>CM060945.1:466895200-471895200 GCA_030765085.1 Allium cepa | reverse complement strand
AAGCCCCACCGTAAACTGGTGGTTATCAGAGGGTACCCCATAGGTATAACACAAAACCAAACGTAGTGGTCGCGAATAGGATAAATAGTATGATAAGGTACATGAGGCGATACCAACTACGATACCAGTAGTTGCGTGATCCGGACAAATGTTGAGCATAGCCAGCAGCTACCCCAACACCGCGAAACAACACTCCCAAATCACGGGGTGCACCCAAATCGAATCACAAATGTAATAGATATGGTATCGGAGAAGTGTGTCCGCTAGAGGTGGCGAACCTCAATGGCCCGGCACGGCACCTGTTTTAGTCATGTCAGGGGTCATCCAATATCGTTCTCTTTCTTCAATCAATACGTTCACCAAACCATCCACTTCATTCTGGATCAACACTCCACGTATAATAGTTATTAAAGTGGTTTTTGGTATAGACAGAGAGTATGTCCGTATCCGATCCCGGTCTCTTTAATAACTACGTATTATTACACCGTTGGCTCTTTTACATTTCAAATCGATTCATAATTGATATCAAAATATCATATTCGCTTCAAAAATAAAATCCATTTCAAATATCATCGTATCTATTCAAATGTAAGATTTTGTTTCCAAAATCAATTTTCGCATCAATATCTCATTTCGATTTCAAAATCATTTCGAAATTCAATTTAGGTTGCAAATTCATTTAATCCAATTCGTATTCAAATTCAAGATTTAAACATAAACATTTCACCTTATTAACCAGTTTGGAATTTTAGAAAATAATTTTAAGTAGTTTTAAAAGTGGTTTTAAATAATTAAAATAGTTAAAATACTTAAAATCTTAAAATGGATTTGAAATAGATAAATTAGTTTAAAATAATTTAAATTGGGTTAAGTAGATTTAAAATAGATTAAAATAGTTTAAGTATTTAAAGATGGTTTATATAACAGAGTAATTTGGAAAACAAAATAAAATAGCTTCAAAACCAAACCATTTCAATTATAACTTCCCAATTCAAAACAATTTCAATTTCCGTTCTACCGATTCAATTTCGATTTCGATTCAATCAACGTCGACTTTGACTTCAAATTTATTCAATTTTATATTCACTTTCAATTAATTCAATTTCAATTTATATCGATTTGGACTTGATTTTTCAAAAATATCCATTTATAACACTTAACAAAATTATCCATCAATATTCAAGTTTAAATCCAAATTTCAAACATGGTTCAATTCCAAGCTCGATTTCACAATATCATTTTTATATCACTTTTACTTAGTAATATTCAAAGCTTGAATTAAGGTTAAAATTTTATACAAAACAATTTTCGAAATTTAATCATATCCCGATTTAAATTCCAAAGTCTCCACTTTAATTATTTAACAATTTCTTTTAACCAAAATTTATTTCAACATTCCAAACTCAAATTTTCGATAAATTCGATTTCTATAAATTTGATTTCTATTTATAACTTTCAAATCAAAACATTTAAATAAATTTCAATTCGATGATTTTAAAAAATTATTAATTTAGCCAATTCGTTGTCCGTATATAATTTTCTATCCTATGGCCAAGTAATTATTTATTTAAATTAAATGTTAGGGATGAGTAAATATATTACTTAAACCGATTACAGTGTCATATGTATGCATAACAGTATGTATAAGCAAATAGACATCCAAACATTTAAATATCAACCAATAACATCCATCAAAATACATCATCCAATAGACAATACAATTCATGGCAGTTTCATAGTTATCAATGTCAGGTAATTTAATCGCAATTTAATTTTAATTTCAATTTAACTGTCAATTTAATTTTTCAACGGTTAATTCAAATGACAAGCTATATGACAATTTAATTTTTATCAAACAACGACAAATAAAATCATAACACTTCGTAATATCAAATTTGTCTAGCATAAAAATATTTAGTACGTTGTGAGCGTTATAAAACACTCACCTTGATTTTTACGATTTTAAATCAAATCGAACGACATTCGATTTAACTCAAAATTTTCTCAAGCTCCAAATGATTCCAATCCAGCATCATAGCATAGTGCTCGACAAAACGATTGCAACGTAAAAAGTTTCGTCCGAATCCGGCCTCGCATATGAGAGTTATACATTTTATAAGTTATCGACATTTGAATTTTATAAAACACTTTATATTATATTTAAATGAATTCATACCGAAAGAAATTGAGTCCCAGCCCACTAACTCCATCTTCCCCAAAGCAAAATCCTATACGTGAACAAAATGCACAACCCACCATTGCCGTGCATCAAACTCCAGTGATACGGAGCCCCGGTACTCCGTTCGACATGCCGCCATCGCCAAACTCCTTCTCTCCGCGTGCTCGAATCGACCATACCAAAATCCCAAGCTCGGCCACCCCTAGAAAAACGCGGCCTGGAGCCAGCTCATGCACGACGCGAATGTCTCGCGTCCCAAACCATAGCCACACCCCTCCAAAACTTGCTCCGAGATGCTATCTTCGACGACGAGTTCAAATCAAAGCTCTGTTTCACGAATCGAGGCCTATACCCTCCACGATTTCCAACCCTAGTTCACGCCTATGAACGGCCTCGACCCCAATAGCTGCCGCACACAGCAACGAGCATACCAAATCGAAGAGAATTCAAAAATAGGATTTTAGGAAGAGGTTTGGGATTTTTTTCATTGAAAATTTTGCAAGAAATAAATTTTTAAAGTTGGATTTATGTTTTTTTTTCTCTGCCTGAAGCTTGCGTGCAGCTATTAAAAAGGAAAGGAGAGGCTCTTGCGTGTTTGAATGGGTCAAAGGTACAGTGAAAAGATGGGATAGCAGCTGAAAAGGAGATTGAATAATTAAAATATTTATTTAAATTTCAAAATACCTCGATCTACGCAACTCGAAATCTCGAACCCCTATTAGGGCATGCCGCTAGGCGTTCATAATGTTATAACCCTATTCCGGACGCAATGGAAAAGGTTTCGGAAGCTAATTCGATCGTATATGCGAGTTACGGAAATAAACGATCAAATTTAAATTAAACCGATTAAACGAATTTCTATGTGTTTTGGCTCGCCCCGGACAAACGGTAAATCCGATTGACACGAAATTTGAAATCTTACAAAAATATCACGTTGCGGATCCGATGAAACTTGTTTCGTCGAAATCCGAGACTGTTCGAAAAAGGGCTATTTTAACACGTTATATTAAAATATTCAATTTTCACAAATTTACTTTTAATTCGATTTTCAAAGTTCTACAACATCAGTCTAACTTTAATATGATAAAATAAAATTTTACAAATCATTTTTAATCATATTAAACCCGTTGTTCAATTATTCAATAAATTCCAATTTTAAAATCTTATTAACTCTATTATAATCCCAATATAACTTACATTCATTTTGGAAACCAATTTGAATCATATTAAATCAAATTCGGCTATTCACTCTATTTTCACATATTAAATTTCCATATCAAATTAATCATATTAGATTCGGAATTTAATTATTCAAACATTTGTAATATTAAATTTAGTTAAATTTTTTATTATTCTTAAATCACTATCTTTTGAAATAGTCAAAACGAACTTATAACATTTAACAAATTCAAATTATAGAACAACCATTTCCATTATACGGTTATCCAATTCCTATTATTAAATTATTTAATAAATTCCAAATATTAAATATAAACAATTTCGATTATCCAATAATTCATTATCTTTTGAAATATTGAAATTGAACTTATAAAATTCAAGTTTTAAAACCAATTCACAATTTAAAACACTATTTTCATTTTACAGTTATTCAATTATTCAATAAGTTTTAAATATTTAATTTAAACAGGTTACCTGTTCAATATTCAATATTCGATTTAAATAGATTTTACTTATCAATCAATTACTCCACTATACCCAATGGATTCCAACATTTATTTAACTACAGTTAGAGATAATGCACTCAACTAATATATAAACTTTCATTTCAATTGCAATTGGTTCACAAATTCAATTCGACTAACTAAATGAATAGGTAACTTAAATAATTATCACCGTTAACTTTTAATTACTTATAAGTTTATTATTTACAAACAAGCGTCACAATTACCTATACAATACAAATTCATTCAATTACCTTTGACTACATATTATTTCAATTGATTTGGGATTTCATTCAATTCATAAATAATTAACTTGGATAAAATTTGTTGCATTTCATTCTAGTTATTATTATTTCAAACGGCTTACAATTTTTTTCTAACATTAAATCAAGAAATCATATCAAATTAGCTATTTAAATTATCGAAAATTTACTGGTCGTTACAATTGAGGCTTTACATTGATCCCCCGTAACGTGTTTTTAAGAATTGTCGTACATTTTGCATATAAAACAGTAGTTAAAGGGTCGATGGATATGGATGCACCGTGATACAACAACACTAAACAAAAATCGTAGGAGTCTCGTTTAGGGATAAAAGTATGATAAGGCATGTGAGGCAATGCCCAAGGTAGGATACTACGAACTCGGGTCGTACGGCTGGTGAAAATGCATCATAGCCGTGATCGCCCACCACGTCCATCCATCCCATATCGAGTTAAAGGAAGGCTATCTCATATCAAGGTGCACCAATTGAAACCAAAAACAAGACTAATAATATGGACTAAATCTAAGAAAATCGAAGAACGGATGCCCGCTTGGGATAACTAGCCCACTTAGCCTTGTCAAGCCGTCTTATTTTAGTCATTTCAAATTGGCACAAGTGTCGGGGTCTATCCATCATCGTTCTCTTTTTTTAAATCCAAAAATCATCGCCTAATCCAACCACTTCATTCTAGATTCTCCTCCGTGTTCATTGCTGTCAAAGTAGTTTCGGTATCGACAGAGAGTAAGCCCATATCCGGCCTCGGACTCTTTAACAACTAAACGTCGTTTTACACACTGGTTGGTACTTTTACATTTCGAAAAGAGTTCATAATTGATATTAAAATTTCATATTCACTTCAAAATCAAATCCGTTTCAAAATCATCATATTTACTCAATATATACTGCTTTGGTTCAAAATCATTTTGGCCATAATACCATGATTTCGCTTCCAAAATCGTTTCGGATTCCAATTTGGATTATAACTTCATTTAACCCAATTCATATTTAAATCCATAATTTAAATAACATTTCATCCTTGACCGGTTTTAATTTAAAAAAAATAGTTTGAGTAGTTTTAAAATAGTTAAAATAATTAAAATAGTTAAAATAGTTTAAATGGTTAGAATAGTTAAAATGGTTAAAATAGTTTAATAGAAAATAGTTTAAGTATTAAAATGGTTTATATAACAAAATAATTTGGAGACTGTTAACCCCTCTGCTCAAGCGACTCAAGAAAGGCTCACGACTCACAATAGTTACCGACTCAACTGATTACCGACCTAACATATGGACCGAATCAACGACCTATCTAGTTACGACTCAACAGGCTAACGACTTAGTAACCTTAGCGGCTTAAGAGAATAGCCGACTCAACAGCCTTAAGGAGTTACCGACTCAACGGCCTTGAAGGGTTACGACTCAACGACTCAGGAGGGACAGCGACTCACCGGGTTATAACCTTAGCGACTTAAAGGTGTCGGCCGACTCAACGGGTTAACGACTCATGGAGTTAACAACTTATGAGGCAGACCGACCTAAGTTTTCCAACGACTCAAGTAACTTAAGATGTCTAATGACCCATTATAAGTCGCTGGCGACCTAAGCAAACAATAAGCAAACTCAATGCCACTTCACTTATGTCGCTGCCTGCTGACTCGTGATATTTAAGTCGGTCACGACTTACGACTCATCCTGAGTCGGTCACGACCTATGACTTCGGCAACAATTCAGCCTAGAAATTCGCCTATAAATACATGGCCATCTCCAACATTCAGGGGACTTTTTGGACCATTCTCTTCGTGACATCAAGGCTCTACTATCTTCAAGACAATCTAAACTCCATCACTTCAAACTCACGCAAGATTTTTAGACCATACTTCGCACAAAGATTCGACATATCCAATCATGGATTCAAAGAACTCTGTCACGACGAAGTCTTCTCTAGCTACTTGTCTTTTTGAATTGAGTTGGATTGTAATTGAAAGAGATTGTAGTTGAAATGGTTCGACAAATCATGAAAGAGAGCATGCAAAGGGATGAAGACGAGAGAGAATGGGGTTTCGCTCCAAGTAAAACCCCGTTTACCGAAAGGATTTTAAAGGCGGAGTTTCCCAGGAAATTTGTACCTCCTACCATCCCAGCCTATCGAGGGACAAGTGGCCCTAACCAATTTCTATACATATACAATTGGCATATGACTGGGGAACGAGCATCGGATGAGATTAAATGCCGATATTTTCCAGTATATTTAGAAGGGGTGGCTTTACTTTGGTTCACCAAGCTACCGGTTCGATCCATAGACCAATTCTCCGATTTAACCCGAAAATTTAAAGAACAACTCAGGTTGTATGCGTCAAAGGCAAAAGATATAATGTCACTGTCCAGTATAGAAAAATCGCCCGGAGAGCCCATCAAGTCTTTTTTGAACCGTTTTAATATAGCTTTAGCCGAGGTAGACAACGCAGAGCCCCGAATGATCCTCACATACTTAATGCGGGCCATCGATAAGTCAAGTGAATTTGGGATGTGGCTTAAAATGAAGGAACCAAACTCACTCGAAAAGTTTTATAAAAAGGCCAACGAATTCATACGCCTAGAAAATCTCTCGATGTCAGAAAAAGCATTGGTGGCCGAAATTAAGAATAACGATGTCTTCTCTAACAAGAGAGGATTTGGGAACCAGAAAAGGGAAAGTGATGAAGGAAAGAAGCAGGGAAACAAGAAGAAACCTCGACGTTTTAATCCTTCAGACTTCACCCCCTTAACTGATACACCAGAAAGAATCTTCTTGGCAACAAAGGATGTTATCAAGTACCCTAAACCACCTGAGATGGGAAGAGGGGCAGTGCAAAATGGGAAATTCTGTCGATTTCACAACCAACCTGGTCACGATACTGATCAATGTCGCCATTTAAAAAGTGTGATTGAAGAATTGCTAAAACAGAATAAACTTCAACAATATGTGAAGAAAGACAAAATTGACCCAACCTCGTCCGCTCAGGGGCAACCGTGTCCTCCTTACCGACCTGGTTCAAGCAACAGAACTACGGAGCAAGAATCCGAGAAGCTGGTCATTGACTGGCACGTGAATCGTAAAATCATGGGATGACATTCATTTACAACCATATTTTACTTAATAGTGTTGCTTAACTTTGTAAAATGATGATGAATGAATAATTCTTGTGTTGTTAACCACTGCAAATGTGATGTGAATCAGTAATGAGCAATTATAAATCTTGTATTCTTTGATGCCGTTAAAATGCTTGTATCATTTCAATAAGCAAATATTACTAAAAATCTCGATTTAGTATTGCAGGTTATCGGAATAATGCTTGCTCATCCAACACATCACAAAGTAAAGCGATTCCTACAAATCATAGAGTCCAACGCTACTCTTCAGAGTCCAAATGCTTCTCTTCGGAGACCCAATGCCACTCTTTAGAGTTCCAACTACTCTTCAGAGTCCCACGCTACTCTTCAGAGTCCAAATGCTTCTCTTCGGAGACCCAATGCCACTCTTTAGAGTTCAAACTACTCTTCAGAGTCCAACGCTACTCTTCAGAGTCCAAATGCTTCTCTTCGGAGACCCAATGCCACTCTTTAGAGTTTAAACTACTCTTCAGAGTCCAACGCTACTCTTTAAAGTCCAGATGCTTCTCTTCGGAGGCCCAATGCCACTCTTTAGAGTTCAAACTACTCTTCAGAGTCCAACGCTACTCTTCAGAGTCCAAATGCTTCTCTTCGGAGACCCAATGCCACTCTTTAGAGTTCAAACTACTCTTCAGAGTCCAATGCTACTCTTCAGGGTCCAATGCTACTCTTTAGAGTCCAAGTCAAAAACCTCGAGCGGGCCTAACTAGAAAAAGAAAGATCTTTCTCAATACAAAGTTGCGGAATGATCGGTTGATACGCTCCCGTGAATCCGTCCAACCGAGAGAAAGAAACCCCAAACTTCCAGGCAAAGGCCCTACTCAGAGGCACACGTTTCACCGAGATTGAAATAAAACTTCCAAGTCTTGAAACGTGAAGAAGCCCTCATCAAAGGCACACTCCAAATTTCAAAGGAAGAATAATTCACCTATTCTGGAAAATACTCTTCCTCAAAAAAGAAATTAAAGTGCCCTTCAGAGGCCCGCTTTACCACATAGAAGAATTCACTTGATAAAATGTGTATTTGCACAAAAGAAAAAGTGGTATCTTCGAAGGTAGAAGCGTAAAAACTTGTATGGAGAAAGTTGTACTTTTTAACGAAATAATATTCCTCCAAGTATGGAATAATTATTCTCTAGAAAATAAAAGTACAAGTCCCCTCAAAATGTAAAATATTGCAACAGGCTTATGGTATAGGGACAACATGGTATAACTACATTAGCGAAATTACGCTCAAAACAATATACCACAAGCTCACTGTAATATCATATAAATAAATTTGTATAAAATGAATAATAAATGCATTCTCAAATTCAAACAAGAGTTTGTACCAATAAAGGATCATTTTATTCAATTATATTGCAGATACAAGTTTCGAAATAAAGAAAGCGGGGGCCGGTACCCGCACAATCCTCGACCAGTACAAGCAAAAAATAGAAAGCTAAAAACTAGAATCTTCACTTCCTCTTGCCACCTTTGGACCGTTTACCCGGCCGGATGGGTAGCTTTTCGGGTCGATCTATAGGCAAGAGGGAAGAAGGAGAGGGAGGCACAACTGGTTCAACTTCCGGTTCCTCTTCAGTAGCAATAATGCTCTTCCCCCTCCTCTTTGATATTCCGTGCTTCTTTCTTCTCTTTGAAGAAGATTCACTTCCTGGAGTAACAAGTTTAGACAAAATTATGTCATCAGAAGGAGTCCGCTCCGGAGATATCTCACCTCCCTCAAGTCCTTCGTCTTTTTGCTCTTGTGAAGCAGCTGGGTCATCCAAGCCCCGAAGGGCACCTATTATTTCTTCCTGTGATCCCAGATGAGGAGTAGGAGCGATTGGGGAAGGCAGAGGAATAGTAACTGGAGATGGAAAAGTTTGAATGGTGCTCGGTGCTTTCTCTACAAAGGAAAAGATAAAAGTGTCAGTATTTCCCGCAAAAAGAGGAGACAACGGCTCATCGAGATTCAAGAAATAATCAAGAATCTCGTCCAATCCGTAGATAATTGGCAAGTTGTCCATCTGAGCATTATTAGGGTTACCTGGAGAAGTTGGTGGTATCACATCAATTTCGTAGTCTACAGCTTCAGCACTTTCTTGTGGCTCATGAACAGCTTGCGTGATCGCAGCTCCGGTATCAACTTTAGTAGGAATCGGTGTGTGAAAACTAGAACCGGTAATGTCAATTTCGGCTGAAGGAGAAGGTTGAATTGGAGCAGTTGAGATGATTTTTCTTGAATATTCTCCCGCCGCTATCTCGGCCCTTAATTTCGCAAGCTGTTCTCTCCCCCTGGCGAGAGCGGCATGAGCATCATCATCAAGATAATGCTCCTCAAGAGCTGACTCAGCATAGCCAGCGCCGTTACCACCAAGCATATCGAGTGCGGCCTCCCAAACTTCAGCCAGAGTAATTTCATACTTGGGGCCTAGAAAGGCGAGGCTACCGCGCCCCAAGATGCTATGCAGGTAGAAATCAAATAACGCTGAGCTGATATTGGTCCTCGTTGCCTCGTGAGATTCTTCAGCTGCAATTTTGCCGGCAACGGCCTCATCATGCTCCATTTCAGCTTTAGAAAGTTGAAGCTTAAGCATTTGAATCTCCGCCTCTTGGGAGCTGTTTTTCTTCCGAAGCTCTTCAATGTCGGCAACATAGCCCACACTAATTCTTTTTTGCACTTCAAGCCTGTCTTCTGCATCTCTTTGGCTGGCATGAGCGTCTCTCACTTGTTTTAGGAGCACTTCTTCTTTTTGAGAATAAGAAGTAGAGGAAGCAGCAAGCTCTTGTTTCAGCTCCGCAACTTTTGCTTCAAGCTCTTCGTTGTAAGAAGCAATGCTCCTCATTTCAGTGTCATGTTGCTCAAGAACCTTTTGCCATTCGGCTTTATCATTTTCCATAGTTAGCATGGCCTCTATGTTTGCGCGATTAACCCTTTGAAGCTCGTCGACAAGTTTTTGCCAGTTTGACATCCTCTCAATATCAAGCTTGACGGCGTTGAGATTTCGTAACATGGCAGACTTGTCAATAGGAACCAAGTCAAGGTCGAACCTCACTCCCTTTAGACACCACTGTGGAAACCGACTTTGCAAAGTGGCCAGGCCCGGTCAAACTTGGAATTTGGGTCTGCTAATTATTGTTTGGATGTCCGTCATCCCGAGAGCGGGAGAGCCGGAAGGAATGTCAAGCGAGGCGGAGGCAGAAACCTTTTCAGGAGTTGTAGAGGTGTGCTTCTCACCATGTCGGGCTCGCTTGCTCGAATCTTCAACCATATGACTTTTTCCCCTGTCATCATGGGATTTTCTTTTATGAGAATCGTCGCCTCTCTGAGAAGAATCGTGGCGCTCCTCCCTCTCTCTTCTTTCATAACGCTCCTCTTGAGCCCTCTTCTCTTGAGCCTTTCGGGCGGCTCATTCCTCATCAGATTCTCTGTAAGAAGGGAGGTAACGCCTGTAATCATATTGGCTACACCTCCCGTAGCGCTGAAAATCATCGTAGTAGGATCCGCTGCGCCCCATCGGAGGATCTGAAATAAAAAAAGAGCTAAATTTTAGAATTATTCAAAGTACAAAAAGTCAAAAGCATAAAAGTGTCGAAAAAATTCTAAGTGTGTGTGATGTGCAAACTACGCGCATCAAACTACGAACCACTCTTTAATTGAGGAGTAATTGTGGGTGTAATAGTTAGCGTCAACTCTTGAGTTGACGGAGTCTGTTGCAGGATAGAAGTTGCTTCGACTACTGAAGAAGAAACCCCGGTAGTGATAGGATCATCTTTAAAGATCTCTTGCGAGGTGGAAAAGAGGTCGCTCAGCCCTTCGAAAGTATCGTCCCTGCTCTGCTTGACAAGGCTAGTTTTCTCGGCTTCTTCGCCAGATTTCTGTGAATGTCGGGGAGATCCCTGAGGCTCTTCTTCCTCAATAACCGGGGCAAGTTCGACAGATGGCCCCGCAACATCAACAGAAGTGGAGCACTTCACTAGCGAAGCCTCGGGAGCAGGTCCTTTTGGTATGGATGTGTCTGTAGAAATCGGGGCATCTGATGCTTTAGGTAGGGAGTCTGGAACCTCGCAGGGGTGAGTAGAACGAGAAATATGCAGAAGTCCGTACTGATGCAAAAACTCGTCTTTCAACAGAAATTGAATGTCTCTCTCCTCAACTGGCACGGCCTTGAGCCTTTCGAAAGTTGGCTTATGACTGGGATCCCTAGAAGGAGGGGGGAGCGCTGAAAGTAAAAAAAAGAGAAGCGGAGTTAATACTTAACAATTCAGTCTCACAAAAGTCGGGTAACAAACACAGTAAGAATGGTTAAGCTTACTTCCTTCCCTCCATACAGCGTAAAACCCCGGGGGACAGCGGACATAGAAAAATTGAGTCAAAAACCCATGAGCGCTGTCAGGAAGACCGATGATCAATTTACGATTTCGGGCACTTCTCACAACAGTAATAGAGGGGTGATCTTTAGTCCTGGTGAAAGAGCATAGGAAGCAAATCTCGTCAAAGCTTGGGAATCGATCAAGCGCCCTCCTAAACAGTACACACAACCCCATTAAAATGGCATAACCATTGGGGTGTAATTGGGATGGGGCGATGGCCAGATGGCGAAGAAGTTGTTGGAAGAAGTCATTGAAAGGAGGAACGCCCCCACTCAGGCACATTTGTCGATTGACCGTTACAAAGCCAGGGGGTGCTATGTCAGCAGTATTACTTCTCTCGGGAAGAATGGCATCTGATTCAGCAATGCCAAACTGAGCGCACAATTGGCGAAAAACTCTGTATGATAAAGTAGAAGAGGCTCTTTCGGAAGGATTGACCAGTGGAGCCGGAATAACAGTTGCCTCTCCAGTCTGAACCATTGTATCTTCTTCCTGAGAAGTCATTCTACACAAGCAACTGGACATTTAAATGTGAAGGTGCACGTTTCCTAAAAGTGTGAAGTGTCGTGCAAAACTAATAAAAATAGCAAGTAAATATGACTGGAATTAAGCTAGTCGATGATTGATCGATTACAAAATTTTAGAACTTGTTAATGTAAAGTTCAAGCATAATATTAGTGCAGGCTGGTCAGTTTCAATTGACTATTTTAGTGTTGCTTTAATATTTTACTTGAAATTGATGAGTTGAAAGCACTTCGTTCACACAATTTATTTAAGTTAATTATCTGTTATTAACTAATCTGTCATTTGATGTGGGCAGTCGATGGCAGTATATTCGTCCTAATTTTCTGTAAATGTTGTATTGGACAGATTGTTAGCTTGCAAGTTAAAGCAACCTGTGAATGAATGCAATAAAGTTCAACAGTTCAAAGTCCACGCAACGGTTCAAAGCAGGAACAAAAATTCACACAAGTCCTGACTCGCCAACGACTCAAGGCCTAGGTCCCATCTACTTGAGTCGGTCAGGGGTTAAGCCCCAAGAAGCAACTCGATATGGAAAATAGCCTAAGTGCTGAGTCGTTCACGACTTATGGCTTGAGACGTTCACGGTCTAAAGGATAAGTTGTGGTAAGGATCTAAAGGGTTGAGTCGCTCGTATGACCTAAGTCCTAAATCATCAGGAAGTCAACACGACCCAAAAATTAGGTCATGGACGGATGAGATTGCAAGGCCTTCCTAAGTCGGTAGATCCAAAAACCAACTATATCGTGAGAATTTTAGGTCGTCTCCACAATCAGTTAACTCCTTTCTAACCCATTAACCCATTAACCCATTAACCCGCTAAGAACTTTCTCATCTCCTCCAAACCCACAGACCAGCTAATTCGAGACACTGTAATTCATTATCTTCTCCTCACATCATCGGAAATCACCCAAAAAACCAATTCGAATCGCTTCAAGCATGTGACGAATCTGATGCACTACTATGATTCACGAACGATAACAACAATATGATTAGCTGCAAATCGATCAAAAACATGGCTCGCAATGGAACACGGCAAAAAAGTGAATTCACTTACGCAATAAAAAGGTAAAGATGAGTTGACGACTGATTAGCTTGGATGCGTCTCTGGAAACTTGAAGGATCGTTAATGGCAGGATCAAATAAAACAGATAAGCAATAAAGTGAGGAGGAAGGACCGACTCATCGGCTTATATACGATGCAGGGGGGAAGATGGAAGGACTAATGAGTCATGAGTCCCTTTGAGTCGTTTAAGACTCAGGCACTGGGTCGAAGCACACGACTCATGAGTTAAGCGTGCACTTCGAGGGGAAATTGTTAACCCCTCTGCTCAAGCGACTCAAGAAAGGCTCACGACTCACAATAGTTACCGACTCAACTGATTACCGACCTAACATATGGACCGAATCAACGACCTATCTAGTTACGACTCAACATGCTAACGACTTAGTAACCTTAGCGGCTTAAGAGAATAGCCCGACTCAACAGCCTTAAGGAGTTACCGACTCAACGGCCTTGAAGGGTTACGACTCAACGACTCAGGAGGGACAGCGACTCACCGGGTTATAACCTTAGCGACTTAAAGGTGCCGGCCGACTCAACGGGTTAACGACTCATTAAGTTAACAACTTATGAGGCAGACCGACCTAAGTTTTCCAACGACTCAAGTAACTTAAGATGTCTATGACCTATTATAAGTCGCTGGCGACCTAAGCAAACTCAATGCCACTTCACTTATGTCACTGCCTGCTGACTCGTGATATTTAAGTCGGTCATGACTTACGACTCATCCTGAGTCGGTCACGGCCTATGACTTCGGCAACAATTCAGCCTAGAAATTCGCCTATAAATACATGGCCATCTCCAACATTCAGGGGACTTTTTGGATCATTCTCTTCGTGACATCAAGGCTCTACTATCTTCAAGACAATCTAAACTCCATCACTTCAAACTCACGCAAGATTTTTAGACCATACTTCGCACAAAGATTCGACATATCCAATCATGGATTCAAAGAACTCTGTCACGACGAAGTCTTCTCTAGCTACTTGTCTTTTTGAATTGAGTTGGATTGTAATTGAAAGAGATTGTAATAAGTTGTAATCCAGTCAGCAATAAAAAGGATTGAAGTGGACGTAGGCTTGATCATAAGCCGAACCACTATAAAACTGCTGTTGTTTACTGTTTTTTCTGCAGTTTTCTGCTTATACTCTGTTCCCGAATCATCGAGTGGTGCTTTCACAACTACACTATACACACCGGGGTGTTAGCGTTCAAATTTTAGCGTTAACAGAAACCAAAATAATTCTTATATTTAAGAAGATATCTTTTCAATAGTTTTATCTTAAATAATTTATTTGAAAATAGTTTAAATTCAAACCGATCCAATTCCAACTTCCTAATACAAATCAATCAAAAATTCCCATTCAATCCATTTGATTTCAATTTTGATTCAAATCAATTTCGACTTCAATTTCATATTAATTCAATTCCACTTTCAAATCTAATTAATTCAATTTCAATCCCAATTTATCGATTTCAAGCACGATTTTGAAATATTGGTTCAAAACGTTTAAATCTAATTATCCTTCAATATTCAGTTCAAAATCCAAATTTCAAATGTAATATAGTTCCGAGCTCAATTTCGAAATACCTTTTTTATATCACTTTTACTTAGTGATATTCAAGTTCAGATAAAAGTTCAATCTTTCAAAAACAATCGATTTCCACAAATTCAAATTATATCTTTGTTATAAATTCAAAATCACAACTTCGATTATTTAATCAATTTCGATTACCAAATTTAAATTTCAGCATTTAGGGCTCAAGTTCGAAAATAATTTGATTTCTATAAATTTGATTATCATTTCCTTTAAATCAAAACCATTTAAATAATTTCAACTCAAAGATTTTAAAAAAAAATAATTTAACCTATTTTGTGTTCGTATATAATTTTCTATCTTATGGCCAAGTGATCAGTTATTTAAGTTAAATTTCATGGATAGGTATCAATCATTTAAATCTAAGTCATAATGGCATAGGTATATATCATTTCAACCTATTTCTTAATTTATTCGAAATAATTCAATTAACAGTTTTATAGACTGTAAATAATATTCAGGGTGACAACAAGATATATATATATATATATAAACGAATAAACATCCATACGTCCAAATATCAACCTCTTTGCATCCATCACAATCATTCATGCAAACAGACAATATAATTCACAACAGTTTCATAGTTATTAATATTGGGTAATTTATTGGCAATTCAATTTCAAATTTAACTATCAATTTTTATTTTATAATGGTAAATTCAGATGACAATCAAATTTATCTAACAACGACCAGTCAATTCACATAACTTCATAAATTCAAATATAACTAGCTTTAAAATATTCTAGTACATTGTATGCGTCATAAAACACTCATCTTGAGTTTTCAATCTCAAATCAAATCAAATGTCGTTCAATTTAACCCAAATTTTAGCAACGTCTAATCAAATTCAAATCAGCTCTAGGACATAGTGCTCGTCGCCACGATTCCAATGCAACTTGTTTCGACCAATTCTGACAAAGTATTAGAGAGATACACAATTTTAAAGATTGCATGATTTAAAATACATTAATTTACAATTTTTGTTATAACCTAGCAAAAAATCTTGGCCATTGCTTTCAAGGAATAGATCTGGGCCGCCCACTTTCTCTCTTCCTCATGCGTGGAAACCCCAGGAGATAACGCTGCAAACGAACCCATCTCATCGTTCAAATTTTCGATCGTCGCCTCCATTTCCATCATCTCGATGATGATCAGTGATTGCCAAATGAACTTCCTCCACGAGATAGACATCCACGATGAATCCAGTCGAAGTCAGTTGCACCATCCCCTTGAAAAGCACGCTCAAAATGTAGGTGAACATGGCCATATTCTGGCTCCACTTGACAACGATAATATAAATCCACCGTTGGATTTATAGATCTCACTATGCTCTTCAATTTTGCAGTTGAATGTTTTTCAAATCGGTTGATGGATATTGAAAGACTCGAGGAAGTAAGACTAAAGTTTTTTGGCCATTAAATTATAATTGGCGGCTGCATTTTATTTTGCTAGGATTTGGAGACAACATGTGTATCTATACTCATACACACATTATTTTATTATTATTTTCAACTTTTTCAGACAAACTCCAAATGAAGCATGCCGCCTGGCGTTTATAATGTTATACCCCAATTCTGGAAGCAATGGAAAAGGTTTTGAGTCCTAATTCGATCGTATGGAGAAGATAGCCTTTTGGACCCAATTATTATATTGAATTTTTGATATTAATTTCAACGTGTTTATATATCGTACGACCAAACGATGGGACCAAAATGCCATGAAATTTGAAATCCGATAATAATACCCTATTACGGATCAAATTGAACTTGTTTTGTCGAATTCCGAGACTATGCCCCGGATCGCTATTTTTTAACGTCTCGATTATAATATAAAGTTTCCTATTTCTAATTATTCATTTTTAAATCCAACATTAAATGTTAACGATCTTTATTGTTGTTTAAATAAAATTTAAATCAACTTCAGATATCATTTTTAATAATATTAAATTCAGAATTCAGTTATTCAATAAATCACTACCTTTTGAAATATTAGTTAACGAACTTATATGATTTAATTTTTAAAACAATTTACAATTATAGAACCACTATTTCCGTTTTACATTTATTTAATTCCCATTATTCAATTATTCAAATAATTTCCAAAATTGAATATAAATAATTTAATTGTTCAATATCCAACAAATCTTAGTATTAGGTTTTAATTGAATTTTTGTTATCAATCAATTACTTTATTTACATCTAAAAAATCCAACATTATTATTTAATCCAACTATTGATTATAAACTCATTTAGTACATAGCATTTATTTTCAACTCGTTATTACTTAAATCCGCGAAATCAGTTTATTTCAAAAATGTATTCAAGTTCATACCCAATAACTTACATTCAAAATCATTAAATTTTTATTTTAACCTATTTTTTTAATAATTACATTAAATTTAATAATTTAAAATAGTTGAAATTCGGATCATTGCATATATTTTGATGTACCATTTGAGTCTTGTATAGATGCTTGTTCATGTGGCAGTATTTTGTGGTTATTGTTAACAACAAAAATTGTTAACACCCTAAGGTAGAGTTGATAGTGTTGATATACCCAAATAAACCTTTTTTGGACTAAGTAGAGAAAGTTTAGATCTTATTGCTTCCTTCGATTTACCTTTTGAATAGGTCTTTGTTATGAAAAACTTTTCTTTTCAACCTTTTGATCCTGTCGACACACTTATATCCTTTCTTTTAAGTCCTTCAACCTTGCTAAAGTTGTTTGGTTATCCTTTCGATACCTCCTTTTGAAACTATCGCCAAAAACTAAAGGTTGACACTAGGAAAAACAAGAATATGTATTGATTGAGTAGGTTTTGACTTCGTCGAAAGCTTATTCTTTAAATGACTTGGATTCAATTCTAGAATTTAAGGAAAAAAGCTTAGGTTAAGGTTTCGATCCTCTAAGACGTGAGTGTTTAGTGAATAATTGTTTGGAGCTAAGGACTTAAGTGTATTGGTAAGTGAGAGGTTTCAACTCTCTCGAAAGATATCCTTTCGACTAGGATGATTCAAGTAGAATATAACTGTATCAAATAATTTCACAAAACAATTGCATAATCTCTAGTATCAAAATCTTGCCTTTATTGCACTAATGATGTGCAATCTGATTAATTTCCCCTAATTTGATTTCAAATTTAGGGTTTACAAGTTTAAGAAAGTATAAGAGAAGAATGAATGAATTCCGATCCCCTAAACCAGACCCATTGGGTCTTATTCATAGATGTAGGTTGGCACATTTTGACTCAGTGTGTTCGACCTGGTCGAAAGGTGGCTTTATATACCTTCTATCTCCTTTAACACTGGCGTATCGCTCCCAATGCTTTCGAATGGGTTTGAATGCCTCCATCTTCATCGAAAGAGGTGCTTATGCCTTTTTTCTTTGTGATCCTTTATTTTTGCAAGTGTGTAGGAGTCATAGCTTTCGACTCTATCGACAGATTCTCTAGAATTTTGAAGGTTTGGAAATGCTTTGGGCTCCAACCCAGAAGGCAGCTTTCGAAGATATGCTTACATGTAGATGCGGAACCTTTCCTATTTGTTAAAGGATTCGACCGGTTCGAAGCTTGATTATGCTTCTGAAAGGGTTGTTTTGATCAAGGCATCTTTCTGGGTATTTTGAATGAAGGTGAAACCTTTAGTTTCGAAAGGTTTAGCGTGCATGTAAGGGGTTGCTATCCACTGCCTTCGAAAGGTACTTCTCTTATTCAAAACATCTTCATGTAGGCGAAAACATCTGTTTCGAAAGGTAGACATCAATGCAAAAGGGAGCTTTCGACCACACTGACCCTATCGAAAGCTGGTAATACATCCAGCTTTTGGCTGTAGTATCCCTTCGACTCATTCGAAAGGCTTTATTGGTGTTGCCATGTCTCATTCCTTTTTCCTTTTATTCATTTTGGTTTCGACAAGGTTGAAGTGGGAATTGATGGTAACATTTGCCCTCCTTCCTTACAAAAGAATGCTCTCAACTTTCCAAGTCAACTCTTTCAAAACCTATTAAACTTCCCGCTTTTTCATATTCGTGCACAAAATCCTTGCAGTTCATTTAAATTTGATCACACGGTTTGTCGTCCATGCTGACTTTTCTTATAAATAAAGTTCTTTTCTTCCCTTCTATCACTTATTTGCAATTGAAAAAAGTTTCCAGCAAGAATAAAAAATTTCCAGTTCCTAAATAATTTATATTTCCAATAGCAGAAATTCAAATCCGAAGTAATTTTTTATTATCTCTGCTTAGCTTTTTATATTAACCTTCGATTTCTACATTCGCCCTATTTTGGATTCGAAATTCTGATTGAATCATGTAGAAATCATTTCAAGTTTTTTGTTCGTGAAAATGTCCATCGATTTTTTATACGGCTTCTCTTGTTTCATTTCTTAATTTAATTGATTTTCTGGATTCATCCAAAAAGTAATTTTTTTTAATTTCTTAGTTATTCTATTTTTTGAAACGAAAACAAGGTTCAAAAATAAAATTTGGGGGTTTTGAAGGTTATCAATTGTAAACTCACGCCTAAGTCAACTTAGTTATTGATTTTTGAAGTTTTAGGTTAAATTATAATTTGGGGAAAAGGGGAATTCTAGTTACTTCGTAGAGAAGCTCTTGCATTTTGTACCGTATTTCAGCACTGCAGTTTTACCTTTCTACCCCTTCAAAAGGGGTTAAGTCAGCAATTTTTGTTTAGCTTCTTTAACCCCTTCGATGTGGTCGAAAGGTAGTCCAACGCTTCTCATAACTGACCTCGTCGAAAGGTTAAGGTTATGAACATGAAGCAGATTTCTTTGACAGTATAGTTACTCTTTAGTGTGTTTTGGTATCTTTCAAAGGAGTTACCTAGTGTGTCTTGCTTCGTAATTGTCTAATGTATACTTTCGAAAGCATAATCGAAACCTTTAGTACAAGCTTTTTCCTAATTTATTTTAAGGCATGTGTGGAGTTAAAAATCATTATTATTTTTTTCATTTTCTATTTTATAAATTAGGTTGAGAATACTATACTTTGTTTGAATTACAAATCAAATCAAATGTTTCGAATCAGTCAAAACCGACTGTATCGACTTCAATTTTTTAGTTGGTAAGCTTTTGGAACCATGTACCCCTTTTCGACTCCGTCGAAACCTTTTATAACTAATTAAGGTTCAATCATCATCTTTTACCAATATTGTCAAAACGTCACAAGTCCTTTTATTTTTATCAATATGATTCAAACTCAAAACCTTACGACTTAATTGGCATATAAGATTTCAACAACATTCACATTCCTTTAGAAAAATTAAGTTCATGGGTTTCAATGGTGTCGAAAGGTTCTTTCGCCTTGTGTGTTGAACGTTGGTAGCGTATATTTTATTCAAATTTGTTATGTATGTTTCAACTACTTCCTTTTAATAACAAAGCTTCCATTAAGCTTTCAACATTATTGTAGTGTGTTTGTTGGACGTCTACTTCCATCCTCCCTTTCCACTTTATCGAAAGCTCAACAAAATTTATTTTTCTAAGCTAACTTTAACATTCTTTCAAGGATAAGAAACTTCATGTCAGTTGACTGATGTTCGAATTGTTGCAATAGGTTTTCAATATCCTTGAGAGAATATTGACTACATAACAAATTATAACTTCTAACTGAAATGATTTCAACTAGCAGGATCATGGGTGTGAAAAAGACCTCCCAAAAACCAGAAAAAGATGCAATGCCAGTGACGGAATGTTCACTTAGATGGAACCTCTAAGCATTCTATAATATCTACTAAATATGACATAAATGCAATCCATAGTGACTACGGCATCACTAGGGTGGAAGCTATTCCCCTAAGTGATAGTGATACTATCCAGTACCGACCTGAAGGGTATTTTGCCTACACCGCCATCCATATTAGGCACAGTGGTTTTCTTCCTTTCTAGGATTTCCTAGCTAAATTCTTGATCCTCTAAGGCATTGCTCCGATCCAACTGTCTCCAAACGTATGTGCCTATCTTTTATCTTTGGAACTCATGGCATTGGAGTCTGGAATTCCCTCTCTTAATGCTAAAGTTTTGAACTACCTTGTTCGATTAGTCAAACTCAGCAACCTAAATAGCCAAATCTACTTGCATTATTGTTATCACTTCAACAAATTTTGCATTCAACATGAAACAAAAACAAGAAGAAAATGCTAGCTAGTTAAAAAGAGAGCTAATTAAAATGAAATAAAAACTAATTTACTTGCATAAGAAATAAAATTAAGCTGCTAACATTAGAGGAAAGAGAGCATGTAAATAGAAAAGAGAATGAATTAACATTGCACAAAAGAAAATTACATGAAAGAAAATGACTTGGTAGCCATGAAAAAGAAAAGAGAAATTTTGATTATTTTTTAGCCTAAAACTAAACTAACTAAAGAGGAGGCTCAAAGGAGGCTAAGGGATTAGTTACATGAACATATGGAGTATATATACATGCCTAAAACACTAACATATATTTTTGGGGACTATCCAAAATACCCCCTAAGAAGTGTGGCCACCAAGTTTTCATTGGCTTCTAATTAATCCATCATCAAGTACACTTGTAATTTTAATCTTCATTAGCATGTGCATTAGCATCTAATTGGTGATCATGGTAAGGGGATAGGCAGGGTCCTCCATGTTGCATGAAATGATTTATTTCCATCTTCATTTGTTCTCTACTCTTGTGCATGCATATTTTCCATAAAGCCTCTTCTAGTTTTTACTTAAATTCCTACAGATAAAAATAAAATGCACAAATAAATATTCTCAAAACTAATACATGCACAAAATGACCATTTTGTCCATATATAGAGATGATTAAATAAAGATTTGAAAATAATTTGAATTTTAGCTTAAAAATATTGAAAAACCCTATACGCTCATTTATTTAATTAAATTTGATTAAATATGGAAGTAAAAATATGCACGTTTACGTGCATATCAAAGAACCTCACACTTATCTTTTTAATCGTGCTCGAATAAACTAAAAGTAAGATAAATACATTTTTGTAGGAAGCACGATTGTATTGAGCGTATGCAACAAGCCATTAAACCTTTAGGTTTTCGTATTAGGATGAGTGTTGTCTCGTGAGGGTTTTCGGTGGATACTACCTACAAAATCCAAATGCAAAAGTGAAAATTTCCTAAATACAAGATTTGTTTACAAAGATATGGATGCAAGTTTCTAAAATTTTTTACAAATGAATAATTTACTTTTGAATTAACAAAAATAAGTTAAATAAAAGTTTTGGCCATTATCAAGAAATTTAAGTCCTTTTACTTGTCAAAGTTTCCAACAAAAATTAAGTTATCATAATAAATAGACTCAAGTTTGGCTAGTTGTTTTAGTTGATAACATAGTGCAACTATGAAATAGATCCTTCGTTGATTATCAAAGTTTTTCAAAGGGGTATTTTTATTTCTTTTGGATAACAAGTTAAATCATGTAAGTAAAAATAGTGCTTGGATTTCAATTGCTTACTCTATCTTTATTCAAAAAAATTATTAATATTAACAGTATATAAATATGCCCAACTTAGAAAACTGAGGCCATATATACCCATGCACGGCCTTGCAGGCTTACTTGAGGTGAATATAGAGCATGGAAAGTGTACACATAAGTATGTACACCTATCGACTGTAGGCGTTATTAGTAAAAGAATTTTTATATGTATACACCTAGCTTAGATAAACTTAGGCCAGATATACCAATCACGCAATGCCTTTTAGGCTTATAAGAGAAGAGTACAGAGCATGGGGAGTGTACACACTTGCATGTGCACACCTGACTCTAGGAAATATTATTTTGTTTATTTCTTATATATATATATATATATATATATATATATATATATATTGAAGAAAGAGTTTTGCAAAATCATCTTAGCTCCATTTAACTAAGAAGATCAAAAATGTTATATCCTTTACTTTATATTAACCACGTAACATCCTGCCTTTTTGTCCGCTTTAAATTGATGATAAACCACACATTTCTCACTCGAACCATACAAAAGAGCAGATTCTTATTGGGTGAATAAGAAAAAGGAAGAAAGGAAGAAAAAACAAAACAGAATCTCGCAATGGAATGAAAAAATATAATAATCAAATAACAGTTCATGAAGCTGTTTACAAAACATTTGATTATACTACAACAATATAGATAAGAGTTACCTACAACAGAGATGAATAAAAATGCAGTGGAATAGTGTGAATATAGTGGAATAATATAATAAATAATCGTAATACAATCTTCGTCTTCGTCCTCTAGAAATAAGGTCTTCAAATCCTAAAATGCTCAGGCTGACCTGAGCGAATTGAAAAGACAAAACACTTGAGTCAGAACTAAAAGATCTTATGTGAGTTAAATCAACAGAAATAAAAATGAGTGTAACGTCATTATAGATGTTTGTGGGTTTTGGCATCTCCTATCTAGTGTCTAACATGAGTGCAGTAACTCAAGAGATGCTCGGGATTCACTCCTCCTAAGGATCCGTTAAACTATCTACTATGTAGTACAATATGCTATCATAATATGTCTATAGTAAAGTAAACTATTAAAATAGCGTTAAGGCGTTTTGCATATCCCTCTTAACACATTTTATAATGTCAATAGTCTATAAAGTACCGTGGCTACCTGTAATCTAGGGCCGCTAGAGGATACCCCATAGGTACGACATAAAACAAACTCGTAGAAGGCGCGCTAGGGTAGGTGACATGGCACAACTAGGAAATGTTAGGGTAAATATACCAATTACACTTACGGATTGTTGGTAACGCACAGCCGCAACTATCGTCCACCTCGAAACACGCTCCCGGGTAAAAATCAAGGGGTGGCAACCGAATAAATAAAATGTCAGAATATAGGATCGATGGAATGTGTTCGATTAGAGATGCTACCTCATTGGCCCGTAAATTGCTTCTATTTTAGCCACCTTATACCCACTCACGGGAGTCGGGCCCACGTAAACATACCTTTAGGATCGTCGCTACCATCCTACTTCATTCTAGAATCTCAACCACGTACAGTGTTGTCAAAGTGGTTTTCGGTATTGGCAGATAGTATAACAATTTTGATCACCGTCTCTTTAACAACCAATCGCTTATTACACACAGGGTGGTTCTTTTACATTTCCAAAATCATTTCATAATTAATATCAAAATATCACATTCGATTCAAGCCATATCACTTTCGAAAACATTACTTACTTTTGGAATCATGTTCGCCATTGAAATCATAGTTCGATAATTATATTTTCTTTCAAAGTCAAATTCACAATTTATATCAAATATCATGTTCTCAAAACTATGCTACTTTCAAATCATATTTCTTCCAAAATCATATTTCCAAAGCAGGTTAAGTTCTTGCTTCGAAATCATCATTTCAATTAGTTAACATTAAAAATTACAACTTATGTTATAACGTCATTTAACCTTATCCTCATTTTAAACAAATTGAAAGGAATATAAACTCTTCTACGTACTTAGTTTGGAAATTTAGAAATTAGCTTAAATAGTTCCAAATAGTTAAAATGCTCTAAACATTTTAATTATAGGTAAATGTTTTTAAATCAATTTAGGATAATTATATAGATTTAAGTTGGATTAAATATAACTAAAGTAGATTAAATAGCTTAAAATAGATTAATTAGATTTAAAATAAATTAAAAGGGTTTAATTAGTTTTCTAAAATAAGTAAATTGGTTTAAAAATAGATCAAAATAATATATATAATTATATTGGTTAAAAAGTTTGAATAAATTTAAAAATCTTAATAATTAGGAAATTTAAAATAATATATTTTAAAACAGTTTACCTAAAAATATGAGTTTAAAATTAATACCAAATTAAACTATTCATTTCATTTCAACATATTTGGACCATTCCAAATTTCCAAATCGACAAACAAAAATTAAATAAACTATTAAGTTTCGTGTCGTTTCAGTTCATGTTCAAATATCGAATTTCGAATTATTCCAATTTCAAAATATTTCATGGTTATTTTCAAACAAGTTTAATAACTCAATTTTGATAGAATTTCTCTTATACATAAAAAAGTTTAACTTTAAAACTTCCGATTTAATTTCATAAAGAAATTCCCTTTTAGACAAGTTCGCATTTCAACACAAAACTTTATTTTTCTACAATAATTAAATTTATATAAATCAAATTTTATTCCAAAACATCAATTGATTATTCAAAAATTTAAGGATTTTAATATCACTCAATTTAACCAGTCCGGTGTCCGTATATAATTCTCTGACCTAGGGTCAAGTGATACAGATATTTATCATTTCAATCCACAATTTAAACAATTTATAGTTGTATATATTTCAAACCGCAATCCCGAATTAATAATAATAAATCCATAACGAACTTGCAGATTATAATGACATAAAAGAAAACATCCATTCAACCAATATTAGTAATCAACAACAATCACAATCATCATCCAAAACAATCAATCAATATCGATATAGAACTGAAAGTAAATAACAGTTATTTAAATAGCCGTTTATATTCAGTAATAAATTATATAACGATTTAATTTAAATATATTCAAATTAACCGAGATGATTAAAAATATACCAAACAGTCATAAATAAATTCCTAATCACGTCATAAATTTAATTTATTAGACATAAGAAATTTTAGAAGTTGTGAGTGGGTTAAAACACTCGCCTTTGAATTTAAATTGAATTTAAAACCAATTTAAGACCCAAATTTGAACGGTCTCAGAATTTATCCAAACAAGTGTCCGAATGTTCGAAATTTCGATACGATCCTAGTGGAGAAAACCGCGCTTGAAACAAACCTCGTACGTAAAAGATACGCATGTTAGAGCATTTAGAAATTAAAATTAGATAAGATAAAATAAAAAGACAGACCTATACCCAATAGCCATGTCAACACGCAAGGCCAACCCTATAGCTACCCCTCACGCATGCAGCTATACACCAGAGTTCAACCATCACTTTCGAACTGCCCACCTTGGCACCGCCTCGTACGCCACCACGCTCGGCATGGCCAGAGCGATCGCCTCCACGCTTCGACTCCCCCCGACCATCTCGCATCCACTCGCACGCGGCGAATCACAGCAGCCGACACCCTTTTTGAATCCATAATCATGAAAATCCCGATGATCTTGCCGTCACACCACCAAACAAACACCACCGATGCCTTCCCCTCGACTATCTCCACGGCCCAGTGCCTCCAATTTGGCGATCAGCCAAAGTTGATCTTGATGGAACAAAATGGCCATGAATAGTTCTATGATTTATGACCAAACAGAGGTTCCAATCGAAAATGAATTACAGATCTGAGATGCGCTCGTTGAGAGCTTCAAATCAATATATAATTTGATATAGTTTGTGGGGTTTGAATTTTTGATTTGGTCCTGATTTGAAATTGCAATTGGGAATTAGGTTTTGTCTGCCATTGGAGTGAGGAGGAGAAAATGGAATTGTATGTACAGAATTGAGGAATAACAAATGAATAGGGTTTATAATGATATATAGGCAGAACAAAATAGAAATGAATGGGCTAAATTGGTTTGGAAAACTGAATGATAAGCGTCTCGAAAAGCCCGTTTCGACTCCGTAACGAAAATGGGTCAACCTATATATCAAAATAGATGTTTTATATGATTTTAAACTAAATGAAACAGGTTTCAAGTCCTAATTCCATCGTACGAAGAAGTTATATTAAAATCGGCTTATTTCGAATTGATTTCAACTAATTTCTATTAAATTAATTTCTAGGCGTTTCGAGCCCATACAATCAAATGACAAGTCCGATCGCTACGAAACTTGAAATCCTACAATAATCCACCGTTACGGATCTGATGAAAGTGGTTTCGTCAAAATTCGAGTCAGTGGCCAAAATGACTATTTTCCCATTAATTAATTAAATTAATATTAAATTGATTAATCACTTTTTCAGTTTAAATTTTTAATAATTTACAACTACCATCATTTTTGGTTTCTTAGTCATTTACAGTAATTTAAACAATTTAGATATTAATTCAAAGTTAATTAATTTGCCAATTACAGTGTTTAACTTCAATTGTAATTAATCTAATTATTTAATATTTAATACCAATAAATTATTTTTATTTGATTTCAACCTTTATGCTAAATCGACTATTACTCTATAATGCAGTCAACACTTGTTTCACATTTCGTTACATTAATTTATTCAGATTTCATCTTAATTTCCATTAACGTAATATTTAAATATTTAATTTCATTTAATTGAAATTAATCAAATTATTATAGTTTAATATTCCAATAAATTAATAAATCTTGATTTCCATTCTTTTTATTCAACCCATTTTATACTATGAATAAAATTAACATTATTTCCAAATATTAACTTAATTTTCATTAACATAGTATTAAATTATAATTATTTTAATTGATTTCCAATTTAATTTAATGGACTACATAAATTGGTAACTTATAATAATTGCCACTATTTACTTTTATTTTCATTTATAAGTTTATTACTTACAACATATGTTACCATTAGTTTCATAACACAAATCTCGTTCCACTACTATCAATCAATGTATTATTTCCTTCTTTAATTCAATATTTACATTTATTTTCTTATATTAAATTTATAACCAAGCATAGCATTTAAATTACAATGAGTTGAAATTTCATACACATTGTTAATAATCAACTTACATTAACATTGTTACACTTTGTTTTAGTGTTCATTTCATTACTAAATTACAGATTTTTTTTATTTATTTCCATATTAAATTACCAAAATTTATTAAATTAATTAATTAATTTAATTATCAAAAATTTATGGATCGTTACTCTTTCCCCCACTCAAATGTTTTCGTCCCCGAAAAGGAAAAAGGAGGGAAAGAAAGGATTAAGCAATCAATATATCTTATTTAAAATATTAAATTTATAAACAATCAATTCAAATAATTAATTAAATTAAGTAAAATATATGAATTTATGAAAATTAAATCCTTTTATACTTAAGCCAATAAATTTTGAAAAACATTTTTTCAGAATTTTCTAAGTCCAAAATTTATGAAAAAAAATTTGGCAGAGTCTCCTTTGAACGAAGAGGCTCGGGAGAAATTATAATATTAAGTATAACAATATATAAAATATATTTGCCAAAATAATATATCCTCACACGGGAAAAATAATGTAATAGCACTATAAAATCGTAATCTGAAAACGTACCAATTTGTCGGGCAATTAACGCTTATTTTATGAAACCAAAAGCAGAAGCAATTGCTTCCATAATATGTATTTCACTTATATAATCCAGAAGGAGTTAATATTTATATAAAATGAAATATTTACAGTTGTTTCAACCACTAACAAACAAAACAGTATAAAACAACAATCATTTGCAACCACAGCATACAACCATCACATAAAGTCAATAAAATCAACAATCCATATCAACCAAACAAATAGTTAGTTCGGGTTAAGACACTTTTAAAATTGCATAGAATGACAAAATAAACTATTAAGTATACCATTACTAAACAATCTTAGATTAAACTGAATAGATTACTCATACATCCAAACAAATTTAAAGTATCCATGTCCAAACAACCATAAACCAAAAAAAGCAATAATCTACAATGTTATTTGAGTTGTTCTTACTAAATTCCTTTCACCACATTTACAGTTTCTATTTTTTTCTTTTTTCATTCATACAAGGATTATTTCTTTACCTTACATTCTTCCTTACAAATTTTTTTCTTCCTGTTTATTCATTCACCGCTTATTTCATCTACTTTCATTCATTATTTACACAATCTCATTTTCATTTATTCATATGGAGAAAATTTTCTTTTTATTATATTACATTCATTTATTCACTACTTAATTTCATTTATTTACATTCATTTATTAATAATATTCGTGCTCAATTTATTTACTTGGCATATTAATTTCATTAACTTAAGTTTATAATCTTTTACTTACAATGATCCCTTTTCTATCACATTTAATTACAATAACCTTCCAAATTATAAATTAAGTATATAACAATTACAACATCAATTCTTATTAATAAAAGCAATTTATTGAACACTTTCATTACATTAATTTACTCATACAATTTACATTGCATTTTTTATTAAACATTACAACTTGTTTGGTAAGTTATATATATGCTTTAAGAATGTAATTGAAAGTTATACAAGTTTTTCTCATTTCTTTTAATTAATTTAATGTTCGAATCCTTTATTTTATAGGTTACACATTTTAAATTTCTTTAATTTCAATTTTATCTTAGCCTTAAATCTCTTATTTTCATTTAGAGGTTTCAAATATTAATTTTGTTAAATTCCATTTCACTACAATAATTGAAACTATTAATTAACGGAAACTTAACAACTAAATACGGGGTTCCGTTTCAAATCATTTTAAAGTATAATATATATAACTATATCTTTATATATATATATATATATATATATAGCTATCAAATCATATTAAAAATTTAAAATTCAAAATAAAGATTTATTTATCAAATAATTGTGTAGTTACTACTACAATACTCATCCCACTTTGAAATCCGAAAGTGATTGTCGATGATGTGTGCACTCATCATCGAAATTATTTTTCAACGATGGAGAGGGGATTACAGAAATTATTTCTTTCCAAAATTTCTTTTTAAACAATTCTTTCAAATTATATTGAAACATTTATATTAGAAAATACTTCTAAATAATATTATTATTATATTTCAAATCATTCGAAAGAAATTTTCAAAAATCCCGAAACTTAAGTCCTAGATTCGCCAATTTTCATTTATTTTATTTCTAATCTTATTTTTAATCAATATTTATAAATTTCACTACCTAACAACCAATATATTACAACTAGTTATATAATTTATAAAGTTTATTATTTTATATACAAAAATATAATAGACAAAAATATTTCATTTACCTATATTTCAAAACAAATATTATGTCGATCCGTCCTATTAAGTGTTTAGAAATCCCTATCGATGTCATGGCGTCCTATGCATTAACCATAATTTATAAATACAAAACAGAACAAATTAACACAATATAAAAACCCTTTATAACACTAACAGTTGCGCTCTCTCATATACACACACACATTCAGCGACTCGTCATAGGGTATTCCTATCCTATTAATGAAGAGTCATACCCCACAAAGCTAAGGTTTAACTAAACCGAGCTCTGATACCAACTGTAACATCTCGCCTTTTTGTCCCTTTTAAATTGACGATAAGTCACACACGTCCGACTCAAACCAAACAAAAGAATAGATTTTTATTAGGGTGAATAAGAAAAAAGAAGAAAGGAAGAAAAAAAATAGAATCTCGCAACGGAATGACAAAATATAATAATCAAATAACAGTTCATGAAGCTGTTTACAAAACATTCGATTATACTAATAAATGCAGAATCTGAGTTACCTACAACAGAGATGAATAACAATGCAGCGGAACAGTGTGAATGTAGTGGAATAATGTAATAAATAATAGTAATACAACCTTCGCCTTCGTCCTCCAAAAATAAGGTCTTCCAATCCTGAAATGCTTCGGTTGACACGAGCGAATTGAAAAGACAAAACATTCGAGTCGGAACTAAAAGATATTATGTGAGTTAAATCAACAGAAATAAATATGAGTGGAACGGCGTCAGAGATGTTTACGGGTTTTGGCATCTCCCATCCAGTGTTTAACGTGAGTGTAGTAACTCAGGAAATGCTCGGGATTCACACCTCCTAAGGATCTGTTAAACCATCTACTATGTAGTACAATACGGTATTATAATATGTCTATGTAAAGTAAACTATTAAAATAGCATTAAGGCGCTACCCATATCACCCTTAACACATTTTATAATTTCAACAGTTTATACAGTACCGTGGCTCCCCGTAAACTAGGGCCGCCAGAGGATACCCCATAGATATGACATAGAACAAACTCGTAGAAGGCGCGCTAGGGTAGGTGACATGGCATATGTAACGATAGGGATTTTCGACTTACGAAAGTCGACATTAATAATAATACGTCCACTGTATCAACTGCCGAGCAATCGAATTAGGGTTTAAGAAGAAGAAAAAGATTGAAGAAGAAAGAAAGAAGGAAAAGCAGCAGAACAATAACAGAATCTCATAATCGCAGCGGAACACATATAATAGATATATGAATAATCTTTAAATCAAAAGAACTGTACATTTTATACATTACATCACATTACATTACATTATCAGAGTTTACAACAACAAACGGCGGAAAAGAAATACTATATACTAGTTGATACACCATGCCATCCATCTTGCCTTCAGATCTCTACATCAACTCCTGAATTCTAGAATAACCTGATAAGCTGACTCTAGACTGCCCGTGTGGAAATTGGTGGGCACCCAGAGTTTAGAAAAGGAAAAATAAACTCCAGGTCAGTCATGGGACTGGTGTGAGAACTTAAACAGTTTATCTCTAAAAACAAATAAAGAAATATTTTAAAATATATCTGAAACACTTTTTAGAAAGTGTAACTACCATAAGGCCTCCCACACGCACACATAATGCAAACGCAGAATCGGAGGAGATTTCTCCTTATGATAGTTAAACATGCTTGATACGCAAATTTCTTTGATATTATTACTATAAGTGAAAAGTGCAGGAAAACATTTCGAAAGTATAATATAAAACTTAGCCAGCATAGACATTCCGCACTTATGCCTACTATAACTACCATGTTCAATAGCAGGTTACCACCACATTTCATGGCAGATTATACAACTAAAACCGTACAGGGCTCATATTGTTTCTTTGGATTTTCCAACAAATGGTCAGGCCAAGGAACTTTCCATTGCCATATGGAAACGCCTCAGGAGAGACGCCCGAGAAGCTAACCGGATCTCTGCCAGCACAAGGCCGGGTTACCTCTGCAAAAGTAGGTAACAACTGACACGAGTATGCCATCCCCCGGTTGTAAACAACCTTTATCCGAGGATCCTCAATACCAACAACCACAAAGAAATAAATTTGCAGCCACAAAATAGGTTAAGTATCTTGGCTCCATACCATGATGCCACCTCTATCCAGAAGGAAATGCACATACCCTAAGAGGCGCTACTCCCTAAAACCTTGCTGCATCTTTCCTGTTTTGACCATTACCGGGGCGTGAGGTACGACGAAGTTTCGTCCACAAAGCTAAACTTTATACAAAAGCTATGCTTTGATCAACCAATGATCAGCAGCACTTCGTATGCCACATTACCAAATTGGGAATGTATCACTAGTAACCATCAACTACATAACCTCTAAGCTCATACGTCTCAGAGAAGGGTGTTAAGCTAAGAGAATAAATTCTTCGCCACCAACAGAAATGTATTTGATAGAAACCAGCATTACATCTCCAATTTGTAACGTCAGACACGCATCCATACAAGTCCGTTCCGGGATCGAACGGAACCGAAGGCACTCCCACAGAAGCCCTTGCAATCTGGATATTCACTAATCACGACCGGACTTTCCATCACAAAGGGTGATAAAATCTCTATATCGGAGATCAGTCGATACAGAGACATTCGACGGTAATCCTTCCGTTTTCGAAAATATCTGGTCTTCAACATCGGTCTTCAAATGCTATCCATTACGACATATCACTGTTCGGAATGGGATTCTGACCCAAAGGTCCTCTTCCAGCTAAACCGAATAACGAGTGCTTATTTTTAAAATAAGTGTAGCATTCAAATTCAAGCAAGTCACAACAAATACCCATTTAAAGGTAAATATTGATAGTCGGTCATTTAACTATCAATAGAGATGCACAACATCACCTGATTTCAAATAATATCCCCAAATTATTTATTTTCCAAAAATATCTTTACAAGATATATTTTTCCACACTTCAAAAAATAAATCAATGTTTATTTTTAAACAAATTTCTCTTTCCTTTATAAATTTCATGGTGAATTAAAATTTTCAAATATCTACTGATATACGCTTTTTTAAATCGATTCCAAATATTCACTTTCAATTTATCTTTAAAAGATATAATCTCAAAACATTTCACTTCATATTGGAAAACATTTCCATACTTATTTAATAATAAGTAATTCACAAACCTATTTATTTTCAACATTTGAAAAATATTCAATATACTTAAATCACAATTAAGTATATATTTTATTCTTTAAGGAAAACATTCTCTTAAACACATTCATTTGAGTCAAAACGAATATTGCGTAAAACATCGTTACGACAACCCAAAATCACTAATATAGGGATTCGAAATTAAGATAGATATATAAATCCCAATACTATATAAAACATTTTCTTTCGAAAATCATTTACTATAACAACAGTGTTATAGTCCACCATTTCCTTTTATTTCTTGAAAACGTCTATTTCCACAATGAATGTTGAAATCTATGGTTTCGGTACTTAATACATTTTAAAACACCTTTAAATCGTTTTAATTCTATTTAAAAGATCACTTCCTAAACATTTCTTTAATATATTATTCACTGTCCAAAATAGTGAATATATCTCCTTTAATAACCTTTCATATTTACTTATCAAATTTCAATTGGTTTTGGATTTATAAAACAATATTTATAAATTCACATTTATATATTTTATAAAAACTTCAACCTATGAAATCCCTTAATTAACAAATTCTATTTATATCTTATTTAAATGCCAAAATCCAATTGATAAGTTAATTACTTATAAATCTTTTATTTTACAAAATCTATTCATTTTATAACTTCACAATTTATAAATCTATAAATTTCATTCACTTATGAAATCCATTTATACTTCTTTTTAACACTTGTAAAAAATTGTTTTATAATTCCAATATTTTAATTTATAAAATATCAATTTTATAAATCTTTTATATAAACCGTTTATAAAAATTCAAAAGTCCCAATTTAAACCATTTTATAGAAAAATCAACTATTTATTTCAAAAATCATATTTCGGTTATATTTCACAAAATTCATAATTTTTATAACATAAAAATTATAATGTTTATTTATTCAAAACGAATCAATTCCAAAATTTAATAAAATGTGTACTTTCAAAAATCACTTGAAAATCCTTTTAAATTCGAAATCGTTACTTTAACATTTTTAAAACTCCAAAAATAGGCCCAATGCTGCAACAGCACCAATACATCAACCACGATATCCAAACCTCATATATCAATATGATAACAGAATATATCACAAATATCTGTAAATAAATCAATACTGTTGAGGAATCCAGTAGGATCCCTCCAACCTGTTTCCCTGCATCCACAGATGTTAGCACAATACCAATCTCGTTTCAAGATGGGATATCGCAGTACATGAGTTTATATAAAATATTATCCGCCACTATGCGACGCAATCGGGTATCATCCGCTATATAATGAGGGAAAATCAACTCCAAGTACATATATAATACCAATTCCACTTCAAGATGGAATATCACGGCATATGTGTTTAATAAATAACATCTGCTTCATATACGGCATATAACGTCTATTTCAATACAACAGATAGCACTTTATCATTCAAGTGTACAATCAAGCAATTTTAAATCTAACTATTTAAATTTAAATCGAAACAGATTCGGTTGAGTGAGAAGTTCTCACCTTGCTTCTAATAACATTTGTAGCGTTTTATTGCGAATAAAATTAAATGCGCGTTTAATTTTACCCAAAATTATCACTAGCTCCAATCAATCCCGATCCAACTCCATCGCGTAGTGTTCGTCCGTACGATTCCAACGCAATTTGTTTCGTCCAAAACGGACCTCGTATGAAAGAGTTACAGCATTTTAAAGTTTGAACGATTTTATATATAATTTATTTTACAATTTTCTTTTATTTTTTTAAACTTTTTGCAACCTGGGCCATAGATTTCATTCCCCTAAATCTTGGCCGCATGCCCTAACTTCCCTCTCCAGGTTTCGAACGCGATAAACAACCCATGCCGCCATCTAAAACCCTAACTAATGCAACCTCCACGTCGATTTTGAAGACGATCGGCGAACTCCACGACGAAGAGCATCGTCGACTCCACCTTCGGCCGTGACACCATCATACTCGACGCCCCCTTCCCTTGAAAATCGCGCATGAACGCGGCACGTTCGAATGAAATTTGCCATCGATTCATAGCTTCGTTTTCGATCATCACCGTTGGATTTTCTCGTCGTGCCGAGCTCTACAAGTTTGCAGTTGAAGATTTCTTGAATTCATTGGTGGATTTGAAGAAAACAAGGGAGGGAGAAGATGATTTTTCAGCCATTGTTTTATTCTCTGGCAGCTAGGTTTAGAAATTAGGGTTTCGGTGTAAAATGAAATAATAGAGGCGCTTTTATTGAAAATATCGAAACACTATTCGTCCCGAAATTTTCCGAACTCCAAACGAAGCATGCCACCTGGCATTTATAATGTTTTACCCCTATTCCGAACGCAGTGGAATATATATCGGGAGACAATTCGAAAGTATTTGGAAGATAGGTTTTCAAATCGACTAATTTAAATTTAAAAATTCACTTAAATCGATTTCAGCGCATTTTAGCTTGCCCCGGACAAACCGTAAATCCGATTGACACGAAATTTGAAATCTTACAATAATATAACATTACGGATCCGATGAAACAAGTTTCGTCGAAATCCGAGACTGTTTGAAAAATGGCTCTTTTTACTCGTCAATTAAATATTAAAATATTCAATTTCTACAAATTAACTTTTAAATCAATTTTAAAAGTTCTATAACATCATTCTAACTCCAATATGATTTAATACAACTTTACAAAACAATTTTAATCACGTTAAACCCAATTTCCAATTATTTTCTGTAATTTCAAATATTGAATTGTCGATTAAATTATCCAATTAAATCTAGATATTCGAAATAAAATTTATTCGACTTACAAATTTTTACTTGTAAATATTTAAAATCAATTAAATGTATGAATTTCAAATGACAGAAATTCCGGGTCGTTGTAAACTTCCCCCCTTAAAAGAATTTCGTCCTCGAAATTACCAAGTAAGAAAAAGTCTTGAAATCCATTAACTTTTTAAAACCATTTGTTCAAATTAAATCTCAAATTCATTTAAACATATTAACTTTTTCAAAATTCATAGTTAAACTTCTTACAATAACTTTACTAAGTTTTCAAATCATACTTAGTTATCTTTTCAAAACCAACTATATCCTTTAACTTTTCATTCCAAAATCAAAGTTATATTTTTCAAAAAATTTCAATTTTCTCAAAAATATTCTAACGCCTTAAATTTCAAAAAAATTCGTCAGCGTCTCCTTTGAGCAGCTAGCTCGGTACGACTACAAAAATGACACTACGGCCCCCCTAGATTTCAAAAAGAAAAGAAAAGGCCAAGTGGCTGGACAAGAAAATCATCAAATTTCATCCTGAAATTCAAATACATACCTTTTGTCGAGAAATTCAATTTTTTTATCTTCGAAATCAAAATCCCAATTTCATTTCCTTCAATACACCTGTATATCCTGCTAGACATAATATCCATTTTCATTCAATCTCACATTATCAATTTCACTTGAATTCAATTTACAATTTCAATTCTATTTGGATTCAATTTACCTTCTGAATATTGAATCTTATCAATTAATTTTCATTCACAACTGATTCTTCTTGCTATTTTAAATTAGTTTCTTTTACTAATTCATTACAAGTTCTAACTCATTTCATCTCGCACAATTCAAATTGGTATTCGATATTCGGTTTTCAATTTCAGTTTTTATTCTTTTATTCGTTCCCAAACACAATTCAATTCACTATTTCGGTTTATAACCACTTATATTTAAAATGGATTTCAAATTCCATATGAATTTAATTTACGCTTCATTTATAAATGTTGAATTCAATTCATTCCAACCCATATCAAATTTGTCATTCTTCAATTAGTTTTACATACTAATTTTATTTTAATACTTAGCTTCATTTGATCCAACTTGACAAATTTTCAATTTACTTGCAATTTCAAGATGAATTTCAACATTTAGTTTCCAATTTCATTTACTCGCAATTGTAAATTCATTCATTCATAAATTTATTTCCATAATTCAAACTCAATTTCAATTCTATTGTTTCTACCCCAAATTTATTTTCAACTCAATAAATTTTATTCCATAACTATTTTTATCAGATTCCGGAGTCTTTCAAAACAGTTCAAAACCATTTTTGAAACCAATTCAAATTATCCTTTGAATTTCAAAACCCAAACCCAATTTTCCAAACAACTTCTATTTAAAACAACTTGGCAGCAATCCCTCTTTTGGAAACCCAAAAATGAACACCGATGATGATGCAGTCATCACTGAAGTTATTTTCCAGCGACCGAAAAGAGTTTATAGATTCCTATCAATAACGTTAATTACTCGTATTGATCAGAGTCCATATACCACTCAACAAACCAATCAACAAAATATAGAATAATTTTTATATTCACTAACATATACGCACTCATATCTATTATTACTCACACTCATTCTAGATTACTGCTGACTCTATCTCTAATGAGTAACACCCAACAGAGCCAGGGTTGTCGCTTAACCAAATGCTCTGATACCAGATTGTAAGGATAGGGATTTTCTACTAATGAAAGTCGACATTAATAATAATACGTCCACTGTAACAACTGCCGAGCAATCCAATGCCAAAAAACCAAACCCTTAGGGTTTAAGAAGAAGAAAAAGATAGAAGAAGAAAGAAAGAAAGAAAAGCAACAGAACAATAACAGAATCTCACAATCGCAGTGGAACACATATAATAGATAAATGAATAATCTTTAAATCAAAAGAACTGTACATTTTATACATTACATCACATTACATTACATTATCAGAGTTTACAACAAAAAACAGCGGAAAATAAATACTATATACTAGTTGATACACCATGCCATCCAGCTTGCCTCCATATCTCTACAGCAACTCCTGAAATCCAGAATAACCTGATAACATGACTATAGACTGCCCGTGTGGAAATTGGTGGACACCCAGAGTTTAGAAAGGGAAAAATAAACTCCTGGTCAGTCATGGGACTGGTGTGAGAACTTAAACAGTTTATCTTTAAAAACAAATAAAGAAATATTTTAAAATAGATCTGAAATGCTTTTTAGAAAATGTAACTACCATAAGGCCTCCCGCACACACACAATGCAAACGCAGAATCGGAGGAGATTTCTCCTTATGATAGTCAAACATGCTTGATACGCAAATTTCTTTGATATTATTACTATAAGTTCAAAGTGTAGGAAAACATTTCGAAAGTATAATATAAGTCTTAGCCAGCATAGACATTCTGCACTTATGCCTACTATAGCTACCATGTTCAATAGCAGGTTACCGCCACATTCCATGGCAGGTTATACAACTAAAAACGTACAGGGCTCGTATTGTTTCTTTGGATTTTTCAACAAATGGTCAGGCCAAGAAACTTCCCGTTGCCACATGGAAACGCCACTGGAGAGACGCCCCGAGAACCTAACCGGATCTCTGCCAACACAAGGCCGGGTTACCTCTGCAAAAGTAGGTAACAACTGACACGAGTATGCCATCCCCCGGTTGTAAACAACCTTTATCTGAGGATCCTCAATACCAACAACCACAAAGAAATAAATTTGTAGCCACAACATAGGTTAAATATCTAGGCCCCATACCATGATACCACCTCTACCCAGAAGGAAATGCACATACTCTAAGGGGCGCTACTCCCTGAAACCTTGCTACATCTTCCTGTTTTGACCATTACCGGTGCGTGAGGTCCGACGAAGTTTCGTCCACAAAGCTACGCTTTATACAAAATCTATGCTTTGATCAACAAATGATCAGCAGCACTTCATATGCCACATTACCAAATTGGGAGTGTATCACTAGTAACCATCAACTACATAACCTCTGAGCTCCTACAGAGAAGGGTGTTAAGCTAAGAGAATAAATTCTCCGCCACCAACAGAAATGTATTTGATAGAAACCAGCTTTACATCTCAAATTTGTAACGTCAAACACACATTCATGAAAGTCCGTTCCGGGGTCGAACAGAACCGAAGGCACTTCCAAAGATGCCCTTGCAATCCGGATATTCACTAATCACGACCGGACTTCCCATCACAAAGGGTAATAAAATGTCTATATCGAAGATCAGCCGATGCAGCGACATTCGACGGTAATCTTCCGTTTTCGAAAATATCCGGCCTTCAACGCCGGCCTTTAAATGCTATCCATTACGACGTATCACTATTTGGAATGGGATTCATGACCCAAAGGTCCTCTCCCGGCTAAACCGAATAACGAGCGCTTATTTTTAAAATAAATGTAGCATTCAAATTCAAGCAAATCACAACAAATACCAATTTAAAGGTAAATATTGATAGTCAATTATTTAACTATTAATATATATGCACAACATCACCCGATTTCAAATAATTTCCCCAAATTATTTATTTTCCAAAAATATCTTTACAAGATATATTTTTCCACACTTCAAAAAATAAATCAATGTTTATTTTTAAACAAATTTCTCTTTCCTTTATAAATTCCATGGTGAATTTAAATTTCCAAATATCCATTGATATATGATTTTTTTAAATCGATTCCATATATTCACTTTCAATTTATCTTTTAAAGATATAATCTCAAAACATTTCACTTCATATTGGAAAACATTTCCATACTTATTTAATAATAAGTAATTCACAAACCTATTTATTTTCAACATTTGGAAAGTATTCAACATACTTAAATCACAATTAAGTATATATTTATTCTTTAAGGAAAACATTCTCCTAAACACATTCATTTGAGTCAAAACGAATGTTGCGTAAAACATCGTTATGACAACCCAAAATCACTAGTATAGGGATTCGAAATTAAGATAGATATATAAATCCCAATACTATATAAAACATTTCCTTTCGAAAATCATTTACTATAACAACAGTGTTATAGTCCACCATTTCCTTTTATTTCTTGAAAACGTCTATTTCCACAATGAATGTTGAAATCTATGGTTTCGGTACTTAATACATTTTAAAACACCTTTAAATCGTTTTAATTCTATTTTAAAGATCACTTCCTAAACATTTCTTTAATATATTATTCACTGTCCAATATCGTGAATATATCTCCTTTAATAACCTTTCATATTTACTTATCAAATTTCAATTGGTTTTGGATTTATAAATCAATGTTTATAAATTCACATTTATATATTTTATAAAAACTTCAACCTATAAAATCCCTTAATTAACAAATTCTATTTATATCTTATTTAAATGCCAAAATCCAATTTATAAGTTAATTGCTTAAAAATCTTTTATTTTACAAAATCTATTCATTTTATAACTTCACAATTTATAAATCTATAAATTACATTCACTTATGAAATCCATTTATACTTCTTTTTAACACTTGTAAAAACTTGTTTTATAATTCCAATATTTTAATTTATAAAATATCAATTTTATAAATCTTTTATATAAACCGTTTATAAAAATTCAAAAATCCCAATTTAAACCATTTTACAAAAAAATCAACTACTTATTTCAAAAATCATATTTCGGTTATATTTCACAAAATCATAATTTTTATAACATAAAAATTATAATGTTTATTTATTTAAAACGAATCAATTTCAAAATTTAATAAAATGTATACTTTCAAAAATCACATGAAAATCATTTTAAATTCGAAATCGTTACTTTAACATTTTTAAAACTCCAAAAATAGGCCCAATGCTGCAACAGCACCAATACATCAACCATGGTATCCAAACATCATATATCAATATGGTAACAGAATATATCGCAAATATCTGTAAATAAATCAATACTGTTGAGGAATCCAGTTGGATCCCTCCAACCTGTTTCCCTACATTCACAGATGTTAGCACAATACCAATCCCATTTCAAGACGGGATATCGCGGTACATGAGTTTATATAGAATATTATCCGCTATTATGCGGCGCAATAGGGTCTCATCGCTATATAATGCGGGAAAATCAACTCCAAGTACATATATAATAACAATTCCGCTTCAAGATGGAATATCGCGGTATATGTGTTTAATAAATAAAATCCTCTTAATATATGACGTATAGGGTCTATTTCAATACAACAGATAGCAATTTATCATTCAAGCATGCAATCAAGTAATTTTAAATCTAACTATTTAAAATTTAAATCGAAATAGATTCGATTGAGTGAGAAGTTCACACCTTGCATCCAATAACAGTTGTAGCGTTTTATTTCGAATAAAATTAAACGCGCGTTTCATTATTTCCAAAATTAACACTAGCTCCAATCAATCCCAATCTAGCTCCATCACATAGTGTTCGTCCATACGATTCCAACGCAATTTGTTTCGTCCAAAACGGACCTCGTATGAAAGGGTTACAGCATTTTAAAGTTTGAACGATTTTATATATAATTTATTTTATAATTTTCTTTTATTTTTTTAAACCTTTTGCGATCTGGGCCGTAGATTTCTTTCCCCTAAATCTTGGCCGCACGCCCTAACTTCCCTCTCCAGGTTTCGAACGTGATAAAGAACCCATGCCGCCATCTAAAACCCTAATTAACGCAACCTCCACGTCTATTTTGAAGACGATCGGCGAACTCCACGACGAAGAGCATCGTCGACAAAACCTTCGACCGTGACACCATCAAACTCGACGCCCCCTTCCCTTGAAAAACGCGAATGAACGCGGCACGTTCGAATGAAATTTGCCATCGATTCATGGCTTCGTTTTTTATCATCACCCTTAGATTTGCTCGTCGTGCTGAGCTCTACAAGTTTGCAGTTGAAGATTTCTTGAATTAATTGGTGGATTTGAAGAAAATGAGGGAGGAAGAAGATGAATTTTCGGCAATTATTTTATTCTCTGGCGGCTAGGTTTAGAAATTAGGGTTTTGGTGTAAAATGAAATAATAGAGGTGCTTTTATAGAAAATATCGAAACACTATTCATCCCAAAATTTTCAGAACTCCAAACGAAGCGTGTCGCCTGGCGTTTATAATGTTTTACCCCTATTCTGAACGCAATGGAATATGTATCGGGAGCCAATTCGAAATTATTTGGAAGATAGGTTCTCAAATCGACTAATTTAAACTTAAAAATTCACTTAAACCGATTTCAGCGCGTTTTAGCTTGCCCCGGACAAACCGTAAATCCGATTGACACGAAATTTGAAATCTTACAATAATATAATATTACGGATCCGATGAAACTGGTTTCGTGAAATTCGAGACTGTTTGAAAAATGGCTATTTTTTCTCGTCAATTAAATATTAAAATATTCAATTTCTACAAATTAACTTTTAAATCAATTTTAAAAGTTCTATAACATCATTCTAACTCTAATATGATTTAATACAACTTTACAAATCAATTTTAATCATGTTAAACCCAGTTTTCAATTATTTTCTATAATTTAAAATATTAAATTGTCGAATAAATTATCCAATTAAATCTAAATATTCGAAATAAAATTTATTCGAATTACAAATTTTTACTTGTAAATATTTAAAATCAATTAAATATATGAATTTCAAATGACAGAAATTTTGGGTCATTATAGCACAACTAGGCAATGCCAGAGTAGATATACCAATTAAACTTCCGAACTGGTGGTAACGCATAGCCGCAATTGCCGCCCACCTCGCAACACGCTCCCAGGTAAAAATCTAGGGGTGGCCACCAAATAAATCAAATGTCATAATATAGGATCGATGTAATGTGTTCGATCAGAGGAGCTACCTCATTGGCCCGTCAATTACTCATGTTTTAGCCACCTTATTCTAACTCACGGGAGTCGGGTCCTTGTAAATATACCTTTAGGATCGTCGCCACCATCCTACTTCATTCTGGAATCTCCACCACGTTCACAGTTGTCAAAGTGGTTTTCGGTATTGGTAGAGAGTATGATAATTCTGATCCCGGTCACTTTAACAACCAATCGCTTATTACACACCGTGTGGTTCTTTTACATTGCCAAAATCATTTCATAATTGATATCAAAATATCATATTCGATTCAAACCACACCACTTTCGAAAACATTACTTACTTTCGAAGTCATGTTCACCTTTGAAATCATAGTTCGATAATTATATTATCTTTCTAAGTCAAATTCACAATTTATATCAAAATATCGTGTTCTCAAAACTATGCTACTTTCAAATCATATTTTTTCCAAAATCATATTTCCAAAACAGGTTAAATTCTTGCTTCAAAATCGTCATTTCGATCAGTTAACATTAAAAATTCCAACTTAGGTTATAATGTCATTTAACCTTATTCTTGTCATAAGAAAATTGAAAGGAATATAAACTCTTCTACGTACTTAGTTTGAAAATTTAGAAATTAGTTTAAACAGTTCAAAATAGTTAAAATGCTCTAAATAGTTTAATTGTAGGTAAATGCTTTTAAATTGATATAGGATAATTAAATAGATTTAAATTAGATTAAATATAGTAGATTAAATAGCTTAAAAAATATTAACTATATTTAAAATAAATTAAAGGGGTTTAATTAGTTTTTAAAAATAAATTAAGTTGGTTTAAAGATAGATCAAAATAATATATACAGTTATATTAGTTAAATAGTTTGAATAAATTTGAAAATCTTAATAATTAGGAAATTTAACATAATATATTTTAAAACAGTTTACTTAAAAATATAAGTTTAAAATTAATACCAAATTAAACTATTCATTTCATTTCAACATATTTGGGCCATTTCAAGTTTCCAAATCGACAAACAAAATTTAAGTAAACTATTAAGTTCCATATCGTTTCAGTTCATGTTCAAATATCAAATTTCGAATTATTCCAATATCAAAATATTTCAAGGTTATTTTCAATTAATAACTCAATTTTGATAGAATTTCTTTTATACATAAAAAAGTTTAACTTTAAAAATTCCGATTTAATTTCTTAAAGAAATTCCCTTTTAAACAATTTCGCATTTCAACACAAAACTTGATTTTTCTATAATACTTCAATTTATACAAATCAAATTTTATTCCAAAACATCAATTGATTAAATTCAAAAATTTAAGGATTTTAAAATCATTTAATTTAACCAATCCGATGTCCGTATATAATTCTCCACCGTAGGGTCAAGTGATATGGATGTTTATCATTTCAATCCGCAATTTAAACAATTTACGGTTGTAATCATTTCAAACCATAATCCTGAGTTAATAATAATAAATCCATAATGAACTTGCAGATTATAATGACATAAAATAAAACATTCATTCAACCAATATCAGTAATCAACATCAATCACAATCGTCATCCAAAAACAATCAATCAATATCGATATAGAACTGAAAATAAATAACAATTATTTAAATGGCAGTTTATATTCAATAATAAATTAAATAACGATTTAATTTAAATAAAATAAAATTAACTGAGATGATTAAAAATATACAAAACAATCGTAAATAATTCCTAATCACATCATAAACTTAATTTAACAGACATAAGAAAATTTAAAAGTTGTGAGTGGTTTAAAGCACTCACCTTTGAATTTACATTGAATTTAAATCCAATTTAATTCCAAAATTTGAACTACCTCAGAATTCGTCCAAACCAGTGTCAAAATATCCAGAATTTCGGTATGATCCTAAAATAGAAAACAAAGCTTAAAACGGACCTCGTACGTTAAAGATACGCACGTTAGAGCATTTAGAAATTAAAATTAGATAAGATAAAATAAATAAAAAACAAATCTATACCCAATAGCCATGTCAACACGCAAGGTCAACCCTACACCTACCCCTCGCGAATGCGGCCATATACCAGAGTTCGACCATCACTTTCGAACCGCCCACCTTGGCACCGCCTCGTTTACCACCACGCACGGCATGGCCAGAGCGATCGCCACCATGCTCCGACTCCCTCCCGACCATCTCGTGCCACACGCGGCGAATCACAACAACTAACACCCTTTTCGAAGCCCTATCAGGAAAATCACGACGATCTTGCCGTCACACCACCAAACGAACATCACCGATGCCTCCCACTCGACCATCTCCACAGCCCAGTGCCTCCAATTTGACGATCAGCCAAAGTTAATCGTGACGGGACGAACGGCCACGAATAGTTCTACAATTTGTGGCCAAACAGAGTTTCCAATTGAGAAACGAATTATAGATTTGAGATGTGCTCGTCGAGAGCTTCAAATCGATATATAATTCGATATAGTTTCAATTTTTGATTTGGTTTTGATTTGAAATTGCAATTTGGAATTAGGTCTTGTCTACCATTGGAATGAGGAGGAGCAAATGGAATTGCATGTACAGAATTGAGGAATAAGAAATAACTAGGGTTTACAATGATATATATATATATATATATATATATATATATATAGACAGAACAAAATAGAAATGAATGGGCTCAATTGGTTTGGAAAACTGAATGATAAACAACCCGAAAAGCCCGTTTCAACTTTGAAACGAAAATGGGTCAACCAATATATCAAAACAGATGTTTTAGATAATTTTAAACTAAATGAAATAGGTTTCAAGTCCTAATTCCATCGTATGAAGAAGTTATATTAAAATCAGCTTATTTCAAATTAATTTCAATTGATTTCTATTAAATTGATTTCTAGGCGTTTCGAGTCCGTACGATCGAACGACATGTCCGATCGCTACGAAACTTGAAATCCTACAATAATCCACCGTTACGGAATCGATGAAACTGATTTCGTCAAAATCCAAGTCAGTGGCTAAAATGGCTATTTTTCCATTAATTAATTAAATTAATATTAAATTAATTAATCACCTTTTCAGTTTAAATTTTTAATAATTTACAACTTCCATCTTTTTTGGTTTCTTAATCATTTACAATGATTTAAACAATTTAGATATCAATTCAAAGTTAATTAATTTACCAATTACAATGTTTTACTTCAATTGTAATTAAATCCAATTACTTAATATTTAACTCCAATAAATTGTTTTTATTTGATTTCAACCTTTATACTAAATCCACTATTACTCTATAACACAGTCAACAGTTGTTTCACATTTCATTACATTAATATATTCCAATTTCATTTTAATTTCCATTAACGTAATATTTAAATATTTAATTTCATTTAATTGAAATTAATCCAATTATTATAGTTTCAAATTCTAATAAATTAATAAATCTTGATTTCCATTCTTTTTATTTAATCCATTGTCATACTATGAATAAAGTTAACATTATTACCAAATATTAACTTAATTTTCATTAACATAATATTAAATTATAATGATTTTAATTGATTTCCAATTTAATTAATGGACTACATAAATTGGTAACTTGTAACAATTGTCACTATTCACTTTTAATTTCATTTATAAGTTTATTACTTACAACATATGTTACCATTAGTTTCATAACACTAATCTTGTTCAATTACTTTCAATCAATGTATTATTTCCTTGTTTAATTCAATATTTACTTTTATTTTCTTATATTAAATTTATAACCAAGCATAGCATTTAAATTACAATGAATTGAAATTTCATACACATTGTTAATAATCAACTTACATTAATATTGTTACACTTTGTTTTAGTGTTCATTTCATTATTAAATTACAGATTTTTTTTTATTTCTTTTCATATTAAATTACCAAAACTTATTAAATTAACTAATTTAATTACCGAAAATTTACGGGTCATTACAAAACACTTATTAAACAAAGATTTCAATTAGGATATACTTCATAATTATCGCCCATAAATCTTCCTATATACTAATTGAACCATCGTTACTCGTAATCAAAATTCATTTTTATATTTGATGAGAAAAATAATTTTTCAAAAATTCAATTTAATAACCAAAACCATATATTTATCCTATAGTGTTTTTCCAAAAGTAAATCAAAATGCTAAAAAGAAATATATATTTTTTAGATTGTTTAATATTTTTATGCCTTTTTTGTTTTTTGTTCTTTTTTTCAAATTTTTGCTCCATTTTTTATTTAAGTTGTGGAATGAAAATGCAAAAAACAAACCATGAGAAATCAAAAAGAAGACGAGGCTGCCGCCATACTTGATTTTGACTATGTCCCTACAGTCAACCCAAGTGAAAGGGGAAAAGATAAAAATAAAAATATGACCTATATTTACATGAAACGATTATTATTTACATGACATTAGAAAAATATATCGTTAAAGAATAAATGAAACAGTCTTTCAAAGACCAGTTCATTTTTTCATTAAGTATGAGAGACATAGCTTAAGCTCGGAAAACCAATCCGTAAAAGATTTCAAAGTTGAATGTTGATTTAGGAAACGAATGTCGTTTTATTAAAAATCGCAGAGTTGTTTTATTTTCGATGATTTTTGAGGTTGATAAAACAATTGGTTGAAATTTAAGTTTATTTTCAACAAATTGAAATTCAAACTTATCATTGAAATCTTCTTCAGAATTATCAATTTCAAAATCAAAATGGTGATTTAAATCTTTCCCTTCAGAATTCAACAACTCATTTTCGAAATGTTCAATGAAAACGTGATCACTAAATTCGTTTTCCCTTGTTGAATTATTCACTACTTTATTGCATATATCATGTTCAAAATCCAAAGTTGTTGCATTCAAATTTTCAAAATCGGAGAAAGGAAGATCGAATTTTAAGTCGTGTTTCTTGCCCTCAAAAGAATTAAAATCCAACTCAATTACCGTATTTCCAACAACTACATTAGGATTATCGCTTCCAATTTCAAAAATTATTATTTGAAAGTCGTCAATTTTGGGTAAAAGGTGGATTATTATTTGACTTACCAATCGTTGGGTTTTGATTTGGTTTTTCACGTTGTTTCATGTAGGTTTCAAATAACAAATCTGTGTGATCATTGTAAATTTCATCCATTTGCTCAATAAAAATCAAATTTATTATTGTTAACTTGAGGATTCTCAATTTGAATGTATTGAGAGCAAAATTTGTCCATTGAACCATAGTCGAGATTACTCTCACTGCCAAAATTATTTAAAAAGTTGTTTCCAATTTCGTTTCAATATTTAAATTCATTTTGGAGTTCGAAATTGAATTGGCATGGGTTATACTCAAAATCATTTGAATATTGAAGTGAATTAAATTTTGATTATTTTGAAAACTTTGACTTGAATCATTGCACAAATATGAATTACACAAATCATTTATACTTTGATTTTGTTGTGTAGAGAGTTCAAGTAAAGAAAAAATCATTTCAATGTTATTTTCAAGATTTGAGGGTTGCTCATCATTTTTAAAATTTGTTCAAAATTCAAATTGTTTGTACAATAGCTGTTATTAAAATATCCAAAAGAATTTTGAGTGAAATTATATGGATCATATTGATTTTTACAACTAACGTAAGATTCTGGCGAGCAAGAAAATTCGGATATTTTCAAGAATATTTTTCAATTTTCTCATGAAGAAAAAAATATTTACCAAAAAAATTTATTTTTCAAAAGGGAAATTTGGTTTTTGTTTAATTTTTTTTTAAAAGGTTTTATAATTTTTTTGGATTTTTTCTATTTTTTTGAAGAAAAAACTAACTTAAATATTTTTTAGTTTATGATTTTGCTTTAAAAAATTTGAAAAGAAAGGATTTAAAAACTAAGTTAAGCAATATTTACAATTTTCTCTAGTTTTGGGTTTTGAATTTTTTTTATATATGCATGAACTAATGCAACTAAATGAATGCAAAAGATTTAGTTACAAATTTTCTATCCTAAGTAGCTCCCAACCCAGAATTGTATAAGCACACTTTGTCTTAATCTAGCAAGATAGTTCTAGCCAAGTAACAGACAGGATTTATTGGTGCATCACGAATCACCGTAACAATACATACGAAGGTTTAAGTACCTTCAGTGAAATAATCAGTACGTTATTTATTAATCACCGTAATATTTATAGCTGATTATTACTCTTCCGTAGCCTTCACATCAAGAAGTTAAATTTTTGAATGAGGACAACTTGTTAATATATAATTAAGCCCTAGGTGAGCTCGTGACACCCTTAAGATGTCTAACCGTTATTATTAGCAAATTCTAAGATGAAATGCAAAACTGAAATTAAACGTGTATTAACAATGCAACAACGAATGAATTTTGTTTTTATTTTTGGAATATATATATATATATATATATATATATATATATATGCAAATGCGAGCAACCGACAATGCAATTAAAATAAAAATGGAGATTAGAACACGATACTAGAGCGTGTAGATTATTAACGATTTTTTTATATATATAGCAAGCAAAGAAGTTGTTAGCAAGCAGTTCCTCCATTCTGATTTCCTACAACCTGAAATTAAAAATACGATAAATATAGTTTTTCAACGTATACCAGAATGGAACTTAAAACAAATCAAAACAAAACAAAACAAGCGAAAACAAAACAAATCGAAACTTTTTTTAAGAAAGAAATAGAACAAAACACAACAAAACAAAAAAATGAAACTTCTTGGTTTGTTTTTTAGTAGAGAACAAAATGAAAAATGAAGTAGAGAAAGGAAAACTAACAAATAAAAATAAAACTAAAAATAAAAGGAAGAGCAAGGAGTAGACCAGGCCCGGCCCACTTCACAAATGAATTCACAAAGCAAAACCGCAATTACTTCCAAAGTAATTCACAGTCGCGCACTTCAGCAAAATGGAACTGAAATTTTCAAGAACTCAATGCAGCAAACGTTTCGAACTGCCCACAGTTCGAATTCCAATCCCCAATTCCAGTAACTCAAAATCAATTAGCTGTTCCCAATTTCTCAAGTTCAGGCGTGGATGGAATTGGAGAGGGGAGGTCGCAACTGCATGCTCGCGGTTGGCGATTTGGGGATTGTTGTGAGTGGCAACGGTTTCGAAGTGATTTGGGGATGCGGTTTGGATGAGACGAATGGTTGGATTGGTTGCTGTCGGTGATGCGTGTGGAAGTAAGGATGGGTTGCTGTCGTAATTGTCGCGATGCTCGTATGGTGGATTTTGGGAATTGTGGTTGAGGCGGATGTGCACAAGCAGTGTGTGGTGGCGATGTCTGTGTTGGTCTGATGGATGAGGATTGTGGTTGACAAGGTGGAATGATTGCAGCCGCAAGATATGGAGGAAGTGGCACTGGGATGGTTGTTGATGGTGTTGTATATGGTTTTTGATGATTTTTGAAGCGAGGAAGGTAGTTCAGGTATGTATGTAAGTGATGTATGGGAAGAGGCAGGAGCAATGTTGAAGAGATGCTCTAGGTGGTGGTATGGATGGTCAGTGTGCAGGTTGTTACGGTGATAGTGATGAAGTAGACAAAGGGGATGGCAGGTGGTTGCCACAGTTTTCAGGGATATATGGGGTTGATGGTGTGCAAGTATGGTTTTGTGATGTATGGGTGGCAACACTGTATGTTTGAAGGATATTGATTGAACTGGGTGGATGGTATTTATATGTGATGTGGTAGTGTTGTGACACAGTAGCTGGTGAAATGTGTTTTTGGAGTGATGTGTTATATCAGTGATATAGGAGTGAGACAGTAGCAGAGAATGAATGTGTAGGGGAATGGGTTGGCAGAGGCAAGTGATGTGGGGATGTGTGGTGCAGTTGGTGGATATTTGTATGGTGGTAATTTGGTGGATGTTGCTGGGCAGAGTGGTGGTTTGTGAACTGGTTGCGGACAGTGAAGTGGTTTGGCGGACAGTTGTGGTATATGTGAAGGCAGCGGTTAGGTGGATGGCCAGTGGAAACCAGCAGTTTTAATGGGGGATGTGCACGGGCGTGCACTTTGGAGTTGCTGTGTTGTGATGGTTTGCTTGCAAGTGGGCAGAGGAAGGGGAATGGCAGAAGTTCATCAAAGGGGAGATGGTCGATGATTCAATCAGTGGTGGAGCAATGTAAAAGTGTGGTAGTGATAGGGTTAATGAAACAAAAGTTGCAATGGGGGGTTTTTAAGCCTGTACATAGTTTATGGTTAGTGAAGTGGCAGAATAGTGATGGCAGGATATGTATGCAAGGGGGAATGGCAGGTCAGTGGTGATTTAGAGGTTGTGTGGTATGCAGGTGGTTGCTGTGAAGTTGTAGCAGGTGGTGGTTGAAAGTAGAGAAATGTTTGGTGTCACAACCCGGTTTTTTGACGCTCGAAAATCGACATCAACACGTCACTGTATTAAATGCCGAACAACCGAATGCCGAAAAACCAGACCGTAAGGAAAAGAAGAAGGGGGTTGTTGGGCGAATTCTCACCCAGAAGATCTCGAGACCAAGATGCGTCAGTTTCACCCGGGTTCGCAACCCTCTATTCCATTCGGTGGCCCAACCTAAAGTCCATTCGGCATTCCCAGTACAAGGTCATTCGGCAATACAGGCAAAGGCTCATTCGGTAAAGCAAGGCAGGAATCCATTCGGCACAACACCCCCCATGTTCATTCGGTAACAGTTCCATCCGGTACACCGACAACCGGACGAAAGCCCCTCCAACAACCGAACCACCTACCACCGGTCCACTCCGTCACCGGTCCAGTCCATGCACCCATGACAAGTGGAGCATCGCCGAACCAGCTCCCCCTGCCGAACCAAGCATTCTACATCACCTACCGGATCAAGGCCTTCCCTAGGCACTACCGAACCGCGTCACCACAAGACACCAAGCCAACTCCCTACCGAACAAGGCTACCACCGGTCCAACCTCACCACCGAATGAAGCTCGCCGAACCAACACAGTTGCCAGTCCAGATCGCTTCAGCCCGGGCCCACCAGCAGTTATATACTTCCAAGACCCCTGCCCCCTACCTCATTCTATAAATAGAGGGGCAGGGGTACAACAATGGCAGACAAGTTTGAGAGCTCAAGCAAGGAAGGAACTTTCAAACTACTTTCATACACTTGTATACAACGCATTGTACTTGTAACCTGAAAGAAAGAAGATAATAACATATAAAGTGGACGTAGGCACATTCTGGCCGAACCACTATAAATCTGTGTGTCTTTTACATTTCAGCCCCTACTTTTCTCATATTTACATACTCATCTAAAATCATTGAAACTTACATATAATCGACTAAATAACACGACTTGGAGGTGTTTGTCCATTTTTTGTGCAAACATTTTTGGTGCTTTCACTGAGAGCGGTGAACTCAGGCTTCATCTTCTCCCACTCAACCTCTTTCCTAACAACATCACTCGTTGCTTAGAAATCATGCCTTCCAAGCAGAGAAGGGATGTTAACAAAGGAAAGAACATCGCAACTAGCAGCCTTCCAGATCCAGCAATCACAGATCAGCCCACTTCAACAGCAGTACCAGATGAAAATCAGGAGAATCCAACTGGTCCCGCAACGGAACAACCAATCACTAGGGCAGATCTGGACAGGGTTGTGGCTGAAGTAACTAACCGCTTCACATCCCAACAAGAAACTTTGGTGGACCAACTCATGTCACGCTTAAGGGATGCTGAGGAGTCCAACCGCAACACGGAATCATGGGGTGAATCCCAATCCGGAGGATCCCGGAGGCAACAAAGGTCTTCACTCTTCGAACAAGCTACCAACAGGAAAAACGATGATAGGGGCCGCGCCCGGACTCAGCCCGAATTCCGACTCGAGGAAGCCCTTGGAACCGAACCTAGCGGGGGAGGCACCAGGCGAGGGTCGGATGTAGCTGAGCCAGTCATGCCACCTAATCATAGAAACCCCGCTGAACGGAGCCGAGCTAGAACCCAGCCCGAAGTTGACCCCATGGATGTGCTCGAAACAGAACCCCACAGGGGAAGATCAAGGCAGGGGGCAACTGTAGCTGGTCCTAGCGTGCATCCAAGCAGCCAAAGACAACCACTGGATAATGCTAGAGGTGATAGACTGTACCATCCCTACAGGGCATCTGGACGAGATAGATCCCGCAGGGAAGAACCGAGCTCATTTTTGTCCGCTCCAAGTTCTGACGAACGAATGGCACGATTATTCAGAGAATGTGTCCAACGGGAGCAAAGGGACCGGGGAATAGGCGCTAGGGTCACCAGTCCCTTTACCCGAAATATCGAAACTGCCATCACTCCCCGGGAATGGAAAATGCCAACCATGGAACCTTACAAAGGAACTTCCGACCCCATCGTACACTTGCAGAGATACACCCAGCATATGCTCATGAGTGGAGCAACAGAAGGAGTATTATGTAAATGCTTTCCGCTATTCCTATCAGATCTAGCTACCTCCTGGTTCTGCCATCTACCCCAAGGATCCATCAGCTCATGGGAGATGTTAAAAGAAAGGTTTATTAGCCAGTTCCGCATCCATGTGGAACAACCCAAGGATGCTTATTCTCTATCCAATGTCAAACAGAAATCCGGAGAGACGCTGCAACAATATCTAACACGGTTCAACGCCGCAGCGGCAGCAGTTCAAGATGCCGATGAAAAACTCACTCTGATGGCCCTCTGTAGTGGTGTACATCCAGACACCAAGTTTGCCAGAAGATTAACTAAGGAAAAACCAGCTACCTTGCCTGATTTCTTCCATGAAGCTGGAAAGTATATGAGACTTGAAGACGCTGCTACTGAGAGGCAGTCAGGGCAACAAGGCAAGATAGTTCAGGACAAGGTTCCCACTGCAGCTAAGGACGCTCGAAGAAATGAATCTAGAGACAATGCTGGAGGCAGAAAGGTTGAGAAGCGCCAATATCGACCAGGGCCAAGATTTGACTCCTACACTCCTTTGAATGAAACAATCGAAAACATCTACCTAGCCACTCAGGGCGAACTCGGATACAAGCGCCCCCCGCACAAGAAAGAATCAGATAATGCACTCAAGTCCGGAAAGTTCTGTCGCTTCCACGAATCCCACGGACATGACACCAATGAATGCCACCATCTTCGGGACTTGATCGAAGAACACATTAGAAGAAGAAGACTGGAACGTTATGTGAAAGGTCAGAACAGGACTCCAACTCCTGCCAACGAGAACTCAAAGCAACCCCTCCCAGAAGTAGGCGGAGGGAATCGCAACAATCACAACACCAGTGGCTCTAGTCAAGAGAAGATAGTGGTCCTTACCATCTCAGGAGGACCACACATCGCCGACAGAAGTTGGGCAGAGATGGAAAGGTACGGCAAGTCGCTTAGAAATGCCGAAGGATATGTTAACTCCATTACGGAGGAACGCCACCCGAAACGAAAAGAAAACAATGACATTGTATTCAGTAGGCATGATTTGGAAGGAAGGCGGTACCCACATATGGATCCCATGGTCATCTCTGCCTGGTTTGGTCCAGCTAAAGTTTTTCGGATTCTAATAGACACGGGAAGCTCCGTTAATATCCTGTTCAAACATGCTTTCGACAAAATGAAGTTATCAATGAAGGATGTATCCCCCTGTGACAAACCACTGCACGGTTTCACTGGAGATGCAAAGATGCCTCTCGGGCAACTTGACCTCTTCGTCGAAATAGGAAGTCATCCCCGCTCCGTTGTGCGAAAACAAACGTTCGTACTAATAGAAAACCACTCGGCTTACAACGCTTTCTTGGGAAGACCAGCCTTGTCTGACTTTCAGATTGTATTAGCCCCCTGGTGCCTGAAAATGAAATTTCCAACAGACAACGGAGTAGGAGAAGTAGAAGGAGATCAAGATGCTGCCCGAGACTGCTACGTAACTGAACTTCGCAATAACCGCAGAAAGAATAAAGGAAAAGATGCAGAGACTACTCTCTGCATGAAAAGCTTGGAGGCATAGCAACTAAAGAGAGCCCCTCCTCTTCGATACACAAGCGATCCCTTCAATGAACTAGACCCCAGGGATAAAGAGGAGGAGGCTACCGCCGAGCCTGCAGAGGCTATGAATTCGTATCGGTAGATAAGCATGATTCAAGTAGACTATTAAAAATCGGATCTCAGCTGAAAACGGGATTGAAGGATCAACTCATTGACTTCCTCCGCCACAACTTAGATGTATTTGCGTGGACCCATGCCGATATGACAGGAATCTCCCCAGACATAGCATGCCACATGTTGAACATCGATCCCACCAAGGTACCAGTAAAGCAGAAAAAGAGGAGCATGGGGGCAGAGCGATCAGCAGCCCTTGATGAGGAAGTAAAAAATCTACTTGCTAATGGCTTCATACGGGAAGCCATCTGCCCAGAATGGATCGCTAACCCGGTGCTAGTAAAAAAGGCCAATGGAAAGTGGCGAACATGTATTGACTTCTCCAATCTGAATGACGCTTGCCCGAAAGACTGCTTCCCACTTCCCCGAATTAACCAACTCGTAGACAGCACAGCTGGGCACGAACTCCTATCTTTTATGGATGCATATTCCGGATATAACCAGATCCCCATGCACGCTCCCGATCAGGACCACACTAGCTTCATCACCGACCGCGGATTATATTGTTACAAAGTCATGCCTTTTGGACTCAAAAATGCTGGAGCTACCTATCAACGCCTCGTCAACAAAATGTTCGCAGGACTGATAGGACGAACTATGGAAGTATATGTGGATGACATGTTGGTAAAGTCCAGGAAAGCCAACGACCATGTAAGCCATCTGGACGATATGTTTCAGGTACTTCGCCGGTATGGAATGAAGCTGAATCCTCTAAAGTGCTCCTTCGGAGTTTCATCGGGAAAATTCTTAGGATTCATCGTCCACGCCAGAGGAATCGAAGCAAACCCTGAACAAGTCCGGGCTTTAAAAGAAATAAGGATACCTTCCACTCGAAAAGAAATGCAGAGCCTAAACGGGAAGGTGGCCGCCCTAAGCAGATTCATTTCCAAGGCAACTGACAAGTGTGTCCCTTTCTTCGAAGCACTCAAGAAAGACAAAGGGAGGTTCGAGTGGACCGACGAATGCTTAAAAGCCTTCCTCAACCTAATCGAACACCTTCAGAGACCACCAGTACTCTCAACTCCAAATGAAGGTGAAGTGTTATACCTATACCTCGCTGTATCATCTCATGCTCTAAGCGCCGCCTTGGTAAGAGAAGAAGACCGCACACAACGCCCGGTTTACTTTGTAAGCAAGAGATTTACGGGGGCAGAAGCCAGATATCCTAAACTTGAGAAGTTAGCATATTGTTTATTGATCGCGTCACGGAAACTGCGACACTACTTCCAGTCTCACTCCATCAGGGTTCTAACCGATCAACCACTAAGACAAGTGCTCCATCGTCCTGACACTTCTGGGCGACTCCTCAAATGGTGCATCGAACTAAGTCAGTATGATATCACCTACCATCCCCGCACCGCTATCAAAGGACAAGCCATGGCTGATTTCATTGCCGAATTCACTACCAACGAAGGCAAGGAACAATCCGAAGTAGCAAAAAACATCAAGTGGAACCTCTTTGTAGACGGAGCATCGAACGAACAAGGCTCGGGGGCAGGTATTGTGATCGTCACCCCCAGGGGAAGAAAGTTGTACTATGCATTAAGATTGGAGCTCACGGCCACTAACAACGATGCTGAATATGAAGCAGTAATAGCGGGATTGGAACTGGCCCTAGAAATTGGGATCAATTCCTTATGTATTCATAGTGATTCTCAGCTTATCGTAAACCAGGTACTAGGAGAATTCCAGACTCGAGGAGAACGGCTCACAGCATACCTAAAGAAAACCAGACTGCTGCTCGATCGATTGGACCATTATCTAATCAAACACATTCCTCGAGAAGAAAACCAAGAGGCAGATGAACTTGCAAAGCAAGCTAGTATGAAGGACAGCACCATTCCCGGAGCACTAGCAATCTCAAGGCAGCTAGCCCCGAGTTTCGAACAAGCGAATCTGATAACTGCAATCGAAGAAGGAACCTGGATGACTCCTATCCGGAAATATTTGCAAGATGGCATACTACCCGACAGGCGTGACGAAGCCAAGAAGATCTTGAGGAAAGTTCCCTACTACACAATACAAGAAGGCATCCTCTACCGGCGTGGCTTCTCTAGCCCCCTATTAAGATGCGTCGCCGGAAGGGAAGCCAAGGAGATATTAACAAACATCCATCAGGGAGGATGCGGAGATCACACTGGAGGACAGACTTTGGCAAGAAAGATACTCCGATATGGATATTACTGGCCCACACTAAACAAAGATGCCCTAGACTTCGTTAAGAAATGCGACAGATGTCAGAAGTTCGCCAAGATCCCTCGATTACCCACAAACGAAATTACTCAAATGACCAGCCCTTGGCCCTTTGCTGTATGGGGAATTGACTTAATTGGCGAACTGCCAACGGGCCGAGGCGGAGCCAAATATGCTATAGTGGCAGTCGATTATTTCACCAAATGGGTGGAAGCGGAACCTTTAAATAAAATATCTTCAGCAAAAGTTATCAACTTCTTGATCAAAAACATTCTGTGCAGGTATGGAGTCCCCCTCAAGATCGTATCAGACAACGGACTCCAATTTGACAGCGAAGAATTTGCCGACTGGTGCCAAGAGCATGGAATTCATAAAAGCTTCTCATCAGTGGCTTACCCTCAGGCAAACGGACAAGTTGAAGCTGTCAACAAAATTCTCAAAACCCTAATCAAGAAGAAACTTGAAAAGTCAAAAGGCGCTTGGGTGGACGAACTTCCTACGGCACTATGGGCATACCGCACATCTTTCAGAACATCAACGGGACATACTCCTTTCTCTTTGGCATATGGATCGGAGGCAATGCTCCCAGTTGAGACTATTGTGCCTTCCCACCGTAGGATCCACTACAACCCAGAAGAAAACGAAGAACTCCTCCTCATGTCTTTGGATCTGATTGAGGAAAGGAGAAACGATGCAGCACTCAAAGCAGCAGCTCACAAACAAAAAGTGGCAGCACTATACAATTCCAAAGTCAAGCATCGCAGCTTACAAGAAGGAGATCTTGTCCTCAGGCGAATCTTTCCGCGCCCCGGGGCACTGGACCCCATCTGGGACGGACCATATGTAATCCACAAAAATCTCCACAACGGAGCTTACATTTTGTCAACAGTGGACGGAGAGGTGTTCCAGAGGGCATGGAACATCCGACACCTCCGTCAATACTTTTCTTAACTTGTACTGCCCATATGAAGTGAATTAACAAAGAGAATCAGTGGACGTAGGCATTTTCGTGCCGAACCACTTTAAAAAATCTTGTCTCTTTTTAACTTGTTCCTTTATGTCTTGGCTACTTGTTAAGCGTTATCCCTTTCTGTTGAACAAAATTCTATGGCATCTCCACTCAAGACGCACCGCGGCCTCATCTGGACTAGGCCTAACAGGTACGCTACGATTCTATGCACTCGCCAATGAGACTCTTTTGCCCCAGCATCCCTCTGCTGCGGGTTAACTCATTGCGCGCCTGCCCTCAAAGCCAACTGTAATGAGCCGATTATAAGTCATCATAAAGGCCGACTATAGCCGATGGCAGCTCATTACGGCGTTCGGCTCGTCGGTAACTGTGAACCTACTTTAAGCCCCAACATAAGGTGTGGCCAGCCAGGGGTAGTTCACGGCCAACGGCACCCACGCTAGCCGGCCACGGTAAATCGAATAATACCCACGATTACGGACCATAATGGTTCGGGTAGTTACCGTGCGCGATCTCGGCTCCGATGTGTCTTAAGTGCGGCTGTGGTAAAAAAGAAAACTCCCCGCGGAGGCGTAAGATGGGTGACAAATGTCTCCAAGACCCACAGCTAGGGAAAGTGACTACAAAACCCGTTTGCCACGAACTTAAGCACATCGACGGCCTTCCGTGACTGGAAGTTTTACTTTTACTATATTTCCATTCCATTTAAATATTTTTCTCCTATCCTGTATAACAAACTCTAAAGTACAGGAAACCAAATAGGAAGCATTCACTCATGAGGCTCTAAGCCTGCGTGCTGGGTAGCAGGGCGCTCGGCTATACCCGTGAACAGTTACACAAGACACTCAAAGCTAACGCCTGCGAATAAAACATAAAGGGCGGTACTCTCTTCTCTTGTACATAAATGCGTAACTATAACTTATTCATACACTGACATTGCAAAACGTGAAATTATATTTCAAGCAAAAACTTAACATCAAACACAAGTGGAATCACAGGCATATACATAATTATACTTCTCACACAGCACATAAAGATAGCAACAACACTTAAACATGACAAAATCAGCTTATATTATAAGATCACACGAAGTTATTCTTTGCAAATAATTTTATTACAGTTGCATATCAAAGACTAACATGAACAGTGATAAAAAAGAAACAAAAAGATGGCAGATGCATCCACACTCCATCACCAACTCCCCCAGCCTACTTAGCCGCAGGATCGGAGCCCCCAGCATGTGGATCTGAAGTCCCACCTGTCCAGATCAGAAGAGGAATTCATTAAACGAACGATCAAGTTATGAAAACACGAAAAGAAAAGAAAGGGAAAAGAATAACTCACCAGCATCCGCCGCTTGATCCTCATCATCCAACTGCACGCCCGCTTCCTCTGCAGCGAGTAGCCGCATCCCCTCCTTCACCGCCGCTTGCTCCTCCTTTGAGAACTGAGCAGTGACCGCACTCAAGTTGAAAGCCTCTCCGCCTTCCTTACCCGCATTCACCCTGGCCTCCTCTAAAGCCTGGAGATACACCTTGGCCATGACCCGAGGGTAATCGTCCATCCAAGACAAGCCGCCCTCCTTCCAAGTGTGGAAGTACATATCCTGCAACATCTCATCCATCATCCCCTCGTTTTCCTCAAACTCCCTCACCCGGGCCTCGGAAGCTTGCAACTTGGTGATGGCGACGTCCCTCTCTGATTGGTATCTCAAGCAGTCAGCCTGGAGTGACCTCCTCATTTCCTCTTCCTTCAACTTGAGGGACCTCCTCATCTCCTCCATCTCCTCCTTCAACTCGGCCTGAGCCATCTCCGCAGCCTCGAGCCTCCCTGACAACTCCTCCACCCGCTCGAGATCCGCATTTCGAACCTCATCCACCGTTGCGATAGCTATGTTAATCCGTTCCCTGCAAGCGACCTCCATCTTCCGTAATTCCGCCCTACTGGCCTTCTCCATGGTCTCTTTCAGACGCTTGGAGGCTTCCTCATGCTGGGAAATCTGGATGGCTTGGTCGGCGAGTTGCTTGGCCTGATCGGCAACCTTTAACCTCAACCGAATGTTAGCACTCCCGATCTCTTCCCCGGCCTTGACCAACTTAGCATGATGCTCCATTAACTTCTTGGTCTCTACGGCCACCCGGTCGATATTAGCCTTGGCCTCATCCCCCATGGTGACTACCCGTGTAGTAAGTAAATCAAGATCTAAAGATTTGGCCTCGTCCAACACTCTTACCATGGGGTTGCGGGGAAGTAGGTGCTCGCCCGTGGTCTCATCGAATGAAATGTCCCGAAAACTTGGGTCTAAATCAGGATGACCGGCAAAAGGGTCACGAGGCACGGGGCGAGGCACATCGGGACGCCTTATATGAATGACAGTAGAACTCTTGGAAGGAGGAGGAGGGGGGCAGGGCTCCGTGCTCTCCTCCGTAGTATCACGAGGAGGCTGAGTAAGGGGAGGCAGAGTAGGAAGCTGCGAAGCAGAAGAAGACTCAAATAAGGAACGGCTCCGCTTCCTTTTCTGAATGCCCTCTTCGATGACCCCAAGAAGAGGGCGGTACTTGACTACGTCCCCAGTGCGATCAGTAGAAGGTTTCGCAGAAGCTCTCCTCGACTTAAATTGTTCAAGACGATGTCGAACATCCGACGTTTTAACTGCCGGGCCTGCCCCTGAAATAAAGAACAAGTGTTACGAACATACAATAATCCGCAATTCAAAAAATGTGCTAAGTTAAAAAGAAAGAAAAGTGAGGAGACACATCTATTATACAAACCCGGCGGAGGAGTGGGAAACTGCAATAAGTCCTGGATCTCATTCCAGGACGGAAGTGAACCGTAAAAAATTTCTAAGTCCCTATCGAAAATGGAATCGGCAGAAGACAAAAGTTCACCTTGCGTCGCCGGAGTCACCCTAGCTGAAGCCACAGCTTTGCCGGTTTCCTTTGCCTTCTCCGTTTCTTTCTCCTTTTCCTTCTCCGTTTCCGACTCTCCCTCCGACTCCCCGAAGGCCCGACGGAGAGCCTCATCCAGTTCGAGGTCTTGCTCAGAGGTTAGAGCGGCAACACCACTACCACCTTGACCGTCGCCATCTCCTCCACCTTCCGACCCTTCTCCAACTTCGCCTCCTTCCTCCTCTTCCACACCTTCCTCCTCCGGGACAGTCGGGCAAGTACTTGGAGAAGGGCCATCGGACTTCTTCAGTTTCTTCCCCCCAACCGCAGGACGCGCTGCGAAAGGCTCCCTCTTACCGCTCTTTACCGTAGCCCCCTCCTTAGCTTTAGCAGCCCTCTCCTCAGCCGTATCCCTTTGCTTAACCACGGACTGGCGATCAAATTATACTCCAAAAGGGTTGCGTTCCTGATCAAGAAAGAGGCCGACCGGTCCCGTGCCGGAATAGCCTTTAGTTCAGCAGCCATTCGCACTAAGGAATCGTCCTCCACGACTGCAATACCACCTGTCGCTAGCCAGAAATAGAAGCATGTCAGAAAAAACACTACAGTCAAAACACATGAAAAATATAAATGAAATCAATCTTACAGCCGGAAGTGAAAAGGCGGAAAGAAACAGCATCGTCCTTGACGAAGAACCACTCCTTCTTGAACATGGTGAACTTGGAATACAAGTCCAGAACTGGTTTGAAGGGTACGGCCGCCTCCAGGCTAATGTACGGAGACCCCTTCTTATAGCCTCTCAGGTTGTACAAGTATCGGATTTCCCGGTTAGAAGGAGGACGCCCGTACCTCCTCTGGAAGATAACAAAAAGGCTCACCAGGATGGCATAAGAATTAGGCTGAAGCTGGAAGGGAGCCACCTTCAAATATGTGGTGAAGCTAATTATCCAAGCGTTGATGGGGGGGATAACACCGCACATACAATGGTATCTGCTAAAAGCGAAGTAGCCCTCGGGAGGATTATATGGCATCACTCCATCTCCCGGCAGCAGCATAAGGGCCCTATCTATCCCAAAGGAACGGGATATGACGTCAAGTTGCTCCTCCTTTAGGGAGCTAGGAAAGCAATCCGGGGGAGAGATCAAAAGTTCCTGTGGACCATATCCGTCCACTAGAGACCTCGGAATAGGTCGGTGTTGCCCGGATCCTGGTTGGGCTGGGGGCAAGGAAGAAGAAGGCTCTCCTGTGCCTCTAGACTTCTTTCTGTCTGATCGTGTTTCCACTTTGCGAGACATTTTCTGCAGCACAAGAAAGACTTGAGATTAGAATAAGAAGTATAGAAACACAAACAAGCAAGTATATAAAGCAAGCGTATAAAAGCCTAAGATTTCGCTCAAGATACAAATTTTCGAGTCTCATTCGGTATATGCCTCATTCGGAAATTCCATTCGGCATTAGGAGTTCATCCGGTATACGAATTCGTTCGGTGGTACAGTGCAAGTAAATTCATTCGGCCCTAATGACGAAAGCCCATTCGGCACCTATGTCCCATGTTCATTCGGCATTTGAGAACCAACGTGTGTATTCGGCATTCTGAGCCATTCGGTAATAAGAGGCATTCGGCAATAGAGTACGTACCTGATTCGGTAGAAATTTGGTTCGGCAGAAGATTTGGTTCGGCAGTACAGTTGATTCGGCTCTCTGATTCGGTAAGGAAAAACCAAGGGGGGTGTAGCATCTATATATAGGCGAGCTCAGGACGGCCGAACCAGTTAGTTCGGTACCGGACCAACCAAAAGCCGGATGAGAACAGCCGGACCAAACACAAAGCCGAATGAACTCTCTCTCTGCCAACAACAACCAGGAACTAGGGGCATACAGAGCGCCTCATGCAGATAAGTACCGAACTCCAGAACTAACTAATAAAATAAGATTATGATAACGGTGAATAAGTCGTAAAACTCTCACTAACATGGATTAATCGTTTACACGTGTATGCGACCACGAATGGTCCATAGGCACGCTCTGAATGGTTATTAACCCTATCGTCGTGGGAATTTACACTTTGACACGCCTTTTTAAGCCCATCGGTCATATGGATATTTGATAATTATTATGAAATGGCTAAGCTACTTACACATGTACGGGGTCGCGAACGATCCCTAGGCATGCTCTGAGCTGGCGATAAACCACCTTGGCAAACGACCCAGGGACCCACTCTAACGTGAACCTGGCATCGACAATGCTAAGCCCCTTCGGGGCACACTTGCTCGTCCCGAGCGACACGGTTCACTTCATCTCAAATATTCCGATCACGAACGGTCGTTATTTGAAATCACACTAAAACTGTAAATTCCTTTGCAGGACATCAACAGGATATGAACATCCAGCCCATGGCATTACAAAACACGCCTTCTTGCCGCAGGGAAACAAAGCGCGACACATGCAAGCACGTGCCCCACTTTGGGGGGCAAATGTTGGGCGAATTCTCACCCAGAAGATCTCGAGACCAAGATGCGTCAGTTTCACCCGGGTTCGCAACCCTCTATTCCATTCGGTGGCCCAACCTAAAGTCCATTCGGCATTCCCAGTACAAGGTCATTCGGCAATACAGGCAAAGGCTCATTCGGTAAAGCAAGGCAGGAATCCATTCGGCACAACACCCCTCATGTTCATTCGGTAACAGTTCCATCCGGTACACCGACAACCGGACGAAAGCCCCTCCAACAACCGAACCACCTACCACCGGTCCACTCCGTCACCGGTCCAGTCCATGCACCCATGACAAGTGGAGCATCGCCGAACCAGCTCCCCCTGCCGAACCAAGCATTCTACATCACCTACCGGATCAAGGCCTTCCCTAGGCACTACCGAACCGCGTCACCACAAGACACCAAGCCAACTCCCTACCGAACAAGGCTACCACCGGTCCAACCTCACCACCGAATGAAGCTCGCCGAACCAACACAGTTGCCAGTCCAGATCGCTTCAGCCCGGGCCCACCAGCAGTTATATACTTCCAAGACCCCTGCCCCCTACCTCATTCTATAAATAGAGGGGCAGGGGTACAACAATGGCAGACAAGTTTGAGAGCTCAAGCAAGGAAGGAACTTTCAAACTACTTTCATACACTTGTATACAACGCATTGTACTTGTAACCTGAAAGAAAGAAGATAATAACATATAAAGTGGACGTAGGCACATTCTGGCCGAACCACTATAAATCTGTGTGTCTTTTACATTTCAGCCCCTACTTTTCTCATATTTACATACTCATCTAAAATCATTGAAACTTACATATAATCGACTAAATAACACGACTTGGAGGTGTTTGTCCATTTTTTGTGCAAACAGGGGTAGAAGAAGAGAAAAATAAATTACATCATAATCTCACAAACGCAGTGGAACAATATATAATAGATAAATGACTGATATTTATACTGAAAGAACTATACCTGTTTTATACATTGCATCATTAGAGTATAACACAATCAATAGTAAAATACTGGACAGTTATAATATACTTATCCACACCAAAGATGACTACACAGCATACCAACAAAGCAGAAATAAGTCAGATACGTGTGGTACGTCTCGCCATCCAACACATTCCCTGAGCTCCATAGTAGTCCATCCAGAATCTGTACTCTATAATACTCATTCTGACCCGAGCATTATATTAAAATAGTACCCAAGTCAGTCTGGAAAATCAGCGTGAGAAAAACACCCGCAATTGGGTTATTAAAGTTTTCAAAATCCTTTAAAAATCAAAGGTATCTCGTAAGACCACGCCACGAATTAACATGTCGGATTTTTACCTTACGATAACCAAAACATTTCTTATCAAATCCTCTGCTATTATAGTAGTGTCTATATACAAATACTTATTCAAATAGACGAAATTGTTACATTCATTAAATTCCATCATAATAGGTATACAAACAAGTCCGAAGGCACTTACCGAAGATTAGGTTTCCATCAATGGCAGGGCTACTGGGGTATCGCTCGTCACAGTACCTGGTCTAGATCAGAGTACTGAGAATCCACCCTGATCCCTTGTAACACAAGACCGATGCTACCCTTTACTAAATAGTCCGAATACGATCACCCCGCGGTTGGGATTGGCAACCGCCCCACACAGCCGAATAAAAAGGGCCATCTAGACAGGGATGACCTTACCCAAATTGGTTGCTAGCCACTTAGCCTTGCTGCAACTCCTCTGTTTTAACCATTCCCGGTTGATAAGTCTCGAGGCTATGCATTACCTTTTTATAACACATCTCACCTAGAATGCTCATCATCCTCTTGACGATATTCTGGTAGCATTCATCCATACAAGTCCATTTCCAGTCCAAACAGAACCTAAGACACTACTCCTACGACATCCATTTTGGAATCACCCTCAGGATTAGTAGCGATTAGTCCTTACACTTCACTGCTCCATCTTCGACTCCAAGCTCTTGTCTTCCTCACGAAAATGTTCATACCAGATCGAAATGGTTTTTAGGAGATTAATCCCGATCCCAGTCTCTTCGAAACGATGAGCGCATTGACCAATATCGATAGTCGGTTACTTAACTATCATATAACATCCGTAAATAACCATCAGGCCTTAATAATTTCCTAAGTTATTTATTTCAAAATATCCTCGCAAGATATTTTCTACATTTCAATCCTTTGAAAATAGTTTTCAAATCACTTTTTCTCTCATGGAAATTAATCCCACCCAATTGCTTTATTTCCATTGAAAATCACCAAGTCTTATTACTTAGATTTTAAAATAATTTAAATCACTTTATCCAAAAATATATGCTTTAAAACATTTAAAATAAAAACTACTTAAAACACTTTATTTGAAATACTAGTTATGAAATTTTATAATAACTTCTCATGTAAAACTTAAGACAAAACTAAATTTAAAATAAAAGTAATTCTATAAGGTATAAATATTAAATACTTATCTTTTAAATCATAATACTAGTTAAACCTTTAAATAATTTACTTATATAATTAACTTAATAAATATTTACTTTTAAAAAATTTAAAACAACTAAGTAATAATTTTTCTAAAAAACATTCTTTTTTAAACAACTTTAAACTTCCAACTTATATATATAAAAATCTCCTTTGAACATATAGTCGGCTTTACACGGAAACACACTTCCATTTCAGTATATCCCATATAATCCTTTATAAATCCTGCTCGATTTATCCCAATTTAATTTATGTCCCAATCCCGTAAAGTTATTTCAACACTTTAAAAAAATAAAACCACTTTTTATTTTTAAAACACATTTCCTTCTCCTTATAATCACTTTCAAAAGTATATACTTAAATTATTTACATTAAGGCTACTAAAATTACTTAAATAAAAATAACACTTAAGAAATTTATAAGAGTTTCAGAGTAAAACTTAATCCAAAATCTCCATTTAATATAAAGTTATTATAACAAATATTTATGTTAAAATTCCCCTTTTAAAAATCATAGTAATAATTTACCTTTAAAAATAATTAACTACCATAATTAACTTAAATAAATATTTACTTTCCTCTTAAAAATAATTAAAATAATAAATTTCTAAACATTCTAGCAAAACATCTTTTAAACTTCTAGTTTATACTTTGAAATCTTTTCTTGGAAAATATACTTAGTTTTCCAGGAAAAATATAATTCCAACTTTTATAAATAAAATCACCTTTTATTTTTAAAATAAATTGCATTTTTCTTATAAATTCCATAGAAATCCATACTTTCAAATTTATCCGCTGATAAATATTCCACTTCATTTATAAACCAGTTTACAAACCCCATTTCTCATTTTCCTTTAAATCATGGTTTCCAAAACACTAAATTGATTTCAAACCGATTTCTTGGTTTTAAAATTCCCTTTAAAATTTATTACTTGATTCATCCAATTCCCAATAATTATTTACTTAAGAATTTTCTTATCATTTCCTTTAAAAATCCAAACTACCTACCTATATATATATATATATATATATATATATATATATTCCATTTCTCAAAATATCCATATACATTCAGCCAAGCATATCATTCAATAATTGCAATCTCCAATATAATCAATATAAGATATCACAGATCATCAAATAAACCACAACGCTGAATATAAAATAGATTCAACGTTTTGAGGAATCCAGTTGGATCCCTCCAACCTGTTTCCCGGCATCCACAGAAATTAGCAGAATATAAAATACCAATCCCACTTCGAGGAGGATATCGCTGTATAAAGGGTCATCCGCTATTATGCGAGACTCATGGGGTCTCACCCGCTATATAATGCGGGAATCAATCACTCCATTATATATATATATATATATATATATATATATATATATAATACCACATCCAGTAATGTGACGACCCGACTTTCTACTCCCATAAAATTGCATCATCAATTAAGAAAGAAAGGGATAGAAGAAGAAAAGAAAGAAGAGAAAGAAGAAACAACACAAGAATCTCAACAGCGGAACGAATAAATTATATTAATAACATAAGTATTTACATAATATACAATACCAATCAGAGATACACAACATACACATCACATATACTAGACAGTTATAAACACCTGTCTAGTATTTACAACTCAATAAAATCACATACAGAGAACACACAACGGAACTAAATATCTACAACGCAGAAGCCTCCTGCTCCATCGCTCCTCCACTATACGTCAAAGCTAACCTGAATCCCTTGGCGACTCGTAAAAATTTGAGTACCCAAGAGTTTAAGAAAACGAAGATAAACTCCGGGTCAGACATGGGTCTGGTGTGAGTAACAGGTTAAGGTTTCTTAACTTTAAAAACCTTTGAAAGAAAGGTATCACGTAAGACTTCCCACACATAAACATGGAAAAAAATTTACCTTACGCTAACCAAAACATTTGATAGGAAATCCGATGATATTATAATAGTGTCTAGGGTTTTCAAGTAAATAAGAAATAGCCGAAATTGTTACATTCATTAAATTCCAGCTACTAGCCACAAAAGTGGGTAATACAATCAAAACCGTTGGCACTTATTGGATTGTGGATTCCATACGATGGCAGGGCTACTGGGGTACCGCCCGTCACAGTACGTGGCCTAGATCACCGTACCGAGGAGCCACCCTAACTCCCCTGCAACACAAGGCCGGAACCATTCCTTACTGAACAGTTTCGAATAAGACAACCCCGACAGTTGTTGCAATCAACTACCCACACAACCGAATATAAAGGGACTTCTAGACAGGGATCAATCTCCCTCTCCAGTGGGAGCTACCCACGAAGCCTTGCTGCATCTCCCCTGTTTTAGCCATTCCCGGTTGATGAGGCTTGAGGCTACGATTACCTTTATAGGACATAACACTTAGAATGCTCATCGTCCACCTAACGATGTTATGAAAGCATTCAATCCGTACAAGTTCGTTCCGGTTCGAACGAAACCGAAGGTATTATCTCGTTACACTCATTTTGGAATCACCCTTAGAGTTAACGACGATAACCCTTGCACTCTAAACCACCATCTCGAATCTATAAGCACTATTCCGTCAACTCATTACAGAATCACCCACAGAGTTATACTGACGTATAGCCCTTACACCTCGAGTCTTCACAAAGCTCCATTTGGATTTACGACCTAACGTTATTTGGAATCGATGTGGTTTTCGGATATCCAAATATGGAAACCAGATCCCGGTCTCATCGAAATCCAAAGCGTGTCTTTTAGGGCCAAGTTGTTTTAGAGTTTAAAACAATTCCATTCAATATTATCTATATACACACAGATAGATAACTTACAACATCATAATGGATAATCAATATTATCATAACATCAGATAATCTATATTATCAACTCAAACAGATAAATAATATTATCAACTCAATGCAACCACAACATCCAAATCACACAACAACATTTATCTCATAACTGAGATCTCAACCATTCAGGGTAATAAATATCAATCATCATTCATAAGCAAAGACTTATCAAATCACCATCCTATAATTAATTTAAAATGAATTAAATTAATTACCTCTTCCTTAATTAATTTAAAATGAATTAAATTAATTACTCATCCGTATAAATCTTGCTTACACATCAATTAACTATTCTTAACAAATTACCCTAATTAATCATCTTGATTAATTATTCTTTAATTACGTGCAAGTAATTGATCTCTAATTAATTTCACGAATTAATTATCCAAACCAATCCCTGTAATTAACCTGTAATTACTTCATTAATTAATCCTTAATTAATTAACTAATTAATTTCTTCATTGATTAATTGTTCTTATTAATCAATCCTTAATTATATCATTAATTATATAAATTAATGATCCCAATTTATTTTATTTATAAAATTACCCTATTATATTAATTATCAATTATCCATATTGATTAATCACTCCTGATTAATCACATTGAGTAATTATATTAAATAAATTACATCTATTAATCATTCTTAAATAACTTAATTATCAAAACCTAAATTAATTACACTAAGTAATTAATTACTAATTACTTACTTAAGTAATTATACAACATATAAATTTCATATTAATTACACAAAGTAATTAATTTTCAAAACTTCTTTCATTAAACTACATCTAGTAATTTATTTTCTTAATTACATCACTAGGTAATTTTCCATTTTTAATTACAATGGTAATTACTTCTCAAATCAACTAGTGATTAAATTAAATTAATTAAACTAAACTAATTAACTTAATTAATCAAAAATAACTTAATTAATTACAATTAGTAATTATTTTCCTTAATTACTTGCATTAAGTAATTCACTTAAATAATTCTCAAATGATTATCTTTAAATTAATTAATACAATTAATCATTAAAATTAATCACATTAATTAATTATGAAATAATCCTAGGTTGATGACCGATAACAAATTCTTTAATTACTTCTCCAAAGTAATTAACTGAATTTATAAATATTAATTCTTAATTTATTTAAAAATTCATTAATTAATTTCTAATTTTAAAATTAATCAAGTGATAATTAAACTTAATTAATTATTAATTACTTGATTAATTAATTCAATCCATTGATTAAATTAAATTAATCCAATCTTATTTAAATTAATTTCTAAATCATACTTTAATCAAATTTAATTAACTTACTTAAACTTTTAATTAATTAAATAAACCCTTAATTATTTAATTAATATCCTAATTATTTATTTATTAAATTAATTCATTTTAAACTTAATTACCTTGATTAATTAATAAATCATTAAGTTCAAATCAACTTAATGATAATAATTAATTTCATTAATGATTTAATTATCATTATCAAAAATTTTAAAAACAAATTGCTTTTAAATTTTCTAAATTCCATTTTAAATTAAAAATAAAATGAAATCAAATTTAAACTTAAACAAGATTTTAAGTATTTAAAAAAAAACTCTTTAGTTTTTCAAATTAAAGAATCACCTACCTTTTAAAGCAATTTTAAAAGAATAATTTAACTTTAGCCTATATTCAATTAAATTGAAAATATCTTAAATATTTCAAATGGCATTTAAACATTTAAATTCAAATCTTATTTACATTACAACCAAAATTCAAATCATGCTTCGGGTTTAAATTCGAAGATTAAAATTTAAAACTCTGTTTTAAATTTCATTTCAGATTTTATAAAACACATGTTATCCATACTAAAATATTCAAACTAAATTATAACATTTGAATTTATCAACCTAATTTCCTTTTGAAACTTTCAGATTCAAATTCAAATTTGAATCCAGGATTCTAAATTCAGATTTAACTTAGAATTTAAATCTTGTTTTTAAAAACTTATTTTCAGATATATAATCACTTTACAAAAACTGTGCAGGTTTTATTATTTAATTAAATACTTTATTTTATTACCGCAAATTAATTAAAATCTGGAATTCAAATTTATTTGAATTCATAGTTTAAATCTTACTTTAAGTTTATATTTAAACTTTCTTTACTATTTTTAAATTTGGTTTTAAAATTCAAAAACCTAAAAACTGTTTCAGGCTATAGGGAACAAACTGCAATCTAAACCTACAGGAGACAAATATTAATTAACTTCGAGTCATCCATACTCCTACTTCGGGCAAAATTTGAAATTACCCGAGCACCATCTCTACATCATATTCCAGAAACCAAAACACCTCCCAGTGACCACTGTGCACATGCACAAAATCCTTGGCAAATTCCGATCATAAGTGATGATCATCTACATCCACCATCCCCCTTGAGTCCTCTTGAACACCAAAACATCAGGGAACTTCCACTTCCCAAATTCAAACAGAGCAGCCCCTTACAAAATCTGGAAACCACAGTGCACCCAAACACCACACCTGTCAACGGTGTATTCTTCTTCCTCTGACCATCATTAAAGCTACAATTCCGGCTACTTACTCCCCTGGGGTCCAGCAACCATCCTTCAAAAACCCTAAACATTCGATCAACCCTGGAGAGAGAAAGATCAAATTTGCTAACTGATCATAATACTAGGGTTACAGGTCAGTTTTCCCCATTCCTCTGCTAGTCCAGAAATTAAATCATCAGGTTGATAATTTAAATGAAGTTCCAGATTTACTCATCTTTACCCACGTGAAACATCAAACTCTCAAAATCCTAAAATCAACAGCATTTCCCCAAATTCACCCTTTTCCAGATCAAGGTGAACTGCCCTTAGAACTTAAACTATAAATTGTATACTCTGATTTAAAATCTTGTTTCATTGAATGATTTAAGATCACCATCTAAATTTAATAAATTAAGAAATTTTATGTTTAAAACATTATCAGGATTTATAGAACCTTTTTAATTTCCGGAGAAGATTTTGAATTAAGTTTGCCTTATTAAATTTTCATGCTCAGATTTATGGTTACCAAACAAAATTTGTTTGTAATCCATTTTCTCAATAATGATTAAGACATGAGACAACTACAAGTTTGAATTTAAGGGCTTAAGACAGGTACATCGGCCATTACTGAAACTAACCATACAAATATAAAGTAATTTCCAGAAAATCATATACAACAAATTGCTGCAAATTTTATCATGCATATCAATTCATTCTAAATATAATAACATGAAACCAAATTTTGTTAAAGAAAATTTAGGAGTTACTCACCTTATTTCTGAAGAACGGAGCAGCATTGAAAGCCTGAATCTTTAAAAAAAATTGAATTGCTCCTTGACCCCAAAATTACATGGATGCAGGCTTGGTCTTTTAATTATTGAAAAATGCAGATTTTGTTCTACAGTTTGCTAATCTGATTTCAGGTTGCTTGTAGAGAAGGGATTCAGATTTGTATTTTACTTGCATGCTGATGGTTCTCCAGAGGAAAAAATGCAGGGATTGATTTCATTGGGTTTAAAAAAAAATGCAAACATTTTATTCCTGCAGGAACTAATTGCAGGTTTGAATTGAAAACCTTGTTAGAGGCTATTGATTTGTAACTATAATTTGAGGAGTGAAGTTTCAGATCTTGTTTTTGAGAAGCTTTGAGTTTTCAGATTTTTAAGTGAAGTATTCTTTTGATTTTGAAAAGAGGATGATTGAAAAATAAAAATAAAATGGTTAAAAGCTAAAAATACTTTAATTTAAAATAAAGGAAAGATCAAATGACACTTGTCATGTTGTTGCATTTGTAAGCAAACACTTGTATTTTAGATTGCTAATTTGATTACACTTGTTTTAAATTAAATTTAGTTATATTTTTATATGTTTATGTAAATATATATGATTTCCTATTAAAAGTATATGTAAATAAAACAATATATAAATTAAAACTTATACAAATATTTTAAAGAATCCATTAATTTGAATTTCAAAATAAAATTTCAAATCAATCAAACTTTTGAAATCAAAATTAAAATCTATTTATTCAATTTAAAAAATGAACGCTCTAATTCCTTATCTTAATTCTTCTTTATATTTATGAAAAATAGAATATTTATTAATATGGTTTCAAATAACAATTTACAATTTTATATGATTTATAAAGAAATTATAAATCACTTTTATATTTAAATGAATTTAAATCATATGCTATCTTATATTTTAAGCTTATATAAAATATACTTAATTTATATTTAATCAAATAATATTTTAAAAAGAAATAAAATCAACCTTTACTTAAATTTAAAAATTAAACTAAGACAAATTTTAAGTAATTTAACATTTGTTATAAATATTATCAAACCATAAAGTTATTAATTTAAATAGATTTTTAAAAGCTTAACATTAATTTAAAACATAATTTTCTAATTCTTCAATATTTTATTAGAATTTAAAAACAAACTTCATTTATTAATTAAATTCCAAAACAAAGATAAACTATAATATATATACAAATATATATATATATACATACATTATAATTTAAACATTTATTTTAGCATTTAAAAAGATAAAATCACAAATTAAATATTTATTTAAATCTGATTATTAAACCAAAACATATTTTATTAATCAATATTGTCAATATCAATTTAATTTTATATAAAGATTATTAAATTGATATTGTCTAAAATTCCGGGATATCACATTCCTTTCCCCTTAAAAGAATTTCGTCCCCGAAATTTAAAACAAAGGTAATTTAATAACCTACTTTAGATTTTTAATTTTAAAACCAAGCACATATCAAACACTTGCTAACAACCCTAGCAATCAATTCATTCAATCAAACAAAATTATCTATCCAGACAAAATTCTTGATAGAGTTTCCTCAAGTTTCCCAAGTAAACACCGGGATACTCGCTCTATAGAACCCAAACAATTAACTCTACTAAGTTACAGAACTCCTACTTATCTATATCTATAACTGAACAAGACATCAGACTATAGACAAGTCTGACTCAACTACCAAATCTCCCCGACAGCTGATTCCAAAACCAGAAATAGATCATACACGTACTCCCTCAGAGATACGTGAACACATCGAATTCCAGCTGTCCAAACTGGCAATTAAATCCAGATAATCAAACACTTATCCAAAACAGAACACAGAAGAAATCCAAAACAACTCGGAGCTAGCTTACCCAACCTTACCAAAATTCATAGCTCCTAAAACTGAGAAAACCTATCCAAAACCAGACTTCAGATACACAAAACTCTTCGGACGATCTCGGGCTGCCTACATCCTACCTGATCAGCTCAATCCATGCTGATATCTCGCGAAACAAACTAGACCAAACCCATCAGAATGATCCTCCACGATCAATCAAGATCAAGAACAACTCCACTCACAACCATCAGAAGAAAACAACTTCTCCTATCCGGAAAAGAAAAGCAGATGCACTTCCAAACTGCTTCCGCTGCACAATTCTGATCTGGAGTAGAAAAGAATGCTGTTGAAGAACACAAGCACAATCGGACAGCAAAACCAAAAAGATCTCAGATAACCAAGAGAAAACTCAGAAGTTCCTCAAATCCTAAGTTGCTTCGCCAAACTCCATCTCAAGAAACCAACCTTCAACTAGTTGACCCACCGGTACCACTGAATCTCTAGATGAAGACAAACTCTTGACGTCTCTGAAGATATTCAGAAAAATCTCCAACAATCCAAGAGAACACTCAACTATCGCAAGTCACTTTTGCGATCAACTCATACTATGATCCAAAGAAAACTATTCTCTCTTTACCAATCAGAACAGCTTATACTGGTCTTACCAACCCATCAAAGAAATGGATTCTACTCTACTGCTTCTGAACTACACCTCCAGAAAATTGCTAAGCCAGAAAATTCTGCCGACACACAAAACACTCCGAGCTGCACTGCTGACACTAATGCCGAAGAATTCCCAATTCAAAGTTCTTTGAGAAACTCGAACTTCAAACCAAACAGAAACATCCTGCTGAATTTAGCCACAACATCGAAGCAAACTCACTTCCTTAAACTTGTTCCAAAGAGATCATCCTCGGAAACATCTATAGTCACTGCATCTCATCACGCAGCTACTATTCCTTGAGATATCAAGATACCATTACTTGCTTCAGTTCAGCCAACAGATCCAAACTCTACTTATCCAACTTCAAATGTGAACTCCGAACCTTAATAGGTTATCTTCAGAGATTAATGAAGTTCTTACACCACTACAAAGCTCATTCGAGACGATATTAGGTCTACAGTCTCGACAGATACACTTCCAACCAAACATTCAAACTCCAACCAATGGTAGTCGTGTTACACACACCACTACCTCAATCTACCTTATAACCATATTGGAAAACCCGAATAGGTAACCCAATAGATAGGTAGAAATAAAATATATATATATATATATATATATATATATATATATATATATATATAAATTACAAATACGCTCTCTCAAGATAGACACCACTCCAGAGCCTAGGTATTCACTTAACCTAATGCTCTGATACCAACTGTGACGATCCGACTTTCTACTCCCAGAAAATCGCATCATCAATTAAGAAAGAAAGGGATAAAAGAAGAAAAGAAAGAAGAGAAAGAAGAAACAACACAAGAATCTCAACAGCGGAACAAATAAATTATATTAATAACATAAGTATTTACATAATATACAATACCAATCAGAGATACACAGCATACACATCACATATACTAGACAGTTATAAACACCTGTCTAGTATTTACAACTCAATAAAATCACATACAGAGAACACACAACGGAACTAAATATCTACAACGCAGAAGCCTCCTGCTCCATCGCTCCTCCACTATACGTCAAAGCTAACCTGAATCCCTTGGCTACTCGTAAAATTTGAGTACCCAAGAGTTTAAGAAAACAAAGATAAACTCCAGCTCAGACATGGGTCTGGTGTGAGTAACAGGTTAAGGTTGCTTAATTTTAAAAACCTTTGAAAGAAAGGTATCACGGAAGACTTCCCACACATAAACATGGAAAAGATTTTACCTTACGCTAACCAAAACATTTGAGAGGAAATCCGATGATATTATAATAGTGTCTAGGGTTTTCAAGTAAATAAGAAATAGCCGAAATTGTTACATTCATTAAATTCCAGCTACAAGCCACAAAAGTGGGTAATACAATCAAAACCATTGGCACTTATTGGATTGTGGATTCCATACAATGGCAGGGCTACTGGGGTACCGTCCGTCACAGTACGTGGCCTAGATCACCGTACCGAGGAGCCACCCTAACTCCCCTGCAACACAAGGCCGGAACCATTCCTTACTGAACAGTTTCGAATAAGACAACCCTGACAGTTGTTGCAATCAACTGCCCACACAACCGAATATAAAGGGACTTCTAGACAGGGATCAATCTCCCTCTCCAGTGGGAGCTACCCACGAAGCCTTGCTGCACCTCCCCTGTTTTAGCCATTCCCGGTTGATGAGGCTTGAGGCTGCGATTACCTTTATAGGACATAACACTTAGAATGCTCATCGTCCACCTAACGATGTTCTGAAAGCATTCAATCCGTACAAGTTCGTTCCGGTTCGAACGAAACCGAAGGTATTATCTCGTTACACTCATTTTGGAATCACCCTTAGAGTTAACGACGATAACCCTTGCACTCTAAACCACCATCTCGAATCTATAAGCACTATTCCGTCAACTCATTACAGAGTCACCCACAGAGTTATACTGACGTATAGCCCTTACACCTCGAGTCTTCACAAAGCTCCATTTGGATTTACGACCTAACGTTATTTGGAATCGATGTGGTTTTCGGATATCCAAATATGGAAACCCGTTCCCGGTCTCATCGAAATCCAAAGCGTGTCTTTTAGGGCCAAGTTGTTTTAGAGTTTAAAACAATTCCATTTAATATTATCTATATACACACAGATAAATAACTTACAACATCATAATAGATAATAAATATTACCATAACATCAGATAATCTATATTATCAACTCAAACAGATAAATCATATTATCAACTCAATGCAACCACAACATCCAAATCACACAACAACATTTATCTCATAACTGAGATCTCAACCATTCAAGGTAATAAATATCAATCATTATTCATAAGCAAAGACTTATCAAATCACCATCCTATAATTAATTTAATATGAATTAAATTAATTACCTCTTCCTTAATTAATTTAAAATGAATTAAATTAATTACTCATCTATATAAATCTTGCTTACACATCAATTAGTTATTCTTAACAAATTACCCTAATTAATCATCTTGATTAATTATTCTTTAATTACATTCAAGTAATTAATCTCTAATTAATTTCACAAATTAATTATCGAAACCAATCCCTGTAATTAACCTGTAATTACTTCATTAATTAATCCTTAATTGATTAACTAATTAATTTCTTCATTGATTAATTGTTCTTATTAATCAATCCTTAATTATATCATTAATTATATAAATTAATGATCCCAATTTATTTTATTTATAAAATTACCCTATTATATTAATGATCAATTATCCATATTGATTAATCACTCCTGATTAATCACATTGAGTAATTACATTAAATAAATTACATCTATTAATCATTCTTAAATAACTTAATTATCAAAACCTAAATTAATTACACTAAGTAATTAATTACTAATTACTTACTTAAGTAATTATACAACATATGAATTTCATATTAATTACACAAAGTAATTAATTTTCAAAACTTCTTTCATTAAACTACATCTAGTAATTTATTTTCTTAATTACTTCACTAGGTAATTTTCCATTTTTAGTTACATTGGTAATTACTTCTCAAATCAACCAGTGATTAAATTAAATTAATTAAACTAAATTAATTAACCTAATTAATCAAAAATAACTTAATTAATTACAATTAGTAATTAATTTGCTTAATTACTTTCATTAAGTAATTCACTTAAATAATTCTCAAATGATTATCTTTAAATTAATTAATACAATTAATCATTAAAATTAATCACATTAATTAATTATGAAATAATTCTAGGTTAATGGCCTATAACAAATTCTTTAATTACTTCTCCAAAGTAATTAACTGAATTTATAAATATTAATTCTTAATTTATTTAAAAACTCATTAATTAATTTCTAATTTTAAAATTAATCAAGTGATAATTAAACTTAATTAATTATTAATTACTTAATTAATTAATTCAATCCATTAATTAAATTAAATTAATCCAATCTTATTTAAATTAATTTCTAAATCATACTTTAATCAAATTTAATTAACTTACTTTAACTTTTAATTAATTAAATAAACCCTTAATTATTTAATTAATATCCTAATTATTTATTTGTTAAATTAATTCATTTTAAACTTAATTACCTTGATTAATTAATAAATCATTAAGTTCAAATCAACTTAATGATAATCATTAATTTCATTAATGATTTAGTTATCATTATCAAAATTTTTAAAAACAAATTGCTTTTGAATTTTGTAAATTCCATTTTAAATTAAAATTAAAATGAAATCAAATTTAAACTTAAACAAGATTTTAAGTATTTAAAAAAAAACTCTTTAGTTTTTCAAATTAAAGAATCACCTACCTTTTAAAGCAATTTTAAAAGAATAATTTAACTTTAGCCTATATTCAATTAAATTGAAAATATCTTAAATATTTCAAATTGCATTTAAACATTTAAATTCAAATCTTATTTACATTACAACCAAAATTCAAATCATGCTTCAGGTTTAAATTCAAAGATTAAAATTTAAAACTCTGTTTTAAATTTCATTTCAGATTTTATAAAACACATGTTATCCATACTAAAATATTAAAACTAAATTATAACATTTGAATTTATCAACCTATTTTCCTTTTTAAACTTTCAAATTCAAATTCAAATTTGAATCCAGGATTCTAAATTCAGATTTAACTTAGAATTTAAATCTTGTTTTTAAAAACTTATTTTCAGATATATAATCACTTTACAAAAACTGTGCAGGTTTTATTATTTAATTAAATACTTTATTTTATTACTGCAAATTTATTAAAATCTGGAATTCAAAATTATTTGAATTCATAGTTTAAATCTTACTTTAAGTTTATATTTAAACTTGCTTTACTATTTTTAAATTTGGTTTTAAAATTCAAAAACGTGAAAACTGTTTCAGGCTATAGGAAACAAAACTGCAATCTAAAGCTACACGAGACAAATGTTAATTAACTTCGAGTCATCCATACTCCTACTTCGGGCAAAAATTGAAATTACCCGAGCACCATCTCTACATCATATTCCAGAAACCAAAACACCTCCCAGTGACCACTAACCAGGGCATACATACTTATACAAATATAAAGGGCTTAAGACAGGTACATCAACCATTACTGAAACTAACCAGGGCATACATACTTGTACAAATATAAAGTAATTTCCAAAAAATCATATACAACAAATTGCTGCAAATTTTATCATGCATATCAATTCATTCTAAAACAATAACATGCAACCAAATTTTGTTAAAGAAAATTTAGGAGTTAGTCACCTTATTTCTGAAGAACAGAGTAGCATTGAAAGCCTGAATCTTTAAACAAAATTGAATTGCTCCTTCACCCCAAAATTACATGGATGCAGGCTTGGTCTTTTAATTATTGAAAAATGCAGATTTTGTTCTACAGTTTGCTAATCTGATTTCAGGTTGCTTGCAGAGAAGGGATTCAGATTTGTATTTTACTTGCATGCTGATGGTTTTCCCGAGGAATTGATTTCATTGGGTTTAAAAAAAATGCAAACATTTTATTCTTGCAGGTACTGAATTGCAAGTTTGAATTGAAAACCTTGTTACAGGCTATTGATTTGTATCTATAATTTGAGGAGTGAAGTTTTAGATCTTGTTTTTGAGAAGCTTTGAGTTTTCAGATTTTTAAGTGAAGTATTTTTTGATTTTGAAAAGAGGATGATTGAAAAATAAAAATAAAAATGGTTAAGTGCTGAAAATACTTTAATTTAAAATAAAGGAAAGATCAAATGACACTTGTCATGTTGTTGCATTTGTAAGCAAACACTTGTATTTTAGATTGCTAATTCGATTACACTTGTTTTAAATTAAATTTAGTTATATTTTTATATGTTTATGTAAATATATATGATTTTCCTATTAAAAGTATATGTAAATAAAACAATTTATAAATTAAAACTTATACAAATATTTTAAAGAATCCATTAATTTGAATTTCAAAATAAAATTTCAAATCAATCAAACTTTTGAAATCAAAATTAAAATCTATTTATTCAAATTAAAAAATGAAGGCTCTAACTCCTTATCTTAATTCTTCTTTATATTTATGAAAAATAGAATATTTATTAACATGGTTTCAAATAACAATTTACAATTTTATATGATTTATAAAAAATTATAAATCACTTTTATATTTAAATGAATTTAAATCATATGCCATCTTATATTTTAAACTTATATAAAATATACTTAATTTATATTTAATCAAATAATATTTTAAAAAGAAATAAAATCAACCTTTACTTAAATTTAAAAATTAAACTAAGACAAATTTTAAGCAGTTTAACATTTATTATAAATATTATCAAACCATAAAGTTATTAATTTAAATAGAATTTTAAAAGCTTAACATTAATTTAAAACATAATTTTCTAATTACTCAATATTTTATTAGAATTTAAAAACAAACTTCATTTATTAATTAAATTCCAAAACAAAGATAAACTATAATATATATACAAATATATATATATATACACACATTATAATTTAAACATTTATTTTAGCGTTTAAAAAGATAAAATCACAAATTAAATATTTATTTAAATCTGATTATTAAACCAAAACATATTTTATTAATCAATATTGTCAATATTAATTTAATTTTATATAAAGATTATTAAATTGATATTGTCTAAAATTCCGAGATATCACAAGTAAATTCAATCATCCAACCAATAATTTAAATTTAACTATTTAAATTTAAATAGTAATCCAAATGATTGAGATTAACTCGCCTTTGTTTTGTTTGCAACCCATTCCCATCCAGGCTTGTTTTCTTCATGATTTTAACCTTGTATGCGCATTATATGGATTTGTTAATAGTTGAAATAATCATACAAATCATTACCATTTAATAATTTAATTAAATAATGATTTAAATTTTAAACCAATAATTTTCTTTAACCATTTTTAGTGACTAAAATTTAAATAGATTAGTTAAACAAGCTAATCATCAGAATACTTTATTCTAAAACAAACTAGTAACTTTAAAACGTATATATTTATATTTATTTTCTTTTGAAACTAAATATATATATACCTTTATAGATTTCATAAAAATCTAACTTATATAAATTCTTTCAATATTTAAAATTCCTTTTTATTTTCCAAAATCTTCTATATATATTAAATTAAAACAGAATGGCTTTTATATATCCTACTGTACATATATATTTCTCTGTATATATTTGAAATTTCAACAGTAAATTAATGTATTGTATATATTTTATTAAATCAAAATTAATTTGTAAAATTAAAAAGAATACCTCACTGACAATCTTTTAACAACGACTCGCATGCATGCAACGCCAGACCACATCGTGGTTCGCTCCTTCGACAGCACCACCTTATCGCCCTCGAGAGCAAACTCACTTTGAGCTTCCACACTCCTCCAATTCGTCGCCGAGCTTTGCCCAATGCTGCAGTTGAAATCATGCGTATCGAGCTCAAAACCATCCTGCCGTTGACATGCCGCGACCCCGAAGTGCCTTCGAGATTTCCAATCACGAGAGCTATCTCTTTCCACTGATTTGATTCGGTCGAACTGGAGGGAAGGCATGAATAAGATCTGCTTCGAATCCTAATTCGAATGCTAATAGATTCGAATGAATCTCATTCGTATTATTTGCTGAGAAATTTTGAATTTGAAGAGAAGAGAAGAGAGGCTCGACATTTATTCTCTTTGACAATTTAGAATTAGAGAAGACAGAGGGGGAGGCTTGCCATTTATTCAACTCGATTTCATTTTTTTTCTTTCGATTTATCTGAGGGGAAGTAAAATGTGCGTAATATAGATAAAAAGAAACGGGGAAGACAAGATTTGAAATCGAGATGATGGGTGGCGTGAAAAATCTGGCTAGCTACAATGATTAATGAAAAGGAAAGAAAGAATGCTGATGTGAAATAAATACAGCTGAAGTTGACTAATATATAAATATATTTTTAATAAAATTCAAATTGTCTCGACTAATGCAACTTAAAATCTCGATCTTCTATCAAAGCATGCCGCTAGGCGTTTACAATGTTATACCCTATTTGAAGCACAATGGAAAAGGTTTCGAATCATAATTCAGTCGTATGGAGAATATAGCTTTTTGGACCCAGTTACTATATTAAATTTTCGATATGAATTTCAGCGCGTTTATTGGCTGTACGATCACACTATAACTCCGAAAGCTACCAAAATTGAAACCCGATTATAATACACTATTACGGATCCAATGGAACTAGTTTCGTCAAATTCTGAGACTGTGTCTCAGAAGGTTATTTTTAAATATCGATTTAAACAACATATTTTCAAAAATGAAAAAAAATCACCTTTAAATTTGATTCTATCACTTTTATTATCTCCAGTATTGCCAATATAAATTTTATAAGCCTTTAAACTATGTTTAACATGCTTAAAAATCAAGATTCAATATTTTATCCAATTTCCAATGATTAAATTCAGTGATTTAATTATTCAATAATCAGATAACCCAATACATAGTTATATTTGAAATTCAAGTTAAAGAATAATTGTTCTAATATTTAAAATCAACGAAATATTCCAATTTAAAATATCAAAAATTCTGGGTCGTACCATTCCTCCCCCTTAAAAGAATTTTGTCCCCGAAATTACTAGTTAAGAAGAATGGTTCAAAACCCGTTTACTATTTCTCAAAACCAAACAGTTTTTACAACTTCCCAAAATCTTTTTATAAAGGCATGCTAACACTCTTACTAGCTTCCAAAACTCAACCATGACTTCCAAACAAAATTATGTACTGAACAATTCAAATTTAAATTTAAGACCAAATTTTAAATTTTCAAATTATCTCAAAATTTTCTAACTCTCTAAATTTTCGAAAAATTTCTCCAACGTCTCCTTTGCGTGGCTAGATCGGTACAACTACAAAATGCCTCTACGGGTGTTCAAATTTTCAAAAGAAAACAAAAGCCAAGGGGATAGATTGGAAAATCATCAAATTTCATATGTCAATTTGAAATACGTACCTTTTTGTTGGGCCATTCAAAATTTATCTTCTGAAATCAAAAACACCAATTTCCTTTTGCTTTTAATTACCCGTATACTAATTAGCAATAATAATCAATCACAAATTCAAAATCATTTTATTCACTTCTTTACAAAAGTTTCAATATCTATTTCATTCAAGCCCGTACGATGTACCATTATCATCTGTACGCAATATCAAATCCGATCGCTCGCTTGATCACACAATTTCAGTTTCAAACTAATATTGCCTACCCAACTTCCTAGTACGGACTGAGATCTGGTTTCTTGATCGGAAACCGTCATTTTTCTTGCATAGCCATACTACAATAGAGAATTTTAGAGTCAATCAAAAATCCATATTCAGGTTCACCGTCGAAAATTGATTGAAAAATCCCACCCGGATCGATATAACAATCTTAAAATTCTGTGCTCGAATCAAAATCAAATCGTTATGTGAATAAAATAATATACGTACATTCTACGTATTTATCCTAATTGATTATCAGCTTTATCCGTTCACTTTTATTCACTTTTATTTTGATTTTCATTAATTATCCCATTTCACAACTTTACTTAACCTTTATTTAGTATTAACTTGGAATATTCTCCCAATACCAAATTACATAAGAATTTCACCATTCATTTCTTAAGTTAAATATAAGTATTTTATATACTTCTTATGTTTATTTCACTTTACCACTTAATTTTTGTACTTGTTTTATTCAATTTCCTTTGAATTCAATTTACCTTCCACTTTTAAATATTGAATTCTATCAACTTTCTTGCATTCAAATCTGACCACGTCATTATTTTAAACTAGTCCCATTTACTAACTTATTACAAATTCCAATAAATTTTAATTTTAAGAACTTGTTCTTTTAGTCCACTCATATAAATTTTCAATTCCACTTTAGTCAACATAATTTAAATTGATTCCAATATTCAATTCCAATTTATTTGCTTACAAATGTAAATTTATTTATTCCTTCACAAATCTATTTCCAACTTATAAATTTTTATTTCAGTATCCATTTTATTTAACTTGCTTAGATTCATTTCCCCAAAATTTAGTTTATTTAATTGGTTTACTTTCTAACTTATTTCATTTTCATACTTATTTTAATTTTCAACTATTCTTCAAGTTAAATTTTATTCTATCAAAATTCAAATTATATAAGTTATCAAACCAATTTATTATTTCCATAAACATTTTTAATAAATTTTCCAGATCTTAAGCAATTCCTCAACATTTCAAACCACCTTTGAAATCAAATATATCCAAAATCCTTTTGAATTCCAAAATCCTTTTGAATTCCAAAATCAAAACAGTTTTGCCAACCCAAACTTCAATATTCACAACATTTAGGTGTTAGGAAATCAAATCTACGATTTTATTGACAACAACAATATAATGGAAATCGATTATGCATATACATATATATATATATATATATATATATATATATATATATATATATATATTTACAGGTACTTGCTAGAGTAACATCACTAGAAAAACAAGAACAAGGCTCAAAGAACATTACAAGAGACTACAAGCCAATAGGATCAACGGAGCAAGAAGACAGATACACAAAGTAAACATGCACATTTTTCAGACGTCTAGGTGCACTAGCCAGATGTATGAAGAAATCCTTTAGAATAACAAAACAGACAGGATCGGACATCTGGTTGATGCACTCGGACGTCTGAAAGACTACCGTATACAAAAAATATATAGAGTCAGATGTCTAAAACAAATGTCAGACATCTGATTTCGAACTCGGAATTTAAAATTCAAATTACAACTACTACATTTGAAAAGACATCTTCGCTTCTCTTCGCTGCAACTCTTCATCAACATCAAAAGCAATTGTAGAGCACTTGTTAATGGATGCAACTACTTAAAGAATCTCTCTACAACTATATATAACATCAAGAATCAAAGAGAACACTTACTTTACTTACATGCGCTCTTTACTTACATGCTCTGTTATATTCTTGATCTCTAGCAATCTATACTTGTATTTCACTCTTCCATATATTTAGATCTCCTTAATCAATACTCTCTAGATGTATATAGGAAGCATTTGTACTTAATAGTGAATATCCGTGTTACAGAACACATACTTGACAAGAACAAGTTATTGTAACCAAGCCTATTCCTCTGGGCGAAATGAGGGTATTTGGTAGTCGAATTCTGAAGGGGAGCTTCGAGTTTAGACGTAGGACGGGAGGTCTGAATCCGTATAAAATCCTGGTATGCTTATTCTATATTTACCTAGATTAATTTTATCTTAGTTGCATCATATAGTTTGTCACATATACTTGCATATACATTACACGATCCACCCTATAGACTTTCAATTGGTATTTGAGCAAGTTTGATCAAAGAATAGTAACATGTTTTTGAATCACTTTAGTATGGAAAGTATTTTTCAAGAAGGACAATATACAGCAGAACCCCCACTTTTTAATGACTCTTACTATGTATATTGATCAACATGTATGAGAATTTTTATGGAAGCTAATGGACTAGAAATTTGGTCAACCACTCAAGATAAATATGAAGCACCTAATACTGCTATGAACACATGGACCGATGCACAAAAAGGCAGCTTCTAATAATGCTAAAGCTATGATGTTCTATTTTTCTCACTAGATTAAAATGAATTTTCACTTGTCATGTTATGTAACACTGCATTTGATATTTGGCTTACCATATAAGTTACACAAGAAGGAACAAACAAAGTTAAACAAACTAAGATTTCAATTTTACAAAATCAATTCTCATCATTTAAAACAAAGCAAAATGAATCTATAGTAGACATGTACTCTAGATTCCAAAGCATTCAACATGATTTAATGGCACTTGGAGTCAAATTCACAAATTTTGATTTAGTATCTAGAATACTCAATTCTTTAACTCTAGAGTGGGACAGAAAAGTATTAGCTATCAAAGAAGCTAATGATCTCTTAGCACTCTTAGTTGAAGAATTGATAGGAAATTTAATGTCATATGAAGCTAATTTACAAGCACGAAAAGAACAAAATTTGAAAAATAAGAACATAGCATTCCCAACAACAAATGAAGATCCGACATAGACGAAGAAGAAATTGTATTTATTGCCAAAAACAAAAACAAATTCAAGATGATTAGGAAGATGACTAAATTCAGAAAGGAAGAAAATGAAGCTTAAAAAATCAAACATCAATCAAATGCTATGAATGCAATCAATTTGGACATATGAAGAAAGACCGTCCCAAGCTCAATAATGATAAAAAGAAGAACAAAGTTTAAAAATTCAAAAAAAAGAAGGCTTTCAAAGTAACATGGGATGACTCGGATTCTTCAGCATCATCAGATAACGACAGCGATAATGGAAGAGAACAAGCTAATGTGTGCTTTATGACACATATTAATGAGGTATGTCCCGAACTTAGTTATGATGTATTATTAGAACATAGCATGGAATCACATGATAAATTTAGACAAATTAAAAAACTGAACAAAGAACATATAGCCAAAACAAATAGATTAGAACTTGAAGTAGGAATGTTAAAAGATGAAAAAATTATTTTAGAAGAGGAACTAGTATCATCTCAAGAAAAAATTAAAAATAATTTGATCGAAAATAAAGCTATTGTTATTGATTTTGATAAGGAAAAAATAAAAAATGATAACTTCTTCAAAGAAAATGTCAAACTTAAGAGTAATATTGAAATATTGAAAATTGAAAATTTAGAATTAAAAGAAAAATTAGATAAAATTACAAATAATGTTTCAAAATTTGATAAAGGAAAACAGGATTTGGAAAATCTTATCAAAACTTCAAAACCATCAGGTAATAGAAATGGAACAGGATTTAAAAATACTCCTAAACAAAGAAGAAATGATGTTAAGAAATATAGTTGTATTTATAAAAAGTCTAAAAGTTCACTTAAGTCTAATATGAATACCAAAAATATAAAAATTTGGATTCCTAAGACAAATAATAATTTGATTAGACAAAAAATATTAATAACTTCATAGAGAATGTAGTATATAATAAGAATTATATTCATAAAGGTACCAAACCTTCTAGGGTATGGCTACCTAGTTCTCCTAACATCTAGGGCCCTAACAAAGCATATGGGTACCAATTAAAACAAATTTTATTTTACAGTTATCCAAAAAAAGAGGAGAAATGGATGTTAGACAGCGGATGCTCCAAGCATGTGATCGGAAATTCAAAAATGTTATCAAATATAACATACATCAATGGTGGATCGGTAACTTTTGGAGATAACTCAAAAAGATACGCCGTGGGCAATGGAGAAGTCATCAACTCTGGTATTTCTAACTCTCCTATTATTACAAATGTTTTGTTAGTAGAAAATCTAAAGCACAACCTACTAAGTATTATTCAATTATGCGATAAAGGTTTTCAAATCAATTTCGAAAAAGATAGATGTAATATTTCTGATAATAACAAACAACTTATATTTGAGGGGTTTAGAAACAAAAATATTTATGTCTTAAACATGAATATAAATAAAAATTCATATTTGTGTTTAACCGCCATACATGACGATCCATGGTTGTGGCATAAACGAGTTTGTCATATTAACTTTAAATATATTAATAAATTAGCAAAATATGAGCTAGTTGGAGATTTACCTAAAATAAATTACAATGTAGAAAATTTATGTGACGATTGTCAAACTGAAAAACTAAAGGAACATTCTTTTAAATCTAAAAATAATATTTTCACAAAACAACCATTAGAATTATTACATTTATATGTACTTGGTCCAATACAAGTACGATCTATAAATCACAACAAATATGTTTCGTAATAGTTGATGATTTTTCAAGACATACATAGACTTTATTTTTAAAACATAAAAGTGACCCCTTTGGTATATTTAAAATTTTTGCTAAAAGAATTAAAACACAAATGGATTTGAAAATTAAAAATATTCAAAGTGATCAAGGTGAAGAATTCAAAAATTTTAAGAATTTATTTAAAATCCAATATATACATATATATTCACATATATACAAAATTTCAAATCCATATGACTTTATATACTTTCTATTTGAATCGAGGAAACTTGCTTCCATTTATATTTAATTTTATAATTTTTATTCAAAATTTCATTTAAATTATCAATTCAAATTAAATTAAAATCTAGGGTCGTTACAGACTTCCCCCCTTAAAAGAATTTCGTCCACGAAATTCGCAGGCACAAAAACAACACAGAGATAGATGAAAGATAGAGAAATATCTTTCCAGATTAAATTGGATATCAGTTCTGCATTTGGCTCACCAAATCAGAATATCAACAATAGATACAAGAAATTATAATAGAATTTCAAATTTGGTTTCAAACGAAATCATTTTATTGATACAATTCAAATTATCCTTCATATTCTATTAATCAATTTTAACTCAATTTAAAATTTCTAATTCATTTAAAATCTCCAATTTCAATTTTCAAATTCATATTCATTAAAGTTTAAATCGAAAAACTGATAAGAAACTGATGAGGATACGAAGTAAGAATTTCCTATAATGATTCATAAAGCATCACCGCACCGAAACTTCTTTTTCTGTAGCTGTCACGAAGCAATTCAAAAGAATTTGGAAACGAATCAAAAGAGATTAATAAGAAAGATGTTCCCACTGTTGTTACAGAGTTTTGACTAATTATAGTCGTATTTTCCCGTCCCCTATCTCGTTTTCTTCTTGCTACTCATACTTACTATCAGTGGATAGTAAGAGAATTTACTGAGGCGTTAAAACGGATATCTTAGGGATTACTCATTCTAGGGTATACTTCACCCTATCTCTAATGAGCTACTTAATGTGTTATACTCCTGAGCTAAAGTTTCACCTTAGCTCTGATACCAAATGTAACGACGCGGATTTTTCGCGCTCGAAAATCGACATCCATACTTCAAATCGTATTCGAATGCCATAGATTCGACCGTTCAAATCCGATTCGCCGGAGCTTATAACAACATTAAGTAAACAACACAGCGGAATAAAAAGAATAATACATTGATATACAGCATTGATACAATATCTGATACAACAGATGATACAATACATATCAATATACATCAGAGATATGATACAATAAATAGTAGCGGAAAAGAAAACGATAACATGCGGAACAATATAACTCTAAGGTAGTCTTCAAAAGAGAACTCCGAGAACTGCAACTCCATTTCCAAGAATCAATCCAGCAGAAGCTCGAACCCCCAATAACATATCACCAAGCTCAGCAAGACTGGTGTGGTCCAAAGACTGAACTAACTCCAGATAATCTACTAAACCTGACTATCTGAAAAACCCAACTCTAGACTGCTCGTGTAGAAAATAATGAGCACCCAGAGTTTAGGAAAGAAACAAAAAACTCCGGATCATTCGTGGGACTGGTGTGAGCGGCAAAAACAGTTTATCTTTTAAAACATTCAACAAAAGATTTTCAAAGTCAATTCGCAATGCTTTTTAAAATGAGACTACCATAAGGCCTCCCGCACACACACACAATGCAAACGCAGAATCGGAGGAGATTTCTCCTTATGATAGTCAAAAATGCTTGATACGCATTAAAAAGAACATTTGATATTATTACTAGTGCATAGTATAGAGAAAATTCATTTCGAAAATAAAGATATAAATCTTAGCCAACATAGACATTTCGAACTATGCCTACTATAGCTACCATGTTCAATAGCGGGTTACCGCCATATTCCATGACAGGTTATACAACTAAAACCGTACAAGGTACGTATTTGAAGAATGGATTTCCAACAAATGGTCAGGCCAAGGAACTTCCCATTGCCACATGGAAACGCCTCTGGATGGACGCCCCGAGAACCACCGTTCTCTGCTAAACAAAGCCGGGAATCCCTTTTCCCAAGGAATATTACAAACCCTCAGATATGCCACTCCCGGTCCTTTGGAACCTTTCAACGAGAGCTCTCTAACCAACATCACACCATAATAATAAGTGTTTCAACATGAGTAAGTATCTGGGCTCCATACCATGATACTACCCTTTTCCAGAAGGAATGGTCATACCCTAGGGAAGCGATCCCTGGAAACCTTGCCGCACAATTCCTGTTTCGACCATTACCGGTTTGTGAGGCTCGACGAAGTCTCGTCCACAAAAACACACTTTATACAAAAGCCGTGCTTTGGGTCAACAAATGATCATAGAAATGACCACCAAGATAGACGATCAAATAAATGATCCTATCACAAATAATCAACACAATGATCATTTCACAGCAACACTCAGCATGTCACATTACCAAATTGGGAATATATTGCTGATAACCTTCAACTACATAACCTCTGAGCTCGTACGTCTCAGAGAAGGGTGTTAAGCTAAAAGAATAAATTATCCGCCACCAACAGAAATATATTTGAAAGAAATCAGCTTTATATCTCAAATTGTAATGTCAGACATAACAATCTATACAAGTCTGTTCTGGGTTCGAACAGAACCGAAGGCACTTACAAAGAAGTCCTTGCAATCCGGATATTCACTAATCACGTTCGGACTTCCCATCACATATGGAGTCTCTATACCAGGAGCTACCCAGTGCAGAGACAATCGATAGGTCATCCTATCGCTTTCGCAAATACCCGGTCTTCATCACCGGTCTTCAAATGCTATCCATAACGTCGAATCACATATTCAGAATGGGTTATACGACCCAAAGGTCCTTCCCCTGCTAACCCGAATAGTGAGCGCAATATTTAAAAATATATGGATATGGGATTTCAATTAAGTCACAACTTAATAATTCAAGACTTTCTTCAAATGGATTAAATAAATTACCATTTTCAATCTTTAAACAAAAAGATTCATTTTCACCACCATTAACGGTTTAAACAATTTTCACATTTTAATCTTTTAAACAAAAGATTCATTCACAGATTTTCCAAATCAATTTTTTCATTTCAATTTGATTAACTCGTTAAATCTTTAAATCAAAGATTTAACTTATAGCCTTCACAACAATTTCATTTCAATTTGATTAACTCGTTAAATCCTTAAATCAAAGATTTAACTTATAGCCTTCACAACAATTTCATTTCAATTTGATTAACTCGTTAAATCCTTAAATCAAAGATTTAACTTATAGCCTTCAAAACCATTTCATTTCAATTTGATTTAAACAAATCATCAATTTAAATCTGTTAAAAATAAACAGATTTAATTCATAGATTTCAAAAAGAATTCATTCATAACTTAGGAAAATCATTTCTCTATTCAATCTTGAAATTCCCCTAATCAACTGGAATCTCAGTTCTTATCTAAAGGTGTTTATCATTTGAAAACAACAGTTTTCATTTTGTCTGATTCATTTATACGAGTTGAAATCTTTGGGTTAAATTCAAATTCCCAAAAATAATACTTTAAAAATGATTTAACTCATAATGACTAGTATAATATCATTAATCCCTAGTTTCAAATTACAGAATTCAATTCAAATATTGAATTCAAATTTAAATTAAAGTATTTAAATTCCAACACTTAATCCAGTTATTCAAAATAAATTTCCATCTTTGAAATTCCATTTCAAAAACTTTTCACTTTAAACCCAATCCATTTTCAAAACATTTGAATTAAAAAAAAATTCAAATACAAAACTATTTTCAAAAGTCTGTGACTTAATCGATTTCCTCGTGAAATCCATATTGGTGGGTGTATAAGTGTGGTCAAGGGTTTAACACAATAGTGCAACATCATTCAATCATCACATATCAAACACAACAATATATCTGATAAGCGATATAAATTATAACGCTTATCTCCATTCACAGATCACAGATATATTTATATATCACAGATAGTAAATTACATCACAGATCACAACACAAATCAGGATAATCATAAAGCATCATATAACAGATAAGATAATCAATTCAAGGTATTTTATACAATACAATCATTCATAAGTAAGGTCAAATATCTAATAATCATTTATAGACAGGATTAATTTATCGTTTAATTCTAATCAATACAATTTATTTCCAAGTACATTAATTACTTATGAATTACTTATCCAATCATGATAAGTTAATTACAAATAATTTGACATAAATTAATTAATCAAACATTTTAATTAATTTTTCTTAATTTATAAATTAATTAGATTATCTTTAAGTTAATTACACAATCATTTAACCTCAGTTAATTTCATTAAATAATTATCTTTAAGTGATCAATTACCTTTATAAATAAATCAACATTTAATTATATTAAATGTAATTACATCTTAATCACTTGATTAATTAACTTTAACCATTATTTATAAAAATTGATTAATCATTAATAATCCATTGATAAATCTTAATTATTTAATTAGGTGTTAATTGCAACTTAATTAGCTCTTAACTACAACTAATTAATTTCTAATCATAAATTATCTACTTGAATCTATGATTCTTAATTACACATTAGCTATCTCTTAATTAATTAACTTAAACTTTAATTTATAAATTTAAACTTCTGTTTACTAATTCAATAAATACAAAACATTAATTATTCCATTCTAATTACTCAAAAATTAATAAACTTTAAATCTTTAAGTTTTTCATTAACTTTCAAGCAAAACTCATTCTTATTGATGGTTAAATTTTTCACTTACAGATATGTTTAATACTATATATTTTCAAACTTACTTTTGAATTTCATTTTTAATTTTCAAGTTTTAAGGTGGGTATTAATTTATCTTTAAATAAATTATAAAACTAACTTTTAAGACCTTCAAATTTACAAGTTAAACTAATGCTTTTGACATGAAAGAAATTTAAAAGGCTTTGAAATCAAATTCCCTTCAGATTTAAGATATTTAAACTTGTTTAACTTTATTAATCTCAAAATTCTGTTGGCCTAAACCCATCAACACAATACCCGAGATCTACCCAGGTATCACTCGAGTGCTACTCCGAGTGCGTCACGCAATTTCCCCGAGAGAAAAACTCAAACTCTTCCTCTTCTTCTCAAACACTTACAGCCTCTCCACACTTCAACATGCACCGCGTGCACGTGTACAACCCCATTGGCCGCTCCAAGCCACTAACTCGACGTCGAGCAAGTCATTGATCTCCCCCCAACCCGATCTCGTTTACAAAAAAACCAAGATCCACTTCGCCATTCAAAATCGAAGGCGAGCTCGAAAATGAAAACCTGGCAACATCGAAATCGACATTGCCTCAAAACCTGGCAACATCCCATTCTCGCCGCCTCGGCCACCAGTGATCACGAAACTCCGGTCATCTCTTCGCCGTCACTCCCTCTTCCATCACCCCCAACCACGCGTCACTCGATCAAGTGGTAGTGACGAACGAATCGAATTCTTCGACCCCAACAAAATTAGGGCTACAGACTTCAACCAATTGCCGACGCCACCACCGTGATCTATTCACCATCCCTATATTTTTCCTGCCACCGTGGTAAGCTCCTCCACCTTCTCGACCATCCTCGACTACCCCAGTTCACCCCGACGCCGGAATTTTTCCCAAATAATGTTTAGAATACAAAGTCGAACTGCTCTTAAATCCTAACACTAAAAATTATACTTTCAGCTTTAAAATTCATATTATAATGTATGAATTCAGTTTACATGCCTGAAATCGTAAAATAAAATGTTTGAATTTTGACTTGTTTAAAGATTTGCTCAGATGTTTTGATTTCTAGAGGGATTTACAAGTTGCTTTATCTTAAATAGAATTTAAAAACTTAATTTATAATCAAACAACAACTTTTGTTTATATTTTAAATTCTATCAGTTATTAAATCTAAGAATGAGAATTTTTTTGCAAATCTGGTCTGGAAGAAAACAAGAACAGAGGTAATTAAATTTGTACAGGCAGACATATATATATTTAAACATCAACATACATACACAGGAATGCATAAATATATATACACATCTCAGACAATAATTAAGCAACATATATACTTAAGTATTTTTTTAAAATTTAAGTTACTCACCTGATTTCCAAGAAATGAATAGGTTTCTTCAATTTGGAAACAGATTTGCATTTTCAAGCTAAAGCTTTTAATTTGATCCTCTGGTTTGAAGTTGATTGTATTGTTATCTAAATTTTGAATCCTTGTTTAAGTATGAAGTAGTATCTACTTCAGATTTTAGCTTCAAGGAACGAGCTGATGAAAATATATAGGAGAGCAAGTTTATAAGTTGATGTATATATAAAAGAGGAGTTGTACAGGTTGATTATTGTTTTATGCAAGGTGATGTTACCTTCTCTTTGTACTATAAGCATGGTTGAAGATGCTTTCATTTTTTTTTTTTACTCGGCTGATGATTTGTTTATACAATATCAGGTACAAGTATTTTATTTGCTATGCTTTTGTTTATAGCCTAGATGCTTGTCTTCATTGACTTTGCAGTTTTGTTCCTTCTATACATAAACACTTTTAGTTTCTTATGTGCAAAACCAATATTCACTTTACAGGCAACACATATTTTTATGAAAATGTGGTGGCTAATATGTTGTGTACTTACATTTTCATTTGTTTGTACCATACTTGAATGTATGCTTATCCTTTCTTTTGCAAGCTATTAAATATATTTACATTTTCTTGTTTACTTGTTTTCTCAGCCTACATGTTTACTTTTATATTTGTTTAGGCCTTATTACTTTGAAATTTATTTACAACTTTGTTTTTTTTATACTTGCCTAGCATATTTACTTCTACTTTTAGTTTAAATAATTATCATAAATTTTATTTTAAAAATTATTGTTTTATATTTCTCTATATACACATATATTTTATACAACTCAAATTATCATCATTTATAAATTTTTAAATCAATTTATTTATTTATTTTTATACTTGTGTCCAAAGTATATTATTTATTTTTCAAAATCATTTATTTAAGAATTTATTTAAAATCCAATATATACATATATATTCACATATATACAAAATTTCAAATCCATATGACTTTATATACTTTCTATTTGAATCGAGGAAACTCGCTTCCATTTATATTTAATTTTATAATTTTTATTCAAAATTTCATTTAAATTATCAATTTAAATTAAATTAAAATCTAGGGTCGTTACATATACACATTAATTAAGGTTTGAAAACAATTAAATAAATTTACCTTAGTTCCATTCATTTTTACAAATTTATTACTTTATAAATAAATTTACGTTTCTAGTTAATTTATACATTAACACCTCCCGTTACTACATTAATTCTCATTAATGAACATTTAACTACATTTGAGTAAAATTGATTTCCAATTCATTTTATAGCCTAAATAGACAACTTATAATAGTTGTTACCATTATCTTTATTACGCTCAATTTTATCATTTTCTCTAATTATCAAAATTGCTTACAAAATGTTATATTCATTCAATTACCATATATTATACACTAATTCATTTGTTCGCATCATAGTTACCCTTATTTTCCTATATTCAAATTTTATGCCTAAATCTAACATTTACAACTAAATTAATAAACCAGTTAAATAGTAACTTACAGCCGTTACTATTACTTTAAATCACATTAAAGAATTCATTATTATTTACAAATCAAACGTTACAATTGCTTAATTAACACTGATTTACTTCAATTTATATTGATCATATATTATCTCATTAATGATTTAACATTCACACTTGTTTTCTTATATTCAAATCAATAACTAAGTGCAACAATTTACATTATTTTAATTAGTTTTAAATTTCATAATTAGTTTTAATTACATTGTTACATTTCATTTTAATGTTTGTTTCACTATTAAATTACAAAGTCTTTATTCCTCCAATTTTGATTACCAAAATCTTATTAAATCAACAAATTATATTATTGAGAATTTACGGGTCGTTATACTCTCCCCCACTAAAAACTTTTCGTTTCCGAAAAGGAAAAGAAGGGAAAAGAAAGAATTAAGTAATCCATATATCTTATTCAAAATACTAACTTTATAAACAACTAAATTTACAAAATTAATTAATTTGAATAATATATATCGATTTATTTATAAATTCCTTTAAAACCGTTTTATATTATAAGTTATTCAATTAACCTTTTATTATATTTACCTCAATTAATCCTTTTTACAACTAAAATTTAAGCTTATAACATTTATTATAAATACTCAATTTTTTTTTATAAAAATCCCTTTTATATTATATATTATCCAATTACATTGTTAACTTTTAATAATTAAGGTAAGTTATATTGGAATGTAATAGAATATTATAAAATAAACTTTATAACTCAATCATCTCAAGCTTAAATATTTATTCAAAATTTTGGTTTCATTATATATTTGACATTATCCTTTAAGATAAAGTTTAAGAATTTGATTTCCGATTAATTTCAAACGATTTTACAGATAAATGAATATACACAATTTATAAAAACAAATTTTAGAAATCCAAATCCATTTAATTCTCCAAAGCAAGACTATAGCAAAACTACAGAATGGTCTCTTTACTTTGAAACTCAAAAATGAAAGTTTATGATGTTATAGTCATCACCGAAATTATTTTCCAATGACAAAGACAAGAGCACTGATTTACAAGTTAAAATTCCTTGAAACAATTTCTACTTGAAATACTTTAATAACATACCCTTAAAGCTTTAAACACAAAGTTTGAAACTGTCAAAAATTAAAATCTTAGTTTCTTGTTTTAAATTCATTTATATTTCCAAATTAATTTATAACCATGTTTTAGTTCAATTATTTATATATGAAACCAAAGCCAATAGTTACAAGATAGAGTCAAATATTATTTCTTAACATCCAAATCAATCAACTATCAAAATTCAAATAATTATACTTATGCATATATAATATAATTATACAAAGGTTATTTCATTTACTAAATTTGAAAACTATATTGTGTCGGTTTGCTCTGTTCAAGTGTTTTGGAGATCCTATCGATAGCGTTGATCAGACAAATCGATCGAAAACCCAAATCAACATCAACAACTCAAGCAACACAATATATATATATATATAACATTTTAAATGTAGATTTACAAATACACTATACAGGAACAGATTACCAAAGCAAGGATAGTGATTCCAATTTAATTAACTCAAATCGAAGAAAATTTTGATTTGAGGATAAGTTGGAACAAAAGATAAGATGATTAAAATAACCAAAATAGGAAATGGATAAGCTTGTACAAATAGCGGGTAACCTTAACCGGGTCAACTGTGACTTCAGGAATTAGATCGATGCAGAATCCGGGGGTAAATCTACATTCGATCTCAAGAGATAGAATTTGGGATAACAAAGATACTATCATCTAACAGAGGATATATAGAAATTTCAGTGAATCGCTGCCAATCGTAAAGGAGCTTCACCCCTTTACAAGTCATTTAGTGGAGCTATGGAATCTCTAAAATTTAAAAGAATATGAATAGTGATGGACAAGAATAAATTTCGAAACCGAGAGGACGCTCCAAAATTCAAAGGAAACAGAGTCAAAGAGAGAGAGAGATTCAAGCTCGAATGAAAGTGATTCTGTAAATAAATTTACCATGTATGTTATGTTTTGCCTAAAGCCAAAGCTCTGATACCAAATGTAATGACCCAATATTTTCAACCATTCGCATTCGCACATGTCGAACTTGAATTGTTCAAAACACCGAATTGTAATTTAAATTTAGCAAAACGCAAAACATACAATAAATAAATTAATCACATATCACAGACACAGAGTAATAAATGCAGCGGAATCAAAGAGATAGTAGTTCATGAAGCTACTATATAAATACCTCGGAGTTATAAAAGATACAACAGAAGTTCAATAAAATAATTAAGAACAAAGTTGAATACAACTCTGGAATCAAATGAATAATTGGAATTGAAATAGATAGTTGTATCTTCAAGCAAAGCTCCAACCCCGAAGGTGAGTTTCTGATGCTTTATCATTCAGTCTGACACGAGCGTAAAGCAAAACACAAAACACTCAAGTCAAGACGTACATACTTATACAATGTAAACCAACTCAAGTGAACTGTAATATAAGGTATAAGTAACATAAAGGATGCTTGGGACCCCCTTCCTCCAAGGATCCGTTAAATTATTTACAATGTAGTAATATTTCGCCATTATAATAATGTCTATAAGTAAAATAAACATACTTTTAAATAGCGTTAAGGCTTTACATTTTCCACCTTAACACCCAATAGTCCCAGTAGTCCATCTAGTATCATGGTCCCTTCTAATCGGAAAGTCACCAGAGGATACTCCACGGGCTACGGAAGAAAACCAAACTCGTACAAGGCGCGATAGGGTAGGTGACATGGCGCACACAAGGGAATGCCATGGTAGATATACCAATTACGCACACAGGCTGGTGGTAACGCGTAGCTGCTACTACCGCCCACCGCGAGCCACACCCCCAAATAAAAAATCAAAATTGGCCACCAAATTAATCTCAAAGTCAGAATATAATATCGAAGGAGTGTGTACGATCAGAGGAATGACCTAATTGGCCCGAGATCGCCCATGTTTTAGTCACCTTATGCCAACTCATGGGAATTGGGTCCACATTCATACCTCAAAGGAACGCCGCCGCCATTCTACTTCATTCTGGAATCTCCACCGCGTACATGGTTGTTAAAGTGGCTTTCGGAGTTGGCAGAGAGTATGATAACTTATGATCTCGATCTCTTTGACAACCAACTGATATTATAACCCATGGATACTTATTTCAAAATTATTTATACTTTAAAACCAAAATCATATCCATTTCAAAACCAAAGTAATAATATATCATTTAAATTCCAAAACCAAATCAATATATCCTTTAATTAAAACCCAAATTTCCAAACCATTGAATATTCCTTCAATTTATCAAACTTGAAATATTCCTTTAAATCATCTTAACCAAACCACTTTATAAAGTCATATTCTTAAATCTTCAATTTCAATAAGTTCAAATTAATATATTTAAAGACAATTCTTAATTAAATAAAATTTCCTATAATTCCATTTCCAAAGCCATATTACTTTCAGGTTATAACAACTCTGAAACCAAACACTTTGAAACATATTTATTTAGACCATTTAAATTCAATGTTAATATCTTCCAAACAAGATTCATTTAACCATTTAAATTCAATGTCAAATAATATTCATTTCAAAGTTGTAGCATTTATAAGTCGATTCATTCAATTATAACTATCCAAAACATTGTATATTTCAACTACACTAAAATTTCAATTTTTAGCCAATTTAACTTATAAATATCACATTTCATGCTTCAAAAATATTCGTTTGGATATCATTTAACTTATGATTTAATAAAATAAAATTTTATCAATAAATATCCAAATTGAACTATAATTCATTAATAAGTCAAAATTACCCTATTTTACTTAACTTTTATTTTCAACAAATAACTTTACGCTTTATTTCAAAATATCCATCCCACAAATAAAATACCATGTGACTAAATTTACTTAACATTCATTTGAAAACTAAATTTTCAATTATCAAGTTAAGTCATTTTAACTTGCATTTTCCATTTACGTCATAATCATTCATTATTACAAAACATAACCATAAATCAAGTAGTTTCTCATCGTTAGTCCAATCCTCTTTATTAATCTATTCATCCAGACATCAATTAACTATGATTCCAAATTAAATAAATTTTATTACTAAGTCCAATCAAGTAATTTATCCAAATCTAAAAGTATAAATCAGAATTTCATTAAACAGAAAGAAGAATAAATATTAAAATAAAATACATTTACAAAGAAAAAGATTAGCATTTAAAATTCAAATTTAAAATTTTCAACTGTGGTCAAACTTTGACTTTCAGTTGACCAAAAATGCAAAATTTCCAGAAATTGCTTATTTCATTAAATTTGTCAAATGTGTACATTTATTATGATTGCAACCTCAATTAATTCATTCAGATAGATTTATAAAAGACTGAAACCTATCTGAATGAATTAATTGAGGTATGAATCATAATAAATGCACACATTTGACAAGTTTAATGAAATAAGCAATTTCTGGAAATTTTGTATTTTTGGTCAACTGGAAGTCAAAGTTTGACCACAGTTGAAAATTTTAAATTTGAATTTTAAATGGTAATCTTTTTCTTTGTGGATGTATTTTATTTTAATATTTAATCTTCTTTTCGTTTCATAAAATTCTGATTAATACTTTTAGCTTTGGATAAATTACAACGTTTTACACGCAATTATTTTATGTATTTTCATTCTATATATGTTTATTTCTATATTTTACCTATATCCATCTCTTCGTTTATTTCTCTATTTTTTGTCTAGGCTTTTATTGTATTCATCGGAATTTATTTGTTTATATCTTTTATAAAGAGTTGGAGCAAATCAAAGGGTATACGTTACTTTGTTAAATGCTTGCCTTTTTAATTTTCTAACCTCTTTATTAACTCTTAGCCTTTCTCAACTATCACAGCCGTGCATTACTCCATCAAATCACGTACAAAATCTTCCCAAATATCTCACTTCTTCATTTGCTCTTCTGATTGGAAGATATTACATAAGTTTCTTTTATTAAGTAGGAAATAAATCCCATTCATTCACTAGCCTCTTTATTTCTTGCCTTTTTATTTCCTACCTCTTTAATTTTAACAAAGTAACGTATACCCTTTGATTTTCTCCAACTCTTTATAAAAGATATAAACAAATAAATTCCAATGAATACAATAAAAGCCTAGAAGAGATGCATATAGAAAAAATATAGAAATATAGAAATATATATATATAGAATGAAAATACATAAATTTATTGCGTGTAACACGCTATAATTTATCTAGTATTCATTTTTGTGCTTGATTATTGCATTGAACTTTTGTTGCATCTTGTATAACTCTGAGGTATTTATATAGTAGCTTCATGAACTACTATCTCTTTGCTTCCGCTGCATTTATTACTCTATATCTGTAATTAATTTATTTACTGTATGTTCTGATATTTGCCAAATTTAAATTACAATTCGATGTTTTGAACAATTCAAGTCCGACATGCGTGGATGTGTAACAACCCACATAATTAACGATCATTTATTTAAATGTTTTATTAAAATATAGAGTCGTTAGTCAGATTTTTGGATCCGAAATGTTACTTTTTGAAAACCGCCGAATTAGGGCTCGAAACCACTTCCGTTGAGTTCAAAATGGCGTTCGCGATCTTTTCGAGTATAAGCTTTGATATGTTTGGAGTAAGTCGAATTTTGCTACTTTTTCTAGTTGGGTTTTGGGTTTGGGTTCAGCCCACTAGCTAACTAAATACCCTAACTCAGTCCCTCTCCTTCCATTCACTCATTTTCACTTCTAAAACTCAAGCTAAAACTAAAAATGGGGGAAATGAAGAAGAATTAGAAATTCCAAGCCCTAGTTCTTCATTGCAAACTTGAATTCTTGCTCCAAAATCAAAGAAAAACTATTGGTAAGCTCTCTCTTCATCTTCTCTAACTCTTTCTCCTTCAATTTCAGAAAGTCTCCTAAACCTAACTTAGGAAAATACTTGTTTTGATCTTAAATTGAAGCTAGTAGAGTTGAAGTGGAGAGTAGTTGGTCTTCTCCTTGCGATTGAGCTTCTTCTTCTTTGTTTGTGAGTTAAAAGGTGGGATTTTTATCTCACATCTTTGTCTATAACTATCTTTGATTGTTCGGTATAAATTCCTAACACTTATTCATGTGAACTTGCTTTTGGTATGGATTGAATTGGTGAATATCCAAATTTTTAGTGTTTTGGGTTCAAATCTATAAAGATCCTAACTTTGATGTTTGAACATGTTTTTGGGGGCGAATCGGAGAGCCAATGGGGCTAGGTTATCGATTGGCAAAAGCCCCTTAGGTCCATTGCTCGACCAGTTGCGAATTGGGAGAGTTTGCACTTCAATTATTATGCTGGAAAAATGCAGGAACTTGGGGTTCGGTCGACCGAACTCTCTGGTCGGTCAACCGAAGCTGTAGCCGAAACATTCTGGGCTATTTCGGTCGGCCGACTCAGGAAGTCCGGTCAACCAACCTGCTCTTGTTTCTCTGTTTTTCCTAGTGTGCCTATTTGTTTGTGATTCCAACTTTCATCGATCTAAGTTGATTCCAATTAGTTGTTTATGCATATTTGACCTTGATGATTCCCTTTTGATTTCATCCACGGGTTTTTATAAAAAATCTTTTAAATTGTATTAAAAGCTTGCTTCTCTAGTTTGTAAATTCTATTTAAAAAGCACATACACAATTTCGCACTTCGTGCGGAGTGGAAGGGAGATTAAATGGTTAGGTAAAACACGGACCATGAATCCATGCGTTTATCTTTCCGATTAATCCCCGCCTTATTCGATTGATCGTTCTGGCCTTTTGGTCTGGTTTACCGATGAGATGAGGTAAACTTTGTACTGCTTTGAGTGTGAAATTAACTAACGGATAGTAAACCGTTTAGTGCGAACGAATGGTTATGGGACTCACGTTACCACTTTTCGGATTCCTTTTTGAGAGTTATGACACATTCTGCCAGTTAGTGGTGTCCAGTACTGGGCCTCCGGACCGTCACCACTACGGTTTGTTGCCTTTGGGATAGTGTCTTCGGACTGTCTCCTTCAGGTTTATTGCCTTCGGGTATGTTGCTTCGGGTTTGTACCTTCGGTTTTGTGCCTTCGGGTTTGTTGCCTTATTGTATCGCTTTCAGAGTTGGTCATTCATTACCGCTCGAGTGATATTGGGTTTGGAGTCTTCGGGCTCATGGATTCTTGTTTATAAAGTACTGAGCATGTGCAAATTTTCTGATGTTTCATTGATATGTATATTCCCTAGGTATCGCCCTTCGGTGTTGGTCTTTTTGGCTGCACGATATATATTAGCGATTACCTTATGGCACTTGTGTTACCTTCATTGGTATTTGTTATTTGCCTTTTTGGCTTGTTTTGGGATATTCATATCCTTTGTTTATTTGCGTTGCCGATGACTTGAGGCTTGTCTTGTTATGATTCATCTTTTGTTAGATGATTGTGTTATCTCTTTTAGAGATATTTGTTATACTTTGTGACCTTGGAGGTTACTATTGTTCAGTTTATCTAACTGGTTTGTTTAGCTAGACTGACCCGTGTAATTAATACTCGGGTCAGACCGAGTTGTTTCAGGTTAGGTGCTTTTGGACTTAGCCTATTTTGCTTCCGCATGGACTATGCAGCTTGTTCCTTTTTGTTATATTTTTTATGTAGTCCTTTTTGTTGTAACTCTGATATATGTATTCTTTTGGATTCGTCTGTATATTGTGGTTTGCTATACCACTTGACGTGTATCAGTTGGTATACTCTGTTATGTATCAGTATGTGTATATGATGATCTACTGTTCTGTGATGTATATTACGTTTGAGTTGTTATATTTTGTTCTGATAGATCCTCCAACCACCTGTGGTTTTATTTTAAGTATTCATTGGATATGTCGACCTGTTTAGTATGTCTATTGTCGATGTATTCAATAGATAGTTAGAGCAAGGCTATAGATGGTCGCTCCTAACCAGCCTTATTCTCCGTGTTTGTTAATGGCATTACCCTGTAGTGTCCCTGGCTAGCGTGGGTATAGAGGTGGGGCATCACAGCTTGGTATCAGAGCAAGGTTCAAAACAAAATATGATAAACACAGAATAGATGCACATATTACGATACATCAAAGTGTATAAGTGTTACAAATATTTGAACCATCTTGCCTCTATTCGTTCCGTGCCTTTGGTGGTAGATAGAATGTGAGAATACGCCTAGGAATGCATTTTGTTCCGTAGTATTCCATAATTGGATTGGTGACATCTACCTTGCGAATAATCTTGTTCTTATCTTAACTTTCAGCGTATGGCTGGAAGAGGCAGGGGACAACGTTCGGATGCTGGGCAATCCAGTGGCTCACATCCGAATGGCGTTTATATTTCTGCTGATCAGTTTTTGGAATTGTTTAGGAGTACTCAGCCTCCAGTTCCTCCTCGAGTATTTCCAACTCGCAAGTCTGCCTTTGCACGTCTGTGTAGTGATTTTTCTCATCTTGGAGGAAAGCCGTTTAAAGGCTCCGAGTTTGTTCTTGAAGTCCAAGCTTGACTTCGCACGTGCGAGCGTATTTTCTCTCGCATGGATCTTTCTGATCATGATAGAGTTCTTGTAACTTCTAGTTTATTGCAAGAGCGTGCTCTTCATTGGTATGAGCTTCTTGTAGCCGAAATTGACGAGTCTACTCTTTCTTGGACTCGGTTTCGAGGACGATTCGAACTCAAGTTCGTTCCTGAATCTGAAAAGGTTTTATTGACCCGTCGCTTCCTTGAGTTGAAGCAAGGGAAGTCTTATGTTTCTGAGTATGTTGCATCGTTAGAGGCTTTATCTAAGTATGGTCCTGAATTCATTAGCACTTCTTATAAGAAGAATCTGAAGTTTGTCTCTGGTCTTAAAAAATATCTTAAGAAGTCTTTTTTTGCTCCAGCTTAAGCTTTCTTTTGAGGAATTGGTAGATTCGGCACTTCATCTTGAAACCGTCGAGAAGGAGTGTGATAGTGGTGATGATGTTGAGGTTTCCAAGAACCCCAACAAGAGGCAGTTTCCATTTCAGAAGTCCAGGTCTTTTCCTTCTTCCTAAGAAGAAGAAGACTGGTGGTTCTAGCTCTCAGCCTCAATCTGCTGGAACGCCTTTCATTCGTAAGTGTTTCAATTGTGGTTCTCCTGAACATATGATTCCAGCTTGTCCTAAGCCTCTACTCTGCCGCTATTGCAAGAAGGAAGGTCATCATGTTTCCACTTGTCCTACTGTTCTGGCCGATGCCAAGTCCAGCAAGCTTTATGCTACTAAGGCTTTTGAAGGTTCTTCTCAACCCAAAGGTATATCTCCGTCTATTTTGGAAGGTTCTATTTTATTTCATAACCATAGTATTCGAGTTCTTTTCGATACGGGTGCTTCACATTCTTTCGTATCGAAAAAGCTAGTCGATGATTTATCTATGGATGTTTCTTGTTTGGTTACTTCTTTAAGGATTGCGAATCCTATTGGGGGATCCGCGACCCTTAGCATGCTTTGTGATGATGTTGAGATTGTTTTATGTGGCTTTTCCTTTCGTTCGAATCTGCACGTTATTTCTTGTTTGGGATTTGATATGATTTTGGGAATGGACTGGCTAGTGAGATACGATTCCAGGATTATTTGTTCTGAGAGGATTTTATATCTTTGACATCCGGATTCGCCTACTCAGCTATCACTTGTTCTTCGAAATGTGGATAATTCCGTAATGGCTTTACATTCTCTTGATTCTCGTGATATATCTCATATTCCTATTGCTTGTGACTTTTCTGATGTTTTTGAACCTGTTTCGGGTTTGCCACCCAAGAGGGCAATTGAGTTCCGTATTGATCTCATTTCAGGCGCGCAGCTAGTTAATCGTACTCCCACGAGGATGTCTACAAAGTAAAATGAGGAACTCAAGAAGTAGCTTTTAGAGCTTGAGTCCAAGCAGTTGATTCAATCCAGTTTTCTCCGTGGGGATCCACGGTCGTTTTTGTGAAGAAATCTGATGGAACTCTTAGGCTTTGCATTGACTATCGCAACTTAACGAGTTAACCATCAGGAACAGGTATCCATTGCCCATGATCGATGGTATGTTCGATTTATTAAGTGGTGCTGAGGTCTTTTCTTAGCTCGACCTTGCCATGGGTTTTCATCAGTTACGAGTCGCGAAGGATAGCATACCTCTTACAGCTTTCTGCACTGATATGGTTCTTTTGAGTGGCCCATTATGTCGTTCGGTTTGACGAACGCTCCTGCTTTCTTTGTCGACCTCATGAATCGAGTATTCCGAGAATATATCGATAATATCGTCCTTGTGTTTATTGATGACATCCTTATTTATTCTAAGTCTGAAGCTGAGCATGTTAATCACTTGAGCATTGTCTTGAGTACTCTTCGTCACCATCAGCTTAGAGCCAAATTCTCCAAATGCCACTTCTGGGAGAATAACGTAAGTTCTTAGGCCATGTTGTATCTTTCGATGGCATTTCTGTCAATCCCTCATAGATCGAAGCCATCCAGAATTGGAAGAGGCCTGAGAATGTGCATGAGATTCGTAGTTTCCTTGGATTGGCGGGATATTACCGTCGGTTCATTAAGGATTTTTCTCGTATTGTGCTTCCTCTCACCGGCCTTACTCGGAAAGGCATTCTTTTTATTTGGTCCGACAAGTGTGAAGCTTCCTTTCTGACGTTAAAGGAACTTCTCACTAATGCTCCTATTTTGGTGGTTCCCGAAGGGAATCATGATCTTGTTGTCTACGCCGATGCTTGTGGTAGTGGTCTCGGTGCTGTTCTAATGCAGAAGGATCAGGTAGTTGCTTATGCTTCTAGGCAACTGCGTCCGAATGAAGTTCGCTATGCCACTCATGATCTTGAGTTAGCCGCCATTGTCTTTGCCTTGAAGATTTGGCGACACTATTTATTGGGCGAGCGCTTCATTCTCTATGCCGATCATAAATCCTTGAAGTATTTGTTCACTCAAAAGGAACTCAATATGAGGCAACAACGTTGGCTCGAGTTTCTTGCTACCTATGACTTTGATATCCAGTATACCCCTGGTAAGGGTAATCATGTTGCTAATGCGCTTAGTCCCAAACATTCGGCTGTTGTTTCTATGATGCTTGCCGAATTGAATATTCTTGAGACTCTATCTTTTTGTGAAATTCGTGATAGAGGTTCATTTTCTGATTCTCCTATTCTATTATTTACTTTGGGGGCTCGACCCATTTTATTGGATCGTATTTCCAATGCTCAGTGGCATGATCCTAATTTGTTGCATCTTATTCAGCTTTGTGAGTCTGGATCCTGTGATGAGGCGTTGCGGGATTTCAGCATTGATTCTTATGAGTATCTTTGCAAGAAGAACCGTCTTTTTGTGCCTTCTGATTTTGCACTTAGACATGACATTCTTGATGACTATCACCGTTCTAAGTATGCCATTCATCCTGGCAGCAGTAAGATGTATGCTGATATGCATTGTCTTTATTATTGGGAAGGCATGAAGCGGGATGTGGCGAGTTATGTGAGTAATTGCATAACTTGTCAACGTATTAAGGCCGAACATCAGCATCCTTCGGGTTTTCTTCAGCCTCTAGAGATTCCATTGTGGAAATGGGATCAGATTTCTATGGATTTCATTGACGGCCTACCTCGTTCGGGATCAGGCCATTCTAGCATCTGGGTTATTGTTGATCGCCTCACCAAGTCTGCTCATTTTATTCCTCTTAAGTCCAATAGGACTGCTTCGCATTTGGCTAAGTTGTATGTTAAGGAAATAGTGAGACTTCACGGTGTTCCTAGTTCTGTTGTGAGTGATCGTGATCCTTTATTCATGAGTCACATTTGGCAGAGTCTTCAGCAAGCTTTGGTAACAAAGCTAAATTTTAGCACAGCTTATCATCCATAGTCTGACGGTAAGACTAAACGGGTGAATCGTATCTTGGAAGATCTCCTCCGTACTTGTATTTTTGATTTTGGTGGTAGTTGGGAGGATCACCTACTTCTCGTAGAGTTCTCCTACAACAATAGTTTTCAGTCCAGTATTGGCATGGCTCCTTTCGAAGCCTTATACGGAAGGCCATGTCGATCACCTTCTTGCTGGTTGGAATCTAGGGAGAAGCTTATTCTTGGCCCAGATTTTGTTCATGATTCTTCTGAGAAGATTGATTTGATCCATTTGAGAATGAACGAGGCACAGAGCAGCCAGAAATCCTACTCAGACAACCGTAGGAAGCCTCTCGAATTCTCTATTGGTGATCTTGTTTTTATTCGTGTTTCTCCTTTGAAGGGGGTTATGCGTTTCAGTACGATTGGGAAATTGGCTCCTCGCTTTATAGGACCATTTTCTATTACTGAACGTATTGGCCCTGTGGCTTATAGAGTTTCACTTCCTGCTCATTTATCTGGTATTCACGACGTGTTTCACGTCTTTCAACTTCGGAAGTGTCTTTGGGAGTCGGATTCTGTTATCGCTTCTCCTGATTTGCAAGTGCTTGAGGTCTCACTGGACTTATCTATTGTACAGCAGCCTATTCGCATACTTGACACGGAGGTGCGGCACCTTCAGAGCAAGGATGTGCCACTCGTTAAAGTTCAATGGTCCGCTAACCCCGGTGACTGTACTTGGGAAACCGAATAGTTTATCGAGCGATTTTATCCGGGTTTTCTATCTTTGCTTGTCAACAATGAGAATATCTTTTCATCTCAAGCATATTTCCTTTTCTTTTGAATGATATATGTATGTAGTTGTTACAAATATCATCTCTAGGAATTGCGGTGACGCAATTTTGTAAGGAGGGGAGATCTGTAACAACCCGCATATTTAACGATTATACATTTATATGTTTTATTTAAATATAGCATCGTTTGTCGGATTTTTGGATCCGAAATGTTACTTTTTGCAAACGGCAGAATTAGAGCTCGAAACCACTTCCATTGAGTTCAAAATAGCGTTTGCGATCTTTTCGAGTATAAGCTTTGATATGTTTGGAGTAAGTCGAATTTTGCTACGTTTTCTAGTTAGGTTTTGGGTTTGGGTTTAGCCCACTAGCTAACTAAATACCCTAACTCGGTCCCTTTCCTTCCATTCACTCATTTTCACTTCTAAAACTCAAGCTAAAACTAGAAATGGGGGAAAGGAAGAAGAATTAGAAATTCCAAGCCCTAGTTCTTCTTTGCAAACTTGAATTCTTGCTTCAAAATCAAAAGGAAGCTATTGGTAAGCCCTCTCTTCATCTTCTCCTACTCTTTCTCCTTCAATTTCAGAAAGTTTTCTAAACCTAACTTAGGAAAATACTTGGTTTGATCTTAGATTGAAGCTAGTAGAGTTGAAGTGGAGAGTGGTTGGTCTTCTCCTTGCAATTGAGCTTCTTCTTCGTTGTTTGTGAGTTAAAAGGTGAGAATTTTACCTCACATCTTTGTCTATAACTATCTTTGATTGTTGGGTATGAATTCCTAACACTTCTTCATGTGCACTTGCTTTTGGTTTGGATTGAATTGGTGAATATCCAAATTTTTAGTGTTTTGGGTTCAAATCTTTAAAGATCCTAACTTTGATGTTTGAACATGTTTTTGGTGGCAAATCGGAGAGCCAATGAGGCTGGGTTATCGATTTGCAAAAGCCCCTTAGGTCCATTGCTCGACCGGTTGCGAATTGGGAGAGTTTGCACTTCAATAAATAGGGTGGAAAAATGCAGGAACTTGGGGTTCGGTCGACCGAACTCTCTGGTCGGTCGACCGAAGCTGTAGCCGAAACATTCTGAGCTATTTCGGTCGGCCAACTCAGGAAGTCCGGTCAACCGACCTGCTCTTGTTTCCCTATTTTGCCTAGTGTGCCTATTTGTTTGTGATTCCAACTTTTATCGATCTAAATTGATTCCAATTAGTTGTTTACGCATATTTGACCTAGATGATTCCTTTTTGACTTCATCCATGGGTTTTTATGAAATAATCTTTTAAATTGTATTAAAAGCTTGCTTCTCTAGTTTATAAATTCCATTTCAAACGCACACACACAATTTTGCACTTCGTGCGGAGTGGAAGGGAGATTAAGTGGTTAGGTAAAACAAGGACCATGAATCCATGTGTTTATCTTGCCGATTAATCCCCGCGCTATTCGATTGATCGTTCTGGCCTTTTGGTCTGGTTTACCGATGAGATGAGGTAAACTTTGTACTTCTTTGACTGTGAAATTAACTAACGGATAGTAAACCGTTTAGTGCAAACGAGTGGTTATGGGACTCACGTTGCCACTTTTCGGATTCCTTTTTGAGAGTTATGACACATTCTTCCAGTTAGTGGTGTCCAGTACTTGGCCTCTGGACCTTCACCACTATGGTTTGTTGCCTTTGGGATAGTGTCTTCGGACTGTCTCCTTCGAGTACGTTGCCTTCGGGTTTGTGCCTTCGGGTTTGTTGCCCTATTGTATCGCTTTCGGAGTTGGTCATTCGTTACCGCTCGAGTGATATTGGGTTTAGAGTCTTCGGGCTCATGGATCCTTGTTTATACGGTACTGAGCACGTGCAAATTTTTGATGTTTCATTGATATGTATATTCCCTAGGCATCGCCCTTCGGTGTTGGTCTTTCTGAGTCGTACGATATATACTAGCGATTACCTTGTGGAACTTGTGTTATCTTCATAGTATTTGTTATTTGCCTTTTTGGCTTGTTTTGGGATATTCATATCCTTTGTTTATTTGTGTTGCCGATGACTTGAGGCTTGTCTTGTTATGATTCATCTTTTGTTAGATGATTGTGTTATCTCTTTTAGAGATATTTGTTATACTTTGTTACCTTGCGGGTTATTGTTGTTCAGTTTATCTAACTGACTTGTTTGGCTAGAATGACCCGTGTATTTTATACTCGGGTCGGACCGAGTTGTTTTAGGTTTTGGCGCTTTTGGACTTAGCCTATTTTGCTTCCGTATGGACTATCCAGCTTGTTCCATTTTGTTATAGTTTTTGTGTAGTCCTTTTTGTTGTAACTCTGATATATGTATTCTTTTGGATTCATCTGTATATTATGGTTTGCTATACCACTTGACGTGTATCAGTTGGTACACTCTGTTATGTATCAGTATGTGTATATGATGATCTATTGTACTGTGATGTATATTACATTTGAGTTGTTATATTTTGTTCTGATAGATCCTCCAACCACCTATGGTTTTGTTTTAAGAATTCATTGGATATGTCGACCTGTTTGGTATGTCTATTGTCGTTGTATTCAATAGATAGTTAGAGCAAGGCTATAGATAGTCGCTCCTAACCAGCCTTATTCTCCGTGTTAGTTGACGGCATCACCCTGTAGTGTCCTTGGCCAGCGTGGGTATAGTGTGGGGCGTCACAGGATGCGTATGGTTGAAAATTCCTGGTCATTACATTATTACCCATGGATATTTATTTCAAAACCTTTTCTATTCCCAAACCACTTAAAATAAAATACTATTACTTTCCAAAATAATATCCATTTTCAAAACTAAATACTATATTATTTCATTTCAAAACCAATCGATATATCATTTCCATTTCAAAACCAAGATATAATATATTATTTAAATTCCAAACCGAATCCAAATATTATTTAAATAAAACCCAAATGTCAAATCACTGAATATTTCTTACAATTTATTCAACTTGAAATATTCCTTTAAATCATCTTAAATCAAACCACTTTATAAATTCATATTCTTAAATCTTCAATTTCAATAAGTTCAAATTTACATATTTAAATACAATTCTAATTTAATTACAATTTCAAATAAGTTTATTACCAAAGCCATATTACTTTCCGGTTATAACAACTCTGAAACCAAACACTTTGAAACATATTTATTTAGACTATTTAAATTCAATGTTAATATCTCCCAAACCAGATTCATTTAACCATTTAAATTCAATGTCAAATAATATTCATTTCGAAGTTGTAGCACTTATAAATCTATTCATTAAATTATAACTTTCCAAAACATTGTAATTTCAGCTACACTAAAATTTAAATTTTTAGCCAATTTAACTTATAAAAATCACATTTCACGCTTCAAAATTATTCATTTGGATATCTTTTTACTTATGATTTAATAAAATAAAATTTTATCAATAATTATCCAAATTAAACTATAATTCATTAATAAGTCAAAATTACCCTATTTTACTTAACTTTTATTTTAACAAATAACTTTACACTTTATTTTAAAATATCCATACCACAAATAAAATACCCTTATCATTAAATTTACTTAACTTTCATTTGAAAACAAAATTTCCAATTATCAAGTTAAGTCATTTTAAGTTGCATTTTTCCATTTAAATCATAATCATTTATTTTTACAAAACATCACCATAAATTAAGTATTTTCTCATAGTTAATATAACAGTCCAATCCTTTTTATACATCTATTCATCTAAACATCAATTAACAATGATTCCAAATTAAATAAATTTTATTACCAAGTCAAATCAAAACTGTAGTTCATTTTATCCACTCAAAATACATTATTTACTATACAAGCCTTATTTGTTTCAAGAAATATCCTTTATTAAATTTACTAGGTTAAATTTTAGATTCCAAATTAAATCAACCTTAATTATTAAAATATTGATCATAAATAAAATCTTTTTATTACAATTTAAAACCAAATAAAAAAATTAAAATTACAATCTAAACCAATTATCAACTCATACAATTTTAACTTATAGGAAACCAATATCTCAATATCTCTTTATATTCAAATCCTTAAATCAACTTTTTAATCAAAACGTACTTAAATTTTTTTAGAGAACTATTATAAAAATTTATCCAAGGGCCTGTATAAAATTTTCTAACCTAGGTCAAGTGATACAGATATGTATCATTTCAATCTGTAATTTAAAAAGAAAAATTTGGGTTCTATCATTTAAACCCGTAATCCCAAGTAAAATAAATAGAATAAAAATCATTCGAGGCCATCATTTCAGCTCATAATGATTTTTCCTTATTCTAATTTCTATTCGGGTATGTATCATTTCAACCCATAGTGATACGAAATTTGCAGTGTGAGATACAGTAATGAAATGAACAGTATATTATATAATAACATATTAGATGATGTAACAAATATATAAACAACATTTAATGTCATATAACATATCACATGCATATATGGACATAGCATATAAATTTACACAATGCACTTGTCATTATTCCACAATAATATAAGTATATATGTCTAGAGTGAATAACTCACCTTTTAAAAGCTAGAATTGACAAATTCAGAATAAAAATTCAAACTCCGCAAAGTACGAAAAAGCATGACAAAGCACAATGCAAACTTGAGTGGATGAAGAGTCAGATCCAAATCTTGTATGCAAACAAATATTATATACATAAGAATATGATTCAATACAAAAGAATAGAGGTTAAAACAATGGAAAAATAACGAATCAAAGTGGAATAACTCTCCTTAATCAATCAATGGCTTGGCTACACCACATATGGGTTCAACCATCATCTTGTGTTACTTGGTCATGATGGTTAGAGGTGTGCTAGGAGAAGATCGAGGCCTAGCCTAACTTGAAGGAAGACAAAGAAAACAAAACGAAAAAGGAGGAGAAAGAGAAGGAAGCCATGACTTTAGATCTTTTATTTTTTTTTTCTTCACGCAAATGAATAAGATGAGGAGATGAGAAACTTTGTACGTGGAAAAAAATAGATGGTGACTAGGTTTTAGTAAATACATGTCCAAAAGAAAGAAACGGCAAGAAATAAAGAGGCTAGGCAATAATAGGTAGGAGTTTGAATGGTTTGGGAAATAAAAAGGCAACAAATAACTTGATGTATTTATTAAATATTTTTTCCTTTATTGCGTGGAATGAAAAGAGGAGTTTGAGGAACAATATGTACATGAATTATGAGAAGAATTCACGGCTGTGAATGTGGGAAGTAATTGGCTATGCAAATGGAAAGGCAAGGAAAAAGAAAAAAAGGCAACAAATAAACAAAACAAGTAACTTATATCTCTTGAAATTTATAAGCTATTACAAAAAATAAAATTAATCAAGATCAAATAAATATATTCAAAGTTTATACAAATATAAAAGAAAATAAAAATTAGAGAAAAAACATAGGGAAATAAAATATAGAAAGTCATTGCGCGTAAACACTGCATTTTGCCTAATTTAAAATGTATAAGTTTAAATCCCCAATAAATTCGTATATTTTATTTCTCAATTTTGTTATTGAATCAACTATAAACTTATCCTTTTATGGGTAATATTAACATTGGTTTATATAATAATACATTAATAACTTCCCAATTCATCCAAATTTCAATTTACATAGTAATTAATTTCATTTACCTACAATAATCCATTTTATTATAGATTACATTCCATTTAAATAAAAATTGATTCCTATAATTTGGTTTGATTTAATTTCCATCTTTATACTATGCCCACTATTTCTCCATAAACCTGGTTACATTAGTTTTATATTCCATTATATTAATACACCCCTTTTTACATCTTAAATTTGTATAAATGTTATTTTTTTTTAAATGTGTACTTTTGTCAATTGTACACATTAACTAAGGTTTGAAACCAATTAAATAAATTTACCTTAGTTCCACCCTTTTTACCAATCTATTGCTTTACAAATAAATTTACATTTCTATTTAATTTACACATTCACACCCCAGTTACTGCATTAATTCTCATTAATGAGATTAAAGATTTCCTGTTTAATTTGTAGACTAAATAGATAACTTATAATAGCTGTTACCATTACCCTTTAGTTTACACTTAAGTTTACTATATTCAACTAATTATTATAATTACCTACCTAATATTGAATCCATTCAATTACTATTAATTATACTAATTCATTTATTTATACACCACTTACCCTTATTTACTTATATTCAAATTTATACTCAAATATAACAGTTGCAACTAAATTAATAGGACAATTAAATAGTAACTTATAACCGTTACTATTACTTTATGTCACATTAAAGAATTCATTATTGTTTACAAATCAAATGTTACAATTACTTACTTAACACCGATTTACTTCAATTTGTATTAATCATATATTATCTCATTAATTATTCAACATTTACATTTGTGATTTCGTTATTGACAACAAATGTTACCATTCTTATATACCCAATCTTTATTCAAGAGTCATTTATTTCATATTATTCCTTTTATAAATTTAAATCTTTGCATTAGTTTTCTTACATTAATTTATAGCCAAGTATACCAATTTTCATTACTTCACTAAATTGTAATTTCATTTCAATTGGTACTAACTAGTTCTAATTACCATCGTTCAATTTTAAATTAATAAGTTTTTTATATTAAATTACCAAAACTTATTAACTTAACAAATTAAATTATTGAAAATTTTATGGGTCGTTACACTCTCCCCCACTCAAAACTTTTCATCCCCAAAAAGAAAAAGAAGGGAAAAGAAAGAATTAAGTAATCAACATATCTTATTCAAAATACTAAATTTATAAACAAATAAATTTACAAAATTAATTTATTTGAATAAAGTATACCAATTTATTTAAAAATTCCTTTAACACCATTTATATTGTAAGTTATTCAATTAACCTTTTATTCTATTTACCTCAATTAATCCTTTTATAACTAAAATTTAAATGTAACATTTATTATAAACGCTCATGTTTTATAAAAAAAATCCTTTTATTGTATATTATCAAATTACGTTGTTAACTTCTAATAACTAAGGTAAGTTATATTGGAATGAAATAGAATAATATACAAATAAAATTTTCTAGTTCAATTATTCAAGCTTAAATATTTATTCAAAATTTTGAGTTCATTTTATACTTTAAATCATCCTCAACATAAAATTTAAGAATTAAATTTCTAATCTCACTTTAAAACATTTAGAGATAAATAAATACACAAAATATATATCAAATCCAATTTAAACCATATATCACATATATTATAAATCAAGTCATATTTTAGAAATTCAAATCAATTTAATTCTCCGAAGCAAAACTGTAGCAAAACTACGTGATGGTCTCTTCACTTCGAAACTCGAAAATGAATGTCGATGATGCTACAATCATCACCAAAATTATTTTCCAGTGACAATGAAAAGAGCACAGATTTACAAGTTAAAGTTTCTTAAAACAATCTCTGCTTGAAATACTTTAATAATACACATTTAAAGCTTTAAAGACAAAGTCTAAAACCATCGGAAATTAAATTCTTAGTTTCTTGTTTTAAATTCATTTAAATTTCTGAATTAATTTATAACCATGTTTTAGTTCAATTATTTATATATGAAATCGAAGCCAATAGTTACAAGACAGAGTCAAATATTACTTCTTAACATCCAAGTAAATTAACTATCAAAATTCAGAAAATTATACTTATGCGTATATAATATAATTATACAAAATTAATGCATTTACTGAATTTGAAAACAATACTGTGTCTGTTTGCCCTGTTCAAGCGTTTTGGAGATTTTATCAATAGCGTTGATCAGACGAATCGATCGGAAACCCAAATCAACATTAACAACTCAAAAAACACACTATATAAAACATTTTAAATATAGATTTACATATACACTATACAGGATTAGATTTTTAAAGCAAGGATAGAGATTCAAATTTGATTAATTCAAATCAAAGAAAATATTGATTTGAGGATAAGTTGAAACAAAAAAATAAGATGATTAACTAAACAAATAAAGAAATGGATAAGCTCATATAAATCGCGGGCAACCTGAACCGGGTCAACCACGACATCAAGAATTAGATCGATGTGGAATTCTAAGGCAAATCCACATTCGATCTCAAGAGATAGAATTGGGATAACAAAAATACTCGCATCTAACCGAATATATATATATATATATATATATATATATATAAAAATCTCCGGTGAATCAATGCCAATCGTAAAGAAGTTTCAACCCTTTACAAGCCATTCAGTGGAGCTATGGGATGCTCTAGATTTCAGAAGAATACAGATAGTGAGGGGCATGAATGAATTTCGGAGCCGAGGGAACGTTCCAAAATTCAAAGGAACAGAGTCAGAGAGAGAGAGAGAGATTCAAGCTCGAGTGAAAGTGATTCTGTAAATAAATTTACCATATATGCTAGGTTTTTCCTAGAGCCAAAGCTCTGATACCAAATGTAACGATCCGATATTTTCAACCCTTCGCATCCGCACATGTCGGAGTTGAATTGCTCAAAATATCGAATTGTAAAATAAATTTGGAAAATCTCAGAATATATAGCAAATAAATAAATCATAAAATCACAGACACAGTGTAACAACCCGGAATTTTCACCAATTTATAATCATCTTTAAAAGGGTTATAGCGATAGCAAATTTCTGTTCGGAGTTTATAAAACCCGGTATCTCGCATCAGTTTATAATTAACATTAAATAATTAATATTTTCGTCAATTACTGAAGTTTTTAAATCGTGTTAAAATTCTTTTACAAAATTGTTAGTAAAAGAATTGAAGGGCTTTAATTTGTGGCCTATGTTTTTATCGTGGCCGTGAGAATTAACTAGGGCAAATAACCCAACCCCTTTCTCATTTTTTCGTTCGAAATCCCAAAAATAAAAATCGAACGTTAATGGCGACCTCTCTCGTTCTTCCCCTTTCGAAAACTAGGGCTTCTTCGATCATTCGCTGCTAGAACTCGAAGCGCCAACAACAACGGCCCCTTCAGCTTGCTCGTGGCTGTTTCGACGTGCCCATGCTCGAGGAGAACTTCAGCTGCTTCTTTCGTGACCACGGTGAGTAATTTATACTCACATCTAGTTCGTTCTCTATCCTGTGCTTCAGTTATTCATGTATATGTTGATGATTTTTATCTTCCTGGGTTCGATTTCTGTATATTTGCTGCAAGTATGATTTTGGGAAAACATAATTTTGATGAGAATTTGGATTTGACTTTGTGTTTGATGATTTTCACTCCACTCTCTGATTTTGTGATGGTATTTTGGCTTCGGCCTTTTTGAGCTTGCGAACTAAATTTATGGTTTTCGTGTAATTGGTGGTAGCCGACTTTTACTCGATCGTTGCCCCTTATTATACTTTCGGCTACACTTGCCTTCGGCCATGATCTTTGACGTTGAACGCTGATGATTTATTTTTTACTTTGATGGCCTGAGTTTTTGTTTGATGATTTCACTGTGATTCTGGTTTTACATTGCTATTTTGTTTCTTTTCGATTTAACTCGAGATTTGCATTGAGATACATCTGTGCATCCGTTTATTTGTTTGAATGCATCACTCGGCCTTGAATTGCTGATGCATTTGCTCCAGTAATTCAAGGTGAGATGTTAGTCAGTAACTCCACACTGTACCCTTTGTTCCTTCTGTAGCTCCATGCTGCCACTGATCATATGTTGAAGTCGTTTACGTGCTCGACTTTGACAATTTACCGTTGCATTTACATTGAACTTGGTAGTCTTTGTTGCACTGTTTTCTGCCACACTCGTTGATGTCTTTGTAGTCTGTTTCCAGTCTTCATTTCACTGCCTTTATGTCGTTGGCGTTGCATTGTTGAATCACTGTCATTTGTTTTCAAGTATGATACTTGCACTGGTTCATGTGTGCTCTATATCATTTGGGGTCGGTCGAGTTCAACTGATTCTGGAATGTTTCAGTTAGAATCTGTTGTTCATGTTTCATGCTTGAACTAGTTTGGGTGATCACTGACACCTTGTAGTCTCCCTGACCTGTGCATCCTATTCACGTGTGTTCACCCCTATAGTATATCCTGATGCATGAATGTGTACCCATTTGGTTTGATGTTGAGACCACTGTGGCATTTGTGACCTGCATATGTTTTCAGTTGCAATTTCATTCGCCTCCCTTTTTGTACCTGTTTCACTGGTGTATGCATATCCTGTTTTGAACATTGCACTTGTATCTGTTATGTGCAATGATATTGAACTTCTTCATGTTTCATTGTATTTTAAAACATGATATTCTCTCTTTCACTTAATCACCGCCTTTAGGTCATTCATGTCGCAACTGCATTTTTCAATTGCAGTAAACATTCTCTATTACACTGATTATGTGGCAGTGTTCATATATGATTATTTAAAGCCATTTCATTGTTAGGGGCTGTGACACTTGTTGCTACACTTACTCTACCACCATTCATGTTGAGTATGTAGAGCTCTGACCAGTATTTTTACAAGTATATTTCTTATACTTGTTGCCAGTCACTTAAAATCAGTTGCATGTTCACTTTGTTGCAATACTTATTCTTGTGTGCTTTCACCTCCTTTTTGCTGGCTTTATGTAGTAACAGCGCCTATGTGCACTTGTGTGTCTGGTCAGTAGCTTGATTGTGCTCGACCTGATGCTGCACTGTTGCTTGTTTTCACGATCGCTGTGTCACTTACTTGGTGCATTTGTTTGCACTGTGCATTCATGTGTATTGGTCTGGTTCCATCTTGTAGTCTTCACTTAACTTTGAACTATGCAATTGTATATGCACAGTACTTGTTCATGTGCATTTATATGCTTCTTGATTTTGTTTTGGTGTACATGACTCGCTACTTTGCTCATCGCCTTGTGTTGAGCCTAAAATTCATTGGGCTTGACCTCACCTTTGTCTCTGCAATTTAATCGACACTTGGCCTTATGATATTCACGGTGATGCTTGTGAATATTCATTGGGTACATCATCACTGTAGTGGCAAGGAAGTGCACGCAAGCGTGAACTGCAGCCACACGGTATTCATTGGGTACATCATCACTGTTGTGGCAAGGCAGTGCACGCAAGCGTGAACTGCAGCCACACGGTATTGGTTTTATTATTATTTCTTTTGCTTTTGATTTATGGATCTATTTCGTATTCCATATGTTGTAGTAGCGAGGCAGTACACGCGTGCGTATACTGCAGCCCTACTCATGTTGATCTTTTAATTGATGTTCTAATTATTTGAATTGGTTCGCGTTATATTTACCGTTCTCTGATTTCTTTATTTAAGAATCGGATAGGTAAATTTATTTTGACTGTCGTCTATTCATTATTTAATTATTATTGCTTCTGTGCACTAATAACTGAGTTTGAATTAGACTGACCCGAGTATTATTTTCTTTTGAATTTAATACTCGGGTCAGACCCGAGTTATTTCAGGTTGTAGATATTCTGCTTTGGGATGCTGCTTGAGCTATGAAGACTCTTCTTATCTTTTGGAGTTGTCGTGTCATAGTATAGGTTGATATGTATTCATGCATATTAGTCGATAATGTACTTGTATATATAACTTCCTGAGTTGACTGTTGTAGTTGTATCACATGTACCGTGTCAAATGTATTGTAACTGATATCGGTTATTATATATATGAGACTTTCTGTTTTATCTATGTTCTGCATTTATTTTATCTGTGTTATTGTTATATATTCTGTCCTAGACTATTATAGCCACTGTGTAGTAGCTTTGAGTTTGCATCGGCATGTCGGATTTCCTCTTGAAATGAAATGCACGTCTTTACTATCTGGCATTTCGGTGCTCGCACAAAGCAATTACACAGATGGTCGCTCCTTAACAGCCTCATTCTCCGTGCTAGTTGACAGCACTACAGCGTAGTGTTCTTGGCTAGCGTGGGTATAGAGGTGGGGCGTCACAGCTTGGTATCAGAGCTTGGGGTTTAGAACGAATATAAAACATAACTTAGATGGAACATGTGTTACAACTATTTGTCGATGTTTTATCTCTCATCTTTATCTAAGATCATCTTTGATTGTTAGGTACGAATTCCTAACACTTCTTCATGAGCATTGCTGCAACTCGAACCCACTTCGATTTGAACTCGCATTGTTTATTCGAACTGTTGTAGTTGAATTGGGTTTTGGGTATCAATCTTTGAGACAAATTGCATTTCAATTGTCTACTCTGTCTGTTTATCCATGGTTTGTTGGCTTTCATGTGCCTCTCTCTGATAGTTTTAAAATTTCTTTGGTATAAAAGAAATTGTCTTTGACTGAGTCAATCATGCATTTATGCTCGTTTTGCTTCGTTTTTCCAATTGTTGATCGATTCTTCTTTTCCGATTAGTTGTTATCACCTTTGACGACTTTGATAACTTCTATTTCAGGAATTTTTGGGTATTCCTACTTTGATGGATTGGAATCGAATTCTTCGGATTTTATTCACGTCTTCGAATGTGAATCTTAGTGAATTGATTCGGTTTTCGAATTTAATCGATTCTTGATTATTTCTCGATTTGTTGCTATCATTTATTAGCAACTTTGATGACCTTTTCTTCGGGATTTTTGTGAACATACCTTTCGATGAATTCGGTATCGATTTCTTTGGATTCTATTCACGTCTTCATATGTGAATTCTTGTGATTGATTGTTTCTACAATCATTTTTGTGATTTGTCACTTTAAAAATATAAAGGTTTCAATACTAGTAGTAAATATCAAAACTCTTTTATCAAAATGTTTTCAACTCTATTTTCAATACAAAACTCTTTTTCTCAAACCGTTTTCTAATCTACTAGTATATACAAGCCTTTACCTCACTCGGATGAGAAATTTATTTAAACGGCTTAGTAAAACAAGTGGTATGAAACGCTTGCGTTTGCTTCGTCGGTTAATTCTTGGACTTGTTCGATTGAACTTCATGTGACAATTTTCTAGTGAAGATTTACAATTTGTTCGTAAATATTTAAGTTAAGCGAGTGGTTATGAGACATGAAGCTAAACTTTTATATTTACTAACTTAGTGTAATTGACACTTCTCGTTGATCATGACGATCATTTTTACGGTTAGACTAGGCCTCATCGGTGTGATTTCGTCTCACACATATCTCTTGGGCTTTGAGGATTGTCTAGACACCATTTGTGTGATTTCGTCTCACACATATTTCTTTGTTGCATAGTTAGACTAGGCCTCATCGGTGTGATTTCGTCTCACACATATCTCTTGGGCTTTGAGGATTGTCTAGACACCACTTGTGTGATTTCATTCACACATACTTTCCTTTTGTTTGCGAGGTTAGACTAGACACCACTTGTGTGATTCCACTCACACATACCTATTTTGATTTTTGGTTAGCCTGGACATCAATCTGTGTGATTTCGACTCACACATGTGGGGTAGCGCCCCACGGTCTTCGGGCCATTCGTGTGTCAAAATTAATGGCTTGCAACCATGAGATAGCGTCTCATTTTGCGTTGCACGTGTTGGTGATTTTCATGCTCATGAGTAGGTGAGATTCCGTGCTCCCGTTCTCGCTTTGCGTTGCACGTGTTGATGATTTTTCATGCTCACGTGTAGGTGAGATTCCGTGCTCCCGTTCTCGCTTTGCGTTGTACGTGTTGATGATTTTTCATGCTCATGTGTAGGTGAGATTCCGTGCTCCCGTTCTCGCTTTGCATTGCACGTGTTGGTGAGTTTTTATGCTCGCATGTAGGTGAGTTTTCGTGCTCCCGTTCTCGTTATGCGTTGCACGTGCTGATGAATTTTCATGCTCGCATGTAAGTGAGTTTTCGTGCTCCCGTTCTCGCTTTGCGTTGCACGTGTTGATGAGTTTTCATGCTCGCGTGTAGGTGAATTTTCATGCTCCCGTTCTCGCTTTGCGTTACATGTGCTGATGGGTTTTCATGCTCGCGTGTAGGTGAGTTTTCATGCTCCCGTTCTCGCTTTATGTTACATGTGCTGATGAATTTTCATGCTCGCGTGTAGGTGAGTTTTCGTACTCTCCTTCGAGTTTTCATACTCTCCTTCGAGTTTTCATACTCCATTCGAGTTTTCATACTCTCCTTCGAGTTTTCATACTCCGTTCGAGTTTTCATACTCTCATTCGAGTTTTCATACTCTCCTTCGAGTTTTCATACTCCGTTCGAGTTTTCATACTCTCCTTCGAGTTTTCGTACTCCGTTCGAGTTTTCATACTCTCCTTCGAGTTTTCGTACTCCGTTCGAGTTTTCATGCTCTCATTCGAGTTTTCATACTCCCGTTCGAGTTTTCATCCTCTCATTCGAGTTTTCATACTCCCGTTTGAGTTTTCATACTCTCATCTTGTGATTTCTGGATTTCTTGTGTAGATTTCTAGAATTTGTGCTTCACCAATTTTCGTGATTTCTATTGATAAGTTTTATCAATTTTTGTGCATTGGTGAACTCGTGTGTTATTGACTTGTTATGAATACAAGTTTAGGGTGTGATACCCCTTTCTATCTTTGAGAAGATTCTTGTGACATTTTTGATGAATGAAAATCCACTTATCGAAGTTGCTACTGATATCGTTGTTTTAATCACGTGTTTTAAAAAATTGTTTCAAAATAAAATCGTTTTCAAAATTTTTACAGTTTACGCTTTCAAAAGAATGAGGAAGCGATTTAAACATTTCAGCAAAATCGAGGACTATGACCCCTTTCTTTTGCTGATTCGTTTAATTCTGGACTTGTCCGTTTGAGATTGAAAATTTGTGAATTCCTTTTATGAAATTAAAAGAATATTTTGTGATTGTATTCCCCATTGAGTGCTTTAAGAATTCTGGTCGATGCGCTTGATCAACGTTATCGATAGGAATCTCCTAGACGCTTTGATGAGACAATCAGACACAGTAAATTGAATTTTAAAATGTAAATTTTTCTGAAAAGATAATTACATAAAGTAAATTGTAAATTTCGAAAGCTTTAGCTTTTCGGGAAAGAATATTATTTAAAGCAACTCTTTTCCGATACTTCTATTCTTGCGATTCCCGAGAGGAACCAAGACTTTATCGTTTGTACCAATGTTAATCATATTAGTTTGCATGCCATTCTTTTGCATAAGAGAACGTTCTGTCTCTTGTGTTTCTTAATCATTAATGCCTATTGAGACTAGATATGCCACTCATGATCTAGTGCTCGTGGCTATTGATTTCGCTCTTAAAAATTTGGCATCAATATTTTGGGTGAGAAATTTGTTCTCTACCCTGATCTTGTATCTTGAGAATTCATCGTGCAAACACGTTCAGGCTTACTCTTTCGTGCTCTTTATGGTGAACTTCCTACGTCGAATTTCTTCATCTTGTGATGATATGCTCTTATGGTTGTTACCTTTTGTCCGTTTATTCCTTAAGATTGCGAGGACGCAATTTCTTTAAGGAGGGGAGTCTGTAACAACCCAGAATTTTCACCAATTTATAATCATCTTTAAAAGGGTTATGGCGATAGCAAATTTCTGTTCGGAGTTTATAAAACCCGGTATCTCGCATCAGTTTATAATTAACATTAAATAATTAATATTTTTGTCAATTACTGAAGTTTTTAGATCGTGTTAAAATTCTTTTACAAAATTGTTAGTAAAAGAATTGAAGGGCTTTAATTTGTGGCCCATGTTTTTATCGTGGCCGTGAGAATTAACTAGGGCAAATAACCCAACCCCTTTCTCATTTTTTTGTTCGAAATCCCAAAAATAAAAATCGAACGTTAATAGCGACCTCTCTCGTTCTCCCCCTTTCGAAAACTAGGGCTTCTTCGATCGTTCGCTTGTAGAACTCGAAGCGCCAACAACAACGGCCCCTTCAGCTTGCTCGTGGCTGTTTCGACGTGCCCATGCTCGAGGAGAACTTCGGCTGCTTCTTTCGTGACCACGGTGAGTAATTTATACTCACATCTAATTCGTTCTCTGTCCTGTGCTTCAGTTATTCATGTATATGTTGATGATTTTTATCTTCCTGGGTTCGATTTCTGTATATTTGCTGCAAGTATGATTTTGGGAAAACATAATTTTGATGAGAATTTGGATTTGACTTTGTGTTTGATGATTTTCACTCCACTCTCTGATTTCGTGATGGTATTTTGGCTTCGGCCTCTTTGAGCTTGCGAACTAAATTTATGGTTTTCGTGTAATTGGTGGTAGCCGACTTTTACTCGATCGTTGCCCCTTATTATACTTTCGGCTACACTTGCCTTCGGCCATGATCTTTGACGTTGAACGCTGATGATTTATTTTTTACTTTGATGGCCTGAGTTTTTGTTTGATGATTTCACTGTGATTCTGGTTTTACATTGCTATTTTGTTTCTTTTCGATTTAACTCGAGATTTGCATTGAGATACATCTGTGCATCCGTTTATTTGTTTGAATGCATCACTCGGCCTTGAATTGCTGATGCATTTGCTCCATTAATTCAAGGTGAGATGTTGGTCAGTAACTCCACACTGTACCCTTTGTTCCTTCTGTAGCTCCATGCTGCCACTGATCATATGTTGAAGTCGTTTACGTGCTCGACTTTGACAATTTACCGTTGCATTTACATTGAACTTGGTAGTCTTTGTTGCACTGTTTTCTGTCACACTCGTTGATGTCTTTGTAGTCTGTTTCCAGTCTTCATTTCACTGCCTTTATGTCGTTGGCGTTGCATTGTTGAATCACTATCATTTGTTTTCAAGTATGATACTTGCACTAGTTCATGTGTGCTCTATATCATTTGGGGTCGGTCGAGTTCAACTGATTCTGGAATGTTTCAGTTAGAATCTGTTGTTCATGTTTCATGCTTGAACTAGTTTGGGCGATCACTGACACCTTGTAGTCTCCCTGACCTGTGCTTCCTATTCACGTGTGTTCACCCCTGTAGTATATCCTGATGCATGAATGTGTACCCATTTGGTTTGATGTTGAGACCACTGTGGCATTTGTGACCTGCATATGTTTTCAGTTGCAATTTCATTCGCCTCCCTTTTTGTACCTGTTTCACTGGTGTATGTATATCCTGTTTTGAACATTGCACTTGTATCTGTTATGTGCAATGATATTGAACTTCTTCATGTTTCACTGTATTTTAAAACATGATATTCTCTCTTTCACTTAATCACCGCCTTTAGGTCATTCATGTCGCAACTGCATTTTTCAATTGCAGTAAACATTCTCTATTACATTGATTATGTGGCAGTGTTCATATATGATTATTTAAAGCCATTTCATTGTTGGGGGCTGTGACACTTGTTGCTGCACTTACTCTACCACCATTCATGTTGAGTATGTAGAGCTCTGACCAGTATTTTTACAAGTATATTTCTTATACTTGTTGCCAGTCACTTAAAATCAGTTGCATGTTCACTTTGTTGCAATACTTATTCTTGTGTGCTTTCACCTCCTTTTTGCTGGCTTTATGTAGTAACAGTGCCTATGTGCACTTGTGTGTCTGGTCAGTAGCTTGATTGTGCTCGACCTGATGCTGCACTGTTGCTTGTTGTCACGATCGCTGTGTCACTTACTTATTGCATTCGTTTGCGCTGTGCATTCATGTGTATTGGTCTGGTTCCATCTTGTAGTCTTCACTTAACTTTGAACTGTGCAATTGTATATGCACAGTACTTGTTCATGTGCATTTATATGCTTCTTGATTTTTTTTTGGTGTACATGACTCGCTACTTTGCTCATCGCCTTGTGTTGAGCCTAAAATTCATTGGGCTTGACCTCACCTTTGTCTCTGCAATTTAATCGATACTTGGCCTTATGATATTCACGGCGATGCTTGTGAATATTCATTGGGTACATCATCACTGTAGTGGCAAGGCAGTGCACGCAAGCGTGAACTGCAGCCACACGGTATTCATTGGGTACATCATCACTGTTGTGGCAAGGCAGTGCACGCAAGCGTGAACTGCAGCCACACGGTATTGGTTTTATTATTATTTCTTTTGCTTTTGATTTATGGATCTATTTCGTATTCCATATGTTGTAGTGGCGAGTCAGTACACGCGTGCGTATACTGTAGCCCTACTCATGTTGATCTTTTAATTGATGTTCTAATTATTTGAATTGGTTCGCGTTATATTTACCGTTATCCGATTTCTTTATTTAAGAATCGGATAGGTAAATTTATTTTGACTATCGTCTATTCATTATTTAATTATTATTGCTTCTGTGCACTAATAACTGAGTTTGAATTAGACTGACCCGAGTATTATTTTCTTTTGAATTTAATACTCGGGTCACACCCGAGTTATTTCAGGTTGTAGATATTCTGCTTTGGGATGCTGCTTGAGCTATGAAGACTCTTCATATCTTTTGGAGTTGTCGTGTCATAGTATAGGTTGATATGTATTCATGTATATTAGTCGATAATGTACTTGTATATATAACTTCCTGAGTTGACTGTTGTAGTTGTATCACATGTACCGTGTCAAATGTATTGTAACTGATATCGGTTATTATATATATGATACTTTCTGTTTTATCTATGTTCCGCATTCATTTTATCTTTGTTATTGTTATATATTCTGTCCTAGACTATTATAGCCACTGTGTAGTAGCTTTGAGTTTGCATCGGCATGTCGGATTTCCTCCTGAAATGAAATGCACGTCTTTACTATCTGGCATATCGGTGCTCGCACAAAGCAATTACACGGATGGTCGCTCCTCAATAGCCTCATTCTCCGTGCTAGTTGACAGCACTACACCGTAGTGTTCTTGGCTAGCGTGGGTATAGAGGTGGGGCGTCACACACAGAGTAATATAATGTAGCGGAAGTAAAGAGGTGGTAGTTCATGAAGCTACTATATATACATATAGTATATACATCAGAGTTAAACAAGATACAACAGAAGTAACAAGATGATAATCAAGTACAAAGCTGAATATAGCACTGGAATCAAATGAATAACTTGAATCGACTAGATAACGAAATTGAAATAGATAGCTGGATCTTCAAGAAAAGCTCTAACTCCAAAGCTGAGTCTCTAATGATGTATCACTCAGTCTCACCCGAGCGTAAAACAAAACACAAAACACTCGAGTCGGGACATACATACTCATACAACGTAAACCAACTCAAGTGAAATGTGACGACCCGAACATGATGTCCGACAAACAACATCCAATTCATATCGCCGGAGCTTGCAACAAGATTAGATGATTAATAACACAGCGGAAATAAAAGATGATATCACTGATACAACATGAATACAACATCCAATGCATCTATTTGATATAATGATGATCATCAATAACACAGAATATGCAACACAAAATACAGTGGAACACGATAAAGTATGAGATAAGTCTTCAACAGAAACCAATACTGCAACTCGAATCCAAAACTCCAAAGCCAAAGCTCCAAAACTTCAAGCTCGATCCACCATCAAGGTTGCACAAAGATAAGCAAGTGCAGCCGTGGACTCCAAAGACTCCAAAACGTATCAAACAGAAAGCTAAAGGCTACCAAAACGATATCTACTACCTAACTATCTAAAGACCAAACTCTAGACTGCCCGTGTGAAAAATTGTGGACACCCAGAGTTTAGGAGGGGTACAATAAACTCCGAGTCAGTCATGGGATTGGTATGAGCAAACAAAAACTGGTTGTCTTTAAAGCAAAAAAAAGGATTTAGATTTTTGAAACCCGCAATGCTTTTGGGAAATGAAACTACCATAAGGCCTCCCGGCACACACACACTATGAAAATGCACACATGGGGGAGATTTCTCCTTATGATAGTCAAAGATGCTTACTACGCAAAAATTCCATTTGATATTATTACTAGTAGTGCGTAGTGGAAAACCTTTCGAAAGTATAATATAAATTCTAGCCGGCATAGCTACCATTATACTATGCCTACTATAGCTGCCATGTTAAATGGCAGGTTCTACTGCTAAAATCATACAAGGCGTGTGTTGGATGAATGGATTTCCAACAAATTGTTAGGCTAAGGAACTTCCTATTGCCACACGGGAACGCCTCTAGCGGGACGTCCCGAGAACCTACCCGGATCTCTGCCAACACAAGGCCGGTTACGCCCTTCCCAGGAAATAAAACCTAAGATATGCCATCCCCGGTTGTTTGGGACCTTTATCCGAGGATCCTCTACACCAACAAAATCACACAATAATAAATATACTACAGTGCCCACATGAGTAAGTAGCTGGGCTCCATACCATGATACAACCCTTTTCTAGAAGGAACGGTAATATCCTAGGGGAGCTACCCCTAAAATCTGGCCGCATCTTTCCTGTTTCGATCATTACCGGTTTGTGAGGCTCGATGAGGTCTCGTCCACAAAGCTACGCTTTTTCACAAAGCCATGCTTGATCAACAAATTATCAGCAGCACTTCGTATGCCACATTACCAAATTGGCAATTTATCACTAGTAACCATCAACTACATAACCTCTGAGCTCGTACGTCTCAGAGAAGGGTGTTAAGCTAAGAGAATAAATCTCCGCCACCAAGCAGAAATATATTTGATAGAAATCGGTTTTACATCTCAAAGTGTAATGTTAGGAACACATCCATACAAGTCTGTTTTGGGTTCGAACAGAACCGAAGGCACTTCCGAAGAAGCCCTTGCAAATCCGGATATTCACAATCCCGATCGGACTTTCCATCACTTAAGGAATCTCTATACCATAGCTACTCAGTGCAGAGACGATCGATAGGTTATCATATCGTTCTCGCAAATACCCGGTCTTCAACACCAGTCTTCAAATACTATCCATAACGTCATATCATTATTTGGAATGGGTTATATGACACAAAGGTCCTCTCCCGGCTAAACCGAATAATGAGCGTAAAATTTAAAAACATATGGATATGGGATTTCAGTTAAGTCACAACTTAAAGTTCAAAACTTTCTTTCAAATGGTTTTAAACAATTACCATTTCAAATCTTTAAACAAAAAGATTTATTTCACAAAGTTCGCCTAGTTTCACAAAGATCCATTTAATTTCCATTTCAATTGGATTAATTCATTTAATCTTTAAACCAAAGATTTAACTTATAGCTTTCAAAACCGTTTCCAAAGATTCATTCATAACTTGGAAAACCATTTTCAATTTAAACTTGAAATTCCTATAATACAAATTGGAAATTCATTTCTTATATGGAAGCTTTTATCATTTGAAAACAAACAGTTTTCATTTTGGAAAAATCCGATTTCAATTATACAAGTTAAACTTTTTCAAATTTGGGTTAAATTCAATTCCCAAAACAACACTTTTGAAAATGGTCTAAAAACCCATATAAACTTGTATAACCTTCCTAAAATTATAAATTCCCAACATAGAATTCAATTTCAAATTTTTAATTCAAATTTAAATCGAATTTCAAAATTAGATTAAGTTATTCAAAAATAACTTTTATCTTTGAAATCCATTTTCAAAAGCTTTTCACTTTAAATCCGATCCAATTCCAAAACCATTTAGATACAAAAATTCAATTTCAAAACTATTTTAAAAATCTGTGACTTTACCAATTTCCACGTGCAATCCATATTTGTGTGCGTATAGTGTAGTCCAAGGGGTTTTACACAATAGTGCACAACATCAATCATCATAGGTATATCGATAAGCAGTATAACCCATAATGCTTATCTTCATTCACAGATTCATATATAAGGTAAATTTATTAATCACAAAGATTCACTAATATGATTCGATGTGGGTTTAGGATAACCAACTGGAATCCGACTCCCTGTCGCATCGAAATTCAAATGTCATTTTACGGGTCAAGGGGTTTTTATATTCATACCACAGTATATACATCATAGATATAACAGCTCCGCACAAAGCATGACATAGCATCACATCATATATCAAATATATCAATCCATCACACAACATTCAATAGCAATCAAACATCTTTAAATCATGTGGTTTTTAATTTATCAACAACATAATTACTTTCATTAGAAATCTTAAATCAGTGATTAATTATCATTAACTACAATTGATTAAGTTTGAATTACCTTCATTAATTAATCATTTCTAAATTAAGTATCTAAATTAATTAACCCTTAATTATAATTAATTAAATCTTAATAAATTGTTCCTTAATTAATTAATTTAATTAATAAACCCATTTTTATTAGTTAAATCTTAATTATAGTTAATTATCCTTAATTGATTAATTAATAAATTTATTATTCTTTAAATTAATTAACCCTTAACATTTGATCAATCAACCTTTAATCATTAAATTTCTACCCTTAATGACTTTTATTTAATCATTCATTAATTACTTAATAAATTAATTTTAATTATTAATTAATTTCTTTAATTACTTTCATTAAGTCATTCACTAAAAAAATAATGATTTCCTTTAACAAATATGTTAACTTAAACTGTGAAAGTTAATTAACCATTTTAAACATCCTTTATAATAATTATTCTTAATTAATATATTAATCTCTGTTATAAATTATTAATTACTTGATTATCATTAACAATATAAACTACTTACTTTTAAAAATTTAAAACATTTGATTTTTTTCCTAAATTACTTATTAAGTTTTATTTAAAATAACTTGTTAAAAATATAAGTTTAAAACTTAATTGTGTTAAAAAATCCTTTATTTCAAAACTTTTAATTTATACCTTCTAACTTAACAATAAAATCATCATTTATAGAAGAAATAATTTTATAAATTTATTTAACTACTTTGTTAAAGTTTTTAAACTGGAAACATAAAAAACCCCAGCCTCGATTCGAACAACCCAAAACCCAAAATCATTGTTAAATCAAAACTGAGCCACTGCTTTGAAACTAGAACAAAAACCATCATCACGAAACCGCCGCGCTCTTCCTCCTCTGACCACATGAACGTCACCACCTCCGGGCACGTCTTTGACAAACCCCAAACTAACACCTCCCCGAGTACCACTACACTCGATCAACCAGAAAGTCCATGCCGATCAAAACTCTCAACTTAACCAAAATTAGGGTTACAGGAGAAAATTCATTACCGCCGACACCTCAAGGCTCTGATCACTATCAGGACAATTTTTTCGAAGCCTCTGATCATCGATGCAACTCCACGCTAAACCCGACACCCCCAGTATCGTTGGCCACCGGAATCCCCTCGAAACCCAATGTCTGGTTGACCTAGAATTTCTCACAAAATCTTCAACTAAAAATTATGATTTTTGTTTTAAAATTCGTATTTTCCCAAATCAATTCAAGTTATAAACATGAATCCGATGATCTCAACATTTGATTTATCATGGTATTTGGCTTGCTGCTGTATTTCTTGATTATTTTTTTTTTAGATAATGTATGAACAATCATACTTAAAATATTTTTAAATCTTAGTTTGAGCTTAAACAAGGATAACTTGTTTTGAAAATCCTAAGTCTACAAGAAATTAATAGAGGAGATATGAATTTATATTTAATGATCACGCCTGTTATTCAAACAGAGGATCAAAACATTGTCATGCCTAGTCATTCTCATGTATATACACATGTAAGCATAACTTAACAACTGAATAAACAGTTATCATGGAAAAAACTTCAAGTATCAAGCACAGAAATCAAGATATTCAATTTTCGGTTAAAAAGAAGGGGTTCGCTCACCTGACTTTCAAGTTTGAACAGAGGAAGAACAATTGTTGAATTTTTGTTGTTTGCTTAATCTTTGATATTTTCTTTTGATTTTTCCTGAATCTGCTATGATTTGACTTGCCTTTGCTTTTGACCTTCCTGACCTGAAGTTACTTGCTTGATGTTTTTCTAGATTTTTGAAGAACGGTTTTTTCTTTTACAGGTTTTACATTTTTTCAGATTTGGTCGTTGCATTTGCTCTTGAATCTGAACCCTGCTTCCAGGCTTTGAAATTGTTTCAGCTTTCCAATATTTTTGTTTTGTTTGTCAAAACTATTTTGATTTTTGGTTTCAGATTTTTGGAGAGAAGGGGTTTTGAATTTGAGTTTGAAGATGATTTCTTCCTTCTTTTGGTTACTAATTTCAGATTTCAGATCTTGAGATTTGAATGGCCTGGCTATTATTATATTTTTTTTCTTTTTCAAAAGTTGAATGTCATTTGTCCATTTTCTTTTTGCATGTTGTACACTTATAGTTTGTAGGGAGAATTGTGTTTATGCCATTTGACTCTAATTGTTTTGTAAATTTTTGTTTAATCCTCCACGTAATTATATTTTCATGTACACATATGCCTTAAATTTTTAAAGTTGTTTATATTTCATTTATATTTATATTTACACAAATAAAATTCCTATCGTTTTTCACATTCAATTTTTTAACTTAACTCGCTGTATTTATATACATATAATTTATACATTTTATATTCATGCATTTCTTTCATTATTTCTTTTTTTGTACAACCTTTAAAAAGAGAAGAATGATCTAAATTTTTTAGTTACATATTAACAAATAGTCTCTTTTATTTATATAAGAGAATTAGATCTTAAAATAATAATTTGAAATTTATTACATCTTCCAAATATATTTAATATTTTAGAAACAAATTATCATTGACCTTTTTGTTAATCTCAAAGCTGTAAATTTCTATTTTATTTTTAATACATTTTATTTTTAAATTCAAATACTTATCCTTATATTTCAAATCAAATTTCTATTTATCTTTAAATCAATATTTACTTTTAGATCCAATTTTATTTATAAAATTACTTATCCCTAAATTTTAAACAAAATTCTTCTTATAATCTGAAAAAATTCATTTATTCTAGAAATTTTCTAGTTAATTCATGAATAATCCCATAATTTAATTCCAAATTTAAATTAATTATCAAATTAATCTTGGTTGATTTTCAGGAATGTTACATGAAATGTAATATAAGGTACAAGTAACTTGAAGGATGCTTGGGACTGCCCATCCTCTAAGGATCCGTTAAACTATTTACTATAGTAATATTTTGCTATTATAATAATGTCTATAACAAAATAAACTTATTTTCAAATAGCGTTAAGGAGTTACTCATATAGCCCTTAACATGTAATAGTCCCAGTGGTCCATCCAGTAACATGGTCCCTCCTCATCGGGAAGCCACCAGAGGATACTCCACAGGCTACGAGAGAAAACCAAACTCATACAAGGCTCGCTAGGGTAATTGACATGGCACAACAAGGCAATGCAAAGGTAGATATACCAATTACGCACACGGGCTGGTGGTAACGCGTAGCAGCTACTACCGGCCACCTCAAGGCACACCCCTAAATCAAAAATCAAAAGTGACCACCAAATCAATCTCAAAGTCAGGATGTAATATTGAAGGAGTGTGTCCGATAAGAGGGGCTACCTCATTGGCCCGAGATCGCTCCTATTTTATCCACCTTATGCCAACTGACGGGAGTTGGGTCCACATATATATCTCAAAGGAACGCCGCCACCATCCTACTTCATTTTGGAATTTCCACCACGTACACAGTTGTTAAAGTGGTTTTCGGAGTTGGCAGAGAGTATGACAACTTTCGATCCTGGTCTCTTTAACAACCAAACATTATTATTACCCATGGATATTTATTTCAAAACCTTTTCTATTCCAAAACCATTTAAAATCAAATACTATATTTACCAAAATAATATCCATTTTCAAAACTAAATACTATATTATTTTATTTCAAAACCAATCAATATATCATTTCCATTTCAAAACCAAGATATAACATATCATTTAAATTCCAAACCAAATCCATATATTATTTAAATAAAACCCAAATGTCAAATTACTAAATATTTCCTTCAATTTATTAAACATGAAGTATTCCTTTAAACCATCTTAAATCAAACCACTTTATAAAGTCATATTCTTAAATCCTCAATTTCAATAAGTTCAAATTTACATATTTAAACACAATTCTTATTCAAATAAGTTATTTCTAAAGCCATATTATTTTCAAGTTATAACAACTCTGAAACCAAACACTTTAAAACATATTTATTTAGACCATTTAACTTCAATGTTAACATCTTCCAAACCTGATTCATTTAACCATTTAAATTCAATATCAAATAATATTCATTTCAAAGTTGTAGCATTTATAAGTTTATTCATTAAATTATAAATTTCCAAAACATTGTAATTTCAGCTACACTAAAATTTCAATTTTTGCCAATTTAACTTATAAAAATCACATTTCACGCTTCAAATATATTCATTTGGATATCATTTAACTTATGATTTAATAAAATAAAATGTTATCACTAAATATCCAAATTAAACTATAATTTATTAATAAGTCAAAATTACCCTATTTTACTTAACTTTTATTTTTAACAAATAACTTTATACTTTATTTTAAACTACCCATCCCACAAATAAAATACCCTTATCGCTAAATTTACTTAACTTTCGTTTGAAAACTAATTTTCCACTATCAAGTTAAGTCATTTTAAGTTGCATTTTTCCATTTAAACCATAATCATTTATTTTTGCAAAACATAACCATAAATCAAGTATTTTCTCGTAGCTAATATAATAGTCCAATCCTTTATATAAATCTATTCATCTAGACATCAATTAACAATGATTTCAAATTAAATAAATTTTATTACTAAGTCAAATCAAAACTGCAGTTCATTTTATCCACTCAAAATACATTATTTACTATACAAGCCTTATTTATTTCAAGAAATAACCTTTATTAAATTTACTATGTTATATTTTAGATTCCAAATCAAATCAAATTAATTATTGGAATATTGATCATAAATAAATCTTTATATTACAATTTAAAACCAAGTAAAGGTTTTTAAATTACAATCTAAACCAATTATCAACTCATACAATTTTAACTCATAGGAAACCAATATCTCAATATCTCTTTATGTTCGAACCCTTAAATCAACTTTTTAATCAAAATTCCATATGTTTAAAATTCAACATACTTAAAAAATTTAGAGAACTATTATAAAAGTTTATCCATGGGCCTGTATAAAATTTTCCAACCTAGGTCAAGTGATACAGATATGTACCATTCAATCCGTAATTTAAAAAGAAAAATCCAGGTTCTATCATTTCAAACCCGCAATCCCAAGTAAAATTAATATAATAAAAATCATTCGAGCCTATCATTTCATCTCATAATGATTTTTTCCTATTCTAATGTCCGTTCGGGTATGTATTATTTCAACTCATGGTGATATGGAACTTGCAGTGTGAGATACAGTAAATAAAATGAACAGTATATCATATAATAACATAATAGATGATGTAACAAATATATAAACAACATTTAACATCATATAACATATCACAAGCATATATGGACATGGCGCATAAATTTATACAATTCACTTGTCATTATTCTGCAATAATATAAGTATATATGTCTAAAGTGAATAACTCGCCTTTTAAAAGCTAGAATTGACAAATTCAGAATAAAAGTACGAAAAAGCACGACGAGGCACAATGGAAAATTGAGTGTATGAAGAGTCAGATCCAAATCTTGTATGCAAAAAAATATTACGTACATAAGAATATGATTCAATACAAAAGAATAGAGGTTAAAACAATGGAAAAATAAAGAATCAAAGTGGCATAACTTGTGTAACAGCCCGCAAACCCATACCCCTTAAGTCGACACTGTTCTTCAACATATCAACTCAAAGAGAATGGAAATACGAACCATTGGGGTTAAGAAAGAAAGAGATAGAAGAAGAGAAAACAAAAAACAACAGAATCTTACCATCGCAGTGAAATAAAATATAGTAGATAATAACAGATCTTTACACAAAAGAAACTATATCTGTTTTATTCATACATCACCAGAATACATCATTAGAGTTCAACAACACAATAACATACAATCTGGACAGTCATATAAACTTTCCTCAAAATTGAATACACAGCGGAATAATAATCAAGTACGGAGGTACGTATCGCCATCCAGCTCAGCTGAGCTCTACAACATCATATCCTGTATTCTATAATACTCGGTCTGACCCGAGCATTATAGTTAAATGACACCCGAGTCAGTGTGGAAATCCAGCGTGAGAAAACAACACTCAAATTGATTATTAAATTTTCAAAATTCTTTTGAAAACAAAAGCATCTCTTAAGACCACGCCACAAATAAACTTGTCGGGTTTTTACCTTACGATGGCTAAAACACTTTTTATTAAAATTCTCTGATATTATAATAGTGTCTATAGAAAGTAAAATAGAATCTAGCTGAAATGCTTGCATCTCACATTTCAGTAATAGTTAGGCACAATCAAAATCGTACGGGCGCGTAGGGAAAATGGATTTCCAACTAATGACTAGGCACTGGAGTACCACCTATCACGGTACCTGGTCTAGATCAGCATACCGAGGATCACTCCCGACCCACTGCTACACAAGACCGGGACTACCCCTTACTGGATAATCCCGAGTAAGATCATCCCACTGTTGGGAAAATCAACCGCACCACTAAGCCGAATAAAAAGGGACATCTAGACAGGGATGACCTCAACCTAATGGGAGCTACCCACCTAGCCTTGCTGCATAACCCTTGATTTTTAGTCATTCTCGGTTGATGAGGCTTGAGGCTAAGCGTTACCTTTATAGAACGTTTCACTTAGAATGTTCATCGTCTACCTGACGGTGTTCAGAAAGCATTCCTCTATACGAGCCTGTCCTGGGTTCGAAAGGAACCGAAGGCACTTCTCCTACTACATCCATTTTGGAATCATCCTCAGGTGTAACGACCCAGAATTTCTATCATTTGAATTTCATATATTTAATTAATTTTAAATATTTAATAGTTAATTTATAAGCTGAATAACTTGTATTTCGAATATAAGAATTTAACTAGATAATTAAATTTTTAACTTAGTATTTGAAATTGCGTAAATAATTGAAAATTGAATTTAATGTGAATGAAAATGATTTATAAAGTGAATTAAATCCTAGTTAAATTGGAATGATGTTACAGAAGTATTAAAATTGAATTAAAAGTTAATTTGTAGAAATTGAATATTTTAATATTTAATTGATGAGTGAAAATCGCCATTTTTCAAAAAGTTTCTGATTTTGACGAAACTAGTTTCATTGGATCTGTAATGTTAAATTATAGTAAGATTTCAAATTTCATGTCAATCGGATGTACGGTTTGTCCGGGGCAAGCAAAAACGCGTAGAAATCGGCTTAAGTGAATTTTGAATTTAAATAATTCGATTTGAAAACCTATCTTTCAAATACGATCGAATTGGCTCCCGATATATATTCTATTGCATTCGGAATAGGGGTAAAACATTATAAACACCAGGCAGCACGCTTCGATTGGAGTTCGGAAATTTTTCGGGTGAATAGCGTTTCAGAATTTTCTATAAATGGTCAAAACTATTTTCATTTTTCACAAAACTTAGCTAGAGTTTGTAGCCGCCGTCCCTAATAATCAATGGCCGATATTTTCAATCTTTCTTCCTCGGATTTCTCCAAATCTATAAACAATTAGCAAAAGGGTTCAACTATAAAGTTGTATACAACGTCGAGAACTTTCAATTCAATGGTTACGATCGTTTTTCATTGAGTGGATCGATGGGAAAATGGGTTTGAATGGCCAATGTTCAGTCACATTTTTCGACATGACATAGCATCCGAGTGGGGTCGGCCTCTGGGAATTGGTGGAGGCGAGGTCAAGCATTCGTGTGGCGCTGCTGGATCGAGTTCTGATCAATCTTAGGTAGTGCGGCTTATAAAATTTTCGAACGGAAAATAGGGTTCGTGCGTTTTTTCTTACCTGGGAACAAACGTAGGGGGAGAGAAGAAGGAATCAGCGGACAACATGCTAGGAAAAGAAATCAACGGCCTAGACAAAAAACCAAGGTTTAAAAATAAAAAATAAAATAGTAAATTGATTTATATAAATTCGTACAAACTTTAAAACATCATATCTTTTTCATACGAGGTCCGTTTCACACGAAACGAATTGCGTTGGGTCCGTATTGATGAGCACGACGCGCTGGAGCTAGTTTGGAGTTGATTAGAGCTAGTGTGAATTTTGGGTAAAATTAAGCGGTCGTTTAATTTTATTCGGAATTAAACACTGCAACTGCTATTGGAGACAATATGAGTACAACTCACTCTTTCTGATTCACTGATATTTTTATATAAGTGAGAAATAATTTATTATATTATGATTGATGATTGTTTGGATGATATATGATATATTGGTTGATATTTGGATATACACCTGCCTAGTGGAGCAGATGACCCTATACCTTCCCGTGTATGAGCGGATGACCCTTTGTACGCGCGTCTGCCTTGAAGCGGACATTGTACACATATTCTAATATGTATATTTGTTGCAGGTGACAGGTTGGAGGGATCCAACTGGATTCCTCACCCGTATTGATTTATTTACAGATATTGTGATATATATTGTGATCATATGATATATAATGTTTTGGAAATGTGAAGTTAATGATCTTGTGAAATAAAACCAGAATGTGATTCTTGAAATGTGAAGTTAATGATCTTGTGAAATGGTTTAAATTGATATTTTTGACTAATATAAATGGTTTATAAAGAAGATTTATAAAATTGAATTTTTATAAATCAAAATGATGGAATTGTAAAGGAGTTTTATAAGTGTTAAAATGAAGTTATAAATAGATTTTATATGTAAATATGATTTGTGAATTAGTGAAGTTATAAAAGAATTAATTTTGGAAATAAAGAGATTTATAAGTAATTTACTTATAAATTGGATTTTGGCATGTAACTGAATTATACGTGGAATTGATTAATAAGGTGATTTTATAAGTTGAAGTTTTTATAAAATATAAATGGAATTTACCAACATTGTTTTGTAAAATCGAAATCATTTGAATTTGATAAGTTAAATATATAAGATTATTAAAGGAGATATATCCACGATTTGGGATAGTGGATAATCTTTTAATAAATGTGTAGAAGCTTTGAATTTGATAAATGAAGTATATTCATGATTTTTGGATAGTGAATAACCTGTTAAAATTAAATAAATGTTTCGAAAGCGATCTTTTAAATGAAGTAAAATGTTTTAAAGATATTTTAAAATATATTAAGAATCAAAACCATAGGTTTCAACATCCACTGTTGAAATAGACATTTTCGAGAAATAAGGAAATGATGGACTATAACACTGTTATTATATTAAATGATTTTCGAAAGGAAATGTTTTTGATAATGTTGGGATTTATATATCTATCTTATTTCCAAATCCCTGTACTATTAATTTTGGGTTTTTGTAACGATGTTTTACGCAACATTCGTTTTGACCAAAATAAATGTGTTTAAAGAGAATGTTTTCCTTAAAGATTAAACATATACTTAATCCTGATTTAAGTATATGCAATATTTTCTAAGTGTTGAAAATAAATAGAATTATGAATTACTTATTTTAGATAAGTATATGGAAATGTTTTCCAATGTTCAAATGGTTTGAAATATATCTTTTTAAAGATAATTTGAGTGAATATTTGGCAAGCAACTTAATTAACAAAAGATTAATTAAAAGGGCCCAGTGATTGTTATGGTGCTAAATATTTGTTTGTTTTCTTTGATAGTTAAATAATCAACTATCAGACTAGGCCAAAATTTTAGTTCCTCGACTTGATGTGGGAACTATTTAGTCATACACTTAGTACGTAGCCTTCTATGTAGGATTGATTATCGTTTGTGTTGAGGATGTTGATTCGTATAGTGCGGAGTATTACTCCAATCTATCGAGCTTCCTTCTTAGCCCGAAGGATAGCAAGTTGAAAGTTGGAGATGTGATAAGTCTATGAGACTTAGTTTCTGTGTGAGGTTGAGAAACGCTTTTACGTTGTTGGTGCGAATAGACCGAGATCGGATTTGTCTGAAAACCACTTTGGACCAATGTATGTGCGACGATTGTGCAGGTTGCTTTGTGATGATATTGATATTCCAGATTTTCATAGTGGGGGACTGCTTGTTGATCGTTTGGGGTTAAAATCCCAATATACATCTAGTAGCAGTGGTCTCTTCATTATGAAATATCCAAAGCGAGGACTATTCGCTACTAATCCTAGGGATTTCCCGACAGGATGTGGTAGGAAAGTACCTTCCGTTTATCCTGTTCCTGGAAAACTTGTATGGATGTTTGTCTGACATTGCATTTCTATAGATTACGCACATCGGTTTTTACAAACGTACATCAGTGGTGGCGGAGAAGGCAACTTCTCTTACCTTAACACCCTCCTTGAGACGTATGAGCTTAAGGGTTGTATTTTTGTGGAAGGCAATTAGTAGTAAACGAAAATGGCCGTGTGGCATACTAAGTGATGTGATATGTGATTCTGAAAGGTAATCGTTACCTCTAGCCTCATCAACCCGAAAGGACCAAAACAGGGTTAGATGCAGCGGGGCTAAGTGGGTCATTCCCATTAGGATATGATCATCCTCTTCTAGATATATCTTCACACGCTATGACGTCGTGTATCTGATTATTGTGGTTTGTATGCTATGAGGGACCTCGGTAAAGGTCGGTAACGACCGGAGGATGATATATTCGGTACCATTTAGATATAGAGGTGGGCCAGTCTTGTGTTGGTAGAGGATCCTTAGTGATGGTCCTCGGCACATTTTTCTAGAGATGTACTACCGGAAGGTAGTCCCTTCACCTGGTCATTTGTATGGAAATCCAAACTCCACTACGTGCTTGTCGTTTTGATTGTATTACCCAATTGGGCTATATGCTAGAATTTAATCAATGTAACAATTTCGGCTATGATTAATATTATTTGTATATAGTAGATACTATTATAATATAATAGGATTTGATATGATATGTTTTAGTTATCGTAAGGTAAAAACATGTCCGTATTTATATGTGGACTTGTCTTACGAGATACTTTTGTTTTGAAAACTAAGGAAAAGTTTGGTAGTTTAACAAATTCAGTTGAGTGTGTTTCTCACGCTGGTTTACCAGACTGATCTGGGCGTTCTTTCCTTTCAATGCTCGGGTCAGATCAAATATATTTACAAGTATAGATTTGATGCCTTTGGAGCTTCAGCAGAAGATCTGGAGATCTTCATTTTAGTATACACGTACCTGTTTTGATTATCCGTTGTGCTTTGTTTGTTGTTGTATATTATCGGCAATTGTGAGGACGGGTTATTATAACCGTCCAAGTTGATACCTATTGACTGATTGCTGAACTATGATTGATGCATATATATACAGTTTCTATTTTATAAAGATCATTGATATGATATTATATGTTTTCCGCCATGATGTGAGATTCTGTATTGTTCTGTTTGGTTCTATCTTCTCTCTTTCTTCTCTTCTCTTCTTCTCTCTTCTTTTCTTTCTCTTGACTTTCCGACAGTCTGTGCTTTTTGGGTTGGACATGTGTGGATTATTGTTAATTTAATAAATTAATCACCAAATCCATTGTTTAAAATAAACTAGTAAATTAAAAATGTGTATAAGCATATTATTTCCTTTTGAAAATACATATATATACACTTATAAAAATTATTTATAGATCTTAAAAAATTCTAATTTATATATACTTTCAACATTCCTTAAAATTCCAATTTTCTTCAAAATCTTATTCATATAAAATTTACTACTTTACTATATATATTCATATATATGTTTTGCTGTTAAATTCACATTCTTATATTTTCCAAAATTATATATACATATACATATATTCACTGTTTATTCTAGGTATATTTAAATTAAAATAGGTGAGTGTATATAAGTAAAATCTTTAAACTGAAAATTAAATATCAAACATAGCACACTGTGAAATCAAGTGCAGAGATATATATATATATATATATATATATATATATATATATTTTCCCGAAACTTTATATATGTATTAAATTAAAAACAGAATCATTTTATATTAATCTATCCGCATTAGATCCTTTTATTTTATTTTTAAAAAAACACAGATTCGGAAAAAAAAAGAAGCAGCCATACCCAAAAATGCCGAACCTCACTGCACCCTCCCAGTCCCAGGCACAAGACCCAAACCCTAATCGCCACTCCGCTCGACCCCATATCCCTCTCTTATAGCCCAAAAACCCTCGACCTCGGCATCGTACATCGCTCACGCTAATATCCACTTCGCGGCGAAGTCCCTCGCGATCAAATCCACCACGGGAGCATTAAGTGCTCGACTACAATCACACCTCAAGCTCGTCCCCTCCATAGAATCCTAGCCGAGCCGAAACCCTAGCCTTGCCTTCCATTAGAGCACAGCGACACTCTCCACACAACGAATAGTCGCCATTTTTTTCAACTTATCGATCTGACTTTTTTTGAATAGTGGGAAGGCGATTTGATTTTGAAGATTTGTTTGGCCATTTAATTTCGATCAGGGTTACTAAAGAAAAGGGAAGAGGAAATTGTTTTCAATCGGTAGACTTCTTTTTTTTCGAACGCAGTTGATTTGAGAAGGAGTAAGAAGGGATGAAGGAAGAGAAGAGACAAGATCCGATGTTAACGTGTGGGAAAATACTCGCTATAGTGTTTCGAAAGTGAAAGGCAAAAGTATCGATGTAAAGGAAATTCAACTAAGGTTGATTGGGGGTTTTTATTTATTTTTATATTATTATATATTACTTTAAATTCAAATTTGAATACAAATTGTCTCGATTTACGTAGCCTAAAATCACGAACTCCTATCGAGGTGTGCCGCTAGGCGTTTATAATGTTATACCCCTATTCCGAACGCAATGGAAAAGGTTTCGAATCTTAATTCGATCGTATGGAGAAAATAGCTTTTTGAACACATTTACTAAAATTTTCGATATAGATTTCAACGCATTTATCTACCATACAGCTAAACGATCACTCCAAACACCATGAAAATTAAAATCCGATAATAATACAACATTACGGATCCAATGGAATGGGTTTCATCGATTTTCGAGACTGTGCCTCAGAAGGCTATTTTTAAGTTCAGTTTAAATGATAAAATTTCAAAACTTAACAAAGAACTTCCAAATTCAATTTTAAAAGCTTTTATTATCTTCAGAACTATCAATATAAATTTCATAAGCCTTCAAATTATTTTAACAGGCTTAAAACCCTAGATTCAACATTTTATCCAACTTCAAATTATTAAATCCAATAAATTCAACCGCCAAATTCAAACTGATATTTGAAATCCGTGTTAAACTAACTTGCAAATATTTAAATTAATTAAATATTCCGATTTCAAATGCCTAAAAATTATGGGTCGTCACAACTTGCCTTAATCAATCAATGGCTTGGCTACACCACATATGGGTTCAACCATCATCTTGTGTTGCTTGGTCATGATGGTTAGAGGTGTGCTAGGGGAAGACGGAAGCCGAGCCTAACTTGAAGGAAGACAGAAAAAATGAAAAAAGGAGGAGAAAGAAGACGGAAGCCATGACTTTAGATCTTGTTTTTTCTTCACGCAAATGAATAAGATGAGGAGATGAGAAACTTTGTACATGAAAAAAAAATAGATGGCGACTAGGTTTTAGTAAATACACGTCCAAAAGTAAGAAACAACAAGAAATAAAGAGGCTAGGCAATAAAATGCAGGAGTTTGAATGGTTTGGAAAATAAAAAGCAACAAATAGCTTGATTTTATTATTATTTTTCCTTTGTTTGCACGGATTGAAAAGTGGAGTTTGATTAACAATATGTACATGATGAAGCGCTTACCTCGATAGGTCGCAGTCGACCAAACCCTAGGTCGCGGCTTCCCTCTAGGTCGCGAGCGACTACCCACTGCAAGTCGCTGCCGCCCTCCACTATAGGTCGCGATCGACCTTCGAACAAGCCGCCGCGATTTTCCAATCCTAATTCGCGAGTGAGCTTGCGCCTCTTCCTCCGTATGGCGCGCGCGAACAAGCTACAAGCTCTAGTAAGTCGCGTGAACGATTTTCAATAGGTAGCGAAGCTTTGTTTCTAGGTCGCTGTCGAACTTCCTTAGCTCGCGTAAAGGTTATTATGTTGCGTGAAGGATGTTAGGTCGCGAACGACCTTATTTTATGTCAGGGCAAATTTTTTTAGGTCGCTGATGATTTCCAGTATCACCTCCGATAAGTCGCTGCCATGCTCCATTTAAATCTTGAGTATTTTCTTTAGGTCGCTGATGTTTTGAGGCGTGTGAAAACTAAGTCGTTGATTCTTGATTTTAGGTCGCGTGAGTTGTACTAGGTCGTGACGGCTTTGTAAAGCGTTGTACTTTGTGTAGTGTTGTGATGTTGTAAGCCTATAAATAGGCAAGTGGTGTCATTTGTAAACTGGTTGTTGAATTTTGAATAAAATTTGGTTTGTTCTTTGTGCCTCCATTAAAATCGGTAGTTGAGTGTTATCTCCTATCTCCACTTTCGGTATTCGAGTGCGCTCGAATCAACGATTGTTGAAGCCAATTCACGGTACCAAGTGAGCTTGATCAACGTTCGAAGAATTGAAGATCTTCTCTCATGGTATCGTGCGCGATCAACGTGTCGAAGATTGCTAAAGTCCGGTATCTTCGTGACCAATGGATTTGGGCCTTTCGGTACTCTTAAATCCATCGATTTATCATCGATTCACTGATTATTTCCGCTAATCGTGTGAGATCCTGGACGGATTCGATTTACATCATCGAATTCGCTTCCCACGCTGCGTCAGTTTGGTATCAGAGCTAGATCGCAAGGAGTTTGCGTCATTTGAAGTTTGGAGATTGGATTTGCAATTGTTGAGAAGTTTGGTGTTCATCGTGTTCATCGTGAAGTTGCAACAAGTTTGGAGTTTTCGATCCATATCGTTTTGGATCAAAGTTCGGAAAGTGTTTGAATTGTTTTGAATTTGTTTGAAGTTTAATCATGCCACCGAGACGAGCTCAACGTCATCGCAATATTAATGCTTTATATGGAAGATAAGAGGCCGATGAAATGGAGCAACGAATTAAGGAGAGTTTCACTAATAAGTTGAATGAAGGGATTAGTCGATTAGAGAGAATGATGCTTGAAATGAATCAAAGTAGAAGAAGGGTTTCACCTGAATCAAGTCATGGGGGAAATAGAGTTTCCCCACATTCAGATCGGGAGAGAAGAGAAGATCATGATCGTAGAAATGTTGACGATCGTAATAGAAATGTTGATGAACGAAATCGGAGAGATGTGGATTATCGTGATCGGAGGAATGTAGATCGAAGAAATGTTGGTGGTAGAAACGATGGTAGAGATATTGGTGGTCATGAACGACATCGATATACATCAGATTTTGAGGTGAAGTTTGACGGTGGTAGTGTTCATAGTCGAAATCGAAGCCAAGGAAGAAATCATTCAGAGTATGATCACAAATGGCAGTCCGGAATGAATATTGAAATTCCAGAGTTTAAGGGTGGTATGAAGGCTGAAGAATTTCTAGATTGGTTATCTAATGTTGAAGAGATCTTTGATTTCAAGGAGGTTTGGGAAGATCGTAAAGTGAAGTTGATTGCTACTCGTTTAGGAGGAAGGGCCATGGCGTGGTGGCAGCAGACAAAACTTACACGAGAACGGATGGGAAAGTCAAAGATTGTTTCATGGGAGAAGATGAAGAAGTTAATGAAAGCTACTTTCTTACCTTACAATTATCAATCTCTTATGTATCAACGCTTACAAAATCTAAGGCAGGGAACAAAGACTGTTAATGATTATGCTAATGAGTTTTATCAACTGATTGCTCGAAATGACATTATGGAGACAGAGGAACAGTTGACTGCTAGGTTTGTTGGAGGTTTGCGAATGCAGATCCAGGATATAGTTAATATGTTTGACCCAAGATCTGTGGCTGAAGCGCACCAGAAAGCGTTGGCTTGGGAGAAGCAGGGAAGACGAGGAGGTGGTGTGTTTACAAATTCCAACAATCAAGTGAAGGGTGTTAGTGGGAGTTCCAATGTTTCTAAAGCTGTCAGTAAACCAGTTGTGAATGAAGTTGCGAAGGCGAAGGTCAACACAGTTTCAAATGTTATAATTGCCAAGAAGTGGGTCACAAAAGTAACGAATGTCCAAAACCAAAGAAGAGAACGATGATTACTGAAGTTGAAGGTGAGGATGTTGATGAAGGTGATTCTAGTCCAGTGGAGGAAGATGAACTAGATATCGCGTCAGGAGACGAAGGATGTAATCTAATTATGAGGAGGTCTTGTTTAACACCGAAGCAAGAGGATGAGGCTAGTTGGTTGAGGAGTAACATCTTTCAGTTGACATGCACTATATTGGGGAAAGTTTGTAAATTTGTGATTGACGCAGGAAGTTGTGACAATATTATTTCTACTGAAGCTGTGAGAAAGTTGAAGTTGAAAACGGAGAAACATCCTAATCCTTACAAGTTAGCGTGGCTAAGAAAAGGAGGAGAGGTGAAGGTGGACAGGCAAGTTCGAGTTCCATTTTCTATTGGGAAGAAATATAAAGACGAGATCTGGTGTGATGTAGTCGAGATGGATGTTTGTCATTTGCTTTTGGGAAGACCGTGGCACTATGATCGAGCAGTGCAGCATGACGGTCGAACCAATAGCTACAGTTTTATGTTTGAAGGCGTTAAGATTATTTTAGTTCCGAAGAAGAGACAACAGGGAGAGAGCAAATCAAAAGAGATTGAGGAGCTTAAAACTTTGTTGACTTTGAAGGAATTTGTTGAAGAAGTAAAGGAGAGTCCAGAGGTGTTTTTTTTGATTGGACATGAGGCTAGTGAATCTGTTGAAGTTCCAGAGGAGGTAAAGCCAGTAGTGGAAGAATTCAGAGATGTGTTTCCAGAAGAATTGCCGAAGGAGTTACCACCGTTGAGGGACTTTCAACATCAGATTGATCTTGTGCCAGGATCAGTATTACCTCACAGACCACATTACAGGATGAATCCTAAGGAACATGAAGAACTCAAAAGGCAGGTGGAGGAATTGTTAGAACAAGGGCGTGTTCACGAGAGTTTGAGTCCATGTGCTGTACCAGCCTTATTGGTACCGAAGAAGGATGGGACGTGGAGGATGTGTACGGACATTCGGGCTCTAAATAAGATCACTGTGAGATATAGATTTCCTATGCCAAGGTTTGATGATTTGATTGACCAGTTGAGTGGGGCTGTTGTGTTTTCCAAGATTGACTTGAAGAGTGGATACCATCAAATTCGTATTAGATCGGGTGATGAGTGGAAGACTGCTTTTCAAACCAGGGAGGGTTTATACGAATGGTTGGTTATGCCGTTTGGCTTGTCAAACGCTCCTAGTACTTTTATGAGAGTAATGAACCAGATTTTCAGACCATTTGTTGGGAAGTTCATGATTGTTTACTTTGATGATATTTTGGTTTATAGTAGGAGTACGGAAGAGCACATCCAACATTTACGAGAAGTACTGTTGATTCTACGACAGGAGCAGTTCTATGCAGCAACAAAGAAGTGCGTGTTTATGATGGACAGTGTTTTGTTCTTGGGATATGTACTGTCGAAGGAGGGTATTCAAGTGGATGAAAGCAAAGTGGAAGCTGTCAGAAGTTGGCCACAACCGAAGACAATTACTGAAGTAAGGAGTTTTCATGGATTGGTATCTTTTTACCGAAGGTTCGTTCCACACTTTAGCAGTGTGATGGCACCTGTAACTGATTGCATGAAAGGAAAGAAGTTTGCATGGTCAGAGAAAGCAGGGGTTGCTTTTGAAAAGATCAAATCACTACTGACGAGTGCACCAATAGTGGTACTGCCAAATTTTCAGTTGTTGTTTGAGCTACATATTGATGCTTCGAAGGTTGGAATTGGTGGAGTTTTGAGTCAGAATGGAAGACCAGTTGCTTATTTCAGTGAAAAATTATCTGAAGCCAAGATGAGATATAGTACATATGATGTAGAGTTTTATGCGATTGTTCAAGCTGTGAAGCACTGGAGACATTATCTGTTTCAGAAGGAGTTTGTGTTATATACTGACCATGAGACGTTGAAACATCTACAAGGTCAGGACAAGATTTCAGCAAGACATGCATCATGGATTGCGTATCTACAACAGTTTACATTTGTCGTAAAGCACAAATCAGGGGTGTCGAATCGTGTGGCTGATGCTTTGAGCAGGAGGAATCACTTGTTGACAACGTTGAAAGTTGAAGTAACAGGATTTGAACTATTGCTAGAGTTGGTTGAAGAGGATCCTTACTTTGCAAAGTTTATTGAGAAAGTTAAGGATGGGAGTACTGATGAATTTGTGTTGGTTGACGGATTCTTGTTCAAGGGGAATCGATTATGCATACCAGACTGTAGTTTGAGAATGAAGATTGTTAAAGAGTTGCATGAAGAAGGACATGTTGGACGGGATCGCACCTTACAGTTAATTTCACAATCTTATTTTTGGCCGTCAATGAGGAAAGAGGTAGAGAGATTTGTGGAGAGGTGTCATATTTGTCAGGTTTCGAAGGGAACAACGATGAATGCGGGATTATACATGCCATTACCTGTGCCTATTAAACCATGGGTGGATATTAGCATGGATTTTGTGTTTGGTTTGCCGAGAACTCAGAGGGGAAATGATTCTATATATGTTGTAGTGGACAGGTTTTCGAAGATGGCGCATTTCATAGTCTGTAAGAAGACAGCTGATGCCATCCGGGTTTCTCAGTTATTCTTTAAAGAGATTTATCGATTGCATGGGTTACCTGAGACCATTGTTTCTGATAGGGACACTCGATTTCTAAGCCACTTTTGGTTGAGTTTGTGGAATATGGTCGGAACAAAGCTTAATTTTAGTAGCGCTTACCATCCGCCAACTGATGGGAAAACAGAGGTGGTTAACCGATCGTTGGGAAACTTATTGAGATGTCTTGTGAAAGACAATTTGAAAAGCTGGGATATGAAGTTATGTCAAGCAGAGTTTGCACATAATCATGCAGTTACCGGAGTACAGGTTTCAGTCCATTTCAAAATGTATATTCAAGCTTGCCAAAGGGACCATTGGATTTAACGATAGTGCCATATCAGAAGGGAGTCGTTAAGTGGGCTAGTGATTTGGTGAATGAGTTACAGGAATGCCACAAAGTTGTACAAGAACGATTGCTTAAGACGAATGAGAAGTATAAACAAATGGCGGATAAGAAACGAAGAAGTGTTGTCTTCAAAGAAGGAGATTTTGTGTATGCCGTTTTGACGAAAGATCGTTTTCCAGTTGGAACTTACAACAAGTTGAAAGCACGAAAAATTGGTCCAGTAGAAATCTTGAAGAAGATCAATGATAATGCGTATCGGTTAAGGTTGCCGGAAGAAATTCATAAGTCTGATGTTTTCAATGTCAAACACATAATTCCGTATTATGAAGAGGAACTTGTCGAAGATGACGAGAGTGTGAATTCGAGGATGAATTCCTTCCAACAAGGGGAGGATGATGAAGTGCTTACCTCGATAGTCACGGCCGACCAAACCCTAGGTCGCGGCTTCCCTCTAGGTCGCGAGCGACGACCCACTGCAAGTCGCTACCGCCCTCCACCATAGGTCGTGATCGACCTTCGAACAAGCCGCGGCGATTTCCAACCCTAATTCGCGAGTGAGCTTGCGCCTCTTCCTCCGTATGTCGCACGCAAACGAGCTACGAGCTCCAGTGAGTCGCGTGAACGAGTTTCAATAGGTCGCGAAGCTCTGTTTCTAGGTCGCTGTCGAACTTCCTCAGCTCGCGTGAAGGTTATTATGTCGCGTGAAGGATGTTAGGCCGCGAACGACCTTATTTTAAGTCACGGCAAATTTTTTTAGGCCGCTGATGATTTCCTGTATCACCTCTGATAAGTCGCTGCCATGCTCCATTTTAAATCGCGAGTATTTTCTTTAGGTCGCTGATGTTTTGAGGTGCGTGAAAACTAAGTCGCTGATTCTTGATTTTAGGTCGCATGAGTTGTACTAGGTCGTGACGGCTTTGTAATGCGTTGTACTTTGTGTAGTGTTGTGATGTTGTAAGCCTATAAATAGGCAAGTGGTGTCATTTGTAAAGTGGTTGTTGAATTTTGAATAAAATTTGGTTTTTGCTTTGTGCCTCCATTAAAATCGGTAGTTGAGTGTTATCTCCTATCTCCACTTTCGGTATTCAAGTGCGCTCGAATCAACGATTGTTGAAGCCAATTCACGGTATCAAGTGCGCTTGATCAATGTTCGAAGAATTGAAGATCTTCTCTCACGGTATCGTGCGCGATCAACGTGTTGAAGATTGCTAAAGTCCGGTATCTTCGTGATCAACGGATTTGGGCCTTTCGGTACTCTAAAAACCATCGATTCACCGATTATTTCCGCTAATCGTGTGAGATCCTGGACGGATTCGATTTACATCATCGAATTCGCTTCCCACGCTGCGTCAGTACGTGAATTATGAGAAGAATTCATGGCTATGATTGTGGGAAGTAATTTGCTATGCAAATGGAAAGGCAATGGAAAAAAAAGGCAACAAATAAACAAAACAAGTAACCTATATGTCTTGAAATTTCTAAGTTATTATTAAAAATAAAATCAATCAAAATCAAATATATATATTCAAATTTTATAAAAAATACTATAGAAAATAAAATTTAGAGAAACAAACATAGGGAAATAAAATATAGAAAATCGTTGCATGTAAACACTGTATTTGCCTAATTTAAAAAGTATAAGTTTAAATCCCCACTAAATCCATATGTTTGATTTCTCAATTTTGTTACTGAATCAACTATCAACCTATCCTTTTGTGGGAAATAATAACATTGGTTTATATGCTAATACATTAATAACTTCCCAATTCATCCAAATTTCAATTTACATAGTAATTTCATATACCTACAATAATCCATTTTATTATAGATTACATTCCAATTAAATAAAAATTGAATTCCATAATTTGATTTAGTTTAATTTCCATCTTTATACTATGCCCACTATTTCTCTATAAACCTGGTTACATTAGTTTTATATTCCACTGCAGTAGTGCACCCCTATTTACATCTTAAATTTGTATAAATGTTATTTCTTTTTTATGTGTACTTTTGTCAATTGTACACATTAATTAAGGTTTGAAACCAATTAAATAAATTTACCTTAGTTCCATTCATTTTACAAATTTATTACTTTATAAATAAATTTACGTTTCTTTTTAATTTATACATTCATACCTCCCGTTATTGCATTAATTCTCTTTAATGACATTAAATATTTCCTATTTAATTTATAGACTAAATAGACAGCTTATAATAGCTGTGACCATTACCCTTTAATTTACACTCAAGTTTATTATATTCAACTAATTATTATAATTACCTACCTAATACTGAATCCATTCAATTACTATTAATTACACTAATTCATTTATTTATACACCACTTACCCTTATTTACTTATATTCAAATTTATACTCAAATATAACAGTTGCAACTAAATTAATAGGACAATTAAATAGTAACTTATAACCGTTACTATTACTTTATGTCACATTAAAGAATTCATTATTGTTTACAAATCAAATGTTACAATTACTTACTTAACACTGATTTACTTCAATTTGTATTAATCATATATTATCTCATTAATTATTCAACATTTACATTTGTGATTTCGTTATTGACAACAAATGTTACCATTCTTATATACCCAATCTTTATTCAAGAGTCATTTATTTCATATTATTCCTTTTATAAATTTAAATCTTTGCATTAGTTTTCTTACATTAATTTATAGCCAAGTATACCAATTTTCATTACTTCACTAAATTGTAATTTCATTTCAATTGGTACTAACTAGTTCTAATTACCATCGTTCAATTTTAAATTAATAAGGTTTTTTTGTATTGAATTACCAAAACTTATTAACTTAACAAATTAAATTATTGAAAATTTTACGGGTCGTTACACTACTGCAGCTCTTAGTTTTCTTATTGTTTCCTTTGCATATTCTACTGGCATCTCATCCTTGTCTAGTTTTTTCATGTTTTCCATCACAAAGAATGCACAATCAAGTATGTTTAAGAATAATAAATATTAGTTAATATTACAGTATAATCTAATGCTAAAATAAGATAACATTGTTTAGTTTAGAATTCTAAAATATAGCATTATATTTTGATCATAATATTGATCAAAACATTCATAGAGATACTATGTTTGGGTTTGGAGCGTGCACCTTATACATAATCTTTTTGTCCAATAGATGCAGCCCAATGAACTGTCAATTAATTATGGTAATTTATACTTACATTTTGTATATTTAATGTATTTCACTGCAATTTAAAAATACAAATAATATTTTGGCAATTAGTTTGCATTTCAGTGTATTCCAATAGACTGTAAAATACGTATGCTAGTAATACGTATGCTAGTCTAAACTATCATTTTGGACATTTGATAAATTATATATGCACTTTAAAAATATAAATGATAGTTTGAACATTCATTTTTTCATTTGTCTCATTTCTATGCACTTTACAAATATCAATGCTAGGTTTAACTATTATTTTGTTCATTAGATGCATTCCATTGTACTTAAAAAAAACAGTTGGATTAATATTCTAACTTAAATGATAGTGGAAGAAATGAAATTGGTTACTTACGAATCAGAATCTTGTGGTGGACTTTTTGGTTGCAACACTTTATGTTTGTTAAGTTCTTTGTTGAGTATTCCTATTTCTGCTCATTTCTTTTTGAACAGCAATTCAATTTTGTTTGTCCGGAAGAGGAAAAATTAGTGATGTATAATATTATTAGATTGATTTAAAAATTATATTTTTCTTACAAGAATCCGGACTTGGTATAGCTGGGGTTTTATGTCCTTGTTGTTCTGGTCTTTGGTTTGGTTATGTCATAATGACTCCACTGCATTATCTCATAGTTTAGCATTAGTAAGCTACAATGGTTTTTGTAATGTAGAGGGAAGAAAATCTTCTGTAAATTCATCCATCACAATGACATTTATTGTTGGTACGACTATGTCAGTGATTATAGTTTCCTAATCATGTATTAAAGCGTTCCTGTATATTTATATGCATTAAAATATTTTATATTATTATTTAACATTTATAATGAAAAATTATACTTCCATTATCATGGCAATAAAGTAGTAACTGTGTTCATACATCTCTTGATGCTAATAAAACCAACCAATAAGCTGATCAACCATACAAAGAAGATAGTAAGTTTTATGCAATAATTAAATTTTTATATATTTTTGAACCAGAAATATAAATGCTAGTTTTCGCTATCATTTGCATGTTGATTACATTAAATTCACTTAAAAATGCAAATGATTGTTTAAACAATCATTTTGGACATTTGATACATTTATATGCACTTTACAAATGCTTACGCTATTTTTAACTTTCATTCTCTTATTCAATACATTTTTATGCACTTTGAAACATTGAATCCTAGTTTTAACTACCATTCTCTCATTCATTCAATTATATGCACATAAAAAAATATGAGTGCTAGTTTTAACTATCATTCTCTCGTTCTTTACATTTATATGCACTTTATAAATACTAATGCTATTTTTAGCTGTCATTCTCTCATTCAATTCATATACATGCGCTTTGAAAAGTTGAATGCTAAGTTTAACTATCATTCTCCCATTCTATACATTTATATGCATTTTATAAATACTAATGCTATTTTTAGCCGTCATTCTCTCATTCAATTCAATTACATGCACTTTGAAAAGTTGAATGCTAGGTGTGACGACCCAGAATTTTTGGATGTTTGGAATTGGAATATTTAATTGATTTTAAATATTTAAAAGTTAATTTTTAACTTGAATTCAAATATCGCTATTTATTTGATAATTAAATTATTGAATTTAATAATTGAAAGTTGGGTAAATATTGAATCTCCTATTTTAAGCTTGTTAAAAATAATTTGAAGGCTAACAAAATTTCATATTAATAATACTGAAGGTGATAGAACTTTTAAAATTTAATTTAACAGTGATTTGTTCAGCTTTGAAATTATATCGTTTAAATTGATATTTGAAAATAGCCTTCCAAGGCACAGTCTCGGAATTCGACGAAACTAGTTCCATTGGATCCGTAATATTATATTATTATCAGATTTCAATTTTTGTAGTGTTTGGGGTTGTTGTGTGAGCGTACGACACATAAACGTGTTGAATCTATATCACAAATTCAATATAATAACTGTAACGACCCGTATTTTACGTGTCAATAGATCGTAAAATTTATAGGTTGTTAGTGTTGTTTATGTTGTCTCTAGCATGAGTCGTAGGGGGAGTTAACTCGTGCGTTAAGTGTTGAGTCGTGGCCGACTCATGAGGGTATACGACCTAAGATTTGTGACCATGTTAGAATCTGACCGACTCATGGGATAAGTCGTGACCGACTCATAGAGGTAGCGACCTATAGATTTGGGCCGAGTTAGTGAGTTGCCGAGTTAACAGGTCAAGGTAGTAAGCGACTCAAGGGGTGAACGGTTTATAGGATTAGTGACCTATAGAAGGACCGACTTAAGTATGTTGACCGAGTTAAGAGATTGGCCGACTCATGGGTTAGCGGCTTAAGGGGTTAAGGCTTAGGTCGTGGATAGTTGAGTCGGTGGGGTTTTGAGTCGGTAGGGGCTTGGGTCGGTAGGGTGTGTTATCTCGTGAAGTTGTTAAGTCGTGAGTCGGTATGTGTTCTGGGTTTAGGTCGGCAGGGAACTAGGTCGTGTGACCCTGTGTGTGTGTGTTGTGTAGTTGGGTCGGTATACTAGTTAAGTCGGCAGCGACCTAAGTTAGGTCGGAGGCCTTTGTATCGTGCATCTGTTAGGTCGTTGGGTCAAAGCACTGCCTGTGTTTGAGTCGTATGAGAGTTAGGTCGGCTATGCTGATGAGTCGTGTGGCAGATAGGTCGTTGGGTCGGCAGAGGCTAGTTGAGCTTGTGTCGGTAGGATTGGCTTGAGTCGTGGACGACTCATGGGTTAGGTCGGGGCCGACCTAAGGGGCGACGACTCAGGGGAAAATCAGCCTATAAATAGAGGACTTTGGGTCACTTTTTGGCACCGGTTTTTGAAGCGATGAAGTGCTGCCATTTTGAAGACTCGACTACAACATTTCTTCATTTTCTTTTCTCTATTCCAATCTAGTTCTAACATCCATCCAAGATCGAAGATCGAGATCAAAGATTCAAGTGCCAAAGTTGAAGATCTTCATCCGTTGGAGCTAGATTTCATCGATTGAAGCGAGATGTTGCCGGATCAAGCCTTGATCTCCGCTGTCCAGATCTGAAGTGTTTAGTTTTTGAGGTGTTTGGGTGATTTGGTGAGTGGTAGTTATCTCTCACGCGGACCCAAAGGAGTATATTGGACTGGTGGTTTGTTGGAGTGTTGTAGATAGTGATTTTATGCATTTTCCTTAGATCCAAGTGTAGATCCTTTGTTTGTGAAGATGTTTACCTATACAAGTTCATTTATTAAGTTATAGAAGCAAAACCCATGTTTTATATTTGATAGATCTATGCTAAAAACCTATGATTCATGTATGTTAGACTTATGCTCATTTATTTACGAAATTGCCATTATGGTTGATATTGCTTATTAGATCTTGTTTGAATGCTTAAATGTTTGAATGTATGATCGATTTGTTTGTTTCAAGTTAGCTAGTAGTTGATTTGGAACAAGATGGTTGAAGGTGATTCAAAAGCTAAGTGGAAAGGCTCTTGAATGTTGAAAGCTGCCTATGGCATATGAAGCAAATATGGAAGCTCATATGGATGGATTCAATGGTGATGGACTTTGCCATGATGCGAGGAGGCAAAGCATGAGATCGAGATGGGACTTTGCTATGATGCGATGAGGCAAAGTGTGATGTTGAGATGGGACGGGTTATGATGACGTTCCAAGCACGGGCTACGACGACGTGCAAAGTTATGTTGATAACTCGGTGATGCGATCCGGGTTGGTGATAATGGTTAGCTTGAGAGGCGCTTGAGCTAGTATGGAAATAGTCGTCGAGGAGGATGACTAGGAGGCTAAGATCTTATTGTTGTTGAAGGTTCTAGCATGCTCAAAGCAAGAGTACGTTGGAACGGGCTGCGACGACGTTCCAAGCACGGGCTGCGACGACGTGCTAGTACTCTGGGTAGTTGCGAAAATTCCTAGGCACGGGCTGCGACGACGTGCGGAGTTATGTCTAGAACCGGGGTTACCATTAGCCCTTGACAAGTGGTCATTCAATTAACGGTGAAATCATGGCAATGATAACAGTGATAGCTAGAGTCATGGATGTTTGGTTGTATTATCATTCGGTCTCAAGAGCGGTATTTTCTGGGTGCTTATCTAATCTTGGTTTAGGCCTTGGGGGTTTGTATTTGGAAAACATCGCCCTTGACTCGAGTGATTATTGCTTTACCTTAATTATCTGTTATGTTATGCTTGCTTCTCCTTAGTGTGTGTCTGGGGGCTATCACTGTAGAAAGAGGTGGAGTGGGATGGTTTGGTTCCTATTCCTTTCATCCCTTTTGCTCTTTTGGTATGTTTGGTAGTTAATTTACTGCTCACTAAGACTTTGTCTGACTCAAGGTTTTATGTCTCCTCTTATTACCTTGGGCTGTTCATCCATGTTGGGATGGGCAGACTAGGTAGCAGGTGACAGGTGCTGTTCTTGGAGATCTACGCTGATGATGACGAAGACGAGCAGGAGGCTTTGCATATTAGTTTTCTTACTATTTGTACTGGGTGTTCCGCTGCTTGTATATATTCTGAGTGCTATGTAGTGAGGCTTTGATGTATGGATTTGCCTGGATGATTGTATCAAACTACTGTGATGCTTATATGATGATTTCCTGTTATGAAGCTTCACTATATATATATATATATATATTTCTCTATTGTATTTTATCCATGCGCTGTGAGTTATGCGATAGAGTTTCTGTTTTATTTTTACCCCGACTATCGTCCATGGCTACCTGGCACGCCTTTCAGCGCATTATTTCCTTGTTATGGTGCGGGAGTCATGGGCGGTCGTCACATTTGGTATCAGAGCGAGGTTAATCGATTTTAGCCAACGCTCGCTGACGTAACTACGTATGAGAGACGTAATTGTATTTTGATGGATGATTACTATATGTAATATAGTAACTTAGAAGGATTTGAACTCCTTATGCAGTTGTTTCTCAAGGTGTTCTAATCATTCTTATTACAGATATTAAGGATGAGTCGAAGAGGGAGACCAGCTGCAAGGGAAAGCCGTGCTACTGAAGGAGCTGTTGATTATGGAACTATGTTCGAAGCGATGATGACTTCGATCATGAGAAGGATACCAGCTCCAGGGCCATCTGTAGATGTTGGAGTTCAAGTCCAAGCTCCAAGACCGGTGGATTTTGCTAAGCTTTGTAAGGATTATACTTCTCTTGGAGGAAAAGCTTTCTTGGGGAAGGAGTCGACTATTGAGGTGCAGAGATGGATTGATGCATGTCGAAGGATCTTTGGTGATTTAGGGATTGAGGATGCAACTAAGAGGAAGCTTGCATCGAGACAGCTTCAAGGGAGAGCTGCGGATTGGTGGAATTCTATCACCATAGATACACCAGAAGAAGAGATTACTTGGGAGCAATTCCAAGTTAGATTTGAAGCTAAGTTCATCTCTACGGCTCAGAAGTCTGTCTTGTTAAGAGGTTTGTGGAGCTCAAGCAAGGTGGAAGGCCTGTTCTTGAGTATATTTCTGAGTTTGAAGCTTTGTCCAAGTATGCCAGATCGTATATTGATTCTCCCTATCAGAAGAATGAGAAGTTTGTGACCGGTTTGGATGCTTATCTTGGGAGGCAGTTGGTGGATCACTTGGATGATCCGTTTGAGAAGCTTGTGGAGAAAGCTCTCAGGCATGAGAGTTTGTTTCCTAAGGAAAGTTCTGTTGTTGCTGTAACTAGGGAAGGATCTAAACCACAGCGGAGTGAAAATAGGAAGAGGAAGCAGCAGCAACAGAAGGGTAGGGATGGCCAGAAGAAGCCGAAGGGCGAGGTGATTTGCTATAATTGTCAGCAGAAGGGCCATCTCTCCAAGGATTGTAGGAATCCAAGGGCACCGGCGAAATGCCACAACTGTGATAAGCAGGGCATTTCAGGAAGGACTATCCAGAACCGAGGAAGGACAGGCAGATTGTGCAAGCTTATGCTTTGGGAGCTGTGCCGTCGTCTTCAAAAGCTCCTACAGCTGAAGAGAAGGGGAAGAGTGTGGTAGTTCAAGGTACTCTTTCTCTTTGTGGTGTTCCAGTTAGAGTGTTGTTTGATACTGGAGCGTCGCATTCTTTTGTTTGTGATGATTTGGTAGGCCGGTTAGGTTTGAAACCGGATATTGTTGATAGGCCATTGGTTGTGACTAATCCAGTCGGCGGTTCGTCATGTTTGTGTATGATATGCCGTGGTCTAGTTGTGTCGAGTCATGATTGCTCGTTTGTTTGTGATTGCTTTGTTCTGAACTTTGCGGGATTCGGAATTATTTTGGGTATGGACTGGCTTAGGAAGTATGCGGCTAGGATTGATTGTGAGAGGCTGGAGGTGACAGTCGGGAATGTGGAAGGGCGAAAGGTTGTGATACGATGTAAGCATGAGGAAGGCGTCTTCATGAGCTTCATGTATTCGCTGGTTGTTCCACGGGATGGACTGTCATCGGTGCCTATTGTGAATGGATTTGAGGATGTCTTTGACGAAGTCAAAGGGTTACCGCCGCATAGGGAGATCGAGTTTCGTATCGATCTAGTTGAGGGAGCCAGACCTGTTGTGATGCCTCTTAGGCGGATGGCGCCTAGAGAGCAGTTAGAGTTGAAGGTGCAGGTTGATGACCTTTTGCAGAAAGGATTTATTCGGCGTAGTGTGTCCGAATGGGGTGCACCAGTTGTGTTCGCAACCAAAGCGGATGGATCATTGAGGTTGTGTGTTGATTACCGTGAGCTGAACAAGGTGACTAAGAAGAACAAGTATCCATTGCCGAGAATAGATGACTTGTTTGATCAGCTTCACGAGGCCAAGGTGTTTTCTCAGATGGATTTGGCAACGGGATTTCACCAGTTGAGAGTGGCTAAGGATAGTGTGCCGAAGACTGCTTTCAGGACACCGTCCGGGTTTTATGAGTGGCTGGTAATGCCGTTTGGGTTGACTAACGCACCAGCATATTTTGTGGATCTTATGAATAGAGTGTTCAGAGATCAGTTGAATAAGTTCGTGCTTGTGTTCGTGGATGATATTCTGATTTATTCCAGAACTGAAGAAGAGCACAAGACGCACTTGAGGATTGTTTTGGAAATTTTGCCGAAACATCAGCTGAAGGCTAAGTTTTCGAAGTGTCACTTTTGCAAGAGTGAAGTGAGGTTCTTAGGTCATGTTATCTCTGGAAATGGAATAGCAGTTGATCCCGCTAAGGTGGCAGCAATCCAGGATTGGTTTAGACCTAAGAATGCATCTGATGTAAGAAGTTTTCTTGGATTAGCAGGATATTATCGTCGGTTTATTAAAGACTTTTCCAAGATAGCTGCACCGTTGACAGGATTGACGAAAAAGAACCAAGTGTTCAGATGGGATGATAAGTGTGAGCAAGCTTTCGTAATCCTGAAAGAGCGACTGACGAGTGCTCCTGTTTTGACTATTCCTAGTGGGAATGATGAGATGGTGGTTTACACCGATGCATGTGGCACTGGACTTGGAGCAGTGCTAATGCAGAAGGATAAAGTTGTTGCGTATGCTAGTCAACAACTGAAGCCGCATGAAAGGAATTATCCGACTCATGATTTAGAGTTAGCAGCGATTGTGTTTGCTTTGAAGATATGGAGACATTACCTATTGGGAGTTCGATTTGAGTTGTTTACGGATCATAAGTCGTTGAAGTATCTGTTCTCCCAAAAGGATTTGAATCTTCGACAGCAAAGATGGCTAGAGTTCCTAGCATCATATGATTTTGGTATAGCCTATACTCCGGGAAAAGGAAACGCAGTGGCAGATGCGTTAAGTCGAAGACATGCAGGATTGGGAGCCATGTTTTCGGAGTGGAAGAGTCTCAAGTATTTGGCCGAGTTTGACTTCAGGCCTAGATGTGAATTGGAACCTGAGATGTTGGCAAACTTATCGATAAGACCTACTCTTGTGGAAAGGATTGGCGAGAGCCAAAAGCAAGACGATAAGCTTGTCAGGATTATCCATGGTTTGGAATCTGGATTGGAACCAGAGAAGGATAAAGGATTCGAGATCGATCGAGAGGGTCGGCTTCGAAAGCAAGGACGACTGGTTGTTCCCGATATAGATGGATTGAGAGATGAAGTTCTAAGGGAAAGTCATCACTCGAAGTTGACGATTCATCCAGGTGGAAATAAGATGTATCGGGACATGAAGAGAGCCTACTACTGGGAAGGTATGAAGAAGGATGTTGGAAATTTTATTTCCAAGTGTATGAACTGCCAGTTGGTGAAAGCTGAGCAGAAGAAGCCCAGTGGATTGCTTCAGCCATTAGAAGTTCCTACATGGAAGTGGGAGCAAGTGTCAATGGATTTTATCGATGGTCTACCTAGGACAAGAGCAGGAAATGAAGGGATTTGGGTCATAGTAGATCGTTTGACAAAGAGTGCAAGGTTCATTCCTGTTCGATCAACTAGGACTGCATCGAAGTTGGCTGAATTGTATGTTAAGTGGATAGTTCGATTCCATGGTATTCCGAAGAGTATAGTGAGCGATCGAGACCCGTTGTTCACTAGTGGTTTTTGGAAGAGCTTCCAGGAAGTTTTGGGAACCGAGTTGTGTTTGAGTACAGCCTATCACCCTCAAACAGATGGTCAGACTGAGAGAGTCAACCGAGTATTGGAAGATCTTCTTAGAGCATGTGTTTTGGACTTCGGAGGATCATGGGAAGATCACCTTCATTTGGTGGAATTTGCATATAACAACAGTTATCAGTCGAGCATTGGTATGGCACCATATGAGGCATTATATGGAAGACCGTGTAACTCTCCGACATGTTGGTTGGAAACTGGAGAAAAGCTGATGCTTGGGCCAGAGATGATCCGACAGACTTCGGATTGTATAGAGATCATTCGGCAACGAATGAAGGTAGCCCAAAATCGTCAGAAAAGTTATGCCGATAATCGTCGTAAGGATCTGGAGTTCGACGTAGGTGAGATGGTTTTTGTAAAGATTTCTCCATTGAAGAGTACTATTAGATTCGGGAAGAAAGGAAAGTTAACTCCGAGATTTGTTGGACCATTCCCGATTATCGAGCGAATTGGAAAGCTCGCTTACAAATTGGAGTTACCGGAAAAGATGGCGGGTGTGCACAATGTTTTTCATGTATCTTATCTACGGAAGTGTGTGCATGACCCAAGTACTGTGGTTTCTGCTGATAGCTGTGAAGATTTAGAGGTCGATCCAGTGGTTAGAAGACCTCGTAAGCCGCTTCGTGTTGTTGAGACCAACACGAAACAGCTTAGGAGGAAGACGATTACGTTGCTCAAGGTACAATGGAGTGATGATGTTAACGACTGTACGTGGGAGGAGGAAGAGAGGATGATGGCAGCTCATCCCGGACTCTTCGAGGTATGGCCCTAAAGTGTCGTGACATCTCATGAATTTGTAGCTTGTTCTAAGTCTTAGAATTCTGCATGCTAGGCTAGAATTGGATGCATGGTTTGTTGATTGCTATGGATGGTAGGCATGCAGAATATCTTTGATTGCTGTTGTTTGCTTGGAATTTCGGGGGCGAAATTCCTAAGGGGGAGAGAATGTAACGACCCGTATTTTACGTGTCAATAGATCGTAAAATTTACAGGTTGTTAGTGTTGTTTATGTTGTCTCTAGCATGAGTCGTAGGGGGAGTTAACTCGTGCGTTAAGTGTTGAGTCGTGGCCGACTCATGAGGGTATACGACCTAAGATTTGTGACCATGTTAGAATCTGACCGACTCATGGGATAAGTCGTGACCGACTCATAGAGGTAGCGACCTATAGATTTGGGCCGAGTTAGTGAGTTGCCGAGTTAACAGGTCAAGGTAGTAAGCGACTCAAGGGGTGAACGGTTTATAGGATTAGTGACCTATAGAAGGACCGACTTAAGTATGTTGACCGAGTTAAGAGATTGGCCGACTCATGGGTTAGCGGCTTAAGGGGTTAAGGCTTAGGTCGTGGATAGTTGAGTCGGTGGGGTTTTGAGTCGGTAGGGGCTTGGGTCGGTAGGGTGTGTTATCTCGTGAAGTTGTTAAGTCGTGAGTCGGTATGTGTTCTGGGTTTAGGTCGGCAGGGAACTAGGTCGTGTGACCCTGTGTGTGTGTTGTGTAGTTGGGTCGGTATACTAGTTAAGTCGGCAGCGACCTAAGTTAGGTCGGAGGCCTTTGTATCGTGCATCTGTTAGGTCGTTGGGTCAAAGCACTGCCTGTGTTTGAGTCGTATGAGAGTTAGGTCGGCTATGCTGATGAGTCGTGTGGCAGATAGGTCGTTGGGTCGGCAGAGGCTAGTTGAGCTTGTGTCGGTAGGATTGGCTTGAGTCGTGGACGACTCATGGGTTAGGTCGGGGCCGACCTAAGGGGCGACGACTCAGGGGAAAATCGGCCTATAAATAGAGGACTTTGGCTCACTTTTTGGCACCGGTTTTTGAAGCGACGAAGTGCTGCCATTTTGAAGACTCGACTACAACATTTCTTCATTTTCTTTTCTCTATTCCAATATAGTTCTAACATCCATCCAAGATCGAAGATCGAGATCAAAGATTCAAGTGCCAAAGTTGAAGATCTTCATCCGTTGGAGCTAGATTTCATCGATTGAAGCGAGATGTTGCCGGATCAAGCCTTGATCTCCGCTGTCCAGATCTGAAGTGTTTAGTTTTTGAGGTGTTTGGGTGATTTTGTGAGTGGTAGTTATCTCTCACGCGGACCCAAAGGAGTATATTGGACTGGTGGTTTGTTGGAGTGTTGTAGATAGTGATTTTGTGCATTTTCCTTAGATCCAAGTGTAGATCCTTTGTTTGTGAAGATGTTTACCTATGCAAGTTCATTTATTAAGTTATAGAAGCAAAACCCATGTTTTATATTTGATAGATCTATGCTAAAAACCTATGATTCATGTATGTTAGACTTATGCTCATTTATTTACGAAATTGCCATTATGGTTGATATTGCTTATTAGATCTTGTTTGAATGCTTAAATGTTTGAATGTATGATCGATTTGTTTGTTTCAAGTTAGCTAGTAGTTGATTTGGAACAAGATGGTTGAAGGTGATTCAAAAGCTAAGTGGAAAGGCTCTTGAATGTTGAAAGCTGCCTATGGCATATGAAGCAAATATGGAAGCTCATATGGATGGATTCAATGGTGATGGACTTTGCCATGATGCGAGGAGGCAAAGCATGAGATCGAGATGGGACTTTGCTATGATGCGATGAGGCAAAGTGTGATGTTGAGATGGGATGGGTTATGATGACGTTCCAAGCACGGGCTACGACGACGTGCAAAGTTATGTTGATAACTCGGTGATGCGATCCGGGTTGGTGATAATGGTTAGCTTGAGAGGCGCTTGAGCTAGTATGGAAATAGTCGTCGAGGAGGATGACTAGGAGGCTAAGATCTTATCGTTGTTGAAGGTTCTAGCATGCTCAAAGCAAGAGTACGTTGGAACGGGCTGCGACGACGTTCCAAGCACGGGCTGCGACGACGTGCTAGTACTCTGGGTAGTTGCGAAAATTCCTAGGCACGGGCTGCGACGACGTGCGGAGTTATGTCTAGAACCGGGGTTACCATTAGCCCTTGACAAGTGGTCATTCAATTAACGGTGAAATCATGGCAATGATAACAGTGATAGCTAGAGTCATGGATGTTTGGTTGTATTATCATTCGGTCTCAAGAGCGGTATTTTCTGGGTGCTTATCTAATCTTGGTTTAGGCCTTGGGGGTTTGTATTTGGAAAACATCGCCCTTGACTCGAGTGATTATTGCTTTACCTTAATTATCTGTTATGTTATGCTTGCTTCTCCTTAGTGTGTGTCTGGGGGCTATCACTGTAGAAAGAGGTGGAGTGGGATGGTTTGGTTCCTATTCCTTTCATCCCTTTTGCTCTTTTGGTATGTTTGGTAGTTAATTTACTGCTCACTAAGACTTTGTCTGACTCAAGGTTTTATGTCTCCTCTTATTACCTTGGGCTGTTCATCCATGTTGGGATGGGCAGACTAGGTAGCAGGTGACAGGTGCTGTTCTTGGAGATCTACGCTGATGATGACGAAGACGAGCAGGAGGCTTTGCATATTAGTTTTCTTACTATTTGTACTGGGTGTTCCGCTGCTTGTATATATTCTGAGTGCTATGTAGTGAGGCTTTGATGTATGGATTTGCCTGGATGATTGTATCAAACTACTGTGATGCTTATATGATGATTTCCTGTTATGAAGCTTCACTATATATATATATATATATATATTTCTCTATTGTATTTTATCCATGCGCTGTGAGTTATGCGATAGAGTTTCTGTTTTATTTTTACCCCGACTATCGTCCATGGCTACCTGGCACGCCTTTCAGCGCATTATTTCCTTGTTATGGTGCGGGAGTCATGGGCGGTCGTCACAATAACTGAATCCAAAAAGCTATCTTCTCCATACGATCGAATTAGGACTCGAAACCTTTTCCATTACATTCGAAATAGGGGTATAACATTATAAACGCCTAGCGGCATGCCTCGATAGAGGTTTGAAATTTTAGAATGTGTGTAATGAAACGATTTGAATTTAACTATAAAACATTTAGATATATATATATATATATATATATATTACATTGGCCAATCTAAGTCCTCTCATGTCAAACCTTTTTCCTACAGCAGCTTTTGCTTTTCAGAAAAACAATGTTCAAACCAAAGCCAACACGCAAAAGAAATTTTGCATGCTAATATCATTTCTTGTCTCCACTTTTTCTTCTTTTAAAAAGAAAGGAAAACATAAGCGAACGACAGTCTTCTTCCCTAAGTTTCAAATCCATTCGTTTATAAAAATGGCCGCCTTCATTTTTCAATCTGGGCTACTTCGTTTTTCCTTTTTTAGATCGAATCAATATAAAAAAAGGAGGAGATTTCATGTGCTCGAACACGCGAGTAAATCGCGATGTCCACTTGATCGATCGAAAGATAGGGCAGCCAGGGGTTGGCATCGAGAGGAGGGTGAGCATTGTTTGCGATTGTTGACATGTGGAAACGCGATTTCTAGGGTTTCGAGCTGGCCGTGTTCGTCGATTGGTGGTTTGGGAAGCGTGGCGGAGTTCTCAAAGGGAAGCACGCTCGAGTGATAAGAGCTAGGGCTCGATGTCAATTTCAGTAACTCTGGGTTTGGCGAGTTCGTCGGAGGCAGTTGCATGCGTCAAGGAGGGTTCGATGTTCGTGGATGCACGAGTTCATTCCCAAAAAGTGATAGGTATCGAGAGAAGGTATAAACTAACCTAAATTTTATTTTTAAATAAATTTAGAATTGGTTAATTACAGAAAATTATATATATATATAATTTGGGATTTAATTCTATGTGTTATTAGTTTGTTTATTTATAAATCGAAGAAAAATAATAATTACAGTAAGATAAATGCAATTTTTCCAATTTATATGTTCAAATACAGAAAAGATATTATATAAGAAGGATTTTGAAAGAAATATATAGGAATTTTAAATAATTGAAATTTTTTATATAAAATTAGACTTTTGAATTGATATAATTTAAGTTTTTAAATATATGTAGTTTTAAAGAAAGTAAGATAAAATAAATATACATTTACACATTCCTATTTACTACTTTATTTTAAATAATATTTGGGAGATTAACTTATTTAATTTATTTTTTGGAACTTAAAATTTATTTTTGGAAATTAAAATTTATTTATTAAAAGAAAACTGGTTTAAATAAAATTTTGGGTTAATTAAATTTATTTAAGGGAAATTAATTATTTGGTTAATTCACTTATTAATAATTACCTAATGTTTGTACAAGGTCCAAATATCGTGAAGAAAATAGCCAGGATTGAAGTGGATTGCAAACAAAAATCAGAGGTGAGTTAAACTCACTCATCTGGATTATTTAAATTCAGATGGTTAAATTTAAATAATTGGCTGAATGGTTGAATTGATTTGATGTGCTATATTATAGTATATAATATATCTCGGAGCGATTGATTTCCCGCATTATATAGCGGATGAGACCCTATGCACCGCATAATAGCGAATGATATTATATTTATCCCATATACCACGATATTCCACCTTGAAGTGGAATTGAATGTAGGGAAACAGGTTGGAGGGATCCAACTGGATTCCCCAAAATTATTTAGATTGTTTAATATTCTGTGTATGGAAATTTGATATTCTGTGATGAATATTATTGATAATTGGAATATTGAATGTTGTAGTTTGCTTGAATATATTTCGGTACACTGAGTTATCCAAATTTATAGAATTGGATTTTTGAAAAGAAAATAAAAGAGGGAATTTTTAAGTTAATTAATTATAGAAAACTTAATAAATTTAAGAATGAATTGGAAAGGAATAAAAGTGATTTTAAAATTCTAATAAATAAATTCCGAGTATGGAAAGGGGTTTTTGAATAAAAAGAGAAATAATGAATTTTAAAATTTTAGTGATATTATTTTAAAGGATTAAAGAATTTACTTTAAAATTTAAGTTTAAAATTTATTTAAAGGAATAAAGAAGAAATTTGGAAAATCTGGAATTGGTTTGTTTCAGTTAAAAGATTTAAAATCAAAACGAATGAATAAAATCTGAAGTTAATGGATTTGAAACAAATACGTAAGAAAAGAAATTTATTTGAAAATGGAGTGAATTGAAAATCAATTTGGAAATTGATTTAAGTATTTGAAATTGGAAATTTAAAGGAGAATGTGACTATAGAATTTATAAACTAGGTTTATAAAAGTAAAGTAATATATCAGTGGATATTTGGAAGAATAAATTTACAATGCGAATTTATAAAAGGAATGGGAATTTTTTTTTAAATAAATAGTGATTTATTTTTAAAGATGGAAAGTGAAGAGTATTTCCCTGTATAGCCAAGTACGTTTCCAACGTAAATTTTTAAATATAGGTTATGTTGTTTTAAAAAAAAGCATGTTTTAGGAAATTTATTATTCCTAAATGTTTAAATTCTAAAGTAAGTATTCTTCAAATCTATTATCATAGTAATTATTTAAAGGTGACTGGGTATTTTGTTATAAAAGAGAAAATCTACCTTTATATTTTATAAAGTAACCTCATTTTAAATATTCCTAAATATATATATTTTAAATAAAGTATTAAAGTAATTTTAATTTAAATGTTTTAAAGGATATTTTATAATAAAGTGCTTTTAAATTATTTTCAAATCTAAAGTTTTTGTACTTGGTATTTTCAGAGGAAATATATATTTGCGAATTCATTCCATGAGAAAATGTGGTTTCAAAACTGTTTTCAAAAGGGTTGAAAATGGAAATATACCTTGCGAAGATGTTTTGAGGTTAATAAATAATTTTGGTGAAATTATTTATGGTTGATGGTTGTTTATGAATGTTAATTGATAGTTAAATAACCGACTATGTGACGCCCCACCTCTATACCCACTCTAGAAAAGGACACTACGGTGTAATGCCGTCAACTAGCGCGGAGAATGAGGCAGTTGCGGAGCGACCATCCACGTAATTGCTTTGTGAGAGCACCGATATGTCAGATAGTACAACATGCATCTGGTAGGAAATCTGACATACCGATACAAACTCAAAGCTACTACCCGGTGGCTATATATATTCTTCGAAAACAAATATAGAAATAAACATAACACAAGTCAGTCACAGACATTCATATCATAAAGGCGGAAATAGATATGAATATATAACTGTGACGCCCCACCTCTATACCCACGCTAAACAAGAACATTACAGTGAATGCTGTCAACTAGCACGGAGAATAAGGCTGTTGAGGAGCGACCATCTGTATAATTGCTTTGGGCGAGTACCGATATACCGGATAAAAATATAACTTTTCATCTCAAGTGGAAATCCGACATACCGATACAAACTCAAAGCTACTACACAGTGGCTATAATTTCTTCGGAAACAAATATAGAAATAAACATAACATAAATCAGTCACAGACAATTCATATCACAAAGGCGGAATAAGATATGAATACTACACTGGAAAGTGTACATCAGAGTAGTGGTCTAAAAAGATCCATAATATCACAAAAGAATAGTTACATGAACTACACAAAAGAATAAGTATACATTAAGGAGTCTATATCTCAAATGTATACAACAAAATAACTACTAATCTAAGTAGTTAACCCAAAAGTCAAGGAGTTAATCCCGGATGAGAAGTCAAGCAGAAGCACCTGTAACATCTCGGTCTGACCCGAGTATTATTTATAAGAAAATAATAAACGGATCAGTCTAACGATAAATATCAGATAACATGATATAGGATAGGAGATATGACTAAACACATAATAATCACAATGCCAAGCTGTGATATATATAAGTAATTGAAAATCAACAAGAGATTAATCAATGTCACCAAATCTACACAAGATAAAAAGGAATGTCATACTCCTAATTTCATTCAACAAGCCATAATAAATGACATATAAGATATGGCATAGGCGTATAATATCCATAATGGCATACTACTATAAGTATGTAAATGATAATCAACAAACGATTAATCAATATCAAAGAATCTTCTCAAAGATCCAAAAAGGGTATCATACCCAAAACTTGTATTCACAACAAGTTAATGACACACGAAATCACCTATGCATAAGAATTGATAAATCATATCAATAGAAATCACAAAAAAATAGGTGAAGAAGAAAATTCCAGAATTCGACACACGAAATCCAGAAATCACACAAAATAAAAAGGGGGGGAGGCCTATCACATGAACGGGAGCATGAAAACTCACCAACAGCCGTAACACATGAACGAGAAGCTATCTCATGGTATCTAACCATTAATTTGACACACGAATGGTCCGAAGACCTGACACACAAATGGCCCAAAGACCGTGGGTTGCTACCCCACAAATTTGACACACGAACGGGGTTTAGTCTCCCACGCAGACAAAGAGACATCGCACATTGCTAGTCTAAATCACAAAAATGATCGTCATGATCATCGAGAAGTGTCAATTACACTAAGCTAGTAAATATATGAGTTTAGCTTCATGTCCCATAACCACTTGCTTAACTTAAATATTTACGAACCAACTGTAAATCTCCACTAGAAAATTGTCACAAGAGGTTCAATCAAACAAGTCCAAGAATTAACCGACAAAGTGAACGCAAGCGTTTCATACCACTTGTTTTACTAAGTCGTTTAATTAGATTTCTCATACGAGTGAGGTAAAGGTTTGTATATACTAATAGATTGGAAAACGGTTTTATAAACGAATTTGGTATTAAAATAGTATTGAAATCGTTTGAGGAATTGAGTTTTGATATTTACTATTAGTATAGAAAACCTTTATATTTTTAAAGTGACAAATCACGAAGAAGATTGTAAGAACAATCAATCACAAAAATTCACATACGAAGACGTGAATAAAATCCAACGAAATCGATAAAGGATCCATCGAAATGGATATTCAAAAATCCCTAAAAAGAGTCATCAAAGTCATAATAGATGATAACAACAAATAGGATTATCACGAATCGATTTAAATTGGAATTTCAATCCAAAACGGCAAATTGGACTCAAACAGCAGGTTCAGTCGGCTGAACAGAGATTTTCAGTCGACTGACCCTGTACATGGAAATTTTCCAGGTTCAGGAAACTTTCTGTTTCCAGTTTCAGTCGACTGTGCAGAGATTTTCAGTCGACTGAATCATGCCTGGAAACTCTCGGGTTTCAGGTTCAGTCGACTGAACAGAGTTTTTTAGTCGACTGAATCATGCCTGGGCTGTTTTTCAGCCTTATTCAAATGAAGAGCAAACTCTTCCAAAATGCAACCGGACGGACATTGGCTCTAAGGGTTTATGCCAATCGGCAACCCGGCCCTATATGCTCCTCGGTGCATCACTAAAAGCATGATCAAACATCCATAAAAGGATTTTACACAAATTTGGTTTAAAAACCCAAAAATTGGAATATTCACAAAACCAATCCAAATCAAGAGCAAATGCACATGAATAAGTGTTAGGAATTCATACCCAACAACCAAAGATAATTATAGTCAAAGATGTGAGATAAAAATCTCACCTTTTCACAAAATCGAACAAGAAGAAGCTTGAAAGCAAATGGAGAATCAACCTCTCTTCAATCACAACCCAAATGAGCTTGAATCTAAGCTCAAAAACAAGAACATTCCTGAAATTAGGTTTAGGAATTTCTGAAATTGGGAAGAGAATAAGTTGGAGAAGAAGAAGAGAAGCTTACCAATGGGTTCTTCTTGAGTTTGGAGCAAGGAATTTGATTTGCAAGAGAAACCAGGGTTTTGGAATTTTAATTTCCAATCTCTCCCACCATTAACACTCTAAAAACTGAAATGAGAAGAGAATGAGGGTGAGTGGGGAAGAGTGGCTCAGATTTGAGCATAAGTTAACATAGGGTTGAGCCCAAAAACCAAACCCAAAGTAAAAAGTAGCAGAAATCAACTTTCTCCAAACATATCGAAGCTTATACTCAAAAAGGTCGCAAACGGCATTTTAAACTCAATGGGAGTGGTCCCGAGCCCTAATTCGACCGTATGCAAAAAGTAGCTTTTCGGACTAAAATCCGACTAACGATAAAATATTTAAATAAAATATTTAAATATAAAATCGACTAATATGCGGGTTGTTAATATTACAAGAAGAAGATATATAGTAACAACCATAAAAGCATATTCAACACAAAAGAAGTTTGAAATAAGAAGTTCACCTCAAAGGGCACGAGAAAGTAAGTCCGGATGTGTACGCTCGATGTACTCTCTAGATTCCCAAGAACAATCCTTAGGATTTGAAGACCATTGAACTTTAACAAGTGGAACATCTTTATTTCGAAGTCGTTTGACTTCCGAAGCAATGATACGAATAGGATGCTGCTCATAAGTTAAATTAGGCGAAACTTCAATCTCTTCCACAACACCGGGCTCAAGAATAGAATCGGAATCTCGAAGACATTTCCGAAGTTGAGAAACGTGAAACACGTCATGCATAGCAGAAAACTGAGCCGGTAATAAAAGGCGATAAGCCAAAGAACCAATACGTTCAGTGATAGGAAATGGCCCAATATATCGAGGCGCAAGCTTTCCCGATCGACTGAAACGTACAACACCTTTCATTGGTGAAACACGAATAAACACAAGATCTCCCACAGAAAATTCTAACTTCCTTCTCCGGTTATCTGCATAGGATTTTTGTCTACTCTGGGCTTCTTTCATCCTATGACGAATAAGATCAATCTTTTCTGTGGAATCCCGAATAAAATCTGGACCTAAAACCAGCTTCTCACCGGCCTCAAGCCAACAAGAAGGAGATCGGCAGGGCCTTCCGTAGAGTGCCTCAAAAGGTGCCATACCAATACTAGATTGGAAGCTATTATTATAGGAAAATTCAACAAGTGAAATATGATCTTCCCAACTTCCACCAAAATCAAGAACACAAGCATGAAGAAGATCTTCAAGAGTTTGATTCACACGCTCGGTTTGTCCATCGGACTGGGGATGATAAGCGGTGCTAAAATTAAGCTTCGTTCCCAAAGCTTTTTGAAGACTCTTCCAAAATCCACTAGTAAACAATGGATCACGATCACTAACAATAGAAGTAGGAACACCATGCAATTTAACAATTTCTTTGATAAATATTTTGGCCAAAAGAGGAATGGTTCGGTTAGACCGAACAGGAATAAAATGGGCGGATTTAGTAAGCCTATCAACAACCACCCATAAGCTATCATGACCCGATCGAGAACGGGGAAGGCCATCTATAAAATCCATGGAAATTTGATCCCACTTCCAAACTGGAATTTCTAAAGGTTGCAATAATCCTCCGGGCCTTGGATGTTCGGCCTTAACGAGTTGGCAAGTCATGCAACGTTTAATGAAGTTAGCGATGTCAAGTTTCATTCCCTTCCAATAATAAAGTCGCTTCATATCCGCGTACATTTTACTACTACCGGGATGAATGGTAAATTTAGAGTGATGAGAATCTTCTAAAATATCTTTACGAAGATCCCTAACATTTGGCACGATAAGCCTACCAAATTTCCGAATGCCGCCACCAGAATCGATATTAAAGTCTTTCAAACCTTCAATATCAATTTTATCCCTAATATTTTGGCCAAGAAGAGCCAAGTCGGGATCTAGCCCTTGAGCTTCAAGAATGCGGTCTAAAAGAGATGGATGAGCCTCAAGGCTACATAAAACAAATGATGAGCATAAATCGGAAACACGGTCTCGAATTTCGCAAGTGGATAAAATCTCGAGATCGTTCCATTCGGATATCATCATAGAAACAACAGCTTGTTGTTTTCGGCTAAGAGCATCGGCGACACGATTACCCTTACCGGGAGTATAAAGAATATCAAGATCATATGGTGCAAGAAATTCGAGCCAACGCTGTTGACGCAAATTAAGTTCCTTTTGTGAGAATAAATATTTCAAAGACTTATGATCTGTGTAAAGAACAAATTTCTCTCCTATGAGATAATGACGCCAAATCCGAAGAACAAAAACAATAGCCGCGAGCTCTAAATCATGAGTGACATATCTAGTCTCAACGGGCTTTAATTGCCTAGAAGCATAAGCAATAACGCGTTCCTTTTGCATAAGAACGGCACCCAAACCAATGCGACTAGCATCGGTATAAACAACGAAATCTTGATTCCCATCGGGAATAACAAGAATAGGAGCATCAGAAAGAAGTTCTTTTAATTTCTGGAAAGAAGCTTCACATTTGTCCGACCAAATGTATTTAACACCTTTCTTCGTCAAGCTAGTGAGAGGCACGGAAATCTTAGAAAAGTCTTTGATAAAACGACGGTAATAGCCCGCCAATCCAAGAAAACTACGAATCTCTGTCACACTCTCCGGTCTCTTCCAATCTTGAATCGCTTCAATCTTTGAAGGATCCACGGAAATTCCGGATTCAGAAATAATGTGACCGAGAAACTTCACACGAGATTGCCAAAAGTGGCACTTAGAAAATTTTGCCTTTAATTGATTACTCCTAAGAGTTTCCAACACAATCCGAAGATGTTTTTCGTGCTCCTCCTCGGTTTTAGACTAAACAAGAATATCATTGATAAATATGAGAACAAACCGGTCGAGAAAGTCTTTAAAAACTCGATTCATTAAGTCAACGAAATAAGCCGGGGCATTTGTTAACCCAAATGGCATAACAAGCCATTCATTAGATCCATACCGAGTGCGGAACGATGTCAAAGGAATGCTATCCTCTGCAATACGAAGCTGATGAAAACCGGTAGCCAAGTCCAATTGTGAAAAGACTCTAGCACCACTAAGTTGATCGAATAGATCATAAATCCGAGGTAAAGGATATTTATTTTTGATAGTAAGATCATTAAGCTTGCGGTAGTCAACGCAAAGCCTAAGTGTACCATCGGATTTCTTCACGAAAATAGCCGAAGCTCCCCAAGGCGAGGAACTAGAGCGAATAAATTGCTTCGTTTCCAATTCAGATAATTGTTTACGCATCTCCTCGTTTTCTTTATTGGACATACGATAAGGGGGACGAGTGATAGGTTGAGCTCCCGGAATAAGATTAATTCTGAACTCAATTGCTCGCTTAGGTGGTAATCCTAAAACGGGCTCGAATATGTCGGAAAATTCACAAACGACGTGAATAAGAGGAATAATATCACCCTCATCATCATCGTCGTCATCACGAGGATTTAAAGAATATAAAGATGCAACCAAAGAAGAATCTGAATCTTTAAGAAAAACAGAAACCTGATTAACAGATTGAGGATGTCGAAGATGAATAGTCCGCTCAGGACATAGGATATAAGCTTCATAATGGTTAAGCCAATCCATTCCCAAAATCATTCCAAAGCCTAAATAACGCATGACATGCAAATCGGCTCGGAAAGAAAAATCACACAAAACAATCTCGACATCCTTACACAATAAACTGATTGTTGCGGATCCAACAACCGGATTCGCAATTCTCAAAGAAGTCATTAAACACAAAACATCCAAAGAAAAGGTATCAACAAGTTCTTTTGATATAAAAGAATGGGACGCACCCGTATCAAAAAGAACTCGAATAGGATGATTACGAAACAAAATAATTCCATCTAAAATAGAATGAGAAATACCTTGGCCACGAGATGTGTTGCCAGGGGCTTGAGCAACATTTAACTTGCCCTCCCTCCTATTTTGAAGTTTGGGACACACATGCATAAAATGGTCCGGGCTTTTGCAATAGCGACAAGTACGAGGCTTTGAACACTTGTTCGCAAAATGGTCTTTCGAATCACAATTATAGCATTCCCCACGACCAAAGGAAGAAGTCTTTGCCACGGAGGTTGCTTGCTTCCCTTTCTTATTGGGATAAGGGCCTTTAGATTTGTTTGGCCACTTTCTGTTGTTGAAGGTTGGTTTGGAACCCACCACTTCAACGTCATTCTCTCTATCCGCCTCTTCAAGACGAAGAACGATATCAGCGAGTTGGTTGAAAGAAACTTCTAACTTTAGAAGTAATGGCTTCTTGAGACTTTTGTTTAAGCCATAAACAAATCTTTGATTCTTCTTCAGAGGGGTGTTGATGTATTCAACCCCATATTTAGAAAGCGACTCGAAGGAGGCGACGTAATCAGTCACAGATGACTCACCTTGAACAAGGTCTATAAATCGTCGAGCCAATGTCACTTTTTCAGCTTCCGGTATGAATTTAGACTCGAAGCGTTCTCGGAATCTCTCCCAAGTGAGATCCGCTTCATTAATCTCAGAAATAAGAAGCTCGTACCAATCTAATGCTCTTTCTCGGAGCATACTAGAGGCCACCTGAACTTGGTGAAGGTCAATAAGATTCATGCGCGAAAAGATGCGATCGCATGTTCTTAGCCAAGCCTGTACTTCAATAACAGTTTCGGAACCTTTGAATGGCTCCCCACCCAAATTGGTGTAATCGCTACACAAGCGTGCAAATCCCGACTTTGGGTGAGTAGGTTCCGGGTTAGCTCCAGCTGCTTGAGCATTTGTCACTAAATCAAGAAGCTGTTGAGCAGTCATAAAAACTCCATCTTGGGGCGGAGTGCTAGATGGCACGGCTCTGGGGCGGCCAGGTCTAGACATTTCTCTTCCTTTAGAAAGAAAGGAGAAGAAGAAAAGGTTATTCACCAAATTGAATATCAAGCAATCTTGATAGATAAAACAAGGAATCATAAAAGAAAATAGGATAGAACGGTGCGTGGACACGAACCAAATCCTAAAGCACGACTCCTAAGAAAGACTTAGGACGATGATCCTTGTTATAATATTCCATATTTTTCCGAAGTTTGGCTCTGATACCAAGCTGTGACGCCCCACCTCTATACCCACGCTAGACAAGAACATTACAGTGAATGCTGTCAACTAGCACGGAGAATAAGGCTATTGAGGAGCGACCATCTGTATAATTGCTTTGGGCGAGTACCGATATACCGGATAAAAATATAACTTTTCATCTCAAGAGGAAATCCGACATACCGATACAAACTCAAAGCTACTACACAGTGGCTATAATTTCTTCGGAAACAAATATAGAAATAAACATAACATAAATCAGTCACAGACAATTCATATCACAAAGGCGGAATAAGATATGAATACTACACTGGAAAGTGTACATCAGAGTAGTGGTCTAAAAAGATCCACAATATCACAAAAGAATAGTTACACGAACTACACAAAAGAATAAGTATACATTAAGGAGTCTGTATCTCAAATGTATACAACAAAATAACTACTAATCTAAGTAGTTAACCCAAAAGTCAAGGAGTTAATCCCGGATGAGAAGTCAAGCAGAAGCACCTGTAACATCTCGGTCTGACCCGAGTATTATTTATAAGAAAATAATAAACGGATCAGTCTAACGATAAATATCAGATAACATGATATAGGATAGGAGATATGACTAAACACATAATAATCACAATGCCAAGCTGTGATATATATAAGTAATTGAAAATCAACAAGAGATTAATCAATGTCATCAAATCTACACAAGATAAAAAGGAATGTCATACTCCTAATTTCATTCAACAAGCCACAATAAATGACATATAAGATATGGCATAGGCGTATAATATCCATAATGGCATACTACTATAAGTATGCAAATGATAATCAACAAACGATTAATCAATATCAAAGAATCTTCTCAAAGATCCAAAAAGGGTATCATACCCAAAACTTGTATTCACAACAAGTTAATGACACACGAAATCACCTATGCACAAGTATTGATAAATCATATCAATAGAAATCACAAAAAAATAGGTGAAGAAGAAAATTCCAGAATTCGACACACGAAATCCAGAAATCACACAAAATAAAAAGGGGGGGAGGCCTATCACATGAACGGGAGCATGAAAACTCACCAACAGCTGTAACACATGAACGAGAAGCTATCTCATGGTATCTAACCATTAATTTGACACACGAATGGTCCGAAGACCTGACACACAAATGGCCCGAAGACCGTGGGTTTCTACCCCACAAATTTGACACACGAACGGGGTTTAGTCTCCCACGCAGACAAAGAGACATCGCACATTGCTAGTCTAAATCACAAAAATGATCGTCATGATCATCGAGAAGTGTCAATTACACTAAGCTAGTAAATATATGAGTTTAGCTTCATGTCCCATAACCACTTGCTTAACTTAAATATTTACGAACCAACTGTAAATCTCCACTAGAAAATTGTCACAAGAGGTTCAATCGAACAAGTCCAAGAATTAACCGACAAAGTGAACGCAAGCGTTTCATACCACTTGTTTTACTAAGTCGTTTAATTAGATTTCTCATACGAGTGAGGTAAAAGTTTGTATATACTAATAGATTGGAAAACGGTTTTATAAACGAATTTGGTATTAAAATAGTATTGAAATCGTTTGAGGAATTGAGTTTTGATATTTACTATTAGTATAGAAAACCTTTATATTTTTAAAGTGACAAATCACGAAGAAGATTGTAAGAACAATCAATCACAAAAATTCACATACGAAGACGTGAATAAAATCCAACGAAATCGATAAAGGATCCATCGAAATGGATATTCAAAAATCCCTAAAAAGAGTCATCAAAGTCATAATAGATGATAACAACAAATAGGATTATCACGAATCGATTTAAATTGGAATTTCAATCCAAAAAGGCAAATTGGACTCAAACAGCAGGTTCAGTCGACTGAACAGAGATTTTCAGTCGACTGACCCTGTACATGGAAATTTTCCAGGTTCAGGAAACTTTCTGTTTCCAGTTTCAGTCGACTGTGCAGAGATTTTCAGTCGACTGAATCATGCCTGGAAACTCTCGGGTTTCAGGTTCAGTCGACTGAACAGAGTTTTTCAGTCGACTGAATCATGCCTGGGCTGTTTTTCAGCCTTATTCAAATGAAGAGCAAACTCTTCCAAAATGCAACCGGACGGACATTGGCTCTAAGGGTTTATGCCAATCGGCAACCCGGCCCTATATGCTCCTCGATGCATCACTAAAAGCATGATCAAACATCCATAAAAGGATTTTACACAAATTTGGTTTAAAAACCCAAAAATTGGAATATTCACAAAACCAATCCAAATCAAGAGCAAATGCACATGAATAAGTGTTAGGAATTCATACCCAATAACCAAAGATAATTATAGTCAAAGATGTGAGATAAAAATCTCACCTTTTCACAAAATCTAACAAGAAGAAGCTTGAAAGCAAATGGAGAATCAACCTCTCTTCAATCACAACCCAAATGAGCTTGAATCTAAGCTCAAAAACAAGAACATTCCCGAAATTAGGTTTAGGAATTTCTGAAATTGGGAAGAGAATAAGTTGGAGAAGAAGAAGAGAAGCTTACCAATGCGTTCTTCTTGAGTTTGGAGCAAGGAATTTGATTTGCAAGAGAAACTAGGGTTTTGGAATTTTAATTTCCAATCTCTCCCACCATTAACACTCTAAAAACTGAAATGAGAAGAGAATGAGGGTGAGTGGGGAAGAGTGGCTCAGATTTGAGCATAAGTTAACATAGGGTTGAGCCTAAAAACCAAACCCAAAGTAAAAAGTAGCAGAAATCAACTTTCTCCAAACATATCGAAGCTTATACTCAAAAAGGTTGCAAACGGCATTTTAAACTCAATGGGAGTGGTCCCGAGCCCTAATTCGACCGTATGCAAAAAGTAGCTTTTCGGACTAAAATCCGACTAACGATAAAATATTTAAATAAAATATTTAAATATAAAATCGAAAAATATGCTGGTTGTTACAATAACACATGAAAGTGTACATCAGAGTAGTGGTCAAACAAGATCCAAACTATCACAAAAGAATAGCTACAAGTGCTAGACAAAAGAATAAGGATACATCAATGAGTCTATATCTCAAATGCATACAACAAAAACTACTAATCTAAGTAGTTAGCCAAAAGTCAGGGTGATAATCCCAGATGCGAAGTCAAGCAGAAGCACCTGTAACATCTCGGTCACTCGGGTATTATTTAATAAGAAAATAATAAACGGATCAGTCTAGCTATAAATATCAGATAAAATGATATAGAATAAGAGATATGGCGTAAACATATGATAACCATAAAGCCATACTTTGATAAATATGTAATTGAAAATGAACAAGAGATTAATTAATATCACAAGAATCTTCTCAAAGATAAAAAGGAATGTCATACTCTATATTTTTATTCATAAAAAGTTAATGACACACAAATTCACCAATGCATAAATATTGATAATACATATCACTGTAAATCACGAAATTTGGTGAAACACAAATTCTAGAAATCATCAATAGAAATCCAGAAATCACAAAAAAAAGGGGAGGCCTATCACAAAATGGGAGCATGAAAACTCACCAACACGTGTATCACAAAATGGAACGCTATTCCATGGTTGCTAACCATTAATTTTGAGCCGAAGCCCCACAAAACGGCCCGAAGACCATGGGTCGCTACCCCGCCAATTTGAGCCGAAGCTCCACAGTAACGGGGTTTAGTCTCCCTCGTAGACAAAGAGACATCGCGCATTTGCTAGTCAATCACAAAAATGATCATCAACGATCATCAATAAGTGTCAATTATAGTAAGCTAGTAAAAATATAAGCTTAGCTTAATGTCCCATAACCACTAGCTTAACTTGAATGTTTACGAACAAATTGTAAGTTTCCACTAGAAAATTGTCACAAGAGATTCAATCGAACAAGTCCAAGAATTAACCGGTGAAGTAAATGCATGCGTTTCATACCAATTGTTTTACTAAGCCGTTAAATTAGATTTCTCGTACGAGTGAGATGAAGTGACAAATCACAAAAATGATTGTAGAAACAATAAATCACAAAAATTCACATTCGAAGACGTGAATAAAACCCAAAGAATTCAATTCCAAATCCGTCAAAGTGGTAATACCCTTGCGACTCAACAGCCACGACTTATGACTTAACTTAAGTCAACATAAGAAATCAGCGGATCAAGAAATAGCATAGGGCTTAAAGCAGGTGCGACTTATCATGACCGAACGACCTAAGGTTGGAACGACCTAATGGCCGAGCGTGCGACCTAACATGGAACGACCTATGTTGGTTGCGACCTAAGGAGCTAGCGGCGTAACAGGCCGAGCAACCTAAGTGATGCAATGACCTAAGTGAAGAGCATGCCGACCTAAGTGGTAGGATCGAGCGACCCGTGTGCTGCGACCTAAGAGGTTGCGACCTATGTGCACGCGCGACTTAATAGGCCGAGCGACCTATCACGAGCGAACTAACACGGCGCGACCAAGCATGGCGCGACCAAATCAATGGCGAGCGACATAAGGAACTCGGGGCTTAAGGAGGTGAAGTAGGCCGAGCGACCTATTGTTTGAGCGACCGAACGACCTATGGCGTGTGAGAAGGCCGAGCGACCTAACGACCTAAGGGGTAAAGAAGGCCTGAGTGACCTACCGACCTAAGGGGTACAAGGCCGAGGAATGACCTAAGGACTAAACAAGGCCGAACGACCTAACTGGGGACGACCTAGCATGGCGAGACCTAACTGCAGGCCGAGAATCATTCATGTGCAGGCCGAGCGACCTAGGGGTTTGAAGTGCAAAAACTCTCCCAATTTGCAACCGATCGAGCACGGACGCTAAGGGATTATGCCCATTGGCTACCCGGTCCTATTGGCTCCTCGATGCATCACCAAAAACGTGTTCAAACATCAAAGTTAGGATTTTTAAATATTTGAACCCAAAACACTAAAAATTGGGATTTTCACCAATTCAGTCAAAACCAAAAGCAAATGCGCATGAATAAGTGTTAGGAATTCATTCCCAACAATCAAAGATAGTTATAGACAAAGATGTGAGATAAAAATCTCACCTTTACACAAAATTAATGAAGAAGAAGCTTGAAAGAAAAGGAAGAATCAATGGCTTCTCTTTGAATTTGGAGTTAGATGTTGGATTTGCAAATGAATCTTGAGCTTGGAGTTTTAATTTCCCATTCCTTCCTCCATTTCTGATGAAGCTTGAGTGTTAGGAAATGAAAGTAAAGTTATGAAGGGAAGGAGGTTGAGCTAGAGTAAATAGTTTAGGCTAATGGGCTAAACCAAACCCAAAGCACAAAGTGAAAAGGTGACAAAATTCCACTAATCTCCAAACATATCAAAGTTTATACTCAAAAAAATCGCAAACGGTGTTTTGGATCCAATGGAAGTGGTTCCGAGTCCTAATTCGACCGTATGCAAAAAGTAACTTTTTGGACTAAAATCCGACTAACGATAAAATATTAAAATAAAATATTTAAATATTTAATCGTAAAATATGCGGGTTGTTACAGACTCCCCTCCTTAAAGAAATTGCGTCCTCGCAATATTTAAGAAGAAAATATAAGGTAACAACCATGAAAGCATCTCAACACAAAAGAGATTTGAAACAAGAAATTCATCTCATGGAGCACGAGAAAGTAAGTCTGGATGTGTTTGCTCGATGAACTCTCTAGATTCCCAAGAGCAATCCTTAGGATTTGAGGACAATTGGACTTTAACAAGCGGAACATCTTTATTTCGAAGGCGCTTGACTTCCGAAGCAATAATACGTATAGGATGTTGCTCATAAGTTAAATTAGGCGAAACTTCAATTTCTTCCACAACACCGGGCTCAAGAATAGAATCAGAATCTCGAAGACATTTCTGCAATTGAGAAACGTGAAACACATCATGAATAGCATAAAACCGAGCCGGTAATAAAAGGTGATAAGCCACGGAACCAATTCGTTCGGTGATAGGAAATGGCCCAATATATCGAGGCGCTAATTTTCCCGATCAACTGAAACGTACAACACCCTTCATAGTTGAAACACGAATAAACACAAGATCTCTCACAGAAAATTCTAATTTCCTTCTCCGGTTATCGTCATAGGATCTTTTCCTACTCTGGGCCTCTTTCATCCTATGACGAATAAGGTCAATCTTGTCTGTGGAATCCCGAATAAAATCTGGACTTAAACCAGCTTCTCACCGGCCTCAAGCCAACAAGAAGGAGATCGGCATGGCCTTCCATAGGGTGCCTTTAAAGGTGCCATACCAATGCTATATTGGAAGCTATTATTATAGGAAAACTCAACAAGAGAAATATGATCTTCCCAACTTCCACCAAAATCAAGAACACATGCACGAAGAAGATCTTCAAGAGTTTGATTCACACGCTCAGTTTGTCCATCGGACTGGGGATGATAAGCGGTTCTAAAATTAAGCTTCATTCCCAAAGCTTTTTGAAGACTCTTCCAAAATCTACTAGTAAACAATGGATCACGATCACTAACAATAAAAGAAGGAACTCCATGCAATTTTACAATTTCTTTAATAAAGAGTTTGGCCAAGAGAGAAGCGGTTCGAGTGGACCGAATGGGAATAAAATGGGCGGATTTAGTAAGTCTATCGACTATCACCCATAAGCTATCATGACCCGAACGAGAATGGGGAAGGCCGTCTATAAAATCCATGGAAATTTGGTCCCACTTCCGAATTGGAATTTCTAAAGGTTGCAATAACCCGCTGGGCCTTTGGTGTTCGGCCTTAATGAGTTGACAAGTCATGCAACACTTAACAAAGTTAGCAATATCAGATTTCATTCCCTCCCAATAATAAAGTCGCTTCATATCCGTGTACATTTTACTACTACCGGGATGAATGGTAAATTTAGAATGATGAGAATCTTCTAAAATGCCTTTACGAAGATTACTAATATTTGGCACGATAAGTCTACCAAATTTTCGAATACCTCCACGAGAATAAATATCAAAGTCTTTCAAACCTTCAATATCAGTTTTATCCCTAAAATTTTGGCCAAGAAGAGCCAATACGGGATCTAGCTTTTGAGCTTCCAGAATGCGGTCTAAAAGAGAAGGGTGAGCTTCAAGGCTACATAAAACAAGAGATGAACATAAATCGGAAACACGATTTTGAATCTCACAAGTGGACAGAATTCCGAGATCATTCCATTCGGATATCATCATAGAAACAACCGCTTGTTGCTTATGACTAAGTGCGTCCGCAACACGATTTCCCTTTCTGGGAGTATAAAGAATATCAAGATCATAAGATGCAAGAAATTCGAGCCAACGTTGTTGACGCAAATTAAGTTTCTATTGAGAAAATAGATACTTCAAAGACTTATGATCGGTGTAAAGAATAAATTTTTCTCCCAAAAGATAATGATGCCAAATTCGAAGGGTGAAAACAATAGCCGCGAGTTCTAAATCATGAGTGGCATATCTAGTCTCGGCAGGCTTCAATTTCCTAGAAGCATAAGCAATAACACGTTCTCTTTGCATAAGAACAGCACCCAAACTAACGTGACTAGCATCGGTATAAACAATTAAATCTTGATTCCCCTTGGGAATAACAAGAATAGGAGCATCGGAAAGGAGTTCTTTTAATCTCTGAAAAGAAGCATCACATTTATCCGACCAAATGTATTTAACTCCCTTCATTGTCGAACTAGTAAGAGGCACGGAAATTTTTGAAAAGTTTTTTACAAAACGACGGTAATAACCCGCCAATCCAAGGAAGCTAGGGATCTCCGTCACACTCTCCGGTCTCTTCCAATTTTGAATCGCTTCAATCTTTGAAGAATCCACGGAAATTCCAGATTCGGAAATAATATGACCGAGAAACTTCACACGAGATTGCCAAAAGTGGCATTTAGAAAAAATTTCTTTCAGTCGATTACTCCTAAGAGTTTCCAACACAATCTGAAGATGTTTTTCATGCTCCTCCCGGTTTTAGAATACACAAGAATATCATCAATAAAGATGAGAACAAACCGATCGAGGAAGTCTTTGAAAACTCTGTTCATAAGGTCAACGAAATAAGCTGGAGCATTCTTTAAACCAAATGGCATGATAAGCCATTCATAAGATCCATAACGAGTATGGAAAGATATCAAAGGAATACTATCCTCTGCAATACGAAGCTGATGAAAACCGGTAGCTAAGTCTAATTGTGAGAAGACTCTAGCACCACTAAGTTGATCGAATAGATCATCAATCTGAGGTAAAGGATATTTATTCTTAATAGTAAGATCATTAAGCTTATGGTAGTCAACGTAAAGCCTAAATGTGCCATCGGATTTCTTCACGAAAGTAGCTGAGCTCCCCAAGGCAAGGAACTAGAGTGAATAAATTGCTTCGTCTCAACGCATCTCCTCATTTTCTTTATTAGACATACGATAAGGAGGACGAGTAATAGGTTGAGCTCCAGGGATGAGATTAATTTTGAAATCAATTGCTCGCTTAGGTGGTAATCCTAAAACGGGCTCAAATATATCGGAAAATTCACGAACAACGTGAATAAGAGAAATAATTCTTCCTCACCATCATTATCATCATCATGAGGATTTAAAGAATGTAAAGATGCAACCAAGCTGGAATCCGAATCTTTAAGGTAATTAGAAATCTGCTTCACAGATTGAGGATGTCGAAGATGAATAGTCCGCACAGGACATAGGATTTGGGCTTCATAGCGGTTAAGCCAATCCATTCCCAAAATCATTCCAAAGCCTAAGTAGCGCATAACATGCAAATCGGCTTGGAAAGAAAAATCACACAAAATAATCTCAACATCTTTACACAATAAATTGATTGTTGTGGATCCACCAACATGATTCGCAATTCTCAAAGAAGTAATTAAACACAAAACATCCAAAGAAAAAGTATCAACAAGTTCTTTTGAAATAAAAGAGTGGGACGCACCCGTATCAAAAAGAAATCGAATAGGTGACCACGAAATAAAATAATGTCATCAAGGATAGAATGAGAAATACCTTGACCACGAGATGTGTTGCCAGGGTGTTGAGCAACATTAAGCTTTCCCTCCTTGCTGTTTTGAAGTTTGGGACAAGAAGATAAATAATGATCCGGGCTTTTGCAATAGCGACAAGCACGAGGCTTTGAACACTTGTTCGCATAATGGTCCTTAGAACCACTGTTGTAGCATTGCCCACCACTTGAGGTAGAAGTCTTGGTTGTCGGAGGGGCTTACTTCACTTTCTTATTGTTGGGATAAGGACCTTTGAACTTATTAGGCCTTTTCTTGTTATTGAATTTTGGTTTGGCACCCATAACTTCAACATCACTCTCCCTATCTGCCTCTTCAAGACGAAGAGCGATATCAATGAGTTGATCAAAAGAAACTTCTAACTTTAGAAGTAATGGCTTCTTTAGATTTTTGTTCAAGCATAAACAAATCTTTGGTTTTTCTTCAATGGGGTGTTTATATACTCGACCCCATATTTATAAAGTGACTCGAGTGATGCGACATAGTCTATCACAGAGGATTCACCTTGAATAAGGTCGATGAAACGGCGAGCCAAAGTCACCTTCTCAGCTTCTGGCACAAATTTTAACTCGAAGCGTTCCCGGTATTTCTCCCAAGTAAGGTCTGCTTCATTTATTTCAGAAATCATAAGCTCATACCAATCTAATGCTCTTTCTTGGAGCATACTAGAGGCAACCTGAATACGTGAAGATCAATAAGATTCATGCGAGAAAAGATTCGATCGCACGTTCTCAGCCAAGCCTGGACTTCAATAATGGTTTTCAGAACCTTTGAATGGCTTCCCACCCAAATTGGTATAATCATTGCACAAACGTGCAAATCCAAACCTAGGGTGAGTAGACTCCGGATTAGATCCGGCTGCTTGAGCATTCCTTACTAGATCAAGAAGCTGCTGGGCAGACATAAATACACCATCTTGAGGAGTAGCACGATATTGACCGGAGCTGGGACGGCCAGGTCTAACCATTTCTCTTCCTTTTGAAAGAAAGAATGAAGAAGGATAAGGTTATTCACCAAATGAATATCAAGCAATCTTGATAGATAAACAAGGAATCATAAAGAAAATAGGATGAATCGGTACGAAGACTCGAATTAAATCCTAAAGCACGACTCCTAAGATGGACTTGGGACAGTGATCCTTGCTAGATTATTCTACATTGTTTTGAAGACTGGCTCTGATACCAAGCTGTGATGCCCCACCTCTATACCCACTCTAGACAAGGACACTACGGTGTAATGCCGTCAACTAGCATGGAGAATGAGGCAGTTGAGGAGCGACCATCCGCGTAATTGCTTTGTGAGAGCACCGATATGTCAGATAGTACAACATGCATCTGGTAGAAAATTCGACATACCGATACAAACTCAAAGCTACTACCCGGTGGCTATATATATTCTTTAGAAATAAACATAACACAAGCCAGTCACAGACATCCATATCACAAAGGCGGAAATAGATATGAATATATAACACATGAAAGTGTACATCAGAGTAGTGGTCAAACAAGATCCGCACTATCACAAAAGAATAGCTACAAGTGCTAGACAAAAGAATATGGATACATCAATGAGTCTATATCTCAAATGCATACAACAAAAACTATTAATCTAAGTAATTAGCCAAAAGTCAGGGTGATAATCCCAGATGTGAAGTCAAGCAGAAGCACATGTAACATCTCGGTCTGACCTGAGTATTATTTAATAAGAAAATAATAAACGGCTCCGCCTAGCTATAAATATCAAATAAGATGATATAGAATAAGAGATATGACGTAAACATATGATAACCATAAAGCCATACTGTAATAAGTATGTAATTGAAAATCAACAAGAGATTAATCAATATCACAAGAATCTTCTCAAAGGTAAAAAGGAATGTCATACTCTATATTTTTATTCACAAAAAGTTAATGACACGCAAATTCACCAATGCACAAATATTGATAAAACATGTCAATGTAAATCACAAAAATCGGTGAAACACAAATTCTAGAAATCATCGATGGAAATCCAGAAATCACAAAAAAAAGGGAGGCCTATCACAAAACGAGAGCATGAAAACTCACCAACACGTGTATCACAAAATGGAACGCTATTCCATGGTTGCTAACTATTAGTTTTGAGCCGAAGCTCCACAAAACGGCCCAAAGACCATGGGTCGCTACCCCACCAATTTGAGCCGAAGCTCCACAGAAACGGGGTTTAGTCTGCTTCGTAGACAAAGAGACATCGCGCATTTGCTAGTCTAAATCACAAAATTGATCATCAACGATCATCAAGAAGTGCCAATTACAGTAAGCTAGTAAATATATAAGCTTAGCTACTTGTCACATAACCACTAGCTTAACTTGAATATTTACGAACAAATTGTAAGTTTCCACTAGAAAATTGTCACAAGATATTCAATCGAACAAGTCCAAGAATTAACCGGCGAAGTAAATGCAAGGTTTCATACCATTTGTTTTACTAGGTCGTTTAATTAGATTTATCTTACGAGTGAGATGAAGTGACAAATCACAAAAATGATTGTAGAAACAATAAAACACAAAAATTCACATTCGAAGACGTGAATAAAATCCAAAGAATTCAATTCCAAGTCCATCAAACTGGTAATACCCTTGCGACTCAACAGCCACGACTTACGACTTAACATAAGTCAACATAAGAAATCAGCGGCTCAAGAAATAGCATAGGGCTTAAAGCAGGTGCGACTTATCATGACCGAGCGACCTAAGGTTGGAACGACCTAATGGCCGAGCGTGCGATGTAACATGGAATGACCTATGTTGGTTGCGACCTAAGGAGCTAGCGGCATAGCAGGCCGAGCGACCAAAGTGATGCAATGACCTAAGTGAAGAGCAGGCCGACATAAGTGGTAGGACCGAGTGACCCGTGTGCTGCGACCTAAGAGGTTGCGACCTATGTGCACGCGCGACTTAATGGGCCAAGCGACCTATCACGAGCGACCTAACACGGCGCGACCAAGCATGGCGCGACCAAATCAATGCCGAGCGACTTAAGGAACTCGTGGCTTAAGGAGGTGAAGTAGGCCGAGCGACCTACTGTTCGTGCGACCGAACGACCTAAGGCGTGTGAGAAGGCCGAGCGACCTAACGACCTAAGTGGTAAAGAAGGCCTGAGCGACCTAAGGGGTACAAGGCCGAGCAACGACCTAAGGACTAAACAAGGCCGAGCGACCTAAGTGGGGACGACTTAGCATGGCGCGACCTAACTGCAGGCCGAGAATCATTCATGTGCAGGCCGAGCGACCTAGGGGTTTGAAGTGCAAAAATTCTCCCAATTTGAAACCGATCGAGCACGGACGCTAGGGGATTATGCCTATAGGCTACCCGGTCCTACTGGCTCCTCCATGCATCACCAACAACGTGTTCAAACATCAAAGTTAGGATTTTTAAAGATTTGAACCTAAAGCACTAAAAATTGGGATTTTCACCAATTCAATCCAAACCAAAAGCAAATGCACATGAATAAGTGTTAGGAATTCATTCCCAACAATCAAAGATAGTTATAGACAAAGATGTGAGATAAAAATCTCACCTTTACACAAAATTAATGAAGAAGAAGCTTGAAAGCAAAGGAAGAATCAATGGCTTCTCTTTGAATTTGGAGTTAGATGTTGGATTTGCAAATGAATCTTGAGCTTGGAGTTTTAATTTCCCATTCCTTCCTCCATATTGGATGAAGCTTGAGTGTTAGGAAATGAAAGTAAAGTTATGAAGGGAAGGGGGTTGAGCTAGAGTAAATAGTTTAGGCTAATGGGCTAAACCAAACCCAAAGCCCAAAGTGAAAAAGTGACAAAATTCCACTAATCTCCAAACATATCAAAGTTTATACTCAAAAAGATCGCAATGGTGTTTTGGAACCAATGGAAGTGGTTCCAAGTCCTAATTCGACCATATGCAAAAAGTAAATTTTCGGATTAAAATCCGACTAACGATAAAATATTAAAATAAAATATTTAAATATTCAATCGTAAAATATGCGGGTTGTTACAGACTATCAATATTGGCCATTGCGCTGATCGTTTCGAAGATATAGGGAACCAGATTAATTTCTCGAAAACACTTCGATCTGGTTTGTGTGCTTTCGTGGGTAAACAAGTTAGAATCGAAGATGGAGTAGTGAAGAGCAAGGGTTATTCGCTACTAATCCTGAGGATGATTCCAAAATGGATGTAGTAGGAGTAGTGCCTTCGGTTCCGTTCGAACCCGGGACGGACTTGTATGGATGAATGCTTTCAGAACATCATCAGGTGGACGATGGGCATTCTAAGTGAAACGATCTAAAGGAAACGTTTAGCCTCGAGCCTCATCAACCGAGAATGATCGAAAATCAGGGGTTATGCAGCAAAGGCTAGGTAGGTAGCGCCCATTAGGGTGAGGTCATCCCTGTCTAGATGTCCCTTTTTATTCGGTTTAGTGGTGCGGTTGCTAATCCCAACCGCGGGGTGATCTTGCTCGGGATTATCTAGTAATGGGTAGTCCCGGTCTTGTGTTGCAGAGGGTCGGGAGTGATCCTCGGTACAGTGATCTAGGCCATGTACTGTGACAGGTGGTACCCCAGTGCCTAGTCATTAGTTGGAAATCCATTCTCCCTACGTGCCTTTTAAGATTTTTGTTTGTATAACCCACTTTGTGGCTAGTAGCTGGAATTTAATCATGTAACAATTTTGGCTATTTTAATAAGTATTTGTAGATAAACCCTATTATAATATCAGAGGATTTAATAAAATGTGTTTTAGCCATCGTAAGGTAAAAACCCGACATGTTTATTTGTAGCGTGGTCTTACGAGATGCTTTTGTTATCGAAGGATTTTGAAACTTTAATAATCAATTTGAGTGTGGTTTTCTCACGCTGGTATTCTAGACTGACTCGGGTGTTATTTAACTACAATGCTCGGGTCAGACCGAGTATTATATGATACAGGAAAGGATGCTGTGGAGCTCAGGAGACGAGCTGGATGGCGATACATACTTTCGTGTTTGTGTTAAATATTCCGCTATGTATTCAGATTGTGAGTACAGGTTATGATTACTGTCCATATGTGTGACGCCCCACCTCTATACCCACACTAGCCAAGAACATTACGGTGAATGCTGTCAACTAGCACGGAGAATAAGGCTGTTGAGGAGCGACCGTCTGTGTAATTGCTTTGTGCGAGCATCGATATGTCAGATGGTATAACATGCTACTTTATCAAGAGGAAATCCGACATACCGACACAAACTCAAAGCTACTACACAGTGGCTATAATATCTTCGGAAACAAATACAGAAATAAACATAACATAAATCAGTCACACATAATTCATATCACAAAGGCGGAATAAGATATGAATATTACACATAAAAGTGTACATCAGAGTAGTGGTCAAAAGATCCACAATAACACAAAATAATAGCAACAGGTGCTATACAAAAGAATACATCAATGAGTCAATATCTCAAGAGTATACAACAAGAACTACTAATCTAAGTAGTAAGCAAAAGGTCAGAGTAATGGATCCCTGGAGAGAAGTCAAGCAGAAGCACCTGCAACATCTCGGTCTAACCCGAGTATTATTTAATAAGAAAATAATAAACGGATCAGTCTAACTATAAATATCAGATGAAACGATATAGAGTAAGAGATATGACTAAACACATAATAACCACAATGCCAAGCTGTGATATATATATAAGTAATTGAAAATCAACGAGAGATTAATCAATATCACCAAATCTACACAAGAATCAAAGAAATGTCATACTCCTCATTTCGTTCACCAAACAATAAATATTGACAATTATATCAATGCCAATCACAAAAGTCAGTGACACACAAATTCACCAATGCACAAATATTGATAAAACTTATCAATGGAAATCACGAAAATTGGTGAAGCACAAATTCTAGAAATCATCTCAAGAAATCCAGAAATCACAAAAAGGGGGAAGGCCTATCACAAACGGGAGCATAAAGCCCACCAACACGTGTATCACAAACGGAACGCTAATTCCATGGTTGCTAACCATCACAAATTGAGCCGAAGCTCCACAAACGGCTCGAAGACCATGGGTTGCTACCCCACCAAATTGAGTCGAAACTCCACAAAACGGGGTTTAGTCTCCCTCGTAGACAAAGAGACATCACACATTTGCTAGTCTAAATCACAAAGATGATCGTCATGATCAACGAGAAGTGTCGATTACAGTAAGCTAGTAAATATATGAGCTTAGCATCATGTCCCATAACCACTAGCTTAACGTAAATATTTACGAACAAATTGTAGATCTCCACTAGAAAATTGTCACAAGAGTTTCAATCGAACAAGTCCAAGAATTAACCAACAAAGTGAACGCAAGCGTTTCATACCACTTGTTTTACTAAGTCGTTTAATTAGATTTCTCATACGAGTGAGGTAAAGGTTTGTATAACTAATAGATTGGAAAACGGTTTTATAAACAAATTTGATATTAAAATAGTATTGAAATCGTTTGAGGAAAGAGTTTTGATATTTACTACTAGTATAGAAAACCTTTATATTTTTAAAGTGACAAATCACAAAGAAGATTGTAAGTACAATCAATCACTAAAATTCACATTCGAAGACGTGAATAAAATCCAAAGAAACCGATAAAGAATCCATCGAAATGGATATTCAAAAATCCCTAAATAGGAGTCATCAAAGGCATAATAAATGATAACAACAAATAGGATCATCACGAATCGATTTAAATTGGAATTCTCAAGCGAATAGGCAAGCAGGCAAAACACTGCATTTTCAGACGTCTGAATATTACGTTTCAGACGTCTGAATCTGGGGTTCAGGGCATTCCCTGAACCTAGGCCAAAAATGGCCAAACGATTATCGGAACCGATCGAACGAGCAAATGGCGATGACTAAGGAATTACGTCGAACGACAACCTAGCCTAAACGGCTCTTCGATACGCCTCAAATATCAATGTCCAAATATCCATAATAGGATTTTCATAAATTAGACCAAAACACCAAAAATTGGAATATACACGAAATCGATCCAAACCAAAATCAATTGCACACGAATAAACGTTAGGAATTCATACCTAACAATCGAAGATAATTATAGACAAAGATGTGAGATAAAAATCTCACCTTTTTACAAAATCAAACAAGAAGAAGCTTGAAAGCAAATGGAGAATTAACCTCTCTTCAACACAACCCAAATGAGCTTGAATCTATGCTCAAAACAAGAACATTCCCAAAATTAGGTTTAGGAATTTCTGAAATTGGTAAGAGAATAAGTTGGAGAAGAAGAAGGAGATGCTTACCAATGGGTTCACTAGAGTTTGGAGCTAGAAGTTGGATTTGCAAAGCAAGCTAGGGCTTAGGAATTTCTATTTCCCATTCTCTTCCACCATTGTTGCTAAAGCTTGAGTGTTTAAGCAAAGAGGAGAAGTTATAAAGAGAAGGGGGTTGGGCTGAGCTAATAAGGGTGCAGTCCAAACCAAAGTCATAAGCGGGAAAAAGTAGCAAAAATCAACTATCTCCAAACATATCGAAGCTTATACTCAAAAAGGTCGCAAACGACATTTTAAACTCAATGGGGGTGGTCTCGAGTCCTAATTCGACTGTTTGCAAAAAGTAGCTTTTCGGACCAAAATCCGACGAACGATAAAATATTTAGATAAAATATTTAAACAGAAAATCGATAAATATGCGGGTTGCTACAATATGTGTGATATGTATACTCTGATGATGTAATGTATAAAAAAAATGTATTTGTTCTTGTGTAAAGATCATTGATTATCTATTATATTTTATTCCACTGCGATGGTTAGATTATGATGTTGTTTTCTATTTTCTTCTTCTACCTCTTCTTCTTTAATCCAAATGGTTCGTATTTCCGTACATCTTGAGTTGATTGATGGAGAATACTATCATCTCAAGGGGTACAGAACTACGCGTCGTTTCACTAGGTTTAATTATCATTCTCCTATTCTATACATTTATATGCACTTTTTAACTGTCATATTTCTCATTTGATGCATATATGTCCATCTGTGACCTCCTCAAACAGAAAAGCTTCCAGCATAGATTTGACTATTGTAATTCCTTCTTTATTTCCTTTACCCTTTTCACAAGCTATAGTGTTGTAATTGAAAAATAATAATTGACAAGTTCGTGTTTTGAATTTTATGTAATTACAGATATAATCAAAGAAACAAAGTCAGAAATCTTACTTCTCATTTTCATTGAATTTGAAGAAAGTTAGAACTTTCTTTCGTTGCTCTTCAATCAGTGGTAGTAGAATTTTGCTTTTTGTGATATCTCTACTCTTATAAGCTTTGCTTGATGAAGAGTACCCATCAACATCAATGAGTTCTTAATTATAAACTATTTTTAATTCTTCGTTTTTTTCTTGCATGCTATCTCTTTCGGTTTCTTCTTCATAATCGATTTCTTCAATTTTTTTCCATCTTCTTCAATTCACTTGTATTTTCCTGCTTTTCTTCCTCTGTTTGTGCTTCATCTTTATCTTCTCTTTCAGGCCCATTTTTTCATTTTCCTTTTCAGATTCTTCCGTTTTAGCTTCCTCTTTTTGTTCTGTGTTGTCATGATTTTTTTTCTCTATTTTTCTGGAATGAACAATTTCATATTGGTAATCAGGATCAATTTTATTCATTCTTGGATGCTTTTTAACCCTTAAAATTAATGAGCTTGGTTTTTTGGGTGCGTTTTCATGCAAACTTGGGCATTTTCATGATGTGTTTGAGGGTTTCTTCTGATCTTCTTGTTTTTTTCTTCGTGCATCAGCTGAATTTGCTGAGTTATATTAAGATCAAATGTTGGTGGTTGTATTTCCTCTCCTGCTTTTGATTCCAAAATCTTGATTTCTTTTTTCAATTGTATTATAATGCATTCTCCTTCCATCCTTTTTTGTCTCTCTTTCTCTAACTGCTCTTTAGTCTTCTTCAACTTTTGTTCTACATCTACAATGTACTACTGTAGCGACTGGACTTGCTTTTCTGAAGGTTCTTCCAATTTTTGTTTTTTCATTGTTCCAACATTCTTATTTGAATCAAACAAAACAAATTTCGTTGGTTTGTTTATTCAAGAAGCGTCATTTCATTTTCAGTCATATTTCTTATTTCAACGAAAATCTATATAATAACATAAAATGTTAATGAATGAGCAACAGGAGGTGAATGAACTAATGCTATAAATAATTGTCATTTTTCATATAATGTTATATCTAACTGCCATGTAACAGCCCCGATATTTTCAGCCATTCGCATCCACACATGTCGGACTTGAATTGCTCAAAATACAGCATTGTAATAAAATTTGGAGCAAATAAAACTAATCAAAGAATCAAACACATAGAAATATCAGAATAACTCGCAGCGGAAATAAAAATACCATAGTAGTTCATGAAGCTACTATGACAAAGTCTCAAAACAAAATACATAATATCAGTCTGAAATCAAACACAACAGAGATTCCAAATACATAGAAGTCTATTAATACAAGAGCTGAAATAGAACAACTGAAACTGGAATAGATAGATGATTAGATAAGCAGAATCTCCTGCGATTCCTATCTCCAGGAAGAGAAATCCTAAGCTGTGAATACTCACGCTGACCCGAGCGTAAAATAAAACAAAAAAACTCTCGAGTCAGGACATACATACTTATACAATATAAACCAACTCAAGTGAACTGTAGTAATAATGCACCAGGACTTAGAGGATGTCTGGGATCGCCCATCCTCTAAGGATCCATTAAACCATCACTTAAACGGTAATGAACGCTTTCAAAGAAATGCCTATATTAAAGTAAACTATATTAAATCAAATATCATTTCAAAATTCAATATCATTTCGAATCCCTTTTAAAATTTCAAAATATCATTTCCTTCCAAAACCTCATTAATTTTTTATTTAATTTAAATACCATTCCAATTCATATTTCAAAATAGTTCATATTTCAAATCAAAATACTCCATTCAAACCAATTAAAATGAAGTTATTATACTTTTAAAAAAATCAAATATTCCATTCCCAAAAATTTAGTCTTCTCGGAATTCATTTATTCACTTAAATTTATTAAAACGGTGAAATTTCAACTTTCGAAGCATTTAGAAAATACTACGGTAAGTTACATTTGAAAAAAAATTCTATTAAGCAAAGACAGCATTTAAAACTGCTGTAATAGTTCAGGTTCAAGTTTTAGTTTCTACAACTACAACACTCACAAAGTGTTGTAATATCACTTAGTTAAATTTTAGTTATAGTTCAATATTATCAACTACATCACTTTAAAATGTTGTAATATCCTTTACTTATCAATACAAGTTAACTTCAGAAATGAGAGCATTTTTGACATGCTGTTAATTAAATTCCAGATTTTCAATACAATTTCAAAAACAATTTAAACTTTGATTTTTAATTCTTTTAACTTATAAAAAATCATATTTTCTCACTCAAAAATTATTCATTTAAATACTCGTTAACTTATGATTTTTATAAAGTAAATTTTTATACATAAAAACAAATTTTTAAATAATTCACTTATTAAATTCAAGCATACAAATTTATCATTCTTTGCATTTTTAAAATTAACTTAATAATTAAGTTTTAATAACCATTTTAAAATATAAAATTAATTTCCATTTTATTTTATTTTCTTAACATAACTGTTATTTTAAATCAAATTTCACAATTCAATGTTAATTCATATTTCAATTTTACACTTTTAAGCACTTATTTAATTAACCATTTTAAATTCATAGAAAAATCAATAACACTTTATTGATTTCATTTTAAATTCAAATTTAAAATCAAATTATCATATTTTACATTTTGAAATACTTAAACCCCATTTTTGAACAAAATCTCAAATTTCAAAATTAATTTACATTCCAAATTTCAACTTAATCAATCATTTGCTTCACTTATTTAACTTGTAGAAAATCATTAATACATTATAAATATTATTTTTAATTCAATTAAATCAAAATATCATAAATTTACAATTTTAAAATACTTAAAAATTTAGAAAACAACTTTATATAAAATAACCACGAGTCTGTACAATATTTTCGAACCTTGGTGAAGTGATACAGATAATATATCATTTCAATCCGTAATTTACAAAGAAAAATCTGGTTTCTATCATTTCAAACCCGCAATCTCAAGTTAAATAAAATAAATAAAAATCGTTCAGGCCTATCATTTCATCCCATAACGATTTTTTCCTATTCTAAAGTCCATTCGGGTATGTATCATTTCAACCCAGAGTGATTCTATTCTACAGGGAACTGGCAGTGTGAGAACGGAATAAAATAGACAACATAGAAACATATAGCAGTAACAGATGATATGGTAGGTTTATAAACAGGGTTAACATCGTATAATTCATATCACAGGAAGGTATAACATGATATAATATTCTACACATTCACTTGCGATCAATTCACAGTTATATAAGTATGGATGTCAAGTGTGAATTACTCACATGTTTACGCTTGAGATAGCAAAATAAAGCACACAAACAAAATCCAAAAAGCACGATAGCACGACTTTGACTTGAGTGGAGTGGAGAGCCAAGTGTTAGTCTTGTATTTGACAACAAAACAAAGCAAGATATAGATATAAATACACTACTAAAACTATTGGAACAAAAATGGAAATAAAGTCTACAAACACATCACAAAACTTTTTCAATTTGTTTTGCTTGACTCCAAATCATTTTTTCTCGACCACCATACAACTTTGGTTTGGCCATGATGATATTTTGGGCTAGGGTATTGCATGTATGGGCACGGCTACAATGAGTTGAAGGGGTTTTGAGTTATAACATGAAGGGAGATCAAAGGTTAAGGCAACAAAAATAGTTTTGGTGCAACTTTATAGGCTCGACCATGCATGGATGGGCTCGGCCATGGCATGGTTCAGGTTAGGTGGTGGCTGGAGAGATGGCTAGTGGTGGTGAACAAGCAGGTGGTGGTGGCTAAGGGGGAGGACGAAGTGGAAAATGAAGGGTATGTGCAAACTAAGTTCGGTTATGGCATGTTTTTCAAGGATTTTGCAACTTTTTGATATGATTGCACCATTGGATGGCCACGGAAAATTTTGGTCAGAGGAGAGGGATGTCAGGCCATATATGGTGGTGGTAAGGAGGTGGTGTGGTGGTTGGAGGAGGTGGTGAGGTGATAGGCCGAGCAAAGTGCATGAAGAAACAAGCAAAACTAATTGAAAAATCAATAGAAAAAAAGAAAGAAAAGTAGAAAAAAATTAGAACAAGACATTATCTTTTCTCAGATCTTTATTGTGCATGAGAACTGAAATGAGAAAGACTTTTCTCATTTGAAAATTCAATACAAAAGATATGGCTATTTTCTTGGGAAAGGTCGGTCAAAGAAAATGAAAAGACTAGCATTGAAAAGTCATAAGTTTAAAAGACTTTTGTCTCCTGAAATTTCCTATTTTCTTTATTCAAATAAAACAAAAGAAAAAACATACAAATAAAATAAAAATGAAAACAAAATAAAGTGAAAATGAAATAAATAAATAAGTTTTAGGAAAAATAGAAAAATATGATAAAATAGTTATTAAATTGAAACTAGAATTTAAAAATATAAACAATATACAATTATCGTTGGAAAATTATAACTATACTTATAAATTGTTTAGAAAAATAAAATATATATATATATAAATAACATGTCATATTAGACATATATACACAAACTAGAAAAAGATACGTCAAATGAAAATTATTTATATAATTTAAATAAACAATTTTGTCAAATAAAACAATTTTCATACAATATTGTAAAAAGCATAACTTTCACAATATAAATCAGATTTCGACGAAATGAAAAATGGTATTCTTGAAATTTAATTTATTTTCATAATAAAAGATAAAATTCAAAAATTAAAATATTTAAATTCTAAATTTAATAGTCAAAGTTTGACCATATTTACCAAAATTCACATTTTTGGAAAATTTTCTATTTATTAATGATTGGAATTATAATTCACGTAAAATTCAAAATTTATATTAATATACCAAAATTTATTCAGTTTAATAATAAAATAAGGTTTTTAAATCAGAAATCAATTTAAAATAAATGAAAATATACAATTAAAATAATCACAAAATACCGGGTTGTTACACTCTCCCTCACTCAAACCTTTTCGTCCTCGAAAAGAACGAACAATGAAAAATAAGAAAAAGCAAGATAGAAAAGCAAATAGTACCTGAAACAAACAATTTCGGATTTGAAGCATGAATGCTCTCCTCCGTCTCCCATGTACAATCCCGATTATTTGTTCTCCGTTGTACTTTGATCAGACTAACAGATTTCCTTCTTAGCTCCTTCGTACCTCTGTCGACAATACGAAGTGGCTTCTTCCCGACAGTCAGGTTAGGCTCTATAGCTAAACTAACGAGAGCAAAAGGCTGAACCATAAGAGATGTGTTATGAAGATACCAGCAAAGATGTGAGACGTGGAATGCATCATGCACTCCAGAAAGCTTCTCGGGCAAATCTAAAGGTTAAGCTAAAGAACCAACTCTTTCCACAATGCGGAACGGACCCCCAAAGAGGAAGAAGGTAGGAATAGCTAGAAGGGAAAAATAGGTTGAAAGACAAGGATAAACCATATTTGTAAAACTAAATAAATTTCAATTAAAAATTTTATAACATTTTAAACATTTAATAATATGATGAATAGTCATTTGATTCAAATTTGTTAGTTCAAAGTAAACAATATTTAAGACATTATAAATTATTTAGAAAAGTAAAATAAATGATCAAAATCTCCTTTATATAATACTTTATCAAAATACTTTTATAACTCGATATCTTAACAAGTTTACTCTCGTTCCTGCAGACTCTGGCCATGCGTTGATCAGGCGCAAAGCTAGAATTCTCCAGGTACTTAGTAGACTTGTTTCAACACCTAGTGAAAATACTGTAAAACTTTTAAAAATAGATATGGAAAGTACAATCCAAACAAAACAATCCAACCAAAACATTTGTCTAACCATGAATCGCACATACACAATGGTTACGCCTGGATTCCCCAGGAAACATCTTTATTCGTAAGCTATCTCAGCCCTGCGAATTACGCCATGATGACTAGTAGACTGTAGATACACAATTTACGCTTGGATCCCCCAGGAAACATCCGTACTTGTAAGCTATCTCAGCCTACAGATTTCGCTACTAAAAATGACCTGCGTAGATCGTAGATACACAATGGTTACGCCTGGATCCCCCAAGAAAGATCCGTACACTCAAGCCATCTCAGCCAGGCGAATTACGCTATGCAGTCGCGCTCGTAAGACCATGGAGATCGCCATGGAATTCGATGGACACTCGAGTATCTTATCCGGAAGACCCAAATAAGAGAAAGTAATATCAATAGAATGAATCCATAGTGTGGCCACAAAGAGGATATCAAGCAAAAGGCACTTTCCATATCTTTACTTTGAAAATATGTATCATATAGTACCTTTTCAAACCAATTTCAGATATCATACTTATATAATGTCCATTATATATAAGATTCCATTTTCAAATCGAATACTTTCCAAATAAATAGTATATCAAATCACACTTATATAGACTTCGATTATATAAGATTTCTCTTTCCAAATTGTGTATCTTTCCAAAACGGTAGTTTTCAAATCAACTTCATACTTATACAAATCAATTTTGTCTAAATTCGGTAACTCCCAAATCAAGTATTTAATAAAATAAGGTTCTCAATTTCAATTCCATTCAATAACGTTTCAGTCTCAAAATCATATATGATTTCGCCAAATCATTTCTTCCAAATTATATATATTCAGTTTCAAAGCTTCTTAAAACAATAGATTTAGAAAATAATCCAAATTTCCAAATAAACAATATTTATGTTGAACAAATCCGTTTCTAAAGTCATCATGTAAATGCTGGGTTTAAATTTCAATCTATTTTCGAAACCAAATCTTTTCCCCAAGAATCACTTATCTTTAAAAATGATTACCAATTCTAAAACCTTCCTTTAAATCCTTTTTTTACTATATTTTTATTTTTTTATTTGAAAGATCTTCTTTACCTTTGAAAATTATTATTTTTATATATATAGTTTTATAAAAAATGTTATTAAGTTAAAACATTTAAATTAAATTTTATTCAAAATATTTTGAAAACTAAATTTTATTCAAAACGTTTCAAAACTAAATTTCATATTAGTATAATTCAAAATAGTTTTATTCATTAACTTAACAAAACAGTTTCAAACTTATTTAAATTACATTAAAACATACAAAACTAAACTTATATACTTTATAAAACTTACATACAAAACTAAGTTAAATTGACCTTGATTTGGACGTGCTCGAACTTTAAAATAGTCGAAGAAACCAAATTTTCAAATCCAAGAGTTGGAAATCAGCAACAAATCACTAAATCAATTCCAATCGATAAGGTTATACCAAAACAAATCTGAAACTCGAGGATTGAACACCGACTTACTTTAAATCATTCTGAAATATATATATATATACATATATCTTTCGAATATCAAATCATCCTTCGGAATTTTGAAATCAAAATTTGGTTTCACAAAATCATTCGCATAACAAAGCTACTAGAGTAGCCTCTTCCCCACTTTGAAACTCGAAAATCAATGTCGATGATGCGTGCACTCATCATCGAAATTATTTTCCAACGACACAAGTGAGTTCTGGACTTCTATTTTCTTGAAACTTCTTTGAAATCTCTTCAAATTCATTGGAATTCATTCGAATATATTTGAAATATTTCTTATTCGGAAAATATCTTTAAGTCGTATTGTTATTATATATTTTCCATAATCTTAAAATCGATTTCAAAACACCGGAGTTCGATTCCTCGAAACTCAAATTCAAAACCCTTTAGTTATAAATCATTTTGTATAAATCAAATTTCTTGTAATTTTTTTTCAAAATTACAAATCCTTTCAAAGCTTCAAATTCATGTTTTTAAAAAGTATATAATCCATATCGAAAACATTTCATTTCTATATATAAAATGTAGTCATCCTTATCAAACTAATAGTTCCAATGTATGCACAATTTCAAAATACAACCAAACAAAATTTTCCAAGGGATGATTCAAGGATGGGTTTCAAGCAAACAGAGATTCGAATTTGGAGGAACTCTAATCAAATAGAATTCTGGTTCGAAGATAAGCTCGAACAAGATGAGAAAATTTAATTACCAAATAGAAGATGGATAAGCCTTTATAAATCACGGGCGACCTTAACTGGTCAACCATGACTTCAGAAATATAGTCAATTCGAAAATCTAAGGCAAATCGACATCCGATCGCCAGAGATAGAATCCAGATAGAGCAGTAGATTGACAGCATTGACATTCGAGGATACAGAAATCCGGTGAATCAATGCCAATTGTAAAGGAGTTTAAACCCTTTACAAATCATTCAAAGATTTGCGGAATCACCAATCTTTATAGAGGTCACTCAAAGCGGAGTTATGGAATACCCCAAAATCAAAAGGATAAAAATAGGGTAGACAAGACTGGATTTCAGAACAAGTGGTAGCATTCCAATGTTCAAGGAATCTAAATCGATAAGAATCCTAACCAAGAAATTACTAACAAGGTGGATACAGAAGGGATGAAGTTTAGAAAATCTTGATTTCAAAATAAGAAGAAAAATTGTACCAATATAATCTTTAAAAAAAATCCTTTGAAATCATTTGGAAATCATTTTATACTTTGAAAACACGTCCTCTCACAAAGAAATGATTCTGAGATTAAGTTCACTCATTCTACGGTATTTCTACCCTATCTCTAATGAGTTTTTGCTCCGCAGGTTTGCCTAAAAACCAAAGCTCTAATACCAACTGTAACAGCCCGATATTTTCAGCCATTCGCATCCGCACATGTCGGACTTGAATTGCTTAAAATACCACATTGTAATAAAATTTGGAGCAAATAAAACCAATCGCAGAATCACAGACACAGAAATATCAGAATAACTCACAGCGGAAATAAAAATACCATAGTAGTTCATGAAGCTACTATAGCAAAGTCTCAAAACAAAATCCATAATGTCAGTCTGAAATCAAACACAATAGAGATTCCAAATACATAGAAGTCTACTAATACAAAAACTGAAACAGAACAATTGAAACTGGAATAGATAGATGACTAGATAAGCAGAATCTCCAGTGATTCCTAGCTCCACAAAGAGAAATCCAAAGCTGTGAATACTCCGGCTGACCCGAGCGTAAAGTAAAACATAAAACACTCGAGTCAGGACATACATGCTTATACAATGTAAACCAACCCAAGTGAACTGTAGTAATAATGCACCAGGACTTAGAGGATGCTTGGGATCGCCCATCCTTAGAGGATCCGTTCAACCATCACTTAAATGGTAATAAACGCTATCATGGAAATGCCTATATTAAAGTAAACTATATCAAATCAAATATCATTTCAAAATTCAATATCATTTCAAATCCCTTTTAAACTTTCAATATATCATATCCTTCCAAAACCTCATTAATTTTTTATTTAATTTAAATACCATTCCAAATCACATTTTAAAATGGTTTATATTTCAAATCAAATACTCCATTTAAACCAATTAAAATGAAGTTATTATACTTTAAAAAAAACCAAATATTCAATTCCCAAAAATTAGTCTTTTCAGAATTCATTTATTCGCTTAAATTTATTAAAACTGTGAAATTTCAGCTTTCGCAGCATTTAGAAAATACTACGGTAAGTTACATTAGAAAACAATTCAATTAAGCAAAGATAGCATTTAAAACTGCTGTAATAGTTCAGGTTCAAGTTGTAGTTTCTACAACTACAGCACTTACTAAGTGTTGTAATATCACTTAGTTAAATTTTAGTTATAGTTCATTTGTATCAACTACAACACTTTAAAATGCTGTAAAATCCTTTACTTATGAATTCAAGTTAACCTCAGAAATGATAGCATTTCTGAAATGCTGTTAATTAAATTCCAGATTTTCAATACAATTTCAAAAAAAAATTAAACTTTGATTTCTAATTCTTTTAACTTATAAAAAATCATATTTTCTCACTCAAAAATTGTTCATTTAAATACTCGTTAACTTACGATTTTTATAAAGTAAATTTTTATACATAAAATCAAATTTTTAAATAATTCGCTTATTAAATTCAAGCATACAAATTTTCCATTCTTTGTATTTTAAAAAATTAATTTAATAATTAAGTTTTAATTACCATTTCAAAATATAAACATAATTTCCATTTTATTTTCTTAACTTAACTTTTATTTTAGATTAAATTTCACATTTCAATATTAATTCATGTTTCAATTTTACACTTATAAGAATTTATTTAATTAACCATTTTAAATTCATAGAAAAATCAATAACACTTTTTTAATTCATTTTAAATTCAAATTTAAAATCAAATTATCATATTCTACATTTTAAAATACTTAAACTCTATTTTCAACCAAAATCTCAAGTTTCTAAATCAATTTATATTCCAAATTTCAACTTAACCATTCATTTGTTCCACTTATTTAACCTGTAGAAAATTATTAATACTTTATAAAAATCATTTTTAATTCAATTTAAATCAAAATATCATAAATTTACAATTTTAAAGTACCTAAAAATTTACAGAAAAACTTTATATAAAATAACCACGAGTCTATATAATATTTTCTAACCTTGGTCAAGTGATACTGATGATATAACATTTTAGTCCGTAATTTACAAAGAAAAATCTGGGTTATATCAATTCAAACTCGCAATCTCAAATTAAATAAAATAAATAAAAATCGTTCAGTCCTATCATTTCAGCCCCCCTATTCTAAAGTTCGTTCGGGTATGTATCATTTTAACCCATAGTGATTCTATTCTACAGGGAAGTGGTAGTGTGAGAACGGAATAAAATAAACAACATAATAACATATAGCAGTAACGGATGATATGGCAGGTTTATAAACAGGGTTAACATCATATAATTCATATCATAGGCAGGTATAACATGATATTGCAATTCTACACATTCACTTGCGATCAAATCGCAGTTATATAAGTATGAATGTCAAGTGTGAATTACTCACATGTTTGCGCTTGAGATAGCAAAACAAAGCACACAAACAAAAACCAAAAAGCATGATAGCACGACTTTGACTTGAGTGGAGTGGAGAGCTAAGTGTTAGTCTTGTATTTGACAACAACAAAAAACAAGATATAGATATAAATACACTACTAAAACTATTGGAACAAAAATGGAAATAAAGTCTACAAACACATCACCAAACTTTTTCAATTAGTTTTGCTTGACTCCAAATCATTTTTGTTTGGCCACCATACAAGTTTGGATCGGCCATGATGATATTTTGGGCTAGGGTATGGCATGTATGGGCGCGGCTACAAGGAGTTGAAGGGTTTTGAGTTATAACATTAAGGGAGATTAAAGGTTAAGGCAACAAAAAGAGCTTTGGTGCAATTTTATAGGCTCGGCCATGCATGGATGGGCTCGGCCTTGGCATGGGTCAGGTCAGGTGATGTCTGGAGAGATGGCTAGTGGTGGTGAACAATTAGGTGGTGGTGGCTAAGGGGGAGGCCGAAGTGGAAAATGAAGGGCATGTGCAAACTAATTTCGGCTATGGCATGTTTTTCAAGGATTTTGCAACTTTTTGAGATAATTGCACCATTGGATGGCCACGGCCATATAGGTCAGAGGAGAGGATGTCAGGCCATGTATCGTGGTGAGAAGGAGGTGGTGTGGTGGTTGGAGGAGGTGGTGAGGTGATAGGCCGAGCAAAGTACATGAAGAAACAAGCAAAACTAATTGAAAAATCAATAGAAAAAGTGAAAGAAAAGTAGAAAAAAATGAAAAGAAGAAATTACCTTTCCTTAGATCTAAAATATGCGTGAGAACTGAAATGAGAAAGGGTTTTCTCATGTGAAAATTCAATACAAAAGATATGGCTATTTACTTGGGAAAAGTCGGTCAAAGAAAATGAGAAGACTAGCATTGAAAAGTCATAAGTTTAAAGACTTTTGTCTCCTGAAATTTCCCATTTTCTTTATTCAAATAAATCAAAAGAAAAATCATAAAAATGAAAATAAAATAAAGGAAAATGAAATAAATAAATAAGTTTTACGAAAAATGGAAAAATATAAGAAAATAGTTATTAAATTGAAACTAGAATTTAAAAATATAAACGATATACAATTAACATTGGAACTATACTTATAAAATGTTTAAAAAAATAAAATATATATATAGCATGTCATATTACACACATATACACAAATTAGAACAAGATGTGGCAAACGAAAATTATTTATATAAATTAAATAAACAATTTTGTCAAATAAAACAATTTACATACAATATTGTAAAACGCATAAGTTTCACAATATAAATCAGATTTCAACAAAATGAAAAGCGGTATTCTTGAAATTTAATTTATTTTCATAATAAAAACTAAAATTCAAAAATTTAAATATTTAAATTTTAAATTTAAAAGTCAAAGTTTGACAATATTGACCAAAATTCACATTTTTGGAAAATTTTCTATTTATTCATGTTTGGAATTATAATCCACATAAAAATCATAATTTATATTTAATATAATAAAATTTATTCAGTTTAATAAATAAAATAAAGTTTTTAAATTAGAAATCAATTTAAAATAAATCAAATTATATAATTAAAACAATCACAAAATACCGGGTTGTTACATATCATTTTTAGTATTAACAACAGAAAATTGTATTCTGTAGTAATGTTATATGTAACTATCATTCAACATAAGGCTGTATAATAACAACATAAAAACTTGTAATATACACTATGTTATTATGATATATTTATCTATTATTATATATTTTTTGTACTTGTGTGAGAAATGCTACCTTTTTATTGTCTATATTCTTGAAAACTTCTCTTGAAATCATAATTTTTAAGCTTTTGATATTCCATCTCCCAAATCTAGGTAAGACAGTACACTATTTTGCATTTAGAGATATCAAATTTACATGCTTACATAGGAAAAACTACAAATAAAACATTACTTTTTAAAACATATAATATATAGAATTTACATTATAGAGATAGATACATTAATATAATGTTAGCATGTTGTACTTTCGATTGGGAGCATAGAACAATCAGGCATGTTTCTTGGCTTTGTTTTGCAAAGCTCTAATCAGCGCATAATGAATTGAAATAGGTCAAGATACTGAGTTCTTTTTTTCGATCAAGGATATAAGGAATATACCCCCATGATAAGTATCTTTGGTTTTCTAAAAGGAAGAAAGTTATCATTGCAAGAATAACAGTCAATTTTAGAAAATCGGTTTTGTTATGATTCTTTTGTTTGCAGTACATTGTTTACCTTTGAAATCATGTGGTCCTTTGTGATATGATCTATTTTACCAAAATTTATAAGTACAAAATCTTTACAATTATTTGGAATGATTTGTAAAATCATTTTAGGTAATGGAAAACATTAGTTCCAAACAAAGGTAAGCTGAAAATAATTGAAATGTCCTCAGGTTTGATTTTTAAAAAAATATTTCCAACCTTGAAAGCTTCTTCATGAAAAGAAAATGTGTCATTGATGTCATTTAATTATGAGTGTATAACTATCTTTCTAATTATCATCTAATATCTATCAAAAAATTGAAATGTTATATTCATTATCATCTAATATTTCAATATAATGCATGCAAAAAATCAAAAGGTATATTCAACTATCATTGTATAACTATACATCTAATTATCATCTATTATTTATCATTCCAACATAACACATGCAAGAAATTAAGTGATATATTCAACTATCATTATAAAACTATCTATATAATTACCGTCTAATATCAATTAAAAATTGAAATGCTATTTTCATAATCATTTAACATTCCAACATAATGCATGCAAGAAATTAAGTGATATATTCAACTATCATTCTATAACTATCAATATAATTACCATCTCATATCAATTTTAAATTGAAATGCTATTTTCATATATCATATATCATTTATCATTCCAATATAACACATGCAACAAATCAAGTGATATATCCAACTATTATTCTATAACATCCATCAATTACCATCTAATATCAGTTTAAAATTGAAATGCCATTTTCATATAACATTTATCGTTCCAGTGTAATGCTTGCAACTAATCAAGTGATATATTCAACTATCATTCTATAACTATCCTTATAATTACCTTCTTATATAAATTTAAAATTGAAATGCTATTTTCATATATCATTTATCATTCCAACATAACGCATGCAACAAATCAAGTGATATATTCAACTATCATCCTATAACTATCCATCTAATTACCCTCTAATATCAGTTTAAAATTGAAATGCTATTTTCATATATTATTTATCATTCCAACATAATGCTTACAACAAATCAAGTGATATATTCAACTATCACTTTATAACTACCCATATAATTACCATCCCATATCAATTTAAAATTGAAATGTTATTTTCATATATCATTTATCATTCCAACATAACACATGCAACAAATCAAGTGATATGTTTAACTTCTATAACTATCTATTTATTTACCATCTAATATCACTTTAAAATTGAAATGTAATTTTTATATATCATTTGTCATTCCAACATAATGCTTGCAACAAATTAAGTGACATATTCAACTATCATTCTATAACTATCCATATAATTACCATCTCATATCACTTTAAAATTGAAATGCTTTACATATATCATTTATCATTCCAACATAACGCTTGCAACAAATCAAGTGATATATTCAACTATCGTTCTATAACTATCCATCTAATTATCATCCTGACCTACCAAAAATTGGAATGCTATTTTCATCTATCATTTCAACATTATACATGCAACAAATGAAGCGATATATTCAAAATAAATTTTCATTATAAAACTATTTATCATTATAATGATATATTCAACTATCATTCTAAAACTATCTATTAGTTTGAAAAAAAAAGATGACGAATGTATCATTAAAAATGATACATTCAGTTATCATTTTAAAAATATCTATACTTTTTAAAAAAATCAGATGATATACCGTTTTCTTTCCTTTTCTATTGACGATCTCTTTACAAACTTTTGTTTCTTCATCTCATCTTCATTCAAAATCTTTGCCACCCTAGATTTCCTTTTCATCTTTGTTTCTATGACGACCCGCCCTTCTCGACCCTTGAAAATCGACACAAATACGTCAATGTATAATATACCGACGATCGAGTGTTGAAAAACACAGATTGCTGAGGGAAAGAAAGAAGGAGGTAGAAGAAGAGAAAACAAAACAACATCATAAACTCACAATCGCAGCGGAATAGCATATAATATATTAATGGCTTATCTTTATACAAAAATAACCATATATGTTTATTCCTTACATCATCAGAGTACAATAAAATCAATAGCAAAATACTGGATAGTTATATTAAATTGTCCCACAATAACTGACTATACAGCTTATGTAGCACAGCGGAATATAGATTAAGTACGTATGATACGTCTCGCCACCCAGCTCATCTCTAGAGCTCCATGGCATCCTATCCTGTTTTTATAATACTCGGTCTGACCCAAACATTATAAAAAAATAACACTGGAGTAAGACTGGAAAACAAGTATGGGAAAAATACACTCAGTTTAATTATTAAAGTTTTCACAATTCTTTGAAAATCAAAGGTACCTCGTAAGACCACACCACAAATAAACATGTCGGGTTTTTACCTTACGATTGCCAAAATATTTCTTATAAAATCCTCTGATATTATAATAGTGTCTAAATACAAATACTTATTCAAATAAACAAAATTGTTACATTCGTTAAATTCCAGCAATACTAGGCTCTACAATCAAAACCGTAAAGGCACATAGGGAAATGGATTTCCAATAAATGACTAGGCACTAGGGTACCACCTGTCGTGGTTTCTGGTCTAGATCAGCATACCGAGGATCCTTCTGATCCTCTGCAACACAAGACCGGACTACCCCTTACTGGATAGCCCGAATAAGATCATCCTACGATCGGAATCAGCAACTGTCTACACAGCCGAAATAAAAGGGACAACTTGACTCGGATGACCTTACCCTAATTGGTTGCTAGCCACTTAGCCTTACTTCATAACCCCTGATTTATAGTCATTCTTGGTTGATATGGCTCGAGGCTAAGCATTACCTTTTTAGAACACGTCTCAATTAGAATGCTTATCATCCTCCTGACAATATTCTAAAAGCATTCATCCACACAATTCCGTTCCAGGTCCGAACGGGACCGAAGGCACTACCCATACTACATCCATTTTGGAATCATCCTTCGAATTAGTAGCCCTTGCACTTCACTGCTCCATCTTCCACTCAAAGCCCTTGTCTTCATCACGAAAACGTACTCGTTGGATCGAAGTGGTTTTCGGATCTCAAATCCGATCCCAGTCTCTTCGAAACAACGTTTGCTATTTCCCGATAAACTCAGCCTGGGTTCTTTAGGAAATACACAGGCGAAAATAAGTTCGGAGTTCACCTCCTAGCCGTTAGTGGATGGATTTCCTTATAAACGTCTTAGAAGAACGAACGAGTTTATATGTACAGTATAGCACCTCGAATGATAACTTCAACATATAATTCTTATACCTCTTCCAGATATTTCCAAAGTTATATTTGGGTCCAGATTTGATAGTCAGTTATTTAACTATCAAATAAACAATCAATTCAACCAATTATTTTATTTCCACTGAAAACTTCAAATCTTATTAAATTAGATTTTTAATAATTTAAATCACTTTTCCTAAATGATATAGTTAAAACATTTAAAAATAAAACTACTTAAATCACTTCACTCAAAAATAACAGTTATGAAATTCTATAATATTTTTCCAAGTAAAACTTAAGCCACAAACAATTTTTAAAGTAAAATTTCTACATAAAGTACAAATATTAGAAAATTTTCTTTTTAAAAAAACATAATGCTAATTTACATTTAAAATAATCGCTACTAAAATAAATTTGAATAATATTTACTTTAAAATTATAAAACAATTAAAATAATAAATTTCTCTAAAACATTCCTTTAAAAAAAAATTAAACCTTAGACTTATACATAAAAATCACCTTTGAAAATATACTTGGCTTTTCATTGAAATACACTTCCATTTCAATATAACCCATATCATCCATTATAAATCATGCTCGATTTATCCCAGTTTAATTTGCATTCCAGTCCGTAAATTTCTTTCAACACTTTAAAAACAAAACCAAATTTATTTTTAAAACACATTTCCCATCTCCTTATAATCACTTTAAAAAATATGTACATAAAGTATTTACATTAAGGCTACTGAAATTACTTAAATAAAATAATACTTAAGAAATTATATAAGAGTTTCTGAGTAAAACTTAAACCAAAATTTTCTTTTTAAAATAAAGTTAATATATCAAATATTTATGTTAAAATTCCCTTTTAGAAATCATAATACTAATTTACCTTCACGATTAATTAACTACCATAATTAACCTAAATAATTATTTACTTTTCACTCAAAAATAATTAAAATAATAAATTTTCTAAAATATTATAAAAAACATTTTCTAAACTTTTAGTTTATACTTTGAAATTTTTTCTTTGAAAATATACTTAGTTTTCCAAGAAAAATATACTTTCCAACTTTTAAAAATAAAATCACCTTTTTATTTTTAAAATGAATTGCCCCTTTTCTTATAAATTCCACCGGAATCTCTACTTCCAAATTTATCCACTGATAAATATTCCACTTCATTTATAAACTGAGATTACAAATTTCCATTTCTCATTTTCCTTTAAATCACAGTTTCTAAAATACTTAATCGATTTCAAATTGATTTCCTGGTTTAAATTCCCTTTAAAATTTATTATTCGATTTATCCAATTTCCAGTAATTATTTACTAAAGAATTTAATTTTCATTTCCATTAAAAACCCAATTCATTCTATTCTATATTTTAAAATACCAAATTATATTTAACCAAATCATAGCGCCGAATAACTTAATTTCCAATTCAATCTATCACAGGATATCACATAACATATCGTAAATATGAAAAATAATTACAATATTTTGAGAAATCCAGTTGGATCCCTCCAACCGATTTTCCTGCATTCACATATGTTAGCACAACAAATAAAATACCAAATCTCACTTCGAGGTGGACATCGAGGTATTAAGGGTCATCCGCTATTATGCGGGGCACATAGGGTCTCATCCGCTATATAATGCGAGAATGTCAATCACTTCAATATATATATATATATATATATATATATATTACTATATATAATATCACATTCAATCAATCAATTAATAATTTAAAATTTAAACTAGCTTAAATTAAGTAGTCATCCAGATGTGAGTGAGATTAACTCACCTTGAGTTTTGTCGTCGGATGCTTCAATTTTAAATTAAACCGACCGCCTTCGATTTAATATAAAATTTTCAATATTTCAATCATTCCCAGATCTGCACTACAGCGTAGATCCCATCGTTGCGATTTCGACGCGGCCTATTTCGTCTAATTCTGATAATGTATGAAGTTGTTATGCCACTTGAAAGCTTATAAAATTTATAATACAATCAAATCCCAATTTTTTTTAACCTAGTCAAGATCGGCCGTACAATTCAAAATAGTAGACCAGAGCCGTCGATTTGCCCTCTTTCCTTCTCGTACGTCCTAGAATCAACGAACCCCAATGCCGATAAAAAAAAATCGGTTGTCGTACCCTACACGATCATCTAGAAGTGGATCAATCGAGCCCACATCAAAGCCCAACTCCACACACACCTATGCCCTGAGACCGCACCCCAACGATGCCTCCATTTCCTCGAATGACGTGAACGAATGGAAGGGAAACACGGTGGCTTTTCACCTTCGATCGGCGACAATAACTTGAATCCACCGTTGGATCGGTAGGTCTTCTCATGCCCTACAATATCTATGTTGGAAGTTTTGGGAATTAAAGCATAAATCAAGAGATTTTTGGGGGGAAGGCACGATTATTTTTTGCCATTAATGGCTATGGTGTCGGCTGCGTTTTAGAGAATAGGGCTGTGCTATTTGTGTGTGTGTGTGTGTGTGTGTGTGTATAGATTTATATATGTTAATTTAGTAATCTAAGTTCGCTTAACTTCTCAACGAATTCCAATTGAAACGTGTCGACGGGCATTTATAATGTTTTACCCGCCTTCCAAACACAATGGCACGTGTTTCGAAGGCTAATTTGATCGTATGTGGAAGAAAGTTTTTAAACCGGTTTAGAATGTTAAATTTTCGAATGTTAATTTCAGCGTGTTTCCCTCCCATATGAACAAACGATAAGTCCAAATGCTATGAAATTTGAAATCCGATAATAATTAACTATTATTGATCCAATGGAACTGGTTTCGTCTAATTCCAAGAATGTGCCCCGAAAGGCTATTTTAACTCGTCGATTAAATCATGCGATTTTCGAAATTATCGAAATAATTTAAAATTCTACTTTTAAAACTTTATTAACTTAATTATAAATCATATAGAATTTATATTCACATTAGAAATCATCTTGATTCATTTTTAAATCAAAATCTGATTATTTACATTATTACTATATATTAAATTCCATTATTAAATTAACAAAAAAATTCCACTTTTAACTTATCGACTTTTGATTCCATCCAAAAGTCCAATTCTATAATTGGAATCCGACTAGACTTTAAATAAATTTTAGAAACCATTTTCATATCAATTTATTCTTCAGATTTACAAACTATCTCAATTTTAAATATTAATTTGTTATTTATCCAAATCTAATTAAATTGCCATATTTGAAATTATAACTCGTTTTATTAATTCAACCAATATCTTCATATTCGAACTCAGTTTACAGTCCACATTCAACATTTAAAGTAGATTAAATGTTCAAACTTAGCAACCAAAATTTCAGATTGTTACATTCCTCCCCCTTATAAAAATTTCGTCGCCGAAATTTGCTAAGGTAGGAAAATGCTTCCAAACTCATTAACTTACCCAAAATCCACTTGATTAAAAATTATATTCACTTCTCAAAACCCTCAATTTAATATAAAACCATTAGCTTTCATTTCTAACTAAAAATCGTTCATTTCTAATGTTGTTTCAAAAATCAACTTTTCCAGTTAACTAAAATTTTCAAACTTTTCAAAAACTTTCTAACACTCAAAATTTTTGAAATTTTTTGACAGTGTCTCGTTTGTACGAAGAGCGTTTTACAATATCACAAGAGATATAAGTATATATACATCGAATCACACGGTCGGAAAACAAAATAAAGCAATATATTATCATTTATTTTATTTTTTTGCGTAGGCATACCTCACTAGCGTTTTAAACGAGCTGCTAATTTATTATTCATTTACATGCTCCAAACTCTATCTGATTGCCTTCTGTACCTGTACTTACTCAATAAGCATATAAGTCTTCATAAACATGAAATTTCCATAACATTTCATTACTTAATCTAGTCAAACACATAAACTTCCTGACCCAAAACATGCCAAACATAATTTTCAACAATTTATGTGGTTCCAATCACTAATTTCATTTCATCAATGAATCTATATATCATTTAATTCCAAAATGATTTACACCCAAATTCATTTCATGCATTTCATATTTACACAAACAATCTCAAATTCGCTTATTAAACTTCAATCTGTTCCAGTTGATTCAAGAATGAATTTTATTACTACTTTTAATTCATTTACTTCGTTTACGACAAATGACTAATTTCTATGCAAATTTGATATTATTCAAGCAGATAGCAGTTACATAAGCTTATAAACAATTTAAATTAATTCCAACTCAATTTATATTAATTTCATTCCATTCTGAATTATTCACAACCCATACATTCTCATTTTCATTTTAATTCACCTCCAATCTTAAATCAAAATTTGATTTTTACTTCATTTACCAAAATATCAAACAAATTTTTACTTTGGGTTTATTTTCCAATTTTCTCATTTCATAGCTATCAAAAGTTTTATTCATTCCAATACAATTTTTATTTAATTTAGCTTACGCTATATTCATCTTCATACCATTCTTTGAATCTAGTTGACTAAGAATTTTATTCATTCAATATCATTTCAACTTAATTAAATTTCCTTTCATTTTAATTCTTTTCCAATTTAATTCAAGTTCATCTAAATTTTATTTAACCAACTTAAATCCATACCATTTCTTTTACTAGTTTAAATAATACTTTAATTACATTTAATATTGCTTATGACTCAACTGAATTTTAATTTCAATTTAATCCAATTTCAACTCAATTTCAATTAATTTAAGTTAAATTCAATTCGATCTAATTTTATTTCTCAATCAAAATTTAAATTTTTACTTCCCAATTCTTTTGCCTTATTACCAAACTATCTTTATCCTAGTTTATTATTTCATTTCCTAATTTATAAGTTCAAAAACTTATTTACTTACCTAAGTCCATTCATATTTTATATTACACTTTATCTTATTTCAATTCACCTTTCACTTAGAGTTAAAATTTTAAACATTCCATTTTCCTATTCATAGGGTCACAACTTATTTACTTAAAATCTTATATTCCTCACTTGAGTCCATTTACATCCTATATCCATAATTTCAAGGATTATTTATTTCACTGAAGGACTTAAGTGTATTCATCCCAATCAATAATTGTAACTTATACAATTATTCTACCTTCCGATATAATGTTCAGTTCAATTCAAACCAACTTTAATTTAATTTAACTTGTCTTAAGTTAAATTCCAATATATCTTATTCCTAGAATTCAATTGCCCGGTTTTATTTCAAAACCATTTTGAAATCATAATTAACACATACTCTCCTGGTATATCAAATCAAACCTCTGGATTTCAAAATAACTTGGTTTTACAAAAACAATTTCCCTTTTTGAAATTTCTAAACAAACATATTTATCAAACAAGTCCAAACAAATAATCATACCAAACCACCATAGTAGCATTCCATCACTTAGAAACTCGAAAATGAATACTGATGATTGGCCATCATCATCAGGATTATGTTCCAGCAACTGAGTGAGTTCAATGCTTCTTTACTTTCAAGAATTTATTTCAAAACAATTCCTATTCAAAAACATTTCCCAAAATAATACTCCATTATTTCCTTCAAACACTATGGAAAACATTTCAAAAAAATTTGAGATTTAATGATTCCCAAAGTTTTTGTTCAAATTCATTTTAAAACATTTTTCCAGAATTTCTGGGATTTAAATTCTAGTTTAAACAGAATTTTGGTTATGAATGTAGACCATTTCAAATTTTTTTAGATTCTTATTTGATTATAATATTATCAACCAAATATCCAAATATATATAATTATTTCAGAAAATTATTTCTTTTAAATCAAAATATAATTTTGGGTGAAATTATTTCATTTACCTACTTTAAAAACAATACTATGTCAGTTTATCTTGTTTAAGAGTTTAGAAATCCATATCGACACGGTTGTACTTCCGTACCGACCAGAATTCATAAACACACAACCGATAAGTCAACACAATATAAGAACAATTTTATATTCACTTAAAATTACGCGCTTATAGCTATTACTATACTTAAACTCATTCTAGAGTACAACTGACTCTATTTCTAATGAGTAATTCCCCCACCAAAGCCTAGGTTATCACCAACCTAAGCTTTGATACCACATGTGGCGACCCGCCCTTCTCGACCCTTGAAAATCGACACAAACACGCCGCTATATAATATGTCGACGATCGAGTGCCAGAAAAGACAGATTGTTGAGCGAAAGAAAGAAGGAGGTAGAAGAAGAGAAAACAAAAACAACATTAGAATCTCACAATCGCAGCGGAATAACATATAATATATAAATGACTGGTCTTTATACAAAAATAACCATATTTGTTTATTCATTACATCATCAGAGTACTTTACAATCAATAGCAAAATACTGGATAGTAATATTAGTTTGTCCCACAATAACTGACTATACAGCTTATATGGCACAGCGGAATATACATCAAGTACGTGTGATACGTCTCGCCATCCAGCTCGTATCTAGAGCTCCACAACATCCTATCCTGTTTTTATAATACTCGGTCTGACCCAAGCATTATAATAAAATAACACCCATGTCATTCTCAAAAATCAGCGTGAGAAAAATACACTCAATTTAATTATTAAAGTTTTCACAATTCTTTGAAAATCAAAGGTCTCTCGTAAGACCACGCCACGGATAAACTTGTTGGGTTTTTACTTTAAGATAACCAAAAAATTTCTTATAAAATCCTCCGATATTATAATGGTGTCTAAACACAAATACTTATTCAAATAGACGAAATTGTTGCATTCATTAAATTCTGGCAATACTAGGCTCTACAATCAAAATCGTAAAGGCTAGTAGGGAGAATGGATTTCCAACTAATGACTAGGCACTAGGGTACCACCTGTCGCGGTATCTGGTCTAGATCAGCATACTGAGGATCCACCTTGATCCTCTGCAACACAAGACCGGACTGGCATCTGGATAGGGATGACCCTTACCCTAATTGGTTGCTAGCTACTTAGTCTTACTACATAACCCCTGATTTTCAGTCATTCTCGGTTGATGAGGCTCGAGGCTAAGCATTACCTTTTTAGAACACATCTCACCTAGAATGCTCATCGTCCTCCTGACGATGTTCTGAAAGAATTCATCCATACAAGTCTGTTCTGGGTCCGAACGGAACCGAAGGCTTTACTCCTACTACATCCAATTTGGAATCACCCTTAGGATTAGTAGCGACTAGCACTTGCACTTCACTGCTCCATCTTCGACTCTAAGCCCTTGTCTTTATCATGAATGGTACTCGTTGGATCGAAGTGGTTTTCAGATCTAAAATCCGATCCTAGTCTCTTCGAAACAACATTCGCTATTTTCCGGTAAACTCAACCCCGGTTCTTTAGGAAATACACAGACAAAAATAAGATCGGACTTCACCTCCTAACCATTAGTGGACGTATTTCCTTATAAACTCCTAGAAGAACGAACGAGTTTATACATATAGTATAGCACCTAACTGCACCATATAATTCTCATACCTCTTCTAGATATTTCCAAAGTTAGATTTGGATCTAGAATTGGCAATCGGTTATTTAACTACCAAATAAACAGTCGATCCAATCAATTATTTTATTTCCATTGAAAAACTCCAAATCTTATTAAATTAGATTTTTAATAATTTAAATCACTTCACCCAAAACATATACTTAAAACATTTAAAAGTAAAACTACTAAAATCACTTTACTCAAAAATAATAGCTATGAAATTCTATAATAATTTTCCAAGTAAAACTTAAGCCACAAACTATTTTTAAAATAAAATTTCTATATAAAGTATGAATATTATAAAATTTTCTTTTTTAGAAAATACATAATACTAATTTAACTTTTAAAATAATTATTACTAAAATAAATTTAAATAATATCTACTTTAAAATTTTAAAACAATTAAAATAATAAATTTCTCTAAAACATTCCTTGAAAAAAAAATTAAAACCTTATATATACACATAAAAATCTCCTTTGAAAATATACTTGGCTTTTCAGGGAAATAGACTTCCATTTCAATATAACGCATATAATCTTTTATAAATCCAACTCGATTTATCCCAATTTAATTTACCTTCCAATCCATAAATTTCTTTCAACACTATAAAAATAAAACCTCTTTTATTTTTAAAATCACACTTCCCACCTCCCTATAATCACTTTAAAAAATATATACTTAAATTATTTACATTAAGGCTACTAAAATTACTTAAATAAAATAATACTTAAGAAATTCTATAAGAGTTTCTAAGTAAAACTTAAAAAAAAAGTTTCCTTTTAAAATAAATTTATTATATCAAATATTTATGTTAAAATTGCCTTTTAAAAATGATAATACTAATTTACCTTTAAAAATAATTAACTACCATAATTAACTTAAATAATTATTTACATTTCACTTAAAAATAATTAAAATAATAAATTTTCTAAAAAATTCTTAAAAATACATTTTTTAAACTTCTAATTTATATTTTGAAATCTTTTCTTTGAAAATGTACTTAGTTTTGCAGTAAAAATAAACTTTCCAACTTTTAGAAATAAAATCGCCTTTTTATTTTTAAATTGAATTGCACCTTTTCTTATTAAATCGCCAGAACCTATACTTCCAAATTTATCCACTGATAAATGTTCCACTTCATTTATAAACCCAATTTACAAATTTCCATTTCTTATTTTCCTTTAAATCACAGTTTCCAAAACACTTAATCGATTTCAAACCGATTTCCTGGTTTAAATTCCCTTCAAAATTTATTATTAGATTTATCCAATTCCCAATAATTATTTACTAAAGAATTTTCTTTTCATTTCCTTCAAAAACCCAATTCATTTTATTCTATACTTCAAAATACCAAATTATACTTATCCAAACCATAACACTGAATAATTTAATTTCCAATTCAATCAATCACCGGATATCACATAACATATCACAGATATGAAAAATAATTACAATATTCTGCGCAATCCAGTTGGATTCCTCCAACCTGTTTTCCTACATCCACAGATGTTAGCATAACAAATAAAATATCAAATCCCACTTCGAGGGGAATATCGTGGTATAAAGGGTCATCCGCTATTATGCGGGGCGCATAGGGTCTCGTCTGCTATCTAATGCGGGAATATCAATCACTCCCATATATATATTTGTGTGTATGTGTGTGTATTACTATATATAATCTCACATTCAATCAATCAATCAGTAATTTAAAATTTAAACTAACTTAAATTAAATAGTCATCCAGATGTGAGTGAGATTAACTCACCTTGAGTTTCGTCTCGTACGTTCCAATTTTAAATTAAATCGACCGCCTTCGATTTAATCAAAAAAATTCATGAGCTCAATCGTTTCCAGATCTACACTGCAGCGTAGAACACATCGCTGCGATTCCGGCACTGCCAATTTCGTCAAATTCTGATAATGTATGAAGTTGTTATGCCACTTTAAGCTTGTAAAATTTATAATACAATTACATCCCATATTTTTTTTAACCTAGTCAAGATCCGCCGTACAATTCCAAATAGTATATCAGAGCTGCTGATTTACCCTCCGTCGTTCTCTTACATCCCAGAATCAACGAACTGCATCGTCGATAAAAAAAATCGACCGACGTATCGTATAGGATCATCTAGAAGTTGATCAATCGAGCCGACGTCGTAGCCCAACTCCACGCACACCCATGCCCTGAGACCGCACCCCAACGGTGACTCCATTTCCCAATGGCTATGGTTGAAATTCCAACGGTGTCTATATATATATATATATATATATATATATATATATATATATATAGTAATATATTTTCACAAATGACTTAACTTTTCAAACGAATTCCAATTGAAACGTGCAAACAGGCGTTTTTAATGTTTTACTCGCCTTTTGAACACAATGGAACTTGTTTCGGAGGCTAATTTAATCATATATGGAAGATAGCTTTTTAAATCGTTTTAGAATATTAAATTTTCGATTTTAATTTCAACGTGTTTCCCTCCCGTACTAACAAACGGTAACTCCAAATGCTACGAAATTTGAAATTCGATAATAATTAACTATTCTGGATCCAATCGAATTGGTTTCGTCGAATTTCGAGATTGTGCTCTGGTAAGCTATTTTAACTCGTCGATTAAATCGAGCGTTTTTCGAAATCGCCGAAATCATTTAAAATTCCACTTTTAAAACTTTACTAACTTAATTATAAATCAAATAGAATTTGTATTCATATTAGAAATTATTCCGATTCATTTTTAATCCAAAATCAAATTATTTACATTATTACTATATATGTTAAATTCCATTATTAAATTAATATAAAAATTCCAATTTTAACTTATCGACTTTTGATTCCATCCAAAAGTCCATTTCTATAATTCAAATCCAAATAGACTTTAAATAAATTTTAGAAACCATTTTCATAACCGTTTATTCCTCAGATTTACAAATTATCTCAATTTCAAATATTAAATTGTTATTTATCTAAATCCAATTAAATTGCTATATTTGAAATTATAACTCATTTTATTAATTCAACAAAAATCTTCATATTCGAAATTAATTAACAATCCATATTCAACATTTAAAATAGATTAAATGTTCAAACTTAGCGACCAAAATTCTGGGTTGTTATAGTTTCTTCAGGAATAGTATTCTAATCGCTGCAAGAATAAAAGTGGTTTCCATTGACAACTAGCCGTCGATGGCCATCGGAAACCGTAAGAAGAGCCATCAGTATACAAATCTCGTTTTGTAATGACTTCTGATGGCAGTAACGGCAAATTTTTGACGGCCTCCAATTGTAATCTATAACCATTTCCGAAGGCCACGTTGGCCATGTGGCAAACTCCAATAACCAACCAGTCATCCGAGGCTGTCGAAAATGGTCGGAATTCGCCATAGAGCACCGTTGGTAGTCGTTGCAAGGTCATGACCTATAAGCCATCGGTAGCCATCGGTAGCCATTAGTAGCCATCAGAATTCTTGGTTTTTCTCCTTCTAAATTTAAGCCTGCTGCCTTCCAGCCACTACACATCAGACAAATATACTTAATAGCTCACTTTGGAGCATATTTAAAACACTAATCACATGGATAACCATACATAATATTCCATGTAAAAAATCCTTATCCAAATCCAACATAATCCAAAAGATCAACATCCAAATCAACATAAAATAATAAACAATCCATCAAAATGTATCAAACACATCCTCACCCACTTGAAGCGCATATATATAGACAAAAACATAACAGAACATGCCTAGAAGCACTCATCATCTCCTACAGAACGACCCGACGAAGGAAACCTCTCATGCTACTCCATATACTCCGTCAAGCACTAGTTTAGCTGCTCCATCTACGCAGTATGAAGGCGATAATGCTCCCGTAGCTCGACGATTTAGGCTCGTAGCTCGGTAATATTTTCTTTGTCTTGAGCTATCTTATAGGCCTTCGTCGATATCCTAGACTGCGAATAAAAACAAGTTTTTATACTGCTTCTAACATCATAAACATAATTTACATAACTTTAATTGAAAAATATGCAATATTTGAACTTTGTTTATTTTTTGAAAATTACCGCTTGGTTCCCAAATCCATAGCTCCTGTTGCAGGATGGTGGATCCATGATATACTCGAAAATAGTGTCCTCTTCATCAGTTGTCAACTCATCCCATCCTGTCTCAGCCAGCAGCTGTGCCTGTGTTTCTTGGAACTTTTGCTGTAATGCAAAATACAAAATTCAATTTTGTGGACTAATCGCTATACTAGTTGACAAAAAGTTGGAATAGTCACTGATATAAAAAACACTCATTAGTATATCTATAAATGTGAACTTAATTAATTAACTGATAACTTTTAGCTTAATTATAATATACTTACATAGGCAGGAGTTGCTTTATCATCATGCTTTCATGAGTATACGACTGAACCTGAATCGTCGATCTGCTTCAGGGCACGAGTATGAGCAAAAACATCCTAATATGAAACGGCATCCATACACACTCTTTATTGAAATATATATATATATATATATATATATATATATATATATATTGTTTTATTAACTATCTATTAACAAATTATAACTTAAAATATAAAAATGCGAATATAAAAGTTAACCAAATCATCATGGTGATGCTGGAATGACTTGGGACCACCATAATGTGTGACGAGATTCTTATTTTTGTTTGCGGAGTTCCTATCTAACTCCCTCTGTAAATTTAAATTGGACATAATATTTTACAGTTCTAAATTATGTGTTAAATACACGCAACAATTTAAAGTAATTAATATTTGCTAAACTTACTTGGAGCTACTCATTTCTCCACCATGTGACCCAGGCCTCCCACACGATAGCACTCATCCAGTTTGGTTTTTTTCCCGCTCTTCTTAAAGTGGAAACTGTATCTCTATAATTTTTGGCGATTTTTCTGTTCCGATGGCTCTTCACCAGGGATACATCAGTCTCTTGTAGGTCGATCGAACCCTACACGTTGAGAAAATGAAAGTAATACATTTTTATAAATAGTCTACAATATATAAAGTGATCTAGGATCAAAGAGAAACACTTACTAGGAAGTCCTGCCAAATTCTCTCGTGGACATTATCCGGTATCTTACTCCACTTGGACTAGTAGGTAGTCATCCTGCATTTATATGCCTGTTTGGATATGAAGAGCACTATAGCTGATGGCTGGAGCTCGAAGCCACTGGGTCAAAAAGAAACAAACATTTAATAAAGCAAGACTAATATATAATAGATAGTACAAAAAAAATATCATTAATACTGAAATAAATTTAATACTTATGATCAATCAGCTTTCGCCTACAACCAGACTACAGGAAGAGCTGTCTCCTGTGACGGGCCGGGGACATCATTAGTTAGAGGCGCACACGTCCCTCTCTGAGAAGAAGAGGGAGAACCTATTTGGGAAGAGCTACGTCTACCAAAAAATGACATATATATACAGTACCTGTTACAGACATATCATATACGAGAAATATATCATTTAATTACATGAAACACACATAATGGCGGAACATAAAAGGATTATGTGAAATACATTACAACTTCACATGATTTTTAATGAGAAAATGAAACATAAATAAACATAGAAATTACATTCTCCCGATATGTATATTATTAATCAGTCCTCGTCGTTTTCTAGTTCGGACTCCGTTTCGTACTCTATGTTTTGTTCCTCTGTAGTCTCAAATGCTTCTATTAATGCATTTATTCATCGTTTAGAGGTCCGAAATCAGTTTGATCGTCGGTTATTATTAATCAATAATTTTTCTCGATATCTTCTTGATAAGCTTGTTCAATTGGAATATTTTGTCCATCAAATGTAAATCTTGCCTTTGTTTTAAAAACAACCGACCAATCTACTTTGTCTCTTCGTAGAGATTGCTACGGAGCATAATAAACATGAAGAGCGTGCTTGGCAAGTATAAAAGGATCATACTTGTAATAACACGAGATATGCTTTATTTCTATAAAATTATACTTTGGGTGCACATTGATTCCAGAACCTGGAATGTTTCTGAACTAGTTGCATTTAAACAAAAAACTTCTTCTGCGGGTCTTGTGAAATATGTCAATTGCAAAACTTGGATTAAAACGCCATAAAAATCATTTGCATGATCATTTGAATCATCACTACCTTTGACAAGTACACCGATATTGTTAGTTAATTTTTCAGCACCGTATTCTTCGTGTTAAATTTATATCCATTAACGAAGAATATTGGATAGGTCTTGACTTTCCTTTTTGATCCCATAGTTAAATGTTTCAATCCTTCATCGACTACATAATTTGTCGTATCATAAACGTAATTTGAAAACCAGATAGCGAAATCTTTGCTCATATCACCATTTGGATGTTTTGATGCATAAACACTGCAATTATAGAAGAAATATTGCATTATAATTAACATATATGTGTGCATATGTATATATATGCTTATGTAGATGACATAATGCATTAAGAAGAATAAATGTACATTACCTAACAAATGGTGCAACTTCAGCACAATTGAGAAGAATATATGTGTATGCTACATGGTAATCTATATCATCTAACCATAATTCCACACATTTACAAGTAGGTCGGCAATGTTTTTTAAAAAATAGATAAGCTCGCTTGACAATCATCTTGATCAATGCCTTCATCGTTATGCGTAGCACTTTCAAATGATAAGTTCACATGATCAATAAAAAAATGAGAGAGAAAAAACGAAGCTTCTTCTTCGATATATGATTTGCAAATCGAACCTTCAACTCATGCTTTCTGTCTCACTTTGTTCTTTAGATGATTTAGGCACCTATTTAGAATTACTTCAAATTAAAATTCATTTATACACGAATTAGACTAATATTTAACGTTCTAAACATTAATACCTCTCCAACGGATACATTCATCCATATTGCACAGGCCCTCGAAGACGTGCTTCAGATAGAAGATGAACAGGTAAATGCTCCATTACATTAAATAAACCTAGAGGAAATATTTTCTCCGGTATGCAGAGCAGTATGGGGATTTCTTTCTCAAGTTTACGTAGACGATCAACTTTTAACGTAGTAGAACAAATCTCTTTATAGAACAAACTAAGTTTTATTACAACCGTCCAAACTTTTATGGCAACGGTTCTTTAAAAGAAAAGGGAAATGAATTTTCCATTATAATATGACAATCATGGCTTCTCATCCCACTAAGTTTATTGTTCCTATAGTCGACACATCTACGAATATTGGATGAAATATCGTCAGGAAATCTTAATCCTTCCACCCATTTTAAAAGTATTCTAACTTGGTTATTGTCTAGCTCATGGCATGCTTTTGGTTTTTTGTGTCATTTGGCTTGATATGAAGCTCATGGCGATTACATATTGCTTCGATATTGCGTCTCGATTTCAAATCGTCCTTCGTCTTCCCTTTAGCATTCAAAATTGTATTAAAAACATTGTCAAACACGTTTTTCTCGTTGTGCTCATGTCAATATTGTGATGAAGCGGTAGATTTTTCTAATACGGCAACTTCTAAAATATACTTTGTTTGCACCAATTATGAATCATTGATTTACCTTGAATTTCAATTTATTCCACAATTTCATGTATCTTTGAAAAATCCTTTACAATTTCATATACGCTTGACCAAACCGTTGGTGGTTACAAGGGCTCGTATCTATTAGTTGTAAAGTTTTTTGTCTCTTCTAAAAGGATGATCAATATGGAGAAACACCGATGACAATCAAACAATGAAATTTTCCTACAACGCGGTAAAGAAAATGCTCGTGTTTTCTCTATGCAATAAAGATAAGCTCGGCGACCGGCCATATTCCAACCTAAAAACATTGCATACGGAGGAAAATCGCTAATAATCCACAACAAATAGGCAAACATACGAAAATTCTTTTTTTTATATGTCGTATGTTTCAACTCCTTCGTACCACAATGTTTTCAACTCTTCGGTCAACGGCTGTAAATAAACATCGATTTCTTATGTCGGATCGTTAGGGCCGGGGATGATAATTGTGAGAAACATATATGGAGTTTTCATACATATTCATGGTGGTAAGTTGTAAGGTGTAATGATTATATACCAAGATGAATATTTAGAACCAAATTGAGAAAATGACGGAAATCCATTCGTACAAAACCAAGTCTAACGTTACGGCTCTCAACTGCAAAATTGGGATATTTTTGATCAAAATTCTTTCATGCTTTCCCATCAACTGGGTGTGTTGACGTACCTTCTTTCTGTGTTCTAAAACTGTATCATCTCATATAATGCATGGTTAAAGAAGATGCATATAAACTTTGAAGCCTAGGAGTAATAGGTAAATATTGCATACGTTTATACGAGCTTTCCTTTCCCTTCTTCTTTCTTGGTTTGTACCTTTCCTGATTACATATTTACAATTCCTAAGATCGATATCTTCTTTTCAAAACAACATGCAACCATTTAAACATGTATCAATTTTTTGATACGGTACACCAAAAGCTGACTTAAGTTTTTTCACTTCATAATGATTTTCGTACATTAAATTATAGAGAGGTATATGCCGCTTCGCAGCTTGTACAACAGTTGTAAATCCAACTTCCGTGAGGTTATATTTAGATTTCATCGCAATGTATTCTGCAGTTACTGATAATTGGATGTCGCTTGTATAACCTTCCCAAAGGGGTTTCTTCGCGAAATCCAGTAAATCATAAAAAAAAATTGCTCCAATATTTGGTTCTTCAACATTAACATCGTCATCAACAAATTGTGCAATAGGGAACATTGAACGTGCCGCATCTTCAGCCATATGTTCTAAGAGATTTGTCGTAACAATTTTATTACTCACTACCTCCTCTAACTGTATAGGATTAGGTGCTACAAGTTCTCCGTGACGATCTGGTACCAAATAGTTCGGCACGAAACGGTATTGACATAAATGAACACTAACCATTTCTGGTATCAAATGCATCAACAATTTACACCTACAACATGGACAACGGATTTCTTGATCTTTTCAATTTTACTTACAGCGAAATCAATAAATGCATGTACACCATTATTAAAATGTTCACTTATTGAACCTTCAATTTTCTTTCGGTTTTGATACATCCCACTTCCATCAATAAAATAATTCATCATCTCTCCTACTATAATTAAAAAATACGACATAAATGAAAACCACATCAACGTTTTATTTTTCAATACAATTTTACAATTTAATGTTTTATATTAATTGATCATTGACACTTTGTTGTTTGGTCATCCTACTTCCCATTACAAATATAGTAACATGATTAAATCTCGTAAATCATTTTATTTTAAATGATTCGATAAAATTTCGGCAACACTTCCCCTTTGTTCCCTGAGTCATACACGATTGCGCGTACACAGGGAACATAAACGAAGCGCGGTCAAAATTTTATGAACCGTTTAAAATGATATGATTTATGAGATGTAATTATGTTACTTTGTTTGTAACTTGTCCAATACAGAGACAAATCAAACAAATATTGTATATGATGAATATAGATATATGTTCTGTCAAAAAATGAATACCCATATAACGATCACATATGATACTTACCAGATGGGGCCAAAAACACTCTAAGGGTTTTATGAATAAAGTATATTACAATTTTATATTTTTGAAAAAAAATGGGCTTTCAAGTTTGCATTAAATTGATTAACATTTAACTTAAGTTAAACTAACTTATACGATAGTTTATCACATACGCACATGTTTAAAACTTTAATTAACTAACCGTACGTATATAAAATTAATTATCGTTTTCGACGTTTTAGAAAACGCATAAACTAAATTATGCTCATCCACAATAAATAACCCAAGTAAGGCGTAAAAGCACTAAATTATTCAACTAATGCACACTAATTTCTTATCGCATAAACTAAACAAGTTAATATTCAACACTTATATAGTATAATAACAGTAATTAACATTCAATTAACTGTACTATACAATCAATTAGACAATAAAAACAATTAATCTAACAAATTAATCCTAAATTAACAAATTAATGAAATTAGGGTTTTGGGATAATACCTAAAATATGAAGATTAGGGGTTTGGAGGAGATGAGAATCCAAATTGACGAAGCTGGAGTTGATTTTGGTAGAATCTCGATGTTTGAAGCTAGAGTGGGAAATGGTGGAGGAAGCTTTTGTTGATTTGGGATGAGGCAAAATCTTTCTGGTTCGACCTGAAGAAGAAGATATACGTGATTTTTCGATGGCTACCAACGACCGCAAACGGCAATATTCTAACGGCTTCCGACGGCTAATTATTTTATTCGTAACAAAGTCCATAATATACTAGCTGCCGAAAGCCGTCAGAAAAAACCGTCGGAAGACGTTGGTACGTGTTGTCGGAATATACTGCTGTTCTTGTAGTGAATTGACAACGTTTGGTCTTCTCTTTGAATCTTCATGCATAATGTTCGAAGCTATTATTTTTGAAACCCTATGTTCATTGAGTAATGGCTCAGGTTTTGTTGTATTATGTGGATTCAAGTCCATTTACTTGGCTTTCGAAGCCGATTGAGTCTGTAAATTATTTTGGGGAAGAATTATGGTTTTAATTTCTGTTGAAATTAGTTGAGGAAGGAGGAAAGACTAATGAAAATTTGTTTTTAAAGGAAAAGAGAATGAAAAGCGGAAACGATTATTGGAAAATTTGAACAGAATTTGCTCTTGTCCTTCAGACCAAAGTTAGTTATTACCGTCCGTGAAAATTAGAAGTTATTTAACTTCTTCGTTTAAACTAATTTCCCCTTTTGAAAAACAGCATGGTTTTTTGTTTCAGCTAAAAAGAGTGCAAATTATTTGTTGTTTAAGCTGTAAATATTTGTACCAATTTAAAAAATAAACATTTATTTAAAAAAACTGAAACTAAATTTTTTTTCTTACGGAAAATAAAAATAATGTGTGGTTGAAACATGTTTTTCAAGATGGTTCTTCGAATATAAAACTTAAAAATAAGGGTCCTAATTTCCACATAGTTATATCCATATATAATTTAACATTTATTTATGTAATTATCTTACACGAACTTATTTAATTTTTAGGTATTAATAAAAATTGAGGCAAATTAATAATCCACACTAAGTGTACTTTATTAGTAATACGTTTTTCTACTTGACTTTAAAGTATTGTCTCAAAAACTTTATAAAGATATGCTCATTAAAAATACTCTACACTAAGAACAGTATATGAATCTTTATCATATCCAAGAAAGCATGTATAAATACCAGTATATAGGTTACCACTTAAATCTTTCATAAAAACTATGGCATTTAAAGTTAGTCAGATTCTTATTGTTATCATTATTGCTATGCTCCTTGTGACGCAACCCATGAACCAAGTAGACAGTGTTGACCTGAAAGAAATGGTATGCTCAGGACTATGTGAGGCACTCCATGAATCTTGTATCCATAATTGTACACAAATCTCTCCCTGTCTCGATGCTTGTGTTCAAGCTTGTATTTCTCTCAAGATGTATCAGTATCGTCTTTATGACTAAATGAAATAAAATAGTTATGAGATCTTTTAGATTTGTGTATATAGTTTTTTGTGGCATCAAACCTTGTATTATACCATTCCAAAGCAAATAACTACCATGAGATGTTTACGCTAACAACATGAAAAATTGACCAAACTTTAAATATTGTAAAAGATATAAATATGATAAATATGAAATTTAATTTTGAGTGCAATTAAAATGAGTTTAACATCATTATTTTTCAAAGGAGCCTGTGGCTGTTAATGAATGAGTCAACATTGAATTGTTTGTATCAGATGTTGAATTCTTTAAAAGTATTTTTGGTTAACGTTTTTCAAAATACATTTTACAAAGCAGTTAATTCGTATGTACTTTTAACAAATAAATCTCCATACGTTTTCTTAATTTTATGTTTTAGGGAATGGAAAAAAAAGGGAAAGCTTGAAACAATTTGTTAACATGAAAATCTGAACGCTAACACCCCGGTGTATGTAAAGTTAATGTGAAAGCACCACCCGTTAATACGGGAATCAGAGTTAAGCAGTCAAATCATAGAAAAGCAGTAAAAGACACAATTTTTATAGTGGTTCGGCTTAAGATCGAGCCTACGTCCACTTCAATCTTCTTTATTGCTCATTTGATTACAACTCTATACAACTTTCTTCAATTACAATACACTTTAGACTAGTAGCTCAAACTTCAAAGAAGTATAATCTCTCGAATTCATGTTGAATGATGTTGATTCTCTTTTGAAGTTCGTTGTAGCGTCCTTGATGATAGAAATGCTTGAAGTGTTGTTTGAGTTGAGAATGCAGCAGAGTAATGGCGTCCTCCAAGAATCCGAAGAAGATCCTTTGAATGATGGAGCTAGTGGCGTATTTATAGAGGTTTCTGAACAGGTCTTAGGTCGTGACCGACTTAAGGTAAGTCGTAGGTCGGCCGTTGCGACTTATCATAGGTCGTGGGTCTCTTCTGAGCGAGCTAACAAGTTATGGACGACTTAGGGATAAGTCGGCTAGGATAGGTCGGCTATAACTTAGGTCGTGGGCGACCTAAGGAATGGCAGGGTAGAGAGATGCGACCTACCAAATACGGCCTAAAGGAACTGCTCCGACCTACTTAGGTCGCGAGCGACATATTGATACTTAGGTCGCGAGCGACTTAGTGATACTTAGGTCGCGAGCGACTTAGTGATTCTTAGGTCGCGAGCGACTTAGTGATTCTTAGGTCGCGGAGTACTTAGGTCGTTACCTGTTAGGTCGCTTCTCCTGTTAGCTCATTAACTCGGTTGAGCCGCTTTATGCCTTAAGTCGCTGAGTTGCATAACTCGCTAAGTCGCGATGCCTTTTAAGTCGGTAGGTCGTGCCACTTGTTAAGTCGGCAACCTTGTTAAGTCGGTAACCCACTTCAGAAGTTAAGTCGCTTGGCCCGCTTCATGTGTTAGGTCGCTGACTTCGTGTAGAAGATAGGTCGCTCCATTTTCTAAGCCGTATACCGTTTTGGACGGGGCGCTGCCCCGCACCCCGCCGGGGGCGCTGCCCTCTGGACCCCTGCGACCTGACCGGGCAGGTCGATCACCGTAGCGGTGGCGTTGCTCCCACACCCCCACCTTGGGGTGTTGGCACCCCCCGGACCCCCCCTCCGTAGGGGATCTTATCTGAAAAGCCATTCAACAGAACTTGCTTTGTTGGGATGCTGAGTTGACTATTTTTCGAGACGAACTATCATTGATTTCTCGATCGATTTTTGATATCACGGCCTTACTGAAAAAGTGGAGTTAACACAATTTAAAGCAGTCATAAGAACTTTGTTTGATGTGGATGTTTATATGATAATATAAACAATTTAAAGTGTCACAGTCGCTTTGACTTTGGTGCAATGGGTCAAAGATTCGTAACTTGTGTAGCGTGATTCGAACTTATGTTGACATGTAATATGATACTATCTACGACTTATGTAGCATTAACCTTTAGAGTTTATAATTGAATTAATAATCGTACACTAAAAGCAACTTCTCAAATTAGTACTAAAAACGTTTAATGAAAATGTGAAATCAACTAATCTCAAGATGAAGATGATTGCTATTGAAATTTTACAACTCAAACACATATATCAAATTATATGTAAGACGGAATAGAAGATCAATAACTTAACTTTGGTGAAAATGGTTCATCAAGTAGATTAATAATTTAAAATATATGGACAAGATATTTATAAATGAGTAGAACTAGTTTCATGCATAACCTCATAGCGCTCAAAATAATATATACTAGCATACACAGTAATACAGACGAAGACTACAGCAAAAACAAACTGAAGTGCATGTCGTATATTATGCCAAATATCGCAGTACAATGATCATGAATCATGATAGGATACGTGAGTCAATGTCCAAAATAGACATGAAAGACTAAATGAAATATATCTCTATATAATAATAAGCGGTACATCTGAGTAACAACACTGCGGCGTGGAAATAATATACTAATATAAGAAGACACTAGGAAACTCCAGCAACCTGCTTGTCTCCAGACAATTAGCAAGAACTACTCTATCCATATCAGATGCTTCGCTTACCCACGAGAGCACGTGGGAGTTAAAAATATATAGGCACATAACCAAAGTTCAAAATTTCGTTTTCCGTTTCCGTTCTGGTCATTGCCAATTTTAAAATTTTTGGTTTTATTCCGAAAATTTCGAAAGTTCCGTTTTACTCCCGGTTATCTAATTCCGATACTTTTTTTCTTTAATTTCCTATATACGCTAATAATAAGTGAAAACTAGGTTGAAGGACTTTTATTCGCAGGGTAATAAGTTTTAAGTACGACACTTCTGAATAATTAGTTTTAAAGACAATTTACAACATAATGATAAATACATTTATCTTATTAAATTATACAGAAAAATGATAAATCTTTTTATCGTTATTTCTGTATAACTGAAAATGATAAATTCTTCTATCTATTTCTGTAAAACGTTCTTAAAAATAATTTTTCTAACGTCGTATCCTTAAAATTTATTACCTTGCAGAAATAAGCCCTTGAACTGAAAATGTGGAAATTAGGTTGAATGACTTCTATTTGCAGGGTAATAAGTTTTAAGGACGGCATTTCTGAATAATTAGTATAAGACTATTTACAACATAATGATAAATTCATTTATCTTATTAAGTTTCACAGAAAAATTATAAATCCTATTATCATTATTTGTGTATAATTGAAAATAATAAATTCTTTTATCATTTTCCTGTAAAATGTCTTTAAAACTAATTTTTCATAAGTAGTGTTCTTCAAACTTATTTCCAGCCCTTGAAGTGATAATTTCCCGCTAATAAATATCTAAGACTATCATAAATTTATAGTACATTTTTTACATTACATGTAAAATACACACTTTTATCAAAAAATTATTTAAGATTCTGTATTATTCATTTGTGATTTGAAAATTTTGATTAACTTTGAAAATTTTGAATTTTTTTGTTATGATTCGATATAAATTAACAAAAAAATATAACTTTTTTATGAAACTGCATGATTTTTTTCCACTTATTTATTGTCCCATTTAATTTGTTTTCTTTTTTTAATTATTACATGTTTGTTGTGTTTTTAAAATTTTTTTCAATATTTAAAAAGCAAATCCCTAATTTAGACCGGAACCGGAATATTGATTTGATTTCGTTCCGGTTATGTGCAGAACTGAAACATAATCACCTAAATAACCGAGTTTCCGTCATAATTTTGAACCATGCAAATAACATCGAATCAGAAAAAAAATTCTAATATGAATAAACAATACTCCAAGATATTACGTGAATAATATATTACATAACAAAACTAGATCTCATACCTTATCCTTCATTTTTAAGTAAGCTTGAGTCAACCCTAATGTACAAACTCATCCCAGCATAAGCATAATTGCACCATGTAGGGTACGTAGGTGTTGTGTTTCGGCACTCCAATGCGTCTTAATGAACGCGTGCTTCATCAATCCGTGATGGTGCTCTCTTAATGAAGCTTCCGATGTGCAGCATCCCTATTGAACATCCATTCATTGCCTCTCGTAGCGGGCACATACGTGGTCTTCGCAATACTTATTTGTAACAAATGAAATTTTCAATGTTATGTGCCACCAATCACACATATGTACCACGTTACACAACATATTTTTTTACGATGTGAGACTTAACGTCCAGCCCATGCACTTTCAAACGCGAACCACGCCTAACAATATGTGTGATGAAACAATATGCCAAGGGTTAGACAATAAATGTGAATGAACATGCATTAATGAATCAATAAGCATACGATAAACCATAATCAAAAAAGTAAATCATAATAGATTACAGAAATTTTGGAATACAAGAGGTATTTAACTGTGAGAAATTGGTGGAAAACCAATGAAACTCAAAAAGAGGGTGTCTACTGCATTGTGGGATCACGCAATTCCCACAATTTGGTAAGATCACAAAAATCTCACCGCTGTAACTCTTTGCTACTAGACTTTATAAGAGCACAACCAACAATGGCGTTTTAGTTGCTAAACAAGCCACAAAGCAACCAGATATGACATGTTTACTTCACCATGGGTAGCTCGTGGATAAATGGAGCCATTCTCATAGTTGATTCACTGAATAGAGGATGATTTTTATAACGACAACGCCTTTGCCGTTATAAATGTATAATCGCAAAGGCTATGCCGTTATAAAAACAAAGCCATTACACCACAAGGGCTACATTACAACGTTCAAATTGCCTCCTATATCTTCCTCCACTTCTGTAACATCCCGCCTTTTCGCACACTTTAAACCGACACACGTGCCAATTCAAAGCATACGCAAGGGCGGATTGTTATGGGGTAAATAAGAAAAACAGAGAAGAAATAAAACAAAATAGAATCTCACAGCGGAAGGATAAAATATAATAATCAATATACAGTTCATGATAACTGTTTACAAAATATTTATTTTACTTATACAATGAATATCAGAGTTACACATACCAATACAATCAATGCAGCAGAAATTTAGAGTGTGGTGCAATACTATAGATAATAATAATACGACTCCTTTGTCTTCGTCCTTCAAAGCTAAAGTCTTCGATCCTGAAACGCTCGGACTGACCCGAGCGAATTTGAAAAGACAAAAACACTCGAGTCAGACTAAAAGATCTTATGTGAGTTAAATTAACAGAAATAAATATGAGTACAGTAACTCAAGAGATGTTCGGGATTTACATCTCCTAAGGATCCGTTAAACTATTTACTATATAGTATATTGCGCTATTATAATAGTGTCTATTTATAAAATAAACTTACTTTTAAATAGCGTTAAGGGGTTACCCATATAGCCCTTAACACAAATAATGCCAATAGTCTATACAGTACCGTAATACCTCCTGATCGGGAAGCTACCAGAGGATACTCCATAGGTACGACACAAATAGAAACTCGTAGTAAAGGCTCGGTATGGTAGGTGACACGGCACAACTAGGCAATGCCAGGGTAGATATACCAATTGCTATCCAGGCTGGTGGAAACGTGTAGCCGCAGTTACCGCCCACCTCGGACTAACTCCCCAAAATCAAAATATATAAGTGGCCACTGAATCAATCCAAAATCAAAGTATAATATCGAAGAGGAGGGTTCGATCAGAGGAATGACCTCATTGGCCTGAGAATCGCTCCTGTTTTAGCCACCTTATGCCAACTCACGGGAGTCGGGTCCATGTATTTACCTTACAGGAAACGTCGCCACCACCTACTTCATTCTGGAATCTCCACCGCGTACACGGTTAGTCAAAGTGGTTTTCGGTATCGACAGAGAGTATGTCAGATATCCGATCCCGGTCTCTTTGCCAACCCATTGTTATTATAACACCGCGGTCATTTAAAAATAGGTTATACTTTAAAAATCAGAATAAACATTCCATTTCATAACCATGAATACGATATCATTTCAAAACCCAAAACCATATTTTATCACTTATCCCAAATATAATTCTTTTCCAAAATCATAATGCTTTAACTTCATAACGTCTGAAAATCAAATATTTTCAAAGCATAATATTTTGAAAATCATAATTTAAAACCATAACTTCTAAAAACTTGAATGGTTTGGACATTCAATGGTATATGAATTAAAAGGTTTAACTTAAATGTTACTTTGTAAAGAAAATAGTTCTCATGGCTTTACAAATACATTTCTTTATTAAAGTCTAAACCAAAATTTGTATTATCTCTCTCAAGTTCCAAAACCACCTCAATTTATATATATATATGTATATCCATTTTGAGTATTAATATTTCAAACTAAAGTTGGATTTTATTCTTTCAACAAATCAAATGTTCTATTAATTAATCTTGAATATTCACATAAAATCCATAAATAAATAAAAAATCCAATTTCTAGTAATTAAATATATATATTTTTTCAATTTAAATTATACTAGAATATTTATTCAATTTATCTTGGGAAAAATTCAATTATAAATATCATATCTTAAAATTTCCAAACTTAACATTTAAACATATGATATAAATTATCAAACTCCATTTTCTTAAACTTTTTCATTTTTAATAAAGAGATTTATACACCCTTTTTTTCAAAATTTTCAACTTCATATGTATATATATGGAAGAATATTTATACAATATAAAATTTAAGATTATTATAAACCGTATTCCATCCAAACCATAGAAATCTCATAAAAATAGTTATATATAGACCGCGGTGCCTGTATATAATTTTCTATCCTATGGTCAAGTGATACGGATATTTATCATTTCAATCCGCAATTTAAAAGATATAAAATTTTGCGGTTATATATCATTTCAAACCACAATTCCGAATGAAATGAAATATGCATGATAATTTGCAATTTAATGATATACAATAAACATCCATCATCAACATCATCCATCATCCAAATCGCAATCATCAATCAATATCAATCAATAACAATATTATTTTTGGTACTACATAACAGGTAATACTGGCAATTTTATTCAAATTAAATTTAACAGCTATTAATCTACAGTCTATATTCAGTAATAAATTATATAACTGTTAACTAGCAGTTCATATACAAACAAATAAATTTTAACTGTAAATTTATACGCAATAAATTAATTAAATTAACAGTTAAATTAAATAAATGCAATTCAACAGATATGAATAAAATAAACATGCCAAATACTCATAAATAAATTTCTATTCATTTCTAAAATTATTTTAACAAACATAAAAGCTTCTAGTAGTTATGAGTGGGTTTAAACACTCACCTTTTGAATTTAAATCGAATTTAAATTCGATTTAAACCCAAAAATTCGCCCGTCTCAGAATTCGTCCAAACCAGCGTCAAAACGTCAGAAATTCCGATACGATCCCAACAAAACAAACCGCGCGTGAATCCGAGCTCGTATGCAAAAGTTATGAAAATTTGAAAAATGGAAAATTCTGGTCCTGGGTCGACTTCGGGTTCGATTTCGGTGCGCCGTCTCAATTCCCCGGTGCCTGCTTGGAGTTTTCGCCAAAACGACCCGGAGCGACCCGAGTCATTTTCTTCCTGACCCGAAGTTGCTCTAGGGTTTTCTCCCCTGAAACCCGAAGCGCGACTAGAAGCTGCTGCAGATCCGAAATTTTTTTTTTTTTTTTTTAATTTTTAATTTGAATTTTTTTTTTTTGAACTGACTGAATCTAGGGTTAGCACCCATTGAAGAAGAAGAGGAGCTTGAAAAAAGTATACGCTCAGATGAAAAGAAATTAGGTGGAGGCTAGGGCTTGTAGCTAGGTTTATATAAAGGGGTTAGAGATAGAGTAGATAAACCGTAGAATGAACGTTCGGAACAAACTATGGCCCAAAAAGTCCGCTATGCCTCCGGAACCGAATTTATTAAATCTATATATCCAAATAGGTAATTTAAAATATTCTGAACGCGATGGAAAAAGTTTCACGTCCAAATTTGATCGTATGAAGAAGTTATGCTGAAAACAAAATTTCCAAATTGATTCAAATTGATTTTAATTAAATTTGATTTCAAGGCGTTTCACGCCCGTACGATCAAACGACAAGTCCGATCGATACGAAACTTGAAACCCTATAATAATTCACCGATACGGATTCGATGAAACTGGTTTCATCGAAATCCGAGTCCGTGACAAAAAAGGCTATTTTTATATTCATTAAATAAATCAAAATAAATTACAAAAATCCAAATTTTATATTATATTCTAAAATTGTCCAAATTTTATTACTTATATAATTTAATCAATTTCAAATGATTTAACAAGCTTGGATGTGAATTAAAATTATAAGTATATCAATTTGCAGTGTTAATTTCTGCACTTTCCTATATTTAAGAATTATAAAATTAAATACTCAAAACCCCGTATATTAGATTTTAACTTTTATATACTGATTCTTTATCTAAATAGGGATGCCACATACTTTGGTTCATGATTCACAATATTATTCTTAAAGTTCATTTTAAATTTCAGTAACGTAATATTTAACGTTAAATTCCCTTTATTTATGCAATAAGCGCAATTATTGAATTCGATACTCAAATTGATTTATAGATTCTGCTTTCAAAAAATCTATATCAACAATTTGGTCTAATTATAAATAGAATAAGTATTAACCTCATCTTATAGAATTAATTATTGCAATAAATCCAATTTACCATATCTTAAATCCAAATTAATAGATAAAGCTTGATTCCTTTATTAACTCCTTTGGTTTTCAATTAACCTTTTATGGTGAATATAAATTCCAATGTATAATTGAAACCTTATTTCCATTTGATTTCACTATTTCATTAAAAATCCTCATATTCCAGCTAAATTTCAACTAACGTATAAATTAGCTATTTCAATTTCATTTAATTGCGATTATCATACTATAGAAATTAAATTCCATTAAATAAATAAATAAATGTTGATTCCCATCTATTTACATTATATTACATTGGTACTTCTATTTACAACTTAGCTTTGTATAAATGTTTGAATGTAGAATCTTGTCTATTTCACGTATTAATTAAGCCTTAAAAATCAATTAATATTATATCCTTGGTCTAACCTCATTTTACCCATATTTATATTAATATATCCTTTGAATTAGGTAAATTACCATTGATTATCTACCTTAACTTATCAGACTCCACTAACGTAATGGTTAAATATTAATTCCATTTGTAAAAAAAAAACAATCCACAAGATTTGCATTTCACATTGCAAATGAATTCATAAATCTTGGCATTCTTTTTCTTTGCTTCTTAAAGGCCAAATCAAACTACCCTATCATCACTAATTTATGGCAATTAATTGCAATTGATTCTCCATTAAACTACATAAGTTATCCAATTGAAACCTAACTGAAACGTTTATTTATTTAAAAATCCTACTGTTTAAAAGAGTATATCATCTACGGTATAATTTACATTTGACCTGATTTCTCATATATTTCACACAACAGTGAATTCCAATTTCTACCAACATTATGTTTAATATAAATTGGAAATCCAAATCATTGGTATTTCACAGCCTTATTGCGTACATTTACGTATAGTTACACTAAGTCCATACACTGATTCATGAATTCATTAATTAATACACAATTTGCCTTTGTTTTCTTATATTAAGTTTATTACCGTTTTTAAGTACATTCATTATCGAACAATATTCATAAAAAAATTTATCTACACTTATTGCATTGGTTTATTCAACGGTCACCAAATGAAACAATCCTACTATTTATTTTATTATTAAATGAATCCCATTCTAGTAAATATTTTATTAATATTCACTAATTCAACATTTATTGGTTTCTTAACATTAACTTTTAACAAAGTGTGACAATTACATTATCCAAAACTATTGTCATAAAAATTAAATTGTTACATTAAATTCCAATTACTATAACAAATTACTACATTTTCTCAAATAAATCTTAAAGCTTTTTTTTTCTCTAAATCAGGTTAGAAATTATATTAATTTAACTCATTTAATATTGTTAATTTAACGGGTCGTTACAATCTCCCCCACTCAAAACTTTTCGTCCCCGAAAAGGAAAAAGAAGGGAGAAGGAAGAATAAAACATTACATCTTATTTCAAATATTAACTTATAATCAATAATTTACTAAATTAATTACCTTAAATGAGCTATTCCCGCATTATAGTCATTATAGCCTTTATACTTAAATTATTAAAGTTGGTAAACATTTTCACAAAATTTCTAGGTCCAAAATTTACGGAAAATTTTGGCAGAGTCTCCTTTGTACGGAGAGACTCTGGAGAAAATATAATATCAAAATATACAAATATATTACATATATTATCAAAATATTATCCCAACACGGGAAAAATAGCGCTTTAAACGTAATCCGAAAACGTACCTATTTGTCGGGCAATATACGCTTATTATTTTGGAACCAAAAGCAGTAGCAGTTGCTTCCATCACCTGTATTCACTTATATAATCTAAAAGGTTAAATATTTATTTTAAAGTGAACTATTCAAGTGGATTCAATCATTAATCAACCGAACAATTCAACAACCCTCAACCTTACAAATAACATACATACACAAACAAAGCAACCATTTAATCCATCAAACAAATAGTTGTTTGGGTTCAAACTTGAAATTTGTATGAAATGAAATTAACTATCAAGTGCATCCTTTACTCAACAGTCTTAGATGGAACAAAGATAGATTATTTATTCATCCAACAACTTCAAGTTCCTTACCCCACAATCATAAATCAAACAATACAATTCAAACCAACAACCAAATTAACTTATTATACATTTATTTCATGCTTTAGTGGTTTGATTTTCTTTCTTTCATTTATGGAGGGATTTCTTTATTTCTTACAATTTTCGTTTTCCATTTATTACAAAATTCATTATATTTGCATTCCAATTTATTGACTAAAGTTTATATCATCTATTTATACTACTTACCTTTACTTATATAGTAAAATTTCCAATTTAACTTAAGTTTATACAATTAATTCTCATTAATAACAGCAAATTTATTGAATACCTTTATTACCTCAAGCTTCACTTGTAAGATTTCCCCTTACATTTTCTTACTAACATTGCAACTTTTATTATATGGTAAGTTATGTATGTTTTAAGAATGTAAGTGAAAATTTACAAGTTTCTTCTCACCTTTAATTTCATTCATTTATTTAATGTTGAAGTTTCTATTATATTTAATAGTAGTAACAATTTAATTACCCACTTTCTATTATATTTAATTACAGTAACCCTTTTTAATTACACTTAAATTATTAACCCTTTAACCTTCATTCTTAAAAATAAGGAATTTTATTAATTAATTACTTAGGGTTTACAGTCATTTATATATTACTTACTTTCTATTATATTAGAATAGGGGGAAATTAAGGCGTACTTAAGTTAATAACCCTACAATCAAACTTTATAAATTAAGGAATTTCATTTTTACTTTCTTAAGGTTAAAATCACCTATTAATAATACAACCTTTAATTTTAGTAAAATTCCAATCATCACTTAAGTTAATACCATTGAATTCTTATTTATAACAGTAATTTATTGAATACTTCATTATTTCCAAAAATTCTACTTGCATAATATTCTATTCCACTCTTAATTCACATTTCAACTTTTTATACTTGGTAAGTTATTTATGTTAAAGAAAAAGCAAAAGAACTTATACAAGTTTAATCTCAACCCTTTTAATTCGTTGATTTTCAATAAATCTTTACCATTATTTATCAGTTAAAATTTTAACTTCCTTTATACCTAGCATTAATTTTCTTACTTAAATTAGAGGTTTCAATCCATTTATTACTTACTTTATATTTCCCTAAAAATAATTTAAACCATTAATTAGTGGAAAATTTTAGAATTAAATACCGGGTCAAATTTCAATTTTATTTTAAAAAAATAGATAAATGAGTTCTTACAACTTATATCTCAATTTATATTTAAAACAATTTAAAACTTTAGATAATTTCAAAATAAATCTGCAGTAGAATTTACTACAGTGGCCTTTCTCCTACGAAACTCGAAAATGAAAGTCGATGATGCGGCCGCCATCACCGAAATTATTTTCTAGCGACAGAGAGGAAAGTACAAAATTTATTTTCTCCAAAATCCTCTTTTAAAACAATTCTTCCGAATTATACTAAACATTTATATAAGAAATTACCTATAAACCAAATCATTATATTTCACAAATCCTTTGAAAGAAGATTTTCAAAAATCCCGGACTTAAGTTCTAAAATCTCCAATTTGATTTATTATAATTTCAACTTAGCTTCAATTGTTATAAATATTTTTATTTCCTAACACCCAATCTATAGCAACCATATATATATATATATATATATATATATATATCTTTATAAAAATATTTTTATATATGGAAAATATAATAGGCAAAATTATTTCATTCACCTATATTAAAAACAAATATTATGTCGGTCTGTCCTATTAAGTGTTTAGAAATCCCTATTGATGTCATAGCGTCCCATGCATCAACCAGAATTTATAAATACAAAGCGGAACAGATTAACACAATATCAAAATCTTTATTAACACTAACAAATACGCTCTCTCATATATATACACTCAGCGACTCACATAGGGTATTACTACCCTATTAACAAAGAGTCAAACCCCACAAAACCAAGGTTTATCGCTAAACCAAAGCTCTGATACCAACTGTAACATCCCGCCTTTTCGCACACTTTAAACCGACACACGTGCCAATTCAAAGCATACGCAAGGGCGGATTGTTATGGGGTAAATAAGAAAAACAGAGAAGAAATAAAACAAAATAGAATCTCACAGCGGAAGGATAAAATATAATAATCAATATACAGTTCATGATAACTGTTTACAAAATATTTATTTTACTTATACAATGAATATCAGAGTTACACATACCAATACAATCAATGCAGCGGAAATTTAGAGTGTGGTGCAATACTATAGATAATAATAATACGACTCCTTCGTCTTCGTCCTTCAAAGCTAAAGTCTTCGATCCTGAAATGCTCGGACGGACCCGAGCGAATTTGAAAAGACAAAAACACTCGAGTCAGACTAAAAGATCTTATGTGAGTTAAATTAACAGAAATAAATATGAGTACAGTAACTCAAGAGATGTTCGGGATTTACATCTCCTAAGGATCCGTTAAACTATTTACTATGTAGTATATTGCGCTATTATAATAGTGTCTATTTATAAAATAAACTTACTTTTAAATAGCGTTAAGGGGTTACCCATATAGCCCTTAACACAAATAATGCCAATAGTCTATACAATACCGTAATACCTCCTGATCGGGAAGCTACCAGAGGATACTCCATAGGTACGACACAAATAGAAACTCGTAGTAAAGGCTCGGTATGGTAGGTGACACGGCACAACTAGGCAATGCCAGGGTAGATATACCAATTGCTATCCAGGCTGGTGGAAACGCGTAGCCGCAGTTACCGCCCACCTCGGACTAACTCCCCAAAATCAAAATATAGAAGTGGCCACTGAATCAATCCAAAATCAAAGTATAATATCGTAGAGGAGGGTCCGATCAGAGGAATGACCTCATTGGCCTGAGAATCGCTCCTGTTTTAGCCACCTTATGCCAACTCACGGGAGTCGGGTCCACGTAATTACCTTACAGGAAACGTCGCCACCACCTACTTCATTCTGGAATCTCCACCGCGTACACGGTTAGTCAAAGTGGTTTTCGGTATCGACAGAGAGTATGTCAGATATCCGATCCCGGTCTCTTTGCCAACCCATCGTTATTATAACACCGCGGTCATTTAAAAATAGGTTATACTTTAAAAATCAGAATAAACATTCCATTTCATAACCATGAATACGATATCATTTCAAAACCCAAAACCATATTTTATCACTTATCCCAAATATAATTCTTTTCCAAAATCATAATGCTTTAACTTCATAACATCTGAAAATCAAATATTTTCAAAGCATAATATTTTGAAAATCATAATTTAAAACCATAACTTCTAAAAACTTGAATGGTTTGGACATTCAACGGTATATGAATTAAAAGGTTTAACTTAAATGTTACTTTGTAAAGAAAATAGTTCTCATGGCTTTACAAATACATTTCTTTATTAAAGTCTAAACCAAAATTTGTATTATCTCTCTCAAGTTCCAAAACCACCTCAATTTATATATATATGTATATCCATTTTGAGTATTAATATTTCAAACTAAAGTTGGATTTTATTCTTTCAACAAATCAAATGTTCTATTAATTAGTCTTGAATATTCACATAAAATCCATAAATAAATAAAAACTCCAATTTCTAGTAATTAAATATATATATTTTTTCAATTTAAATTATACTAGAATATTTATTCAATTTATCTTGGGAAAAATTCAATTATAAATATCATATCTTAAAATTTCCAAACTTAACATTTAAACATATGATATAAATTATCAAACTCCATTTTCTTAAACTTTTTCATTTTTAATAAAGAGATTTATACACCCTTTTTTTCAAAATTTTCAACTTCATATGTATATATATGGAAGAATATTTATACAATATAAAATTTAAGATTATTATAAACCGTATTCCATCCAAACCATAGAAATCTCATAAAAATAGTTATATATAGACCGCGGTGCCTGTATATAATTTTCTATCCTATGGTCAAGTGATACGGATATTTATCATTTCAATCCGCAATTTAAAAGATATAAAATTTTGCGGTTATATATCATTTCAAACCACAATCCCGAATGAAATGAAATATGCATGATAATTTGCAATTTAATGATATACAATAAACATCCATCATCAACATCATCCATCATCCAAATCGCAATCATCAATCAATATCAATTAATAACAATATTATTTTTGGTACTACATAACAGGTAATACTGGCAATTTTATTCAAATTAAATTTAACAGCTATTAATCTACAGTCTATATTCAGTAATAAATTATATAACTATTAACTAGCAGTTCATATACAAACAAATAAATTTTAACTGTAAATTTATACGCAATAAATTAATTAAATTAACAGTTAAATTAAATAAATGCAATTCAACAGATATGAATAAAATAAACATGCCAAATACTCATAAATAAATTTCTATTCATTTCTAAAATTAGTTTAACAAACATAAAAGCTTCTAGTAGTTGTGAGTGGGTTTAAACACTCACCTTTTGAATTTAAATCGAATTTAAATTCGATTTAAACCCAAAAATTCGCCCGTCTTAGAATTCGTCCAAACCAGCGTCAAAACGTCAGAAATTCCGATACGATCCCAACAAAACAAACCGCGCGTGAATCCGAGCTCGTATGCAAAAGTTATGAAAATTTGAAAAATGAAAAATTCTGGTCCTGGGTCGACTTCGGGTTCGATTTCGGTGCGCCGCCTCAATTCCCCGGTGCCTGCTTGGAGTTTTCGCCAAAACGACCCGGAGCGACCCGAGTCATTTTCTTCCTGACCCGAAGTTGCTCTAGGGTTTTCTCCCCTGAAACCCGAAGCGCGACCAGAAGCTGCTGCAGATCCGAATTTTTTTTTTTTTTTTTTAAATTTGAATTTTTTTTTTTGAACTGACTGAATCTAGGGTTAGCACCCATTGAAGAAGAAGAGGAGCTTGAAAAAAGTATACGCTCAGATGAAAAGAAATTAGGTGGAGGCTAGGGCTTGTAGCTAGGTTTATATAGAGGGGTTAGAGATAGAGTAGATAGACCGTAGAATGAACGTGTGGAACAAACTATGGCCCAAAAAGCCCGCTATGCCTCCGGAACCGAATTTATTAAATCTATATATCCAAATAGGTAATTTAAAATATTCTGAACGCGATGGAAAAAGTTTCACGTCCAAATTTGATCGTATGAAGAAGTTACGCTGAAAACAAAATTTCCAAATTGATTCAAATTGATTTTAATTAAATTTGATTTCAAGGCGTTTCACGCCCGTACGATCAAACGACATGTCCGATCGATACGAAACTTGAAACCGTATAATAATTCACCGATACGGATCCGATGAAACTGGTTTCATCGAAATCCGAGTCCGTGACAAAAAAAGGCTATTTTTATATTCATTAAATAAATCAAAATAAATTACAAAAATCCAAATTTTATATTATATTCTAAAATTGTCCAAATTTTATTACTTATATAATTTAATCAATTTCAAATAATTTAACAAGCTTGGATGTGAATTAAAATTATAAGTATATCAATTTGCAGTGTTAATTTCTGCACTTTCCTATATTTAAGAATTATAAAATTAAATACTCAAAACCCCGTATATTAGATTTTAACTTTTATATACTCATTCTTTATCCAAATAGGGATGCAACATACTTTGGTTCATGATTCACAATATTATTCTTAAAGTTCATTTTAAATTTCAGTAACGTAATATTTAACGTTAAATTCCCTTTATTTATGCAATAAGCGCAATTATTGAATTCGATACTCAAATTGATTTATAGATTCTGCTTTCAAAAAATCTATATCAACAATTTGGTCTAATTATAAATAGAATAAGTATTAACCTCATCTTATAGAATTAATTATTGCAATAAATCCAATTTACCATATCTTAAATCCAAATTAATAGATAAAGCTTGATTCCTTTATTAACTCCTTTGGTTTTCAATTAACCTTTTATGGTGAATATAAATTCCAATGTATAATTGAAACCTTATTTCCATTTGATTTCACTATTTCATTAAAAATCCTCATATTCCAGCTAAATTTCAACTAACGTATAAATTAGCTATTTCAATTTCATTTAATTGCGATTATCATACTATAGAAATTAAATTCCATTAAATAAATAAATAAATGTTGATTCCCATCTATTTACATTATATTACATTGGTACTTCTATTTACAACTTAGCTTTGTATAAATGTTTGAATGTAGAATCTTGTCTATTTCACGTATTAATTAAGCCTTAAAAATCAATTAATATTATATCCTTGGTCTAACCTCATTTTACCCATATTTATATTAATATATCCTTTGAATTAGGTAAATTACCATTGATTATCTACCTTAACTTATCAGACTCCACTAACGTAATGGTTAAATATTAATTCCATTTGTAAAAAAAAAAAACAATCCACAAGATTTGCATTTCACATTGCAAATGAATTCATAAATCTTGGCTTTCTTTTTCTTTGCTTCTTAAAGGCCAAATCAAACTACCCTATCATCACTAATTTATGGCAATTAATTGCAATTGATTCTCCATTAAACTACATAAGTTATCCAATTGAAACCTAACTGAAACGTTTATTTATTTAAAAATCCTACTGTTTAAAAGAGTATATCATCTACGGTATAATTTACATTTGACCTGATTTCTCATATATTTCACACAACAGTGAATTCCAATTTCTACCAACATTATGTTTAATATAAATTGGAAATCCAAATCATTGGTATTTCACAGCCTTATTGCGTACATTTACGTATAGTTACACTAAGTCCATACACTGATTCATGAATTCATTAATTAATACACAATTTGCCTTTGTTTTCTTATATTAAGTTTATTACCGTTTTTAAGTACATTCATTATCGAACAATATTCATAAAAAAATTTATCTACACTTATTGCATTGGTTTATTCAACGGTCACCAAATGAAACAATCCTACTATTTATTTTAATATTAAATGAATCCCATGCTAGTAAATATTTTATTAATATTCACTAATTCAACATTTATTGGTTTCTTAACATTAACTTTTAACAAAGTGTGACAATTACATTATCCATAACTATTGTCATAAAAATTAAATTGTTACATTAAATTCCAATTACTATAACAAATTACTACATTTTCTCAAATAAATCTTAAAGCCTTTTTTTCTCTCTAAATCAGGTTAGAAATTATATTAATTTAACTCATTTAATATTATTAATTTAACGGGTCGTTACAACTTCACCTTCTCCTCCTTCCATATAATCTCATCATTTACTTCTTCATCCTCTACTTCTGAAAATGTCGTCTTGATCCAAACGTTTCGGTAAAAAATTTATTACCAAGAAATACATGTCCAATCTGCATTCCACCGGATTTTCCAACCAACGTCCATCATACCAGCAAGAAACACTTCATCCATCGCATAAGTATGGATATTCGTCGTATTTAAGCTTTTCCTACAGCCAGCATTACTAACAGCTCACTCCTCCTAACTTTCCTCCCATTCATTCTACTGCCTCGAAACAATATTACCAACAACGTCCTCCATTAAGCGCATACGTCGATCATTCGTCGTACCTATCTTTGATGATGTAGAACGATCAAATGCAATATTATCATCTTAATGCGCAACAGTAAGAGATTCGTGACCATGAAGCAATGCAGAATCTACAAAGGTAGTTTTCTTATACACATAATATTCCTGCCGACGAAGTAACTATTAATAGTTTGTCATAGGAGGAGAGGGAGGAAGATGAAAACTAAGAGGGAGATGCAATAAATATCGAAGAATGCAATGAAGAAGCAGTTGTTGAGATTCTTGCGCCACCTAGCCCGGAATATAATAAGAAGAAGAAATTGAAATCCTTAAGTGGAATTTTTGACAAATGACGCAGAGATTCACATGCAATGGTGACAGAAGCTAGCATAGAAGACATTGAGGACGAAAATATCGAAGAGGAAGGAACGGTAGTTTATGTCAGAGAAAAGTAAGTTATGTGCAGTATGTTTCACTTGCTAAATCATGGATGCGCATTTCTCAAGATAGTATTTCTAGCAACAATATGAAAGGTCGGAAATTTTGAGAAAGAGTTGCGGAGCGTTACAACACATTGAAACTGATGAAGAGAACATGTGGATCGTTAAGAGGAGATTATTGGGTTATGAATGCCGCATGCCAAAACTATTTGTCAATACTTACCAGATTGCAGAATAGGCAGCAAAGCGGTGCTGCTCCTTATGACATTGTAGGTATAATACTGTTTTAGATTTCTCTGAAATTGTAATGTGTTTGACTAGTTTTGTATATCCATACAATTTTGGATTTGTTTTACAGATTGAGGAATCGCATAAGACCTATCAACTACAGTATGGACAACCATTCAAATTTCAAGAGTGCTTTGAGCTTCTGTCTAGTTTACCGAAATGAAAGAATCCGAACAACTTCATGTTTGAGAAACAACACAAAGCCAGAAGAATGAACTACTTTGATTCAAATCCAGGAAGCAATCCAAGTTCATAAGAAAGATCTCCACTATATAGAAGTAGTGATGGATGATCTCTTGGCAAAAATAAGCCAATTTAGTTGGAGCAGCGGAGTGCGGAATTCTCTAGATTTATAGGAACTTTAGCGACTTCTACTAGAGAAAAAAAAAGAGCATAGATCCAACTTTCCAGTTCAAATAACTCATAACGAAGCCGAGTTTTAGAAGGCTATCATGGACGATCGAGAGTTCAGGAGCCAAACCCATGAGGAGAAGAAAGCTTTGATGTGAGAGAAGAATTATATCAAACTTATGACTTGTGATTTCAGTAAGCTTTCTCCTTTATATCAAAAATTAGTAACCGGGCAGTTGGAAATGTATAAGAAGGTTAGAGCTAGTGGAAGCGGAAGCGGCTCGTACGGTGATGAGTTTTAGATGTGTGGTTGCATTGTAATGGTTGATGTATACTTGAGTTGAATCTTTGTAGCATCTCTAAATATATTTTGGTTTATGTGCGTACTATTTTTGCACTTGATATTGTTTTGTTATACCATTATGTATTTTGAATTTAAGTCATGCATCAATTTATTAAACAAGTTCCATAATAATAGTACATAATGGTCAACATACAAATCTTAAAATATAATACAGTAAACAAACTAGCAAACACAAAACAAACTAGTAATATTGTAGAAACAACTCCTACAATCCATGCGTAAGGATTCCTATCATTCCTTCCTCTGTGTGCCCACAAATGGCCCACCAACTGGTCATGCAATTGGAAGTGTGCAGCTTGATCTTCAGTATGTTGTACCATGGAAATATATTCCCCATTGAGATTATGTTTCTATCGGGTCTTTTGTTAAAACCCTTAACCATGTACGGGTAATTAGTTTTTTTAATTTTTATAGCCACCTCTTTCGGACTCTACAATCATTTACGGATTACCATACAAGCATACATAATTTCAGATAGAACTCTTGCATTATGAAATCTAGTAGTATTTCGTAGAATTCGAAACCTTGCTTGCAAAACATCGGACATAGTTCGATGTCCTTTATGTAGCTTGCCAAATTTTCAGCAAATAGCTATCTTTTTCATTTTTTGGTACCATAAAGTCCTGTATCAAATTTCTCAATTTTGGGCAAACTCCATCGACTAGGTAATACCTAGTTTAGTGCTTGACACTACCAACTTTATATGTAATGTCCGTTGAAATCCGTTAGACAGTTCAGAGAATATGTATGAATATTTTAAAACATTTACATCATTTAACAAACCTGGTACTCCCTAGAAAGCATGCCAAATCCATAAATCATCGATTGCACCCGCTTCAAGGATCATTGTCGGCACCTTTTTGTGTCCCGTGAACATTCCTTTCCAACCTGTTAGAAAGTTTTTCCATGCCCAATGTGTGCAATCTAAACTTTCAAGCATACCTAGAAAACCTCTAGCGTCTCCTTTGGCTAGTATCTTGCTTACATCATTTGGTCCCCATGTTCGTAAGTATTCCTCGCCGAGCTGTTTAATCACTATTTTGCAGAATTCCTTCATGCACTCTATTGCTGTTGATGATGCAATTCTGATATATTTTTTCATATGATCACCAGCTGGTCCATAGCTTAACATACGTAAAGCAGCCGAGATTTTGATGTGGGGAGAATGTCCAAGTTCTAATGCTCCATTTAGCCTATACGTGAAATATAGGTTGTTTTCATGAAATTTAAGATAAATTTTAGAGAAAACATCTTAGCTCATCCGAAATCGACGATGGAAAAAATTTATATTGTAGGTTGGATTGTCAATGAAGTAGTCCTTCATCAGCCTTCTATGTCCGTCCTTATAGCCTCTCTTATATCATCGGTCAATCCGTCCAAGTCTACTACCATGACGGTTACTTATAAATCCTTCACCAAAAAAGTAAGAATAAATTCGACCACTGCTTATTGATTTTGAAACTCTACTGTCTCATCGTCCATTTATTATTCATTGTCGTAGCTTTGGTTCATATCTTGATAGTACTGGTAGTATAGGTTAGGATCATAATTGTGAAGCAGTATGTAATTTGAGTTATTAGTTTATTTTAGTTTTCTGCAATGGTGTGTTGGACTTGACCAGTATACACATATATACTGTTGTAGGAAGGCAATATGTATGGATTACATAAAAAAAAGCATGGATACATAACAAAAAATGACAGGATATAAAGAGTTGGGAAATAATGCAAGTGCAAATGCTACAAAACAACAAATTACAGGCTATAATGCACGTGTACATGCTACATGACAAAAAAGTGATGTTAGTTCATTATGCTAGTGCGAGTGCTAGAAAACAACAAATTACAGGCTATAATGCAAGTTTACATGGTACATGACAAAAAAACGATATGCTATAATGCAAGTGCACATGCTACGAGACAAACAATGAAGTGTGTAATGAACAGACTATAAAGCAAGTGCACAAGCTATAAAGTATAAAGTGTACAGGCTATTAAGTGTATGGGCTATAAAGTGTATATTCTATAAAGTGTAGAATGCATGCTATAAAGTGTACAGACTATAAATTATATGCTTGTAGAGGCCATAATGACATGACAGTAATATGAGTGTATATGGCTACAATGTACAGGCTATAAGGGGTATATGGCTATAGTGAAAAAGACATGAGAGTAACTGCTATAGTGTACGATTGCAAAGGCTATAATGGCTACAGTGTAACTACACCATTGGGATTGACATAACAATAATGGCTACATTGTCCATTTGTAGAGGCCATTGATTGGTTTCTACTATAACCTTGGTTACTATTTATACACTAAATATTGACATGGGAGGTTCATAAGATTGCAAATAGCAAATCAGACATGGACTCCCCATGATTATTTGATGTTGATCAAAGCTTATATTCAGGCTGATACAATACACACTGAAGAGGAGGTCGATAAAAGGTTGTGGATCACCGTCAACAAAGCTTACAACAATCATCTAGAATGTAGGCTAAGAAGATGAAATTTGGATACTAGAAGTACATTCGTTACATTTACTAGAGCTTGCAGAAGGTATTGGAGAATTACAATCGAGGTAAAACACGATAATGTTTTTCAAATGACCAGGTCAACTTTCGATTCCATGTATTTTATGGATCATTAATCACACTTTCTTGTCATGTTGTGTATGAGTTATTGGTAAATTATATTAGACAATTTGAGTGAGTACTATGCCAATGAACGATATATGTCTATGTGTTTATCCAACTGTGTTAGGTCTGCTTATGTCCATTAGTATCGGTTTGGGAAACTTGAATTCTATGATTTGTATTAGTTTGACGCATGTCCATCTGTTGTAATACGAGGTATGTATGTTCGGTGTAATTTTGAGACTAAATTATGTGCCAAAACACAAAATAACATATGACATACTTCAACATACTTGAACATACCGCAACATACTTGAACATACAAAAAAGGCATACTTAAATGAACAATAGACTCGAACATAACACATCATACAACATACTTCAACATAATACAATAGACCACAACATACTTAAACTTACAACGAAAACATAGTACATACTTCAGCATGTTAGTTATGCCTTCCACCACGCTGAAATTCTAGTGCACCTAGCCTATCACGTAGCACGGTCGGTTCTTATTCCAATTCATTTGCATATTTCATCGCTCGATGAGGGAATGAATCATAAATCCATTCCCATAAACTACAACCGATTAGAAAGTTATGGCATCTGTAATAGAGCCGTCCAATGTCGTTTTCGCTTCGCATGACGGAATACCTAAATAACACTCTGCAAAAACAATATAGTAATGGAGGAGAGTTAACTTATTACTCTATCTGAAACCATTCATTACGAACTCTCCGACGTTCCAGTGTGTTTGTAGGAACTCTTGTCTCTACTTTATATGGATGGAGCCCAACCTGTTGTTCATATGCAGGTTGAGCGTCCTTCTGGAGTTTTAATTGGCTATGATCGGGGAACTCGGTTCGAATGTCCTCGTAGTGCTGCTCTTGATACTCGACAAACCAATCCTCATCGGTTCGTGGACTTTCTGAAGGAAAGTAGCCTCTTATATCAGATTTAATAGAAGAAGGCCAGGATAGCATCAATGTGAGATGTAAATGAATATGAGGAAGATGTAGATAGTAGTGAAGATGTAATAGATGATTGCAAAGAGGCAGATGTGAACTGGTATGTGTATACATAGAAGGGAAGCAAAAATGGCAAACTGGAAATTATGATAAGAAGAGAGCAAGGGAAATATCCTAAATTTAGTGCAGAAAAACATGGTAAAAAATAAACTTCAACATTATCCGCCTATATTCCAAATGGATTGAATAGCTTGTATTGGTTTTCAATAAACATATGAATCGATATTCATAATTACAATCCAATACATGCCTTTTCAAATCTTTCCATCTGTCTTATATAATCCATTTTGTCCATTAGCTACTTATTATATAAAAACATTTACAATATTAATCAAATAACATGGCTTTCAATAGTGTTAATTCATTTTGATACAATTCCTGTGATTCACGGTTGTCAACAACACGCGAACATGAAAAATAATGACGTCAATGCATAAACTGAATACAACATATATATCATACAACACAACACATAAACAATAACAATAACTACATAGAAACATGAATGATAATAACATGGATACACAAACAAATACAAGAGGTATATAATACATCATAACAAAAGAATAATTGCAGAAAAAACGTAGAAACAGAAAGGAACTATAATACATAAGATCATCCATCTGTACGTGGACGTGTATGACGTCGACGACGTCTCTCATCATCATCATCATCATCTCCACCACCGCTTAGACCAGCTAAATGCTCATAGTACATCTACATGTCAGCAAGTCTCTACGCTCTTCCTCTAGCTGTGCCTGTAGTCGTGCTGCTGTCTCTTCGCGCTGACGTAGCTCACCATCATAGTAGTCTAGGCTACGCCTATGCTCTACATATCCTATAAGTCTGATCCCCATCAATATCATATAGATCAATTTAGGATATCTGGCTCGGATATAGGTAATTATCGTGCGCTGGAGTATGATACACATCAACATAACGGTCTGGTCCAATGGTAGGAGCTGCCATGGTCCATCCGAAGTGAGGAGTAGTCGCCACATGATCGGGTGCACGGTAACTCTAAGTGGGATGGGTAAGGTTCTCGACAACAGAGGGATGTAAGCCATGTTGTATCATCATTGCATGTGTAAGGGTATCGGTGGAACCAGTGTAAGATCAACGCCAGAATTCAACGTTGACTGAACGCTAATAACAAAGCCCTCGGTCAGCCACCAATCTCCTATCCACGTCAGGTTTTGCTTCTCTGATGGTAATCATACAGTGATAGGTATGAGGGTGTGGTTCATCGGAAATAGCATCAAAGTCGTACAACTATCTCCAACACCTCTCACCAAGATACCAACATGCACCAAACCCCAAGAGATAAGATAGGAGCGGAGATCTCCTCCCGGCAAGCATCTTAGCAATCTCTATAAAATCAATGCCAAAAGATATACTATCATGAAATGGATGCCATATAATCTGGTGTATGTATATTCGCAAATCGATTTGGTTGTCCGCAACAGAATAAACATGACAGGATCATTATCCAGAGCCCCCTTTTGTCCGTGTACCAAAAAGGCAAACAAGGAAAAGAAGGAGATGCGTCGGAAGTCAAAGTAACGAAATGAAAATTCCTAGAATACTCAAAATACTAGTATGTAATAACTCCAAGAAGCCAAATAATGAAACCTATGCATCTGAAATAGTGCACTGTATGTCAAGGCATCTGTACAAGTACATAAGAATAGGCATACTCTAGTCATATAGATTAGCACCTCTGAAATCCAAATCAGATACGATCTCAATAAACCCAACCACCAAATTATTTCTCAATGTGTTGAAAAACAGGTTACCCATGAGGTATAGGAAAAATAATCTTGCAAGCACAAGATCATCATCATGAGAGTAATAACTGAGTATGATGTCCATGGCAGCACGAATAGCATTGACTCTAATAGCGCCTTCGGCCTAATATGATGCAGCGAAACATCAAAGTGATGTAGAATATCATGAACACGTTAAGGATCACCCCATTGAGCATCATCGAACAGATGCGATGGAAAAGTAGCTACTCCAAATGCTAATGCCAATAAGCATAGAGAAATCAAGCGGTGTAATTTCTAACCAGCCGTAGGAAAATGGAATGTGCAGGTGATTTTGTACCACCGTAAAGCAAGAACCATGCGCAATTGCACATTACCTTTTATAACATTTGTGATTCCTAAATTGTAGAGTACATAAAAAGTTAAATTACGGAGTGATAAATTAACTGGTTTTATAAGTAAATGGTTCATTAGATTAAGAAATTGTGGAATCCAAGCCCTTGTAATAGTTGTTACGACTCTATCCTTATTTTGCCAAATGTGCATGATTATATCTAAGCTTATTCGCTAACGAACCCAGTAAATGGATATTTCACGACTATTAAAGTTAAATAAGGTCATACTACATGTTAACTCCTCTTTTTTTTCACGACCTAACGACCTAAGAGGCACAGCGACCTACGGGTTAAAAGATCCAGCGACCTAACGAGTTAAAAGATCCAGCGACCTAACGAGTTAAAAGGCCCGGCGACCTAACGAGTTAAATGGCCCAGTGACCTAACGAGTTAAAAGGCCCAACGACCTAAAGGGCTCGACGACCTACCGACCTAAAGGACTCAGCGACCTACCGATCTAAAGGACTCGACGACCTAACGACCTAAAGGATTCAGCGACCTAACGAGTTAAAAGGTCCAGCAACCTAGCGAGTTAAAATAGAGTAAAGTCGCTTGCATATAGGTCACTCCCAACCTTGGATCGCTACCTCTTCTAAGTCGCTCCATATAAGTCGCCTTCCACTCCCATAGGTCGCTACGACCTACTAGCAGGAGCAGTTGATCAAGTACAACCATTTAATCCATAGCCTGTGTTCCTTAGGTCGCTTACGATCTATGACCTAACCTTATGTCGCTCACGACCTACGACCTAACCTTATGTCTCCCACGACCTACGACCTACTTCCAAATTTTCAATATAAATACCCTGCCTACTCCACCAGGGAAGAGACTTTTGGATCATTTCTGAAACGCCAATACTTTGCTGTTTTCTCGACTCCTTCAACACTTCAAACACCAAAGACGCTTCAACGAACTTTGAGAAAGATCTAACTCATTCAACATGAATTCAAAGAGCATTTCTACATCGAAGTTCTAGCTACTCGTCTTAATCGTGTTGTAATTGAAGAATCATTGAAAAAGTTGTAATCAAATCAGCAATAAAAGAGATTAAGTGGACGTAGGCTTGACTTTAAGGCAAACCACTATAAAAACTGTTGCCTCTTTACTATTTCTCTGCTATTTTCTGCTTATTTTCAGTTCCCGTACCAATGGGTGGTGCTTTCACTGTACTACAACTTAACACCGGGTATTAGCGTACATTTTTAGCATTAAATTTTTGGTACTTTCACTGAGAAATTGAACTCAAGGTGCTCTAATCATTGCTCCATAAAGATTTTTTGAAAGACTCTCTCTAAGAACCAGAAGTCTATCTGAGATAATGGCTCCTGGAAGAAAAGGTAGATCTGCTAGATCTGGAAGTGCTTACGACAACACCGCTACTTCTCCCGCATCAAATCAAGCGGCTCCTAGTGTTGGAGTCACAAGGGCGGAGTTGGATGCTGTAGTGTCTGGGTTGTACCAACAGATGGAAGCCCAGAATACTTTGATTTTGGACAGGCTAAATGCTTTGCTTGGAGTTAATCGTCAACCAGAAAACAATGAAGAAAACTTGGCTAAAGATGTTCATGATCCCTGAGGAAAAAGTATTCCTCAAAGGGCAGCTAGCACCGTCGAAGGGGCACCTCCCCAAGCCGGAGGTTCAAGGCCGCAACCAACTCTTCGTGAACGTTTGTCCAGGCAAACTTCCGAGAAAGTAGCTGACGTCTGTCCCGCGGGGCCTCTAAACGATGAGGAGTACCTCTCGGGAATGATCCGACAAATTGTGGATGAAAGCATATAGAGGAAGGAAGATGAAAATCAATGGGGGTTTGCTCCAAGCAAGACTCCTTTTAGTGAAAGGATCCTGAAAGCTGAATTTCCAAAGAAGTTTATTCCCCCTACTATTCCAGCTTACCGGGGGACAAGCGATCCTAATCAATTCTTATACAAGTATGAATGGGGCCAGGGCAACAGATGAGATCAAGTGCAGATACTTTCCCGTGTACTTGGAGGGTGTGGCCCTGCTTTGGTTCACAAAGCTGCCAGTTCAATCTATTGATCATTTCTCTGGCCTGACTCGAAAGTTCAAAGATCAGTTCAGGTTATATGCTTCGAAGGCTAAGGATATAATGTCACTTTCCAGCCTTGAACAAAACCCTGGAGAGTCTATCAGATCTTTCTTGAACCGCTTTAACATAGCCTTGGCCGAGGTTGATAATTTAAAGCCTCGAATGATTCTGACCTACTTAATGCGAGCTATTGATAAATCAAGTGAATTTGGGAAATGACTGAAGATGAAAGAGCCAAATTCACTTGAAAAGTTCTACAAAAAGGCCGATGAATTCATGCGCCTAGAAAGCCTTCCTGTGCCGGCAAAAGTAGTTGTGACTGAGGTTGGGAATAACACTGTTGCTTCTAACAAGAAAGAATCTCATGGCCAGAAGAGGGAGAAAACAGCGGGAAAAGGCAGAAAGATGCAAAGAAAGGCTGCCACTTTAGACCTTCAGATTTCACTCCCTTAACTGATACTCCAGAAAATATCTTCTTTGCAACCAACGATACTGTTGAATATCCCAAACCCCCTAAGATAAAGCCTGGGAAAGATGCCGCTCATAATGGGAGATTTTGTCGGTTTCATAATCAACTTGGCCATGATACTAACGAATGTCGCCATTTAAAGAATTTTATTGAAGGGTTACTGCGACAGAATAAATTGCAACAATATGTAAAGAGGAATAGAAATGACCAGAGCTCATTTACTCAAGGGCAACAAGTTCCTGTTCATCATTCTGGCTCAGGTGAGAGGGCTACAGCGCATGAATCTTAGAGGCCTATCATTAACATTATCACAGGGGGTCCTCACCCAGCGGGCAGAAGCTGGGGAGAAATGGAAAAATATGCTCATGCTTTAAGATATGCTCCCACTGTAGACCCCTTGGTGATATCTGCAGGCATCGGACCAGCCATTGTGAGAAGGGTGCTTGTGGACTGCAGCGCCTCTTGTAATGTCCTCTTCAAAAGGACATTTGATCAGATGAAAATCCCCATGGCTGACGTTTAGGCTTTCTCACAGAAAATTGTTGGGTTCACTGGAGAACCAAAATAACCTGTTGGGACTATTGAATTGTTTGTAGAGCTCGGAGAAGGGGAAAAGAAGGTGGTCCGTAAGCAAACTTTTGTGATAGTTGATGAATTCTCTGCTTATAATGCCTTTTTGGGCCGACCGGCTCTTGCCGCATTCAAGGCCATTCTCGCCCCCTGGTGCCTGACTATGAAATTCCCCACTGATAATGGAGTTGGTGTTGTGAAGGGGGACCAAAATGCCGGGCGAGAATGCTATCTCACAGAGCTACGAGAGGCGAAGAAAGAGAGATGGGTAAGGGTGCGGCAGCTCTGCTCCGCATCAAAGAGCCCACCTTGTAGCAATTACAGGGTGGACCTTGCACTGGTGAACATAGTGGTGCGCGAAAAGAGATTGATCCTAGAAAAGCCAGTGCAGGGGAAAATAGAGTCGTGCCGATGGAAGTGACGGTGCCAATACCTGTTGACCTAAAAGATCCAAACAAGGTGCTGAATGTGGGTTCACAACTTGGTGTGACAGTTCAGAATATGTTGATATCATTCTTGAAAGCAAACCTGGATGTATTCACTTGGAGTCATGCCGACATGTGTGGAATATCTCCAGAAATCGCGGTGCATGCTTTGAATGTTGATCCGAAATTCACACCCGTAAAGCAGAAAAGAAGAACCCAGGGTCCTAAAAGGTCGGCAGCATTAAATGAAGAAGTAAATCGGCTCATGGAAAATGGCTTCATTAGAGAATCCACTTATCCCAATTGAGTTTCTAATCCGGTGATGGTTAAAATAGCAAATGGAAAGTGGAGAGTATGCATCGACTTTCCAGACTTGAACAAAGCATGCCCCAAAGACTGTTTCCCGTTACCCAGGATTGATCAGTTGGTGGATGGAACAGCCGGGCATGAACTATTGTCTTTTATGGATGCTTACTCAGGATATAACCAAATCATGATGCATGAGCCAGATCAGGAGGACACGAGCTTCATCACTAACGTAGGTCTTTACTTCTATAAAGTAATGCCCTTCGGACTGAAGAACGCAGGGGCAACTTATCAGAGACTTGTCAATGCCATGTTCAAGCCTTAGATTGGCAAGACTATGGAAGTATATGTTGATGATATGCCGATGAAATCAAAGAAGACAGTAGACCACATGGATCATTTGGCAGAAATGTTTGCTGTTCTCCATAAGTATGGGATGAAGCTAAATCCTCTGAAATGCTCATTCAGCGTAGAGTCCGGAAATTTTTTGGTTTCATTGTGAGTACTAGGGGCATTGAAGCCAATCCTGCTCAGATTACTGCCTTAAGAGAAGTCAAAGCCCCTAGGACAAAGAAGGAATTGCAAAGCCTCAACGGGAAAATCGATGCTTTGAGTCGGTTTATTTCCAGGGCCACTGACAAATGCATTCCCTTCTTTGACGCTCTGAAGAAAGGAAAGAAAAACTTTGAATGGACTCCTAAATGTCAGAAAGCTTTTGATGAACTGATTCGTCAGATGGAAACGCCTCCAATACTTTCTAAGCCCAGCAATGGTGAAGATCTTTCCATATATTTAGCGGTTTTATCTCATGCTTTGAGTGCTACACTGGTACGGGAAGACGCAAAAGTTCAACGTCCAGTTTATTACATCAGCAAGAGATTCACTGGGGCAGAGATGAATTATTCGAAGCTGGAAAAGCTCGCCTATTGTCTGCTGATTGCATCCAGGAAGTTGAGCCATTTTTCCAAGCTTATCCTATTAAAGTCCTCACTGATCAACCTCTAAAGCAAGTCCTATTTCGCCCAGAAACTTCGGGTTGTCTTCTGAAGAGGAATATTAAACTCAGCCGGTATGATATCACCTACCATCCTCGAAGAGCAATCAATGGACAAGCTTTAGCGGCCTTCATTGCAGAATACACGGATAAAGGTGACAGTGAGGAAGAGGTGACTAGTGACATCCCGATCCGATGGAAATTATATGTTGATGGTGCAAGAAATGATTGTTGTTCCGGAGCTGGGGTTGTGCTTGAAACCCCCGAAGGGCGGTCATTGTGCTATGCATTGAGACTCGAATTTCCTTTGACAAATAATGAAGCAGAATATGAAGCTCTTATTGCCGGTTTGAAGATTGCTAAAGAACTGAACATCAGAGTATTGCAGATCTTCAGTGATTCCCAGCTTATTGTGTGCCAAGTCAAGAAAGAGTTTCAAACTAAAGGAGGAAATCTGCCTGCTTACTTGTCAAAGGCCTGGGATCTTCTTAATGATTTTGATCATTATACAATAAGCCATATACCCCGGGATGAGAACATGAAGGCAAATTCTCTCGCAAAATATTCAAGCTCTAGCGAAGCTCAATTATTGGGATTGGTACCTGTGGAAGTCTTGTCAGCTCCAAGTACTGATGAGATGGATATTGACTGGATTATGGATATATCTCAAGAGAAGGAATCGTGGATGACCTCGATCAAGGAATATCTACTTAACGGCTTCCTTCCAGAAAATTCAAAAGTGCGTTAGAAACTGTTAAGAAACGCCTCAAGATTTGTAACTCAAGATGGCCGGTTATACAGACGAGGATTCTCGATGCCGTTACTCCGATGTGTAATCAAGGAAGAGGCTAAGACAACTTTAGCTGAGGTGCACGGAGGAGAGTGCGGGGATCATTCAGGTGGTCAAACTCTAGCAAAGAAAATTCTCCGCTTTGGGTATTTTTGGCCAGATATTAATCGAGATGATGTCAACTACTCCCGAAAGTGTGACAGATGCCAGAGATTTGCAAAAATCCCAAGGGCACCTTCCACCGAGCTAACACAGATGGTCAGTCCATGGGCATTTTCCATTTGGGGGATAGATCTCATCGGGCCTTTGCCAACTGCCAAGTCCGGAATCAGATATGCTATTGTTGTTGTTGATTATTTCACTAAATGGGCTGAGTTTGAACCGTTAGCTACTATTACCTCTAAAAAGATGATAAACTTTGTGACTAAGAATATCATTTGCAGGTATGCTGTGCCTCAAAAGATAATCACAAACAATGGTACCCAATTCGAAAGCGAAGAGTTCCAGGACTTTCGCAAGCGATTCAAGATCCAAAAAAGCTTCTCAGCAGTGGCTCATCCGCAGACAAACGGGCAAGTGGAAGCAGTGAACAAAATTATCAAATCAACCATCAAAAAACAGCTGGAAAAAGAGAAAGGTGGTTGGGTCGATAAGCTTCCACTAGCATTATGGGCATATAGAACTACTCACAAAACTACGACCGGGCACACTCCATTCTCATTGGCATTTGGATCAGAAGCAATGATTCCAGTGGAAATAGAGGTCCCCTCACACAGGAGAATTCATTTCAACTAAGCTGAAAATGAAAAGCTGTAACTTGAAGCACTTGATTTGCTTGATGAAAGAAGGAAAGAAGCTGAGCTCAGAATTGCAGCCATCAGCAAAGAATAGCCAGGCACTTCAATTCTAAAGTTCGCCAACGCAGCTTTGAAATTGGGGATATAGTCTTGAAAAGGTTCATGACAGCAACAGGAGTGTTTGGACCAAACTGGGAAGGACCATATATCATAGGCAAAAAACTTCTCGATGGCACTTTCAAGCTCACAACTGTCGAAGGAGATCCAATTCCGAGAGCCTGGAATAGCAATCACTTGCGTCCATATTTTACTTAGAAGCTATGCTTAAATCTGTAAAATGATTATGGATGTATCATTCTTGTATTGTAAACCATTGTAAAAGCAGTGTAAATCAATAATAAGAACTATAAAGTGGATGTAGGCCCAATTCTTGGCCGAACCACTATAAATCTTGTGTTCTTTATTACTATAAAATGCCTGTCTCATTTCGATGTGCATATATCTTAAATATATTGCTAAAATGTCAACTTAATAATGCAGGCTATCAAAGTGAAGCTTACCTATTCAACACATCACAAGGTTAAGCGATTCCTACAAATCACTCAACAAGAAAATGTCAAGCGACAAAAATTCCACATTCAATTCCTACATCAAAAGTGCTTCTCACAAATAGTTGGTGATTCCACCGGAGGGGGACCTTCCCAACGTGAAGGTTTCAGGCCCTTGCTAACTGATCGCGATCGTTTGTGCAAAAAGACATCCGGTCAAGTAGCTTGCGTCTGCCCCGTGGATTCACTTAACAATGAAATGCACTTATCTAGAAAAAAGCAAACAACTTGCAAAAGAAAGGAACACGTACTTAGGAATGATGATGTGGAATCGCTAGAAGGCAGATGGTGGAAAGACATGGGCAAGCAGACAAAGAACAGTCAATAGGGAATCTTGTGCCTCAACCAGAAAGGTTAGTGGAACCACCGAAGGGGTACCTTCCCAAAGTGAAGGTTCCAGGCCCTTGCTAGTTAATTGCGATCGTTTGTGCAAAAAAACATCCAGTTAGGTAGCTTGCGTCTGCACCGTGGATCCACTTAACTGTGAGATGCAACCCTCAAGGCGAACAATAAATCCCTCTTCGGAGGCAAAAGCCCTCTTCGGGGGCCCTCTTCTCCTCTCAAGGGGGAAGAGCCAAAAAGCCCTCTTCGGAGGCCCACTTCTCCTCGCAAGGGGGGAGTGTCAAAGCCCTCTTCGGCGGCAAAAGCCCTCTTTAGAGGCACACTTCACCAAGATGGAGTGCAAAAGCCCTCTTCGGAGGCACGCTTACCTGCGTAAAGGGAAAAAACAAAAAGCCCTCTTAGGAGGCACGCTTCCTCGCGTACAGGGAAAAAAACAAAAAGCCCTTTTCGGAGGCAGGCTTCCCCGCGTACAGGGAAAAAACAAAAAGCCCTCTCCAGAGGCACAAATAAAAAAGCCCTCTTTGGAGGCACAAACAAAAAGCTCTCTCTAGAGGCACGAACAAAAAGCCCTCTTCGGAGGCACAAACAAATCTAAGTCCTCTTCGGAGGCACAAACAAATCTAAGTCCTCTTCGGAGGCCCACTTCACCGCGTAGGGGAATCCACTTCTCAAAAATAAAAGTGACCATCTCTGGAAGTTGAAATGTAAAAAAAAATGTCCAAAAAAAACTTCTCCAATACAAAGCACACTCTACTAGAGTAGAATAATCTTTCCACAAAATGGAAGAAGTATTCTCCAAAGTAAGAGTACAAATCTTCTCAAAGTGGAAAAATTATTCACCGAAGTAAGAGTACAAGTCTTCTCAAAGTGGAAGAATTGTTCTCCAAAGTAAGAGTACAAGTTTTCTCAAAGTAGAGAAGGTTGCAATAAGCCGTGGTATGGGGGCAATATAATATATCCGCATTAATAAAGCAACGCTCAAGCAACATACCACGAGCTCACTGCAATACCATACAAGGAAAATAAAGAAACTTTTGTGGTAAAAAGGAGTAAATGCATTTATAAATACAGACAAAAGTTTGTACAAGTAAAAAGAGTCATTTTATTCCATACTATAAAAAATATGTATACATGTGTAGGTTTCAAAAGCGGGGGCCGGTACCCACATAATCTCCGGTCAATACAAGCAAAAAGCAAAAAAGCAAAACAAGAAGGATAAAGCTAGACCCATCACTTCTTCTTCCCTCCGCCTTTGGAGCCTTCACCCGGCCTAATGGTTAACTTCTTAAGTCGGCTTGAACGGGTCGGGGAAAGAGGAGAAAGAGGCGCAATTGGGTCCTCTTCTGCTTTCTCATCACCAGCAGAAGTCTCCTTCATTTTCTTCGAAACTCCACGCTTGCCCCTCTTCTTTGAAGAAGATTCGCTGCCCAGAGCATTAAGATCAATCAACTTTGTATTGTCGGCAGTGAATTCTTTCGGGGTCCTCTCACCCTCTTCAAGTTCTTCAGCCTTTTGTTCTTGTGAAGCGGTCGGATCATCCAAGCCTTGAAGAGCTTCTATCTGTTCTTCTTGAGACCCCGGTTGAGAAGCAAGAGAAGGAGTAACTTGAAGAGATGAAGGAGCAACAGCTGGAGGAGGCGAAGCTTGTGCAGTACTTGTTGTTTTCACTACAGAAGAAGAAGAATTAAACGCCAGTATTTCCCGCAAAAAGAGGAGATAGTGGCACGTCAAGGTTTAAGTAATAATCAAGAAGTTCATCAAACTCATGTGAAGCAAACAAGTAGTCCATTTGAGCTAGATCAGTGTTGAAGTTACCGGGAGGAGTTGGCTTTATGACGTCATTTTCAAAATCGTGGGCTTTGATGTCTTCCTGGGCCTCAGTGTGGGCAGTTGTAATTTCGGTCTCGGCTTTGGCAGGAGGCGGAGAATAAGAACTAGAGCCAATAATGTCAATGTCAACCGAAACCGAAGGATGAGTCGGGTCAGTCAAAGGTGCCTTCCCTAAATGCTCTCTTTTCGCTGCTTCGGCTCGTTCTCTGGCGAGTTGTTCTTTCCCTCTGGCAAGGGCGGCTTGACCTTCATCATCCAGAAAATGAGCCTCAAGAGCCTCCTCAACGTAGCCGGCACCTTTAAGCATTTCAACCGCCCCCTCCCACACTTCAGCTAGAGTAATTTCATACTTTGGGCCCAAAAATGAGAGACTGCCATGCCCCAAGACTCTGTGAATGTAAAACTCAAATAAAGTAGAACTGACGTTGGCCTTCGTCTCCTCATGAGACTGTTCAGCTGCTTCTTTTTCAGCAATGGCCTCGTCGTGCTCTTTTTCAACTTTAGAAAGCTGATCTTTTAACATTTCAATCCCCATGTCCTGGGAGCTAGTCTTTTCTTGCAACTGAGCAACATCAGTGCGGTAGCTTTCCACAATTCTCTATTGTGCCTCAAGTCTATCCTCAACATCTCGTTGACTAGCATGGGCATCTCTTACTTACTTTTGGAGCACCTCTTCCTTTTGAGTATAAAAAGTGGAAGAGGTAGCAAGGTAATCTTTAAGTTGCTTGACTTCAGCCTCAAGTTTCTCATTATATACAGTGATGTTCTTCATCTCCGTGTCATGCAGATCAAGAACTTTTTGCTATTCAAATTTATCACTTTCCATGGTTAGCATAGCTTTGAGATTTAAACGGTTCACTCATTGAAGCTCATCGACTAGCTTTTGCCACTCGGACATTCTTTCAATGTCAAGCCTAACAGCATCAAGATTTCTCAGCATAACATGTTTGTCAATGGGAACCAGGTCCAAATCAAAGCGTACTCCTTTTAAACACCAGTTTGGAAATCGGCTTTGGAGTGCAGGCGGAGCATTCTCAACTTGATACAGAGGCCTAGTAATGATGGTCTGAATCTCAGCTCTTTTGAGGGCAGGGGAGCCAGAAGGGATATCTAAAGAAATAGAAGTAGCAGACACTTTAGAGATTTCAGCTGAAGTTTTTTCTCTAGGCTTGGCCCGCTTGCTGGACTCTTCAGTTTCATAACTCTTCCCTTTGTCGTCATGAGACTTTCTTTTATGAGAGTCATCATCTCTTTGGTGAGAGTCATGATGGTCATCTCTCCTACCATATCGCTTCTCATAGGCCTTCCTTTCGTGAGCTTTTCTAACTGCTCTTTCTTCATCGGTTTCTCTGGGGGCAGGAAAATAAACGTCTAGGGTTGTAAGAATCGCGCCTCCCATAGCGTTGAAAATCGTCATAATACGAACCGCTGCGTCCCATTAGAGAATCTGAAAGTGAAGAAGAGAAAAGTTTAGATATCTTTGAAATAAAGAAGCTTAGTACACATAATTGCCAAAATCCTAAGTGTGTGTGGCATGTGAACTACGCGCGTCAAGCTACAAACCACTCTTGGGCTTAGGAGTCAATTCTTGGATTGATAAAGTTGACAGCAAAACTGACGTTGCTTCGATTGATGGAGAAGTGAGCTTAGAGGTGATGGTGTCGTCTTTAAAAGGCTCTTGGGAAGTCACCATAAGGTCACTCAGTCCCCCAAAGACATCGTCACCATCATGCCCAATGGAATGAGTCATGCCCTCCTCGACACACTTTGCACTCTTTATAACGAGACTTTCTTTCTCAGTTCCAGCTTCTCTATTAGCTTTCCCAGAACGTTGAGGAAGTTCCTCTTCTTCAATAACTAGGAGAAGTTCAGATTTGCCAGATAATCTCGCACCGTCAACGGAACTTGAGCATTTCACTAACGAAGCCTCAGCAATAGATTCCTTCGGTGCAGATTCCTTCGCGGAGACTGGGGCATCTGACACATCTGCCTAAGAACTAGGGGCATCACGGGGCTGAATAGATCGGGAAGAGTGCAAAAGTTCGAATTGATGAAAAAACTTGTGCTTCAGCAGAAATTTAATACTTCTCTCCTCAGCAGCTACAGCACTCAATCTATCAAAAGTTGGTTTATGGCTAGAATCTCTTGATGGAGGAGGAATTGCTGCAAAAGTAAAGAATGAAGTTAACACTTGGTGACTCGAGTTTTGAAAGGCTTAGAAATCAAGTAAATGGAGATAAGTAGTGTTACTTCCTACTGTCCAGATGCCGTAGAATCCCGGGAGGCAGCGAACAAAGAAGAACTGATTCTAAAACCCGTGGGCGCTTTTAGGAAGATCAGTAATCAGTTTATGGTTTCTTGCGCCCCTCACAAGTGTAATAGAAGGCTGATCTTTGTTCTTCGCAAATGTGCACAAATAGAAAATCTCTTCAAAACTTAGGAGGCGATTAAGCGTCCTCCTAAACAGTACGCACAACCCCATCAAAATGGCGTAACCGTTGGGGTGCAGCTGGAATGGAGAGATAGTCAATCGAAGGAGGAGTACTCAAAGAAAATCATTGAATGGGGGGATAGCTCCGTTCAAGCACATTTCACGGTTGACGGCAACAAAGCCAGGAGGTGGCCTATCGACAGTGTCGTTTACCCCTGGAAGCAAAGCATCCGCTTCAGCGATGCCGAATTTAGTGCATAGCTGATTGAAAGCCCGTTGGCTCAATGAAGTTGTAACTCTTTCTGGAGGATTCTCTAAGGGATCAGCTATTGGAAAGACCTCTTCGGCCTGCTCTGTTATCTCTTCTTGCATTCGTTGAGAAGTCATTCTACACAAGGAACTGGATATTCAAATATGAAGGTGCACGTTTCCTAAATGTGTGAAGTGTTGTGCAAAACTAATAAAATGACAAGCAGATATAACTGGAACTAAAGTAATTGGCATTTGTCGATTATAAAGTTTCAGGGCTTGTTATTTTAAGTCCAAGTACAGTGTTGATGCAAACAGATCAGCTTTAGTTGATTGTTTTAGCTTTTGCTTTAATACTTCACTTGGACAGTTGATTCACAGCACTTCATCTTTAATCGAATTCATATTATTTTACTTAAGTAAAATGTTGTCTCTTTGATTTAATCCATCACTCGACGTGGGTAGTCGATGATGAGTATGTTCACCCTATTTTTCTGCAAATGTTGTGTTTGACAGGTTGTTAGCTTAAAAGTTAATTCAATCTGTGGAAAAATGCAACATGTTCAAGCAATTTATCCTGGCAGTTCAAGTTGAAGATTCAATTAAGTGCTGTCAAGTTTTACAAGTGATCAAGTTCAAACGACTTAGCATAGGTCGAAGCTTCCTTAAGTCGCTCCGTGCGAGTTATGGAGTTTATTATTCATGCTTTTGCGAGTTAAAGTTATGATGCGGGGTATGGCATAAGGCTTTAAGTCAAGATAAAGCATACTTGTTTAAGTGTTAGCTCATTCGAATACACCAGCGACCTAAAGGTTATGACGCAAGGAGTTAAGTCGCCCAAATCGCAGTGCGACCCAATAATAGGTCGTAAGAGGGTTATCCCGTCCAAAGAAGTATGCTATGCAAGTTAAGTCGCAAGTTCGGAAGTCGTTCAGCTTCCTTTAAGTCGCAAGGCTCTTAGGTCGTTCGATTCATTAGGTCGCTCTTGAAGTAGCGCGGAAATACCAAACTTTCGCTCATAAAATAACCCTAAGGCCTACTCTCCACTCACATGTTGCCACGCGTCCATCGCCCTTGCATCACCAGTAGCACCACAGCTTAACCTAAAATCCACTAACCCGTTAACCAAATATCCCTTCGCCTCTTCCAAGCACCTAAAGCCTCATCGTCTCTTCCGAATTTCCAGGAAACGTCGTTAAACTCGACAAATTCAAAACACTCGCCAAATAACTCCATGAGATCCTAAGCCGATTCATTGTTAAGGCAATTGCCACCAGTTTGATGGTAAACAGAGGGCAAATCGGAGTATAATCTTACAATAAGGTAACAGAAATTGTGTAAAACCAATCCTGGGAGAATCGATGCGAGATAGGATGGACAGATGATCGATTTACCTAAATTTGCTGTTTGGAATGACGATCGAATGTAATGAGGATGGGAATTTCGCTTTGAAGTTCTTGAGCTTAAGTACGGCAATGGCGGCAAAGTGTAAGCAATAAAGTGAAGAGGACGAAGTGGTTTAATAGCTTACATAGGAGAAAGAGGAGAAGACGAATAGGCGCGCGAGTTAACGAGCTACTTGAGTCGCTCACGACCTAGCGGAGTTAGATCGAAGCACACGACCTAGTCCCCAGGCGTATACTTCGAGGGGTAAGTGTTAACTCCTCTTTTTTTCACGACCTAACGACCTAAGAGGCTCAGCGACCTAACTGGTTAGAAGGTCCAGCGACCTAACGAGTTAAAAGGCCCAGCAACGTAACGAGTTAAAAGGCTCAGCAACCTAACGAGTTAAAAGGTCTACCGACCTAAAGGGCTCAGCGACCTACCAACCTAAAGGACTCAGCGACCTACCGACCTAAAAGACTCGGCGACCTAACGACTTAAAGGAGTCAGCGATCTAACGAGTTAAAATGTCCAGCGACCTAGCGAGTTAAAACAAAGTAAAGCCGCTTGCATATAGGTCGCTCCCAACCTAGGATTGCTACCTCTTCTAAGTCGCTCCATATAAGCCGCCTTCCACTCCCATAGGTCGCTACGACCTACTAGCTGGAGCAGTTGATCAAGAACAACCATTTTAAGCCATAGCCTGTGTCCCTTAGGTTGTTCACAACCTACGACCTAACCTTATGTCGCTCACGACCTACGACCTAACCTTATGTCGCCCACGACCTACGACCTACTTCCAAATTTTCACTATAAATACCCTGCCAACTCCACCAGGGAAGAGACTTTTGGATCATTTTTGGAACGCCATTACTTTGCTGTTTTCTCGACTCCTTCAACACTTCAAACACCGAAGACGCTTCAACGAACTTTGAGAAAGATCTAACTCATTCAACATGAATTCAAAGATCATTTCTACATCGAAGTTCTAGCTACTCGTCTTAATCGTGTTGTAATTGAAGAATCATCGAAGAAGTTGTAATCAAATCAGCAATAAAAGAGATTAAATGGACATAGGCTTGACTTTAAGCCGAACCACTATAAAAACTGTTGTTTCTTTACTATTTCTCTGCTATTTTCTGCTTATTTTCAGTTTCCATACCAACAGGTGGTGCTTTCACTGTACTGCAACTTACACCGGGGTGTTTGCGTACATTTTTAGCGTTAACACTACATATTTAAACTAACAACGTATTGTATTATTTTCATCATATAAAGAAATACTTATAGCTAAACTCGTCTAAGTGCTGAAATATACTTCTCCTTCTGGAAGTGCACGAAAGTTGGAAAGTATGGGCAATTTCGTCGCACTAAGGTTCCGTCCTGATATCCGTCAAGCTCGGCGAGTCTAATGGAAATCTGCCCTACATCCTTGCGTGTCCTACCCGCTCGACAACCCTACAGCCTCTGCGACTGCCTTCTTCTTCGCCTTCGCCCTTATTATTGAGATTTTCAACGGCTTCTAGCAGATCTTCTATTCCTTGCTCCTGCCCGTAAAGTACAATATTATGTTCTTCACTGCTCCTACTGGCGCCTACGGTGCCGTTGCAACTGCCTTCCCCGCGCATGAACTTTTTGGTGAAATTTTTAGCAATGTGGACATCTATTCTTGTGTGGATCTCAAAAACGAGCTTTTAATTTAGGTGGAAGCTACCGAATTTTGGTCGTTCGGGGTGGAAAATGGTGAAATGGGGGTTGCTTTAGGCTAAAATTGAAAGGAGGGAGATGGAAAAAATAGAAGTGGTGGCTGGGTTTGAGGGCAAGGTCATAAGCTTATAACGACAAAGTTTTGGGAAAGACTTTGTCGTTATAAGCTTATTTCCCACTAGCCACTGACTAGTCTCACATTACCTACTCGCATCGCTCGTTCATTCAGTTGCCAACAATGAGAGAAAACGCAGTAAACAGAACAGATTATTGGTAATGGTCTAATGGCCTCGATCACCGTTATTGCCTCCCAAAAGTTCTACATGATATTTGGGGTCAAACTTGAATGTAATGATATTTTCCCACATTTTCTCCTAACCTTGAATTTCCTATTACAGAACCAATCATCTGGCTCCAAAAACTTTTCACAGGCACACTCTTCTATCCTTCAAAGAGCGCTTGGAAACATTCTTGAATCAAGCTTTATCGACTTCCTACACACTCGTTGGTTGGTCAATCAAAATATTCCATGTAAGAGGTCAAAATTGTCGGTTATAGTGCTCTAGAATCTATGTTGAAATAGTTCGTTTAAATCTCTAGGATGGGCCAACCAATATTACTCCTTGGGAATTGGAAAGTGGCACACGAATGGGGAAAATGGGTCATCCAAATGCAGCATGCTAAAATGGGCCAACCAATAAAACATAAGTACGGCTTAAGGTAGTTAACATTTGATCAAGGCCTATAAAAATTTAGAATGATCAATCGAGATTTAGCCTTGGCTTCAGCCGGCTACTCCATCTGCTCAGGTTCATTCAAAATATCCCCATAAGGCCATAACGTGAACCTTACATTTCCACATTCTTTAGCTAATTCGTCTCAACAATGATGGCTGAATCATGAACATAATTCCGCCGCAAATGCGAGACATGAAACACAATGTGTACTCCTACCAAATTTTCAAGAAGCTTTACACTATAGACTAACTTCCCTGCCCTTTCATGTAATGGTTATGAGTTGAAAATAAAAAGGTTAGGTGCGATATTAATCGTGCATGATGTAACATTTTGTAGGCATTTAGGCATCAGAAATCTCAGTGAAAAGGAAAAAAGTGGAAGAAGTTCGGGTTCCAGAAAGAGGAGAATCATCACCAAATAGAATCAGAGAAGAAGGCTGTGAGTAAGAAATGATTTGAAAATAGAAGAACAAAACATAATCATGCTAAGTCTAAACAGGCTGCGAGTGAGAAAGGATGAAACTAGACCTGTCAAATGGGTTGATTTGGGTCAAAATGGGTTGGGTTGAGTTTGACCCAACCCATTTATGTCCCATTCTTTTTTACCCACTTATGACCCTAGCCATATATGACCCAACCCATTTAATAACCGGGTTACCCATTTAACCCATTTAAAGATTTAGGGGCCGTTTGGATTACAATAAATAATCCAAGATTAGGTACTGGTTAAAGAAAATGCATATTAGGTACTAGATCCAAGATTCCAAATGATTGGGGAAGTCAAACGTTGGAAAGAAGGAAATTTAAAAGGAGAAATTATATGCAGGCTGGCTGAGGACCATAAATATGCAGTGATATTTTTGATTGAGTCAAACTTGTATACAAGAAAATGAGAGTACTGGTAGATGCTTAAGAGGATTTGAAGGTAACTAAAAAAATGAAAATGGTAGGAATCAACGTTAGCTCTAACAAATAATCGCCTTACAATTTATGGACATACAATGAGATCAGTTTTGAGATATTTTTCAAAATTTAATGTAATTCTTCAGTTATTTTAGTATGTTTGTGAAATGGACCATTATAAAAAGATGCACTTGCTAAATGGGAATAAATTTTAAAGCAAAAATTAATGTAAATAATTAGGCATAAAAAACACGCATATATTTTGTATCGCAAAGACAAGCCCAGCCCTGTTACGATTTAAAACAAAACAACACTGTACTGAATAATTCGGTTCGTCTTCCTCCTTTGTGCTTTTACGCATTCACTCATGATTTTTTTCATTAACTACAAATGGCGCTGTAAACCAGAAACAAATCTCCAACACAACCACAAACGTCGACAAATGACGAACAATCACCGCAAATCAGCCAACAATCACAGATTCGAGAAGTAGAAAACCAAGCCCCAACGGAAATGCAGCAATAAACTGATAATTGAAATACCGAAATACTTCCTACAGTAGATATTCAATAGAAAAACACAACATCAGAAAACAAAAATCTACCTCAAGTTGAGTCAATAGCGGAGACGATGAAAAGAAAAGGCAGCAAGTTAAAACTTAGAAAGCGGCCAATATAATATGAGGAGAAGCAAAATTGGGAAAAAAGAACAAAGGGAAGAAATTAAAAAAAAAATACAACAGTGAAAACCAACCAAAAATAAGAGAAAATATACCGCAGAAGGTAAGTGATACTATAAAATCAAGTACAACAAAGTTAGTATAGTTTTATCATAATAACATTGAATTTATTTGACAAAACAATGAAGAAAGCATGCAGCAAAAAATAGCTGCTGAGAAAGCAATTGAAGAAAATATGTAGAAAAAAAGCAAAGAACAAAGGAAAAAATGAAAAAAAAATTCAAAAGGAAATACAAATAGAAACTCAGGTAAATGATACTACAAAATTATGAAATTAATACTAAAAATATCGTATTGTTAAATGTATTCTTTTTTTTTTGGCATAGCCAGCGGGGTTGGATGGGCCACTACCATTTTATTAAATAAAAGAATATTACAATAATGATGGCATACCATCTCATAACCCAAAATCAAAAGAAAATTAAAAAAAAACTATATGGAAAAGCATTTGGATATAGACAGGACTACCAATTGTTTACTGGTAGATCGACCATTAAACACTCTACTGTTCTTCTCCATCTGTGACATCCCAGAAATTTGGGGCAATATCAATTCAATAATCGACATTAAAAATTAAAATTGATTTAATAATATTAGTTAATAATAATTTGAATTGATTTAATAATCTTCTTTTAAATAAATAAGTAACTGATAAATTATCTTTTAAAAGCTAATTAAATTGTTTTCTATTTATAATATATATATATATCTGTATATATTGTAAATAGATAATCTTTGTTTTAAATTTAATAAAATAAAGACATGATTTCTAATTCTAATATTTTTGGTAAATTAGGAATTTGATTTTTATTTAATATTGAATAAATAATCATTTGACTTTAAAATACTTAAGATAAATTTAAATTGTTTAAAAGTATTCTAGCCTAGGTTTAAAGTTTAAATAGAAAGGTTGTTTTGTTATTTTAAATTTAGCTTTATAAAATAAGTAATTTATATTTTGAAGAGATTGTTTCTTTTGTAAATTATTTTAATTTAATACTGAGTTATATGTAAACAATATTAATAATGCAATATCTTTACAAATAGATTTTTATATAAAAAGAAATTGTTATTTTAAATTTATATATATATATATATGTTTTGGAAAGCTATGATTTGGAATATACAATCTTTCAAGTATATTATGATAAAATAAATCTTATAAAATATTAAACATAAGCATAAACAAAGCACGATAAAATAAAATAGCTTTGTACATAGGATAGAAGGCATATGCAGACAAGTAAAAATATATGTATAGGCATGTAAATAAAAATGTTTGAAATAGAAATGCAAAAGTATGAAACAAAGCAAAGTAAGAAATAACAAGGACTGAAAACAACTTCATATAAAAAAAAATATAATGCAAATCAGGCTTTGTTTGTAATATGCCTGTAAAATAAATGAAAAAAAGTAAGAACAAAGTGTAAAATAAAGAAATGTATATGTACATAGGTATAAAACCAAGCTAGGCAAGTAAATTTTATATGATGTAAAGTTTAATATGCAAGCAAGAAAATACAATACAAATATCAAGTTACAAGACAAAGTAAATATATGGGCTGGTAAAAGAAATAAAATAAACAAAATGCAAGTAGCTTATTGACTAAGATTCAAACAAGTATGAAAACAAAATAATAAAAGTAACCTGACAAAATAATGATTTTTGCTCCCATAAGTAAAGAACTCAAAACAAAGTAAAATAATAAAACAAAACAAAGCTAAGTAGAAATATCCTTGTGTATGTTCAGCATATAAAATAGTTTGCAAAGCAAGCTAAAGCAAGCATAGTAGAAATAAGATGTAGGTAAGAGAAATGTAAAATATCTAATATATAAATCATGGTATGTAGGAACATAAGTACTCAAACATTAAATGCTAGCACAACTTAAATCATTTCAAATTGCTTAAAAAATCAACTCAGTCTCCTAATTAACAGATCCTGCCTGATAAAAACAAAGATGTACAGTGTACTTGCATATACTTAACCCAGTTATCACCTTCCCCTGAACTTCTTTATATACATCTTATTTTTAGTTCGTTCATAAAACATATAAACCTGAAACTAAGAAATAACAACAAACAATTCCATTTATACAAACTCAATAGTATTTACAACTGAAGATAAGCAAGGAAGGTTTAGGAAATGCAGGCAGACCACTTTCCAGTTTTTAAGATCCAAGATTTTCATGCAAGCATGCTCTGTTCTTTTCTTTTACAAGCAAGGTGAGTAACACTTTTAAGAATTTCTTAAGTTTAATCTGTTGCAAGCTAACATTTGGATGCTTAAAATAATTGTGTGAATCTACATATACCCCTTTCTCTGGCCATTTGCAAAATGAAATACTGCATCTTGTTCTCTGGGAGTAACTCATCTTCTTAAATTTAAAATAATAATAATAATAATATAAGTTTGTTGTTTATTTATATCTCTGTGAATAGGATATATATGTATATATGATACTCTGAACATTGAAACTGGAAGTGTTACTTCATTTTATTGATTGCTTAAGATCTCTGTTCGAGTTCCTTAATACAAATGTTTGATTTCAAAACAGTTTCCTCAAGATATATTTAATTGTGTGAGCTTAGTGTTAAGCCAATATAAGTTGTATATTCTAAACTAAAGATTTAAACATGTTTTAAGTTGAAACAGTTAGATCATAATCTCTGAAACTGATTTAATTTATATTTTTTTAGGCATAGGTTGACCTGAGTTTTCTAAAACAAATTTTAAAAATAAATAAATACAGGTCACTGTAAAACTTAAGTTACTATTCCACTGATCCAATTCTAAGTGAAACCTGATCAGTGTGGTTGAGAAGATTGTTCAACCTGGTTTGTTCATTTGTTTTGCATCATTGATTGTACCCACTGTTCCATTTAACCAAAGCATTGCTTTCATGTATTGTCTGTGCACTGTGTAGCCACTGATCATATATGTGTGACTGGGTATACTTGTGTGTGTGATCTTCATTTACATTGTATAGTAGTTTGAGCATTGATCTTGTTGAATTGGTTATCTCACATGATTGGTTGAGTTGTCCCTGTTGCCACTCTAATCTGGTATGCCCTTTTTAAGTGCTCACTGACCTGAGATGAATATGGGTTAGACCACTTAACTTTGTTTAGCATGTCTCTGTTGTTTTCCTGATCTGGTGTCTGCAGTGATTCTACCATTGACTGAGTTTGATTTGTATTTCATGTTAGCATTTTCTTCCCTCTACCTGTACTCAGTTGGGACTGATTTTCAAACTTGTTGTGATGCTATGGCCTCTGTCTTGACAAATGTATGAGCCTGTTACACTGCTGTTTCCATGTTTTGTGTAATTGAGATGTTGGCATGTTAGTCTCGTGGAGCTCGAGATTTTACTTAGGGATTTGAAGTGTTTGGCCCGAGTTTTTTTTTGTTGCCATCTCGGGGATGTGTGTGGTTCAAACTTGAACTGTTCCCTGAAAAATATGAAGTTGATATGTAACTCTAGATCAAGATTTAACTGAGTTTAACTAAAGTATTTAAGTGAATTCAAGTTAGCTTTGGATAACCTGGTTTTGGAATAAACATGTTTAAACTGCATTGTTTTAAACAACTTAGAGTTGATAAGTAAATTACGTGGTTTATGGATTGAATTTAAATCAAACTGTACCTGCTTCAGTTTTTTTTATTACAATGTAAAAGTTGAAGCGAGTCTTAAACAGGTGTTTAAATCACAGATTTAAGTTGAATTCAAATAAACCTTTGAAGCCTAAATTTTAAAAATGAAATTTAAAGCAAGATTTAAACTAAGTTTAAATCAAGGAATTATAAAATCAAGTTTTATGTGAATGTTGAATTTGAATAAATTCCTTTGTTTCAAAATTTAAATGATGAAAATAAGTTTGAAATAAAGTATGTTAAAAATGATTTGGTTTCAAGTAAGGTTTAAACTTACTTTATATGAATTCTTTTATAAAAAGGATTTCTTTAACATTTAATGGAAAGTTAATAAATTATTATAACATAAAATTTGTAAGTTAAATAATCAAATTATTTTTTTAGCTTCAATTTAAAATAATTAAGTGATTTTGTAAATCTTTCCTTATATAAGTTTCTTATGTAAGAATGAATGTTCTTTACATTTAATTCAAGACTTATAAAGTAATTTTAAATTTGAATTAAAGTTTAAGGTTAATCATTTTGAATCTTAAAATGAAACTTGAATGTAAATTCAAAGTGAAATGTTTTCATACCTATGTTAATATTAATTTGGTCATTAATAAAGAAATAAATTATCTTAGAGATAATTAAGGTATTAAATGATTTAATTAATAAGATGATAAAGGAATGATTATTTATTAAATTTATAAATTAATGATTTAGATTAATTTATACTTAGGAATTAATTAAGAAAGTAATTTAAGAAATGTTATTAGAAAATGAGAATAATTAACTAAGTATTACTAATAATTAATTAATATGATAAATATTATTAATTAATTAGTTTAAATTAATCAAGATAATCATTTGTAAATTGGTTAAGTGTAATTACTTGATGAAAGTAATTAGGAAATTAATTACTTATTGAAATTAATTTGATAAAATGATTTATTTAAGTTAATTAATTTAAGAAATCATTTGATGATTTGATTTGTATAATCACTTAGTATATTCAATGAAGCATAATTACTTGAGGAAGTAATTAATGTAATTACTGAATGTAATTAGTGAAAGATGATGTGTTAATGAAGTGATTTGGATAATTACTTTTGTAATTAATCAGAGGATTAATTAATGGAGATAATTAATTATGGGGTAATTAATTTGGTAATGAGTAATTAAGGGTGGTTAATTACTGGTTGATATTAATCAAGGTGGTTAATAATGGTGTTTAATTAAAGATTAATCACTTAATGCGATTAAATTAAATAAAGTAATTTAATTTAAATCTGAATTAGAGATCATTAATTAATGTAATTAATGATGTAATTAAGAATTGTTTAATTTAGAAATAATTAATAGTGTAGTGATTAATTAATGAAATTGATTAAGGATAAATGTAATTAATTAATAAATGAAGTAATTAAATGTTAATTACTATAATTGATTTAGGATAATTAATTTGTAGAATTAATTTAAGACTAATTACTTACTGTAATTAGAAGTGATTAATCGAGGAAGTTAATCAAGATAAATATCTAGAGATTGATTAATTAATTTGATTATAATTAATTTAATGGTTGTGTAAGAAAGATTTATAGATAAAGTAATTAATTTAATTTACTTTAAATTAATTAGGGATAGACATAGTTAATTTAATTCCTTTTAAATTAATTATAGATTGTGATTTATAAATCATTGCTTATGGATGGATGATATTAACATTTCATTGATTGATTCTCATCTCAGATATGATATGAGTAATATCTATGTGATATGGATGATTGGTTTAAGTATGATAATATTTAATTATCTGTTTTGATGATAATATGAATTATCTGTTTATGATGATGTGATTATCTATTGTGATATTATGAATTATCCATCTGTGTGTATATTGATGATATTGAATTAAACTGTTAAGACTAAATAGACCACTTGGCCTTAAAAGACACGTTTTGGAATTCGATGAGACCGGGATCGGTTTTCCGCATTTGGAACATCCGAAAACCACATCGATTCCAAATTACGATAGGTCGTGAATCTGAAGTGAAGATGAAGATTCAGAATGCAAGGGTTATCGTCGTTAACTCTGAGAGTGATTCCAAAATGAGTGTAACGAGATAATGCCTTCGGTTTCGTTCGAACCCGGAACGAACTTGTATGGATTGAATACTTTCAACACATCGTCAGGTGGGCGATGAGCATTCTAAGAAAAGTATTCACTAAAGGTAATCGTAACCCCAAGCCTCATCAACCGGGAATGGCTAAAACAGGGGAGGCGCAGCAAGGTTAGGTGGGTCATGCCCAAGCAGGACAAGGATATTCCCCTGTCTTAATGTCCCTTTATTTCGGCTTAGTAGGCAGTAGCGACGGCTATCTGTGGGGTTATCTTGTTCGGGACTGTTCAGTAAGGAATGGTTCCGGCCTTGTGTTGCAGGGGGTCTGGAATGATCCTCGTTACGTTGATCTAGGCCACGTACTGTGACGGGCGGTACCCCAGTAGCCCTGCCATTGTATGGAATCCACAATCCAATAAGTGCCAACGGTTTTGATTGTATTACCCACTTTTGTGGCTAGTAACTGGAATTTAATCATGTAACAATTTCGGCTATTTTCTATTTACTTGAAAACCCTAGACCTATTATAATATCACAGAATTTCCTATCAAATGTTTTGGTTAGCGTAAGGTAAAAATTTTTCCATGTTTATGTGTGGGAAGTCTTACGTGATACCTTTTATTTTCAAAAGGATTTTTTTAAAATTAAGCAACTTTAACTTGTTACTCATACCAGGCCCATGTCTGACTCGGAGTTTATTTTTGTTTTTCATAAACTCTCGGTTACCCAAATTTTTACGGGTAGCCAAGGGATTCAGGTTAGCTTTGACGAATTCTGGAGGAGCAATGGAGCAGGAGGATTCAGCGTAGTAGATATACATATAGTTCCGCTGTGTTGATATCTCTGTGTTGACTTATGTATTTAGCTGTATAACTAGACCGGTGTTTATAACTGTCTAGTATGTGATCTATTGTCTGTATAACTCTGACTGATGTTGTATATTATGTAAATATTTATGTGATTATTATAATTTATTTGTTCCGCCGTGAGATTCTGATGTTGTTGTTCTTTCTTCTCTATCTTTTCTATTTTCTCACCCCTTTCTTTCGTCAAGACGAAGCGGCTTTCTAGGCATAGAAAGCCGGGTCGTCACAGTTGGTATCAGAGCGCTAGGTTGAGTGAATACCTAGGCTCTTGAGTGATTTCTTTCCTGAGAGAGCGTATTTGTAATTTTAATATATATATTTATTTATTTATTCCTACCTCTTTATTGGGTTACCTGTTCAGGTTTTCCAATGAGCTATAAAGTTAGATATGGTAGTGGTGTGTGTAACACGACTACCAATGGTTGGAATTTGAATGTTTGAGGTTGGAAGTATAATTGTCGAGACTGTAGACCTAATACCGTCTCGAGTAAGCTTTGAGTGGTATAAGGATTTCATTGATCTTTGAAGGAAATCTGTTAAGATTCGGAGTTCATTTTTGAAGTGTAAGTTTGGATGAGCTAGAATTTAGATCTATCGGTTGGACAGAAGTAAGTCATGATATTCTGATATATCAAGGTGTAATAGCTGTGTGATGTGACACAGTGACTATGGATGTCTCCGAAGATGTTTTCTTTGGAACAAGTCAAGGAAGTGTGTCTGCTCGGTGTTGTGGCTGTGTTCAGCTAGATGTTTCTGTTTGCTCTGGAGTCCGAGTTTCTCGAAGAGCTCCAGATTAGGAATTTCTTGGCATTGGTGTATTGGCAAGAAAGTTTTTGACTTCAGCGTCAGCAGTGAAGTTCAGAAGCAGCAGAAGGGTTCCATTTCTTCGATGGATTGGCCACATAAGAGTAAGCTGTTCTGATTGGTAAAGAGAGAGCGGTATCTTTGGAATTAGGCTGGATCAATCGCAAAAGTGACTTGCGATGGTTTGAGTATTCTCTTGTGAATTTTTCTGGATGTCTTCAGGAAGTCAGAGTTTGGTCAGCATCTGAAGATTGAATTTGGTATCGACGGGATTTCAGAAGTTGTACCGATGGTTCAACTCAGTAATAGGATGATTTTTGAGTTTGGTAAAGTAACTCGGATTTTAGAGGAACTTCAGAATTTTCTTTTTGATCTGTGAACTTTATTTTTTGGAATGTGTTGTCCAATCTGTGTTCGACTTCAGCATTTTCATCTGCTCAGTCAGAGTTGCGCAGTGGAAGCATGGTGGCAGCTGTTTTTGTTTGGAAGCAATTGGATGTTGCAGTGTTTGGATGGGAGAGTTCTACAGGAAATTTTTCAGGATCTGAGGCCAGATTTGAGTGCACCTGTTTAATTTTTTCTGGATGAGAGAAGTGAGTTCTGTCTTCTGATTTGAAATAGAGTTTGTGTTCTGAGTTTTGGTTGATCTTGAGAAATTATTTGTTAGATTATTTTGGACCGGTTTATTTCTAGGACATCAGCAAGTGTTGAGCTGATCAATAAGGGTGAGGGAAGCCCAGGATCGTCCGAAGGGTTTTATGGATAAGAGACGGATGAATTTGGATTCCGAAGTCAGAGATTTGATTTTGGATAAGTGTTTAGTCTTCAGGATTGGATTGTCAGTTTGGATAACTGGAATTCGGAGTGTTTCACGTATCTCTGAGGGAGTACGTATAAGATCTATCTTGATTTTAGAACCAGCAGTTCAGGGAGTTTTGATTGTTGATTCAGGCTTGTCTGTAGTTTGATATCCTCTCTTGTTTTGTGGATTTAGATGAGTGAAAGTTCTATAGCTTAGTAGTATTATTTGTTTGGATTCTATAGAGCGAGTAACCCGGTATTTATACTTGGGGAAACTCGAGACAATTCTATCTAGAATTCTGTCTAGATAGTTAAATTTGTTTGATTGGATAAATTGGTTGCTATGGTTGTTAGCATATGATTGATATATGCTTGTGTTTTAAAATTAAATCTTTAATTAGATTATTAAATTACCTTTGTTTTAAATTTCGGGGACGAAATTCTTTTAAGGGGGGTGGAATGTGACATCCCGGAAATTTGGGGCAATATCAATTCAATAATCGACATTAAAAATTAAAATTGATTTAATAATATTTGTTAATAATAATTTGAGTTGATTTAATAATCTTATTTTAAATAAACAAGTAACTGATAATTTATCTTTTAAAAGCTAATTAAATTGTTTTCTATTTATAATATATATATATATATCTGTATATATTGTAAATAGATAATCTTTGTTTTAAATTTAATAAAATAAAGACATGATTTCTAATTCTAATATTTTTGGTAAATTAGGAATTTGATTTTTATTTAATATTGAATAAATAATCATTTGACTTTAAAATACTCAAGATAAATTTAAATTGTTTAAAAGTATTATAGCCTAGGTTTAAAATTTAAATAAAAAGGTTGTTTTGTTCTTTTCAATCTAGCTTTATAAAATAAGTAATTTATATTTTGAAGAGATTGTTTCTTTTATAAATTATTTTAATTTAATACTGAGTTATATTTAAACAATATTAATAATGCAATATCTTTACAAATAGATTTTTATATAAAAAGAAATTGTTATTTTAAATTTATGTATATATATGTTTTGGAAAGCTATGATTTGGAATATACAATCTTTCAAGTATATTATGATAAAATAAATCTTATAAAATATTAAATATAAGCATAAACAAAGCATGATAAAATAAAATAGCTTTGTACATAGGATAGAAGGCATATCCAGACAAGTAGAAATATATGTATAGGCATGTAAATAAAAATGTTTGAAATAGAAATGCAAAAGTATGAAACAAAGCAAAGTAAAGTAAGAAATAATAATGACTGAAAACAACTTCATATAAAAAAATATATAATGCAAATCAGGCTTTATTTGTAATATACCTGTAAAATAAATGAAAAAAAGTAAGAACAAAGTGTAAAATAAAGAAATGTATATGTACATAGGTATAAAAGCAAGCTAGGCAAGTAAATTTTATATGATGTAAAGTTTAATATGCAAGCAAGAAAATACAATACAAATATCAAGTTACAAGACAAAGTAAATATATGGGCTGGTAAAAGAAATAAAATAAACAAAATGCAAGTAGCTTATTGACTAAGATTCAAACAAGTATGAAAACAAAATAATAAAAGTAACCTGACAAAATAATGATTTTTGCTATCTGTAAGTAAAGAATTCAAAACAAAGTAAAATAATAAAACAAAACAAAGCTAAGTAGAAATATCCTTGTGTATGTTCAGCATATAAAATAGTTTGCAAAGCAAGCTAAAGCAAGCATAGTAGAAATAAGACGTAGGTAAGAGAAATGTAAAATATCTAATATATAAATCATGGTATGTAGGAACATAATTACTCAAACATTAAATGCTAGCACAACTTAAATCAGTTCAAATTGCTTAAAAAATCAACTCAGTCTCCTAATTAACATATCCTGCCTGATAAAAATAAAGATGTACAGTGTACTTGCATATACTTAACCCAGTTATCCCCTTCCCCTGAACTTCTTTATATACATCTTATTTTTAGTTCGTTCATAAAACATATAAACCTGAAACTATGAAATAACAACAAACAATTCCATTTATACAAACTCAATAGTATTTACAACTGAAGATAAGCAAGGAAGATTTAGGAAATGCAGGCAGTCCACTTTCCAGTTTTTAAGATCCAAGATTTTCATGCAAGCATGCTCTGTTCTTTTTTTTTTACAAGCAAGGTGAGTAACACTTTTAAGAATTTCTTAAGTTTAATCTGTTGCAAGCTAACATTTGGATGCTTAAAATATTTGTGTGAATCTACATATACCCCTTTCTCTGGCCATTTGCAAAATTAAGTACTGCATCTTATTCTCTGTGAGTAACCCATCTTCTTAAATTTAAAATAATAATAATAATAATAATAATAATAATAATATAAGTTTGTTGTTTATTTATATCTCCGTGAATAGGATATATATGTATATATGATACTCTGAACATTGAAACTGGAAGTGTTACTTCAGTTTATTGATTGCTTAAGATCTCTGTTCGAGTTCCTTAATACAAATGTTTGATTTCAAAACAGTTTCCTCAAGATATATTTAATTGTGTGAGCTTACTGTTAAGCCAATATAAGTTGTATATTCTAAACTAAAGATTTAAACATGTTTTAAGTTGAAACAGTTAGATCATAATCTCTGAAACTGATTTAATTTATATTTTTTTAGGCATAGCTTGACCTGAGTTTTCTAAAACTAATTTTAGAAATAAATAAATACAGGTCACTGTAAAACTTAAGTTACTATTCCACTGATCCAATTCTTAGTGAAACCTGATCAGTGTGTTTGAGAAGATTGTTCAACCTGGTTTGTTCATTTGTTTTGCATCATTGATTGTACCCACTGTTCCATTTAGCCAGAGCATTGCTTTCATGTATTGTCTATGCACTGTGTAGCCACTGATCATATATGTGTGACTGGGTATACTTGTGTGTGTGGTCTTCATTTACTTTGTGTAGTAGTTTGAGCATTGATCTTGTTGAATTGGTTATCTCACATGATTGGTTGAGTTGTCCCTGTTGCCACTCTAATCTGGTATGCCCTTTTTAAGTGCTCACTGACCTGACATGAATATGGGTTAGACCACTTAACTTTGTTTAGCATGTCTCTGTTGTTTTCCTAATCTGGTGTCTGCAGTGATTCTACCATTGACTGAGTTTGATTTGTATTTCATGTTAGCATTTTCTTCCCTCTACCTATACTCAGTTGGGACTGATTTTCAAGCTTGTTGTGATGTTATGGCCTTTGTCTTGACAAATGTATGAGCCTGTTACACTGCTGTTTCCATGTTTTGTGTAATTGAGATGTTGGCATGTTAGTCTCGGGGAACTCAAGATTTTACTTAGGGATTTGAAGTGTTTGGCCCGAGTTTTTTTTGTTTCCATCTCGGGGATGTGTGTGGTTCAAACTTGAACTGTTCCCTGAAAAATCTGAAGTTGATATGTAACTCTAGATCAAGATTTAACTGAGTATAACTAAAGTATTTAAGTGAATTCAAGTTAGCTTTGGATAACCTGGTTTTGGAATAAACATGTTTAAACTGCATTGTTTTAAACAACTTAGAGTTGATAAGTAAATTACGCGGTTTATGGATTGAATTTAAATCAAACTGTACCTGCTTCAGTTTTTTTATTACAATGTAAAAGTTGAAGCAAGTCTTAAACAGATGTTTAAATCACAGATTTAAGTTGAATTCAAATAAACCTTTGAAGCCTAAATTTTAAAAATGAAATTTAAAGCAAGATTTAAACTAAGTTTAAATCAAGGAATTATAAAATCAAGTTTTATGTGAATGTTGAATTTGAATAAATTCCTTTGTTTCAAAATTTAAATGATTAATTAATATGATAAATATTATTAATTAATTAGTTTAAATTAATCAAGATAATCATTTGTAAATTGGTTAAGTGTAATTACTTGATGAAAGTAATTAAGAAATTAATTACTTATTGAAATTAATTTGATAAAATGATTTATTTAAGTTAATTAATTTAGTTTAACTAATTTAAGAAATCATTTGATGATCTGATTTGTATAATCACTTAGTATATTCAATGGAGCATAATTACTCGAGGAAGTAATTAACGTAATTACTGAATGTAATTAGTGAAGGATGATGTGTTAATGAAGTAATTTGGATAATTACTTTTGTAATTAATCAGAGGATTAATTAATGGAGATAATTAATTATGGGATAATTAATTTGGTAATGAGTAATTAAGGGTAGTTAATTACTGGTTGATATTAATCAAGGTGGTTAATAATGGTGTTTAATTAAAGATTAATCACTTAATGCGATTAAATTAAATAAAGTAATTTAATTTAAATCTGAATTAGAGATCATTAATTAATGTAATTAATGATGTAATTAAGAATTGTTTAATTTAGAAATAATTAATAGTGTAGTGATTAATTAATGAAATTGATTAAGGATAAATGTAATTAATTAATAAATGAAGTAATTAAATGTTAATTACTATAAATGATTTAGGATAATTAATTTGTAGAATTAATTTAGGACTAATTACTTACTGTAATTAGAAGGTGATTAATCGAGGAAGTTAATCAAGATAAATATCTAGAGATTGATTAATTAATTTGATTATAATTAATTTAATGGTTGTGTAAGCAAGATTTATAGATAAAGTAATTAATTTAATTTACTTTAAATTAATTAGGGGTAGACATAGTTAATTTAATTCATTTTAAATTAATTATAGATTGTGATTTATAAATCATTGCTTATGGATGGATGATATTAACATTTCATTGATTGATTCTCATTTCAGATATGATATGAGTAATATCTATGTGATATGGATGCTTGGTTTAAGTATGATAATATTTAATTATCTGTTTTGATGATAATATGAATTATCTGTTTATGATGATGTGATTATCTATTGTGATATTATGAATTATCCATCTGTATGTATATTGATGATATTGAATTAAACTGTTAAGACTAAATAGACAACTTGGCCTTAAAAGACACATTTTGGAATTCGATGAGACCGAGATCGGTTTTCCGCATTTGGAACATCCGAAAACCACATCGATTCCAAATTAACGATAGGTCATGAATCTGAAGTGAAGATGAAGATTCAGAATGCAAGGGTTATCGTCGTTAACTCTGAGAGTGATTCCAAAATGAGTGTAACGAGATAATGCCTTCGGTTTCGTTCGAACCCGGAACGAACTTGTATGGATTGAATGCTTTCAACACATCGTCAGGTGGGCGATGAGCATTCTAAGAAAAGTATTTCTAAAGGTAATCGTAACCCCAAGCCTCATCAACCGGGAATGGCTAAAACAGGGGAGGCGCAGCAAGGTTAGGTGGGTCATGCCCAAGCAGGACAAGGATATTCCCCTGTCTTAATGTCCCTTTATTTCGGCTTAGTAGGCAGTAGCGACGGCTATCTGTGGGGTTATCTTGTTCGGGACTGTTCAGTAAGGAATGGTTCCGGCCTTGTGTTGCAGGGGGTCTGGAATGATCCTCGTTACGTTGATCTAGGCCACGTACTGTGACGGGCGGTACCCCAGTAGCCCTGCCATTGTATGGAATCCACAATCCAATAAGTGCCAACGGTTTTGATTGTATTACCCACTTTTGTGGCTAGTAACTGGAATTTAATCATGTAACAATTTCGGCTATTTTCTATTTACTTGAAAACCCTAGACCTATTATAATATCACAGAATTTCCTATCAAATGTTTTGGTTAGCGTAAGGTAAAAATTTTTCCATGTTTATGTGTGGGAAGTCTTACGTGATACCTTTTATTTTCAAAAGGATTTTTTTAAAATTAAGCAACTTTAACTTGTTACTCATACCAGGCCCATGTCTGACTCGGAGTTTATTTTTGTTTTTCATAAACTCTCGGTTACCCAAATTTTTACGGGTAGCCAAGGGATTCAGGTTAGCTTTGACGAATTCTGGAGGAGCAATGGAGCAGGAGGCTTCAGCATAGTAGATATACATAGAGTTCCGCTGTGTTGATATCTCTGTGTTGACTTGTGTATTGAGCTGTATAACTAGACCGGTGTTTATAACTGTCTGGTATGTGATCTATTGTCTGTATAACTCTGATTGATGTTGTATATTATGTAAATATTTATGTGACTATTATAATTTATTCGTTCCGCTGTGAGATTCTGATGTTGTTGTTCTTTCTTCTCTATCTTTTCTATTTTCTCACCCCTTTCTTTCTTCAAGACGAAGCGGTTTTCTGGGCATAGAAAGCCGGGTCGTCACACCATCCAAATAAAATATGTTGCGTTCTCAAGAACACGTAATAAAAGAGTTCTTGCAGCAATTTTCCATCTCGAAGCTTTAAATATGCTATACCATTCCAGGGAGGCATTTTGATTATGTTTATGCAAGTAGGGTAAACTCAAGGACCTGTCCCATATGTAGTATGATAAATCACGTTCAAAAAACAAATGCTGGATGGTCTCATCAGCCTTATTACAAGGAAAACACATGGAATTATTCACCAAACCAATAGATTTTAGTCTGTTCATGGTATGAATGCTATTACTCAACACTTTCCATAGGAAAATGTCCTCTCTCGGGCTAAAAGAAGAGCAAATCTGTGACGACCCGAAAATCCGTATCCTTTGAAGCGACAATAACCTACACATGTCCGACCTAAAAACACAAATTCATGGAAAGTCAAGAGAAAGAAAAGAAGAGAGAATAGAAGAAAAGAAAGAGAGAAGATAGAACCAAACAGAACAATACAGAATCTCACATCACAGCCGAAAAATATATAATATCATATCAATGATATTTATAAAACAGAAACTGTATATATCACTGTAACAAAACAACCATATTACAACCCTTAGTTTAGAACTTGCATAAACAAACAGTTGTAATATGCAATTTATAACAATTGTTTATTTTAGCAATTGTAACAAATGCACTTTAAGCAACTGCTTTTCTACAGCAGTTGTAATATATTTCTATAACAACTGCTTTTTTGTGTTCAATTTTAAACACTTAGTTTTAACAACTGCTTTGTTTGCTGGTAGCTAAAAAACTTCATGCTCTATCCGAAGAAAATTTTGACCGCTAAAATTTTTATCGTGAAATAAAAATTAGGCCGCCAAAGTTCCTAATTCTAAACCCTAATTCCATCTCGTCCCATTGCAATCCACGAATCTAAACCGCCCTAATCACATCGACGAAACCCTCAATGAACCCTCACCGGCGATGAAACCCTCAACAAACTCTAACTCGCCACGCTCGTATCTTTTGCTGCTTGCCGCCATTTTGCTCGTCATCGTTGCCTTGTCGTCAGTGAAGCTGTAAGTATATTGGAGAGTGAATTTTTTTTACTTTAATATTTGTCATCATTATTGATAAATTTAGATTTTTTGGCTCTGATACAAACTGATTATAAAGGCTAGAGTTCATATAAGAAACTGATTATGCAGTTGATTGGCGATCAAAAAAGTCATTTTGAACCAATGTTTTTCTCAAAATCGAGGAGTGATCTTTACCACAAAATTATAAAGCACAAAATAAAATACAGCATTGTACAAATTTCCCCAAAATGTATATATGTGAATCTAAATTTTATACTTAAAAGTTTATAACGTAATATTAATCAAGATATTATCAGTGTACTTTTTTCATGTATCTGTAAATCTAATCGTAAATCTATCTTTTACAAGAAGATGATATATGTATTGTAATGGACACAAAGTATGGAAATCTTGATTGAGTATTCACTATTATGTGCCCCACCACTTTCTTATTTTGATTTTCCCCTAGAACAGAGTTATATGTACACTGAAAACTAGTACGACTTTGATACAAAGTCTCATATTTTTATATGTTGTACAACTAAAATATTATGATGTTAGGCCTTCATAATATAGCCAGATATTAGCATACAAGGTGCCAATAAAGCTAACTTTGTTAAATGTTAGATCATTCTTATTGATAAATATAGTTATCAATATTAATTAAATGTTATGTCACATAAACAATGCAAATCATTTGGTGAAGTTAATTTTTCCTTTTACACAGTAAACTTGTAATTTGTTTATCCCTTTCTCATGGTTCAGTACCATCAACATCCCATATTCCAAAGGCTTTTAATTTCAGTGTCTTTGCGGTTCATTAGTAATAAACTCCTTATTTATGTAAATCTTTTTATATCAGGCCAAAATTGATCCTGTGGTTCGATTTGGAAGAGAGAAGAAACTCTGGATTTGAAGGGTAAAGAATTGAACTCTACTAGTTCTATTTGATTTGTATGCATATAAATGTTTGAGTAAATACATATTAATAAAATATAAACGTCAAATATTTCCTGTTAAGTGCACATTTTGATGTTGTTAGCACCAAAATTGGCCATTAACACTCTTGAGAAAGATTGTGTAGAGAGATTAACGAAGATAGTAAATTAAAACAGAAGATAGTATGTAAATTTAAATGCAGAGAACAAGAACACCAAATTTATAGTGGTTCGGCGTAACTGCCTACGTCCACTTTGAGGTTGATTTCCATTGCTTTCCTTGATAGTTGATTACAGATACAATCCGTTTTCAAATACTTGAATACGATTGCAAAGTAAAAGATTAAGTCTTGAGTGAGTGTTGAATGCGGCAGAGTTTCCTCAGTGTTCTCGAAAAAACAGATCCCTTTCACTGTGTCCCTGCCTCTCTATTTATAGACGAAGGTGGGTTGGACTCCCCTGGTAGGCCTGGTAGCTGAATACTTCAACCCAAATGGAGTAGGCTTTGTGTGCCAACCCTAATATGCCGAACAGCCAAATTCCAAACCACCACCTTCATGCCGAACGAAGCGAGGTGTTGGATAGGGAGTGTGTGCCGAGCAATGGTTGAAGTTGATTGAGGTTGAACGAATGCCGAACATACCATTTGCATCGAACAATCTCGGGATGCCGAACAGTCTTTGGATGCCGAGCGCTCCTGGATGCCGAGCACTTCTGGATGCCGAGCGCTTTTGGATGCCGAGCGCTCCTAGATGGCGAGCGAGACTCATGCCGAACGATCTTTGGATGCCGAGCGAGACTCATGCCGAACGATCTTTGGATGCCGACCAAACTTGAATGCCGAACATACAATTTGCGCCGAACGACACTGGATGCCGAACGGTAGGCGAATGCCGAACGAGACCTAGATGCCGAGCTCTCCTGGATGCCGAGCGCTCCCAAATGCCGAACGACCCTGACCGCCGAATACTTCCCAATGCCGAGTACTCACGAATGTTATTCGAACGTGAATGCCAGATGAACCATTTTCACCGAGCGTCCTTAATGTCGAACGGTATGTAGATGCCGAACGATCCATACATAGCCGAACAGTGTGCTAATGCCGAGTACCTAGTTGCCTGGTCAAATCTCCAGGAAACACTTGCCTCCGAAAGTGTATCGCGTGACCGAACGTGATGCACTTTGTATTACGTGTCCACCATGCTCCTCTTCGAACCTTGGTTTATTTCTCTCGACGGTGTGATTGTATGTGCCGAACGGTAAGCGAGTGCCTAACAGAACAGAAGAAGCCTAACGCTCCATGTATGCCGAACAACTCTGAATGCCGAAGCCGAGCGATAACGCTTTGACCGGTTCCACCAGTCATAGCCTCTTCGACTTCCCTTCTTCTCCTATAAAAGTCAGCATCTTTATTCTTCTTATCTTTTCACTTTTTACCTCCGCTATCCTGTATTCGCGAATCTCGTCAAACCCCAAGAATCTTACTACCCTTCTTTCCTCGAACTTCATACCCTGCATCACCCTTTTCCCAAATCACTCGGAACTAATCAAAGCCGTGCCTTTAATTCCAGAATTATCCCGACCTTCAATCTACTTGCTAGGTATCGATCCCTTCTGTTTAACTGTTTTCCCTGATTAAAAGTTTTGATACGAGGCTTAAACTCGTAACTTAGGTCCATGGCCAATGGGTATTTCGTGGATGAAAGGATTGAACTTTGATTAGGATGTTTTGTAGGGCTAGATGATGTGATGGAAAGGAGTGGCCAGAGATGAGCATGCGTGGGAATTTATGGGAGATGTATTGTGGTTCGACATGGTTCTCTTGTGCCGAATGAGTTTGGAGGGAAAAAATAGAAGAGGAGTAGGAATTGGCTATAATACCGAACAGTATGGTTCGGCATGACTCGCCGAACGATTTGGCCTTGTTGTTCAGTATGGATGGAGGAAGAAAAGAGAAAAAGACGTTGTTGTTAAGGACGGAGTGCCGAGAGTTGGGGCTCGGCGTAACTTTGGTTTGACGTGACTCGCCACATGCCCAGCAGTGGGATGGAAGGTTAGGGAGGAAGTATGAATTAGATAGAATGCCAAACGTTACTTAGGCCGAGCAGTACTTATGCCGAACGTTACTTCGGCCGAACAGAACTTAGGCCGGGCAATACATTGGTCGAACAATAGTTAGGCCGAACGATAGTTTGGCCGACCAAAATTTAGGCCGAACAATACTTAGGCCGAACGGTAGTTTGGCCGACCAAAATTTAGTCCGAGAATAGTCAGGTCGAACGGTAGTTTCGCCGGTCGATACTTAGGCCGAACAATATTCTAACTTTGCCTGAGCATAAGACAAAAACAAAGGCCTGGACCTAAGCAAACTGGCATGTCAAACGAACCTGGACTGATAACTATCGAAATGGCATATCAAACTAAGCTGGACTGATAACTTCCTAGTTCCAATCGTCATAAGCCTGAACTGAAGTCGATAAAAACAGACAAAAGCTTTTGGCATATAATGTCAACGTCCGAGTTTAAAATTGAAAATATGTCCAGGCTGGCTTTCGGAGCGGTCAGCGATGACGATCTTCGAGAATGTCAGTTCAAAGTTCAACTTTACACCATCAACTATGTGACCTATGATTTCTCCGCATTTATATTTGAATGATTACACTAGATCACACACCGCACGGGGGAGAATATTTATGTTGTTAAGTCTAACGCCGATTATTTTTCGAGTATAGTTCAAACAGGTGCTCTGCCAAATTCAATATTTATTGGAAATGTCTAGGAGATCTAGCTTCGCCACGATTTCAGATAGTCCGGGACCATCCTCCCGATAAGAAGTCGCAGATGTTTCAAATCCATCAACCACCCTTGCACATAAACTTAGCTCCCGACGCTTTGGAGGTTGCAATTTTCTTGGACAACCCTGTCAATTCTCAGGCTTCAAAGGTCAATGAAGTTGCGCTCCGGCGAATATGCTCTATTCACGGAATCCCTTTTGACGACGTGTTGGCTCCATCGGGGCATGATCGTCCACGCTTGCCCCCAGTTGGATACACGGCGTGTAATAAATTCATGTGCTGGGTTGGTAGCGTGCCACCGTTCAATTTATTTCTTCGGGATGTGCTGCAATACGTCGACATTGCCCCGTCGCAACTGCACCCGAACGACCACGCGTTTATCTACGGTACCTACATCCTCTTCATGACCGTCCTCTCTAGGCCTCCAACTCCAGGCGACATCAGATATATATATATATATATATATATATATATGGTTAAGAAGCGGAGAGATAGCCCCTCCTTTGTGTTCCTCGAGCCGTACCACAAATGCCATATTTTAACCGGGGCGTGGAGCAAGTTTTTCCTGTACAAACAGGAATGGTTCTATGTGCGTTGCCCTCCTGGCTTCATGAGGAGATGGGTTGAAGGAAGTAAGTCTTTTCTCTGGATCGATATTCGTGCTTGGCCGGAGCCATGCCTTTTCTAACTTTTGTTTCGCCTTTTCTGGTATCAACCCACGTCCTAATGGTCGAGGATATTTTGAGGCTGTCGAGGCTATTCGAGCGCTTCCTGCCGAAGAACGGACATCCGGACTCTCATTTCGAATGAGATACTTTCAAAGTTTGGGCTGTTGGCAGAAGGTCGTCAGATAAGCCTTCCTCAAGGCGTCACCGTACCCCAGCCCATCTCTGGGAAAGGGAAAAAATTAGCTGAGTCATCAGCATGTCATACTCCTGACGCGCCAGAAGAGGGGGAAATTAAATGGAATGAAACACCCGAAGCACAAGGTGAGAACTTGGGTCTCACTCAGGATCCGATAGTCGAAGTGCACGACATCGAAACTTCATCTTCCCCTTCGAAGAGGAAAAAGAGATTGACGTACAAGATTAGGAAGGAGAAGGTTGGCGGAACTTCAAAAGTTACGCTCATTCCAACGGAGAAAGAGGCTTCTTTACAGCATGTAGAAAGTTCTTTAAAGGGCCTATCGAACCTCTCCTTTCCCGATGACCTGCCCAATTATGACCTGAAAGCATTTAAACTTCACTCGCCCATCAGAGGCGATGCGGGCGCTCTAGCCCAAAGTCAGGGAGAGAAAACTCCCATTAGTAAAGCAACTGGTCCATCGGGGGGAAACATTAGGACATGCATAAACACTTGCACTTCAATTTGCACTTAGATTTTCGTCGTCACGCTACTCTTTGCTAATTTTTTGTTATTTAAATTCTGTGCAGGTGATGTGGAGCATTCACATGGATTCAATTGCATTCGTGGTTCGAATATCTGTTATCAACCTGGATGGGACTCGGGTTCCGAAAGACGTCGGGAGAGGGATGGTGACGGCGATATAGATTATCATTCCGAGGACTCATCATCTCGGAAGAAAACTTACTATCTGCCAAAATACCACCAGGATACCTCTTCTCACCTGGAGCAAAGCAAAGATAAGCGTGGCAATAAGGGGTCGCAATCTGATGTCCCCCGGGACCAACACTCTGATTCCTCTTCCACTCGACAGTCCCGAGATCCTCACAGGAGAGTCGAACTTTCAAAGCCGTCTCCTCCTGCTCCTGCAACAGATCCAATAGTATCGGAGAGGTTGGCCAAGCTTAAAGATAAATTTTCAAAAATCTGCTTTGATGGCCTGAAATTCCACCCAGCGATTCATCCAACTCCCGGACATGTAAAGCAGAGCGCTATCTCCTATCCCAACGACATCTATGTTCAACCCGACGCGTTTTTTCATTTGGCTGAAAAACTTTCTAAAGTCTCCATGGAGCGTTAACATGAGATCGATCGCCTGAAGCTTGAGGCTATCCACGACAAAGATATCATCAAAGCTTAGGAAGAAGAGATTGCAACTTACAAGTTTGAACTTGAGGTCGCCCATCAGAGCGTCAAAGACACCGCCGAAGCCATAACTCGTCTGCAATCGACTCACAAAAAAGAAATCGACGAGGCGGTACAACGTTGTAGGGCCCTAGCTCTAGAGAAGGACTTAGTCCAAAAGGAGAGGGACGCATTCAGCCTCCGAGTCAAGGAACTTGAAAAGCAGCTTCACAGAGAGAAAGAAGAGAAAACGGGTGCCCACAACGATACCGTGATGAGATTGTTGCTACTTGACTCTTAAAAGAAAAACTTGAGGACGAGCTTTCCAAAGTTGAGGCGTTAAAGAGTGAAGCCCGTTAAAAGGGCAAGAAGATAGCATCTACGGACATCGACTCCCACCTTGAGGCAGCTAGAGAAGAAGGTAGGGAAGAAGTCAAAAGCATGTTTGACCCGCTAATCGTTGAATTCAATGCCCGCATTCTCATGCACCGAGACTTGAATTTTTGGGGCGAGGGCTATCTTGAATCTTTAGCCGAGGCATGTTAGGCCTTGATAGAAATGAGGAAAGCCGAGCACAGTACCGAAGAGATTGATGAGGGGGCCTTGATAAAAGAATTCCTTAAGGGAAATGAGCCTTCATACTTGTCAGTGGCTAAGGTTATTTATTGCAAAGGCTCCCCCTCAAAGAAAGGGAAAGAATTTATTACCGGTCCATCCGGGGTCGTGCGTCCACCTCATGTGCTTACTTAATCGGCCGATCGACCGATACTCGATCCATTTGAGTAGCATGTCTGTTATAATCCGGAGGATCCCGGCCTTGGCGTCCATATTCTGCCTCCCATTCCGGAGGGTGAGACCCCCTTTACGGCTGAGAGCCTGCCGGAACCTGATAGATAACCCTTCACTTTAAAATTTCAAAAGTCGTCATTCTTTGTGAAGGACTATTGTATTCTAATGCTTGTTTTTCATGATTTTGCACAAGCCGTTCTGATCTCAGGCCCACTTCGATGGGCGATTTCGCCAAGGAGGTGGAGGGAAAGACAATTGAGGCCACTCATGCAGGAGAGGCTCCCGGGCCAGATGCTCAGTTGATTGGAGTGCTGGATGAGGAAAAATTTGAGACCTCTTCTTTCATCGATGGGAGTTATGAAGTAGAAATTATAGGCATCTTCGAACAAAAATCTGGACTTAGTATGAAGGAGCGGCTTGAGGAAGAGAAGAGAGAGATAGCTAGGATCAAGGTCGAGCCTCGAGTTGTGGACCTGGATGATCCTTTGAATAAGCCGTTAAAGGTCATCCTTCCTCGCAAGTCTAAGCCTATGGATGTTCCCTGTACTTCTTCAGTTGCTACCTCTCCATCAAAGAAGAGTACCAATGGTAAACGCACAGGAGAGGAGCCGTCCGAGAAGACAACGGAGGTGAAGAAGTCGAAGAAGCACAAGTAGTGATCATTACTCTCGTTCAACGAGAGTTAGTTTAAGTTATGTAATTATTTTCATCTTCCGTAGTCTTTGTATATAGATTGTCGACTTCGAACTTTGGGGGCTTGCAGTAGAAAATTTTTCTGAATAAAGCTTAGTTCCTTTTTCTATCTTTCAAAAGGCTCTTGTCGTTCAATTTTTGAATGATTGTGATTTAAATCCAAGCTGTTGCGAATAACATGGACTTCTCGGTTCACCTTCATATAGCTCGGAGATTCTTTGAGAGTTGTTCATTTTTCATTTCGTTCTTTAAGAACTTAGAATATTTTTTAGTCCGCACATTGAGGACTTAGAGTACTTCAGTCCGCATTCTAGGGACTTGGAGATTTTGAATCGTTTTTACTCGAGTCCGCGCTCTGGGAACATAGAGTACTCTAGTCCGCACTCTGGAGACTTAGAGATATGAGTCGTTTATACTCGAGTCCGCGCTCCGGGGACTTAGAGTACTCCACTCCGCACTCTAGGGACTTCGAGAATTGAGTCGTTTATACTCGAGTCCATGCCTTGGGGACTTGGAGTACTCCAGTCCATGCTCTGGGGACTTGGAGATTTGAGTCGTTTATACTCGAGTCCGCGCTCCGGGGACTTAGAATACTCCAGTCCGCGCTCTGGGGACTTGGAGATTTGAGTTGTTTATAATCGAGTCCGTGCTCCGGGGACTTAGAGTACTCCAGTCCGCACTCTGAGGACTTGGATATTTGAATCGTTTATACTCGAGTCCGTGCTCCGGGGACTTAGAGTACTTCAGTCCGCACTCAGGGGACTTGGAGATTTTGAGTCGTTTATACTCGAGTCCGCGCTGCAGGGACTTAGAGTACTCCAGTCCGCACTCCATGGACTTGGAGATTTTGAGTCGTTTAAACTCGACTCCACGCTCCGGGGACTTAGATTACTCCAGTCCGCACTCTGGGACTTGGAGATTTGAGTTTGCATGTGTTCGTACGTCAGCCAGAATAATATAGTTTCATTTTCCTGTCACAGGTTCATTATATGCAGAAACATTAGTAATTCATGGAAAAGATGGCTTCAAGCCTTTTTTAATGAAAGCAAGCTAAATTGTCTTACCACATGCCAAGAACTAGAAATAAAAGCATACCGGAAATAAATGCAACCAATACATGAAAGAAATAGACTAAGTATAATAATGCCGCAAGTGCTCGCTGTTCCATGCCCGAGAGAGCGTCGCACCATCGACGGTTGCTAGCTTGAAAGTTCCTTCTCCAAGCTTCCGTTCGATGATGTATGGACCTTTCCATGTGGGGTTCATATGGGATAGGATAGGAAAAAATCGTTTCAAAACGAGGTCTCCCACACCATAAATTATCGGTCGGACCTTTTCGTTATAATATTTAGCGACTCTATGTCTGTATGCGGCCGCTCTCAAATTGGCTTCTTCGCGCTTTTCGTCAATGAAGTCCAATGATTCCAATAAAGGATTCTAGTTCGACTCGGAGTCGTAAAAAGTTACCCGATTTGATGGAACTTCAAGTTCCATGGGTATGACAGCTTCCGTGCCATATGCCTATGCAAATGGAGTGTAGCCAGTCGTAGTCTTGTTGGTGGTCCTGTAGGCCCAAAGCGCCGTTGGAAGTTCATCCACCCTCCTGCCTCTAGCCTTTTCAAAATGCTTTTTCAATATGGACTTGATTATCTTATTTACGACTTCCACTTGTCCGTTGGCTTTCGGGTGAACAACCGCTGCAAACTTCTTCTCAATGCCATATTTCTGACAAAATTCTTTGAACTCCTTGCTTTCAAAATTAAGTTCCATTGTCTGTAATAATGGTCCTTGGAAGGCCAAAATGGCATATGATATTTCGTACGATAAAATTAATAACCTTCTTGGTGGTTATTGTGGCATGAGGATCTGCTTCTGCCCATTTGGTAAAGTAGTTGACCGCAACTATTGCGTATTTCACTCCACCTTTGGCTATGGGTAAAGAACCAACTAGGTTGATCCCCCACAATGCAAATGGCCTGGGACTAACCATTTGCGTGAGTTCCATCGGTGGTGCTCTCGGGGTTTTTGCATATATCTGGCATTTGTCACATTTCGCACATAGTCTGCATCATCTCGATTCACTGTTGGCCAGTAGTATCCATAACGGAGGACTTTCTTTGCTAATGTCTGCCCCCCAGTATGGTCACCGCACTATCCCTCATGGACTTCCTTTAATACTCATTTTATCTCATCGTGGGCCACGCACCGGAGTAAGGGGTTCGAGAATTCCCTTCGGTACAACACCCCATCCTATTTTATATATCGTGAAGCCTTATGAAGGACTTGTCGTCTTTCGCTTCTTTCTTCGGGTAAGATCTCGAATAGCAAGTACTGCTTGATTGGGGTCTTCCACGATTCCTTCTCGATATCTGTTTCTAACACGAAATCTACCTCCATCATATTTATACCCGAAACATGCAAGGTTTCGACAGGAAACAATCCCATCTGTTGCGCATTACCAGTGCTTGTGAATTTTTCCAATGAATCGGCGCTGTTTTTCTCACGCGGGGCATGTGAAATATAATAATACTCGAGATTCGCTAGCAGCTCCTGAACTCGGAACAAATATGGGGCAAGTCTCTGCCCCCTTGCTTGATGTCTCCTCATACTTGGTACACCACTAGCTGCGAGTCGCTAAAAATTTCAACTGATTTTACTCCTAGTTCCTTGATAAGTCTTAAGCCGGCAATCAACGCTTCATACACGGCTTCATTATTCGTTGCTGTGAATTCGAGCTTCAAAGCATAGCAAACTGATCGGTTCTCAGGAGCTACAAGAACTATAATGCCCCATCGGTGTACATCTTCCATCGAATGGGAGGTATGACATTATGGTCGCTTAATTCGTCTGACACAGTAAATTCAACAATGAAGTCAGCTAGCGCTTGTCCCTGTATGGCCTTTCACGGTAGGTAAGTAATATCGAATTGACTTAGTTCGATATTCCACTTTAACATCCTTCCGGAAGTTTCCGGTCGTTGGAGTACCTGTCGCAGGGGTTGATCAATGTGAACACCGATTGAGTGTGCCTGGAAGTATGGGGGAAGCTTGCGTGATGCAATTACTAAGCAATAAGCTAATTTCTCGATCTTGGGATAATTTTTTTCTACCCCCGTCAAGCGTTTACTGACATAATATATTGGCTTTTGAACTCGGCCCTCCTTGCGAACCAGAGCCGTACTAATAGCGTGCTAGGATACTGCCAAGTATACATACAGCTTTTCATGGTCGATTGGTTTCGATAGTACCGGAGGGCTCTCCAAATGCCTTAATAGAGCTCGAAATGCTTCCTCACAATCGGATGTCCACTCGAAATTCCTTTTTTCCCTTCTTTATCACGTCGAAGAAGGGAATGCATTTATCCGTGGCTCTAGATATGAATCGGCTCAGCGCTGCCACCTTTCCGTTCAGGCTTTGTACTTGCTTTATAGTTCTAGGCAATTGCATGTCCCGAATAGCCTGAATATTTTCCTGGTTAGCTTCAATTCCACGTGCATTGACAATGAAACCCAAGAACTTTCCTGATGCCACACCAAAAGATCACTTCAAGGATTGATCTTCATACCGTAATGTCTGAATATATCAAACATTTCTGCCAAGTCTCGAATGTGGTCGTTTTACTGCCGTCACTTCATGAGCATGTCATCCACATAGGCTTCCATCATCTTACCGATCTGGTCTTTAAACATTCGATTCACCAGACGTTGATAAGTTGCTCCTGTGTTTTTCAATCCAAAGGGCATTACTACATAGCAATATAGCCCCATATTCGTGAAAAAACTGGTGTGCTCTTGGTTTGGAATATGCATCGTGATCTGATTGTATCCTAAATACGCATCCATAAATGACAATAATTCGTGTCCGGCGGTAGAGTTGACGAGCTGGTCGATTCTAGGTAATGGGAAACTATCCTTCGGGCATGCTTTATTTAAATCAGAATAGTCAATCCAAGTTCTCCACTTTCCATTTGCTTTCTTCACTAGCACAGGGTCAGATACCCATTCAGGATAGAGGGCGTCGCGGACGAACCCATTGGCTTTGAGTTTGTCCACCTCCTCTTTCAGAGCCGTAGACCTCTCCAGGTCCATACCTCTCCTTTTCTGTTTTACAGGAACGTACTTGGGCCTTTATTCAGTATATGACTCGCAATTGTTGGAGAAATCCCGCACATATCAGAGTGTGTCCATGCGAAAACATCAACATTCGCTCGGAGGAACACCACGGGGTTGAGTTGTGGTCCAATTTTAAGAATTCGTGACGGGTCATCCTGGCTAACTGGGATATCAATTGTTAGTTCAGCTGGTGCTGCATTTGTTTCCCTGGGTCCCCTATCATCATCTCTCGGATCTATGTCTCTATAGATCCGAGAATGTTGCCCGAGCCAGGGCTCGGGCGCTACTTGTCAATCGTCAGAATTTTGGATGCGGACGGAGTCGTCCGCAACCTTTCCTTTCACTCTATACTGAGCCTCTCTCAGCTCAGCCATATAGCATGCACGTCCGGTCGCCTGATCGCCGTGTACCACTCCAACACCTCTGTTTGTCGAAAATTTTAACGTCGGACATGAAGGGGCCAATGCTGCCCTGAATTCTGCTAGGACTGGATGTCCTAGAAATACGTTATATGGAGAGTCAACGTCCAACACTATGAATGGTAGGATTCGCACCCTCCTACACTTGCCTTGCCCCAGTTCAACTAGTAACTCCACATATCCCACTACATCCGTTGCTGCGCCATTAAAGCCTTGGATTCTGGCTTTAGATGGTTTCAAATCCTTAGTCTCTAGCTTCCTTTGGTCGTATTCCTTCTTGAAGATGATGTTAATGGAACTTCCGCAATCAATTAGAATTCTCTACACGAACGCCTGCCCGATTGTCACAGATATGACCATCGGGTCGATGGTAGGAGCCTCCACCTTATCCGCATCTCTGCTCCTGAATACAATATCATCATTCATCATGTGCTGCTGCTTTGCAGGAGTCCCATCCTCCACATTCGAACAACACTCATACTCCACATGTCTTAAAGAGTGAGCATATCACTCCATCTCCTGCCAATTCTTATCCGCAGGATGAGGTCTGCCAACAATCGTGTTGATAACCAATCTACCCACAGTTCGAGCAGGTTATTCTGGTTGGCATGGAGCTGGCTCGCATCCTGGGTCCGATGTCTCTTGTCTGCCGTCTTGTGGGTCTTTGACAAACTCCTGTAGCTTCTTCTGCCTAATCAACTTTTCTATAGCGTCATGGAGGAGTATACACTCCTCTATGTTGTGCCCATAAGAGTCGTGAAAGCGGCAATACTTCCCAATCCGCTTCTATTCCTCTGTTGATTCCTTTGGGCGTGGTTTTCTATATTGAAAAGTGTTGCAAGTTGACAAATAGATGTTCTCAAGAGATGCATTCAGCTGGTGTATTCATTGTAGGTCGGGACCCTTGACTTCCATTTCCCCGTCTCTCTTTTCTTTCCGGGATTTCCACCTCCGGATCCTTTAGACTGCCCAGGCTTGTTTTGGACGTTGACTTGAGCTTTTTCCGAATTATCGCTGGTTTGCTTCATGGCGACGATACTTTTCATTCTCCTGAGCAGGCCCTGGTGCCTTGTCTCATCTTGTCCATCGGGCTTCTTCCCTTCTTATGAACTAATGAGTTTTCGAATAAAAACGCTCCAGCGTGGCTGGGTGTTTTCCCGCCAACCAATCTCCAAATTCAGAATCTGGATCCACTCCACGCATTACCGCCATAAAAAATGCGTGGTCGTTAGGATTACTCACTTCAGTAGCAGAAACATGAAATATCTCTGCAAATATGCTTTCAATGACTCTCCTGGAGCTTGGATTACGCTTGATAAGGACATCACATCCTTTGGACGAGTGGTGTGTATCCTGAATTGTTCTATGAATTTAATTGCCAATTCGTCGAAGCTGGATATAGATCGTGGGGGAAGTCGAGTAAACCACATGGTGGCAATTCCGGATAGAGTGATTGGGAAGCACCTACACTTGGTCGCATCATTAGATCTTGCAGAATCCATCATCCATCCGTACCTCATCACAAGCTGCCCGGGATCAGTCTTCCCTTCGTAGGCTGGGATAGTCGGCATATTGAACTTCTTGGGGTACTCAGCCTATAGGATACCATCTGTAAAGGGAGTATGGATTCTGGAGACTCTCCAATCTTCATTGGTTAAGCTTTGGTTCCCTCTCATCAACTTTCTGACCTTAGCTGTTAAGTCCGGAATTTGTATGGAGGATAGAAGGTTGGGTTCCGTTCCACGGGACCGTGCGGGTTGATGTCCTGCCTGATTTGGGTCTTGGAGATTCGTGCGTCTGGTCTCCTCACGGGTTTGATCCCTAGTCGATCGATCTGTGACATTTGCTTGTGCACCTTCATCCTTACGGCGCCTACTCCTAGGAGGTTCATCAAGTGAGTTTGAACTATCAGATTCAGAATATGGGGCAGGGTTACCTCCAGCATTCTGGCGCTGCTGCTGAGTAAGATGAGTCATGAGGTTAGTGTTGGCTTGAATCTGCTCAGCAAGTTTCCTTCTACTTTCCTTGAGTTCTCTTATCAAGTCGTTGGACTCTATTCGGGAAACAACTTCCACTTGGTTTTGGGTGGAGGGCCCTGCACCTTGAGTTGCTTGCTGATTTCTAGGTGCAACTTGTTGCACGCTAGCAGTCTCGTGAACATCTGCGTTTTGGGAGGCCGATCTGGTTCGTGGTATTCCCGTGGTAGAGTTGTTGGTTGTATCTCTGAATAGAATCAACAGATGCCTGGTGAATGATCTTGGATCTCCTCTGGGGGATTTATGCAATCTAGTAGATATAAAGCAGATCCTAACAGCCTCAGAATTCGATTCTCAATGAAAGCACCAAAATGTTAGCACCAAAATTGGTAACTAATATCCTTGAGAAAGATTGTGTAAAGAAATTAATGAAGATAGTAAACTAAAACAGAAGACAGTATGCATATTTAAATGTAGAGAACAAGAACACCAAGTTTGTAGTGGTTCGGCGTAACTGCCTATGTCCACTTTGAAGTTGATTTCTATTGCTTTCCTTGATAGTTGATTACAGATACAATCTATTTCCAATTACTTGAATACAATTGCAAAGTAAAAGATTAAGTCTTGAGTGAGTGTTGAATGCGGCAGAGTTTCCCCAGTGTCCTCGAAAAAACCGATCCCTTTCACTGTGCCCCTGCCTCTCTATTTATAGACGAAGGTGGGTTGGACTCCCCTGGTGGGCCTGGTAGCTGAATACTTCGGCCCAAATGGAGTAGGCACCGTGTGTCGACCCTAATACGCTGAACGACCAAATACCGAACCACCACCTTCATGCCAAACGAAGCAAGGTGCTGGATAGGGAGTGTATGCCGAGCAATGGTCGAAGTTGATTGAGGTTGAACGAATGCCAAACATAGCATTGGCGCCAAACGATCTCGGGATGCCAAACAATCTTTGGATGCCGAGCGCTCTTGGATGCCGAGCGCTTCTGGATGTTGAGCGCTTTTGGATGCCGAGCGAGACTCATGCTGAACGATCTTTGGATGCCGAGCGCTCCTGGATGCCGAGTGAGACTCATGCCGAACGATCTTTGGATGCCGAGCAAACTCGAATGCCGAACATACCATTTGCGCCGAACGACACTGGATGCCAAACGGTAGGCAAATGCCGAACGAGACCTGGATGTCGAGCGCTCCTGGATGCCGAGCGCTCCCAAATGCCGAACGACCCCGACCGCCGAATACTTCCCAATGCCGAGTACTCACGAATGTTATTCGAACGTGAATGCCAGACGAACCATTTGCGCCGAGCGTCCTAAATGCTAAACGGTAGGTAGATGCCGAACGATCCATATAGCCGAACAGTGTGCTAATGCCGAGTACCTAGTTGCCTGGTCATATCTCCAGGAAACAGATGTATACATGGTAGTACCCACATTTGAGTTCTTAATCCAAACGCACATTCTATGTTTATCTATAAGCGCTATTATGTCTTCTATTTTATCCTTCGCGTTGTCATGAAATTTGTTAGGCTTGCACTCCTCTTAAATTAGTTTAAACATAACATCAATTTCAATGTTATTTTAATTATTTTAATTGGCTTAATGCTTAAAATAGCCCTCAAACTTTTATTATTTATTTTATTTCATTTATTAATTTTGCAACATGTATGTCAGTACGCAACAGGTGGAATATTTTATTTGTAGTCATTTTGCAACATGTATATCATTATGAATTTTGCAACATGTAGAATACAGTAGGATATAATTTTGCAACATGTATATGAAGAAAAAAACCAACACCATCTAAGTTGATTTCAGGGACAACCTTTAGCCGAGCATAAAGCTGAAGATGCTCACGAACAGTAATAAACATAAACATAAATTCTTCAATTTTTGGCATTGTGTTTCTTACCCAACCAGTTATAGACAAAGTTATCATGACAAAGAAAATTCCAACGGATAAGTGATCTCGACCTGGAAAAAAATAAGAACTTCTCCAAGTATTATGTTTAAACACAGTTATTTCTTTGTTTAACATAGCTTCTACCGATATTTTTTTTAAACTGAGTGTGTTTAAAATTAAAAACAGTTGATGCTAGGTTTTTGGTCCAAATGAAATGGAACGATATTTTACGTGAACAACAATTTATTTTTTGTGTAAAGGGTTGCTAACTGGTTGTAGTTTCTATCATTTTTGATAGGAACCAACATACCATCCTACATTTAACCTTTTTGAATTTTACACTTTTTCTTTCATTCATGCTTCCTGAGTTGAGTATTAAAGATTGTGAAAAAGCACATTCACATTAAAAGGATTTTAAGCAATCTGAATTCAAAATTTACTACACTTTGTAAATCGTAAGTCATTATTGGATACGTGTTCCTTACATAAAATGTTCACCATGTTATGTCCTCATGTGTAGATATATCTTATGGACATACGTATTTTCTACACTGTACTCTATGCTATTTGTGGGTTTCTGATTGGTGCAAGAGCTCGCCTAGAGGAGGTTGGTTATTCTATCTCGCTGTTCTTTACATTCAGGCATTATAGTTTAATCTTAATTTATAGAATAAAGAACTTATTCACTGCTACACATGACTGGTTGTTTGGGGCATATCAAATAATATTACTAGGCCAAGAGGGTGATTATTATTGTTGTTGTTGTTGTTGTTGTTACTGCCGTCGCCGCCCGTTTGATGGGAAGGGGCACATATATTTTCAACCCTAAATTAGATCTGAAAAATCAAACAAGAAATACGGAATTAAAACTTACCTCAAATTATTGGACATAATTCAACCCTAACTTAAAAGCGACTTCTAAAGCAATTCGAAGTTTTGAGAAAAATCCAAACACTGAAATCCAAGTTAAGCAGCTTGTAAGCATAGGCCTCTTTTTTTAATATAGGATGAAATAAATTTGAGAAGATGAAGGGAGGGGAAGGAAGAATGTTTTAATAGAGCAAAACTAGGTTAGGTATGGAAATAATTAGGGTGTTGGTGGATGTTTAGGCTGGTGTGGATTGGGCTGATTCAAGAATGATAACAAACTAATTATCAAGGATTTAGGTCTTTTGTTTGTTTGAGGGCTCAAATTGACTGTTTAATTATTAGGTCAAAATTTCGGCTGATTTGGTGCTGAAATTGGGACAAAAATCCGAACTGAATATTTAATTATTTACAAATTCACGTATATTATGACAAATTCGACTAACGTAAAGACCGACTATAATTAATCTTATTCCTATGAAGACTGCATTTTACATTTTTTTACAAATGTCTTAAATCTTAATGCATATTTAATGAAAGAATAACAATACCGAAACCAAAACTTCCAAGACATCCAAAACTTCAAAAATTTTAGATGGCCTAAACCAAGATCGAAACAAAGTTCTCATAACTTGATACTATTAAACCTTAACAAATATTCCGAGTGCAATAAATTCTATCATTTAGCTAGATAAAATCAAAATTGACAAAAAACTTCAATTTAGAGGTGCAAAGCGGCTGGAAATAGTAACACCCGCCAGACACAACTTATACCAAATCTATTTTCTTTCTTAACAGTAATTTAGGATCTTTACCTTTTACTTACCTTTATAATAACAGCAATAAATAATTAGTTAGCTTGGGAGCCATAAGATATTATGAATTTAAGAGGATGGCAATGTGTAGTCTGCTTGATTCCCCTCAAAAGTCTTCATGAAATGATTTAACCTTAACTGCACTAATGTGTAACAAACCATACAAAATCTATCATTGCGAGCAAAAGTTTCCTTTCAGTTTGTGTGTGTTTACTTTGTGACCAAAGAAGAATTTTTATGTCCTAGTTCTTTTTTACGCTTGCTTCTTTGTTATTACTTTTCTGTCTGTGCCAAATTCCGTTTACTCCTTCTACTTCAAATAAGCATTGCTTCTTCCATCTGATATATGTTTTCTTTTGTATATTCAGATTAATTTTGTTGCAGCAGTTCACAAGCAATTTGAGAAGTTTCCATCTGCTTTTATGGAAATTCTTCGTGTTCCAGTTCACAAGAGGTATTTCAGTTTGAGGTTATTTTGTCTCTGTTTTTCTTTATAGCTTTACCTTTTATTTTCAAGTTCAAATTAAAATATTGTTTTGTTTTTTTGCATAGAATCGAACTACAAAATTCCATTCAAGTATTTCATTCATCGAATTGATGTTTTCTCATTTCACTTGCGCACATCTTCAGAAACATATATTATATATATACTATATACTGAGAAAATATACCTGTTATTGATCTCGATATGCTATCTTTATAATGGTTCTTGATCACTACTGTTTTTTGTATTCCTTTTTGGTGTTTGTTGGGTAGACATGTTTACTGTTTGAGGCTTAGACACGCTGATGTTATTCTTTTATACTAAGAATGCCTTAGAATATCTCTTTCATTAGGTATTGTAAGAAAAAATGAAACTCGGATTGAATCAGTTTGCTTTGATGACTTGTTTTTGGAAATACATCCTTGATAACCTTGTGGATTACCATATATGTTAGCAGTACATTTTATTCGAGCATCATTGAATAGAAGTATTAGCACTAAAGAACCTTGGCTTCCAATAGTCCATTTGGTTATGATTGCAGATCTTAGCTAAGTTCTGGTAATCTTGTGGTGTTCTGTTTAGATGTCCATATACTGATTTTTGTTTTGTATGGTGCTTGTGATGTGATGTTTCCTTTATTTCCTGGTATTTATTTTCACTCCATCCTTATGCTCGTGCATGCACCGTGTTATGAAAAAGGTTCAAGATTTTTGGTTGAAAGAAAAAAATTCAGATTGTTATGGACTGGTTTTTGATGGAGCTGAGGATTATAGATTGGTTGAAACTGCGAAGAATAACAAATGGACGAAGTGTCCACCGTGTAAGTTTTATATGGAGTGATTCAAGGATGTCTTTATATTACTTGCAGGTTTGATTTTCTTTCTATAATAAAATGTTATATTTCCATCTAGACGTTCTGAAAATTGTTACTATAAATATGACTTATGTTATTGAGGTTATTTACATTCGTACATATATATAGGTTCAGATATGAGTTTTGTTATGGTTGTGAAAAGAAATGGGGCGACACTCATGCAAGCCGTATTGTTTAACTTTCTAAAGTCCAATAAACCTAATATGATTGTCATTTAATTCATTCGACTATCATTTACAGTAGGTTGTGAGTTTATTATGTGTTGTTTTTTTTTAAAATATCCATCATGTATCTCATTATGGTGTATTGATGCACTCAAGAACAGTCAAGATATGAATTTTTTTATGGCGTCATGTTGAATGCAAAAATTAGTCAGTTTCATATTAATTCTTAATGCATTTCTAAACTTCTAGTCAACATAGCAAACTTTTATTCTGTTTTTTATTTTATTTTTTCATAGGATAATGAGTTTTTCTATTGAAATGCTCTTATTTCCAATAATTACTCAAGCTATAAGTATAAAAATCAGCTGAATCAGCTTGTTGCTATTTTTAAAAGTGAATGCATCTTCCATTTCTAAACATGGATTTTAGAACTTGCATTTAATTTTAGTTTAATTCTCATCAAAGTTTAAATATATGAGCTACAAGAGCATTGGAAAAATAAATGCTCTTTATTCCCTCCTTTTTATTACTTAAGTTACCTTCAACTCGCTCAACAATATGTCAACAAGCAATTACACACAACATCGGAGTGTATGATTTTGTTTGAAGTCACATCGTAGTTTTCAATTTTGTTTACACTTTGAACTTATAAATTAAAAGTTTATGATTTTTTTTTGCAGTCACATAGGAGTAGCAACAACGTTTCAAATGGTGGTAATATACAAGTTCAGAAATGGTTAGGACAAGCAGTTGGGACGACTGTTGCTTGGTATAACGAATTTATCTCTTTTAATTAGTATGTATATGTACTCTTACTGAAATATGTTATGGATTTAGTTGTGTTTTGTATTGAACTTATGAATTCATAAATGGTGTAAACTCGAATTGTTTTCGATTTTCTTAAATGCAAATGGTTTGTGTTGTTTCAAGTAATTTGCATGATTGTGTATAATATTAACGAAATATTCGTTTTAGTTATGATATTAAGAAATTTATTGCAGCTGTGAAAAGATGATTATAGTTGTTTGTAGCAATTGTAAAAATATATGTTGCAACTGTCATTGTTAGTTGTATTTCATCCTTCTACAACTGCAAGCGGTTGTTGTAAAAAGCCTGTTACAAGTGCTAAAAGCAGTTGTAACTAGTCATTTACAACTTGCATGCTGCAGTTGTAAATGGTTTTCTGAAATGTAAATAAGTTTTCTGCAACTAGCAGTGGTAGTTGTAAAAGTACCTTTGCAAGTGCTAAAAGCAGTTGTAACTAGTCATCTACAACTAACATGTCGCAGTTGTAAAATAAGTTTCTACAACTGCTTCTGCAACTGTTCCGGCCAGTTGTAAATAATTCGGATCTATTACAACTGCGGATATAACGACTGGCGGGTGCTAGTTGTAATTGACATATTACAACTGTTTTTGGCAGGTGCGAAACGGTATTTTTGTTGTAGTGTATGTACACATCAATCGGAGTTCAATAATCAATCAATAGTTATTTCAAACTGATTCCAATTGATTTCAATTAATTTCAATTAAATTGATTTATAGTCGTTTCGAGCCCGTACGATCAAACGACAAGTCTGATCGCTACAAAACTTGAAATCGTACAACAACTCACCATTACAGATCTGATGAAACCGGTTTCATCGAAATCCGAGTCAGTGGCCAAAATGGCTATTTTTCAGTTAAGCAAAAAAATTAATAATTAATTAATTAAATCACTTTTTCAGTTTAAATTTTATTATTTACCATTTCTATCATTTTTGATTCGTTAATCATTTACAATAACTTAAACAAATTTAGTTGTCAATTTAAAGTTGATGAATCCATCAATTGCAGTGTTTAATTTCAATTTCATTGAATTTAAAAATTATAAATTAAAATTCCCAAAATTCATTTATTAAAATTTTAAACTTTGTTATTCAAGTCTTTATTATAATAAGGATTTAACTAACATTGGTTTATACCTTGGTACGTTAATATTCTCCAATTTCATCTTAATTTCTATTTTCGTAATATTTAAATAAAAAATTTCATTTAATTCCAACTAATCCAATTATTAGATTTAAATTAATAAATCTTGATTCTCATTCTTTCTTTTCAATCAATCATTATCATATTCATACTTCATTATCAACCAACAATTATTACAATTAATTATCTAATATTGATTCTATCGAATTATAATTTATTACGTATTATTTCAGAAACTAATATAATTTGAACTCATCTTCCAATTTATTAATTATAATTAATTATAACCTTACAATTAGTTTCAATTAATTGGGATTGCACCGAATTAATTTTTCATTCACTTGCATTAACATTATTACCTTTATTTTAGTGATTTCATTATTGAATTACAGATCTTTATTTCTTCAATATTAAATCAACAAAATCTTATTAAATTAACAAATTTAAAATGATCGAAAATTACGGATCGTTACAACTACCATTTACATCTACAATTTTTCCAATATCATTCTTATCCTTTCTGCTAGACATCCTAGCATAAAAAAATTTACTTGCTTCATCCCCATGATTAAGGCAATCTACTTTGGCTTTTTGCCTCAAATTAATAGACCGCACTTGTAGAGACGATTGTTTAGGGCTTCAAAAAATTGGTTGACCATATTAATGTCTAAGCGATCATTATAAAATTCATTCTGGCTTACTCACATCCCTCTCTGAAGTGTTTTAATTCATTTTTAGTTCTGATTCTATTCCATCTTTTCAGATTTTCTTGTGATTTGTTGAAATTTGCAAAATATTTATTGGGCAGTGCTGTTAGGTGTGGCTCGCATTGTATTAGAGTGTGTGCGTAGAATTGGATTATGATTAGTCCCACATCGTAAGATATTCTAAAAAAATCATCATATATATGAGATTGGTAGCATGCAACAACAAGCGATTCCTTATGTCACAAATAAATGTTGCCATGAAAATATATGTGCTCTAGACGGATGTAGGGATATCTTATCATGACGCTGACATCAAAAGAGCTTCGTTCAGTGGTCTTGCTTCTTCTACACTAAATGAAGTGCATGCATAGCAGAAGATGCGAGGGAGTGCTGAAAATTGCAACAAGTTCCCTGTACTTCACAGGCAAACTATTTTTGATGATTTCTCTGTAATTATCCTCATACACCCATCCATTAGAAAATCTAAAAAGGGTAATTTTCTTAGAAAAATTATTTTGAGTGAGATAAATTTGAATTGGAGTGTGATCACTAGTAGCCTAGAGTAAAGTGTTTTTTTAGTGCACTATTGCTTTTGGGTAATTCAGTTTAGAAAATAAATTACAAGCATATCATTGTTCAAAATCAATTATTTAAAAGATCTAAATTTGTTAATTATCATATGAAGCTTTTTTAAAACACTCTCGTTAAGTTTCAAAATACATAGTCGCCATTTTAAAATATACGTAAACAACATTGTTTTTAGTTCAGCTAGAAAGTGCAAATTATTTGCAGCTTAAATTATAAATTAAAATAAGCTGGTTTATGTCGAAAGAACATGCATGTGATTAAGTTCATATTTAATTTTCAAAGTAAACCGAAACTAATTTTTTTTACAGAAAATAAAAACAAGGTGTAGTTAGAAACATGCTTCCAAAGAATGTTATTCACATATGAAATTTAAAAATAAGGAGGGGATCCTAATTTCCACAAAGCAATAACTATACATAATTCAATAGTTATTTATGTAAAAATCTTACACAAAGTGATTTAACTTTTAGGTATTAATAAAAATTGAGGCAAATTATTGTTCAAACAATCCACACTAAGTGTACTTTGTTAGTAATATGTTTTCCCACTTGACCTCAAGTATTGTCTTAAAAACTTCACAAAGATACACTCATTAAAAATATTTTAAACCAAGAACAGTATATAAATCTTTATCATATCCAAGAAAGCATGTATAAATACCGGTATATAGGTTACCACTTAAATCATTCATAAAAACTATGGCATTTAAATTTAATCAGATTCTTGTTATCATTATTTCTATGTTCCTTGTGATGCAACCCATGAACCAAGTAAACAGCATTGACCTGAAAGAAAAAGTATGCTCGGGACTATGTGAGGCACTCCATGAATCTTGCATCCATAATTGTACCCAAATCTCTCCCTGTCTTGATGCTTGTGTTCAAACTTGTATTTCTCTCATGATGTACCAGTATCGTCTTAATGACTAAATAAAATGAAATAGTAACGCGATCATTTAGATTTGTGTACATAATTTCCTGTGGTATCAAACCTTTATCATATTTCCTATTGCAAATAGTAGAATTCAAGCACTACCATGAGATGCTGACCAACTAAAAACATGATAAATAACTAGGAATGACAATGGGGCGGGTTGGGGGGTTTTAGTGTCCCTTACCCATACCGGATTTTTTAGACCTCGCCCCAGACCCATTACGTAGACCCGGTGCGGATCTGGAATTTGCCCCGTACGCGAGACCCATACGGGTCAGGGTAGACCCGACCCGCCCCAAGACCCGATGAGTCTCATGTATTAATTCAAAATTGTATACGAACGTACATATGTTTATTTATTTATACTCGTTATCACCAAATAATACATGAAATACAAATAATAACGTGTCCAAGGGAAGCTAGTAAAAATGATGTGTACAATAATAATTCAGAAAATATATACATATGTTATTGTATAATTATCAACGATGCAACTTAATACTCTAATTATTTCTATAGATTATTTATCGAAACATTTTATTATCCATGCTAAAATCATTTATATCTAAGAGCTCAGGAGGCGAGCTGGATGGCAGGAACGTAAGGATTTTACCGCTGTGTGTGGTTGTACTCTGATGTATGGTTATAAAATTGACAATTGCAGCTTTCTTTATATAGATGCTATTATGTGATATTATATTTTGATCCGTTGCGAAGTGTGTGATTCTGTGTTTTGTTATCTGTTCTTCTTCAACCTCTTTCTTCTTTATCCTAACAATTTGGGATTCTAGACACTCGAATTTTCGAGGTCGAAAATTTTGGGCTGTTACAGCAATGATGACAGTGTCAGTTAGCTCTAACCTACCAACTAAAGACAAAAGTTTACAGGTCCAACCTTAAAATGTAATTTGAATTATGTCTGATAATCTAGTGTAGTCTCTGTCATTAATGTGGTTAACACTAATAAGAAGACCTAAATATTTAACAGGTAGGCTACCTTCTTTAAATTTAAAATGTTAAGCATCTCTAATTTCTTAGTACAACATTTACTGGAAAAAAATTTACTTTTGAAATTACTTACTTTCACCCCAGTATGTTCTTCTAATTTCATAAAAATATTAGCAAAGGTTTTGGCACTTTAAGAGTATGCATGCAAAAATAAAAGTAGATCATCAGCATACAACAAATGTGTAAGATATAGTTTGGTTCTATTAATAGGTTTAATATTTCCTTTAATTAGGTCAGTATTTCCATAAGAATTGAGAAATATTCCATAGAAATAGTAAATAAGTAAGGAGAAAGTGAGTCTCTTTGCCTAGTACCTCTATTGCTATGTGTTAACCCTGTTCTACCAACGAGTTGAAACTTGGGCCGACTCATCCACTTAAGGTCTTTAACGACTCATTGGATTTACGACTCAAGGGGCTTCAGCAACTTAAGGAAAGGACCGACTCAACTGGTAGCGACTCAATTGGCTAACGAGCTAAGGCTCAAGGCAACTTAGAGGAATGGAACGACTCATGGAGGTTAACGGTTCATGAGACAGGCCGACTCAGTGAGTTACCGACTCAACGAAGTTCACGGCTCATATGAGACGACTCAAGGACTGGACCGACTCATCTACTCAAGGACTGGACCGACTCATCTGCACAAGGTTCATAACGACTCAGTGGATCAACGACTCAACGAGTTAATGCCTTAGAGGAGCAGAGTGGTTTAACTAGTTAGTGGTTTATGGGGCAGACCGACTCAGGGTTTCCAACGACTCAGGGTTTCCAACGACTCAAGGTGACTAACGACCTATCATAAGTCGCTGGCGACCTAAGCATACGAGGAACAAGCTCAATGCCATTTCATCTATGCCACTGCTTGCTGACTCGTGATATGTGAGTCGGTCACGGTTCATCCTGAGTCGGTCACGACTCATGACTTGATCAACAATTCCAGCCCAGAAATTTGCCTATATATACATAGCCACCTCCAACATTCAAAGGACTTTCGGTTCATTCATTCCAAGCGCCGTTACTCTGCTGCATTCCGAACTACTTCAACACTTAAAGCTTTTGAGATACAAAGAACGCCTCAAGGAACTTCACGAAGAAATCATACATGTCCAACATGAGTTCAAAGATTTTGATCGACATTGAAGTTTGAGCTATTTGTTCTAAGTCACTTGTAACTCAAAGTGTGTTGTAATCAAAGTGTAATTGCATCGACTTGTAATCAAATCGTCAATAAAGATATTCAAAGTGGACATAGGCTCTCTCTTAAGCCGAACCACTATAAAATTGCTGTTGTTTACTGCTTTCCCGCTATTATCTGCTTATAATCTGTTCCCGAGCTATCGAGTGGTGCTTTCACAATTACACTTCATACACCGGGGTGTTAGCGTTCAAATTTTAGCGTTAACATTTTTGGTGCTTTCACTGAGAGTTGAACTCAGGCAAATCGTCGTCATTGCTCCACGAAAGTTTGTTGAAGTAACCTCTCTGAAGACTAGAAGTTTATCCGAAATCATGGCTCTGGGTAGAAAGAGTATATCTGTAAGATCTGGAAATGCTCAAGAGGGAACCTCCGCTTCCCCTGTATCGAATCAAGCCACTCCAGCTGTCGGAGTTACAAAGGCAGAGCTGGATGCTGCAATCTTAGGGTTGAACCAGCAGATAAATGCCCAAAATCCACAATTCGAGGCTCAGAGTGCCCAAAATGCCCTAATTCTAAATAGGTTGAACGATTTGCTTGGGGAAAACCGTCAACCGGCAGGTAATGAAAGGAACTTTGCTGGCAACATTCATGATGCTGAAGAAAGGAATGCTCCTGAAAGGGCTGTTAGCCCCTTTGAACAAACACTTCCTGAGGTTGGTGGATCTAGAACTTGACATGATGAGGAGTATCTTTCTGGGATGGTCCGACAAATCATGAAAGAGAGTATGCAGAGGGTTGAAGATGAGAAAGAATGGGGTTTTGCCCCAAGTAAAACTCCATTTACTGAGAAAATCTTAAAGGCTGAATTCCCAAGGAAGTTTGTCCCTCCAACCATTCCAGCTTACAAGGGGACAAGCGATCCGAACGAATTCTTATACAAGTATGATTGGCACATGACAGGTGCCAGAGCCTCTGATGAGATAAAGTGCCGATATTTTCCTGTATATCTAGAAGGTGTGGCTCTACTGTGGTTCACCAAGCTACCAGTCCGATCTATTGATCAGTTGTTGGACTTGACCCGAAAATTCAAGGAGCAGTTCAGACTATATGCTTCAAAAGCCAAGGACATCATGTCGTTGTCAAGTTTAGAACAGAATCCAGGGGAGACTATCAGATCTTTCTTAAACCGCTTTAATATAGCACTGGCCGAGGTGGACAATGCAGAACCGCGAATGATATTGACTTATCTGATGAGGGCTATTGACAAGTCGAGCGAATTTGGAAAATGGCTTAATATGAAGGAACCAAATTCCCTTGAAAAATTCTACAAGAAAGCAGATGAGTTCATACGCCTGGAAAGCCGTCCTGTACCGGTAAAGGCAGTGTTAGAAAAAGCTGAAGATAACATTGCTGCTCCTCGCAAGAGCGAATCTGTAGGACAGAAACGGGAAAATAACGATGGAAAGAAACAGAAAAATCTGAAGAGGCCTCGTTCCTTCAAACCATCGGAATATACTCCTTTATCAGATACACCGGAGCATATATACCTTACCACTAAAGATTCTGTTGAATATCCTAAACCTCCTGTTCTGAGAACCGGGAGGAAAGCTGTGTAAAGTGGGAAGTTCTGTCGCTTTCATAATCAACCTGGTCATGATACCGACGAATGCCGCCAATTGAAAATTTTGATTGAAGAATTGATAAGGGAAAACAAGCTGCAGCAATTTGTGGAAAAGAATAGCAGCAATCCCGCTTCGACCAGCCAGGGGCAACGAGCTCCTGCTCATCAACCCAGGACAGGTGAAAAGACTACAGGGCATGAATCCGGAAGGCCTGTTATCAATGTCATTACGGGAGGACCTCACCCAGCAGGAAGGACCTGGGGTGAGATGGAAAGGTATACCCGAGCTTTGAAGTATGTACCGACTGAGGAAGATGTATTTGTTTTGGAAGGTGCTATGCCGCTGAAGCAATAAAGAACTTTCAATGATAATATTGTGTTCAGAGCCAGGGATTCCGCAGGTGTTGAAGCTCCTACCTTGGATCCCTTAGTCATCTCGGCTGGTATCGGGCCAGCTATTGTCAGAAGAGTTCTCATAGATTGTGGCGCATCCTGCAATATCCTCTTCAAGAAAACATTCGACCAAATGAAGATCCCTATGGCTGATGTGCAAGCCTCATCGCAGAAAATCGCTGGCTTCATTGGGGAGCCAAAACAGTCGATAGGAACCGTTGATTTGTTTGTGGAACTTGGAGAAGGAGAGAGAAAAGTGGTCCGCAAGCAAACTTTTGTGATTGTCGACGAATTTTCTGCTTATAATGCTTTCCTTGGCAGTCCAACTCTCGCATCATTCAAAGTTGTTCTGGCCCCATGGTGCCTCACCATTAAATTTTCCACAGATAATGGAGTGGGAGTTATAAAAGGGGATCAAAATGCGGGGCGGGAATGTTATCTAACAGAGCTATGAGAAACCAGAAAAAGAGAAATGGGAAAGGATGCAGCAGCCCCAGTCCGCATCAAAGAACCAGCCTTGTAGCAATTACAGGGCGGACCCTGCACTGGCGAGCACAGCGGAGCAAGGAAAGAAATGGATCCTAGAAAAGTCAGTGCAGGGGAGAATAGAGTGGTACCAATGGAAACGACAGTACCAATACCTGTTGACCCAAAGGACCCAAACAAGGTGTTGAATGTGGGTTCACAACTTAATGCGTCAATTCAGAATATCTTAATATCTTTTTTAAAGGCAAATTTGGATGTTTTTGCTTGGACTCATGTCGATATGTGCGGAATATCCCCAGAAGTTGCAGTACACGCTCTAAATATTGATCCAAAATTTACATCTGTGAAGCAGAAAAGGAGAACTCAGGGTCCAGAAAGGTCAGCAGCGTTAAAAGAAGAAGTTGATCGGCTCATGGAGAATAATTTTATTAAAGAATCTACCTATCCGAATTGGGTTTCAAATCCAGTGCTGGTTAAGAAAGCCAACGGAAAATGGAGAGTATGCATCGATTTTTCAGATCTAAACAAGGCCTGCCCCAAAGACTGCTTCCCATTACCCAGAATCGATCAACTGGTAGACGGAACAGCGGGACACGAATTGTTATCTTTCATGGATGCTTACTCCGGATACAACCAGATCATGATGCATGAGCCAGATCAGGAGGACACGAGCTTTATCACTGACATTGGTCTTTGCTGCTACAGAGCTATGCCCTTCGGGCTGAAGAATGCAGGGGCAACATACCAAAGACTTGTTAATGCTATGTTCAAACCGCAATTGGGCAAGACTATGGAAGTCTACGTCGATGACATGTTAGTAAAGTCTAAGAAAGCAGTGGATCACATAGAACACTTAGCAGACATGTTCGCAGTCCTCCGAAAATACGGAATGAAGCTCAATCCTTTAAAATGTTCATTCGGAGTGGAATCCGGCAAGTTTTTAGGTTTCATCGTGAGCGCTAGGGGCATTGAGGCTAGTCCAGCTCAAATTACCGCCTTAAAGGAAGTCAAAGCTCCTAGAACAAAGAAGGAATTGCAAAGTCTCAATGGAACAGTCGCCGCCTTAAGTCGGTTCATTTCCAAAGCCACAGATAAATGCATCCCATTCTTTGACGCCCTAAAGAAAGGAAAGAAAAACTTCGACTGGACTCCTGAATGCCAAAAAGCCTTTGATGAATTGATTCGCCATATGGAGACGCCTCCAATACTTTCTAGGCCTGGGATGGCGAGGATCTTCTTATATACTTGGCAGTATCATCTCATGCTTTAAGTGCAGCGCTGATAGGAGAAGACAAAGGGATTCAACATCCAGTTTACTATATCAGCAAAAGACTCACTGGGGCAGAGATGAATTACTCTAAGTTGGAAAAACTCGCCTATTGCCTACTAATTGCATCTAGGAAGTTGAGGCAATATTTCCAAGCTCATCCTATCAGAGTCCTCACTGATCAACCTTTAAAGCAAGTCCTGTTTCGCCCTGAGACTTCGGGTCGTCTTCTAAAGTGGAATATTGAACTCAGTCAATATGACATCACTTATCATCCCCGAAAAGCAATCAATGGATAAGCTTTAGCGGATTTCATCGCAGAATTCAAAGATAAGGGTAACGGTGAGGAGGAAACGATCGACGATTCCCCGATCCAATGGAAGTTATATGTCGATGGCGCGAGAAACGACTACTGTTCTGGAGCCGGAGTTGTACTCGAGACCCCTGAAGGTCGATCATTATGCTATGCACTAAGATTGGAATTTCCTTCAACAAACAATGAAGCAGAATACGAAGCCCTTATCGCTGGCTTAAGGATTGCTAAAGAACTAAGCATCCGAGCATTACAGATCTTCAGTGATTCTCAGCTTATTGTATGCCAAGTCAAAAAGGAATTCCAAACAAAAGGGGGGAATCTGCCCGCCTACTTGTCAAAGACTTGGGAACTCCTGGGTGATTTCGATCATTACAAGATAAGTCACATTCCTCGAGAAGAAAACATGAAAGCAGATTCTCTCGCAAAGTATTCTAGCACAGGCGAAGCTCAATTTCTGGGGTTAACTCCAGTGGAGATCCTGTCGACCCCAAGCATTGATGAGATAGATATTGATTGGATCATGAGCGTGCCTCAAGAGCAAGAATCATGGATGACTCCAATAACATAATATCTGCTCAATGGATCTTTACCGGAAAATTCAAAAGAACGAAAGAAGCTACTGAGGAAAGCCTCTCGCTATATAGTCCAAGATGGCCAATTATACAGACGGGGATTCTCAATGCCGTTACTTCGATGTGTATCCAGGGAAGAGTCCAAAACAATCCTAGCTGAGGTGCATGGGGGAGAATGTGGTGATCATTTAGGTGGTCAAACTTTAGCGAAAAAGATTCTCCGATACGGATATTTTTGGCCAGAAATTAATCGAGATGCAGCAGACTATTCCCGAAAATGTGACAGATGCCAAAGATTCGCCAAAATTCCTAGAGCTCCTTCCACTGAACTCACACAGATGGTTAGTCCATGGCCGTTTGCGATATGGGGAATAGACCTTGTAGGACCGTTACCAACTACCAAATCTGGAATTAAATATGCCACTGTTGCTGTAGATTATTTTACTAAGTGGGCAGAAGCTGAACCACTAGCTACTATCACCTCAAAAAAGATGATAAGTTTTGTGACTAAAAGTATCATTTGCAGATACGGTGTGCCTCAAAAAATAATTACAGAGAATGGTACTCAATTCGAAAGTGAAGAATTCCAAGATTTTTGCAAACGATTCAAAATCCTAAAGAGCTTCTCAGCAGTAGCCCATCCGCAGGAAAACGGGCAAGTGGAAGCCGTAAATAAAATTATCAAGTCAACCATCAAGAAGCAACTTGAAAGAGCAAAAGGTGGTTGGGTCGATAAGCTACCGCTGGCACTATGGGCCTACAGAACTACCCACAAAACTGCGACAGGGCATACTCCGTTTTCATTGGCATACGGATCAGAGGCAATGATTCCGGTAGAAACAGAGGTCCCTTCACATAGAAGAATCCATTTCAATCAAGCGGAGAATGAGAAACTACAGCTTGAGGCACTAGATCTCCTTGATGAAAAAAGAGAAGAGGTTGAGCTCAGAATCGCATCTCATCAGCAAAGGATAGCCAGACATTTCAATTCCAAAGTTCGCCAACGCAGCTTTGAAATTGGAGATTTAGTCCTAAAGAGAATTATGACAGCAACAGGTGTGTTTGGGCCAAATTGGGAAGGACCATATGTCATAGGTCAAAAGCTTCTGGACGGCACATACAAACTCACTACTGTCGAAGGAGATCAAATTCCAAGAGCTTGGAACAGCAATCGCTTGCGTCCATACTTTACTTGATAGCTTTGTTGAAATATTGTAAAGAGAATTATGAATGTATGATTCCTGTAATTGAAAGCAATTGTAAAACTGATGCAAGTGAATAATGAAAGACTATAAAGTGGATGTAGGCCCAAATTCTTGGCCGAACCACTATAAATCTTGTGTTCCTTATTATTGATACATGTTTGCTTTATTTTCGATATGAAAAGTACATTGAATGTATTACTGAAATGTCAATTTAAATTTTTGCAGGCAACGAAAACAAAACTTGCACATTACAAGGCCAAGTGATCCTTGTTATCATTCAACAAACAAATTCCAAGTCGCAAAATTCCCGAGCTTAAATCCTAGATAAGAAGTGCTTCAATTGAACGGTCAATGATTTCGCCGAAAACGTGCTTTAGCTAATAAATTGAGAAGTTTGAACAAACAAACATCCAATTAAGAAGCTTATGTCCGTTCTCGTGAACTGGCCTAACAATGAAGTACACTTCTTTGGATTAAACAAGCTACTTGTAAGAGAAGGGAGTGCAAGCTTAAAAAAAAAATAGAGGATCACTGAAAAGGCGTAAGCAAGTGGACAAGGAACAACTAAAGTCCTCTTCGGAGGCACAACTCTTCGGAGGATAAAGACCTCTAACGAAGCATATGCCGTAAAAAAGAAAGTTCTCTACTCAACCAAAAAAGATTGGAGGAGTCATGACCCTCCAACCATGAGAGAGTAACTTCCAGGCAATCTTCGGAGGCCCATTTCACCAGGAGTTGAAGTGTTACAACCGCTCATCGGAATTTCACTTCACCAGAGTTGAAATGTAAAACAAAATAAAAGCCCTCTTCGGAGGCCCATTTCACCAGGAGTTGAAGTGTTACAACCGCTCTTCGGAATTTCACTTCACCAGAGTTGAAATGTAAAACAAAATAAAAGCCCTCTTCGGAGGACCATTTCACCAGGAGTTGAAGTGTTACGACCGCTCTTCGGAATTTCACTTCACCAGAGTTGAAATGTAAAACAAAATAAAGACATCTTCGGAGACACATTTCACCAGGAGTTGAAGTGTAACAGCCGCTCTTCGGAATTCCACTTCACCAGAGTTGAAATGCAAAAAAAAAACCTCCTCCCGGAGACACAATCAAGAAGAAAGACCTCTTCGGAAGCCCACGTTTCACCGAGATTGAAATAAAACTTCCAAGTGTTGAAACGTGAAAAGGCTTCTTTCAAAGGCACAACTCTTTGGAGGTACACGTTTCACCAAGATTGAAATAAAACTTCCAAGCATTGAAACGTGAAAAAATCCCTCCTCAGAGGTACAACTTTCTATGTAAAAAAAAATCCTCATCAAGAACACACTTTAACTTTCAAAGGAAGAGTGATTTACCTATTCTGGAAAATAACCTTCCTCAAAAAAAAAAAAGAAAAGAAAGAAAGTTAAAGTACCCTTCAGAGGCCCGCTTTACCTCATAGAAGAATTCACTTGGTAAAACATGTACATAAGTAAAAGAAAAAGTGATTTCTTCGAAGGACAAAGCGTAAAAACTTATATGAAGGGAGTTGTACTCTACGAAGAATTTCTTCAAGAATAAAATAATTATTCTTCAGAAAATAAGAGTGCAAGTCCCCTCGAAGTATATAATATTGCAGCAAGCTTATGATATGGGGGCAACATGGTATAGTTATATACAATAAGGTATAGCCACATCGGCGAAAGTAATGCTCAAACAACATGCCATAAGCCCGCTGCAATATCATATAAATAAACTTGTGCAAAAATGAATAATAAATGCATTCTCAAATTCAAACAGGAGTCTGTACAAATAAAGGATCATTTTATTCAATTGTATTGCAGATACAAATTTCAAAATAAAAAGCAGGGGCCGGTACCCGCACAGTTCTCGACCAGTACATGCAAAAGACAAGAAGCTAAAAGCTGGAATCTTCATTTCTTATTGCCACCTTTAGACCCTTTGCCCGGCCGAATGGTTAGCTTTTCAGGACGGTCTGAAGGCATAAGGGAAGAAGGAGAGGGAGGTGCAACTGGTGCAATTTCCGGTTCCTCTTCTGTAGCAATGATTTTCTTCCCCCTCCTCTTCGATGTTCCGTGCTTCTTTCTCCTCTTCGAAGAAGACTCACTCCCTGGAGTAACAAGAGCAGACAAAATTACGTCATCAGAAGGAGTCCGCTCCGGAGAGATCTCGCCTCCTTCAAGTCCCTCGTCTTTCTGCTCTTGCGAAGCGATAGGGTCATCTAAGCCATGAAGAGCCTCAATTTGCTCCTCTTGTGACCCGGGCTGCGAGGAAGAAGGAGGAGCCACCTGAAGAGACGGTGGAGGGATAACCGGAGGAGGCGAAGTTTGCACGGCACTTGGTGTTTCAACTGCAGAAGAAGAGAAATTAAAAATATTAGTATCTCCCCAAAAGAAGGGAGATATGGGTTCGTCGAGATTCAAGAAGTAATCGAGAAGCTCATCAAACTTTTGAGGAGCAAGCAGGCAATCCACCTGAATCGGACCAATGTCAAAATTACCTGAAGATATTTGCTTCGTTAGTTCAATCTCATAATTTTGAGCTCCAATATCCTCCAAAGCCTCATCATCAGTAGGGGTAATTACGCCGGTTCTTGTAGGAGGCGGGGAATGAGCACTGGAACCTGTGATGTCAACTTCAGGAGAAACTAAGGGACGTTCGGAGGTAGTAGGTGGTAATTCTTTTTCAGAACATTCCTCTTCCTCCATCCCAGTCCGCACTCTGGCGAGTTGCTCTTTTCCCTTCGCAAGAGCAGCGCGAGTTTCCTCATCTAGGTAGCGCGCCTCAAGCTCTTCCTCGGTATACCCGGCGCCTTTAAACATGTCGAGAGCAGCTTCCCACACTTCAACCAAAGTGATTTCGTATTTAGGGCCGAGAAAAGAGAGACTACCATGCCTTAAGACGCTGTGCAAGTAAAAATCGAATAAAGTTGAACTGACGTTGGCTTCCATGGCTTGAATAGATTCTACAGCTGCGATTTTACCAGCCATGGCCTCATCTCGTTCTTTTTCGGTTTTAGCAAGTTGAGCTTTTAATGCTTCAATCTCCATGTCTTGGGCGCTCATTTTACTTCGCAACTGAGCGGCATCAGTGCGGTAATTCTCTACAACCTCTTCTAGACTCTCAACTTTAGCTTCGGCATCTCTTTGGCCAGCATGTGCATCCCGCACTTGTTTTTGTAGCACCTCTTCTCTTTGAGTATAAGTGTTAGAAGAGGTGGCAAGATCGTCTTTAAGCTGCTTGACTTCAGCTTCAAGTTTCTCGTTATACTCAGTTATGTTTTTCATCTCAATGTTGTGCTGGTCAAGAATCTTCTGCCATTCTGACTTATCGTTCTCCATAGTTAGCATCACCTCGATATTGGCTCGATTGACCCTTTGGAGTTCATCAACGAGCTTTTGCCATCCAGACATTCTTTCAATATTGAGTCTAACGGCATCAAGATTTTGGTACATGGCTTCTTTATCAATGGGAACTAAATCAAGATCGAAGCGAACTCCCTTTAAACACCAATTCGGGAATCGGCTCTGTAGGGTCGGTGGGCCCCTTTCAACACGATATGAAGGCCTATTAAGAAGTGTTTGAATAGCGCTTCCTTCAAGAGCAGGGGATTTGGAAGGAATGTCGATAGAGATGGGAGCGTCAAACTTCCCAGATATTGCAGATGCGTGTTTCTCACTAAGCTTGGCCCGCTTGCTCGGGTCCTCAACAGTGTGGCTCTTCCCCCGACCATCATGTGTTTTACGTTTGTGAGAGTTATCGCCTCTTGAAGAAGACTCATGTCGCACATCTACCCTCTCATGACGTTCTTCATATTCCCTCCTCTCTCTAGCTTTTCGAGCAGCTCTCTGCTCATCGGTTTCTCTGGGACCAGTAAGGTAGCGTCTATAATCATAGTTACCACGCCCTCCATAGCGCTGAAAGTCTTTATAGTAAGAGCCACTACCGCTACGCCCCATTGAAGGATCTGAAAGGTAAAAAGACAAGTCTTAAAAGCCTTTAGAGAAAAGAAGTCAAACACAAACAAGTGCCGAAAAATCCTAAGTGTTGTGTAATGTGTAAACTACATGCATCAAGCTACAGACCACTCTGTGGAGTAGAGGTGGTGATAACTTGAGTAGGAGGAGTTGACATTTGTTGTAGAGAAGATGTCGCCTCGATTACAGAAGATATAGTTTTGGAAACATCGTCTTTAAAAAGTTCTTGTGAAGTCACAATTAGGTCGCTCAACCCCTCAAAAACATCATCACCATCATGCTTTTTGGGACTTGCTTTCTCAACTCCTTCGTCAGCAGATCTCCCGGAAGATCATGGAGGTTCTTCCTCTTCGATAATTGGGGCAAGTGTCAAATTGCTAGACGACCCCGCAACATCAGTAAGAGTGGGGCACTTCACCAGTAAAGTTTCAGTGGAGGGATCTTTTGGCATAAGCTTTTCAGCCTTCGCTGGAGAATCGGGAACTTCACAAAGCTGAGTGGAACGAGAAGGGTGAAGGAGTCCAAATTGATGTAAAAATTCATCATTTAACAAAAAATTTATACTCCTCTCTTCTTCCGCCACGGCATTCAGTCTTTCGAAAATTTGCTTATAGCATGGATCTCTAGAGGGAGGAGGAAGTGCTAAAAAAAAAAAAAAGAGGCGAAGTTAGCATTTAGCAACTCAGATTTCGAAAAGCTCAAGAATGGAGAAATTAAAACAGGAAATCTTACTTCCTACTCTCCAGATGGCATAAAACCCTGGAGGACAGCGAACGAAGAAATACTGATTTAGAAATCCATGAGCGCTATCAGGAAGATCAGTGATGAGTTTGCGGTTTCGAGCACTCCTTATAACTACGATAGAGGGATGATCTTTAATTTTTGTGAATGAGCAGAGGTAGCAGATTTCCCCAAAGCTCGGTAATCGGTCCAAAACTCTCCTAAATAGCACACATAACCCCATCAGAATGGCATGGCCGTTGGGGTGCAATTGGAACGGATAGATAGATAACCGAAGCAGGAACTGCTGAAGGAAGTCATTAAAAGGTGGGATGGCACCGCTCAAGCACATTTGGCGATTGACAGCAACAAAGCCAAGAGGGGGCCTATCTGCAGTATCATTTGGCCCCGGCAGTAAGGCATCAACTTCGGCAATGCCAAACTGGATGCGCAATTGGTTAAACACCCGCTGATTCAGAGTTGTGGAAGTTCTCTCCGGAGGGTTATCCACTGGGTTAGCTATTGGGAAGACATCTTCAGCTTGGCCCATCGGTTCTTCTTTTGAGAAGTCATTCTACACAAGCAACTGGATGTTCAAATGCGAAGGTGCACGTTTCCTAAAAGGGTGAAGTGTTGTGCAGAACTAATGAAAATAAACAATTAAATATAACTGAAGTTAAGCTAGTTGGCAGTTGATCAATTACTAAATTTCAGGACTTGTTAATTTAAAAATTCAGGTATAGTGTTGGTGCAAACCGGTCAATTTCAGTTGACTAGTTCAATGTTGCTTTAGTACTCTACTTGAATTCGTTGATTTAAAGCACTTCATTCACGCAATCTATTTAAGTTAATTATCTTCTATTGACTAATCTGTCATTGGTTGTGGGCAATCAATGACAGTATATTCGTCCCGATTTTCTGTGATTATTGTATTAAGCAGGTTGTATACTTGCAAATTGAAGCAATCTGTAAAACTAAAATATGCAACAAAGTTTAACAGGTTAGAGTCCAAACAAATCAATATTCAGGCAGTATATTTCAGCAATCCAAGTTAAAGTTCAAGTCAGAATTATTCCCCGAGACAGTTCAACGTGTTAACTCGCCTACGATTTAAAAGTTATAAGGCGGCTTAGGTCGTTTATGCTTTAAGTTATCAACACTTTGAGTCGGCAGCGTTCAAGTCGTAAGGCATAGAAGAGGGAATAGATTTCAGTTCAAAGAGGGAATAGATTTAAGTCGTAAGTCCTATCTCGGCCCCGACTTAAGACTTGTGTCGTGAGGACTGGTAAGCCGGTCCAGAGTTGAGTCGCAAAGGATATTAGGTCGTCCAGAATTATTGAGTCGCATCCGAGGCAATGCTCCACTCTGATTGGCCAACTTACCATACAATTCCTAAACCCGTCTACCTTCTAGCTCTTAACCCATGAACCGTCTCCCTCCTATCCCGTGAACCTTCTAATTCCTAACCCATTAATCCAATAAGCTCTCAATCAACAATCCTAGCTCTATCGCACCACTAAACCGCCTCGAATCGTAAACCATCAGAACAGATAACCCTAAGTCTATTGATGACCAAAGCAACCAAATTCGCAGGGCTCAAAGAGGAAAATCGAAGATGGAGATGGGGCGCATAAGCTAGGGATGATCGAAAATCACAAGGAGAGCGAGATCGCTTACGCAATATGATGATAGATGGAGAATCTGGTCGAAATCGCCTTTGAGAGCTTGAATGTGCGTTAATGGCAGACACGGTTTAAAGGTTGGGGAATGAGAAGAAAAAGGGAACGACTCAGGTTTTTATTACTTTGGGCAGTAGAGTTTGAGTCGGCACACGAGTTAAGATAAGTCGAAGCACACGACCTACAACTTAGGCTTGTACTTCGAGGGGCAAATGTTAACCCTGTTCTACCAACGAGTTGAAACTTGGGCCGACTCATCCACTTAAGGTCTTTAACGACTCATTGGATTTACGACTCAAGGGGCTTCAGCAACTTAAGGAAAGGACCGACTCAACTGGTAGCGACTCAATTGGCTAACGAGCTAAGGCTCAAGGCAACTTAGAGGAATGGAACGACTCATGGAGGTTAACGGCTCATGAGACAGGCCGACTCAGTGAGTTATCGACTCAACGAAGTTCATGGCTCATATGAGACGACTCAAGGATTGGACCGACTCATCTACTCAAGGACTGGACCGACTCATCTGCACAAGGTTCGTAACGACTCAGTGGATCAACGACTCAACGAGTTAATGCCTTAGAGGAGCAGAGTGGTTTAACTAGTTAGTGGTTTATGGGGCAGACCGACTCAGGGTTTCCAACGACTCAGGGTTTCCAACGACTCAAGGTGACTAACGACCTATCATAAGTCGCTGGCGACCTAAGCATACGAGGAACAAGCTCAATGCCTTTTCATCTATGCCACTGCTTGCTGACTCGTGATATGTGAGTCGGTCACGGTTCATCCTGAGTCGGTCACGACTCATGACTTGATCAACAATTCCAGCCCAGAAATTTGCCTATAAATACATAGCCACCTCCAACATTCAAAGGACTTTCGGTTCATTCATTCCAAGCGCCATTACTCTGCTGCATTCCGAACTACTTCAACACTTAAAGCTTTTGAGATACAAAGAACGCCTCAGGGAACTTCACGAAGAAATCATACATGTCCAACATGAGTTCGAAGATTTTGATCGACATTGAAGTTTGAGCTATTTGTTCTAAGTCACTTGTAACTCGAAGTGTGTTGTAATCAAAGTGTAATTGCATCGACTTGTAATCAAATCGTCAATAAAGATATTCAAAGTGGATGTAGGCTCTCTCTTAAGCCGAACCACTATAAAATTGCTGTTGTTTACTGCTTTCCCGCTATTATCTGCTTATAATCTGTTCCCGAGCTATCGGGTGGTGCTTTCACAATTACACTTCATACACCGGGGTGTTAGCGTTCAAATTTTAGCGTTAACACTATGTATAAACCCTTTAGGAGAACCATTAACCAATATTGAGCAGGAGACATTTTTGATGCATTCTTGAATTAAGAGAACGAATTTTTTTCAAAACCCATTTGATTCATCCTAAAAATAATAAAGTGCCTATTAATCTTATCAAAGGCATTATATAAATCTATTATGACACACATGAGATTTCTATTTTTGTTTTTAAAGTTTATTATCAATTCATGGGCAAGAAGAGTGTTCTGAACTATAAATATGCCAGGAAATAAAGCACTTTGGTTTTCAGAAATTAAACACTTTAAAAATATTTTAATTATGTTGCACAAAATATTACAAATAATTTTATAGATGAAATTACAACAAGCAATAGACTTAAAATTTTCTATGCTATTGGGGATTTGAATTTTTGGAACCAAAGTAATAAAAGTATAATTAATTTTTTTTAATAATTTCCCCGTTCTCAAAAACTCAGGGATATAGTCAAATAGAAAATGCATAATTTCATACCAGTATGTTCTATAAAATTTAGCACCAAAGTCATCAGGGCTTGAGCTTTTATCATTATTAGAATGAAAAATTATATTTTTAACTTCCTCAAGATAGATGGGAGCAAGAAGAAAAACTCGACTGCTAACATTTAAACTTAGATTCAATATTAGAAAAAATATATTTGAATAAAGATTAGTATTGTAAAGATCAGTAAAATAATTTATTGCTTCTTTTTCAATACTAGACTCTTCAATGATGACATTACCCTTTACATCTATAACTTTCCCAATATCATTCTAACATTTTCTACTAGACATCGTAGCATAAAAAAATTTACTTGCTTCATCCCCAAGATTAAGCCAACCTACTTTGGCTTTTTGCCTCAAATTATAGACCACACTTGTAAAGACTTGATTAGATTGTTTTGTGCTTCAAAAAATTTGTTGACCATATCAATGTCTGAGCAATCATTATATAATACATTCTGCCTTATTCACATTCCTTCCTGAAGTGTTTCAATTCACTTTTAGTTCTTATTTTATTCCATCTTTTCAGATTTTCTTTTGTGATTTATAGGAATTTGCTAAATTTTTACTAGGTAGTGCCCTGTAATTTATAGGCAAACTATTTTTGATGATTTCTTTGTAATTATCCTCATACACCCATCCATTAGCAAATCTAAAAAGGGTATTTTTCTTAGAAAATATATTTTGGGTGAGATAAATTTGTATTGTGGTCACTAGTAGCTTGGGGTAAAGCGTTTTTTAATGCATTATTGATTTTGGGTAATTGCGTTTAGAAAATAAACTACAAGCATATCATTGTTCAAAATCAATTATTTAAAAGATCTAAATTTGTTAATTATTATGTGAAGCTTTTTTAAAACAATCTCTTTAAGTTTGAAAATACATAGTCGCCATTTTAAAATACATGTTTTGAAAAATAGCTGAGAAGTACAAATTATTTGCAACTTAAACTGTAAATATTTGTACCATTCCAACAATTAAAATAAGCTGGTTTACGCCAAAAGAACATGCATGTGATTAATTCATATTTTATTTTCGAAGTAACACGAAATTATTTTTTTTGCAGAAAATAAAAATAAGCTGTAGCTAGAAACATGTTTCCAAAGAATGTTATTCGCGTATGAAATTTAAAAAAGGGGCGGATACTAATTTTCACATAGTAATATTTATACATAATTCAGTGGTTATGTATGTAAACATCTTACATAAAGTTATTTAATTTTTAGGTATTAATAAAAATTGAGGCAAATTATTGTTCAAACAATCCACACTAAGTGTACTTTGTTAGTAATATGTTTTCCTACTTGACCTCAAGTATTGTCCCAAAAACTTCACAAAGATATGCTCATTAACAATATTTTAAACCAAGAACAATATATAAATCTTTATCATATCCAAGAAAGCATGTACAAATACCAGTATATAGGTTACCACTTAAATCATTCATAAAAACTATGGCATTTAAAGTTAGTCAGATTCATGTTGTTATCATTATTGCTATGCTCCTTGTGATGCAACCCATGAACCAAGTAGACAGCATTGACCTGAAAGAAATAGTATGCTCAGGACTCTGTGAGGTACTCCAAGCATCTTGTATCAAAAATTGTACCCAAATTTCTCCCTGTCTCGATGCTTGTGTTCAAGCTTGTATTTCTCTCAAGTTGTATCAGTATCATCTTAATGACTAAATAAAACGAAATAGTAACGCGATCATTTAGACTTGTGTACATAATTTCCTGTGGTATCAAACCTTTATCATATTTCCAATTGCAAATAGTAGAATTCAAGCACTACCATGAGATGCTGACCAACTAAAAGCATGATAAATAACCGAAACTTAAATACTTGAAAGATGTAAATACGACAAATAAGAAATTTAATTTTGAGTGCAAAAAAATCGAGTTTAACATCATTATTTTCATAGGAGTGCGCCGCTATTAATGAATATTCTGTGCTGAGAAATTTTTTTGAACATAGTTCATTAATGTCAACAAATATCGATCTCAAAGATCAAACTCAAGACATTTAAACAAGTAGTTTAAACTACCAACCATTTGAGTCAACCTCGTTGACTTATGTGAAGAATTGAAAACCTAAGGAGCTTGTTCGAATTGTTGCACCGGACGTTGAATTCTTCGTAGGATTTTTGGTTTTCATTTTTCGAAATGCATTTTATAAAAAAATAAATTCAAAATAGTTTTAGCAAACAAATCCCCACATATTTTTGTATTTTTATGTTTAGGCCAATGAAAAAAGAAGGAAAGCTGGAAGCAATTTAAAGCAGTCATAAGAACTTTGTTTGAATGTTATATGACCGTATAAATGATTTCTTAAAGTTTCAAATGACATGTATTTACAATTAACATTTCGAATTAAAGAAGTCATAAGAACTTTGTTTGAATGTTATATGACAATATAAACGATTTCTTAAAGTTTCAAATGACATGTATTTACAATTAACATTTCGAATTAATAAATATACGTTAAAGCAACTTTTCAAATTAATTAATAAACTAACAAACGTTTACTGAAAATGTGATATCAACCAAAACTCAAGATGAAAGATGATTTCTATTAAAATTTTACAACTCAAACGCATACATTAAAGTATATGTAAAACGGAATAGAAGATCAAAAACTAAACAATTGAGATAATGGTTAATCAGGTGGATTAATAATTTGAAATATATGGACAATAGATATTTATAAATGAGTAGAGCCAGTTTCATGTATAATCTCATAGCGCTGAAGAGAAAGTATAACAGGTATATATAGAAATATAGACGAGACAATAAAATGAGCAAAAGCAAACTAAAGTGCATGTCACATACTTTGTAGTACCATGATCATGTTAGGATATGCAAGTCATAAATATAAATGAATGACTACATGCAATATTGTCTCTATATAATAATAAATGCTATATCTAAGCAATATGATCGGAACGTGGAAATAATATACTACTGCAAGTCTGCAACAATAAGGAACTCCAACCTCCTGCTTGTCTCTGGACAACTACCAAGCATTAGTCTATCCCAGACCAGACACTTAGTTTACCCGCCTGAGCACTTAGAAGTTTTAGAAAATCAGACAAATAACTGTGAAACAGATAAAAGTCTGATATGAATAAAAACTACTCCAAAATATCATTTAAATAACAAAAAAGAGATAGAAGTGCTCATTTTTTATGTTGTTATAAAAAAAAGTTAATGCAGAAATGGATATGTAAATTTGCTCTCTAATTTTGAAAAATAGAAAACGCAAGTTGAGTTGCACTCTTTTGACAGAAAATGTAAGGCAACTTGCAATTTTCTTATTTGAAAATTTAAAATTTTTAAATTTTTTGAAAATCGCAACTTAACTTGAACTTTATATCAGAAAAGCGCAAGTTTATGAGCATGAGTTTACTTCATCACTTAACTCCTTCAATGGATCAGCATCTGGTAACTCCATCACCACCACTCCATATACCCGCCTTCCTTGCCATGTTATGAGCATGCCTACACCGCCCCTTCAACGATTTGATCCTTGTTTGTCGCCCTTGCAAAAGCAGTGTCTCATGTATAGCTCTTACCAGATCTAAAACCGAACCTGTAGGAACCCCTCCTACATCGACACCATATCCACATATAGACCAACCTATCACCCCACAATGTCACACAACCTATCATCCATTGTAGAAGTTGTTCTTCATATATATGCTAAAGATTTTAGAGTTCGAAACCTTAAATAAGCAAAGATGAAATGAATGTAATCAAAAAATGTTACCTGATCTAATATCTTCTCCCACTCTTCCCTTGTTGCTCAGCTGCGTGGATTTATCATAACACATAAGTTTCCACTAATGGACATGGAACATAAGTATCATCCAAAGCATTAAGTTGAATACATAGCGACTGCTATAAGCCTTCAGTGGTTTGACAGTATCAGTGAATGATTGCACTACAATGCATTATACAATGCTCCATTCCAACCTACGAATATAAAATAAATATGGGAAAGCAAATTGAGCACAGAACTCACAATTTTATTTCAGCTCGTCCAAAGATTAAGCTGCTTAAAACATATAGGCCTCTAATGCATAGAGAGGTTAAAAGATAGAGATAAAAGAACAACACAAATACAAAACAGAGAATAAGCAACACATGCTGCACTGACAATGTACGGTAATTATGAAAACCAATGGATGTGACTTCCCAATGCCGACAACAACACTACACCAACAAAGTTCTAACATTAATCCAATACTACAAATTCGAGCATTTATGCCTTGAAGCTTAACATGATTTTTTATATTGGAATCCGGAAGGGTGGCTTTGAAAACTAGTTCACTCTTGCTGGCTGCAACCCCGTTTTGAGTATGTACTCGAGTTGTGGTGTTCAGCAATTTGAAATTAAGAGTAGGAAGAGTCATTGCAAATCATATATATTATCATCGCTTCCATTCATTAATATCGTCATCGTACTACTCTTATTATTATTTACTACTAGCTTCCTTTGCCGGAACTATTCGGAAAATAAACCACCAGCACCGCTCTCAACTGCTGCACCCATATCCTACTCGCAACCCACGACTCGCAACCTACGATCTGGCCCACAATCCCTTATTCTTCCTTACACAGACTCGCAATTCACCACCAGTATCCAACTTGCAACCCACAACCAGCAAGATTCGAAACCCAAACCTGTTATCTCAAGATTGACCCTCAACAATTGCACCGAACCTTTTATCTATCTTTGAAAAAAGTGAAAAGGAGAGGAGAACAAAAGGAGAAGGGAATCAGTTGCGTGGATTGTATTTCTACTTTAAGAAGAGGAGACATTTTTATTTTGATCATCTCCGAGGGTGATTTTGATCCTTCTTGCTATGTAAGAGAGTTATGCCGCTGATAGTAAATGAGAAGCTGTATTAACTTTATCTTACAATCAAAGCATGCTGAAGTGAAAAGCCCATCTAGGCCCAAAGCCTTATTTACTCAATTTTCTGTACAGTCTCGTACTCAATGTACATGTACAAATACAAAGTGAATGTAATCAGAATTGTATGAATGATCAGTATTTTCTCCTCAATAAAATTCAGATACTCTTTTATGGTATAAGAGCCACACCGCCTAACGGCAACATTGCAAAAAAAAAAAAAAGAAACTCATCAGAATTTGTCGTCGTCATCTGAGTTTCAGATCCACATCTGAAGCGCAGTACCTTGCCAGTATTGAATCTGGCTGCATCAACACATCAGACCTAATCTTGAAGAAAAATAGCAAGAAATCAATCTTCTCAAATCAAGAAACTCATCAAACAGATCGCAGCAACAATAGAAAGTGCCGTCCAACAGAGATCATCGGATTATCATCTGAAACCTTGTGGTTGCATCATATCTGGGCCAGTGATTCTGTCTGTCTCAGCAATTGAGATCTTAATTAAGATGTAAACTGTTTCTTGACAATTTTTCATCTCTGTCTACCCAATTCTCTATATCTGTACTTCTTTTGGCATTAGTTTTCATCATGAGTAACGAATCCAACACTGCATCATTTGATGATACAAATAATTCTCAGCAAACTTCAACAGTAGCCGAGAACCTCATCAAGACCATCATCAGCCAATAAAGTCAACTTGTGACAGTCCATCTGGACGAAGATAACTATCTATTATGGAGGTTTCAGGTTGAAACTGCAATTCAAGGTTATGAACTTGAAGGTTATATTCTTGGCACCATTCCAATCCCACCAAAAATTATCTCTGTCTAGGAAACAAAGTTGTTAGCAATGAAGAATACACAAAGTATCATAGACAAGATAGACTGATCTGTTCTTGGTTAATGTCATCTATAAACACCAAGTTATTGTCACATATAATAGGATGCAAGACTGCAAATGAATTATGGACAACAGTGGAAAAAGTGTTTAGTACTCAGTCTGCAGCAAAGGTTATGTACCACAAAAGACAACTTCAAAATATCAAGAAAGACAATCATACTATGAGAGAGTATCTGTCCAAAATTAAAACTATTTGTGATCTTCTTGAAGCTACAGATCATAAACTTTCAGATTCAGAACAAATCTTGACCATACTCAATGGTTTAAGTGATGAGTATGAATCAGTGGTTGTTGTGATAGGTTCTCAAAAGGTTTGGCCATCTATAGATGATGTACACTCAATCTTGTTAGCACATGAAGCAAGAATTGACAATAAAAGGCCACAGAATCAAACCTCTCTGTCAACTACAAAACTAATCAAAGAAACAAAGGTCAAAACAGCAGTAAAACTGAACAAGGAAATCAAAGAGGTTGCTACACTAACAGATCAAGAGGAAGAGGAATATGGAATAGCAATAACAACATGCCAAAATGTCAAACGTGTGAAAAAGTGGGGCACACAGCAGTGAAATGTTATTTCAGATACTCCAATCAGAATAATAACATTCAGAGAAGCACTAATCACAATGTCAATATGGCACAAACCAGTGACAGTCAAAATGATAACAACAATAAGGGTCAGAGTTCAAATGACACTGCCAGAACTGAACATATTCAGGATGAATCTTGGTATCCAGACTCTGGTGCAACAAATCACATCGCTAACCATCTTGACAATTTAAATCTTGGATGCAAAGAATACAGAGGTAATCAAACAATTTGCATGGGGGATGGTAAGTGTGTCAAAATTTCTCATACTGGTAATAACTATATTAGAGGTAAAAGACAGTTATTTTTGCATAATTTACTAAGAGTTTCTAAAATTAAAAAGAATCTTATAAGTGTATCTCAGTTTGCTCTTGACAACAATGTATACTTTGAATTTTATCCTAAGTACTGCCTAGTCAGAGACATACTGACTAAGGATATTCTGTTGTAGGGTGAAACTGAAAAAGGGCTTTACAAATTTACATCCACCAACTGCAGCAGTGTCACAAAGGAACATAACCACTGTAATTTGAGTACAAAAAGAAACAGCAGAGATACATTTGATCTATGGCATTATAAACTTGGTCATCCAAGTAGTAAAGTTGTAAAGCAAATTCTTGTTGAAAATAAAATAAAGTTTGATGATATATCTTTACCCTATGTATGTACTTATTGCCAAATGGGCAAAAGAAAGTTAGCTTTTAATCATTCATCAACTTAGTACAATAAACCACTAGAATTAGTTGCCACTAATTTATGGGGTCCTGCACCCATATGCTCAGATTTTGGATTTAAGTATTATATATCATTTGTAGATGCATATTCAAGACATACTTGGATATACTTCTTAAAAACAAAATCTAAGGCATACAATGCAGTCATATGCTTTATAACAATGGCAGAAAGACAAACTAACTCTCAAGTTAAAATCATTCAGTCTGATGGTGGGACTGAATATAAACCTCTTAGCAACTACTTTCAAAAAAGAGGAATCATACATAGAACCGCATGTCCTTACACATCTAAGAAAAATGGTCTAGCGGAAAGAAAACATAGACACATTATTGAATGTGGTCTTACTCTACTGGCTCATGCCTCAATGCCATTAAAATTTTGGACTGAAGCATTCAATACAGCTGTTTATTTAATAAGCAGATTTCCAACAAAAGTTCTTAAGGGAATCAGTCCTATAGAGAAATTATATGGGTATAAACCAGATTATCTTAGCTTAAGGACTTTTGGATGCCTCTGTTTTCCATACACTAGACTATACAACACAAACAAACTGAATTTTAGATCTAAACCATGTACCTTTCTGGGATACTCTACAAAGCAGAAAGGATACAAATGTCTAGATGATAGTGGAAAAATCTTTGTGACCTGCCATGTTGTTTTTAATGAACAAGTGTTTCCTTTTAGCAACTCTGAAATAAAAACAACAAGCAAAGTATACAATCCAAAAGCATCTATACCTGACTTACCAGTTTACACTGAGATTGAGCATCATATAACGGCAAAGGAGGCTACTGAGAATCAAAATACACAATCCAGAGAATCTGTTTAGCAAAACTCAGATTGAATTGACAATCTCAGTCATGCCAGTCCTTCACCTATAGAAACAACAGAAGACAGAGAACATGATCAAGTAGATATTCATGAAAAGAGTACTCAAAGACCAACAAATAGTTCTGACACAGGGAACATACCTCATAATGATGTTCAAATGAGATCTACTCATCCTATGGTTACAAGAGCCAAGAGTGGAATCTTCAAACCAAAAACTTACACAGCAAACTTGAGTGCCCATGAACCTGTTACATATGCTCCAGCTGTCAAAGGCAAAAAATGGAGGAATGCAATGAGTGAAGAATACAATGCTGTCATCAAGAACAGAACATGAGATCTTGTATATCCATCAGACAGTAAAAACAATATTGGATGCAAGTGGACATACAAAATCAAGAAATATACAAATGGAACCATAAATAAGTACAAGGCAAGGCTAGTTGCAAAGGGCTATACTCATCAATATGGGTTTGACTTCAATGGAACCTTTTAGTGGTAAAACCATCCACAATTAGGCTTATTATCACTATTGCACTACACAAGAAATGGGATATAAGACAATTAGATGTCAACAATGCATTCCTCAATGGTGTTCTATAAGAGGAAATTTATACGGAATAACCATAGGGGTTCAACAGAAATGAAAACTTTGTGTGCAAATTGAATAAGGCTATTTATGGCCTTAAACAAGCTCCAAGAGTCTAATTTGATAGACACAAATTATCATTAACAGATCAAGGATATCAGTCTACCAAATCAGACAACTCACTCTTCATCAAAATTAATGATCTATCAACTGTCTATATACTGATATATGTTGATGACTTAATTATTACATGTGATGCCCTACCTCGAGACCTACATTAGTAAAGAGAATTACTAAGTAATCCTGTCTACTAATGTGGAGAATAGGGCTGGTTAAGGGTGACCGACATAGTAATAAGTTAGTTAAGAGCTAAGCATGTTAATTATGTCTTGATTTTTTTTTTCATTACCTCATAAGTGATAGACACGCTTAGTCCTTAACTAATGCACACTATGGTGGATTCAGACCATTTTAGAAATAATGTAATATACATGCAGATAGAAAACATCAGTCACAGAACAGCAAACCCAGATCAGAATGTGTATATATATACATACATCACCATACATCTCCATAATAATACATCATATATAAGCAGCATGGACTACTGAATCACATATATACCCATCCCGCAAAATAATATACAATAAGACAAAAAAACAAACGACTCAAAACGACATCCACGCCAAATGATAAGTCCAATAAAAGCAATCAAGCTGATCCAAGAAGTGAAGCAATCCAAACTAACCTGCGACTCGGTCTGACCCGAGTGAAAAACACACGGGTAGTAAGGATCTCAATAATAAGCGGAATGGTGAGAATCACTTCGTTGTTTCCAACAGAACGACATGTTATTCATCATATCATTTATAAGAAAGGGGACATCGGGGATTCATCTATCTATTTCAAAGGAATTCAATAAGTAACATGCATATGGTTCCTCTTAAGGACATCTCTAAGTAAAGTGGACAAGGGATGAGAACCATATAACAAATTCATAAAGAAACATCAAATCATCATAATCTACCATAAGAACTCAATAAGAGTTAAAGGCAATCATAATCGAAATCACCATATAGCTTAATATAAATGTAGCCCATTTCATACTCAAGGCCATATTCAAATAACAACATCACAAAAAGGTGAAATCGAACATAGAAAACTTCATAGAAAATTGCACGTGCATTCCATCTTGACCAGTACTACTATTTTTTTTGGTACCATACGTCGTGATGACTTTGGATCATTAACATCTTAACATCGTGATCATCCTGATTGATTATAGTCGAATATCGCGATGACACTCAAATCATAAAATCCGAGCAAAACATCATGATGATTGGAATCTAGTAATGACATCAAGAACATCGTAATGATTCCAATCTTATACTCAATTTGTAGTACTAATATCATCTTGAATGTGTCACAACATCTCGAATAGGAACCCAATGAATGTCAATGTATGTCCCATACCATACATTCGCACCTATTGGTTTACTAATCGTCAATCGATGCCACATTAGAAAACATTCATAAAAATCCAAATCAAATATACACCGCCTCGTCTCATTGGCGAGTGTAAAGCACCCAACTCATCATGTCTCATACTTTGATGAGTTTAAAGTGACATCAATATTTGTCTCGTTTCATCTACAAGTAAAAGTCCATCTTAAACATCACAACCATCATCAATTCATCATAACAACCCTGCCTCATGTCCTCGGCAGGTAAGTATATCATAAAACAGTACTTCAAAGCCGATTCGATAGTACAAGTCCAAAATTACGCGATGAGGCAAAAACACATGTCCCATACCACGTATTTTTTGCCAAATCATTTAATTCTCATTCTTATATGCCGAAAATCATCTAACTAGGCTATAATATATTTAGAAACATTTTATAGAGAAAGCGAGATTATTAAACAATTTTTAGAGATTTTTTTAAGTAAGTTTTATAAGGAAAAATCTGTTTATCAAATAGATTATCTATTAATAAAATACTTTTAAAAAATGAATAATTGCTTAAAACCCTTTAAAATGACTTAAAAACATTTATTTAATTAGCCATAATTTATAAATATTTTTCAGAAACTTATTCAAAACCAAAATCAATTAAAACCATCGAATTCTTCAAATACCGATATTTATCGATATTTAGATTAAAATAGAATTTAAATAAAATTTAAATTCTAAAAATTTCCAAAATTAATCCAATCCATTATCGGATAATAGTACTAAACATTCATCATCAAACTTGTTCAAACAATATTTAAAATCATCGAAATTTGCAGTGAAACATTTAATGAAAGCGCAAATAGGAGCAAGAACAATCTACCAAGCAATTGAGTTTTTGGCTAAATTTGGACAGTAATTTGTGGTATCAAAAGAAACCACATTTCATCCAAATTTTTCTGTGTTATACTGTGATATGAGCACTCTGACACATCCAAAATTTGGGGCAATTAGATGCAAAGTGAAAGAGTTATGGTTTTTCGAACATAGCACTTTTCAGCAAGCACAAAAAACAAGATTTTTGGCTGTATTTAACCAACGATTTTCTATGTCAAAATAGCTCATAATCTCATTAAAATTTTCGAAAACATTGTGCAATCCAACTACTATAACACATCAAAAATATGGGGCAACTAGCTTTGAATTGAAGAAGATATAATATTTCTAAAATGATGTATTTTCGGCCAATACACAGAGATCAATTTTTGGCCGAATTCAACCATTAAATACCTAGAGCAAATCAACTCCAAATTCATTGAAAATATTCATAAAAAATTAACATTCCAAGTTTTGCGACATATCAAAAATTAATGTTCATTGACTCTAAATTGTAGAAGATATTATTTTTCTAATATGATGTATTTTCCGCCAATAAACAGAGATCAATTTTTGGCTTATTTCCACCATTAATTTTCCAAACCAAAACAACTCGAAATACATTGAAAATTTCCATAAATAATTAAAATTCCAAATAATAAAATATATCAAAAATTGAGTTTCATTGACTTTAAATTTTAGAAGATAAGATTTTTCTAAAATGATGTATTTTCGGCCAATAAACAGTGATCAATTTTTGGCCGATTTCCACCATTAATTTTCCTAATCAAGACCATTCCAAATTCATTGAAAATTTTCATAAATAATGATCCATCCAAGTACTACAACATATCTAATATTGACGCTCATTGAATCTAAATTGTAGGAGATATGAATTTTTGAACATGGTGCTTTTTCGGCCAGCAAAAGAGAAAACCAATTCGATAAATTGTGCAATTCCATCAACAAATTGATAGAAAATTTGATATTTTTCTTAGCTTCCTGTAAGAAAACTCTTAACTTTCTTACCAAATTGTTTTAGGAAGATCTAGCAGAGATTTGATACGAATTTGTGATATTTGGTGAAGATAGAAGCCTTAAGAACCTGTAGAAATTAGAAAATAAACATGCAAAACAACATAAGCAACTAAAAGAAAATTTACATCCCAAATTCCCAGATTTTGATGAAAAATATTTGGTATTGGAAGCAGATTACCTTTCTCTTCTTAGTTTAGGTGATTTTCCCTTTTAATTTGCAGAAAAGTAGGGTGGAAATTGGGTTTAGATGAAGGCAGCCATGAATTTTTCTTTTTTCTTTTTTTACGGTAGGTTTATTTTAAGAAGAAGATGAATGAAACTACGTACACCTTAGTTTCTCAACATAAATTTCTAGATAGTAGGATAATGGATCCTTCTTTCTACCCAATTAAGCCCAAGAGAAAAATTACTTAGTGGAATTGCAAGGTTTTGTATACATATTAACCTATTTTACACTATATTCATACAATACTACAATTTCAAGCCAAATAAAATACATAGATCAATTTGTTTTGAAACAAAATAGTTATTGTGACAAAATGAAATTTATTTTAACAGCAAAAATATAATTTTTAACAATAAATCCCCATTTTAACAGTATTTTACAATTTGCACAATTTTAGTGTAAAAACAATATTTTTAAAGTATAACTTGATCAAAATTTATTCTCTTAGCGAAATAAATTGTAATAAATCATTCTAACACTTTTCAAACCACAAAATAATATTTTTGCACAATATTTCATCTTTTATTTTATTAAAAGACATGTTTTCTTTATACTTTTCCTTTTATATTCAATAAAAGGCTAATATTGGCAATAATTATCAATATTATCACATTGACTTAATTAAAATACAGTAAATGACTAATTTCACTCCAATACCTGAAAATAAAGTTTTTAAAACTTTATGTCCATCAATTTGCATTTATATCAACAATTAAATATTGAAATACCTCACTTGGTAAATTTATTAACTCAAATTTACCTTAATTCCAATATTTTCCATTTTGTTTAACCAAAATACCAAACAATGAATTTTAAACCCAATATTTAACTCCATACGTATTGTTTATTTGAAATACACAATTTGAACCAAATTTATTTCTCTATTACATTCTATTTACCATATTAACTTATAACTATCATTACAATTTAATATCATCAGTAATCTCCAATACCAGGGTTGTTACAGACTCCCCCTCTTATAAAAATTGCGTCCTCGCAATTTCTAGAGGAAATCTGTATTCAGCAAAATTTATTTCATCAAACAAAGGAATTTAGATAGATTAAATGAAAAATCCTTACCTTCAAAGTGAGAAGATAAGAAACCAAGATACGATCGCTCAATGAATTCTTTGGTTTCCCAAGTGCAGTCATTGGGATTATCGGACCATTGAATCTTCACGAGCAGGACACTCTTGTTCCGAAGACGTCTAGTCTCCGAAGCAAGAACTCTCAGAGGATGCTGCACATAAGATAGATCAGGAGAGACATTCAACTTTTCTAAAGCACGATAATCAAGCACGGAATCAGAATCTCGTAGACACTTCCTCAACTGAGAAACGTGTAATACATCGTGAACTCCAGAATACTGTTTGGGAAGTGCTACACGATAAGCATCCGACCCATACGCTCTGTAATAGGAAATGACCCAATATAGCGTGGTGCCAATTTCCCGGTCTGGCTATAACGTACCACTCCTTTTAGAGGAGAAGATTGAATAAAAGCAAGGTCACCCAATGAGAATTCAAGAGGCCTCCTACGATTGTCCGCATAGGATTTCTGGCGACTCTGCGCCTCTTTCATTCTCTCACGAATAAGATGGATATTCTGAGACGATTCTCGAATAGATTCGGGTCCTAAAATAAGCTTTCCCCCAACTCAAGCCAACAAGATGGAGAATTACATAGCCTTCAAAAGGAGCCATATCGATAGAAGATTGGTAACTATTATTATAAGCAAACTCAACTAGAGGAAGATGATCCTCCCAGCTACCACCGAAATCCAAGATACAAGCATGAAGCAAGTCTTCCAAAATATGGTTCACTCGTTCAGTCTGTCCACCAGACTGTGGGTTATAAGCCGTGCTAAGATTAAACTTCATGCCTAAAGCTTGCTGGAGACTCTGCCAAAAGTGACTCGTGAAAAGAGGATCACGATCACACACAATAGATGAAGGGACATAGTGCAATTGCACGATCTCCTTAATATATAGCTTCGATAAAAGAGATGTCGTCCTATTCGACTTAATAGGAATAAAATGTGTGGACTTGGTGAGACGGTCCACAACAACCCAAATACTGCTATGGCCTGACCTCGAACGAGGTAAGCCATCAATGAAATCCATCGAAATTTGATCCCATTTCCATAACGGAACCTCTAAAGGCTGAAGAAGACAGGATGGCCGCTGATGCTCGGCCTTAATAAGCTGACAAGTTATGCAATTACCCACATAACTTGCGACATAACGCTTCATGCCTTCCCAATAATAAAGGCGACATATCGGCATACATCTTACTGCTTCTGTTGGGCGAATTCTCACCCAGAAGATCTCAAGGCCGAGAAGTCACAGTTTCGCCCGGGCTCGCAACCTCCACTTTGTTCGCCAGCCAAGGAGCTCAATGCTGACCTAGAAGTCCATCCAACATTCTCCCTGAAGAGGCTCATTCAGCCCCAAGCTTCCACTCGGCACCAAAACTTCCATAGCCGAACCGACATTCATTCAAGCTCCTACCGGACCAACTCCTACTGGCAACCACCGAACCAACCTATACCGAACCACACATCCTCCACTCGACCACCGAACCAACCCATGGTAGCATCTGCCGAATACACATTTCTCCCTACTGCCGAACCAGAGGTAGGTTGCCCATGCCGAACCAACCCAGCAAAGCCACCACCGGACCAAACAAGCACCGAACCACCTCACTGCCACCGGTCCATACCTACCACCGATCCAAGCTCAACGCCGAACGAAGCTCCGCCGAACCAAATGATTGCCAGTCCAGATTGCTTCAGCCCGGGTCCACCAGCAGCTATATACTTCCAAGACCCCTGCCCCCTACCTCATTCTATAAATAGAGGGGCAGGGGGACAACAATGGCAGACAAGTTTGAGAGCTCAAGCACGGAAGAAACTTTCAAACTACTTTCATACACTTGTACACCAAGCATTGTACTTGTAATCTGGAAAAAGAAGATAATAACATATAAAGTGGACGTAGGCACGTTCTGGCCGAACCACTATAAATCTGCGTGTCTTTTACATTTCAGCCCCTGCCTTTTTCATATTTACATAACTCATCTAAATCATTAAGAATCACATAAAATCAACTAAATCACACGACTTGGAGGTGTTTGCCCATTTTTTGTGCAAACATTTTTGGTGCTTTCACTGAGAAATTCGAACTCGAAGCTTCAGCTTCCCTCATTCAACCTTCTTTCCCAATAGCACCTTTCATTGCATAGGAAACATGACTTCCAGGCCAAGAAAAGACGCCAACAAGGGAAAGAACGCCGCAAATAGCAGCGCTCCAAATCCAGTAGATCCAGATCAAGAGAACCATCCCACTACAGCAGCAGTGCCACATGTAGATCAGGCAATTCCAACATCCCCTGCCGCGGAACAACCGGCAGCAATCACTAGAGCAGACCTAGACAGAGTTGTGGTGGAAGTGACTAACTGCTTCGCATCCCAACAAGAAGCTTTGGTGAACCAACTCATGTCACGCTTGAGGGATGTTGAAGAATCCAACCGCAACACTGAATCATGGGATGAATCTCAGTCTGGAGGGTCTCGGAGACAACAAAGGTCTTCCCTCTTCGAGGAAGCCATCAACAGGAACAACAATGATAGGGGCCGCGCCCGGACTCAGCCCGAACTCCGACTCGATGAAGCACTTGGAACCGAACCCAGTGGGGGAGGCGCCAGGCGAGGGTCGGATGTGGCTGAGCCAGTCATGCCACCTAATCATAGAAACCCTGCTGAACGGAGCCGAGCTAGAACCCAGCCCGAAGTTGACCCCATGGAAGTGCTCGAAACAGAACCCCGCAGGGGAAGATCAAGGCAGGGGGCAACTGTAGCTGGTCCTAGCATGCATCCGAGCAACCAGAGACAACCACTGGATCACGTCAGAAGTGATAGACTATACCATCCCTACAGGTCATCTGGACAAGACCGATCTCGCAGGGAAGAGCCAAGTTCATTTCTATCCGCTCCAAATTCTGATGAAAGAATGGCACGACTATTCAGAGAATGCGTCCAACGGGAGCAAAGGGACCGAGGAATAGGCGCTAGGGTCACCAGCCCCTTTACCCGCAATATCGAAACTGCCATCACCCCCCGGGAATGGAAAATGCCAACCATGGAACCTTACAAGGGAACTTCCGACCCCATCGTACACTTACAAAGATACACCCAGCATATGCTCATGAGCGGAGCAACAGAAGGGGTGCTGTGTAAATGCTTTCCGCTATTCCTAGCAGATCTAGCTACCTCCTGGTTCTGCCATCTACCCCAAGGATCTATCAGCTCATGGGAGATGTTGAAAGAAAGGTTCATTAGCCAGTTCCGCATCCATGTAGAACAACCCAAGGATGCTTATTCTCTATCCAATGTTAAACAGAAATCCGGAGAGACACTGCAACAATATCTAACTCGGTTAAACGCCGCAGCGGCCGCAGTCCAAGATGCCGATGAGAAACTCACCCTAATGGCCCTCTGTAGCGGTGTACATCCAGATACCAAGTTCGCAAGAAGACTAACTAAGGAAAAACCAGCTACTTTACCTGATTTCTTCCATGAAGCTGGAAAGTATATGAGACTTGAAGACGCCGCCACTGAGAGGCAGTCAGGGCAACAAGGTAAGACAACTTCGGACAAGATTCCCGCTGCAACCAAGGACATTCGAAGAAATGAATCTAGAGACAATGCTGGGGGCAAGAAAGTTGAAAAACGCCAATATCGACCAGGACCGAGATTTGACTCCTACACTCCTTTGAATGAAACCATCGAAAACATCTATCTAGCCACTCAGGGTGAACTCGGATACAAGCGGCCCCCGCACAAGAAAGAATCTGATAACGCCCTCAAGTCTGGAAAGTTCTGCCGCTTCCACGAATCCCACGGACATGACACCAATGAATTCCACCATCTCCGGGACTTGATCGAAGAACACATCAGGAGAAGAAGGCTGGAACGCTATGTGAAAGGTCAGAACAGGACTCCAACTCCTGCCAATGAGAGCTCAAAGCGACCCCTCCCAGAAGTAAGCGGAGGGAATCGCAACACCAGTGGCTCTAGTCAAGAGAAGATAGTGGTCCATACCATCTCGGGAGGACCACACATCGCCGACAGAAGCTGGGCAGAGATGGAAAGATACGGCAAGTCACTTAGAAATGCTGAAGGCTATGTTAACTCCATTATGGAAGAACGCCACCCGAAACGGAAAGAGAGTGAGGACATCATGTTCAGTAAGCGTGATTTAGAAGGAAGACAGTATCCGCATATAGATCCCATGGTCATCTCTGCCTGGTTCGGTCCAGCTAAAGTTTTCCGAATTCTAATAGACACAGGAAGCTCCGTAAATATCCTGTTCAAGCATGCTTTCGACAAAATGAAGCTGTCAATGAAGGATGTGTCTCCCTGCAACAAACCCCTGCACGGTTTCACTGGAGATGCGAAAATGCCCCTCGGGCAACTTGACCTCTTCGTCGAAATAGGAAGTCATCCCCGCTCCGTTGTACGAAAACAAACGTTCGTACTAATAGAAAACCACTCGGCCTACAACGCCTTCTTGGGAAGACCAGCCTTGTCTGACTTCCAAATTGTCCTAGCCCCGTGGTGCCTAAAGATGAAATTCCCAATAGATGACGGAATAGGAGAAGTTGAAGGAGATCAAGACGCCGCTCGAGATTGCTATGTAACTGAACTTCGCAATAACCATAGAAAGAATAAAGGGAAAGATGCAGAGACTACTCTCTGCATGAAAAGCTTGGAAGCATAGCAACTAAAGAAAGCCCCTCCTCTTCGATACACCAGCGATCCTTTCAATGAACTAGACCCCAGGGATAAGGAGGAGGAGGCTACCGCTGAGCCTGCAGAGGCCATGGAATTCGTATCTGTAGACAAACATGATTCAAACAGACTATTAAAAATAGGATCTCAGCTAAAAACAGAATTGAAGGATCAACTCGTCGACTTTCTCCGCCATAACTTAGATGTATTTGCATGGACACATGCCGATATGACAGGAATCTCCCCAGACATAGCATGCCACATGCTGAACATCGATCCCACCAGGACACCAATAAAGCAGAAAAAGAGAAGCATGGGAGCAGAACGATCAGCAGCCCTCGACGAGGAAGTAAAGAACCTACTTGCTAATGACTTCATACGAGAAGCCATCTACCCCGAGTGGATAGCTAACCCGGTACTAGTAAAGAAAGCTAATGGGAAGTGGCGAACATGCATTGATTTCTCCAACTTAAATGACGCTTGCCCGAAGGACTGCTTCCCGCTCCCCCGAATTGATCAACTTGTGGACAGCACTGCCGGGCACGAAGTTTTATCTTTTATGGACGCATACTCCGGATACAACCAGATTCCCATGCACGTTCCTGATCAAGACCACACTAGCTTCATCACTGACCGGGGATTATATTGTTACAAAGTCATGCCTTTTGGACTCAAAAATGCCGGAGCCACCTATCAGCGCCTCGTCAACAAGATGTTCGCGGAATTAATAGGACGAACTATGGAAGTATATGTGGATGACATGTTGGTAAAGTCCAGGAAAGCCGACGATCATGTAAGCCACCTGAGCGAGATGTTTCAGGTACTTCGCCGATATGGAATGAAGCTGAATCCTCTAAAGTGCTCCTTCGGAGTATCATCGGGAAAATTCTTAGGGTTCATTGTCCATTCCAGAGGAATTGAAGCAAACCCTGAACAAATCCGGGCTCTAAAAGAAATAAGGATACCTTCCACCCGAAAAGAAATGCAGAGCTTAAACGGAAAGGTAGCCGCCCTAAGCAGGTTCATTTCCAAAGCAACTGACAAGTGCGTCCCTTTTTTCGAAGCTCTCAAGAAAGACAAAGGAAAGTTCGAGTGGACCGATGAATGCCTAAAAGCCTTCCTTAACCTGATCGAACACCTTCAGAAACCACCAGTACTCTCGACTCCAAACGAAGGCGAAGAGCTATACCTATACCTCGCCGTATCATCTCATGCTCTAAGCGCTGCCCTGGTAAGAGAAGAAGACCGCACACAACGCCCGGTGTACTTTATAAGTAAGAGATTTACAGGGGCAGAAGCCAGATATCCTAAACTTGAGAAATTAGCATATTGTTTATTGATCGCGTCACGAAAACTACGACACTACTTCCAATCTCACTCCATCAGAGTTCTAACCGATCAGCCACTAAGACAGGTGCTCCATCGTCTCGACACTTCTGGACGACTCCTCAAATGGTGCATTGAACTAAGTCAGTATGACGTCACCTACCATCCTCGCACTGCTATCAAGGGGCAAACCCTGGCCAATTTCATTGCCGAATTCACCACCAACGAAGGCAAGGATCAGTTTGAAATAGCAAAAAACATCAAGTGGAACCTCTTTGTAGATGGAGCATCAAACGAACAAGGCTCGGGGGCAGGTATTGTGATAGTCACCCCCAGGGGAAGAAAGCTGTACTATGCATTAAGGTTGGAATTCGCGGCCACTAACAATGATGCGGAGTACGAGGCAGTAATAGCGGGATTGGAGCTTGCCTTAGAAATTAGAGTCAATTCGTTATGTCTTCATAGTGATTCTCAACTTATCGTAAACCAAGTACTAGGAGAATTCCAGACACGAGGAGAACGACTCACAGCATATCCAAAGAAAACCAAACTGCTGCTCGACCAATTGGACCATTATCTAATCAAACACATTCCTCGAGAAGATAACCAAGAGGCCGATGAACTAGCAAAGCAAGCTAGTATGATGAATAGCACTATTTCCGGAGCACTAGCCATCTCAAGGCAGCTAGCCCCAAGTTTTGAACAAGTGAATCTGATAACTGCAATTGAAGAAGCAACTTGGATGACTCCTATCCGGAAATATCTACAGGACGGCACACTACCAGACAAACGTGATGAAGTCAGGAGAATTTTGAGGAAAGCTCCCCACTACACAATACAAGAAGGCATCCTCTATCGACGTGGCTTCTCTAGCCCCTTATTCAGATGCGTCGCTGGAAGGGAAGCCAAGGAAATCTTATTCAACATCCATCAAGGTAGTTGCGGAGATCACACTGGAGGGCGGACTCTGGCGAAGAAGATATCCGATATGGATATTACTGGCCCACACTAAACAAAGACGCCCTAAACTTCGTCAAGAGATGCGACAGATGTCAGAAATTTGCCAAGATTCCTCGACTACCCACAAATGAGATTACTCAAATGACCAGCCCTTGGCCTTTTGCTGTATGGGGAATTGATTTAATTGGTGAACTGCCAACGGGCCGAGGCGGAGCCAAATATGCTATAGTGGCAGTCGATTATTTCACCAAATGGGTGGAAGCGGAACCCCTAAATAAAATATCTTCAGCAAAAGTTATCAACTTCTTGATCAAAAATATTCTGTGCAGGTACGGAGTACCACTCAAGATCATATCAGACAACGGACTCCAATTTGACAGCGAAGAATTCGCCGACTGGTGCCAGTAGCATGGAATACATAAAAGCTTCTCATCAGTAGCTTATCCTCAGGCAAACGGACAAGTCGAAGCTGTCAACAAAATTCTCAAAACTCTAATCAAGAAGAAACTCGAAAAGTCAAAAGGCGCTTGGGTGGACGAACTTCCTACGGCACTTTGGGCCTACCGCACATCTTTCAGAACATCAACGGGACATACTCCTTTCTCTTTGGCATACGGATCGGAGGCAATGCTCCCTGTCGAGGTTATTGTTCCTTCCCACCGTAGGATCCACTACAATCCAGAAGAAAACGAAGAACTCCTCCTCATGTCTTTGGATCTGATACAGGAAAGGAGAAATGATGCAGCACTTAAAGCAGCGGCTCACAAACAAAAAGTAGCAGCGCTATACAACTCCAAAGTCAAGCATCGCACTTTACAAGAAGGAGATCTTGTCCTCAGGCGAATCTTTCCGCGCCCCGGGGCACTGGACCCCATCTGGGATGGACCATATGTAATTCATAAAGATCTCCACAACGGAGCTTATATTTTGTCAACAGTGGACGGAGAGGTGTTGCAGAGGGCATGGAACATCCGACATCTCCGTCGATACTTTTCTTAACTTGTACTGCCCATATGAAGTGAATTAACAAAGAGAATCAGTGGACGTAGGCGTTTTCATGCCGAACCACTTTAAAAATCTTGTCTCTTTTTAACTTGTTCCTTTATATCTTGGCTGCTTGTTAAGCTTTATCCTTTTCTGTTGAACAAAATCTTATGGCATCTCCACTCAAGACGCACCACGGTCTCATTTGGACAAGGCCTAACAGGTACGCTACGATTCTATGCACTCGCCAATGAGACTCTTTTGCTCCAGCATCCCTCTGCTGCGGGTTAACTCATTGCTCGCGCCTGCCCTCAAAGCCAACTGTAATGAGCCGATTATAAGTCATTATAAAGGCCGATTATAGCCGATGGCAGCTCATTACGGCGTTCGGCTCGCCGGTAACTGTGAACCTACTTTAAGCCCCAACATAAGGTGTGGCCAGCCAGGGGTAGTTCACGGCTAACGGCACCCACGCTAGCCGGCCACGGTAAATCGAATAATACCCACGATTACGGACCATAATGGTTCGGGTAGTTACCGTGCGCGATCTCGGCTCCGATGTGTCTTAAGTGCGGCTGTGGTAAAAAAGAAAACTCCCCGCGGAGGCGTAAGATGGGTGACAAATGTCTCCAAGACCCACAGCTAGGGAAAGTGACTACAAAACCCGTTTGCCACGAACTTAAGAACATCGACGGCCTTCCGTGACTGGAAGTTTTACTTTCTCTATATTTCCATTTCATTTAAATACTTTTCTCCTACCCTGTATAACAAACTCTAAAGTACAGGAAACCGAACAGGGAGAACTCATGAGAATCTAAGCCCGCGTACTGGGTGGCAAGGTACTCAAATACGTTCATGATCAGTTACACAAGATGCTCAAAACTACCGCCTGCAAATAAAACATGAAGGGCGGTACTCTCTTCTCTTGTACATAGATGCATAACTATAGCTTATTCATATGTCACACCAACATTGCAAAACATGAAATTATATTTCAAGCAAAGGCTTAACATCGAACACAACTAAAATCACAGGCATATACATGGTTATACTTCTCACGCAGCACATCAAAATGACAACAACGTTTAAACGTAACAAAATCAGATTATATTATGAAATCACACCAAGTTATTCTCTGCAAATAATATTATTACAGCCATATCAATGTTTCGGACTAACGTAAACAACAGTAAAAAAGAAATAAAAAGCGGCCGAATCCGGACGAGTAACCAGCTGCGTCCACACTCCATCACCGACTTCCCAAGCCTATTTGGCCGCAGGGCCGGAACCCCCAGTATGTTGATCGAAAGTTCCACCTGTCCAATTCAGAAGAGGAATCCATTAAACAAACGATAAACAATCAAGTCATGGAAACCCAGAAAGAAAAGGAAAAGAGAAGAATAACTCACCAGCGTCCGCCGCTTGATCCTCATCCTCCAGTTGCACACCCGCTTCCTCCGCATCGAGCAACCGTATCCCCTCCTTCACCGCCACTTGCTCCTCTTTCGAGAACTGAGCAGTGACCACATCCAGGCTAAAAGCCGCTCCACCTTCCTTACCCGCATCGACCCTGGCCTCCTCTAAAGCCCGAAGGTATATCTTAGCCATGACCCGGGGATAGTCATCCATCCAAGACAAGCTGCCCTCCTTCCAAGTGCGGAAGTACATGTCCTGCAGCATCTCGTCCATCATCCCCTCATTCTCCTCGAACTCCCTCACCCTAGCCTCGGAAGCCCGCAACTTGGCGACAGCGGCATCCCTCTCTGATCGGTATCTCGAGCAGTTAGCCTGGAGAGACCTCCTCATCTCCTCCATCTCCTCCTTTAACTTGACTTGAGCCATCTCCGCGGCCTCAAGCCTCCCAGACAACTCCTCCACCTGCTCGAGATCCGCATTCCGAACCTCATCCACTGTCGCAATGGCCATGTCAATCCGCTCCTTACAGGTGGCCTCCATCTTCCGTAATTCCGCCCTACTAGCCTTTTCCATGGTCTCTTTCAGACGCCTGGAGGCTTCCTCGTGCCGAGAAATCTGAACGGCTTGACCGACAAGCTGTTCGGCCTGATCAGCAACCTTCAGCCGCAACCGAATATTAGCACTTCCAATCTCCTCCCCGGCCTTGACCAATTGAGCATGATACTTCATTAACTTCTTGGTCTCCTCAGCCACCCGATCAATATTAGCCTTGGCCTCGTCTTCCATAGTAACTACCCGAGTGGTAAGCAGATCAAGATCTAGAGACTTAGCCTCGTCCAACACTCGTACCATGGGGTTGCGGGGAAGGAGGTGCTCACCCGTGGCCTCATCAAATGAAATATCCCGAGAACTTGGGTCTAAATCAGGATGACCAGCAAAGGGGTCACGAGGCACATCAGGACGCCTTATACGGATAACTGTGGGATTCTTGAAAGGAGGTGGAGGGGGAATAAACTCCGTGCTCTCCTCCGTGGCATCACGAGGAGGCTGAACAGGAAGCTGCGGACCAGGGGAAGACTCTAATAAAGAACGACTCCTCTTCTTTTTCTGAAGGCCCTCTTCGATGACCCCAAGAAGAGGGCGGTATTTGACCACGTCCCCAGTACGACCAGTGGGAGGCTTCGCAGAAGCTCTCATCAACTTGAATTGTTCGAGGCGGTGTCGAACGTCTGATGTTGTAACCAGCTGGCCTGCCCCTGAAATAAAGAACAAGTGTTACGAACGTACGATGGTCCCCAATTCAGGAAACATGTTAAGTAAAAAGAAAGAAAAGTGTGAAGGCACGTCTATTATACAAACCCTGCGGAGGAGTGGGATACTGCAATAAGTCCTGAATCTCATTCCAGGACGGGAGTGAACCATAAAATATTTCTAAGTCCTTATCGAAAATGGAATCGACAGAGGACAAAAGTTCACCTTGCACCGCCGAAGTCACCCTGGCTGAGGAACCCCTGGGGGATAGATCGGCACCAGCCCCGACCTTGCCAGTCTCCTTCGCCTTCTCCGCTCCCGATTCCCCTTCCGATTCCCCGAAGGCCTGGCGGAGAGCCTCATCCAACTCAGAGTCTTGCCCAGAAGTTAAGGCACCAGCACCACTACCACCCTGACCATCTCCATCTCCTCCGCCTTCCGACTCTCCTTCCATATCGCCTCCTTCGCCCTCTTCCGCACCTTCCTCCTCCGGAATGATCGGGCAAGTACTGGGAGAGGGGCCCTCTGATTCTTTAAGCTTCTTGCCCCCCGCGACGGGATGCTGTGCAAAGGGTTTTCTCTTGCCACTCTTCACCATGACCCCCTCCTTAGCTTTAGCAGCCTTCTCCTCAGCCGTGTCCCTCTGCTTAACAACGGACTGGTGCGGCTGGATCAAATTGTACTCTAGGAGGGTGGCGTTCCTGATCAGGAACGAAGCCGACCTGTCCCGCGCAGGAATGGCCTTTATTCCAGCAGCCATCCGCGCCAAAGAATCATCTTCCACGACGGCAATGCCACCTGTCGCTAGCAAGAAATAGAAGCATGTCAGAAGAAGCACTACAGTCAGAACATGGAAAATATAAATGAAATTAATCTTACAGCCGGAAGTGAAAAGGCGGAAAGAAACAGAATCGTCCTTGACAAAGAAACATTCCTTCTTGAACATGGTGAACTTTGAATATAAGTCCAAGACCGGTTTGAAGGGCACGGCCGCTTCCAGACTAATATACGGAGACCCCTTTTTGTAGCCCCTCAGGTTATACAAATACCGAATTTCCCGGTTAGAAGGAGGGCGCCCGTATCTCCTCTGGAAGATGACGAAGAGGCTTACCAGAATGGCATAGGAGTTCGGCTGAAGCTGGAATGGAGCTACTTTCAAATATGTGGTAAAGCTGACTATCCAGGCATTGATGGGAGGGATAGCACCACACATGCAATGGTACCTGCTGTAAGCGAAGTAACCTTCGGGGGGATTATACGGCATCACTCCCTCTCCCGGCAGCTGCATGAGAGCCCTGTCTATCCCAAATGAACGAGAGATGACATCAAGTTGCTCCTCCTTTAGGGAGCTAGGAAAGCAATCGGGCGGGGAGACCAGAAGTTCCTGTGGACCATATCCGTCCACTAACGACCTCGGAACAGGTCGATGCTGCCCAGATCCTGATTGGGCTGGGGGCACGGAGGAAGACTCGCCTCCATCTTTGGATTTCCGTCTGTCTGATCGTGTTTCCGCCTTGCGAGACATTTTATCTGCATACATAGAAGCAAAAAAGACAAGTCGTTAGGACAAGGAGTACAAAGATGTAAGCGAAAAAGAATGCATAAGTCCAGAGTTCCGCCCAAAGTCCGAATACAAAGTTCATTCGGCATTAGGGTCATAAGTTCATTCGGCAATAGGGACATAAGTTCATTCGGCAATAGGGTCGTAAGTCCATTCGGCACTAAAAGCACATCCGGCATACAGTCTCGTTCGGTAAAACAAAACCCTTCGTGTGCATTCGGCAATCAAGTTCATCCGGTGATAAAAAACCATTCGGCAAAAGGATATATACCTGATTCGGTATAAGCTTGGTTCGGCAGAAGGTTCGCTCGGCTAAGAACTGATTCGGCTCTCTTTGGTTCGGTAAGGAAAAACTAAGGGGGTGTAGCCTCTATATATAGGCGAACACAGGCCACCGCCGAACCAAATGGTTCGGTCCACCGGACCATAATACCGGAACAACCAGAAGCCAAATGAGAACAACCGGACCAACCAAAAACCGAGTGAAACTCTCTCTCTACCAACAAAAACCAGGGACTAGGGGCATGCGGAGCGCCTCACTCAGATAAGTACCGAATTCTAGAACCTACTAATAAAGTTGGGAATATGATAACGATGAATGAGTCGTAAATCTCTCACTAACATGGATTAATCGTTTACACGTGTACGCAACCACGAACGGTCCATAGGCACGCTCTGAACGGCTATTAACCCTATCGTCGTGAGAATCTACTCTCTGACATGCATTTTTAAGCTCATAGGTTAAACGGATATTTGATCCTGATAATTAGGAAATGGCCAAGCTGCTTACACATGTACGGGGTCGAGAGCAACCCTTAGGCATGCTCTGAGCTGGCGGTGAACCAAACGATCCAGGGGCCAACTCTGATATGAGCCTGGCATCGATGATGCTAAGCCCCCTCGGGGCTCACTCTCTCGTCCCGAACGACACAGTTCACTTCATCTCGAATATTTCGATCACGAACGGTCGTTATTTGAAATCACACTAAAGCTATAAATTCCTTTGCAGGACATCAACAAGATATGAACATCCAGCCCATGGCATTACAAAACAAGCCTTTCTACCACAGGGAAACAAAGCGCGACACATGCAAGCACGTGCCCCACTTTGGGGGGCAAATGTTGGGCGAATTCTCACCCAGAAGATCTCAAGGCCAAGAAGTCACAGTTTCGCCCGGGCTCGCAACCTCCACTTTGTTCGCCAGCCAAGGAGCTCAATGCTGACCTAGAAGTCCATCCAACATTCTCCCTGAAGAGGCTCATTCAGCCCCAAGCTTCCACTCGGCACCAAAACTTCCATAGCCGAACCAACATTCGTTCAAGCTCCTACCGGACCAACTCCTACTGGCAACCACCGAACCAACCTATACCGAACCACACATCCTCCACTCGACCACCGAACCAACCCATGGTAGCATCTGCCGAATACACATTTCTCCCTACTGCCGAACCAGAGGTAGGTTGCCCATGCCGAACCAACCCAGCAAAGCCACCACCGGACCAAACAAGCACCGAACCACCTCATTGCCACCGGTCCATACCTACCACCGATCCAAGCTTAACGCCGAACGAAGCTCCGCCGAACCAAATGATTGCCAGTCCAGATTGCTTCAGCCCGGGCCCACCAGCAGCTATATACTTCCAAGACCCCTGCCCCCTACCTCATTCTATAAACAGAGGGGCAGGGGTACAACAATGGCAGACAAGTTTGAGAGCTCAAGCACGGAAGGAACTTTCAAACTACTTTCATACACTTGTACACCAAGCATTGTACTTGTAATCTGGAAAAAGAAGATAATAACATATAAAGTGGACGTAGGCACGTTCTGGCCGAACCACTATAAATCTGCGTGTCTTTTACATTTCAGCCCCTGCCTTTTTCATATTTACATAACTCATCTAAATCATTAAGAATCACATAAAATCAACTAAATCACACGACTTGGAGGTGTTTGCCCATTTTTTGTGCAAACAGCTGCCATGATGAATAGTATACTTAGAGCGATGACAATCATCAAGAATGTCACGCTTAAGTGATGAATCAGATTGTACAACAATACGGTCCTTCAAACGAAGACAGCCGTGAGAATCAATACTAAAATCCCTCATCTCAACATCACGGGTTTCAGATTCACAAAGACGAATAAGGCGCAACGTCTCGAAATCACGCCGTTGAGCCTCGGAAATACGATCTGAAAGAGAAGGTCGAGCTTCCATACTGAGTAAAAAGACAGGTGAACCGAAAAAAGAATCCCGATCACGAATATCACAATAAGATAAAGTTTCAAGGACATCCCATTCGGCTAACATCATAGAAACAACAGCCGAATGCTTGTGACTAAGTGCTTCAGCCACACGATTAACCTTCCCCGAGGTATATTGAATATCAAAATCATAAGAGGCCAGAAAATCAAGCCAATGCTGCTGCCTCATATTAAGCTCCTTCTGAGTGAATTGATATTTCAAGGATTTATGATCGGTAAAAAGGATGAAGTGCTCTCCCTAAAGGTAATGACGCCAAATCTTCAAAGCCAAGACAAAGGCTGCATGCTCTAAATCATGAGTAGCGTACCGAACCTCATTCGGACGCTACTTCCTAGAAGCATAGGCAACAACACGATCTCTCTGCATCAAAACAGCACCGAGGCCACTATGACTGGCATCGGTATAAATGATAAGATCTTGGTTCCCTTTAGGAACCACAAGGGTAGGAGCATTAGTGAGAAGCTCCTTTAATTTATGAAAAGAAGCCTCACACTTATCGGACCAAATGAATCGAACGCCTTTCCTTTTAAGGCTAGTCAATAGAAGCACGATACGGGAAAAATCTTTGATGAAACGGCGGTAATAACCAGCCAAACCCAGAAAACTACGAATCTCGTGAACATTCTCAGGCCTCTTCAAACTCTAAATAGCCTCGATCTTAGAAGGATCAACGGAAGTACCTTCTGAAGATACAACATGGCCCAAGAACATCACTTGCTTTTCCCAGAAGTGACACTTAGAAAGTTTTGCTTTGAGTTGATGATTTCGGAGAGTACTCAAAACAATTCTAAGATGTCGAGCATGGTCCTCTTCGGACTTCGAATGTACTAGAATGTCATCAATGAAAACAAGCACGAACTTATCGACATATTCTCGGAATACTCGATTCATAAGATCGAAAAAGTAGGCAGGTGCGTTCGTCAATCCGAACGGCATGACGAGCCACTCATAAGAACCATAGCGAGTGCGGAATGCGGTGAGAGGAATACTATCTTCCGCAACTCGAAGCTGATGAAAACCAGTGGCAAGGTCTAACTGTGAAAAGACCTTAGCACCACTTAATTGATAGAACATGTCGTCGATCCTCGGTAAAGGTTAAGAATTCTTGATGGTTAACTCATTAAACTTGCGATAGTCGACGCAAAGCCTAAGAGTCCCATTGAACTTCTTCACGAATACTACCGCGGCCCCCCACGGTGAAGAACTAGAACGAATGAAATGCTTGGCTTCAAGCTCGAGAAGTTGCTTTTTGAGTTCCTCATTCTCTCGTGCAGAAATCCTCGTGGGCGGACGACTAAATGGCTGTACGTCGGGAATAAGATCGATACGGAGCTCAATAGCTCTCTTAGGAGGTAAACCAGAAACGGGCTCGAATAAATCTGAATAGTCGCAAACGATAGGAAACAGGAATCAGGAAACATCATCATCATCATCTCGAGAATCCAGAGTAAATAAAGAAGCCATGGAATCACAATTGGAATCACGAAGCGAAAGGGATAACTGATTAGAAGAATCAGGATGTCGAATATATAAGACTCGCTCCAAACATAAAATCCTGGCATCATATCTAACTAGCCAGTCCATACCCAATATCATATCAAATCCAAGAAAAGGAAGAACGTTTAGATTCGCACGGAAAGAAAAGCCATAAATCAAAATCTCAACATCATCACAAAGCAAACTAAGTGTTATCCCGCTTTTTGGAAAGCCGTGATACCAAGAGATTGATCGAAAACAAACGACAGTTCGTCTTAGAGATTGGTTGTACTTCGCTTCGCTATGGATATTGATGAATTTTGTCCGAGTCCGGATCGGGCCACAATTGACAAGACATGATGACCAAAGCTGCAGAAGTCAGCGTTTCAAATCTCAAGTCGATCGGAGCTCGTATGTGCAAGTAATGATCGATTCAATCTAAGGAAAGAGCATGTCATTCGAATCCATTAGGTTCGAATCCATCAGCATGACAACACCTTGCTCCATTCGAATCCATCAGGTTCGAATCCACCAGCATCCCAACGCCTCGCTTCATTTTGAATCCATCAGGTTCGAATCCATCAGGGGTTAGTCACTTCGAATCGATCTTGTTCGTATCGCTCGAGTTCGAACCCATTAGGATGCCTCTGTTCGAAACGGTCACGCTCGAATCCACGAACAATCACTTGTTCGTATTCCACCAAGTCAACTAGCTAGGATGACATGTCACTCCACGATACGAAGTCGACGAGATCTAAGGGATCGAAGCGTTAAACCCGGAAAGAAGACCGGATCGACTCGAAAGACGCGTGCCACCTCATCACGGAACCACGTGAGCCGATGGAGTCGAATACATCGATTTGAAGGAATCGATTCGAACCAAGCAGCCAACCGAAACATATCAACTTGAATCGATCATATGTCTCAAACCACAACGCCAAATGCAATGAAATTTTCACGGTAGCTTCCATACAAGGTAAAGACTGTTCCTGCCAAGTTTTAGCTCGATTGGATCATTTTTTGATGGATTCGAAATCACTTCGAATCGATCTCAGATCGAGTCGAAACTTGGTGGGGTCGGTCGCGTGGGCCCACTCATGTGCCAGAAAAAGTCTCCTGAAGTTTGAGCGAGATCCAGGCCTCCAATGCCTATAAATAGCACCCTGAAGCCTTTAGAAAAGGGGATCTCTTGGCCATTCAACGTCCAGACTCTGCCGGATAAAATTCCATACTTCATTATCACTGTTGTAATCAGATTTGAAAGCTATCATCAGCTGTAATCTGCTGTAATCGATTGACATCATCAAGTTAATCAATAAAGACATAAACTTTAGAGTGGACGTAGGCAAGATCGTCGAACCACTATAAATCCTGTGTTTTGTGATTGTTATTTGCAAATTATTGTGATTTTTATTGCTTAGATCTGAGTTCTATATTGATTGTTGCTGATTTGCGTTCGCAAACGGGTGCTTTCACGATATTGGGTGTTTGTGGCCAATTTCGACGCAAACATTTTGGTGCTTCCACTGAGAACAGCTGATACAGGATAATTTGAATTCGAAGACTTAAGAATTTAGATCTAAGAACCATGACGAAATAAACAAGTAAGAAACAAAGGCCAGAGAGAAGTGAACACCAAGGAAGTCAAGAGGCTTCTTCAGGAGCGAATCAAGCGTCGATCTTCATCACTAGGGAAGAGATGGAGACAATGATGAAGAAACAAGAGGAGTCGGTCCAGAGTTAATTTCAACAGATAGGACAGCTTGGAGCACAGAATAGAGAAGCAGATGGAGTTCGAAATGGAGCAGGACCATCTGGCGTAGCACCTGAGCTAGGGGGCACGCACATGGAGAATGTTGATCCAGTCACAGAGAGAAAGAGGAGCATCTGCGCAACCTGGGAGTAGCATAGGAATGAACGCTCAGTCAAGGGGGCAGATCCCAGAATTCCCTCGTGGACTCGAGGGGCAGGTCGAAAGTTATGAACGAAGATTGCATCTCGGAGACAGTGACAGGTTGGCGGAGATGGTTAGAAGAGCTATGGGAGGCGGTTTGGTAAACAAAGATTTGGAGGACGTTAATAGGAGTCCTTTTACTCTAGCAATCAGACGAGCTAGAAACCTACCAGAATTCAAGTTACCATCGTTGGACATGTATAATGGGAGAACAGACCCCACAGTTCATCTGACAAAGTATATGAGGCATATGGAGGTGTTGGGGGCATCAGAGGAGGTTATGGCCCGGTGCTTTCCATTGTACTTGGCAGATATTGCAGCATTATGGTTTAGACAACTAGAGAGTGGATCCATCGGAACATGGAATGATTTAACTGAGAGATTTATGAGGCAATTCAGGGTTCACATTACAAGACCCAAGAATGTGATGACTTTGGCAAGCCTAAAGCAGAAAATCGGAGAAACTTTGAGGAGTTATCTAACGCGATTCAATGCAGCAGCAACTTCGGTGGATCGAGCAGATCCATCTATGGTTGTGATGGAAGCTGTGTCCGGAGTAGGTGACGGCACATAGTTCAAAAATTCATTAACTAAGGATCCACCTGTGGATCTAGGGGAATTCTATGGCGAGGCAGAAAAGTTTTTACGATTAGAAGATGTGAATACAGAAAGAGAAGAAGGAGAGGGAATAGAAGTTTATGTGCTTAAAGACAAAAAGCCTCTTGAAAAGGACTCAGGCAAGGATAAAGGAAAACGAAAGGCTGAGGATAGTGGTAAAGGGCCAAAGCGATTGCGGAGGAGGCACGATTCACCACCTATTCAGAGCTGAATGAGAGTCTGGAACGAATTTATCAGGATACCAAAAGCTTGATTCCATATCGTAGACCGATGCGAAGGGATGCAACTTCTGACGAAAGAAAATCAGATAAGTTTTGTGTATTTCATGAATTGAATGGTCATAACACTAATGATTGTAGGCATCTGAAGGACGAGGTGGAAGGGCATATCAGGAACGGTGTGCTCCTTCAGTATGTGAGGAGGCGAACTCCAGCAGTGGAACCAGAGCGACCACCGTCTACATCAGCTAGAGGCGACCCCTAATCAAGGTACCGTTTGATTATCAATTGATTGAAATAATGATGGACAAGTCGTAAGCTTCCCACTAACACAATTAAATCGTTTACACATGTATGAGATCACGAACGATCCCCAGGCATGCTCCGAATGATCATTGACCATTTCGTAGTGAGAACTTACACTTTGACATCCTTGCTTTGCTTTTGTTTCATTTTGATTTGGACATTTAGACTTGGTTTGTTTGGACATTTCTATTTTAAAGCTCATCTGTTAAATAGATATTTGGTTCTGATACTTCTGGAATGGCTAAGCTACTTACACATGTACGGGGTCGCGAACGGTCCTTAGGCATACTCTGAGATGGCGATATGCCCTGACAAATGATCCAGAGACCCACTCGAACGTGAACCTGGTATCAACAATACCAAGCCCCCCCCCCCCCCGGGCACACTTATTCGCCTCCAATAGGCACACAAACGATCCAGGAACTCACCCAAACGTGACCCTGGCATCGATAACACCAAGCCCTCCCGGGCACACTTTCTCGCCTCGAACGGCACCCGACCGCGAACGGTCACAAACTCGCCTCGAACGGCACCCGACCGCGAACGGTCACAAACTCGCCTCGAACGGCACCCGACCACGAACGGTCACAATTCGCTTCGAATGGCACCCGACCTCGAACGATCATAACTCACCCCGAACGGTCATAACTCTCCCCGAACGGCACAACTCACCTCACCTCAAATGGCTCGATCGCGAACGGTCGTCATTTGAGGTCCGCCACTTGAACGCGTACGGTCGCACTTCACCTCAAATGACTCGATCGCGAACGATCGTCGTTTGAAGTTAGGCGCTTGACCATGAAGGCCGCACTCCATCTCAAGTATCTCGATCCCGAACGGTCGTCATTTGAGGCCACGTAAAACTGTAAGTTCCTTTGCAGGACATCAATAGGGTATGAACATCGAGCTTATGGCATTACAAAACACGCCTTCCTACCGCAAGGCATATTTTGTGGGGCAAATGTTATCCCGCTTTTTGGCAAAGCCGTGATACCAAGAGATTGATCGGAAAAAAACGACAGTTCGTCTCAGAGATTGGTTGTACTTCGCTTCGGTATGAATATTAATGAATTTTGTCCGAGTCCGGATCGAGCCACAATTGACAAGACATGATGACCAAAGCTGCAGAAGTCAGCATTTCAAATCTCAAGTCGATCGGAGCTCGTATGTGCAAGTTATGATCGATTCAATCTGAGGAAAGAGCATGTCATTCGAATCCATCAGGTTCGAATCCATCAGCATGACAACACCTTGCTCCATTCGAATCCATCAGCATGCCAACGCCTCGCATCATTTCGAATCCATCAGGTTCGAATCCATCAGGGGTTAGTCACTTCGAACCAATCTTGTTCATATCGCTCGAGTTCGAACCCATTAGGATGCCTCTGTTCGAATCGGTCACGCTTGAATCCACGAACAATCACTTGTTCGTATTCCACTAAGTCAACTAGCTTAGATGACGTGTCACTCCACGATACAAAGTCGGCGAGATCTAAGGGATCGAAACGTTCAACCCGGAGAGAAAACCAGATCGACTCGAAGGACGCGTGCCACCTCATCACGGAACCACGTGAGCCGATGGAGTCGAAGACATCGATTCGAAGGAATCGATTCGAACCAAGCAGCCAACCGAAACATATCAACTCGAATCGATCATATCTCTCAAACCACAAGGCCAAATGCAATGAAATTTTCACAGTAGCTTCCATACAAGGTAAAGACTGTTCCTGCCAAGTTTTAGCTCGATTGGATCATTTTTTGATGGATTCGAAATCACTTCGAATCGATCTCAGATCAAGTCGAAACTTGGTGGGGTCGGTCGCGTGGGCCCACTCACGTGCCGGAAAATGTCTTCCGAAGTTTGAGCGAGATCCGGGCCACCAACACCTATAAATAGCACCCTGAAGCCTTCAGAAAAGGGGATCTCTTGGCCATTCAACGTCCAGACTCTGCCGGATTCAATTCCATACTTCATTATCGCGGTTGTAATCAGATTTGAAAGCTATCATCAGTTGTAATCTGCTGTAATCGATTGACATCATCAAGTGAATCAATAAAGACATAAACTTCAAAGTGGACGTAGACAAAATCGCCGAACCACTGTAAATCCTGTGTTTTGTGATTGTCATTTGCAAATTATTGTGATTGTTATTGCTTAGATCTGAGTTCTATATTGATTATTGCTGATTTGCATTCATAAATGGGTGCTTTCACGATATTGGGTGTTTGTGGCCAATTTCGACGCAAACATTTTGGTGCTTCCACTGAGAACAGCTGATACAGGATAATTTGAATTGGAAGACTTAAGAATTTAGATCTAAGAACCATGACGAGATAAACAAGTAAGAAACAAAGGCCAGAGAGAAGTGAACACCAAGGAAGTCAAGAGGCTTCTTCAGGAGCGAATCAAGCGTCGATCTTCATCACTAGGGAAGAGATGGAGACAATGATAAAGAAACAAGAGGAGTTGATCCAGAGTTTTTTTCAACAGATAGGACAGCTTGGATCACAGAATAGAGAAGCAGATGGAGTTCGAAATGGTGTAAGACCATCCGGCGTAGCACCTGAGCTAGGGGGCACGCACATGGAGAATGTTGATCCAGTCTCGGAGATAGAAAGAGGAGCATCTGCACAACCTGGGAGTAGCATAGGAATGAACACTCAGTCAAGGGGGAAGATCCCAGAATTCCCTCGTGGACTCGGGGGGCAGGTCGAAAGTGATGAACGAAGATTGCATCTCGGAGACAGTGACAGGTTGGAGGAGATGGTTAGAAGAGCTATGAGAGGCGGTTTGGTAAACAAAGATTTGGAGGACGTTAATAGGGTTCCTTTTACTCCAGCATTCAGACGAGCTAGAAACCCACCGGATTTCAAGTTACCATTGTTGGACATGTATAACGGGAGAACGGACCCCACGGTTCATCTGACAAAGTATATGAGGCATATAGAGGTACTGGGGGCATCAGAGGAGGTTATTGCCCGGTGCTTTCCATTGTACTTGGCGGATATTGCAGCATTATGGTTTAGACAACTAGAGAGTGGATACGTCGGAACATGGAATGATTTAACTGAGAGATTTATGAGGCAATTCAGGGTTCACATTACAAGACCCAAGAATGCGATGACTTTGCAAACCCTAAAGCAGAAAACCGGAGAAGCTTTGAGGAGTTATCTAACGTGATTTAATGCAGCAGTAACTTCGGTGGATCGAGCAGATCCATCTATGGTTGTGATGGCAGCTATGTCCGGAGTAGGTGACGGCACATAGTTCAAAAATTCATTAACTAAGGATCCACCTGTGGATCAGGGGAATTCTACAACGAGGCAGAAAAGTTTTTACGATTAGAAGATGCAAATATAGAAAGAAAAGAAGGAGAGGGAATAGAAGTTTATGTGCTTAAAGACAAAAAGCCTCTCGAAAAGGACTCAGGCAAGGATAAAGGAAAACGAAAGACTGAGGATAGTGGTAACGGGCCAAAGCGATTGCGGAGAGAGGCACGATTCACCACCTATTCAGAGCTGAATGAGAGTCTGGAACGAATTTATCAGGATACCAAAGGCTTGATTCCACATCGTAGACCGATGCGAAGTGATCCAACTTCTGACGAAAGAAAATCAGATAAGTTTTGTGTATTTCATGAATTGAATGGTCATAACACTAATGATTGTAGGCATCCGAAGGACGAGGTGGAAGGGCATATCAGGAACGGTATGCTCCTTCAGTATGTGAGGAGGCGAACTCCAACAGTGGAACCAGAGCGACCACCGTCTACATCAGCTAGAGGCGACCCTGAATCAAGGCACCATTTGATTATCAATTGATTAAAATAACGATGGACAAGTCGTAAGCTTCCCAGTAACACAATTAAATCGTTTACACATGTATGAGATCGCGGACGATCCCCAAGCATGCTCTGAATGATCATTGACCGTTTCGTAGTGGGAACTTACACTTTGACATCCTTGCTTTGCTTTTGTTTCATTTTGATTTGGACATTTAGACTTGGTTTATTTGGACATTTTTATTTTAAAGCTCATCTGTTGAATAGATATTTGGTTCTGATAATTCTGGAATGGCTAAGCTACTTACACATGTACGGGGTCGCGAACGGTCCTTAGGCATGCTCTGAGATGGCGATATGCCCTGACAAATGACTCAGGGACCCACTCGAACGTGAACCTGGTATCAACAATACCAAGCCCCCTTCCCCCCCGGGCACACTTATTCGCCTCCAATAGGCACACAAACGATCCAGGAACTCACCCAAACGTGACCCTGGCATCGATAACACCAAGCCCTCCTGGGCACACTTTCTCGCCTCGAACGGCACCCGACCGCGAACGGTCACAAACTCGCCTCGAAAGGCACAAGACTATTAATGGTCACAAACTCGCCTCGAATGGCAACCGACCGCGAACGGTCATAATTCTCCTCGAATGGAACCCGACCTCGAACGGTCACAACTTGCCCCGAACGGCACAACTCACCTCACCTCAAATGGCTCGATCGCGAACGGTCGTCATTTGAGGTCCGCCACTTGACCGCGCACGGTCGCACTTCACCTTAAATGACTCGATTCCGAACGATCTTCGTTTGAAGTTAGGTGCTTGACCATGAACGGTCGCACTACATCTCAAATATCTCAATCCCGAACCGTCGTCATTTGAGGTCACGTAAAACTGTAAGTTCCTTTACAGGACATCAACAGGGTATGAACATCCAATTTATGGCATTACAAAACGCGCCTTCCTACCACAAGGCATATTTTGGGGGGCAAATGTTATCTCGCTTTTTGGCAAAGCCGTGATACCAAGAGATTGATCGAAAACAAACGACAGTTCGTCACAGAGATTGGATGTACTTCACTTCGCTATGAATATTGATGAATTTTGTCCGAGTCCGGATCGGGCCACAATTGACAAGACATGATGACCAAAGCTGCAGAAGTCAGCGTTTCAAATCTCAAGTTGATCGGAGCTCGTATGTACAAGTTATGATCGATTCAATCTAAGGAAAGAGCATGTCATTCGAATCCATCAGGTTCGAATCCATCAGCATGACAACGCCTTGCTCCACTCGAATCCATCAGGTTCGAATCCATCAGCATGCCAATGCCTCGCATCATTTCGAATCCATCAGGTTCGAATCCATCAGGGGTTAGTCACTTCGAACCGATCTTGTTCGTATCGCTCGAGTTCAAACCCATTAGGATGCCTCTGTTCGAATCGGTCAAGCTCGAATCCACGAACAATCACTTGTTCGTATTCCACCAAGTCAACTAACTTGGATGACGTGTCACTCCATGATACGAAGTCGGCGAGATCTAAGGGATCGAAGCGTTCAACCCGGAGAGAAGACCAGATCGACTCGAAGGACGCGCGCCACCTCATCACGGACCCACATGAGCCGATGGAGTCGAAGACATCGATTCGAAGGAATCGATTCGAACCAAGCAGTCAGCCGAAACAAATCAACTCGAATCGATCATATCTCTCAAACCACAAGGCCAAATGCAATGAAATTTTCACAGTAGCTTCCATTCAAGGTAAAGACTGTTCCTGCCAAGTTTTAGCTCGATTGGATCATTTTTTGATGGATTTGAAATAACTTCAAATCGATCTCAGATCGTGTCGAAACTTGGTGGGGTCGGTCGCGTGGGCCCACTCACGTGCCAGAAAAAGTCTCCCGAAGTTTGAGCGAGATCCGAGCCTCCAATGCCTATAAATAGCACCCTGAAGCCTTCAGAAAAGGGGTCCTCTTGGCCATTCAACGTCCAGACTCTGCCGGATCCAATTCCATACTTCATTATCGCTGTTGTAATCAGATTTGAAAGCTATCATCAGTTGTAATCTGCTGTAATCGATTGACATTATCAAGTGAATCAATAAAGACATAAACTTCAAAGCGGACGTAGGCAAAATCGCCGAACCACTATAAGTCATGTGTTTTGTGATTGTTATTTGCAAATTATTGTGATTGTTATTGCTTAGATCTGAGTTCTATATTGATTGTTGCTGATTTGTGTTCACAAACGGGTGCTTTCACGATATTGGGTGTTTGTGGCCAATTTTGACGCAAACATTATGGTGCTTCCACTGAGAACAGATGATAGAGGATAATTTGAATTCGAAGACTTAAGAATTTAGATCTAAGAACCATGACGAGATAAACAAGTAAGAAACAAAGGCCAGAGAGAAGTGAACACCAAGGAAGTCAAGAGGCATCTTCAGGAGCGAATCAAGCGTCGATCTTCATCACTAGGGAAGAGATGGAGACAATGATGAAGAAACAAGAGGAGTTGATCTAGAGTTTATTTCAACAGATAGGACAGCTTGGAGCACAGAATAGAGAAGCAGATGGAGTTCGAAACTGTGACGACCCGGAATTTTTAAGCGATTTAAATTGGAATATTTAATCGATTTTAAATATTCAATGGTGTAATTTTCAATTGAATTACGAATATCACGATTTATTTGATAATTAATTATCGAATTAAATAACTTGAAATTGAATAAAATGTTGAATCTGGAATTTTAAGCCTGTTAAAAATAATTTGAAGGCCTATAAAATTTATATTGATAATACTGAAGGTAATAAAAGTGTTGAAATTGAATTAAAATAAAAATAAAAATAGCCTTCCGAGGAACAGTCTCGGAATTGGACGGAACCAGATCCATTGGATCCGTAATATTGTATTATTACCGGATTTCAAATCTTGTAGCGTTTGGAGTTATCGTGTGACCGTACGATAGGTAAACACACTGAAAGTTAAATCGAATATTTAATTTAAATATAATTGATTTGGCCGGTCAAAGACATTTTAACATCAGCCGTTTTCCTTCCCATCAAACACTGTAGTATTCCTTCTCCAATACGCCTTCCTTAACATTTTATCACGTCCATTCCCTTTTTATCTTCATCAGTTCAAACGAACGAAAGAAGAAAAAAAATTAATGAAATAAATATATAAACTGCATCTCCCTTTTCTCGTTTTGAAAACCCTGTTTCCCCTTTTTATATTCTTAATCGAAAGGTTAATCAAAATAAATGGCCAGCGACTCACTTGCAGCTTCGAAGACGAGGGATTTGGGTCGTGATTTGCGAGCTCGATAGGACGTGGAGGCTCGTTCGTATGGCGCGACGTCTAGGGTTCGAAGACTTCGGTGATGGTCAGTGATGGGGATTTGAGTCGTGGGTTGTAGCACCGCGTTTTTTGACGCGCAAGGAGTCGCATCTGCAACATCGAGTTTAGGGTTTCGATTTGCTAAGATATGGTAGTGGACGCAGCTAGTTCATAAAGATGTGATCGTGATTTTTCTGGCTTGAAGGACTGTAGTTCGGTTGCAGCAATTGGGGATTTGGGGATTTTGTTTTCGAGTTGCGGTTTGCTCCGGTGGCTGCACGAGTGGAAGGATCTGAGGGTAGGAGTTCGATTAACGCTGTAAGGTATCGTTTTTAAATTTAAGTATATAGATAAATGTTTATACATAGAAGGAAGAATCTTATATGTGTAGATATATTGGATGAGTAATTTACTTAAAATTGGTTAATTAAAATTAATTTAATAGTAAAGATAGGTTATTTGATTATTTCAAATTTTTATAAAAGCCATTTTGTTTTGAAATAACATAAGTAGAAGATGGGAATTTTACACTATTTGGAAGTTTATATAAAAAAGGGTGTATATATAAGTATATGTAGTTTCAAATATATATTCATTTGCCCAGTCTAATTTACTGTTTAATTTTAAAATGATGTATTATGGTGATTAACTCAACTAATAAAAGCTTATTAATTTTTCAATTGTCAAGACTAATTATTAAAGGAAAATTTGTTTAAAATAAATTGTTAATCTATTAAATAATAATTAATTGTTTGATCGATTTAAATATTAATAAATCCTATAATGTTTATTCAAGGCCCAAAATTCGGGAAGAACAAGCCGACATGGATCGGATTGGCAAATTAGAAGACAAAGGTGAGTTAATCTCACTCAGTTAAATTTAAATGATTAAATTTAAATAATTGTTTGAATGGTTAAATTGATAGATGTGATATAGTATGATATTTTGGAATTGGCATATTATATTGTGCTAACATTTGTGGATGCAGGGAAAATAGGTTGGAGGGATCCAACTGGACCCCTCACATTTATTTAAATTATTCAATATTCTCTGTTGTGATTATTTGATATTCTATGATGAATTATGTGGGAATATTGAATGCTATGGTTGATTGGATATATTTGGGTAAAATGAATTACCAAAAATATATAAATTGGATTTTGGAAAGAAAATAAAAGAAGTGAATTTGTAAGCGAAATAATTATAGAAAACTTGAATGAATTAAGAATGAATTGGAAAGAAATAGGAGTAGTATTAAAATACTAATAAATAATTTCGAGTATGAAAAGAATTTTGAATAAAACAGAAATTTATAAATTGTAAACTCAAGTTATATTAATTAAAGGAATAAAGAATTATTTTAAACTTTAAAGTTTAAATTTATTTAAAAAATAAAGAAGTAACTTGAGAAATCTAAGAATTGGTATTTTCAGTTAAAAGTAATTTAACTCATAATTAAGGAAATAAAATCTAAAATTAATGGATTTTGAAATAGAAAGGAAGAAAATGGGAATTCAATTTGGAAATTGATTCAAGTGATAGAAATTAGAATTTCAAGAAGAATGTGAAGGGGAGTATATTTCCCTGGATAGGCAAGTACGTTTTTTAAAGAAAATTTAAATATAAGATAAAAGTTTAATGTGGTTTTAAAAAGCATATTTTAGAAATTTTATTATTTCTGAATGTTTAAAATTCATAAGTAAATATTTTTCAAATCTATTATTGTACTGACTATTTAAATGTGACTTAGTATTTTATTTTTAAGAGTGAAAACCTAGTTTTAATTTTATAAAGTAGCTTTATTTTCAAAAAAAATCATATAGTAAGTATTTTTAGTAAATTATTGAAGTAGTTTTTAAAATGAATGTTTTAAAATATATTTCAAAGTAAAGTGTTTTTAAATTATTTTAAAAATCTTAAGTTTGGTGCTTGGCGATTTCAGTGGAAATAGAAACTATTTGGGAAATTGATTCTGAGAAAGGAAGACAGTTTTAAAACTGTTTTCAAAAGGGTTTGAAAAGTGGAAATATATCTTGTGAAGATATTTTTGAGGGTAATAAATAATTCGGGAAAATTATTTATTGGTTGATGGTTGATTGTGAATATTAATTGCTAGTTAAATAACCGACTATCAATATTGGCCAATTACGTTGATCGTTTCGAAGAGATCGGGATCGAGATTTATTTCTCGAAAACCACTTCGATCCGGTTTGTACGTTTCGTGAAAACGATTTTGGATTCGAAGATGGAGCAGTGAAGTGCAAGGGCTAGTCGCTACTAATCCTGAGGATATTTCCAAAATGGATGTAGTAGGAGTAGTGCCTTCGGTTCCGTTCAAACCCGGGACGGACTTGTATGGATGAATGCTTGCGAAACATCGTCAGATGGACGATGGGCATTCTAAGAGATATTGTTCTAAAAGGTAACGTTTAGCCTCAAGCCTCATCAAATGGGAATGACTGAAAATCAGGGGTTATGCAGCAAGGCTAGGTGGGTAGCACCCAAGCAGGGTGAGGTCATTCCAGTCTAGATGTCCCATTTTATTTTCGGCTTAGTGGTGCGGTTGCTGATCCCAACCATGGGGTGATCTCACTCGGGACTGTCCAGTAAGGGATGGTTCCGGCCTTGTGTTGTAGGGGATGAAGGGAGTAATCCTCGGTACGGTGATCTAGGCCTCGTACTGTGACAGGTGGTACCCCAGTGCCTAGTCATTAGTTGGAAATCCATTCTCCCTACGAGCCTTGTACAAGTTTTGTTTGTATTACCCACTTTGTGGCTAGTAGCTGGAATTTAATAATGTAACAATTTCGGCTATTTTATAAGTATTTGTATATAGACCCTATTATAATATCAGAGGATTTCTATAAAAATTGTTTTAGCTATCGTAAGGTAAAAACCCGACATGTTTATTTGTGGCGTGGTCTTACGAGATGCTTTTGTTTTTCAAAGGATTTTTGAAACTTTAATAATCAATTTGGTGTGATTTTCTCACGCTGGTATTCCAGACTGACTCGGGTATTATTTAACTGTAATGCTCGGGTCAGACCGAGTATTATAGGATACAGGAAGTGATACTGTGGAGCTCAGGAGACGAACTGGATGACGGCACGTACTCTCGTACTTATTTATATATATATTCCGCTGTGTTGAGTTGTTGTGTATCCATTTGTATGATATTGATGTTGAGCTGTTTGATGTACTCTGATGATGTAATATATAGACAGAAATATTTGATGTTTGAGTAAAGATTATTTATTATCTATTTTATTTTATTCCGCTGCGATGGTTAGATTCTGATGTTGATTTTGTTTTCTCTTCTTCTACCTCTTCTTCTTTAACCCAAATGGTTCGTATTTCTGTGCAACTTGAGTTGATTGTTGTAGAATAGTGTTGACTCAAGGGGTACGGATTTGCGGGTCGTTACAGTTGGTATCAGAGCTTAGGTTGGTGATAACCTTGGCTCTGGTGGGAATTGCTCATTTAAATTAGAGTCCGTTGTACTCTATAATGAGTTTGAGCGTACTAATAAATATGAGCGCGTATTTGTTAGTGAATATAAATTGTTTTTATATTGTGTTGATTGGTCTATTGAGTGGCATATGAACCTTCGTCGGCACAGTCTGGACAACTGTATCGAAGGGGTTTCTAAACGCTTGAATAGAACATTTCGACACAGTATTGTTTTCGAAAGTGGGTAAATGAAATAATTTTACCCAAAAATATATTTTGATATAACGGGAATATTTTCTTAAATTATTATATAACTTGGATGTTTGGATGCTCATATTTTAAACAAATAAAATTATAAAAATTGGAATTACTTGTATGGTCAAATGGAAATAAATTATGAGCATAAATTATATAATTGGGTTATAATTAAAATTGAATTCAAATTAAATTGAAAGTTTAAAACCCCGGAGATTTTAGGAATGGTTTTCGAAGTTTTTGAAGACAATAATAGCATTATTGTTTTAAAAGTATTCCTGGAAGAAAATTGTTTCAAATAAATTTTGGGAAGGGAAATAGCAATTGAATTCACTTCAGTCGCTGGAAAATAATCCTGGTGATGACTGCGCAGCATCATCAGTATTCATTTTCGAGTTTCTAAGTGTCGGATTGCTGCCAAATTGATTTGTTCAGAAAAGCTAGTTGTTTTTGAAAATTTCAAATGAAATTTGTTGGGAATAAAAATCCAGGATTTGTTTAATTTTTAAGAAATATAATTTGAGATGTTGAAGATTTCAAAATAAATTGAAACCAAAGCCGGGAGTTTAAAAATCCTGATAAGATAGATTGTAAGCTTATAAATGGTAAGCTTATAAATTGAGATGAGTTTTAAATCAGAAAGGAAATATAAGCTTAAATGTTGAAAGTTAAGTTTAAAGGGAAAGTTAAAAATGAAATTAACTTGGATTGGGGAATAAAAATTTGACTGGATTGAAATTGATTGAGTAGGCTGAAAATAGTATCCAGTTGAATTCGAATCTAGTTGAAATCGAATTGAGTTAAATAAAACTCAGTTAAAATAAAATTGAATTGGAATAAAAATTCAATTGGGTTATCAAATGGAATTAAATTCTTACCTGAATAAATGGAAAATAAGTTGGATAAGGATTGGATTGAAATAAATAAATCAAAATAACTTATAAAAGAATTAAAATCCTTGGAAATAAAATATGCTTGGGCTATAAATAAATAGAAGGCTTGAGTTAAAAATAAAAGATGAATATATTCAAGCTTATGATGAAATAGAATTGTATAAAACGATAAGTTGTGACTTATTAAATTGGAAATGGAATACAAAGCCCAAAATCAATATTTTGATGAATTGGAAAATGAGAAGAAAATCCAAACTTGAATTATAAAGTATATTGAACTTAAGAAAATAAAATGAAGTGATATTTGGAATAAAAAAAAATCAAGTGTTGGATTATAAATAAGGGAAGAACTAATTAGATAATAAATTAGTTAATGAAATTGAATTGAGAGTTTATGATGAAGTTTGGAACTAAACTCATGTTATAAATTAAAATTGGTTCAAATTGTTGATGAAGTAAAAGTAATTGAGAATGAAGCTGAATTGTGAGTTAATAAATTGGGTGGTAAATTAAAAGGGAATAACAGAATCAGAACTTGAGTTATTAATTAAAATTAGACTTGAAGTGTTGACAAAGTAAATATAATTTGAAAAGTATAGAATAAAAATGAAATGGATTAAAATAGCGATGGAATGAATTACAAATAAAATCCATATAAGTGGAAGTAAATTGGAAACGGCCTTGTAATAAATTGAATGAGTGAATCTGGAAAGTTAAATTTTATAATAACCAATCAAATGAAATTACAGATTTAAAAAAATGAGATTTAATTGAGAGAGGGTTTACTTGAAAAATGGAAATGAGCTTAAGTATAAAATTTGAATAAATTGAAGTAAATTGACTTAAGCTAAATAGATGAGGAGTTGAATGGAAATCAAATTGAGCAAAGTTTAATGATATTGGATGGGTTTTAAATCAAGTAAAAATAAATTTAAATTAGAATAAAATTCGGTGAGTTGCCGATAATTTTTAAAGGAATGAAATTCTTAAATAAGAAATTGTAAACCATTTAACTTGGAGTCAATAAGAAAAATAGAAAGGTTTTAAATGAAATTCAAATGAATAGATCATGAATGAAATTGAAATGGTTATTGAATGAAATAGCTTGGATTGTCTTCGAGCTAAATAAAATAGTTCGGAATAAACAAATTTGGAATGAAATGTAAATAAATGGATTGTAAATAAAATTTAATTGGAATGTGTCGAGCTAAATAAATGATTGTGAATGGATTAAAATAAAAGGGAAGTTTAATTGGTAAATAAGATGAACCTAAATTGTTAATGGTTTTGAATGGAACTTGTTTGAATAATGGAACTAGGTGGGTTAATAAATGAAATACAAGTGAATGTATTCAAATCTGAAATGGAAGCGAGGGTAATTGAATTGTGAATAAATTTGGAAATGGAATAGAATTAAGAATAAAATTGAGTTGAAGTCCATTCAAATTGGTTATAAAACATAAATACTTGTTTATTCACATAGATCTTGTCAAATTGCAAAGAATAAATTATCATTGGATGTAAATGGAAGTTATTAAAATTCTATGAGTTGATAGAAGTAAAATAAATTGATTTTGAAAGCAATTGAGTTAAATATGAGTTCAATTTGCTTAAGAATAAATTAAAAGTAAGCAATTGAGTTCTAAACCATTCAAATTGATAAAGATGTATACGAATGGATTGACAACCATTCGAATTAAACGAAAATGGTTATAAATAAATTGAAACAGTTGAATTAACGTGGAAATTGTATAAGTTGCTTATGAAAAAATGTTCGGTGTGAATTTCTTTTAGAATTCATATGTTTTAACTATTGCAAGTAAGTGAAAAGTGTTAAACTTCTTATATTTGGCACTTACATGTTTAAATTGAGTAAGTACAGGTACTTGGAGGCCGTGTGGCTGGGTTTGGTTGTGCTATTTGCTAAAAATAATAAGCCGCTTGCTTAAAATGCTAAATAAGGTACGCCTACGCAATAAAAATAGGAAATATGAACTGTTTTTGGTTTTTCCGACTGTGTGGGTCGATGTATATATATTTATCTCTTTTGTCATATTGCAAAAGCTCCTCCGTACAAAGGAGACTCTGCCAAATTTTTTTAGAAATTTTGGGAGTTAGAAAAATTTTGAAAATTTTTGAAAAATTTATTAACGACAAAACAATTTCAGACTAGCAATTGAAATAAGTTAGTGAATGAAACTAATTAAAATAATGACATGAATTAGTTATAAATGAAAAATAAAATTTAACATTTAGAGTTGAAAATAAATTGAATTCATATGAAAATGAAAGAATTAATTTGAATAAAAATAGATATAAACTGAAATGGTAAGGTGAAAATAAATATTAGAAACATATAAAATGCTTATGTTAACTTAAGTAAAGTAAGGAATGGTAAATTCTTAATTGGAAATTGAATATTGCAATTATATTCTGAGTTGATGTTTGGATGAATTTTGGCATTTGGTAAGAAAGTCGATAAAATGTTTTGGAAGTTGTGATTGGATATTAGTGCTAAACAGGATATGCAGGTAATCTAAAGGGAAAAGAGAATTGATTTTGATTTTAAAAGATAAAAGTTGAAATGCTCGACAAAAAGGTATGTATTTAAATTTGGTATGAAATTTGATTGGGATTTGGATTTGGATTTGGATTGAGCCACTTGGCTTTTTGTTTTCTTTTTGGATTGGGGAGGCCGTAGAGCCTTTTGTAGTTGTACCGAGCTAGCCGCGCAAAGGACACGCTGGCAAAAATTTTCGGGAATTTATGGAGTTAGAAAAATTTTGAGAAATTTTTGATAACTCAAAATTTGGTTTTAAATTGAAAACTAGAGCGGTTAAACAAATAGTATAGTTTGAAACTATGGGAGAGTTGAGAAGTTAATAAGAATGATAGTGGATCTATAATGAAAAACATGTTATGGTAAGATGATGAAATTGTTTGGTTTTGAAAAAAAATAATAGTAACGGGTATTGGACCATTCTTCCTAATTAGTAATTTCGGGGACGAAATTCTTTTAAGGGGGAAGGAATGTGACGACCCGGAATTTTTAAGCGATTTAAATCGGAATATTTAATCGATTTTAAATATTCAATGGTGTAATTTTCAATTGAATTATGAATATCACGATTTATTTGATAATTAATTATCGAATTAAATAACTTGAAATTGAATAAAATGTTGAATCTGGAATTTTAAGCCTGTTAAAAATAATTTGAAGGCCTATAAAATTTATATTGATAATACTGAAGGTAATAAAAGTGTTGAAATTGAACTTAAAATAAAAATAAAAATAGCCTTCCGAGGCACAGTCTCGGAATTGGACGGAACCAGATCCATTGGATCCGTAATATTGTATTATTACCGGATTTCAAATCTTGTAGCGTTTGGAGTTATCGTGTGACCGTACGATAGGTAAACACACTGAAAGTTAAATCGAATATTTAATTTAAATATAATTGATTTGGCCGGTCAAAGATATTTTAACATCAGCCGTTTTCCTTCCCATCAAACACTGTAGTAGTTCCTTCTCCAATACGCCTTCCTTAACATTTTATCACGTCCATTCCCTTTTTATCTTCATCAGTTCAAACGAACGAAAGAAGAAAAAAAATTAATGAAATAAATATATAAACTGCATCTCCCTCTTCTCGTTTTGAAAACCCTATTTCCCCTTTTTATATTCTTAATCGAAAGGTTAATCAAAATAAATGGCCAGCGACTCACTTGCAGCTTCGAAGACGAGGGATTTGGGTCGTGATTTGCGAGCTCGATAGGACGTGGAGGCTCGTTCGTATGGCGCGACGTCTACGGTTCGAAGACTTCGGTGATGGTCAGTGATGGGGATTTGAGTCGTAGGCTGTAGCACCGCGTTTTTTGACGCGCAAGGAGTCGCATCTGCAACATCGAGTTTAGGGTTTCGATTTGCTAAGATATGGTAGTGGACGTAGCTAGTTCATAAAGATGTGATCGTGATTTTTCTGGCTTGAAGGACTGTAGTTCGGTTGTAGCAATTGGGGATTTGGGGATTTTGTTTTCGAGTTGCGGTTTGCTCCGGTGGCTGCACGAGTGGAAGGATCTGAGGGTAGGAGTTCGATTAACGCTGTAAGGTATCGTTTTTAAATTTAAGTATATAGATAAATGTTTATACATAGAAGGAAGAATCTTATATGTGTAGATATATTAGATGAGTAATTTACGTAAAATTGGTTAATTAAAATTAATTTAGTGGTAAAGATAGGTTATTTGATTATTTCAAATTTTTATAAAAGCCATTTTGTTTTGAAATAACATAAGTAGAAGATGGGAATTTTAAACTATTTGGAAGTTTATATAAAAAAAGGGTGTATATATAAGTATATGTAGTTTCAAATATATATTCATTTGCCAATTCTAATTTACTGTTTAATTTTAAAATGATGTATTATGGTGATTAACTCAACTAATAAAATCTTATTTAATTTTTCAATTGTCAAGACTAATTATTAAAGCAAAATTTGTTTACAATAAATTGTTAATCTATTAAATAATAATTAATTGTTTGATCGATTTAAATATTAATAAATCCTATAATGTTTATTCAAGGCCCAAAATTCGGGAAGAACAAGCCGACTTGGATCGGATTGGCAAATTAGAAGACAAAGGTGAGCTAATCTCACTCAGTTAAATTTAAGTGGTTAAATTTAAATAATTGTTTGAATGGTTAAATTGATAGATGTGATATAGTATGATATTTTGGAATTGGCATATTATATTGTGCTAACATTTGTGGATGCAGGGAAAACAGGTTGGAGGGATCCAACTGGACCCCTCACATTTATTTAAATTATTCAATATTCTCTGTTGTGATTATTTGATATTCTATGATGAATTATGTGGGAATATTGAATGCTATGGTTGATTGGATATATTTGGGTAAAATGAATTACCAAAAATATATAAATTGGATTTTGGAAAGAAAATAAAAGAAGTGAATTTGTAAGCGAAATAATTATAGAAAACTTGAATGAATTGGAAAGAAATAGGAGTAGTATTAAAATACTAATAAATAATTTTGAGTATGAAAAGAATTTTGAATAAAACAGAAATTTATAAATTGTAAACTCAAGTTATATTAATTAAAGGAATAAAGAATTATTTTAAACTTTAAATTTTAAATTTATGTAAAAAATAAAGAAGTAACTTGAGAAATCTAAGAATTGGTATTATCAGTTAAAAGTAATTTAACTCATAATTAAGGAAATAAAATCTAAAATTAATGGATTTTGAAATAGAAAGGAAGAAAATGGGAATTCAATTTAGAAATTGATTCAAGTGATAGAAATTAGAATTTCAAGAAGAATGTGAAGGGGAGTATATTTCCCTGGATAGCCAAGTACGTTTTTTAAAGAAAATTTAAATATAAGATAAAAGTTTAATGTGGTTTTAAAAAGCATATTTTAGAAATTTTATTATTTCTGAATGTTTAAAATTCATATGTAAATATTTTTCAAATCTATTATTGTACTAACTATTTAAATGTGACTTAGTATTTTATTTTTAAGAGTGAAAACCTAGTTTTATATTTTATAAAGTAGCTTTATTTTCAAAAAAATCATATAGTATGTATTTTTAGTAAATTATTGGAGTAGTTTTGAAAATGAATGTTTTAAAATATATTTCAAAGTAAAGTGTTTTTAAATTATTTTAAAAATCTTTAGTTTGGTGCTTGGCGATTTCAGTGGAAATAGAAACTATTTGGGAAATTGATTCTGAGAAAGGAAGACAGTTTTAAAACTGTTTTCAAAAGAGTTTGAAAAGTGGAAATATATCTTGTGAAGATATTTTTGAGGGTAATAAATAATTCGGGAAAATTATTTATTGGTTGATGGTTGATTGTGAATATTAATTGATAGTTAAATAACCGACTATCAATATTGGCCAACTGCGTTGATCGTTTCGAAGAGACCGGGATCGAGATTTATTTCTCAAAAACCACTTCGATCCAGTTTGTACGTTTCGTGAAAACGATTTTGGATTCGAAGATGGAGCAGTGAAGTGCAAGGGCTAGTCGCTACTAATCCTGAGGATATTTCCAAAATGGATGTAGTAGGAGTAGTGCCTTCGGTTCCGTTCATACCTGGGACGGACTTGTATGGATGAATGCTTGCGAAACATCGTCAGGTAGACGATGGGCATTCTAAGAGATATTGTTCTAAAAGGTAACGTTTAGCCTCAAGCCTCATCAAATGGGAATGACTGAAAATCAGGGGTTATGCAGCAAGGCTAGGTGGGTAGCACCCAAGCACGGTGAGGTCATTCCAGTCTAGATGTCCCTTTTTATTTTCGGCTTAGTGGTGCGGTTGCTGATCCCAACCGCGGGGTGATCTCACTCGGGACTGCCCAGTAAGGGATGGTTCCGGCCTTGTGTTGTAGGGGATGAAGGGAGTAATCCTCGGTACGGTGATCTAGGCCCCATACCGTGACAGGTGGTACCCAGTACCTAGTCATTAGTTGGAAATCCATTTTCCCTACGAGCCTTGTACGACTTTTGTTTGTATTACCCACTTTGTGGCTAGTAGCTGGAATTTAATAATGTAACAATTTCGGCTATTTTATAAGTATTTGTATATAGACCCTATTATAATATTAGAGGATTTCTATAAAAATTGTTTTAGCTATCGTAAGGTAAAAACCCGACATGTTTATTTGTGGCGTGGTCTTACGAGATGCTTTTGTTTTTCAAAGGATTTTTGAAACTTTAATAATCAATTGGGTGTGATTTTCTCACGTTGGTATTCCAGACCGACTCGGGTATTATTTAACTGTAATGCTCGGGTCAGACCGAGTATTATAGGATACAGGGTGTGATACTATGCAGCTCAGGAGACGAACTGGATGACGGCACGTACTCTCGTACTTATTTATATATATATTCCGCTGTGTTGAGTTGTTGTGTATCCATTTGTATGATATTGATGTTGAGCTGTGTGATATACTCTGATGATGTAATATATAGACAGAAATATTTGATGTTTGAGTAAAGATTATTTATTATCTATTATATTTTATTCCGCTGCGATGGTTAGATTCCGATGTTGATTTTGTTTTCTCTTCTTCTACCTCTTCTTCTTTAACCCAAATGGTTCGTATTTCTGTGCAACTTGAGTTGATTGTTGTAGAATAGTGTTGACTCAAGGGGTACGGATTTGCGGGTCGTTACAGAAACGGAGCAGGGCCATCCGGCGTAGCACCTGAGCTAGGGGGCACGCACATGGAGAATGTTGATCCAGTCTCGGAGAGAGAAAGAGGAGCATCCGTGCAACTTGGGAGTAGCATTGGTATGAACGCTCAGTCAAGGGGATAAATTCTAGAATTCCCTCGAGGACTCGGGGGGCAGGTCGAAAGTGATGAACGAAGATTGCATCTCGGAGACAGTGACAGGTTGGCGGAGATGGTTAGAAGAGCTACGAGAGACGGTTTGGTAAACAAAGATTTGGAGGATGTTAATAGGAGTACTTTTACTCCAGCAATCAGACGAGCTAGAAACCCCCCGGATTTCAAGTTACCATCGTTGGACATGTATAATGGGAGAACGGACCCCACAGTTCATCTGACAAAGTATATGAGGCATATGGAGGTGCTAGGGGCATTAGAGGAGGTTATGGCCCGGTGCTTTCCATTGTACTTGGCGGATATTGCAGCATTATGGTTTAGACAACTAGAGAGTGGATCCATCGGAACATGGAATGATTTAACTGAGAGATTTATGAGGCAATTCAGGGTTCACATTACAAGACCCAAGAATGTGATGACTTTGGCAACCCTAAAGCAGAAAACCGGAGAAACTTTGAGGAGTTATCTAACGCGATTTAATGCAGCAGCAGCTTCGGTGGATCGAGCAGATCCATCTATGGTTGTGTTGGCGGCTGTGTCCGGAGTAGCTGACGGCACATAGTTCAAAAATTCATTAACTAAGGATCCACCTGTGGAACTAGGGGAATTCTACGACGAGGCAGAAAAGTTTTTACGATTAGAAGATGCGAATACAGAAAGAGAAGAAGGAGAGGGAATAGAAGTTTATGTGCTTAAAGACAAAAAGCCTCTCGAAAAGGACACATGCAAGGATAAAGGAAAACGAAAGGCTAAGGATAGTGGTAACGGCCAAAGCGATTGCGGAGAGAGGCACGATTCACCACCTATTCAGAGTTGAATGAGAGTCTAGAATGAATTTATCAGGATACCAAAGGCTTGATTCCATATCGTAGACCGATGCGAAGGGATCCAACTTCTGACGAAAGAAAATCAGATAAGTTTTGTGTATTTCATGAATTGAATGGTCATAACACTAATGATTGTAGGCATCTGAAGGACGAGGTGGAAGGGCATATCAGGAACGGTATGCTCCTTCAGTATGTGAGGAGGCGAACTCCAGCAGTGGAACCAGAGCGACCACCGTCTACATCAGCTAGAGGCGACCCTGAATCAAGGCACCGTTTGATTATCAATTGAATGAAATAACGATGGACAAGTCGTAAGCTTCCCACTAACACAATTAAATCGTTTACACATGTATGAGATCGCGAACGATCCCCAGGCATGTTCTGAATGATCATTGACCGTTTCGTAGTGGGAACATACACTTTGACATCCTTGCTTTGCTTTTGTTTCATTTTGATTTGGACATTTTGACTTGGTTTGTTTGGACATTTCTATTTTAAAGCTCATCTGTTGAATAGTTATTTGGTTCTGATAATTCTGGAATGGCTAAGCTACTTACACATGTACGGGGTCGCGAACAGTCCTTAGGCATGCTCTGAGATGGTGATATGCCCTGACAAATGATCTAGGGACCCACTCGAACGTGAACCTGGTATCAACAATACCAAGCCCCCCCCCCCCGGCCACACTTATTCGCCTCCAATAGGCACACAAACGATCCAGGAACTCACCCAAACGTGACCCTAGCATCAATAAAACCAAGCCCTCCCGGGCACACTTTCTCGCCTCGAACGGCACCCGACCGCGAACGGTCACAAACTCGCGTCGAACGGCACCCGACCACGAACGGTCACAAACTCGCCTCGAACGGCACCCGACCGCGAACGGTCACAATTCGCCTCGAATGGTACCCGACCTCGAACGGTCACAACTCGCCCCGAACGGCACAACTCACATCACCTCAAATGGCTCGATCGCGAACGGTCGTCATTTGAGGTCCGCCACTTGACCGCGCACGGTCGCACTTCACCTCGAATGACTCGATCCTGAATGATCGTCGTTTGAAGTTAGGCGCTTGACCATGAACGGTCTCACACCATCTCAAATATCGCGATCCTGAACGGTCGTCATTTGAGGTCACGTAAAACTGTAAGTTCCTTTGCAGGACATCGATAGGGTATGAACATCCAGCTTATGGCATTACAAAACACGCCTTCCTACCGCAAGGAATATTTTAGGGGGCAAATGTTATCCCGCTTTTTGGCAAAGCCGTGATACCAAGAGATTGATCGAAAACAAACGACAGTTCGTCTCAGAGATTGTTTGTACTTCGCTTCGCTATGGATATTGATGAATTTTGTCCGAGTCCGGATCGGGCCACAATTGAAAAGACATGATGACCAAAGCTGCGGAAGTCAGCGTTTCAAATCTCAAGTCGATCGGAGCTCGTATGTGCAAGTTATGATCGATTCAATCTAAGGAAAGAGCATGTCATTCGAATCCATCAGCATGACAACACCTTGCTCCATTCGAATCCATCAGGTTCGAATCCATCAGCATGCCAACGCCTCGCTTCATTTCGAATCCATCAGGTACGAATCCATCAGGGGTTAGTCACTTCGAACCGATCTTGTTCGTATCGCTCGATTTCGAACCCATTAGGTTGCCTCTATTCGAATCGGTCACGCTCGAATCCACGAACAATCACTTGTTCGTATTCCACCAAGTCAACTAGCTTGGATGACGTGTCACTTCACGATACGAAGTCGGCGAGATCTAAGGGATCGAAGCATTCAACCCGGAGAGAAGACCGGATCGATTCGAAGGACGCGCGCCACCTCATCACGGAACCACTTGAGCCGATGGAGTCGAAGACATCGATTCGAAGGAATCGATTCGAACCAAGCAGCCAACCGAAACATATCAACTCGAATCGATCGTATCTCTCAAACCACAAGGCCAAATGCAATGAAATTTTCACAGTAGCTTCCATACAAGGTAAATAATGTTCTTGCCAAGTTTCAGCTCGATTGGATCATTTTTTGATGGATTCGAAATCACTTCGAATCGATCTCAGATCGAGTCGAAACTTGGTGGGGTCTGTCGCGTGGGCCCACTCACGTGCCAGAAAAAGTCTCCCGAAGTTTGAGCGAGATCAGGGCCTCCAACGCCTATAAATAGCACCCTAAAGCCTTCAGAAAAGGTGATCTCTTGGCCATTCAACGTCCAGACTCTGCCGGATTCAATTCCATACTTCATTATCGCTGTTGTAATCAGATTTGAAAGCTATCACCAGTTGTAATCTGCTGTAGTCGATTGACATCATCAAGTGAATCAATAAAGACATAAACTTCAGAGTGGACGTAGGCAAGATCGCCGAACCACTATAAATCCTGTGTTTTGTGATTGTTATTTGCAAATTATTGTGATTGTTATTTCTTAGATCTGAGTTCTATATTGATTGTTGCTGATTTGCGTTCACAAACGGGTGCTTTCACGATATTGGGTGTTTGTGGCCAATTTTGACACAAACACTAAGAGTTGCATATCCTCCGATAGGATTCGCAATCCGCAAAGAAGTAAGCATGCAAGAAACATCCAACTGCAAAGCATTAACGAGTTCTTTCGATACGAATGAGTGAGATGCAGCGTATCGAAAAGCACTCGAATATAACGATCGTGGAATTTAATAGAACCCTCTAAAACAGAAGAGGAAGTACCTCTAGACTGAGCAGCACCTCCAGAGGTAGTAGCCACACCAAGATGACCCCGACGAGAACCCTTGTCCTTTTTGGGACAAGCTGAAACCAAATGTCCCTCTTTCTTACAATAAAGGCAACGCTTAGGCTTGGGACACTCCCTCACTGGATGGTTAGGTGCACCACAATTGTAGCATGCAAAAGGGTTAGTTGAAGGAGTAGACTGAGACTAAGAAGAAGATCCCCTCCGTTTCTTCTTCTTACTGGGATGGAACGGCTTCGGCTTGTGGAAAAATTTCTTCTTATTTCGGATTCCCCGAACATTACCCTCATCATAACTATCTTTCTCCTTCTCGAACGCTTCAAGCTGAAAGGCCGCATCCACGAGCTTTCCAAAGGTAAGCTCTTGGCGAAGCATGAGGGACTTCTTCAGATATTTCTTAAGCCCGGAGACGAACTTAAAATTCTTCTTATAAGGAGTAGAGATGTGCTCGAGACCTTATTTAGACAAGGCTTCAAAAGATGCAACATATTCAAAAACGGTTGACTTTCCTTGTTTGAAATCAAGGAAACGTCGAGCAAGAATAGCCTTCTCAGATTCTGGAATAAACTTGAGTTCGAAGCTCTCACAGAATTGATCCCACTCAAGAATGGACTCATCAATCTCAACAATAAGAAGATCATACCAATGTAAAGCTCGTTCTTGCAACATACTAGATGCTACAAGGAATCGATGATGACTAGAGATCTCCATACGACTAAAGATACGCTCACAAGAACTGAGCCATGCGTCAACCTCTAAAACAGTCTCAGTGCCTTTGAAGATCTTGCCACCAACATGAGTGAAGTCACTACACATGCGCGCAAACGTGGATTTGCACGGAGGAGAAGAATGAGCTGGAGCGGGAGGTTGAGTGCTGCGAATAATCTCAAGGATATGATCGGTAGACATATATACGCCTTCAGGATGAGAACCACAGCTTATTATTGTTGAGTGTTTAGTAGGTTCGGATTGTGCATTGCTTCGTATTTGGAGCTCGCTTTCGCGCTATATTAGCCGTATATGCTTGCTAATAATATATAAGGTACATGTCTCGGATTACATATCGTACTTTTACACTTTTTTCCTGCGGGATGCCTCATTACTTGATGAGATGTATATTTGTAATATATATATTGCCATTTTTTTTCGGATCGAGCCGCGCAAAGGAGGCTATGGCGAATTTTTCTGAAAATTTAAGGCGTTGGAATATTTTTGAGAAAAATTGGAATTTTTTTTGAAAATTTTAGTTTTGATTTTGAGTTGAAAAGTTAAACATTATAGTTGGTTTTAAAAAGATAACTAAGTATGATTTGAAAACTTAGTAAAGTTATTGTAAGAAGTTTAACTATTGGATTTTGGGAAAGTTAAACACTTAAGTGAATTTGAAATCTAATTTGAAAGGTTTTGAAAAATTAATGGATTCTGTAACTTTTTCTTACTTGGTAATTTCGAGGACGAAATTCTTTTAAGGGGGGAAGTTTGTAACGACCCAGAATTTCTATCATTTGAAATTCATATATTTAATTGATTTTAAATATTAACAAGTAAAATTTGTAAGTCGAATAAATTTATTTTTGAATATCTGGATTTAATTGGACAATTAAATCGATAATTTTATATTTGAAATTACAGAATTCTTTGGAAATTGGGTTTAATTTGATTAAAAATGATTTATAAAGTTGTATTAAATCATATTGGAGTTAGAAAGATGTTATCGAATTTTTAAAATTGAATTAAAAGTTAATTTGTAGAAATTGAATATTTTAATATTTAATTGACGAGTTAAAATAGCCATTTTTCAAACAGTCTCGGATTTCAACGAAACTAGTTTCATGGGATCCGTAATATTATATTATTGTACGGTTTCAAATTTTGTATCAATCGGACTTACGGTTTGTCCGGGGCAACCTAAGATGCGTGGAAATCGATTCGAGTGAATTTTGAATTTAAATAATTCGATTCGAAATCGTATCTTCCAAATTTGATCAAATTGGCTCCCGATATATATTCCATTGCGTTTGAAATAGGGGTAAAATATTATAAACGCCAGGCGGCACGCTTCGTTTGGAGTTCGGAAAAATTCTGGATGAATAGTGTCGCGTAATTTTCTATAAAAGGCTACAAGATTTTCTTATTTTCACAAACCCTACTCAGAAAACCCTAGCCGCCGTTTCATATAATTTTAATGGCCGAAATTGAATCATCTTCTTCCTCTAATTTCTTCAAATCCGCACTTCAATTCGAGAAACTCCCAACTACAATCTTGTAGATCATCACGAGACCTTCGTATCCAACGGTCATGATAGAAATTCAAGCTACGGATTGATGGCAAATATCTTGCATTCGTCATAGGGTAGCGCACGATTTTCTGTGCAATAGGGGACCCGAGCTCGACATGTTTTATTCTGAAGGTGGTGCTCGACTTTGCCTTCGCGATGCGGGTAGTTGATCAACGTCTAGATGGTCGTGGACGGTGCGGCTATTAACCCTAGTTCGAACAGCAATGGGTTATACGAGCGCGTGATAACCTGGAGAAAGAAGAAGCTTAAGCTAGCGGCCGAGATTCTCATGAATCAGAATCAACGTCTCTGAAATTTTTAGGTTATAAAATAAAAGGAAATTGTTAATTTATTATATTTTAAATTCGTGTAAACTTTAAATTGCTATAACTCTTTCATACGAGGTCGAAAACGCACGAAACGACTTGCGTTGGGTTCGTATGGACGAACACTACACGATGGAGCTGGATTGGAGTTGATTGGAGCTAGTGAAAATTTTATGTAAAATTAAACGCGCGTTTAATTTTATTCGAAATAAAACGCTAAAACTGTTATTGAAACCAAGGTGAGAACTTCTCAGTCAATCGAAATTGTTTCGATTTGAATTTTAAATAGTTAGATATAAAATTGCTTGACTGTATGATTGAATGATAAATTATTATCTATTGTTTTGAAACAGACCCTATACGCTGTATATTAAGCGGATGTTATTTATTAAAAACATATACCGCGATAATTCCATCTGGATTGGAATTGGTATTATATATGTACTTGGAGTTGATTTTCTCGCATTATATAGCGGATGAGACCCTATTGCGCCGCATAATAGCGGATAATATTTTATAAATCCCATATACCCCGATATTCCGTATTGACACGGAATTGGTATTGTGCTAACATCTGTGGATGCAGGGAAACAGGTTGGAGGGATCCAACTGGATTCCTCAACAGAAATTGATTTATTAACAGATATTGTGATATATTCTGTTATCATATTGGTATATGATGTTTGGATGCCGTGATTGTTATATTTAGTGTTGTTGCAGCATTGGGCCTATTTTGGAAATTTTAATGTTTAAAGGAATGATTTTCAAATTTAAAAAGGATTTTAAAGTGATTTTTGAAAGTATACATTTTATTAAATTTTTGAATTGATTCATTCTAAATAAATAAACGTTATAATTTTAATGTTATAAAATTTATGATTTTTGAGAAAATATAGTTAAAGTGTGATTTTTGAAATATGGAGTTAATAAATTTTATAAAATAGTTTAAATTGAGATTCTTGAATTTATTATAAAAGCTTTATATAAAAGATTTAAAAAAACTGATATCTATAAATCACAATATTGAAATTTTAAAACGAGTTTTTATAAGCGTTAAAAGAAGTATAAATGGATTTCATAAGTAAATGAAATTTATAGATTTATAACTTGTGAAGTTATAAAATGAATAGATTTTGTAAATAGAAAATTATAAATAATTAACTTTAAAATTGGATTTTTGGCATTTAAATGAGATTTAAATAGAATTGGTTAACAAAGAGATTTTTATAACTTGAAGTTTTTATAATATATAAATGTGAATTTATAGACGTTGATTTATAAATTCAAGATTGATTGAATTTGATACGTTAATTTTTATATCTTATTAAAGGAGTATATTCACGATTTTGGGACAGTGGATAATCCTTTAAATTGAATATGTAAAAGTGTTGAATTTGGTTAATGATTTATATTCACGATTTTGAACAGTGAATAATATATTAAAGGAATGTTTAGGGAGTGATCTTTTAAATGGAATTAAAACGATTTGAAGTTGTTTTAAAATGTGTTAAGGATCGAAACCCTAGATTTCAACATTCATTGTTGAGATAGACGTTTTCGAGAAACAAGGAAAAGATGAACTATAACACTGTTGTTATAGTAAATGATTTTCGAAAGGAAACATTTTTGTATAGTATTGGGATTTATATATCTATCTAAATTTCGAATCCCTATACTAGTGATTTTGGGTTGTCGTAACGATGTTTTGCACAACATTCGTTTGGACCCAAATAAATGTGTTTAAGAGAATGTTTTCCTTAAAGAATGAAATGTATACTTAATCGTGATTTAAGTATATTGAATATTTTCTAAGTATTGAAAATGAATAGATTTGTGAATTACTTATTGTTAAATAAGTATTTAGAAATGTTTTCCAATATGAAATTTGTGAATTACTTATTGTTAAATAAGTATTGGGTTTTTATCTTTTAAAGATAAATTGAAAATGAATAAGTATTTGGAATTTTTTTTCCAATTTGAAATTGAAATGGTTTAGAGAACATATCTTTTTAAAGATAAATGGAAGTGAATAGTTGGCAAGTTATTAATTTATGGAAGATTAATAAAAAGGGCCTAATGATTGTTATGGTGCTGGATATTTGGTTGTTGGCCTTGATAGTTAAATAACCGACTATCAATATTTACCTTTAAATGGGTATATGTTATCATTGCTTGAATTTGAATGCTACACTTATTTTTGAAAATAAGCGCTCATTATTCGGTTTAGCCGGGAGAGGACCTTTGTGTCATAAATCCCATTCCGAATAAGTGATAAGTCATAATGGATAGCATTTGAAGACCAGTGTTGAAGACCGAATATTTATGAAAACCGAAGAATTACCGTCGAATGTTTCTGCATCGGCTGATCTTCGATACAGAAATTTTATCACCCTTTGTGATGTGAAGTCTGGTCGTGATTAGTGAATATTCGAATTGCAAGGGCTTCTTTAGAAGTGCCTTCGGTTCTGTTCGAACCCATAATGGACTTGTATGGATGTGTGTCTGACATTACAATTTGAGATGTAAAGCTGGTTTCTATCAAATATATTTCTGTTGGCGGCGGAGAATTTATTTTCTTAGCTTAATATCCTTCTCTGAGACGTACGAGCTTAGAGGTTATGTAGTTGATGGTTACTAGTGATATATTCCCAAATTGGTAATGTGGCGTACGAAGTGTTGTTGAGCATTTGTTGATCAAATCGTGGCTTTTGTATAAAGCATACCTTTGTGGACGGGACTTCGTCGGACCTCACACCACGAAAATGTTCAAAACAGGAAAGATGCGGCAAGTTTATTAGGGGATAGTGCCCCCTTAGTGTATGTCATTTCCTTCTGGATAGAGGTGGTATTATGGTATGAAGCCCTGATACTTAACATATGTTGTTGCTGCAAACTTATTACTTTGTGGTTGTTGGTGAATCCCGGGATTTAGGTCGGTTGCGACTGAGGGATGGCATATTAACGTCACTAGTTACCCAGCTAGGGGTAACCCGGCCTTGTGTTGGCAGAGATCTAACCGTAATGTTAGGTTAGGTTCTCGGGGCGTCTTTCCAGAGGCGTACCTATGTGGCAATGGGAAGTTCCTTGGCCTGACCATTTGTTGGAAATCCAAAGAAACAATACGAGCCATGTACGGTTTTAGTTGAAAAACCTGCCATCTAATATGGTAGCTATAGTAGGCATACTATAATGGTACATATGCTGGCTAAGATTAATATTGTACTTTCGAAATGTTTTCCTACACTTTGCACTTATAATAATAATATCAAAGAAAATTTCTACGTATCAAGCATATTTGACTATCATAAGGAGAAATCTCCTCTGATTCTGCGTTTGCATTATGTGTGTGTGCGGGAGGCCTTATGGTAGTCTCATTTTCCAAAAGCATTGCGAATCTAATTTTAAAATATTTCTTTGTTGATTTTTAAAGATAAATTTTTTAAGTTCTCACACCAGTCGCATGACTGACCTGGAGTTTATCGTTTCCTTCCTAAACTCTGGGTGCCTACCAATTTCTACACGGGCAGTCAAGAGTCAGGTATCAGGATATTCTGGATTCAGGAGTTGCTGTAGAGATCTGCGAGCAAGCTGGATGGCTTAGCGTATCAACTAGTATATAGTATTTCTTTTCCGCTGTTTGTTGTTGTAAACTCTGATAATGTAATGTAATGTGATGAAAGGCAATAACTGATATGATTCTTTGTTTTAAAGATATTCATTTATCTATTATATGTTGTTCCGCTGCGATTATGAGATTCTATTATTGTTTTTGTTGTTTTCTTTTTCTTTCTTTTTCTTCTATCTTCTACCTCTTCTTTAACCCTAATGGTACGGTTTTCCGACCTTCGATTGCTCGGCAGTTGATACAGTGGACGTATTGATGTCGACCTTCGTGGTCGAAAAATCGCGACCATTACAACTAAGTCATGGATCAAACGAGCAATGTCATAGAACAGATAGTACAGTTCGAACGTGATCACCAGTTTTTTTTTTTAAGAAATCAAAAATGATCGAAGATGTGGATTTGCATACACAAAATCTGACCGGAGTCAAAGGAAACGAAGATTAAAATCAAATGTAACCGTCAAACCAAAACTGTAGTGACCAAGTAATTTGACCAAGTCACGAATCAACACCGTGAGTATTAAGCAAATGAATTGAAGAAGTCAGAGTAATCATCAGCATCAAAGCGAAATCGAACGGCCGAGCAAAGTAATTGACAAATTCAAACAAATTTATATGAACGCAAATAAAGGTGATCGAATGCATATATAAACCAGAATCATCATCGGCTATTAGGCATCGAGTTCAAGTACAAAAACACTAAAGCACAAAAACATAAATTACATACCGAAGCAAAGATAGAACTCGATCAACGTAGCAGCCAAAGTGAGCAACGAGGAAACGATCGAAGCTACTCGCGTTATCCATGATCAATCAACTCAAAGTCGGCTACTTCGAATTACATAATAACCCTAATTTGGAACAAAGGGAACGAAGCCCAAATTGCAAAGAAAGAACAAAGCTGCCACTAACAAAAAGGAACGGGCTAAAGAATATAAAAGGGGCCGGCTTTCTTTTTTAATAAGGGCTTTTAATTTTTTTAATAAGGGTTATTTTATTTTAAATTGTTTTTAATTTGTAATTTCTTTTTAAATTGTTTAAATTTGCAACTAAGTGGCTGAGTTGTGGTAGGGTTTTGAGAGTAGAGTTAGGTTAGTCAGTAGCGGGTGTCGCGAGTTTACGTGTGTAGGAATCTTGGGGGCAGCACGTAGGCGAGGTTTTGCTGAAGCTGGGTAAATTCCATGTCATTCTATTTCTGCATTTTATTATTCTGCTATTTTTTCTGTGCTGCTATTATTCCATGATCTGTTTTGAAATAATTTTATAAGCTTCCGTAATTAACTTTTATAATTAATACCATTACCCTATTCACCTCCCTCTAGGGTGAAATCGATCCTACAATAATTCGGTATGCCGACTGACTGCAGTTCTTCACACCCATCATCATCATCTTCAGAAATATACTTTCCACCACTGCATATAATCATATTACAATGACACATCATTCCCTAAAACAACTTTAACTACCTTCTTAAATTCCAACATTGTCCGTGTGCGTAGCACGGGCCCGCACAAGTTAATCATGTATAACTGGATCAAGATACCTCTTAACAGCACCCTAAATTGTTTATTGATGAAAACAAAAAACTTGATCACTTAGGTCATGTTTGGTTTTTCATTTAATGTTTTGGATTTTCGTCCAAACAAAAAAGCGTCTGATACATGAATCTTTTAGAAATCAGCCAATTTGAACATGAAGTTAACATACAAATACAAACAAATTTTATTTTTCCTGTTTTGAAAAATAGCACAAAAAACGATCCGTCCATTCATATAATCCCTCCATCGCTTTCGCCATCCTGTCGTCCTCCCCGCCGTCCCTTCATCATAGTCCACTCTCACCTATTTTATGATGAATTTTAAAAACCCAAAATGAAAAACTTAATCTTGAACAAAATAAAAGCATGCAAAGCTAAAAGAGGAAGGAATTTCAACCTATCTTCTTGAAAGATCGACTCTTTGCGTTTCTAGTTACTACTGATCTAAGAACCAAGGTTTTCGATAATCAAACATTAGTGGATAGAAATCCAAATAAAAAGGGATAACGATGAGCTCATATCATGCCCGATTCTAACAGCATACACACAGCAAACAACACCAAATAGATGTTTGGTTCTTCCTTTTCAATATACGTAATAGATAGATGTGCCATTAACAAACACGTGAGCAACTTTAATATTTGATTTTCTTTTCATGTGCGTTGGAATCAAATATTTATGAACAATGCAATGTTCAGGTGCATACAAAACTGGATATACAAGAATGAATATATAAAATTAGGCATCAACGTTTATGATTACATTGGTACAATATTCCCACAGTCTACAGTTCAAATGAAATGTTCAAGTTCAACTACCGAGTCAAATGTCTTTTGTACTGGTCCGAAGTAGTTCATTTCATGCACGTGAACCAGCCACAATTATTATTTCGATGTAGTTTAAACTTCAAAGCTCCTACCGCCTCAAAGTTGTATCCAAATCAAATCAAAAATGCACTTCATATGTCGATTAGGCCGGGTAAAACCATCCTGAAAGTGATCAGAAACAAAACAAAAAATGTTTCTATTACAAATCTACAATGATCATAGTAAAAAAAAGGTATGTTTTAAACTAAAAGAATTATGGACTGCCATATATGTTTTTGTGAAATTTCATATATAATGTAGCAACAAATTCCCAGGTAAAAGTAAGCTCTTATTTATGTCTAGTTTATAAATGGACTGTCAAAAGAATTTCATAATACTGAAACCGAAACATTCCCTAAGTTTCATTAACTTGGAATTGTGTAAATGGATGTTGTAAAAGAAAGATATAGCAGATCTTTACCTATACGTATATACATTTGCGTGTGCGTCTGTATACGAGGAAGGCTCAACAATGTATATGTATACACATGTGCGGAAGGTTCTGCGCTTCAAATAAGCAAGAATTCCTTCCTACGTGTATAATTAAGATTGAAGTTTCTGAATCCCAATTTATTCTGATCCAGTTGAAATTAACTTTGTTCATCATTAAAAAAAATGTAAAATAATAGGTACTAATCCAAAAATATATTCTCTAATGAATTACCCAAAAGAACTTGTCATTACCTTTTTATACGCCACTACAAATAGGATGATCAACGCAAGTTGACAGCTTGGACACTCAGGTTGAACATTGAATCAAGCTAGGTTTTTTTTCCACATGAACATGATGACTTTCTAAAGAAGAAAAAACATTGTATTCAAGCACTATAAACGGTTTCATGAACAAATCTATTTGTCATAATAAACACTAAACAAATGGAATAAATAAATTAAATTTACCTTTTGTGTTCTTCAGTTTGCTTAGGAGCGAATTTTTTCATTTTCGATAGATTTTCCTCAGCTCATTATCTAAATCATCTGCCTTTCCTTGCAGTTTCTAAATCGCCTGCCTTTCCTGCATGCAAGTGGAGTAGTCACCAACAAAAGGCCTCTTTAGTTGCTATTGCCCCTTTTTTTCTTTGGTCCAATTGTTTGCTTTTTATTTCTGGCTCTTGTTAAAGATATTTGTTTCGGTTGATCGTTCCTACCATAACAGTCCACTTATCGGCTTCTTATGTGCCTCTAATAACTGGTGAATAGAGTCGGCTACATTTGTATTCGGGTTGAACAATAAATCTCATAATCTTCGATTCACGGTCATCGTCGTTGTTGTCCTCGTCATTGTTGTTATTGCAATTATAAAAATGTAATCTCCATTTTAAAAATCTCACAGGCAACATAACAATGCTCTTTTTTGGAAAATCTAGCTGCATAGAACTTAACAGAGCAAGAAAATTCACTGTACACTACAAAATAAAAATGACACAAAAGCAGTTATAGTCGTATTATAAAAAATGGAAAAATGTGAAAGATCCATCATTTGAAAAACATATACGATCATGATAAAGAAACAAATAAAAGGACATAGCGTATAAGGGTTTGAAAGTTAGTTTCATTATAAAAGTTGCTTTATATATTGGATTGGAGTGAACCTGCTGGACATGGAATAACTGAATTAATCAACTAATTGTGAATGTTTAGTTTACAACTGTGGTGCTATTCAAATCGTATAATTCGTTTGTTATTTTTGAAACTTCATCAAAGCCTACATCAAAATTGGAGCGAACAAAACAAAATTGTTAACATCTAAATTCCTAGTAATAAATGTGAGTTTCAAATCTACACCTTGAAAAGATAATACAGGTCAAATAAACCAAGGATTGAGGTTACGGCCGGTACCCGAAATTTCGAGTGTACCGGACCGTTACCGCTCGTTCACGATCCGAAACCGACAGTCAAAATCGGTTTCGGATCTAGGGCAAAAAAAATTGAATCATTTTTGTTTAGAAAAAATTAAAACCATCTGTGCGCATGTGAAGAAACAGTAGGATGAAGACCGAAAGCAACCAAAAATCAAAATAAATCGAACAACATATCAAATTAGAAACTTTATTCACCAAAGCGTGAATCAACAGGAAAAAGCGAATGATTAATTCAAGTTGAAAGCCTATAAAATACAGTGCTTCAGTTACATACTCACAACATCGAAGAAAAATCAATTTCTGCTCGCGCTTCAATAACATAATCACAGTAACTTCTTCTTCCTTATCTGAGTTCGACGTCGCGATTCTTCTTCAGACGCCTTCGTTTTTTTTTTAATCGAGAACAGGAAATCACGTATTTCTTTTTAATCGAGAACTGGAAATCACGATTTAGAGCTAGGGAATGGAAACGTGAATTATAAAAGAGCAAGGGGAAATTGTGGGCTGGGTTGAAAATCTGAAATGAGTTGCGATTTGATTAAGTTCTACAATTCAATACTTTGGGCTGAAATGGAAAGGCGGTTTGGTTAGGCTAGTTTATATTTTAATAAATTATTTAGTTAAGAGAGTTGTCTTAATTCAATGCTTTGGGCTGAAATGGGAGAGGCATTTGGATTCGACTGGTTTATATTTAATAAACAATTTAGTCAAGGATAATTGTTTAATTTAGTTCAGTTTGTTTGTTTAATAGTAAGTGCAATTTGATTGGTATAATAATTATTCACACTTTCTGATAATATTGTACTCAATTCACAAGTGCGTTATGGAAAACCAAGAAAACACTATAGAGATCATTATCAGGACGTTTATTAACAAACTATTGAAAACCAAAGTTTGGACGAAACCGAAACAAAACTGAAACTTTCGAAATTTACGAAATCATCTGAAAGTAACAAAATTTCAAACGGTCGAAATTGGTACCAAAACCGAGTTCTCTAATGTAACGCCCCGCAAATTTTCGTTCTTCGAAAATTCGACATCGATACTCACTTTATCGACTGCCGAGAAATCAAAGGCCGAAAACCGAGATGTTATGGGTTTTAAAAAGAATTTAAGAAAAGAAAAGGAGAGAAAAGATAGAAAATAGAGAGGAAAGAAGATAGACAATTTTTAGAAAACAGAGAAAGAAAACAGAGAATTTGAAAAATAGAAGATAGAAGAATTTTAAAAATAGAACGGACAGAAAGGAAACAACAGAACAACAACAGAATCTCACAATTCGCAGCGGAACAACATATAATAATAAATGAATAATCTTTAAATAAAGAACTATATCAGTTATTACATCACATTATATTTCATTACATCATATCATATCATCAGAGTGTACAACAACATACAACAATAAACAGTGCAGCGGAAAAGAAATACTATATAAACTACTAATACGCCATGCCATCCAGCTTGCCTCCAGCAACTCCAGAATATCCAGAATATCCTGATAAACCTAACTCTTAACTGCCCGTGTGGAAATTGGTGGGCACCCAGAGTTTAGGAAGGAAAACAATAAACTCCGAGTCAGTCATGTGACTGGTGTGAGAACTCAAAACAGTTTATTTACTTTAAAATCAAAATAGAGGAATATTTTTAAATTAATTCGCAATGCTTTTAAAAATGAGACTACCATAAGGCCTCCCGCACGCACACACATGCAAACGCAGAATCGGAGGAGATTTCTCCTTATGATAGTCAAAGATGCTTGATACGCATTTTAAAATAACATTTGATATTATTACTAGTGCATAGTGTAATAACAAATCATTTCAAAAATAAAGATATAAATCTTAGCCAACATACGACCATTATCGTATGCCTACTATAGCTACTATCCAAACAGTGGTGACCACCATAAGTGAATAGCAGGTTCTACAACTAATACCGTACAAGTTTCGTATTGAGAATTGGATTTCCAACAAATGGTCAGGCCAAGGAACTTCCCATTGCCACATGAGAATGCCTCTGGATGGACATCCCCGAGAACCAAACCGGATCTCTACCAACACAAGGCCGGGTTACCCCTAACTGAGTAACAACTGACCGAATATGCCATCCCCCGGTCCTTTGGGACCTTTATCAACCGAGCGCTCGTAATCAATTCACACAATCATAATGTGTTTTCAACATGAGTAAGTATCTGGGCTCCATACCATGATACCACCCTTTTCCAGAAGGAAATGCACATATCCTAAAGGGCGCTACCCCTCATAACCTTGCTGCATCTTTCCTGTTTTGACCATTTCCGGGATGTGAGGCTCGACGAATTCACGTCCACAAAAACATACTTTATACAAAAGCCATGCTTTGGGTCAACAAATGATCAACACAATGATCACTAAGATAGACGATCAAATAAATGATCCTATCACAAAAATCAACACAATGATCATTTCAGCAACACTCAGCATGTCACATTACCAAATTTGGGAATATATCGCTGATAACTTCAACTATATAACCTTTGAGCTCGTACGTCTCAAAGAAGGGTGTTAAGCAAAGAATGAATTCTCCGCCACCAACAGAAATATATTTGAAAGAAATCAGCTTTATATCTCAAATTGTAATGTCAGACATACAATCCATACAAGTCTGTTCCGGGCTCGAACAGAACCGAAGGCACTTACAAAGAAGTCCTTGCAATCCGGATATTCACAATCCTGATCGGATTCACCATCACATATGGAGAACTCAATACCGTAGCTACTCGGTGCAGAGTCAATCGATAGTTCATCCTATCACTCTCGCAAATACCGGTCTTCAACACCGATCTTCAAATGCGATTCACAACGACGTATCACATATTCGGAGTGGGTTATACGACCCCATGGTCCTTTCCCGGTTAACCCGAATAGTGAGCGCTTATTCAAAAATAAGTGTGCATTCAAATTCAATCAATTCACATCAAATACCCATTCAAAGGGAAATACTGATAGTCGGTTATTGAACTATCACTGGATATGCACACATCACCAGATTCCAAATAATTTTCCAAATTATTTATTTTCCAAAATATCTTTACAAGATATATATAATTTCACACTTCAAAAATAAATCAATATTTATTTTTAAACAAGTTTCCCCTTTCATTTATAAATTCCTTAGTGAATTTATAATCCAAAATATCTATGAATATTCGATTTCGATCATTCATTTCAATTTATCTTCAAAAAGATAAATTCTTAAGATATTCACTTTATATTGGAAAACATTTCCATACTTACTTATTTATAAGTAATTCACAAATTTTATTTATTTTCAACACTTATAAAATATTCAATATACTTCAATCAAAATTAAGTATATATTTCATTCTTTAAGGAAATCATTCTCTTAAACATATTTATTTGGGCCAAAACGAATATTGCGTAAAACATTGTTACAACAACCCAAAATCACTAGTATAGGGATTCGAAATTTAAATAGATATATAAATCCCAATACTATACAAAACATTTCCTTTCGGAAATCATTTACTATAACAACAGTGTTATAGTCCACTATTTCCTTTTATTTCTCGAAACATCTATTTCAAACAGTTTCTTTAACGTATTATTCACTATTCAAAAATGTGAATATAACTCCTTTAATAGGTTTCAACAATTTTCTTATCAAAATAAGTCATTTGCGAATTTATAAAACAACGTTTATAAATTCCATTTTTATTTATTTATAAAAACTTCTTTTTTTATAAATTCCTTTATTAACCTATTCCAGTTTATAACTTAATCATAAACTAAAAGTTCATATTATAAGTTAAATCCTTATAAAACGATTATTTTACAAAATCGTTCCTTTAAAAGCTTTCCAAATCATAAATCTTATAACTTATAAGATTCCTATTTAACCAATCTATTCTTCAAATAATTTCACCAAATTTATAAATCTTACTATTTATAAATTTCTTTTATAACTTCACAGTTTATAATTCCATAAATTTCATTTATTTATGAAATTCATTTTCACTTCATTCAAACACTTATAAAAACTCGTTTTATAATGTCAATATTTCAATTTATAAATATCCATTTATAAATCTCTTAATATAAATCAATTTATATTATTCTTTTAAAACGTCTTTAAATTCCTTTATAATTTCACCATTTTGATTTATAAAATAATCAAATTTTATAAATCCTATATTTAAACTTTTGATAATAAATTCAAAAATCCAGTTTAAACTATTTTATAAAGTCATTAATTCCTATTTCTCAAAAATCAGCTTTTAACCGTATTTCTCAAAAATTATAATTTTTATAACTTTAAGAATTATAACGTTCATTTATTTAAAATGGATCAATTCCAAAATATTTTATCTTTTCAAAAATTACTTTAAAAACATTTTTAAAATACCAGAAATTTGGTCCAATGATGCTACACACCAAATAGTCAATCACGACTACAACGATATCATATATCAATATGAAAATCCATCAAATATCAAAATATCTGAAATTAAATAAAAACTGTTGAGGAATCCAGTTGGATCCCTCCAACCTGTTTTCCTGCATCCAAAAACATTAGCACAATACCAATTTCGCTCCAGTACGAAATTATCGCGGTACATGTTTTTATTAAATATTATCCGCTTAATAACGGCGTAATAGGGTCTCATCCGCTAAACAAAAAATGCGGGAAATCAACAACTCCAATATATACATATGCCAATATATATATATTGCTATTATATATAATACCAATTTCACTGTTTATGAAATATTCGCGGTATATGTTTTTAATAAATAACATCCGCTTACTAACGGCGTATAATGTCTATTTTAACAATCAATAATTTACAGTCATCATTCAAACATGCATTCCAATATTTTAAATCTAACTATTTAAAATAAAATCGAAACCTATTCGATTGAGTGAGAAGTTCTCACCTTGGTTTTAAATTCCGTTTTAGCTTTTATTTCGAATAAAATTAAACGCGCGTTTAATTTTACCCAAAATTCTCACTAACTCCAAACGACTCCAAACCAACTCCATCGCGTAGTGCTCGTCCATACGATTCCAACGCAACTGAGTTTGCATTTTTTCGACCTCGTATGAAAAAGTTATGTATTTTACAAGATTGCTCGATTTATATATATCCAATTTCAACATTAACTTTAAAATTTATAACCTCCATCACACCAGAGCCATTCGATTTGCTCCCATCAGATCCTGGCCGTCCCTTACCATCTTCTTCCCCACGCTCTATCTCCAGGAAAACACGTTGAGGCCGAACCCAAATTCCTAAACTAGGGTTACAAATTCCAACACCAATACTCGACGATAATTCGATCAGCTCGTGCCATTGCGAAGGCCTCCTCGAACACCACCCACGCCCTGAACACCTTCAAGCTCGGCCGCCTATAGATGAGTGCGCACGGTGGTTGCACGGCCCACGCACGCGGCCTGTAGCTCCCTCCACACGACTCCATATTCGATCACCACCGTTCACATTATAGCTCTCTTCATGATCTTCGTTTTGTTAGTTGAAAGAATTTGCAATCGATGCACGGATTTGGAGTAATTGGAGGTGGAACGTCTTGCGTTTCTGGCCATTGATACCTAGGGTGGCGGCCACGAACGTTTAGGGTTTTAATTTTTTTATTTTATTTTATTTTAGATTTAAGGTGATATTTATAGGAAAAGCAAGCGTAAACACTATTCATCCCGGGAATTCCGAACTCCGATTTAGACGCCGTAACCAGCGTTTCTAAGGTTTACCCCGCGTTCCGGACACAATGGAACAGGTTTCGGAAGCTAATTCGGAAGTATGTGCGAGTTATGGCTGCAAACGCTCAATTTGAATTAAACCGATTTAAACGATTTTCTAGGCGTTTTAATTTGTACCGGACAAACGGTAAATCCAATTGACTTGAAATTTGAAACCTTATAATAATATCACATTACGGATCCGATGAAACTGGTTTCGTCGAAATCCGAGACTTTTTGAAAAATGGCTATTTTCACTCGTCAAATTTAAATTAAAAATAAATCGATGCGTTTCGAGCTGCCACGATCAAACGATAACTCCGATTGACACGAAAATTGAAATCCGGTAATAACTAACTATTACGGATCCAATGAAACTGGTTTCGTTCAATTCTGAGACTGTTCAAAAATTGGCTATTTTACAGTCGATTATTAAATATTAAAATATTCAATTTTCACAAATTAACTCTTAATTCGATTTTAAAAGTTCTAAAATATCGTTCTAACTTCAATATGATTAAATAAAATTTTACAAATCATTTTCAATCATATTTAACTCAATTTTTAATTATTTCCATAATTTAACATATTAAATTATCGATTTAATTATCCAATTAAATCCAATAATTCAAATAAAAATTTATTTGACTTATAAATTCACTTATAAATATTTAAAATTAATTAAATATTCAAATTTAAATTATTAAAAATTCTGGGTCGTTACATCTAACCTTGAAATAAACTCACCAAAGCATCATACTACTATAACGTAGAGTGTATGTATAAAATAGAGAAATTGAAAAGGAAGTTATGTTGTACTATTCTGATTTATATAATGGTAGTGTAACTTCAAATTTCCATATTTCCAATGCAAAGCTACTATAAACTCTAAAGAAAAGGATTATCTACACTCAGATCGATTACTATGGATGAAATTAAAGCTGTAGGTTTTTTAATACATGACGATTAGAGTCCTAGTCCAGATGGTATAAATTTAAAATTTATGAAGCTACATTAGGAAGTTATTAAAACTAATCTTCTAAAGGCTATTACTGATATTTTTGCTTCTACAAGGCTACCAAAAGGTACAAACAATACTTTAATATCCCTCATCCAAAAAAATGATAGACCATCAAACATTACATAATGTAGACCTATTTCATTTTGTAACATATAATACAGGGTTTTGAGTAAAGTTTTATGTAACAGAATAAAACTGTTTTTGCCTCATCTCGTTTCCCAAAACCAAACCTTTTATTAGTGGATGTTTTATGAGAAAAGCTTAGATAGTACAATCAAACCCAAAATTGGTCTAAATATAGTTCAACGTGATAAAAACTGCAGGAAAATGTCATTTTGTTCATACAGAGAGCATACCAACAAACTAGATACAAAGGACAGCAACTAAAAATGGGCATTAATGTGGAGCCAATCAGTGTTCCATGTGAGCAACATGTAGTGGATATAGAGCACCTTATTTTGAATGCTCATATAATAAATATATATGGACTCTCTTTAAAATAAAGCTTATGCCTATACCCGATTCCCTGAAAGTTCAAGTAAATTTGAAGATGAGGCAAACGACCTCCTCCACTATTTTGAACAAAGGAATAGGATCCAAGATATTGCTTTCGCCATGAACACAGCTTCACTATATTGTATCTGGTATGAATGGAGTTGTAGGATTTTCAAAGGACAGAAGATGAATAAGATACAGAGATCAAATTTATAGTCAAAGAACTGGTTTACCTCGTTGCCAGAAATGACAGTAGAATGAGACGCACTAACAAGTTGGTGGAGATTTCGAGGCGTTGGGATATCGGCTTAGTAGACACAGGATGATGGGGGCTATGGTTTTCTCAGTGTGATGAAATAAAAAGAACCGAACGGAGTGTGACTTCGACTTTATTATGGTCGAGCGGGTCGGGTTGGTCTGAGTATTTTGACCTCATATTGTACTTACCGTACCTGCTAAGCTGCTATCACACAGCAGTATTTCTAGTGTATTTTTCAACGTATTTGAGTGTTTTTTATTTGTATATTCATATATTGTTTTGAGTATGATAATATAACATGTGCTCTTTTGGCTTAGAAGATATTGGGATTTGTAAGGTTTTAATGAGGCATTCTATTGAAATATATATAGCTGGCTTAGTTATGAGAGTGCCAGTTTTTTAAAAACAAATAAATTAATTTTTGTGTTAAATAAAATAACTTTCTCCTTTAAAAATTGAAATATATTTTAAATAAGTCAAAATAATTTGAATTCAAACTAATATGTAAAATATCCGATATCTTGACTCGGTAAAATAATTTGAATTTCAAATTTGGATCTATAGATACAAAATAAAATATCATTTAATTATTTTTAAAATATATACATATTTTATAAAATAATTGTTTGCTGAAACATTTTTTAATTATTTAAAATTACATAATAAAATAAAGTATACATTATGGTAATAAATATACATATTGTCTAATTAGTTCTTTTCGGCCGTAAAATTGTCCTTTTAATTAAATCGGAAATTAACCTTTTCATTTTATAATATAGACATACATAAATACGCACACAAATATATATTTGAATATTTATATATGAATCATGTGAGTATTAATTTGAAACATTAAATGTAACATACTAATATATATATTTATATATATATATTAAAAGTTTATGCGGCAAATTTCTTTTAAATCTGAAAAATGATTTAGATACATAATTTATCTTAAAACAATTTTAAATATATTAAATATGCATAAATGAAATATAAATAACAAACAACAATTTTACATAGTTAAAAATTGGTAATAATGTCTAAAATTTATGAAATATACATATTAAAATAAAGCATGGACGAAAATTAAAATATTTTCTTTTTCATAAATCTAAATAACAATATGATTATCATGATTCGATTAGTAAGATTAAATACATATGAAACAAGAGACAGCTAATGTGTGTATAAAATTGTTATATATACTATCTACTACATGACAAGTATAATATAAATGTAAATAAGATATTATCCTTAAGTATGTTGGGTTTAAACGTACTAATGGGTCTCCTAGATTCACCTAGAATCGATCTTCTAAGTTGTAATGGCCTAGAGTACGATACTTTTATTTAATTTGACGTGTTTGAAAGTTTTCGACCAAAAAAGGGGGAAGGGAGCTCATGGCCGTGGGAAAGGAGGGAGCAACGAATGAGCGATAGGTTTATTTTAATAGAGAAAGAGTAGAGACAAGTTCTCATGCTTTTACCATATCTTTGTTTACCAATTCCAGATCATATCCAAAATTCAAAAACATCATCTCCTTTCTTCTTCCTTAGGCCAATCGTAACATGGTCTATATGGATCATCAAATACTCTAAGCCCGTTGGGTAATTAACATCACTTATCGTATTTAAATGCGTATCATTATCGTATATCGACATGTACATACATAATTTTATATACGTGCCCAGTTAGTTACGGTGACACCTAAAAATTACTTATAGCACCAAATGCATCCAATAAATAAATAAATAATGTTTCAAAATCATCGATTAATCTAAATAGTTTATAAAAATTTGTAAATCAATTAGATCATGTGGTGCTTTGGAGAAATCACCAGTACGGTTATGCGACTTGCAGGTGTAAATTCAATCGGCGACAACATCGATCTTTTCGATTATTAACATTCACTAGTCCCCTTACTTTGTGGACTGACAGTTTAGCTGAAATTATTGCTTATACACCTTTATCGATAAAATCCATTCTACAATTTAAACAGTACGTTTTAATAATGATTATCTGCATCTATTCTCATTGTCGACACTATATCATTTTGAGATTTATGGAATTAGATTTTTGTCGATATTCCATTATCATCCACATTCAACTTGATTAGCCAATTAACAAAGTCTTTGGCTAACATTTATTATTAACAGTGCTACTCTGACCAGAAATTTAATTTGAGTTGACTATAGTTGATCATGATGCTAACCTCGTACAACTAATAAGATGAATTATGTATTAAACAGTGTTTCGATTCTAATGCTTTCAATTCAGACCCAATTATAGTTGCTTGATATTCACTATAACGTTATTTAACAATAGCCAAAGTGGAGTGTTTGCATTGAAGTTCAATACTCAATTTGAGAGAACGATGTAACATCATCACTTCGAGATTCCGGTTTGACCTAGTCGTTACTAACCAATAAAGAAACTCTCAGACAAGTCATTCTATAGTTATTGGATAATTACCGCTACGTAACATCTTGATGCTCCTAACAGTCATGAGTAATACAGTGCCAAGTATTTAGAGAGTGCTACGTACAATGGTCTCAACAGATGTATCGATTCCTTTCTCAAAATATCTTGACCGAGGATATTTAAAATAATGTGTTATCTTATATTATGATAATTTTCTCATGCGTGGTTACAAAGCTTGTAATGATTATCAATAGCGTATCTTTTAAGAATTTTCTATTTTATTACACTTCAAAATTTGTTCTTTTAATTAATTACATGGTAAAACAAAAATTAGATACCTTTATTACCAAAAAGAATGCTTATATAGTTATTTATATGTAACAATTTGTGTAATTACTCTCGTTCATATCCCTCTCTCATAATAAGATGATAAGGGATAACTAAAAAGGCTTACTAATACACATATAAGTTTAAAATGCATTTTCTTTAATGAAATGGGTTGTGGGTAAGAAATGCAAGTCAAAAACTCATGTTCACTTAACCAACCAGTCAAGAGAATTGTCTAACCGCTCCTTTCATTCTATAACTCATTTATAAACTATCTAAATAAACTTTAACAGCTGCTCTCAAAACCCTAAGCTGAGGATATCAAGTTTTCCCACACTTTTTAAAGAGAAAAACAACAGTGCAAGTGCTTCTAACTAGTCCTAACAACCTAATTTCAATTGGTGTTGCTACAGAATTTGGATTATACACTTTTTATTTACTTAATAAAAGTAAGGATAAGGTGTAGAATCGAGTCATTAGAAGTAAATGAAGAAGGGATCCAAGCTTCTAAAGGGAAATTGTGAGTTGGAACTTTGATTTATGTTCTTGCATGTTTCCTGTGACGATTTTATGTGTTGCATATGATGAATTGATACATGTGTATGATTGAATGTCGAGTTATGATATAGATTATTGTAACTTCGTTTCTTTATTTTGATAAAAAATGTGCAAAATCTTTCTTAAAAAACCACCAAATTCGTAAACCAAATGACATGATCATGACGGATGCCTTACATATGTTGTAGTACTCTCTAAAGTAAGTCTACACGTGTCAGAATTTTGTCTAGCAGATCGATTGGGATTTTTTATGGAGCAAATGCTTGAGAATTTTGCACTACCAGTTGGTTGGTGGTATCTCGATTGGTTAACTAGTCATGGCTGAACTGGGCCAGTAAGCTACAAGCAAGAGTCATATTGATTTTTAATTTTGAAATTTTTTATATTAAAATTAATATTAAAAATGTAAGGTGCTTTCTAAAGTTATGCTTGTGTTTTATATATTTATAATTATTTTCATATTTATCTAAGTTATAAATAAAGATTTCAATGTGTGTGCATGTGTGTGTATTAAAGAGGAATTGCTTTTGAAATGAAAATAAATGGTTTAAAAGTGACCTTAGAAATATTAATAAACTAAAATACTTTCAATATTTATTTTATTTATAAATCATGTAATATGAAGATGTGCTAAAGCATGTAAGTGGTATTCGTACATATGTCTTATGATCACTGTTGTATAAATACTTCTAGGCCTCCAACTACGCCTCACCTAGAAGCTAGGCAAGGCTTACTACTAAGTGATTTGCTTAGGTTCACCTAAAGATGGTTTTTGCCTCATGCAATAATGTAAACAAATATTTAGGCACCGGTTAAACATTATTCAAGGTTCAATGTCATATACAAGCATCAAATTGCTATTTTTAGGCATCGGAAAGGTGGCTAGGATATGAGGTCGATAACCATAGTATATTACGGACGAACAGGAGATTACGTGTTCCTGATATTGACAAGATTAAGCAAGAAGTGTTAGTAGAAGTCATCATTCAAGACTTATGATACATCTTGCGTAACTAACATGTATCAGGATATAAAGTAGACTTTTTGGTTGGAAGGCATGAAATGGGATGTTTCCATACTTATGAGTAGGTGTTCTAACTATGAACTAGTCAAAGGCAATCATCGGTAGATAGCTGGACTGCTTCATCCACTTAAGATTCCAAAGTGGAAGTAGGAATAGTTATCTATGGACTTTATAGACGGGCTACCTAGGTCGAGGAAAAGTGACAAAGGCATTTGGGTTATAGTGGATCAACCTACCAAGAGTGCACACTTCTTAACGGTGAAGACAACAAGGAAAGCTTCGAGTTTAGCCAAGTTGTATCTTAAGGAGATTAACAGACTTCATGGAGTTCTTTGTGGTATTGTGAGCAATAAAGATCCTATATTCACTAGCCAGTCTAGAGTGGGTTACATAATGCCTTGTGGATGGAGCTATGGTTGAGCACAACTTACCATCCATAGACTGATGACGGATGGAAAGGGTTAGCCGTATCTTAAAGGAATTGCTTTGGGATTTTATGTTAGACTTTGGTGGTTATTGGGAAGAGCACTTACCTCTTGCTGAGTTTTCGTATAATAACATTTACTAAGCCATCATCAGAATGTCAAACTTTCAAGCATTGTATGGGCCTTGTGTTAACGCTAAAATTTGAACGCTAACACCCCGATGTATGAGTTGTTGTTGTGAAAGCACCACCCGACGACTCGGGAACGGATTACAAGCAGATAATAGCAGAAAAGCGGTAAACAACAACAATTTTATAGTGGTTCGGCTTAAGGGTATAGCCTACGTCCACTTTAAGTACTTTTATTAATAATCTCGTTACAAGCTGATACAATTCTTCCCAAATACAATACACTTTGAATTACAAGAGACTTAGAACAAGTAGCTTAAACTTCGATGAAGATGAGAGTTTTCGAATCCATGTTGGATGTATGTGATCTCTTCTTGAAGTTGTTTGTAGCGTTCTTAATGTCTTGAGAGCTTCAAGTGTTGGATTGGATTGGTTTGGAATGCAGCAGAGTAACGGCGTTTGAAGAAAATGAGCCCAAAAGTTCCCTTCTAGTTGGAGCTAGGGTCGTATTTATAGGCAATTCTAGGCAGGAAACATTACCAAGTCCTAAGTCGTAACCGACCTAAGTTGGGTCGTGGACGACTTAAATTAAGTCGTGGGTCAGTTATCACTTAACTGCTGGGTCGAGACCTCTTCAAGGCATCCCTGCTGAACCCTAGATATATCACAAGTCCTAAGTCGCAAATGAGTCAACCGGTCCTCTCATAAGCGATGCGGCCTTAACTTCGTAGTCTTAAGTCGTGTATGACTTATCATATGTCGTAGGTCGTGACCGACCTAAACTGATTCTCGGCTTGTGGCTTAACTGGGGTTAACGAGTCATGGTGCAGTATTGAATTTGCCTCTGTGGCCTTAGGTCGTGAACGACCTAGTAAAGGTCGTAAGTCGGTCACGACTTAGGCGTAGTCGTCTTAACTCCTCGTCCCTCGAGTCGTTAAGTCATAGTCCCTTTAAGTTGTTGGACCGTTACTCCTTTGGGTCATTTAGGTTGTAATGACTTAAGTCGTAAACTTCCTTAAGTCGTGTCATCCTTAACTAGTAATATTATGCAGACCTTAGGTCGTCAGGCCGTAATGTTCTTAGGTTGTGAAGGCCTTAAGTCGTAGACCTTATCTCGTAGACCCTTTAACCCGTGGAGGCCTTAAGTCGTAGACCCCTTAACTCGTAGAGGCCTTAAGTCGTAGATCCTATCTCATAGATTCCTTAACCCGTGAAGGCCTTAAGTCGTAAACCTTAACTTGTAGAGGAAACTGGGTTAACACTTGCCCCTCGAAGCACATGCCTTAAGTCGTAAGTCGTGTGCTTCGACTCATCATAACCCTGGTGTGCCGATTCGAGTTCCACTTCCCTGAGGTATAAAATGCTTGGGTCGTTCCTCCTATTTCCTTCTTCCCATTACTTACCTCTGAGCTATTTCTGCCATTAACACGTCCTCGAGCTTTCGGAAACAAATTCAACCAGTTCATCTTTACCGTTGATTCAGTCCCTATAATCCTCATCATCGCATTGCGTAAGTAAATCCGCAGTTCATTTGATTCCGCGATAGCTATTAACTTGCGAATTTAATCCAGTTCCTTATACCACGCTTCATCACAATTGTTGCCACGATCGATTGCTGGTGAGCTCGAGGAAGTTTGATTAGGTTTTGGATAATTCGCGAGGAGAGGATAATGGGTTTCAATCTATTTATATTTTATTTTTATCAGGCTGTTAGGGGTTTGGAGAAGACGAGATAATAGTTAGTGGGTTCATCGGTTTAGGGGTGAGACGGTCTATGGGTTTAGGAGTGGAGATAAGGTTATTCGTCTAGTTGGGGCATGAGTTTTAGGTCGTAACTGAGTTAAGACTTAGAAGAATTTGTATCTTTCTGACTTGAAGCCTTGTCTTTCTTTTATGACTCACAATTCAAAGGACTACCGACTCAAAGCCTCAACGACTCAAAAGTGAAGCGACCTATCCTGTTTCTCCTCATAATTCTTTAGGTCGTGGACGAGTCAACCAGAGAACCAACGACTTAACTTAAACCGAAGAAAAATTCTTAACTCGTAGACGAGTTAGCACCTAAGTTGTTGTCGAGTTATCACTTGAGTCGTTTACGACTTAGCTCTTGAGTCGTCTACGACTCAGCACTTGCATTTTTAAACTCTGCTTAGACCTTGAACTGTTGCATGGATTTTGATCTGTTGAACTTTGCTGCATTCTTTTACAGATTACTTTAACTTGTGGGTTAACAATCTGTTTAATATGATATTTACAGAAAATTGGGACGAATATACTGCCATCAACCGCCCACATCAAATGACAGATTAGTTAATAACAGATAATTAACTTAAGTAAATTGTGTGAACGAAGTGCTATCGATTTCAAGTAGAATATTAAAGCAACACTGAAATAGTCAATTGAAACTGACCAGCCTGCACTAATATTATGCTTGAACTTTAAATTAACAAGTTCTGAAATTACCGTAGTCGATCAATCGTCGACCAGTTTAATTCCATTTTTATTTACTTGCTATTTTTATCAGTTTTGCACGACACTTCACACTTTTAGGAAACGTGCACCTTCATATTTGAATATCCAGTTGCTTGTGTAGAATGACTTCTCAAGAAGAAGATGCAACAGTTCAGACGGGAGAGGCAACTGTTCTTCCAGCTCCACTAGTTAATCCTCCCGAAAGAGTTCCTACTACACTATCATATAAAGTTTTTCGCCAGCTGTGTGCTCAGTTTGGCATTGCTGAATCAGATGCCATTCTTCCTGAGAGAAGTAACACTGCTGACATAGCACCTTCTGGCTTTGTGACAGTTAACCGGCATATGTGCCTAAGTGGGGGCGTTCCTCCTTTCAATGACTTTTTCCAACAACTTCTTCATCAATTGGCCATTGCTCCATCCCAACTACACCCCAATGGCTACGCCATTCTAATGGGGTTGTGTGTGCTATTTAGGAGAACACTTGATCGACTTCCGAGCTTTGATGAAATTTGTTACCTATGCTCCTTTAGCCGGACCAAAGATCATCCTTCTATTCCTGTTGTGAGAAGCGCCCGAAACCGCAAATTAATTGTTGGCCTTCCCGACACTGCTCACGGGTTTCTAACCCAGTTCTTCTTCGTTCGTTGCCCCCCGGGGTTTTATGCTCTGTGGAGGGAAGGAAGTAAGATCACCCATCCTTGCTTCGTTTGTTATCTGGCCTTTGTGAGACTGACCTGCTAAGTGTTAACTCTGCTTCTTTTATTTTCAGCGCTGCCTCCTCCCTCTAGGAATCCCAGTCACAAGTCGACTTTCGAGAGGCTTAAGGCCGTACCGGTTGAGGAGAGAGATATTCAATTTCTGTTGAAAGATGAGTTTCTGCATCAGTACGGACTTTTGCATACTTCTCGTTCTACGCGTCCTCATGAAATTCCAGACTCCCCAGCTAGAGTATTGGATGCCTCAGTTTCTACTAGCACATCCATATCTAAAGGACCTGCTCCTGAGACTTCGCTAGTGAAGTGTTCCACTTCTGTTGATGCTGCAGGGCCGTCTGACAAACTTGCCCCTGTTATCGAGGAAGAAGAGCCTCAGGGATCTTCCCATCATTCACAAGAATCTGGTGAAAAAGCTGAGAAATCCAGTCCTGTTGAGCAAAGCAGGGACGATACTTTCGAAGGACTGAGCGACCTTTTTGCTACTTCACAAGAGATCTTTAAAGAAGATCCTATCACTGCCGGGATTTCTTCTTCAGTAGTTGAAGCTACTTCTACTTTGCAACAGTTGCCGTCGACTCAAGAGTTGATGCTATCTATTACACCCACAACTACTCCCCAATTAAAGAGTGGTTCGTAGACTGAAGCGTGTAGTTTGCACATCACACACACTTAGAATTCCTGGCACTTTTATGCTCTCTCTTTTCTTTTTTAAACGTTTGAAGGATTCTCAAGTTTTATTTCTTCTTTTTAAATTTTAGGTTTACCAATGAGGCGAGGCAGCTCGTACTATGATGACTTTAAGCGATATGGGAAACGCAGCCAGTATGGCTATCAATCCTATCCTCCTATTCATAGAGAGACTGATGAAGAAAGGGCAGCCCGGAAGGCTCGGGAAAGACGTGATTATGAAGAACGCTTTGGAAGACCAGATAGTCGACATGATTCCTCCTACAGAGAGAGTGACTCCCTTAAACGCAAATCTCATGATGATAGAGGGAAGAGTCACACAACTGATGACTCGAGCAAACGAGCCAAAGTTATTGAGGAGCCAATGCCTGTGCCTTCAGAGAAGATTACTGCTCCTACTTCTTCTCAATCTCCTGCCCCTTCCCCTACTGATATCCAAGCAATCATTAATAGGCCATCTTACCAAGTTGGACCAGGTCCAGCCACTCTTCAACGCCGATTTCCTAATTGGTGTTTAAAAGGAGTTCGCTTTGACCTCGATCTGGTTCCCATAGATAAAAATGCTATACTACGGAACCTTGATGCAGTCAGAACCGATATTGAGAGGATGTCATCTTGGCAGAAACTCGTTGATGAGCTCCAAAGGGTGAATAGGGCCAATCTTGAAGCTATGCTTACCATGGAGAACGACAAAACTGAATGGCAAAAGATCCTTAAACAGCATGATGCAGAAATGAGGAGTATCGCCGATTATAATGAGAAACTTGAGGCAGAAGTTGGGAAACTTAAAGAGGAGCTTGCTACTTCTTCCACTTCTTATTCTCAAAGGGAAAGTGTGCTTCTTCAACAGGTGCGGGATGCTCATGCCGCGCAAAGGGATGCTGAGGCCAAGGCTGATGAGTTGGAGCAGATTATAGAGGGCAACCGTACTGACATTACTCAGTTGCGAGGACAAACTGGCCTTCAGGCTGCAGAGATTGAAAAATTGAAAGCCCAGTTATCCAAAGTCGAGAGAGAGCGGGATGAGGCTGTTGCGGGCAGAATTACCGCTGAAGAGGCCCATGAAGCTACCAAAGCTGATATTGGCTCGACACTATTTGATTTCTACTTGCAATGTATATTAGGGCGTGGCAGTCTTGCATTCCTGGGCCCCAAGTATGAGATTACCCTGGCCGAAGTGTGGGAGGCCGCACTAGATATGTTTAAAGGGGCCGGGTACACTGAAGAGGAGTTGGAGGTGCACTACTTAGACTTTGAGGCTCGCGTAGCCCTTGCCAGAGGGAAAGAGCAACTCGCCAGATCGCGGGTTGAAATAGTGGGGGAAGAGCATCAAGAAAAAGAAACAAATTTGGCTGTTCCTGTCACTCCTTCAACTTCGGTCGATGCTGGCATTATTGGCTCTAGCTCTTATGTACCGATCCCTGCTCAAGCTGATACCGGGGCCAAAATTACTCAAGTTACAGATGAATCGCAAGAGAGTGCTGAAGCCCCGGACTATGAAATTGATGTAATAAAGACAACTTCTGCAGGTAATTCCACTGTAAATTTCGCTCAAGTGGATTGCTCATTTACTTCACATGGGTTTAATGAGCTCCTTGACTATTTTCTCAACCTTGATGAGCCTTCATCTCCTCTCTTTACTGACTTTAACCTCTTTTCTTCTACAGAGAAAGTATCAAGCACCGCTCAGATTTCTCCTCCTCCGGTTATCCCTCCTCCGTCTCTCCAGGTGGCTCCTCCTTCTGCTTCTCAGCCCGGGTCGCAAGAGGAACAAATAGAAGCCCTCCACGGTTTAGACGATCCCATCGCTTCGCAGGAGCATAGAGACGAGGGACTTGTGGGAGGTGAGATATCCCCGGAGTGGACCCCTTCTGATGACATAACTTTGTCTAAACTTGCCACTCCGGGAAGTGAGTCTTCCTCAAAGAGGAGGAAAAAGCACGGAACGTCAAAGAGGAGGGGGAAGATAATCACTGTTACTGAAGGGGAGCCAGAAGTTGGACCAGCTGCACCTACCCCTCCTTCTTCCCTTGTGCCAACTGACCGGCCTGAAAAGCTAATCATTCGGCCGGGAAAAGGGTCCAAAGGTAGTAAAAAGAAGTGAACATTTTAGCTTTTTGCCTTTTGTATGTACTGGTCGAGAATTGTGCGGGTACCGACCCCCGCTTTTCTTTATTTTGAAACCTGTACCTGCATTTCGATTGAATAAAATGATCCTTTGTTTGTACAGACTTCTGTTTAAATGCATTTATTATTCATTTTTGCACAAGCTTATTTATATGATATTGCAGCGGGCTTATGGTATGTTGTTTGAGTATTACTTTACTGATGCGGCTATACTATTATACCATGTTGCCCCCGTACCTTAAGCTTGCTGCAATATCTTATACTTCGAGGGGACTTGCACTCTTATTTGCTAAAGAACAATTATTTTATTCTTTTTAAAGAAAATTTTTGTAGAGTACAACTCCCTTCGTATAAGTTTCTACGCTTTGTCGTTCGAAGAAATCACTCTTTTTTTTTTTTTTTTTTTTTTTACTTATGTGCATATTTTACCAAGTGAATTCTTCTATGTGGTAAAGCGGACCTCTGAAGGGCACTTTAACTTCTTCTTTTTTTTTTATATACAAAGTTGTACCTCTGAGGAGGGATTTTTCACGTTTCAACACTTGGAAGTTTTATTTCAATCTCGGTGAAACGTGTACCTCCAAAGAGTTGTGCCTTTGAAGAAAGCCTTTTCACGTTTCAACACTTGGAAATTTTATTTCAATCTTGGTGAAACGTGGGCTTCCGAAGAGGTCTTTCTTCTTGATTGCGCCCTTGAAGAGATCTTTCCTTTGAACTGTGTCCCCGGGAGGGGGTTGTACCTCTAAGGAGGGATTTTTCACGTTTCAACACTTGGAAGTTTTATTTCAATCTCGGTGAAACGTGTACCTCCAAAGAGTTGTGCCTTCGAAGAAAGCCTTTTCACGTTTCAACACTTGGAAGTTTTATTTCAATCTTGGTGAAACGTGGGCTTTCAGGAAGGTCTTTTATTTTGTCTCTGCATTTCAACTTTGGTGAAGTGAAATTCCGAAGAGCGGTTGTTACACTTCATCTCCTGGTGAAATGGGCCTCCGAAGAGGGCTTTTATTTTTGTTTGCATTTCAACTCTGGTGAAGCGAAATCTCGAAGAGCGGTCATAACACTTCAACTCCTGGTGAAATGGGCCTCCGAAGAGGGCTTTTATTTTGTTTGCATTTCAACTCTAGTGAAGTGAAATTCCGAAGAGCGGTTGTTACACTTCAACTCCTGGTGAAATGTGCCTCAAAAAGGGTTTTCATCGCCTGGAAGTTACTCTCTCATGGTTGGAGGGTCATGACTCCTCCAATCTTTTTTGTTGAGTAGAGAACTTTCTTTTTTGTGGCGTATGACCCATTAGAGGTCTTTATCCTCCGAAGAGTTGTGCCTCCGAAGAGGATTTGTGTTGCCGATGATGGCCTTGGTTGTTCCTTTGTCCACTTGCTTATGCTTTTTCAGTGATCCCTTTTTTTTACAAGTGACTCGTTTAATCCAAGGAAATGTACTTCATTGCCAGGCCAGTTCATGAGAACGAGCATCAGCTTCTTAATTGGATGTTTGTTTGTTCAAACGATCTCAACTTATTAGCAAAGGCCCGTTTCTATCGAAATCATAGGCTGTTCAATTGAAGTACTTCCTATCTAGGATTTGAATTCGGGGCTTTTGTGACTTGAAATTTGGCGAGAATCACTTGGTCCTTTCATGTGCAAGTTTCACTTCCACTGTCTGCAAAAATTTAAATCGACATTTCAGCAACACATTCTATGTACTTTTCATATCGAAAATAAAGCAAACATGTAATAATAATAAGGAACACGAGATTTATAGTGGTTCGGCCAGGAAATTGAGCCTACATCCACTTTATATTCTTTCATTATTTACTTGCATCAGTTTTACAATTGCTTTCAATTACAAGAATCATACATTTATAATTCTTTTTACAATATTTCAACAAAATTTTCAAGTAAAGTATGGACGCAAATGGTTGCTGTTCCATGCCCTTGGAATTTGATCTCCATCAACAGTGGTGAGTTTGAATGTGCCGTCAAGAAGCTTCTGACCTATTACATACGGTCCTCCCCAATTTGGCCCAAACACACCTGTCGCTGTCATGATTCTCTTCAGGACTAGGTCTCCAATCTCAAAGCTGCGTTGGCGAACTTTGGAATTAAAATGTCTGGCTATTCTTTGCTGATGAGCTGCAATTCTGAGATTAGCCTCATCTCTTTTTTCATCAAGGAAATCTAGCGCTTCAAGCTGTAGCCTTTCATTTTCCGCTTGGTTGAAATGGATCCTTCTGTGTGAAGGAACCTCTGTTTCTACCGGGATCATTGCTTCCGATCCGTATGCTAATGAGAAAGGAGTGTGCCCAGTCGCAGTTTTGTGAGTGGTTCTGTATGCCCATAGTGCAAGTGGTAGCTTATCGACCCAACCACCTTTTGCTCTTTCAAGTTGCTTTTCGATGGTTGATTTGATGATCTTGTTTACTGCTTCCACTTGCCCGTTTGCCTGCGGATGAGCAACTGCTGAAAAGCTTTTCTGGATTTTGAATCGCCTGCAAAAATCTTGGAATTCCTCGCTTTCAAACTGAGTACCATTGTCTGTGATTATTTTCTGAGGCACTCCATACCTGCAAATGATATTCTTGGTCACGAAACTTATCATCTTTTTAGAGGTGATAGTAGCCAATGGTTCAGCTTCAGCCCATTTAGTAAAATAATCAACTGCAACAATAGCATATTTAATCCCTGATTTGGCAGTCGGTAGCGGCCCAATGAGATCCATTCCCCAAATTGCAAATGGCCATGGACTGACCATTTGTGTGAGTTCAGTTGAAGGTGCTCTAGGAATTTTGGCAAATCTTTGGCATTTGTCGCACTTTCTGGAATAGCTTGCAGCATCATGATTAATTTCTGGCCAAAAATATCCGTATCGGAGAATTTTCTTTGCTAATGTTTGACCACCTGAATGATCACCACATTCTCCTCCATGTACCTCAGCTAGGATCGTTTTGGACTCTTCCCTGGATACACATCGAAGCAATGGCATTGAGAATCCCCGTCTGTATAATCGGCCATCCTGAATTACATAGCGAGAGGCTTTCCTTAGTAGCTTCCGTCTCTCTATCGAATTTTCTGGCAGAGAACCTCTGAGTAGGTAGTCCAGTATTGGAGTCATCCATGACTCTTGTTCTTGAGATACATTCATAATCCAGTCAATATCCATCTCGTCTATACTTGGTGCTGAAAGGAATTCTACAGGGACCAATCCCAATAGTTGAGTTTCACCAGAACTTGAATACTTTGCGAGGGAATCCGCCTTCATATTCTCTTCCCGAGGAATATGGCTTATTGAATAGTGATCGAGCTCACACAGAAGTTCCCAAGCCTTTGACAAGTAAGCGGGCAGGTTTCCCCCTTTCGTTTGAAATTCCTTCTTGACTTGGCATACAATAAGCTGAGAATCGCTAAAGATCTGTAATGCTCGTATGTTTAGTTCTTTAGCGATTTTCAGTCCTGCGATAAGAGCTTCATATTCGGCTTCATTGTTTGTTGAAGGAAATTTCAATCTTAGTGCGTAGCATAATGACCGACCTTCAGGAGTCTCAAGTACAACTCCGGCTCCAGAACAGTAATCATTTCTTGCACCATCGACATATAACTTCCATTGGATAGGGGAATTGTTGAACGTTTCTTCCTCACTATTACCCTTATCTGTAAATTCTGCAATGAAATCAGCTAAAGCTTGTCCATTGATTGCTTTCCGGGGATGATAAGTGATGTCGTACTGACTGAGTTCAATATTCCACTTTAGAAGACGACCCGAAGTTTCAGGGCGAAACAGGACTTGCTTTAAAGGTTGATCAGTGAGGACTCTGATAGGATGAGCTTGAAAATATTGCCTCAATTTCCTAGACGCAATTAGTAAGCAATAGGCGAGTTTTTCCAACTTAGAGTAATTCATCTCTGCCCCAGTGAGTCTTTTGCTGATATAGTAAACTGGATGTTGAATCCTTTTGTCTTCCCGTATCAGCGCTGCACTTAAAGCATGAGATGATACTGCCAAGTATATAAGAAGATCCTCGCCATCGCCAGGCCTAGAAAGTATTGGAGGTGTCTCCATATGGCGAATCAATTCATCAAAGGCTTTTTGGCATTCGGGAGTCCGAACGAAGTTCTTCTTTCCTTTCTTTAGGGCGTCAAAGAATGGGATGCATTTATCTGTGGCTTTGGAAATGAACCGACTCAAGGCGGCAACTTTTCCATTGAGACTTTGCAATTCCTTCTTTGTTCTAGGAGCTTTGACTTCTTTCAAGGCAGTAATTTGAGCTGGACTAGCCTCAATGCCCCTAGCGCTGACGATAAACCCTAAGAATTTTCCGGACTCGACCCCAAACGTGGATTTCAGAGGGTTAAGCTTCATTCTTATTTCCGGAGGACTGCGAACATTTCTGCCAAGTGTTCAATGTGATCCGCTGCTTTCTTAGACTTTACTAACATGTCGTCGACGTAGACTTCCATAGTTTTGCCCAATTGCGGTTTGAACATAGCATTAACAAGTCTTTGGTAGGTTGCCCCTGCATTCTTCAATCCGAAGGGCATAACTCTGTAGCAATAAAGACCAACATCGGTGATAAAGCTTGTGTCCTCCTGATCCGGTTCATGCATCATGATCTGGTTATATCCGGAGTAGGCATCCATGAAAGATAACAATTCATGTCCCGCTGTTCCATCTACCAGTTGATCGATCCTGGGTAAAGGAAAGCAATCTTTGGGGCAGGCCTTGTTCAGATCTGAAAAATCGATGCACACTCTCCATTTTCCATTAGCTTTCTTAACCAACACAGGATTTGAAACCCAATTCGGATATGTAGATTCTTTGATGAAGTTATTTTCCATGAGTCGATCAATTTCCTCTTTTAATGCTGCTGACCTTTCTGGACCTTGGGTTCTTCTTTTCTGTTTCACTGGTGTAAACTTTGGGTCGATATTCAGAGCGTGTACTGCAACTTTTGGAGATATTCCACACATATCAGCATGAGTCCAAGCGAAGACATCCAGATTTGCTTTCAGGAAAGATATCAAGATATTCTGAATTGATACATTAAGTTGTGAACCCACATTCAACACCTTATTTGGGTCCTTCGGGTCAACAGGTACCGGTACCGTCGTTTCAACCGGCACCACTCTATTCTCCCCTGCACTGGCTTTTCTGGGATCCATCTCTTTCCGTGCCCCGCTATGCTCGCCAGTGCAGGGTCCGCCCCGTAATTGCTACAAGGCTGGCTCTTTGATACGAACCGGGGTGGCCGCATCCTTTCCCATTTCCCTTTTTCTTGACTCTCGCAACTCTGTCAAATAGCACTCTCGCGCAGCATTTTGATCCCCTTTTATAACTCCTACTCCATTGTCTGTAGGGAATTTAATAGTGAGGCACCACGGGGCTAGGATAGCTTTGAACGCTGTGAGCGTTGGACGGCCAAGGAAAGCATTATAAGCAGAAAATTCATCGACAATCACAAATGTTTGCTTGCGGACTACTTTCCTTTCTCCTTCCCCAAGTTCTACAAGCAGATCGATGGTTCCTATTGGTTGCTTTGGCTCCCCGGTGAAGCCAGCGATTTTCTGCGATAAGGCTTGTACATCGACCATAGGGATTTTCATTTGGTCGAATGTCTTTTTGAAGAGGATATTACATGATGCTCCGCAGTCAATGAGAACTCTTCTGACAATGGCCGGTCCGATACCAGCTGAGATGACCAAGGGATCTAGGGTAGGAGCTTCGACACCTGAGGAATCTCTGGCTCTGAAAATAATATCATCACTGAAAGTTTTCTGTTGTTTCAGGGGCGTAGTGTCTTCTAAAACAAAGACGTCTTCTTCGGCTGGAACATATTTCAAAGCCCTGGCATATCTCTCCATCTCTCCCCAGCTCTTGCCAGCTGGGTAAGGTCCTCCTGTAACGACATTGATGATAGGCCTTCCAGATTCATGCCCCGTAGCTTTGTCACCTATCCTAGGCTGATGAACAGGAGCCTGTTGCCCCTGACTTGACGATGCAGGATTGTTGCTATTCTTTTTCACGAATTGCTGCAGCTTGTTTTCTCTTAGCAATTCTTCAATCAGATTTTTCAACTGGCGGCATTCATCAGTCTCATGACCGGGTTGATTATGGAAGCGGCAGAACTTCCCACTTTGTATAGCCTTTTTTCCGGTCCTCAAAGGGATAGGTTTAGGAAGGTCAACAGAATCTTTAATGGCAAGGTAGATATGCTCCGGCGTGTCTGATAAAGGAGTATACTCTGATGGTTTGAAGGATCGGGGCTTCTTCGGATTACTCTGTTTCTTCCCATTGTTATTTTCCCTTTTTTGCCCTACAGATTCATTCTTGCGTGGAGCAACAGTGTTATCTTCAGCTTTTTCCGACACTGCCTTCACCGGTACAGGACGGCTTTCCAGGCGTATGAATTCATCTGCCTTTTTGTAGAATTTTTCGAGGGAGGTTGGCTCCTTCATGTTTAACCATTTCCCAAATTCGCTCGACTTATCAATAGCCCTCATCAGATAAGTCAATATCATTCGCGGTTCAGCATTGTCCACCTCTGCCAGTGCTATATTAAAGCGGTTCAAGAAAGATCTGATAGATTCACCAGGATTCTGTTCTATACTTGACAATGACATGATGTCTTTGGCCTTTGAAGCATATAGTCTAAACTGTTCCTTGAACTTTCGGGTCAAGTCTGAAAACTGATCAATAGATCGGACTGGCAACTTGGTGAACCACAGTAGAGCCACACCTTCAAGGTATACGGGGAAATATCGGCACTTTATCTCGTCTGAGGCTCTGGCACCTGTCATGTGCCAATCATATTTATACAAGAATTCATTCGGATCACTTGTCCCTTTGTAAGCTGGGATAGTTGGAGGGACAAACTTCCTTGGAAACTCCGCCTTTAAGATTTTCTCAGTAAATGGAGTTTTACTTGGGGCGAAACCCCATTCTTTCTCATCTTCAACCCTTTGCATACTTTCTCTCATGATTTGCCGGACCATTCCAGAAAGATACTCCTCATCATGTCGAGTTCCAGATCCACCAACCTCAGGAAGCGTTTGCTCAAAGGGACTGGCAGCCCTTTCTGGAGCATTCCTCTCATTAGCATCATGAATGTTTCCAGCATAATTCCTTCCATTACCAGCCGGTTGATTGTTTGCCCCGAGCAAATCATTCAACTTATTCAGAATTAGAGCATTTTGGGCACTCTGAGCTTCTAATTGTGCATTCTGGGCGTTTATCTGCTGGTTCAGTCCTAATATTACAGCATCCAACTCTGCTTTCGTAACCCCAGCAGACGGAGTGGGTTGATTAGGTACAGGGGAAGCGGAGGTTCCCTCTTGAATATTCCCAGATCTGACAGATCTACTCTTCCTTCCAGGAGCCATTATCTCGGATAGACTTCTGGTTTTCAGGGAAATTCTCTCTACAAACCTCTGTGAAGCAATGATGATAACCTGCCTGAGTTCAATTCTCAGTGAAAGCACCAAAAATGTTAACGCTAAAATTTGAACGCTAACACCCCGATGTATGAGTTGTAGTTGTGAAAGCACCACCCGACGACTCGGGAACAGATTACAAGCAGATAATAGCAGAAAAGCGGTAAACAACAACAATTTTATAGTGGTTCGGCTTAAGGGTATAGCCTACGTCCACTTTAAGTACTTTTATTAATAATCTCGTTACAAGCTGATACAATTCTTCCCAAATACAATACACTTTGAATTACAAGAGACTTAGAACAAGTTGCTTAAACTTCGATGAAGATGAGAGTTTTCGAATCCATGTTGGATGTATGTGATCTCTTCTTGAAGTTGTTTGTAGCGTTCTTAATGTCTTGAGAGCTTCAAGTGTTGGATTGGATTGGTTTGGAATGCAGCAGAGTAACGGCGTTTGAAGAAAATGAGCCCAAAAGTTCCCTTCTAGTTGGAGCTAGGGTCGTATTTATAGGCAATTCTAGGCAGGAAACATTACCAAGTCCTAAGTCGTAACCGACCTAAGTTGGGTCGTGGACGACTTAAATTAAGTCGTGGGTCAGTTATCACTTAAATGCTGGGTCGAGACCTCTTCAAGGCATCCCTGCTGAACCCTAGATATATCACAAGTCCTAAGTCGCAAATGAGTCAACCGGTCCTCTCATAAGCGATGCGGCCTTAAGTTCGTAGTCTTAAGTCGTGTATGACTTATCATATGTCGTAGGTCGTGACCGACCTAAACTGATTCTCGGCTTGTGGCTTAACTGGGGTTAACGAGTCATGGTGCAGTATTGAATTTGCCTCTGTGGCCTTAGGTCGTGAACGACCTAGTAAAGGTCGTAAGTCGGTCACGACTTAGGCGTAGTCGTCTTAACTCCTCGTCCCTCGAGTCGTTAAGTCATAGTCCCTTTAAGTTGTTGGACCGTTACTCCTTTGGGTCATTTAGGTTGTAATGACTTAAGTCGTAAACTTCCTTAAGTCGTGTCATCCTTAACTAGTAAGATTATGCAGACCTTAGGTCGTCAGGCCGTAATGTTCTTAGGTTGTGAAGGCCTTAAGTCATAGACCTTATCTCGTAGACCCTTTAACCCGTGGAGGCCTTAAGTCGTAGACCCCTTAACTCGTAGAGGCCTTAAGTCGTAGATCCTATCTCGTAGATTCCTTAACCCGTGAAGGCCTTAAGTCGTAAACCTTAACTTGTAGAGGAAACTGGGTTAACACCTTGCAAATCTCCATTATGTTGAGTGGAACCTAAAGATCATTTAATTCTTGGGCTAAATATGATTCGAAAGGCATCTGACAAGCTAACAAGGATTCAAAAACGTATAATGGAAGCGCAAAATCAGCAAAAGATATTTGCGGATGAGAGGCTCAGGGATATAGAGTTCTCAGTTAGTGAGTTTTCGTGTATCGGCTACGGTACATGTTGTATTAGGGTAGTATAATGTAACAACCTAGAATTTTTAATGTTTTGAATAGAGAATGTTTAATTTATTTAAATATTCAAATCTAATTCGTAGTTAATAAATATTAAGAAAATAATTTTGTTTATAGAAATGAATCTATTTCTATTATAGTATTTTTAATTTAATTTATTTGATTTTTCTCCAAAAATATTAATTTGGAAAGTAACTAAATTGTCATTTGATGATTTTTGGGCAAACAATGATATTTTTGTAATTTTACAAAATAAGATAACCAATGCATATTACTATTGTTTTGATATCATGTCACATTTTTATGCACGATCATAATTTTGTTTTGTCATTCACAACTTGTACGTGAACAAATTGCTATGTAGCAAGATAACAAAAATTGTATAATAAACCAAACATCATACCCTAAGACAATTCAAAACTTTTAGACTTTTCACTCTTTCCCTCTTCTTTTACTTTCTGGCAAACCAAATCAAATGTAAATCCAATTTCTTCACAAATCAATATAAATTCATATACTTAACTAAAAATTGCAAAACAAGAATCTTTGGATCCGTATAGTAGAGACTAGAAATGTATGTGCTTATAGCTGGTTGCGGTAGTGTTTGGTGATTGTTGACGTGAATATAGTGAGTTAGAGTTTTGCTCTTTTTGAGATTTAGGTGGAGTTAAGGCATGGCATTGATAGATTTGGGTTTGCGGCATAGAGGAGTTCATGTGAAAGGATTTTGGGATGGTGTGGGCTCTAGGGGAAGACATGCGACATTTGCACATGCATCAAGAGAAGCACTAGGTTTCTTTTCACATGGAGGATGTTGGAGGTGGGAACAAAGGCACGGTCGGCTCGAACTCATGAAGAGAAGCATGTTGGAAGAATTGACATATTGATTCATTGAGGATTAAGTAAGGGAGAGAAGAAAGAAAGTTCAGCAATGGGGGTGGAGTTGCACAATGTGCATGAATTCATTTTGGGGGGAAGAAGATGTTTTGGTTTGGGGTAATTAAAATTTGAAAGCAATTAGTTTGGTTAATTATATTTTAAATCTCAAAATCTTATAAAAATTATACCTTCTCCATACGAGGTCTGATCGAGAAGCGGTCTTTTGCATTGCACTCGTAGGATCGATATCAACGCGCTAGAACTAGCTTCGTTGAATTTGGAGCAGGTAGAATTTAGGACTAAAATTGAATGTCATTCGATTTAGTTCAAACTGGAATGCTTAAGCATCAGCTATAATTTCAATGAGTTGTCTCATATCCAAATGAATACTGTTATGATATATAGTAGAAAAAAATATTTTTTTGTGTTGAAATAATTTATTGGCTTGGTTTGGTTAAATATCCGCTATTAAAAAGCGATGACGTATAAAATGAGATACATGGAATTTTGCAGACAATTCAGATTTCTCACCGTTATGATTTATAATTCCAGTTATATATATATTATCTTGATTCCATTTATATACCTATTATATAGATTGTTAAATGTCAAAATTTGGTAGTTGTCCATATTAGTTGTGGCATTGATATATATTGAAAGTTGAACCTTTTTAATGATAAAGGTAGTAATAGTATTGGTTAAGTGCTATAGCAGCTATTGGCCTCGTTAATATTTTGAAATACTATTAATTGTTATTTTGATATAGAATGGTTTTGATTTGGGAAATGATTTTAAAATCTGTCACTTTTTTGAATTTCTATGATATTTTATTTAAAGTGGGTTTTTGAACTTCTCTATTTGCTTCAACCTCTTTTATTATTATCTTCTAATGTGTGTGTGTGTATTTATGTAGATGTTTTACAATTATTATGGAAAGTATTTATCTTTATAGAAAAGTTATCATATTAATGGATGTTTATTTTAAAGGGTTTATCTTTTATTTTAAAGTGATTTTGTGTTTTTAGAAGAAGGTAGAAAATTTTGGAATAAATATTTATGAAACATTTTATATAAGATGTTGTATAAAAGGATAGAATTATAATTTTTATTTTAAACTAAAAGAATAATTTTATAAATATTATTTTCAAATAAAAACTGTATTATAAATTTTATTTTAAATTAAAAGTAGATTTATAAATAATATTTTAAAAGGAAAATGATACCATTTTGAGGATTTGGATAATAAATCATATTTATTCATTTATAGTAATATATGAAATGATCGTTTTATGAAAGTAATAGGTCTTATTTAGGAAATGAAGATTTGTTTTAATATAAAAGGAGTTTTATAAATATAGTTAAGGATTTATAAAAAAATTATAATTATGTTTTGAGATTTATAGAAAAAAGTTTTATAAATAAAAAGAAAAGGAGTTCTACAAAAAGTGATTTATAAATATATTAGGAGATTTATAAAAGGAGCTTTATAAATGATATTTTATTAAAGAGTCTGTAAATATAAAAGAGTTTTATAAATAGAAAGGAGATTTATAAGGAACTTCATGGAAGGGTTTATAAAGAGAATTTCTATAGATAGAACGAGACTTAATTTCCATAAATGATCAATTCAAATTTTCGAGGTATTGAAACTTGTCTCTGTCTTGAGAATTATGAATGTGCATCGAGGTAAGGATGGGTTTCTAACTTATCCCGTTTCATTGTTAATTGAGAAATAACATAGTTTGAAATCGGGAAGTGGTGGTAAGTATATTTACTGTAATTTCTATATGATCTATTGGTTACACTAAAAGAAAAGAGTTTTAGGGTTTATTATTATCATTATTTTATGACATTTATTTTTACCCGATTAAGTATGGTTTTGTAAAATGAAATCTTTCTTAAGATTTGTGAATATACTTATACCGTTAAGATAAGTATACGAGTATATTTTTAAGTATTGAAAATATAGTGTTTCATCAATATACTTATACTATTGATATATAACTATATGAAAAAATTTCTAAGCTTTGAAAGCTCATTGTTTTGTAAGTATACTTATGCAATTGAGATAAGTATATCAAAATTTTTTAAGTATTAAAAGAGTAGAAAAGATTTGTGAATATATCTTCATAAATGTATTTCGATACAAGTATTTACAAAGTGGTTTTAATTAATGAAAGAATTAATTAAAGAGGATTAGTGTATGCTTATGTGCTTACCCAATGTTATTATCCTTTTGGAATTAAATCTCTAGTCGAATTTTTTGTTATTTGATAGTTAAATAACCGACTATCAAATCTTGGCTAGTTTTGAACAATTGTCGTCAATTCGGGGAGACTAGGATCAGATGTATTATTTGAAAACCATTTGGAACCATCATATGCATTCGAATAAGAGACATATTGAAGATGATCAAAGACAGAGTTCTTTGAAGTGCATGAGCTACTTTCTACTAATCCTAAGATGTGGTAGAAGTAGTGCCATTGGTTTTTTAGGCACAGAACAACTTGTATGGATGAATGCTGGCGCTGCATTATTACCTAAAGAGTAGTGTTAGCATTCTAAGTGGGATTTTCTATAAAGGTAAAATTTAGCCTCAAACCTCAGAATTGGGACTGACAAAAATAGAGGATATGCAGCACGACTTTGTGGATCGCATCCAATAGGGTATGGGCATCATCCTTTTATATCACTATTTATGGATTTGGTATGTGCATGAGAGCTCTCTCGAAAAGATTGCGAAGCAACCATGAGGTTGGCATATTCGGTACTATCTATTAAGGGATAGGCTGGCCTTGTGTTAGCAGTGGTCCATGTGAGGCTCTTGGTACATTTTCTACGGGTATACAGTGGCAAGCATTACCCCTATGCTTTGTCATTGAATGAAATCCATTCTCAAATACATATCTTTACGGACTTATGATATATCAGAAGATTTCTTATTAAATGGTTTGCTTATCATAAGCTAAAAAACTGTCTATGTTTATATGTAGTGTGGTTTTACGAATTACTTTTATTATGAAAGGTTTTGCAATATTAAATTCCATATGATATGTGTTTCTCATGCAAATTTACCAAACTAATCGAGATGTTATTTTCTTATAGTGCTTGGTGACATATCTTATTTTCAGATTCAGTTATGGAAGCTTTGTAGATTCAAGAGTTGAATTAGATGCCTCCAAGATGTATTCATGTATATTTTATCTATGCTACATTTGTTGTTTGTATTTATCAGCAATTATGAGGATAGGTTGTTATAAATGTCCAGGTTGATGATAGATTAGTGTACTTTGATTTCTGTATTATTACATTTTTTGCTGCAAAGAACTATTGTATATTATATACTACTCTTCATGATGTTAGATTATATTATGTCTTTTCTTTTTTTTCCTATGACAGTTTGTCTTTCTGACACTTGAAAGTTAGGCATAAGAATACCATGGATGTATTAGTACCGACTTTGAGTGTCAGAAAGGTAGATCCTTACACATGGTATTGGAGCTTAGGTTGACCGTATACTTAGGCTTTGGTGAGGTAGACTCGTTAGAGATGTGGTTAGTAACACATTAGAATGAATTTGAGTGTGTGTATGTGAGGGTGTGAGTGAATATTTGTTAGCACTATAAAAATATTTTATACTGGGTTGATAATTTCAATGATGACTGCAGCATCATCGGTGTTCATTTTCAAGTTTCAAAGTGATGGCTTACTACCATAATAGTTTTGTTTCATAGTGTTTTAGTAAAACTAATTTTGTTTAAAATTAAAAAAGTATGATTTGATATACAAAAGGAGACATGTATATTATTATCATTCTTATTGTTATTTCAAATAAGAGTTGGAATAAAAACTGGGTGTTTAATTCTTAAATTTCAATTAAGTTATTATATGCAGTCTGTATCCTATACACTAGGATAGGTCGTTTTGTGTATCTCATTATGGTGCATTGTTTTGGTAATTTTCATTTGTTGACAAAATGGAATTTTCGATGATTTTGGACAGTCGAAAACTTCTGAGTTAGTTGGGGACTTGAAGCTAAGTGTTTGGTGAAATTTTAAGAAAATAAGTTTTTGTAACTTAATAATTGTAGAAGATAGTAAGTCAAACAAATTTTAAATTTATTGAATATCTTGGTTAAGTAAAAAATTCCAATATTGTTTTTACACTCTTAGGACGTAGAAGAGTGTTATATGAATATGAACTTGAGTTATAAAATGTAAATAAACTTAAGAGAAGCTTTATGAAACGTTTCACAAATGATTTTAGTATTAAAGAAAATTTACTATAAGTAAAATTAATGTGATTTACAATGATAAGTAATTGGTATAGTTAAGAAACCAATGGAAAAAATATGTATGTTTTACATAGATCATTTTATTCGCATAATTGTTTTTGATCCAGATTCAAACTACATGATTTTGAGGTGATATACAGCGGTTCGAACAAGCATTTTTTACTGGATTATTAATTGAGAACACTTAATAAGGATGATTTGAATATAAAGTTTTCCATCATGGTATATAACTATGTAAGAAGAACAAAGGTTTCTAATCAAGTAACCTGATCGGGGTCCACACTAGGGGTGTCGAGTTAGCGATACTAGTTCGAAAGTGAAATTTATGTGATCGAGCGAGTGATCAGAATTAATATTACATATAAATAACATATGTAAATTGTACGAGCTTTAATGTAATTATATTCTTTTAACGATAGAAAATGCAAGTTATATGGTTAGATATTATTTGCAAGTGAGACACAGGTACATGGAAGCAAATGCTAGCTTGCGGCTTTTAGTTTCATGAGTAGAGTTTAATTGGTCGACTAAAAGATGCATGTATATGTTTTTGTCAATGATTCTATGCCCTGGATATGGGAGGCCGTTTTAGGCTTTTGTATTTTCGTTGATTTGGGCTAATTATGGCGTATTTTAATTAGTTTTTCCAAATCAAGCCGCGCAAAGGTGGTGCTGCCAAAATTTTCCTTAACTTTAGATTCTTTAGAGTTTAATAATTTATTTTTATTAATTATTACTTTAAGTTTAAGAATGATAAGTATTTAAAGCTTAAGGGTGAGAGGACGTTTTCCTTCCTTGAGGAATTTCGGGGACGAAATTCCTCAAAGATGGGAAGAATGTAACGACACAAAATTTTTAACGTTTCGAAGATGGAATGTTTAATTTATTTAAAAATTCAAATTTGACTCATATTTAAGAAATAATAAGAAAATCAATTTTTAATAAAGCAACTCAATTTTTATTGTGGTATTTTTAATTTTATTAATTTTTCCGTAAATTATAATTTGGAAAATAATTAAATTATCATTTGATGATTTTTTGAAAGATGACCGTATTTTAGTGATTTTACAGAATAAGATACCCACGTATATTATATTTTTTTGAGATCATGTCGCATTTTTGTACGCGATCATATTTTTGTTTTGTGGTTCACTATCCATATACGAATAGATTATTATGTAGCAAAATATCAAAAATTGAATAATAAATCCAACAACAAACCCGAAGGCAATTCAACAGTTTTATACATTTCTCTATTTGCCTCTTCTTTTACTTTCCACCATACCAAATCAAAGAAAATATAAATCCACTTTCTTCTAAAACCAATATAAATTCATATATTTAACTAAAAATTGAAAAACAAGAATCATTCAATTTGTAAGAAGAGATCTACAAATCTATATGTTTATGGCTAGTTGCGGCAGAGTTTGATGATGATTGACGTGAATATAGTGAGCTAAGGTATCTTTATTTGAGATTTAGGAGAGTTAGGCTTGGCACTGATAGATTCGGGTTTGTGGTGTGAAGGAGTACGTGCGAAAGGATTTTGGGATGGTACAGCTCTAAGGGAGACGTGCGACATTTGCATGTGCATAACGAGAAGTGCCAGGTCTCTTTTCACATGGGGAAGTTGGAGGTGGAAACAAAGGCATAATAGGGTTCGACTCGCGAAGAGAAGCACGTTTGAAGAACGATGTATTGATTCATTGAAGATTAAGTACGAGAGAGGGGAAGGAAGGTTCGACAATGGTGGTGGAGATGCACAGTGTGCATGAATTCATTTTAGGGGAAAGAAGATGTTTTGGTTTGGGGTAATTTAAATTTGAAAGTAATTAGTTTAATCGAGATGCGATTGTAATGTGATCCAATCGAGACGCGATGTAACAACCCTATATTTTGTAATTATTTTATTGTATATTTTAATTATTTTTAATGTAAGATTTTGATTTAAAAACTTATTTTACTTATTTGAAATGATTAAATTTATTATTTAAATATAATCTTGATTTTTATATTAGTTATAATTCCAAACTTGTGTAAGTTGAATATTTGCGTGAAATGCTGATTTTGGTCAAAATAGTCAAACTGTGACTTTCAACTTAAAATTTTAAAAGTTTAAAAATTTAATTTTTTTTTCTTTTATTATGAAAGTACATAAAATTCTAATAACACCACTTTTCGTTTCGTTGAATTTGGATGTAAATTGTGAAAGTTATACCCTTTACAATACTGTGCGTATATAGGGTAATTTACAATGACTATTTTAAATTGTATAAGTTACTTCTTCTTTGTTATATTTTACTTTAATATGTGATAATATGTTATATTATGTATATTTTGACTTTTAAGTATTTTTAAAATGATAATATAAATTTTCTAAAGTTCATTTGAATTTATTTCTAATTTTAAAGCCTAGTCTACAATTTTAAGCCATTTTCTTAATTTAATTATATATAATTAAAATTTATTTATTTATTTTATGCACTCACTTTTATTTGCTATGTTTTACTTTATTTTATTCATTTTACATGTATTCAAATTAAAGTAAATTTTTCCAAAGTATATTGAAGTTATTTCTAATTCTTAAGTCAAGTTTTCATTTTCTATGCTATTTTTCTTATTTTAATCATATCTAATTAATATTTAATTATTAATATATTTTTTATCTGTTATACTTTCGAATTTTAACTGAGATTTTAATTATTTTCAGTTATTTAGATGTATATAAATATATATGAGAAATTTGAAAGGGTTAAAGGCTAAGAAACGTAAAAACGTTTCACTGTTTCTTTTGCAGTTTCTTTTGTCATCAATACATCTGTTTTTTTGGCATTTCCCTATAACATCTCCAACCGACTTCCCTTGCTCAATTGTCACGAAATTTTTCTCTTTCTCAACCCTAAAAAAAAAATCATGGCCTCCTTGTTCAAAAACTTTGGTAAATCTTCTTTTCTATTTCACTTTTTCATTGTTTTATATTGATTTGCACTTGTCTCTTCCTCTTCTAGGTTCGGCCTTACCCCCTCTCCAGCCCCTGCTGCCTCCACCACCACTGGAACCCATCACCACCACCTCCTCCTCACTGGCCATCCCAAGCCGAGCCACCCTTGGTGGTAGATCTATCACCAAATACAATATAATTCACCTACATGACCTAACCGAGCAAATCTATGTATCCACCAACTTCCACCACCCATGGCCGCCACTAACACCACCTCCACCACCTCTAGCACCACCTGTACTCTAGGCCACACCATCCCCTTTGACCCCAAAGTATAGGCCATGACCATACTAGCCTTGACCGTGCCTTGTAGTGCCTTGAAAATCATGTGTATGTTGATTGTTGTGTTGTTTTCCCTTCTCCACACTTTTGCACCATGTTAACCTATGTTAGGCCGACCATACCCAACCAAAACCTGATCCAAATCTTACCTTAGACCTGTAGTATACCTTATGGCTGAACCTAGAGTGTGTTGGAAGAAAGTGCATAGCAACTCTGCCTTGATTTATGTAGTTATTTCTAGCCTAGTTTTGTCGTTTTTGAATGGAAAACTTATGTATTATTGTATTGTTTTGGGTATATGTTTACAAGACAAATATCAAGGCTCTCCATTCATTCAAATCAAAAGTCATGTTATGTCGTGCTTGTCGTGCTTTTGGAATCACACTTGTGATTGTTGTTTTGGTCTTCAGCTTGAAAAAGGGAGTCTTTCTCACTCTGACATTTATACTTATGAAAAGTGAATTGATGACAAGTGTTTAGTAATATAAATTGTTTATGCAAGTTAATGATGATCATATGATATGCTATGCCATGTTATTACCATGTTATTACCATGTTAAAACAGTTAATTTTCACCTGATATCTGATATATGACTGTATATTGTGATATTGACATTGTTTATATTATTCCTGTATATGATCACACTGCAAGTTCCCTGTTAGAAAAAAAAATGTTATGGGCTGAAATGATAGGCCTGATTTATTTTATTTAATTTATTTTAACTTGAGATTGCGGGTTTGAAATGATAAAACCCGGATTTTCTTTGTAAATTATGGGTTGAAATGATATATTACCCATATCACTTTACCTAGCGTAGAAAATTTTATACAGGCCCGTAGTTAAAATATGCTTTTCTAAAAATTTTAAAATATTTTAGAAATTTAATTATTATAATATTTTGATTTGAAATTTAATAAAAGTAAAATTTTTGTAAAATATTATTGATTTTCTGAATAATTGTAAGTGAAATGAATTAATGTAAAAGTTAGAAATTTTGAACGTAAGTTATTTTGGAAATTTTGATTTAATTTTAGTTGGAAATTTAATTGAGCATGAAATTATGAAAAATTTATGATAATTTGAATTTAAATGAATTTAAAATGATTTTTATCATATTTATGATTTTTTAATAAAGTTGAAATGTGAAATGAATAAATATTTTAAGTTGAAACTTTGAAATATAACTAGAATTGGAAATTTATGAAATTGACGTAAAGTGAACTTTTAGTTAAGCAAATAAAAATAAAACTAAGTTATATTTGAGAATTTGAACTTAAGTGTTAAGTTGAAATTTAATGTAATGGATTTTAAAATTGAACATTGCATTTTAATAAGTGGATTATTATTAAATCTTGATTTTTGAATGGAAATTTAACCCTGTAAAATCATGAACTTGAGGAAAATTAAATGATGTTATAAATGTGAAAATGTATGACTTTATAAGTTAAAAATGTTTTAATAAAAATATAACTGGTTGAGAAATCTTATTGAATATTTGAAGTTAATTGACTGCATTTCCGAAATGATATTAATTACAATGTAAATGATATTACAGCAATTGTAAATACTGTAGTTGATGATAATGAACTAAAAAAAAAGGCTAAAAAAAAACTATTATAGAAATTGTTGTAAGTACTATGATTTTTGAATTTAACTAAGTTTATTTGAAATTTAGGAAAACTCTATTACAACATTTTTAAACGTTGTCTTTTGTTAAATTGAACTGTTTTGAATATAACTTTCCGTAGAGTTTTCTAAATGACGCGAAAAGTGAATTTTCACTGTTTTGATAAACTTAAGTGAATAAATGAAATTTGGAAGTTGAAATTTTTGGAAATTTAATAATTTAATTATTAAGCATAATAACTTCATTGAAATGGAAAAAAAAAGAATTTTTGGAATATAAACTGTTTTAAAATATGAATTGAAATGGTATTTTAGATTGAATAAAATGAATAATGATTCGAAATGAATGAAGTTTTGAAAAGATACGATATTTTGATATATTAAAGTGATTTGAAAATGAAGTTTTGAAAGGATATGATATTTTGATATATTAAAATTATTTGAAACGAAGTTTTTAAAGATATGATATTTTTGATATTAAATGAATTGAAAAACGGAGTTTGAAAGATAGGACATTTTGATATTAACATGATTTAAAAAGAAGGTCTGAAAGATATGATATTTTGGAACTGAAAGGTAGTGTTGAAAGGGTATGAAAATTTAATATATTGAAATGGTTAGAAATGACTTGATATTTATTTTGATAAATATTTGAATTGAAAGATATTTTACGATGATATATTGAAATGGTTTTGGAAATGATTTAATCTTTATTTGATAAAGATTTGGATTGAAAAGGATATTTTATTTTGAAGTATAAAATATTTTTAAAGTTATAACTACGGGTTATAATAACGATGGGTTGCTAAAGAGACCGGGATCGGATATTGTCTTATAGCCGGCCAATACCGAAAACCACTTTAACAACTGTGTACGCGGTGGAGATTCCAGAATGAAGTAGGATGGTGGCGACGTTCTCGAGGTATATTACGTGGACCCAACTCCTGTGAGTTGACATATATGACTAAAATAGGAGCTATACCGGGCTACACAAAGGGTCGCACCCTTTCATCGAGCATGCTCCATCGGAAACCATTCTATTACTGTTGTGATTGGATTCGGTGGCGCCACTTTGATTCGGGGGTATTGTTCGAGGTGGGCGGAAGCTGCTGGCTTGCCGTCACCACCGGTCCGGGAGAGCAAACGGTGTATCCACCCTGGCATTGCCTCGCGTGCCGTGTCATATCCTTATATCGAGCCCACTACGATTTTGGTTTTAAAGATCCGACCGCGTTAAGGTTCACCATCCCCTTAACGCTATTTTCTATATGATTATACTTTACTGATTAGACACTACCGTATATAGCGTATATTACTACATAGTAAATAGTTTAACGGATCCTTAGAGGATGGGCGGTCCCAAGCATCCTTTAAGTTACTGATGCATTTTGTTACTGTTCACTTGAGTTGATTTACAGTTTATAAGTATTTATGTCCTGACTCGAGGGTTTTGTATTTTGCTTTACGCTCGGGTCAGATTGATTGAGTTAGCATTCAAGATTCACCTTCGGAGTTGGAGCTTTCCTTGAAGATCCAGCCATCTATTTTGTTTCAGCATCTAGTGTTTCAGTGATGTATCTGATTTGTACCTGATGTATCTTGTCACTCTTCGGTTGTATCTTATTTAACCCTGTTGTATCTTATATTTTATATAGTAGCTTCATGAACTACTATCTCTTTTTCTTCCGCTGCATTATTATTACTCTGTGTCTGTGATATGTGATTTTATTTACTGTATATTCTGAGGTTTGCCAAAATTTATTTACAACGCGGTATTTTGAGCAATTCAATTCCGGCATGAGTGTCTACCTATACACTTATAATGGATGCGGATGGTTGAAAATATCTGGTCGTAACAGTTGGTATCAGAGCTTTGGTAGCTCTAAGCATAACTCAGCATATGGAGTGAATGTATTTACAGAATCACTTTCATTCGAGTTTGAGTCTCTCTCTTTTGACTCGATTCCTTTGTATTTTGGAACGTTCCCTATAGTTCCAAAATCCATTCGTATCCCTCACTATTCATCTTCTTTTGACTCTGGAGTATTCCATAACTCCGCTTCGAATGATCTTTCTAGTGAGTCGGCGATCACGCCAATTTCAAATTTAATTGAAAAGGGGGAAAACTCCTTTGCAGTTAGCATCGATTCACCAGAGATTCTTATCTATCCTTGGTTTAGATGCTAATATCTTTTGTTATTTCAAACTCTAACTTTTGAGATCAAATGTAGATTTACCCTAGAAAATTCAACATTGATCTTATTCTTTAAGTCATGGTTGACCCGGTTAAGGTTGCCCGTGATTTATATAAGCTTATCCATCTTCCTATTATGTTATTTAATCATGTCATCCTTGTTTCCAACTTATTTTTAAATCATAATCTCCTTTGATTTGTGTTAATAAAAAATTTGAATCTCTACCCTTCTTTGAAAATCTATTCATGTATAGTGTATTTGTAAACTAGTATTTAAAATTAAAATGTTTTATATATTGTGTTGTTAGAGTTGTTGATGTTAAGTTGGGTTTCTGATCGATACGTCTGATCAGCGCTATCGATAAGATTTCCAAAACACTTTGACAGAACAAACGGACACAATATATTTAAAAAAAAATTTGGTTAATGAAATAAATTTTGATATAAGTTTATGGAACTTAATGAATTGATTTAAGTTGACAATTTGAAATGATAATACTTGATTTATCATTAATTGTTCTACAAATGAATCTATAAATTGTTGCTTATAAATTGATTTGGGAACTTAAATGAATTTAGAAAAAGAAATTTGATAATTTAATTTCCGATGGTTTCAAACCTTGTGTTTATGTTTTAAAAGGTTATATTATTTAAAGTATTTTCAAATAGAATTTGTTTCCAAAGAATTTTATAGTGCTTTTCTCTTTGTCGCTGGAAAATAACTTCGGTGATGATCGCGACATCATCGACGTTCATTTTAGAGTTTTGAAGTTAAGAGACTGTTCTGTAGTCTTGCAACAGCTTTGTTTTGGGGAATTTAATTTGGTTTGAATTATCTGAAATATGACTTCATTTATAATATATATGTATATATATAGATATATGATTGAAATTTGATTTGACATATTATGTATATATTATTACTTATCTCTAAATGGTTTGAAGAAATCGAAAATTTAATTCTTAAATTTTATTTTAAAGAATAATTCGAAAAGAAAAAAATCAATCAATCTATCAAAATTTTGGATGAATATCAAGCATGAAATGATTTAATTGGAAGGTTTATTTGTATAATACAATTGCATTCAAATATAACTTACCAAAATTTCAGAAGTTAAAAATGTAATGGATAATATACAATATAAAAAAGATGTATAAATAAAATTTGAGTGGTTATAATAAATGATATAGACTTAAATTTTAAGTTATAAAATGATTAACAGAGTTAAAGAATAATAAAGGGTAAATGAATAACTTACAATAAAACAATGTTAGAAGAACTAAGAATAAAATAAAGCAGTTATAATAAGTGTAAGTATATTTAACATCAGTGGTGAATATATTGAGACGAATAAATTTAAGTTTAATTAGGAATAAAGAAGAATTTAATTTATTAAGTACAATGTGAGTGTAATAAATGATTATTTTTCAAACCCATGGTTCTAAAAATTGTTAATTTAAGATGATTGGGTAATAAGATAATGAAATTTGAGATAGTTAAGATTTAGTTAACTTGTGTAAAGATTTATTCTCTGTTTAAGTTGAAATCTCCATACTTTCAAATTCATTTCCTTATTTTGTTTTTCAAACTATCTTTTGGTTGTCCTTATCATCCTTATCTTGCTATAGATCGGTATAGGCATCTTTCTATAATATTTCTGTTTAGAAATCTTTCTATAATCTTTGACAGACCTTTGGTAATCATTTTGAATCTATTTTGCGTGCTTGAGTTCTTGATTTTGGAGAATCTTGGAAAGGTCACATCCACCTTGTTAAACTTACCTATAACAACAGTTATCAGGTATAACTTCAATCTTCTTGTCATCTATCTTAATCCTATTTCACTCTATCTTTTCTGTGCCCTTCCATACCTCATTCCTTTTCGGGGACGAAAAGTTTTGAGTGGGGGAGAGTGTAACAACCCTGTATTTTGTAATTATTTTATTGTATATTTTAATTATTTTTAATGTAAGATTTTGATATAAAAACTTATTTTACTTATTTGAAATGATTAAATTTATTATTTAAATATAATCTTGATTTTTATATTAGTTATAATTCCAAACTTGTGTAAGTTGAATATTTGCCTGAAATGCTGATTTTGGTCAAAATAGTCAAACTGTGACTTTCAACTTAAAATTTTAAAAGTTTAAAAATTTAATTTTTTTTCTTTTATTATGAAAGTACATAAAATTCTAAGAACACCACTTTTCGTTTCGTTGAATTTGGATGTAAATTGTGAAAGTTATACCCTTTACAATATTGTGCGTATATAGGGTTATTTACAATGACTATTTTAAATTGTATAAGTTACTTCTTCTTTGTTATATTTTACTTTAATATGTGATAATATGTTATATTATGTATATTTTGAATTTTAAGTATTTTTAAAATGATAATATAATTTTTCAAAAGTTCATTTGAATTTAAATTTTAAAGCCTAGTCTACAATTTTAAGCCATTTTCTTAATTTAATTATATATAATTAAAATTTATTTATTTATTTTATGCACTCACTTTTACTTGCTGTGTTTTACTTTATTTTATTCATTTTACATGTATTTAAATTAAAGTAAATTTTTCCAAAGTATATTGAAGTTATTTCTAATTCTTAAGTCAAGTTTTCATTTTCTGTGTTATTTTTCTTATTTTAATCATATCTAATTAATATTTAATTATTAATATTTTGTTTATCTATTATACTTCCGAATTTTAACTGAGATTTTAATTATTTTCAGTTATTTAGATGTATATAAATATATATGAGAAATTTGAAAGGGTTAAAGGCTAAGAAACGTAAAAACGTTTCACTGTTTCTTTTGCAGTTTCTTTTGTCATCAATACATCTGTTTTTTTGGCATTTCCCTATACCATCTCCAACCGACTTCCCTTGCTCATTTGTCATGAAATTTTTCTCTTTCTCAACCCTAAAAAAAAATCATGGCCTCCTTGTTCAAAAAACTTTGGTAAATCTTCTTTTCTATTTCACTTTTTCATTGTTTTATATTGATTTGCACTTGTCTCTTCCTCTTCTAGGTTCGGCCCTGCCCCCTCTCCAGCCCCTGCTGCCTCCACCACCACTGGAACCCATCATCACCACCTCCTCCTCACTGGCCATCCCAAGCCGATCCACCCTTGGTGGTAGATCTATCACCAAATACAATATAATTCACCTACATGACCTAACCGAGCAAATCTATGCATCCACCAACTTCCACCACCCATGGCCGCCACTAACACCACCTCCACAACCTCCAGCACCACCTGTACTCTAGGCCACACCATCCCCTTTGACCCAAAAGTACAGGCCATGACCATACTAGCCTTGACCGTGCCTTGTAGTGCCTTGAAAATCATGTGTATGTTGATTGTTGTGTTGTTTTCCCTTCTCCACACTTTTGCACCATGTTAACCTATGTTAGGCTGACCATACCCAACCATAACCTGATCCAAATCTTACCTTAGACCTGTAGTATACCTTATGGCTGAACCTAGAGTGTGTTGGAAGCAAGTGCATAGCAGCTCTGCCTTGATTTATGCAGTTATTTCTAGCCTAGTATAGTCGTTTTTGAATGGAAAACTTATGTATTATTGTATTGTTTTGGGTATATGTTTACAAGACAAATATCAAGGCTCTCCATTCATTCAAATCAAAAGTCATGTTATATCGTGCTTTTGGAATCGCACTTGTGATTGTTGTTTTGGTCTTCAGCTTGAAAAAGCGAGTCTTTCTCACTCTGACATTTATACTTATGAAAAGTGAATTGATGACAAGTGTTTAGTAATATAAAATGTTTATGCAAGTTAATGATGATCATATGATATGCTATGCCATGTAATTACCATGTGATTACCATGTTAAAACCGTTAATTTTCACCTGACATCTGATATATGACTGTATATTGTGATATTGACATTATTTATATTATTCCTGTATATGATCACACTGCAAGTTCCCTGTTAGAAAAAAAAAATGTTATGGGCTGAAATGATAGGCCTGGTTTATTTTATTTAATTTATTTTAACTTGGGATTGCGGGTTTGAAATGATAAAACCCGGATTTTCTTTGTAAATTATGGGTTGAAATGATATATTACCCGTATCACTTTACCTAGCGTTGAAAATTTTATACAGGCCCGTAGTTAAAATATGCTTTTCTAAAAATTTTAAAATATTTTATAAATTTAATTATTATAATATTTTGATTTGAAATTTAATAAAAATAAAATTTTTGTAAAATATTATTGATTTTCTGAATAATTGTAAGTGAAATGAATTAATGAAAAAGTTAGAAATTTTGAACGTAAGTTATTTTGGAAATTTTGATTTAATTTTAATTGGAAATTTAATTGAGTATGAAATTATGAAAAATTTATGATAATTTGAATTTAAATGAATTTAAAATTATTTTTATCATATTTATGATTTTTTAATAAAGTTGAAATGTGAAATGAATAAATATTTTAAGTTGAAACTTTGAAATATAACTAGAATTAGAAATTTATGAAATTGACGTAAAGTGAACTTTTAGTTAAGCAAATAAAAATAAAACTAAGTTATATTTGAGAATTTGAACTTAAGTGTTAAGTTGAAATTTAATGTAATGGATTTTAAAATTGAACATTGTATTTTAATAAGTGGATTATTATTAAATCTTGATTTTTGAATGGAAATTTAACCCTGTAAAATCATGAACTTGAAGAAAATTAAATGATATTATAAATGTGAAAATGTATGACTTTATAATTTAAAAATGTTTTAATAAAAATATAACTGGTTGAGAAATTTATTGAATATTTAAAGTTAATTGACTGCATTTTTGAAATGATATTAATTACAATGTAAATGGTATTACAGCAATTGTAAATACTGTAGTTGATGATAATGAACTAAAAAAAAGATAAAAAAAAACTATTATAGAAATTGTTGTAAGTACTATGATTTTTGAATTTAACTAAGTTTATTTGAAATTTAAGAAAACTCTATTACAACATTTTTAAACGTTGTCTTTTGTTAAATTGAACTGTTTTGAATATAACTTTCCGTAGAGTTTTCTAAATGATGCGAAAAGTGAATTTTTCACTGTTTTGTTAAACTTAAGTGAATAAATGAAATTTGGAAGTCGAAATTTTTGGAAATTTAATAATTTAATTATTAAGCATAATAACTTCATTGAAATGAAAAGAAAAGAATTTTTGGAATATAAACTGTTTTGAAATATGAATTGAAATGGTATTTTAGATTGAATAAAATGAATAATGATTTGAAATGAATGAAGTTTTGAAAAGATACGATATTTTGATATATTAAAATGATTTGAAAATGAAGTTTTGAAAGGATATGATATTTCGATATATTAAAATGATTTGCAACGAAGTTTTGAAAGATATGATATTTTTGATATTAAATGATATGAAAAACGGAGTTTGAAAGATAGGCCATTTTGATATTAACATGATTTAAAAAGAAGGTCTGAAAGATATGATATTTTGGAACTTAAAGGTAGTGTTGAAAGGGTATGAAAATTTAATATATTGAAATGGTTAGAAATGACTTGATATTTATTTTGATAAATATTTGAACTGAAAGATATTTTACGATGATATATTGAAATGGTTTTGGAAATGATTTAATCTTTATTTTGAGAAAGATTTGGATTGAAAAGGATATTTTATTTTTAAGTATAAAATATTTTTAAAGTTATAACTACGGGTTATAATAACGATGGGTTGCTAAAGAGACCGGGATCGGATATTGTCTTATAGCCGGCCAATACCGAAAACCACTTTAACAACTGTGTACGCGGTGGAGATTCCAGAATGAAGTAGGATGGTGGCGACGTTCTCGAGGTATATTACGTGGACCCAACTCCTGTGAGTTGACATATATGACTAAAATAGGAGCTATACCGGGCTACACAAAGGGTCGCACCCTTTCATCGAGCATGCTCCATCGGAAACCATTCTATTACTGTTGTGATTGGATTCGGTGGCGCCACTTTGATTCGGGGGTATTGTTCGAGGTGGGCGGAAGCTGCTGGCTTGCCGTCACCAACGGTCTGGGAGTGCAAACGGTGTATCCACCCTGGCATTGCCTCGCGTGCCGTGTCATATCCTTATATCGAGCCCACTACGATTTTGGTTTTACAGATCCGACCGCGTTAAGGTTCACCATCCCCTTAACGCTAATTTCTATATGATTATACTTTACTGATTCGACACTACCGTATATAGCGCATATTACTACATAGTAAATAGTTTAACGGATCCTTAGAGGATGGGCGGTCCCAAGCATCCTTTAAGTTACTGATGCACTTTGTTACTGTTCACTTGAGTTGATTTACAGTTTATAAGTATTTATGTCCTGACTCGAGGGTTTTGTATTTTGCTTTACGCTCGGGTCAGATTGATTGAGTTAGCATTCAAGATTCACCTTCGGAGTTGGAGCTTTCCTTGAAGATCCAGCCATCTATTTTGTTTCAGTATCTAGTGTTTCAGTGATGTATCTGATTTGTACCTGATGTATCTTGTCACTCTTCGGTTGTATCTTATTTAACCCTGATGTATCTTATATTTTATATAGTAGCTTCATGAACTACTATCTCTTTTTCTTCCGCTGCATTATTATTACTCTATGTCTGTGATCTGTGATTTTATTTACTGTATATTCTGAGGTTTGCCAAAATTTTATTTATAACGTGGTATTTTGAGCAATTCAATTCTGGCCTGAGTGTCTACCTATACACTTATAATGGATGCGAATGGTTGAAAATATCTGGTCGTAACACGCGATCTTTATGTTGCACTTATCAGAGTGATATCTACAAGTTGGAACTGGTTCCGTTGAATTTGAAGCAAGTGGAATTTTGGTCCAAAATCGAACGTCATTTGATTTAATTCTAACCGGAATGCTTAAGCTTCAACTAGAATTTTGGTGAGTTATCTCACATATGAATGAATACTATTATGACATATAGTAGATAAATATTATTGTTTTGTGTTAAAAATAATTTATTAGCTTGGTTTCGTTTAATATCCGCTTTTGAAAAGGAAATGACATATAAAGTGCAACGATCCAGAATTTCTGTCATTTGAAATTCGTATATTTAATTGATTTTAAATATTAACAAGTAAAATTTGTAAGTCGAATAAATTTTATTTTGAATATGTGGATTTAATTGGGTAATTAAATCGATAAATTAATATGTGAAATTACAGAAATAATTGAAAATTGGGTTTAAAATGATTAAAAATGATTTTTTAAGTTATATTATATCATATTGGAGTTAGAATGATGTTATAGAACTTTTAAAATTTAATTAAAAGTTAAATTGTAGAAATTGAATATTTTAATATTTAATTGACGAGTTAAAATAGCCATTTTTCGAAGATTCTCGAATTTCGACAAAACCAGTTTCATCGGATCTGTAATGTCAAATTATTGTATGGTTTCAAATTTCATGTCAATCCGATTTACGGTTTGTCCGAGGCAAGCCAAAACGCATAGAAATTTGTTTAAATCGATTTATTTTAAATTTGATCATTTATTTCCGTAACTCGCACAGATGATCGAATTAGCCTTCGAAACGTATTCCATTATGTCTGGAACGTGGGGTAAACCCTAGAAACGCCAACCGACACGCTTCATTTGGAGTTCGGAAAATTCCGAATGAATACTATTTTAGAAAATTTCTATAAAAGGCCCTCCATTTTCACAAATTGCAACACAACTCAAAACCCTTTTTATAGCCGCCAGTTAAAAGATTTCAATGGCCGAAATTTCAATTCCTTCTTCCCTCAATCTCTCAAAATCCATCATGAAATAAAGAAAGTTGTCAACTGCAAAGATGAAGAAGAAGATGAGAACTATAGATCCATACGGTGATGATGATCATCGGAGCGACGTGGTGGTGGGATTTTTGCCATGAAGTCAGGCCGTTCATCATCGAGTTACGTGCTAAAGGGGTGACCGAGTTCGTTGCTATTGGAGCCGAGGGTCGTGCACATTGAGGCGCATGCAATGGCGTTGCTTGATCGACGGCCGGTCGTCGTTTGGGGGGGGGGTGCGTTTCGAACCCTAACATGGAAGTAAATGGGTTTCTTCGGCCTGGGTTATACGCGTGGGAGAAGAAGCTTAAGCTAACGACCAAGATTTTCATGAATCAAAATCAATGGCAGAGATAGTTTGAAGGTTATAAAATAAAAAGAAATTGTTAATTTATTATATTTTAAATTCATGTAAACTTTAAAATATTGTAAATTGTTCATACGAGGTCGGAAAATTACGAAACAAATTGCAATGGCTTCGTTTTGTCGAGCACTACGTATGGAACTGGATTGGAGTCGATTGGAGCTAGTGAAAATTTTAGGTAAAATTAAACGCTCGTTTAATTTTATTCGAAATAAAACACTGCGACTGTTATTGAAACCAACGTGAGAACTTCTCACTCAATCGAATTGTTTCGATTTAAATTTTAAAAGTTAGATTTAAAATTGCTTGATTGGGTGATTGAATGATAAATTATTATCTATCATTGTTGAAATTATAGGCCGTATATTAAGCGGAGGTTATTTATTAAAAACATATACCGCGAATATTTCACTGCAAAGTGGAATTGGTATTATATATGTACTTGGAGTTGATTTTCCCGAATTATATAGCGGATGAGACCCTATTGCGCCGCATAATAGCAGATAATATTTTATAAAACCCATATACCACGATATTCCATATTGAAACGGAATTGGTATTGTGCTAATGTCAGTGGATGTAGGGAAAGAGGTTGGAGGGATCCAACTGGATTCCTCACCATTATTTATTTGATTTCAGATATTGTGATATTTGTTGATTATCATAAGATGATATATGATATTTGGATGCCGTGATTGATTACTTGGTGCTGTTGCATCATTAGGCCTATTTTGGAGTTTTAAAAATGTTAAAGGAATGATTTTCAAAATTTAAAAGGATTTTAAACTGATTTTTGAAAGTATACGTTTTATTAAATTTTTGGAATTGATTCATTTTAAATAAATGAACGTTAAAATTCTTATGTTATAAAAATTATGATTCTTGTGAAATATAACAGAAATGTGATTTTTGAAATAAGTAGTTGATTTAATTATAAAATGGTTTATATTAGGATTTTAGAATTATTATAAACGATTTATATAAAAATTTATAAAATTGATATTTTATAAATTAAAATATTGGAATTATAAATGAGTTTTTATAAGCGTTAAAATGAAGTATAAATGGATTTCATAAGTAAATGAAATTTATAGATTTATAAATTGGGAAGTTATAGAATGAGTAGATTTTGTAAAATAAAAGATTTATAAGTAATTAACTTATAAATTGGATTTTTGCATTTAATTCGGATATAAATAGAATTTGTTAATAAAGTGATTTTATAAATTGAAGTTGTTATAAAATATAAATGGGATTTATAAACATTATTTTATAAATCCGAAACCGACTTATTTTGATAAGTCAATTATTTTAGATTTTTAAAGGAGATATATTCACGATTTTGGACGGTGGATAATCCTTTAATTAAAATGTGTTGAAAAATTTTGAATTTGGTTAACGAAGAATATTCACGATTTTGGGACATTGAATAATATATTAAAGTGTTTTGGGGAAGTGATATTTTAAATAGAATTAAAACGATTTGAAGTTGTTTTAAAATGAATTAAAAGTCGAAACCATAGATTTCAACATTCATTGTTGAAATAGAAGTTTTCGAGAAATAAGGAAAAGATGGACTATAACATTGTTGTCATAGTAAATGATTTCCGAAAGTAAAGGTTTTTGTATAGTATTGTGATTTATATATCTATCTTAACTTCGAATCCCTATACTAGTGATTTTGGGTTGTCGTAACGATGTTTTACGCAACATTCGTTTTGGCCCAAATAAATGTGTTTAAGAGAATGTTTTCTTTAAAGAATGAAATATATACTTAGTCGTGATTTAAGTATATTGAATATTTTCTAAGTATCGAAAGTAAGTAGATTTGTGAATTACTTATCGTTAAATAAGTATTTGGAAATGTTTTCCAATGAAGAAATCGAATGGGTTTAGAGAATATATCTTTTTAAAGATAAATTGAAGTGAATATCTGGCGAGTTATTAATTTATGGAAGATTAATCAAAAGGGCGTAGTGATTGTTATGGTGCTGGATATTTGGTTGTTGGCCCTGATAGTTAAATAACCGACCATCAATATTTACCTTTAAATGAGTATTTGTTATGATTACTTGAATATGAAGGCTACACTTATTTTGAAAATAAGCGCTCGTTATTCGGTTTAGCCGGGAGAGGACCTTTATGTCATAAATCCCATTCCGAATATGTAACGGGTGTGATTTTTGGTCCACGAAGGTCAACATCAATACGTCCACTGTATCACCTGCCGAGCAATCGAAGGCCGAAAAACCGTACAGTTAGGGTTAAAGAAGAGGTAGAAGATAGAAGAAGAGAGAAAGAAAAAGAAAATAACAGAAACAACGACATAATCTCACATATCGCAGCGAAACAACATATAATAGGTAAATGAATATCTTTAAAACAAAGAACTATATCAGTTATTACATTACATCACATTACATTACGTTATCAGAGTTTACAACAACAAACAGCGGAAAAGAAATACTATATACTAGTTGATACGACATGCCATTCATCTTGCTCCCGATCTCCACAGCAGCTCCTGAATTCCAGAATATCCCGATAACCTGACTCTTGACCGCCCGTGTTAAAATTTGTGGGCACCCAGAGTTTAGGAAGGAAATAATAAACTCCAGGTCAGTCATGGGACTGGTGTGAGAACTTAAAATAGCTTATCTTTAAAAACAACAAAGAAATATTTTTAATGTAGATTCGCAATGCTTTTAGAAAATGAGACTACCATAAGGCCTCCCGTACACACACACAATGCAAACGCAGAATCGGAGGAGATTTCTCCTTTGATAGTCAAATATGCATGATACGTAGAAATTTTTCTTTGATATTATTACTATAAGTGCAGAGTGTAGGAAAACATTTCGAAAGTAATGATATAAATCTTAGCCAGCATAGACATTTCGCACTTATGCCTACTATAGCTACCATGTTCAATAGCAGGTAACCGCCACATTCCATGGCAGGTTATACAACTACAACCGTACAGGGTTTCGTATTGGAGTTTGGATTTCCAACAAATGGTCAGGCCAAGGAACTTCCCATTGCCACATATGTACGCTTTTGGAAAGACGCCCCGAGAACTAACCTAACATTACGGTTAGATCTCTGCCAACACAAGGCTGAGTTACCCAAAGCTGGGTAACTACTGACACGAATATGCCATCCTCCGGTCGCAACCGACCTAAATCCCAGGATTCACCAACAACCACAAAGTAATAAGTTTGCAGCAACAACATAGGTTAAGTATCAGAGCTCCATACCAGTATACCACCTCTATCCAGAAGGAAATGACATACACTAAGGGGGCGCTATCCCCTTATAACCTTGCCGCATCTTTCCTGTTTTGACCATTTTCGGCGTGTGAGGTCCGACAAAGTCTCGTCAACAAAGCTACGCTTTTTACAAAAGCCACGCTTTGATCAACAAATGCTCAACAACACTTCGTATGCCACATTACCAATTTGGGAATATATCACTAGTAACCATGAACTACATAACCTCTGAGCTCGTACGTCTCAGAGAAGGGTGTAAGCTAAGAGAATAAATTCTCTGCCACCAAAAGAAATATATTTGATAAAAACCAACTTTACATCTCAACTTGTAATGTCGACACACATCCATACAAGTCGATTCTGGGTTTGAACAGAACTGAAGGCACTTCCAAAGAAGCCCTTGCAATCCGGATATTCACTAATCACGACCAGACTTCCCATCACAAAGGGTGATAAAATTTCTATATCGGAGATCAGCCGATGCAGAAACATTCGACAGTAATCCTTCCGTTTTCATAAATATCCCGTCTTCAACACCGGTCTTCAAATGCTATCCATTTCGACATATCATTTATTTCGAATGGTATTTACGACACAAAGGTCCTCTCCCGGCTAAACCGAATAATGAGCGCTTATTTTCAAAATAAGTGTAGCATTCATATTCAAGCAATCATAACAAATACCCATTTAAAGGTAAATATTGATAGTCGGTTATTTAACTATTAAGGCCAACAACCAAATATCCAGCACCATTATAATCACTAGGCCCTTTTTATTAATCTTCCATGAATTAATAACTTGCCAGATATTCACTTCAATTTGTCCTTAAAAAGATATATTCTCTAACCCCGTTCAGTTTTGACATTGGAAAACATTTCCAAATACTTATTTAACGATAAGTAATTCACAAATTCATTTATTTTCAATACTTAGAAAATAATCAATATACTTAAAACACGATTAAGCATATATTTCATTCTTTTAAGTTAAACATTCCCTTAAACACATTCATTTGAGTCAAAACGAATGTTGCATAAAACATCGTTACGACAACCCAAAATCACTAGTATAGGGATTCGAAATAAAGATAGGTATATAAATCCCAATACTATATAGAAAAACATTTCCTTTCGAAAATCATTTACTATAACAACAGTGTTATAGTCCATCTTTTCCTTGTTTCTCGAAAACGTCTATTTCAACAATGAATGTTGAAATCTTGGATTTCGATCCTTAACACATTTTAAAACAACTTCAAATCATTTTAATTCCATTTAAAAGATCACTCCCTAAACATTCCTTTAATATATTGTTCACTATTCAAAATCGTGAATATAAATCATTAACCTAATTCTACACTTTTACGTATTCAATTTTTAAATTATCCACTGTCCCAAAATCGTGAATATACTCCTTTAACAAGCTATAAAAATTAACTCATCAAATTCAATCAATCTTGAATTTATAAATCATTGTTTATAAATTCACACTTATATGTTATAAAAACTTCAAGTTATAAAAATCTCTTTATTAACCAATTCTATTTAAATCTCATTTAAATGCCAAAAATCCAATTTTAAAGTTAATTATTTATAATTTTCTATTTTAAAAAATCTATTCATTTTATAACTTCACAATTTATAAATCTTTAAATTTTATTCACTTATGAAATCCATTTATACTTCTTTTTAAGACTTATAAAAACTCGTTTTAAATTTCAATATTTTGAATTATAGATATCAATTTTTTTAAACCTTTTATATAAACCATTTATAATAATTCAAAAATCCCAATTTAAACTATTTTATAAAATTCATTAACTCTATATTTCAAAAATCACATTCTAACTATATTTATCAAAAATCATAATTTTTATAACATTAAAATTTTAACGTTTATTTATTTAAAATGAATTAATTTAAAAATTTAATAAAACGCTTACTTTCAAAAATCACTTTAAAACCCTTTTAAACTTTGAAAACCATTCCTTTAACATTTTTTTAAAATTCCAAAATAGGCCCAATGATGCAACAACACCAAATAATCAATCATGGCATCCAAACATCATATATCATCATATGATAATCAACAAATATCACAATATCTGAAATCAAATAAATACTGGTGAGGAATCCAGTGGATCCCTCCAACCTGTTTCCCTGCATCCACAGATGTTAGCACAATACCAATCCGTTCCTATACGGAATATCGCCATATATGGGATTTATAAAATATTATCCGCTATTATGCGGCGCAATAGGGTCTCATCTGCTATATAATGCGGGAAAATCAACTCCAAGTACATATATAATACCAATTCCAATCAAGATGGAATTATCGCGGTGTGTGTTTTTAATAAACAACATCCGCTTATTATACAGCGTATAGGGTCTATTTCAAAACAATAGATAATAATTTATCATTCAATCATACAACAAGCAATTTTAAATCTAACTATTTAAAATTTAAATCGAAACAATTCGATTGAGCGAGAAGTTCTCACCTTTCTTTCAATAACGGTTTCAACTTCTATTTCGAATAAAATTAAACGCGTGTTTAATTTTACTCAAAAATTTCACTAGCTCCAATCAACTCCAATCCAGCTCCATCGCGTAGTGTTCGCGAATACGAACCCGTCGCAATTTGTTTCATGCAAAATGGACCTCGCATCAACAAGTTATGATAGTTTAAAGATTATACAAATTTTAAATATAATTAATCTACAAATTTCTTTTAATTTTTTAAACCTAAAACAATCCAGGCCGTTGACTACACTTCTCCAACATCAGGCCATTGCGCGCCTTCATCCTCCCAAGAAATCAAAACGTGATGAACCCATACTAGCCGCCTCCAAACCCTAATGACGCGACCCTCCTCCTTCACTTTGGCGACGATCAGGTTAGGCCGCGACGAAGCCCATTACGCGAGCCATCTTTGACTGGAACTTGGTTGAACTGATCTCCCCATTACCGTGTTTGTGACCCATGAACGCGTGGCCTTTGAATGCCAATTTCTGTCGATTCGTTGTATTATAAACGATCTCCACCGTAGATTTGAAGCTCTCATCGTGTTCTACGTTATTGTAGTTGGAAGTTTCTTGGATTAATGAACAGATTTGAAGAAAACTGAGGGAAAAGCTCAGCCATTTTCGGCCATTAAAATGAAGGAGGCGGCTGTAACTAGGTTTTTGATTTGTGTTGCAATTTGTGAAAATGGAGGGCCTTTTATAGAAAATTTGCAAACATTATTCACCCCAAAATTTTCCGAACTCCAAAGGAAGCATGCCGCTTGGCGTTTATAACGTTTTACCCCCATTCCAAAAGCAATGGAATATATATCGGGAGCCAATTCAATCAAATTTGGAAGATATGATTTCGAATCGAATTATTTAAATTCAAAATTGAATAGAATCGATTTCTACGCGTTTTAGCTTGCCCCGGACAAACCGTATATCCGATTGACACGAAATTTGAAACCATACAATAATATAACATTACGGATCCGATGAAACTGGATTCGTCGAAATCCAAGGCCTTTTGAAAAATGGCTATTTAACTCGTCAATTAAATATTAAAATATTCATTCTCACAAATTAACTTTTAATTCAATTTTAAAAGTTCACAAACATTGTTCTAACTCCAATATTATTTAATACAACTTTGTAACCCATTTTTAATCACATTAAACCCAATTTCTAATTATTTCTGTAATTTTCGATATTAAATTATCGATTTAATTATCCAATTAAATCCAGATATTCGAAAAATAAATTATTCGACTTATAAATTTTACTTATTAACATTTAAAATCAATTAAATATACGAATTTTAATTGAAAGAAATTCTAGGTCGTTACAAACTTCCTCTCTTAAAAGAATTTCGTCCTCGAAATTACCAAGTAAGAAAAATTCACAAAATCCATTAACCTTCCAAAACAAACCGTTCAAATTAGATTTTACAAATCTCTTAAATGTTTAACTTTCCCAAAATCCATTAGTTAAACTTCTTACAAAATCTTTACTAAGTTTTCAAATCATACTTAGTTTTACTTTTCAAAATTTTCAAATTCCTCAAAAATATTCTAACGCCTTAAATTTTCGGAAAATTTCGTCATAACCTCCTTTGCGCGGCTCGATCCGAAAAAAAATGACAGTGTGTATATATCACAAATATACATCTCATCAAGTGATGAGCATCCCGCAGGGAAAAAAAATGTAAAAGTACGATATTTAATCCGAGATATGTACCTTATATATTATTAGCGAGCATATACGACTAATATAGTGTGAAAGCGAGCTCCAAATGCGAAGCAATGCGCAATCCGCACCTACTAAACACTCAACAAATCATGAGAAACATGCATATATGAAAATAATGTCAATATACAACATATACCAACAACTATATATGCCAATATAGCAAATGCAATCAAAAGCAATAAATTCACCCATCAACGTACTATCATCCAACTAATATCCATAACCATATCAATATAAATTCATGCACTGCTCATTAATATTCAATGAATTGGTTTTCAAATTTAAATCACATTTGATTCATTAACATTGGACTGTACAATTATTCACTCATTCATTTTTTAATTAGTTTCCATTCACTAATTCACATTCAAGTTGGTTCACTTCCAAATCAAATTCAATTCTATTTAAGATTCACTTAACTTCCAATTTGATTTCAATTACTTTAGCTTTCAGTTTCATTAACATTTAATGAATTATATACAATCAACTAATGACAAATGTTCAACCAACATAACCAAATTTTTATTTAATTCGCTTACATTCGTTCAATTTGGTTCATCACTTTTAATGAGCTTTAATGAATTAACACTTACATCCATTATTTCATATCAATTTATTTACATTCAATTGATTTACATTCAATTCATTTATTAATTTAATTGCTAATTCATTTTAACAAATAAGGTTGAATTTCATTTATATAACTCAAGTTCACATCCATTTAATTCACTTTATTAATTTACTTCGATACCAAAATCAACTTCATTCAACATTACTTAAGTTATATTTCATCTCAAACATCATTTGTTTAACTTAATTTAAATTTCCACTTATAAATCAAATTCAGTTTCCAATTCCAGTTCTATTTACTTACAAATTCGAAATGGATTTCAATTTCATTTTCTTGCACTTGCAAATTTTATTTATCCATTCACGATTTATTTTCCAACTTAATAATTATATTCCAATCATTTTATATAACATTCCTGAGTCTTTTCAATCTTTCAAAACCATTTTTGAAACCAATTCAAATATCCTTTGAATTTAAAAACCCAAACCCAAATTTTCCAAACAACTTCTGTTTAAAACAACTTCGCAGCAATCCCTCTTTTGGAAACCCGAAAATGAACACCGATGATGTCGCGATCATTATCGGAATTATTTTCCAGCGACCGAAAAGAGTTTAGTGCTTTCTTTCCTTAAAACAATTTTCCAAAACCCTTGAAAATCATTTTCAAACTTTAAAGAATTTAAATTTCTCAAATCTCAAAATTTCAAATTCTTTAAATTTGTTTTCAATTATTACTCTGCCATTCCATTTCAAATTATGAATCACAGTTTACAAATTATATTTATAAATATATTCATATAGTTTCACTACTTATATATAAGATTATTTCACAATTGTAAATCACATTAATTATAATTCCATCCCAATAATTCATTTGCTTACACAATTTTATTCTTTTAATTAGATTGTTGAAACACTTTTTAATTAACTTATATATATTCTTACATTTTCAACAACCAAACAATCAATTTATATACACTTTAATAATTTATGAAAAATTATTTCCTTTATATATAAAATATAATCAAGGTAAAATTATTTCATTTACCCAATTTAAAATGATACTATGTCGGTTTATCTCGTTTAAGAGTTTAGAATCCCCTATCGATAATATGGCGTCCCATCCACCGACCAGAATTCACAAACAGCTCAACAGATAAGCACACACAATATAAAACATTTTTATATTCACTAACAAATACGCGCTTACAGCTATTATTACACTCACACTCATTCTAGAGTACTACTGACTCTATCTTTAATGAGTAATCTCCAACAGAGCTAAGGTTGTCGCTTAACCATAAGCTCTGATACCAAATGTAACAGGTGTAATTTTTCAACCACGAAGGTCAACATCAATACGTCCACTGTATCAACTGACGAGCAATCGAAGGCCGGAAAACCGTACCGTTAGGGTTAAAGAAGATGTAGAAGATAGAAGAAGAGAGAAAGAAAAAGAAAACAATAGAAACAACGACAGAATCTCACATATCGCAGCGGAGCAACATATAATAGATAAATGAATATCTTTAAAGAAAAGAACTATATCAGTTATTACATTACATCACATTATATTACATTATCATAGTTTACAACAATAAACATCGGAAATGAAATACTGTATACTAGTTGATACGACATGCCATCCAGCTTGCTCCTGATCTCCACAGCAGCTCCTGAATTCCAGAATATCCCGATAACCTGACTCTTGACTGCCCGTGTTAAAATTTATGGGCACCAAGAGTTTAGGAAGGAAACAATAAACTCCAGGTCAGTCATGGGACTGGGGTGAGAACTTAAAACAGTTTATCTTCAAAAACAAACAAAGAAATATTTTTAATATAGATGCGCAATGCTTTTAGAAAATGAGACTACCATAAGGCCTCCCGCACACACACACAATGCAAACGCAGAATCGGAGGAGATTTCTCCTTATGATAGTCAAATATGCTTGATACGTAGAAATTTTTCTTTGATATTATTACTATAAGTGCAGAGTATAGGGAAACATTTCCAAAGTAATGATATAAATCATCTTAGCCAGCATAGACATTTCACACTTATGCCTACTATAGCTACCATGTTCAATAGCATGTTACCGCCACATTCCATGGCAGGTTATACAACTACAACCGTACATGGTTTCGTATTGGAGTATGGATTTCCAACAAATGGTCAGGCCAAGGAACTTCCCATTGCCACATAGGTATGCCTCTGGAAAGACGCCGCAAGAACTAACCTAACATTACGGTTAGATCTCTGTCGACACAAGGCCGGGTTACCCCTAGCTGGGTAACTGCTGACACGAATATGCCATCCCCCGGTCGCAACAGACCTAAATCCTGGGATTCACCAACAACCACAAAGTAATAAGTTTGCAGCAACAACATAGGTTAATTATCAGTACTCCATACCATAATGCCACCTCTATCCAGAAGGAAATGACATACACTAAGGGGGCGCTATCCCCTAATAACCTTGCCGCATCTTTTCTGTTTTGACCATTTTCGGGGTGTGAGGTCCGACGAAGTCTCGTCTTCAAAGCTACGCTTTTTACAGAAGCCACACTTTGATCAACAAATTCTCAATAGCACTTCGTATGCCACATTACCAATTTGGGAATATATCACTAGTAACCATCAACTACATAACCTCTGAGCTCGTATGTCTCAGAGAAGGGTGTTAAGCTAAGAGAATAAATTCTCCACCACCAACAGAAATATATTTGATAGAGACCAGCTTTACATCTCAAATTGTAATGTTAGACACACATCCATACAAGTCCATTCTGGGTTCGAACAGAACTGAAGGCACTTCCAAAGAAGCCCTTGCAATTTGGATATTCACTAATCACGACCGGACTTCCCATCACAAAGGGTGATAAAATTTCTATATCGTAGATCAGCCGATGCAGAAACATTCGACGGTAATCCTTCCGTTTTCATAAATATTCCCTCTTCAACACCGGTCTTCAAATGCTATCCATTTTGACATATCACTTATTCAGAATGGGATTTATGACACAAAGGTCGTCTCCCGGCTAAACCGAATAACGAGCGCTTATTTTCAAAATAAGTGTAGCATTCATATTCAAGCAATCATAACAAATACCCATTTAAAGGTAAATATTGATAGTCGGTGATTTAACTATCAAGGCCAAGAACAAATATCCAGCACCATTATAATAACTAGGCCCTTTTTATTAATCTTCCATGAATTAATAACTTGCCAGATATTCACTTCAATTGATCTTTAAAAAGTTATATTCTCTAACCCCGTTCAATTTCGACTTTAGAAAACATTTCCAAATACTTATTTAACAATAAGTAATTCACAAATTCATTTATTTTCAATACTTAGAAAATAATCAATATACTTAAAACACGATTAAGTATATATTTCATTCTTTTAAGGAAAACATTCTCTTAAACACATTCATTTGAGTCAAAACAAACGTTGCGTAAAACATCGTTACGACAACCCAAAATCACTAGTATAGAGGTTCGAAATTAAGATAGGTATATAAATCCCAATACTATATAGAAAAACATTTCCTTTCGAAAATCATTTACTATAACAACAGTGTTATAGTCCATTTTTTCCTTGTTTCTCGAAAACGTCTATTTCAACAATGAATGTTGAAATCTAGGATTTCGATCCTTAATACATTTAAAAAAACTTCAAATCGTTTTAATTCCATTTAAAAGATCACTCCCTAAACATTCCTTTAATATACTATTCACTGTTCAAAATCGTGAATATAAATCATTAACCTAATTCTACACTTTTACATATTCAATTTTTAAATTATCCGCTGCCCCAAAATCGTGAATATACTCCTTTAATAAGCTATAAAAATTAACTTATCAAATTCAATCAATCTTGAATTTATAAATCAATGTTTATAAATTCACATTTATATGTTATAAAAACTTCAAGTTATAAAAATCACTTTATTAACCAATTCTATTTAAATCTCATTTAAATGCCGAAAATCCAATTTTAGAGTTAATTATTTATAATTTTCTATTTTACAAAATCTATTCATTTTATAACTTCACAATTTATAAATCTGTAAATTTTATTCACTATGAAATCCATTTATACTTCTTTTTAACGCTTATAAAAACTCGTTTTAAAATTTCAATATTTTGATTTGTAGATATCAATTTTTTTAAACCTTTTATATAAACCGTTTGTAATAATTCAAAAATCCCAATTTAAACTATTTTATAAAATTCATTAACTCCATATTTCAAAAATCACATTTTAACTATATTTCTCAACAATCATAATTTTTATAACATTAAAATTTTATAGTGTATTTATTTGAAATGAATTAATTCAAAATTTTAATAAAATGTATACTTTCAAAAATCACTTTAAAACCCTTTTAAACTTTGAAAACCATTACTTTAACATTTTTTTAAAACTCCAAAAGAGGCCCAATGATGCAACAACACCAAATAATCAATCACAGCATCCAAACATCATATATCATCATATGATAATCAACAAATATCACAATATCTAAAATCAAATAAATACTGGTAAGGAATCCAGTTGGATCCCTCCAACCTGTTTCCCCTGCATCCATAGATGTTAGCACAATACCAATCCGTTCCAATACGGAATATCGCGGTATATGGGATATAAAATATTATCCGCTATTATGCGGTGCAATATGGTCTCATCCGCTATATAATGCGGGAAAATCAACTCCAAGTACATATATAATACCAATTCCAATCAAGATGGTATTATCGCGGTATATGTTTTTAATAAATAACATCCGCTTAAGATACGGCGTATAGGGTCTATTTCAAAACAATAGATAATAATTTATCATTCAATCATACAATGAAGCAATTTGAAATCTAACTATTTAAAATTTAATTCGAAACAATTCGATCGAGTGAGAAGTTCTCACCTTTCTTTCAATAACGGTTTCAAATTTTATTTCGAATAAAATTAAACGCACGTTTAAATTTACTCAAAAATTTCACTAGCTCTAATCAACTCCAATCCAGCTCCATCGCGTAGTGTTCGCAAATACGAACCGGTCGTAATTCGTTTGGTCCAAAACGGACCAAGCATCAACAAGTTATGATAGTTTAAAGATTATACAAATTTTAAATATAATTAACTTACAAATTTCTTTTAATTTTTTAAACCTAAAACAATACTGGCCGTTGATTACACTTCTCCAACATCAGGCCATTGCGCGCCTTCATCCTCCCCAGGAAATCAAAACGCGATGAACCCATACTAGCCGCCTCCAAACCCTAATGACGCGACCCTCCTCCTTCACTTTGGCGACGATCAGGTTGCGCCACGACGAAGCCCATCACGCGAGCCATCTTTGGCTGGAACTTGGTTGAACTCGGCCACCACATTACCATGTTTTTGACCCATGAACGCGCGGCCTTTGAATGCCAATTTCTGTCGATTCGTTGCATTATAAACGATCTCCACCGTATAGATTTGAAGCTCTCATCGTGTTCTACGTTATTGTAGTTGGAAGTTTCTTGGATTAATGAATGGATTTGAAGAAAATTGAGGGAGAAGCTCAGCCATTTTCGGCCATTAAAATGAAGGGGGCGGCTGTAACTAGGGTTTTGAGTTGTGTTGCAATTTGTGAAAATGGAGGGCATTTTATAGAAAATTTGCAAACACTATTCACCCTAAAAATTTCCGAACTCCAAACGAAGCATGCCGCTTGGCGTTTATAATGTTTTACCCTCATTTAGAACGCAATGGAATATATATCGGGAGCCAATTCGATCAAATTTGGAAGATACGATTTCGAATCGAATTATTTAAATTCAAAATTCACTCGAATCGATTTTTATGCATTTTAGCTTGCCCCGGACAAACCGTAAATCCGATTGACACGAAATTTGAAATCATACAATAATATAACATTACGAATCCGATGAAACTGGTTTCGTCGAAATCCAAGACTGTTTGAAAAATGGCTATTTTAACTCGTCAAATAAATATTAAAATATTCAATCTTCACAAATTAACTTTTAATTCAATTTTAAAAGTTCACAAACATTGTTCTAACTCCTATATGATTTAATACAACTTTATAACCCATTTTTAATCACATTAAACCCAATTTCTTATTATTTCTATAATTTCCAATATTAAATTATCGATTTAATTATACAATTAAATCTAGACATTCGAAAAGTAAATTATTCGACTTATAAATTTTACTTATTAATATTTAAAATCAATTAAATATACGAATTTTAATTGGCAGAAATTCTGGGTCGTTACAGAATAAGTGATATGTTGTAATGGATAACATTGAAGACCGGTGTTGAAGACCGGATATCTTTGAAAACGGAAGGATTACCGTCAAATGACTCTGCATCGGCTGATCTCCGATATAGAGATTTTATCACCCTTTGTGACGAGAAATCCGGTCGTAATTAGTGAATATCCGGATTGCAAGGGCTTCTTTGGAAGTGCCTTCGGTTCCGTTCGATCCTGGAACGGACTTGTATGGTTGTGTGTCTGACATTACAATTTGAGATGTAAAGCTGGTTTCTATCAAATATATTTATGTTGGTGGCGGAGAATTTATTCTCTTAGCCTAACACCCTTCTCTGAGACGTACGAGCACAAGGCTTATGTAGTTGATGGTTACTAGTGATATATTCCCAATTTGGTAATGTGGCATACGAAGTGCTGTTGAGCATTTGTTGATCAAAGCGCGGCTTTTGTAAAAAGCGTAGCTTGGTGGACAAGACTTCGTCGGACCTCACACCCCGAAAATGGTCAAAACAGGAAAAGATGCAGCAAAGTTATTAGGGGACAACACCCCCTTAGTGTATGTTATTTCCTTCTGGATAGAGGTGGTATTATGGTATGGAGCCCTGATACTTAACCTATGTTGTTGCTGCAAACTTATTACTTTATGGTTGTTGGTGAATCCTGGGATTTAGGTCGGTTGCGACCGGGGGATGGCATAATCGTGTCAGTAGTTACCCAGCTAAGGGTAACCCGGCCTTGTGTTGGTAGAGATCTAACTGTAATGTTAGGTTAGGTTCTTGGGGCGTCTTTCCAGAGGCGTACTCATGTGGCAATGGGAAGTTCCTTGGCCTGACCATTTGTTGGAAATCCAAACTCAAATACGAAACCTTGTACGGTTTTAGTTGTAGAACCTACCATTTACTTATGGTGGTCACCACTATTTAGATGGTAGCTATAGTAGGCATAGTTCGGAATGTCTATGTTGGCTAAGATTTAAATCTTTACTTTCAAAATGTTTTCCTACACTTTGCACTTATAATAATAATATCAAAGAAAATTTCTACGTATCAAGCATATTTGACTATCATAAGGAGAAATCTCCTTCGATTCTGCGTTTGCATTGTGTGTGTGCGGGAGGCCTTATGGTAGTCTCATTTTCCAAAAGCATTGCGAATCTAATTTTAAAATATTTCTTTGTTTATTTTTAAAAGATAAACTGTTTTAAGTTCTCACACCAGTCCCATGACTAGGAGTTTATTTCGTCCTTCCTAAACTCTGGGTGCCCACAAATTTCAACATGGGCAGTCTAGAGTTAGGTTATCAGGTCATTCTGGAATTCAGGAGTTGCTGTGGAGATCAGGAGCAGGCTGGATGGCATGGCGTATCAATTAGTATATAGTATTTCTTTTCCGCTATTTGTTGTTGTACACTCTGATAATGTAATGTAATAGCTGATATAGACTCTTTGTTTTAAAGATTATTCATTTATCTATTATATGTTTTTCCGCTGCGATTATGAGATTCTGTTATTGGTTATGTTGCTTTTCTTTCTTTCTTCTTCTATCTTCTACCTTTTCTTTAACCCTAACGGTACGGTTTTCCGGTCTTCGATTGCTCGGCAGTTGATACAGTGGACGTATTAATGTCGACCTTCATGGACGAAAAATCACGGCCGTTACATAAAGTGAGATACAGGGAATTTTGTCGCGAAATCTGAATTTCTCGCCGTTGTATTTTTGATTCCAGTTATATAAATGTTTATTTAATTCCACTTATATACATGTTATATAGATTATTAAATGTCAAAATTTTGTAGTTGGCTATAATGGATGTGACATTGATATATGTTGAAAGTTGAAACTTTTTAATGATAAAGATAGTAATAGCAATGGTTAAGTTCAAAGGCAGCTATTGGCCTCATTAAAGTTTTTTGAAATACTATTAACTATTTTTTTGATTTGGAAATGGTCTCGATTAGAAAAACTATTTATGGATCCTACTCTCTTTGGAATTTCTGTGATATTTTTTAAATGGGATTTTGAACTTCTCTATTTTGCTTCAACTTTTTTTATTATTCTGTTCTGGTATATGTATATATGTGTAAATGTTTTAAAATTATTTTGGATAGTATTTATGTTTATAAAAAAGTTATTATACCAATGAATGTTCATTCTTAGAAAAAGATAAAAAGGGTTTATCTTTTATTTTGAAGTGACCTTTTTAAAAGAAGGTGGAAATATTTTGAAATAAATATTTGTGAAATGTTTTATATGTTGTTGTATAAAAGAATAGAATTTTAAATGTTATTTTCAAATAAAAAGGTAGTTTTATAGCTGTTATTTTAAAATAAAAAATAGTTTTATAAATGTTATTTTAAAATAAAAGAACAGTTTTATAGACTAGCACCATTGTCCAAGTGTTTAAGTAATTCAGCTTTGGTGCGAGAGGTTACAAGTTTGAAACTTGCGTAGCATGATTCGAACGTTTATTGACATGTGATCTGTTGTCCTAGTGGCATGTTGTATATAAAGTACCATCTCAAAAAAAGAAAAGATTTATAAATAATATTTTTAAAAGGGGAATGATACCATTTCGAGGAATTAGATAATAAATCATATTTGTGCGTGTATACTAATATATGAAATGATCATTTTATGGAAGTAATTGCCCCATTGTGAAATTGAAGGTTTATGTTAAGTTTAAATGGAGTTTTATAACTACTAAAGTGGAAATTTTCCATTAGGGCCTCTTTAGCAAGCGCAATTTGTTTCTTGGACACACCACCGAAATAATTACTTTTAAGGATAAAATGCAAAATAATTAGTTTTTAAGGCCTAAAAACCTATTAAATTATGTCTTTGAAAATAATTGAACTACTGACGTTGTCCTTAAAAGTAATTATTCTACCGACTTTGGCCTTGAAATTAATTTTTGTGAATGTGTGTCCTAGAAACTAATTGGACTGCAAAGTTTGTCCTTCTGATAAAATGCCTCTTTTATTTGGAGATTTATAAAATAAGTTTATAATTATGTTTTGAGATTTATAGAAGAAGTTATACAAATAAAAAAAGATATTTTATAAAAGGAGTTTTATAAAAAGAGTTCTATAAATATATTTGGAGATTTATAAAAGGTGTTTTTAAATGATATTTTATTAAAGAAGCTTGTAAATGTAAAGAGTTTTATAAATAGAAAGGAGTTTTATAAGGAATTTTATGAAGGCATTTATAAAGAGAATTTCTATAAATAGAATAAGACCTGATTTCCATAAATGATCAATTTAAATTTTTGTGTTACGGAAAGTATTCTTTTCATATTTAACACCGAAATCTGAGGTATGAAAACTTATCATTATCTTCAAAATTAGTAATGTATATCATGGAAAGGGTAGTTTTCTAACTTGTCCGGTTTCATTATTAATCAAGAGATAGTACCGTTCAAAATCGGGAAGCGGTGGTAAATATATTTGGTCCAATTTCTATATGATCTATCGACTTACACCAAAAGAAAAGACTTTAGGGGTTTTTAAATAACATTTTTTTTAACCTGATTAAGTACTGTTTAAAAAATGAAATCCTTCTTAAAATTTGTGAATATACTTAATTGAGATAAGTATATGAGTATATTTTCTAAGTATTGAAAATGTAGTGTTCTGTGAATATACTTAAACTATTGATATAAGTATATGGTAAAGTTTCTAACCTTTGAAAGTTAAATGTTTTATGAGTATACTTACATAGTTGAAACAAGTTGTAATAACCGTTAATTTTACCGTTTTTATTTGCGAATATTTAATTAATTTTAAATATTTGAATAATAGGTTTATAATTAAAATATAACTCTTTTAAATAATAAATGATGGTAAAATAGATTCGTAACGATTTAGGATTTTTCCACTTTAAAATAGGCCATATTAATATATTTTATATAATCAATAAATGGATATTTATTAGAAAATAAACCTATTTTAATTATTTAATAGCGATGATAAAATAATTTTCAAAATTTGTTTACCAATATAGATAGTTCATAGAAAAGTAGATAATGTGGCCGAAGAATTGTTTTCTAAAATTTTGGATTTTCGACACTCAAAACTCGCCGAGAACGTTGTGCACACTTGGTGCATCATGTACACATATATGATATAATTAATAATAATAAGACATTATTATTTACATATTAACACATATTTAATTAAGCATAACAATGGATGTGATAAATTATATTATAAAAGACACACACACACATAAACACACTTATATATACAAATTCTATGTCATACCTTAAGCACCCAATGACATGGCCTAGGAGGGGGTAGGGTAATGTGTATATGTAAGAGAGAGGGGAGGTATGTGTGCATGAATGTTGTGTGTATTATTTTATCAATTCACTTTACACATTTTAATAAATTCCTAAATGTATATATACCCCTCTCATTCTCACATCCTCTTCTTCTTAGAATAATGTATATACCATTTTAAATCAAAATATATATACTCGTTTTAAATCTACCAGTTATTTTAAAATAATGACTATTAGTGGTTAATTTGTTTAATAAATTGATTTAATTTATTTATGTTACAAAAGGTTTTAAAAGGGAAATTATCAGTTTTAATAAAATTGTTAGTTAATTAAATTATTTAATAATAAGTAATTATTCGACTAGTTAGAATATTAATAAATCATCTAATGTTTATTCAAGGTCGTTATCGTAGAGAAGACAAGCCAAATTAGGCTGGGTTGCAATTAGAATCAAAGGTGAGTTAATCCCACTCATCTTGGATTTCTGGTTAATTTAAATAGTTAATTTAAATTATTGGTTGATTGATTGAATTGTTTGGATATGGTATATTATATATAGTAATATATGTATATTGGAATGATTGATTTCTCACATTATATAGCAGATGAGACCCTATGCGCCCCGCATAATAGCAGATGACCTTTTATACCTCGACATCCCGTCTTGAAGCGGGATTGGTATTTTAAATTGTTGTGCTAACATCTATGGATGCAGGGAAATAGGTTGGTGGGATCCAAATGGATTCCTCAAATGTTGAATTTATTTTATATTCAGTAATATGATTTTATATGATATTGTGTGATAGATTATAATGATTATATTGGGAATTGAAATTATTGAATGTTATGATTGGGTTGAATATGTATTGGTATTTAGAGAATAAAAAATATATAAGTTGGATTTTTAAAGGAAATAAAAAGGGAAATTTTTAAGGAGAATGATATAGTGAATTTGGGTAAATTAAAGATTGAAATTGAAAAAAAAAATATAAAAATTTGATATTTAAATTCTGTTAAATAAATTCTGAGTATGGAAATACAGGTAGAGATTTTAAATAAATGAAAATAAAAGAGTTTGGTGACATAAGCGATATTGTCTAAAAATTTAGTGGATTTCATTTTCAAAATTTAAGATTTAAATATTTAGGAAGAAATCAAAGGGTAGAATTTCGAATGAGGTATGAAGTGGATATTTCTGTTGAAACTAAGATTTTTAAATCACAAATATACAAGTAAATATGGAATTAATGGGTTTTAAAAAAATGGTTAAATAAAGGAATTTATTTTAAAATGAAGGTGTTTTGAAAATAGATTTGAAAACCGATTAAGTAGTTGAAACTGGAAATAAAGGAGAATGAGACTGTGAAATTTATAAACCGCGTTTATAAATAAGGGAAAATATTTATCAGAGGATAATTTAAAAGTATAAATTCAAGATGGGAATTTATAAGGAAAGGGTGATTTGTTTGAAAATAAATAATGGTTTATTTTAAAAGGCATGGAAAGGAAAGTTTATTTCCCTGAAAAGCCAAGTATATATTTGTAGCAACCCTGACCCGACCTTCGAAAATCGGCACCGAATACGACACTCGTATTCAAATGCCGCAGATCCAAACATCGAATCTGGTTTGCCGGAGCTTATAACACATTAAGTACAACACAGCGGAAGAAAACAATGAAATAATACATTTTATATTCAACATTTGATACAATATGTGATACAGCTGAATGATACAACGAATACCAATATACATCACAGATATGATACAAGACAATAGCAGCGGAAAGAAAAGATAACACAAGCAGCGGAACAATATCTCCAATACGGTCTTCAAGAAAGAACTCCAGTATCAGTAATCTCCATCTCCAAGGCACCAATCCATAAGTAGCTCGAACTCCCAATAACGATGCACAAAGATAAGCAAGTCTGGTCCTGATCCAAAGGCTGAACTAGCTCTAGATAATCTACTAAACTTGACTATCTGAAAAACCCAACTCTAGACTGCCCGTGTGGGAAAATTGTGGGCACCAGAGTTTATGAAGGGAACAATAAACTCTAGGTCAGTCGTGGGACTGGTATGAGCAAACAAAACAGTTTATCTTTTTAAAAAAACAACAAAGGAGTTTAAAATAAATCCGCAATGCTTTTTGGAAAATGAAACTACCATAAGGCCTTCCGCCACACACACAATGCAAACGCAGAATTGGAGGAGATTTCTCCTTATGATAGTCAAATATGCTTGATACGAGAAATTTTTTTGATATTATTATTAGTGCATAGTGTAGAAAAACCATCTCGAAAGTATAATATTAGTCCTAGCCAGCATAGGAATTTCGCACTTATGTCTACTATAGCTACCATGTTCAATAGCAGGTTACCACCACATTCCATGGCAGGTTATACAACTAAAATCGTACAGGGCGCATATTGTTTTATTTGGATTTCCAACAAATGATCACGCTAAGGAACTTCCTACTGTCACATGGGTATGCCTCTGGAGGGACGTCCCAAGAACCTACCCGGCTCTCTGCCAACACAAGGTCGGGTTACCTCTGTAACTAGGTAACTACTAATCGAGCATGCCATCACCCGGTCCTTTGGGACCTTTATCCGAGGAGCCTCTCAACCACAAAGCAATCACAAAGTAATAGATTTGCAGTGACCACATGGGTTAAGTATCTGGGCTCCATACCATGATACCACCCTTTTCTAGAAGGGAATGACACACCCTAAAGGGAGCGACCCTCATAACCTTGTCGCATCTTTCCTGTTTCGACCATTTCCGGGGTGTGAGGTCTTGATGTAGTCTCGTCCACAAAGCTACGCTTTATACAAAAGCCATGCTTTGATTAACAAATGATACACAACACCATTCAGCATGCCACACTACCCAATTGGGAGTATATCACTGATAACTATCAACTACATAACCTCTGAGCTTGTACATCTCAGAGAAGGGTGTTAAGCTAAGAGAATAAATTCTCCGCCATCAAACAGAAATGTATTTGATAGAGATCAGTTTAATATTTCAAAGTGTAATGTCAGACATACAACCATACAAGTCTGTTCAGGGTTCGAACAGAACCGAAGGCACTTCGTCCAGTAATGGAAGAAGCCCTTGCAATCCAGGCATCCATAATTCTGATCGGACTCCCAATCACATATAGGGAACTCTATACCGGAGAAACTCAGTGTAGAGTCAATAAACAGGTTGTCCTATCGTTCTCGAAGACACCCAGTCTTCACCATCGGTCCTCAATTGCAATGCATAATGTCGTATCAATATTCAGAATGGGTTATATGACACAAGGTCCTCTCCCAGCTAAACCGAATAGTGGGCACAATATTTAAAACATATGGATATGGGATTTTAGTTAAGTTATAACTCTTAAAAAACCCAAAATCTTTCTTCAAATGGTTTAAAAAAATTACCATTTCAAATCTTTAAACAAAAAGATTAATTTCACAAAGTTCACCCAGTTTCACAAAGATCCATTCATAGATTTTCAAAACGATTTCCATTTCAATCAGAATTAACTCATCCAATCTTTAAGTCAAGGATTTAACTTATAGCTTTCAAACCTTTTCCAAAGATTTATTCATAACTTGGAAGACCATTTTCATTTTAGACTTGAAATCCCTTTAACATAAATTGGAAATTCATTTCTTATGTGAAAGCTTTTATTATTTAAAAACAAATAGTTTTCATTTTGGAAAAATCCGATTACATTTATACAAGTTAAAATCTTTGGGTTAAATTCAAATTCCCAAAAAAAAAGACTTAAAACCTATATAAACTTGTATAACCTTTTTAATTCATATATAGGATTCAATTTCAAATTTTGAATTCAAATTTAGATCAAATTTCAAACTAAATTAAGTTATTCAAGAATGACTTTTATCTTCAAAATCCCTTTTCAAAAGCTTTTCACTTTAAACCCAATCCATTTTCAAAACCATTTGAATTCAAAAATACAATTTTTAAAACTATTTCAAAATCTGTGACTTAACCCATTTCCACGTGCAATCCATATTTGCGTATGTATAGTGTAGTCCAGGGGTTTACCAATAGTGCAACAACATCAATCAGTACATATTCAAATACAGCAATATATTTGATAAGCGGTATAAACTATAAGGCTTATCTTTCATTCACAGATCACAGATATATATATCATAGATGACAAATTACATTAAACATAGCTTAAATCAAAACAGAGCATCACAATCAGGGATATCAAACAATTCAATCATCCAATAGAATCCAAACATCCATAAGTAAGATTTATTTAGTCATCTGACTAATTTAAATCAGATTAATTACTTATAAATAATGACTAATCCTGGTTAATTAATTTCAAACCATTTTAATACTAAGTAACTTTAAATCATTTATTAATTAACCTTAAATTATTAATTAATTAACTTTAACTAATAAATGAATCAATCATTAATCCTTAAATAATTAACCCCTAATTATTTAATTACCTTTTAATTGATTATCCTTGATTAATTATACAAATTAATTAACCCTTAATCAATTACCGTAGTTAATTAACACTAAATTAATTATTATTTAATTAATTACAATAAGCGATTATCATTAATCACTTAATCAACTTTAACCATTAATTAATTACTTTTAATTAAGTAATTATCTTTGAGTAATTAATTACCCTTTAATTAATTTAGTAAATATCTTTTAATTATAAATTAATAAGCCTTTAATCAATTTAATTAATTAACCTTTAATTAAGTAATTATTCTTAATTATGATTATCTTTTAATCACCTTCATTTATCAATTCTTCCTTAATCACTTTCATTAGTTAATAGTTCTTTAATTATTTAAAATTTCATCAATTAAAAGATAGCCATTTATCTTTATTATTTTCTTATCATTTAATTTTTATTTAATAATCCTTTGGAAATTGGCCGTCATCAATATATTTATTGACTTAAGATCTTTAAGTTAGATTACGGATTATAAAACTATCTCATTTTCTCAACATAATTTCAAAAATTAGGTTTATAAACTTCAAACCCAAAAGTTATATAATTTAATAAATTTGAAACAATTTTTTTTTATACCTTTCAAGCAGTTTAAATTTAAACAAACATTGATTAAGTTAGAAAAGAAAAGTGTTTTAATAACCTATTTGCAAATTTAAATTTTAAAATTTGGTTCATTATTCTTTGAAACCTTCTTATTTCAAACCTTTTTCAATCTTGACCATTCCAGCACATTTTAAACTTGTCTAAATAAAACTGTCTGAGATTTATTATATTTTTATCAAATTTGAAACTGATTTGTAACAAATTATACTTCACATTTTAAAATCCAGTTAAACATTTTAAGTAACCCGAGCTATTACTGGATTTCCCCGAAACCAACTTCGGGTTGAACCCAGCCACTCTCGCGTTCGAGTCACTCATGCCATTTACTCGAGACCGTCACGAGTTTCCCATCTTCTTCTCCAACTTCACAATCACCTTCAGATACAACCATACACGTGTGCACCTGCACAGCCGACCGAAGCTACTTCGACCATCGCCACGATCACCCACGCATCCCCGTTGATCACCTCACCCCTAACCACCACACATTTTTGACGAATCACCTGAGAATCGAATTTCGAATGAGTCGACACCAACATCATTTCAAACCAGTCATCGAAATCCTCGTCCCGCCAATAACTCTGATCACCTGATCGCGAGCCATCATGCCTAAAGTTTCACCACGTTGCGATGCATTGATCCATTCCCTCGCGATCGATTCTGATAATCCCACGATGCCGCAATTTCCTCAGAAACCCCGCGAGCCAAATTTGTGTATAAAACATTATTTCCACCACGCTCATCCTCCACGTTCGATTATAATTCTTGCGAACAATTTTCTCATGCTTTCCTATACATCCGCTTCCTTCACCCTTAATTTCGATGCCCAGTCCGACGTCGATCACCGAGAATTGACAGAAAGGTGAATATTGATCAACTCAAAATTTCTCCATTTTTACGAACTAAAAAGTCATAAATTTACTGTCAAAATTCATGATTATACAACACGAATCTGGCTATATAATCAAAATCTGAAATAGAAATGATAGATTTCTGACCTATTTTGAAATATCTCTGTAATTTCCATAAATTTAAAGTATTTGTTAAATTTAAACACTTGGAATCATTTTTAAAATTGACATTATATTCTTATGATCATTTTTCATTTAGAAATCTTGGCCAGAAAATGTTGAGATAAAAAGATATTGATTTGATTTTGATGAGGGTGAACCTGTAACTTAAGAACAGGCTTAACTTATTCATGCATATCAATATATATCCATATATTCAACATGCAGGCAAGAATAAACAACAATTTCATACCACATTTCAAACATCAATGACCATATCAAAGATTATAAGCAAGGATAAGTGAGTTTGCTCACCTGTGCTTGTTGAGACAGAGCTTGTAATTTTTCTTCTAGAAATTTTGACTTTGCTTGTTTTAAGATTCCAGGTTTTAAATTTGTTGATCTGTAGTTGTTGTTAAGATGATTTATTAGCTTCCAGTCGAATTCTTGCTTTCCATTTGAGTTGAACTTGTTCTTGATTAGGTTTGAGGCTTTTGAAATTCGAAGTGTTTCCAGGTTTGCTTCAGGCCTTTTGAACTTGCTTTTGATTTTGAAAACTTTGAGTTGTCGAGATTAGAAAAATGTAGGATCTTTATCAAAACTGGAATTGCTTGATATAGAAACTTTGCAGAGATGACCTCTGCTTTGAAACAAGGGTGAAACTGTTTGATTCCAGATTTGAAGAAGATGCAGGCTTGGATTTGATTTGCAAACTTGATTTGCTTAAGAAATATTCTTCTTTTCTCTGGGCTTGCTACAGGTTTGATGCTTTAATCTGGTTTTTGTCTCAGATTTCAAGTTTAGAGAAAAGGAAGTGTATTGCTTCATTTTTCTTTTAAATTTTAATCAAAAGACAAATGCCATTTGTATCACTTGCATGGCAACATATTTACACTTGTAATTTTTTTTATTGCATGCTCTACACTTGTCCTTTGTTTGCATTTTTATGTTGAAACCCCTTATAAAATTTTATTTTAAAATTTTGTTTCAAACCCTCTTGTTATCATATTTACAAATTTATACTTTTGTATATATTAAGAATCATGTTTTATGTTCTCAAATTTATACGTTTATACATTTACAAACTATTTTCAAATGAAAATGTTCAATTCTTTATAACCAATATTATTTTAAGCTTAGTTCATTATACTTTTTGAATTAAAACTATTGTATCTTTTAAATAAATAATTATCTATATATGTATTATTTTAAACTTTTATTTCTTGTTTTATATACATTTTGTTTATTATTTCTACTTATACCAATTCAAAGAAAGAAATTATTTTAAACTAATTATGCTTTTAATAAATAAACACATATATAATAATATTTAATTTTAGACAATGGTTTTGAAAATTATTTATGTCTAATTCAGAATATAACTTTCAAAAATAAATATTACATACCTCTCTTAAAATTAGAAAACAAATTTCCACTAGTATAAAATTATATAATTTTCAAATCCAAATTTTATTTATTTATAAGATATTAAATATAGGATTTCAAATCCACAATTAAATTTTAAAATCAATGTCCAAATAAACAAATATCCTATTTAATCTTGGAAAAATTAATTTAATTTACAATTTAAATTCACAAATTTATACCAGTTACTAATTTTAATTTTACTTAAAAATGTGGATCGTTACAATATTCAAGAAAGATTTCCAAGTAAAAATTAGAGTTTTTAAAGTGGTTTTAAAATGTTTTAGAAAGAAGTTATTATTTAGTAGTTTTAAATTTTTAAAAGTAAATATTTATTAAGTTAATTATATAAGTAAAGTATTTTAAAGGTTTAACTAGTATTGTGGTTTAAATGATAATTATTTAATGTTTACACCTTATAGAATACTTTTATTTTAAAATTTGTTTGGGTTAAGTTTTACATAAGAAATGATTATTTATTTCATAACTAGTATTTTAAATAAAGTGTTTTAAGTAGTTTTTATTTTAGGTGTTTTAAAGTATATATTTTGGATAAAGTAACTTAAATTATTTTAAAATCTAAGTATTTAGACTTGGTGATTTTCAATGGAAATAAACAATATTTGGGAAATTTATTCCGCGAGAGAAAAATGATTTGAAAACTGTTTTCAAAGGGTGGAAGTGTAGAAAATATCTTGCGAAGATATTTTGAAGTAAGTAATTTGGAAAATTATTAAGGCCTGAAGATTGTTTACGGATGTTATATGATACTTAAATAACCGACTACCAATATTGGCCAGTGCGCTGATCGTTTCGAAGAGACCGGGATCAAGATTAATTTCTTGAAAAACCACTTCGATCCGGTTTGAATGTTTTCGTAAGGAAGACAAGAGCTTGGAGTCGAAGATGGGGCAGTGAAGTGCAAGGACTAATTGCTACTAATCTTGTGGGTGATTCCAAAATGGATGTAGTAGGAGTAGTGCCATCGGTTCCGTTCGGACCCGGAGCGGGCTTGTATGGATGAATGCTATCAGAACATCATCAGGAGGAATGTCTCGGGTTTTCAAGTAAAATACAGAAATAGCTGGAATGCTTACATCTCTCATTCCAACATAGTTGGGCACAATCAAAACGTATGGCACTTATTGGAAATTGGATTCCATACAATGGCAGGGCTACTGGGGTACCGTCCGTCACATTATGTGGCCTAGATCATCGTACCGAGGATCCACTCTGATCCCTTGCAACATAAGAACCGAACCATCCCTTACTGGATAGTCCCAAATAAAACAGCCCCAGCAGTGGTCGTGACCAACTGCCCACACATCCGAATAAAAATGGGCCTCTAGACAGGGGTAATCTTATCCTACTTGGGTGCTACCCACTTATCCTTGCCGCATCTTCCTTGTTTTAGCCATTCCCGGTTGATGAGGCTTGAGGTTACGATTACCTTTTTAGAACATATATCTTAGAACGCTCACCGTCCTCCAATAACGATGGTCTGAAAGTATTCAATCCATACAAGTTCTTTCCGGGTTCAAACGAAACCGAAGGCATTATCTCATTACACTCATTTTGAAATCACCCTCAGAGTTAACGACAAATACCCTTGCACTCTGAATCTTCATTTCGAACTTCACTTGAGATTTTTGTTTGGATCGACATGGTTTTCAGATATCCGAATTTGAAAATCCGATCCTGCTCTCACCGAAATCCAAAATGCCGTCTTTTAAGGTCAAGTTGTTTAAGTTAAAACAATTTAATTTATTATCTATATTCACACAGATAGCTAATTTACATTATCACTATTAGATAAGCCATATATTATCATAATGCAACCAAACATCTCTTATCACAAAGCAGCATATATCACATATCAGAGATATCACGTAATTCAAGGCACTAAGTATCATTCAACCATTCATAAGTAAGATTAATCAACCACGACATCCTTAATTAATTTAGTTAACCACAAATGAATTAAACTAATTAAACCCAATTAATTAATCATGCTTTAATCATCCCTAATTAATTTAATTAACCCGTCTTTCACTCCATAGAAAGATGTATCATTATTAAGAAAGAAAGTGATAGAAAAGAGAAAAGATAGAAAAGAAAGAACTAAACAATATTAGAATCTCATAGCGGAACGAATAAAATATATTAATCACATAAGTTACTACATAATATACAACACCTATCAGAGTTACACAGCTTTACATCCAAAAATAGACAGTTATAAAGATCTGTCTATTTTATAACTCAAGTTCAAACAAAACATCAACACAAAGATCAACACAACAGAACCACTTTATCTCTACATACGTTGAAGCCTGCTGCTCAATATCTCCTCAAGAATTCATTAAAGCTAATCCGAATCCCTTGGCTACTCGTAAAAATTTGAGTACCCAAGAGTTTAAGAAAACAGAAAATAAACTTCGCGTTAGACATGGGTTTGGTGTGAGTAAATGGGTTAAAGTTGTTTAACATTGAAAAACCTTTGAAAACAAAAGGTATCTCATAAGACTTCCTGCATATAAACACAAAAAAGTTTTTACCTTACATAACCAGAACATTTGATAGGAAATCCAGTGATATTATAATAGTGTCTAGGGTTTTTAAGTAAATTATAGAAATAGCTGGAATGCTTATATCTCACGTTCCAATATAGTTGGGCACAATCAAAATGTACGGTACTCATTGGAGATTAAATTCCATACAATGGTAGGGCAACTGGGGTACCGTCCGTCACAGTACATGGCGCAGATCACCGTACCGAGTATGCACCCTGATCCCCTACAACACAAGACCGGAACCACCCCTTATTGGATACTCCCGAATAAGACAACCCCAGCAGTTTTCGTGACCAATTGCCCACACAGCCAAATAAAAAGGAACCTCTAGACAGGTGTAATCTTATCCTACTTGGGTGCTACCCACTTAGCCTTGCTGCATCCCCCATGTTTTAGCCATTCTCGGTTGATGAGGCTTGAGGCTACGATTACCCTTTTAGAACACATATCTTAGAATGCTCACCGTCCTCTAATGACGATGGTCTGAAAGCATTCAATCCATACAAGTTCGTTTTGGGTTCAAACGAAACCAAAGGCATTATCTCGCTACACTTATTTTGGAATCACCCATAGAGTTAATGACAATATCCCTTGCACTTTGAATCTTCATTTCGAACTTCACTTGAGATTCACGACCTATCATTTTATTTGGATCGATGTGGTTTTTGGATATCCAAATATGGAAATCCGATTCCGGTCTCACCGAAATCCAAAACGCCGTCTTTTAAGGTCAAGTTGTTTAAGTTAAATCAATTTAATTTATTATCTATATTCACACAGATAGATAATTTACATTATCACCGATAGATAAGCCATATATTATCACAATTCAACCAAACATCTCATATCACAAAGCAGCACATATCACATATCACATATCAGAGATATCACGTAATCCAAGGCATTAAATACCATTCAACCATTCATAAGCTAGATTAATCAATCACACCGTCCCTAATTAATTTACTTAACCACGAATGAATTAAATTAATTACTTAATTACTTTTAAATCCTGCTTATTTAATTATTAACTAATTACAACCAAATTAATTAATCATCCTTTAATCATCCATCTTAATTAATCATCCTTGATTAATTATTCTTTAATTACGTTAAGTAATCATCTGCTAATAAATTACACAAATTAATTATCCTTAACCATTTACAGTAATTAACTTTTAATACTCTCATTAATTACATTAATTAATGATCCTCTAATTACTTTCATTAATTAGTTATTCTTCTAATTAATTATATTTAATGATTAATCTTTTAATTAATCACATTCATTAATCAACCTTAATTAAAAACATACAGAAATTTACTATCCTTTAATTACTTACATTAACTAATTAAGTCCTTAATTAATTATATTAATTAATTTTTTAATTACTTACACTAAGTAATTAGTCCTTAATTGCTTCCACTAAGTTATTATCCTTCAATACTTTCCATTAAGTAATTTCCCTTTTTACTAATTACATTTAGTAATTATCCATTAATTACTTACAATAAGTAATTACACTTTATTAATTACATTAAATAATTATACTTAATCAATCATCAAGTGATTATCTTTAATTAATTAAACTAGTTAATTAACTTAAATTAATCAAATTAATTTAATTAATTACATTGAATAATTAATGCCTTTAATTACTTCCATTGATTAATTACCCTTTAATTAATTACCTTTAATTACTTAGATTAATTAACCCTTAATTAATTAAATAATTAACTATTCTTAATAAATCAAACCATATGTCTTAAATTAATTTAATTAATTAATCATCTCATAATCACTAGCTAATGATCTTTAAATTACATTTATTAACTATCCACTAATTACTTACTAAGTAATTATCGTTTGATTATCAACATCAATCAATTTAACCTTATTTAATCTCATTAAGTTATTATCTTTAATCAATTTCACTAATTAATTATCCCTAATTAATTACAATCTTCATTTACTTAAAGATAATTTCTTCACCTTGACTAATTACTCATCTAAATCTTATTAACTTAGATACTTGAAATCGATTTATAAAAATCAAATGAGATCTTTCTGATTGAATTAAAATCTAATACACCTACCTTAATTATTCCTTAATTACAACATTTATTACATTTAAAAATACTGAGGAATTTTATTACAAAATTTGCCTAACATATAATTACTTTAAAATCAGAACAAATTTAAACATTACTTTATCATTTAAATCTTGGAAAAAACTTGTTTAAAACATTTTCTTTAAAAACTAATCCATTTTAAATATACTTTAAATCTTTAAACTTGTTTACATATTTTGTTTTTATGAAACATTTTTTTTTCAAAACTAGGTTACAAAATTTATTTCCATCCATACACTTTAAAAATGGGTTAAAAACTTATTCAGGCTTCAAATAAAAATCTGGAAAACCAATTTACTTCACAAATAGAAAATCCGAGCCTAACACTAGGGATCCCCGAGAACACACTCGAGTGACTCACGATCCTCTACTGCTTTGAGACCAACACGCTACAAACTCGAGTTCGTCCCGAGTTCTCCTGCTTCTTCCAAACCTATCGAACTCATCAAAAATAACCGTGCACATATTCACGTGCACAAACATTCCATCCATTATCGATCAGCCGTGATCCTCCTCAGGTCGATGTCCGCCTCACCATTACACACGACCACCCAGATTCTACAATTCCACCACGAATCAAAATCGAACATGAAGATCGAACCTGAAACCAAAACAATTCGACTAAAACCTCTCGCCGATGACGAATTCGACCACCGGTGCCCATGTCCTTCCGACCACAACTGCGCCACAACCTCCAGCAACGTTCCCTCCATATGCGATCATCTCCAGTGGTCCAACGACACCGTACGAACTCAGACAACCTCGCCTACCCAAACAATGTTCCAAACCCTACTACGACGTCCCCTGACCACCACGGCAACCTAGAAATGATCCAATTATTTTTTCCACGTCCGTCGAGATGCATGGCTCCTCCAGTCCCAAGCACTTCTTCTATCCATCACCGATCACCGGAAAATCGAACATAGTACGATTTCTGATCATCTCGGCATAACCAACAATTAATAATCCTAAAATTAAAAATTCCTTTGCATAAATTCATCATTTACAAATTGGAATCAGATTATAAGATCAAATCAAGAATTCTAGAAAATGGAATTTGGATTTATATTTGAATCAGACTTGTATTTCCTCATTTTGAAATACATACTCCATATATTTATTCTAAATTATTTTTAAAATTGAAATTATAATGCTATAAATATTTTCTGTTTAAAGACCAAAGCTTGAATTTTTCTATATAGGAAGATATGAAGTTTTATTTTTATCCAAGAGCTTGGAACACTCAGTGTCAAGCATACATACACACAGCCATGAATACAAATATATATAATGTAATTCAACTATAATCAATTAAAACCATCCACGCAACCCATACTTATAACCTTACTTTACAGGTTTAACACATGCATTACAATATTCAACTAGTTTTAAACTTTTAAAAATTCATTTACTCGCCTGAAATAAACAGAGGAACATGCTTTATTCATGTTTCCAGGAACTGTTTTCCTAAAGCTTGATTTTGATCTGGCCTTTGAATTTGATTTGCTTGTTTTAGAACTGACACTTGAATCATCTTAATGTTGTGTTGATCCTTACTGTTTGTTAGGCTCGCTCAGGTTGAAGATGAAATAAATGAAGCTATTCCATTGCTGAAATTTGTATGTTTTGAATTATCATTTGAATTTGGTTTTCAGTTTTTAAGCAGATGAGAAAAAGAAGATTGAGAAAGTTTTGAACTGAAAAAAAGCAAAACAACTTGGTTCATCACAAAACATTTATTATTTATAATTTTAATAAGAAGAAGATTAAGTCACTTGTTTATATGCATGATATCCAAAGTTAGAAATGTCTAAATGTTAATTTGTTTTATATTTTACAAATGTTAAAACAATGTTTTTATGAATTTCAAATGTCAAATATACTTATTATTATGTTTCTTATGTATTTATAATTTGTATAATATGTTTATATATTCAAAAGAAAGTATTTTTAAACCTTATGTATATTTTAACCCATTTTTAGTTTAGTAAATCATAATAAACCCTTTTATTAAATATTTTTCTTATGTTTTAAAATGTTTGAAATAAATTATGTTTCAAAATTCCATATATATTTACCAATCATATTTAGGTCAAGCAAGCTTAAAAAGAAAGTAAAACAAACATTTTATAAATCTTATTTAAACTTTAAACCTAAGTTAAATATTTTTAAATAAATATAAATGTTATCTTTGTTGTTAAGAAATACAAAGTATAATTTTAAATAGCCTTTGAAAAGCATTATATTAAATTTAATCCTAATTCCCAAATTACAATAAATATAAAATTTGAAGAACATGTTATTATTTGTTAATTTTCAAGCTGAAGCTTTTCTACTTACAATATATATATGTACACATTATAAATAGAAAACATTTTAATATTAGCTTTGAAAATTATTATATTGAATTTTAAAACATAACTTCAAATCGTAATATATACATACATATATATTACTATTTGAAACAGATCTTTTATTAAATTAAAACCAAAGACTTCTTATTTACAATATATATACCAATATATATTCATTATAAATAGAAAACAATTTTATTAGCTTTAAAGGATAAAATTTACCAATTAAATATTATTCGCTTTTGAAAAGATTAAACTTACAAATTTGAAAATAATCATAAAAGAAAATTTATTAAACCAATGTTACAAATTTAAATGATTATTAATGAAGATCATTAAATAGATATTGCCCAAAATTTCAAAACATCACAATCCCCCTCTAAAAGAATTTCAACCCCAAAATTTAAAAGGAAAAATAATTTAATAATCTAGCAAAGGTTTTATTTCAAACAACCAAGCTTACATCAACCATATACTATCAATCATAGCAACCAATTATCCAAACAAACAAATCTAACTATCTAGACAAAATTTCAGATAGGACTTCCTAATACTATCAAGAGTTTCCCAGGTACAAACATGGGGATACTCCCACTACTGACATCTAACTAGCTACTTACTAATTCCAGAGCTCCTACTCATCTAGATCTACAATCTGAACAGGATGTCTGACCAAAGACAAGTCCGACTCAACTTCCAAAATCCCCTTAATTGCTAGTTCCACAACTAGTGATGGATCATACACATACTCCCTTAGAAATACGTGAAATACATCACGAATCCCAGCCATCCGAACAGGCAATTCAATCCTGTAGGCCAATGCGCTTATCCTTACAAGAACAAGGGAATGTCCAATATATCTCGGAGCTAACTTTCCCAGTCTTACCCAATCTTATTGCTCCTTTGACTGGAGTAAACTTCAACCAAAAACAAAGTCTCCAACTTCGAATTCCAAATTCCTTGTCTCTTATCCCAAAACTCTTCTGATGTTCCTGGCTGCCTACATTCTTTCCTGATCAGCTCGACCCTCGTAGATGGCTTTCGAAACAAATCTGGACCAAGAACAAGACGATCTCCGGATCCAACCCACAATAATAATCCTCACAAAATCTTCCTAAATCCAGAATACGGGCTCTACTTCACAAACATTAGTAGACTTCGAACTAACTTCTTTCATCCGGTATAACCAAAACAGAAACACTAGAGATCCTAGCCTTCAAATTTCAAACAAACTTTCCGTAGGAGTATGTAGTTATTTCCACTCTAGAACAGCTGCTACCTCGCTTCCGCTGCGCAACTTTAATATAGAGTAAATGAGGATGATGTCGATGAACATGAGCACAAATTTAATCAACGTATCCCAGAAATCACAGTTCATCAGATCCATAAAAGAGAAAACATAGAAGTGCCAAGAAATCCTGAGCTACTTCACCAAATCCTTTTCTAGGAGCCATCCTTTTACTTAGTTGAACCATCGGTATTGCTCCTGGAACCAAATTGATATGAAAACTCAACCTCCCGATGCTAAGGCAAATCCTGACCTCTCCAGAAACATCTAGAAAAAATCTTCGAAAACTTTGATAGCTCCAACTTCTTCTTGAAATGCCTCGATCGTATGCAAAAGATTACCCAAGAGAATATTCAACTATCGCAAGTCATTTTGCGATCCTGCCCAGATCAATTTCCAAAGATATTTTTCCCTCTTTGTAAATCATAATAGCCTATGCTTGCCTAACCAATCCATCGAAGAAATGGATCCACTCTGTTGCTTCTGAATCTACCTCTAGGACACTGCTTAGCAAGATGAGTTCATGTCAGCACACAGAATACTCCGAGCTGCAACGCTGCCCCTGATGCCAAAGACTTCTTGTCCATAAGCTCTTCGATCCTCAAAACCATATCAACTAATTCTTCAAAAGAGCCTCAAGATGGAAAACATCTTCTCAAGAAACTCGAGCCTCAAACCAAGCACAAACATCTCGTTGAACTTAGACTCATCTCCGCTACAGACAAAACTCCTTTGCTTGAGATCTAAAAAAATTCTATACAGCCGAGTCTTCCTTGCGGTGGGTACAAATAGCTCCTTAAAAACTTCCTTAAACATGCTCCAATAGAAAACATCTTCGGGAACATCCAAGTCACTGTGTCTCACCATGCAGCCGCTCCTTCCTAAAGCTGCCAAGATGTCATTACTTGCTTCTGCTCATCCGACAGATCCAAACTCTAGAAAATCCGCTCGCACGAGCGCAACTAATAATGGGCTCCATACCTTCTTAAAAAGACCATTCCTCGAGATTGATGAAATCCTTACACCATGCTTCAAAGCTTACTCGAGGCGGTATTGGGTCTACAGCCTCAGTAGATACTCTTCCAACCTCATCATTCGGGCTTTTTCATTTTGTGGTAGTCGTGCTGCACACACCACTACCTTCAACCAAAGAACTCATGTTGGCAAACCCGAAGAGGTAATATATATATATATATATATATATATATATATATGTGTATATATATATACAGGTATGCTCTCTTAAGAAAAATATCACTCCAAAGCCTAGGTATTCACTCAACCTAGTGCTCTAATACCACTGTAATGACTTTCACTCCTTAGAAAGATGCATCATTATTAAGAAAGAAAGTGATCGAAAAGAGAAAAGATAAAAAAGAAAGAACTAAACAATATAAGAATATCATAGCAGAACGAATATAATATATTACTCACATAAGTTATAACATAATATACAACATCTATCAGAGTTACACAGCTTTACATCCCAAAATAGACAGTTATAAAGATCTGTCTATTGTTGTGACTACCCAGAATTTTTAAGCAATTAAAATTGGAATATTTAATTGATTTTAAATATTTAAAAAGTTAATCATTTAACTTGAATTCAAATAACACTATTTATTTGGTAAATAAATTATTAAATCAAATTTATTTGAAGTTGGATAAAATGTTGAATTTGGAGTTTTAGGCCTGTTGAAAATAATTTGAAGGCTTGTAAAATTTATATTGATAATACTGAAGATAATAGAAGTTGTAAAATTGAAATTAACTTTGGTTTGTTCAGTTTTAAAATTTTATAGTTTAAATTGAATTTTAAAAAAGCCTTCCGAGGCACAGTCTCGGAATTTGACGAAACCAGTTCCATTGGATCTGTAATATTTTATTATTGGATTTCAATTTTCGTATTGATCGGAGTTGTTGTGTGAGCGTACAATATATATAAACGCGCTGAAATTTATATAGATATTCAATATAATAACTGATCCAAAAAGCTATCTACTCCATGCGATCGAATTACGACTCAAAACCTTTTCCATTGCGTTCGGAATAGGTGCATAACATTATAAACGCCTAGCGGCACGCCTCGATAGGATGTCAAGATTTTAAGCTTCGAATTCAAGACAATTGAAATTTAAATTTGAATTTAATATATATATATATACCCTAACAACTCGACCGAAATTCCTTCCCATCAGTTGCCTTTCTTTCACCATCATGCCTTTTCTCCTCAACAGCTTTTGTTCCCTCTGTAATCACTGCAGCTCATATACTACACACCTCCTTTCTCATTTCTATAAGCCGAGCAGTTTCAAAAAAAATATAGAACTCACGAAAAATAATGGGAGCTCCTTTTCTTAAGAAACCGAAACCCTTCTCTATCAAAATAAAATCCCCAAACTAATAAACCTCTTCGTTTCAGATCGAATCAAACAGCCTCCTTCTCGTCCCAGTTTGATTTAAAGTCATGTTCGCGATTAGAATTCGTGTTTGCAGCAAGTTATTTCGAAATCAAATTGGGCGGCTCGATTTCTATCTATTCGTCGAACACTCAAAGCTAGGAATCAGAGGTGAGGCTCGCGACTTTATCGCGATCGATTCTAGCTATTCGATGGCTGATCTGAGTTCGTCTCTGGCGATGGAGTGGTGGGCGCGAGCGATTTCGCAGTGGAGTTGGGATGTCGTAGATTGTGGAAGACGTGTGATGGAAGGTAGCTCAAGGAACTAGCGGCAGTCTCTGGTGATAGTCTGGCAACTTCGAGATGCTCGACGTTCGATTTGGATGGGCCGATAGAGCTTCGGGTGCGTGGTGGCAGCGACGATCAGGAAGGCTCGTACTCGAACGAGAGTTTAGGTAGAAGACTCGTTAAGGTATTTTCGAGTTATTAATTTAAATTTGTATGTGAATGCATATATTCACAGATTACAGTAAGCAGAAGAATTTAAAATTAGGTTCTTATGGTATATATATTTATATATATTAAAAGAGTTTACAGTAAAATAAACCTGACCTGTTAAGTTGTTTCTATTTTAAAGTTAATGATTTTTTTTAAAAAAAATGTTAAAAGTTTGTGTAAAAGTTAGATTTTAAGCCTATATAAATTATTTTTATATGCAGATTGGGAATGAAGGAAAAAATAAATTAAAATACATAGACATATTATTTAAATCTAACAATTATTTTAAATAATGTATTTTAGCGATTAATTCGATTAATAAACTTATTTAATTTATTTAGCCACTAAAAGATTTTTAAGAAGGAAATTATTGGTTTAAAAGAAATTTATTAGTTAATTAAAAAAATCAAATGGTAATTAATTTTTCGATTTGTTCAAATATTAATAAACTACCTAACTATTTATACAAGGTCTAAAATCATAGGGAAATAAGCTGGAATGGATATGGATTACAAAACAACAATCAAAGGCGAGTTAATCTCACTCAGCTGAATTAAAATTAAATTTAAATGATTAAATTTAAATAATTGTTTGAATGGTTGAATTGTTGATGTGCTATAGTATCGTATATTTTGGAATTGGCATATTATATTATGCTAACGTCTGTGGATGTAGGGAAAACAGGTTGGAGGGATCCAACTGGATCCCTCAACATTTATTATTTAATATTCTCTGTTGTGATTACTTGATATTCTATGATGAATATATTGGAATATTGAATGTTATGATTTGATTGGACATATTTGGGTATAATGAATTACCAAAAATATATAAATTGGATTTTGGAAAGAAAATAAAGGAAGTAAATTTGTAAATGAAATAATCTTAGAAAATTTAATAAATTAAGAATGAATTGAAAAAGAATTGGAAGTATGTTAAAATACTAATAAATAGTTTCGAGTATTGAGGAAAAAGGATTTGAATGAGCAGAAATTAATAAATAGTAAACTTAAGTGATATCAGTTAAAAGAATAAAGAATTATTTTAAATTTCAAAGTTTAAATTTATTTAAAAGGATTAAGAAGTAATTTGAGGAATCTAAAATTGGAATTTTTAGTTAAAAGTATTTTAAATCATAAGTAAGGAATGAAATCTGAAATTAAAGGATTTTGGAATAAATGAAGTAGATTGGAAATTAATTTGGAAATTGATTTAAGTGTTTGAAAATTGGATATTTGGAAGAATAAATTCAGGGTGGGAATTTATTAAAGGAATGAGAAAAATTGTTTAAAAATAAATAGTGATTTATTTTTAAAGCATGTGAATAGAAGTATATTTCCCTAGATGGCCAAGTACGTTTTCAAAGTAAATTTTAAAATGTAAGATAAAAAGTTTAATGTTGTTTTAAAAAGCATGTTTTAGAAAATTTATTATTTCTGAATGTTTAAAATTCTAAAGTACATATTTTTCAAAATCTATTATTGTAATAATTATTTTAAAGGTGAGTTGTTATTTTTTTTAAAGTGAAAACTTAGTTTTATATTTATAAAGTAGCCTTATTTTCAAATATTCGTATACATGTGTTTTTGATAAATTATTGAAGTAGTTTTAACTTAAATGATTTAGAGTACATTTCAAAGTAAAAAAATTTAAATTATTTTGAAAAGCTAAAATTTTGTGCTTGAATTTCAGTGGAGATAGAAAATATGTGGAAAAGTTTATTCTGAAATGGAAGATGGTTTGAAACTGTTTTTCAAAGGGTTGAAAATAGAAATATATCTTGTGAAGATATTTTTGAGGTTAACAAATAATTTGGGAAATTATTTATTGTTGGATGATTGTTTGTGAATGTTAATTGATAGTTAAATCACCGATTATCAATATTGGCCAAATGCGCTGATCGTTTCGAAGAGACAGGGATCGGGATTTATTTTTCGAAAACCACTTTGAATCGGTTTGTACGTTTCGTGGAAACGAGTTTGGATTCGAAGATGGAGCAGTGAAGTGCAAGGGCTGGTCGCTACTAATCCTGAGGATATTTCCAAAATTGATGTAGTAGGAATAGTGCCTTCGGTTCCGTTCGAACCCGAGACAGACTTGTATGGATGAATGCTTTCGGGACATTGTCAGGTGGACAATGGGCATTCTAAGGGATATGTTCTAAAAGGTAACGCTTAGCCTCATGCCTCATCAAATAGGAATGACTAAAAATCAAGGGTTATTCAGCAAGGCTAGGTGGGTAGCACCCAAGCAAGGTGAAGTCATCCCTGTCTAGATGTTCCCTTTTACTTCGGCTTAGTGGGCGGTTACTAATCCCAACCGCGGGGTGATCTCACTCCTTATTATCCAGTAAGGGGTAGTCCCGGTCTTGTGTTGCAGGGGAGCGGGCGTACTCCTCGGTACTGTGATCTAGGCCACGTACTGTGACAGGTGGTACCCCAGTGCCTAGTCATTAGTTGGAAATCCATTCTCCCTACAAGCCTTATACGAGTTTTGTTTGTATTGCCCACTCTGTGGCTAGTAGCTGGAATTTAATGAATGTAACAATTTCGGCTATTTTATAAGTATGTGTATATAGACCCTATTATAATATCAGAGGATTTTATAAAAAAAATTGTTTTAGCTATCGTAAGGTAAAAACCCGACATGTTAATTTGTGGTGTGGTCTTACGAGTTGCTTTTGTTTTCAAAGGATTTTTGAAACTTTAATAATCAATTGATTGTGATTTTCTCACGTTGGTATTCCAGATTGACTCGGGCTTTATTTAACTGTAATGCTCGGGTCAGACCGAGTATTATAGGATACAGGATTTTGATGCTCTGGAGCTCAGGAGACGAGCTGGATGATGATACGTACTCCCATACTTGTTTATATATATACTCCGCTGTGCTGAGTAGTTGTGTATCCAGTTGTATGATATTGTTGAGCTGTGATTGATGTACTCTGATGATGTAATATGTAAACAGAGATATTTGATATTTGTGTAAAGATCATTTATTATCTATTATATTTTATTCCGCTGCGATGGTTAGATTCTGATGTGTTTTCTATTTTCTTCTTCCACCTCTTCTTCTTTAACCCAAATGGTTTGTATTTCTGTGCAACTTGAGTTGATTGTTGTAGAATAGTGTTGACTCAAGGGTTACGGATTTGCGGGTCTTTACTGTTGGTATCAGAGCTTAGGTTGGTGATAACCTTGGCTCTGGTGGGAATTACTCATTGAAATAGAGACAATAGTACTCTAGGATGAGTTTGAGCGTATTAATAGATATGAGCGCGTATTTGTTAGTGAATATAAAATGATTTTATATTGTGTTGATTGGTTTATTGAGTAGTTTATGGATTCTGGTCAATACGAGTAATTAAAGTTATTGATAGGGATCTCTAAACACTTGAATAGAATAATTCGACACAGTATTGTTTTGAAGTAGGGTAAATGAAATAATTTTACCCAAATTATTTTTGTATATAAGAAGATATAATTTTTGTAAAGTATTATAGTATTTGGGTGCTTGATTGTTAAGGAATGATAGCATTAAATTATTAACACTATTGTGTAGAAATTGAATAAGAAATTGAAAACTTATAACCAAAGTTGAAGAATAAATTTATATAACAAAATGGAATTTGAAATATGGATTATAAATGTAATTTATAGATTAAAATGAACTTCATATACAAAAGAGATTTGTAAATGTAAACTGTAAAGGTGATTATAATTTTGAAATAGAATTCCAGAGAAACATTTGAAATTTAAATGAGATAAAATTCCAGAGAATGTTTGAATATAAATTTAAAGGAATTGCAATTTGGAATTTTTGGGAAAAATTTAAATTCCTTTGGGTTTGAAAACGGTTTTCAAAGGGTTGGAGGAATAATAGTAATATTTTGGAAATATTTTTGAGTTGTATTTGAAATCTTGTGAGATTTGGAAATTAAAAATATTTGAAATGTTGTTAAAGAGATAAAAGCACTAAACTCTTTCGGTCGCTGGAAAATAATTCCGATGATGATCGCGACATCATCGGTGTTCATTTTCGAGTTTCCAAGAGAGGAATTGCTACCTGAATATTTTAAATTGGAATTTTTTGCGAACTAGGTTTGGTTTTGAAATTCAAAGGGATAATTGAATTTGCCTAAGGATTTTGGATGTAGTTGATTTCAAAAGTGATTTTGAGATTTGGGAAATTGTTTGAACTCTGGAATTTTATTTTAAATGTTTATGGAGTCTTAAAAATATATTGGCTAAATAAAATGTATAATTCCGAGTTAAAAGTAAAACGTGAATGGGATTGGTTGTCCATTGATGAAAGTATGAAAATAAATAAGTTTGTGACTTATAAAATTTAGAAGTGAAATAAATAAGCCAAAATAAAATTTGATTTGAATATTGGGAAGTGAATGAAAAATTCAAAACTTAAATTATAAAATAAATTGACCTCCAGTAAAATAGTTAAAGTGGTTTGAGATAAAAATAAAATATTGGAAATAAACCTTGAATAAACAAATTAATAATTAATTGGTAATGAAATATGGAGATGGAACTTGAATTGGTTAAATGAAAGTCGAATACCAATTTAATGTGGAAATGTTTAGTTTATAAATAAATTATGAAATGAGTATTCAATGTAACCAATATGAAATGTTCCAAGATAAAAAAATGGATTCAAATAAAATGAATGAGAATATAGAATGCAAAATAAATTGAAAGGAGTCGATTAAAATGAAATCGAATTAAGTATAGATTGAATTGGTATCAATTCAAATTAGTTATAAACTGGAATGAATATTCCTTTAAGTAAATATTTTTGAACTTGCACAAAAATAGTAATTGTCGTTTGACGTAAATGAGATTGTATAAATTATATGGGTTAATAGAAGCCAATAAAATTGGTTTTTGAATCAATTGTAATAAATATGGGCTTGTTTGGATGAAAAATAAATTGAATGTAAACAATGAAGTGTAAATGAATTCAGCTTGGATTGTCGGTGAATTGAATATAATTGGAAGTATGAAATTGAAAATGGTTGACTGAATAAACTAATTTAAATTAGTTAGCAGATGAAATTGGTTGGTAATTGAAATCAAATAACGGATTTAAATTGGAAAGTGGTTATAATATATATATATATATATATATATATATATATATATATATATATATATATATATAACTTGAGTTTTAAAGTTGAAATAACTTGACGAAAAATAAAATAAATTAAGTAATATTTGAATAAAAGCTTGATTTAAGTAAAATTGTGAAATGGTTATGTCGAGTTTTATGAAATGATTTTAAATAAAACTTGTTTGGTAAATTAAATGAAATTAGTAATTGAGTTAATAAACGTAAGTTATATTAATGAGGATTCGACTTCGAGAAAATTGGAGTTGGATTGCTTTTGGGAGTAATTCATTTTAAATGAGTTTATTTGGACTAAGAATGAAATTGAGTTAAGTAGAGAGTGGTGTAATCATTTGAATTGAATAGGATGGTTTGAAAGCATTTAAATTGTGTGGAGCCTAATAAATTTGCTTATGGTAAGTGTTTAGTGTATATTGCTTGTGTTATACATGTGTTTAGCTATTGAAATTAAGTGGAATGTTAATAAGCTTTGTATATTTGTCACTTACATGTTTAAATTGAGTAAGTACAGGTTTTTTGGAGCCGTTGACTGGTTTTGCCTGCGCTAACAGCTAAAATAAATAAGCCGTTTTCTTAAAATGCTAAATAAGGTACGCATACGCAATACAAATAGGAAATATGAACCGTTTTTCTGTTTTTCGACCGTGTGCGTCAATGTATATATATTTATATCTCTTGTCAAATTACAAAAGCTCCTCCGTATAAAGAAGACTCTACCAAAAATTTTCGAAAATTCTGAGAGCTAGAATTTTTTTGAATCTTTTGAAAATTTTCACTAACGACAAATAATTTAAATTTATTAAGCAAATAGAATTATAACTGAATGTTGAAATCTAATTTAAATCGTATAAGTAAAGTAAGATGAACTGAAGATATCTCATTCAAAGAAATTAAAGATAGAAAAAGTTTGCAAACAAACCTTTATTTGAGATATAAAAACAAATTAGTAAGTGAAATTAATTTAAGGAATGATTAATCAAATATCGTTGAAATGAGATGAATTGCACTCAATATTTTGAATTGGAAGGTGAATTAAACTCAAGTAAAATTGAAAATGAAATTTGGATAAAAGGTGAAAATAAAGGTATTGTGGTTTGAAATTAATTTGCAAATTTAAGCAAATTGTATCTATTTGGAATTGGAATACAAAAAGATTAAAACTGGAAGTTGTGGTAAGGGTAAGTGTGAATAAGTGAATAACAATCGAAATAAATGAGAATAAAAAAGGAAATTGATATAGTTGATAATCAATTGGAGCAAATACGTAGGATGTACGTATATTATTTTACTTGCATAACTATTTGATCCAGATTCGAGCATAGAATTTCGAGATAATTTTATCGATCCGAGTTTGAATTTTTCAATCGATTTTCGACGGCGAACCCTGTATATGGAATTTTGGTTGATTCTGGAAATTCTCTATCATTGTTTTACAGCAATGCAAGGGGAATGACGGTTTCTGATTAAGAAACCAGATCTGAGTCCGCACTAGAAAGTCGGGTGGACGATAATAGCTCGGATGTGAAATTATGTGGTCGAGTAGGCGATCAGATTCGGTATTGCGTACGAAGGATACAGATACATCGTACGGCTTAAATGGAATGAATATTCAAAATGTGTAAAAGAAGTCAATACAATGTTTTTGAATGTTATGATTGGATATTATTGTTAAACAGGATATGCAGGTATGAAAAAGGGAAAGGAAAATTGGTTTTGATTTCAGATAATAAATTAGAATTGCCCGACCAAAAAATTTATATGTTTAAATTTCTGTGAAATTTGATTAGGTTTTGGATCTAGTCACTTGGCCTTTTGTTTTCTTTTTGAGATTTGGGGGCCGTAGAGCCATTTTGTAGTTGTACCGAGCTAGCCGCGCAAAGGAGACGCTGGCGAAATTTTTCGAAAATTTAGAGAGTTAGAAATTTTTTGAGAAAATTTTGCTAATTTTAAATTTGATTTAAAATTGAAATTTGAATAATTGAGTAAGTAATATTGTTTGAAACTATGGAAAGGTTGGTAAAGTTAGTAAGAATAGTAATGGGTATTTATAAAGAATAGTTGGTTAGTGTTGAACTGATTGGATTTGGGTAAAGTAAACGGGTATTAGACCATTCTTCCTAACTACTAATTTCGGGGATGAAATTCTGTTAAGGGGGGAGGAATGTGATGACCCGGAATTTTTAAGCAATTTAAATTGGAATATTTATTTGATTTTAAATATTTAAAAAGTTAATTATTTAACTTGAATTCAAATAACACTATTTATTTGGTAAATAAATTATTAAATCAATTTTTTTGAAGTTGGATAAAATGTTGAATCTGGAGTTTTATACCTGTTGAAAATAATTTGAAGGCTTGTAAAATTTATATTGATAATACTGAAGATAATAGAAGTTGTAAATTGTAATTAACAGTGATTTGTTCATTTTAAAATTTTATAGTTTAAATTGAATTTTAAAATAGCCTTCCGAGGCACACTCTCGGAATTTGACGAAACCAGTTCCATTGGCTCCATAATATTTTATTATTATCGGATTTCAATTTTCGTATTGATCGGAGTTGTTGTGTGAGATATATATAAACACGCTGAAATTTATATAGAAATTCAATATAATAACTGATCCAAAAAGTTATCTTCTCCATACGATCGAATTAGGACTCAAAACCTTTTCCATTGCGTTCAGAATGGGTGTATAACATTTTAAACGCCTAGCGGCACGCCTCGATAGGATGTCAAGATTTTAAGCTTTGAATTCTATATACCCTAATGAACTCAGCCGAAATTCCTTCCCATCGGTTGCCTTTCTTTCACCATCACGCCTTTTCTCCTCAACAGCTTTTGTTCCCTCTATAATCACTGCAGCTCATCTACTACATGCCTCCTTTCTCATTTCTATAAGCCTAGCAGTTTCCAAAAAAAATATAGAACCCACGAAAAATAATGGGAGCTCCTTTTCTTAAGAAACCTAAACCCTTCTCTCTTAAATTAAAATCCCCAAACTAATAACCCTCTTCGTTGTAGATCGAATCAAACAGCCTCCTTCTCATCCCAGTTTGATTTAAAGTCATGTTCGCGATAAGAATTCGTGTTTGCAGCAAGTTGTTTCGAAATCGAATCGAGCGGCTCGATTTCTAGCTATTCGTCGAACACTCAAAGCTAGGAATCAGAGGTGAGGCTCGCGACTTAATCGCAATCGATTCTAGCTATTCGGTGGCTGATCTGAGTTCGTCTCTGGCAATGGAGTAGTGGGCGCGAGCGATTTCGCGGTGGAGTTGGGATGTCGTAGATTGTGGAAGATGTGTGATGGAAGGTAGCTCAAGCAACTAGCGGTAGTCTCTGGTGATGGTCTGGCAACTTCGAGATGCTCGATGTAACAACCCGCATATTTATCGATTTGATATTTAAATATTTTATTTAAATATTTTATCGTTAGTCGGATTATAGTCCGAAAAGCTACTTTTTGCATACGTTCAAATTAGGACTCGAGACCACTTCCATTGAGTTCGAAATGTCGTTTTCAACTTTTTTAAGTATAAGCATTGATATGTTTGGAGTTGGTGGAATTTCACCACTTTTTCACTTGAGGCCAATAGTTGGGCTTTTAACCTATTAAACCCAAACTCCACCCTCCCCTCTTCATAACTTTCTAATTGCTTTAAACCTTCAAGCTTCTTCAAAAATGGTGGTGGGAATGGGAAATTAAAACTCCAAGCTCAAATTTAACTTCAAATCCATCATTTAACTCCAAATTCAACAAGAAGACATTGGATTCAAGCATCTTGCATTGGGATTGAAGAGGGATTGATTCTTGCTTGCTTTGTTCTTCATTTTCATTGGTTTTTGGTGCAAAGGTGAGATTTTTATCTCACATTCTTGTCTATAACTATCACGGATGTTTGGGAATGATTTTCTATCACTTTAGCTTGTACATTTGCATTTGGTTTGGATTGGATTGGCGAAAAGCTCTATTTTTTAGCGTTTTGGTGAATTTTCTGCATTTAGGTCGTTCTGGCCATTTGTGCGTGTTCGGAGTTAGGTTGCTCGTGAGCTAACGCCTTAGGTCGCTCGCGTGTTAACGCCTTAGGTCGCACTGCCTTGAACCCTCGGCCTGCATATTTTCGTTCGCTCTTAGGTCGTTCGGAATTAGGTCGCTAGGTCGCTTGGTCGATAGGTAATAGGTCGTAGGTCGCTCTGCCTCGAGGAGTCTCGGCCTGCATATTTGCGTTAACCCTTTAGGTCGTTCTGGCTTGAGTCGTTAGGTCGTTTGGCTTTTATATTGATTAGGTCGTTTAGCCTTGAGTCGCTAGGTCGCTGACCCCTCACTAGTTCGCACGGCTTTGTTAAGGCGTTAGGTCGCTCAACCCTACTACAAGTATTAGGTCGTATGACCTTGTTCCACTAAGTCGCTCATCCCTTAGATCGCTTACCTGGTTGAGTCGCACCTCACCTTAGCTCAGCCATGTTAGGTCGCTCGCCTCCCTTAGGTCGCTTACCTGGTTGATTCGCACCTCACCTCAGCTCGGCATTAAGCTGTTAGGTCGCGTGTCCAATTAGGTCGCGCACAACCACTAGGTCGCTTGGTCGCTTGACCAATTTAACTCGCTCTGCCTTGCTTACTTTTAGGTCGCACGACCATTCCATTTTAATTCGCCTGAGCCCTTAGGTCGCGAGTACTTAAGTAGCTTCACCCAGGTCGTTAGGTCGCATGACCTTAATTTCTTTAGGTCGCATGACCTTAATTCCTTTAGGTCGTGACCCCTTTAGGTCGAAACCCTTTAAGTCGCTCGATCCTATCCTTCCTTGGATCTTCACTAGGTCGAACCCCGTAGCAGGGGCGTTGCCCCCGCACCCCCACCTTGGAGGGTTGCTACCCCCCTAGACCCCCCCTCCGTAGGGGATCTTATCTGAAAAACATTCAATAGAACTTGCATTGTTGAGATGCTGAGTTGACCATTCTTTGGGACAAACTATCTTGGGATTCTCGATCGATTTTATGGATTTATGAATATCTATTTCGATGGATTCTTTATCGGTTTCTTTGAATTTTATTCACGTCTTCGTATGTGAATTTTTATGATTGATTGTTTCTACAATCACTTCTATGATTTGTCACTTTAAAATATGAAGGTTTCAATACTAGTAGTAAATATCAAAATTCTTTCAACAAAATGATTTCAACTCTATTTTCAATAACAAAGCTCTTTTCTTAAACCATTTTCCAATCTACTAGTATATACAAACCTTTACCTCACTCGTATGAGAAATTGAATTAAACGGCTTAGTAAAACAAGTGGTATGAAACGCTTGCGTTTGCTTTGTCGGTTAACTCTTGGACTTGTTCGATTGAACCTTTTTGTGACAATTTTCTAGTGAAGATCTACAGTTTGTTCGTAAATATTTGAGTTAAGCAAGTGGTTATGGGACATGAAGCTAAACTTTTATATTTACTAGCTTAGTGTAATTGACACTTCTCGTTGATCATGACGATCATTTTGTGATTTAGGCTAGCAATTGTGCGATGTCTCTTTGTTTGCTTCCTAGTTAGGATAGACATCATTTGTGTGATTCAATTCACACATACCTTTTTGCTTTTTGGTTACCTAGACACCATTTGTGTGATTCCACTCACACATACCTTTTTGTTGCAAGGTCAGGCTAGACACCATTTGTGTGATTCCATTCACACATACCTTTTTGCTTTTTGGTTAACCTAGACCTCATATGGGTGATTCCGACTCATCCATATGGGGTAGCTCCCCATGGTCTTCGGACCATCATGTGATAGGCCTCTTTTCCTTTTTCTATGATTTCTGGATTTCCTGTGTTGATTTCTGGAATTTATGTCATTGACTTGTTATGAGTACAAGTTTAGGGTGTGATGCCCTCTTTGGATCTTTGAGAAGATTCTTGTGATATTGATTTATCTCTTATTGATTGATCTTCTGTTGATCATCATTTTCATACTTATAGTAGTATGTCAGTATGGATATTTTATGTTATGCCATATCTTTTATTTTATACCATGTTACCTGATATTTATAGCTAGACTAATCCGTTTATTATTTTCTTAAATAATACTCGGGTCAGATCGAGATGTTACAGGTGCTTCTGCTTGACTTCTCACCGGGGTTTGCTACTCTGACATTTGGCAAACTATTTAGATTAGCAGTTTTGTTGTATACACTTGAGATATAGACTCATAGTTGTATTCTATTGTATAGCACGTGTTGCTATTCTTTTGTGTTATTGTGGATCTTTTTGACCACTACTCTGATGTACACTTTCATGTGTTAGTTATATATCCATATCTTCTTCCGCATTTGTGATATGGATGTCTGTGACTGATTGTGTTATGCTTATTTCTATGTTTGTTTTCGAAGATTATTTATAGCCATCGTGTGATAGCTTTGAGTTTGTATCGGTATGTCGGACTTCCTCATTAAATGAAATGCATGCTATACTATCTGACATAACGGTGCTCGCACAAAGAAGTTACGTGGATGGTCGCTCCTCAACAGCCTTATTCTCCGTGCTAGTTGACAGCACTACATCGTAGTGTTCTTGGCTAGCGTGGGTATAGAGGTGGGGCGTCACACTCGACGTTCGATTTGGATGGGCCGACAGAGCTTCGGGTGCGTGGTGGCAGCGATGATCAGGAAGGCTCGTACTTGAATGAGAGTTTGGGTAGACGGCTCGTTAAGGTATTTTCGAGTTATTTATTTAAATTTATATGTGAATGTATATGTTCAATGATTAAAGTAAGCAGAAGAAGAATTTAAAATCAGATTCTTATGGTACATATATTTATATATATATTAAAGGAGGTTTACAATAAAGTAAACCTGACCTGTTAAGCTGCTTCTATTTTAAAGTTAATGATTTTTTCTTAAAAATGTTAAAAGTTTATATAAAAGTTAGATTTTAAGCCTATATAAATTATATTTATATGCAGATTGGGAATGAAGGAAAAAATAAATTAAAATACATAGACACATTATTCAAATCTACCAATTATTTTAAATAATGTATTTTAGTGATTAATTTGATTAATAAACTTATTTAATTTATTTAGCTACTTAAAGATTTTTAAGAAGGAAATTATTGGTTTAAAATAAATTTATTAGTTAATTAAAAAAAATCAAATGGTAATTGTAACGACCCAGAATTTTTAATAATTTAAATTTGAATATTTAATTAATTTTAAATATTTATAAGTGAATTTATAAGTCAAATAAATTTTTATTTGAATTATTGGATTTAATTGGATAATTAAATCGATAATTTAATATGTTAAATTATGGAAATAATTGAAAAATTGGGTTAAATATGATTGAAAATGATTTGTAAAATTTTATTTTATCATGTTGGAGTTAGAATAATATTTTAGAACTTTTAAAATCGAATTAAAAGTTAATCTGTGAAAATTGAATATTTTAATATTTAATAATCGACTGTAAAATAGCCAATTTTTGAATAGTCTCAGAATTGAACGAAACCAGTTTCATTGGATCCGTAATAGTTAGTTATTACCGGATTTCAATTTTCGTGTCAATCGGAGTTATCGTTTGATCGTGGCAGCTCGAAACGCATCGAATTATTTTTAATTTAAATTTGGCGAGTCAAAATAGCCATTTTTCAAAAAGTCTCGGATTTCGACGAAACCAGTTTCATCGGATCCGTAATGTGATATTATTGTAAGGTTTCAAATTTCAAGTCAATTGGATTTACCGTTTGTCCGGTACAAATTAAAACGCCTAGAAAATCGCTTAAATCGGTTTAATTTAAATTGAGCGTTTTCAGCCATAACTCGCACATATGTCCGAATTAGCTTCCGAAACCTGTTCCATTGTGTCCGGAACGCGGGGTAAACCTTAGAAACGCTGGTTACGGCGTCAAAATCGGAGTTCGGAATTCCCGGGATGAATAGTGTTTACGCTTGCTTTTCCTATAAATACAACCTCACTCTAAAAAATAAAAAAAAATAACAAAACCCTAACCCTAATACTTGCTAGCCGCCACTTTATGATGAATGGCCAGAAATTTCCCAAATTCAACCCTCAATCTCTCCCAATCTACAAAGAATTAGAAGAAGTGTTCAACACGAAAAAGGTGGAGCATGAAGAGAGCTTGAAATCCATACGGATATGATCTTGGTTGGAGCAACAGGGAGTGAGCAAAACGTGGCCGTTCGTGGGCTGTTCATCACGTGCGCACGCATATCTAGGAGGCCGAGTTGGCCATGGTGGTAGGCGTGGGTAGCTTGCGTCGTGCTCTTCGCGATGGTGGTTGTGTGATCGAGTTTCGTTGAGAATTGGAGGAGTAATATTTAACCCTAGTGTTAGCAAATGGGTTCGGCCTCATTTTTCATTTCCTGGAGATGAACGAGAGGGTGGGGGAGATGAACGTGAGGCGTTGGATTTTAATCTTGTGGCTGAGATTGGCTAAGGTTGAAATTTATTAAGTTAGTTATAAATTTGTGTATATAAAACGTGTGCGAACTTGTAAAATCAATAACTTTTTCATACGAGGTCGAAAAAATGCAAACTCAGTTGCGTTGGAATCGTATGGACGAGCACTACGCGATGGAGATGGTTTGGAGTCGTTTGGAGTTAGTGAGAATTTCGGGTAAAATTAAACGCGCGTTTAATTTTATTCGAAATAAAAGCTAAAACGGAATTTAAAATCAAGGTGAGAACTTCTCACTCAATCGAATAGATTTCGATTTTATTTTAAATAGTTAGATTTAAAATATTTGAATGCATGTTTGAATGATGACGGTAAATTATTGATTGTTAAAATAGACATTATGCGCCGTTAGTAAGCGGATGTTATTTATTAAAAACATATACCGCGAATATTTCATAAACAGTGAAATTGGTATTATATATAATATCAATATATATATATTGGCATATGTATATATTGCAGTTGTTGATTTCCCGCATTTTTGTTTAGCGGATGAGACCCTATTACGCCGTTATTAAGCGGATAATATTTATTAAAAATATGTACCGCGATAATTTCGTACTGGAGCGAAATTGGTATTGTGCTAATGTTTGTGGATGCAGGAAACAGGTTGGAGGGATCCAACTGGATTCCTCAACAGTTTTTATTTGATTTCAGATATTTTGATATTTGATGGATTTTCATATTTATATATGATATCGTTGTAGTCGTGATTGACTATTTGGTGTGTAGCATCATTGGACCAAATTTTTGGTATTTTAAAATGATTTTAAAAGTGATTTTGAAAATATACTATATTTTTGGAATTGATCCATTATAAATAAATAAACGTTATAATTTTTTAAAGTTATAAAAATTATGGTTTTTGTGAAATATAGTTAAAAAGCTGATTTTTAGAAATACGGTTAAAAGCTGATTTTTGAGAAATATGAACTAATGATTTTATAAAATAATTTAGATTGGATTTTTGAATATATGATAAAAGTTTAAATATAGGATTTATAAAATTTGATTATTTTATAAATCGAAATGAATGAAATTTATGGAATTATAAACTGTAAAGTTATAAATGAAATTTATAAATAGTAAGATTTATAAATTTGTGAAGTTAATTGAAGAATAGATTTGGTTAAATAAATGAATCTTATAAGTTATAAGATTTATAATTATGAAGTTTAAAGAACGATTTTATAAAATAATCGTTTTATAAGTATTTAACTTATAATATAAACATTTAGTTTATAATTGAGTTATAAACTGAAATATGTTAATAAAGGAATTTATAAAAAAGAAGTTTTTATAAATAAATAGAAATGGAATTTATAAACGTTGTTTTATGAATTCGCAAACGACTTATTTTGATAAGTTAATTGTTATAACTTATAAATGGAGTTATATTCACGTTTTAGACAGTGAATAATCCTTTGAATTAAAATGAATAAAAGGATGGAATTTGTTAAAGAAGTATATTCACATTTTTAAATAGTGAATAACACGTTAAAGAAAATGGTTTGAATGTGAATGTTTTAAATAGAATTAAAACGATCTAACGATGTTTTAAAAAAGGTGTTGAGATTCGAAACCATAGATTTTAACATTTATTGTTGAAATAGATGTTTTCGAGAAATAAAAGGAAATGGTGGACTATAACACTGTTGTTATAGTAAAAGATTTCCGAAAGGAAATGCTTTGTAAAGTATTGGGATTTATATAGCTATTTTAAATTCGAATCCCTATGCTAGTGATTTTGGGTTGTCGTAACGATGTTTTACGTAACATTCGTTTTGGCCCAAGTAAATATGTTTAAGTGAATGATTTCCTTAAAGAATGAATTATATACTTAATTCGATTTAAGTATATTGAATATTTTCAAAGGTTGAAAATAAGAAGATTTGTGGATTACTTATGAATAAATAAGTATGGAAATGTTTTCCAATATGAAGTGAATATTTAGAATTTATCTTTTTGAAGATAAATTGAGAATGAATAATTGAAATCGCATATGCATGGATATCTTGAAATATAAATTCATTATGGAATTTATATGTGAAAGTGAAACTTGTTAAAAATAAATGTTGATTTATTTTTGAAGTGTTGAAATTTTATATCTTGTAAAGATATTTTGGAAAATAAATAATTTGGAAAATTATTTGGAATCTGGTGATGTATGCATATCCAGTGATAGTTCAATAACCGACTATCAATATTTCCCTTTGAATGGGTATTTGATGTGAATTGTTTGAAATTCAATGCACACTTATTTTTGAATAAGCGCTCACTATTCGGGTTAACCGAGAAAGGACCATGGGGTCGTATAACCCATTCCGAGTATGTGATACGTCGTTGTGAAATTTCATTGAAGATCGGTGTTGAAGACCGGTATTTGCAAGAGCGATAGGATGAACTATCGATTGACTCTGCACCGAGTTGCTCCGGTATAGAGTTCTCCATATGTGATGGTGAATCTGATCAGGATTGTGAATATCCGGATTGCAAGGACTTCTTTGTAAGTGCCTTCGGTTCTGTTCGATCCCGGAACAGACTTGTATGGATTGTATGCCTGACATTACAAGTTGAGATATAAAGCCGATTTCTTTCAAATATATTTCTGTTGGTGGCGGAGAATTTATTCTTTGCTTAACACCCTTCTTTGAGACGTACGAGCTCAAAGGTTATATAGTTGAAGTTATCAGCGATATATTCCCAGTTTGGTAATGTGACATGCTGAGTGATGCTGAAATGATCATTGTGTTGATTATTTGTGATAGGATCGTTTATTTGATCGTCTATCCTTGTGATCATTGTGTTGATCATTTGTTGACCCAAAGCATGGCTTTTGTATAAAGTATGTTTTTGTGGACGTGACTTCGTCGAGCCTCACATCCCGTGAATGGTCAAAACAGGAAAGAAGCAGCAAGGTTATGAGGGGTAGCACCCTTTAGGATGTGTCCATTTCCTTCTGGAAAAGGGTGGTATCATGGTATGGAGCCCAGATACTTACTCATGTTGAAAACACTTTATGATTGTGTGAATTGATTACGAGCGCTCGGTAAAAGGTCCCAAAGGACCGGGGGATGGCATATTCGGTCAGTTGTTGCTCAGTTAGGAGTAACCCGGCCTTGTGTTGGTAGAGATCCGGTTTGGTTCTCGGGGATGTCCATCCAGAGGCATTCTCATGTGGCAATGGGAAGTTCCTTGGCCTGATCATTCGTTGGAAATCCAAAGAAACAATACGTGATTTGTACGGTTTTAGTTGTAGAACCTGCTTCCTCAGGAGGTAGCTATAGTAGGCATAATATAATGGTACCTATGCTGGCTAAGATTTATATTCTACTTTCGAAATGAATTTCTTCTACACTATGCACTAATAATAATATCAAAATTGATTTGATTTTAATGCGTATCAAGCATCTTTGACTATCATAAGGAGAAATCTTCTCCAAGTCTGCGTTTGCATTGTGTGTGTGGCAGGAGGTCTTATGGTAGTCTCATTTTTAAAAGCATTGCGAATTGACTTTAAAAATATTCCTCTATTTTGATTTTAAAGTAAATAAACTATTTTGAGTTCTCACACCAGTCACATGACTGACTTGGAGTTTATTGTTTTCCTTCCTAAACTCTGGGTGCCCACCAATTTCCACACGGGCAGTTAAGAGTTAGGTATATCAGGATATTCTGGATATTCTGGAGTTGCTGGAGGCAAGCTGGATGGCATGGCGTATTACTAGTTTATATAGTATTTCTTTTTCCGCTGCACTGTTTATTGTTGTATGTTGTTGTACACTCTGATGATATGATGTGATGTAATGAAATGTAATGTAATAACTGATATAGTTCTTTGTTTAAAGATTATTCATTTATTATTATATGTTGTTCCGCTGCGAATTGTGAGATTCTGATGTTGTTCTTTCTGTTCTTTTTGTGTCTTCTGTCCCGTTCTGTTCTATTTTTAAAATTTTCTATCTTCTGTTTTTCTAATTCTCTGTTTTCTAAAAAAATTGTCTATCTTCTTTTCCCTCTATTTTTCTTTTTCTTTCTTCTTTTTCTCTCTTCTTTCTTTTCTTTTCTTTTTAAAACCCATAACTTCTCGGTTTTCGGCCTTCGATATTCGGCAGTCGATAAAGTGAGTGTCGATGTTGAATTTTCGAAAGTCGAAAATTTTTGGGGCGTTACTTTTGGTATCAGAGCTGATGGTTAAGCGACAACCATGGTTCTGTTGGGTATAATTCATTAGAGATAGAGTCAGCAGTACTCTAGAATGAGTTTGAGTGTAATAATAGCTATGAGAGCGTATTTGTTAGTGAATATAAAATTGTTTTATATTGTGATGATTGGTTTATTGAGTGGCATATGAACTTTCGTCAGCACAGCCTCGAAACTGAGCCGAAGGGGTTTCTAAACACTTGAATAGAACAATTCGACATAGTATTGTTTTAAATTGGGTAAATGAAATAATTTTACCTTGATTATATTTTTATATATAAAGGAATAATTTTTCAAAATTATTAAAGTGTATATAAGTTGATTGTTAGGTTGTTTGAATAATCCAAATTAAAGAATAATTGTATAAGTAAAACAATTATGAGGATTGAATTATAATTAAAGTGATTTACCATTGTGAAATAAAACTTATATATATAAGAGGTGAAACTATATGGATATATTTAGGAATTTAAGTTATGTAAAACAAGTGATGTTTATAAATGAAATATAACTTAAGTGTTATTGAATGGAATTGACTTTGGGTATCAAAGTAAATTATTAAAGTTAAGTGATAAATATGAACTTAAGTTATGTAAATGAAATTCAACTGTTGTAATGAATTGGAAATTGAATTGAATTAATAAATTGAATGTTAATCAATTGAATGTGAATAAATTGGAATGGAATAATTAATGAAAGTGTTAATTCAATATAATCTAATTTTATTGGAAGTTGAATGGTTGAATAAAAATCAATTTAATTAAACCAATTGGAAAAGTGATGGTGTTAAACCAAATTGAAAGAATATAAGTGAAAGAATTTGGTTGTAATTAATATACATTGGTTGTTATTTGATTGTTAGATGATTGTATGTAATTCATTAAGAAATAATGAAATCGAAAGCTATGAAATTGAATTCAAATGGAAAGTAAATAAATTTGAATAGAATTGAATGTGAATTGGATTTAAATTAGTAAATGTTAACTAATTGAATTGAGAATGAATGTTAGTAAATCCAATGTAAATGAATCAAATGTAATTTAAAGTGAAAACCAATTCATTGAATATGAATGAGAATATGAATGAATATTATTAGTTATGAATGTAGTTGGTTGATGGTTGAATATATATTGCTATTGTTGCATTTGCTATGTGACATATATAGTTATTATGTTGCTATATGTTGTATATTGATACTATGGTTTATATGCATGGTTCTCATGTTGTTTGTTGAGTTTAGTAGGTGCGGATCGCATTTGCTTCGCATTTGGAGTTCGTTTTTGCGCTATATTAGCCGTATATGCTTGCTAATAAAATATAAGGTACATATCTCGGATTAAATATCGCACTTTTACACTTTTTTCCCTTCGGGATGCCTCATTACTTGATGAGATGTATATTTGTGATATATATACTGTCATTTTTTTTTCGGATCGAGCCGCGCAAAGGAGACTATGGCGAATTTTTCCGAAAATTTAAGGCGTTAGAAAAATTTGAGAAAATTGAAAATTTTTGAAAACTTTAACTTTGATTTAGAGTTGAAAGTTAAATGATATAGTTTTTTTTTGAAAAGATAACTAAGTATGATTGGAAAACTTAGTAAAGTTTTGTAAGAAGTTTAATTATAAATTTTGAGAAAATTAATAGATTCTATAACTTTTCTTACTTGTAATTTCGAGGACGAAATTCTTTTAAGGGGGAAAGATTGTAACGACCCAGAATTTTTAATAATTTAAATTTGAATATTTAATTAATTTTAAATATTTATAAGTGAATTTATAAGTCAATTAAATTTTTATTTGAATTATTGGATTTAATTGGATAATTAAATCGATAATTTAATATGTTAAATTATGGAAATAATTGAAAAATTGGGTTAAATATGATTGAAAATGATTTGTAAAATTTTATTTCATCATGTTGGAGTTAGAATAATATTTTAGAACTTTTAAAATCGAATTAAAAGTTAATCTGTGAAAATTGAATATTTTAATATTTAATAATCGACTGTAAGATAGCCAATTTTTGAACAGTCTCAGAATTGAACGAAACCAGTTTCATTGGATCCGTAATAGTTAGTTATTACCGGATTTCAATTTTCGTGTCAATCGGAGTTATCGTTTGATCGTGGCAGCTCGAAACGCATCGAATTATTTTTAATTTAAATTTGGCGAGTCAAAATAGCCATTTTTCAAAAAGTCTCGGATTTCGACGAAACCAGTTTCATCGGATCCGTAATGTGATATTATTGTAAGGTTTCAAATTTCAAGTCAATTGGATTTACCGTTTGTCCGGTACAAATTAAAACGCCTAGAAAATCGCTTAAATCGGTTTAATTTAAATTGAGCGTTTTCAGCCATAACTCGCACATATGTCCGAATTAGCTTCCGAAACCTGTTCCATTGTGTCCGGAACGCGGGGTAAACCTTAGAAACGCTGGTTACGGCGTCTAAATCGGAGTTCGGAATTCCCGGGATGAATAGTGTTTACGCTTGCTTTTCCTATAAATACAACCTCACTCTAAAAAATAAAAAAAAATAACAAAACCCTAACCCTAATACTTGCTAGCCGCCACTTTATGATGAATGGCCAGAAATTTCCCAAATTCAACCCTCAATCTCTCCCAATCTACAAAGAATTAGAAGAAGTGTTCAACACGAAAAAGGTGGAGCATGAAGAGAGCTTGAAATCCATACGGATATGATCTTGGTTGGAGCAACAGGGAGTGAGCAAAACGTGGCCGTTCGTGGGCTGTTCATCACGTGCGCACGCATATCTAGGAGGCCGAGTTGGCCATGGTGGTAGGCGTGGGTAGCTTGCGTCGTGCTCTTCGCGATGGTGGTTGTGTGATCGAGTTTCGTTGAGAATTGGAGGAGTAATATTTAACCCTAGTGTTAGCAAATGGGTTCGGCCTCATTTTTCATTTCCTGGAGATGAACGAGAGGGTGGGGGAGATGAACGTGAGGCGTTGGATTTTAATCTTGTGGCTGAGATTGGCTAAGGTTGAAATTTATTAAGTTAGTTATAAATTTGTGTATATAAAACGTGTGCGAACTTGTAAAATCAATAACTTTTTCATACGAGGTCGAAAAAATGCAAACTCAGTTGCGTTGGAATCGTATGGACGAGCACTACGCGATGGAGTTGGTTTGGAGTCGTTTGGAGTTAGTGAGAATTTCGGGTAAAATTAAACGCGCGTTTAATTTTATTCGAAATAAAAGCTAAAACGGAATTTAAAATCAAGGTGAGAACTTCTCACTCAATCGAATAGATTTCGATTTTATTTTAAATAGTTAGATTTAAAATATTTGAATGCATGTTTGAATGATGACGGTAAATTATTGATTGTTAAAATAGACATTATGCGCCGTTAGTAAGCGGATGTTATTTATTAAAAACATATACCGCGAATATTTCATAAACAGTGAAATTGGTATTATATATAATATCAATATATATATATTGGCATATGTATATATTGCAGTTGTTGATTTCCCGCATTTTTGTTTAGCGGATGAGACCCTATTACGCCGTTATTAAGCGGATAATATTTATTAAAAACATGTACCGCGATAATTTCGTACTGGAGCGAAATTGGTATTGTGCTAATGTTTGTGGATGCAGGAAACAGGTTGGAGGGATCCAACTGGATTCCTCAACAGTTTTTATTTGATTTCAGATATTTTGATATTTGATGGATTTTCATATTTATATATGATATCGTTGTAGTCGTGATTGACTATTTGGTGTGTAGCATCATTGGACCAAATTTTTGGTATTTTAAAATGATTTTAAAAGTGATTTTGAAAATATACTATATTTTTGGAATTGATCCATTATAAATAAATAAACGTTATAATTTTTTAAAGTTATAAAAATTATGGTTTTTGTGAAATATAGTTAAAAAGCTGATTTTTAGAAATACGGTTAAAAGCTGATTTTTGAGAAATATGAACTAATGATTTTATAAAATAATTTAGATTGGATTTTTGAATATATGATAAAAGTTTAAATATAGGATTTATAAAATTTGATTATTTTATAAATCGAAATGAATGAAATTTATGGAATTATAAACTGTAAAGTTATAAATGAAATTTATAAATAGTAAGATTTATAAATTTGTGAAGTTAATTGAAGAATAGATTTGGTTAAATAAATGAATCTTATAAGTTATAAGATTTATAATTATGAAGTTTAAAGAACGATTTTATAAAATAATCGTTTTATAAGTATTTAACTTATAATATAAACATTTAGTTTATAATTGAGTTATAAACTGAAATATGTTAATAAAGGAATTTATAAAAAAGAAGTTTTTATAAATAAATAGAAATGGAATTTATAAACGTTGTTTTATGAATTCGCAAACGACTTATTTTGATAAGTTAATTGTTATAACTTATAAATGGAGTTATATTCACGTTTTAGACAGTGAATAATCCTTTGAATTAAAATGAATAAAAGGATGGAATTTGTTAAAGAAGTATATTCACATTTTTAAATAGTGAATAACACGTTAAAGAAAATGGTTTGAATGTGAATGTTTTAAATAGAATTAAAACGATCTAACGATGTTTTAAAAAAGGTGTTGAGATTCGAAACCATAGATTTTAACATTTATTGTTGAAATAGATGTTTTCGAGAAATAAAAGGAAATGGTGGACTATAACACTGTTGTTATAGTAAAAGATTTCCGAAAGGAAATGCTTTGTAAAGTATTGGGATTTATATAGCTATTTTAAATTCGAATCCCTATGCTAGTGATTTTGGGTTGTCGTAACGATGTTTTACGTAACATTCGTTTTGGCCCAAGTAAATATGTTTAAGTGAATGATTTCCTTAAAGAATGAATTATATACTTAATTCGATTTAAGTATATTGAATATTTTCAAAGGTTGAAAATAAGAAGATTTGTGGATTACTTATGAATAAATAAGTATGGAAATGTTTTCCAATATGAAGTGAATATTTAGAATTTATCTTTTTGAAGATAAATTGAGAATGAATAATTGAAATCGCATATGCATGGATATCTTGAAATATAAATTCATTATGGAATTTATATGTGAAAGTGAAACTTGTTAAAAATAAATGTTGATTTATTTTTGAAGTGTTGAAATTTTATATCTTGTAAAGATATTTTGGAAAATAAATAATTTGGAAAATTATTTGGAATCTGGTGATGTATGCATATCCAGTGATAGTTCAATAACCGACTATCAACATTTCCCTTTGAATGGGTATTTGATGTGAATTGTTTGAAATTTAATGCACACTTATTTTTGAATAAGCGCTCACTATTCGGGTTAACCGGGAAAGGACCATGGGGTCGTATAACCCATTCCGAGTATGTGATACGTCGTTGTGAAATTTCATTGAAGATCGGTGTTGAAGACTGGTATTTGCAAGAGCGATAGGATGAACTATCGATTGACTCTGCACCGAGTTGCTCCGGTATAGAGTTCTCCATATGTGATGGTGAATCTGATCAGGATTGTGAATATCCGGATTGCAAGGACTTCTTTGTAAGTGCCTTCGGTTCTGTTCGATCCCGGAACAGACTTGTATGGATTGTATGCCTGACATTACAAGTTGAGATATAAAGCCGATTTCTTTCAAATATATTTCTGTTGGTGGCGGAGAATTTATTCTTTGCTTAACACCCTTCTTTGAGACGTACGAGCTCAAAGGTTATATAGTTGAAGTTATCAGCGATATATTCCCAGTTTGGTAATGTGACATGCTGAGTGATGCTGAAATGATCATTGTGTTGATTATTTGTGATAGGATCGTTTATTTGATCGTCTATCCTTGTGATCATTGTGTTGATCATTTGTTGACCCAAAGCATGGCTTTTGTATAAATTATGTTTTTGTGGACGTGACTTCGTCGAGCCTCACATCCCGTGAATGGTCAAAACAGGAAAGAAGCAGCAAGGTTATGAGGGGTAGCACCCTTTAGGATGTGTCCATTTCCTTCTGGAAAAGGGTGGTATCATGGTATGGAGCCCAGATACTTACTCATGTTGAAAACACTTTATGATTGTGTGAATTGATTACGAGCGCTCGGTAAAAGGTCCCAAAGGACCGGGGGATGGCATATTCGGTCAGTTGTTGCTCAGTTAGGAGTAACCCGGCCTTGTGTTGGTAGAGATCCGGTTTGGTTCTCGGGGATGTCCATCCAGAGGCATTCTCATGTGGCAATGGGAAGTTCCTTGGCCTGATCATTCGTTGGAAATCCAAAGAAACAATACGTGATTTGTACGGTTTTAGTTGTAGAACCTGCTTCCTCAGGAGGTAGCTATAGTAGGCATAATATAATGGTACCTATGCTGGCTAAGATTTATATTCTACTTTCTAAATGAATTTCTTCTACACTATGCACTAATAATAATATCAAAATTGATTTGATTTTAATGCGTATCAAGCATCTTTGACTATCATAAGGAGAAATCTTCTCCAAGTCTGCGTTTGCATTGTGTGTGTGGCAGGAGGTCTTATGGTAGTCTCATTTTTAAAAGCATTGCGAATTGACTTTAAAAATATTCCTCTATTTTGATTTTAAAGTAAATAAACTGTTTTGAGTTCTCACACCAGTCACATGACTGACTTGGAGTTTATTGTTTTCCTTCCTAAACTCTGGGTGCCCACCAATTTCCACACGGGCAGTTAAGAGTTAGGTATATCAGGATATTCTGGATATTCTGGAGTTGCTGGAGGCAAGCTGGATGGCATGGCGTATTACTAGTTTATATAGTATTTCTTTTTCCGCTGCACTGTTTATTATTGTATGTTGTTGTACACTCTGATGATATGATGTGATGTAATGAAATGTAATGTAATAACTGATATAGTTCTTTGTTTAAAGATTATTCATTTATTATTATATGTTGTTCCGCTGCGAATTGTGAGATTCTGATGTTGTTCTTTCTGTTCTTTTTGTGTCTTCTGTCCCGTTCTGTTCTATTTTTAAAATTTTCTATCTTCTGTTTTTCTAATTCTCTGTTTTCTAAAAAAAATTGTCTATCTTCTTTTCCCTCTATTTTTCTTTTTCTTTCTTCTTTTTCTCTCTTCTTTCTTTTCTTTTCTTTTTAAAACCCATAACTTCTCGGTTTTCGGCCTTCGATATTCGGCAGTCGATAAAGTGAGTGTCGATGTTGAATTTTCGAAAGTCGAAAATTTTCGGGGCGTTACAGTAATTGATTTTTCGGTTTGTTCAAATATTAATAAACTACCTAACTATTTATACACGGTCTAAAATCATGGGGAAATAAGCTGGAATGGAAATGGATTGCAAAACAACAATCAAAGGTGAGTTAATCTCACTCAGCTGAATTAAAATTAAATATAAACGATTAAATTTAAATAATTGGTTGAATTGATTGATGTGCTATAGTATGGTATATTTTGGAATTGGCATATTACATTGTGCTAACATCTGTGGATCTAGGGAAAACAGGTTAGAGGGATCCAACCGGATCCCTCAACATTTATTATTTAATATTCTCTGTTGTGATTACTTGATATTCTATGATGAATATATTGGAATAATGAATGTTATGATTTGATTGGATATATTTGGGTATAATGAATTAGCAAAAATATATAAATTGGATTTTGGAAAGAAAATAAAGGAAGTAAATTTGTAAACGAAATAATCATAGAAAATTTAATAAATTAAGAATGAACTGAAAAAGAAATGGAAGTATGTTAAAATACTAATAAATAATTTCGAGTATGGAGGAAAAAGGATTTGAATAAGCAGAAATTAATAAATAGTAAACTTAAGTGATATCAATGAAAAGAATAAAGAATTATTTTAAATTTCAAAGTTTAAATTTATATAAAAGGATTAAGAAGTAATTTGAGGAATCTAAAATTGGAATTTTTAGTTAAAAGTATTATAAATCATAAGTAAGGAATGAAATCTGAAATTAAAGGATTTTGGAATAAATGAAGTAGATTGGAAATCAATTTGGAAATTGATTTAAGTGTTTGAAAATTGGATATTTGGAAGAATAAATTCAAGGTGGGAATTTATTAAAGGAGTGAGAAAAATTGTTTAAAAATAAATAGTGATTTTATTTTAAAGGATGTGAAGAGAAGTATATTTCCTTCGATGGCCAAGTACGTTTTCAAAGTAAATTTTAAAATGTAAGATAAAAAGTTTAATGTTGTTTTAAAAAGCATGTTTTAGAAAATTTATTATTTCTGAATGTTTAAAATTCTAAAGTATATATATTTCAAAATATATTATTGTAATAATTATTTTAAAGGTGAGTTAGAGTTTTGTTTTAAAAAGTGAAAACTTAGTTTTACATTTAAAAAGTAACCTTATTTTCAAATATTCGTATAGTATGTGTTTTTGATAAATTATTGAAGTAGTTTTAACTTAAATGATTTAAAGTACATTTCAAAGTAAAGTGTTTTGAATTATTTTATAAAGCTAAAGTTTTGTGTTTGGTGATTTCAGTGGAGATAGAAAATATTTGGAAAAGTTTATTCTGAAATGGAAGATGGTTTGAAACTGTTTTTCAAAGGGTTGAAAGTAGAAAAATATCTTGTGAAGATATTTTTGAGGTTAATAAATAATTTGGGAAATTATTTATTGTTGGATGATTGGTTGTGAATGTTAATTGATAGTTAAATCATCGACTATCAATATTGGCCAAATGCGCTGATCGTTTCGAAGAGACCGGGATCGTTATTTATTTTTCGAAAACCACTTCGATTCGGTTTGTACATTTCGTGGAAACGAGTTTGGATTCGAAGATGGAGCGGTGAAGTGCAAGGGCTAGTCGCTACTAATCCTGAGGATATTTCCAAAATGGATGTAGTAGGAATAGTGCCTTCGGTTCCGTTCGAACCTGGGACGGACTTGTATGGATGAATGCTTTCAGGACATCGTCAGGTGGACGATGGGCATTCTAAGGGATATGTTCTAAAAGGTAACCCTTAGCCACATGCCTCATCAAATGGGAATGACTGGAAATCAGGGGTTATGCAGCAAGGCTAGGTGGGTAGCACACGAGCAGGGTGAGGTCATCCCTGTCTAGATGTTCCTTTTTACTTCGGCTTAGTGGGCGGTTGCTGATCCCAACCGCGGAGTGATCTCACTCGGGATTATCCAGTAAGGGGTAGTCCTGGTCTTGTGTTGCAGAGGAGTGGGCGTACTCCTTGGTACTGTGATCTAGGCCACGTACTGTGACAGGTAGTACCCCAGTGCCTAGTCATTAGTTGAAAATCCATTCTCCCTACGAGCCTTGTATGAGTTTTGTTTGTATTACCCACTCTGTGGCTATTAGCTGGAATTTAATGAATGTAACAATTTCGGCTATTTTGTAAGTATGTGTATATAGACCCTATTATAATATCAGAGGATTTTGTGAAAAAAATTGTTTTAGCTATCGTAAGGTAAAAACCCGACATGTTTATTTGTGGCGTGGTCTTACGAGATGCTTTTGTTTTCAAAGAATTTTTGAAACTTTAATAGTCAATTGAGTGTGATTTTCTCACGCTGGTATTCCAGATTGACTCGAGTGTTATTTAACTGTAATGCTCGGGTCAGACCGAGTATTATAGAATACATGATTTTTAAGCTGTGGAGCTCAGGAGACGAGCTGGATGACGATACGTACTCCCGTACTTGTTTATATATATATTCCGCTGTGCTGAGTAGTTGTGTATCCAGTTGTATGATATTGTTGAGCCGTGGTTGATGTACTCTAATGATGTAATATATAAACAGAGATATTTGATTTTTGTGTAAAGATCATTTATTATCTATTATATTTTATTCCGCTGCGAGGTTAGATTATGATGTGTTTTCTATTTTCTTCTTCTACCTCTTCTTCTTTAACCCAAATGGTTCGTATTTCTGTGCAACTTGAGTTGATTGTTGTAGAATAGTGTTGACTCAAGGGGTATGGATTTGTGGGTCGTTACTATTGTACAACTCAAGTTTAAAAAAAATATCAACACAAAGATCAACACAACGGAACCACTATTTCTCTACATACGCTGAAGCCGCCTGCCCCATATATCCCCAAAATTCGTCAAATAAAACCTGATTCCCTTGGCTACCCATAAAAATTTGGCTACCTAAGAGTTTAAGAAAATAGAAAAGAAAGTCCGGGTCAAACATTGGTCTGATGTGAGTAAACGGGTTAAAGTTGCTTAACTTTGAAAAACCTTTGAAAACAAAAGGTATCTCGTAAGGCTTCCCACATATAAACACGGAAAAGTTTATACCTTACGATAACCAAAACATTTAATAGGAAATCCCGTGATATTATAATAGTGTCTAGGGTTTCAAGTAAAATACAGAAATAGCTGGAATGCTTACATCTCACGTTCTAACATAGTTGGGCACAATCAAAACGTATGGCACTTATTGGAATTTGGATTCCATACAATGGCAGGGCTACTGGGGTACCGCCCATCACAGTACGTGGCCTAGGTCACCGTACCGAGGATCCACTCTGATCCCTTGCAACATAAGAACAGAACCATCCCTTACTGGATAGTCTCGAATAAGACAGCCCCAGCAATTGTCGTGACCAACTGGCCACACATCCGAATAAAAATGGACCTCTAGACAGGGGTAATCTTATCCTACTTGGGTGCTACCCTCTTATCCTTGCCGCATCTCCCTTGTTTTAGCCATTCTCGGTTGATGAGGCTTGAGGTTACGATTACCTTTTTAGAACACATATCTTAGAACGCTCACCGTCCTCCAGTGACGATGGTCTGAAAGCATTCAATCCATGCAAGTTCTTTCCGGGCTCGAACGAAATCGAAGGCACTATCTCATTACACTCATTTTGAAATCACCCTCAGAGTTAATGACAATTGGCCTTGCACTCTGAATCTTCATTTCGAACTTCACTTGAGATTCACGACCTATCGTTTTGTTAGGATCGATGTGGTTTTCGGATATCCAAATTTGAAAATCCGATCCTGCTCTCACCGAAATCCAAAATGTCGTCTTTTAAGGTCAAGTTGTTTAAGTTAAAACAATTTAATTTATTATCTGTATCCACACAGATAGCTAATTTACATTATCACTGATAGATAAGCCATATATTATCACAATTCAACCAAACATCTCATATCACAAAGCAACATATGTCACATATCAAAGATATCACGTAATTCAAGGTATTAAATATCATTCAACCATTCACAAGTAAGATTAATCAACCACACCACCCCTAATTAATTTAATTAACCACAAATGAATTAAATTAATTACGTAATTACCTTTAAATCCTTCCTATTTAATTATTAATTAGTTACAACCCAATTAATTAATCATGCTTTAATCATCCATCTTAATTAATCATCCTTGATTAATTATTCTTTAATTACATTATGCAATCATCCTTTAATTAATTACACAAATTAATTATCCTTAACCATTTGCAGTAATTAACCTTTAATTACTCTTATTAATTACATTAATTAATGATCCTCTAATTACTTTCATTAATTAATTATTCTTTAATTAATTATATTTAATAATTAATCTTTTAATTAATCACATTCATTAATCAACCTTAATTAATCACATACAGAAATTAACTATCTTTTAATTACTTACATTAACTAATTAAATCCTTAATTAATTATATTAATTAATTCTTTAATTACTTACACTAAGTAATTAATCCTTAATTACTTCCACTAAGTAATTATCCTTTAATTACTTTACATTAAGTAATTTCCCTTTTTACTAATTGCATTCAGTAATTATCCATTAATTACTTACACTAAGTAATTATACTTTGTTAATTAAATTAAGTAATTATACGTAATCAATCATCAAGTGATTATCTTTAATTAATTGGACTAGTTAATTAATTAAATTAAGTACATTGAGCAATTAATGCCTTTAATTACTTCCATTAATTAATTACTCTTTAATTAATTACCTTTAATTACTTAGATTAATTAACCCTTAATTATCAAGTAATTAAGTATTCTTAATAAATCAAACCAATTGTTTTAAATGAATTACATTAATTAATCGTCTCATAATTACTAGCCAATGATCTTTAAATTACATTCATTAACTATCCACTAATTACTTACTAAGTAATTATCCTTTGATTATCAACATCAATCAATTTAACCTTATTTAATCTCATTAAGTGATTATCTTTTTATCAATTTCACTAATTAACTATCCCTAATTAATTACAATCTTGATTTACTTAAAGATAATTTCTTTATCTTGACTAATTACTCATCTAAATCTTATTAACTTATATACTTGAAATCGATTTACAAAAATCAAATGAGATCTTTTTGATTGATTTAAAATCTAATACACCAACCTTAATTATTCCTTAATTACAACATTTACTACATTCAAAAATGCTTAGGAATTTTATTACAAAATTTACCTAACATATAATTACTTTAAAATCAAAACAAATTTAAACATTATTTTATCATTTAAATCTTGGAAAAAAACTTGTTTAAAACATTTGCTTGGAAAACTAATCCATTTTAAATACACTTTAAATCTTTAAACTTGTTTAAACATTTTGGTTTTATAAAACTTCTTTTTTGAAAACTAGGTTACAAAATTTATTTCCATCCATACACTTCAAAACTTGATTAAAGACTTATTCAAGCTTCAGACAAAAATCTAGAAAACCAATTTACTTCACAAATAGAAAACCCGAACCTAATACTATGGATCCCCAAGATCACACTCAAGTAACTCAAGATCCTCCACTGCTTCGATACCAACACGCTACAAACTCGAGTTCGTCCCGAGTTCTCTTGCTTCTTCCCAAACCTATCGAACTCATCAGAAACAACCATGCACACTTGCATGTGGACAAACGTTCTAGCCATTATCGATAGACGCCGCGATCCTCCTCAAGTCGACGTTCACCTTGCCATCACACACTACCAACCAAATCCTATAATTCCACCACAAATCAAAATCGAACACGACGATCGAACCAGAAGCCAAAACAATTCGATCAAGTCCTCTCGCCGACGACGAATTCGACCACCGGAGCCCACGTCCTTCCGAGCAATGCTATGCCACGACCTGCAGCAATGTTCCCCTTATATGCAATCGTTTCCGATGGTCCAACCACACCGTACGAACTCAGACAAACTCTGTGACGACCGCCCATGACTCCCGCACTAAAACAGGGAAATGGTGCGCTGAAAGGTGTGCCAGGCAGCCATGGACTATAGTCAGGGTAAGATAAAACAGAAAAGTCTATCGTACAGCTCACAGCGCATGGATAAAATACAATAGAGAAATATAAATATAGGGAAGCTCCATAGAACAGAATATCATCATATAAGCATCATAGAAGTTTGACACAAACATCTAAACAATCCATACATCAAGCCTCACTACATAACACTCAAAACATATACAAGCAGCGGAACATCCAGTACATATAGTAAGGAAACAATATGCAAAAGCCTCCAGCTGGTCTTCGTCGTCAACAGCGTTGGCCACTATGAACAGCACCTGTCACCTGCTACCTAGTCTGCCCATCCAAACATGGATGAACAGCCCAAGGTAATTAGAGTTAAACATAAAACCTTGAGTCAGACAAAAGTCTTAGTGAGCAGTAAATCAACTATCAAACATACCAAAAGAGCATAAAGGGTACAAAGGAATAGGAACCCAACCATTCCACTCCACCTCTTTCTACAGTGATAGCCCCCAGACACACTAAGCAGAAACAAACATAGCGAAGCAGACAATTAAAGTAAAGCAATTATCACTCGAGTCAAGGTCGATGTTTTTCAAGTACAAACCCCCAAGGCCCAAACGAAGATCAGATAAGCACCCACAAAACATCGCTCTTGAGACCGAGTGACGATACAACCAAACATCCATGACTCTGGCTATCACTGTTATCATTGCCTCGAAACCACCGTTAATTGAATGACCGACACATTCTTTCAGCCGTAAGTCAAGGGCTAATGGTAACCCCGGTTCTAGACAAACTCCGCACGTCATCGGGACCCGTGCCTAGGACTTACCTACTCTGCCCAGAGTACTCGACCACCTGCCTGTAGTCTTTTGGGTGTCCCGACCACCTACCTGTAGTCGTTTTAGGCGCCCCATGCACTCTTGTTTTGAGTTTACTAGAACCTTCAACAACGATGAAATCCAAGTCTCCTAGTCATCCTCCTCGACGACTATTCTCATGCTAGCCCAAGCTACCTCTCGAGCAATCCATTATCAACCAACTCGAACCATCCCTCGAGTTATCAACATACTTGGGATGATCCCGTCTGGATTAAACCAAGGCTGTCTCACATCAAACTTCGCTTCATCGCATCATAGCAAAGTCCATCGTCATCGAATCTATCCATATGAGCCTCACCATCCGCTTCATATGTCACATGCAGCTTTCACTATTCAAGAGCCTTTCCACTTAGCTTTCGAATCATCCTCGACCAACTTGTCCAAATCAACTATTAGCTAATTTGCAACAATCTATCAAATCAAACATTAATCCAAGTAATCAATCATACAAACAAAATCTAAATAAACAATTACAACAATAATGGCGATTTCGTAAATAAAGAGTCCAAATCTAACATGCATTCTAACAAGCATGAATTATGAACAATATCTCTACAACTTGATGAATGAACTTGCATAAGTGAACATGTAGTAAAATAGATGTCAAATCATCATGAACAATAGATCCACATGCAGACTTGAGAAAAATGCACGAAATCACTCTCTTTAACACATAAACAAACCACCGATCCAATATACTCCTTTGGGTCCGTGTGAGAGATAACCACCACTCACCAAAACACCTAAACACCTCAAAAGATAACAACTTCAGATCTGGACAGCGAAGAACTAAGCTTGATCCGGCAAAATCTCGCTTCAATCGATGAAATCTCTCTTTGAAGAATGTAGATCTTTAACTTTGGATCTTGGATCTTCAACCTTGATCTTCAATCTTGGATGGATGTAAATACTAGATTAGAGTGGAGAAAAGAAGTGAAGAAATGTTGTAGTCGAGCTCTCAAAATGGCAGCACTTCGTCACTTCAAAATCTGGTGCCAAAAAGTGAAGATAGACCGTGTATTTATAGGCTCGCTCTTAGGTCGCTCGCCTTTAGGTCGTCCACGACCTACCAATGTCCACGACCTATGACCTAAAGATGCCCCATCGACCTAAGGACCTATCGGTTCAAACCTATGCATAACCTAAAACATACACGACCTAACCCCTTAAGCCTTCATGCGGCCTACTACAGGAACGACCTAACGAAACAAGCTAATGCTCGACTTAACAACCCTCGTGACCTACGACTCATCAGGGAAAACGACTTAGCGTCCTATGACTTAACCACTTTACGACTTAACGACCTAAGTCTTAACACGTTAATCACTAGGTCGTAAACTCCACTAAGTCGCTACAACTACTAGCTCTTCCCAGTCCCTAAGTCGTTCAACCGATCTATCTACTAACCAGCGACCTAAGCCATTACGCGACCTAACATAAATCGCTTACGACTTAAACCTTAACACCTACACGTGACCTAACTCTCTTAGGTCGTTAACTATATTTTATGTCATCCAAATTCTTAAGTCGTCTATTCCTTAGGTCGGTCAATCCCCTAAGTCGCTGGCTTCCCTAACTCGTTAGCTATCTTAAGTCGCTCACCACCATGTTGTTAACTCGTTCTAACACTAACACGCTAACTCGTCCAAACTTATAGGTCACTCCATTCCTTAACTCGTCCACGACCTATCCCTTAACTTGCTTAAAATACTTAGGTCGTTGTTCCTATAAGTCGCTCCACCCAACCTAACTTCCATACGACCCAAGCTACCCACGAATTAAGCACCACACGAGTTAACTTTTACACGACTTAAATTGTGGACGAAATACTTAATACGAACGACCTAATTACAATTATTTTACGATTTATCGACTCGTAAAATACGGGTCGTTACATTCTCTCCCCCTTAGGAATTTCGCCCCCGAAATTCCAAACAAACAAGAGCAATCATAACTATTCTGCATGCCTACCATCCATAGCAATCAACAAACCATGCATCCAATTACTAGCCTAGCACGTAGAATTCTAATATTAGAACAAGTTACAAATTCATGAGATGTCACGACACCTTAGGGCCATACCTCGAAGAGTTCAGGATGAGCTGCTTTCATCCTCTCTTCCTCCTTCCATGTACAGTCGTTAACATCATCACTCCATTGTATCTTGAGCAACGTAATCGTCTTCCTCCTAAGCTGTTTCGTGTCGGTTTCAACAACACGAAGCGGCTTACGAGGTCTCGTAACAACTGGGTCAACCTCTAAATCTTCATAGCTATCAGCAGAAACCACTGTATTCGAGTCGTGCACATACTTCCGTAGATACGATACATGAAAAACATTGTGCACGCCCGACATCTTCTCTGGTAATTCCAACTTATAAGCGAGCTTTCCAATTCGCTCGATGATCGGGAATGGTCCAACAAATCTCGGAGTCAATTTCCCTTTCTTCCCGAATCGAATAACATTCTTCGGTGGAGAAATTTTCACAAAAACCATATCTCCTACGTCGAATTCCAAATCTTTTCGACGCTTATCGGCATAACTTTTCTGACGATCTTGGGCTGCCTTCATTCGTTGCCGAATGATCTCTATGCAATCCGAAGTCTGTCCAATCATCTCCGGCCCAAGTATCAGCTTTTCTCCAGTTTCCAACCAACATGTCGGAGAGTTACACGATTTTCCATACAATGCTTCATATGGTGCCATACCAATACATGACCGGTAACTGTTGTTATACGCAAATTCTGCCAAATGAAGATGATCTTCCCATGATCCTCCGAAATCCAAAACACATGCTCTCAGGAGATCTTCCAAAACTCGGTTGACTCTCTCGGTCTGACCATCTGTTTGGGGGTGATAAGCTGTACTCAAACACAACTCGGTTCCCAAAACTTCCTGGAAGCTCTTCCAAAATCCACTAGTGAACAATGGGTCTCGATCGCTCACTATACTCTTCGGAATACCATGGAATCGAACTATCCACTTAACATACAACTCAGCCAATTTCGATGCAGTCCTAGTTGATCGAATAGGAATGAATCTTGCACTCTTAGTCAAGCGATCTACGATGACCCAAATCCCTTCATTCCCCGTTCTTGTTCTAGGTAATCCATCGATAAAATCCATCGATATTTGCTCCCACTTCCATGTAGGAACTTCTAGTGGCTGAAGTAATCCACTGGGTTTCTTCTGTTCGGCTTTCACCATCTGGCAGTTCATGCACTTGGAAATAAAATTTCCAACATCCTTCTTCATACCTTCCCAGTAATAGGTTCTCTTCATATCCCGATACATATTATTTCCACCTAGATGAATTGTCAACTTCGAGTGATGACTTTCCCTTAGAACTTCATCTCTCAATCCATCTATATCGGGAACAACTAGTCGTCCTTGTTTTCGAAGCCAACCCTCTCGATCGACTTCGAATCCTTTATCCTTCTCTGGGTCTGATCCAGATTCCAAATCTCGGATAATCTTGACGAGCTTATCGTCTCGCTTTTGGCTCTCGCCAATTCTTTCCACTAGAGTAGGTCTTATCGATAAGTTTGCCAACATTTCAGGTTCCAATTCACATCTAGGCTTGAAGTCAAATCCAGCCAAATATTCAAGGCTCTTCCATTCTAAAAACATGGCTCCCAATCCTGCATGTCTTCGACTTAATGCATCTGCAACTGCGTTACCTTTTCCCGGAGTATATGCTATACCAAAATCATATGATGCCAAAAACTCTAGCCATCGTTGCTGCCGAAGATTCAAATCTTTTTGGAAGAAAAGATACTTCAACGACTTATGATCTGTAAACAACTCGAATCGAACTCCCAATAGATAATGTCTCCACATCTTCAGAGCAAAAACTATCGCCGCTAACTCCAAATCATGAGTCGGATAATTCCTTTCATGCGGCTTCAGTTGTCGACTTGCATATGCAACAACTTTATCCTTTTGCATCAGCACGGCTCCAAGTCCAGTACCACATGCGTCGATGTAAACCACCATCTCGTCATTCCCACTTGGAATAGTCAAAACATGAGCACTTGTCAGTTGCTCTTTTAGGATTACGAAAGCTTTCTCACACTTATCATCCCATCTGAACACTTGTTTCTTTTTCGTCAATCCTGTTAACGGTGCAGCTATCTTGGAAAAGTCTTTGATGAACCGCCGATAGTATCCTGCTAATCCAAGAAAACTTCCCACATCAGATGCATTCTTAGGTCTAACCCAATCCTGGATTGCTGCCACCTTGGCAGGATCAACTGCTATTCCATTTCCAGAGATAACATGGCCTAAGAACCTCACTTCGCTCTTCCAGAAGTGACACTTCGAAAACTTAGCCTTCAGCTGATGTTTTCGCAAGATTTCCAAAACAATCCGCAAGTGCGTCTTGTGCTCTTCTTCAGTTCTGGAATAAATCAAAATATCATCCACGAACACAAGTACGAACTTGTTCAACTGATCCCCGAATACTCTATTCATAAAATCCACAAAATATGCTGGTGCATTAGTCAATCCAAACGGCATTACCAGCCACTCATAGAAACCAGATGGTGTCCTGAAAGCAGTCTTCGGCACACTATCCTTTGCCACTCTTAATTGGTGAAATCCCGTTGCCAAATCCATCTGAGAAAACACCCTAGCTTCGTGAAGCTGATCAAACAAGTCATCTATTCTCGGCAATGGATACTTGTTCTTCTTAGTCACTTTATTCAGCTCACGATAATCCACACACAACCTCAACGATCCATCCGCTTTGGTTGCGAACACAACTGGTGCACCCCATTCGGACATGCTACGCCGAATGAATCCTTTCCGTAAAAGGTCATCAACTTGCACCTTCAACTCTTGCTGCTCCCTAGCCGCCATTCGCCTAAGAGGCATCACAACAGGTCTGGCTCCTTCAACTAGATCGATACGAAACTCGATCTCTCTATGCGGCAGTAACCCTTTGACCTCGTCAAAGACATCCCCAAATCCATTCACAATAGGCACCGATGACAGTCCATCCCGTGCAACAGCCAGCGAATACATGAAGCTCATGAAGACGCCTTCTTCATGCTTACATCGTATCACAACCTTTCGCCCCTCCACATTCTCGACTGTCACCACCAGCCTCTTACAATCAACCCTTGCCGCGTACTTCCTAAGCCAGTCCATACCCAAAATAATTCCGAACCCCGCAAAGTTCAGAACAAAACAATCACAAACAAAAGAGCAATCATGACTCGATACAACCAGACCACAGCATATCATACACAAACATGACGAACCCCCAACTGGATTAGTCACAACCAATGGCCTATCAACAATATCCGGTTCCAAACCCAACTGGCCTACAAGATCATTACAAACAAACGAATGCGACGCCCCAGTATCAAACAATACTCTAACTGGAACACCGCATATGGAAAGAGTACCTTGAACCACTACACTCTTCCCCTTCTCTTCAGCAGTAGGAGCTTTTGAAGACGACGACACAGCTCCCAAAGCATAAGCTTGTACAATCTGCCTGTCTTTCCTTGGTTCTGGGCAATCCTTCTTGATGTGTCCCATCTTATCGCAGTTATAGCACTTTCCCGGCACCTTGGGATTTCTTACAATCTCTGGAGAGATGGCCCTTCTGCTGGCAGTTGTAGCAGGTCACTTCACTCCTCGGCTTCTTCTGGCCATTCTTACCCCTTTGCTGCTGCTGCTTACTCTTCTTGTTCCCACCTTGCTGTGGTTTGGACTCCTCCTTGGTCACAACAACAACAGATCCTTCTTTAGGAAACAAACTCTCATGCCTGAGAGCCTTCTCCACAAGCTTCTCAAACGGATCGTCCAAATGATCCACCAACTGCCTCCCAAGGTAACTATCCAAGCCTGCCACAAACTTCTCAATCTTCTGATATGAAGACTCAATATACGATCTAGCATACTTGGACAAAGCTTCAAACTCAGAAACATACTCAAGAACTGATCTCCCTCCTTTCTTGAGCTCCACAAACTTCTTGAACAAAACAGACTTCTGAGCTGTAGAAATGAACTTAGCTTCAAATCTAGCTTGGAATTGCTCCGAAGTGATCTCTTCCTCTGGAGTATCTATGGTGATAGAGTTCCACCAATACGAAGCCCTCCCTTGAAGCTGTCTTGATGCAAGCTTCCTCTTAGTTGCATCTTTCGATTCCCAAATCACCAAAAATCCTTTTACAAGCATCTATCCATCTCTGAACTTCAATGGTTGATTCTGTTCCCAAGAAAACCTTTCCTCCAAGAGAAGTATAGTCTTTGCACAACTGAGCAAAATCCACTGGTCTTGGAGCTTGAACTTGAACTCCAACATCTACTGATGGTCCCGGAGCTGGCATCCTTCTCATAATCGAAGTCATCATGGCCTCTAACATAGCAGCGTAATCAGCGGCCCCATCAACAGCACGGCCTTCCCTAGCAGCTGGTCTCCCTCTTCGACTCATCCTTAATATCTACAAAAAGGAATGATTAAGAACACCTTGAGAAACAACTGCATAAGGAGTTCAAATCCTTATAACTACTATATTATATATAGTAATCATCCATCAAAATACAATTACGTCTCTCATACGTAATTACGTCAGCGAGCGTTGGCTAAAATCGATTAACCAAAGCTCTGATACCAAATGTGACGACCGCCTATGACTCCCGCACTAAAACAGGGAAATGGTGCGCTGAAAGGTGTGCCAGGCAGCCATGGACGATAGTCAGGGTAAGATAAAACAGAAAACTCTATCGTACAGCTCACAGCGCATGGACAAAATACAATAGAGAAATATAAATATAGGGAAGCTCCATAGAACAGAATATCATCATATAAGCATCATAGAAGTTTGACACAAACATCTAAACAATCCATACATCAAGCCTCACTACATAACACTCAAAACATATACAAGCAGCGGAACATCCAGTACATATAGTAAGGAAACAATATGAAAAAGCCTCCAGCTCGTCTTCGTCATCAACAGCGTTGGCCACTATGAACAGCACCTGTCATCTGCTACCTAGTCTGCCCATCCCAACATGGATGAACAGCCCATGGTAATAAGAGTTAAACATAAAACCTTGAGTCAGACAAAAGTCTTAGTGAGCAGTAAATCAACTATCAAACATACCAAAAGAGCATAAAGGTTACAAAGGAATAGGAACCCAACCATTCCACTCCACCTCTTTCTACAGTGATAGCCCCCAGACACACTAAGCAGAAATGAACATAGCAAAGCAGAGAATTAAAGTAAAGCAATTATCACTCGAGTCAAGGTCGATGTTTTCCAAGTACAAACCCCCAAGGCCTAAACCAAGATCAGATAAGCACCCACAAATCATCGCTCTTGAGACCGAGTGATGATACAACCAAACATCCATGACTCTGGCTATCACTGTTATCATTGCCTCGAAACCACCGTTAATTGAATGACCGGCACATTCTTTCAGCCGTAAGTCAAGGGCTAATGGTAACCCCGGTTCTAGACAAACTCCGCACGTCATCGTGACCCGTGCCTAGGACTTACCTACTCTGCCCAGAGTACTCGACCACCTGCCTGTAGTCTTTTGGGTGTCCCGACCACCTACCTGTAGTCGTTTTGGGCGCCCCATGTACTCTTGTTTTGAGTTTACTAGAACCTTCAAACGATGAAATCCAAGCCTCCTAGTCATCCTCCTCGACGACTATTCTCATACTAGCCCAAGCTACCTCTCGAGCAATCCATTATCAACCAACTCGAACCATCCCTCGAGTTATCAACATACTTGGGTCCGTGTGAGAGATAACCACCACTCACCAAAACACCTAAACACCTCAAAAGATAACAACTTCAGATCTGGACAGCGAAGAACTAAGCTTGATCCGGCAAAATCTCGCTTCAATCGATGAAATCTCTCTTTGAAGAATGTAGATCTTTAACTTTGGATCTTGGATCTTCAACCTTGATCTTCAATCTTGGATGGATGTAAGAACTAGATTAGAGTGGAGAAAAGAAGTGAAGAAATGTTGTAGTCGAGCTCTCAAAATAGCAGCACTTCGTCACTTCAAAATCCGGTGCCAAAAAGTGAAGATAGACCGTGTATTTATAGGCTCGCTCTTAGGTCGCTCGCCTTTAGGTCGTCCACGACCTACCAATGTCCACGACCTATGACCTAAAGATCCCCCATCGACCTAAGGACCTATCGGTTCAAACCTATGCACGACCTAAAACATACACGACCTAACCCCTTAAGCCTTCATGCGGCCTACTACAGGAACGACCTAACGAAACAAGCTAATGCTCGACTTAACAACCCTCGCGACCTACGACTCATCAGGGAAAATGACTTAGCGTCCTACGACTTAACCACTTTACGACTTAACGACCTAAGTCTTAACGCGTTAATCACTAGGTCGTAAACTCCACTAACTCGCTACCACTACTAGCTCTTCCCAGTCCCTAAGTCGTTCAACCGACCTATCTACTAACCAGCGACTAAGCCATTACGCGACCTAACATAAATCGCTTACGACTTAAGCCTTAACACCTACACGCGACCTAACTCTCTTAGGTCGTTAACTATATTTTAGGTCGTCCAAATTCTTAAGTCGTGTATTCCTTAGGTCGGTCAATCCCCTAAGTTGTTGGCTTCCCTAACTCGTTAGCTACCTTAAGTCGCTCACCACCATGCTGTTAACTCGTTTTAACACTAACACGCTAACTCGTCCAAACTTATAGGTCACTCCATTCCTTAACTCATCCACGACCTATCCCTTAACTTGCTTAAAATACTTAGGTCGTTATTCCTATAAGTCGCTCCACCCAACCTAACTTCCATACGACCCAAGCTACCCACGACTTAAGCACCACACGAGTTAACTTTTACATGACTTAAATTCTGGACGAAATACTTAATACGAACGACCTAATTACAACTATTTTACGATTTATCGACTCGTAAAATACGAGTCGTTACGAACTCGCCAACCCAAACAGTGTTACGAATCCAACTACAGCATCCCCTGACCACCACGACGACCTAGAAATACTTCTGGTATTTTTTACACGTCCACCGAGATTCGAGCCTCCTCCAGTCCCAAGCACCTCTTCTATCCATCGCCGATCACTGAAAAATCGAGCAAAGTTCGATTTCTGATCATTCCCAGCCATTAATAATCCTAAAATTCAAAATTCCTTTTCCTAAATTCATCATTTACAAATTGGAATAGGATTAGAAGGTCAAATCAAGAATTTCGAAAAATGGAATTTGGACTTATATTTTAATTAGACCTGTAATTCCTCATTTTTAAATACATACTCCATATGTTTATTTGAAATTATTTTTAAAATTGAAATTATAATGCTACAAACATTTTCTGTTTAAAGAACAAAGCTTGAATTTGTCTTTATAGGTAGATATGAGTTTTTATTATTATTCCAGAGCCTGGAACACACAATGTCAAGCATACATACACACAACCATGAATACAAATATATATATATGTAATTCAACTATAATTAGTTAAAACCATCCATGCAACCCGTACTTATAACCTTACTTCATAGATTTAACACATGCATTACAATATTCAACTTGTTTTAAACTTTTAAAAATTCATTTACTCACCTGAAATAAATAGAGGAATCGGCTTATTCAGGTTTCTAGGAACTGTTTTCTTAAAGCTTGATTTTGATCTGGCCTTTGAATTTGATTTTCTTGTTTTAGTACTGACATTTGAATCATCTTAATGTTGAGCTGATCCTTACTATTTATTAGGCTCGCTCAGGTTGAAGATGAAATAAATGAAGTTGTTGCATTGATGAAATTTGCATGCTTTGAATTTTCTTTTGAATTTGGTTTTCAGTTTTTAAGCAGATCAGAAAAAGAAGATTGAGAATGTTTTGAACTGAAAAAAAAGAAAAACAGCTATGTTCTTCACAAAACTTTTGTTATTTATAATTTTAATAAAAAGATGATTAAGCCACTTGTTTATATGCATGATATCCAAAGTTTACAAGTGTCTAAATGTTCATTTTATATTTTACAAATGTTAAAACAATGTATATATGAATTACAAATGTCAAATATACTTATTATCATGTTTCTTATGTATTTATAATTTGTATAATATGATTATATATTTAAAAGAAAGTATTTTTAAACCTTATATATATTTTAACCCATTTTTACTTTAAGTAAATCATAATGAACTCTTTTATTAAATATTTTTCTTATGTTTTGTATGTTTTAAAATGTTTAAGATAAATTATGCTTTAAACTTCCATATACATTTACAAATCATATTTAAATCAAGCAGTCTTAAAAAGAAAGTAAAACAAACATTTTATAAATCTTATTTGAACTTTAAACTTAAGATAAATATTTTTAAATAAATATAAATGTTATCTTTGTTAAGAAATATAAAGTATAATTTTAAATAAAAGCATTATATTAAATTTAATCATAATTTCCAAATTACAATAGATATTAAATTTGAAAAACATGTTTTTATTTGTTAATTTTCAAACTGAAGCTTTTCTATTTACAATATATGCATATATATATATATATATATATGTATATACATTATAAATAGAAAAAAAAATTAATATTAGCTTTGAAAATTATTATATCGAATTTTAAACTTCAAACGATAATATATACATACATATGTATTACAATTAAAGTTTCTTTAGTATAAAAATATGTTGTTATCTATTATCTATAGTTCCGCTGCGATTGTGAGATTCTGATGTTGTTTTCTATTTCTTCTTCTACCTCTTTCTTCTTTAAACCTAATAGTCTGTATTTCCGTCCATTTCGAGTTAAACTGATAGGTAATGTGTCGACTCAAAGGGGTATAGATTTGCGGGCTATTACACTTGGTATCAAAGCTGAAGGTTAAGCAAGAACCTTGGCTCTGGTGGGTAGAAATAATGGTCAGTAATGCCTTAGAAATGAGTTTGAGTGTATTAATAGATATGAGCGCGTAATTGTTAGTGAATATAAAATTGTTCTATATAGTGTTGATTGATTTGCTGAGTGGCTTATTGATTCTGGTCAATATAGTAATTAACGTTATTAATATGGATTTCTAAACACTTGTACAGAACAATTCGACGCGGTACTGTTTTAAATAGGATGAATGAAATAATTTTACCCAAATTATTTTTGTATATAAAAGGGATAATTTTTCTTAAATTATTATAAGTGTATATGGTTGCTTGGTTGTTAGGAAATGATAATATTAAATTATTATCATTGTGTGGCGGAAATTGAATAAATAAATTGAAATTATAACTGAAAGTTTAGAAATAAATTTATATCACAGAATGGATTTGCAATGTGAATTTATAAATGTGATTTATAATTGAAATGGTATAAAATTTCGTAGTAATATTTGAATATAGATTGAAAGGATTTGGAATTCGAAAATTTGGAAAATTTAATTTCCTTTGAGTTTGAAAAATTATTTTCCAAAGGCTTTGAGGAAATAATAGTAATATTATTCGAAAAATATTTTTAAATTGGATATGAAGTCTGGTGAGATTTGGAATTAAAAATATTTGAAAATGTTTTAAAAGAGATAAAAGCACTAAACTCTTTTCGGTCACTGGAAAATAATTTCGGTGATGACTACAACATCAACGGTGTTTATTTTCGAGTATCCAAGGGAGGAATTGCTACCCGAATGTTTTATATTGGAGTTTGTTTGCAAAACTGGCTTTTGATTTAAAATTCAAAGGTTAATTTGATTTGCAAAAGAATTATGTAATTGATTTCAAAAAAAATTGATTTTGAAATACTTAAGTGATTGTCTAAAGACTTAGGGAGTTGAATTAAAAATGTCTATGGATTATTAAATGGGTTTGAAAACTTAAAAAAAGAAATTGAAAATTTGTTTAGAACAAAATTTAACTTAAGAAGAGTTAAATTAAAATAAGAGTGAAACGAAATAAGTCAGAAAAGCAAGCCAAGTAAATGAAGTAACTTAAAGGAGATTAGTAAGTGGAATATAAATAAGTTGGAAAACTAATAGAAGTTTAAAAATTTGAATTGGATAGGAATATAAGTGAATCTAGTTAAACAAAAGTGAATTTGGGGAAAAGTCTAAGTAGACTAAGTGAAATGGTTACTTAAATAAAAATTTGTAAGTTGGAAATAAAATTTGTGAATGAACAAATGAATTTACATTTGTAAGTAAATGGGATTGAAACTGAATATTGGAATTTAATTTGAGTTGTGTGAAATGGGAAATTAGTCAAGTTGGAGAAAATAAAACAAAGTATTGAAATTAAAATTAGTAAGTAAACTAATTGATTTAAATGGCAAGCAAAAGAATGGAAATTGAAAGTTGGGATGATATTAAATTTAAATTGTGTTAAGTGAAGTGTAGTTGAAGAATTAGTTCGAAGTGGACTATAATAAGAGTTTGGGAAATAAAATCCACTGAGATTTAAGTAAACTAGTATGTGGAATTAATTTTAAGAAATGGTTAAATAAGAATGAGTTTGAGATAAGGTGGGTAGAGTTCAATATTAAATTTGATTTGGAACTAATTAATAGTTGGAAAGCAAACTGGAAAATAAATGAAATTGGAAATATAAATTGAATAAAAATGGACAACCTAAGTGGAGAAGTGAAAATAAATATAAGAAGTGTATAAAATATCTGTATAAACTTAAGAAAGTTAAGAGAAATTCTTAAGTAAATTTGGAAATGAGAAATATACAAAGTTAATATATGAATAAGAATAAGTAAAGTGTGAAATGGAAAATTTCCAACAAGTGAATAGAAATCAAAATAAATGTGAATAAAAGAAAACTGATATGTCTAATAATCAATTGAGATAAATGAGTAGAATGTACGTATATTATTTTATTCGCATTATGATTTGATCCAGATTAGAGCATATAATTTCGAGCTAGTTATATCGATCCGAGTTGGGATTTTTCACTCCATTTTCGACAGCTAACCCTGGATATGGATTTTTGATTGATTTTGGAAATTCTCTATCATAATATATGGCTATGCAAGGAGAATGATGGTTTCTGATGAAGGAACTGGATCTGAGTCCGCACTGGAGAGTCGGGTGAACGATGCAAGTTCGGAAGTGAAATTATGTGATTAAATGAGCGATCAGATTTGGTATTGCTGAGGATAATGTATGTGCATCGTACGGGCTTAAGTGAAACAAATAGTGAAAATTTTGAAAAGAAATGAATATAAATGATTTTGAATTCTATGATTGGATATTATTGCTAAGTAGGATATAGGGATTCAAAAGCAAAAGATAAATTTATGTTTTTAATTTCAATAGATAAATTTGAATGGCCCGACAAAAAGGTATGTATTTAAAATTATCGTATGAAATTTGTTGATTTTATGATTTAGCCTAAAATTTTAGGGCCCGTAGAGTGGTTTTGTAGTTGTTCTGATCTAGCCGCGCAAAGGAGACGTTGGCGAAATTTTTCGAAAATTTAAGGAGTTAGAAAATTTTTGAAGAAATTTTGATAATTTAAAGTTTGGTTTAAAATTATAATTTTAATGGTTGAGCAAGTAATATTATTTGGAAAATATGGATGGGTTTGGGAAGTTAGTCAGAGTGATAGGTGTCTTTGATAAAAAGATTGCTTTGGAAAGTTGTCAAAAACTGTTTGATTTTGGAAAAATAGTAAACGGATATTGGACCATTCTTCTTAACTAGTAATCTCGGGGACAAAATTCTTTTAAAGGGGAGGAATGTGACGACACAAAATTTTGAATATTCGAAATTGGAATGTTTAATTGATTTTAAATATTTAAAAGTTAATTTTTAACTTAAATTTCAAATATCACCATTTATTTGACAATTAAATTATTGAATTAAACAATTGGAAATTGGGTAAAATATTAAATCTGAAGTTTCAAGCTTGTTAAAAATAATTTAAAGGCTTATAAAATTTAAATTTATGATACAGAAGATAATAGAAGTTTTAAATTTGAATTTGAATGTGCTTTGTTTAGTTTTAAAAATATATCATTTAAATGGACGTTAAAAATAGCCTTTCGAGGCACAGCCTCAGATTTCGATGAAACCAGTTCCATTGTGTTCGTAATAATGCATTATTATCGAATTTCAATTTTCGTAATGTTTGGATTTATCGGGTGGTCGTATGGGATATAAACGCACAGAAATTTATATCGGAAATTCAATATAAAAATTGAGTCAAAAAAGCTATCTTCTCCATACGATCGAGTTAGGACTCGAAACCTTTTCCATTGCGTTCCAAGTAGGGGTATATAATTATGAACGCCTAGCGGCATGCCTCGATAGGAGGTCAAAATTTTGAGTTTCAATTATCGAGACAAATTGAATTTTGAATTAGTATATATATTTATAGTAACTAGTCAACCATCAGCCCACTTTCTTTCACATCAACCTTTTCTCCCTGTCCAGATCAGTGTGCCCCAGCCTATGCTTACAGGCAACAACCTTCCCTCAATCAGTTTGAAGTCTTGCTTTAAATAATAATAAAATAAAAGCAAAAGCGTGTAACCGAAGATGCTTCCTCTTTCAAAAGGGGTTATCACTTCCTCTCTAAAATTCGAAGCAGAAGACAAGCCTCATGCCTTCATTCTACTGAATCGAGATCTGCCTTCCCCTTCAAATACACACACACACACACACACACACACACACACATACACACACATATAAAGAAGACTTGCAGAAGAAAACCCCGAGCCCTTCTTTTCTGCTCGTGCTCGCGAATCAATTTTAAGGCAATTTTTTTAAAAGGTTTCGTTCAAACAACTATCGCGATCGGAATCGCCCGTGATTTCAGGCATGGCAAATCGGGAGGGAGAAGGGTGATCGAGTACGAGACTGGTTTTTCTTCAAAGTCGAAGCCGAAGGAATTATCGTAAATCAAAACAAAAACGTACTCAACTCATTCGAACTCGAGTTTGGTCGTTGTGGCGGCATCAACAGTAAGGGTCAGCAGTGGAATCGTGATCGATCACGATGGGTCTCTATGGTCTTCGATCGAGGGAGCAGGGGAAGACGGGGAGGCCGATGGTCAAAGGCATTTGTGAAGTCCGGATGGAGGAAGGGGCTGGGTTGGTCGCGTCGATGGTGGAGATGGCAGCTAGCAGACGATGTGGGGGTGGTACGGCGGGTTTCCAGTCGCGATGGATTTGCGCTCTACGATTGGCAGTGAGGTATGGTTGTTTGTTTAATTCAATTTAATATATATATGTATTTATATATGTAAATTAATATATATACATATTATAGGAAATACATCTGGATAATACTTTAATATAACTGTAAGGTTTTGCTTTGCAATTAATTTAATTTGATTTCTGGATCTGGGTTATTGATTAATATATATATATATATATATATATATATATATATATTAAAGTATATAAATTTTTAGTGAGGTTTAAAAGGAAATTCTGTTTTTAATCTATATGTATATATGTATGTTAAGGGAAGGAAAAATTTTAACAGTAAGGTAAAGTTTCATTTTTAGTATATGTAGTTCAAGAAAATAAAGTAACATAAATGTACTTATACACGTGTTAAACATACTGTTTAATTTTAAATAATATATTATGGAGAAAATTTTGTTTTATTGACTTATTTATTTACTTTAGTTACTAAAAATTATTTATAAAGGAAAATTAGTTTAAATTAAAATTATTAGTTAATAAAATTTAATAAAAAGGATAATTGATTGTTGGATGATCTCAAATGTTAATGAAACATATAATGTTTGTACAAGGTCCAAAAATCATGAAGGAAATAGCCGGTTTGGGTCAGATTGCAAAACAAAAGGCGAAGGTGAGTTAATCTCGATCAAATTGGATTTACCGGTGGATTTAAATTGTTAAATTAAATTATTAGTTTATTGCTGGAACCGATGATTGATTATCAGTCTGGATGTGATATATTATAGTGTATATATGTATATATTGGAGTGATTGATATTCCTGCATTATATAGCAGATGAGACCCTATGCGCCCTATATAATAGCGGATGACCCCTTATACCGTGATATTCTGCCTCAAAACGTGATTGGTATTTATTTGTTGATTAGCGTCTGTGGATGCTGGGAAACAGGTTAGAGGGATCCAACTGGATTTCTCAAAATTGTTGAATTTATTTTCATATTCAGTTATATGAAATGTTGGATAATTCTGTGATATATTATGTTGGAAAAAATTAATTTATTTGATGTTAATATATTATTGGATATATTGTGGCATTTTAAAAATATTAATATCGAATTTTAGTAAAAGGGAAATAAAAGGGGAATGAATTTAAAGAAGTAAACTTATAGTAAAGATGGATAAATTTAAAACGGCAGATTGGGGAAAAAGCAAATAGTTGATTTTAAAAATCCTACTTGATAAATTTCAGAATATGGGAAAAGAATAGAGTCTTTGAAAAAATGTAAATTAAAATGGTCTTAAAATTAAGAACTTAAGAAATATTAATTTCTAGGTGCAAAGGGTTTATTTTTATGCTTTAAATGAATTGGAAAAAATAAAAGAGGAATTTTGAAATAGAGTATGAATTTGATATTTTAGATTCAAATATGGCTTTGAATCAAAATAAAAGAGTAAAACTGGAACTAATGGATTTTGGAATAAATTTAGGTAAATCAAATAAGTTTTAAAATGGAATTAATCCAGAGAATCGATAGGGAAATCGATTAAGTGTTTTGGAAAACCGTGATTTAAAGGAAAATGAGGGTATGGAAAATTATAACGGGGTTTATAATCAAAATGAAGTGAATATCAATGGATATTTGAGATTTAAATTCACGATGGGAATTTATAAAGGAATGAGTAAATCATTTTAAAAATAAGAGTTGTTTTATTTTTAAAAGGGTGGGAAAGAAAATTTAAGGGATTGGGATGTAAATTAAAATTGGGAATAAATGAGAAGGATTTATAAATGATTAGAGGGGATATATTGGAGTGGAAAGAGTATTCTCCTAAAAAGCCAAGTATAATTTCAAAGAAGGAACTTTAAGTATAAATTGGAAGTTTTAAAGCGTTTGAAAGAATGTTTTAGAAAAGTTATTTTTAGCTGTTTTAAAATTGTTTAAGCAAATATTTATTTAAGTTAATTATAGTAGTAATTATTTTGAAAGGCTAGATTAGTATTATTATTTGATGGGGAATTATTTAATATTAATATTTTATAAAATGGTTTTGGCTAGATATTTACTTGGGAAATTATTGTAGAATTTTCTTAACTATTAGTTTGAATAAAGTGATTTAAGTAGTTTTTATTTTAAATGTTTAAGTGTATAATTTTGTATAAAGAGATTTAATTTATTTAAAAGATAAATTTAGTAAGGCTTGGTGTTTTCCAGTGGGAATAAAATAATTGGCTGAATGATTATTTAATTTGATATTTAAATAACCGACTATCAATATTGGCCAACGCGCTGATTGTTTCAAAGAGACAGGGATCGGGTTTAATTATCCGAAAATGCAACGACCCGATTTTTCTGTGCCCGAAAATCGACATCAATACGTCCACTATATCAAATGTTGAACAACCGAATGCCGAAAATCCGAACTGGTAGGATTAAAATAGAAAGAGGTAGAAGAAGAAATAGAAACAATATTAGAATCTCACAATCGTTGTGGAACAATATATAATAGATAAACGACTAATCTTTAAAATGAAAGAACTATATCAGTTTATACTTTACATCATTAGAGCCAATATACAACACAACAGCGGAATAGTAACATCATACATGCGTGATACGTCTCACCATCCAGCTTGTCTTCTGATCTCCATAGCATACTTTCCTGTCTTAGCTCCAGAAACAACGATAACCTGACTCTAGGCTGCCCATATGGAAAATTATGGGCACTTAGAGTTTAGAAAGGGAACAATAAACTCCGAGTCCGTCATGGGACTGGTGTGAGATCTAAAAACAGTTATATGCATAAAAGAAAAGAAAACGAAATATGTTCATTCTTTTGGAAAATGAAACTACCATAAAGCCTCCCGGCGCATGCACAATGTAATTGCACACTTGGAGGAGATTTCTTCTTGTAGCAGTCAAACATGCTTGATATGTGAAAATCCTTTTGATATTATTATTAGTACATAGTGTGGAAAACATTTCGAAAGTATAATATAAATCTTAGCCAGCATATGTACCATTATAGTATGCCTACTATATTTACCATGTTAAATGGAATGTTCTACAACTAAAACCGTACAGGGCTCGTATTGAGTGAGTGGATTTCCAACAAATGGTCAAGGCTAATGAACTTCCTTTATCCGATGGGTACGCCTTTGGAGGGACGCCCCGAGAACTTTATCGGATCTCTGCCAACACAAGGCTGGGTTATCTCCATAACTAGGTAACTAATTGTCATGAGTATGCCATCCCCCGGTCGTTACCGACCTTTATCCAAGGTGCCTCTACAACCAACAACCACATGAGTAAATATCCGGGCTCCATACCAGAATACCACTATTTTATCCACATAGATTATATATCTGGGCTCTATACCAGAATACCACTTTTTATCTAGAAGGAAATGCACATGCAATGAGGGGTGTGATCCCTGTAATCTTGCTGCATCCTTCCTGTTTCGACCATTTCTGAGGTGTGAGGTCCGATGAAGTTACGTCCCGCAAAGCTACACTTTTCACAAAATCCATGCTTCGATCAACCAATGATCATCACTTAGCATGCAACATTACCAAATTGGGAATATATCACTAGTAACCATCAACTACATAACCTCTTAACTCGTACGTCTCAGAGAAGGGTGTTAAGCTAAGAGAATAAATTCTCCACCACCAAATAAAAATGTATTTGATAGGAACCGATTGTATATCTCAAGTTTTAATGCCAGACATACATCCATACAAGTCCATCTTGGGTTTCAATGGAACCGAACGCACTTCCTCCAATAAAGCAAAGAAGTCTTTGCAAATCTGGATATTCCCTAATCACATCCGGACTCCCTATTACATAGGGTAATCTCTATACCAGAGCAACTCAGTGCAGAGACAGTCGACAGTTAATCCTTTGTTTTCAAAAAATACACAGTCTTCAACACCGTCATCAAATGCAATTCCTTTTCGTCGTATCATTTATTCGAAATGGGTTTTATGACTTAATGTCCCCCTGGCTTAATCGAATAATGAGCGCTTATTTTAAAAACATGTGGATACATTCACAACAAATTAAGTCACAATAAATTCCCACCTTTGATCAATTAAACAGAAGATCCACCTTTAAGATTCGATGTGGCTTTCAGATAACCATTTGGACTCCGACCTCCAGTCTCACCGAAATTCAAATGCCATCTTAAAGGCCAATATTGATAGTCGGTTATTTAACTATTAAATAACATTCATAAACAACTTTCAGTTTTAAAATAATTTCCCTAAATTATTCATTTATTTATAAATATCTTCGCAAGATATATTTCCACACTTAAACCCTTCAAAAACAATTTTCAAATCACTTTCCTCTCGTGGAATAAATTTCCAAACATTGTTTATTTCCACTGAAAATTTGCTAAGACTAAATGCTTTGGATTTTAAAATAATTAAATCCCTTTATCTAAAGATATATAGTTTAAAGTAATTAAAATAAAAACATTTAAAACACTTTATTAAAAATACCAGTTATGAAATTTAATAATAATTTTTCATGAAAATTTAAGCCAAACGAATTTAAAAATAAAGTTATTGAATTTTATACAAGTTTTCCCAATAAAAACTTTAGCCAAACTATATTTAAAATGAAACTTCTTTGTAAAATATAAATATTAATAATAATATTTTAAAATCATAATTCCTATTAGCCTTTTAAAATTGTTAGTAAGACAACTAATTTAATAAATATTTGTCTTTAAAATTCTAAACAACTTAAATAAATAAATAATTACTCAAAACATTCTTTTAAAATAACTTTAAAACTTCCAACTTATACATAAAAATCTGTTTTGAAAACGTACTTGGCTTTTCAGGGAAATGCACTTTTGTTCAAACTTGAACTCGTGTTCAAAACTTGAACTCGTGTTCAAAACCCTAGCCTCTGCTACCATCGCTAGAGCCGCAGATACGCATGCTCCCTCTACTATCGTCGTTGACGCACCGTGATTTTACCACGTAGTCAAACCCTAACAACACCCAGTATCGCGACCTTGTTGAGCATCCTGATTTAATGTGCGCGTGCTTCCTCGCCTCATGCTTGCCTTACACGCCCGAACACCACTGCAACTCCTATCGAACTCGTCTTCAATTTCCTCCTCTTCGATGGCCTAGCTCGCAATTTCTTTCAGTCGACATCGAAGTCAACCTCGATTCGAAGAGGAACTCGCGATTCCTCTTTTTTTATAAATTAGAACGAATCGATCTGATTTTTGCACGGCCATGATTTGAATACGAGAAAAAGAAGAAGGGTAACGAAGATATGATTTCGTTTGATTTCGATTTGGAATGCCTAGAAGATAGAAATCTCGGTTTCTTTTTCTTTCATTCGATATTTGTTTTTTTATAAAAATCAAACGCATGTTAAACTAACGAATACGTGGTTAAAGAGGTAAGCAACGTGTAAAAAATGATCGTGTGAAAACAATTTATACTAAATGCAAATATATTATATTAAATTTAAATTTAAATCGTCTCGATTACACAGTCAAAAATTTCGAACCCCTATCGAGATGTGCCGCCAAGCGTTTATAATGTTAACCCCTATTCCAAACGCAACAGAAAAGGTTTTGAGGCCTAACTCGATCGTATGGAGAAGATAGCTTTTTAGATCAGTTTTTTTATTGAATTTCCGACAATGATTTCAACGCGTTTATCTATTGTATGACCAAACGATCACTTCAAATGCTACGAAAATTGAAAACCGATAATAATACAATATTATGGATCCAATGGAATTGATTTCTTTAAAATCCGAGACTGTGCCTCAGAAGGGTATTTTCAAATATCGATTTAAACGATAAAATTTCAAACTTAACAAAACAGTTTTATATTCAACTTTTAAAAGTTTTATTATTTCCAGTATTATCAATATAATTTTTCAAGCCCTTTGAAATATTTTTAACAAGCTTAAAACTAAAGATTCAAATTTTTTTACCCAACTTTCAATAATTAGATTTAATAATTTCATTACCAAACAAACGGTGGTATTTGAAATTCAAGTTAAACTAACTATCAAATATTTAAAATCAATTAAATATTTCAATTTCAAATGTCCAAAATTCTGGGGCGTCATAGAAAACCCCTTTGATCTAGTTTGAAAGTTTACGAATAAAGACCGTGAAGATAATAAAGATGGTGATTCGGTTTGTCCAGACCTAGGGCAACTTATATGGATGAATTCTACTAGAACATCGTTAAGAGGACAATGAGCATTCTAAGTGAAATATGTTCTAAAAAGGTAACGCATAGCCTTAAGCCTCATCAACCGGGAATGGCTAAAAAAGGGAAGGTGCAGAAAGGCTAAGTGGGTAACACCTAAGTAGGGTAAGGTTATCCCTGTCTAGATGTCCCTTTTTGATCTTAGCTTGGTGGGCGGTAACTGATCCCAACTACGAGGATGATCTTACTCGGACTATCCAGTAAGGGGTAGCTCCATTCTTGTGTTGTAGAGGATCGGGAGTGGTCCTCGGTATGTTGATCTAGGCTAGGTACTGTGACGGGCAGTACCCCAGTAGCCCTGCCATTGTATGGAATCTAATCTCCAATAAGCACCCGTATGGTTTTGATTCTGCCCAACTATTGCTGGAATGTGAGATGCAAGCTTTTCAGCTAGACTCTATTATACTTTCCATAGACACTATTATAATATTAGACAAATTTGATAAAAATGTTTTAGGTTATCATAAGTAAAAACCTGACATGTTTATTTGTGGCGTGGTCTTTCGAGATACCTTTGATTTCAAAGGATTTTGAAACTTTAAAAATCCAATTGAGTGTGTTTTCTCACACTGGTTTTCCAGATTGACTCGGGCACTAATTTGTTATAATGCTCGAGTCAGGCCGAGTATTACAGATACATGACAGGATGCCATGGAACTCAAGAGAGGAGTTGGATGGCGGGACGTATCATACGTAATTGATGCATATTCCACTGTGTATGGCATGCTGTACAGTCAGCTTTTGTGATGACAAGTTATTATAACTGTCTGGTATTGTGCTAATGTTTGATTGTGTACTTTGATATTTTTAAGTATTAAACAGTTACAGTTTCTTTTGTATAAAAATATGTTATTATCTATTATATGTTTTTCCGTTGCGATTGTGAGATTCTAATGTTGTTTTCAATCTCTTCTTCTGCCACTTTCTTCTTTAACCCTAATGGTTCGTATTTCCGTCCATTTTGAGTTGAACTGATGGGGAATATTGTCAACTCAAAGGAGTATGGATTTGCGGGCTGTTACACTTATTATCAGAGCTGAAGGTTAAGTAAGAACCTTGGCTTTGGTGGGGATTACTCATTAGAGATAAGGATCAGTAGTGCCCTAGAAATAAGTTTGATGGTATTAATAGATATGAGCGCGTAATTATTAGTGAATATAAATTTGTTCTATATTGTGTTGATTGCTTTATTTAGTGGCTTATAGATTATGGTCAATACAAGTAATTAACGTTATTGATAGGGAACTCTAAACGCCTGTATAGAATAATTCGACACGGTATTCTTTTAAATAGGGTGAATGAAATAATTTTACCCAAATTATTTTTGAATATAAAAGGGATAATATTTCGTAAATTATTATTAGTACATATGGCTGCTTGGTTGTTAGAAAGTGATAATATTAAATCATTATCATTTTGGGGTGGAAATTGAATAAAGAAATTGAAATTATAACCGAAAGTTAAGAAATAAATTTATATAACAGAACGGAATTTGTAATGTGAATTTATAAATTTGATTTATAATTTAATTGGTATAAAATTCCAGACTAATATTTGAATATAGATTGAAAGGATTTGGAATTTGAAAATTTGGGAAATTTAACCTCCTTTAGTTTGAAAAATGATTTTCCAATGGCTTTGGGGGAATAGTAGTGCTATTATTTGGAAAATATTTTTAAATTGGATATGAAATCTAGGGAGATTTGGAACTAAAAATATTTGAAAACGTTTTTAAAGAAATAAAAGTACTAAACTCTTTTTGGTTGTTGGAAAATAATTTCGGTGATGACTACGGCATCAACAGTGTTCATTTCCGAGTTTCCAAGGGAGGAATTGCTACCCGATTGTTTTATATTGGAGTTGTTTGCAAAACTGGGTTTGGTTTAAAATTCAAAGGATAATTTGATGTGCAAATTAATTATGTAATTGATTTAAAAAAATGATTTTGAAATACTTAAGTGATTATCTAAAGACTCTGGGAGTTGAATTAAAATTGTTTATGGAATAATAAATGGGTTTGAAAACTTAAAAATAATTGAAAAGTTGCTTGGAATAAAATTTAACTTAAGAAGAGTTAAATTAAAATAAGCATGAAACAAAATAAGTCAGAAAAGTTAGCTAATTAAATGCAGTAAATTAAAGGAGATTAGTAAATGGAATATAAATAAGTTGAAAAACTTATAGAAGTTTAAAATTTTGAATTGGATCAGAATGTAAGTGAATCTAGTTAAACAAAAGTGAATTTGAGGGAAACTCTAAGTAGACTAAGTGAAATGGTTACTTAAATAAAAATTTATAAGTTGGAAATAAAATTTGTGAATGAACGAATGAGTTTATGTTTATAAGTAAATGAGATTGAAACCGAATATTGGAATTTAATTTGAATTGTGTGAAATGATAAATTAGTCAAGTTCGAGTAAATAAAACAAAGTATTGAAATTAACCAATTGAAGTATGAACCTCTTCAGGTCTACAAACCACCAACTATAACTTATAGCAATATACATATGTTGAATCCATATAATCATTACTTGGTATAAAATTATAAACTATAAATTGAAATATCCTCCAAAATCCCAAAGTTTTAAACATGTTATACAACCATTGTCGGCATACTTTAATGGCATTTTGCATGCATGTGTGTAGGTGTATACTCGTTACTGGCATTTAGCGCTATAGCAACAACATAATATAATACATCAAATTGATCATTATTCAGAGTTTTAAGCCGTAAAGTCCAATAATAGAAATATATTAATACTATTACCACAACAAAGGGTCCAATCAAATCAAATAACATAAAATAACTAGAATAGACAGCCAAAATTTTTACAACTTCATTCTCCAATCTCCAAGTCTCTATCCAAAGGAAAATAGAGATATATGTTATTTGAAGTAAAATGAAAGATATATGGTGTATTACACTATTACTGCAGCTGAAAACATTAGCATAAAAACTGAAATGACTTGTTTAACTGAGCATTAACTTAGTTCATGAAAGTAAAATGAACCGAGCAGTGAGTATTAACTTAGTTCATATGCATATGCAACTACAAGTCTCCAACACCTATGAAAGCACAAACTTACCTAAGCTCTCTTATGATAGAGTCAATCATGGTCCCGAACTTAATCACTATATATGTACATTGTAAAGTAGACATGTGAAACAATTTCTACTAGAATTGTCATAGAAAGTAGCATGAAAACTTGGATATGAGTGAAAATTATGGTGCTTCCTACGCCTAGTATTTTCAATACTTCCATTGAAAAAACAATTTGAACTGAAAAGTTCCATTGGATTTGACCAACATAATGGCAAATTCATATCATTTATGAAAATATATATCATAGCTTTGACCTCTGATACCCAAAATATACTTTTGGAAAAAAAATTCCAACATGTTGGATGAGACACATTTTGCAGGGTTATTGCAAAGTTAAAATTTTCAAAAGATTTCTTTATCTTTTTCCTTCCCTTTCCAAAATAAAGAAGCAAGAAAAAGAAATAGCAAGGGATGTACGTACATATCCAGTACTCATAGGGGAAATCATCGGATGTAAGTGGAAAATATGATGCTCCCTATGCCTAGCTTTTTCAGTCATGCCACCAACTCAAATTTGAACAAAAAAGTTTCATTAACTCTGAAAAAGGTCTAGGATTATGAGAAGATTATGATGAATTCATATCATGTATAAAAACATGTAGCATGGCCTATGATACCCAAAATATGCTTTCGGAAAGAAATTTCCAACAACACATTTTGTGGGAACATTATACCCATGACAGTAAAATGAACTGGGCATATGCAACGCATATATATGATAGACATCATTTGAATATATAGTATATATTATATTATACATAATATATGTTACTTGTAAACTAATTTGCAAATTCGAAGTTCATTTGTCATTTAATTTTTATCTGCAAATGTATAGTCCCAATATATAGTTGTTGCTAAGAGGAACATAATAATTAACGAACAAAAGACTGGAAGACGAATCACTAGAAAATCTTTTTTATGTAATAGGCTCAAGTTTATTTTTGCATCAAATTTCTTTATTCAAGAAGAAACCGAAGAACTAAAAAGCAGTTTACAATTAACGGTATATAATTTTGATAAGAAAGTCAGAAAAACAAAATAAAAAAAATTACATAAACAGTGTACAAGTTCAAAATTGATCCCAATATTACATACTTCAAGCATTCTTTTTTCGAATTGGTTTTTTAATTTATTTTTTTATTGTGTATAACGAATTATACAAATGGTAAAAAAACAAGTTATACAGACGAAGGAAAAAACTAAGAATTGTTATCCTAATTTCAATGAGACAATTAATATAAATTACAAAAAGAAATTATACATATAGTAAAAAATACAACATATAAAAAATTATACTGATAGTCAATAAAACCAATTTAGAACAAACAAAAACTAAAAATACACATAATTAATACAAACTCACATTTTTTCCTTTCCTGCTAACATTCATCTTATTTGAATTTGTAGATCGATTAGCAGTAGATCAACCTAAGTTTTTACAGGAACGATTAGGGAATGAGGAAATTAACATAAGAGATTTTTTGGAATAAAGGTGTTGAATTGAAAGTGACGAGCGAGGATGATAAAGATTTTAGGGCCATGTTTTCAATTTTCATTGCTTTGTTACGTGATATTGGGATGGTTGGGTAGGAGAGCGAGTAATTTGTTGCTGGGTAATTGTGTAAAATTATTTTCGGTTAGCGGTTAATCGATATGTGTTATACGGTTAACTGTTATCCGAACCGATTTTTGCCGTTTAACATCTATCGGTTAACTGAATGTTCGGTTACTCGAATCTGTCTATTAATGCAGTTCGGTTAAGGTCGGTTAATTGGTTAAATACCCATCCCTATTATAAAGGAATTCAGAAATTTATAATATATTTTTGGGTAAATGGAAATGAGTTTTTAAGCAAAGAAGATTTCACAAATAAGAAAGATTTATAAACTAGATTATCTTATTAAAGAAAGGTAAAATGATTTAAGGTTATTTAAGAAGTTATTAGTCAGGAAAGGTTTATAAAGAAGTTTTATAAATCATTTCGGGGTATTTATAAAATAATTTTTAGAAAATGATTTGGATATTCATAAAGGGAGTTTATAAACAGTTTGGATATTTATAAGAAATTTATATAAAAAGTTTGGATATTTACAAAAGCAATTTATATAAATGATTTTGATTTTTCATAGAAGGGTTTATAAATGAATTTGGAAGTTTGGAAATCATTTCGAAATGGATTTGGATTTCAGGCGGAAAGATTTCATGAATGAAATAGATTTGATTAAAAATGATTTATCCAAAGAAGTATAAAAAGAATTTGAGATCTGGGTTTCTCTTAACTGACCTTTTGACAACGGTGGTACGGAACATGTGTTCCATATTTAACATCAAGGGGATAGTGTTGAGGATTTTCCTTACCTCCAATTTAAACAACAATTTTTTAATCCTTTTAAGATAATTTGGAAGTAAGAAGTTATTCACAAATGTTTTGTATATATACTTATGTTGGAGAGATAAATATATGAATGTCTTAGACAAATATTTTGAAAGGAGATTTATTAAATAAAGATTTGTTTTAAGGCTTAGTGGTTGTTATGGATAAATAAATTTCAAATTGAATTCGTTGCTGTTTATTTATTTAATAGCCAAATAACAGACTATCAAATATGAACCCAAACGTAACTTTTGAAGTATTTGGGAGAAACACGTAAGCTATATGGACTGTCATCTCCAATGATGTTGTATTGTGTGTATAAACCTCGTATCATTCTTTTAGGAAAATGATAAGAAAATCCGTCCATTAATGTTTAAGAGGTGTTCTCCGCTCTTATCCGTATTTACTTATTTTCTAAAGAACCAGGGTTGAGTTTATCGAAAATTATCGAATGTTGTGTCGAAGAGACCGGGATTAGATATGTTAACTGAAAACCACTTCGATCCAACTCAAGCTTTTCGAAGTGAAGACATATAGAAGAGATGGAATTGAAAATGGAGCTCTTTGAATGTAACGTTTGCTTGGTGCTAATCCTAAAAGTGATTTCAAAAATGGATGTAGTAGAGGTAGCTGTAACAATCCTGGTTTTGTTGATTACCTGTAATATTAAATTATAACGGTGGTTATAATTTAATAATGGAGAAATAAAATAATTTCGAGATGTAATTTGTTAAAATTGTTTATTTTAATTAAACGATGGATTTTGGTAAAATATAATTGTTTGATTGGTAATAAATTGTGATATATGGTAATATGATGATTTGGGGATTAATTGAATTAATTAAGTGAGTTAAAGGGTTTAATTCAATATTAACTGTTGAAGTAAACAAATAATGTGGGAAATAATTATGTAATGTTGAAAATAACGTTTTAGAGACTTTGTTATGTTAGTCTGGAGGAAAAATGAGTGTTTTATGGTTTTAATTTAAGAAAAACAATAATTTTGCAAAAAAAATTCCAAATGTGAATTTCTATTAATTTTAAATGAAGTGTTTTTTTTATTATGATATATTTTATAAATGAAAAAATGTAATTTTATTCTAAAATAAATTTTGGATGTAAAAATGATGTTAATAAAAAAATTTGTATTTAAATTGGCAAGAAAATAATTTTTGTACAAATTTTGATGTTAAACTAGTGTTTTATGTGATAAAAGGTGTAGATTGATGTATTTAACTAAAATGGAGTTATAATGAGAAAAATAGTTTTAAATAGCTAAAATAATCTTTTATATGTCATGAAAACATTTTTCTTAGTTGACATAAACAGTTGTTGTAAAAAACTTATTTAGTTAAGTATGTGTAAATAGGGTGAATTAAAGTGTAATAATATTAACTTAGCCTTTTTTTACTAGGTAATTAACAAATAGGCTAATGAATATTGGGTTCAAACCCAAAGTCCATTTCTGGAATCGTCTGAGAAAAAACTGTACGTTCTTTCTTTTCTCATTTTACTTCTTCCTCCAAAATCTAAACTGGGAAAAGAAAGCAGTGGCGGCTTTTTTTTATTCTCAATCTAGCATCTAAATCTAGGAAAATTAAAGTGAAATCAAAGAGAAGTATCGACAAATCAAAAATGAATAACAGGTAGTTTTGCCAAAATCATGATTTCATTCTCTATTTGTTTTTTCTGAAAGAAATTTTAGTCTATAACTCTTTCCCTTTGTCTGCATGCTTTTCTCAAGCTTTTAAAGGTTTGTGAAGCTTCTCCAAGCCAAAAAGATTCAAGCTTGCAAGTCTAATTCACTGAAAAAATTATGAGGTGAGTAAAAACTTACATCTCTAGCAAGAATAAGCTGTTTGCAAAAATCATGATGCAATTTACGTTCTTGTTTGATTTACTCTAAACCATATATTTTGCTCTGAAGTTATAGTGAAATTTGCGTCTGGATTCAACTTTGAGAACCCATAACTCTTTGATTTTATATCGGAATTGAGTGAAACCATTTCCAGATCATTTTTTGTGTTTTCTTGTTTGTGCATGTCAAATTTCATGCTTCAGTTCTACATGAAACCGCTTCAAACAATTGGTCAAAGATTGAATCGAGCTAGGCATACCTGCCTGTAGGAATCATGACACAAAGGTTGACCAACATACTACAGGGGTCGACCCTAGGGTCGAACCAAGGAACTTAGAGGTCTACCTATAGATCAACCTAGGCTGGTGCATTTTTCGAGCCTGCTTCCTTTTGTCTTGTGCATTGTTTTTGATCTATCTGCTTACTCTAGTGACTTTTGTAACCACTTTTTGGTGATATTTTGAGATGTTTTGAAGGGCTGTAAGCTATCAATAAGTAGGCAATGTTTCTTGTTGACCCGTACTTCGGATTGACGAGTACTTGAGATGGTTTCACATTTGATTTTTAGTGTTTTCGATGATTTTGTTGTGTTCGATCATGGATTTTGTAAACATTATTGAATTGATTTTTATAATTAAAATAATTTTTGAAATAAATATTTCGCAATATTTATAAATGTTTTTAGGCTATTAAAAATATATTTATTCTCTGTAATAAAGATAAAATTCAAAGGAATGTTTTTCGAACGTTCAAAAATTGTTTGAAAACTAGTTTTCTCAAAACAAATTATTTTCTGTATAAATTACACAATTTTTTCACTCTTCGAATGTATGACAAAGAGAATTAAATGATTAAGTAAAACATGTGGTATGGGACACATATGTTACTTTTTCGTTTACTTTCGGACTTGTTCGTATGAAGCTTTGGACCTTCGTGTTGTTATTGCGAGTATTTGGACTATTGGGTCCTATTCTGTATGTTGTTGTTTTCTAGATTTTTTTACACTGATCTCTAGAATTTAGATGATTCATGAATGTTTTCACCATGGATACCCCAGTTGGTTTATTTATATAGCCTGAGGGCTATCATGTTGTTTACTATCTGGTGATTACATTCCTGAATTTTGAACTCTTAATTGAGTTCCACGAGTTACGAGATTTCTGAATTTTGAACTCTTAATTGATTTCCACGAGTTATGAGATTTCCGAGATTTGTGATTTAATGTTTTCTAGTCTGGCATTGACTAATAGTTGGTAAACGGTTAAGTGAGAACATGTGGCGTAGGACGCACTGCTATCACTTTTGGCTTCCTATCTGAGAGTTTGCGACACATTCATGAGTTATTGCTAGTACTGGATCTTCGGGTCATCACGTGGAATTTGTGATGACTTCGGTGACTAAGGTATTTGTGACTTGTTCCACCATGAGGCGTTGTGACTATGGTCACCACCAGGCATTTGTGACTTTGATCACAATGAGGCATTTGTGACTTCTGTCACCAAGAGATGGGTACCTATACATATATTAGTACTGGACATGAGGTTTGCACGTGCAGCATAACTTCGGCTTGCAAGCGGGCATTTGGATCAATTCTGGGAATTTTCTGAGTAATGAGTTTTATTTATGATTTCACCATTTTTAAATGAATACTTTATATATTTTATAGCTTCGACCTACATGAGAATTTATATGTATATGGTGATTTCATTTCTAAGTTTTGAACTCTTAACCGAATTCCTTGAGTTATTTGTGATTGCTATCCTTTGGCGGATTTTGAGATTTGTGATCTCTTATTTTGGAGTTATAGTTAATTAAAACCAACATATTAGATTTTGAATATGCCGATGATAGGAGGCAAACATTTGTGATTGTTTGTTATTGTTGTTGAGTTTGCCCCATCGGTGACTTTTATATGACGTATTTGAGTGATATTATTTCTTTTGTGATAGTTGACATATATTTATGTTACTTCTTCTCTTTCAAGAAGAAATATTCCCCTTATCCTTACATTTCATCTATCATATGGTAATCGTTTGTTTAAGCTAGACTGACCCGTGTTTTTTTATATACTCGGGTTAGACCGATTTACTTCATGTTAGTTACCTGCTGTTGATCCCAATGGACATATTCAATACGTGTTTAAGACACAGCTATGGATGGTCGCTCCTAAAAAGCTTTATCCACTGCACTAGGAGACACTATTACCTGGTAATACTCTTTGTTAGTGTGGGTCTCGGTGTGGGGCATCACAGCTTGGTATCAGAGCCGAGTTCATAACAAAGTAAGATAAACTTAGAACATAACATACATTATGGTACATCTAAGTATAATATTAGTGCTACTTATTCCTTAATCACCATGTCTTTAACCTTTTCGAGTCCTTTGGGGTACATATAATTGGAAATATGTCTCGGAATGTATTTTGAGTTCCGTAGTATTCCACAATTAAATTAATGATATCTTACCGTATGAATAATCCTTATCATGAATGTTATATTCTAGTTCTCTTCGATACTAGTGTTTGACATTCATTCGTATCGAAGGAGCTTATTGATGTTACATCATTGGATGTTTCTTGTCTTGTTACTTCTTTGAGGGTTGCGTATCCTATTGGAGGGATCCATAGCACTTACTATGTTATAAGAGAATGTTGAGATTATTCTTTGTAGTTTTTCTTTTCGTGCAAATTTGCACAATATTCACTATTTTTGGATTTGATATGATTTTGGGAATTGATTAGCTTTTATATTATCAAGCCCAAATTCAGGTGAAAGTATCCTATATCTTAGGTATCCAGATTTGGCTGATCTGTTATCTCTTGTTCTTCAGAATGTTGATGGTGATTTCGAAGCATCTCTATTTTCTCTTGATTCTCGAGATGATGATGTATCACGATTCCCAGTCATTTATGGTTTTTTGATGTATGTGAGTCCGCTTTGGCTTCGTCACCCAATCGGACAATTGATTTTTGTATTGGCCTCATTCTTGGTTCTGAACCTGCTAATCATCCTCCCACGAGCATGTCTACTAAGGAAAATGAGGAACTCAAAAGTAATTGCTGGAGCACGAAGCTAAGCAATTCATTCAGTCCGGTTCTTTCCCATGGGGTGCTATGATCATCTTTGTAGGAAATCGAATGTTACACATAGGCTTCACAACGATTATCGCAAGCTTAACAAGTTAACCATTAGATTAAGTATTCATTGCCTAAGATCGATGACATGTTCGATCCATTGCATGGTGCAAGGGTCTTTCCTTAGCTTGACCTTGCACTGTTTGTCATCAACTATGAGTTGCAGAGGAAAGCGTTTCTTTTACTGCATTCTGCACTCATTATGGTTCTTATGAGTAACTTGTTATGCCGTTCGGTTTAATGAATACTCCAGCTTATTTCATAGATCTTTTGAATTGAGTATTCTAGGAATATCTCGATGAGTTCGTCCTTGTATTTATGAATTGATGATGAGTGAAAGCAGTAATTTAAATTGAAAATATTCTACTAAAAGAAATACTTATGAGTATAATTGGATTCTTTTTATTAAGACAAGCAAAGAATACTTTGTCAAATTGTATAAGATGCATGCTTATCATATAGAAAATGATTTTTGTGTTGGGTTATCCATCGAGTGCTTTAAGAATTCTGGTTGATGCGCCTGATCGACGTTATCGATAAGAATTTCCTAAACACTATGATGAGATAGTCAGACACAGTAAATTGAGTTGTAATAAGTAAGAGTTTGAAAACAAATGAAAATGGGTTTGAGTATCAAAATTTTATTTTAGATGATAAATGCAGCCATTGAACCATAGAGATTGTTGGGTAAGTGGCGAGGCAACGCCATTATATTATTTGAAATTTTTGGAATTAAGTATGTTTATGTTTTAATTGGTTATGTAAGTATGACCTATTGGAATCTAAATAATGATGACTTTAAAAATTTGTTTTGACACTTGGTCGTTTGAGCAATAATAGAGGATAAGGTATAGAACTCTATCTTAAAGAAAATAAAGTCATGCTAATTTTAAACATTTAGCATGAATTTGTTAACATGTCTTTGTTTTAAATTTTGGTGGTATTAAAGATTGGTTGATATGAATTTGTAAAATTCTTTTGGAAACTAGTTTAAGTTATTATCAACCTTAACTAGTTTTATGTAGATAATAAGGTGGAAGTTGTATTTTGTGATAAGTGGAAATATGAATTTGAATTGTTCATTTATTATAAAATGCTATATTAAGAAGTGCATGATATAAAAAATGAATAATTCATGAATTAGGATCATTATGAATTGAGAGAACAATTTTAAAATTTATATGTAACCCAAAATTTATTTTAGATGGATAATCAATAATCGTCTCTTGATAATAGAAGAGATTAGTTGTCTCTTTCAAAATGAGTCTTCAAAATTAATTGTTTGGAAAGCTTGATTTTGTGAAGTTAAGAAAATAATTCCAAATGATGAATTGTTTCTTTTAAAGATAATTATATGGGTTAATTTTTGAATGTCTTAGCTTTTCGGGAAAGAGGATCTTGAAACAAACAACTTAGCATAAAAAGTTTGGTTAGAAAATGTAGTTTGAAATTAGAATGGTTTGGAAATTTCAAATTTCAAATTGATTTTAAAAGTTGAAATTTTATTTGGAAGTGTTGTACTAAAACAACGATAGGTTAAGATTTATAACTCCAAATAAGCTCAATCTTTTTGTAAATGAAAGAGCTCTAGTAAGCTATAAATTTTCCTTTTACCACTTTGGAAGACTTTGCCTTTTATTCTGTCTAAAATGGGTTTGAAAGTGGGTGGATATTTCTATCGTATTTTAAATTTTCTAAAGATTTAAGCTGAAAGTAAATTTAGCATAACTTCCAAACCGTGAGCCCGGTTTTGAAGATCTTTATATTGATAGAAACCTCAGACTTAGTAGAATAATTTAATTTTATAAATGTTCTTAGATTTTACTGTTGTCTATGTCAAAACTCGAGTTATTTGTAGTAGTCTGAAATTGAAAATGATTTGTTTCCCTTAATATTTAAATATAATTCTTCCTATTTTGTGAGTGTAACCTAATTGGTTATTGGTGTGTTTATATATTAAAAACTGTAGTATATTTATGGAAGAAAAAGAGAATTGACAACTCAAATTTTATTTTACTCTATATAAAGAGTAATGAGCTTAACTTAAAAATTTAAATAAAATGCTTTGAAATTTTTTCATGTGTTGAAAATTAAGAACTTGATTTTGAAGATAATGTGTATGAAAACTCCTAGAATATTTGATTAGTAAAAGAGAGTATGAATCGATTCCTATATTTACTTGCCCATGTGCAATTATATTGCGACTTGCATTTATGCAGTCATAGGAGTTTGGTGGTAGTGGGAAAGACCCCTATCTCTTGTGAATTTTCTTACCTTAATGGTTGTCAATCTAATATCGATATGACTCCTTTCATAGTGTTATATGGAATGTCATGACGATCACCATCTTGTTGATTGGAGTCTGGGATAAAGTTGTGCTAAGTCCTGACTCTATTCGAGAAGTTTCTGAAGAATCGATCCACCCTAATTATCTTTTGTGAAACAGCCTATCCGTGTTCTTATTTCGAAGGTAAAACGCCTTCGTAGTAGGAATGTACCGCTCATAAAATTCAATGGTCCGCTAATCCCAATGACTGCACTTGGGAAAGCATAGAGTTTATCGAGCGATTTTATTCTGGTTATCTATCTTCCTATGCTGAGGGTGAGAAAATATAAACTCAAGTTCATTTATTTTCTTTTGCTTGATGAAATAAATTGTGTTGAGTACAACTCTGCTCTAGAAATTGCGAGGATGCAATTTATTTAAGAGGGGAGTCTGTAACAACCTTGGTTTTGCTGATTAACTGTAATATTAAATTATAACGGTTGTTATAATTTAATAATGGAGAAATAAAATAATTTGGAGATGTAGTTTGTTAAAATTGTTTATTTTAATTAAATGATGGAATTTGGAAAAATATATGTAATGGCCCAAATTTTTCGACTTTAGAAAGTCAACATCAATAAGTCCACTGTATCAAATGTCGCATAATTGAATGCCGGAAAACCAAACCGTTAGGGTTAAAGAAGAAGAAGATAGTAGAAGAAACAAAAACAACAATAGAATCTCACACTTCGCAGTGGAACAAATATAATAGATAATTAATAATCTTTAAAACAAAAGAACTATATTAGTTTATACATACATCATCAGAGTTTACAACTACAACACATAACTGGCAGTTATAATAACTTGTGTACAAGAAAATTTGACTTGCACTAACCCAAACACAATGGACATAACATAGTATAAGGGGTACGTCTCGCCATCCAGCTTGAACTCCAGATATCCACAGCAACTTCTTGGCATTGCTCCAGAACAACTGACAACTAGACTCTAGGCTGCCCATGTGGAAAATTATAGGCACCCAGAGTCTAGAAAGGGAGAAATAAACTTCAGGTCAGTCATAGGACTGGTCTGAAATCTTAAAAACAGTTATTTTCACAAAGAAAGGAAAAGAAATCCGCTATGCTTTTGGAAAATGAAACTACCATAAGGCCTCCCGGCACATACACAATGCAATCGCACACTTGTCGGAGATTTCTCCTTATCATAGTCGAAGATGCTTGATACGCAAAATTCTTTTTAATATTATCCTTAGTGCATAGTGTGGAAAACATTTCGAAAGTATAATATTAATCTTAGCCAGCATAGGTACCATTATATTATGCCCGCTATAGCTACCTCCTGAGGAGGCAGGTTATAAAATTGCAATCGTTAGGGGCTCGTATTGTTTCTTTAGATTTCTAACAAATGGCCAGGCTAAGAAACTTCGTGTGCCACATGGGTACGCCTCTGGAGGGACGCCCCGAGAACCTAACCGGATCTCTTCCAACACAAGCCCAAGTTACCTCTGTAATTAGGTAACTACTGACACGAGTATGCTATCACTCGGTCGTAACAGGCCTTTATCCGAGGTTCCTCAACACTAAAAACAACAAAGTAATAAATTTGCAGCATTCACATAGGTTAAATATCTAGGCTCCATACCATGATACCACCTCTATCCAAAAGGAAATGACATACCCTCAGGGGGCGCTACCCCTAAATAACCTTGACGCATCTTTCCTGTTTTGACCATTCCGAGTTGTGAGGTCCGACGATGTCTCGTCCACAAAGCTACGCTTTTCACAAAAGCCATACTTCGATCAACAAATGATCAGCAGCACTTCGTATGCCACGTACCAATTTGGGAATATATCACTAGTAACCATCAACTACATAACCTTTGAGCTCGTACGTCTCAGAGAAGGGTGTTAAGCTAAGAGAATAAATTCTCTGCCACTAACAGAAAAGTGTTTGATAGAAACCAGCTTTACATCTCAAAGTGTAACGTTAGACACACATCCATACAAGTCAGTTCCGGGATCGAAAGAAACCGAAGGCACTTCCAAAAAAGCCCTTGCAAATACGGATATTCACTAATCACATCCGGAATCCGCATTACAAAGGGTGATAAAATCTCTATACCGTAGCAACCTGGTGCATAGACATTCGACAGGTAATCCTTTCGCTTTTGAAAATACTCGGTCTTCAACACCATCTTCAAATGCAATCCCATTTCGTCGTATCATTATTCGGAATGGGTTTTGTGACACAAAGTCCTCTCCCGACTAATCCGAATAAAGAGCGCTTGTTTTAAAAATAAGTGTTCCATCCAAATTTCAAACAAATCACAATAATTTCCCCTTTGATCTTTTAAATAAAAAATCCAACACAAAGATTTGATGTGGTTTTCGGATATCCATTTAGAATCCGAGCCCTGGTGGCATCGAAATTCAAGTGCCGTTTTAAAGGCAAATATTGATAGTCGGTTATTTAACTATCAATCAATAATTCACAACAATCACCAGATTTTAAATAATTTTTCCTCACTTATTTACTTTCCATATATCTTCGCAAGATATATTTTCACATTTTAACCTTTTGAAAACAAATTTCAAATCAATTTCCACATTTTCAATCCTTTGGAAACAAATTTCAAATCAATTTCCTCACTCGGAATATATTTCCAAATATTTATTTATTCCCACTGAAAATCTGCCGAGTTTAAATACTTAAAATAATTAAATTACTTATCCAAAATATATACTTGGAAACATTCAGAATGAAAACTATTTTTAAGCACTTTATTTAAATATTAGTTATGAAAATATTATACTAATATCTCATATAAACTTAAGTCCAAAATAATTTTAAAATAAATTTTTTAGATAGAGCATAATTATTTAAATAACCATTTTCTAAAACAAATATCAATTTAAACTTTAAACAATCACTTCTATAATTTACTAAATAATTTTTTCTTTAAATATTTTTAAAACAACTTAAGAACATAATTTCTCCACCAATACTCTTTTTTAGAACCAAGTTCAAAACTTTTAATTAATATTTGAAAGCTACTTCTAAAACATAATCGGCTTTCTAGGGAAAATACACCTTCCATTTTCGAAATGGTTCATTTAAATCGATTAATAAATCCTTCTCGATTTATTTTAAATTTACATTCCAAATCCACAAATTCCTTTCCACACTTTTAAATATAAAACAATATTTATTTTTAAAACAAATTTCCCTTTCCTTTTTAAATTCCCATTGTGAATTTAAATTTCCAAATATCCACTAATATATGATTTTCAAATCGATTTCCAAAATCCACTTTCAAACACAAAATCAAATCCCAAATCGATTTCTGTATTTATTTTCCAACACCAAATCAAATTTTCATGTTGATTTCCAAATTTATTTCAGACAACGAATCAAATTCGAAATTGATTTTTCAAAATCATTTCAAATACCAAATTAAATTTCAAATTTGATTTCTAAATTTATTTCCTTTTAAAATGAGTTTCTTTATCTCTTCCAAACTAATTAAAATCCGTATTTTAAATAAAATTTTCAAACTTTTCAATAATATTACTTGAAATCCATTTGTTAAACCTTTTTGCCATATATTGGAATTTATTCAATAGGATTCAAAAATAAAAATTTATCCTTTTAAAATTCCCTATATAAAATTTATCCAATTTTTAAAAATAAATTTTACTATAACTTTCAACTTGAATTTTAAAAATCTAATTTTATTTATTTCCGGTATCCTACAATATCAAAAATATGTTCAGCTAAATTATAGCCTTTGACGATTTAAATCACAAATATGATCACCACAGATTATAAATAATCAACACATAACATTGAAACAAACTCAAAATGTTTTGAGGAATCCAGTTGGATCACTTCAACCTATTTTCCTACATCCACAGATATTCACAACAATTAAATACCAATTCCACTTCGATGTGGAATATCGTGGTATATGGGATGAAATAAAATCTTCCACTATTATGCGGCGCATAGGGTCTCATCCAATAGAAAAGATAATAAATACCATCCAAGAACACAATCAACAATTTTAAATTTAACAATTTAAAATTAAATCCGAAAAATTTGATTGAGTGAGAAGATCTCACCTTTTATTTGCAATACATTCCAACTCATTTCTTTTTAGACCTTGTATAACATTTATACATTTATTAATATTCGAATAAATCGAACTATTAAATTACTGTTTTTTATATTTAATTTTAACATATTATTTAATTTGACAAATAATTAAATTTAAACTAAATTTCCTAAAAAAATCTTATAGTAATTAAAATAATTAAATGAGTTTGTTAATCAAATTAATTACCCTGACTATATTATTTTTGAAATAACAGGTAGACTAAAACATGAATATGTACATTTATTTTATTCTTTTCTTTGAAAATAATCTATATAGATTTTAAATCCTATTTTCAAACATTATATAAAATATTTCCTAATTCCATAAATAATCACTGTAATCTATCTTATTGCGTATACACAAATATATAAATTTATTATCAAATTTAAATTGAATAAAACAATTTGTAAATACCTCACCGTAAAATGTGAACCCAGGCCATTGCTCGAAACCCTAGATCGGTCGATAAATCCATTGCTGCATCCTCTTCTCTGCCATTGTTTGAATTGCCAATACCAATATCCTCAACATCAACTTTGGCATTACAGTGCTTCACACTTCCAGCCTTCATCTTTGAACTGTCGATCAACTTCTGTAATCAATCGTCGAACACAAGAATTGCCTTGCGTGTGCAAGGTATGCCTAATCGAACCCGCCCTCGCAAACTCGAATGCTGCTGCACCTCGGTGACTCCACAGTCGCCCCGCCACTTGCCCCTCGAACTCAATGTCGACTCCAGAAATCATGCCGCCCATGGCCTCGACCATCGCCCAAACGAACTCACCACCGAGAATCTAACGCGAGCTTCGCGAGTCTCCCATGGCACTGTCGTCGCCTTGTCTTGAATCGAACGAAATTTTTGTTCGATCTTTTCAAAATTGAAGAGAAGGGGTGGAATGGATACGAAGGGTTTGAAGATTTTTTTTGCTCAATCAAAATCTGAAGGTGGATGCCATAAAAAATTTGAAGCTCTATGTTTTTTTTCTATTCCTCTGATTGATTTTTTCTTCTTTACTTATATTCTTTGAACGAGATTTTTATCTTTATTGTTTTTTGAAAGAAGAAACGTACGCGTGTAATAACGTTTGCTAAGTGTTAATAAAGAAAGCAACGTGTAAATGCCTTGATAAATTATATTAAACACATATAAATATTTAATTTAAATTCAAATTAGAATCGTTTAAAATTATGCAATTCAAAATCTCGATCTCTAATTGAGGCATGCCGTTAGGCGTTTATAATGTTATACACCCATTCTAAACACAATGGAAAAGGTTTGGGTCCAAATTCGATCGTATGGAGAAGATAGCTTTTTGGACTAGTTAAAACATTGAAATTTCAATTTAAATTTTAGCGCATTTGCTTAACGTATGGCCAAACGATAACTCCAAAAATTGAAATCCGATAATAATACAATATTATGGATCCAATGGAACTGCTTTCGTCGAAATCTGAGACTGTGCCTTGATAGGCTATTTTTAGATATCGATTTAAACGATCTATATTCAAAACTGAACAAAACACTTTCAAATCCAATTCCAAAGCTTCCATCATCTTCAATATCATCAATATAAATTTTCTAAGCTTTTAAATTATTTTTAACAAGTTCAAAATTCCCAATTCAGTAATTTATTCAATTTCCAATTATTAAATTCAATTATTTGAATTGCCAAATAAACATATACAATTGAAATTCAAATTTAACTAACTTACAAATATTTAAAATCAATTAAATATTTCTATTTCAAATGTTCAAAATTCTAGGTCGTCACATTTTCCTCCCTTAAAAGAATTTCGTCCCGAAATTACAAGTTAAGAAGAATGATCCTCAACCCATTTACTATTTTTTCCAAAATCCCACAGTTTTATCAATTTGTCAAAACAAATCCCTTTATTAACAACCCATTATCGCTTCAACCAACTTTCCAAAATCAACCATAAGTTTCAAACAGTATGGTTTCCTTAATCAATTCAAATTTAAATTTAAATTTTAAATTTTCAAAATTGTCTCAAAATTTTTCGAACTACCTTAATTTTTGGAAAATTTCGCCAGCGTCTCATTTCTGCGACTAGCTCGATACGACTAAAAAATGGCACCAACTAGCCCCAGATTTCAAAAAAATGAAAACCCAAGCGGCTAGACAAGAAAGTCATCAAATTTCGTATTGAAATTTAAATACATACCTTTTTTGAGCAATTTAAATTATCATTGAAATCAAAATCCCAATTCCCTTTGCATTTAAATCACCTGTATGCTACTAAGCAATAATATCCAATTACCATATCCAATTTCTACATTCAAAAATCATTTTTCACATTCCATTACAAAAGTATCGATTTTCTTTTCATTCAAATCCGTACGATATACATACATCATTCGTACGCAATATTAAATTCGATTGCTCACTCGATCACACAATTTCACTTCCGAACTAGCATCGTCCACCCGACTTACTAGTGCGGACTCAAATCTGGTTTCTTGATCAGAAGCCGTCATTCTCCTTGCATAGCCGTAAACTATGATAGAGAATTTCCAAAATCAATCAAAAATCCATATCTAGATTCGCCATCGAAAATCAAGTGAAAATTTCCAACTCGGATCGATATAATTATCTCAAAATTCTGCTCGAATTCTGGATCAAATCGCTATGCGAATAAAATAATATACGTACATTCTACGTATTTATTCCAATTGATTATTAACTATATCAATTTCCTTTTCTATTATTCGCATTGATTTTCAATTCTATACACTTATTCACAATCGTCAGTTCATAATTTTCAGTTTAATCTTCATTCACTTATTAGCTTAGAATATTTTTTCTATTCCAAATTTTTCTTAAGAATTTCACTAACTGTCTCTTAAGTCCAATAAATATTTCATATAACTTTTTATATTTATTCTTCACTTTACCATATGAGTCTACACTTCTTATTTCTAAACCGGATTTCAAATTCCATATGAATTCAATTTATCTTTCATTTATAAATATTGAATTCAATTCATTTCAAATATATTAAATTTGTCATTCTTTCATTTACTTTCACTTATAAATTTTTATTTCAGTACTTCGTTTTGTTTACCACAAATCAAATTCAATTCCAATCCCAGTTCTATTTGCTTACAAATTCGAAATGAATTTCAACATTCCGATTTCACTTTCATTTACTTGCAGTTGTAAATTTATTTATTCATTCACAATTTTTTTTTTCCATAACTATTTTTATCATATTCCAAAGTCTTTCCAACTTTTCAAAACCGTTTTCTAAAAAAAATCAATTCAAATTATCTTTTGAATTTTCAAAACCAAACCCAGTTTTGCAATCAAACTTCAAATTTAAAATAATTCGACAGCAATTCCTTTCTTGGAAACTCGAAAACAAACATTGATAATGCTGCAGTCATCACGAAAGTTATTTTCCAGCAACCGGAAAGAGTTTGGTACTTTTTATCCCTTCAAAACATTTTTCCAAAATCTTTAAAAACCATTTCCAAACTCTAAGGGATTTAATCTTTTCCAAACTTTAAAACTTTCAAACCCTTTCAATTCTTTTCAAAACATTTCTCTGGAATTCCATTTCAAATTACAAATCACATTTACAATTTACATTCTCAAATTCCATGATTTTATTTCTTATCTTTTGGTTATCCTTTCACTTTCTTATTCAATTTCACAAATAAATGATAATAATTTAATATTATCAGTTCCTAACATCCAAGCAACCATATAATTTACGGAAAATTATTTCTTTCATATACAAAAATAATTTGGGTAAAATTATTTTTATCATCTTTATTTTAAAACAATACCGTGTCGAATTGTTCTATTCAAGTGTTTGGAGATCCCTATCGATAGAGTTTTACAGACTATACCAACCAGAATCCATACACCACTCAACAAACCCATCATGCAACATCCCCAAATTATCAATTTAAATTGGTAATATATTTAAACTTTTGAAATTTAATTTGAAATTTAATTGAAAAATCTCAAACATAAAATAAGTGTTAATTTGTATGAATAAAATTCCAATTTCTTTTGAGTTTAAAATTTTGAAATAATGAATGTTTTAAAAATCATTTGCATTTAAATTATATATATACAATGCATATATGAGTAGTTTGGAATGTATACATTGAATTTGAATTTAAATTGTACAAGTATATGTTTGAGTATGTAAAAGACATAAATGGATTTTTATTTCAAGTTTGAATTGGAAATTGAATTTAAATCTAAAATAAATGTTTTATAAAAATAATTGGCATTTAAAATCATAAAGGTGTAATTTATGTAATGTAAAGGTTGGTTAAAACATTTCTTCTTTTAACATTGTGTGTGTGTGTGTATATGTACAAATGAATAAGGGGCATAATTATTTATAAAGTGAATATGATATGAAATTTAATTAAAAAAAAATTTTCTTTGTAAACATTACAAGTGTTACACATGCATAAGGGAGATGGTGTAAAATTTACAAGTATGGAGATCTCATGATGGGTTTTAATAAGTGGCATTCAATATAGTTGATTGAAAAAATAATAAATTGAAAATCATAAAAACTTTGTAGCTTCCCATTTTCAATTATTTAGCCTCTCAAATTTCTGAAAGAACAGTAAGAAAAAGATCGAGCATCACAAATCTCAACACCAAAGGGAACAGTAAAAAAAGGAAAAAAAACTGCCAACTTCCTCTTGAATTCAAAAAAAATCTAGAATCTGAGAATCTCCAACACAAAGCGGTAGTTTTACATTCCATCGCTCAGGTAAACTTTAAACTTTATGGTTAGTCAATTTGTAATCTCAAAAATCAAGTTTTAACACAAACAAATTCAAATTGCAGATTTATAAAATCAAAGCTCCATTTTGGTCAGAAACAGAGCTGGATTCTCTGAAATAATTTAAGGCGAGTGAACTTTTCTTTTAATTTTTTTTTATTTGAATTTGATAAACAGTAATAAAGCAAGAATTAACCAATTGAATTAATCATTTGTAGGAAAGAAATCAGATTTCATAGATTAAGTTAGTCTTGGATTTCAAGTGGCAGACAAAATCTTTCTCTGTTGCACTAAATTCAAAACTGTAAGTAAGCTTCAATATTTTCTGTTATTGATGAATTAAGTAAACAAATACAACAAAGAATAACCAAAGATTTATACTTACAAGTTGCAGATTAATTTCAAGATCATAGTAGAAAGAATTATCCAGGCTTTCATCTCAAATTTTAAATGAAAAAAAACTATCAGAAGCATCTGTTCTCAGGAAACAGGTGAGTGAACTTCTGTTTAACCCAATTATTTGTTGTTGTATGTATGCCTGAATTGATGTTGAAAAACCCTTGCATGTGAACAAATTGTGTGCTTGTGTATTTTTGCCTGGAAATGTTTATACAGGGTTTCATGCCTGTTCTTCTTAGCCTTTGGTTTACAGAGTAAACCAATGCTAATTTCAAAATCTCTCTCTATTCTCTTTTGAAATTAAGATCTAAACAAAATAAAGTGTTGTTTAACATGCATTATGTGTCAGTAGTAAATTAAAGTAAAGAGATATAGTTTCTTTTCTAGAAAATGTGAAATCGCAGCCACCATTAAAATTATGTAGGAATTCAAACATCATAGATTGTGATTTCAGTAATGCTATCTGAATCACCCTTGAAAATAATGGTTTTAGAAAGTAAAATCTAAATTTTTCATAAAGTTTTTACTGAGAATTTATGGTTGATCAGAAAAGTGAAATTTTGTCAAATTCTTATGAACTAAACGTTTGTGGGCCTCGAGATCGTGGTCGAGCCTTACTGGAAGCTTGTTCTTTGTCAGAAAAATGCTCGAAGATTTTTCTATTCGCCATGGCGATCCTAGGGCAGCAAAGTAGGGCTAAACCCATGCTTGAACGAGGTCGTCAAAATTTGTATGTCGCGAGTTCGTCAGAGGACCGAGATTGATCGCACGTGCGCCAATAGAAGCGTTAGTCATCGATGATGCTTTAGTTACGATGCAGCGACCTTTGATGGTCGGTGAAGGGAAGACGTGGCGTTCTTAGTTGATTAGTATATTCGTTCTAGTTGGGTTTAGGTTCAAATTTCGATTTCTTCGATTAATTGGTTTTTTGGGCATTAGGGAGGTACGTGGAGATCATCATCGTCACGTCCACGGCAGAGCATCGATCATAGCCGGCCAGAGGCATGTGCACAGCAACGAAATTGGTGTTAGGGGGCAATGCTAGGGGAAGAAGCCTCGGACTCGAAGCGGCAGTAGTAAAATTCGAATGTTAGCTCGAGTTATAGCTCGAAGGAATTTACGTATGTGCCGAGTAGATTTAAAACTTAAACAAATTTTAATGGAATTTTTTTTGTCACGGGTCAATCTGGGTAAAAACTCGAAGCAGGGGACATTTTCTCTCGGGGATGACTCGAGACGGCCTCGGGTTGGACGTTGAAAACAGCAATTCCAGTTTTATAATTTTTGTTGAAAACATAAATTTAAATGATTTCCTGAATTCGTTCTTTATAAATGATGATAGTTTGTTAATGGAATGTGAAGTAAATGGTATTGAAATAATTATTTGAAATTAATGAAGTTCAAAGATGTTTGAACCTTTTTTTAAGTAAAGTTATTTTAAATTTAACATAAGTAAATAATTAAGAAGTTAATCAAGTATTCGAAGTGTTAACTTAAAAACAAATTTATTTATTAAATAACGATTAAACAATTAATGATTTGTAATTACTTTGTAATTGATAATTAATTATAAAGAATAATTAATTAATAAAGGTAATTAAAATTTAATTAACAATTAAGAATTTATTTAATTAAGATAATTAATTAAAGAATAATTAATTAATAATGTTAATTAAGATTTAATTAATTCATAGTTAAGAATAATTAATCATTGATTTAAAATAATCAATAAAAATAATTATGTGGTTAATTCATTTAAATCACAATTACCTTAATTAAAGATGATTGACTATCATCAAATGTTGTGTATTGGATTGATATTTCTGTTGTGGTAATGTGTGATGTGAATTGCTTTGTGCTGAACTGTGTTTCTATTTGTTTCTGTATGTATGTGAAAATCCTTTTGCCCGTAAAATGGCATTTAAACTTCGATGTAACAGGAAGTCGGGTTCCAGTTATTTATTCGAAACCCACATCGAACCATGAATGTGAATCCTTGTAATTGATACACACGTGTTTTAAAATTAAGCGCCCACTATTCGGATTAGCCGGGAGAGGACCTTTGTGTCATATAACCCATTCCGAATAGTGATTCGACGAAATGAATAGCATTTGAAGACGGTGATGAAGACCGAGTGTCTTCGAAAACGATAGGATAACCTATCGAATGTCTCTGCACTGAGTTGCTTCGGTATAAAGATCTCCATATGTGATGGGGAGTCCAATCGGAATTGTGGATACCCGAATTTGCAAGGGCTTCTTCCTTTATTGGATGAAGTGCCTTCGGTTCTGTTCGAACCCAGAACAGACTTGTATGGTTGTATGTATGACACTACACTTTGAGATATAAAGTAGATTTCTTTCAAATACATATCTGTTGGTGGCAGAGAATTTATTCTCTTAGCTTAAACCCTTCTCTGAGACGTACGAGCTCAGAGGTTATGTAGTTGAAGGTTATCAGCGATATACTCCCAATTTGTTAGTGTGGGATGCTAAGTGTTGCTGTGTGTTGATGATCATTTGTTGATCATTTATGATCAAAGCATGGATTTCGTGTAAAGCATAGCTTTGTGGACGAGACCTCATCAGACCTAACACCTCGAAAATGGTCGAAACAGGAAAGATGCGACAAGGTTATGAGGGTCGCATTGTTTAGGGTATCAGATTTCCTTCCGAAAAAAGGTGGTATCATGGTATGGAGCCCAAATACTTTACCTATATGGTTGCTGAAATCTCATTTACTGTGTGGTTGTTGATTTGTGATTGAGGGCCCTCGGATAAAGGTCGCAAACGATCGAGGAATGGCATAGTCGTGTAGTAATTACCTAGTTACAACGGTAACCCGGCCTTGTGTTGGCAGAGAACTGGTTAAGTTCTCGGGACGTCCCTCCAGAGGCGTACCCATGTGGCATAGGAAGTTCCTTAGCTGACCATTTGATGGAAATCCAATTCCCAATACAAGCCCAGTACAGTTTTAGTTGTAGAACCTGCCATTTAACATGGCAGCTATAGTAGGCATAGTATAATGGTACCTATGCTGACTAAGATTAATATTATATTTTTGAAATTTTTTAACTCTATGCACTAGTAATAATATCAAAGAATTTTTCCGTATCAAAGCATATTTGACTATCATAAGAAGCAATCTCCTCCAATTCTGCGATTGCATTGTGTGTGTGGCGGGAGGTCTTATGGTAGTTTCATTTTCCAAAAGCATACCGGATTTTCTTTTATAAATCTTGTTTTATTTAAAAGCAACTATTTTTGTTTACTCATACCAGTCCCATGACTAACATGGAGTTTATTGTTCCTTTCTAAACTTTGGGTGCCTATAATTTCCACACGTTCAGCCGAGTAGCAGGTTTTCCGTGTTTTGGTGCTAGCAGTATTTTGGAGTCTTTTGGAGTTAGAGGCTATCGGTTTTTGGAGGCTTTTGTCTTAGAGATATTTTGAAGCCATTGGATCTCAAGGTGCTTAGTTTTGGAAGTTCGCTATCACTTCACTTCTTTGAAGACTTTTTGGCATATGATCACTTGTCGTTCTATTATGATGTTCTATTTGAAGTTGTGATATATGTATAAAGATACTCTGATGTTGTAATGGATATTATGATGATGTTGTATCTGTGATGTAATGCATGATATTCATTTTGTTTCCGCTGTTTTATATTCATCTAATGTTGTTATAAGCTCCATTCGACTGGAGTTCGATGTTTGAATCTTCGGAAGTCGAATACAAGTGAGGTATTTGATGTCAATTTTCGAACATTGGATTTCGAGTCGTGACATGTGGTATCAAAGCTAAAGGTTGAGTAAGAACTTTAGCTACGGAGTATAACACATTAGATGACTCATTAGAGATAGGGTTAAGTATACCCTAGAATGAGTACAACCGAGACCGAAACCTTAAGTTTTCTTAGTCTATTTCTTTTGACTGCTGATATCCCTTAAGATATCTCGTCCGAATGTCTAAATCAATTTTCTTACTAATTACAGATAGTAAGGATTAGCGGACAAAAAGGAAGAGCTAGGGGGTAAGGAAATGCCACAACACCAAGCCAAGTTCCCCCAACAGCAGAAGCAGCTTTATCTACTCAGCATCAGCCGAATCTGGCTAATTTATATAAGAGCTTCTCAAGGCCTGGTGGTAAGTCGTTCACCGGCAAGGAGTCGACTGTTGAGGCCCAAGCATGGATCAGATCATGTGAAAGAATCTTTAAAGGGATAAAGCTGCAAGATGATCTGATGCGACTCGTAGCTTCTTGGCAACTTCAAGATGAAGCCTTAGCATGGTGGGAGACAGTCACTATTGATGAGCCAGAAGATGAGTTTACTTGGGAGAGATTTAAAGAAGTATTTGAGAAGCGCTATATTTCATCGGCAGGGATTTCTCGAATGTACCAGGAATTCATCGACTTAAAGCAAGGTATTTTGTCATTCGAGGAGTATCTAAACAAATTCAATGAATTGTCTCGTTTCGGTCCAGAATTGGTGAATACACCTTTAAAGAAGAATGAAAGGTTCATTCATGGGATGAATAAGAGGTACCAAGAAAGGATGACTGGCCACGTCAAAGAATCCTTTTCAAATTTTACTAATATGGGGTACATATATGCTACACTTGACATGCAAGAAGCCCCGGTAGAGAAAGAAAATTCGAGCAATCAAAATTGGAAGAAGAGGAAATTTGGAGGCAAGAAACCATGGCAGGGTAAGGAGAAAAAGAAGTGCAATCAAGGAAGCACAACAGAGAATGTTACTTGCTTTAATTTCCTAGAAAAGGGCCATTATTCGAGCAGATGTATGAAGCCTAAGAGACAAGTCAATCAATCCATTCAAGCTAAGCCCATGAAATGTTATTATTGTCAGAAATTGGGACACGAAGTTAAAGACTGCCCAGTCATGAAGCAAGCTCAGACAACCAAGGTGAACTCGTCATAGACAAACCTACATCTTCCAAAGCAGAAAAGGGGAAAGGAGTTTTGGAATGTAACCTCACTATTTATGATAGCATTGTTAGAGTTCTGTTTGACACGGGCGCTACACACAGTTTTTTCTATCAATATGCTATAAATGAATTGAATCTTGAACTTGAGTTTGTTGATGAGCCTATATGCGTAAAGAATCCAGTTGGAGGTCCCGCAAACCTTTTTCTTCGATGTAGAGACGTTGCTATCTCATATTCTTGTTACCAATTCCCTATCGGTCTCTTTGTCCTTGATTTTAACGAGTTTGAAGTCTTACTCGGAATGGATTGGCTAGCAAAATACGAAGCCAAATTGGATTGCAATAATCGATTGATTTCAATCAAAACCGAATTTGAAGATTTCATTGAGATTTCTTGTGAGGACCCTAGTTCTAAAAGAGAAGTGTTGATGTATAATTTGGGTTATCCCGAACCCAGTCTGGAGTCCATACCCATTGTTAGAGATTTTCCAGACGTATTTGAAGAAGTGAAATCTTTACCTCCACATCGAGAAATAGAATTCAGAATTGACCTAGTACACAATGCTCGTCCTGTCATTCACGAAAGTCACAGGATGGCACCCAGGGAAATGGTTGAATTAGCCAAACAAACCAATGATTTGCTAGAGAAAGGGTTAATTCGTCCTAATTTTTCTAAATGGGGTTCAACCGTCGTATTTGTTGCTAAATCGGATGGACCTTTGAGATTGTGTGTGGATTACCACGATCTCAATAAGCTGACTCTCAAGAATAAATTTCCTCTACCTAGAATTGATGATCTATTCAATCAATTGCACGGTGCTAGTTTCTTTTCGAAGATTGATCTAGCCCAGGGGTTCCATCAACTACGAATCGCCGAAGATTTTGTTCATTTGACCGCTTTCAGTGGTCCTAATATGTTCTACGAATGGTTAGTCATGCCTTTCGGGCTAACCAATGCTCCAGCATACTTCGTGGATCTTATGACCCGTGTGTTCTAGGAAATATTGAATAAATTTGTGCTCGTGTTTATTGACGATATTTTGGTTTATTCCAAGACTGAAGAGGAGCATGCCGAGCATCTTAGAATCGTTTAGGAGATATTGAGAAGAAATATTCTATTCGCAAAATTTTCCAAATGTTATTTTTGGGTCAAAGAAGTTAAATTTCTTGGCCATACTGTTAATGAAGAAGGAATTTATGTTGATCCTAGCAAAATTTCCGCTATTCTTGATTAGAGGAAACCCGCTACACCAAAAGAAGTTCGAAGCTTTTTGGGTTTAGCAAGTTATTACCGAAAGTTTGTTTGGGACTTTTCTAAGATAGCTAGTCCGTTGACTAAGCTAACAATGAAGAATGCAAAATTTAATTGGACTCTGAAATGTGACGAATCTTTTCAGGAGTTGAAGAAGAGATTAACCGCCGCTCCTGTTCTTGCTATTACCAACGGGAACCAAGTTTTATCTGTTTATACCAATGCTTGTGGTGAAGGTTTGGGTGCGGTATTAATGCAGAATGGGAAGGTAATTGCCTACGCGAGTAGACAATTACGTCCACATGAAAGAAACTACACAACCCATGATTTGGAGCTTTTAGCTTGTTATCTTCACTTTGAAAATATGGCGACATTATCTTTTGGGCAAGAATCTTTTCAGCTTTCTTAACAACTTATGAGTTTAATTTAACTTAACAATATACTTATTGAACTCTCTTTCTTTAGGTGAAAAATTCGAATTATTCACTGATCACAAATCTTTGAAATATCTCTTCACCCAGAAAGATTTAAATCTGCGACAACAACGTTGGTTGGAATTTCTTGCATCTTATGACTTAGACATTCTATATACGCCCGGAAAGGCTAATGTAGTTGCCGACACCTTGAGTAGAAAGCATGCTATTCTTGCTCACCTTGTCATTGCTCCTACTCTTCTTGAGAAAATTGCCAACAAGCAAAAAGAGGACAGGTTTCTTCAGGAAATATATGGGAGAATTAGTCGAGGTGAGGATTCCAGTTTTGGAATCGACAATAATGGGATTATAAGATTGAAAGGAAGAATCTGTGTCCCAAACATTCCGGAGCTGAAATGTGAAGTTTTGGACAAATTCCATAAGTCCAAACATCCATCCAGGAGTCAAAAAATGTATCGTGATATCAAAAGAACTTTCTGGTGGAAGACGATGAAAAGGGACAAATCTATATATGTGAGTCGTTGTGCTACTTGCCAACAAATCAAAAGAGATCAAAAGAAAATGGTGGGTTTACTTCAGCCTTTAAAGGTACCCAAGTGAAAATGGGACCAAGTATCGATGGATTTCATCGACGGGTTACCTCGTACTCGGATAGACAGTGAAGCAATCGGGTCATTGTGGACCGTTTGACTAAGACAGCCCACTTCTTGCCAGTGAAATCTACCTGCACGGCAACATGTTTAGCAGAGTTATATATGAAAGAAATTGTCCGTCTCCATGGAATTCCTAGCAGCATAGTGAGTGATCGTGATCCGATCTTCACTAGTAGATTTTGGGAGGCATTTCAAGATGCATTGGGAACAAAACTAAATTTCAGCACTGCTTGTCACCCATAGTCTGATGGGCAGACTGAGAGGATTAACCGAATTTTAGAAGACCTATTGCAAGCTCGTATACTTGATTTTGGTGGTTCTTGGGTGGACCATTTGCATCTGGTCGAGTTCTCTTTTAACAATAGCTATCAGGCCAGTATAGAGATGGCTCCTTTTGAGGCTTTATATGGTCATTCGTGTCGATCACCAACATGCTGGATTGAGGCAGGTGATAGACTCGTCCTTGGACCGGATATGATTAAAGAAGCCATAGAGAAAGTTGATTTTATGCGGAAGAAATTGAGGACGGCTCAAAGTCGTCAGAAGAGTTATTATGATCGTAGAAGAAGGGATTTGGAATTCCATATTGAAGACTCTATCTTTCTCAAAGTATCTCCAATGCGAGGTATTAAGGTTTGGGAAGACCGGTAAGCAGGCACCAAGGTATATTGGTCCTTTTCCTATTCTAGAAAGGATCGGTTATTTAGCCTATCGAGTGTAGTTGCCTAGCTAATTATCTAGCGTACATGATGTCTTCCACATTTCTAACCTTCGAAAGTATGTGCACGATCCAGATAGTATTATTGATTAAGCTGCTCAACAGGTACTCGAAATCAGACCTAATTTAACAGTTAAAAGAGATCCGATAAAGATTGTGGATCGTGATGAAAAGAAATTGAGGAACAAAATTGTGAAACTGATTAAAGTACAATGGAGTGGCGATCCAAAGGACTGCACTTGGGAAACTGAGGATAATATGCAAAAATCATATCCCAATTGCAGAGTGGATATCTCGGCTTAAACTTGTAAGCCATTTCTCTATCCTTTTTTGAATTCGTATATTCTTTGTTTGTTTTTGCTCTCTCTTTAAAATTTCGAGGATGAAATTTTCTTAAGGGGGGATATCTGTAACATCCCAAAATTATCAATTTAAATTGGTAATATATTTAAACTTTTGGAATTTAATTTGAAATTAAATTGAAAAATCTCAAACAAATAAAATAAGTGATAATTTGTATGAATAAAATTCCAATTTCTTTTGAGTTTAAAATTTGGAAATAATGAATGTTTTAAAAATCATTTGTATTTAAATTATATATATAATGCATATATGAGTAGTTTGGAATGTATACATTGAATTTTAATTTAAATTGTACAAGTATATGTATGAGTATATAAATGGAAATAAATGGATTTTTATTTCAAGTTTGAATTGGAATTTGAATATAAATCTAAAATAAATGTTTTAGGGAAATTATTGGCATTTAAAATCATAAAGGTGTAATTTATATAATGTAAAGGTTGTTTAAAACATTTCTTCTTTTAACATTGTGTATATATATATATGTGTACAAATGAATAAGCGGTATAATTATTTATAAAGTGAATATGATATGAAATTTATTTAAAAATTCTTTTGTCTTTGTAAAAATTACAAGTGTTAAACTTGCATAAGGGAGATGGTGTAAAATTTACAAGTATGGAGATCTCATGATGGGTTTTAACAAGTGGCATTCAATATAGTTGATTAAAAAAATAATAAAATTTAAAAATCATAAAAACTTTTCAGTTTCCCATTTTCAATTATTTAGCCTCTCAAATCTTCTAATGAACAGTAAAAAAAAGATTGAGCATCACAAATCTCAACACCAAAGAAAAAAGGAAAAAACTGCCAACTTCCTCTTGAATTCAAAAAAAATCTAAAATCTAAGAATCTCCAACACAAGGCAGCAGTTTTGCATTCCATCTCTCAGGTAAACTTTAAACTTTATGGTTAGTGAATTTGTAATTTCAAAAATCAAGTTTTAACACAAACAAATTCAAACTGCAAATTTATAAAATCAAATCTCCTATTTGGTTAGAAATAGAGCTGGATTCTCCGAAATAATTTAAAGCAAGTGAACATTTCTTTTAAATTTTTTATTTGAATTTGATAAACTATAATAAAGAAAGAATTAATCAATTGAATTAATCAGTTGCAGGAAAGAAATCAGATTTCAAAAATTAAGTTAGTCCTGGATTTCAAGTGGCAGACAAAATCTTTCTCTGTTGCATTAAATTCAAAACTGCAAGTAAGCTTGAATTTTTTTTTGATGAGTTAAGTAAACAAATACAACAAAGAATAACCAAAGATTTATACTTACAAGTCGCAGATTTATTTCAAGATCATAGTAGAAAAAATTATCCAGGCTTTCATCTCAAATTTTAAAAGAAAAAAAAAACTGTCAGAAGCATCTATTCTCAGGCAACAGGTGAGTGAACTTCTGTTGAACCCAATTTTTGTTGTTGTATATATGCCTGAATTGATGTTTAAAAACCCTTGCATGTGTACAAATTGTGTGCTTGTGTATTTTTTCCTAGAAATGTTTATATTCAGGGTTTCATCCCTGTTCTTCTTAGCCTCTGGTTTATAGAGTAAACCCATACTAAGTTTAAAATCTCTTCCCCTCCTTTCTCTTCTGAAATTAAGATCTAAACAAACTAAAGTTTTGTTTAAACATGCATTATGTGTTATTAATAAATCAAAGTAAAGAGATATAGTTTCTTTTTTGGAAAATGTAAAAACACAGCCACCATTTAAATTATGCAAGAATTCAAACATCATAGATTTTGATTTTAGTAATGCTATCTGAATCACCCTTGAAAATATAGAAAGTGAAATCTAAATTTTTCATAAATTTTTTACTGAGAAGTTGTGGTTGATCAGAAAAGTGAAATTTTATCAAATTCTAATGAACTAAACGTTTGTGGGCCTCAAGATCGTGGTCGAGTCTTGCTGGAAGCTTGTAGATCGTCAGAAAAATGCTCAGAGATTTTTCAATTTGCCGTGGCGATCGTACGGCAGCAAAGAAGGGTTAAACCCATGCTTGAACGAGGTCGTCAAAATTTGTATGCCGCGAGTTCGTTAGAGGATCGGGATTGATCGCACATGCACCAATAGAAGCGTTAGTCATCAGTGATGCTTCAGGTATGATGCCGCGACCTCTGATGGTCGGTGGAGGGAAGACGTGGCGTTCTTAGTGATCAGGGTTTTCTTTCTAGTTGGGTTCAGGTTCAAATTTCGATTTCTTCAATTAATTGGTTTTTTGGGTGTTAGGGAGGTGTGTGGAGATCATCATCTTCACGTCGACGGTAGGAGCATCGATCTTAGCTGGCCAGAAGGTTTGTGCATGTGCACAGCGACGAAATTGGTGTCGGGGGCAATGGTTGGGGAAGAAGCCTCGGACTCGAAGCGGCAGTAGTAAAATTCGAATGTTGGCTCGAGTTATTGCTCGACGGAACTTACGTATGTGCCAAGTAGATTTAAAACTTAAACAAATTTTAGTGGAAATTTTAGGGGACATTTTCTCTCGGGGAAGACTCGAGGCGGCCTTGGGTTGGACGTTGAAAACAGCAATTCCAATTTTATAATTTTTTTTAAAAATATAAGTTTAAATGATTTCCTGAATTCACTCTTTATAAATGATGATAGTTTGTTAATGGAATGTGAAGTAAATGGTATTGAAATAATTATTTGAAATTAATGAAGTTCAAAGATGTTTTAAACTTTTTTTTTAACTAAAGTTGTTTTAAATTTAACTTTAGTAAATAATTGAGAAGTTAATCAAGTATTCAAAGTGTTAACTTAAAAACAAATTTATTTATTAAATAATGATTAAATAATTAATGATTTGTAATTACTTTGTAATTGATAATTAATTAATTAAAGAAGAATTAATTAATAAAGGTAATTAAAATTTAATTAACAATTAAGAATTTATTTAAATAAGATAATTAATTAAAGAATAATTAATTAATAAAGTTAATTAAGATTTAATTAATTCATAGTTAAGAATAATTAATCATTGATTTAAAATAATTAATAAAAATAATTATGTGGTTAATTCATTTAAATCACATTCACCTTAATTGAAGATGATTGACTATCATCAAATGTTGTGTACTGGATTGATATTTCTATTGTGATACTGTTTGATGTGAATTGCTTTGTACTGAACTGTGATTCGTGATTTGTTTCTGCATGTATGTGAAAACCTTTTTTCCCATAAAACGGCATTTAAACTTCGATGCGATAGGGAGTCGGATTCCAGTTAGTTATCCGAAACCCACATCGAACACTGAATGTGAATCCTTGTAATTGATACACTCACGTGTTTTAAAATTGAGCGCCCACTATTCGGTTTAGCCGGGAGAGTACCTTTGTGTCATATAACCCATTCCAAATAGTGATTCGACAAAATGAATAGCATTTGAAGATGGTGATGAAGACTGGGTGTCTTCAAAAATGATAGGATAACCCATCGAATGTCTCAGCATTGAGATATAGACATCTCCACATGTGATGGGGAGTCCGATCGGAATTGTGGATACCCGGATTTGCAAGGGCTTCTTCCTTTATTGGACGAAGTGCCTTCGGTTCTGTTCGAACCCGAAACAGACTTATATAGTTGTATGTCTGACACTACACTTTGAGATATAAAGTAGATTTCTTTCAAATACATATTTGTTGGTGGTGGAGAATTTGTTCTCTTAATTTAACACCCTTCTCTGAGGCGTACAAGCTCAGAGGTTATGTAGTTGAAGGTTATCAGCGATATACTCCCAATTTGGTAGTGTGGCATGCTACGTGCTGCAGTGTGTTGATGGTCATTTGTTGATCATTTATGATCAAAGCATGGCTTTCGTGTAAAGTATAGCTTTGTAGAGGAGACCTTATCGGACCTCACACCCCGGAAATGGTCAAAACAGGAAAGATGCGACAAGGTTATGAGGGTCGCAACCTTTAGGCTATGTCATTTCCTTTTGGAAAATGGTGGTATCATGGTATGGAGCCCAGATAGTTTACCTATGTGGTTGCTGCAATCTCACTTACTATGTTGTTGTTGCTTTGTGATTGAGGTGGTAAATGTCGCAAACGACCGGGGAATGGCATAGTCGTGTAGTAGTTACCTAGTTACAGGGGTAATCTGGCCTTGTGTCGGCATAGAACTGGTTAAGTTCTCCGAACGTCCCTCAAGAGGCGTACCCATGTGGCATAGGAAGTTCCTAAGCCTGACCATTTGTTGGAAATCCAATTCCCAATACGAACCCAGTACTGTTTTAGTTTTAGAACCTGCCATTTAACATGGCAACTATAGTAGGAATAGTATAATGGTGCCTATGCTGGCTAAGATTAATATTATATTTTCGAAATGTTTTCACACTATGCACTTGTAATAATATCAAAGAATTTTTTCGTATCAAGCATATTTGACTACCATAAGAAGAAATCTCCTCCAATTCTACGATTGCATTGTGTGTGTGGCAGGAGGTCTTATGGTAGTTTCGTTTTCCAAAAGCATACTGGATTTTCTTTTATAAATCATGTTTTATTTAAAAGGAACTGTTTTGTTTACTCATGCCAGTCCCATGACTGACCCAGAGTTTATTGTTCCTTTCTAAACTCTGGGTGCCCTTAATTTCCACACGGGTAGCCTAGTAGCAGGTTTTCCATTTTTTGGTGCTAGCAGTATTTTGAAGTCTTTTGGAGTTAGAGGCTATCGGTTTTTGGAGGCTTTTGTCTTAGAGATATTTTGAAGCTTTTGGATCTCAAGGTGCTTGGTTTTGGAAGTTCGCTAATCACTTCACTTCTTTGAAGAGTTTTTGGCATATGATCACTTATTGTTCTATTATGATGTTCTATTTGAAGTTGTGATATATGTATAAAGATACTCTGATGTTGTAATGGATATTATGACGATGTTGTATCTGTGATGTAGTGCATGATATTCATTTTGATTCCACTGTTTTATATTCATCTAATGTTGTTATAAGCTCCATCCGACTGGAATTCGATGTTTGAATCTTCGGCAGTCGAATACAAGTGAGGTATTTGATGTCAATTTTCGAACATTGGATTTCGGGTCGTGACAAATCATCACAATATAAAATAGTTTTTATAGTCACTAATAAATACACGCACATATCTATTATTACACTCAACTCATTCTTGAGTATACTGACTCTGTCTCTAATGAGTAACACCCACCAGAGCCAAGGTTGTCGCTTAACCAAATGCTCTGATACCACATTGTAACAACCTAGTTTTTCGACTTCAGAAAGTCGACATCAATAAGTCCACTGTATCAAATGTCGCATAATCGAATGCTGAAAAACCAAACCGTTAGTGTTAAAAAAGAAGAAGATAAAAGAAGAAACAGAAACAAAAACAGAATCTAACACTTCGCTGTGGAACAAATATAATAGATTAATGAATAATCTTTAAAACAAAAGCACTATATCGGTTTATACATACAGCATTAGAGTTTACAACAACAACACAAAACTGGTAGTTATAATAACTTGTGTAGAAGAAAATTGGACTTGCACTAATCCAAACGCAATGGACACTACATAGTATAAGTGGTATGTCTCGCCATCCAGCTTGAACTCCAGATCTCCACAACAACTTCTTGACTTTGCTCCAGAACTATTGACAACCTGACTCTAGGCTGCCCGTATGGAGAATCATGGGCATCCAGAGTTTAGAAAGGGAAAAATAAACTCCTTGTCAGTCATGTGACTGGTGTGAAACCTCAAAAATAGTTATTTTCACAAAGTAAGGAAAAGAAATCCACTATGTTTTTGTGAAATGAAACTACCATAAGGCCTCTCGGCACACTCACAATGCAATCGCACACGTGGGGGGAGATTTCTCCTTATGATAGTCAAACATGCTTGATATGATTTTTTTTTAAATATTATCATTAGTGCATAGTGTGGAAAACATTTCGAAAGGATAATATTAATCTTAGCTAGCATAGGTACCATTATATTATGCCTGGTATAGCTACCTCCTGAGGAGGCAGGTTATACAATTGCAATTGTAAGGGGCTCGTATTGTTCCTTTGGATTTCCAACAAATGGTCAGGCTAAGGAACTTCTTAGGCTACATGGGTACGCCTCTGGAGGGATGCCACGAGAACCTAACCGGATTTCTACCATCACAAGGCCGGGTTCCCTTTGTAACTATATAACTACTGACACGAGTATGCCATCTGCCGGTCGTAACTAACCTTTATCCGAGGATCCTCAACACCAACAACCACAAATTAATAAATTTGCAGCATTCACATAGGTTAAATATACGGGCTCCATACCATGATACCACCTCTTTCCAAAAGGAAATGACATACCCTCAGGGGGCGCTACCCCCAAATAACTTGCCGCATCTTTCCTATTTTGACCATTCCGGGTTGTTAGGTCCGACGAAGTCTCGTCCAAAAAAACTACGCTTTTCACAAAAGCCATGCTTCGATCAACAAACGATCAGCAGCACTTCGTTTTCCACGTTACCAATTTAGGAATATTTCACTAGTAACCATCAACTACATAACCTCTGAGCTCGTACGTCTCAAAGAAGGGTGTTAAGCTAAGAGAATAAATTCTCTGCCGCCAATAGAAATGTATTTGATAGAAACTAGCTTTATATCTCAAATTGTAATGTCAGACACACATCTATACAAGTCCGTTCTGGGATCGAATGGAACCGAAGGCACTTCAAAAGAATCCCTTGAAAATCCGGATATTCACTAATCACGTCCGAATTCCCCACTACAAAGGGTGATAAAATCTCTATACCGGAGCAACACGGTGTAGAGAAATTCGACAGGTAATGCTTTCGCTTTCAAAAATACCCGGTCTTTAACACCATCTTCAAATACAATCCCATTTTGTTGTATCATTATTTGAAATGGGTTTTATGACACAAAGTCCTCTCCCGGCTAATCCGAATAACGAGCGCTTATTTTAAAAATAAGTGTTACATTCAAATTTCAAACAAATCACAACAATTTCCCCTTTGATCGTTTAAACAAAAAATCCAACACAAAGATTCGATGTGGTTTTCGGATATGCATTTGGAATCCGACCTCCGGTCGCATCGAAATTCAAACACCATTTTAAAGGCTAATATTGACCGTCGGTTATTTAATTATCAATCAATAATTCACAACAATCACCAGATTTTAATAATTTTCCCCAATTATTTACTTTCAAAATATCTTCGCAAGATATATTTTCACATTTTAACCTTTTTAAAACAAATTTCAAATCAATTTCCACATTTTCAATCCTTTTAAAACAAATTTCAAATCAAATTTCTCGCTCGGAATATATTTTCAAATATTTATTTATTTCCACTGAAAATCTGCCGAGTTCAAATACTTTAATATAATTAAATTACTTATCCAAAATATGTACTTGGAAACATTCAAAATAAAAACTATTTTAAAACACTTTATTTAAATATTAGCTCTGAAAATATTATAATAATATCTCATATAAACTTAAGTCCAAAATAATTTTAAAATAACATTTTTAGATAGAGCGTCATTATTTAAATAACCATTTTCTAAAACAAATATCAATTTATTCTTTAAATAATTACTTCTATAATTTACTAAATAAATCTTTACTTTTAAAGATTTTTAAAACAACTTAAGAACATAATTTCTACGCCAATACTCCTTTTTAAAACCAATTTCAAAACTTTTAGTTAATATTTGAAAGCTACTTTAAAAACATACTCGGCTTTCCAGGGAAAATACACCTTCCATTTTCAAAATGGTTCATTTAAATCGATTAATAAATCCTTCTCGATTTATTTTAAATTTACATTCCAAATCGTCAAATTCCTTTCCACACTTTTAAGAATAAAACAATATTTATTTTTAAAACAAATTTCCCTTTCCCTTTTAAATTCCCGTTGTGAATTTAAATTTCCAAATATCCACCAATATACGATTTTCAAATCGGTTTCCAAATATCCACTTTCAAAGACAAAATCAAATCCCAAACCGATTTCTAAATTTATTTTCCAACGCCATCAAATTTTCATATTGATTTCCAAATTTATTTCAGACACCGAATCAAATTCCAAATTGATTTCCCAAAATCATTTCAAATACCAAATTAAATTCCAAATTTGATTTCTAAATTTATTTACTTTTGAAATAAATTTCTTTATCTCTTCCAAACTATTTAAAATCCGTATTTTAAATTAATTCTTCAAACTTTTGAATAATATTGCTCGAAATCCATTTATTAAACCTTTTTCCCATATCTTGGAATTTATTTAGTGGGATTCAAAATAGAACTTTATCCTCTTAAAATTGCCTCTTTTAAACTTATCCAATTTTCAGAATAAATTTTACTCTAGCTTTCAATTTGAATTTTAAAAATCCAATTTTATTTATTTCCGGTATCCTACGATACCAAAAATATATTCGGCTAAACTAGAGCCTTCAACGATTTCAGTCACAAATATGATCACATGCAGATTATAAATAATCAACACACAACATTGAAACAAATTCAAAATGTTTTGAGGAATCCAGTTGGATCCCTCCAACCTGTTTCCCTGCATCCACAGATATTAGCACAATAATTATATTCCAATTCCACTTTGTGGTGGAATATCACGGTATATGGGATTAAATAAAATCATCCGCTATTATGCGGCGTATAAGATCTCATCCAATACAACTGATAATGAATTATCATCCAAGCACACAATTAACAATTTTAAATTTAATTATTTAAAATTGAATTGGAAAAATCTGATTGAGTGAGAAGATCTCACCTTTAATTTGCAGTCCATCCCAACTCATTTCTTTTCCATCTTGTTTCTCAATTTTAGACCTTGTATAACATTTATACATTTATTAATATTCAAATAAATCAAACAATTAAATTACTATTTTATAGATTTAATTTTAACATATGATTTAATTTGACAAACAAATAAATTTAAAGTAAATTTCCTAAAAAAATCTTATAGTAATTCAAATAATTAAATGAATTTGTTAATCAAATTAATCACCCTCACTATATTATTTTTGAAATAACTACTAGATTAAAACATGAATATGTACATTTGTTTTATTCTTTTCTTTGAAAATAATCCATATAGATTTAAAAATCTATTTTCAAACTTTATATAAAATATTTCCTAATTCCATAAATAATCACAATAATTTATCTTACTATGTATATACAAATACTTAAATTTGTTTTCGAATTTAAATTGAATAAAACAATTTGTAAATACCTCACTATAAAATGTGAACCCAGGACATTGCTCGAAACCTTAGACCGGTCGATCAGTCCATTGCTGCCTCCACTTCTCTGCCATCCTTTGAATTGCCAATACCAATATCCTCAACATTAACTTTGGTATTACAGTGCTTCAAACTTCCATCCTTCATCTCTAAATTGTAGATCGACATTAGTAATAAATCGTCGAACATGAGAATTGCCTTGCATGCGCAAGCGCATGCCCAATCGAACCCGCCCTCACGAACTCGAATGTTGCTGCACCTCGATGAATCCACAGTCGCCGCGCCACTTGCCTCCAAAAATTAATGCCGACTCCAGAAATCATGCCACCCATGGCCTTGACCATCATCCAAATGAACTCACCACCGAGAACCCCATGCGAGCTTCGCGAGTCTCCCATGGCACTGTCGTCGCCTCACCTTGAATCGAACGAAATTATCATTCGATCATTTTCAAAATTGAAGAGAAGGGGTGGAATGGATACGATGGGCTTGAGGATTTTTTTCGTTCGAATGAAATCTGAAGGTGGATGCCATAAATTTTTTTTAAGCTCTGTGTTTTTTCTCTTTTCCTCTGATTGATTTTTCTTCTTCTTTACTTGTATTCTTTGAGTGAGATTTTTATCTTTATTTTTTTTCGAAAGAAGAAATGTACGCATGTAATAATGTTTGCCAAGTGTTAGTAAAGAAAGCAACGTGTAAATGCCTAAAGAAATTATATCAAACACATATAAATATTTAATTCAAATTCAAATTCGAATCGTTTCAAATTATGCAATTCAAAATCTCAATCTCTAATCGAGGCATGCCTCTAGACTTTTATAATGTTATATGCCCATTTCGAACATAATGGAAAAGGTTTCGGGTCCTAGTTCGATCGTACGGAGAAGATAGCTTTATGGGCGAGTTAAATCATTGAAATTTCAATTTAAATTTTAGCGCAATTTCTTATCGTAAGGCCAAACGATAACTCCAAATGCTACAAAAATTGAAATTCGATAATAATACGGTATTACAGATACAATGGAACTAGTTACGTCGAAATACGAGACTGTGCCTCGGAAGGCTAATTTTAAATATCGATTTAAACGATATATAATCAAAACTAAACAAAACACTTACAAATCCTATTCTGAAGCTTCCGTCATCTTCAGTATCTTCAATATAAATTTTATAAGCTTTTAAATTATTTTTAACAAGTTCAAAATTCCCAATTCTGCAATTTATTCAATTTTCATTTATTAAATTCAATTATTTAAATTACCACATAAACAAATACATTTGAAATTCAAGTAAAAACTAAGTTCCAAATATTTAAAAACAATTAAATATTCCAATTTCAAATGTTCAAAATTCTATGTCATACAATATAATGGTTTGATTAGTAATAAATTGCGATATACGGTAATATGTTGATTTGGGGATTAACTGAATTAATTAAGTGAGATAAAGGGTTTAATTCAATATTAATTATTGGAAATAAATAAATAATGTGGGAAATAATTATATACTGTTGAAAATAAAGTTTTAGAGACTTTGTTGTGTTAGTTTGGAAGAAAAATGAGTACTTTATGGTTTTTATTTGAGAAAATGCAATAATTTTGCAAATTTTTTCCAAATATGAATTTTTATTAATTTTAAATGAAGTATTTGTATTTATTATCATATTTTTTATAAATAAAATGATGGACTTTTGCTCTAAAATAAATTTTGGATGTAAAACATGATGTTAATAAGATTTTTTGTTTTCAGTTGGCAAGAAAATCATTTTTGTATAAATTTTGATGTTAAAAATAATGTTTGATGTGATAAAAGGTGTAAATTGATGTATTTAATTAAAATGTTGTTCTAATGATGGAAAATAGTTTTAAATAGCTAAAATAATCTTTTATATGTTGTGAAAACATTTTTTTAGTTAACCTAAACATTTGTTGTAATAAACATATTTGGTTAAATATATGTAAATATGATGAATTAAAGTGTAACATTGATTAACTTTGCTTATTTTTTTACTAAGAAATTAACAAATAGGCTAATGGATATTGGGTTCAAACCCAAAGTCCATTTCTAGAATCATCTAACAAAGAAACTGTATGTTCTTTCTTTTCTCATTTTACTTCTTCCCCCAAAAACTAAACTGACAAAAGAAAACAATGGCAGCTTACTTAATTCTCAATCTAGCATCTAAATTAAACAAAATTGGCATTGTTGAATAATCTGAAGATTAGGGTTAATGGCGGCCAGATCTGGAGATTAGGGTTTCCCCTTTTCTCCTTTTTCTTCTTCAATTTTCTTCTGTTTTCGCTTCTTTTCTTTCTCCTTTTGTCTTCAATCCTTACTCCTCAAAACTTTGACGCCATTGCTATATCATGGGTACACTGTGGGATGAAGAAGGATGGGAAGAGGTGAGAAGGAAAAGGGGCAAAGCTCCAGTTCCTTCAGGACCTGATGCTAGGCTCAATCTGGGTGGTCCCAGATCTAACAAGTTAGACCGGAGTAAGGGAAAAAGTATTCAGGTAGCTAATGAGGGACGAACAACAACCAGATTTTCGAAATCATCAAAGCAGATCGCCAATCAATCAGGAAACAATTAAAAAATCAAATTCACGGTATCTGAGAATGCAAAAAAATTATCTTACAGTGAGGCAGTAAAAATAGGAGCGGTTGGAGATCTAGGGAACCTAGATCTTGAATATATTGAGCCTAGAATTGCAGATGGTATAAGGATAGGTTCCCTCTCATCTGTAGCGATCCAGGAAGCGGAGGGTGGATGGGACCTATGTATATTATTGTACGTGGTTGGTTATAAGCCTTGGCTTAAAACTTTTGAAGGTTATGCCAACATAGTATGGTCAACGCAGAAGCCATTTTCTGTTCATTCAAGGAACAACGGCTTCTTTGTGGTGAGATTTAGCTCTGAGGAGGATTGTAATAAGATTTTGAAATCAGGACCATGGTTTATGGACCGGAACCTGATTATCATGAAACGTTTATCTCCAAACATGAACACAGATGGGGATTTACTTACATCTTTGCCTATGTGGGTTAGACTTCCTGGTTTAAGCTTTAAATTGTGGGGCAATAAGGCAATCAGTGCATTTACAAGCACTATAGGAACCCCTATTAAGATGGACGAGGCCACGAAAACAAAATCTAGGTTAGCGTACGCTAGAGTCCTGATAGAGGTCAATGCTTCCTATGGAATGCCTAACTCCATCGAAGGCATGGACGAAAAAGGAAGGAGCTTCATTCAGGCAGTGGAATACGAAAACCCTCCTCCTATATGCGGCAAGTGCGTGTGTTTGGGGCATATTACGGACGAATGCCTAATGACTAAGACATGGGTTCCTAAACAGACCCAAGCAGTTGACTCTGAGAAAGAAAACCCTACAGATCCAACTTATGATGGCTGTGTGGAAATAGCAAGGGAGAAAGGTGGAATTGACATTATTCATGTTACGGGCAATCAGGAGATCCATGGAAACCCCACTGAATTACCAGAACATTTATCTGCTGGAAATTATAGTAATAAAGAGGGGGAAGCTTCTAGTGGAGTACAAGAAAAAGCAATTTGCCCCCCTAAGGACGGGACTCAGGTTAGAAATCCCTCAACTTCTAACTTATTGGAGACAGAAGACCTCTCTAATATGGGAAATAGAGAGTCGATCATCCCTGAGAGATCGCCTACCCCCGGAGACAGAGAATTGAGCTCATCTCCACTGAAGTCTCCCATAACTCACAAAACAATTCTCAAACGCCTTTCAACAGCATCGGTTTCTTATCCAATTTCTAATACTTTACTTTCTAATGATATTTGTATTAAAGACTGTACTATTAATAATGTTAATTTTAGGAGAGGTACTGAATCATGTACTGATATGCAGGTACAGGAAAACCAGAGTCACGACACAGGAACAGTAGTAGCAGTAGTGGTACAGAATACATATGATAAAGCCGTTCAAGCCCAGGAGGACCAGGATATTCCCAAATCTCAGGATATAGAATTCAATAACATTCGAGGGATAAGCTTGTTCGTAAGAATCCCAAATGGGTCAAGATGCTAGGCATCTCCGCGGAAGATAAAGGGGAGTCCTCTAGTAGTAGGTTGCAGAGGAATCGAAATAACAAGTCTTCTTAATGTCGTTTGCATGTTGGAATGTTAGAGGGTTTCATAACCCCAACAGAATGAAAGAAATAAGAAGACTCATTGATAAGTATAAAATAAGCTGTTTTGGTGTTCTGGAAAATAAGCTGTTATTTTCGAAAATAACAGGTTTGGAAAATGGTTTAGAGGACGGATGGAAAGTAATAAGCAATGTCTCCTGTTATTATAAATGTAGAATATTCGTCCTCATTGACGGAAATTCTTGGGATTTCAATTATATTAGCATGGGCGACCAACACATCTCTATAGAATTGATCAACAAACTGAAATTCAAGTGCAATATAACTTTTGTCTACGCTCAAAACTTTGTTAATCTCAGGAAAAGACTATGGTCGAATTTACAGGAAGATGCGATTAATATTTACAGACCATGGTTGGTGTTAGGAGACTTCAACTATATTCGAAGTCCATCAGAAAGAAAAGGAGGTAACCCAGTGCCATTTGGAAGCTTATTTGAGCTAGATGTTATGACCAATGACACAGGCCTAAAAGAGATCGACATTAAAGGTTTCGAATTTTCTTGGTGGTCCGGTCCCAGTCGAAACATATTTTCTAAAATAGACAGGGTTTTCGCTAACCTAGATTGGATCGACTTATATCAAGATTTAACGACAGAATACTTGCCTCCATCGGTGAGCGATCACAATGCTATTCTTGTCTCTCTTTTTCTTAAGCCTAGAGTCAAAAACAGTCCATACAGGTTTATGAATCACTGGCCTCTTTGTGATCAATACTTCCCTCTGGTTGAGAAATTATGGATTCCTAGGCAGGATGACCGCCCCCTGTTTCAAATCTTATATATTCTCAAGAACATTAAGAAAGAGCTTAAGACTTGGAGCGCTAAAATACAGAATACCAAATAAGAGGTTAATGTCCAGAGGGAGAATTGTTCAAGACTTCAGAAATTACTGGAAAAATCAAAAGATCATAATCTAGTAACGGAATTCCATAATGCCAAGACTAAATTGGAAATGGCACTAAGAAAAGAATTTCTAGACACCAAACAAAAGGCTAAATGTGATTGGTTGATGATGGGAGATGAGGCTTCTGCTTTCTTTTATGCCAAAATGTCTAGCAGAAGAAGTACTAAGTGCTTGACTAACATTACAGTAGATAACAAGGAGGTTTCGGTAGATCAATTTGTTGAATCAGCCATTGATTTCTATAAACAAGCATTTAACCTTCCCTTATGCGACCAATTCCCAGAAGTTATCTGTAAATCGATAATTTCTGAATATGGAGCGAACTTCTTGAATGATGGCATATCTTTGGACGAAATTAAATTTGCTCTGTGGGATATCAAAGATACTACCTCACCAGGCCCAGACGGTTTCAACTCAAAGTTTTTTAAAATTCATTGGAACCTTTCGAAAGACTTAATTTTCAAAGCTTTGAATGATATTTTTCAAAAGGGATTAATTATAAAAGAGTGGAACCATACATTCTTGCATTTGATTCCTAAAAAGGCTCACTCTATCAGAATTCAAGATTATAGACCCATTGCTTGCTGTAACTTTATATAAGGTTTTCACTAAGATTCTGTGCAATAGGCTGGCCCCTTTTTTGGATAAGTTGGTGTCCCCTAATCAGACGGCTTTTATAAAAGGTAGATCCATAGGGGATGGCATTTTGTTTGCTCATGAAATTATTAGGGGTCTTGGAAGAAAGGATAATAAATACATGTGTATTAAAGTAGATTTGAAGAAAGCTTATGACTCGGTCAATCGGGCTTTCGTTATACACATGCTAATAAGTCTGGGCTTCCCAGACAAATGGGTAAAAATTATTGAAAATATCATAACCACTCCTGTGTTCTCCATCGTTGCAAACGGGCAATCGCATGGTTATTTCAAAAGTACAAATGGCCTTAGACAAGGCGACCCACTTTCCCCTATTTTATTTACATTGGTTATGGAATATTTTACGTTACCGATGGACGGTAAAGTTAGGGAAGGCCTTATGTCCCCTATCAAAGACTTTGACAATAAGTTAACTCACCTCATTTATGCTGACGATATTATTGTTTTTACTAAAGCTAGCGTTCAAAATGCAACTGCCATTCACGATGTTTTTCAAATTATGAAGAGACATACTGGATTGGAACTAAGTTGTGAGAAATCTAATGTTTTCTTTGGTAAAGGGGTAGTCAATTTTACTGATATTAGTAATATTCTTAATATTCAGCAAATGGATCTCCCAATAAGGTATATGGGCATACCCCTATCTAGCATTAATATGAGAGATAAGGATTGTTCTCCTCTGATAGAGAAGATCAAGCTAAGGTTTACAGGATGGGAAACTAGAATGCTTAGCTTAGCTGGGAGACTTGAACTCATCAAGTCTACCATTTACCCCATCATTCAATTCTGGATGCAATGTTTCTGTCTCCCAAAAACTACGTTACGCAAAATAAAGCATTTAATTCTTAATTTTCTTTGGAAAAGCCGCAGTAGTAAAATCCTCTGGAAAACCTTGTGCAAGCAAAAAGAAGAAGGAGGAATGGGTCTGAGAAACTTAGAAGAGATGAATCGAGCGTTATACATTAAATTGATATGGAAAATCATAAACGCAGAAGGAATTTGGGCAGATTTCATGCAAAGTAAGTATATTGGAAAAAAAAGCTTTTGGGAAATCAATCTGAGAACAAACGACTCGGGAGTGTGGAAATACATTTTGAAGAACAGGCAAGAAGCTTTGAAATGCCTTTCTATTAATATCACTGACGGTAAAACTACGTCTCTCTGGTATGACCCATGGTTAAATGGAAGTTCCATTATGGATCGTATTGGCAGATACAGCTTTTAGAACGGGTACGGAAAAATTGTCCCTTAATAGGATTGTTAAAAATGGTGAGTGGAAGTGGGACACTTTTAGTTTCTTATTTCAAATCCATAAGGAAATCGAAGGTGTCAAGATTCACAGGGACAGAATGCGTGATTACTGGTCATGGAAATGTTCTAAAGACGGTCAATAGCAGTTTAAAAAAGTTTGGAACTCGGTCAGAACTAGTAGCGAAATAAAAAACTGGTCGTCATTAGTCTGGAATAAAATCCACGTTCCAAAAATGGCGGTATGCCTCTTTAAAGCCATTAACGACTATCTATTAACCAAAGAGAGATTAACTCAGAAACAAATATATGTGGATCCCTTGTATTTTTTGTAATAATCACATTGAAAATATAGATCATCTATTTTTTCAATGTAATTTTACAGAAAAAGTCTGGTATTGGAGCTGTTAAAAAATTTTTAATTCGCCGAAAGATATGTTCTCCTTTATTCTAGGGGTAGATTTACAGAAAATTGTCTCCATCTCTAGAACAAACAATCTTAACTCAGATTTGTTTCAATTATCTCTTTCTATCTGTATTTGGCACATATGGAAAGAAAGAAACGACGGAATTTTTCAAAACAGATTCTCTGATACTACACAGTTATGCTCAAAAAAATTTCAGACAATGCAAATCAGAATTGTAAAATCTAAACATTTCAAGAGCATCAATGGCATGAACGATATTATAGCAAAGAAACGGGGCTATACCTCCCAATGCTGAATTGGGGAATCATTGGCTAGATCATATGTAACGTTCCTCTCTCTGCTATCCTCTTGTTTCCCTGTTGTTCGTCTCAGGTTATTCCTGTACCTGTTTTATTTTTACATTTCCCTCACTTCCTCTCAATTAAATTACATTGTAATTTACAATTAACAATATATATTGATTTAGTAGTAAGATATAAGATTGCAGATATGTTTTTGCTGTCTGCTGCTCCCCTGTTTTACAAGTTTTGACCTGCATCATTACAAATTGAGTTTAGCTTTTTCATTCACAAAGCTAAAAGAATTTATTTGGGATTCAGAGACTTAGCTTATGTAACTCTGCTTCATCTCTCTCTGAGGAGAACCTGGTTCCCTGAACCTCGTCAGACAAAGCACCATGTGATAGCAAATGTATCTTCTTCTGGAGCCAAGCTTTACTGATGAGAGCAATCGTCTTCGGTCTTCAGTTTCTCAGATCTGGTTGTAGAAGATGATAACTTTGATCGCCTCTTTCTTTAATACTTACTGGTGAAGCTATGAGCACTGCAAAGGAAAATAAAGGGATTAGTCACTAATTTAAGAATAAAGATTCCATTTTTAAGGAAGTCAGAGACTTATCTGGTTCAGATCTATTAGATCTAAGGGTAGAGACTTCTGAATCTTGCTGATTTTGAGAAAATGATGTCCCTCGTCTCCCTGTTACATTCTAGAGTTCGTTGAAGGAAGAGAAGATCTCCGGTTGCAGCTTGCATTGTTTTGGATCAGCAGTAGAAGCCGACAGGATCTTCGTTTTTCATTCCTTTCCTACCGCCATTAACGAGTTTTTCATTATTTTCTTTCGAGAGGAGTAAATGAAGTGAGTTACAAGCGTCGGTTTGCCTTTTTTAGTTTCATTTAGAGTTGTCTTGATGCTTCTAGATAATGGGCTGTTGAATGCATCAGATTGAATTAAACCGGAGCTTAACGATGTCAGGCCTGTTTTATGTATGGTATAGGCTTAAGTATGTTATAAGCCTTGTACATTCTTGTGGTTCTTGTACATACTTTTGTTTTTTGGTTTTTAATAGAAAGTTTGAACCCGTATTCAAAAAAAAAAGTGAAATCAAAGAGAAGTATTGGCAAATCAAAAGTGAATAACAGGTAATCTCACCAAAATCATAATTTCATTCTCTGTTTGTTTTATTTGAAAGAAATTTGAGTCTATAACTTTCTTTTCCTTTGCCTACATGCTCTTTCTCAAGCTTTTACTGGTTAGTGAAGCTTCTCCAAGCCAAAAAGATTCAAGCTTGCAAGTCTATTTCACTGAAAAACATAAATGGCGAGTAAAAACTCACATCTCTTGCATGAATAAGATGTTTGCAAAAATATGGATGCATATTACGTTCTTATTTGTTTTAATATAAACTATATATTTCAGTCTGAAGTTTACAGTGAAATTTGTGTCTAGGTTCAACTTTGAGAACTCATGACTCTTTGATTTTGTACCAAAACTGAGCAAAATTTTTTTCGGATCATTGTCTATGCTTTGTTGTTTACGCATTTCAAATTTCATGTTTTAATTCTACCTGAAACTGCTTCAATCATGTAATGAGCCGAAAATTTTAAAGGTTTTAATAACGTAAATAATTGAATTTTTATGAAATTTTAAATAATAATTTTTTGAAATATAAATTAGTTATTCGGAATTTGTCTATTTAATCATAATAAATGATAAATTTTCATATGAAAATATGGAAGTTTATTTTCTTGGGAAAATTTTATTTTAATTCAAATCAGTTAAAATTGATGATAATAAAATGTTTTCCAAAGCTAAATATTTTTATACAATAAATTTATAAATCATCTTTCAAGTGAGACGCCATATTTGGTTTCTCCAAATTTGGACTGTTATTAATCCATCTACCTTAATTCTGACATTTTAACCGCATTTCCCGTACAGATTATCGACTTCGAATAGGATGATTATATCGCCAATATTTGTATACCGTTTTGACGTCTCGTCATGCTGATCTCCACAGTATATTTATTTCTGTATTTTAAAGTCTAGTACGCGACGGAAACAATAATAATGATCCATTGTAACGGTGCCAAACTGTGACTTTAGACGTTTCCTTTGTTTTCAAATCTTTACTGTGCAGCACAAGCAAACAATTAATTGCTTTAATAAATTTCACCAAATCTAGAGACTTGATGTTACAATTACTTTTGTTTTTTTATTTCCTTTGTCGGTTTCATATGAAAGTATATTATATATAAAGCTTTATATTGGCATGTTCATTTCCGGTCTCCTCCATCTTTCTCTTCTCTTCTTTTATCAGCAACCCTACCATCTATCCCTTCATCATCGAGATTCATCCACTTCCCCTCAACCTTCCAACCCTCTCACTCACCCCACCAACTCGCCACCTCCTCCACCCTAGAGAGGCAAGCCGCATCCTGCCTCCGACATGAGCAAGTTTCGCCCCCTCCCTGCCGTACATGGCAACCCAGCCTTAGATCCTGACACTCCCCTAGCACCGCAACTCCTCGAGATCAATCACAAAGCCTCACCATCGCACAATATGGCCAACCACCCACATTCAAAACCGAGTAACAACCATTTCCCTCCCTCTCTTTCTCCTCACCATCGAAACTGCATCTCACAGCAACCTCCACCACAAATACAACCGCCCCTCCGCTTGCTCCTTCCGCAACCCCTTCTTCTGACTTCCTTTGCTTCTCTATCATAAGGTAATTTTGTTCGAAGCATGCATATATTTGTTATATATTGCTTGTGTAGATATGCTACATGCTGACCTTCTATTTGGCTCGTATATATGTGAAATATAGCTGTATATTTTTAATGTTTTTAAGGGTTTTATAATATAAAGGTTAGTATATGTATATTTGCTATATATACACACGTATGATCTGTTGGGTTTTATTGTTTGAGTCTATAATAGTTTATATATACATATAATTTAATAAACAATTCTATAATATGTATGTGTCCTCTGTGAACAGTTTTAAAGTTTATAAAATTGTAAAGTTGTTTATAAACTTGTATGTTTGTTTTAAAGGTTATACAGTATATGCATTATTAGTTTTATACTGTAAGTATATATAGAATCAAAGTTATTTATATATGTAAGTATATGTATATATATCTTAGCTAATATATATGTTAGTATATATATTTTTGCATAACACAAAATTCCAATTTTTATTATAGAAAATCTGTTATAGTATGTTATATAGATATGTTTGCACAGGTATTATATATATATATACATGACTATGTAAGTTTATATATAATCTGTTAGTTTATAAAATTTATAGTTAAGATATGCTGGCTTATTATACATAAGTTGATAAAAGGAAATATACATATAAATTTGAAATATGCCGGTTGATATATGTGACATGATAAATATTAATATAATATATAATATATATCTCTTGTATAATGTTTACAGAGTGCTATATATTATAGCTATAAATCGGTTATGGGTACGTTTTTCCTGGCTTTGATATCTCTTTTACTTTACATATTAATGTGTGTATATATATATATATATTATAATATAGACATGATATTTTGAATATGATTAAGTCTGTATGTATATAGTCTATATACGTATTATCTAGTTGATATTGATTTTTATACGAAGGATACATGTGTAAAAATCAGTTTGATTTCTATTTTTTGGGATATTTATAGATTTCGATTTTTAATATATGCATATGAGTTAAAATTTATGAGTGAAAATTTGTATGAGTTAAAATTTATAAAACCTTGGAACACACAAATATATATATATATATATATTTCAATTTTTGACTTACATATGTATGTTTAAATTTAGTATTGATTCGTGGAAGAAAATTCTTATATATATATATATATATATATATATATATAAAGATGATAAGTATATGTGTTTTGATTTAAAAACAATGATTTTGAAATATATATACATATTCAAATTTAAAATGTGTTTGAAATATATATACATAATCCAATCCAACACTTGAAGCTCTCAAGATATTAAGAACGCTACAAACAACTTCAAGAAGAGATCACATACATCCAACATGGATTCGAAAACTCTCATCTTCATCGAAGTTTAAGCTACTTGTTCTAAGTCTCTTGTAATTCAAAGTGTATTGTATTTGGGAAGAATTGTATCAGCTTGTAACGAGATTATTAATAAAAGTACTTAAAGTGGACGTAGGCTATACCCTAAAGCCGAACCACTATAAAATTGTTGTTGTTTACCGCTTTTCTACTATTATCCGCTTGTAATCTGTTCCCGAGTCGTCGGGTGGTGCTTTCACAACTACAACTCATACACCGGGGTGTTAGCGTTCAAATTTTAGCGTTAACATTTTTGGTGCTTTCACTGAGAAGATTGAACTCAGGCAAGTTATCATCATTGCTTCACAGAGGTTTGTAGAGAGAATTTCCCTGAAAACCAGAAGTCTATCCGAGATAATGGCTCCTGGAAGGAAGAGTAGATCTGTCAGATCTGGGAATATCCAAGAGGGAACCTCCGCTTCTCCCGTACCTAATCAACCCACTCCGTCTGCTGGGGTTACGAAAGCGGAGTTGGATGCTGTAATATTAGGGCTGAACCAGCAGATAAACGCCCAGAATGCACAATTAGAGGCTCAGAGTGCCCAAAATGCTCTAATTCTGAATAAGTTGAATGATTTGCTCGGGGCAAACAATCAACCGGCTCGTAATGGAAGGAATTATGCTGGCAACGTTCGTGATGCTAATGAAAGGAATGCTCCAGAAAGGGCTGCCAGTCCCTTTGAGCAAACGCTTCCTGAGGTTGGTGGATCTAGAGCTCGACATGATGAGGAGTATCTTTCTGGAATGGTCCGGCAAATCATGAGAGAAAGTATGCAAAGGGTTGAAGATGAGAAAGAATGGGGTTTCGCCCCAAGTAAAACTCCATTTACTGAGAAAATCTTAAAGGCGGAATTTCCAAGGAAATTTGTCCCTCCAACTATCCCAGCTTACAAAGGGACAAGTGATCCGAATGAATTCTTGTATAAATACGATTGGCACATGACAGGTGCCAGAGCCTCTGACGAGATAAAGTGCCGATATTTCCCCGTGTACCTTGAGGGTGTGGCTCTACTGTGGTTCACCAAGTTGCCAGTCCGATCTATTGATCAGTTTTCAGACTTGACCCGAAAGTTCAAGGAGCAGTTCAGACTATATGCTTCAAAGGCCAAGGACATCATGTCATTGTCAAGTATAGAATAGAATCCTGGTGAATCTATCAGATCTTTCTTGAACCGCTTCAATATAGCGCTGGCAGAGGTGGACAATGCTGAACCGCGAATGATATTGACTTATCTGATGAGGGCTATTGATAAGTCGAGCGAATTTGGGAAATGGCTAAACATGAAGGAGCCAACCTCCCTCGAAAAGTTCTACAAAAAGGCAGACGAATTCATACGCCTGGAAAGCCGTCCTGTACCGGTGAAGGCAGTGTCGGAAAAAGCTGAAGATAACACTGTTGCACCACGCAAGATTGAATCTGTAGGGCAAAAAAGGGAAAATAACAATGGGAAGAAAAAGAGTAATCTGAAGAAGCCCCGATCCTTCAAGCCATCAGAGTATACTCCTTTATCAGACACGCCGGAGCATATCTTCCTTGCCATTAAAGATTCTGTTGACCTCCCTAAACCTATCCCTTTGAGGATCGGAAAAAAGGCTATACAAAGTGGGAAGTTCTGCCGCTTCCATAATCAACCCGGTCATGAGACTGATGAATGCCGCCAGTTGAAAAATCTGATTGAAGAATTTCTAAGAGAAAACAAGCTGCAGCAATTTGTGAAAAAGAATAGCAACAATCCTGCATCGTCAAGTCAGGGGCAACAGGCTCCTGTTCATCAGCCTAGGATAGGTGAGAAAGCTACGGGGCATGAATCTGGAAGGCCCATTATCAATGTCATTACAGGAGGGCCTCACCCAGCTGGCAAGAGCTGGGGAGAGATGGAGAGATATGCCAGAGCTTTGAAATATGTTCCAGCCGAAGAAGACGTCTTTGTTTTAGAAGACACTACGCCCCTGAAACAACAGAAAACTTTCAGTGATGATATTATTTTCAGAGCCAGAGATTCCTCAGGTATCGAAGCTCCTACCCTAGATCCCTTGGTCATCTCTGCTGGTATTGGACCGGCCATTGTCAGAAGAGTTCTTATTGACTGCGGAGCATCATGTAATATCCTCTTCAAGAAGACATTCGACCAAATGAAAATCCCTATGGTCGATGTACAAGCCTCATCGTAGAAGATCGCTGGCTTCACCGGGGAGCCAAAGCAACCAATGGGAACCATCGATCTGCTAGTAGAACTTGGGGAAGGAGAAAGGAAAGTGGTCCGCAAGCAAACATTTGTGATTGTCGATGAATTTTCTGCTTATAATGCTTTCCTTGGCCGTCCAACGCTCGCAGCGTTCAAAGCTATTCTAGCCCCGTGGTGCCTCACTATTAAATTCCCTACAGACAATGGAGTAGGAGTTATAAAAGGGGATCAAAATGCTGCGCGAGAGTGCTATTTGATAGAGTTGCGAGAGTCAAGAAAGAGGGAAATGGGAAAGGATGCGGCCACTCCGGTCCGCATCAAAGAGCCAGCCTTGTAGCAATTACGGGGCGGACCCTGCACTGGCGAGCATAGCGGGGCACGGAAAGAGATGGATCCCAGAAAAGCCAGTGCAGGGGAGAATAGAGTAGTGCCGGTTGAAACGACGGTACCGGTACCTGTTGACCCGAAGGACCCAAATAAGGTGTTGAATGTGGGTTCACAACTTAATGTGTCAATTCAGAATATCTTGATATCATTCCTGAAAGCAAATCTGGATGTCTTCGCTTGGACTCATGCTGATATGTGTGGAATATCTCCAGAAGTTGCAGTACACGCTCTGAATATTGACCCAAAGTTTACACCAGTAAAACAGAAAAGAAGAACCCAAGGTCCAGAAAGGTCAGCAGCATTAAAAGAGGAAATTGATCGACTCATGGAAAATAACTTCATCAGAGAATCTACATATCCGAACTGGGTTTCAAATCCTGTGTTGGTTAAGAAAGCTAATGGAAAATGGAGAGTGTGCATCGATTTTTCAGATCTGAACAAGGCCTGCCCCAAAGATTGCTTTCCTTTACCCAGGATCGATCAACTGGTAGATGGAACAGCGGGACATGAATTGTTATCTTTCATGGATGCCTACTCCGGATATAACCAGATCATGATGCATGAACCGGATCAGGAGGACACGAGCTTTATCACCGATGTTGGTCTTTATTGCTACAGAGTTATGCCCTTCGGTTTGAAGAATGCAGGGGCAACCTACCAAAGACTTGTTAATGCTATGTTCAAACCGCAATTGGGCAAAACTATGGAAGTCTACGTTGATGACATGTTAGTAAAGTCTAAGAAAGCAGCGGATCACATTGAACACTTGGCAGAAATGTTCGCAGTCCTCCGGAAATACAGAATGAAGCTTAACCCTCTGAAATGCACGTTTGGAGTCGAGTCCGGAAAATTCTTAGGGTTTATCGTCAGCGCTAGGGGCATTGAGGCTAGTCCAGCTCAAATTACTGCCTTGAAAGAAGTCAAAGCTCCTAGAACAAAGAAGGAATTGCAAAGTCTCAATGGAAAAGTTGCCGCCTTAAGTCGGTTCATTTCCAAAGCCACAGATAAATGTATCCCATTCTTTGACGCCCTAAAGAAAGGAAAGAAAAACTTCAATTGGACTCCCGAATGCCAAAAAGCCTTTGATGAGTTGATTCGCCATATGGAGACGCCTCCAATACTTTCTAGGCCTGGCGATGGCGAGGATCTTCTTATATACTTGGCAGTATCATCACACGCTTTAAGTGCAGCGCTGATACGGGAAGACAAAAGGATTCAACATCCAGTTTACTATATCAGCAAAAGACTCACTGGGGTAGAGATGAATTACTCTAAGTTGGAAAAACTCGCCTATTGCTTACTAATTGCGTCTAGGAAGTTGAGGCAATATTTTCAAGCTCATCCTATCAGAGTCCTCACTGGTCAACCTTTAAAGCAAGTCCTGTTTCGCCCTGAAACTTCGGGTCGTCTTCTAAAGTGGAATATTGAACTTAGTCAGTATGACATCACTTATCATCCCCGGAAAGCGGTCAATGGACAAGCTTTAGAAGATTTCATTGCAGAGTTTACAGATAAAGGTAACAGTGAGGAAGAAACGTTCGACAATTCCCCTATCCAGTGGAGGTTATATGTCGATGGTGCAAGAAATGATTACTGTTCTGGAGCCGGAGTCGTACTTGAGACTCCTGAAAGTCGGTCATTATGCTATGCACTAAGATTGGAATTTCCTTCATGTTAACCCCACTGAAACTTAGGCCGACTCAACAGATAAGGCAGTCAGCAACTCATAAAGATCAGCAACCCACTGGATTCACGACTCATGAGGATCAGCGACTCAACTGATGAGCGACTCAGAGATTGCCGACTCAATGGGTCAACGACTCATTGATGGCAACGACTCAGCGAGTTAGCGCCTTAAAGGTGCAGTATGGATCAACGACTCAGCGGGTCTGCAACTCAAGGCCTAGACCGATCCAACGACTCATTCGAGCTACGGCTCAGGAAAGGTACCGACTCAACAAGTTAACGACTCATGGAGTTAGCAACCCAGGATGACTAACGACCTATCATAAGTCGCTGGCGACTCAAGCAAACAGGGAACAAGCCTAATACCAATGCACCTATGCCGCTGCCTGCTGACTCGTTAAACGACATATGACTTATGATGAGTCGTGTACGACTTATGCTAACACAAAGGAGAACGTTCTGGTTAACTCGTGGAGAACTCAGGACTTGTGATATTCATTCAATGGGAACATAGTCTTGGAGCAGGGGGGAAGCTAACCCAGTAGGTCGGCCACGACCTACTATGAACCGTGTACGGGTTACGACTCATCATGAGTCATGTACGACTCATGACTTGGCAATTTCAGCCTAAAAAGTTTGCCTATAAATACATGGCCATATTCAACAGGAGGGGGACTTTTGGTTCATTCTCAAAGCGCCAATACTCTGCCATTTCTTCGACTCAAGCAACACTTCGAGCACTCCAAACATCGAAGACATTACATCAAATTCCAAGAGAGAGAATCTACATCATTCATCATGAGTTTGAAAGATAATTCTCTGTCAAAGTTTGTACTAACAGACTAGAGTGGATTGTAATTGAAGAAAGTTGTATAAGTTGTACTTGTTTCAGCAATAAAGAGATCAAAGTGGACGTAGGCTCGATTTTAGGCCGAACCACTATAAAACTGTTGTCTTTTACTGCTTTTCTACAATTTCTCTACTTGTATCTTGTTCCCGTACCAACGGGTGGTGCTTTCACAACTACACTTCACACACCGGGGTGTTAGCGTTTAAATTTAAGCGTTAACATTTTTGGTGCTTTCACTGAGAATTGAACTCAGGACAGCTGTCATCATTGCTTCGCAGAGATTTGAAGAAAGAATTTCCTTAAAAACCAGAAGTATATCTGAGATTATGGCTCCTGGAAGGAAAAGTAGATCTATCAGATCTGGGAACATTCAAGAGGGAACCTCCGCTTCCCCTGTGCCTAATCTACCCACTCCGTCTGTTGGAGTTACAAAAGCGGAATTGGATGCTGTGATTCTAGGGCTAAACCAGCAGATAAACGCCCAAAATGCACAACTAGAGGCTCAAAGTGCCCAGAATGCTCTGATTCTGAATAAGTTGAACGACTTACTTGGGGCAAACAATCAACTGGCTGGTAATGAAAGGAACTATGCCGGCAACATTCATGATGTTAATGAAAGGAATGCTCCTGAAAGGCCTACTAGTCCCTTTGAGCAGACAGTACCTGACGCCGGTGGATCTTGAACTCGGCATGATGAGGAATATCTTTCTGGAATGGTCCGGCAGATCATGAAAGAAAGTATGCAAAGAGTTGAAGATGAGAAGGAATGGGGTTTCGCCCCAAGTAAAACTCCGTTTACTGAAAAAATCTTGAAGGCGGAATTTCCAAGGAAGTTTGTCCCTCCGACTATTCCAGCTTACAAAGGGACAAGTGATCCGAATGAGTTCTTGTATAAGTATGATTGGCACATGACAGGTGCCAGGGCCTCCGACGAAATAAAGTGCCGGTATTTCCCCGTATACCTGGAAGGCGTGGCTTTACTGTGGTTCACCAAGTTGCCAGTCCGATCTATCGATCAGTTTTCAGACTTAACCAGAAAATTCAAGGAGCAGTTTAGACTATATGCTTCGAAGGCCAAGGATATCATGTCATTGTCCAGTTTAGAGCAGAATCCTGGTGAGTCTATCAGATCTTTCTTGAACCGTTTCAATATAGCACTGGCTGAGGTGGACAATGCTGAACCACGAATGATATTGACTTATCTGATGAGGGCTATTGATAAGTCAAGCGAATTTGGGAAATGGTTAAATATGAAGGAGCCAACCTCTCTCGAAATGTTCTACAAAAAAGCAGATGAATTCATTCGCTTGGAAAGCCGTCCTTTACCAGTAAAGACAGTGTTGGAAAAAGCAGAAGACAACACTGTCGCTCCACGCAAGAATGAATCGGTGGGGCAAAAAAGGGAGAATAGTAATGGGAAGAAACAGGGTAATCTGAAGAAGCCCCGATCCTTCAAGCCATCAGAATATACTCCATTATCACATACACTGGAGCACATCTACCTGGCCACTAAAGATTCCGTCGATTTCCCTAAACCTATCCCTTTGAGAACCGGGAGAAAAGCCATACAAAGTGGGAAATTCTGCCGCTTCCATAATCAACCAGGTCATGAAACTGATGAATGCCGCCAGCTGAAAAATCTGATTGAAGAGTTGCTAAGAGAAAACAAGTTGCAGCAATTCGTGAAAAAGAATAGCAACAATCCTGCATCGTCGAGTCAGGGGCAGCGGGCTCCTGTTCACCAGCCTGGGGCAGGTGAGAAAGCTACGGGGCATGAATCTGGAAGGCCCGTTATCAATGTCATTTCCGAAGGACCTCACCCAGCTGGCAAGAGTTTGGGTGAGATGGAGAGATATTCCAGGGCTTTGAAATATGCTCCAGCCGAAGAAGACGTCTTTGTTCTAGAAGACACTACGCCCCTTAAACAACAGAAAACTTTCAGTGATGATATTATTTTCAGAGCCAGAGATTCTACAGGTATTGAAGCTCCTACTTTAGATCCCTTGGTCATCTCGGCTGGTATTGGGCCAGCCATTGTCAGAAGAGTCCTCATTGACTGCGGAGCATCATGTAATATCCTCTTCAAAAAGACATTTGACCAGATGAAAATCCCTATGATCGATGTGCAAGCCTCATCACAGAAGATCGCTGGCTTCACTGGGGAGCCAAAACAACCAATTGGGACCATCGATCTGCTTGTAGAACTTGGAGAAGCAGAAAGGAAAGTGGTCCGCAAGCAAACATTTGTGATTGTCGATGAGTTTTCTGCTTATAATGCTTTTCTTGGCCGTCCAACACTCGCAGCATTCAAAGCTATCCTAGCCCCGTGGTGCCTCACTATTAAATTCCCTACTGACAATGGAGTAGGAGTTATAAAAGGGGATCAAAATGCTGCGCGAGAGTGCTATTTGACAGAGCTGCGAGAGTCAAGAAAAAGAGAAATGGGAAAGGGTGCGGCAACCCCAGTCCGCATCAAGGAACCAGCCTTGTAGCAATTACAGAGCGGACCCTGCACTGGCGAGCACAGCGGGGCACGGAAAGAAATGGATCCCAGAAAAGCCAGTACAGGGGAGAATAGAGTAGTACCGGTGGAAACGACAGTTCCGATACCTGTTGACCCGAAGGACCCAAATAAGGTGTTGAATGTGGGTTCACAGCTTAATGTGTCAATTCAGAATATCTTGATATCTTTCCTGAAAGCAAATCTGGATGTCTTTGCTTGGACTCATGCCGATATGTGTGGAATATCCCCAGAAGTTGCAGTACACGCTCTGAATATTGACGCAAAGTTTACGCCAGTTAAACAGAAAAGAGGAACCCAAGGTCTAGAAAGGTCAGCAGCATTAAAAGAAGAAGTTGATCGACTCATGGAAAATAACTTCATCAAAGAATCTACATATCCGAATTGGGTTTCAAATCCTGTGTTGGTCAAGAAAGCTAATGGAAAATGGAGAGTGTGCATCGATTTTTCTGATCTAAACAAGGCTTGCCCCAAAGATTGCTTCCCGTTACCCAGGATCGATCAACTGGTAGACGGAACTGCGGGACATGAATTGTTATCCTTCATGGATGCCTACTCCGGTTATAACCAAATCATGATGCATGAGCCGGATCAGGAGGATACAAGCTTTATTACAGATGTTGGACTTTATTGCTACAGAGTTATGCCCTTCGGATTGAAAAACGCAGGGGCAACCTACCAAAGACTTGTTAATGCTATGTTCAAACCGCAATTGGGCAAAACTATGGAAGTCTATGTTGACGACATGTTAGTAAAGTCCAGGAAAGCAGCGGATCACATTGAACACTTAGCAGAAATGTTCGCAGTCCTCCGGAAATACAGAATGAAGCTTAACCCCCTGAAATGTACATTTGGGGTCGAATCCGGAAAGTTCTTAGGTTTTATCGTCAGTGCTAGGGGCATTGAGGCTAGTCCAGCTCAAATTACTGCCTTGAAAGAAGTTAAAGCTCCTAGAACAAAGAAGGAATTGCAGAGTCTCAACGGAAAGATCGCCGCCCTGAGTCGGTTCATTTCCAAAGCTACTGATAAATGCATCCCATTCTTCGATGCCCTGAAAAAAGGAAAGAAGAACTTCGAATGGACGCCCGAATGCCAAAAAGCTTTTGAAGAGTTGATCCGTCATATGGAAACGCCTCCGATACTTTCTAGACCAGGTAATGGTGAGGATCTTCTTATATACTTGGCAGTATCATCTCATGCTCTAAGTGCAGCGCTGATACGGGAAGACAAAAGGATTCAACATCCAGTTTACTATATCAGCAAAAGACTCACTGGGGCGGAGCTGAATTACTCCAAGTTGGAAAAACTCGCCTATTGCCTACTAGTTGCATTGAGGAAACTGAGGCAATATTTCCAAGCTCATCCTATCAAAGTGCTCACTGATCAACCTCTAAAGCAAGTCCTATTTCGCCCAGAAACTTCGGGTCGCCTTCTAAAATGGAACATTGAACTCAGTCAATATGGCATCACTTATCATCCCCGAAAAGCAATCAACGGACAAGCTTTAGCTGATTTCATTGCAGAATTCACAGAGAAAGATAATGGTGAGGAAAAAGCGATAAGTGATTCTCCAATTCAGTGGAAGATGTATGTTGATGGCGCAAGAAATGACTACTGTTCTGGAGCCGGAGTGGTACTTGAAACTCCTGAAGGTCGATCATTATGTTATGCACTAAGACTGGAATTTCCTTCAACAAACAATGAAGCAGAATATGAAGCTCTTATTGCAGGTCTGAAAATCGCTAAAGAGCTAAACATTCGAGCATTACAAATCTTCAGTGATTCTCAGCTTATTGTATGCCAAGTCAAGAAGGAATTTCAAGCAAAAGGTGGAAACCTGCCTTCCTACTTGTCAAAGGCTTGGGAACTCCTATGTGAACTCGATCACTATTCAATAAGCCACATTCCTCGGGAAGAGAATATGAAGGCAGATTCCCTCGCAAAGTATTCAAGTTCTGGTGAAGCTCAACTATTGGGATTGGTCCCTGTAGAAGTCCTTTCAGCGCCAAGTATAGACGAGATGGATATAGACTGGATTATGAATGTATCTCAAGAACAAGAGTCATGGAAGACTCCAATACTGGATTACCTACTCAGAGGTTCTCTGCCAGAAAACTCGATAGAAAAACGAAAGCTACTAAGGAAGGCCTCTCGCTATGTAATTCAGGATGGCCGATTGTACAGACGGGGATTCTCAATGCCATTGCTTCGATGTGTATCCCGGGAAGAGTCCAAAACAATCCTAGCTGAAGTGCATGGAGGAGAATGCGGTGATCATTCAGGTGGTCAAACATTAGCAAAGAAAATTCTCCGATACGGATATTTTTGGCCAGAAATTAATCGGGATGCTGCAGATTACTCCCGAAAATGTGACAAATGCCAAAGATATGCCAAAATTCCTAGAGCACCTTCTACCGAACTCACACAGATGGTCAGTCCATGGCCATTTGCAATTTGGGGAATGGATCTCATTGGGCCGCTACCAACTGCTAAATCAGGGATTAAATATGCTATTGTTGCAGTTGATTATTTTACTAAGTGGGCTGAAGCTGAACCATTGGCTACTATCACTTCAAAGAAAATGATAAGCTTTGTGACCAAGAATATCATTTGCAGATACGGTGTGCCTCAGAAAATAATCACAGACAATGGTACTCAGTTTGAAAGCGAGGAATTCCAGGATTTTTGCAAACGATTCAAAATCCAGAAAAGCTTTTCGGCAGTAGCTCATCCGCAGGCAAATGGGCAAGTGGAAGCAGTGAACAAGATCATCAAATCAACCATCAAAAAGCAACTCGAAAAGGCAAGAGGTGGTTGGGTCGATAAACTACCACTTGCACTATGGGCATACAGAACTACTCACAAAACTGCAACTGGGCATACTCCTTTTTCGTTAGCATACGGATCAGAAGCAATGATCCCGGTTGAAATAGAGGTCCCTTCACACAGAAGGATCCATTTCAATCAAGCAGAAAATGAAAAGCTACAACTTGAAGCGCTGGATCTCCTTGATGAAAAAAGAGATGAAGCTAATCTCAGAGTTGCAGCTCATCAGCAAAGGATAGCCAGACATTTCAATTCCAAAGTTCGACAACGCGGCTTTGAAATTGGAGATCTAGTCCTGAAAAGAATTATGACCGCGACAGGTGTGTTTGGGCCAAATTGGGAAGGACCATATGTAATAGGTCAGAAACTTCTTGACGGCACATTCAAGCACACCACTGTTGATGGAGATCAAATCCCAAGGGCATGGAACAGCAATCACTTGCGTCCATACTTTACTTGAAAATTCTGTTGAAACATTGTAAAAAGAATTATGAATGTATGATTCTTGTAGTTGAAAGCAATTGTGAAACTGATGCAAGTAAATAATGAAAGAATATAAAGTGGATGTAGGCCCAAATTCTTGGCCGAACCACTATAAATCTTGTGTTCCTTATTTTTATTACATGTTTGCTTTATTTTCGATATAAAAGTACATAAAATGTATTGCTGAAATGTCGATTTAAATTTTTGCAGACAATGGAAAAAGAACTTGCGCATAATAAGACCGAGCGATTCTCACCATCATTCAACAAACAAATTTCAAGTCGTAAAGACCCCGAATTCAAATCCTAGATAGGAAATACTTCAATTGAACGGCTAATGATTTCGATAGAAACGAGCCCTTGCTGATAAATTGAGATTGTTTGAACAAACAAACATCCAATTAGGAAGCAAGTGCCCGTTCTCACGAACTTGCCTAACAATGAAGTACACTTCCTTGGATTAAACAAGCCATTTGCAAGAAAAGGGGAAAGAAAACTTGAAAAGGAAAAAAAAGAGAGAGGATCGCTGAAAAGACATAAGCAAGTGAACAGAGGAACAACCAAAGCTACCATCAGCAGCGCAAGTCCTCTTCGGAGGATAAAAGACCTCTAATGGGTCATACGCCACAAAAAAGAAAGTTCTCTACTCAACAAAAAAGATTGGAGGAGTCATGACCCTCCAACCATGAGAGAGTAACTTCCAGGCGATGAAAACCCTCTCTGAGGCACATTTCACCAGGAGTTGAAGTGTAATAACCGCTCTTCGGGATATCACTTCACCAGAGTTGAAATGTAAACAAAATAAAAGCCCTCTTCGGAGGCCCATTTCACCAGGAGTTGAAGTGTAATAACCGCTCTTCGGGATATCACTTCACCAGAGTTGAAATGTAAACAAAATAAAAGCCCTCTTCGGAGGCCCATTTCACCAGGAGTTGAAGTGTTATGACCGCTCTTCGGGATATTACTTCACCAGAGTTGAAATGTAAACAAAATAAAAGCCCTCTTCGGAGGCACATTTCGCCAGAAGTTAAAGTGTAATAACCGCTCTTCGGAATTTCGCTTCACCAAAGTTGAAATGCAAAAACAAAACAAAGACCTTCCTGAAAGCCCACGTTTCACCGAGATTGAAATAAAACTTCCAAGTGTTGAAACGTGAAAAGGCATTCTTCAAAGGCACAACTCTTTGGGGGTACACGTTTCACCGAGATTGAAAAAAAACTTCCAAGTGTTGAAACGTGAAAAATCCCTCCTCAGAGGTACAATTTTGTGTAAAAAAAAAAAATCCTCATCAAAAGCGTACTTTAACTTTCAAATGAAGAGTAATTTGCCTACTATGGAAAATGATCGTAAAAAAAAAAAGAAGTTAAAGTACCCTTCAGAGGTCCGCTTTACCACATAGAGGAATTCACTTGGTAAAATATGCACATAAGCAAAAGAAAAAAGTGATTTATTCGAACGACAAAGCGTAAAAACTTATACGAAGGGAGTTGTACTCTACAAAAATTTTCTTTAAAGAATAAAATAATTATTCTTTAACAAATAAGAGTGCAAGTCCCCTCGAAGTATAAAATATTGCAGCAAGCTTAAGGTATGGGGGCAACATGGTATAGTAGTATAGCTGCATCAGTAAAGTAATACTCAAACAACATACCATAAGCCCGCTGCAATATCATATAAATAAACTTGTGCAAAAATGAATAATAAATGCATACTCAAATTCAAACAGAAGTTTGTACAAACGAAGAATCATTTTATTCAACTATAATGCAGATACAGGTTTCAAAATAAAAGCGGGGGCCGGTACCCGCACAACTCTCGGCCAGTTCATACAAAAGGCAAAAAGCTAAAATCTTCACTTCTTCTTCCCTCCTTTGGACCCTTTACCCGGTCGAATGACCAGCTTTTCAGGTCGGCCAGTGGGTATAAGGGAAGTAGGAGAGGCAGGTGTAACCGGTTCAACTTCCGGCTCCTCTTTAGTGGCGAAGAAAAGAGGTTAAAGTCAGTAAAGAGAGGAGATGAAGGTTCACCAATAAAGTCAGTAAAGAGAGGAGATGAAGGCCCATCAAGGTTGAGAAAATAGCCAAGGAGCTCATGAAACTCATGCGAAATAAATGAGTAACCCGCTTGAGCAGAATTGACAGTAGCGAGATTAACAGTGAAGTTACCTGGAGAAGCTGGTTTCCTGATATCGACTTCATAAGCTTGCGCATTAGCGCTCTCTTCACCCTCGTCTCCACCTTGTATGCTTGTAATATCAGCAGTAACTTTGGTGGGAGATGCGAGATGGGAACTGGAACCAATAATGTCGACTTCAGACGAAGAAGGTGGCTGGACTAGAGTAGTTGAAGTGGTTTTCCCCAGCCGGTCCCCTTCCGTCACTTCAGTTCTTAATTTGGCAAGTTGTTCCTTTCCCTTGGCAAGGGCAGCGCGAGCGTCATCATCAAAATAATGCCTTTCCAGGGCTGATTCATCGTAACCGGCACCTTCAGCACCGAGCATCTCAAGAGCGGCCTCCCACACTTCAGCTAAAGTGATTTCATACTTAGGACCAAGAAAAGCGAGGCTTCCACGCCCCAAGACGCTATGCAAGTAGAAGTCGAATAATGTTGAGCCGAAGCTGTTTTTGGTCGCCTCATGAGATTCTTCGGCTGCGATTTTGCCGGCGACAGCCTCATCGCGCTCCCTTTCAGTTTTGGCAAGCTGAAGCTTAAGCATTTGTATCTCCGCCTCCTGGGAGTTGTTTTTCTTTTGAAGCTCAGCAATATCAGAGACATAGCCGTCACTGATTCTTTTTTGTGCTTCAAGCCTGTCCTCAGCGTCCCTCTGACTGGCATGAGCATCTCTAACTTGTCTGAGAAGCACTTCTTCTTTTTCAGAGTATGAAGTAGAGGAAGCAGCAAGCTCATCTTTCAACTTCTCAACCTTTGCTTCGAGCTCCTCGTTGTAGGAAGTAATGCTCCTCATTTCGGTGTCGTGCTGCTCAAGGACCTTTTGCCACTCAGCCTTATCATTTTCCATGGTGAGCATGGCCTCTAAGTTGGCACGGTTAACTCTTTGAAGCTCATCAACAAGCTTCTGCCAGTTTGACATCCTCTCGATATCGAGCTTGACTGCATCAAGATTGCGCAACATAGCAGACTTGTCGATGGGGACCAAGTCTAGGTCGAATCTCACACCCTTTAAGCACCATTGTGGAAAACGGCTTTGTAAAGTGGCTGGGCCAGGTCCCACTTGAAATTTAGGCCTGCTTATTATTGTCTGGATGTCCTCCTTCCCAAGAGCAGGAGAGTCGGAAGTAATGTCAAGAGGGGCAGGGGCAGTAGGCTTTTCGGGAATAGTGGAAGCATGTCTCTCACCATATCGGGCTCGTTTGCCTGAATCTTCAGCTACATGACCTTTTCCTCGGTCGTCGTGAGATTTCCTTTTGTGAGGGTCGTCACTTCTCTGCAGAGAATCATGGTGCTCATCCCTATCCCTTCTGTCATAACGCTCTTCTGCATCCCTCCTTTCACGAGCCTTTCGAGCAGCCCTCTCTTCGTCAGACTCTCTATAGGAGGGAAAGTAACGCCGATAATCATATTGACCACGCCCCCCGTAGCGTTGGAAATCTTGATAATACGATCCGCCGCGTGTCATTGAAGAATCTGAAATAAGAAAAGATAAGCTTTAGAAATCTCTAAAGTATAAGAAGATAAGTGCATGAATGTGCTGGAAAATCCTTAGTTGTGTGTGAAGTGCAAGCTACTCGCGTTGGACTAACGAACCACTCCTCTGTTGGGGGGAAGTGATAGATTTCACTGTTGATGACAATTCTTGAGTTAAAGGAGTTAGAGTTTGTTGGAGGGCAGATGTTGCTTCAATCGTCGGAGGTGTAGCTTTACCATGAGCAGGGTCTTCTTTAAAGAGCTCTTGGGAAGTGATAATTATGTCACTTAAATCTCCAAAGACGTCATCACCGTCATGCCCAACCTGATTCCCTCCATCAGCTCCTTTGTCAGCACTCTTCCTGGTTTGGGAAAGGGGCTCCTCTTCTTCTTCAATAATGGGAGCAAGTGTGGGCTTTTCAGAGGGTCCCGTATCGTCTCTTGGAGTAGAGCACTTTACTAATAAGGTTTCTGCAGAAATTTCTCCTCGTATGTGCTCTTTAGTGGAGATCGGAAGATCAGGAGTTTTCACCGGAGAATCAGGAACCTCCGTTGGAGCCTCACGAGGCCGAGTAAAGCGAGAGGGATGGAGGAGTCCGAATTGATGTAAAAGTTCATCGTTTAGCAGAAACTTTATGCTCCTCTCTTCTACCGGCACGGCATTTAATCTCTCAAAAATTTGCTTAAGACTTGGGTCCCTAGCAGGGGGTGGAAGTGCTAAAAACAGGAAAAGAATGAAATTAGCAACTGAGAGTTCAGATCTCGAGAAAGTTTCAAAACGGAAAAAGTAAAGACAGGAAATCTTACTTCCCACTCTCCAGATGGCATAAAACCCTGGAGGGCAGCGAACAAAGAAAAACTGATTCAAAAATCCGTGAGCGCTTTCGGAGAGATCAGTAATAAGTTTGCGGTTTCGAGCGCTTCTTATAACCACGATGGAGGGATGGTCTTTAGTTTTCGTGAATGAGCAAAAATAGCAGATCTCCCCGAAGCTTGGTAATCGATCCAAAACTCTCCTAAATAGAACACATAACCCCATCAGAATGGCGTAGCCATTGGGGTGTAATTGGAATGGAGAGATAGACAACCGAAGCAGGAACTGTTGGAGAAAGTCATTAAAGGGAGGAATAGCGCCGTTCAAGCACATTTGGCGATTAACAGCAACAAAGCCGTAGGGAGGATTGTCAGCAGTATCACTTGGCCCAGGGAAAAGAACATCACTTTCATCAATGCCAAACTGGACACGCAGTTGGTTAAACACCCGCTGATTCAAAGTTGTGGATGTTCTCTCCGGAGGGTTGTCTATAGGGATGGCTACTGGGAAGACATCTTCAGCCTGGCCCATCGGCTCTTCTTGATGAGAGGTCATTCTACACAAGGAACTGGATGTTCAAATGCGAAGGTGCACGTTTCCTAAAAAGTGTGAAGTGTCGTGCAAAGCTAATAAAAAATAATAATAATAACAAGTAAAAATAACTGGAATTAAACTGGTTGACGATTGATTGACTACGGTAATTTCGAAACTTGTTATTTAAAGCTCAAGCATAATATTAATGAGGGCTGGTCAGTTTCAATTGACTAATCCAGTGCTGCTTTAATATTCCACTTGAAATCGATAGCACTTCGTTCACACGATTTATCTAAGTTAATCATCTATCATTAACTAATCTGTCGTTCGATGTGGGCAATCAATGACAGTATATTCGTCCCAGTTTTTTGTGAATGTTATATTAACAGGTTATTAGCTTACAAGTTGAAGTAATCTGTAAAAGAATGCAGCAAAGTTCAACAGTTCAAAGTTCAAACAAAATTTACAAGTGTTAAGTTGTCAACGACTCAAGAGTTCTTTGTACGGGTTAAGCTAAGTCATTGGTTATTTGGATGACTCGGCTACGACCTAAGGAAAGTGAGGCGAGTTAAGTTAGGTTGCTTCAATTTTAAACCGCTGATGTTATAAGTCGGCAGTGCTAAGAGTCGTAAATCAAGGAACAGAAGGGAGGCTCCAGTTCAAAGCAACAAGAAATCTTCTAAGTTCTAACTCGGTTACGACTCATGGCTTGAGTCGTAAAACTTGCCAGGTCGGATTAAAGTCAAGGGTAAAGGCTACTGAGTCGCATGGAAGTCGTTGAGTCGTTCACGGCTTATGGTTTGAGTCGTGCACGGTTTAAAAGATAAGTCATGAAGAAATAGCAAGTGCTGAGTCGTTCACGGCTTGTGGTTTGAATCGTTCGCTGTTTAAAAGGATAAGTCGTCAAAAGGACCTAAAGGGTTGAGTCGTTCATACGACCTAAGACCTGAGTCGTCTGAATTAACACGGTTAAGGCATCAAGTCGCGCATGATTAACTCTACAAAGGCCCCTAAGGTCGGTTCTCCACTCACACACTGCCACATCATCTCTTAAGTTAACCCGCGAAGCCAAGGACCCATTAACCCGGTTAACCCGTCAAAGCCTTCCTTATCTCTCCCAAATTCACTAACCAGTTAACATGAATCACTGTAATTAACCATCTCTGTCTCACATCATCACGAATCAATCAAAATCCAACACAAATCGCCTCAAATCCGCCATACATCCGGTGCATTACCATATTCACAAGAATCGCCACAATAATTCAATAAAAGGATTAATCGAATCGTGATTTATGGAAAATGCAGCACGCGAAAGTGTATTAAGGACGGCGAGTGGAAAACTGGTGAGTTGATGATGGATGCGGCTGATTAATGATAAGATTTACTTACGCAATATGAAGTTAAAGGATGGGATGACGGTTGGTAAGCTTGGAATCGCCTTTGGGAGCTTGAAGGGGCGTTAATGGCAGACACAGTTTAAAAGAAGTGATGAGAAGAAGGAAAGAGGAAGGACGACTCAGGCTTTTATATCTGGAAATGTTGGAATTTGAATCGGCATACCCGGGTTATGATAAGTCGAAGCACGCGACCTACGACTTAGGCGCGTGCTTCGAGGGGAAAATGTTAACCCCACTGAAACTTAAGCCGACTCAACAGATAAGGCAGTCAGCGACTCATAAAGATCAGCAACCCACTGGATTCACGACTCATAAGGATCAGCGACTCAACTGATGAGCGACTCAGAGATTGCCGACTCAATGGGTCAACGACTCATTGATGGCAACGACTCAGCGAGTTAGCGCCTTAAAGGTGCAGTATGGATCAACGACTCAGCGGGTCTGCAACGCAAGGCCTAGACCGATCCAACGACTCATTCGAGCTACGGCTCAGGAAAGGTACCGACTCAACAAGTTAACGACTCATGAAGTTAGCAACCCAGGATGACTAACGACCTATCATAAGTCGCTGGCGACTCAAGCAAACAGGGAACATGCCTAATACCAATGCACCTATGCCGCTGCCTGCTGACTCGTTAAACGACATATGACTTATGATGAGTCGTGTACGACTTATGCTAACATAAAGGAGAACGTTCTGGTTAACTCGTGGAGAACTCAGGACTTGTGATATTCATTCAAATGGGAACATAGTCTTGGAGCAGGGGTGAAGCTAACCCAGTAGGTCGGCCACTACCTACTATGAACCGTGTACGGGTTACGACTCATCATGAGTCATGTACGACTCATGACTTGGCAATTTCAGCCTAAAAAGTTTGCCTATAAATACATGGCCATATTCAACAGGAGGGGGACTTTTGGTTCATTCTCAAAGCGCCAATACTCTGCCATTTCTTCGACTCAAGCAACACTTCGAGCACTCCAAACATCGAAGACATTACATCAAATTCCAAGAGAGAGAATCTACATCATTCATCATGAGTTTGAAAGATAATTCTCTGTCAAAGTTTGTACTAACAGACTAGAGTGGATTGTAATTGAAGAAAGTTGTATAAGTTGTACTTGTTTCAGCAATAAAGAGATCAAAGTGGACGTAGGCTCGATTTTAGGCCGAACCACTATAAAACTGTTGTCTTTTACTGCTTTTCTACAATTTCTCTACTTGTATCTTGTTCCCGTACCAACGGGTGGTGCTTTCACAACTACACTTCACACACCGGGGTGTTAGCGTTTAAATTTAAGCGTTAACACTTCAACAAACAATGAAGCCGAATATGAAGCTCTTATCGCAGGACTGAAAATCGCTAAAGAACTAAACATACGAGCATTACAGATCTTTAGCGATTCTCAGCTTATTGTATGCCAAGTCAAGAAGGAATTTCAAACGAAAGGGGGAAACCTGCCCGCTTACTTGTCGAAGGCTTGGGAACTTCTGTGTGAGCTCGATCACTATTCAATAAGCCACATTCCTCGGGAAGAGAATATGAAGGCAGATTCCCTCGCAAAGTATTCAAGTTCTGGTGAAGCTCAACTATTGGGATTGGTCCCCGTAGAAGTCCTTTCAGCACCAAGTATAGACGAGATGGATATTGACTGGATTATGAATATATCTCAAGAACAAGAGTCATGGATGACTCCAATACTGGACTACCTACTCAGAGGTTCTCTGCCAGAAAATTCGATAGAAAGACGAAAGCTACTAAGGAAAGCCTCTCGCTATGTAATTCAGGATGGCCGATTATACAGACGGGGATTCTCAATGCCATTGCTTCGATGTGTATCCCGGGAAGAGTCCAAAACAATCCTAGCTGAGGTGCATGGAGGAGAATGTGGTGATCATTCAGGTGGTCAAACATTAGCAAAGAAAATTCTCCGATACGGATATTTTTGGCCAAAAATTAATCATGATGCTGCAAGCTATTCCCGAAAATGTAACAAATGCCAAAGATTTGCCAAAATTCCTAGAGCACCTTCAACTGAACTCACACAAATGGTCAGTCCATGGCCATTTGCAATTTGGGGAATGGATCTCATTGGGCCGCTACCGACTGCAAAATCAGGGATTAGATATGCTATTGTTGCAGTTGATTATTTTACGAAATGGGCTGAAGCTGAACCATTGGCTACTATCACCTCTAAGAAGATGATAAGTTTCGTGACCAAGAATATCATTTGCAGGTATGGTGTGCCTCAGAAAATAATCACAGACAATGGTACTGAGTTTGAAAGCGAGGAATTCCAAGATTTTTGCAGGCGATTCAAAATCCAGAAAAGCTTTTCAGCAGTTGCTCATCCGCAGGCAAACGGGCAAGTGGAAGCAGTAAACAAGATCATCAAATCAACCATCAAAAAGCAACTCGAAAGAGCAAAAGGTGGTTGGGTCGATAAGCTACCACTTGCACTATGGGCATACAGAACCACTCACAAAACTGCGACTGGGCACACTCCTTTCTCATTAGCATACGGGTCGGAAGCAATGATCCCGATAGAAACAGAGGTTCCTTCACACAGAAGGATCCATTTCAACCAAGCAGAAAATGAAAGGCTACAGCTTGAAGCGCTAGATTTCCTTGATGAAAAAAGAGATGAGGCCAATCTCAGAATTGCAGCTCATCAGCAAAGAATAGCCAGACATTTTAATTCCAAAGTTCGCCAACGCAGCTTTGAGATTGGAGACCTAGTCCTGAAGAGAATTATGACAGCGACAGGTGTGTTTGGGCCAAATTGGGAAGGACCGTATGTAATAGGTCAGAAGCTTCTTGACGGCACATTCAAACTCACCACTGTTGATGGAGATCAAATTCCAAGGGCATGGAACAGCAACCATTTGCGTCCATACTTTACTTGAAAATTTTGTTGAAATATTGTAAAAAGAATTATGAATGTATGATTCTTGTAATTGAAAGCAATTGTAAAACTGATGCAAGTAAATAATGAAAGAATATAAAGTGGATGTTGGCCCAATTTCCTGGCCGAACCACTATAAATCTTGTGTTCCTTATTCCTATTACATGTTTGCTTTATTTTCGATATGAAAAGTACATAGAATGTATTGCTGAAATATCGATTTAAATTTTTGCAGACAATGGAAGTGAAACTTGCACGTAAAAAGACCAAGTGATTCTCGCCAAATTTCGAGTCACAAAAGCCCCGAATTCAAATCCTAGATAGGAAGTACTTCAATTGAACGGCCTATGATTTCGACAAAAACGGGTCTTTGCTAATAAATTGAGATCGTTTAAACAAACAAACGTCCAATTAAGAAGCTAGTACTCGTTCTCACGAAATGGCCTGACAGTGAAGTGCACTTCCTTGGATTAAACAAGTTACCAAAAAAAAAAAAAGGAGAAAGAGAAGGCAGAGGATCATTGAAAAGGCATAAGCAAGTGAACAGAGGAACAACCAAAGCCATCATCGGCAGCACAAGTCCTCTTCGGAGACACAACTCTTCGGAGGATAAAGACCTCTAATGGGTCATACGCCACAAAAAAGAAAGTTCTCTACTCAACAAAAAAGATTGGAGGAGTCATGACCCTCCAACCATGAGAGAGTAACTTCCAGGCGATGGAAACCCTCTCTGAGGCACATTTCACCAGGAGTTGAAGTGTTATGACCCCTCTTCGGGATTTCACTTCACCAGAGTTGAAATGCAAACGAAATAGAAGCCCTCTTCGGAGGCCCATTTCACCAGGAGTTGAAGTGTTAAGACCGCTCTTCGAGATTTCACTTCACCAGAGTTGAAATGTAAACAAAATAAAAGCCCTCTTTGGAGGCACATTTCGCCAGGAGTTGAAGTGTAACAACCGCTCTTCGGAATTTCACTTCACCAAAGTTGAAATGCAAAAACAAAATAAAGACCTTCCTGAAAGCCCACGTTTCACCGAGATTGAAATAAAACTTCCATGTGTTGAAACGTGAAAAGGCTTTCTTCGAAGGCACAACTCTTTGGAGGTACACGTTTCACCAAGATTGAAATAAAACTTCCAAGTGTTGAAACGTGAAAAATCCCTCCTCAGAGGTACAACCCCCTCCCGGGGACACAATCCAGAAGAAAGACCTCTTCGGAAGCCCACGTTTCACCAAGATTGAAATAAAACTTCCAAGTGTTGAAACGTGAAAAGGCTTTCTTCAAAGGCACAACTCTTTGGAGGTACACGTTTCACCGAGATTGAAATAAAACTTCCAAGTGTTGAAACGTGAAAAATCCCTCCTCAGAGGTACAACTTTGTAAAAAAAAAAAAAAAGTTAAAGTGCCCTTCAGAGGCTCGCTTTACCACATAGAAGAATTCACTTGGTAAAATATGCACATAAGTAAAAGGAAAAAGTGATTTCTTCGAACAACAAAGCGTAGAAACTTATACGAAGGGAGTTGTACTCTACAAAAATTTTCTTTAAAAAAAAAATAAAAAAATAAAATAATTATTCTTTAGCAAATAAGAGTGCAAGTCCCCTCGAAGTATAAGATATTGCAGCAAGCTTAAGGTATGGGGGCAACATGGTATAATAGTATAGCTGCATCAGTAAAGTAATACTCAAACAACATACCATAAGCCCGCTGCAATATCATACAAATAAACTTGTGCAAAAATGAATAATAAATGCATTCAAACAGAAGTCTGTACAAACAAAGGATCATTTTATTCAATCGAAATGCAGGTACAGGTTTCAAAATAAAGAAAAGCGGGGGCCGGTACCCGCACAATTCTCGACCAGTACATGCAAAAGGCAAAAAGCTAAAATGTTCACTTCTTTTTACTACCTTTGGACCCTTTTCCCGGCCGAATGATTAGCTTTTCAGGCCGGTCAGTTGGCACAAGGGAAGAAGGAGGGGTAGGTGCAGCTGGTCCAACTTCTGGCTCCCCTTCAGTAACAGTGATTATCTTCCCCCTCCTCTTTGACGTTCCATGCTTTTTCCTCCTCTTTGAGGAAGACTCACTTCCCGGAGTGGCAAGTTTAGACAAAGTTATGTCATCAGAAGGGGTCCGCTCCGGGGATATCTCACCTCCCACAAGTCCCTCGTCTCTATGCTCCTGCGAAGCGATGGGATCGTCTAAACCATGGAGGGCTTCTATTTGTTCCTCTTGCGACCCGGGCTGAGAAGCAGAAGGAGGAGCCACCTGGAGAGACGGAGGAGGGATAACCAGAGGAGGAGAAATCTGAGCGGTGCTTGATACTTTCTCTGTAGAAGAAAAGAGGTTAAAGTCAGTAAAGAGAGGAGATGAAGGCTCATCAAGGTTGAGAAAATAGTCAAGGAGCTCATTAAACCCATGTGAAGTAAATGAGCAATCCACTTGAGCGAAATTTACAGTGGAGTTACCTGCAGAAGTTGTCTTTATTACATCAATTTCATAGTCCGGGGCTTCAGCACTCTCTTGCGATTCATCTGTAACTTGAATAATTTTGGCCCCGGTATCAGTTTGAGCAGGGATCGGTACATAAGAGCTAGAGCCAATAATGCCAGCATCGACCGAAGTTGAAGGAGGGACAGGAACAGTCAAATTTGTTTCTTTTTCTTGATGCTCTTCCCCCACTATTTCAACCCGCGATCTGGCGAGTTGCTCTTTCCCTCTGGCAAGGGCTACACGAGCCTCAAAGTCTAAGTAGTGCACCTCCAACTCCTCTTCAGTGTACCCGGCCCCTTTAAACATATCTAGTGCGGCCTCCCACACTTCGGCCAGGGTAAGATGGCCTATTAATGATTGCTTGGATATCAGTAGGGGAAGGGGCAGGAGATTGAGAAGAAGTAGGAGCAGTAATCTTCTCTGAAGGCACAGGCATTGGCTCCTCAATAACTTTGGCTCATTTGCTCGAGTCATCAGTTGTGTGACTCTTCCCTCTATCATCATGAGATTTGCGTTTAAGGGAGTCACTCTCTTTGTAGGAGGAATCATGTCAACTATCTGGTCTTCCAAAGCGTTCTTCATAATCACGTCTTTCCCGAGCCTTCCGGGCTGCCCTTTCTTCATCAGTCTCTCTATGAATAGGAGGATAGGATTGATAGCCATACTGGCTGCGTTTCCCATATCGCTTAAAGTCATCATAGTACGAGCTGCCTCGCCTCATTGGTAAACCTAAAATTTAAAAAGAAGAAATAAAACTTGAGAATCCTTCAAATGTTTAAAAAAGAAAAGAGAGAGCATAAAAGTGCTAGGAATTCTAAGTGTGTGTGATGTGCAAACTACGCGCTTCAGTCTACGAACCACTCTTTAATGGGGGAGTAGTTGTGGGTGTAATAGATAGCGTCAACTCTTGAGTCGACGGCAACTGTTGCAAAGTAGAAGTAGCTTCAACTACTGAAGAAGAAATCCCGGCAGTGATAGGATCTTCTTTAAAGATCTCTTGTGAAGTAGCAAAAAGGTCGCTCAGTCCTTCGAAAGTATCGTCCCTACTTTGCTTGACAGGACTGGATTTCTCAGCTTTTTCACCAGATTCTTGTGAATGATGGGAAGATCCCTGAGGCTCTTCTTCCTCGATAACCGGGGCAAGTTTGTCAAACGGCCCTGCAGCATCAACAGAAGAGGAACACTTCACTAGCGAAGTCTCAGGAGCAGGTCCTTTAGATATGGATGTGCTAGTAGAAACTGAGGCATCCAACACTCTAGCTGGGGAGTCTGGAATTTCATGAGGACGCGTAGAACGAGAAGTATGCAAAAGTCCGTACTGATGCAGAAACTCATCTTTCAACAGAAATTGAATATCTCTCTCCTTAACCGGTACGGCCTTAAGCCTCTCGAAAGTCGACTTGTGACTGGGATTCCTAGAGGGAGGAGGCAGCGCTGAAAATAAAAGAAGCAGAGTTAACACTTAGCAGGTCAGTCTCACAAAGGCCAGATAACAAACAAAGCAAGGATGGGTGGTCTTACTTCCTTCCCTCCACAGAGCATAAAACCCCGGGGGGCAACGAACGAAGAAGAACTGGGTTAGAAACCCGTGAGCAGTGTCGGGAAGGCCAACAATTAATTTGCGGTTTCGGGCGCTTCTCACAACAGTAATAGAAGGATGATCTTTGGTCCGGCTAAAGGAGCATAAGTAACAAATTTCATCAAAGCTCGGAAGTCGATCAAGTGTTCTCCTAAATAGCACACACAACCCCATTAGAATGGCGTAGCCATTGGGGTGTAGTTGGGATGGAGCAATGGCCAACTGATGAAGAAGTTGTTGGAAAAAGTCATTGAAAGGAGGAACGCCCCCACTTAGGCACATATGCCGGTTAACTGTCACAAAGCCAGAAGGTGCTATGTCAGCAGTGTTACTTCTCTCAGGAAGAATGGCGTCTGATTCAGCAATGCCAAACTGAGCACACAGCTGGCGAAAAACTTTATATGATAGTGTAGTAGGAACTCTTTCGGGAGGATTAACTAGTGGAGCTGGAAGAACAGTTGCCTCTCCCGTCTGAACTGTTGCATCTTCTTCCTGAGAAGTCATTCTACACAAGCAACTGGATATTCAAATATGAAGGTGCACGTTTCCTAAAAGTGTGAAGTGTCGTGCAAAACTGATAAAAATAGCAAGTAAATATAACTGGAATTAAACTGGTCGACGATTGATCGACTACGGTAATTTCAGAACTTGTTAATTTGAAATTCAAGCATAATATTAGTGCAGGCTGGTCAGTTTCAATTGACTATTTCAGTGTTGCTTTAATATTCTACTTGAAATCGTTAGCACTTCGTTCACACAATTTACTTAAGTTAATTATCTGTTATTAACTAATCTGTCATTTGATGTGGGCGGTTGATGGCAGTATATTCGTCCCAATTTTCTGTAAATATCATATTAAACAGATTGTTAACCCACAAGTTAAAGTAATCTGTAAAAGAATGCAGCAAAGTTCAACAGATCAAAATCCATGCAACAATTCAAGGTCTAAGCAAAGTTTAAAAATGCAAGTGCTGAGTCGTAAACGACTCAAGAGTAAAGTCGTAAACGACTCAAGTGATAACTCGACAACAACTTAATTGCTAACTCGTCTACGAGTTAAGAATTTCTCTTCGGTTTAAGTTAAGTCGTTGGTTCTCTGGTTGACTCGTCCACGACCTAAAGAATTATGAGGAGAAACAGGATAGGTCGCTTCACTTTTGAGTCGTTGAGGCTTTGAGTCGGAAGTCCTTTGAATCGTGAGTCATAAAAGGAAGACAAGGCTTCAAGTCAGAAAGATACAAATTCTTCTAAGTCTTAACTCAGTTACGACCTAAAAACCTTATCTCCACTCCTAAACCCATAGACCGTCTCATCCCTAAACCGATGAACCCACTAACTATTATCTCGTCTTCTCCAAACCCCTAACAGCCTGATAAAAATAAAATATAAATAGATTGAAACCCATTATCCTCTCCTCGCGAATTATCCAAAATCTAATCGAACTACCTCAAGCTCACCAGCAATCGATCGTGGCAACAATTGTGATGAAGCGTGGTATAAGGAACTGGATTAAATTCGCAAGTTGATAGCTATCGCGGAATCAAATGAACTGCGGATCTACTTACGCGATGCGATGATGAGGATTGTAGGGACTGAATCAACGGTAAGATGAACTGGTTGAATTTGTTTCCGAAAGCTCGAGGACGTGTTAATGGCAGAAATAGCTCAGAGGTAGGTAATGGGAAGAAGGAAATAGGAGGAACGACCCAAGCATTTTATACCTCAGGGAAGTGGGACTCGAATCGGCACACCAGGGTTATGATGAGTCGAAGCACATGACTTACGACTTAAGGCATGTGCTTCGAGGGGCAAGTGTTAACCCAGTTTCCTCTACGAGTTAAAGTTTACGACTTAAGGCCTTCACGGGTTAAGGAATCTACGAGTTAAGGAATCTACGACTTAAGGCCTTCATGGGTTAAGGAATCTACGAGTTAAGGAGTCTACGACTTAAGGCCTCCACGGGTTAAAGGGTCTACGAGATAAGGTCTACGACTTAAGGCCTTCACAACCTAAGAACATTACGGCCTGACGACCTAAGGTTGGCATAATCTTACTAGTTAAGGATGACACGACTTAAGGAAGTTTACGACTTAAGTCATTACAACCTAAATGACCCAAGGGAGTAACGGTCCAACAACTTAAAGGAACTATGACTTAACGACTCGAGGGACGAGGAGTTAAGACGACTACGCCTAAGTCGTGACCGACTTACGACCTTTACTAGGTCGTTCACGACCTAAGGCCACAGAGGCAAATTCAATACTGCACCATGACTCGTTAACTCCAGTTAAGCCACAAGCCGAGGATCAGTTTGGGTCGGTCACGACCTACGACATATGGTAAGTCGTACACGACTTAAGACTATGGTAAGTCGTACACAAGAATCAGTTCAATGCCGCATCACTTATGAGAGGACAGGTTAACTCATTTGCGACTTAGGACTTGTGATATATCTAGGGTTCAGCAAGGATGCCTTTAAGAAGTCTGGACCCAGCGTTTAAGTGACAACTGACCCACGACTTAGTTTAAGTCGTCCACGACTCAACTTAGGTCGGTTACGACTTAGGACTTGGTAATGTTTCCTGCCTAGAATTGCCTATAAATACGACCCTAGCTCCAACTAGAAGAGGACTTTTGGGGGCTGATTTCCTTCAAACACCGTTACTCTGCTGCATTCCAAACTAATCCAATCCAACACTTGAAGCTCTCAAGATATTAAGAACGCTACAAACAACTTCAAGAAGAGATCACATACATCCAACATGGATTCGAAAACTCTCATCTTCATCGAAGTTTAAGCTACTTGTTCTAAGTCTCTTGTAATTCAAAGTGTATTGTATTTGGGAAGAATTGTATTAGCTTGTAACGAGATTATTAATAAAAGTACTTAAAGTGGACGTAGGCTATACCCTAAAGCCGAACCACTATAAAATTGTTGTTGTTTACCGCTTTTCTACTATTATCCGCTTGTAATCTGTTCCCGAGTCGTCGGGTGGTGCTTTCACAACTACAACTCATACACCGGGGTGTTAGCGTTCAAATTTTAGCGTTAACACATGCCAAATCTATCTAGCCTCGAAAGGTGAGCAATCACTCACGGTTAACGTTCTTATATTTATGAAATTTGATTTCAATTGAAACGACAATTAAGATATGCTGTTATTAGTTATTTACATTGCTATATATATGATATTATCTGTATCTGTTTGCCTGCGACATCTGACACCATTATCTTATATTTATATTGATGATATATTTCTGTTATATTATTATCGTATCTAGCATCACTCTGCAAATTCCCTGTTAGTATAGAATTCCCTATGGGTTGAAATGATACATACCCGAACGATCTATAGAATATGGAAAAATCGTATGGGTTGAAATGATAAACCCAAACAATTTTCATTGAATTGAATTTGGGATTGCAGGTTGAAATGATATATACACGTACATATATTTTAGTTGCGGATTGAAATGATAAATATCCATATCATTTGACCATAGGATAGAAAATTATATACAGACACCATTGGTCTATATATTAATATTTTGAAATTTATTTCTATGGTTTTGGAAAGAAATATATGGTAATGATATTATAAGTTAAGATTGGATTGATAAATTTGAATTTATTTGAAGTTGTATTTAATTAAGAATTATATTTAATTAAAATCAATTTGAAAATTATTGAATTTGAGATTTTTGAAAAGATATAATTTTATAACTTGATTTTTGTTTAACATGATTAAATGAATATTTCAAGTTTAAATAAATTGAAGGAATATTCAATTATTTGGAATTCGAGGTTTTATTTAAATGATATTGGATTTACTATGTAAACATTTCAAACAAAATAATAATAAAGTTAAATTTTGATATATATGAAATTACCATATTTAGTTTTGAAAATGTTTGAATTTTTAAGCTTTGAAATATATTGAAATTGAAATGGTTTATTTTGTGGTTCAAATCTGTATATGAAATCAATATAATATGAAATTATTTACCGAGAAACTGAATTGAATTAAAGTTGAAGAATTGAGATTGACTTAAATTGGAATTTTGGAATTCTCGTTGATTTGAATCGATTTGTGAAACTTGAGGAAACTATTTTATTGTATAAAGAATTTTTAAATTATATTTTACTTTATAAGTTATTTTAAACTATTTTAATATAAACCATTTTTAATATAAACTATTTTTTATAAACTATTTTTTGATACTATTTTATTGTACATTATTATTAATATCTAAGCTATTTAAGTGGTGGAAGTTATGATTTCAAGGTTATGGTTCCAAAGTATTGTGATTTCATAAAGTTATGGTTTCCAAAGTGTTAATTTCAACTGTTTTGGCTTCAAAAGTTTTATAACTTTGAAAGTGATATGATTTTTGGAAATGGATATATTTGAAATGGAAATGATATCGTATTGATAAAAATTTTAAATGGAAATGATGTTTTTGTTTTGATTTATAACCTATTTTGAAATGACCGTGGTGTTATAATAATGATTGGTTGTTAAAGAGATTGGGATCAGATATTGTCATACTCTCCACGAAAATCGAAAACCATTTTAACAAATGAGTACGTGGTGGAGATTCCAGAGTGAAGTAGGATGGTTTGGAGATGTTTCCATATGGTATTTACGTAGCCCTGACTCCCGTGAGTCAGCTTGATGCGATTGTGATGTGATTGGGTGCACCCTTTGATTTGGGAGTGTGTCACGAGGTGGGCGGTAGTAGCTGCTATGCGTTACCACCAGTCCGGATCTACAAATGGTATATCTACCCTGGCATTGCCTCAAGTGCCTTGTCGCATGCTCTATCTTGCCTTCTATGAGTTTGGTTTGTACCATACATATGGAGCGCCCTCTGATAGCCCTCCAGTTTATGGAGGAATTAAGGTACTCTATAGACTAGGGGAATATATAAAAATGTATTAAGGAGGATATGGGTAATGCCTTAACGCTATATTCATATTTTTACTTTACTATAGACATATTATAATAGTATATATTATTACATAGTAGATAGTTTCACGGATCCTTAGAGGATAGTTATCCCAAACATCCTTTGAGTTACTTGTATTTCAGTTGATATTTCACTTGAGTTGGATTTATTGATATAAGAATGTTAATCCTAACTCGAGCGTTTTGTGTTTTGCTTTACGCTGGGGTTAGACTGAGTGTCACGGCATTTGAGACTCACCTTTGGAGTTGGAGCTTCGCTTGGAGATCCATCTATATGTATTTAGCTTTCATCTATTCATTTGTTGGTTAAGACTAGTCATCAGTTTGTATTCGAGGAAGCATTGTATTCAAGATATTCTATTGTATTTTATTTCAACTCTATTATTTATCTATTCCGCTGCTTATTGTTATATTACGCTGTGTCTGTGATTCTATGATTATTCATTCACTGTATATGCTAATTTTGCCAAATACAAAAATTAACAATATGATATTTTGAGTAATTTAAGTCCGACGTGTGTGGATGCAAATGGCACGAAATACAGGTCGTTACACCTAGAATCAAGACTATGGTTTAGGCGAAACTTAACACATATAATAAAATTTAATTACAGAATTGCCTTCGTTCGAGCTTGAATTTCTTCCTCTTTGATTCGGTTTCCTTTGAATTTTGAGAACTATTCCATTCATTTTTAAATCCATTTTTGTCTCTCCCTATTCATGATTTTATTCTGGTGTATCCCATACCTCCACTATATGATTGCAAAGGGGTTGAAACTCCTTTACAACAGGCATTGATTCACCGAAGATTTTTATATCCTCGGTTTACGATGCTGCTATCTCTGTGAAAATACCCGAACTCTATCTTTGGCAATCAAAAGGTCAATTCGCCTCAGAATTCGGCATCGATCCTATTCTTGAAGTCACAGTTGACCAGGTTAAGGTTGCCCATGATTTATATAAGTCTATCCATTCTTTCTCTCTTTATAATCATCATATCTTCATTTCGAGCTATCTTCTGGTTGGTCTCTTTAGTTAGGGTCTCTCAAAAATTTAAATCTATCCTTGTTCTAAAATTTATTCTTGAATTATTGTGTGAGGGAGTATATGTAACGACCAAGAATTTTTATTAATTTAAATTTGAATATTTAATTAATTTTGAATATTAAATAGTGAAATTTATAAGACGAATAAATTTTATTTCGAATAATTGGATTTAATTGAATAATTAAATCAATAATTTGATATGTTAAATTACATAAATAATTTAAAATTGGGTTAAATATGATTAAAAATGATTTGTAAAATTTTATTTTATCATGTTGAAGTTAGAATGATGTTATAGAACTTTTAAAATCGAATTAAGAGTTTATTTGTGAAAATTGAATATTTTAATATTTAATCGACAAGTGAAATTAGTCAATTTTCGAACAGTCTTAGAATTGGATGAAACTAGTTCCATTGGATCCGTAATAGTTTGTTATTATCGGATTTCAATTTTCGTAGCAATCGGAGTTATCGTTTGATCGTGGCAGCTCGAAACGCATCGAAATTTTTTTAATAATAATTTGGCGAGCTAAAATAGTCATTTTTCAAACAGTGTCGGATTTTGACGAAAGTAGTTTCATCGGATCCGTAATGTGATATTATTATATGGTTTCAAATTTTGTGTCAATCAGATTTACCATTTGTCCGGTGCAAGTTAAACGCCTAGAAAATTGTTTAATCGGTTTAATTTTAAATTGAACGTTTAGTTCCATAACTCGGACAGATGACCGAATTAGCTTCCGAAACCTGTTCCATTGTGTCCGGAACACGGGGTAAACCCTAGAAACGCTGGTCAACGCGCGTAAATCGGAGTTTGTAAAATCCAAAATGAATAGTGTTTCGTTCGATTTTCTATAAATAGACCCTTATCTCTTCACAAAATAAAAAAAAAATCAGGTTTAAAACCCTAGCCACCGCCTCCCTGTATCAATGGCCAGAAATCTCTAATCTTCTCCTCCAATTATCTTCCAATCCATGAACAATTAAAAGAAACTTCTAACACGAGATTTGTAGAGCTTTGCAAGATCTATCCATCCATACGGAGATGATCAAAAACAAAGACGCAGATCAACGTGAATTTCGAGGCAAAGGGCCGGCGTTTCAAGCGTGAAAACCCAGGCAAGTCGTGACCGAGTTGGCCTATACTCACGAGTTGATGATGGTGGCCAAGGGCTACAAAATGGAGGTGCCTGATCGAATTATAAACGCTCGTGGAGGGTGTAAAAATCAAACCCTAATTGTGATGGATGGGTTCGGCTTTTCGTTTGTTACCTGGAGGAAAACACGCGCGTAGAAGAAATAGCAAGGGGCGGCCCAGATGCAAAGTCATAGAATGGACGGTGATGATATTGATTTGGTTTAAAAAAAATAAGTTATGTTGAAATTTAGTTATAAAAATTCGTATAAACTTGTAAAAATCATAACTTTTTCATACGAGGTCGAAAACGCGCGAAACCAGTTGCATTGGAATCGTATGGACGAGCACTGCGCTATGGAATTGGATTAGAGTCGTTTGGATTTAGTGAAAATTTCGGGTAAAATTAAACGCACGTTTAATTTTATTCGAAAAAAATCGCTAAAACGAAATTGAAATCAAGGTGAGAACTTCTCACTCAATCGAATCGGTTTCGATTTTAATTTTAAATAGTTATATTTAACATTCTTGAAGGCATGTTTGAATGATGATTGTTATCTATTGATTGTTAAAATAGACATTATGCGCCGTTAGTAAGCGGATGTTATTTATTAAAAACATATACCGCGAATATTTCATAAACAGTGAAATTGGTATTATTTATGTACTTGGATTTGATTTCCCGTAGTATATAGCGGATGAGACCCTATTGCGCTGTCTATTAAGCGGAAAATATTTTAAATCCCATATACCGCGATAATTCCGTACTGGAACGGAATTGGTATTGTGCTAACATCTTTGGATGCAGGAAACAGGTTGGAGGGATCCAACTGGATTCCTCAACAGTATTTATTTGATTATGAATATTTTGAAATTCGTTGATTATCAGATCGATATATGATATAGTTGTTGTCGTGATTGACTATTTGGTATGTAGCATCATTGGGCCAAATTTTGGAATTTTAAAAAGGTTTTTAAAGTGGTTTTTGAAGAGTATACGTTTATAAAACATTTTTCGAATCGATTCGTTTCAAATAAATAAACGTTATAATTTTAAAAGTTATAAAATTATGATTTTTGAGAAATATAGTTAAAAGTTGATTTTTGAGAAAAATATGGGTTAATGGTTTTATAAATAGTTTAAATTGGGATTTTTGAATTTATTATAAAAGTATGAATATAGGATTTATAAATTTGATTATTTTATAAATCAAAATGATGAAATTATAAAGGACTTTAAAGACGTTTTGAAATAATAATATAAATTGATTTAGATAAAAGATTTATAAATTGATAATTTATAAATTAAAATATTTGAATTATAAAACGAGTTTGTATAAGTGTTAGAATGAATTGTGAATAAATTTCATAAGTGAATGAAATCCATAGAATTATAAACGGTGAAGTTAGAAATGGAATTTTATAAACAGTAGGTTTATAGAATTTGTAAAGTTATTTGAAGAATAAGTTTTGGGTAAATAAATGAATCTTTTAAGTTATAAGATTTATAATTTGGGAAGTTTAAAGGAACGATTTTTGCAAACAAATAAATTATAAGTGTTTAACTTATAATATGAACCTTTGGTATATAATTGAGTTATGAATTGAATATACGTTAATAAAGGAATTTATAAACATTGTTTTATAAATTCGCAAACGACTTATGTTGATAAGTAAATTGTTATAACTTATTTATGGAGTTATATTCACGTTTTAGACAGTGAATAATCCTTTAAAATGAAAAGTATAGAAATGATGAAATTGGTTAACGTAGTATATTCACGTTTTTGAATAGCGAATAATATGTTAAAGAAAATGTTTTGGATGTGATGTTTTAAATAGAACTAAAACGATCTAACGATGTTTTAAAATGTGTTAAGATTCGAAACCAAAGATTTCAACATTCATTGTTGAAATAGACGTTTTCGAGAAATAGAAGCAAAAGGTGGACTATAACACCGTTGTTATAGTAAATAATTTCCGAAAGGAAATGTTTTGTATAATATTGGGATTTATATATCTATTTTTAATTTCGAATCCCTATACTAGTGATTTTGGGTTGTCGTAACGATGTTTTACGCAACATTCGTTTTGGCCCAAATAAATATGTTTAAGAGAATGATTTCCTTAAAGAATGAAATATATACTTAATTTAGATTTATGTATATTGAATATTTTCCAAGTGTTGAAAATAAATGGATTTGTGAATTACTTATTAAATAAGTATGGAAATGTTTTCCAATATAAAGTGAATATTTTGAGAATTCATCTTTTTGAAGATAAATTGAAAATGAATAATTGAAATCGTATATTCATAGATATTTTGGAACATAAATTCACTATGGAATTTATAAAAGAAAGTGGAATTCGTTTAAAAATAAATATTGATTTATTTTTGAAGTGTGAAAATTATTTATCTTGTAAAGATATTTTTGGGAAATAAATAATTTGGAAAATTATTTGGAATCTGGTGATGTTGTGCATATCCATTGATAGTTCAATAACCAACTATCAATATTTACCTTTGAATGGGTATTTGTTGTGATTTGCTTGGATTTGAATGCCACACTTATTTTTAAATTATTGCGCTCGTTATTCGGATTACCTATTCCGAATAGTGATACGACGTAATGGATAGCATTTGAAGACCGGTGTTGAAGACCGGGTATTTGCGAGAGCGATAGGATGACCTGTCAATTGACTCTGCACCGAGTTGCTCCGGTATAGAGTTCTCCATGTGTGATGGGGAATCCGATCAGGATTGTGGATATCCGGATTGCAAGGACTTCTTTGTAAGTGCCTTCGGTTCTGTTCGAGCCCGGAACAGACTTGTATGGATTGTATGTCTGACATTACAATTGAGATATAAAGCTGATTTCTTTCAAATATATTTCTGTTGTTGGCGGAGAATTTATTCTCTTACCTTAACACCCTTCTCTGAGACGTACGAGCTCAGAAGTTATGTAGTTGAAGGTTATCAGCGATATATTCCCAATTTGGTAATGTGACATGTTGAGTGTTGCTGTGAAATGATCATTGTGTTGATCATTTGTGATAGGATCATTTGTTTGATCGTTTATCTTTGTGATCATTTCTATGATCATTTGTTGACACAAAGCACAGCTTTTGTATAAAGCGTGGCTTTGTGGACGAGACTACGTCGAGCCTCACACCTCGGAATGGTCAAAACAGGAAAGATGCAGCAAGGTTATGAGGGGTAGCTCCCTTTAGGGTATGTGCATTTCCTTCTGCAAAAGGGTGGTATCATGGTATGGAGCCCAGATGCTTACTCATGTTGAAACACTTATTATTTGGTGTGATGTTGATTACGAGCGCTCGGTTAAAGGTCCCAAAGGACCGGGGGATGGCATACTCGTGTCAGTAGTTACCAGTTAGGGGTAACCCGGCCTTGTGTTGGCAGAGATCCGGTTAGGTTCTCGGGGACGTCCTTCCAGAGGCGTTCTCATGTGGCAATGGGAAGTTCCTTGGCCTGACCATTTGTTGGAAATCCAAAGAAACAGTACGATCTTGTACGGTATTAGTTGTAGAACCTATCATGCACTTATGGTGGCGCCCTACTGTTTGGATGGTAGCTATAGTAGGCATAGTTCGAAATGTCTATGCTAGCTAAGATTTATATCTTTATTTTCGAAATGATTTTCTCTACACTGTGCACTAGTAATAATATCAATTGTTCTTTTTAATGCGTATCAAGCATCTTTGACTATCATAAGGAGAAATCTTCTCCGATTCTGCGTTTGCATTGTGTGTGTGTGCGGGAGGCCTTATGTAGTCTCATTTTTAAACGCATAGCGAATTGACTATAGAAATATTCCTCTATTTTGATTTTAAAGATAAATAAACTGTTTTTGAGTTCACACACCAGTCACATGACTGACTCGGAGTTTATTGTTTTCCTTCCTGAACTCTGGGTGCCCACCAATTTCCACACGGGCAGTCAAGAGTTAAGGTTTATCAGGATATTCTGGAATTCAAGAGTTGCTGGAGGCAAGATGGATGGCATGGCGTATTACTAGTATATAATATATTTTTTCCGCTGTTTGTTGTTGTTGTACACTCTGATGATTTGATGTAATGTAATTTAATGTATAAAATGTAATAACTTATATAGTTCTTTGTTTAAAGATTATTCATTTATTTATTATATGTTGTTCCGCTGCGATTGTGAGATTCTGATATTGTTCTGCTGTTTTCTTCCCGTTCTATTTTCTTTTCTCTCTATTTTCCATCTTTTTCTCTCTTCTACTGTCGTTTTCTTCTTCTTAAAACCCTAACTATTCGGTTTTTCGGCAACGAAAAATCGCGTACGTTACAGTATATTTGTAATTAATATAAATGTTTTTATTGTGTTATTTGAGTTGTTATATTTGATTTTTGGGTTTCGATCGATTCGTCTGATCAACGCTATCAATAGGAATTCCAAATCACTTGAACAGAGCAAGGACACAATTTTGTTCCAAAAATTTGTAAAATTTTGTATGATTATATTTTGTATAAAAGTATAAATTTCTAAAATTATATTGTTGAATAAATTGGTTATTAGAAATGAAAATACTAGATTTTCATTTATTATTTGTTACATTTCCTAAACCATTTACTATTGTTGTTATAAGGAGATGAATTTGATAAAATGGTTTATAAATTTGATTTATAATTGAAAATAGAATAAACCTAAATCAAAGGATTTCAGAATTTAATATCTAGTACTTTTCTAAATTTTATTTTTAATGTTTGAAAGAATATATTATTTGGAAGTATATTCAAATATAAATTGTTTTCATAGAAATTTTAAATGAATTGAATCAGTACTCTTCTCATTGGTTGCTGGAAAATGATTTCGACGATGACTGCAGCATCATCGACATTCATTTCCAAGTCTCAAAGTGTAGAGGTCCCTTAGTAGCTTTGCTACACTTTTGTTTTGGAAAAATGGATTTGAAAATTCCTTGTGTATAGCTTGATTTATAAATTGTATATATATAATTATCTCAAAATAGTTTAAAGCGAAACCGAAAATTTGAACCTTAAGTTTTATACTAAGAAGTGGTTTCAATTGTTGAAATAAAGTGAAATGTTTGAATAATTGGAATATATAAAATAATAAATGGAATTAAACCAACCTAAAATAATTAATTTGCACAAACTTATTTATTTAACACTAAATTGCATTCTAACATATATAACTTGCCAAAAATATTTGTTAACGCTAAAATTTGAACGCTAACACCCCGGTGTATGAAGTGAGATTGTGAAAGCACCACCCGACAACTCGGGAACAGATTATAAGCAGATAATAGTGAAAAAGTAGTAGACAACAGCAATTTTATAGTGGTTCGGCTCAAGAGAGAGCCTACGTCCACTTTGAATATCTTTATTGACAATTTGATTACAAATCAATGCAGTTACACTTTGATTACAACACACTTTGAGTTTCAAGTGACTTAGAACAAGTAGTCTAAACTTCAATGTCGATCCAAATCTTTGAACATATGTTACACATGTTTGATTTCTTCGTGAAGTTCCTTGAAGGTGTTGAAGTAGTTCAGAATGTGGCAGAGTAACGGCGCGTGAAATGAATGAGCCAAAAGTCCCTTGAATGTTGGAGGTGGCCATGTATTTATAGGCAAATTTCTGGGCTGGAATTGTTAAGTCATGAGTCGTGACCGACTCAGAATGAACCGTGACCGACTCACATACCACGAGTCAGCAAGCAGTGGCATAGATGAAATGGCATTGAGCTTGTTCCTCGTATGCTTAGGTCGCCAGCGACTTATGATAGGTCGTTCGTCACCTTGAGTCGTTGGAAACCCTGAGTCGTTGGAAACCCTGAGTCGGTCTACCCCATAAACCACTAACTAGCTAAACCACTCTGCTCTTCTAAGGCATTAACTCGTTGATTCGTTGGTCCACTGAGTCGTTACGAACCTTGAGTAGATGAGTCGGTCCAGTCCTTGAGTAGATGAGTCGGTTCAGTCCTTGAGTCGTCTCGTATGAGCCGTGAACTTCGTTGAGTCGGTAACTCAATGAGTCGGCCTGTATCATGAACCGCTAACCTCCATGAGTCGTTCCATTCCTCTAAGTTGCCTTGAGCCTTAGCTCGTCAGCCAATTGAGTCGCCACCAGTTGAGTCGGTCCTTTCCTTAAGTTGCTGAAGCCCCTTGAGTCGTAAATCCAATGAGTCGTTAAAGACCTTAAGTGGATGAGTCGGCCCAAGTTTCATCTCGTTGGCAGAACAGGGTTAACATTTGCCCCTCGAAGTACACGCCTAAGTCGTAGGTCGTGTGCTTCGACTTATCTTAACTGGTGTTCCGACTCAAACTCTACTGCCCAACGTTATAAAAACCCGAGTCGTTCACCTTTTCTTCTCATTCCCTAACCTTTAAACCGTGTCTGCCATTAACGCACATTCAAGCTTACAAAAGCGATTTCGACCAGATTCTCCATCGATCATCCCTATCATCATATTGCGTAAGCGATCTCGCTCTCCTTATGATTTTCGATTATCCCTAGCTTATGCGCTCCATCTCCATCTTCGATTTGCCCCTTTGAGCCCTGCGAATTTGGTTGCTTTGGTCATCAATGGACTTAGGGTTATCTATTCTGGTGGTTTACGATTCGAGGCGGTTTAGCGGTGCGATAGAGCTAGGATTGTTGATTGAGAGCTTATTGGGTTAATGGGTTAAAAGTTGGAAGATTAACGGGTTAGGAGTTAGGAGTGAAATGGTTTATGGGTTAGAAGGTAACCTGGTTAGGAGTTAGGTGATTAGTTGGTCAGATTGATTCGAATACTGCTTTAGGTACGACTCGGTCATTTTTGTATGATCCAACAACCATGATCCGACCCAACATGCTCCACGGCCTAAGCCTTGAGTCGTGGCCGAGATACGACTTACGACTCACGACTTACGACTTACGACTTACGGCCTAAGCCTTGAGTTGAACCAGAGCTTCTCCCTTTTTATACGACTTACGACTTAGGGCACTGCCGACTCAAAAATTTTGAGCCGTTGACGAGTTAGGACTTGCGTGAATTCTGCTTGAACTTTGAACCATTGCATAAACTTTGAACTGTTGAATTTTATTGCATTCATTCACAGGTTATTTTGACTTGCAGGCTAACAATCTGTTCAATACAACATTCATAGAAAACTGGGACGAATATACTGTCATCGACTGCCCATATCAAATGACAGATTAGTTAATAACAGATAATTAACTTAAAAAAATCGTGTGAACGAAGTGCTATCGATTTCAAGTAGAATATTAAAGAAACACTAAAATAGTCAATTGAAACTGACCAGCCTGCACTAATATTATGCTTGAACTTTAAATTAACAAGTTCTGAAATTACCATAGTCGATCAATCGTCAACCAGTTTAATTCCAGTTATATTTACTTGTTATTTTCATTAGTTCTGCACAACACTTCACACTTTTAGGAAACGTGCACCTTCGCATTTGAACATCCAGTTGCTTGTGTAGAATGACATCTCAACAAGAAGAACCGATGGGCCAGGCTGAAGATGTCTTCCCAGTAGCCAACCTGTTGGATAACCCTCCAAAGAGAACTCCCACAACTCTGAATCAGCGGGTGTTTAACCAATTGCTCATCCAGTTTGGTATTGCCGAAGCTGATGCCTTACTGCCGGGGCCAAATGATACTGCAGATAGGCCCCCTTCTGGCTTCCTTGCTGTCAATCGCCAAATGTGCTTGAGCGGTGCCATACCACCTTTTAACGACTTCCTTCAGCAGTTCCTGCTTCGATTATCTATCTCTCCATTCCAATTGCACCCCAATGGCCATGCATTCTGATGGGGTTATGTGTGCTATTTAATAGAGTTCTAAGTCGATTACCGAGCTTTGAGGAAATCTGCTACTTCTGCTCATTCACAAAAATTAAAGATCATCCCTCTATCGTAGTTATAAGGAGTGCTCGAAACCGCAAACTCATCACCGATCTTCCTGAAAGCGTTCATGGATTTCTAAATCAGTATTTCTTTGTTCGCTGCCCTCCAGGGTTTTATGCCATCTGGAGAGTAGGAAGTAAGATTTTCCTGTTTTTATTTCTCCATTCTTGGGCTTTTCGAAATCTGAGTTGGTAAATGCTAACTTGGCTTCATTTTTTTTCCTGTTTTAGCACTTCCTCCTCCCTCGAGAGATCCATGCTATAAACAAATTTTTGAGAGATTGAACGCCGTGGCGGCAGAAGAGAGGAGTATAAAGTTTTTGTTAAATGACGGATTTTTACATCAATATGGGCTTCTTCATTCCTCTCGCTTCACTCAGCTTCGTGAAGTCCCAACTGAAATTCCCGATTCTCCGATGGAAACCCCTGATGCCCCGGTCTCTACTAAAGAGCATATGTAGGGAGGAACCTCTATAGAAACTCCACTAGTGAAATGTTCAATTCCGAAGGACGTTGCGGGGCTGTCTGACAAGTCTGCACTTGCCCCAGTTATCGAAGAGGAAGAAACTCCACGATCTTCCGGAGGATCTGCTGACAAAGGAGTTGAGAAAACCAGTCCCAAAAAACTTGATGGTGATGATGTTTTCGAGGAATTGAGCGATTTAATTGTGACTTCTCAAGAACTTTTCAAAAATGATGTTTCCAAAACTATCTCTTCTGTAATTGAGGCGACATCTTCTCTACAACAAATGTCAACTCCTTCCACTCAAGTTATCACTACCTCTACTCCACAGAGTGGTCTGTAACTTGATGCGTGTAGTTTACACGTTACACAACACTTAGGATTTTTCAGCACTTCTACGCATTCATATTCTTATACTTTAAAGATTTCTAAAGCTTATTATTTTTATTCCAGATTCTCCAATGGGGCGCAGCAGTTCATACTATGATGATTTCCAGCGCTACGGGAGGCGTAGCCAATATGATTATAGGCGTCACCTCCCCTCTTACAGAGAATCGTATGAAGAGAGGGCCATCAGGAAAGCAGACGAGAGACGAGCATATGAAGAACGTCACCGAAGAGAACAAGAAAGACATGACCCTCCCCACAGAGATGATGATACCCAAAAAAGAAAGACTCACGATGAGAGAGGTAAAGGTCACATGGACGATTCTTCTAGCAAGCGGGCTAAACTTACTGAAGAAACAATACCAACAGTTTCTCAAAATGTTCCTGCTCAATCTCCTGCCCCCGTTCGTTCCGACATTCAGGCAATCATCAACCGCCCGCATACCAAGTTGGGCAAGGTCCTCCCACTCTTCAAAGTCGATTCCCTCAGTGGTGCCTGAGAGGGGTTCGATTTGATCTCGACTTGGTTCCTCTCGACAAATCGGCTATGCTACGAAATCTTGATACTGTCAGGACCGATATTGAAAGAATGTCGAACTGGCAAAAACTTGTCGACGAGCTTCAGAGGGTTAACCGAGCCAATCTCGAGGCCATGCTCACAATGGAGAACGATAAAGCTGAGTGGCAGAAGACTCTCGAACAGCATGACGCCGAAATGAGAAGTATTGCTACCTATAATGAAAAGCTGGAAGCGGAAGTAGAAAAACTGAAGGAAGAGTTAGCTACTTCATATACTTTCTATTCTCAAAAAGAGAGCATGCTTCAGCAACAAGTATGAGATGCGCATGCCAGTCAAAGGGCAGTCGAAGATAAGCTTACACACCAGGAGAAGGTCATAGAAGAATATCGCGCTGAAACTTCATAGCTGTGAGAACAGACCGGCTCTCAAAGCTTGGAGATAGAGATGTTAAAAGCTCGACTTGCTATGGCCGAGAAGGAGCGTGACGAGGCTGTTGTTGGTAGACTTGCGGCCGAAGAGGCCCATCAAGCAACCAAAGCTGATATTAGCTCCACATTATTTGATTTTTATCTACACAGCATTTTGGGGCGTGGCAGCCTTGCCTTTCTAGGCCCTAAGTATGAAATCACACTAGCTGAAGTTTGGGAGGCAGCACTCGATATGCTCGGTGGTAAAGGTGCTGGCTACACTGAGACAGCTCTTGAAGAGCATTATCTTGATGATGATGCCCGTGCCGCTATTGCCAAGGGAAAAGAGCAACTCGCCAGAGTGCGGGCCGGAATGGCTGAAGGGGAATGTTCTGAAAAAGAAGTACTACCTACCACTTCTGAACGCCCTTTAGTTTCTTCTGAAGTTGACATCACAGGTTCTAGTGTTCATTCGTTGCCTCCTACAAGAACCGGGGTAATTACCCCTACTGACGATGAGGCTTTGGAGGATATCGAGGCTCAAAATTATGAGATTGAACTAGCGAAGCAAACATCTTCAGGTAATTTTGACATTGGTCCGATTCAGGTGGATCGCCTGCTTGCTCCTCAAAAGTTTGATGAGCTTCTTGATTACTTCTTGAATCTCGACGAACCCATATCTCCCTTCTTTTGGGGAGATACTAATATTTTTAATTTCTCTTCTTCTGCAGTTGAAACACCAAGTGTTGTGCATACTTCACCTCCTCCGGTTATCCCTCCTCCGTCTCATCAGGTGACTCCTCCTTCTTCTTCACAGCCCGGGTCACAAGAGGAGCAAATTGAGGCTCTTCATGGCTTGGATGACCCTATCGCTTCGCAAGAGCAGAAAGACGAGGGACTCGAAGGAGGCGAGATCTCTCCGGAGGGACTCCTTCTGATGACGTAGTTTTGTCCGCTCTTGTTACTCCAGGGAGTGAGTCTTCTTCGAAGAGAAGAAAGAAGCACGGAACATCGAAGAGGAGGGGAAGAAAATCATCACTACTGAAGAGGAACCGGAAGTTGCACCGGTTGCACCTCCCTCTCCTTCTTCCCTTATGCCTATAGATATACCTGAAAAACTAATCATTCGGCCAGGCAAAGGGTCCAAAGGTGGTAAGAAGAAGTGAAGAGTCGGGCTTCGGGCTTTTTGATTCCTTTTTTGTGTAATGGTCGGATGTTGTGCAGGCACCGGCCCCTGCTTTTTTTTATTTTGAAACCTGTATCTGCAATTGAATAAAATGATCCTTTATTTGTACAGACTCTTGTTTGAATTTGAGAATGTATTTATTATTCATTTTTGCACAAGTTTATTTATATGATATTGCAGTGAGCTTGTGGTATGTTGTTTGAGCGTACTTTACCGATGTAGCTATACCATTTTGTATGTAACTGTACCATGTTGCCCCCATACCATAAGCTTGCTGCAATATTTTATACTTTGAGGGGACTCGCACTCTTACTTTCTGAAGAATAATTACTTCATTCTTGAAGAAATTTTTCGTAGAGTACAACTTCCTTCATATAAGTTTTTACGCTTTGTCCTTCGAAGAAATCACTTTTTCCCTTTGCTTAAGTACGCATTTTGCCAAGTGAATTCTTCTATATGGTAAAGCAGGCCTCTGAAGAGTACTTTAACTTTCTTCCCCTCCCTTTTTTTTCCTTTTTTTTTTGAGGAAGGTTATTTTCTAGAATAGGTAAATCACTCTTCCTTTGAAAGTTAAAGTATGCCCTTGATGAGGATATTTTTTTTTTTAAAATAGAAATTTGTACTTCTGAGGAGGGATTTTTCACGTTTCAACATTTGGAAGTTTTATTTCAATCTTGGTGAAACGTGTACCTCCAAAGAGTTGTGCCTTCGAAGAAAGCCTTTTCACGTTTCAACACTTGGAAGTTTTATTTCAATCTCGGTGAAACGTGGGCTTCCGAAGAAGTCTTTCTTTTTGATTGTGTCCCCGGGAGGGGGTTGTACCTCTGAGGAGGGATTTTTCACGTTTCAACACTTGGAAGTTTTATTTCAATCTTGGTGAAACGTGTACCTCCAAAGAGTTGTGCCTTCGAAGAAAGCCTTTTCACGTTTCAACACTTGGAAGTTTTATTTCAATCTCGGTGAAACGTGGACTACCAGAAAGGTCTTTATTTTGTTTGCATTTCAACTCTGGTGAAGTGCAATTCCGAAGAGCGGTCGTAACACTTCAACTCCTGGTGAAATGGGCATCCGAAGAGGGCTTTTATTTTGCTTGCATTTCAACTCTGGTGAAGTGAAATTCCGAAGAGCGGTCGTAACACTTCATCTCCTAGTGAAATGGGCCTCCGAAGAGGGCTTTTATTTTGTTTGCATTTCAACTCTGGTGAAGTGAAATTCCGAAGAGCAGTCGTAACACTTCAACTCCTGGTGAAATGTGCCTCAGAGAGGGTTTTCATCGCCTGGAAGTTACTCTCTCATGGTTGGAGGGTCATGACTCCTCCAATCTTTTTTGTTGAGTAGAGAACTTTCTTTTTTGTGGCGTATGACCCATTAGAGGTCTTTATCCTCCGAAGAGTTGTGCCTCCGAAGAGGACTTGTGCTGCCGATGATGGCTTTGGTTGTTCCCTTGTCCACTTGCTTATGCCTTTTCGGCGATCCTCTCTTTTTTTTTAAGTAACTTGTTTAATCCAAGGAAGTGTACTTCATTGTCAGGCAAGTTCGTGAGAACAAGCATCAGCTTCTTAATTGGATGTTTGTTTGTTCAAACGATCTCAATTTATTAGCAAAGGCCCGTTTCTATCGAAATCATAAGCCGTTCAATTGAAGTATTTCCTATCTAGGATTTGAATTCGGAGCTTTTGTGACTTGAAATTTGGCGAGAATCACTTGGTCTTATTATGTGCAAGTTTCACTTCCATTGTCTGCAAAAATTTAAATCGACATTTCAGCAATACATTCTATGTACTTTTTATATCGAAAATAAAGCAAACATGTAATAATAATAAGGAACACAAGATTTATAGTGGTTCGGCCAGGAAATTGGGCCTACATCCACTTTATATTTTTTCATTATTTACTTGCATCAGTTTTACAATTGCCTTCAATTACAAGAATCATACATTCATAATTCTTTTTACAATATTTCAACAAAATTTTCAAGTAAAGTATGGACGCAAATGATTGCTGTTCCATGCCCTTGGAATTTGATCTCCTTCAACAGTAGTGAGTTTGAATGTGCCGTCAAGAAGCTTCTGACCTATGACATATGGTCCTTCCCAATTTGGCCCAAACACACCTGTCGCTGTCATAATTCTCTTCAGGACTAGGTCTCCAATCTCAAAGCTGCGTTGGCGAACTTTGGAATTGAAATGTCTGACTATCCTTTGCTGATAAGCTGCAATTCTGAGATTAGCCTCATCTCTTTTTTCATCAATGAGATCTAGTGCTTCAAGTTGTAGCTTTTCGTTTTCTGCTAGATTGAAATGGATTCTTCTATGTGAAAGGACCTCTATTTCTACCGGAATCATTGCCTCTGACCCGTATGCTAATGAAAACGGGGTGTGCCCAGTCGCAGTTTTGTGAGTGGTTCTGTATGCCCATGGTGCCAGTGGTAGCTTATCGACCCAACCACCTTTTGCTCTTTCAAGTTGCTTTTTGATGGTTGACTTAATAATTTTATTCACGGCTTCCACTTGCCCGTTTGCCTGCGGATGAGCCACTGTTGAGAAGCTTTTTCGGATTTTGAATCGCTTGCAAAAATCTTGGAATTCTTCACTTTCAAACTGAGTACCATTGTCTGTAATTATTTTTTGAGGCACACCGTATCTGCAAATGATGTTTTTAGTCACAAAACTTATCATCTTTTTTGAGGTGATAGTAGCCAGTAGTTCAGCTTCTGCCCACTTAGTAAAATAATCTACAGCAACAATGGCATATTTAATTCCAGATTTGGCAGGTTGTAATGGTCCTACAAGGTCTATCCCCCATAATGCAAACGGCCATGGACTGACCATCTGTGTAAGTTCAGTGGAAGGAGCTCTAGGAATTTTGGCGAATCTTTGGCATCTGTCACATTTTCGGGAATACTCTACTACATCTCGATTAATTTCTGGCCAAAAATATCCGTATCGGAGAATTTCTTTGCTAATGTTTGGCCTCCTGAGTGATCACCACATTCTCCTCCGTGTACCTCCACTAGGATTGCTTTGGACTCTTCCCTGGATACACATCGAAGTAATGGCATTGAGAATCCCCATCTGTATAATCGGCCATCCTGGATTATATATCGAGAGGCTTTTCTCAGTAGCTTTTGTCGTTCTTTTGAGTTCCCTGGTAAGGATCCATTGAGCAGATATTCTGTTATCGGAGTCATCCATGATTCTTGCTCTTGAGACATGCTCATGATCCAATCAATGTCCATCTCATCAATGCTAGGAGTCGACAGGACCTCCACCGGAGTTAACCCCAGAAATTGAGCTTTGCCTGTGCTAGAATACTTTGCGAGAGAATCTGCTTTCATGTTTTCTTCTCGAGGAATGTGACTTATCATGTAATGATCGAAATCACCCAGGAGTTCCCAAGCCTTTGACAAGTAGGCGGGCAGATTCCCCCCTTTTGCTTGGAATTCCTTTTTGACTTGGCATACAATAAGCTGAGAATCACTGAATATCTGTAACGCTCGGATGTTTAATTCTTTAGCAATCCTTAAGCCAGCGATAAGGGCTTCGTATTCTGCTTCATTGTTTGTTGAAGGAAATTCCAATCTTAGCGCATAGCATAATGATCGGCCTTCAGGGGTCTCAAGTACAACTCCGGCTCCAGAACAGTAGTCGTTTCTCGCACCATCAACATATAACTTCCATTGGATTGGGGAATCGTTGACCATCCCTTCCTCACTGTTACCCTTATCTGTGAATTCTGCGATGAAGTCCGCTAAAGCTTGTCCATTGATTGCTTTTCGGGGATGATAAGTGATGTCATACTGACTGAGTTCAATATTCCACTTTAGAAGGCGACCCGAAGTCTCAGGGCGAAACAGGACTTGCTTTAAAGGTTGATCAGTGAGGACTCTGATAGGATGAGCTTGAAAATATTGCCTCAACTTCCTAGATGCAATTAGTCGGCAATAGGCGAGTTTTTCCAACTTAGAGTAATTCATCTCTGCCCCAGTGAGTCTTTTGCTGATATAGTAAACTGTATGTTGAATCCTTTTGTCTTCTCGTATCAGCGCTGCACTTAAAGCATGAGATGATACTGCCAAGTATATAAGAAGATCCTCGCCATCGCCAGGCCTAGAAAGTATTGGAGGCGTTTCCATATGGCGAATCAATTCATCAAAGGCTTTTTGGCATTCGGGAGTCCAATCGAAGTTTTTCTTTCCTTTCTTTAGAGCGTCAAAGAATGGGATGCATTTATCTGTGGCTTTGGAAATGAACCGACTCAAGGCGGCGACTTTTCCATTGAGACTTTGCAATTCCTTCTTTGTTCTAGGGGCTTTGACTTCTTTCAATGCAGTAATTTGAGCTGGACTGGCCTCAATGCCCCTAGCGCTCACGATGAAACCTAAAAACTTGCCGGATTCCACTCCAAATGAACATTTCAAAGGATTGAGCTTCATTCCGTATTTTCGGAGGACTGTGAACATGTCCGCTAAGTGTTCTATGTGATCCACTGCTTTCTTAGACTTTACTAACATGTCATCGACGTAGACTTCCATAGTCTTGCCTAATTACTATTTGAACATAGCACTAACAAGTCTTTGGTATGTTGCCCCTGCATTCTTCAGCCCGAAGGGCATAACTCTGTAGCAGTAAAGACCAATGTCGGTGATAAAGCTCGTGTCCTCCTGATCTGGCTCATGCATCACGATCTGGTTATATCCGGAGTAAGCATCCATAAAAGATAACAATTCGTGTCCCGCTGTTCCGTCTACCAGTTGATCGATTCTGGGTAATGGGAAGCAGTCTTTGGGGCAGGCCTTGTTTAGATCTGAAAAATCGATGCATACTCTCCATTTTCCGTTGGCTTTCTTAACCAGGACTGGATTTGAAACCTTATTCGGATAGGTAGATTCTTTGATAAAATTATTCTCCATGAGCCGATCAACTTCTTCCTTTAATGCCGCCGACCTTTCTGGACCTTGATTTCTCCTTTTCTGTTTCACAGGTGTAAATTTTGGATCAATATTTAGAACATGCACTGCAACTTCTGGGGATATTCCGCCCATATCGGCATGAGTCCAAGCAAAAACATCCAGATTTGCCTTTAAAAAAGATATTAAGATATTCTGAATTGACACATTAAGTTGTGAACCCACATTCAACACCTTGTTTAGGTCCTTTGGGTCAACAGGTATTGGTATTGTCGTTTCCACTGGTACCACTCTATTTTCCCCTGCACTGACTTTTCTAGGGTCCATCTCTTTCCTTGCTCCGCTGTGCTCGCCGGTGCAGGGTCCGCCCTGTAATTGCTACAAGGCTGGTACTTTGATGCGGACTGGGGCTGCCGCATTCTTTCCCATTTTTCTTTTTCTGGTTTCTCGTAGCTCTGTCAGATAACACTCTCGCCCAGCATTTTAATCCCCTTTTATAACTCCCACTCCATTGTCTGTAGGGAATTTAATAGTGAGGCACCACGGGGCAAGAACAGCTTTGAACGCTGCCAGAGTTGGACGACCAAGGAAAGCATTGTAAGCAGAAAATTCGTCGACAATCACAAAAGTTTGCTTGCGGACCACTTTTCTCTCTCCTTCTCCAAGTTCCACAAACAAATCAATGGTTCCTACCGGCTGTTTTGGCTCCCCAGTGAAGCCAGCGATTTTCTGCGATGAGGCTTGCACATCAGCCATAGGGATCTTCATTTGGTCGAATGTTTTCTTGAAGAGGATATTGCAGGATGCGCCACAATCAATGAGAACTCTTCTGACAATAGCTGGCCCGATACCAGCCGAGATGACTAAGGGATCTAAGGTAGGAGCTTCAATACCTGCGGAATCCCTAGCTTTGAACACAATATCATCATCAAGAGTTCTTTGTTGCTTCAAGGGCGTAGCACCTTCCAAAACGAATACATCTTCCTCGGTCGGTACATACTTTAAAGCTCGGGTATACCTTTCCATCTCACCCCAGCTTCTGCCTGCTGGGTGAGGTCCTCTTGTAATGACATTGATAATGGGCCTTCCAGATTCATGCCCTGCAGCCTTCTCACTCGTCCTAGGCTGATGAGTAGGAGCCTGTTGCCCCTGACTAGATGAAGCATGATTGTTGCTATTCTTTTTCACAAATTGCTGCAGTTTGTTTTCCCTTAGCAACTCTTCAATCAGATTTTTCAACTGGCGGCATTCGTCGGTCTCGTGACCGGGTTGATTATGGAAGCGGCAGAACTTCCCACTCTGTATAGCCTTTTTCCCGGTCCTTAGAGGAGGAGGTTTAGGAAAGTCAACAGAACCTTTAGTGGCAAGGTAGATACGTTCCGACGTATCTGATAAAGGAGTATATTCTGATGGCTTGAAGGATCGGGGCTTCTTCAGATTACTCTGCTTCTTCCCATTGTTATTTTCCCTTTTTTGCCCTACAGATTCATTCTTGCGTGGAGCAACAGTGTTATCTTCATCTTTTTCCAACACTGCCTTTACCGGTACGGGACGGCTTTCTAAGCGTATGAATTCATCTGCTTTTTTATAGAATTTTTCAAGGGAATTTGGTTCCTTCATGTTTAGCCATTTCCCAAATTCGCTCGACTTGTCAATACCCTTCATCAGATAAGTCAATATCATTCGCGGTTCTGCATTGTCCACCTCAGCTAGCGCTATATTAAAGCGGTTTAAGAAAGATCTGATAGTCTCTCCTGGATTCTGCTCCAAACTTGATAGTGACATGATATCCTTGGCTTTTGAGGCGTATAGTCTGAACTGCTCCTTGAATTTCCGGGTTAAGTCAGAAAACTGATCTATAGATCGGACTGGAAGTTTGGTGAACCAAAGCAGAGCTACACCTTCGAGGTACACAGGAAAATATCGGCACTTTATTTCATCAGAGGCTCTGGCACCTGTCATGTGCCAATCATACTTGTATAAGAATTCGTTCGGATCACTTGTCCCCTTGTAAGCTGGAATGGTTGGAGGGACAAACTTCCTTGGGAATTCAACCTTTAAGATTTTCTCAGTAGACGGAGTTTTACTTGGGGCGAAACCCCATTCTTTCTCGTCTTCAATCCTCTGCATACTCTCTTTCATAATTTGTCGGACCATTCCAGAAAGATACTCCTCATCATGTCGAGTTCTAGATCCACCAACCCCTGGAAGTGTTTGTTCAAAGGGGCTAGCAGCCCTTTCAGGAGCATTTCTTTCTTCAGCATCATGAATGTTGCCAGCAAAATTCCTTTCATTACCTGCCGGTTGACGGTTTGCCCCAAGCAAATCGTTCAACCTATTCAGAATTAGAGCATTCTGGGCATTCTGAGTCTCGAATTGTGCATTGTGGGCATTTATCTGTTGGTTCAGCCCTAAGATTGCAGCATCCAGCTCTGCCTTTGTAACTCCGACAGCTGGAGTGGCTTGATTCGATATCGGGGAAGCGGAGGTTCCCTCTTGAATATTCCCAGATCTAACAGATCTACTCTTCCTTCCAGGAGCCATAATCTCGGATACACTTCTGGTTTTCAAGGAAATTCTCTCTACAAACCTCTGTGAAGCAATGATGACAACTCGCCTGAGTTCGATTTCTCAGTGAAAGCACCAAAAATGTTAACGCTAAAATTTGAACGCTAACACCCCGGTGTATGAAGTGAGATTGTGAAAGCACCACCCGACAACTCGGGAACAGACTATAAGCAGATAATAGTGAAAAAGTAGTAGACAACAGCAATTTTATAGTGGTTCGGCTCAAGAGAGAGCCTACGTCCACTTTGAATATCTTTATTGACAATTTGATTACAAATCAATGCAGTTACACTTTGATTACAACACACTTTGAGTTTCAAGTGACTTAGAACAAGTAGTCTAAACTTCAATGTCGATCCAAATCTTTGAACATATGTTAGACATGTTTGATTTCTTCGTGAAGTTCCTTGAAGGTGTTGAAGTAGTTCAGAATGCGATAGAGTAACGGCGCGTGAAATGAATGAGCCAAAAGTCCCTTGAATGTTGGAGATGGCCATGTATTTATAGGCAAATTTCTGGGCTGGAATTGTTAAGTCATGAGTCGTGACGGACTCAGAATGAACCGTGACCGACTCACATACCATGAGTCAGCAAAGCAATGGCATAGATGAAATGGCATTGAGCTTGTTCCTCGTATGCTTAGGTCGCCAGCGACTTATGATAGGTCGTTAGTCACCTTGAGTCGTTGGAAACCCTGAGTCGTTAGAAACCCTGAGTCGGTCTACCCCATAAACCACTAACTAGATAAACCACTCTGCTCTTCTAAGGCATTAACTCGTTGAGTCGTTGGTCTACTGAGTCGTTACGAACCTTGAGTAGATGAGTCGGTCCAGTCCTTGAGTAGATGAGTCGGTTCAGTCCTTGAGTCGTCTCGTATGAGCCATGAACTTCGTTGAGTCGGTAACTCAATGAGTCGGCCTGTATCATGAACAGCTAACCTCCATGAGTCGTTCCATTCCTCTAAGTTGCCTTGAGCCTTAGCTCGTTAGCCAATTGAGTCGCTACCAGTTGAGTCGGTCCTTTCCTTAAGTTGCTGAAGCCCCTTGAGTCGTAAATCCAATGAGTCGTTAAAGACCTTAAGTGGATGAGTCGGCCCAAGTTTCATCTCGTTGGCAGAACAGGGTTAACAATATTCAAAAAGTTAAATGTTAGGATATAATTGTATAGGAAGAAAACTTAAGTAATAAATTGTTCAAACTAAAATCTGGCTTTATATAAATGTTGTAAATAAAAGGAAAATTTGCATAGTAATTAATTACACTCTTGTTAACGCTAAAATTTGAACGCTAACACCCCGGTGTATGAAGTGAGATCGTGAAAGCACCACCCGATAACTCGGGAACAGATTATAAGCAAATAATAGTGAAAAAACAGTAAACAACAGCAATTTTATAGTGGTTCGGCTTAAGAGAGAGCCTACATCCACTTTGAATATCTTTATTGACGATTTGATTACAAGTCAATGCAGTTACACTTTGATTACAACACACTTTGAGTTTCAAGTGACTTAGAACAAGTAGCCTAAACTTCAATGTCGATCCAAATCTTTGAACACATGTTAGACATGTTTGATTTCTTCGTGAAGTTCCTTGAAGGTGTTGAAGTAGTTCAGAATGCAGCAGAGTAACGGCGCTTGAAATGAATGAGCCAAAGTCCCTTGAATGTTGGGGGTGGCCATGTATTTATAGGCAAATCTGGATAGAAGTTTTTCGCCCAAGTCCTGAGTCGTGACCGACTCAGGCTAAGCCGTGGCCGAGTCAAGTTGAGTCGTGGCCGGCTTATCTGATTAAGCATTTGGTCTTTTCACTAGCTCACTAGCTTATCTGAGTCATCGGCGAGTCAATTCTTACTGGGATATGCATTGCAGCAACGGAACACGACTTAGTGGCTTTAAGTCGCGGACGAGTCATCCTGAGTTATGAGTCATCAAGTCATTTCTTAGGTCGTCAATCCTCTTGAGTCGTTTCTTATGATGAGTCGTGGACCTGTTGAGTCGCTGAGGCAATGCCTTTGATGAGTCGGTAATGCATTGAGTCGGTCCTGCCTTGTGAACCGTTAACCCCTTGAGTCGTAACCCTTTAAGTCGCTTTGAGCTTTAGGTCATTAACTTATTGAGTCGTTTACTTGATGAGTCGTGAGGCTTCCTGAGTCGTAGATCCTTCCTGAGCCGTTAAACACCTTAAGTCGTGGCTCATCCCAGGCCTTAACTCGTTGACTCCTTTAACTCGTAGGCTGGAACGGGGTTAACATTTGCCCCTCGAAGCACATGCTTAAGTCGTAAGTCGTGTGCTTCGACTTATCATAACCCGGGCGTGCCGATTCGAGTTCCAGCTCTTCCAGATATAAAACGCTTGACTCGTTCCTCCTATCTCCCACTTCTTATCAGTGATCCTCTAAACCGCATCCGCCATTAACGCACCTCCAAGTTCCCACAGGCGATTCCAACTCGACTCTCCTCTGATCATCTTTGACACCACATTACGTAAGCAATCTTGCTTCCCTTCCGATTGTCGATCATCATTAACCTATGCGCTCCATCCCTACCTTCAGTTTACTCCCTTGAGTCTTGCAAGTTCGGTCATTCTAACCATCAATGGATGTAGGGTTGTCTAACCTGATGATTTGCGTCTTGAGGTGATTTAGTGGCGTGATAAGACCGGGGTTGTTTATTGAGAGTTTTATTGGGTTAATGGGTTAAAAGTTGGAAGATTAACGGGTTAGGAGTGAAATGGTTTATGGGTTAGAAGGTAAACTGGTTAGGAGTTAGGTGATTAGTTGGTCAGATAGAGTCGAATACTGCTTTAGATATGACTCGGCCATTTTTGTATGATCCAGCAACCATGATCCGACCCAACATGCTCCACGACCTAAGCCTTGAGTCGTGGCCGAGATAAGACTTACGACTTAGGGCACCGCCTTTTTATACGACTTACGACTTCGTGACGACCATGAACCAGAGCTTCTCCCTTTTTATACGACTTACGACTTAGGGCACTGCCGACTCAAAATTTTTGAGCCGTTGATGAGTTAGGACTTGCGTGAATTCTGCTCGAACTTTGAACCATTGCATAAACTTTGAACTGTCGAATTTTATTGCATTCATTCACAGGTTATTTTGACTTGCAGGCTAACAATCTATTCAATACAACATTCACAGAAAACTGCGATGAATATACTTTCATCGACCGCCCATATCAAATGACAGATTAGTTAATAACAGATAATTAACTTAAACAAATCGTGTGAACGAAGTGCTATAGATTTCAAGTAGAATATTAAAGCAACACTGAAATAGTCAATTGAAACTGACCAGCCTGCACTAATATTATGCTTGAACTTTAAATTAACAAGTTCTGAAATTACCATAGTCGATCAATCGTCAACCAGTTTAATTCCAGTTATATTTACTTGTTATTTTCATTAGTTCTGCACAACACTTCACACTTTTAGGAAACGTGCACCTTCGCATTTGAACATCCAGTTGCTTGTGTAGAATGACATTTCAACAAGAAGAACCGATGGGCCAGGCTGAAGATGTCTTCCCAGTAGCCAACCTGTTGGATAACCCTCCGGAGAGAACTCCCACAACTCTGAATCAGCGGGTGTTTAACCAATTGCTCATCCAGTTTGGTATTGCCGAAGCTGATGCCTTACTGCCGGGGCCAAATGATACTGTAGATAGGCCCCCTTCTGGCTTTATTGCTGTCAATCGCCAAATGTGCTTGAGCGGTGCCATACCACCTTTTAATGACTTCCTTCAGCAGTTCCTGCTTCGATTATCTATCTCTCCATTCCAATTGCACCCCAATGGCCATGCCATTCTGATGGGGTTATGTGTGCTATTTAGTAGAGTTCTGGGCAGATTACCGAGCTTTGAGGAAATCTGCTACTTCTGCTCATTCACAAAAATTAAAGATCATCCCTCTATCGTAGTTATAAGGAGTGCTCGAAACCTCAAGCTCATCACCGATCTTCCTGAAAGCGTTCATGGATTTCTAAATCAGTATTTCTTTGTTCGCTTCCCTCCAGGGTTTTATGCCATCTGGAGAGTAGGAAGTAAGATTTTCCTGTTTTTATTTCTCCATTCTTGGGCTTTTCGAAATCTGAGTTGCTAAATGCTAACTTGGCTTCTTTTTTTTTTCTGTTTTAGCACTTCCTCCTCCCTCTAGAGATCCATGCTATAAACAAATTTTTGAGAGATTGAACGCCGTGGCGGCAGAAGAGAGGAGTATAAAGTTTTTGTTAAATGACGGATTTTTACATCAATATGGGCTTCTTCATTCCTCTCGCTTCACTCAGCTTCGTGAAGTCCCAACTGAAATTCCCGATTCTCCGACGGAAACTCCTGATGCCCCGGTCTCTACTAAAGAGCACATGCAGGGAGGAACCTCTATAGAAACTCGAATAGTGAAGTGTTCAATTCCGAAGGACGTTGCGGGGCCGTCTGACAAGTCTGCACTTGCCCCAGTTATCGAAGAGGAAGAAACTCCACGATCTTCCGGAAGATCTGTTGACGAAGGAGTTGAGAAAGCCAGTCCCAAAAAACATGATGGTGATGATGTTTTCGAGGGGTTGAGCGGTTTAATTGTGACTTCTCAAGAACTTTTCAAAGATGATGTTTCCAAAACTATCTCTTCTGTGATTGAGGCGACATCTTCTCTACAACAAATGTCAACTCCTTCCACTCAAGTTATCACTACCTCTACTCCACAGAGTGGTTTGTAACTTGATGCGTGTAGTTTACACGTTACACAACACTTAGGACTTTTCAGCACTTCTACGCATTCATCTTCTTATACTTTAAAGATTTCTACAGCTTATTATTTTTATTCCAGATTCTCCAATGGGGCGCAGCAGTTCATACTATGATGATTTCCAGCGCTACGGGAGGCGTAGCCAGTATGATTATAGGCGTCATCTCCCCTCTTACAGAGAATCCGATGAAGAGAGGGCTATCAGGAAAGCAGACGAGAGACGAGCATATGAAGAACGTCACCGAAGAGAACAAGAAAGACATGACCCTCCACACAGAGATGATGGTACCCAAAAAAGAAAGACTCACGATGAAAGAGGTAAAGGTCACATGGACGATTCTTCTAGCAAGCGGGCTAAACTTACTGAAGAAACAATGCCGACAGTTTCTCAAAATGTTCCTGTTCAATCTCCTGCCCCCGTTCGTTCCGACATTCAAACAATCATCAATCGGCCCGCATACCAAGTTGGGCAAGGTCCTCCCACTCTTCAAAGTCGATTCCCTCAGTGGTGCATGAGAGGGGTTCGATTTGATCTCGACTTGGTTCCTCTCGACAAATCGGCTATGCTACGAAATCTTGATACTGTCAGGACCGATATTGAAAGAATGTCGAACTGGCAAAAACTTGTCGACGAGCTTCAGAGGGTTAACCGAGCCAATCTCGAGGCCATGCTCACAATGGAGAACGATAAGGCTGAGTGGCAGAAGTCTCTCGAATAGCATGACGCCGAAATGAGAAGTATTGCTTCCTATAATGAAAAGCTGGAAGCGGAAGTAGAAAAGCTTAAGGAAGAATTAGCTACTTCATCTACTTTCTATTCTCAAAAGGAGAGCATGCTTCAGCAACAAGTACGAGATGCGCATGCCAGTTAAAGGGCCGTCGAAGATAAGCTTACACACCAGGAGAAGGTCATAGAAGAATATCGCGCTGAAACTTTACAGCTGCGAGAACAGACCGGCTCTCAAAGCTTGGAGATAGAGATGTTAAAAGCTCGACTTGCTATGGCCGAAAAGGAGCGTGACGAGGCTGTTGCTGGTAAACTTGCGGCCGAAGAGGCCCATCAAGCAACCAAAGCTAACATTGGCTCCACATTATTTGATTTTTATCTGCACAGCATTTTGGGACGTGGCAGCCTTGCCTTTCTAGGCCCTAAGTATGAAATTACACTAGCTGAAGTTTGGGAGGCAGCACTCGATATGCTCGGTGGTAAAGGTGTTGGCTACGCTGAATCAGCTCTTGAAGAGCATTATCTTGATGATGATGCCTGCGCCGCTCTTGCCAAGGGAAAAGAGCAACTCGCCAGAGTGCGGGCCGGAATGGCGGAAGAAGAACGTTCTGAAAAAGAAATACCACCTACCACTTCTGAACGTCCTTTAGTTTCTTCCGAAGTTGACATTACAGGTTCCAGTGCTCATTCGCTGCCTCCTACAAGAACCGGGGTAATTACCCCTACTGATGATGAGGCTTTGGAGGATATCGGGGCTCAAAATTATGAGATTGAACTAACGAAGCAAACATCTTCAGGTAATTTTGACATTGGTCCGATTCAGGTGGATCGCTTGCTTGCTCCTCAAAAGTTTGATGAGCTTCTCGATTACTTCTTGAATCTCGACGAACCCATATCTCCCTTCTTTCGGGGAGATACTAATATTTTTAATTTCTCTTCTTCTGCAGTTGAAACACCAAGTGCTGTGCAGACTTCACTTCCTCCGGTTATCCCTCCTCCGTCTCTTCAGGTGACTCCTCCTTCTGCTTCACAGCCCGGATCACAAGAGGAGCAGATTGAGGCTCTTCATGGCTTGGATGACCCTATCGCTTCGCAAGAGCAGAAAGACGAGGGACTTGAAGGAGGCGAGATCTCTCCGGAGCGGACTCCTTCTGATGACGTAGTTTTGTCCGCTCTTGTTACTCCAGGGAGCGAGTCTTCTTCGAAGAGAAGAAAGAAGCACGGAACATCGAAGAGGAAGGGGAAGAAAATCATTGCTACTGAAGAAGAACCGGAAGTTGCGCCGGTTGCACCTCCCTCTCCTTCTTCCCTTATGCCTGTAGATAGACCTGAAAAGCTAATCATTCGGCCGGGCAAAGGGTCTAAAGGTGGTAAGAAGAAGTGAAGAGTCGGGCTTCGGGCTTTTTGATTCCTTTTTTGTGTAATGGCCGGGTGTTGTGCAGGCACCGGCCCCTGCTTTTTTATTTTGAAACCTGTATCTGTATCTGCAATTGAATAAAATGATCCTTTGTTTGTACAGACTCCTGTTTGAATTTGAGAATGCATTTATTATTCATTTTTGCACAATTTTATTTATATGATATTGTGGTGAGCTTGTGGTATGTTGTTTGAGCATACTTTACCGATGTAGCTATACCATTTTGTATGTAACTATACCATGTTGCCCCCATACCATAAGCTTGCTGCAATATTGTATACTTTGAGGGGACTTGCACTCTTATTTTCTGAAGAATAATTACTTCATTCTTGAAGAAATTATTCGTAGAGTACAAATTCCTTCATATAAGTTTTTACGCTTTGTCCTTCGAAGAAATAACTTTTTTTTTTTTTTGCTTATGTACGCATTTTGCCAAGTGAATTCTTCTATGTGGTAAAGCGGGCCTCTGAAGGGTACTTTAACTTTCTTTTTTTTCTTTTTTTTGAGGGAGGTTATTTTCTAGAATAGGTAAATCACTCTTCCTTTGAAAGTTAAAGTATGCCCTTGATGAGGATTTTTTTTTTAAAAATAGAAATTTGTACTTCTTAGGAGGGATTTTTCACGTTTCAACACTTGGAAGTTTTATTTCAATCTTGGTGAAACGTGTACCTCCAAAGAGTTGTGCCTTCGAAGAAAGCCTTTTCACGTTTCAACACTTGGAAGTTTTATTTCAATCTCGGTGAAACGTGGGCTTCCGAAGAGGTCTTTCTTTTTTATTGTGTCCCCGGGAGGGGGTTGTACCTCTGAGGAGGGATTTTTCACGTTTCAACACTTGGAAGTTTTATTTCAATCTTGGTGAAACGTGTACCTCCAAAGAGTTGTGCCTTCGAAGAAAGCCATTTCACGTTTCAACACTTGGAAGTTTTATTTCAGTCTCGGTGAAACGTGGGCTTGCAGAAAGGTCTTTATTTTTGATTGTGTCCCCGGGAGGGCGTTGTACCTCTGAGGAGGGATTTTTCACGTTTCAACACTTGGAAGTTTTATTTCAATCTTGGTGAAACGTGTACCTCCAAAGAGTTATGCCTTCGAAGAAAGCCTTTTCACGTTTCAACACTTGGAATTTTTATTTCAATCTCGGTGAAACGTGGACTTCTAGGAAGGTCTTTATTTTGTTTTGCATTTCAACTTTGGTGAAGTGAAATTCCGAAGAGCGGTTGTTACACTTCAACTCCTGGTGAAATGGGCCTCCGAAGAGGGCTTTTATTTTGTTTGTATTTCAACTCTGGTGAAGTGAAATTCCGAAGAGCGGTTGTTACACTTCAACTCCTGGTGAAATGTGCCTCAGAGAGGGTTTTCATCGCCTGGAAGTTACTCTCTCATGGTTGGAGGGTCATGACTCCTCCAATCTTTTTTGTTGAGTAGAGAACTTTCTTTTTTGTGGCGTATGACCCATTAGAGGTCTTTATCCTCCGAAGAGTTGTGCCTCCGAAGAGGACTTGTGCTGCCGATGATGGCTTTGGTTGTTCCCTTGTCCACTTGCTTATGCCTTTTCAGCGATCCTCTTTTTTTTTTTTAAGTAACTTGTTTAATCCAAGGAAGTGTACTTCATTGTCAGGCAAGTTCGTGAGAACAAGCATCAGCTTCTTAATTGGATGTTTGTTTGTTCAAACGATCTCAATTTATTAACAAAGGCCCGTTTCTGTCGAAATCATAAGCCGTTCAATTGAAGTACTTCCTATTTAGGATTTGAATTTGGAGCTTTTGTGACTTGAAATTTGGCGAGAATCACTTGGTCTTATTATGTGCAAGTTTCACTTCCAGTGTCTGCAAAAATTTAAATCGACATTTCAGCAATACACTCTATGTACTTTTTATATCGAAAATAAAGCAAACATGTAATAATAATAAGGAACACAAGATTTATAGTGGTTCGGCCAGGAAATTGGGCCTACATCCACTTTATATTTTTTCATTATTTACTTGCATCAGTTTTACAATTGCCTTCAATTACAAGAATCATACATTCATAATTCTTTTTACAATATTTCAACAAAATTTTCAAGTAAAGTATGGACGCAAATGATTGCTGTTCCATGCCCTTGGAATTTGATCTCCTTCAACAGTAGTGAGTTTGAATGTGTCGTCAAGAAGCTTCTGACCTATGACATATGGTCCATCCCAATTTGGCCCAAACACACCTGTCGCTGTCATAATTCTCTTCAGGACTAGGTCTCCAATCTCAAAGCTGCGTTGGCGAACTTTGGAATTGAAATGTCTGACTATCCTTTGCTGATAAGCTGCACTTCTGAGATTAGCCTCATCTCTTTTTTCATCAAGGAGATCTAGTGCTTCAAGCTGTAGCTTTTCGTTTTCTGCTAGATTGAAATGGATTCTTCTATGTGAAGGGACCTCTATTTCTACCGGAATCATTGCCTCTGACCCGTATGCTAATGAAAACGGGGTGTGCCCAGTCGCAGTTTTGTGAGTGGTTCTGTATGCCCATGGTGCTAGTGGTAGCTTATCGACCCAACCACCTTTTGCTCTTTCAAGTTGCTTTTTGATGGTTGACTTAATAATTTTATTCACGGCTTCCACTTGCCCGTTTGCCTGCGGATGAGCCACTGCTGAGAAGCTTTTTTGGATTTTGAATCGCTTGCAAAAATCTTGGAATTCTTCACTTTCAAACTGAGTACCATTGTCTGTAATTATTTTTTGAGGCACACCGTATCTGCAAATGATGTTTTTAGTCACAAAACTTATCATCTTTTTTGAGGTGATAGTAGCCAGTGGTTCAGCTTCTGCCCACTTAGTAAAATAATCTACAGCAACAATGGCATATTTAATTCCAGATTTGGCAGTTGGTAATGGTCCTACAAGGTCTATCCCCCATAATGCAAACGGCCATGGACTGACCATCTGTGTAAGTTCAGTGGAAGGAGCTCTAGGAATTTTGGCGAATCTTTGGCATCTGTCACATTTTCGGGAATACTCTACTGCATCTCGATTAATTTCTGGCCAAAAAAATCCATATCGGAGAATTTTCTTTGCTAATGTTTGGCCTCCTGAGTGATCACCACATTCTCCTCCGTGTACCTCCACTAGGATTGCTTTGGACTCTTCCCTGGATACACATCGAAGTAATGGCATTGAGAATCCCCATCTGTATAATCGGCCATCCTGGATTATATATCGAGAGGCTTTTCTCAGTAGCTTTTGTCGTTCTTTTGAGTTCCCTGGTAAGGATCCATTGAGCAGATATTCTGTTATCGGAGTCATCCATGATTCTTGCTCTTGAGACATGCTCATGATCCAATCAATGTCCATCTCATCAATGCTAGGAGTCGACAGGACCTCCACCGGAGTTAACCCCAGAAATTGAGCTTTGCCTGTGCTAGAATACTTTGCGAGAGAATCTGCTTTCATGTTTTCTTCTCGAGGAATGTGACTTATCATGTAATGATCGAAATCACCCAGGAGTTCCCAAGCCTTTGACAAGTAGGCGGGCAGATTCCCCCCTTTTGCTTGGAATTCCTTTTTGACTTGGCATACAATAAGCTGAGAATCACTGAATATCTGTAACGCTCGGATGTTTAATTCTTTAGCAATCCTTAAGCCAGCGATAAGGGCTTCGTATTCTGCTTCATTGTTTGTTGAAGGAAATTCCAATCTTAGCGCATAGCATAATGATCGGCCTTCAGGGGTCTCAAGTACAACTCCGGCTCCAGAACAGTAGTCGTTTCTCGCACCATCAACATATAACTTCCATTGGATTGGGGAATCGTTGACCATCTCTTCCTCACTGTTACCCTTATCTGTGAATTCTGCGATGAAGTCCGCTAAAGCTTGTCCATTGATTGCTTTTCGGGGATGATAAGTGATGTCATACTGACTGAGTTCAATATTCCACTTTAGAAGGCGACCCGAAGTCTCAGGGCGAAACAGGACTTGCTTTAAAGGTTGATCAGTGAGGACTCTAATAGGATGAGCTTGAAAATATTGCCTCAACTTCCTAGATGCAATTAGTAGGCAATAGGCGAGTTTTTCCAACTTAGAGTAATTCATCTCTGCCCCAGTGAGTCTTTTGCTGATATAGTAAACTGTATGTTGAATCCTTTTGTCTTCTCGTATCAGCGCTGCACTTAAAGCATGAGATGATACTGCCAAGTATATAAGAAGATCCTCGCCATCGCCAGGCCTAGAAAGTATTGGAGGCGTTTCCATATGGCGAATCAATTCATCAAAGGCTTTTTGGAATTCGGGAGTCCAATCGAAGTTTTTCTTTCCTTTCTTTAGAGCGTCAAAGAATGGGATGCATTTATCTGTGGCTTTGGAAATGAACCGACTCAAGGCGGCGACTTTTCCATTGAGACTTTGCAATTCCTTCTTTGTTCTAGGGGCTTTGACTTCTTTCAATGCAGTAATTTGAGCTGGACTGGCCTCAATGCCCCTAGCGCTCACGATGAAACCTAAAAACTTGCCGGATTCCACTCCAAATGAACATTTCAAAGGATTGAGCTTCATTCCGTATTTTCGGAGGACTGTGAACATGTCCGCTAAGTGTTCTATGTGATCCACTGCTTTCTTAGACTTTACTAACATGTCATCGACGTAGACTTCCATAGTCTTGCCTAATTACTGTTTGAACATAGCACTAACAAGTCTTTGGTATGTTGCCCCTGCATTCTTCAGCCCGAAGGGCATAACTCTGTAGTAGTAAAGACCAATGTCGGTGATAAAGCTCGTGTCCTCCTGATCTGGCTCATGCATCACGATCTGGTTATATCCGGAGTAAGCATCCATAAAAGATAACAATTCGTGTCCCGCTGTTCCGTCTACCAGTTGATCGATTCTGGGTAATGGGAAGCAGTCTTTGGGGCAGGCCTTGTTTAGATCTGAAAAATCGATGCATACTCTCCATTTTCCGTTAACTTTCTTAACCAGCACTGGATTTGAAACCCAATTCGGATAGGTAGATTCTTTGATAAAATTATTCTCCATGAGCCGATCAACTTCTTCTTTTAATGCTGCCGACCTTTCTGGGCCTTGAGTTCTCCTTTTCTGCTTCACAGGTGTAAATTTTGGATCAATATTTAGAGCGTGTACTGCAACTTCCGGGGATATTCCGCACATATCAGCATGAGTCCAAGCAAAAACATCCAAATTTGCCTTTAAAAAAGATATTAAGGTATTCTGAATTGACGCATTAAGTTGCGAACCCACATTCAACACCTTGTTTGGGTCCTTTGGGTCAACAGGTATTGGTATTGTCGTTTCCACTGGTACCACTCTATTTTCCTCTGCACTGACTTTTCTAGGGTCCATCTCTTTCCTTGCTCCGCTGTGCTCGCCGGTGCAGGGTCCGCCCTGTAATTGCTACAAGGCTGGTTCTTTGATGCGGACTGGGGCTGCCGCATTCTTTCCCATTTCTCTTTTTCTGGTTTTTCGTAGCTCTGTCAGATAACACTCTCGCCCAGCATTTTGATCCCCTTTTATAACTCCCACTCCATTGTCTGTAGGGAATTTAATAGTGAGGCACCACGGGGCAAGAACAGCTTTGAATGCTGCCAGAGTTGGACGACCAAGGAAAGCATTGTAAGCAGAAAATTCGTCGACAATCACAAAAGTTTGCTTGCGGACCATTTTTCTCTCTCCTTCTCCAAGTTCCACAAACAAATCAATGGTTCCTACCGGCTGCTTTGGCTCCCCAGTGAAGCCGGCAATTTTCGGCAATGAGGCTTGCACATCAGCCATAGGGATCTTCATTTGGTCGAATGTTTTCTTGAAGAGGATATTGCAGGATGCGCCACAATCAATGAGAACTCTTCTGACAATAGCTGGCCCGATACCAGCTGAGATGACTAAGGGATCCAAGGTAGGAGCTTCAATACCTGCGGAATCCCTAGCCTTGAACACAATATCATCATCGAAAGTTCTTTGTTGCTTCAAGGGCGTAGCACCTTCCAAAACGAAAACATCTTCCTCGGTTGGTACATACTTTAAAGCTCGGGTATACCTTTCCATCTCACCCCAGCTTATGCCCGCTGGGTGAGGTCCTCCTGTAATGACATTGATAATGGGCCTTCCATATTCATGCCCTGCAGCCTTCTCACTTGTCCTAGGCTGATGAGTAGGAGCCTGTTGCCCCTGACTAGATGAAGCAGGATTGTTGCTATTCTTTTTCACAAATTGTTGCAGTTTGTTTTCCCTTAGCAACTCTTCAATCAGATTTTTCAACTGGCGGCATTCGTCGGTCTCGTGACCGGGTTGATTATGAAAGCGGCAGAACTTCCCACTCTGTATAGCCTTTTTCCCGGTCCTTAGAGGAGGAGGTTTAGGAAAGTCAATAGAATCTTTAGTGGCAAGGTAGATACGCTCCGGCGTATCTGATAAAGGAGTATATTCTGATGGCTTGAAGGATCGGGGCTTCTTCATATTACTCTGTTTCTTCCCATTGTTATTTTCCCTCTTTTGCCCTACATATTCATTCTTGCGTGGAGCAACAGTGTTATCTTCAGCTTTTTCAAGAACTGTCTTTACCGGTACGGGACGACTTTCCAAGCGCATGAATTCATCTGCTTTTTTATAGAATTTTTCAAGGGAATTTGGTTCCTTCATGTTTAGCCATTTCCCAAATTCGCTTGACTTGTCGATGGCCCTCATTAGATAGGTCAAGATCATCCGTGGTTCTGCATTGTCTACCTCGGCCAGCGCTATATTAAAGCGATTCAAGAATGATCTGATAGTTTCACCCGGATTCTGTTCTAAACTTGACAATGACATAATATTTTTGGCTTTTGAAGCGTATAGTCTGAACTGCTCCTTGAACTTCCGGGTTAAGTCAGAAAACTGATCGATAGATCGGACTGGCAGCTTGGTAAACCAAAGCAGAGCTACGCTTTCGAGATACACAGGAAAATATCGGCACTTTATTTCATCAGAGGCTCCGGCACCCGTCATGTGCCAATCATACTTGTATAAGAATTCGTTCGGATCACTTGTCCCCTTGTAAGCTGGAATGGTTGGAGGGACAAACTTCCTTGGGAATTCAGCCTTTAAGATTTTCTCAGTAAATGGAGTCTTACTTGGGGCGAAACCCCATTCTTTCTCGTCTTCAACCCTCTGCATACTTTCTTTCATGATTTTTCGGACCATTCCAGAAAGATACTCCTCATCATGTTGAGTTCTAGATCCACCAACCTCAGGAAGTGTTTGTTCAAAGGGGCTAGCAGCCCTTTTAGGAGCATTTCTTTCTTCATCATCATGAATGTTGCCAGCAAAATTCCTTTCATTACCTGCCGGTTGACGGTTTGCCCCAAGCAAATCGTTCAACCTATTCAGAATTAGGGCATTCTGGGCATTCTGAGCCTCGAATTGTGCATTTTGGGCATTTATCTGTTGGTTCAGCCCTAAGATTGCAGCATCCAGCTCTGCCTTTGTAACTCCGACAGCTGGAGTGGCTTGATTCGATATAGGGGAAGCGGAGGTTCCCTCTTGAATATTCCCAGATCTGACAGATCTACTTTTCCTTCCAGGAGCCATAATCTCGGATAGACTTCTGGTTTTCAAGGAAATTCTCTCTACAAACCTCTGTGAAGCAATGATGATAGTTCACCTGAGTTCAATTCTCAGTGAGAGCACCAAAAATGTTAACGCTAAAATTTGAACGCTAACACCCCGGTGTATGAAGTGAGATCGTGAAAGCACCACCCGATAGCTCGGGAACAGATTATAAGCAGATAATAGTGAAAAAACAGTAAACAACAGCAATTTTATAGTGGTTCGGCTTAAGAGAGAGCCTACGTCCACTTTGAATATCTTTATTGACGATTTGATTACAAGTCAATGCAGTTACACTTTGATTACAACACACTTTGAGTTTCAAGTGACTTAGAACAAGTAGCCTAAACTTCAATGTCGATCCAAATCTTTGAACACATGTTAGACATGTTTGATTTCTTCGTGAAGTTCCTTGAAGGTGTTGAAGTAGTTCAGAATGCAGCAGAGTAACGGCGCTTGAAATGAATGAGCCAAAGTCCCTTGAATGTTGGGGGTGGCCATGTATTTATAGGCAAATCTGGATAGAAGTTTTTCGCCCAAGTCCTGAGTCGTGACCGACTCAGGCTAAGCCGTGGCCGAGTCAAGTTGAGTCGTGGCCGGCATATCTGATTAAGCATTTGGTCTTCTCACTAGCTCACTAGCTTATCTGAGTCGTTGGCGAGTCAATTCTTACTGGGATATGCATTGCAGCAACGGAACACGACGCAGTGGCTTTAAGTCGCGGACGAGTCATCCTGAGTTATGAGTCATCAAGTCATTTCTTAGGTCGTCAATCCTCTTGAGTCGTTTCTTATGATGAGTCATGGACCTGTTGAGTCGCTGAGGCAATACCTTTGATGAGTCGGTAATGCATTGAGTCGGTCCTGCCTTGTGAACCGTTAACCCCTTGAGTCGTAACCCTTTAAGTCGCTTTGAGCTTTAGGTCATTAACTTATTGAGTCGGTGACTTGATGAGTCGTGAGGCTTCCTGAGTCGTAGATCCTTCCTGAGCCGTTAAACACCTTAAGTCGTGGCTCATCCCAGGCCTTAACTCGTTGACTCCTTTAACTCGTAGGCTGGAACGGGGTTAACAACTCTGAAACATAAATATAACCTACCTAGAAAAGTTTAAATATAATTAGAACGTAATTGGATAGTATACGCTATGATATAAGCAATAGGATATCAAAAAGATATTTTGTTAAGTGAACATACCAATAAAAATAGGAAAATAGATTGGAATAAAAAGGGAAAAATTTATTTGTTGAATAATATATGGTTATAAAATGTATACACCTAATGTATGTAGTAAAATATATTAAGTGAAATAAATTAAATAAATTAAGAGGAAATATTGTTTAAGTAATTGAAATTTGAATTTTAGTGGAACCATTCAACTAAAGATAAATGAATAAAATAAATGAGTTAATTTAAAAATTAACTTGTTTTAAAGAAATGTTGACAAAATGGAAGAAAATCAATTTTAAATTGAATGACTATTTATTAATTGAATAAAATGGATTGAACCAAACTGTTGAATATTAATTTATTTAAAATCTAAATCTAGATGATTTTGAATAATTGAAGTTGAATGTTGAGATGGTTGATCAAATAGATTTAATAAATGAGTAAACCAAAACAAATTTTTTGTGAAATTTTTTGTAATAAATGTTAATGAATGAGAAATAAATCAGTTGAATAAAATATTTGAGAATGAATTCAGTCAAATGTGAACACTATAAATATGATTGATTAAATAAAATTAATTGGAATCAATGAATTGGATATAAACCAATTTTAAAATGAATGTAGTTTATATGGCTTCAAATTTATTTGTTGTATTTGGTATTTAAATCTATTTTTTCCCTCTGTTTGTTCTATTCTCCGACCTTGTTCCTTTTCGGGGATAAAAAGTTTTGAGCGAGGGAGAGTGCAACGACATGAAATTTTTTAAAGATTTTAATAACGTAAATAGTTGAATTTTTTGATATTTTAAATAATAATATTTCGAAATAAAAATTTAATATGGAATACGTCCATTTAAACATAATAAATGATAAATTTTCATATGAAAATATGGAAATTTATTTTGTTGGGAAAATTTTATTTTTATTCAAATCAATTAAAATTGATGATAATAAAATGTTTTCCCAAGCTAAATATTTTTATACAATAAATTCGTAAATCATCTTCCGAGTGAGACGTCATATTTGGTTTCTCCAAATTTGGTCTGCTATTGCTCCATCTACCTTAATTCTGACATTTTAGCAGCACTTTCGGTACTGATTATCCACTTTTGATAGGATGATCGTACCACCAATATCTGTATACCATTTTGATCGTCTTGTCGTGATGATCTCCATAGTATATTTTTTTTTTTTTAAAGTACGGTACACGACGGAAATGATAATAATGGTCTGTTGTAACGGTACCAAATTGTGACTTTAGACTTTTCCTTGATTTTCAAATCTTTACCATGAAGTACAAGCAAACAATTAATCGTTTCAATAAATTTCACAAAATCAAGGGACTTGACTTTACAGTTACTTTTTTTATTTTCTCTGTCGGTTTCATATGAGAGTATATTTTATATAAAGCTTTATATTGGCATGTTCATTTCCGATCTCCTCCATCTTTCTCTTCTCACCTTTTCTCGTTTTTTCCTGAAGTTTCTTCCCACCAGCAGCCCTACCCTCCATCTCTTCATCACCGAGATTCATCCACTTCCCCTCAACCTTTCGACCCTCTCACTCACCCTACCAAGTCGCCACCTCCTCCACCCTAGACTAACAAGCCACAGCCCGCTTCCGACATAAGCAAGTGTCCCCCCTTCCCTACCGTACCTGGCAATCCAGCCTTAGATCTGGACACCTCCCCTAGCACCACAACTCCCCGAGGTCAACCACCAAGCCTTACCATCGCACAGCATAGTCAACCGCCCGCGTTCAAAACCGAGCAACAACCATTTCCCTTCCTCTATTTCTCGTCACCATCAAATCTGCATCCCACAACAACCTCCACCATGAACACAACCGCCCTTCCGCTTGCTCCTTCCTCAACCCTTCGCTTGGCTTCCTTTACTTCTCTGTCATAAGGTAATTTTGTTCGAAGCTTACATGTATTTGTTATATATTTCTTGTATGGATATGCTACATGCCAAACTTCTATTTGTCTCGTACATATGCGAAGTATGGTTATGTACTTTTAATTTGTCTAAGGGTGTTATAATATAAAGGTTTATATATGTATATTTTCTATATATATATATACACACGTATGATCTGTTGGGTTTTATTATACGAGTCTATAATAGTTTACATACATATATATATATATATATATATAACTTAATAAAAAGTTCTATAATATATATGTGTCCTCTGTACATAATTTTAAAGTTTATAAAATTGTAAAGTTGTTTATATACTTGTATGTTTGTTTTAAAGGTCTATACAGTGTATATATAATATTAGTTTTGTACTATAAGTATATATTGAATCAAAGTTATTTATATATATAAGTATATGTATATATGTATATATATATATCTTAGCTAATATATATGTTAGTATACATATTTTGCATAACACAGAATTCCAATTTATATTATAGAAAATCTGTTATAGTATGTTGTATGGATATGTTTACACAGGTATTATATATATATGACTATTTAAGTTTATATATAATTTGTTAGTTTATAAAATTTGTAGATATACGATATGCTGGCTCATTATACATAAGTTCATAAAGGGAAATATACATATAGACCTGAAATATGTCGGTTGATATATATGGTATGATATTAATATAACATATAATATGTATCTGTTGTATATTATTTACAGATTCCTATATATATATATATATCGTAGATATAGATCAGTTATAGGCACGTTTTTCCAAGCTTTGATATCTCTCCTACTTTACATATTAATATACATATATGTATATATATTATAATCTATACGTGATATTTTGAATATGATTGAGTTTGTATGTATATAGTCTATATACGTATTATCTAGTTGATATTGAGTTTTATATAAAGGACACATCTGTACAAATCAGTTTGATTTCGACTTTTTGGATATATATAGATTTCGATTTTTAATTTATGTATATGAGTAAAAATTTATGAGTTAAAATTTATACGAGTTAAAATTTATAAAGACCTTGGAACATATATATATATATATATATATATATATATATATATATATTGATTTTGATTTTTGATATATGTATGTATGTTTAAATTTGATATGGATTCTTGGAAGAAAATTCTTATATATATAGATGATAAATATATTTGTTTTGATTTAAAAACAATAATTTTGAAATATAAATATATAAATATATAAATATATATGTATATAAATTTATAATTTGTTTGAGATATAGAATATGATATATATAGGGGCGTTTCACCAAAATGACAAACTTTGCAGTCCAATTAGTTTCTAGGACACACATTCAAAGAAATTACTTTCAAGGCCAAAGTCGGTAGAATAATTACTTTCAAGGACAAAGTCAGCAGTCCAATTACTTTCAAGGACATAATTTCGTAGATTTTTAGGCCATAGAAACTAATTATTTTATGTTTTGTCCTTAAAAGTAATTATTTATGTTGTGTGTCCTAGAAACTAATTCCACTTGCTAACGAGGCCCTTGGACTCCTGACTTTGTCCTTGAAAGTAATTATTCTGCCGACTTTGGCTTTGAAAGTAATTTCTTTGAATGTGTGTCCTAGAAACTAATTGGACTGCAAAGTTTATCCTTTTGGTGAAATGCCCCATATATGTGGAAATATATATATATATATATATATATATATATATATATATATATAGTTATATATAAGTTCACTTATGTCAAATTTCTTCGTCGATCCAGTTCTAATTTGAATTTGTCTCTTTCTATTTATGAGCTTTGTTCGTCGAGTCATGTCCATCTAGTGTTGCTTCGAAATTCATAACTCATATCCTCGTCAAATCTATCTAGCCTCGAGAGGTGAGCATTTACTCACGATTAACATTCTTATATTTATTTAATTTGATTTTAATTAAAATGATAATTGAAATATGTCGTCGTTAGTTATTTACATTGCTATATATATGATATTATCTATATCTGTTTACCTGTGACATCTAGCACCATTATTTGTTATTTATATTGATGATATGTGTCTGTTATATTATTATCATATTTGTTATCATTCTGCAAGTTCCTTATTAGTATAGCATTCATTATGGGTTCAAATGATACATACCCAAACGATCTGTAGAATAGAGGAAAATCGTTATGGGTTGAAATGATAAATCCAAGCGATTTTCATTGAATTGAATTTAGGATTGCGAGTTAAAATGATATATACCCCCATATATATATCTAAAGTGCGGATTGAAATGATAAATATCTGTATCACTTGACTATAGGATAGAAAATTGTATACAGATACCGTTGGTCTATATATAAATATTTTGAAAATGATTTCTATGGTTTTGGAAAGAAATATGCGGTTTAATAAATATTGATTTTAAGATACTATAGCTATGTTATTTTATAAAGGTTTAAAATTTAGATTTTTTAAATTTATATATTTGAAAATTTAAGGTTATAAGTTAGTTTTGAAATTATATTATAAGATATATTTAAAATGATTTTATAAGTTAAGATTGGATTGATAAATTTGAATTTATTTGAAGTTGTATTCAATTAAGAATTATATGAAATTAAATCAATTTCAAACTTATTGAATTTGAGATTCATGAAAAGATATGATTTTATAACTTGATTTTTGTTTAAGGTGATTAAATGAATTTTTCAAGTTTAAATAAATCGAAGGAATATTCAGTTATCTAAAATTTAAGGTTTTATTTAAATGATATTGGATTTATTAAGTAAACATTTCAAACTAAATAATAATAAAGTTAAATTTTGATATATATGAAATTACCAAATTTAGTTTTGAAAATGTTTGAATATTTAAGCTTTGAAATTTATTGAAATTGAAATGGTTTATTTTGCGATTCAAATCTATATTTGAAATCGATATAATTTAAAATGATTGATTGAGAAACTGATTTGAATTGAAGTTGAAGAATTGAGATTGAATTAAATTGGAATTTTGGAATTCGAGTTGATTTGAATCGATTTGTGAAATTAGAGTAAACTATTTTATTATATAAAGTATTTTTTATTTTTTTTTACTTATAAATTATTTTCAAATAAACTATTTTAATATAAAACATTTTTAATATAAACTATTTTTTTACAAAATATTTTATAAAACTATTTTATATATATTATTATTAATATATAAACTATTTAAGTGGTGGAAGTTATGATTTCAAATTTATAGTTTCTAAAGTATTACGATTTCAAAGTGTTATGATTTGCAAAGTGTTATGATTTCAAGTGTTTTGGTTTTGAAAGTGTTATAACTTTGAAAGTGATATGATTATTGGAAATGGACATATCTGAAATGTAAGTGATATCTTATTTATATGATTTTGAAATGGAAATGATATTTTGGTTTTGAAGTATAACCTATTTTGAAATGACCACGGTGTTATAATAACGATTGGTTGTTAAAGAGACTGGGATCGGATATTGTCATACTCTCTGCCAATACCGAAAACCACTTTAACAACTTTGTACGTGGTGGAGATTCCAGAATAAAGTAGAATGGTTTGGCGACGGTTCTATATGGTATTTGCATAGCCCTGACTCCCGTGAGTCAGTTTGATGTGGCAAAAACAGGTGCCATGCCGGGCCAAGAGAGGTTATTCCTACTATCAGACACATTTCATCGATGCCATTCTATTGCTTTTGTGATGTGATTAGGTGCGCCCTTCGATTTGGGAGTGTGTCACAAGGTGGACGGAAGTAGCTACTATGCGTTACCACCAGTCTGGATCCACAAACCGTATGTCTAACTTGGCATTGCCTCGAGTGCCTTGTCGGATGCCCTATCGCGCTTTCTACGAGTTTGGTTTGTACCATACCTATGGAGTGCCCTCTGATAGCCCTCCAGTTTACGGAGGAATTCCAACACTATATTGACTATGGGAATATACAAAAATGTGTTAAAATGGATGTGGGTAACGCCTTAATGCTATTTTAATATTTTTAATTTCCTATAGACATATTTAATAGGTATACTACTACATAGTAGATAGTTTCACAGATCCTTAGAGGATGGTTGTCCCAAACATCCTTTGAGTTACTTGTATTTCAGTTGATATTTCACTTGAGTTGGATTTATTGATTTAAGAATGTTAATCCTGACTCGAGTGTTTTGTGTTTTTCTTTATTGTCGGATCAGACTGAGTGTCACACTATGCAGTTAAAGCGCTCGGCAGATTCAAAGCGGTGGAGGTGCAAAAATTCATAGCAGGGATAAAGCGAGGATGTAGCGGGATATAGCGGATAGCTCTAAAATAGCATATAAAACTCGTAGTTAATGTTTTTACTAATATATAAATGGTATCTAAATGAACAATTATCATTCAATTGAATTATAATTAATACATAAATGATTTTAAACAAATACATGTGCGACTATATTTTAAATAAATGTAAAACTGTTATATAACATAACTGAATTTAGTAGAATATTAGTAACAACCCTGATTTTGAAGATTACCTGTTAATATTAAACTATAACGGTAGTTATAATTTAATATTGTATATTAAGATAAAATTGGAGATTTTAAATTGTTTATTTGGAATTGACTAACGGTTAGTAAACCTTCAGGTCTTGTTTACCAATGAGATGAGGTAAACTTTGTACTGCTTTGAGTGTGGAATTAACTAATGGTTAGTAAACCGTTTAGTGCGAACATGTGGTATGAGACACACGTTAACACTTTTCGGGTTCCTTTCCGAGAGTTTGTGACACATATTGCCAGTTAGTGGTGCCCAGTACTGGGCCTCCGGACCTTCGCCACTACGGTTTGTGCCTTCGGGTTTTGTTGCCTTCGGGTTTGTTGCCCTATAGTATCACTTTTGGAGTTGGTCCATCGTCACCGCTCGGGAGATACTTGGATTTGTCGCCTTCGGGTTTGTTGCCCTATAGTATCGCTTTTGGAGTTGGTCCTTCGTCACCGCTCGAGAGATGCTTTGGTTTGTCGCCTTCGGGCTTGTGGATCCTTGTTTATACAGTACTGAGCACGTGCATCTTTTGTTTCATTGATATTTATATTTTCCTAGAGTATCACCTTTCGAAGTAGGTCTTTTGAACCACTCGATACATAGCGATTACCTTGTGGAAACTTGTGTTACCTTTATTGGTATTTGTGATTTGCCTTTTTGTCTTGATTTGCGATATTCATATCCTTTGTTTATTTGAGTTGCCGATGATATGAGGCTTGTTATGATTCATCTTTTGCTAGATGATCGAGTAATCTCTTTTAGAGATATTTATGGTACTTTATGACCTTGCATGTTCATTATCGTTTAGCTTATCTAACTGATTTGTTTAGCTAGACTGACCCGTGTATTTTATACTCGGGTCAGACCGAGGTGTTTTAGGTTAGGTACATTCAGACTTAGCCTATTCTGCTTCCGCATGGACTATTCTGCTATCTCCTTTTGTTATAGCTTTTTATGTAGTCCTTTTTGGTTGCAACTCTGATATGTATATTCTTTTGACTTACCTGTATATTGTGGTTGCTATACCACTTGACATGTATCATTTTGTATACTCTGCGATGTATCTGTATATGTATATGTATGTGACGATCTACTGTTCTGTGATGTTGTTTACATTTGAGTTATTATATTTTGTTCTGTTAGATCTTATATGCCATTGTAGTTTTTTATTAAGTAACTATTAGATATGTCGATCCACGTGAAAAAAAATGCTACATTTATCGGCGTATTCAGTAGATAGTTAAGACAGGGTTGTAGATGGTCACTCCTATCCAGCTCTATTCTCCGTATTAGCAAACGGTATTACCTTGTAATAGTCTTTGCTAATGTGGGTCTCGGAGTGGGGCGTTACAGCTTGGTATCAGAGCTGAGTTCAGCACAAAATATGATAAACATCCTTTAAAAATCAAACACTTCTTTAAAAATTATTAGAAGAAGTAATTTGCAATAATTAATACAATTACTGCATTTTCTCTAAATAAAAACTATTTTCCATTATTATTAACCCAAACAAATAAAATAAAGTTGCAAACTTTATTTTCTCATTTTAATTTCCAAAAATTCATTGTTTATTCCAAATAAACAATTTAAAGTCTCCAATTTTATCTTAATTTACAATATTAAATTATAACTATTAACAGGTAATCTTCAAAATCAGGGTTGTCACAATATTAGAGTATTTTCATTTCTGAAAATATATTAAAAATTAAATCAAATAAATTAGTTTGATAATTTATATAATGTATAAATGCAATTTTTAATTCATTTTATTAAAGAAGATATAGCGGAAATAGCAAAATATAGCGGGAATAACGGGATATAGCGGAAATAGCATGGATTAAAGCGGAAAGGCTATATTTTGGGGCTATATGGAAAAATCGTAGCGGTTGAAATCCGCTATGAGATATTGCGAGGTTATAGCGGGCATTAACTACACAGGCGTCACAGCATTTGAGACTCACCTTTGGAGTTGGAGCATCGCTTGGAGATCTGCCTATATATATTCAGTTTTCAGCTATCCAGTTAATGGTTCACACTAGTCATATGTTTATATTCTAACGTTATATTACTCTGTGTCTGTGATTCTGTGATCATTCATTTACTGTATACACTGAGTTTTCCCAAATATAAAATTAACAATCTGATATTTTGAGCAATTCAAGTCCGACATGTGTGGATGCGAATGGCACAAAATACCAGGTTGTTACAAAACAATTGCTCAAAGATTGAATCGAGCAAGGCAGAATTGCCTGTAGGAATCACAACACAAAGGTCGACCAACAAACAAAAGGTTACGACCCTAGGGTTGACCCCAAGCATCTTAGAGGTCGACCTGTAGGTCGATCTAGGCTGGTGCATTTTTCCAGCCTGCTTCCTTTTGCCTTGTGCACTGTTTTTTATCTATCTGCTTGCTCTAATGACTTTTGTAACCACTTTTTAGTGATATTTTGAGATGTTTTGAAGGGCTCTAGCCTATCAATAGGTAGGCTAATTTTTTGGATGATCCGTACTCCGGTTTGATGAGTATTTGTGTTGGTTTCATATGATGATTTTCAGTGTTTTCGATGATTTTTGTTGTTTTCGAGCATGGGTTTTCTAAATGATTTTTGAAGTTATTTTTATAATTAAAATAGTTACAAAAATAAATATTTTGCAACATATATAAATTAATTTTAAGCTGTTAAAAATATAATTATTCTCCATAATAAAGAGAAATTTCAAAGGAATGTTTTCCAAACGATTTCAAAAATTATTTTAAAACTAGTTTTCTCAAAACAAATTATTTTCTATATAAATTACACTGTTTTTGCACTCTTCGAACATATGAGAAAGAAAATTACATGATTTAGTAAAACATGTGGTATGGGACATATGTATTACTTTTTCGGCTAATTCCAAACTTGTTTGTTTGAAGATATGGACCTTCGGGTTGTTATTGCCAGTATTTGGACTATTAGGTCCTATTCTGCCCATTGTTGTTTTCAAGAATTTTTTACATTGATTTCTAGAATTTAGAAGATTTGTGAATTGTTTCACCAGGGATACCCTTGTTGGTTTATTTATATAGCCTAAGCGCTATCATGCTGTTTCCTATATGATGATTACATACTTCAGTTTTGAACTCTTAATTGAGTTCCACGAGTTATGAGATTTCTGATTTTTGAACTCTTAATCGAGTTACACGAGTTATGAGATTTCAGATTTTTAAACTCTTAATTAAGTTCCACGAGTTATGAGATTTGTAAGATTTGTGATTTAAATGGTTTTGCTTTCTAGTCTGACATTGACTAACAGATCGTGAACTGTTAAATGAGAACGTATTGTATGAGACACGCTATTAAAACTTTTGGGTCCATACCTGAGAGTTTGTGACACATTCACAAGTTATTGCCAGCAGTAGCCCTTCGGGTCATCATGATGAATTTGTGACTTTGGTTACTACCAGGTATATGTGGCTTTGGTACAACACGAGCCATTTGTAACCTCGGTTACCATGAGCCATTTGTAACTTCAGTCACAACAAGGCATGTGTGACTTTGGTCACCACGAGATGAGTACCTATACATGTATTAGTACTGGATACGAGGTTTGCATGTGCAACATTGCTTTGTCCTATAATAGGGGATTTGGATCCAAACCAGATATTTTTTCAGTTATGAGTTTTGTTTATGATTTCACCATTTTTAAATGACTGTTTTGTATATTTTATAGCTTCCAGCTACATGAGAATTTATACGTGTATGGTGATTTTATTTTCGAGTTTTAAACTCTTAACCGAGTTTCTTGAGTTATTTGTGATTTCCATCCTTTGGCGGATTTTGACATTTGTGATCTCCTATTTAGGAGTTATTGCTATCGAAAACCATTATATTGGATTTTGAACATGCCGATGATAGGAGGCAAATATTTGTGATTGATTGATATTATTGTTAAGTTTGCCTCTTTCGACAGACTTCGATAAGAAGCATTTAAGTGATATTATCTCTTATGTGATAGTTGACATATATTTATGTTACTTCTTCTCTTTCGAGAAGAAATATTCCCCTTATCCTTACATTTCATTTATCATATGGTAATCAGTTTGGTTCAGCTAGACTGATCTGTGTATTTTTATATACTCGGGCCAAACCGAGTTATTTCAGTTTAGTTACATGTTGTTGATCCCTTCTATGATGCTTCCACTTTGGATTGTCTACTTGTCACCTTTTGCATAGTTTTGTAGTTTTTTAATAAACCCTGATTTGTACTTATTCATTTGACTCGATGTATAGTGACACTTAGTCTGACCCGAGCATAAAGCAAAACACAAAACACTCGAGTCAGGATTTACATTCTTATATCAATGAATCCAACTCAAGTGAAATATCAACTGAAATACAGGTAACTCAAAGGATGTTTGGGACAACCATCCTCTAAGGATCTGTGAAACTATCAACTATGTAGTAGTATACCTATTATAATATGTCTATAGTAAATTAAAAATATTAAAATAGCATTAAGGCGTTACCCACATCCTTTTTAACACATTTTTATATATTCCCATAGTCTATATAGTGTTGTAATTCCTCCGTAAAGTGGAGGGCTATCAGAGGGCACTCCATGGGTATGGTACAAACCAAACTCGTAGAAGGCGCGATAGGGCACGCGACAAGGCACTCGAGGCAATGCCAAGTTAGATATACAGTTTGTGGATCCGGACTGGAGGTAATGCATAGCAGCTCCTTCCGTCCACCTCGTGACACACTCCCAAATCGAAGGGCGCACCTAATCACATCACAAAAAGCAATAGAATGGCATCAGTGAAATGTGTCTGATAGGAGAAATAACCTCAATTGGCCTGGTATGGCTCTTGTTTTAGCCACATCAAGCTGACTCACGGGAGTCAGGGCTATGTAAATACCATATAGAACCGTCGCCAAACCATTCTACTTTATTCTAGAATCCCCACCACGTACAAAGTTGTTAAAGTGATTTTCCGTATTGGCAGAGAGTATAGCAATATCCGATCCCAGTCTCTTTAACAAACAATCGTTATTATAACATCATGGTTGTTTCAAAATAGGTTATACTTTAAAACCAAAATATCATTTCCATTTCAAAATCATACCAATAAGATATCATTTCCATTTCAGATATGTCCACTTCCAAAAATCATATCACTTTCAAAGTTATAACACTTTTAAAACCAAAACACTTGAAATTATAACACTTTGGAAATCATAATACTCTGAAATCATAGTACTTTAGAAACTATAACTTTGAAATCATAACTTCCACCAATTAAATAGTTTATATTAATAATAATATATAATAAAATAGTTTTATAAAATATTTTATAAAAAATAGTTTATATTAAAAATGTTTTACATTAAAATAGTTTATATCAAAATAATTTATAAGTAAAAAATAGTTTGAAAATACTTTATACAATAAAATAGTTTACTCTAACTTCACAAATCGATTCAAATCAACTCGAATTCCAAAATTCCAATTTAATCCAATCTCAGTTCTTCAACTTCAATTCAAATCAGTTTCTCATTCAATCACTTCAAATTATATCGATTTCAAATACAGATTTGAATCGCAAAATAAACCATTTCAATTTCAATGAATTTCAAAGCTTAAATATTGAAACATTTTCAAAACTAAATTTGGTAATTTCATATATATCAAAATTTAACTTTATTATTATTTTGTTTGAAATGTTTACTTAATAAACCCAATATTATTTAAATAAAATCATAAATTTCAAATAACTGAATATTCCTTCGATTTATTTAAACTTGAAATATTCATTTAGTCACCTTAAACAAAAATCAAGTTATAAAATCATATCTTTTCATGAATCTCAAATTCAATAAGTTTCAAATTGATTTAATTTAATATAATTCTTAACTGAATACAACTTCAAATAAATTCAAATTATCAATCCAATCTTATTTTATAAAATCATTTAAATCTATCTTATAATATAATTTCAAAACTAGCTTATAACCTTAAAATTTTCAAATATATAAATTTAAAAAATCTAAATTTCAAACATTTATAAAATAACATAGCTACAATATCTTAAAATCATTTTTTATTAAACCGTATATTTCTTTCCAAAACCATAGAAATCATTTTCAAAATATTTATATATAGACCAATGGTATCTGTATATAATTTTCTATCCTACAGTCAAGTGATACAGATATTTATCTTTTCAATCCGCACTTTAGATATATATATATATATATATATATATATATACGGGTATATATCGTTTTTACTCGCAATCCTAAATTCAATTCAATGAAAATCGCTTGGGTTTATCATTTCAACCCATAACGATTTTCCTCTATTCTACAGATCGTTTGGGTATGTATCATTTGAACCCATAAGGAATGCCATACTAATAAGGAACTTGTAGAATGATAACAGATATGATAATAATATAACAGACATATATCATCAATATAAATAACAGATAATGGTGTTAGATGCACAGGTGAACAGATATAGATAATATCATATATATAGCAATGTAAATAACTAACAACAACATATTTCAATTATCATTTTAATTAAAATCAAATTTAATAAATATAAGAACATTAATCGTGAGTAATTGCTCACCTTTTGAGGCTAGATAGATTTGAAAAGGATATGAGTTATGAATTCCGAAGCAACACTAGATGGACATGACTCGACGAACAAAGCTGATAAATAGGAAGAGAAAAATTCAAATCAAAACTGGATCGACGAAGAAATTTGACATAAGTGAACTTATATATAACTATATATATATATATATACATATATATATCTTTCCACATATATGGGGTATTTCACCAAAAGGACAAAGTTTGCAGTCCAATTAGTTTCTAGGACACACATTAAAAGAAATTACTTTCAAGGCCAAAGTCGGTAGAATAATTACTTTCAAGGACAAATTCAGGAGTCCAAGGGCCTCTTTAGCAAGTGGAATTAGTTTCTAGGACACACAACATAAATAATTACTTTCAAGGACAAAACACAAAATAATTAGTTTCTATGGCCTAAAAATCTATGAATTATGTCCTTGAAAGTAATTGGACCGCTGACTTTGTCCTTGAAAGTAATTATTCTGCCGACTTTGACCTTGAAAGTAATTTCTTTGAATATGTGTCCTAGAAACTAATTGGACTGCAAAGTCTGTCCTTTTGGTGAAACGCCCCTATATATATATATATCATATTCTATATCTCAAACAAATTATAAATTTATATATACATATATATTTTTATATTTATATATATATTTATATATTTATATATATATTTCAAAATCATTGTTTTTAAATCAAAACACATATATTTATCATCTATATATGTAAGAATTTTCTTCCAAGAATGCATATCAAATTTAAACATACATACATATATTAAAAATCGAAATCAATATATATATGTTCCAAGGTCTTTTTAATTGTAACTCGTATAAATTTTAACTCATATACCTATATTAAAAATTGAAATCTATATATGTCCAAAAAGTCGAAATCAAACTGATTTGTACATATGTATCCTTCATATAAAACTCAATATCAACTAGATAATACGTATATAGACTATATACATACAAACTCAATCATATTCAAAATATCACGTCTAGATTATAATATATACATATGTATATTAATATGTAAAGTAGGAGAGTTATCAAAGCCTGGAAAAACGTAACTATAACTGATCGATATCTATGATATATATAAATATAGGAATCTGTAAACAATATACAACAGATACATATTACATGCTATATTAATATCATACCATATATATCAACCGACATATTTCAGATTTATATGTATACTTCCCTTTATGAACTGATGTATAATAAGCCAGCATATCGTATATCTACAAATTTTATAAATTAACATATTATATATAAACTTAAATAGTCATATATATATAATACCTGTGTAAACATATCCATACAACATACTATAACAGATTTTCTATAATATAAATTGGAATTCTGTGTTATGCAAAATATGTATACTAACATATATATTAGCTAAGATATATATATGTACTTATATACATATACTTATATATGTAAATAACTTTGATTCAATATATACTTACAGTATAAAACTAATATTATATACACTGCATAGACCTTTAAAACAAACATACAAGTATATAAACAACTTTACAATTTTATAAACTTTAAAACTATGTACAGAGGACACATATATATATATATATCATAGAACTTTTTATTAAATTATATATATATGTAAACTATTATAAACTCATACAATAAAACCCAACAAATCATACGTGTGTGTGTGTGTATATATAGAAAATATACATATACAAACTTTTATATTATAACACCCCTATACTGTAACGACCCGGAATTTTTGATAATTTAAAAATTGGATATTTAATTGAATTTAAATATTAATAAGTGAAATTTGAAGTCAAATAAATTTTATATTGAATATTGGATTTAATAGGGTAATTTAAATCGGTTTATTAATAGTGGAAAATACATGAATAATTGAAAACTGGGTTTAAAATGATTGAAAAAGATTTGGAAAATTTTATTATATCATATTGAAGTTATGATGATGTTTTAGAACTTTTAAAGTTGAATTCAGAATTTATTTGTGAAAATTGAATATTTTAATATTTAATTATCGATTGAAAATTAGCCAATTTTGAACAGTCTTAGAATTGAACGAAACTAGTTCCATTGAATCCGTAATAGTAAATTATTATTGGATTTCAATTTTCGTACCAATCGGAGTTGTCGTTTGATCGTGGCAGCTCGAAACGCATCGAATTGTTTTTAATATTAATTTAGCGAGTTAAAATAGTCATTTTTCAAAAAGTCTCGGATTTCGACGAAACTAGTTTCATCGGATCCGTAATGCGATATTATTGTAAGGTTTCAAATTTCAAGTCGATTGGATTTGCCGTTTGTCCGGTGCAAGCGAAAACGCATCAAAATCGATTTAAATCGGTTTAATTTAAATTGATCGTTTATTGCCATAACTCGCACAGATGATCGAATTAGCTTCCGAAACCTTTTCCATTGTGTTCGAAACGCGGGGTGAACCCCAGAAACGTCAGTCACCGCGCGTGAATCGGAGTTTTGAAAACCAGAATGAATAGTGTTCGATAAATTCTATAAATAGACCCACTTCACTCACAAAATAATAATAAAAAAAAAAACTGGGGTTAGCCGGCCGCCAGCAACCTTATCAATGGCTGAAAACCATTCTACTTCTTCCACTATAATCTCTCAATCTATAGATCTATTCGAGAAGTCATCAGCTAGAAGAACGTAGGGCTCGAAGAGAGCTACAAATCTATACGGGGTTGATCGAAAATGAAGCAGCATAGATCGAGATAGGGGGCCGCGTCGGCCTGGAATTTGAGCATGAAAATTGAGGCAGTGGCTCCACCGAGCTTCAAACGGCTCAAGGCGGTGGGAGAGCAGGGTGTGGCGCATCGTTTAATGTTTCCTGATCGTGGTCTCGGCGAGCAATTAGGGATCGACAGTTAGGGTTTTGAACGATGTTTTGGGATCGGTTGTCTCGAACGCGACCTGGACGGGGAAGAAGAGCAAAAGCGCGGCCATGATCTGTAGATGAGAAATCGAACGGCCAAGATTAGGTATGAAAAGAATTGAAAATAAAAGTTGTTAATTAATTATATATTAAATTATGTAAAGTTTAAAATACTGTAACTTGTTCGTTCGAGGTCGGAATTTCGCGAAATCAGTTGCGTTGGAATCGTATCGTCGAGCACTTCGTGATGCAACCAGTTTGGAGTCGATTGGAGCTCGTTTGAATTTCGGGTAAAATTAAATGTTCGTTTAATTTTATTCGAAACGAACGCTGAAATCAGAAAGAAAATCAAGTTGAGAACTTCTCACTCAATCGAATCAGTTTCGATTTTTATTTTAAATAGTTAGATTTAAAATATTTGAATGCATGTTTGAATGATGATTGTTATCTATTGATTGTTAAAATAGACATTATGCGCCGTTAGTAAGCGGATGTTATTTATTAAAAACATATACCGCTAATATTTCATAAACAGTGAAATTGGTATTATATATAATAGCAATATATATATATTGGCATATGTATATATTGCAGTCGTTGATTTCCCGCATTGTATAGCGGATGAGACCCTATTGCGCCGTCTATTAAGCGGATAATATTTATAAATCCCATATACCGCGATAATTCCGTACTGGAGCGGAATTGGTATTGTGCTAATGTTTTTGGATGCAGGGAAACAGGTTGGAGGGATCCAACTGGATTCCTTAACTGTATTGATTTATTTACAGATATTTTGATATTTGTTGATTATCATATTGATATATGATAATTGGATGTCGTGATTGACTATTTGGTGCTGTTGCATCATCGGATCCATTTTTGAAGTTTTAAATTAATGATTTTTAGTTTTAAAAGGAATTTAAAGTGATTTTCAAAAGTATACGTTTTATTAAATTTTGAATTGATTCATTTTAAATAATTAAAACAATATAAATTTTTATGTTATAAAAAAATTAAGATTTTTGAGAAATATAACCGCAATGAGATATTTTGGAAATAAATAGTAAATTAATTTATAAAATGGTTTAATTGGGAATTTTGAATTATTATAAATGGTTTATATAAAAGATTTATAAAATTTATATTTATAAATTAAAAATACTGGAATTATAAAACGAGTTTTTATAAGTAATAAAGTGAAATAAAAATGGATTTCATAAGTAAATTGAGATATATAAAATGGATAGATTTTGTAAAATATAAGATTTATAAGAAATCAACTTATAAATCGGATTTTGGCATTTAAAATGAGATATAAAAAGGATTTTTATAAATAGAAGTTTATAAAAACATAAATGGAGTTTATAAACGTTGTTTAGAAATCCGAAATCAATTGAATTTGATAAGTTGGATATAGGGATATATGAAAGGAATTATATTCATGATTTTGGACAATGAATATATTATTAAATGAAATGGATATGTTTTTGGGAAGGAATATTATGAAATGAAGTTAATGATTTTAAAAACGTTTTAAAATGCATTAAGTATCGAATACATAGATTTCAACATTCATTGTTGAAATAGACGTTTTGAGAAATAAAAGGAAATGGTGGACTATAACACTGTTGTTATAATAAATGGTTTCCGAAAGGAAATGTTTTGTATAGTATTGGGATTTATATATCTATTTTAAATTTGAATCCCTATACTAGTGATTTGGGTCGTCGTAACGATGTTTTACACAACATTCGTTTTTGACCCAAATAAATGTGTTAAGAGAATGATTTCCTGAAGGAATGAAATATATACTAAATTTTGATTTAAGTATATCGAATATTTTCAAATGTTGAAAATAAATAGATTTGTGGTGTACTTATTATTAAATAAGTATGGGAATATTTCTCCAATGTGAAATGAACGTTTTAGAATTTATCTTTGTAAAGATAAATTGAAAGTGAATATTTGAAATCGATTGAAAATTGTATATCATAAATATTTTTGGGATTATAAATTCACCAAGGAATTTATAAATGAAAGGGAAAATTGTTTAAAAATAAACGTTGATTTATTTTTAAAATTATGGGAATTAATTTACGGATTTGGAACGTAAATATAAAGTAAATCGTTAAGGATTTATTTAATTGGTTTAAATGAACCATGTTGAAATGGAAGAAATTCCGCGTAAGGAAAATGATTGAAATTTGTTTTCAAAAGTGATAAAGGTGAAAAGTGATTTGAAAATTTGTTTTAAAATGGTTGAAGTGTGGAAAATTATATATCTAGTAAAGATATTTTGGGAAGTAAATAATTTGGGAAATTATTTGGGACTTGGTGATGTTGAGCATGCCTATTGATAGTTAAATATCCGACTATCAATATTTACCTTTACATAGGTATTTGTTGTGATTTGCTTGAATTTGAATGCCACACTTATTTTTGAATAAGCGCTCACTATTCGGGTTAGCTGGAAAAGGACCATGGGGTCGTATAACCCATTCCGAATAGTGATACGTCGTTATGAATTGCATTTGAAGACCAGTGTTGAAGACCGGATAATTGTGAAAACGAAAGGATTACCGTCGAGTTACTTTGCATCGGCTGATCTCCGATACAGAGGTTTTATCACCCTTAGTGACGGGAAGTCCGATCGTGATTAATGAATATCCGGGTTGCAAGGACTTCTTTGTAAGTGCCTTCAGTTCTGTTCGATCCCGGAACAGACTTGTATGGATTGTATGTCTGACATTACAAATTGAGATATAAAGCTGATTTCTTTCAAATATATTTCTGTTGGTGGCGGAGAATTTATTCTCTTAGCTTAACACCCTTCTCTGAGACGTACGAACTCAGAGGTTATATAGTTGAAGGTTATTAGTGATATACTCCCAATTTGGTAGTGTGGCATGTTGAGTGTTGCTGTGAAATGATCATTGTGTTGATCATTTGTGATAGGATCGTTTATTTCATTATTTATCTTGGTGATCATTTCTATGATCATTTGTTGACCCAAAGCATGGCTTTTGTATAAAGTGTGGCTTTGTGGACGAGACTTCGTCGGACCACACACCCCGGAAATGGTCAAAACAGGAAGGATGCAGCAAGGTTATTAGGGGTAGCGCCCTTTAGTGTATGTCATTCCTTTTGGATAGAGGTGGTATCATGGTATGGAGCCCAGATACTTAACCTATGTTGCTGCTGCATATTTTGTGGTTGTTGGAAATCGAGGATCCTCGGATAGATCGGTTACGATCGGGGGATGACATATTCGTGTCAGTAGTTACCCAGTTAGGGGTAACCCGGCCTTGTGTTGGCAGAGATCTGGTTTGGTTCTCGGGGACGTCCTTCCAGAGGCGTTCTCATGTGGCAATGGGAAGTTCCTTCGCCTGACCATTTGTTGGAAATCCAAAGAAACAATACGAGACTAGTACGGTTTTAGTTGTAGAACCTGCTATGGAATGTGGCGGTAACCTGCTATTGAACATAGTAGCTATAGTAGGCATAAGTGCGGAATGCCTATGTTGGCTAAGATTTATATCTTTATTTTCGAAATAAATTTCCAACACTATGCACTAGTAATAATATCAAATGTTTTTTTTTAATGCGTATCAAGCATCTTTGACTATCATAAGGAGAAATCTCCTCCGATTCTGCGTTTGCATTGTGTGTTTGTGCGGGAGGCCTTATGGTAGTCTCATTTTTAAAAGCATTGCGAATTGACTTTAAAAGTATTCCTCTATTTTGTTTTCAAAGATAAATAAACTGTTTTGAGTTCTCACACCAGTCACATGACTGACTCGGAGTTTATTGTTTTCCTTCCTAAACTCTGGGTGCCCACCAATTTCCACACGGGCAGTCAAGAGTTAAGGTTTATTCAGGATATTCAGGAGTTGATGGAGGCAAGATGGATGGCATGGCGTATTCACTAGTATATAGTATTTCTTTTTCCGCTGCATTGTTTGATGTTGTTTTTTGTTGTACACTCTGATGATGTAATGAAATGTAATGTATAAAATGTAATAACTGATATAGTTCTTTGTTTAAAGATTATTCATTTATTTATTATATGTTCCGCTGCGAATTATGAGATTCTGTAGTTGTTCGGTTGTTTTCTTCTGTTCCGTTCTATTTTCTATTTTCTTTTCTCTCTATTTTCTATCTTTTTCTCTCTTCTTCTGTCTTTTTCTTTTTCTTAAAAATTGAGAATTCGTATTTCTGTTCATCTTGAATTAATCAATGGAGATTAGTGTATATTCAAGGAGTACGGATTTGCGGGTCTTCACATATACACATTAAAAGTATATAGCCATACTTAGCATGTGTACGAGCCAAATAGAAGTTCAACATGTAGCATATCCACACAAGCAATATATAACAAATACATGCAAGCTTCGAACAAAATTACCTTATGACAGAGAAGCAAAGGAACCCAAGCGAAGGGGTGCGGAAGGAGCAAACGGAAGGGCGGTTGTGCTTACGGTGGAGGTTGTTGTGGGATGCAGATTTGATGGTGAGGAGAAAGAGAGGAAGGGGAATGGCTGTTGCTCGGTTTTGAACGCGGGTGGTTGGCCATGCTGTGCGATGGTAAGGCTTGGTGGTTGACCTCGGGAAGTTGCGGTGCTAGGGGAGATGTCCAGATCTAAAGTTGGGTTGCCATGTACGGTAGGGAGGGGGGAGACACTTGCTTATGTCGGAGGCGGGTTGTGGCTTGTCAGTCTAGGGTGGAGGAGGTTGCGACTTGGTAGGGTGAGTGAGAGGGTCGAAAGGTTGAGGGGAAGTGGATGAATCTCGGTGATGAAGAGATGGATGGTAGGGCTGTTGGTCGGAAGAAGCTTCAGGCAAAAATGAGAAAAGGAGAGAAGAGAAGGATGGAGGAGACCGGAAATGAACATGCCAATATAAAGCTTTATATAAAATATACTCTCATATGAAACCGACAAAGGAAATAAATGTTAACGCTAAAATGTGAACGCTAACACCCCGGTGTGTGAAGTGTAGTTGTGAAAGCACCACCCGATAGATCGGGAAAGAATTACAAGCAAGTAATAGCAGAAAAGCAGTAAACAACAACGATTTTATAGTGGTTCGGCTTAAGGGTATAGCCTACGTCCACTCTAAGTACTTTTATTAATAATCCCGTTACAAGCTGATACAATTCTTCTCAAGTACAATATACTTCAAGTTACAAGTGATTTGGAACAAGTCTTAAGCTTCAATGTCGATTAAAGTCCTTAAATTCATGTTGAAGATGTGTGGTTTCTTCGTGAATTTCTTTGATGTATTCCTCTAATCTTGAAAGCTCTAAGTGTTGATGAAGTTCTCAATGTAGCAAGGTAACGGTGTATGAAGAGAATGTGCCAAAAGTCCCTTAAGTGTTGGAGGTAGTCGCGTATTTATAGGGATTCTGGGCTGGAATTACTGCCAAGTTCTAAGTCGTGGCCGACTTAGTATAAGTCGTGGTCGATTTACCGAGCCAAGTCCCCGGCTTAATAGAAGCAAGCTTGTCTGAATTCATATCATCTGTCTTAAGTCGTCGCCGAGGTAACGTGCCGCACGTTCAACTGTTGCACTACTTCTTCCTTCATATCTCTAGGTCGGTTACGACTTATCACAAGCCATAGGTCGGTTACGACTTACCGTAAACCATAGGTCGGCCATGACTTGGGTGTGGACAACTTGTTCTTAACAGTTATGTCGGCAAACAACTTGAGTCGTTTAGATCGGTGATTGTGTTAGGTCGGTAGACCTTTGTAAGTCCTAGGTCAGAATCTCCTTGAACTTTAAGTCGGCATCTTCTAAGGCCCCTTAGGTCGGTAACTTGGTCGAGTCATTGAGTCGGCATTACTTCAAAGCGTTAGGTCGGCACACTCTTAGCAGTTGGGTCGGCAGACGATGTGAATGGCTAGGTCGGCAACAAGCTAAGGCTATTGAGTCGGAACTTCCTTTGAGCCTTAAGTCGGTCTCCTTCTCAAGCCTTTTAGGTCGGTATCTATCTTAAACCTTATGCAATTAGGTCGGTCTTCCGTGCTAAGATATTAGGTCGGCACCCCCTCGCTAAGTCGGCAGAATGTTAGGTCGTCTATCATTTTGGATCGGTGACCCACGGCCGAGGCGGGGTTAACATTTGCCCCTCGAAACATACGCCTAATAGTTAGGTCGTATGCTTCGATATCCTTTAACCCGTTCCTTTTTAGATCGGTAGGTCGTACGCGACCTAACATTTGGTCGGCCTATGTCCCTTCAGTCCCTACCATAGTGAGATATAAATCGTCCATTTTCTTCTTCCTTCTCATTACCTATTTCTTCGATTCCGCCATTAAAAATCTTCCGGGCTCAAAAAAGACGATTTAATTCCAATCAACTACTGAAAACATCTGCTATTCATTGCGTAAGCGATTTCATTCTTTTTTCGACCATAGATTACCATTGATTCGTGAATTCTGTTGCCTAAACTCGAATCGCCTCCCTATATGACGCTCCATCACGAATCTCATCACGTTTATAGCTGATGCAGCCTAGGTTACTCAATCCGGCTTCAGATGATCGCTGATACAACGAAGGTGATTTATCACCTTAGGCTCGATGATCTCTGATGGCAGGGTATTGGATTTGTGACAACTTCGAACTGTTGTATTGGGTGATTCGATAGCATGAATGAAGGCTGTTGTTGATGGAATGGTTATCGGGTTAATGGGTAGATGGAGTGTGATGTTGGTTCGGGAGCGAGTCAGTGATTTTGGGTGGCTTATCCTTTAGCCGACCTGGCTCTTAGCAACCTTAAGTCGTGGCTGAGATAGTGCTTGAAGAACACTTGCCGATTTAAACTTTAAGGCCTGAATCGTGACCGAGTTAATACTTGGAAAAGTTCCTGTCTTTCGGACCGGAGCTTACATTCTTATCTCTCCCTTGCGACCTAGAGGACTGAGTTGCCAAATTAAAATGCTTAGACTCTGACCCGCTACCGATCTAGCCTTATCTCGCGAAAAACTTTTGAACCGTAGCCGACTTAATACTTGAGCTTTAGACGACTTAATACTTGAGCTTTAGACGTGTTATCATTTAGGAGCATAGACCCACTTTGAGCATTTGTCTTGAGCTACCGAACTATATTGTTTGAATTTTGAACTGCCCCAACTTTAAACTTGCTTGAATCTCATTGTATTATTTCACAGGCCGCATTAACTTATAAGCTGCTAACCTGCTGAAAATAACAAACAAAGAAAACCAAGGCGAAAATACTGCCATTGATTGCCCACGTCAGATGACAGATTAGTCGAAACAAGACAAGCAACTTAAATATATTGCATGAAATGTTTGTGAATCAATCAATTAAAGTTAAACATTAATGCAAAGTATCAACAATCTGGACTGATTTGTCTGCATCAACATCATACTTGTATATTTAGGCTTAAAACAATAGTCCCTGGATTTCATAACTAACAAATGCTTGCTAGTTTTTATTCCAGTTATATTTGTTCACTGCTTGATTGATTTTACACAACACTTCACACACTTTAGGAAACGTGCACCTTCATGTTTGAATACCCAGTTGTTTATGTAGAATGACTTCCCACCGAGAAGAAGAAGTGGTAACTCAAGAGGAAGAAACTTTTCCGATAGCTGTTCCCATAGAGAATCCTCCGGAGAGAACCTCAACTATTCTAACTTCGAGAGCGTTTGTCCAGCTGCGCACTCAATTTGGCTTTGCTGAAAGTGATGTTCTTCTCCCTGGGCCAAGTGATACTGCTGACAATCCTCCCTATGGCTTTGTTGCAGTCAATCGCCAAATGTGCTTAAGTGGGGCGATTCCTCCTTTTAACGACTTCCTTCGAACTCTTCTCCTTCGGTTGACAATCTCTCCGTTTCAACTTCATCCCAATGGCTATGCCATCTTGACGAGGTTATGTGTTTTGTTTAGAAGAACCCTCGATCGCCTACCGAGTTTTGAAGAAATTCGTTATCTGTGCTCGTTTGCAAAGAGTAAAGATCATCCTTCCCTCATTATTGTGAGAAGTGCCAGAAACCGCAAGCTCATTTCCGATCTTACTGAAAGCGTTCATGGATTTTTGAACCAGTTTTTCTTTGCCCGCTGTCCCTCAGGGTTTTATGCCATCTGGAGAGTAGGAAGTAAGATTAGTGTTTCTATTTTTTCCGTTTTGAAACTTTTTCGAGATCGAACTTTCAGTTGCTAATTTCATTCTTTGTTCCTTTCAGCACTTCCTCTCCCTTCTAGAGATCCAATTCACAAGCAAGTTTTTGAGAGGTTGAGTGCCGTGGCCACAAAAGAGAGGAGCATAAAATTTCTGTTGAGGGATGAATTTTTACATCAACATGGGCTTCTACACACTTCTCGCTCTATGCATGCTCATGAAGTTCCAACGGAAGTCCCCGATTCTCCGATAAAGACTCCTGAATCTTCGCTGGTGAAGTGCTCCACTTCTGTTGATGTTGCGGGGCCATCTGGTAAACTTGCCCCGGTTATCGAGGAAGAAGAGCCTCAGGGATCCTCTCACCATTCACAAGAATCTGGTGAAAAGGCTAAGAAATCCAGTCCTGTCAAGCAAAGCAGGGACGATACCTTCGAAGGATTGAGCGACCTCTTCGCTACTTCACAAGAGATCTTCAAAGATGACCCTACTACCGCCGGGATTTCTTCTTCAGTAGTTGAAGCTACTTCTATTTTGCAACAGTCGTCGTCGACTCAAGAGTTGACGTTAACTATTACACCCACAACCACTCCCCAAATAAAGAGTGGTTCGTAGATGAATGCGCGTAGTTTGCACAACACACACACTTAGAATTTCTCATCACTTCTATGCACTTATCTTCTTGCACTTTAAAGATTTCTAAAGCTTATTATTTTAATTCCAGATTCTCCTATGGGGCGCAGCGGCTCGTACTATGACGATTTCCAGCGCTACGGGAGGCGTAGCCAGTATGATTACAGGCGTTACCTTCCTTCTTACAGAGAGTCGGATGAAGAGAGGGCTGCCCGAAAGGCTCATGAAAGGAGGATTGAAGAAGAACATCGTGAAAGAAGGGAGAGAGAAGAGCGCCATGATTCTTGGCAAAAAGGCGATGACTCCCACAAGAGAAAATCTCATGACGATCGAGGAAAAGGTCACATGAGTGAAGACTTAAGCAAACGAGCCCGTTACAGTGAAAAGCAGGCCTCTACTACTCCTGAGAAAGTTACTATTCCTGCCTCGCTCGACATTCCTTCTGACTCTCCCGCTCTTGGGAAATCAGATATTCAAACGATAATTAGCAGGCCCAAATTTCACGTTGGACCGGGTCCTGCCACTCTGCAGAGCCGATTTCCTCAATGGTGCCTTAAGGGGGTGAGGTTCGACCTAGACTTGGTCCCCATCGACAAGTCTGCTATGTTGCGCAATCTTGATGCCGTCAAGCTCGATATCGAGAGGATGTCAAACTGGCAGAAGCTTGTCGATGAGCTTCAAAGAGTTAACCGTGCCAACATAGAGGCCATGCTTACTATGGAAAACGATAAGGCCGAATGGCAAAAGGTCGTTGAGCAACACGACACCGAAATGAGGAACATTGCTTCTTACAATGAGGAGCTTGAAGCAAAAGTCGAGGAATTGAAACATGAGCTTGCTGCTTCCTCTACTTCCTATTCTCAAAAAGAAGAAGTGCTCCTGAAACAAGTGAGAGACGCTCACGCTAGCCAAAGGGATGCCGAAGATAGGCTCGAAGTACAAAAAAGAATCAGTGAAGGCTATGCTACTGATATCGCTGAGCTCCGAAAGAAAAACAACTCCCAGGAGGCGGAGATACAAATGCTTAAGCTTCAGCTTGCCAAAACTGAAAGGGAGCGTGATGAGGCTGTCACCGGCAGAATCGCAGCCGAAGAATCTCATGAGGCGACCAAAAACAGCATCAGCTCAACATTATTCGACTTCTACTTGCACAGCGTCTTGGGGCGTGGAAGCCTTGCCTTTCTAGGCCCCAAGTATGAAATCACACTGGCTGAAGTTTGGGAGACAGCACTTGATATGCTCGGTGGTAAAGGTGCTGGATATGCTGAGTCAGCCCTTGAAGAGCATTATCTTGATGACGAAGCCCGTGCCGCTCTTGCCAAGGGTAAGGAGCAGCTTGCCAGAGCGCGGGCCGGGATGGCGGAAGAGGAGCGTTTTGAAAAAGAAGTACCGCCTACCATCTCCGAACATCCTCTAGTTTCTCCCGAGGTGGACATTACAGGCCCTAGTGCTCATTTGCCGCCTCCTACAAGAACTGGGGTAATCACCCCTACTGATGAAGAGGCTTTGGAGGACATTGGGGCTCAGAATTATGAGATTGAACTGACAAAGCCAATATCTTCAGGTAATTTCGAAATTGGTCCGATTCAGGTGGATTGCCTGCTTATTCCTCAAAAATTTGATGAGCTTCTCGATTACCTCTTGAATCTCGATGAACCCATATCTCCCTTCTTTCGGGAAGATACTAACATTTTCAATTTTTCTTCTTCTGCAGTTGAAACAACAAGTGCCGTGCAGACTTCGCCTTCTCTGGTTATTCCTCCTCCATCTCTTCAGGTGACTCCTCCTTCTGCTTCGCAACCTGGGTCACAATAGGAGAAAATTGAGGCTCTTCATGGTTTGGATGACCCTGTTGCCTCGCAGGAGCAAAAAGACGAGGGACTCGAAGGAGGCGAGATCTCTCCGGAGCGGACTCCTTCTGACGACGTAGTTTTGTCCGCTCTCGTTACTCCGGGGAGTGAGTCTTCTTCGCAGAGAAGAAAGAAGCATGGGACATCGAAGAGGAGGGGGAAGAAAATTATCACCACTGAAGAGGAACCGGAAATTGCGCCAGTTGTACCTCCCTCCCCTTCTTCCCTTATGCCTTCAGACCAACCTGGAAGACCCGAAAAGCTAACCACTCGGCCGGGTAAAGGGTCTAAAGGCGGCAAGAAGAAATGAAGAGTTGAGCTTTTTGATTCCTTTTTTGTGTAATGGTCGGATGTTGTGCAGGCACCGGCCCCTGCTTCTTATTTTGAAACCTGTATCTGCAATATATGCAATTGAATAAAATGATTCTTTATTTGTACAGACTTTTGTTTGAATTTGAGAATGCATTTATTATTCATTTTTGCACAAGTTCTTTTTTTTTTTGCACAAGTTTTATTTATACGATGTTGCGGTGAGCTTGTGGTATGTTGTTTGAGCGTACTTTACCGACATAGTTATACCGCTTTGTATGTAACTATACCATGTTGCCCCTATACCATGAGCTTACTGCAATATCGTATACTTTAAGGGGACTTGCACTCTCGTTTTCTAAAGAATAATTACTTCATTCTCGAGAAGAATTTTCGTAGAGTGCAACTTCCTTCATATAAGTTTCTACGCTTTGTCCTTCGAAGAAATAACTTTCTCTTTTTGCGTATGTATATATTTTGCCAAGTGAATTCTTCTATGTGGCAAAGCGGACCTCTGAATGTACTTTAACCCCCCCCCTTTTTTTTTTTGAGGAAGATCATTCTCCGTAATAGGTAAATTACTCTTCCTTTGGAAGTTAAAGTATGCTCTTGATGAGGTTCTTCTTTTTTTTTTATATATATAGAAAGTTGTACCTCTGAGGAGGGATTTTTCACGTTTCATCACTTGGAAGTTTTATTTCAATCTCGGTGAAACGTGTGCCTCCAAAGAGTTATGCCTTAGAAATCCTTTTCACGTTTCAACACTTGGAAGTTTTATTTCAATCTCGGTGAAACGTAGGTTTCCGAAGAGGTCTTTCTTCTTAATTGCGCCTCCGAAGAGGTCTTTATTTTGTTTGCATTTCAACTCTGGTGAAGTGAAACTCCGAAGAGCGGCCGTTACACTTCAACTCCTGGTGAAATGTGCCTCCGAAGAGGTCTTTCTTTTGTTTGCATTTCAACTCTGGTGAAGTGAAATTCCGAAGAGCGGCTGTTACACTTCAACTCCTGGTGAAATGTGCCTCCAAAGAGGTCTTTCTTTTGTTTGCATTTCAACTCTGGTGAAGTGAAATTCCGAAGAGCGGCTATTACACTTCAACTCCTGGTGAAATGTGCCTCCGAAGAGGTCTTTCTTTTGTTTGCATTTCAACTCTGGTGAAGTGAAATTCCGAAGAGCGGCTGTTACACTTCAACTCCTGGTGAAATGTGCCTTAGAAAGGGTTTTCATCGCCTGGAAGTTACTCTCTCATGGTTGGCGGGTCATGACTCCTCCAATCTTTTTTGTTGAGTAGAGAACTTTCTTTTTTGTGGTGTATGACCCATTAGAGGTCTTTTATCCTCCGAAGAGTTGTGCCTCCGAAGAGGACTTGTGCTGCTGATGGTAGCTTTGGTTGTTCCTCTGTTCACTTGCTTATGCCTTTTCAGCGATCCCCCTTTTTTTTTTTCCTTTCAAGTTTTCATTCCCCTTTTCTCGCAAGTGGCATATTTAATCCAAGGAAGTGTACTTCATTGTCTGGCAAGTTCGTGAGAACGGGCACTAGCTTCCTAATTGGATGTTTGTTTGTTCAAACAATCTCAATTTATCAGCAAGGGCTCGTTTCTATCGAAATCATTAGCCGTTCAATTGAAGTATTTCCTATCTAGGATTTGAATTCGGGGTCTTTGTGACTTGAAATTTGTTTGTTGAATGATGGTGAGAATCGCTCGGTCTTATTATGCGCAAGTTTTATTTCCATTGTCTGCAAAAATTTAAATCGACATTTCAGCAATACATTTTATGTACTTTTATATCGAAAACAAAGCAAACATATAATAATAATAAGGAACACAAGATTTATAGTGGTTCGGCCATGAAATTGGGCCTACATCCACTTTATATTCTTTCATTATTTACTTGCATCAGTTTCACAATTGCTTTCAATTACAAGAATCATACATTCATAATTCTTTTTACAATGTTTCAACAAAATTTTCAAGTAAAGTATGGACGCAAATGGTTGCTGTTCCATGCCCTTGGAATTTGATCTCCATCAACAGTGGTGAGCTTGAATGTGCCGTCAAGAAGCTTCTGACCTATTACATACGGTCCTTCCCAATTTGGCCCAAACACACCTGTCGCGGTCATAATTCTTTTCAGGACTAGATCTCCAATTTCAAAGCTGCGTTGACGAACTTTGGAATTGAAATGCCTGGCTATCCTTTGCTGATGAGCTGCAACTCTGAGGTTAGCTTCATCTCTTTTTTCATCAAGGAGATCCAGCGCTTCAAGTTGTAGCTTTTCATTTTCTGCTTGATTGAAATGGATTCTTCTGTGTGAAGGGACCTTTGCTTCAACCGGAATCATTGCTTCCGATCCGTATGCTAACGAAAAAGGAGTATGCCCAGTCGCAGTTTTGTGAGTAGTTCTGTATGCCCATAGTACAAGTGGTAGTTTATCGACCCAACCACCTTTTGCTCTTTCGAGTTGCTTTTTGATGGTTGATTTGATGATCTTGTTCACTGCTTCCACTTGCCCGTTTGCCTGCGGATGAGCTACTGCCGAAAAGCTTTTCTGGATTTTGAATTGTTTGCAAAAATCCTGGAATTCCTCGCTTTCAAACTGAGTACCATTGTCCGTGATTATTTTCTGAGGCACACTGTATCTGCAAATGATATTCTTGGTCACAAAGCTTATCATTTTCTTAGAAGTGATAGTAGCCAATGGTTCAGCTTCTGCCCATTTAGTAAAGTAATCAACTGCAACAATAGCATATTTAATCCCTGATTTAGCAGTTGGTAGCGGCCCAATGAGATCCATTCCCCAAATTGCAAACGGCCATGGACTGATCATCTGTGTGAGTTCGGTAGAAGGTGCTCTTGGAATTTTGGCAAATCTTTGGCATTTGTCACATTTTCGGGAGTAATCTGCAGCATCTCGATTAATTTCTGGCCAAAAATATCCGTATCGGAGAATTTTCTTTGCTAATGTTTGACCACCTGAATGATCACCACATTCTCCTCCATGCACCTCAGCTAGGATTGTTTTGGACTCTTCCCGGGATACACATCGAAGCAATGGCATTGAGAATCCCCGTCTGTACAATCGGCCATCCTGAATTACATAGCGAGAGGCTTTCCTTAGTAGCTTTCGTCTTTCTATCGAATTTTCTGGCAGAGAACCTCTGAGTAGGTAGTCCAGTATTGGAGTCATCCATGACTCTTGTTCTTGAGATACATTCATAATCCAGTCTATATCCATCTCGTCTATACTTGGTGCTGAAAGGACTTCTACAGGGACCAATCCCAATAGTTGAGCTTCACCAGAACTTGAATACTTTGCGAGGGAATCTGCCTTCATATTCTCTTCCCGAGGAATGTGGCTTATTGAATAGTGATCGAGTTCACATAGGAGTTCCCAAGCCTTTGACAAGTAGGAAGGCAGGTTTCCACCTTTTGCTTGAAATTCCTTCTTGACTTGGCATACAATAAGCTGAGAATCACTGAAGATTTGTAATGCTCGAATGTTTAGCTCTTTAGCGATTTTCAGACCTGCAATAAGAGCTTCATATTCTGCTTCATTGTTTGTTGAAGGAAATTCCAATCTTAGTGCATAACATAATGATCGACCTTCAGGAGTTTCAAGTACCACTCCGGCTCCAGAACAGTAGTCATTTCTTGCGCCATCAACATACATCTTCCACTGGATTGGGGAATCACTGATCGCTTCATCCTCACCATTATCCTTCTCTGTGAATTCTGCAATGAAATCAGCTAAAGCTTGTCCGTTGATTGCTTTTCGGGGGTGATAAGTGATGTCATATTGACTGAGTTCAATGTTCCATTTTAGAAGGCGACCCGAAGTTTCAGGGCGAAACAGGACTTGCTTTAGAGGTTGATCAGTAAGTACCCTGATAGGATGAGCTTGGAAATATTGCCTCAGTTTCCTTGATGCAACTAGTAGGCAATAGGCGAGTTTTTCCAACTTGGAGTAATTCAGCTCTGCCCCAGTGAGTCTTTTGCTGATATAGTAAACCGGATGTTGAATCCTTTTGTCTTCCCGTATCAGCGCTGCACTTAGAGCATGAGATGATACTGCCAAGTATATAAGAAGATCCTCACCATTGCCTGGCCTAGAAAGTATTGGAGGCGTTTCCATATGACGGATCAACTCATCGAAGGCTTTTTGGCATTCGGAAGTCCATTCAAAATTCTTCTTTCCTTTCTTCAGGGCGTCAAAGAATGGGATGCATTTATCAGTGGCTTTGGAAATGAACCGACTCAGGGCGGCGACCTTTCCGTTGAGACTCTGCAATTCCTTCTTTGTTCTAGGAGCTTTAACTTCTTTCAAGGCAGTAATTTGAGCTGGACTAGCCTCAATGCCCCTAGCACTGACGATGAAACCTAAGAACTTTCCGGACTCGACCCCAAATGTACATTTCAGAGGGTTAAGTTTCATTCTGTATTTCCGGAGGACTGCGAACATTTCTGCTAAGTGTTCAATGTGATCCGCTGCTTTCCTGGACTTCACTAACATGTCGTCGACGTAGACTTCCGTAGTTTTGCCCAATTGCGGTTTGAACATAGCATTAACAAGTCTTTGGTAGGTTGCCCCTGCATTTTTCAATCCGAAGGGCATAACTCTGTAGCAATAAAGTCCAACATCTGTGATAAAGCTTGTATCCTCCTGATCCGGCTCGTGCATCATGATTTGGTTATAACCGGAGTAGGCATCCATGAAAGATAACAATTCATGTCCCGCAGTTCCGTCTACCAGTTGATCGATCCTGGGTAATGGGAAGCAATCTTTGGGGCAAGCCTTGTTTAGATCAGAAAAATCAATGCACACTCTCCATTTTCCATTAGCGTTCTTGACCAACACAGGATTTGAAACCCAATTCGGATATGTAGATTCTTTGATGAAGTTATTTTCCATGAGTCGATCAACTTCTTCTTTTAATGCTGCTGACCTTTCTGGACCTTGGGTTCTTCTTTTCTGTTTAACTGGCGTAAACTTTGGGTCAATATTCAGAGCGTGTACTGCAACTTCTGGGGATATTCCACACATATCGGCATGAGTCCAAGCAAAGACATCCAGATTTGCTTTCAGGAAAGATATCAAGATATTCTGAATTGACACATTAAGCTGTGAACCCACATTTAACACCTTATTTGGGTCCTTCGGGTCAACAGGTACTGGAACTGTCGTTTCCACCGGTACCACTCTATTCTCCCCTGCACTGGCTTTTCTGGGATCCATTTCTTTCGGTGCCCCGCTGTGATCGCCAGTGCAGGGTCCGCCCCGTAATTGCTACAAGGCTGGTTCTTTGATGCGGACTGGGGTTGCCGCATCCTTCCCCATTTCTCTTTTTCTTGACTCTCGCAGCTCTGTCAAATAGCACTCTCGCGCAGCATTTTGATCCCCTTTTATAACTCCTACTCCATTGTCAGTAGGGAATTTAATAGTGAGGCACCACGGGGCTAGGATAGCTTTGAATGCTGCGAGTGTTGGACGGCCAAGAAAAGCATTATAAGCAGAAAACTCATCGACAATCACAAATGTTTGCTTGCGGACCACTTTCCTTTCTGCTTCTCCAAGTTCTACAAGCAGATCGATGGTCCCAATTGGTTGTTTTGGCTCCCCAGTGAAGCCAGCGATCTTCTGTGATGAGGCTTGTACATCAATCATAGGGATTTTCATCTGGTCAAATGTCTTCTTGAAGAGGATATTACATTATGCTCCGCAGTCAATGAGGACTCTTCTGACAATGGCCGGTCCAATACCAGCCGAGATGACCAAGGGATCTAGGGTAGGAGCTTCTATACCTGTGGAATCTCTGGCTCTGAGAACAATATCATCGCTGAAAGTTTTCTGTTGTTTCAGGGGCGTAGTGTCTTCTAAAACAAAGACGTCTTCTTCGGCTGGAGCATATTTCAAAGCCCTGGAATATCTCTCCATCTCACCCCAGCTCTTGCCAGCTGGGTGAGGCCCTCCTGTAATGACATTGATAACGGGCCTTCCAGATTAATGTCCCGTAGCTTTCTCACCTGTCCTAGGCTGATGAACAGGAACCTGTTGCCCCTGACTTGACGATGCAGGATTGTTGCTATTTTTCTTCACGAATTGCTGCAGTTTGTTTTCTCTTAGCAACTCTTCAATCAGATTTTTCAACTGGCGGCATTCATCAGTCTCATGACCGGGTTGATTGTGGAAGCGGCAGAATTTCCCACTCTGTATGGCTTTTTTCCCGGTTCTCAAAGGGATAGGTTTAGGGAAATCGACGGAATCTTTAGTGGCCAGGTAGATGTGCTCCGGTGTATGTGATAATGGAGTATATTCTGATGGCTTGAAGGATCGGGGCTTCTTCAGATTACCCTATTTCTTCCCATTATTATTCTCCCTTTTTTGCCCCACCGATTCATTCTTGCGTGGAGCGACAGTGTTGTCTTCTGCTTTCTCCAACACTGTCTTTACTGGTAAAGGACGGCTTTCCAAGCGAATGAATTCATCTGCTTTTTTGTAGAACTTTTCGAGAGAGGTTGGCTCCTTCATATTTAACCATTTCCCAAATTCGCTTGACTTATCAATAGCCCTCATCAGATAAGTCAATATCATTCGTGGTTCAGCATTGTCCACCTCAGCCAGTGCTATATTAAAGCGGTTCAAGAAGGATCTGATAGACTCACCAGGATTCTGCTCTAAACTCGATAGTGACATAATGTCCTTGGCCTTCGAAGCATATAGTCTAAACTGCTCCTTGAATTTTCTGGTCAAGTCTGAAAACTAATCGATAGATCGGACTGGCAACTTGGTGAACCATAGTAGAGCCACACCTTCCAGGTATACGGGGAAATATCGACATTTTATTTCGTCAGAGGCCCTGGCACCTGTCATGTGCCAATCATATTTATACAAGAACTCATTCGGATCACTTGTCCCTTTGTAAGCTGGAATAGTCGGAGGGACAAACTTCCTTGGAAATTTCGCCTTCAATATTTTTTCAGTTAACGGAGTTTTACTTGGAGCGAAACCCCATTCCTTCTCATCTTCAACCCTTTGCATACTTTCTTTCATGATCTGCCGGACCATTCCAGAAAGATATTCCTCATCATGCCGAGTTCTAGATCCACCAGCCTCAGGAACTGCCTGCTCAAAGGGACTAGTAGCCCTTTCAGGAGCATTCCTTTCACTAACATCATGAATGTTGCCAGCACAGTTCCTTTCATTACAAGCTGGTTGATTGTTTGCCCCAAGTAAATCGTTCAATTTATTCAGAATCAGAGCATTCTGGGCACTTTGAGCCTCTAATTGTGCATTTTGGGCGTTTATCTGCTGGTTTAGCCCTAGAATCACAGCATCCAACTCCGCTTTCGTAACTCCAACAGACGGAGTGGGTTGATTAGGTACAGGGGAAGCGGAGGTTCCCTCTTGAATGTTTCCAGATCTGATAGATCTACTTTTCCTTCCAAGAGCCATAATCTCAGATAGACTTCTGGTTTTTAAGGAAATTCTTTCTTCAAATCTCTGCGAAGCAATGATGACAGTTTTCCTGAGTTCAATTCTCAGTGAAAGCACCAAAAATATTAACGCTAAAATGTGAACGCTAACACCCCGGTGTGTGAAGTGTAGTTGTGAAAGCACCACCCGATAGATCGGGAAAGAATTACAAGCAAGTAATAGCAGAAAAGCAGTAAACAACAACGATTTTATAGTGGTTCGGCTTAAGGGTATAGCCTACGTCCACTCTAAGTACTTTTATTAATAATCCCGTTACAAGCTGATACAATTCTTCTCAAGTACAATATACTTCAAGTTACAAGTGATTTGGAACAAGTCTTAAGCTTCAATGTCGATTAAAGTCCTTAAATTCATGTTGAAGATGTGTGGTTTCTTCGTGAATTTCTTTGATGTATTCCTCTAATCTTGAAAGCTCTAAGTGTTGATGAAGTTCTCAATGCAGCAAGGTAACGGTGTATGAAGAGAATGTGCCAAAAGTCCCTTAAGTGTTGGAGGTAGTCGCGTATTTATAGGGATTCTGGGCTGGAATTACTGCCAAGTTCTAAGTCGTGGCCGACTTAGTATAAGTCGTGGCCGATTTACCGAGCCAAGTCCCCGGCTTAATAGAAGCAAGCTTGTCTGAATTCATATCATCTGTCTTAAGTCGTCGCCGAGGTAACGTGCCGCACGTTCAACTGTTGCACTACTTCTTCCTTCATATCTCTAGGTCGGTTACGACTTATCACAAGCCATAGGTCGGTTACGACTTACCGTAAACCATAGGTCGGCCGTGACTTGGGTGTGGACAACTTGTTCTTAACAGTTATGTCGGCAAACAACTTGAGTCGTTTAGATCGGTGATTGTGTTAGGTCGGTAGACCTTTGTAAGTCCTAGGTCAGAATCTCCTTGAACTTTAAGTCGGCATCTTCTAAGGCCCCTTAGGTCGGTAACTTGGTCGAGTCATTGAGTCGGCATTACTTCAAAGCGTTAGGTCGGCACACTCTTAGCAGTTGGGTCGGCAGACGATGTGAATGGCTAGGTCGGCAACAAGCTAAGGCTATTGAGTCGGAACTTCCTTTGAGCCTTAAGTCGGTCTCCTTCTCAAGCCTTTTAGGTCGGTATCTATCTTAAACCTTATGCAATTAGGTCGGTCTTCCGTGCTAAGATATTAGGTCGGCACCCCCTCGCTAAGTCGGCAGAATGTTAGGTCGTCTATCATTTTGGATCGGTGACCCACGGCCGAGGCGGGGTTAACAATAAAAAAAAGCAATTGTAAAGTGAAGTCCCTTGATTTTTTGAAATTTATTGAAACGATTAATTGTTTGCTTGTACTTCATGGTAAAGATTCGAAAATCAAGGAAAAGTCTAAAGTCACAATTTGGTACCGTTACAACAGGCCTTATTATCGTTTCCGTCGTGTACCGTACTTTAAAAACAGAAATAAATATACTGCGGAGATCATCACGACGAGACGATCAAAATGGTATACCGATATTGGTGGTACGATCATCCTATCAAAAGTGGATAATCGGTACCGAAAATGTTGCAAAAATGTCAGAATTAAGGTAGAAGGAGTAATAGCAGTCCAAATTTGGAGAAACCAAATATGACGTCTCACTCAGAAGATGATTTACAAATTTATTGTATAAAAATATTTAGCTTGGGAAAACATTTTATTATCATCAATTTTAATTGATTTGAATTAAAATAAAACTTTCCCAAGAAAATAAATTTCCATATTTTCATATGAAAATTTATCATTTATTATGTTTAAATAGACGTATTCCAAATATTAAATTTTTATTTCGAAATATTATTATTTAAAATATCAAAAAATTCAACTATTTACGTTATTAAAATCTGTAAAAAAGTTCAGGTCGTTGCACTCTCCCTCACTCAAAACTTTTTATCCCCGAAAAGGAATAAGGTCGGAGAATAGAACAACCAGAGAGAAAAAATAGATTGAAATACCAAATACAACAAATAAATTTAAATCCTTATAAACTACATTCATTTTAAAATTGTTTTACATCCAATTAATTGATTCCAATTCATTTTATTTAATCAATCAAATTTATAGTGTTCACATTTAACTGATTTCATTCCCAAATATTTTATTCAATTGATTTATTTCTCATTTATTAACATTTATTACAAAAAATTTCACAACAATTTTTTTTTTGGTTTACTCATTTATTTAATCTATATGATCAACCATAACAAATTTCACCTCAACATTCAACTTCAACTATTCAAAATCATCTAGATTTAGATTTTAAATAAATTAATATTCAACGGTTTGGTTCAATCCATTTTATTCAATTAATAAATAGTCATTCAATTGAAAATTGATTTTCTTCCATTTTATCAACATTTCTTTCAAACAAGTTAATTTTTAAATTAACTCATTTATTTTGTTCATTTATCTTCAGTTGAATGGTTCCACTAAAATTCAAATTTCAATTACTTAATCAATATTTCCTCTTAATTTATTTAATTATTTCACCTATTATATTTTACAACATACATTAGGTGTATACATTTTATAACCATATATTGTTCAACAAATAATTTTTTCCCTTTTTATTCCCATCTATTTTCCTATTTTTATTGGTAAGTTCACTTAACAAAATATCTTTTTGATATCCTATTGCTTATATAATAGCGTATACTATCCAATTACGTTCTAATTGTATTTAAACATTTCTAGATAAGTTATATTTATGTTTCAGAGTGTAATTAAGTACTATGTAAATTTTCCTTTTATTTACAACATTTATATTAAGCCAGATTTTAGTTTGAACAATTTATTACTTAAGTTTTCTTCCTATACAATTATATCCTAACATTTAACTTTTTGAATATTTTTGGCAAGTTATATATATTAGAATGCAATTTAGTGTTATATAAATAAGTTTGTGCAAATTGATTATTTTAGGTTGGTTTAATTCCATTTATTACTTTATGATGCAGCGTAGGAAGCAAATTCGATGATGTAAATTGAATCCGTCCAGGATCTCACACGATTAGCGGAAATAATCGGTGAATCGATGATAAATCGATGAATTTAATAATACCGTAAGGCCCAAATCCGTTGATCACGAAGATACCGGACTTTAACAATCTTCGACACGTTGATCGCGCACGATACCGTGAGAGAAGATCTTCAATTCTTCGAACGTTGATCAAGCGCACTTGATTCCGTGAATTGGTTTTAACAATCGTTGATTCGAGCGCACTCGAATGCCGAAGGTGGAGATAGGAGATAACACACAACTACCAATTTTAATGGAGGCACAAAGCACAAACCAATTTTTTTTTCAAAATTCAACAACCTTTACAAATGACTCAACTCGCCTATTTATAGGCTTACAACTCTCCCTAGGTCGTTACGCAACCTACGACTTAACCCAGGTCATTCACGACCTAAAAACAACACAACACAAGCATTACAGTATACGACATAACATATTTACATCACATGACTCAGCACATACGAGCTACGACCCAAAATATTTCAAGTACAACTGTTCGCGACCTAAAGTATTCAATTACAACCGATCGCGACCTAAAATATTCAATCACAACTGTTCGCGACCTGATCACAGCGAAGTACCCACGACCTTGCATTTGTTCGCGACCTATAGTGGAGCGATTCAAGCTGGAGGAGCGGCCCATGTATTCGCATCTTGATCGCGACCTAGGGTTTCACGACTTAGGCTAATAGTGCGACCTTCTTCTTCACGACCTTCTTGCACGCGACTTACAGAATTGAGGAAGGAGTTAGGTCGCGTAGTGACATACGATGGCTCGGTGAAGGGTTCGCGACCAAGGGAAGGTCGGCCTTTGATTTGCGACATACGTTAGGTCGCTCGCGACCTAAATATGAAGAGAGATCTTCTTCTTCAACATATGGTGGCGCGATTCAAGGTAAGCGCTGCATCATCCTCCCCTGGTTGAAAAGAATTCGTCCTCGAATTCACGTTCTCCTCTTCAAGCATCTCCCCATAATACGGAATTAAGTGTTTGACATTGAAAACATCAGAAGTATGAACATTATCCGACAGTCTCAACTGATACACATTTTCATTGATCTTCTTGAAGATTTCCACTGGACCAATTTTTCGAGCTTTCAACTTGTTGTAAGTTCCAACTGGAAAACGATCTTTCGTCAAAATGGCGTAAACCAAATCACCTTATCTGAAGTTCACACTCCTTCGCGTCTTATCTACCAACTGTTTATACTTCTCATTTGATGCAAGCAATCGTTCATGAACAACTTTGTGACATTCTTGCAAATCATTCACAAAATCACTAGCTCGTTTAACAACCCCTTTCTGAAATGGAGCTATTGATAAATTCAATGGTCCTTTTGGAATTATTGAATAAACAACCTGAAATGGACTGAAACCCGTACTATGGTTGATAGCATGATTATGAGCAAACTCCGCTTGACATAACTTCACATCCCAACTCTTCAGATTATCCTTCACAAGACACCGCAATAAATTTTCCAGTGATCTGTTCACTAACTTAGTTTGTCCATCCGACTGCGGATGATAAGCACTATTGAAATTCAACTTTGTTCCCACCATCTTCCACAAACTCAACCAAAAATGGCTTAGAAATCTAGTATCCTGATCAGAAACAATAGATTCGGGTAGCCCATGTAATCGGTACACCTCTTTAAAGAATAACTGAGCAACTCGGACAGCATCGGCTATCCTCATACAGGCTATAAAATGTGCCATCTTCGAAAATCTATCTACCACCACATATATAGAATCATTTCCTCACTGAGTTCTTCGCAAACCCAAAACGAAATCCATGCTGATATCAACCCATGGTCTAGAAGGCACGGGTAATGGCATATACAATCTCGCATTTGTAGTTGTCACTTTCGAAACTTGACAAACATGACATCTTTGAACAAACTTTTCAACTTCTTTTCTCATTGACGGCCAAAAATAAGATTGAGAAATCAACTGCAATGTACGATCTCTACGTACATGGCCTTCTTCATGTAATTCCTTCATAATTTTCATCCGTAAACTGCAATCTGGTATACATAATTGAGTTCCTTTGAAAAGAAAACCATCTACCAACACAAACTCATCAGTACTCCCATCCTTGACATTCTCAACAATCTTTGTAAAGTAAGGATCTTCTTCAAACAACTCTGGCAGTAGTTCAAACCCTGTCATTTCAACCTTCATCATTGTCAGCAAATGATTCCTCCTGCTCAAGGCATCAGCTACACGATTCGTCACCCCTGATTTGTGTTTTACAACAAAAGTAAACTGCTGCAGATACACGACCCATGAAGTGTGCCTAGCTGAAATTTTGTCCTGCCCTTGCAAATGCTTCAAAGCTTCATGATCCGTATAAAGAACAAACTACTTCTGAAACAAATAATGTCTCCAGTGTTTCACAGCTTGAATAATCGCGTAAAACTCCACATCATAAGTGCTATATCTCAATTTGGCTCCAGAAAATTTCTCACTGAAATAAGCAACTGGTCTTCCATTCTGACTCAATACTCCACCAATCCCAACCTTCGAAGCATCAGTATTTAACTCGAACAATATCTGAAAATCCGGCAATACTAGAATTGGTGCTGTCGTCAATAATGTCTTGATCTTCTCAAAAGCAACCCCTGCTTCATCTGACCACTCAAACTTCTTTCCTTTCATGCAATCGGTTACAGGTGCCATCACGCTGCTAAAACGTGGAACGAATCTTCGATAAAAAGATACCAACCCATGAAAACTCCTTACTTCAGTAATTGTCTTGGGTTGTGGCCAACTCCTGACAGCTTCCACTTTGCTTTCATCCACTTGAATACCTTCCTTCGACAGAACATATCCTAGAAACAAAATACTGTGCGTCATGAACATGCACTTCTTTGTAGCAGCATAAAATTGCTCTTGTCGTAGAATCAACAGCACTTTTCGCAAATGCTGGATATGTTCTTCCATACTCCCACTATATATCAAAATACCGTCAAAATAAACTACTACGAACATCCCAATAAATGGCCTGAAAATCTGGTTCATCACTCTCATAAAAGTACTAGGAGCATTTGACAAGCCAAACGGCATAACCAGCCATTCGTATAGACCTTCTCTAGTTTTAAAAGCAGTCTTCCACTCATCACCTGGTCTAATACGAACCTTGTGGTATCCACTCTTCAAGTCAATCTTCGAGAACACAACGGCCCCACTCAACTGATCAATCAAATCATCGAACCTCGGCATAGGAAATCTATATCTCACAGTGATCTTGTTTAGAGCCCGACTGTCCATACACATCCTCCACGAACCATCCTTCTTCGGCACCAATAAAGCTGGCACTGCACAAGGACTCAAGCTCTCCTGAACACGCCCTTGTTCTAACAACTCCTCCACCTGCCTTCTTAGTTCCTCATGCTCCTTAGGACTCATCTGGTAATGTGGTCTGTGAGGTATACTGCTCCTGGCACAAGATCAATTAGATGCTGTATATCACTCAACGGTGGTAATTCTTTGGGTAGCTCTTCAGGAAACACATCCTTGAATTCTTTCAACACTGGTTTGACTTCCTCTGGAACTACAACAGATTCAGTAGCTTCACGTCCAATCAACAAAAACACCTCTGGACTCTCCTCTACTTCTCCAACAAACTCCTTCAAAGTCAACAAAGTCTTCAACTCCTCAATCTCTTCTGACTTGCTCTCTCCTTGCTGTCTCTTCTTCGGAACTAAAATGATCTTAACACCTTCAAACATAAAGCTGTAGCTATTGGTTCAACCATCATGTTGCACTGCTCGATCATACTACCACGGTCTTCCCAAAAGCAAGTGACAAACATCCATCCCCACCACATCACACCAGATCTCGTCTTTATACTTCTTTCCAATAGAAAATGGAACATGAACTCGCCTGTCCACCTTCACCTCTCCTCCTTTCCTTAACCACGCTAACTTGTATGGATTTGGATGCTTCTCCGTCTTCAACTTTCTCACAGCTTCGGTAGAAATGATATTGTCACAACTTCCTGCGTCAATCAGAAATTTACAAACCTTTCCCAATATAGTGCATGTCAACTGAAAGATGTTACTCCTCAACCAACTAGCCACTTCTTCCTGCTTTGGTGTCAAACATAATCTCCTCATCATTAAGTTACATCCTTCATCTCCCAACGCGATATCCTGTTCATTCTCCTCAACTGGACTAGAATAACCTTCACCAACATCCTCACCCTCAACCTCAGCAGTCATCGTTCGCTTCTTCAGCTTCGGACATTTATTTCTTTTGTGACCAAATTCCTGACAAATAAAGCATTTGATACTGTTGTTTACCTTTTCCTTTGCAACCTCATTCACAACTGGTTTACTTACAGCTTTAGAAACATTGGAACTCCCACTAGCACCCTTGCTCTGAGTATTGGAACTTGGAAACACACCACCTCCTCGTCTTCCCTCCTTCTCCCAAGCCAATGCTTTCTGGTGCGCTTCAGCTACAGATCTAGGATCAAACATATTCACCATATCCTGTATCTGCATTCTCAACCCTCCAACAAACCTAGCAGTCAATTGTTCCTCTATCTCCATGATATCATTCCTAGCAATCAGTTGATAAAATTCATCAGCATAATCATTAACAGTCTTCGTCCCTTGCCTCAGATTCTGTAACCTCTGATACACGAGTGATTGAAATTGTAAGGCAAGAATGTAGCCTTCATCGGTTTCTTCATCTTCTCCCATGGTTCAATCTTTGATTTGCCCATTCTCTCCCGTGTAAGTTTTGTTTGCTGCCACCATGCCATAGCTCTTCCTCTTAACCGAGTAGCAACCAATTTAACTCTGGGAGACTCGGGAACTTCTTTGAAGTCAAAAATCTCTTCAACATTAGATAACCAATCAAGGAATTCTTTAGCTTGCATACCACCCTTGAATTCTGGAATTTCAGTTTTCATCCCCGACTCCCATCAACGATCATCTTCTACATCCCGGTTTTGACGTCGTACTTGGTCTCGATCTCGATAATGAATGCTTCCTCTGTCACTCTCTTCATCATAATCAAATGTACTTCGATATCGATCTCGACCATCAACATCTCTATGATCATGCATATCTCTTTGACTATGTCTTTCAGCATCACGATACGGTTCATGCTCAAACTCACGTTGAGTTCTTCGTTCTTCATTTCGATAGTCATTGTGATCTCTCCTCATCGAAACTGACGATTCTCTTCTATCTCGATAAGATTGTGGCGACACCGTCCTCGCTTCCGTAACCGATGGCGAAACTCTGTTTCCTCCATGGTTCAAGATTGGTGACCTTCACCTTTGACTTTGATTCATATCGATCATCAATTTCTCCAACTTTCCAATGCCTTCATCAAACTTTTCATTAATACGTTGTTCCATTTGCTCAGCTTCTTGTCTTCTATACACATCTTCAATATTTTGAAATCGGTTAGCACGTCTCGGAGGCATGATTTCCTTAACAAGCTCGGTTCCTTCTCTAGTTAGCTCAAACAAAAAGTGATGCACGATTCCAATACTTCTTCTCTGCTCCGAATAGGCCCGGCTTAGCTATGATTGGCTAAGTTCTTGCTCTGATACCAAACTGACGCAGCGTAGGAAGAGAATTTGATGATGTAAATCGAATCCGTCCAGGATCTCACACGATTAGCGGAAATAATCGGTGAATCGATGATAAATCGATGAATTTAAGAATACTGCAAGGCCCAAACCCGTCTATCACGAAGATACCGGACTTTAGCAATCTTCGACACGCTGATCGCGCACGATACCGTGAGAGAAGATCTTCAATTATTCGAACGTTGATCAAGCGTACTTGATTCTGTGAATTGGCTTCAACAATCGTTGATTCGAGCGCACTCGAATGCCGAAGGTGGAGATAGGAGATAACACTCAACTACCAATTTTAATGAAGGCACAAAGCACAAACCAAATTTATTTGTTCAAAATTCAACAACCTTTACAAACTCGCCTATTTATAGGCTTACAACTCTCCTTAGGTCGTTACGCGACCTACGACTTAACCCAGGTCATTCACGACCTAAAAACAACACAACGCAAGCGTTACAGTATACGACATAACATATTTACATCACACGACTCAGCACATATGAGCTACGACCTAAAATATTTCAAGTACAACTGTTCGCGACCTAAAATATTCAATTACAACTGTTCGCGACCTAATCTCAGCGAAGTACCCACAACCTTGCATTTGTTCGCGACCTATAGTGGAGTGATTCAAGCTGGAGGAGCGGCCCATGTATTCGCATCTTGATCGCGACCTAGGGTTTCACGACTTAGGTGGCAGCGCGACCTTCTTCTTCGCGACCTTCTTGCACTTGACTTACAGAATTGAGGAAGGAGTTAGGTCGCGTAGCGACGTACGATGGCTCGGTGAAGGGTTCGCGACCTAGGGAAGGCTGGCCTTTGATTTGCGACATACGGTAGGTCACTCGCGACCTAAAGATGAAGAGCGATCATCTTCTTCGACATATGGTGGCGCGATTCAAGGTAAGCGCTGCATCATTTTATATATTCCAATTATTTAAACATTTCACTTTATTTCAACAATTGAAACCGCTTCTTAGTATAAATCTGAAGGTTCAAATTTCCGGTTTCACTTTAAACTATTTTGAAATAACTATATATATATATATATAATTTATAAATCAAGCTATACACAAGGAATTTTCAAATCCATTTTTTAAAAATAAAAGTGTGGCAAAGCTACTAAGTGACCTCTCTACTTTGAGACTTGGAAATGAACATCGATGATGCTGCAGTCATCATCGAAATCATTTTCCAACGACCAATGAGGAGAGTACTAATTCACTTCATTTAAAATTTCTATGAAATCGGTTTATATTTGAAAATACTTCCAAAGAATATATTCTTTCAAACGTTAAAAATCAAATTTAGTAAAGTACTAGATATTAAATTATGAAATCCTTTGATTTAGGTTTATTCTATTTTCAATTATAAATCAAATTTATAAAACATTTTATCAAATTCATCTCTTTATAACATCAATAGTAAATGGTTTAGGAAATGTAACAAGTAATAAATGAAAATCTAGTATTATCATTTCTAATAACCGATTTATTCAACAATATAATTTTAGAAATTTATACTTTTATACAAAATATAATCATACAAAATTTTACAAATTTTTGGAACAAAATTGTGTCTTTGCTCTATTCAAGTGATTTGGAATTCCTATTGATAGCGTTGATCAGACGAATCCATCGAAACCTAGAAATCAAACATAACAACTCAAATAACATAATAAAAACATTTATATTAGTTACAAATATACTCCCTCACACAATAATTCAAGAATAAATTTTAGAACAAGGATAGATTTGAATTTTGAGAGACCATAACTAAAGAGAACTCTAACCAGAGGATAGCTCGAAATGAAGATATGATGATTATAAAGAGAGAAAAATGGATAGACTTATATAAATCATGGGCAACCTTAATCTGGTCAACCGTGACTTCAAGAATAGGATCGATGCCGAATTTTGAGGCGAATTGATCTTTTGATTGCCAAAGATAGAGTTCAGGTATTTTCAAAGAGATAGCAGCATCGTAAACCGAGGATTTAGAAATCTTCGGTGAATCAATGCCTGTTGCAAAGGAGTTTCACCCCCTTTGCAATCATATAGTGGAGGTATGGGATGCTCCAGAATAAAATCGTGAATAGGGGGAGACAAGAATGGATTTAAAAATGAATGGAATAGTTCCTAAAATTCAAAGAAAACCGAACCAAAGAGGAAGAAATTCAAGCTCGAACGAAGGCGATTATGTAAATTAAATTTTATTATATGTGTTAAGTTTCGCCTAAACCAGAGCTCTGATTCTAGGTGTAACGACCTGTATTTCGTGCCATTCGCATCCACACATGTCGGACTTGAATTGCTCAAAATATCATATTGTTAATTTTTGTATTTGGCAAAACTCAGCATATAGAGTAAATGAATAATCATAGAATCACAGACACAGAGTAATATAACAATAAGCAGCGGAATAGATAAATAACAGAGTTGAAACAAAATACAACTGAATATCTCGAATACAATGCTGTCTCGAATACAAACTGATGACTAGTCTGAACCAACAAATGAATAGATGAAAGCTAAACACATATAGACGGATCTCCAAGAGAAGCTCCAACTCCAAAGGTGAGTCTCAAATGTTGTGACACTCAGTCTACCCCCGGCGTAAACAAAAACACAAAACACTCGAGTTAGGATTAACATTCTTATATCAATAAATCCAACTCAAGTAAAATATCAACTGAAATACAAGTAACTCAAAGGATGTTTGGGACAACTATCCTCTAAGGATCCATGAAAATATCTACTATATAGTAATATATACTATTATAATATGTCTATAGTAAAGTAAAAATATTAATATAGCGTTAAGGCATTACCCATATCCCCCTTAATACATTTTTATATGTTCCCCTAGTCTATAGAGTACCTTAATTCCTCCGTAAACTGGAAGGCGATCAGAGGGCGCTCCATATATATGGTACAAACCAAGCTCATAGAAGGCACGATAGAGCATGCGATAAGGCACTTGAGGCAATGCCAGGGTAGATGCATCGTTTGTGGATCCGGACTGGTGGTAACGCATGGCAGCTACTACCGCCCACCTCGTGATACACTCCCAAATCAAAGGGTGCACCCAATCACATCACAAAAGCAATAGAATGGTATCGAAGAAATGTGTCCGATAGGAGGAATGATCTCACTTAGACCGGCATGGCTCCTATTTTAGTCGCATCAAGCTGACTCACGGGAGTCAGGGCTACGTAAATACCATATGGAAACAGCGCCAAACCATCCTACTTCACTCTGGAATCTCCACCACGTACTCAGTTGTTAAAGTGGTTTTCGATTTTCGTAGAGAGTATGACAATATCTGATCCCGGTCTCTTTAACAACCAATCATTATTATAACACCACCGTCATTTCAAAATAGATTATACTTCAAAACAAAAACATCATTTCCATTTAAATTTTTTATCAATACGATATCATTTCCATTTCAAATATATCCATTTCCAAAAATTATATCACTTTCAAAGTTATAACACTTTTGAAACCAAAATAGTTGAAATTAACACTTTGGAAACCATAACTTTTTGAAGTCACAATACTTTGGAAACCATAACCTTGAAATCATAACTTCCACCACTTAAATAGTTTAGATATTAGTAATAATGTACAATAAAATAGTTTCATAAAATAGTTTATAAATAACAGTTTATATAAAAATGGTTTATATTAAAATAGTTTACATTAAAATAACTTATAAAGTAAAATATAATTTAAAATTTCTTTATACAATAAAACAGTTTCCTCAAGATTCACAAATCGATTCAAATCAACGAGAATTCCAAAATTCCAATTTAATTCAATCTCAATTCTTCAACTTTAATTCAATTCAGTTTCTCGGTAAATCATTTCAAATTATATTGATTTCACATACAGATTTGAACCACAAAATAAACCATTTCAATTTCAATATATTTCATAGCTTAAAAATTCAAATATTTTCAAAACTAAATATGGTAATTTCATATATATCAAAATTTAACTTTATTATTATTTTGTTTGAAACGTTTACATAGTAAATCCAATATCATTTAAATAAAACCTCGAATTTCAAATAACTGAATATTCCTTCAGTTTATTTAAACTTGAAATATTCATTTAATCATGTTAAACAAAAATCAAGTTATAAAATTATATCTTTTCAAAAATCTCAAATTCAATAATTTTCAAATTGATTTTAATTAAATATAATTCTTAATTAAATACAACTTCAATAAATTCAAATTTATCAATCCAATCTTAACTTATAATATCATTACCATATATTCCTTTCCAAAACCATAGAAATCAATTTCAAAATATTTATATATAGACTAATGGTGTCTGTATATAATTTTCTGTCCTATGGTCAAATGATACGGATATTTATCATTTCAATCCACAACTAAAATATATGTACGTGTATATATTATTTCAACCTGCAATCCCAAATTCAATTCAATGGAAGGTTGAAAGGTTGAGGGAAAGTGGATGAATCCCGATGATGAAGAGATGGAGGGTAGGGTTGCTGATGGGAAGAAACTTCAGGCAAAAATGAGAAAAGGAGAGAAGAGAAAGATGGAGGAGACCGGAAATGAACAGGCTAAAATAAAGCTTTATATATAATATACTTTCATATGAAACCGACAGAGGAAATAAAAAACAAAAGTAATTGTAACCTCAAGTCTCTAAATTTGGTGAAATTTATTAAAGCAATTAATTGTTTTCTTGTGCTGCACGGTAAAGATTTGAAAATCAAGGAAACGTCTAAAGTCACAATTTCGTACCGTTACAATGGATCGTTATTATTGTTTGCATCGCGTACTAGATTTTAAAATACAGAAATAATATATTGTGGAGATCAGCATGACGAGACAGCATGACGAGACGTCAAAATGGTATACATATATTGGTGGTATAATCATCCTATCCGAAGTGGATAATTGGTACGGGAAATGCGGTTAAAATGTCAGAATTAAGGTAGATGGAGCAATAACATTCCTTGGGAAACCAAATATGACGTCTCACTTGAATGGTGATTTATAAATTTATTGTATAAAAATATTTAGCTTTGGAAAATATTTTATTATCATCAATTTTAACTGATTTGAATTAAAATAAAATTTTCCTAAGAAAATAAACTTCCATATTTTCATATGAAAATTTATCATTTATTACGTTTAAATAGACGAATTCCAAATATTAAATTTTTATTTCAAGATATTATTATTTAAAATTTCATAAAAACTCAATTATTTACGTTATTAAAACCTTTAAAATTTTCGGCTCGTTACACGTTTGAAGCAGTTTCAGGTAGAATTAAAACATGAAATTTGAAATGCATAAACAAGAAAGCACAGACAATGATCTGAAAAACTTTTCGCTCAGTTTTGGTATAAAATCAAAAAGTCATGAGTTCTCAAAGTTGAAGCTAGACACAAAACTTCAGACTGAAATATATAGTTTATATTAAATCAAATAAGAACGTAATATGAATCCATATGTTTGCAAACAGCTTATTCATGCTAGAGATGTGAGTTTTTACTCACCATTTATGTTTTTCACTGAAATAGACTTGCAAGCTTGAATCTTTTTGGCTTGATGAAGCTTCACCAACCTGTAGAAGCTTGAGAAAGAGCATGTAGGCAAAGGAAAAGAAAATTACAGACTCAAATTTCTTTCAGGTAAAACAAACAGAGAATTAAATTATTATTTTGGTGAGATTACCTGTTATTCACTTTTGATTTGCCAATACCTCTCTTTGATTTCACTTTAGTTTTTTTAATTTAGATGCAAGATTGAGAATTAAAGTAAGCTTCCATTGTTTTCTTCTATCAGCTTAGTTTTTGGAGAAAGAAGTAAAATGAGAAAAGAAAGAACATACAGTTTCTTTCTCAATTGATTCTAGAAATGGACTTTGGGTTTGAACCCAATATACATTAGCCTATTTGTTAATTACTTAGTAAAAAAACAAGCAATGTTAATCAATGTTCCACTTTAATTCATCCTATTTACATATATTTAACCAAATAAGTTTATTACAACAAATGTTTAGGTTAACTAAGAAAAATATTTTCACAACATATAAAAGATTATTTTAGCTATTTAAAACTATTTTCCATCATTAGAACACCATTTTAATTAAATACATCAATTTACACCTTTTATCACATAAAACATTATTTTTAACATCAAAATTTATACAAAAATGATTTTCTTGCCAATTTAAATACAAAAAATCTTATTAACATCATGTTTTACATCCAAAATTTATGTTAGAACAAAAGTCCATCTTTTTATTTATAAAAAATATGATAATAAATATAAATACTTCATTTAAATTTAATAAAAATTCATATTTGGCAAAAATTTGCAAAATTATTGCATTTTCTCAAATTAAAACCATAAAGTACTCATTTTTCCTCCAAACTAACATAACAAAGTCTTTAAAACTTTATTTTCAACATTATATAACTATTTCCCATATTATTTATTTATTTCCAATAATTAATATTGAAGTAAACCCTTTATCTCACTTAATTAATTCAGTTAATCCCCAAATCAACATATTACCGTACATCGCAATTTATTACCAATCAAACCATTTATTGTGATGACATAGAATTTTGAACGTTTGAAATTGAAATATTTAATTGATTTTAAATATTTGGAACTTAGTTTTAACTTGAATTTCAAATGTATTTGTTTATGTGGTAATTTAAATAATTGAATTTAATAATTGAAAACTGAATAAATCATTGAATTGGTAATTTTGAACTTGTTAAAAAAATTTAAAAGCTTATAAAATTTATATAATGCCCCATCCTAAGACCCACCTTAGTAAAGAGAATTAACGAGTGATTCCATTTACTAAAGCGGAGAATAGGGCTAGTTAAGAGCGACCATCTATAACTGTGTCTTAAACATCTACTGAATACGTTGATAAATGCAATATAAGTTTTCTTTTCTATCTCAATAGATCGACATATACTGTAAATGCTTAATCCAAAACTATAGGTGGTTGACGGATCTATCGGAACAAAATACAATAACTAAATGTAAAGCACATCACAGAACAGTAATCGACATCATATATATGCATATACACTGATACATGTTTAGTACAATACAATATGAATACAATAAAGGTGGTATTTGACCACACCATATACATCAAATCAAATGTAAAAACGTCAGAGTATGCAGAAGAAATAAACTACTCAAGTGAAAGAAGAGATGATATCCAACACCAACTTCAAGCTAAGTCCAATAGATGATACCTGTTAACGCTCAAATTTAAACGCTAACACCCTGGTGAATAGGATGTGATTGTGAAAGCACCACCCGTTCGTACGGGAATCAGAAATAAGCAGAAAGTATGCAGAAAAACAGTAAGAGACACAGTATTTATAGTGGTTCGGCTTATAATCCAGCCTACGTCCACTTTAATCTTTTTATCACTAGTTTGATTACAATCCTTTACAAGATCTTTCAATTACAACACACTTCAAGTTATAGGATATGTAAAACAAGTGGCTCAAGCTTTGATGTTGACGATCATCTTCAAATCCATGGTGAATGTGGATGATTCCTTCATGGAGTTCCTTTAGAAGTTTGTTGGATCTGAAAAGATTTGAAGTAGTCTGGAATTCGGCAGAGTAATGGCGCTTGAAGAGAATCCAAAAAAAAGTCCTTTTAATGTTGAAGGTAGGGTGGTATTTATAGGCAAAGATTATGGACTTAGGCTCGGTCTTAACTCCTCACCGACCCAGTTAAGTCGCAGCCGGCTTATAGGAGCCCTCACATGATCAAGCTGCGTTGGATTTGCACAAGTCCAAAGTCGTTACCGGGTCAAGCTAGGTCGTAGGTCGCCCCCTCTCTCTGATGCATGGCCTCCGACTTAAATGGGAAGTGCATGTTTAAATAGGTCGTTACCGATTTAAAGAATTGACGAGCTAAACGTGAACTAACTCCCCTTCACTTGCCCAGGTCGCGCACGTCCTAGCACAGACCATGGGTCGGTCACGACACAAGTGTAAGTCGCGAACTTGTTCCACTCAGTTAGGTCGGTAAGCATGTTAAGTCCTTAAGTCGGATCGAATTAGGTCGGCAGCTTCATTAGGCAGTTAGGTCGGCGTCATGTTAAGTCGGATCCCTTGTCATTTCTTGAGTCGTTAGGCCAGTTCCTTCTGAAGCACTAGGTCGGCACCTATGTGAGGGCATTGGGTCGGCAAGTCATGCGAATGGTTAGGTCGGCCTGCTTTTTAAGCCTTAAGCAGTTAGGTCGGTATGTCCTTTAGATCGGCAGACCCTGCACAATTCTTACTCAGTTAGGTCGGCATCTCTTGGGTCGGCGCCATCTCCACACACTAGACCTGCTGAGTCGTAACCGAGATAGGGTTAACATCTGCCCCTCGAAGTATACGCCTTAGACTTAAGTCGTGTGCTTCGAAATATCTTAGCTCGGCTTCTCTTAGGTCGGTAGATCGCGTACGACTTACCAGTTAGCGTTGTTTAACATTCCTTCACCATGAGATATAAATTAGCCCCCTTCCTCCTTTTTCTTTATTCAAACCCTTGCTCAATTCCGCCATTAAAGCACCCTCAGATCTTAAAGGCAACTTTATTCAATCGATCACAAATAATCTCTGCTACGCATCGTGTAAGTGGTTTTCCTGATTGTAATTTATTGCCGATTCACATTTCTTGTTTGTTAGAACTCGAATCGCCTCCTTGCACCGAATCGCCTCCTTGCACGACGCTTCATTATGAACCCCATCGTATTCATAGTTGATGAAACTTAGGTTATGAAGTTTTGGCTTCAGATTGGTCGTTGAGGCGATGAAGATGGTTTATCATCTTAAGCTCGATTCCGAATTGTTCAATTGGGTGATTCGGCAGCATGAGTAGAAGTGGGTGTTGAAGGAATGGCTGTAGGGTTATCGGGTTTAATGCTGTGGGATGTTGGCTCGAAGGCGAGTTAGTGGGTTTAGGTGGCTTAGCCTTCGACCGATCTAGCTCTTACACGACCTTAAATCGTGGTTGAGATAATGCTTGAGAGAATTCCGCCGACCTAAACATTAAAGCTTAGATCGTGACCGAGTTAAGACTTGGAGAAATTCCTGCCCTTCGACTTAGAGCTTGCCCTCTTATCTCCCCCATGCGAACTAGAGGAAATGAGTCGCCAAGCTGAACCACCTAGATTCTGACCCGTTACCGACTTAGTCTTATCTCGCATGAGAATTTTTTGAACCGTAGCCGAGCTAACACTTGGGCTCTGGACGTATTGACACTTAGAAACATAGGCCTTCTTCAAGTATTTTGACCCGGACTTCCGACTAAGTTGTTTACATTTTGAACATTTTGAACTGTCCTAGCTTCAAGTTTGCTTGAATTCCATTGTGTTACTTTACAGATCATTCTCATTTTTAAGCTGTAAACCTGTCGAGAATAACAAACAAACAAAGAAAACCAAGGCGCATATACTGCCATTGACTGCCCGTATCGAATGACAGATTAGTCAAGACAAGATGAGAGACATGAATATATTGCATGAAATGCTGTGAATTAATTGATTATAGTAAAATATTAATGCAAAGCATCAACAATTTGAACTGATTTGTTTGCATCAACATTGTATTTGCATATTCAAACTCAAAACAAAGATTCCTGGTTTTTATAACTAACAAATGTTTGCTAGGTTTTATTCCAGTTACCTTTGCTTATTGTTTGATTGATACTTGTACAACACTTCACACACTTTAGGAAACGTGCACCTTCATGTTTGAATATCCAATTGCTTGTGTAGAATGACTTCCCATCAAGGAGAAGAAGCAGCAAGTCAAGAAGAAGAAACTTTCCCGATAGCTGTTCCTATACAGAATCCTCCGGAAAGAACTTCGACTATTCTATCTTCGAGAACATTTATTCAGTTGCGTACTCAATTCGGCTTTGCTGAAGATGATGTCATATTTCCTGGACCGAATGATACTGCTGACAGACCTCCTTATGGTTTTGTCGCGGTTAATCGTCATATGTGCTTAAGTGGGGCGATCCCACCTTTCAATGACTTTCTTCGAATTCTTCTTCTTCGGATGTCAATTTCTCCGTTCCAACTTCATCCTAATGGTTACGCTATCTTGATGGGGTTGGGTGTTTTGTTCAGAAGAAATCTTGACCGACTGCCGAGCTTCGAAGAAATTCGCTACTTATGCTCGTTTGCAAAGAGCAAAGACCATCCTTCTCTTATCATTGTGAGAAGTGCAAGAAACCGCAAGCTCATTCTTGATCTTACTGAAAGTGTCCATGGATTTTTAAACCAATTTTTCTTTGCCCGCAGTCCCCCAGAGTTTTATGCTTCTTGGAGAGTAGGAAGTAAGATCATTTATTTCCGTCTTTCCACTTTCTTTTTTAACTCTTTTCGGGGTCCAAATTGCTGATCTCATTCTTTGCTTTTTTCAGCACTTCCCCTTCCCTCTAGAGATCCGATACATAGGCAGACTTTTGATAGACTGAGCGCTGTAGCCGCAGAAGAGAGAAGTATCAAGTTTCTACTAAGCGACGAATTTCTACATCAATACGGACTTCTCCACCCTTCTCGCTATACTCAGCTTTGTGAAGCTCCGACTGAAGTTCCCGATTCCCCGACTGAAGCATCGGATGCCCCCGTTACTATCGAACAACCCTCATCAAAAGAGTCTAACATCGAAGCTTCATTGGTGAAATGTTCCACCCCTACCGACATTATGGGGTCATCTAGTAAGGCGGCACTTGCCCCGATTGAGGAAGAAGAAGAACCTTCACAGCCTCCCGGGGGATTAGCTGATGTAGGAACTGAGAAAACAAGTCTCACCGAGCATGATGGTGACGATGTTTATGATGGGTTGAGCGACATAATAGTGACCTCACAGGAGCTTTTTAGAGATGACGTGTCTAAAACTATCTCTCCTATAGTTGAGGCGACGTCCCTTCTTCGACTAACACCAACACAAACACCAACTCCTCATACCCAAGCTATCATCACCTCTACACCAATGAGTGGTTTGTAGCTTAATGCGCGTAGCTTGCACATCACACAACACTTAGGATTTTTTGGCGTTTGTTCACATTTAACTTCTTTTCTCCGGAAGTTTCTAAGACTTGCTATTTTTGCCTTTTCAGATTCCTCTATGGGGCGCAGCGGCAGCGGTTCTTATTATAAAGACTTTCGACGCTATGGAGGGCGTGGCAGCTATGATTACAAGCAATACTATACCGATCCCAGAGAGACCAATGAGCAGAGAGCTGCGCGAAAAGCTGAAGAGAGGAGAAGGTATGAAGAACGTCATGAGGGAGCGGGCACGCGACATGAATCCTTCCCAAGAGATGATGATTCCCATAAACGTAAAACGCACGATGATAGGGGGAAGAGCCATATTGAGGATTCGAGAAAGCGGACCAAACTTGGCGAGGAGCACGTGCCCGTGACATCTGAGAGACCTGGTGCCTCAGTTTCTATTGACATCCCTTCCAAATCTCCTGCTCTTGAAGGAAGTGCCATCCAAACACTTCTCAACAGGCCTTCATACTATGTTGAAAGGGGCCCCCCGACCTTGCAGAGCCGATTCCCGAATTGGTGTTTGAGGGGGGTACGCTTCGACCTCGATTTGGTCCCCATCGACAAAGAAGCTATGTACAGAAATCTCGATGCTGTCAAGCTTGATATCGATAGAATGTCTGGATGGCAAAAGTTGGTTGATGAACTTCAAAGAGTTAACCGGGCTAACATCGAAGCAATGCTGACCATGGAAAATGACAAATCAGAATGGCAGAAGATTCTTGATCAACACAACGCTGAGATGAAGGAGATAGCCGAATACAATGAAAAACTCGAAGCTGAAGTAAAGCAGCTCAAAGATGATCTTGTCTCTTCTACTAATACTTACACCCAAAGAGAAGAGGTATTGCAAAAACAAGTGCGAGATGCGCACGCCAGCCAGAGGGACGCTGAAGCTAAAGCTGAGAGGTTAGAACAAGCTGTAGAGAACCACCGCACTGATGTCACCCAGTTGCAGAATAAACTGAGCGCCCGGGACATGGAGATTGAAGCGCTAAAAGCCCAACTTGCTCAGACCGAAAAAGATCGAGATGAGGCCATGGCTGGCAAAATTGCAGCCGAAGAAACTGCTCAGACCATGGAAACCGATATCAATTCGACTTTATTCGATTTTTATTTACACTGTGTCTTGGGACGCGGCAGCCTCTCTTTTCTTGGTCCTAAGTATGAAATCACCCTGGCCGAGGTGTGGGAAGCTGCTCTTAACATGTTTAAAGACGCCGGGTATGGCGATGAAGATTTTGAGGCGCGTTACCTGGATGAGGGAGCTCGCGCTGCTCTTGCGAAGGGGCGAGAACAACTTGCCAGGATGAGAACTGGAATGGCGGAAGAGGAACGTTCTGGAAAGGAATTAACGCTTACTTCCTCTGTCCAACCTCCAGTTTCTCCTGTGGTTGACATCACGGGTTCTAGCTCCTCTACTCCGCCTGCAACTAAGACAGTAACTGAAACTACAAGTGCACAAGGCGGGGATGAAGGTGGTGAAAGCAACGAAGCACAGCGATATGAAATCAGCCTCAGAGATCCAACTGCCCCAGGTAAACTTGACACCGGACCAGCCCAAGTGGTGAACTGCTCGTTCGCTCCTTGTGAACTTGACGATCTTCTTGATTATTTTTCAAATGTCAATGAATTCCCGACTTTTGATTATTCCTCAAATGTCAATGAATTCCCGACTTTTGACGAGCCGTCATCCCCTCTCTTTTCGAAAGATACTGATATTTTAAGTTTTTTCTCCTTTGTAGAGAAAGCACCGAGTCAAACTCAAGCTTCTTCTCCCCCGGTGATCCTTCCTCCATCTCTTCAAGTGGCGCCTCCTTCTGCCTCGCAACCTGGGTCACAAGAAGAACAAATAGAGGCTCTCCATGGCCTGGATGATCCCATTGCTTCGCAAGAGCAAAAAGATGAGGGACTTGAGGGAGGTGACATATCTCCGGAGCGGACTCCTTCTGACGATATAACTTTATCTAAACTTGTCACTCCAGGAAGTGAGTCTTCCTCAAAGAGGAGAAGGAAGCAAGGAGCATCAAGTAGGAGAGGGAAGATAATCACTGCCACTGAAGAGGAGCCAGAAGTTGGGCCAGCTGCGCCTACCTCTCCTTCCTCCCTTATACCCACTGGCCGACCTGAAAAGCTGGTCATTCGGTCGGGTAAAGGGTCCAAAGGCAGTAAAAAGAAGTGAAGACTTTAGCTTTTTGTCTTTTGTATGAACTGGCCGAGAGTTGTGCGGGTATCGGCCCTCGCTTTTATTTTGAGAACCTGTATCTGCATTATAGTTGAATAAAATGATTCTTCGTTTGTACAAACTTCTGTTTGAATTTGAGAATGCATTTACTATTTATTTTATTTTTTGCACAAGTTTATTTACACGATATTGCAGCGGGCTTATGGTATGTTGTTTGAGTATTACTTTACTGATGCAATTATACTATTATACCATGTTGCCCCTATACCTTAAACTTGCTGCAATATTTTATACTTTGAGGGGACTTGCACTCTTATTTGTTAAAGAATAATTATTTTATTCTTTAAAGAAAATTTTGGTAGAGTACAACTCCCTTCGTATAAGTTTTTACGCTTTGTCGTTCGAAGAAATCACTTTTTTCGTTTGCTTATGTGCATATTTTATCAAGTGAATTCCTCTATGTGCTAAAGCGGACCTCTGAAGGGTACTTTAACTTCTTTACCTTTTTTTTTTTACAATCATTTTCCATAGTGGGCAAATTACTCTTCCTTTGAAAGTTAAAGTACGCTTTTGATGAGGATTTTTTTTTTATACAAAATTGTACCTCTGAGGAGGGATTTTTCACGTTTCAACACTTAGAAGTTTTATTTCAATCTCGGTGAAACGTGTACCCCCAAAGAGTTGTGCCTTCGAAGAAAGCCTTTTCACGTTTCAACACTTGGAAGTTTTATTTCAATCTCGGTGAAACGTGTGCTTCCAAAGAGGTCTTTTCTTTTTCTTGATTGTGCCTCCGAAGAGGTTCTTATTTTGCTTGTCTTTCAACTCCGGTGAAGTGAAATTCCGAAGAGCGGCTGTTACACTTCAACTCCTGGTGAAATATGCCTCCGAAGAGGTCTTTATTTTATTTGCATTTCAACCTTGGTGAAGTGAAACTCTGAAGAGTAACTACCCCAACTCTTGGTGAAATGTGCCTCCGAAGAGGGCTTTAGTTTTGTTTACATTTCAACTCTGGTGAAGTGAAATCCCGAAGAGCGGTCATAACACTTCAACTCCTGGTGAAATGGGCCTCCGAAGAGGGCTTTTATTTTGTTTACATTTCAACTCCGGTGAAGTGAAATCCCGAAGAGCGGTCATAACACTTCAACTCCTGGTGAAATGGGCCTCCGAAGAGGGCTTTTATTTTGTTTACATTTCAACTCCGGTGAAGTGAAATCCCGAAGAGCGGTCATAACACTTCAACTCCTGGTGAAATGTGCCTCAGAGAGGGTTTTCATCGCCTGGAAGTTACTCTCTCATGGTTGGAGGGTCATGACTCCTCCAATCTTTTTTGTTGAGTAGAGAACTTTCTTTTTTGTGGCGTATGACCCATTAGAGGTCTTTTATCCTCCGAAGAGTTGCGCCTCCGAAGAGGACTTGTGCTGCTGATGGTAGCTTTGGTTGTTCCTCTGTTCACTTGCTTATGCCTTTTCAGCGATCCTCTTTTTTTTTTTTTTTTTTTTTTTTTTTTTTTTTTTCTTTTTCAAGTTTTCATTCCCCTTTTCTCGCAAGTGGCTTGTTTAATCCAAGGAAGCGTACTTCATTGTCAGGCAAGTTCGTGAGAACGGGCACTAGCTTCCTAATTGGATGTTTGTTCGTTCAAACAATCTCAATTTATTAACAAGGGCTCGTTTCTATCGAAATCATAAGCCGTTCAATTGAAGCATTTCCTATCTAGGATTTGAATTCGGGGCCTTTATGACTTGAAATTTGTTTGCTGAATGATGGTGAGAATCACTCGGTCTTATTATGCGCAAGTTTCATTTCCATTGTCTGCAAAAATTTAAATTGACATTTCAGCAATACATTTTATGTATTTTTATATCGAAAACAAAGCAAACATATAATGATAATAAGGAACACATGATTTATAGTGGTTCGGCCATGAAATTGGGCCTACATCCACTTTATATTCTTTCATTATTTACTTGCATAAGTTTCACAATTGCTTTCAATTACAAGAATCATACATTCATAATTCTTTTTACAATGTTTCAACAAAATTTTCAAGTAAAGTATGGACGCAAGTGGTTGCTGTTCCATGCCCTTGGAATTTGATCTCCATCAACAGTGGTGAGCTTGAATGTGCCGTCGAGAAGCTTCTGACCTATTACATATGGTCCTTCCCAATTTGGTCCAAACACACCTGTCGCGGTCATAATTCTTTTCAGGACTAGATCTCCAATTTCAAAGCTGCGTTGATGAACTTTGGAATTGAAATGTCTGGCTATCCTTTGCTGATGAGCTGCAACTCTGAGGTTAGCTTCATCTCTTTTTTCATCAAGGAGATCCAGCGCTTCAAGTTGCAGCTTTTCATTTTCTGCTTGATTGAAATGGATTCTTCTGTGTGAAGGGACCTCTGTTTCAACCGGGATCATTGCTTCCGATCCGTATGCTAACGAAAAAGGAGTATGCCCAGTTGCAGTTTTGTGAGTAGTTCTGTATGCCCATAGTGCAAGTGGTAGTTTATCGACCCAACCACCTTTTGCTCTTTCGAGTTGCTTTTTGATGGTTGATTTGATGATCTTGTTCACTGCTTCCACTTGCCCGTTTGCCTGCGGATGAGCTACTGCCGAAAAGCTTTTCTGGATTTTGAATCGTTTGCAAAAATCCTGGAATTCCTCACTTTCAAACTGAGTACCATTGTCTGTGATTATTTTCTGAGGCACACCGTATCTGCAAATGATATTCTTGGTCACAAAGCTTATCATTTTCTTAGAAGTGATAGTAGCCAATGGTTCAGCTTCAGCCCACTTAGTAAAATAATCAACCGCAACAATAGCATATTTAATCCCTGATTTAGAAGTTGGTAGCGGCCCAATGAGATCCATTCCCCAAATTGCAAATGGCCATGGACTGATCATCTGTGTGAGTTCGGTAGAAGGTGCTCTAGGAATTTTGGCATATCTTTGGCACTTGTCACATTTTCGGGAGTAATCTGCGGCATCCCGATTAATTTCTGGCCAAAAATATCCGTATCGGAGAATTTTCTTTGCTAATGTTTGACCACCTGAATGATCACCGCATTCTCCTCCATGCACTTCAGTTAGGATTGTTTTGGACTCTTCCCGGGATACACATCGAAGCAATGGCATTGAGAATTCTCGTCTGTATAATTGACCATCCTGGATTATATATCGAGAAGCTTTTCTCAGTAGCTTTTGTCGTTCTTTAGAGTTTTCTGGTAAAGAGCCATTGAGTAGATACTTTGTTATTGGAGTCATCCATGATTCTTGCTCTTGCGACATACTCATAACCCAATCGATATCCATTTCATCAATGCTTGGATTTGACAAAACTTCCACTGGAACTAACCCTAAGGATTGGGCTTCGCCAGAACTTGAGTATTTTGCGAGAGAATCTGCTTTCATGTTTTCTTCTCGAGGAATATGACTTATCATGTAATGGTCGAATTCACATAAAAGTTCCCAAGCCTTTGACACATAAGCGGGCAGATTTCCTCCTTTCGTTTGAAACTCCTTCTTGACTTGGCATACTATAAGCTGAGAATCACTGAAGATCTGTGACGCTCGAATGTTTAGTTCTTTAGCAATTTTCAAACCAGCAATCAGAGCTTCATATTCTGCTTCATTGTTTGTTGAAGGAAATTCCAATCTTAGCGCATAGCATAATGACCGGCCTTCAGGAGTTTCAAGAACAATTCCAGCACCTGAACAGTAATCATTTCTTGCGCCATCTACAAATAACTTCCATTGGGTTGGGGAGTTCTCGATTGTTTCTTCCTCGCTGTTACCCTTGTCTGTAAATTCTGCAATAAAATCTGCCAAAGCTTGTCCGTTGATCGCTTTTCTAGGATGATAAGTGATGTCATATTGGCTCAATTCAATATTCCACTTTAAAAGGCGGCCCGAAGTCTCAGGGCGAAACAAGACTTGCTTTAAAGGTTGATCAGTGAGGACTTTGATAGGATGAGCCTGGAAATATTGCCTCAACTTTCTTGAGGCAATCAATAGACAATAGGCGAGTTTTTCCAACTTGGAGTAATTCATTTCTGCCCCAGTGAGTCTTTTGCTGATATAGTAAACTGGATGTTGAATCCTTTTGTCTTCCCGTACCAGCGCTGCACTTAAAGCATGAGATGAAACTGCCAAGTATATAAGAAGATCCTCGCCATCGCCGGGCCTAGAAAGTATTGGAGGCGTTTCCATATGTTGAATCAATTCTTCAAAGGCTTTCTGGCATTCGGGAGTCCAGTCAAAGTTTTTCTTTCCTTTCTTTAGAGCGTCGAAGAATGGAATGCATTTATCAGTAGCTTTGGATATGAACCGACTTAAGGCGGCAATTTTTCCATTGAGACTTTGCAATTCCCTCTTTGTTTTAGGAGCTTTGACTTCTTTTAAAGCAGTGATTTGAGCTGGACTAGCTTCAATGCCCCTAGCGCTCACGATGAAACCCAAGAACTTTCCAGATTCCACCCCGAAAGAACATTTTAAAGGGTTAAGCTTCATTCCGTAACTTCGGAGGATTGCGAATATTTCTGCTAAGTGTTCGATGTGATCCACTGCTTTCTTAGATTTTACTAGCATGTCATCAACGTAAACTTCCATAGTCTTTCCCAACTGCGGTTTGAACATAGCATTGACCAGTCTTTGGTATGTTGCCCCCGCATTCTTCAACCCAAAGGGCATAACTCTGTAACAGTAAAGACCGACATCGGTGATAAAGCTTGTGTCCTCCTGATCTGGCTCATGCATCATGATCTGATTATATCCGGAGTAGGCATCCATAAAAGACAACAATTCATGACCCGCTGTTCCATCTACCAGTTGATCGATCCTGGGTAATGGGAAGCTGTCTTTGGGACAGGCCTTGTTTAGATCTGAAAAGTCGATGCACACTCTCCATTTACCATTGGCCTTCTTAACCAGCACTGGATTTGAAACCCAATTTGGATAGGTAGATTCTCTGATGAAATTATTCTCCATGAGCCGGTCAACTTCCTCTTTCAATGCTGTCGACCTTTCTGGACCTTGGATTCTTCTTTTCTGCTTTACTGGCGTGAACTTTGGGTCAATATTCAGAGCATGTACCGCAACTTCTGGGGATATTCCGCACATATCGGCATGGGTCCAAGCGAAAACATCCAGGTTTGCTTTCAAAAAAGATATCAAGGCATTCTGAACTGACACATTAAGTTGTGAACCCACATTCAGCATCTTGTTTGGGTCCTTCAGATCAACGGGCACCGGTATCGTTGTTTCTGCTGGTACCACCCTACTCTCCCCCGCACTGGCCTTTCTAGGATCCATTACTTTTCGTGCCCCGCTATGCTCGCCAGTGCAGGGTCCGCCCTGTAGTTGCTATAGGGTTGGTGTTTTGATGCGGATTGGGGTTGCCGCATCTTTTCCCATTTCTCTCTTCCTTGTTTCTCGCAGTTCTGTCATATAGCATTCTCGTCCAGCATTCTGGTCTCCTTTAATAACTCCTACTCCATTGTCGGTAGGGAATTTAATAGTAAGACACCATGGGGCAAGGACAGCTTTGAATGCTGCAAGAGTAGGACGACCAAAGAAAGCATTATAAGCAGAAAATTCATCTACTATCACAAAAGTCTGCTTGCGAACTACTTTTCTTTCTCCTTCTCCGAGTTCCACTAGCAAGTCAATGGTTCCTACTGGTTGCTTTGGCTCCCCGGCGAAGCCAGCAATTTTTTGCGATGATGCCTGCACTTCAACCATAGGAATCTTCATCTGGTCGAAGGTTTTCTTAAAGAGGATATTACAGGATGCGCCGCTGTCGATAAGAATCCTTCTGACGATGGCTGGCCCAATGCCGGCCGAGATGACCAAAGGATCCAAGGTTGGGGCTTCAATACCGATGGAATCCCTGGCTTTGAATACAATGTCATCGTTGAATGTCTTTCGTTGCTTCAAAGGCGTAGTGTCCTCTAGAACAAAAACATTTTCTTCCTCCGGTGCATATTTCAGGGCCCGGGAATACCTTTCCATCTCACCCCAGCTTTTGCCCGCTGGGTGAGGTCCGCCTGTAATGATATTGATAACAGGCCTTCCAGACTCAAAACCTGCGTCTTTGCCATTAGTCCCAGATTGATGAGCAGGAGTTTGCTGCCCCTGGTTCGACGAAGCAGGATTATTATTATCATTCTTCTTCACAAATTGTTGTAGTTTATTTTCCCTTAACAATTCTTCAATTAGATTCTTCAATTGACGGCAGTCATCAGTATCATGACCGGGCTGATTATGGAAGCGACAGAACCTCCCACTTTGCACAGCTTTTTTCCCGGTTCTCAAGACTGGGGGTTTAGGATAATTGACAGAATCTTTGGTAGCCAGGTAGATTCGTTCTGGAGTATCTGACAAAGGTGTGTATTCTGAAGGCTTGAAGGATCTATGCTTCTTCTGATTATTCTGTTGTTTTCCATTATTGTTCTCCCTCTTCTGTCCCACAGACTCATTTTTGCGTGGAGCATTGGCGTTAGCTTCAACCTTTTCCAATGCTGCTTTCGTCGATACAGGGCGACTCTCCAGACGCATGAACTCGTCTGCTTTCTTGTAGAATTTTTCGAGAGAGCTTGGTTCCTTCATATTCAACCATCTTCCAAACTCACTAGATTTATCTATGGCCCTCATCAAATAGGTCAAGACCATGCGAGGTTCCACATTATCAACCTCAGCTAACGCTATATTGAAGCGATTTAAGAAAGACTTGATAGTTTCCCCCGGATTCTGCTCCAAACCGGATAACGACATGATGTCTTTTGCCTTTGAAGCATATAGCCTAAATTGCTCTTTAAATTTCCTGGTTAGGTCTGAAAACTGATCGATGGACCGGACAGGTAGCTTTGTGAACCAAAGCAGAGCTACGCCTTCCAAATATACGGGGAAGTATCTGCATTTTACTTCATCTGAGGCTCGGGCACCCGTCATATGCCAATCATATTTATACAGAAATTCGTTTGGATCACTTGTCCCCCTATAAGCTGGGATAGTTGGAGGAGCAAATTTTCGTGGGAATTCAGCCTTTAGAATTTTTTCAGTAAATGGAGTCTTGCTCGGAGCAAAGCCCCATTCTTTCTCATCTTCGACTCTTTGCATGCTCTCCTTCATAATTTGGCGAACCATTCCAGAGAGATATTCTTCATCATTACGAGCCCTAGATCCGCCTACCTCAGGAAGTATTTGCTCAGCGGGGTTAGTATCCCTTTCGGAAACATTCCTTTCTTCAGTTTCATGAATATTACCAGCGAAATTCCTTTCATTAGCTGTTGATTGACGGTTTGCCCCGAGCAAATCGTTCAACTTATTCAGGATTAAGGCATTTTGGGCATTCTGGGCTTCCATTTGCACATTTTGAGCATGTATCTGTCTGTTCAACCCCAAAATTGCGGCATCCAACTCTGCTTTCGTAACCCCGACAGTTGGAGTGGCTTGATTTGGTGTTGGGGAAGCGGAGGTTCCCTCTTGAATGTTTGCAGATCTCATAGATTTACTTTTCCTTCCAGGAGCCATGATTTCGGATAGACTTCTGGTTCTTAAAGAAACTTTATCTACAAATCTTTCTGAAGCAATGATGATAGATGTCCTGAGTTCGGTTCTCAGTGAAAGCACCAAAATGTTAACGCTCAAATTTAAACGCTAACACCCTGGTGAATAGGATGTGATTGTGAAAGCACCACCCGTTCGTACGGGAATCAGAAATAAGCAGAAAGTATGCAGAAAAACAGTAAGAGACACAGTATTTATAGTGGTTCGGCTTATAATCCAGCCTACGTCCACTTTAATCTTTTTATCACTAGTTTGATTACAATCCTTTACAAGATCTTTCAATTACAACACACTTCAAGTTATAGGATATGTAAAACAAGTGGCTCAAGCTTTGATGTTGACGATCATCTTCAAATCCATGGTGAATGTGGATGATTCCTTCATGGAGTTCCTTTAGAAGTTTGTTGGATCTGAAAAGCTTTGAAGTAGTCTGGAATTCGGCAGAGTAATGGCGCTTGAAGAGAATCCAAAAAAAAGTCCTTTTAATGTTGAAGGTAGGGTGGTATTTATAGGCAAAGATTATGGACTTAGGCTCGGTCTTAACTCCTCACTGACCCAGTTAAGTCGCAGCCGGCTTATAGGAGCCCTCACATGATCAAGCTGCGTTGGATTTGCACAAGTCCAAAGTCGTTACCGGGTCAAGCTAGGTCGTAGGTCGCCCCCTCTCTCTGATGCATGGCCTCCGACTTAAATGGGAAGTGCATGTTTAAATAGGTCGTTACCGATTTAAAGAATTGACGAGCTAAACGTGAACTAACTCCCCTTCACTTGCCCAGGTCGCGCACGTCCTAGCACAGACCATGGGTCGGTCACGACACAAGTGTAAGTCGCGAACTTGTTCCACTCAGTTAGGTCGGTAAGCATGTTAAGTCCTTAAGTCGGATCGAATTAGGTCGGCAGCTTCATTAGGCAGTTAGGTCGGCGTCATGTTAAGTCGGATCCCTTGTCATTTCTTGAGTCGTTAGGCCAGTTCCTTCTGAAGCACTAGGTCGGCACCTATGTGAGGGCATTGGGTCGGCAAGTCATGCGAATGGTTAGGTCGGCCTGCTTTTTAAGCCTTAAGCAGTTAGGTCGGTATGTCCTTTAGATCGGCAGACCCTGCACAATTCTTACTCAGTTAGGTCGGCATCTCTTGGGTCGGCGCCATCTCCACACACTAGACCTGCTGAGTCGTAACCGAGATAGGGTTAACAATACCTGAAACAACTCGGTCTGACCCGAGTATAAATACACGGGTCAATCTAACTACACAAATCACTCAATATCGATAATATAACGCAGAATGGATATAGTGATACTTCTTCTCGAATGAGGAGAAGGATTAGACAACTCATAGCTCAATACTTAAGTAACAAACGCTACCTAAGTGACTAAATACCTCGAAAGAGGTAACTCAAACTCAATACTCAAATAAAACACAAGTGCCTCATATCATTAGCGATAACCCATAATGAACTCAAATCAACTCATATAAAACTCAAACAAAACTCAAATGGTTCGATGAACCATTACTCCAAAAAGGAGAAAACTCATATCAATCACAAATAGAAGTCATGAAAGCAACACAAGACAACTCCATAAGAATGTGAGATCTCAAAATCATAAGTAAGCCAAGGCGGCTAAATCTCATACATATATCTCAATCATAAAAACTCATGGAACTCGATATGAATTCAAACTCATACAATATCAAACTCAATAAAGAATTCGATGCATGTTCAAAACTCAAAAATCTTAACAATAATGCGCCAAAAACGGCGAATTCAAAACTCAGAAAACCCGGATTTGCTATATCCCTGAATACAATGCCGAAGCAATGCTGCACGTGCTAAACTCAGACGGTCGTGGCCTTAGACTAGGTCGCTAACATCTTCAAAAGCAGTTCGTCCTCATGAAAAGGTCGCTGACACCTTTTCAAAGCAGTTCGTCCTCATGACAAAGTCGCCGACACCTTTCCAGACCATTTTGTCATCTCTAATAAGGTCGCTAACACCTCCAAAGCAGTTCGTCCTCATGACAAGGTTGCTGACACCCCTCAAAGAAGTTCTGCTAGGTAAACATCGTGAATGTGTCACAAACTCACAGATAGGAATCCGAAAAGTGTTAACGTGTGTCCCTACCACACATTAGCACTTAGCGGTTTACTAGCCGTTAGTCGATGCCACACTAGAAACATCATAAAACTCAGAAATGTATATCTCGCCTAGTCTCATTAAAGAGTGATAAAGAGACACCGTACTTGTCTTATCTCTTCGACAAGTATTAAATGGAATCGTAACTTGTCTCATCTCATCGACAATTGAAAACATCATGATGGTTCCTCATAAACCATGAATCTCAAAATATGAAATCATAAACTCAAGACTTGCCTTATACCATTGGCAAGTAAATAAAACATCATGATGGTTCTCATCGACCATACTACTATATAGGACATCTTAAACCATAATATTTGTCAAATATTGGTAATCTTAAATAATTCCAATAAATATGAATTATAAAACTCAAAATATGCCATAAAATGGCAAAACATCTCAGAATCATTAAACTCAAATAGTTTCGATCGTACAAGTCCGGAATTAACCGAAATAGTAAATGCACATGTCCCATACCACGTGTACTTAGTCATTTAATTCTCTTTCTCATACGTTCGAATAGTGCAAAAGTTTGTGTTTTATGTTTAAAATAGTTTACTAGAGAAAATAAGCTTTCAAAACTTTTTCCCGAAAAGATTAATAAAACCTATATTTGAAATTCTTTTATTACAGGGAATAAATAGTTTTTTTTATATTATAAAAATAATTTTAAAATACCATATCATAATAATTTGAAATGTCCATTTATTTCAAAAATTTCTTCGAAAATTGTTTAGTGAAAACCATACTCGAAAATAATGGAAAAAAAGAAAGATAACTCAAGGCCAATAACTTAAGTTCAATACGAATTCAATTCAAGTTTAACTAAAAATCAGTTCGAATTCTATTTGAATTTGAATTTCAAAATTTTCAAATATAGCTAGCATATAGATAGGCATGATAGCTTTCAAAAGTCTCAAAAACTTCATCAAAACCGGAGTAGAATAAGAGTAAAAATGAGCTAATACAATTCTAAGGTCAATGTTTGTTGTTGTCGTCATCTTGTTCTCAGGACAGCAACTTATAACCATAATTTCAACCAAGAAAACTTCAAAATTTCACAACACACAATGAACAAATCTTGTAGTACATGATTTAAGCTTTCCGAAACATCTAAAATGATCAAAATCGGATAAGAAACGAAGAAGTTATGGCCAATTTTGTTTCAGCCTTAAGCAAAGAGGAAATATTGCTTTTGCTCTCTGGACAACAGTAGAAAAATTGGATTTTGGCATAGCAAAATCCTAGATTGCAGAAAAATCAACACATGAAAGTTGTAATACATGATTTATGCTTTCTAAAACATCCAAAGTTATCAAAATCAGATCAAAAACGAAGAAGTTATGGCCAATTTTGTTTCAGCCTTAAGCACAGAGCAAATATTGTTTTTGCTCTCGGGACAACAGTAGAAAATTTTGATTTTGACACAGCAAATCTCTAAATTTCAGAAAACTCAACACATGAAAGTTGTTCCTTATAAATATATCTTCCAACTTAAAAAAGTATCACTCCATTCTGAATTTCCATTCAAAAGTTATGGTAATTTTAAGATCAGGTTTTAACTAAAAAATTGCACAGAGCAGAGCTGTGTATATCAGTTTCAAACTAAATTTCGATCCTATAAATCATAAAATTTGCAAAAACTTACGTCATGAAAGTTGTTTCTTTATGTCTTAGCTTTCTACGAAAATAAAGTATACATAATTTGGGTTTATGGATAAAAAGATATGGCCATATTACTATCAGATATCAACTCAGAAAATTTGAAATGGCTGTGCTATAACATTAGTTTCAAACTTAATTTAGGCCCTTTTAAACATAGAATTTCGAAAAAAGTTTAAAAAAGAACTTATATCTTATTTAAATATCTTTCTACCACAAAAAGAATGAGCGAATTTGGATCATTCTACACTGAGATATTGCTGTTTTACTGCAGCAATGTTCATAAAAAGTTTCAGCAACCACTTTGCAAATTTCAACAATTCAATCAAATTACTCAAACCATTCAACCATTTATTGACACATATCACTCAATTCAAAGAATTAAGACTTTATAGAGATAGATATGTGAGTTTGCAACTCACCTTAGAAATTTTGAAGAGCAAATCCATGGAAATTTGAAGAAAGATGGAAGCTTGCCATTGATTTTAGCTTCTAGAATCGGAAAAATAAGTTGTAGAGACATGTAAGTACAAAAACTCAATTACAAACAATAACTCACAAAAAAAAAAGAAATAGATTAGAGGAATTTGGGTTTTGGCCTTGATTACCTGAAGTAAATTGGCTTTGAATTGATTATTACAGCAAATGATTGACTAAAGCTGGGGATTTTGGCTTTTGTTTTGAAAGAGGAAATGAGTTTATCTTCCTTTTTCTTAGTTTACAGGAAGAAGGAAAAATACAGTACGTTCTAGAAATGAGAAGAAGATGTTTCTTCTTCTCTGGTTATGAAATTTAATGGGCTTAGACCCAAAAACTAAATTAATTTAGCCTCTAAATGAAATTAGCACACCAAAATCACTTATACACAAATATATTTCAAGTTATAACAATTATATGTAAATATTTTCACTTCTATAAAATCACACAACCTATTTTATGTTCTAAAATTTATTTTACAACAAAATAAAAGATATTTTTGATCTAAAAATTATTTTCGTTAATAAAAATTCTTATTTTAATTAAATAAACAATTTACACAAATAACTACACAAAAAACCATTTTCAACTCCTAAAATTACACAAAAATAATTTTCTTGTATAATAAAATGAAATAAACCATTTTAACATTATTCTTACTTCCAAAAATTATTATTTTATCCAATATTTAACCTTTTTATTCACAATAAACAGCATATTAAATTAAATACTTCATTAAAAAAAAATCAATGAATGCCACATTTGGCAATAATTGCTAGAATTATTACATTTTCTCAGATTACAATCATATATTGATCATTTCAAATTCAGACAATAAAAATAAAGTTTATTTATTTATTTATTTATTTTATCCAATAAATTACCAAATTAATATATTCATTTTCCACCATTTATTACCAACGTTATCATATTAACTCCATTTATTCTTTCCAAATTCATTGTTTGTTCAAACTAAACAATTTTAAGTCTCCAATTTTTTTTTATTTCTCCATTATTAAATTGTAACCACTGTTATAATTAAATTTTCAGGTAATCATCAAAAACGGGGTTGTTACAGGCCCCCTTATAAAAACTGCGTCTCGCAATTCCTATAGACGAACTAGAAACAACATGATTTGATTTCATCGAGCAAAGAGAAAGGAAAACATGCTCGAAACTCAAACCATTCATACTCTCAGCATAGAATGGTAGAGAGAAATAAGGAAATACTCCCATGGTTAATCTAACCACCCATCATATGCCAACATAGTGATTAGCAAACCACCGAATTTTCCAAGCAACTCGAAAGAATTTCGAAGATATCTCATCTTCGCATCAATACTCAATAAAAAGCTCAACAAATAATATATCAAATAAGATAGATTTCTTAAAACTCTACGATTAGAGTCGGGATCAAACTCATTCAAACCCAAACTCTAAGCAACAGAAATGACCATCAACATAATTTTCCGCATAATAATATGGAAAGAACATCTTCACAACAAGGATAGATCCTGAATAGACAAGATAGATAAATCACACAAAATAGCTTCTCACAAGGCCACCAAACTCGAACGACCGCAAAAATGCACGTCATTGATAATAGCTCAAAAATAGAATATGCTAAAGAACAAGAATGTAAGTTCGAATTATGTTAACTCCGTTTAGGCAACGAGTCAAGGTCTGGGCCGATTCACGACTTAAGGTTCTTAACGGTTCAGAAGGGACCCACTACTCAAGAAGCCTCACGACTTAAAGGGTGAACCGACTCAACAAGCAACCGACTCAACAAGCAACCGACTCAACAAGCAACCGACTCAACAAGCTAACAAGTTAAAGCTTAAGGCGACTTAGAGGAGTGGAGCGACTCAAGGGATTAACGGTGTATGGGATAGACCGACTCAAGTTCTCTAACGACTCAACGACCTAAGGTGTCAAATGACCTAACTGGCTAAATTCCTAAAACAACAAAGGACCGACCCTACGACCTATGATAGGTCGTTCACGACCTAAGCAAAAGAATTCGATACCGCTTCATTTTAGACCATGACCTTTTAACTCGCAGACGAGTTAGGACTTGTGCTATATACAGAGGACCGAAGACGCTCTGATACGAAGCCTAGGCTCAACCAGTTGAGTCGCCCACGACTGCTTGCTGACTCGTGGTATGTGATTCGGTCACGGTTCATTCTGAGTCGGTCACGACTCATGACTTAACAATTCCAGCCCAGAAATTTGCCTATAAATACATGGCCACATCCAACATTCAAGGGACTTTTGGCTCATTCTCTTCAAGCGCCGTTACTCTGCTGCATTCCAAACCAATCCAACACTTAAAGCTCTCAAGACATGAAGAACGCTACAAACAACTTCGAGAAAAGATCACACACATCCAACATGGATTTGAAGACTCTAATCTCCATTGAAGTTTAGGCTACTTGTTCTAAGTGACTTGTAATCCAAAGTGTATTGTACTTGGAAAGAATTGTATTAGCTTGTAACGAGATCATCAATAAAAGTACTTAAAGTGGACGTAGGCTATACCCTTAAGCCAAACTACTATAAAATTGTTGTTGTTTACTGCTTTTCCGCTATTATCTGCTTGTAATCTGTTCCCGAGTTATCGGGTGGTGCTTTCACAACTATAACTCATACACAGGGGTGTTAGCGTTCAAATTTTAGTGTTAACATTTTTGGTGCTTCCACTGAGAACTGAACTCAGGAGAGCTATCATCATTGCTTCACAGAGGTTTGTAGAGAGAATTTCCTTGAAAACCAGAAGTCTATCCGAGATTATGGCTCCTGGAAGGAAAAGTAGGTCTGTCAGATCTGGGAATATTCAAGAGGGAATCTCCGCTTCCCCTATATCGAATCAAGCCACTCCAGCTGTCGGAGTTACAAAGGCAGAGCTGGATGCTACAATCTTAGGGCTGAACCAACAGATAAATGCCCAAAATGCACAATTCGAAGCTCAGAATGCCCAGAATGCCCTAATTCTGAATAGGTTGAACGATTTGCTTGGGGCAAACCGTCAACCGGCAGATAATGAAAGGAATTTTGCTGGAAACATTCGTGATACTGAAGAAAGAAATGCTCCTGAAAGGGCTGCTAGCCCCTTTGAACGAACGCTTCCAGAGGTTGGTGGATCTAGAACTCGACATGATGAGGAGTATCTTTCTGGAATGGTCCGACAAATTATGAAAGAGAGTATGCAGAGGGTTGAAGACGAGAAAGAATGGGGTTTTGCCCCAAGTAAAACTCCTTTTACTGAGAAAATCATAAAGGCTGAATTCCCAAGGAAGTTTGTCCCACCAACCATTCCAGCTTACAGAGGGACGAGTGATCCGAACGAATTCTTATACAAATATGATTGGCACATGACAGGTGCCAAAGCCTCTGATGAAATAAAGTGCCGATATTTTCCTGTGTATCTCGAAGGTGTGGCTCTGCTTTGGTTCACCAAACTTCCAGTCCGATCTATCGATCAGTTTTCTGACTTAACCCGGAAGTTCAAGGAGCAGTTCAGACTATACGCCTCAAAAGCCAAGGATATCATGTCACTGTCAAGTTTGGAGCAGAATCCAGGGGTGACTATCAGATCTTTCTTAAACCGCTTTAATATAACGCTAGCTGAGGTGGACAATGCAGAACCGCGAATGATATTGACTTATCTGATGAAGGGTATTGACAAGTCGAGTGAATTTGGGAAATGGCTAAACATGAAGGAACCAAATTCCCTTGAAAAGTTCTATAAAAAAGCAGATGAATTCATACGCTTAGAAAGCCGTCCCGTACCGGTAAAGGCAGTGTTGGAAAAAGCCGAAGATAACACTGTTGTTCCACGCAAGAATGAATCTGTAGGGCAAAAAAGGGAAAATAACAATGGGAAGAAGCAGAGTAATCTGAAGAAGCCCCGATCCTTCAAGCCATCAGAATATACTCCTTTATCAGATACGCCGGAGCGTATCTATCTTGCCACTAAAGATTCTGTTGACTTTTCTAAACCTCCTCCTCTAAGGACCGGGAAAAAGGCTATACAAAGTGGGAAATTCTGCCGCTTCCATAATCAACCCGGTCACGAAACCGACGAATGCCGACAGTTGAAAAATCTGATTGAAGAGTTGCTAAGGGAAAACAAACTACAACAATTTGTGAAAAAGAATAGCAACAATCCTGCATCGTCAAGTCAGGGGCAACAAGCTCCTGTTCATCAGCCTAGGACAGGTGAGAAGGCTGCAGGGCATGAATCTGGAAGACCCATTATCAATGTCATTACAAGAGGACCTCACCCAGCTGGCAAGAGCTGGGGTGAGATGGAGAGATATACCAGGGCTTTGAAATTTGTCCCAGCCGAAGAAGATGTCTTTGTTTTAGAAGACACTACGCCTCTGAAACAACAGAAAACTTTCAGTGATGATATTGTTTTCAGAGCCAGAGATTCCACAGGTATCGAAGCTCCTACCCTAGATCCCTTAGTTGTTAAATATGCGCTTATATGATTTTTGTTTGATGATAATAAACATATATACATTCATTTAAATGTATTTGTTAATATACTATTCTATTTTAATTTTCACAGAATAAATAAATATTTGCTGAATAAAAATAAATAACACAGTTTTTGAATTCAAATGAATATTTTATTCAAACAAATATTTATTACAACTTTGATAGTACAATTTCAATCTCTCACTATAGCTATACAACTTTGATTACAATGCATCACAATCTTTTAGTTACAAATTTCCTCACTACATATCACTCACACTCATATTTTGTCTTCAACTTCAAATCCAGTTTTTGAATCCAGCATCTGAGCAAATCTGCAAAAATATACACTAACGCAGTAAAATTGAAAAAGAAATATTTTTGCAATTCAAAAATAAAAGATGATTTTAAAAATATGATTTGCCTCAGTTATTTGGGTTGTTCGTCATAATTTAAATTTGAATTCATCATACACGAACAACTTGTGACATACAGTGTATTACTGTATATGCCACAAGGCCGTGCACACCGATATATATATATACACTTGATTGATTTACAGGGACAGGCAAGCACAGGTCAAACCCAAATGAAAAACCGAGTTCAACTCACGTGCAATATATTCAAAATCACGACACGAGCACAAGGTCAAACCCAAGTTTTGAAACTGGGTTCAACACAAGGCAACGTCAAGTCCAGACAATACAGTATGAACAAGCCAAAATGAAGTTGTACAAGTACAGTCAAGAAAGCAGCTCAAGTCATCAAGTTCAAGTCAGACCACTGTAATAAGGCAGTAGAGTACATAAATACAGCTACAATGGCCAGACCAACCAGAAAAGGTGCAATGCAAATATGCAGTGCATACAAGTAACCCAAGTAATACAAGAACAGTGCATAGAACAATGTGCACAGATACAAGTTCAAGTGCTCAGTGCAGACCACAGAATGCCACAGCAAATACATCATGAAAGACCAGAGTAGTTCAGTCAAGCAAGTGCACAACAATCAACGCAGTGAAGTATACCAGTGATACATCAGTGAATTCAACATGATAGTGTACAACACCAACATAAGCAACAACATGAACCAACTGTGCATATATGAAGCACACTCAAGGCCCAGAAACAGTACAAGGCATGTCAACAAGCAATGTAATCAACATGAGTATCACAGGAACTCGACAGTGGACAGACCAAGTGCAACAGATTCGAAGAACCAAAGTCAGTGGCAAGCTACAGGAATGATCAGACCAACAACAGTGTGCAACAGGGAACACAGGTCAGACTATATCAACTCAACAACAACAGGATGCACCAGACCAAGATGATCAAGTGCAGATCAGACCGAACCAGGTCAATAGCACACTCAAGACCAGACCAGACAAGTCCAATGATGTAAATAGTGAAGAACATAAAGTACTACAGAGATCAATGCAACTTCACAGCAATCATAACACAAGCCAGAGTGAATGCAGACAAGCACATGAATACATAAAGCTACAAGTGATGCAGCATCAATCAAAAAGTGATATGTTGAAGCACTGACTCAAATACAACTACAAGGCATGAAACCATAGTGAAACATCACAATGAACACCACTGACCAGTGAATACAACATCAAGTTGCAGACTCCAAGTTACAAACTAAAATGTGCAAATTAGTGAAAATATACAATGCACCAGAAACATGCAAGTGTCAAAGTACAGGTGCAAGTGTACATAAGAGAAGTACAAAATGACCAAACAGCAACAGTGAATGGGGCAAAGCACAAAAGTGCAACAGCAAATGCAATGACCATGTACATGTATGAAATGGTCAGGGTGTCAACAAGTCAAAGCCGTGGTTGTCGAAGTCAAAGTCAGAGACCTCAACCAAGCAACAAATATATTCAATTATGAACAAGTCAAAGCCGAAGCTGTAGCAATCAAGAAGCCGTAGTCAACAATGTGATGATCACGAAATAAATCAAAATCGTAACCATCAAGCAATGAAATATACGATTATGAACTAGTCAGAATCAATCATCAAACGTTCAATTTAAATCAAGTGGCCGAGAAGAATTTTTGACAAATTCAAACATATTTTATACGAACGAGAATATAGGAATTCGATTCCTATTTAAACAATTCATCATCGGCAAATTTTAGGATCGAATTCCAGAAAGCATAAAATCAGAAAAGCACAAGCAAATAATTACATACCGAATCGAAGAAGGAATTCGATCAAAGAAGTAGCCGAAGTGAGCATCAATCAATCAAGGATACACGCAAGAGATCATAGAATCAATCTACATACTATCGGCACTTCAAAAGCCCTAAATCTGGAAAAGGAATGAAGCCCTAAATTTGCAAGAGGAACGGCCACCATTATACACGCAAACGAACGGAGTAAAGCAAAAGGAGACGGGTCAAAATAATAAAAGGGGCCGGCCTATATATTTTAAGGGCTTTTAATTATATTAGGGTTATTTATTTTAATTTGTTTTTAACTTCGTATTTACTTTTAAACCGTTTTAATTTTCTAGTCGTGTGACTAGGGTGCAAACTACGGTGTGTAGTTTGGGAATTTGCAACTCGGTAGTTGAGTTGTGGTCAAGGTTTTGAGCGTAGAGTTAGATTAGTCAATAGCGGGTATAGCGAGTTTGCGTGTGTAAGCGAGGGACTATCTAATTTCTAGTAGAAACCTTGGGGGCAGAACGTAGGCAGGGTTTTGCCGAAGCTGGGTAAATTCTGTGTTGTTCTGTTCTGCATTTTATTATTCTGCTATTTATTTCTGTGCTGGTAGTATTCTGTGATCTGTGTTAATATTAGTTTATAAGCTTCCGCAATTAATTTTTATAATTAACACTATCACCCTATTCACCCCCCCTCTAGGGTGAAATCGATCCTACAAGTGGTATAAGAGCCAGGTTTAGAAGTCAATTTTGAAAAAATTTGATTTTTTTTTCAGAAATCAGTTTTTGTTTTAAAATTTTGATTTTTCAAAAATCAGTTTTTGTTTTAAAAATTCAATTTTTCAAAAATCAGTTTTTTGTTTTAAAAAATTTGATTTTTTTTTTAAAAAAACCGGTTTTTGTTTAAAAATTTGAATTTTTAAAATGGCTTCTTTTAATAACGCTTTTGCAGAGGGTCAGTCGATAGTTAGACCACCAATGTTCAATGGTGAATATGCTTACTGGAAAAATAGGATGGAAATTTTTCTGAAAACCATTGACGCATGGAATATTGTTGAGACAGGTTATAGAATACCAACTATAACTGTAGATAATCAGGAAATAGAGAAACCAAAGGATCAATGGACATAACTAGAAAATAGATTACAAAATACCAATGCTAGAGCTATGAATTCTATTATCTGTTCATTAGATCAATTTGAATTTAATCGTGTCTCACATTGTCTAACTGCGCAGGAAATATGGCACACACTAGAAGTGACTCACGAAGGAACATCTCAAGTCAAAGAATCTCGCCTTGCAATGCTAAGCAGCAAATACGAGAACTTCAAAATGGCGAAGGAAGAAAATGTCAAAGAGATGTACGGACGACTTTCCAATATCGTATACAAATCAAAAGCTCTCGGAAAAACATACACCGAATTAGAAATAGTCCGGAAAATCCTCAGAGTCCTTCCACGAAGCTTTGAAGCAAAAGTTACTGCCATACAAGAATCGAAAGATTTAAAACAACTTAAAGTTGAAGAACTCATCGGAAATCTCACCACTTATGAGCTAGAAATGAAATTCAAAGAAGAGCGTGAAGGAGGTGACACTCAAAAGAAATCAATAGCTCTCAAAGGAACAACCGAAAGTGATGATGATAACGATGAAGATGATGGAGCAGCAGAATTGGAGCTGTTAATAAGGAAATTCAAAAAATGGAATCAAAAACATGGAAATTCAGCTCGAATTCAAAAAGCATAAAGCAGAATAGCCAAAGCACTAGACTACTCGGAAGAACAAAAGTTTATTTGTTATAATTGCAACAAACCTGGCCATATCAAGCCCGATTGTCCACAAATTAAATCCAGCCACGGAAAGAAACAGAAAAAGAAAAGTTTTGCAGCCACTTGGGATGAAATAGACGAGAATGATCAAAGCACTGGCAGTGAAAGCGAAAAGGCAGAATTGTGCCTTCGAGGTGTTACAACTGACAGTGACGATGACGAGCCAAGTGAGGTATCAAAACTTACCCATTCTGAGTTGCTTATATATTTTCATGAAGTAAACGGTTGTTTTGAACGACTTAGGGAAAAACACGTCAAACTTGAATCTCAAAAAGATACTTTGATAGAATGTAATAAACAACTTGATCAATTAGTTAAAACCTATCAAAGTAGGATCCCTAAGTGTGATAAGTGTCCAACATTTGATGAAGAAATTAAAAAATCAGAAATTAAAATAAAATCGCTTGAAAATGAAATTCTGATTTTAAAGGAGAATGAAAATACTAGGAGAGAGAATTCTATTAAAAAGTGCACACAGTTGTTAAACGAAAATGAATCTCTCAAATCACAAGTCCAACAATTGTCAACGACTTTAAATAAATTTTCAAAAAGTGAAAAATCGTTGAATATGCTATTAGGAAAGCAAACTGTTAATACGGTTAAACAAGGACTTGGATATAATAGTTCGAAAATTGTTGAAAACAAGATTAATCAAGAAAATTCAATGTGCACGATTTGTAGAAAATTTGGACACGATCACAATAATTGTTGGTATAGACCCAAACATGTGAAAACTATACCGATTTGGGTTCCAAAAGGCACAAATATAAAATCTTTCAAAGTTAAACAAATTTGGGTGCCGAAAGGAACAATTATAAATAGTTTTGGGTCTACACAAAATTATTTTTCGAAATTTTCTGCCACTAACAACCATGGACCTATAAAAACAAATAGGTCACATAAATCCTTTACCGTGTAGGTGTGGTGGCATGCTAAGGAACAACAATAGTGTTCTCTGGATTTTGGCTGTTCCAGAAACACAACGGGCGACAAAGAAAAGTTCCTTAGCCTAGTATAAGGGTGACAGAATCACAATGGACAACGACGAGAAATATCGTAAAGGTAAAGACAAGTAAAGGTATATTTATTTGTACGATATATTAAATGTGATAATCTGTACCATTTTCTGAATAAAATCAGCCAATTATGCGACGATGATATGATGATGATTTAATGATTCTGACTTTATTCAAAATTGTTAGCCATTTATATTCTTATGCCAAAAACACTATAAAATTCTCTAGAATTACTTGATATATAAGTTTGAGAGAAAAATAGTGTTTTGATTGGATAATAATATTGTTGGCTAAATCTATATTCATGTTTTGACACGGCCTCGATTTAAAATCCTAATGAATTCTATTTTAAAAATTGTAAAAAGGATTTTAATTTTTTTTTGAAATTGTTGAAACTTTTAAGAAATTGCTTTGAAATAAAAATAATGTTTGATGGCTTCTAAAATTGACACTTTAATATGTGTTTGATTGTTGACACGGTTTTCATTTCAAATCCAAGAGAATTTCATTTAAAATTTGTTGATAATAATCATGAGAAAATTTGTTGAAATTTCTTAATCTGGTCTTTGACATTCAACGAGTGAATTTTGAGTGAAATTTAAATTCAGATACAGATTACACTGGTAATATGGTTGATAGAAAAATTACTAGTGGAACGTGATTAATTTTTGACACATTCATTTGCTGCATCGTTTTTCAAAGAAAATGTCTGCATATTTTTCATTTGAAATTATTTTTTATAGCAGAAAATTTTCTTATGAAACCCTTTCTAGAAAATTAGTTTTGACCTTGTATCAGATTAGTTATTTAAGAAAACTTGATTTTATAACTATTTTTGAAATTGATTTCAAATAACTATATTAACTAATCTGACCCCCTAATAATTATCGAAAAGATATATAGTGATTGAAAAGAAGATGAGTGTTGATATTGATCAAATATTATAACTCGAGACGGTATAGTTAGTAAATTTCTTTAGAAATTTAAACGAGAGTTATAAAAAATTTTGTTGGTAAAAATTCCATGACCATCTCCTTGTCTATCATGTTTTCTATCAACCATCACTCATCAAAATTCTATATAGTTTGTCAATATGTGGTACTTTAAACAGGAATCGTTCGTTTTTCATTTTTACATTTTTTTTAAAATAAAAAAAAAATAAAAATAAATAAATACCAAAGTATTCACTCTCATTTAAAAGTCCTCACGGTTATGCATGGGTGAATTACTTGGAATTTGTTATGTGCTTCCATGCTCATTTAAAAGTCCTCGCGGTTATGCATGTATGGAACGCATATCAAAAATTGATTTTTAAAATAAACAAGTTGATTCTAATCCCATTTAAAAGTCCTTACGGTTATGCGTGGTTAGAAGATACTTAAATTCATTTTTTTTAAAAATAAAATTGAAATACTACTAATCTCATTTAAAAGTCCTAACGGTTATGCATGGTTAGTAGATATTCAAATTCCTGATTTAAATAATCACAAATAGACACAACTGTATGGTTTTATATGATGACATCATTACCATTCATTCTAAAAGTGGAATATGCGCCTAACAAGAAGTAGTTATGATTTTTGTTTGATTTTTATTGAAGTTTAATATTTTAAACTCAATTGAATTTTAATATTGGATTAATATTGATAACTTTATCTCTATTTTCTCTAACACTATTATTCTTTTGCTGATAACAAAAGGGGGAGAGAAAAGTTAAGATTTTGTAAAGAAAAGGAGAGAAAAGGTCAAACAATTTTTCAATATACATCTAGGCTCATTTGCACATTTTATTTGTATGCATATATGTAGGGGGAGTCATATATGTAGGGGGAGTATCATATAGAGGGGAAGTATTCAAATAGGGGGAGCAATTGAAATTATCAAATACATTTAATATATTCAAAATCTTAGATATATGTTTGTTATCATCAAAAGGGGGAGATTGAATTCGATCCTAAAATTTGCCGATGATGAATTGTTTAAATAGGAATCGAATTCCTATATTCTCGTTCGTATAAAATATGTTTGAATTTGTCAAAAATTCTTCTCGGCCACTTGATTTAAATTGAACGTTTGATGATTGATTCTGACTAGTTCATAATCGTATATTTCATTGCTTGATGGTTACGATTTTGATTTATTTCGTGATCATCACGTTGTTGACTACGGCTTCTTGATTGCTACAGCTTCGGCCTTGACTTGTTCATAATTGAATATATTTGTTGCTTGGTTGAGGTCTCTGACTTTGACTTCGACAACCACGGCTTTGACTTGTTGACACCCTGACCATTTCATACCTGTACATGGTCATTGCATTTGCTGTTGCACTTTTGTGCTTTGCCCCATTCACTGTTGCTGTTTGGTCATTTTGTACTTCTCTTATGTACACTTGCACCTATACTTTGACACTTGCATGTTTCTGGTGCATTGTATATTTTCACTGATTTGCACATTTTAGTTTGTAACTTGGAGTCTGCAACTTGATGTTGTATTCACTGGTCAGTGGTGTTCATTGTGATGTTTCACTATGGTTTCATGCCTTGTAGTTGTATTTGAGTCAGTGCTTCACCATATCACTTTTTGATTGATGCTGCATCACTTGTAGCTTTATGTATTCATGTGCTTGTCTGCATTCACTCTAGCTTGTGTTATGATTGCTGTGAAGTTGCATTGATCTCTGTAGTACTTTATGTTCTTCACTATTTACATCATTGAACTTGTCTGGTCTGGTCTTGAGTGTGCTATTGACCTGGTTCGGTCTGATCTGCACTTGATCATCTTGGTCTGGTGCATCCTGTTGTTGTTGAGTTGATATAGTCTGACCTGTGTTCCCTGTTGCACACTGTTGTTGGTCTGATCATTCCTGTAGCTTGCCACTGACTTTGGTTCTTCGAATCTGTTGCACTTGGTCTGTCCACTGTCGAGTTCCTGTGATACTCATGTTGATTACATTGCTTGTTGACATGCCTTGTACTGTTTCTGGGCCTTGAGTGTGCTTCATATATGCACAGTTGGTTCATGTTGTTGCTTATGTTGGTGTTGTACACTGTCATGTTGAATTCACTGATGTATCACTGGTATACTTCACTGCGTTGATTGTTGTGCACTTGCTTGACTGAACTACTCTGGTCTTTCATGATGTATTTGCTGTGGCATTCTGTGGTCTGCACTGAGCACTTGAACTTGTATCTGTGCACATTGTTCTATGCACTGTTCTTGTATTACTTGGGTTACTTGTATGCACTGCATATTTGCATTGCACCTTTTCTGGTTGGTCTGGCCATTGTAGTTGTATTTATGTACTCTACTGCCTTATTACAGTGGTCTGACTTGAACTTGATGACTTGAGCTGCTTTCTTGACTGTACTTGTACAACTTCATTTTGGCTTGTTCATACTGTATTGTCTGGACTTGACGTTGCCTTGTGTTGAACCCAGTTTCAAAACTTGGGTTTGACCTTGTGCTCGTGTCGTGATTTTGAATATATTGCACGTGAGTTGAACTCGGTTTTTCATTTGGGTTTGACCTGTGCTTGCCTGTCCCTGTAAATCAATCAAGTGTATATATATATCGGTGTGCACGGCCTTGTGGCATATACAGTAATACACTGTATGTCACAAGTTGTTCGTGTATGATGAATTCAAATTTAAATTATGACGAACAACCCAAATAACTGAGGCAAATCATATTTTTAAAATCATCTTTTATTTTTGAATTGCAAAAATATTTCTTTTTCAATTTTACTACGTTAGTGTATATTTTTGCAGATTTGCTCAGATGCTGGATTCAAAAACTGGATTTGAAGTTGAAGACAAAATATGAGTGTGAGTGATATGTAGTGAGGAAATTTGTAACTAAAAGATTGTGATGTATTGTAATCAAAGTTGTATAGCTATAGTGAGAGATTGAAATTGTACTATCAAAGTTGTAATAAATATTTGTTTGAATAAAATATTCATTTGAATTCAAAAACTGTGTTATTTATTTTTATTCAGCAAATATTTATTTATTCTGTGAAAATTAAAATAGAATAGTATATTAACAAATACATTTAAATGAATGTATATATGTTTATTATCATCAAACAAAAATCATATAAGCGCATATTTAACAATCTCCCCCTTTTGATGATAACAAACATATATCTAAGATTTTGAATATATTAAATGTATTTGATAATTTCAATTGCTCCCCCTATTTGAATACTTCCTCTCTATATGATACTCCCCCTACATATATGACTCCCCCTACATATATGCATACAAATAAAAATATATAAATGAGCCTATATTAGTCATCTCAGCTGGCATCAGACCAGCCATTGTCAGAAGAGTTCTCATTGATTGCGGAGCATCATGTAATATCCTCTTCAAGAAGACATTCGACCAAATGAAAATCCCTATGGTCGATGTACAAGCCTCATCGCAGAAAATCGCTGGCTTCACTGGGAAGCCAAAGCAACCAATAGGAACCATTGATCTGCTTGTAGAACTTGGAGAAGGAGAAAGGAAAGTAGTCCGCAAGCAAACATTTGTGATTGTCGATGAATTTTCTGCTTATAATGCTTTCCTTGGCCGTCCAACGCTCACAGCATTCAAAGCTGTTTTAGCCCCATGGTGCCTCACCATTAAATTCCCTACAGACAATGGAGTAGGAGTTATAAAAGGGGATCAAAATGCTGCGCGGGAGTGTTATCTGACAGAGCTGCGAGAGGCAAGAAAAAGGGAAATTGGAAAGGATGCGGCAACCCCGGTCCGCATCAAAGAACCAGCCTTGTAGCAATTATGGGGCGGACCCTGCACTGGCGAGCATAGCGGGGCACGAAAAGAGATGGATCCCAGAAAAGCTAGTGCAGGGGAGAATAGAGTAGTACCGGTGGAAACGAAAGTACCGGTACCTGTCGACCCGAAGGACCCAAATAAGGTGTTGAATGTGGGTTCACAGCTTAACGCGTCAATTCAGAATATCTTGATATCTTTCCTAAAAGCAAATCTGGATGTCTTTGCTTGGACTCATGCCGATATGTGTGGAATATCCCCATAAGTTGCGGTACACACTCTGAATATTGACCCAAAGTTTACGCCAGTTAAACAGAAAAGAAGAACCCACGGTCCAGAAAGGTCAGCAGCATTAAAAGAAGAAGTTGATCGACTCATGGAAAATAACTTCATCAAAGAATCTTCTTACCCGAATTGGGTGTCAAATCCAGTGCTGGTTAAAAAAGCTAATGGAAAATGGAGAGTGTGCATCGATTTTTCGGATCTAAACAAGGCCTGCCCCAAAGATTGCTTCCCATTGCCCAGGATCGATCAACTGGTAGATGGAACAGCGGGACATGAGTAGTTGTCTTTTATGGACGCCTACTCCGGATACAACCAGATCATGATGCATGAACCTGATCAGGAGGACACGAGCTTTATCACCGATGTTGGTCTTTATTGTTACAGAGTTATGCCCTTTGGATTGAAAAATGCACGGGCAACCTACCAAAGACTTGTTAATGCTATGTTCAAACCGCAATTGGGCAAAACTATGGAAGTCTACGTCGACGACATGTTAGTAAAGTCTAAGAAAGCAGCGGATCACATTGAACATTTAGCAGAAATGTTTACAGTCCTCCGGAAATACGGAATGAAGCTTAACCCTCTAAAATGTTCATTTGGAGTGGAATCCGGCTAGTTTTTAGGCTTTATCGTGAGCGCTAGGGGCATTGAGGCCAGTCCAGCTCAAATTACTGCATTGAAAGAAGTCAAAGCTCCTAGAACAAAGAAGGAATTGCAAAGTCTCAATGGAAAAGTCGCCGCCTTGAGTCGGTTCATTTCCAAAGCCACAGATAAATGCATCCCATTCTTTGACGCCCTAAAGAAAGGAAAGAAAAACTTCGACTGGACCCCCGAATGCCAAAAAGCCTTTGATGAATTGATTCGCCATATGGAAACGCCTCCAATACTTTCTAGGCCTGGCGATGGCGAGGATCTTCTTATATACTTAGCAGTATCATCTCATGCTTTAAGTGCAGCGCTGATACGAGAAGACAAAAGGATTCAACATCCAGTTTATTATATCAGCAAAGACTCACTGGGGCAGAGATGAACTACTCTAAGTTGGAAAAACTCGCCTATTGCCTACTAATTGCATCTAGGAAGTTGAGGCAATATTTTCAGGCTCACCCTATCAGAGTCCTCACTGATCAACCTTTAAAGCAAGTCCTGTTTCGCCCTGAGACTTCGGGCCGTCTTCTAAAGTGGAATATTGAACTCAGTCAGTATGACATCACTTATCATCCCCGAAAAGCAATCAATGGACAAGCTTTAGCAGATTTCATTGCAGAATTCACAGATAAGGGTAACAGTGAGGAGGGAACAGTCGATGATTCCCCAATCCAATGGAAGTTATATGTCGATGGTGCAAGAAACGACTGCTGTTCTGGAGCCGGAGTTGTACTAGAGACCCCTGAAGGCCGATCATTATGCTATGCACTAAGATTGGAATTTCCTTCAACAAACAATGAAGCAGAATACGAAGCCCTTATCACTGGCTTAAGGATTGCTAAAGAATTAAACATCCGAGCGTTACAGATATTCAGTGATTCTCGGCTTATTGTATGCCAAGTCAAAAAGGAATTCCAAGCAAAAGGGGGAAATCTGCCCGCCTACTTGTCAAAGGCTTGGGAGATCTTGGGTGATTTCGATCATTACATGATAAGTCATATTCCTCGAGAGGAAAACACGAAAGCAGATTCTCTCGCAAAGTATTCTAGCACAGGCGAAGCCCAATTTCTGGGGTTAACTCCATTGGAGGTCCTGTCGACTCCTAGCATTGATGATATGGATATTGATTGGATCATGAGCATGTCTCAAGAGCAAGAATCATGGATGACTCCGATAACAGAATATCTGCTCAATGGATCTTTACCAGGGAACTCAAAAGAACGACAAAAGCTACTGAGAAAAGCCTCTCGATACATAATCCAGGATGGCCGATTATACAGACGGGGATTCTCAATGCCATTACTTCGATGTGTATCCAGGGAAGAGTCTAAAGCAATCCTAGCAGAGGTATACGGAGGAGAATGTGGTGATCATTCAGGTGGCCAAACATTAGCAAAGAAAATTCTCCGATACGGATATTTTTGGCCAGAAATTAATCGAGATGCAGCAGAGTATTCCCGAAAATGTGACAGATGTCAAAGATTCGCCAAAATTCCTAGAGCTCCTTCCACTGAACTCACACAGATGGTCAGTCCATGGTCGTTTGCAATATGGGGAATAGACCTTGTAGGACCGTTGCCAACTGCCAAATCTGGAATTAAATACGCCATTGTTGCTGTAGATTATTTTACTAAGTGGGCAGAAGCTGAACCACTGGCTACTATCACCTCAAAGAAGATGATAAGTTTTGTGACTAAAAACATCATTTGCAGATACGGTGTGCCTCAAAAAATAATTACAGACAACGAAACTCAGTTTGAAAGTGAAAATTCCAAGATTTTTGCAAGCGATTCAAAATCCGGAAAAGCTTCTCAGCAGTGGCTCATCCGCAGGCAAACGGGCAAGTGGAAGCCGTGAACAAAATTATTAAGTCAACCATCAAGAAGCAACTTGAAAGAGCAAAAGGTGGTTGGGTCGATAAGCTACCACTGGCACTATGGGCATACAGAACCACTCACAAAACTGCGACTGGGCACACCCCGTTTTCATTGGCATACGGGTCAGAGGCAATGATTCCGGTAGAAATAGAGGTCCCTTCACACAGAAGAATCCATTTCAATCAAGCAGAAAACGAAAAGCTACAGCTTGAAGCGCTAGATCTCTTTGATGAAAAAAGAGATGAGGCTAATCTCAGAATTGCAGCTCATCAGCAAAGAATAGCTAGACATTTCAATTCCAAAGTTCGCCAACGCAGCTTTGAGATTGGAGACCTAGTCCTGAAGAGAATTATGACAGCGACAGGTGTGTTTGGGCCAAATTGGGAAGGACCATATGTCATAGGTCAGAAGCTTCTTGACAGCACATTCAAACTCACCACTGTTGAAGGAGATCAAATTCCAAGGGCATGGAACAGCAACCATCTGCGTCCATACTATACTTGAAAATTTTGTTGAAATATTGTAAAAAGAATTATGAATGTATGATTCTTGTAATTGAAGGCAATTGTAAAACTGATGCAAATAAATAATGAAAGAATATAAAGTGGATGTAGTCCCAATTTCCTGGCCGTACCACTATAAATCTTCTGTTCCTTATTATTATTACATGTTTGCTTTATTTTCGATATAAAAAGTACATAGAATGTATTGCTGAAATGTCGATTTAAATTTTTGCAGACAATGGAAGTGAAACTTGCACATAAAAAGACCAAGTGATTCTCGCCAAATTTCAAGTCACAAAAGCCCCGAATTCAAATCCTAGATAGGAAGTACTTCAATTGAACGGCCTATGATTTCGACAGAAACGGGTCTTTGCTAATAAATTGAGATCGTTTGAACAAACAAACATCCAATTAAGAAGCTAGTGCTCGTTCTCACGAAATTGCCTGGCAATGAAGCACACTTCCTTGGATTAAACAAGTTACTTGTGAGAAAAGGGGATGAAAGCTAAAAAAACAAAAAAGAAAAAAAAAAGCAGAGGATCATTGAAAAGGCATAAGCAAGTGGACAGAGGAACAACCAAAGCCATCATCGGCAGCACAAGTCCTCTCCGGAGGCACAACTCTTTGGGGGATAAAGACCTCTAATGGGTCATACGCCACAAAAAAGAAAGTTCTCTACTCAACAAAAAAGATTGGAGGAGTCATGACCCTCCAACCATGAGAGAGTAACTTCCAGGCGATGAAAACCCTCTCTGAGGCACATTTCACCAGGAGTTGAAGTGCAACAACCGCTCTTCGGAATTTCACTTCACCAGAGTTGAAATGCAAACAAAATAAAAGACCTCTTCGGAGGCACATTTCACCAGGAGTTGAAGTGTTACGACCGCTCTCCGGAATTTCACTTCACCAGAGTTGAAATGCAAACAAAATAAAGACCTCTTCGGAGGCACATTTCACCAGGAGTTGAAGTGTAACAACCGCTCTTCGGAATTTCACTTCACCAAAGTTGAAACGCAAAACAAAAGAAAGACCTTCCTGGAAGCCCACGTTTCACCGAGATTGAAATAAAACTTCCAAGTGTTGAAACGTGAAAAGGCTTTCTTCGAAGGCACAACTCTTTGGAGGTACACGTTTCACCAAGATTGAAATAAAACTTCCAAGTGTTGAAATGTGAAAAATCCCTCCTCAGAGGTACAACCCCCCCCTCCGGAAGCATAATCTAGAAGAAAGACCTCTTCGGAAGCCCACGTTTCACCGAGATTGAAATAAAACTTCCAAGTGTAGAAACGTGAAAAGGCTTTCTTCAAAGGCACAACTCCTTGGAGGTACACGTTTCACCAAGATTGAAATAAAACTTCCAAACGTTGAAACGTGAAAAAATCCCTCCCCAGAGGTACAAATTTCTATTTAAAAGAAAAATCCTCATCAAGAGCATACTTTAACTTTCGAAGGAAGAGTGATTTACCTATTCTAAAAAAAAAGGGGGAAAGAAAGTTAAAGTACATTCAGAGGTCCGCTTTACCACATAGAAGAATTCACTTGGCAAAATGTGTACATACGCAAAAGGAAAAAGTGACTTCTTCGAAGGACAAAGCGTAACAACTTATATGAAAGGAGTTGTACTCTATGAAAAATCTTTTCACGAATGAAATAGTCATTCTACAGAAAATAAGAGTGCAAGTCCCCTCGAAGTATAGAAAATTGCAGTAAGCTTATGATATGGGGGCAGCATGGTATAGTTGTATACGATATGATATAGCTACATCGGCAAAGTACGCTCAAACAACATACCATAAGCTCACTGCAATGTCATATAAATAAACTTGTGCAAAAATGAATAATAAATGCATTCTCAAATTCAAACAGGAGTTTGTACAAAGAAAGAGGAATCATTTTATTCAACATTACTTTATATACAGGTACAAGTTTTAACAAAAGAAAAGCGGGGGGCCGATACCCGCACAATTCTCGACCAATACATGCAAAAGACGAGAAGCTAAAAGCTGAAGTCTTCATTTCTTCTTGCCACCCTTGGACCCTTTGCCTGGCCGAATGATTAGTTTTTCAGGTCTATCTATAGGCATAAGGGAAGAAGGAGAGGGAGGTGCAACCGGTGCGACTTCCGGTTCCTCTTCAGTAGTGATGATTTTCTTCCCCCTCCTCTTCGATGTTCCGTGCTTCTTTCTTCTCTTCGAAGAAGACTCACTCCCTGGAGTAACAAGAGCGGACAAAACTACGTCATCAGAGGGAGTCCGCTCCGGAGAGATCTCGCCTCCTTCAAGTCCCTCGTCCTTCTGCTCTTGCGAAGCGATAGGGTCATCCAAGCCATGAAGAGCCTCAATCTGTTCCTCTTGTGACCCGGGTTGTGAAGCAGAAGGAGGAGTCACCTGAAGAGACGGAGGAGGGTTTACCGGAGGAAGTGAAGTCTGCACAACACTTGGCGTTTCAACTGCAGAAGAAGAGAAATTAAAAATATTAGTATCTCCCCGAAAGAAGGGAGATATGGGTTCGTCGAGATTCAAGAAGTAATCGAGAAGCTCATCAAACTTTTGAGGAGTAAGCAAGCGATCCACCTGAATCAGACCAATATCAAAATTACCTGAAGATGTTTGCTTCGTATGTTCAATCTCATAATTCTGAGCCCCGATATCCTCCAAAGCCTCATCATCAGTAGGGGTGATTACCCCGGTTCTTATAGGAGGCGGCGAATGAGCACTAGAGCCTGTAATGTCCACTTCGGGAGAAACTAAAGGACGTTCAGAAGTGGTAGGCGGTATTTCTTTCTCAGAACGTTCCCCTTCCGCCATTCCGGCCCGTACCTTGGCGAGTTGCTCTTTTCCCTTGGCAAGAGCGGCGCGGGCATCATCATCGAGATAATGGTCTTCAAGAGCTGTCTCAGCGTAGCCAGCACCTTTACCACCTAGCATATCAAGTGCTGCCTCCCAGACTTCAGCTAATGTAATTTCGTATTTAGGGCCTAGAAAGGCAAGGCTGCCACGCCCCAAAATGCTATGCAGATAGAAATCAAATAATGTGGAGCTAATATCAGCTTTGGTTGCTTGATGGGCCTCTTCGGCCGTGAGTTTACCAGCAACAGCCTCATCACGCTCCGTTTCGGCTATAGCAAGTCGAGCTTTTAGCATCTCTATCTCCAAGCTTTGAGAACCGGCCTGTTCTCGCAGCTGTAAAGTTTCAGCACGATATTCTTCTGTGACCTTCTCTTAGTGTGTAAGCTTATCTTCGACTGCCCTTTGACTGGCATGCGCATCTCGTACTTGTTGCTGAAGCATGCTCTCCTTTTGAGAATGGAAAGTAGATGAAGTAGCTAATTCTTCCTTAAGCTTTTCTACTTCCGCTTCCAGCTTTTCATTATAGGAAGCAATACTTCTCATTTCGGCGTCATGCTGTTCGAGAGTCTTCTGCCACTCAGCCTTATCGTTCTCCATTGTGAGCATGGCCTCGATATTGGCTCGGTTAACCCTCTGAAGCTCGTCGACAAGTTTTTGCCAGTTCATAATTCTTTCAATATCGGTCCTGACAGTATCAAGATTTCGCAGCATAGCCGGTTTGTCGAGAGGAACCAAGTCGATATCAAATCGAACCCCTCTCAAGCACCACTGAGGAAATCGACTTTGAAGAGTGGGAGGACCTTGCCCGACTTGGTATGCGGGCCGGTTGATGATTGCTTGAATGTCGGAGCGAACGGGAGCAGGAGATTGAGCAGGAACATGTTCAGAAGCTGTCGGCATTGTTTCTTCGGTAAGTTTAGCCCGCTTGCTAGAAGAATCGTCTATGTGACCTTTACCTCTCTCATCGTGAGCTTTTCTCTTTTGAGTATCATCATCTCTGTGGGGAGGGTCATGTCTTTCTTGTTCCCTTCGGTGACGTTCTTCATATGCTCGTCTCTCGTCGGCTTTCCTGATGGCCCTCTCTTCATCCGATTCTCTATAAGAAGGGAGGTAACGCCTGTAATCATACTGGCTACGCCTCCCGTAGCGCTGGAAATCATCATATTACGAGCCGCTGTGCCCCATAGGAGAATCTGGAATAAAAATAATAAGCTTTAGAGATCTTTAAAGTACAAGAAGATAAACGCGTAGAAGTGATGAAAAATCCTAAGTGTTGTGTAACGTGTAAACTACACGCATCAAGTTACAGACCACTCTGTGGAATAGATGTAGTGATAACTTGAGTAGGAGGAGTTGACATTTGTTGTAGAGAAGATGTCGCCTCAATTACAGAAGAGACAGTTTTGGAAACATCATCTTTGAAAAGTTCTTGAGAAGTCACAATTAAATCGCTCAACCCCACGAAAACATCATCGCCATCATGTTTTTTGGGACTGGCTTTTTCAACCCCTTCGTCGGCAGATCTTCCGGAAGATCGTGGAGTTTCTTCCTCTTCGATAACTGGGGCAAGTGCAGACTTATCAGATGGCCCCGCAACGTCCTTCGGAATTGAACATCTCACTAGTGGAGTTTCTATAGAGGTTCCTCCCTGCATGTGCTCTTTAATAGAGACCGCAGCATCAGGAGTTTCCGCCGAAGAATCGGGAATTTCAGTTGGAACTTCACGAAGTTGAGTAAAGCGAGAGGAATGAAGAAGCCCGTATTAAAGTAGAAATTCATCATTTAACAAAAACTTGATACTCCTCTCTTCTGCCGTCACGGCGTTCAATCTCTCGAAAATTTGTTTATAGCATGGATCTCTAGAGGGAGGAGGAAGCGCTAAAACAGGAAAAAATAAAGAAGCCAAGTTAGCATTTAGCAACTCAGATTTCGAAAAGCCCAAGAATGGAGAAATAAAAACAGGAAAATCTTACTTCCTACTCTCCAGATGGCATAAAACCCTGGAGGGCAACGAACAAAGAAATACTGGTTTAGAAATCCATGAACACTTGCAGGAAGATCGGTGATGAGCTTGCGGTTTCGAGCACTCCTTATAACTACGATAGAGGGATGATCTTTAATTTTTGTGAATGAGCAAAAGTAGCAGACTTCCTCGAAGCTCGGTAATCGGCCCAGAACTCTATTAAATAGTACACATAACCCTATCAGAATGGCATGACCATTGGGGTGCAATTGGAATGGAGAGATAGATAATCGAAGCAAGAACTGCTGAAGGAAGTCATTGAAAGGTGGTATGGCACCGCTCAAGCACATTTGGCGGTTGACAGCAATAAAGCCAGAAGGGGGCCTATCTGCAGTATCATTTGGCCCCGGCAGTAAGGCATCAGCTTCGGCAATGCCAAATTGGGTGAGCAATTGATTAAACACCCGCTGATTCAGGGTGGTGGGAGTTCTCTCCGGAGGATTATCCAACAAGTTGGCTACTGGGAAGACATCTTCAGCCTGGCCCATCGGTGCTTCTTGTTGAGATGTCATTCTACACAAGCAACTGGGTGTTCAAATGCGAAGGTGCACGTTTCCTAAAAGTGTGAAGTGTTGTGCAGAACTAATGAAAATAACAAGTAAATATAACTGGAATTAAACTGGTTGACAATTGATCGACTATGGTAATTTCAGAACTTGTTAATTTAGAGTTCAAGCATAATATTAGTGCAGGCTGGTCAGTTTCAATTGATTGTTTCAGTATTGCTTTAATATTCTACTTGAAATCGATGGCACTTCGTTCACGCGATTTACGCAATTTGTTTAAATTAATTATCTGTTATTAACTAATCTGTCATTTGATATGGGCAATCGATGATAGTATATTCGTCCCAGTTTTCTGTGAATGTTGTATTGAACAGGTTGTTAGCCTGCAAGTCAAAATAACCTGTGAATGAATGCAATAAAATTCAACAGTTCAAAATTAATGCAATGGTCCAAAGTTCAAACAGAATTCGTGCAAGTCATAACTCGTCAGCGGTTCAAAAATTCTGAGTCGGCAGTGCCCTAAGTCATGAGTCGTAGAAATAAGGAGATTATCTCAAAGTCTTATCTCGGCCACGACTCAAGGTTTAGGTCGTGGAGTATGTTAAAGAAGCTCTGGTTCAAAATAATAAAAAAAATCGCCAAGGGTTTTATCTCGGTCACGACTCAAGGGTTTATCTCGGCCACGACTCAAGGCTTAGGTCATGGAGCATGTTGAGTCGTATTATGGTTAAATCGCAAAGGTCGCTAGATCATACAAAAATAGCCGAGTCATGCCTACGGCAATGTTCGAATCAATCTGACCCATTAACCATCTAACTCCTAACCCATTAACCATCTAATCCATAACCCGATAACCCAATAACCTCGCAATGGTTAACCCCAGTTCCATCACACCACTAGGTCGCCTGAAATCTCGAATCGTTACAAGTAAGATCAAACCGCCTGCCTTTAATCCATCAATGTCCGATGTAATAATACTCGCAAGGATCAAGGGGGAAAAACAGAGGCGGAGATCGACAATCATCAGCAATTGAAAAAAGATGCAAAATCTCTTACACGATGTGATGCTAAAGATGATCGAAAATAAATCTGGTTGGAATCGCCTTTGAGAGCTCGAAGATGCGTTAATGGCAGACACGGTTCAAAGGATAAGAAATGAGAAGAAGGAAGTAAGGGGAACGACTCAAGTCTTTTATAGCTTTGAGCAGTGGCAGTTGAATCGGCACACGAGTTAAGATGAGTCGAAGCACACAACTTACGACTTAGGCGTGAACTTCGAGGGGCAAATGTTAACTCCGTTTAGGCAACGAGTCAAGGTCTGGGCCGATTCACGACTTAAGGTTCTTAATGGTTCAGAAGGGACCCACTACTCAAGAAGCCTCACGACTTAAAGGGTGAACCGACTCAACAAGCAACCGACTCAACAAGCAACCGACTCAACAAGCAACCGACTCAACAAGCAACCGACTGAACAAGCTAACAAGTTAAAGCTTAAGGCGACTTAGAGGAGTGGAGCGACTCAAGGGATTAACGGTGTATGGGATAGACCTACTCAAGTTCTCTAACGACTCAACGACCTAAGGTGTCAAATGACCTAACTGGCTAAAATCCCAAAACAAAAAAGGACCGACCTACGACCTATGATAGGTCGTTCACGACCTAAGCAAAAGAATTCGATACCGCTTCATTTTAGACCATGACCTTTTAACTCGCAGACGAGTTAGGACTTGTGCTATATACAGAGGACCGAAGACGCTCTGATACGAAGCCTAGGCTCAACCAGTTGAGTCGCCCACGACTGCTTGCTGACTCGTGGTATGTGAGTCGGTCACGGTTCATTCTGAGTCGGTCACGACTCATGACTTAACAATTCCAGCCCAGAAATTTGCCTATAAATACATGGCCACATCCAACATTCAAGGGACTTTTGGCTCATTCTCTTCAAGCGCCGTTACTCTGCTGCATTCCAAACCAATCCAACACTTAAAGCTCTCAAGACACGAAGAACGCTACAAACAACTTCGAGAAAAGATCACACACATCCAACATGGATTTGAAGACTCTAATATCCATTGAAGTTTAGGCTACTTGTTCTAAGTGACTTGTAATCCAAAGTGTATTGTACTTGGAAAGAATTGTATTAGCTTGTAACGAGATCATCAATAAAAGTACTTAAAGTGGACGTAGGCTATACCCTTAAGCCGAACCACTATAAATTGTTGTTGTTTACTGCTTTTCCGCTATTATCTGCTTGTAATCTGTTCCTGAGTTATCGGGTGGTGCTTTCACAACTATAACTCATACACCGGGGTGTTAGCGTTCAAATTTTAGCGTTAACAAATTATCTTTTAATCCAAAATATTTATAATTTTAAACCTCAACATCTTTTAAATTTTTAAATCTCAATTTTCAACATTTGAAAATTTCTCAAACTCTTTGTTAACTCCGTTTAGGCAACGAGTCAAGGTCTGGGCCGATTCACGACTTAAGGTTCTTAACGGTTCAGAAGGGACCCACTACTCAAGAAGCCTCACGACTTAAAGGGTGAACCGACTCAACAAGCAACCGACTCAACAAGCAACCGACTCAACAAGCAACCGACTCAACAAGCTAACAAGTTAAAGCTTAAGGCGACTTAGAGGGGTGGAGCGACTCAAGGGATTAACGGTGTATGGGATAGACTGACTCAAGTTCTCTAACGACTCAACGACCTAAGGTGTCAAATGACCTAACTGGCTAAAATCCCAAAACAACAAAGGACCGACCTACGACCTATGATAGGTCGTTCACGACCTAAGCAAAAGAATTCGACACCGCTTCATTTTAGACCATGACCTTTTAACTCGCAGACGAGTTAGGACTTGTGCTATATACAGAGGACCGAAGACGCTCTGATACGAAGCCTAGGCTCAACCAGTTGAGTCGCCCACGACTGCTTGCTGACTCGTGGTATGTGAGTCGGTCACGGTTCATTCTAAGTCGGTCACGACTCATGACTTAACAATTCCAGCCCAGAAATTTGCCTATAAATACATGGCCACATCCAGCATTCAAGGGACTTTTGGCTCATTCTCTTCAAGCGCCGTTACTCTGCAGCATTCCAAACCAATCCAACACTTAAAGCTCTCAAGACACGAAGAACGCTACAAACAACTTCGAGAAAAGATCACACACATCCAACATGGATTTGAAGACTCTAATCTCCATTGAAGTTTAGGCTACTTGTTCTAAGTGACTTGTAATCCAAAGTGTATTGTACTTGGAAAGAATTGTATTAGCTTGTAACGAGATCATCAATAAAAGTACTTAAAGTGGACGTAGGCTATACCCTTAAGCCGAACCACTATAAAATTGTTGTTGTTTACTGCTTTTCCGCTATTATCTGCTTGTAATCTGTTCCCGAGTTATCGGGTGGTGCTTTCACAACAATAACTCATACACCGGGGTGTTAGCGTTCAAATTTTAGCGTTAACATTTTTGGTGCTTTCACTGAGAACTGAACTCAGGAGAGCTATCATCATTGCTTCACAGAGGTTTGTAGAGAGAATTTCCTTGAAAACCAGAAGTCTATCCGAGATTATGGCTCCTGGAAGGAAAAGTAGGTCTGTCAGATCTGGGAATATTCAAGAGGGAACCTCCGCTTCCCCTATATCGAATCAAGCCACTCCAGCTGTCGGAGTTACAAAGGCAGAGCTAGATGCTGCAATCTTAGGGCTGAACCAACAGATAAATGTCCAAAATGCACAATTCGAGGCTCAGAATGCCCAGAATGCCCTAATTCTGAATAGGTTGAACGATTTTCTTGGGGCAAACCGTCAACCGGCAGATAATGAAAGGAATTTTGCTGGCAACATTCGTGATACTGAAGAAAGAAATGCTCCTGAAAGGGCTGCTAGCCCCTTTGAACGAACGCTTCCAGAGGTTGGTGGATCTAGAACTCGACATGATGAGGAGTATGTTTCTGGAATGGTCCGACAAATTATGAAAGAGAGTATGCAGAGGGTTGAAGACGAGAAAGAATGGGGTTTTGCCCCAAGTAAAACTCCTTTTACTGAGAAAATCTTAAAGGCTGAATTCCCAAGGAAGTTTGTCCCACCAACCATTCCAGCTTACAGAGGGACGAGTGATCCGAACGAATTCTTATACAAATATGATTGGCACATGACAGGTGCCAGAGCCTCTGATGAAATAAAGTGCCGATATTTTCCTGTGTATCTCGAAGGTGTGGCTCTGCTTTGGTACACCAAACTTCCAGTCCGATCTATCGATCAGTTTTCTGACTTAACCCGGAAGTTCAAGGAGCAGTTCAGACTATACGCCTCAAAAGCCAAGGATATCATGTCACTGTCAAGTTTGGAGCAGAATCCAGGGGAGGCTATCAGATCTTTCTTAAACCGCTTTAATATAGTGCTAGCTGAGGTGGACAATGCAGAACCGCGAATGATATTGACTTATCTGATGAAGGGTATTGACAAGTCGAGTGAATTTGGGAAATGGCTAAACATGAAGGAACCAAATTCCCTTGAAAAGTTCTATAAAAAAGCAGATGAATTCATACGCTTAGAAAGCCGTCCCGTACCGGTAAAGGCAGTGTTGGAAAAAGCCGAAGATAACACTTTTGTTCCATGCAAGAATGAATCTGTAGGGCAAAAAAGGGAAAATAACAATGGGAAGAAGCAGAGTAATCTGAAGAAGCCCCGATCCTTCAAGCCATCAGAATATACTCCTTTATCAGATACGCCGGAGCGTATCTATCTTGCCACTAAAGATTCTGTTGACTTTCCTAAACCTCCTCCTCTAAGGACCGGGAAAAAGGCTATACAAAGTGGGAAATTCTGCCGCTTCCATAATCAACCCGGTCACGAAACCGACGAATGTCGACAGTTGAAAAATCTGATTGAAGAGTTGCTAAGGGAAAACAAACTACAGCAATTTGTGAAAAAGAATAGCAACAATCCTGCATCGTCAAGTCAGGGGCAACAAGCTCCTGTTCATCAGCCTAGGACAGGTGAGAAGGCTGCAAGGCATGAATCTGGAAGACCCATTATCAATGTCATTACAGGAGGACCTCACGCAGCTGGCAAGAGCTGGGGTGAGATGGAGAGATATACCAGGGCTTTGAAATATGTCCCAGCCGAAGAAGATGTCTTTGTTTTAGAAGACACTACGCCTCTGAAACAACAGAAAACTTTCAGTGATGATATTGTTTTCAGAGCCAGAGATTCCACAGGTATCGAAGCTCCTACCCTAGATCCCTTAGTCATCTCAGCTGGCATCGGACCAGCCATTGTCAGAAGAGTTCTCATTGATTGCGGAGCATCATGTAATATCCTCTTCAAGAAGACATTCGACCAAATGAAAATCCCTATGGTCGATGTACAAGCCTCATCGCAGAAAATCGCTGGCTTCACTGGGGAGCTAAAGCAACCAATAGGAACCATTGATCTGCTTGTAGAACTTGGAGAAGGAGAAAGAAAAGTAGTCCGCAAGCAAACATTTGTGATTGTCGATGAATTTTCTGCTTATAATGCTTTCCTTGGCCGCCCAACGCTCGCAGCATTCAAAGCTGTTTTAGCCCCATGGTGCCTCACCATTAAATTCCATACAGACAATGGAGTAGGAGTTATAAAAGGGGATCAAAATGCTGCGCGGGAGTGTTATCTGACAGAGCTGCGAGAGGCAAGAAAAAGGGAAACGGGAAAGGATGCGGCAACCCCGGTCCGCATCAAAGAACCAGCCTTGTAGCAATTACGGGGCGGACCCTGCACTGGCGAGCATAGCGGGGCACGAAAAGAGATGGATCCCAGAAAAGCCAGTGCAGGGGAGAATAGAGTAGTACCGGTGGAAACGACAGTACCGGTACCTGTCGACCCGAAGGACCCAAATAAGGTGTTGAATGTGGGTTCACAGCTTAACGCGTCAATTCAGAATATCTTGATATCTTTCCTAAAAGCAAATCTGGATGTCTTTGCTTGGACTCATGCCGATATGTGTGGAATATCCCCAGAAGTTGCGGTACACACTCTGAATATTGACCCAAAGTTTACGCCAGTTAAACAGAAAAGAAGAACCCAAGGTCCAGAAAGGTCAGCAGCATTAAAATAAGAAGTTGATCGACTCATGGAAAATAACTTCATCAAAGAATCTTCTTACCCGAATTGGGTGTCAAATCCAGTGCTGGTTAAAAAAGCTAATGGAAAATAGAGAGTGTGCATCGATTTTTCGGATCTAAACAAGGCCTGCCCCAAAGATTGCTTCCCATTGCCCAGGATCGATCAACTGGTAGATGGAACAGCGGGACATGAGTTGTTGTCTTTTATGGACGCCTACTCCGGATACAACCAGATCATGATGCATGAACCTGATCAGGAGGACACGAGCTTTATCACCGATGTTGGTCTTTATTGTTACAGAGTTATGCCCTTTGGATTGAAAAATGCACGGGCAACCTACCAAAGACTTGTTAATGCTATGTTCAAACCGCAATTGGGCAAAACTATGGAAGTCTACGTCGACGACATGTTAGTAAAGTCTAAGAAAGCAGCGGATCACATTGAACATTTAGCAGAAATGTTTACAGTCCTCCGGAAATACGGAATGAAGCTTAACCCTCTAAAATGTTCATTTGGAGTGGAATCCGGCAAGTTTTTAGGCTTTATCGTGACCGCTAGGGGCATTGAGGCCAGTCCAGCTCAAATTACTGCATTGAAAGAAGTCAAAGCTCCTAGAACAAAGAAGGAATTGCAAAGTCTCAATGGAAAAGTCGCCGCCTTGAGTCGGTTCATTTTCAAAGCCACAGATAAATGCATCCCATTATTTGACGCCCTAAAGAAAGGAAAGAAAAACTTCGACTGGACCCCCGAATGCCAAAAAGCATTTGATGAATTAATTCGCCATATGGAAACGCCTCCAATACTTTCTAGGCCTGGCGATGGTGAGGATCTTCTTATATACTTGGCAGTATCATCTCATGCTTTAACTACAGCGCTGATACGAGAAGACAAAAGGATTCAACATCCAGTTTATTATATCAGCAAAAGACTCACTGGGGCAGAGATGAACTACTCTAAGTTGGAAAAACTCGCCTATTGCCTACTAATTGCATGTAGAAAGTTGAGGCAATATTTTCAGGATCACCCTATCAGAGTCCTCATTGATCAACCTTTAAAGCAAGTCCTGTTTCGCCCTGAGACTTCGGGCCGTCTTCTAAAGTGGAATATTGAACTCAGTCAGTATGACATCACTTATCATCCCCGAAAAGCAATCAATGGACAAGCTTTAGCAGATTTCACTGCAGAATTCACAGATAAGGGTAATGGTGAGGAGGAAACAGTCGATGATTCCCCAATCCAATGGAAGTTATATGTCGATGGTGCAAGAAACGACTGCTGTTCTGGAGCCGGAGTTGTACTAGAGACCCCTGAAGGCCGATCATTATGCTATGCACTAAGATTGGAATTTCCTTCAATAAACAATGAAGCAGAATACGAAGCCCTTATCACTGGCTTAAGGATTGCTAAAGAATTAAACATCCGAGCGTTACAGATATTCAGTGATTCTCAGCTTATTGTATGCCAAGTCAAAAATGAATTCCAAGCAAAAGGGGGAAATCTGCCCGCCTACTTGTCAAAGGCTTGGGAGCTCTTGGGTGATTTCGATCATTACATGATAAGTCGCATTCCTCGAGAGGAAAACACAACAGCAGATTCTCTCGCAAAGTATTCTAGCACAGGCGAAGCCCAATTTCTGGGGTTAACTCCAGTGGAGGTCCTGTCGACTCCTAGCATTGATGAGATGGATATTGATTGGATCATGAGCATGTCTCAAGAGCAAGAATCATGGATGACTCTGATAACAGAATATCTGCTCAATGGATCTTTACCAGGGAACTCAAAAGAACGACAAAAGCTACTGAGAAAAGCCTCTCGATACATAATCCAAGATGGTCGATTATACAGACGGGGATTCTCAATGCCATTACTTCGATGTGTATCCAGGGAAGAGTCTAAAGCAATCCTAGCAGAGGTACACGGAGGAGAATGTGGTGATCATTCAGGTGGCCAAACATTAGCAAAGAAAATTCTCCGATACGGATATTTTTGGCCAGAAATTAATCGAGATGCAGCAGAGTATTCCCGAAAATGTGACAGATGTCGAAGATTCGCCAAAATTCCTAGAGCTCCTTCCACTGAACTCACACAGATGGTCAGTCCATGGCCGTTTGCAATATGGGGAATAGACCTTGTAGGACCGTTGCCAACTGCCAAATCTGGAATTAAATACGCCATTGTTGCTGTAGATTATTTTACTAAGTGGGCAGAAGCTGAACCACTAGCTACTATCACCTCAAAGAAGATGATAAGTTTTGTGACTAAAAACATCATTTGCAGATACGGTGTGCCTCAAAAAATAATTACAGACAACGGAACTCAGTTTGAAAGTGAAGAATTCCAAGATTTTTGCAAGCGATTCAAAATCCGGAAAAGCTTCTCAGCAGTGGCTCATCCGCAGGCAAACGGGCAAGTGGAAGCCGTGAACAAAATTATTAAGTCAACCATCAAGAAGCAACTTGAAAGAGCAAAAGGTGGTTGGGTCGATAAGCTACCACTGGCACTATGGGCATACAGAACCACTCACAAAACTGCGACTGGGCACACCCCGTTTTCATTGGCATATGGGTCAGAGGCAATGATTCCGGTAGAAATAGAGGTCCCTTCATAAAGAAGAATCCATTTCAATCAAGCAGAAAACGAAAAGCTACAGCTTGAAGCGCTAGATCTCCTTGATGAAAAAAGAGATGAGGCTAATCTCAGAATTGCAGCTCATCAGCAAAGAATAGCTAGACATTTCAATTCCAAAGTTCGCCAACGCAGCTTTGAGATTGGAGACCTAGTCCTGAAGAGAATTATGACAGCGACAGGTGTGTTTGGGCCAAATTGGGAAGGACCATATGTCATAGGTCAGAAGCTTCTTGACGGCACATTCAAACTCACAACTGTTGAAGGAGATCAAATTCCATGGGCATGGAACAGCAACCATTTGCGTCCATACTATACTTGAAAATTTTGTTGAAATATTGTAAAAAGAATTATGAATGTATGATTCTTGTAATTGAAGGAAATTGTAAAACTGATGCAAATAAATAATGAAAGAATATAAAGTGGATGTAGGCCCAATTTCCTGGCCGAACCACTATAAATCTTGTGTTCCTTATTATTATTACATGTTTGCTTTATTTTCGATATAAAAAGTACATAGAATGTATTGCTGAAATGTCGATTTAAATTTTTGCAGACAATGGAAGTGAAACTTGCACATAAAAAGACCAAGTGATTCTCGCCAAATTTCAAGTCACAAAAGCCCCGAATTCAAATCCTAGATAGGAAGTACTTCAATTGAACGGCCTATGATTTCGACAGAAACGGGTCTTTGCTAATAAATTGAGATCGTTTGAACAAACAAACATCCAATTAAGAAGCTAGTGCTCGTTCTCACGAAATTGCCTGGCAATGAAGCACACTTCCTTGGATTAAACAAGTTACTTGTGAGAAAAGGGGATGAAAGCTAAAAAAACAAAAAAAAACAAAAAAAAAGCAGAGGATCATTGAAAAGGCATAAGCAAGTGGACAGAGGAACAACCAAAGCCATCATCGGCAGCACAAGTCCTCTCCGGAGGCACAACTCTTCGGGGGATAAAGACCTCTAATGGGTCATACGCCACAAAAAAGAAAGTTCTCTACTCAACAAAAAAGATTGGAGGAGTCATGACCCTCCAACCATGAGAGAGTAACTTCCAGGCGATGAAAACCCTCTCTGAGGCACATTTCTCCAGGAGTTGAAGTGTAACGACCGCTCTTCGGAATTTCACTTCACCAGAGTTGAAATGCAAACAAAATAAAAGACCTCTTCGGAGGCACATTTCACCAGGAGTTGAAGTGTTACGACCGCTCTTCGGAATTTCACTTCACCAGAGTTGAAATGCAAACAAAATAAAGACCTCTTCGGAGGCACATTTCACCAGGAGTTGAAGTGTAACAACCGCTCTTCGGAATTTCACATCACCAAAGTTGAAATGCAAAACAAAAGAAAGACCTTCCTGGAAGCCCACGTTTCACCGAGATTGAAATAAAACTTCCAAGTGTTGAAACGTGAAAAGGCTTTCTTCGAAGGCACAACTCTTTGGAGGTACACGTTTCACCAAGATTGAAATAAAACTTCCAAGTGTTGAAATGTGAAAAATCCCTCCTCAGAGGTACAACCCCCCCCCCTCCGGAAGCATAATCTAGAAGAAAGACCTCTTCGGAAGCCCACGTTTCACCGAGATTGAAATAAAACTTCCAAGTGTAGAAACGTGAAAAGGCTTTCTTCAAAGGCACAACTCTTTGGAGGTACACGTTTCACCAAGATTGAAATAAAACTTCCAAGCGTTGAAACGTGAAAAAATCCCTCCCCAGAGGTACAAATTTCTATTTAAAAGAAAAATCCTCATCAAGAGCATACTTTAACTTTCGAAGGAAGAGTGATTTACCTATTGTAAAAAAAAGGGGAAAGAAAGTTAAAGTACATTCAGAGGTCCGCTTTACCACATAGAAGAATTCACTTGGCAAAATGTGTACATACGCAAAAGGAAAAAGTGACTTCTTCGAAGGACAAAGCGTAACAACTATATGAAAGGAGTTGTACTCTATGAAAAATCTTTTCACGAATGAAATAGTCATTCTACAGAAAATAAGAGTGCAAGTCCCCTCGAAGTATAGAAAATTGCAGTAAGCTTATGATATGGGGGCAGCATGGTATAGTTGTATACGATATGATATAGCTACATCGGTAAAGTACGCTCAAACAACATACCATAAGCTCACCGCAATGTCATATAAATAAACTTGTGCAAAAATGAATAATAAATGCATTCTCAAATTCAAACAGGAGTTTGTACAAAGAAAGAGGAATCATTTTATTCAACATTACTTTATATACAGGTACAAGTTTTAACAAAAGAAAAGCGGGGGGCCGATACCCGCACAATTCTCGACCAATACATGCAAAAGACGAGAAGCTAAAAGCTGAAGTCTTCATTTCTTCTTGCCACCCTTGGACCCTTTGCCTGGCCGAATGATTAGTTTTTCAGGTCTATCTATAGGCATAAGGGAAGAAGGAGAGGGAGGTGCAACCGGTGCGACTTCTGGTTCCTCTTCAGTAGTGATGATTTTCTTCCCCCTCCTCTTCGATGTTCCGTGCTTCTTTCTTCTCTTCGAAGAAGACTCACTCCCTGGAGTAACAAGAGCGGACAAAACTACGTCATCAGAGGGAGTCCGCTCCGGAGAGATCTCGCCTCCTTCAAGTCCCTCGTCCTTCTGCTCTTGCGAAGCGATAGGGTCATCCAAGCCATGAAGAGCCTCAATCTGTTCCTCTTGTGACCCGGGTTGTGAAGCAGAAGGAGGAGTCACCTGAAGAGACGGAGGAGGGATAACCGGAGGAAGTGAAGTCTGCACAACACTTGGCGTTTCAACTGCAGAAGAAGAGAAATTAAAAATATTAGTATCTCCCCGAAAGAAGGGAGATATGGGTTCGTCGAGATTCAAGAAGTAATCGAGAAGTTCATCAAACTTTTGAGGGGTAAGCAAGCGATCCACCTGAATCGGACCAATATCAAAATTACCTGAAGATGTTTGCTTCGTAAGTTCAATCTCATAATTCTGAGCCCCGATATCCTCCAAAGCCTCATCATCAGTAGGGGTGATTACCCCGGTTCTTATAGGAGGCGGCGAATGAGCACTAGAGCCTGTAATGTCCACTTCGGGAGAAACTAAAGGACGTTCAGAAGTGGTAGGCGGTATTTCTTTCTCAGAACGTTCCCCTTCCGCCATTCCGGCCCGTACCTTGGCGAGTTCTCTTTTCCCTTGGCAAGAGCGGCGCGGGCATCATCATCGAGATAATGCTCTTCAAGAGCTGTCTCAGCGTAGCCAGCACCTTTACCACCTAGCATATCAAGTGCTGCCTCCCAGACTTCAGCTAATGTAATTTCGTATTTAGGGCCTAGAAAGGGAAGGCTGCCACGCCCCAAAATGCTATGCAGATAGAAATCAAATAATGTGGAGCTAATATCAGCTTTGGTTGCTTGATGGGCCCTTTCGGCCACGAGTTTACCAGCAACAGCCTTATCACGCTCCGTTTCGGCTATTGCAAGTCGAGCTTTTAGCATCTCTATCTCCAAGCTTTGAGAACCGGCCTGTTCTCGCAGCTGTAAAGTTTCAGCACAATATTCTTTTATGACCTTCTCTTGGTGTGTAAGCTTATCTTCGACTGCCCTTTGACTGGCATGCGCATCTCGTATTTGTTGCTAAAGCATGCTCTCCTTTTGAGAATGGAAAGTAGATGAAGTAGCTAATTCTTCCTTAAGCTTTTCTACTTCCGCTTCCAGCTTTTCATTATAGGAAGCAATACTTCTCATTTCGGCGTCATGCTGTTCGAGAGTCTTCTGCCACTCAGCCTTATCGTTCTCCATTGTGAGCATGGCCTCGAGATTGGCTCGGTTAACCCTATGAAGCTCGTCGACAAGTTTTTGCCAGTTCGACATTCTTTCAATATCGGTCCTGACAGTATCAAGATTTCGCAGCATAGCCGGTTTGTCGAGAGGAACCAAGTCGAGATTGAATCGAACCCCTCTCAAGCACCACTGAGGAAATCGACTTTGAAGAGTGGGAGGACCTTGCCCGACTTGGTATGCGGGCCGGTTGATGATTGCTTGAATGTCGGAGCGAACGGGAGCAGGAGATTGAGCAGGAACATGTTCAGAAGCTGTCGGCATTGTTTCTTCAGTAAGTTTAGCCCGCTTGCTAGAAGAATCGTCTATGTGACCTTTACCTCTCTCATCGTGAGCTTTTCTCATTTGAGTATCATCATCTCTGTGGGGAGGGTCATGTCTTTCTTGTTCCCTTCGGTGACGTTGTTCATATGCTCGTCTCTCATCGGCTTTCCTGATGGCCCTCTCTTCATCCGATTCTCTGTAAGAAGGGAGGTAACGCCTGTAATCATACTGGCTACGCCTCCCGTAGCGCTGGAAATCATCATAGTACGAGCCGCTGCGCCCCATGGGAGAATCTGGAATAAAAATAATAAGCTTTAGAGATCTTTAAAGTACAAGAAGATAAATGCGTAGAAGTGATGAAAAATCCTAAGTGTTGTGTAACGTGTAAACTACACGCATCAAGTTACAGACCACTCTGTGGAATAGATGTAGTGATAACTTGAGTTGGAGGAGTTGACATTTGTTGTAGAGAAGATGTCGCCTCAATTACAGAAGAGACAGTTTTGGAAACATCATCTTTGAAAAGTTCTTGAGAAGTCACAATTAAATCGCTCAACCCCTCGAAAACATCATCGCCATCATGTTTTTTGGGACTGGCTTTTTCAACCCCTTCGTCGGCAGATCTTCCGGAAGATCGTGGAGTTCCTTCCTATTCGATAACTGGGGTAAGTGCAGACTTATCAGACGGGCCCGCAACGTCCTTCGGAATTGAACATCTCACTAGTGGAGTTTCTATAGAGGTTCCTCCCTGCATGTGCTCTTTAATAGAGACCGCAGCATCAGGAGTTTCCGCCGGAGAATCGGGAATTTCAGTTGGAACTTCACGAAGTTGAGTAAAGCGAGAGGAATGAAGAAGCCCGTATTGATGTAGAAATTCATCATTTAACAAAAACTTGATACTCCTCTCTTCTGCCGTCACGGCGTTCAATCTCTCGAAAATTTGTTTATAGCATGGATCTCTAGAGGGAGGAGGAAGCGCTAAAACAGGAAAAAATAAAGAAGCCAAGTTAGCATTTAGCAACTCAGATTTCGAAAAGCCCAAGAATGGAGAAATAAAAACAGGAAAATCTTACTTCCTACTCTCCAGATGGCATAAAACCCTGGAGGGCAACGAACAAAGAAATACTGGTTTAGAAATCCATGAACACTTTCAGGAAGATCGGTGATGAGCTTGCGGTTTCGAGCACTCCTTATAACTACGATAGAGGGATGATCTTTAATTTTTGTGAATGAGCAAAAGTAGCAGACTTCCTCGAAGCTCGGTAATCGGCCCAGAACTCTATTAAATAGTACACATAACCCCATCAGAATGGCATGACCATTGGGGTGCAATTGGAATGGAGAGATAGATAATCGAAGCAAGAACCGCTAAGGAAGTCATTGAAAGGTGGTATGGCACCGCTCAAGCACATTTGGCGGTTGACAGAAATAAAGCCAGAAGGGGGCCTATCTGCAGTATCATTTGGCCCCGGCAGTAAGGCATCAGCTTCGGCAATGCCAAATTGGGTGAGCAATTGATTAAACACCCGCTGATTCAGAGTGGTGGGAGTTCTCTCCGGAGGATTATCCAACAAGTTGGCTACTGGGAAGACATCTTCAGCCTGGCCCATCGGTGCTTCTTGTTGAGATGTCATTCTACACAAGCAACTGGGTGTTCAAATGCGAAGGTGCACGTTTCCTAAAAGTGTGAAGTGTTGTGCAGAACTAATGAAAATAACAAGTAAATATAACTGGAATTAAACTGGTTGACAATTGATCGACTATGGTAATTTTAGAACTTGTTAATTTAGAGTTCAAGCATAATATTAGTGCAGGCTGGTCAGTTTCAATTGATTGTTTTAGTATTGCTTTAATATTCTACTTGAAATCGATAGCACTTCGTTCACGCGATTTGTTTAAATTAATTATCTGTTATTAACTAATCTGTCATTTGATATGGGCAATCGATGACAGTATATTCGTCCCAGTTTTCTGTGAATGTTGTATTGAACAGGTTGTTAGCCTGCAAGTCAAAATAACCTGTGAATGAATGCAATAAAATTCAACAGTTCAAAATTAATGCAATGGTCCAAAGTTCAAACAGAATTCGCGCAAGTCATAACTCGTCAGCGGTTCAAAAATTCTGAGTCGGCAGTGCCCTAAGTCATGAGTCGTAGAAATAAGGAGATTATCTCCAAGTCTTATCTCGGCCACGACTCAAGGTTTAGGTCGTGGAGTATGTTAAAGAAGCTCTGGTTCAAAATAATAATAAAAAATCGCCAAGGGTTATATCTCGGCCACTACTCAAGGGTTTTATCTCGGCCACGACTCAAGGGTTTTATCTCGGCCACGACTCAAGGCTTAGGTCATGGAGCATGTTGAGTCGTATTATGGTTAAATCGCAAAGGTCGCTAGATCATACAAAAATAGCCGAGTCATGCCTACGGCAATGTTCGAATCAATCTGACCCATTAACCATCTAACTCCTAACCCATTAACCATCTAATCCATAACCCGATAACCCAATAACCTCGCAATGGTTAACCCCAGTTCCATCACACCACTAGGTCGCCTCAAATCTCGAATCATTACAAGTAAGATCAAACCGCCTGCCTTTAATCCATCAATGTCCGATGTAATAATACTCGCAAGGATCAAGGGGGAAAAACAGAGGCGGAGATCGGCAATCATCAGCAATTGAAAAAAGATGCAAAATCTCTTACACGATGTGATGCTAAAGATGATCGAAAATAAATCAGGTTGGAATCGCCTTTGAGAGCTCGAAGATGCGTTAATGGCAGACACGGTTCAAAGGATAAGAAATGAGAAGAAGGAAGTAAGGGGAACGACTCAAGTCTTTTATAGCTTTGAGCAGTGGCAGTTGAATCGGCACACGAGTTAAGATGAGTCGAAGCACACAACCTACGACTTAGGCGTGAACTTCGAGGGGCAAATGTTAACTCCGTTTAGGCAACGAGTCAAGGTCTGGGCCGATTCACGACTTAAGGTTCTTAACGGTTCAGAAGGGACCCACTACTCAAGAAGCCTCACGATTTAAAGGGTGAACCGACTCAACAAGCAACCGACTCAACAAGCTAACAAGTTAAAGCTTAAGGCGACTTAGAGGAGTGGAGCGACTCAAGGGATTAACGGTGTATGGGATAGACCGACTCAAGTTCTCTAACGACTCAACGACCTAAGGTGTCAAATGACCTAACTGGCTAAAATCCCAAAACAACAAAGGACCGACCTACGACCTATGATAGGTCGTTCACGACCTAAGCAAAAGAATTCGATACCGCTTCATTTTAGACCATGACCTTTTAACTCGCAGACGAGTTAGGACTTGTGATATATACAGAGGACCGAAGACGCTCTGATACGAAGCCTAGGCTCAACCAGTTGAGTCGCCCACGACTGCTTGCTGACTCGTGGTATGTGAGTCGGTCACGGTTCATTCTGATTCGGTCACGACTCATGACTTAACAATTCCAGCCCAGAAATTTGCCTATAAATACATGGCGACATCCAACATTCAAGGGACTTTTGGCTCATTCTCTTCAAGCGCCGTTACTCTGCTGCATTCCAAACCAATCCAACACTTAAAGCTCTCAAGACACGAAGAACGCTACAAACAACTTCGAGAAAAGATCACACACGTCCAACATGGATTTGAAGACTCTAATCTCCATTGAAGTTTAGGCTACTTGTTCTAAGTGACTTGTAATCCAAAGTGTATTGTACTTGGAAAGAATTGTATTAGCTTGTAACGAGATCATCAATAAAAGTACTTAAAGTGGACGTAGGCTATACCCTTAAGCCGAACCACTATAAAATTGTTGTTGTTTACTGCTTTTCCGCTATTATCTGCTTGTAATCTGTTCCCGAGTTATCGGGTGGTGCTTTCACAACTATAACTCATACACCAGGGTGTTAGCGTTCAAATTTTAGCGTTAACACTCTTTAATATATTACGTAGTAAGTAATTTAAAACTCAAATTAAAAGTCAAAATTTCTTCTCTTACTTCAAAATTAATTTCCAAAGAAATTTGTAAATCAATAATAATATTCCTCAAAATAAATTATGGGTTTAAATTCTCTTTACTCTTTTTATTAAACCACTTAAATAGTTTAAAAACAATTTTAAATTCTCTTATAACACTTCTCTTAAAACATCCAATGTATATAATATAGATTCAAAAAAATCTCAAAATATACACTCAATAAAGTATAGCTCAAGAATATTCTCACTTATTCTCATCTTTATAATTTAAAAATAAATAAACGGCATTGCATTTCCACTGAGTCTCTAATAAATAAATATATATATTGGCTGCAGAGTTGACCGAACGATCAAAACTACCTTGCCACTCTATTACTCATCTCTAAAATCAATGGCTGCAATTACCTTTCAAAAATAAATTTAATATTTAATCTCAAAATATTATTTTCAAAATCTCAATCCTTACAACATAGATCATCGTGTATGATTGCCTCATCATAGCATTTAGGAGATTCCTATCGATAACGTTGATCAGGCGTATCGACCGGAACTCTTAACTACTCGATGGATAACCCAACACTGTCAAATTATTACTATGAAAGAATGCTGCTCATATAAATATATTCTCAAAACATTCTTTGATTTTTAAAGTATCTCAAAACTCCAATTTCTCTTTTTAAAACTCATGTATATAGCTTCAAAAACTCAAACCAAAGAACATTCAGAGAATGTATCGAGATATCCCTAGAATACGCGATTCACAAAATTAACAGAAGGAGATGGAGTGTTCGTCAACTCCTACAAGATGACGAGCCATTCTCGGATATCATCAAGACAAAAGATAAGTAAGATATTCTTCTCGAAGGAGAAGAAGCACACAAACAACAAGTCATTACTTCAAACAAAGTAATGCTACAAAGGATAACACCGATTGAGTATCCGAAAAGGATAACTCAAAGAAACTGAATGATAAACTCAATCAAACTCGAACAATCTATAAACTCACCTCATTCCTTAGTGGACGTCCTCGTGGAAGGATAGACGAAGGCTAAAATCCAGGAATTAGGTTACCTCATCACTCGATTGCCCGATTGGATGTCAAATCCAAACGGACTCACAAAACCCAAACAAAGTCACCTTGACTGGAATTCGAGTTATATCATCAACATCTCGATACTCAATAGTGAATTCAGAAACTTCGGAAGAATCATTAATGTTCCAAAGTGATAGAAATAATAAAACAATCAAAGTAGAAAACCTAAATATACAATAGGATCCTATCAAACAAAGGATTGGACTTAATAAGTCAATCCTTCTCTAATTAAATGCATCTCAAGATTGTGAGTAACAAACAGATACTCACAAAAGCATCATCAAATAGAAATCTCAGAATGCTCAAAACGAGCTAATCATTGTGGATCCCCTCAATACGATTCGCAACTCTCAAAGGAACGCAACAAGAATACTCTAAGGAAACAATAAGCTTCATCGATACGAACTCACTCGCATCGACAAAAATAAGAATAGAATAATCCCTAATAAGATTATTCATAAGATAAGATAACATCAAACTCGATTATGGAATACTACAGAATACAATATATATTCCTAAACATATTCCATCTCAACATATCCTAATACTCGAAAAAAGAATCAAAGCATGATTCGAAAACAAGCTCGAATAAAGGACAATGATTCACTCGTATTGTACTTCGACGTATCGTGATATACGTATTGTTCTATGTTTATTCTACTTTGTTCTAACCACAGCTCTGATACCAAGCTGTAACGCCCCACCCCAAGACCCACCCTAGTAAAGAGAATTAACGAGTAATTCCGTCTTTTAAAGCGGAGAATAGGGCTGGTTAAGGGCGACCATCTATAACTTTGTCTTAAACATCCACTGAATATGTCGATAAATGCAATTCAAGTTTTCTTTTCTATCTCAATAGATCGACATATACTGTAAATTCTTAATCCAAAACTATAGGTGTGTAACAGCCCTAGTTGTAGCTATTTATTTTATTTTAATTATTTAACTTTGAAATATATTTTATATAAATTGTGTTTATCAAAATAGTTAATTATTTTATTTGGAGATATATTTTATAAAATTTGTATATGTCAATAAAATTAAATAATAACTGTGAAAATTTAAGCTATTTTTGAACTGTTAAATTTCGCGTTTAAAGGACGCGTCAATTATAGGGTATAAGTGACGTAATAAAACGTGTGTTTTTAAAATGTTAATTTTTATGAAAATTTTTGATATTTTAGACTGCGTCTGTTTAACGTAGTGTAAAAATAATATTTTCAAATTTTTTTGAAGAAAATTTTTGGTCAGTGGTTTTAAGACGGACGTTGGTTCGTTTTAAAGGACCATTGTTTTAAAAATTTAATTTACATACTTCTCATTTTAAACTGACTACATGAAAACGTTAACATTAGCATCTAAAAATGTCAAACTAAATCAGGTGAAACTTTAACCAAAAATCACAACATTTAAAGATTTAAAACGTTCGAACATTGCATTTTGTATTCATTCTCTCTGGAAATCTTTTAGGCAACTTGTACACGTTCATTTCAAAACTGGAACGTGCACAATCATCTCCCCTACTTCATTCATGGCCAGGCTAAAATCACAACGCATATACAAATGAATTAAGGAAACCCTGGAATTGATATTCGAACATTAATTATGCACTGGAAAATATAACTGAACATATCAACCTTCCTTCATTTCAGCCTTCAATTATCAGAGCCTCCCATTTCTCTTCTTTAGCCTCTGCATCATCAAATTTTTAAAACATGAATCACGCATAGGTGTTGAAATCAAGTTTATAAACTAGAAATAGCAAATCAACCGCATGCATTCAAATGAACATAAGTCAAAACATAAAACTGAAACCATACATCAATCCTCGCCTTTATTTCTGCCTTCAGTTATCAAAGCATAACCACGCAAGTTTTAAATTATTAAGTAACGTGTGTATTTGACTAGGCTTCATCCATGCTTCATCAGTTTCTTCATCAAACGCTTGCTTATTCCTTTGCCCAGAAGCATGCGTAAATCACGCATAATGCAAGATGGCACTAAGAAACTCTCGGCCCTTTAATTCACGCGAAAACTTTTGCATTTACTTCCTTGATTTCCTCTGGAATTTCAAGCCTCTGCCTATATATCTTTCATCCTCCTCTACATATTTCCTCTGCAATTTCAGTCAGTTTTTTTTGCTCAAAAATCAGGTAATGGTCTTCCCTTCTTTTCCCTAACCTATGTGTCTTTATTTCTTATCTTGCTCGGCCATGCCAATATCACTTGGTATTGGATCTTAGTTGTGGGTGTGTTGTCTATATAGTTTTTCCAGAATTGACATATAGGATGTTTTGTGAAACATAGGCAGTCTATAGTTTGGTAGCCACAAACCTTTTGGATAGCATGCTGATTGTATGGAACATGTAGATCTGGGGTATAAACAGTCTGGGTTGTGTGTTCTTTTTGATGGAGTCTGCATATCATTAACATAGGGTGTATTGGTGAGAGTAGCAGAACATTGAATGTGGAAACCAAACTGGAGTGGGGTGGAGGTCAGTGAATAGGCAGAAGTGATTCCAGTGCAGTTGAAAGAGTAGGCTATAATTTAGGAGTTGTCTGTATCATGATAAGGCATGTCATAAGTCATAGTAGTAGTTCAGTGCATATGAATATGATTTTTGTTTGCATCTGTAAGCATGTCCAAATATTTCAGACCCACCTTCATATCAAGTCTACACACATCTTGATGGATGTCAGTAAGGGTAATTTCCAGTTTTCATTGTTAGAGTAGGCTATAATTTTGTATAGGATTTTGTCTGCATCATGTTTAAGGCATATTATAAATCATGGTAGGAGTCTCAGTGCATATAGATATGATGTCAGTTTGCATCTGTAGGCTAGTCTAAGTGTCAGACTTACCTTCATGGCCAGTCTGCACATGTACTAGGATTTAGCACTAATAAATGCAAGAGATAAGGAAGCAAGTGACTGGAAGTATAGTTGCATATAGTTTAAGGATAGAGGAGCTTGCCAGGTCGAAAAAAATCTGGAGTAGTGTAGCTTAGAGAATGCTCCTGTGCATGTTGATGAGATATATGTGCACATGGCAGATTGATGTAGCCTGGAAGTTGAGAGGATTAAGTGGAGAGACGGGCAGGGATGGAAGTGAAGCAGGCTTGGGTTTGGAACATGGCAGATCTGGCAAGATGCATAGGTGAATGGATGTTAGGTTGAGACTCTGGTTGCTCAGTTGAGTTTGATATAGGAGCAGTGGAAAGTTTTGTAAGAGGGGAGAGATATGCAACTGTGCATATCTGAAGTGTGCACGTGCACAAAGCCTGCACACAAGTGTTGATGGGTCTGACACCTGACCATGGTGATAGGGGATGGCTGGAGACTGGTGAAGGCAGTGGTATGGGAAGCAGTGGCAGTGAAGGCCAGAGAAGGACTGAGTTCTGGAAATTTAAAATGATTCAATCATTTCCAGATATGACTCGAAGCAAAGGCAAATTGACCCGAAGCAGACTGAGTTTTGACTCGAAGCAAGGCAGGGTCTGACTCGAAGCAAAAATGATGGGAACTCGGGTAAGTGTAGTTGTTTGGTCTGGGTTGCAGTGTGATCTGAAATAAATTTGAAGGATTGTCAAAACCATTTGTGAAAAAAAAAAAAAAAAAAAAAAAAATTTAGAAAGGTAGGCGGTACATAAGTATGTGATGAGCATGAACAAGCTAGGAGGAAGAAGTGGTGCTAGTACTCGTATTCACATTTTTCAGTCGTTGTTTTAGAAAAAAAATTGGTCGAGCAAGTCAAAACTTCTTTTCTTATCTTTAATTTTTCGTTGACTATAAATTCTAAAGTCGCGTTTCAAAATATTTGAATTTGTTCTAGATTTGAATCTAGACGACATCAGAAGAAATTTGACCGTTATTTTCTGTCAGTCTTTACCAGTGAATCGTCATTCAAATTTTTCTGCAACATCCAGGTGAGTATTTCTCACCAGACATACGTATTTATATTTTAGTAAATTCTTGCAAGTGTATGTGTAAAATTGTATTTCACTATTACCTATCTGTGGTGTAATATAGAATGATGGACCCCATTTAAATTGACACCTCATCAGTTATTATCTGTTGTATTATATTCTACAGTTATATTATATTATTGTTTATTTACTGCTTAAATCCCCACTGCAAGTTCCCTGTTATATATATTGTTATAGGCTGAAATGATAGGCCTAAATGATTATCGCTGTTAAATTATGCTGTTAACTGCTTAACTGTTAAACTTGGGATTGCGGGTTTGAAATGATAGAACCCGGGTATTTGTAAATTACGGGTTGAAATGATATAAATCCGTATCACTTGACCTAGGCAAGAAAACTATATACAGGCCCGTGGTCCTTATAATATTTTCTGAAATATTTAAAATTATTCTGGAAGCTAAATATTTGATTTTATATCTTTAAAGGAATTTATATTGATTTTTAATAAGTTATAAATAAAAATAAATAAATATTTGAATAAAATTTGGAATATAACTTATTTGGTAAATCGGGATTTTGAAAGAATAAGATGTCAGTTAATAAATAAATAAATAGGTTATATTTGAAAATCTTTATTAAGTAAACAATCTACTACAGCATTTAAATGCCGTCTTTTGGAATTGGACTAGTTCTACCCATAACTTTAGGTAACATTTCCTAAGTGCTATGGAATCTAGAATTTGTTTGCTTTAAAATTTATGGAATTTGATAAATTTTATTTTATCTTAAGTTTTGGAAAAGCTTAAGACATAATATTTATAACTGTATTTTCCTTAATAAATTAAAGATAAATATTCTGGTATTAAGTAAATTTTGGAAAAATTTAATGGTTAAAAATTTGGAGTTTATTTATGGAAATTATGGAAATATTCAAGACAAAAAAATAAAACATTGATTTGTGAAAGAATAAAACCCAAACTTAGTTGAATAGTAGATACTCCAATTTAATATATATGGGAATTGTAATGTTTTGGGAACATAAAATGATATTTAATTTATGGTTTAAATCTTAAATAGAGAAATTATTTGTAAAGCTATATAAATCCTCTTCTTTACAAAGTAACCATAAAGTTAAACCATTTATTCTATATACCGTTGAATATCCAAACCATTGTGTTTGGGAGTTATGGTTTAAAGTAAAATTTCCAAAATATTATGTTTGAAGATATAATTCAAATATTTGGGTTCCAGATATTATAAATTTTAAGCAGTATGGTTTGGAAAGAATTATATTTGAATATAACGATATCATATTGTTTTGGGTTTTAAAATGATATCGTATCTATAGTTTTGAAATAGAAATGATTATTCTGGTTTAAAGTATAAACTGTTTTTAAATGGCCACGGGTTATAATAACGATGGGTTGGCAAAGAGACCGGGATCGGATATGGACATACTCTCTGTCGATACCGAAAACCACTTTGACTAACCGTGTACGCGGTGGAGATTCCAGAATGAAGTAGGATGGTGGTGACGGTTTCTTGAAAGGTATATACGTGGACCCGACTCCCGTGAGTTGGCTTAAGGTGGCTAAAACAGGAGCGATCGACGGATTAATGAGGTAGCTCCTCTGATCGAACACACTTCTTCGGTTGCCATTCTATTACTCTTGTGATTGTTTGGTGCGCGCACCTTTGATTTGGGAGTGTTGTTCGAGGTGGGCGGTTGCTGCGGCTTCGCGTTACCATCGGTCCGGAAGCGTAATTGGTATATCTACCCTGGCATTGCCTAGTTGTGCCGTGTCACCTACCATATCGAGCCTTGTACGAGTTTGGATTTCTCCCGTAGCCCGTGTGGTATCCTCTGGTGGCTTCCCGATCAGGAGGGGCTAGGATATTGGATGGACTACTGGGACTATTACGTGTTAAGGGCTATATGGGTAACCCCTTAATGCTAAGAAAAAAGTATGTTTATTTTATAAATAGACACTATTATAATAGCGCAATATATTACATAGTAAATAGTTTGACGGATCCTTAGAGGATGGGCGGTCCCAAGCATCCTTTAAGTTACTTGCTCTATATTACAGTACACTTGATTTAGCTTACATCATATAAGTATGTATGTCCTGACTCGAGTGTTTGTTTTATTTTACGCTCGGGTCAGCCTGAGTTGCAGCTTCAGTTTCTTCTCCGTAGCTAGGACACTCAATAGATCATTCGTGCTATTGGAAGTTGTTTCAGCCTTTATCCTTTCTGGAATTCAAGACTTGGAAGACTCTCTATCTGTGTATGTTAAAATTTGTATTGAGGATTATAGACAATGTAAGTTCTGTTTTGTTAAAGATGTATCAGTGGCTTCATGAACCACTAAATTTTAATTTCCGCTGCGAGATTCTGATATCTGTGTCTGCCACTGCACTCGGTGCAACATGATAGGGGGTTCTTATGGTAAATTTGATTTATAGAATCACATTCATCCGAGCTTGAATCTCTTCCCTTTCGAATTTTGGAACATTCCCTGTGATTCCAAAGTTCATTCGTGTCCCTCACTTTTCATCTTCTTTAGATTCTGGAGTGTCCCATAACTCCACTTCGGACGTTCTTTATAGTGAATTGGCGGTCTCGCCATTGATCAAATAAAGGGGTGAAACTCCTTTACAATTAGCATTGATTCACTGGAGATTTATATTTATCCTCGGTTTATATGCTAGTATCTTTGTTTATTCTGAACTCTATCTTTTCAGAACAAAATGTGGATTTACCCAACCACATCGATCTGACTCTTAAGTCACGGTTGACCCGGTCAAGGTTGCCCGCGATTTATATAAACAAATGGTTATAAATTAACTTAGAAACAGAAATGAATTTAAACAAGAACTTGAGAATTCAATTTCTGATGATTTCAAACCTTATGTTTAAGTTTAAAAGGATATAATAAGTATTTTTGAATAGAAATTTGTTTCCAAAGAATTTTTTTAAAAATCTAGTGCTTTTCTCTTTGTCGCTGGAAAATAATTTCGGTGATGACTGCAGCATCATCGACATTCATTTTCGAGTTTTGAAGAGAAAAGACCATCCTGTAGTCTGGCTACTGTGTTTCCTTGAGATTTTAATTGATTTGAATTTCTTAAGTATGAATTAATATATATAGATATAAACTTTAAAGTTGATTTGACATATTATGTATATATGTTTATCTATCTCTAAATGGTTTGAAGGAAATCAGAAATTTAATTCTTAAAATTTTATCTTAATAAATTTCAAAAAAAGGAAAATAAAATTTTAAATAAGAAATTCCAACTGGAAATAATTGAATTTGGAAGTTTTAGTTGTATAATACTTAATTTCATTTCAATATAACTTACCTTGATTTTCAAAAGTTAACAATGAAATTGGATAATATACAATACAAAAAGGGATTTTGTAAATAAAATTTGGGTGATTATAATAAGTGTTATACACTTAAATTTTAGTTATAAAAGATTAATAAAGGTAATATAGAGATAAGAAAAATATATTTGGAAGGAATATTTCGTAATAAGGATTGTTATCTTAAAATCATAGTTAATTAATGTCTAAGGGAAATATTATGTAAAGAAATTTGATTGTTATATTTGCTATAATAAATATTTTATTTATGAAATAAACATGTCTTGAAAATAGATAATTATGATTTAAATAGTTAAGACATATTTCGATATCACTAAAAATTTGATAATTGAGAATTTGGTTTTCAAATGGAAATTTCAAGTGTAACTTATTAAAGGAATATCTTAATTATAAAATAGGTATTTTAAATAAAGTGTTAGGTTATTGCTAAATCAAGAGTTAAGTAGAATAATGAATTGATTGGAAAATACTATTATATCTACCGTAACATATTATAAGTGCTGCTGTTTTTAAAAAATAAAATGTTTTGAAAATTTTATAATTGAATAAATGAACCTTAAAATATTTCAACTTTGAAATGAGTATTATTTGGCATTGAATTTAAAAGGTATAAATGAAGATTATTTTAAAAAGTGCTATGATTTTTGTAATATGATTTCCAGATGATGATATCTATAAATTTTAACGACCTTCAAAGTATTATAATCTCAAAAGCATTATGATTTCAAATTTATTATCTTATTTTGTTTATGAACTATTTTTAAGTGTCCTTGGTTTCCCTATCTGCTACAGAATGGGGAGGCGATTGCTTCTACCAGCCTATTTAGGAATCTTTCAATATTCTTTGAAACCTTTGTTACTCATCGAGACCTAAGCACCGTTTATCACCCATGGACTGACGGTCAAACTGAAGAGTAGAACCGATTCTGGAGGATCTTCTTCGTGTTTCAAATCCGGAACTATTCGTTTAAGATTCTTGTTTGTCTAGCTTATCCTCTTTTGATTCTTTTCCTTTCGTTCCTTTTCGAGGACGAAAAGTTTTTAAGTGGGGGAGAGTGTAACAGCCCTAGTTGTAGCTATTTATTTTATTTTAATTATTTAACTTTGAAATATATTTTATATAAATTGTGTTTATCAAAATAGTTAATTATTTTATTTGGAGATATATTTTATAAAATTTGTATATGTCAATAAAATTAAATAATAACTGTGAAAATTTAAGCTATTTTTGAACTGTTAAATTTCGCGTTTAAAGGACGCGTCAATTATAGGGTATAAGTGACGTAATAAAACGTGTGTTTTTAAAATGTTAATTTTTATGAAAATTTTTGATATTTTAGACTGCGTCTGTTTAACGTAGTGTAAAAATAATATTTTCAAATTTTTTTGAAGAAAATTTTTGGTCAGTGGTTTTAAGACGGACGTTGGTTCGTTTTAAAGGACCATTGTTTTAAAAATTTAATTTACATACTTCTCATTTTAAACTGACTACATGAAAACGTTAACATTAGCATCTAAAAATGTCAAACTAAATCAGGTGAAACTTTAACCAAAAATCACAACATTTAAAGATTTAAAACGTTCGAACATTGCATTTTGTATTCATTCTCTCTGGAAATCTTTTAGGCAACTTGTACACGTTCATTTCAAAACTGGAACGTGCACAATCATCTCCCCTACTTCATTCATGGCCAGGCTAAAATCACAACGCATATACAAATGAATTAAGGAAACCCTGGAATTGATATTCGAACATTAATTATGCACTGGAAAATATAACTGAACATATCAACCTTCCTTCATTTCAGCCTTCAATTATCAGAGCCTCCCATTTCTCTTCTTTAGCCTCTGCATCATCAAATTTTTAAAACATGAATCACGCATAGGTGTTGAAATCAAGTTTATAAACTAGAAATAGCAAATCAACCGCATGCATTCAAATGAACATAAGTCAAAACATAAAACTGAAACCATACATCAATCCTCGCCTTTATTTCTGCCTTCAGTTATCAAAGCATAACCACGCAAGTTTTAAATTATTAAGTAACGTGTGTATTTGACTAGGCTTCATCCATGCTTCATCAGTTTCTTCATCAAACGCTTGCTTATTCCTTTGCCCAGAAGCATGCGTAAATCACGCATAATGCAAGATGGCACTAAGAAACTCTCGGCCCTTTAATTCACGCGAAAACTTTTGCATTTACTTCCTTGATTTCCTCTGGAATTTCAAGCCTCTGCCTATATATCTTTCATCCTCCTCTACATATTTCCTCTGCAATTTCAGTCAGTTTTTTTTGCTCAAAAATCAGGTAATGGTCTTCCCTTCTTTTCCCTAACCTATGTGTCTTTATTTCTTATCTTGCTCGGCCATGCCAATATCACTTGGTATTGGATCTTAGTTGTGGGTGTGTTGTCTATATAGTTTTTCCAGAATTGACATATAGGATGTTTTGTGAAACATAGGCAGTCTATAGTTTGGTAGCCACAAACCTTTTGGATAGCATGCTGATTGTATGGAACATGTAGATCTGGGGTATAAACAGTCTGGGTTGTGTGTTCTTTTTGATGGAGTCTGCATATCATTAACATAGGGTGTATTGGTGAGAGTAGCAGAACATTGAATGTGGAAACCAAACTGGAGTGGGGTGGAGGTCAGTGAATAGGCAGAAGTGATTCCAGTGCAGTTGAAAGAGTAGGCTATAATTTAGGAGTTGTCTGTATCATGATAAGGCATGTCATAAGTCATAGTAGTAGTTCAGTGCATATGAATATGATTTTTGTTTGCATCTGTAAGCATGTCCAAATATTTCAGACCCACCTTCATATCAAGTCTACACACATCTTGATGGATGTCAGTAAGGGTAATTTCCAGTTTTCATTGTTAGAGTAGGCTATAATTTTGTATAGGATTTTGTCTGCATCATGTTTAAGGCATATTATAAATCATGGTAGGAGTCTCAGTGCATATAGATATGATGTCAGTTTGCATCTGTAGGCTAGTCTAAGTGTCAGACTTACCTTCATGGCCAGTCTGCACATGTACTAGGATTTAGCACTAATAAATGCAAGAGATAAGGAAGCAAGTGACTGGAAGTATAGTTGCATATAGTTTAAGGATAGAGGAGCTTGCCAGGTCGAAAAAAATCTGGAGTAGTGTAGCTTAGAGAATGCTCCTGTGCATGTTGATGAGATATATGTGCACATGGCAGATTGATGTAGCCTGGAAGTTGAGAGGATTAAGTGGAGAGACGGGCAGGGATGGAAGTGAAGCAGGCTTGGGTTTGGAACATGGCAGATCTGGCAAGATGCATAGGTGAATGGATGTTAGGTTGAGACTCTGGTTGCTCAGTTGAGTTTGATATAGGAGCAGTGGAAAGTTTTGTAAGAGGGGAGAGATATGCAACTGTGCATATCTGAAGTGTGCACGTGCACAAAGCCTGCACACAAGTGTTGATGGGTCTGACACCTGACCATGGTGATAGGGGATGGCTGGAGACTGGTGAAGGCAGTGGTATGGGAAGCAGTGGCAGTGAAGGCCAGAGAAGGACTGAGTTCTGGAAATTTAAAATGATTCAATCATTTCCAGATATGACTCGAAGCAAAGGCAAATTGACCCGAAGCAGACTGAGTTTTGACTCGAAGCAAGGCAGGGTCTGACTCGAAGCAAAAATGATGGGAACTCGGGTAAGTGTAGTTGTTTGGTCTGGGTTGCAGTGTGATCTGAAATAAATTTGAAGGATTGTCAAAACCATTTGTGAAAAAAAAAAAAAAAAAAAAAAAAATTTAGAAAGGTAGGCGGTACATAAGTATGTGATGAGCATGAACAAGCTAGGAGGAAGAAGTGGTGCTAGTACTCGTATTCACATTTTTCAGTCGTTGTTTTAGAAAAAAAATTGGTCGAGCAAGTCAAAACTTCTTTTCTTATCTTTAATTTTTCGTTGACTATAAATTCTAAAGTCGCGTTTCAAAATATTTGAATTTGTTCTAGATTTGAATCTAGACGACATCAGAAGAAATTTGACCGTTATTTTCTGTCAGTCTTTACCAGTGAATCGTCATTCAAATTTTTCTGCAACATCCAGGTGAGTATTTCTCACCAGACATACGTATTTATATTTTAGTAAATTCTTGCAAGTGTATGTGTAAAATTGTATTTCACTATTACCTATCTGTGGTGTAATATAGAATGATGGACCCCATTTAAATTGACACCTCATCAGTTATTATCTGTTGTATTATATTCTACAGTTATATTATATTATTGTTTATTTACTGCTTAAATCCCCACTGCAAGTTCCCTGTTATATATATTGTTATAGGCTGAAATGATAGGCCTAAATGATTATCGCTGTTAAATTATGCTGTTAACTGCTTAACTGTTAAACTTGGGATTGCGGGTTTGAAATGATAGAACCCGGGTATTTGTAAATTACGGGTTGAAATGATATAAATCCGTATCACTTGACCTAGGCAAGAAAACTATATACAGGCCCGTGGTCCTTATAATATTTTCTGAAATATTTAAAATTATTCTGGAAGCTAAATATTTGATTTTATATCTTTAAAGGAATTTATATTGATTTTTAATAAGTTATAAATAAAAATAAATAAATATTTGAATAAAATTTGGAATATAACTTATTTGGTAAATCGGGATTTTGAAAGAATAAGATGTCAGTTAATAAATAAATAAATAGGTTATATTTGAAAATCTTTATTAAGTAAACAATCTACTACAGCATTTAAATGCCGTCTTTTGGAATTGGACTAGTTCTACCCATAACTTTAGGTAACATTTCCTAAGTGCTATGGAATCTAGAATTTGTTTGCTTTAAAATTTATGGAATTTGATAAATTTTATTTTATCTTAAGTTTTGGAAAAGCTTAAGACATAATATTTATAACTGTATTTTCCTTAATAAATTAAAGATAAATATTCTGGTATTAAGTAAATTTTGGAAAAATTTAATGGTTAAAAATTTGGAGTTTATTTATGGAAATTATGGAAATATTCAAGACAAAAAAATAAAACATTGATTTGTGAAAGAATAAAACCCAAACTTAGTTGAATAGTAGATACTCCAATTTAATATATATGGGAATTGTAATGTTTTGGGAACATAAAATGATATTTAATTTATGGTTTAAATCTTAAATAGAGAAATTATTTGTAAAGCTATATAAATCCTCTTCTTTACAAAGTAACCATAAAGTTAAACCATTTATTCTATATACCGTTGAATATCCAAACCATTGTGTTTGGGAGTTATGGTTTAAAGTAAAATTTCCAAAATATTATGTTTGAAGATATAATTCAAATATTTGGGTTCCAGATATTATAAATTTTAAGCAGTATGGTTTGGAAAGAATTATATTTGAATATAACGATATCATATTGTTTTGGGTTTTAAAATGATATCGTATCTATAGTTTTGAAATAGAAATGATTATTCTGGTTTAAAGTATAAACTGTTTTTAAATGGCCACGGGTTATAATAACGATGGGTTGGCAAAGAGACCGGGATCGGATATGGACATACTCTCTGTCGATACCGAAAACCACTTTGACTAACCGTGTACGCGGTGGAGATTCCAGAATGAAGTAGGATGGTGGTGACGGTTTCTTGAAAGGTATATACGTGGACCCGACTCCCGTGAGTTGGCTTAAGGTGGCTAAAACAGGAGCGATCGACGGATTAATGAGGTAGCTCCTCTGATCGAACACACTTCTTCGGTTGCCATTCTATTACTCTTGTGATTGTTTGGTGCGCGCACCTTTGATTTGGGAGTGTTGTTCGAGGTGGGCGGTTGCTGCGGCTTCGCGTTACCATCGGTCCGGAAGCGTAATTGGTATATCTACCCTGGCATTGCCTAGTTGTGCCGTGTCACCTACCATATCGAGCCTTGTACGAGTTTGGATTTCTCCCGTAGCCCGTGTGGTATCCTCTGGTGGCTTCCCGATCAGGAGGGGCTAGGATATTGGATGGACTACTGGGACTATTACGTGTTAAGGGCTATATGGGTAACCCCTTAATGCTAAGAAAAAAGTATGTTTATTTTATAAATAGACACTATTATAATAGCGCAATATATTACATAGTAAATAGTTTGACGGATCCTTAGAGGATGGGCGGTCCCAAGCATCCTTTAAGTTACTTGCTCTATATTACAGTACACTTGATTTAGCTTACATCATATAAGTATGTATGTCCTGACTCGAGTGTTTGTTTTATTTTACGCTCGGGTCAGCCTGAGTTGCAGCTTCAGTTTCTTCTCCGTAGCTAGGACACTCAATAGATCATTCGTGCTATTGGAAGTTGTTTCAGCCTTTATCCTTTCTGGAATTCAAGACTTGGAAGACTCTCTATCTGTGTATGTTAAAATTTGTATTGAGGATTATAGACAATGTAAGTTCTGTTTTGTTAAAGATGTATCAGTGGCTTCATGAACCACTAAATTTTAATTTCCGCTGCGAGATTCTGATATCTGTGTATGTGATTCTGTGATTTATTTACTGTATATTCTGAGTTTGCTAAATTTATTCTACAACGCAGTATTTTGAACAATTCAAGTCCGACATGTGCGGATGCGAATGGTTGAAAATATTGGGTCGTTACAAGGTGGTTGACGGATCTATCAGAACAAAATACAATAACTAAATGTAAAGCACATCACATAACAGTAATCGACATCATATATATGCACATACACTGATACATGTTTAGTACAATACAATATGAATACAATAAAGGTGGTACTCGACCACATCATATACATCAAATCAAATGTAAAAACATCAGAGTATGGCGAAGAAATAAACTATTCAAGTGAAAGAAGAGATGACATCCAACACCAACTTCAAGCTAAGTCCAATAGATGATACTTGAAACAACTCGGTCTGACCCGAGTATAAATACACGGGTCAGTCTAGCTACACAAATCAGTCAATATCGATAATATAAAGCATAATGGATATAGTGATACTTCTTCTCGAATGAGGAGAAGGATTAGATAACTCATAGCTCAATACTTAAGTAACAAACGCTACCTAAGTGACTAAATACCTCGAAAGAGGTAACTCGAACTCTACTCAAATAAAACACAAGTGCCTCATATCATTAGCGATAACCCATAATGAATTCAAATCAACTCATATAAAACTCAAACAAAACTCTAATGGTTCGATGAACCATTACTCCAAAAAGGAGAAAACTCATCTCAATCACAAATAGAAGTCATGAAAGCAACACAAGACAACTCTATAAGAATGTGAGATCTCAAACTCATAAGTAAGCCAAGGCGGCTAAATCTCACACATATATCTCAATCATAAAAACTCATGGAACTCGATACAAATTCAAACTCATACAATATCAAACCCAATAAAGAAATCGATGCATGTTCAAAACTCAAAAAATCTTAACAATAATGCGCCAAAAACGGCGAATTCAAAACTCAGGAAACCCGGATTGGCCATATCCCTGAATATAATGCCGAAGCAATGCTGCACGTGCTAAACTCAGACGGCCGAAGCCTTAGACAAGGTCGCTAACACCTTCCAAAGCAGTTTGCCCCCATGACATGGTCGTTGACACCTTTCCAAAGCAGTTCGTCCTCATAACAAGGTCGATGACACCTTTCCAAGCCATTTTGTCATCTCTAACAGGGTCGCTAACACCTCCAAAGAAGTTCGTCCTCATGACAAGGTCGCTGACACCTCTCAAAGTAGTTCTGCTAGGTAAACATCGTGAATGTGTCATAAACTCACGGATAGGAATCCGAAAAGTCTTAACGTGTGTCCCATACCACACATTCGCACTTAGCGGTTTACTAGTCGTTAGTCGATGCCACACTAGAAACATCATAAAACTCAGAAAATTATATCTTGCCTAGTCTCATTGGCGAGTGATAAAGAGACCCCATACTTGTCTTATCTCCTCGACAAGTATTAAATGGCATCGTAACTTTTCTCATCTCATCGAAAATTGAAAACATCATGATGGTTCCTCATAAACCATGAATCTAAAAATATGAAATCATAAACTCAAGACTTGCCTTATATCATTAGCAAGTAAATAAAACATCATGATGGTTCTCATCAACCATACTCCTATATAGGACATCTTAAACCATAATACTTGTCAAATATTGGCCATCTTAAATAATTCCAATAAATAGGAATTATTAAACTCAAAATACGCCATAAAATGGCAAAACATCTCAGAATCATTAAACTCAAATAGTTTCGATCGTACAAGTACGGAATTAACCGAAATGGTAAATGCACATGTCCCACCACGTGTTTTACTAAATCGTTTAATTCTCTTTCTCATACGTTCGAATAGTGCAAAAGTGTGTGTTTTATATTTAAAATAGTTTACTAGAGAAAATAAGCTTTCAAAACTTTTTCCCGAAAAGATTAATAAAACCCATATTTGAAATTCTTTTATTATAGGGAATAAATAGTTTTTTTATATTATAAAACTAATTTTAAAATACCATATCATAAAAAATTGAAATGTCCATTTATTTCAAAAATTTCTTCGAAAATTATTTAGTGAAAACCATGCTCGAAAACAATGGAAAAAAAGAAAGATAATTCAAGACCGATAACTTGAGTTCAATACGAATTCAATTCAAATTTAACAAAAAATCAGTTCGAATTCTATTTAAATTTTAGTTTCAAAATTTTCAAATATAGCTAGCCTATAGATGCGCATGATAGCTCTCAAAAGTCTCAAAAACTTCATCAAAACCAGAAGAGAATAAGAGTAAAAATGAGCTAATACAATTCTAAGGTCAATGTTTGTTGTTGTTGTCATCTTGTTCTCAGGACAGCAACTTATAACCATAATTTCGACCAAGAAAACTTCAAAATTACACAACACACAATGAATAAATCTTGTAGTAAATGACTTAAGCTTTCCGAAACATCTAAAATCATCAAAAGCGGATAAGAAACGAAGCAGTTATGACCAATTTTGTTTCAACCTTAGGCAAAGAGCAAATATTGCTTTTGCTCTCGGGACAACAGTAGAAAAACTAGATTTTGACATAGCAAAACCCTAGATTATGAAAAACTCAACACATGAAAGTTGTAGTACATGATTTATGCTTTCTGATACATCCAAAGTTATCAAAATCAGATCAAAAACGAAGAAGTTATGGCCAATTTAGTTTCAGCTTTAAGCATAGAGCAAATATTGTTTTTACTCTCGGGACAACAGTAGAAAATTTTCATTTTGACACAGCAAACCTATAAATTTAAGAAAACTCAATACATGAAAGTTGTTCCTTATAAATATACTTTCCAACTGAAAAAAGTCTCACTCCATTCTTATTTTCCATTCAAAAATTATGGTGATTTTAAGATCAAGTTTCAACAAAAAAATTGCACATAGCAGAGCTGTGTATATCAATTTCAAACTAAATTTCTATCCTATAAATCATAAAATTTGCAAAAACTTACAACATGAAAGTTGTTTTTTTATGTCTTATATTTCTAACAAAAAAAAGTATACATAATTTGGGTTTATGGCTAAAAAGTTATGGCCATATTACTGTCAGATATCAACTCAGAAAATTTGAAATGGCTGTGCTATAACATCAGTTTAAAACTTAATTTTTGACCCTTTTAAACATAGAATTTAGAAAAAGTTTAAAATAGAACTTATAGCTTATTTAAATATCTTTCTACCACAAAAAGAATGAGCGAATTTGGATCATCTACACTGTGATATTGCTTTTTTACTGCAGCAATGTTCATAAAAAATTTCAACAACCACTTTGCAAATTTCAACAATTCAATCAAATTACTCAAACCATTCAACCATTTGTTGATACAAATCACTCAATTCAAAGAATTAAGACTTTGTAGAGATAGATATGTGAGTTTACAACTCACCTTAGAAATTTTGAAGTGCAAATCCATGGAAAATTGAAGAAAGATGGAAGCTTGTCATTGATTTTAGCTTCTAGAATCTGAAAAATAAGTTGTAGAGACATGCAAGTACAAAAACTCAATTGCAAACAATAACTCACAAAAAAAATCAGAAATAGATGAGAGGAATTTGGGTTTTGGCCTTGATTACCTGAAGTAAATTGGCTTTGAATTGATTATTACAGCAAATGATTGACTAAAGATGGGGATTTTGGCTTTTGTTCTGAAAGAGGAAATGGGTTTATCTTACTTTTTCTTAGTTTACAGGAAGAACGAAATATACAGTATGTTCTAGAAATGAGAAGGAGATGTTTCTTCTTTTCTGGTTATGAAATTTAACGGCTTAGACCCAACAACTAAATTAATTTACCCACTAAATGAAACTAACACACCAAAATCACTTATACACAAATATATTTCAAGTTATAACAATTATATGTAAATGTTTTCACTTCTATAAAATCACACAACCTATTATATGTTCTAAAATTTATTTTACAACAAAATAAAAGATATTTTGATTTAAAAATTATTTTCGTTAATAAAAATTCTTATTTTAATTAAATAAACAATTTACACAAATAATTACACAAAAACCCATTTTCAACTCCTAAAATTACACAAAATTTTCTTGTATAATAAAATGCAACAAACCATTTTAACATTATTCTTACTTCAAAAAATTATTTTTTATCCAATATTTCACCTTTTTATTTACAATAAATAACATATTAAATTAAATACTTCATTAAAAAAAATCAATGAATGCCACATTTGGCAATAATTGCTAGAATTATTACATTTTCTCAAATTACAATCATAAATTGCTCATTTCGAATTCAGACAATAAAAATAAAGTTTATTTATTTATTTATTTATTTATTTTATCCAATAAATTGACAAATTAATATATTCATTTTCCACCATTTTTTACCAACATTATCATATTAACTCCATTTATTCTTTCCAAATTCATTGTTTGTTCAAAATAAACAATTTTAAGTCTCCAATTTATTTTTTTTTCTCCATTATTAAATTGTAACCACTGTTATAATTAAATTTCCAGGTAATCATCAAAAACAGGGTTGTTACAATTTATATTGATGATACTGAAAATGATAGAAGCTTCAAAATTGGATTTGTAAGTGTTTTGTTCAGTTTTGATTATATATCGTTTAAATCGATATTTTAAAATAGCCTTCCGAGGCACATTCTCGTATTTCGACGTAACGTGTTCCATTGTATCCGTAATATTGTATTATTATCGGATTTCAATTTTTGTAGCATTCGGAGTTATCGTTTGGCCTTACGATAAGCAAATGCGCTAAAATTTAAATTGAAATTTCAATGATTTAACTCGTCCAAAAAGCTATCTTCTCCATACGATCGAATTAGGACCCGAAACCTTTTCCATTATGTTCGGAATGGGCATATAACATTATAAACGACTGGCGGCATGCCTCGATTAGAGATCGAGATTTTGAATTGCATAATTTGAAACGATTCGAATTTGAATTAGAATTAAATATTTATATGTGTTTGATATAATTTCTCTAGGCATTTACACGTAGCTTTCTTTACTAACACTTAGCAAACGTTATTACATACGTACATCTCTTCTTTTGAAAAAAAATAAAGATAAAAATCTCATTCAAAGAATATAAGTAAAGAAGAAAAAAAATCAATCATAGGAAAAGAAAATAAACACAGGTTTCATTCGAACGAAAAAAATCCTCAAGCCCATCGTATCCATTCCACCCCTTCTCTTCAATTTTGAAAATGATCGAATGATAATTTCGTTCGATTCAAGATGAGGCTACGACAGTGCCATGGATAGACTCGCGAAGCTCGCATGGTGTTCTCGGTGGTGAGTTCATTTGGATGATGGTCGAGGCCATGAGTGGCGTGATTTCTGGAGTCGACATTGATTTCTGGAGGCAAGTGATGGGGCGACTGTGGAGTCACCGAGGTGCAGTAGCATTCGAGTTCGTGAGGGGGGTTCGATTGGGCATGCGCTTGCGCACGCAAGGCAAATCTTGTGTTCGACGATTGATTACTGAAGTCGATCTACAATTTAAAGATGAGGATGGAAGTTTGAAGCATTGTAATACTAAAGTTGATGTTGAGGATACTGGTATTGGCAATTCAAAGGATGGCAGAGAAGTGGAGGCAGCAATGGACTGATCGACTGATCTAAGGTTTCGAGCATTGGCCTGGATTCACATTTTACAGTGAGGTATTTGCAAATTGTTTTATTCAATTTAAATTTGAAAATAAATTTAAGTATTTGTATATGCACAGTAAGATAAATTACTGTGATTATTTACGGAATCAGGAAATTTTTTATATAAAGTTTGAAAATAGATTTTTAAATCTATATGGATTACTTTCAAAGAAAAGAATAAAATAAATATACATATTCATGTTTTAATCTACTAGTTATTTCAAAAATAATATAGTGAGGGTGATTAATTTGATTAACAAATTTATTTAATTATTTTAATTACTATAAGATTTTTTTAGGAAATTTAGTTTAAATTTATTTATTTGTCAAACTAAATCATATGTTAAAATTAAATCTATAAAATAGTAATTTAATTGTTTGATTTATTTGAATATTAATAAATGTATAAATGTTATACAAGGTCTAAAATGGAGAAACAAGCTGGAAAAGAAATGAGTTGGGATGGATTGCAAATTAAAGGTGAGATCTTCTCACTCAATCAGATTTTTATAATTCTATTTTAAAAAGTTAAATTTAAAATTGTTGATTGTGTGCTTGGATGATAACTCATTATCAGTTGTATTGGACGAGATCTTATATGCCGCATAATAGCGGATGATTTTATTTAATCCCATATACTGCGATGTTCCACGACAAAGTGGAATTGGTATTTAATTATTGTGCTAATATCTATGGATGCAGGGAAACAGGTTGGAGGGATCCAACTGGATTCCACAAAACATTTTGAAATTGTTTTAATGTTGTGTGTTGAATATTTATAATCTGTGTGTGATCATATTTGTGATTGAAATCGTTGAAGGCTATAGTTTAGCGGAATATATTTTTGGTATCGTAGGATACCGAAAATAAATAAAATTGTATTTTTGAAATTCAAGTTGAAAGTTAGAGTAAAATTTATTCTGAAAATTGGATATATTTAAAAGAGGGAATTTTAAAAGGATAAAGTTTTATTTTGAATCATATTGAATAAATTCCAAGATATGGGAAAAAGGTTTAATAAATGGATTTCGAGTAATATTATTCAAAAGTTTGGAGAATTAATTTAATTACGGATTTTAAATAGTTTGGAGGAGATAAATAAAATTATTTTAAAAGCAAATAAATTTAGAAATCAAATTTGGAATTTAATTTGGTATTTGAAATGATTTTAGAAAATCAATATGGAATTTGATTCGATGTCTGAAATAAATTTGAAAATCAATATGAAATTTTGATTTGGTGTTGGAAAATAAATTTAGAAATCAATTTGGGATTTGATTTTGTGTTTGAAAGTGGATATTTGAAAATCGATTTGAAAATCGTATATTGGTGGATATTTGGAAATTTAAATTCACAAAGGGAATTTAAAACGGAAAGGGAAATTTGTTTTAAAAATAAATATTGTCTTGTTTTTAAAAGTGTGGAAAGGAATTTGTGGATTTGGAATGTAAATTTAAAATAAATCGAGAAGGATTTATTAATCATTTAAATGAACCATTTTGAAAATGGAAGGTGTATTTTCCCTGGAAAGCCGAGTATGTTTTTAAAGTAGCTTTCAAATATTAACTAAAAGTTTTGAAATTGGTTTTAAAAAGGAGTATTGGTGGAAAAATTATGTTCTTATGTTGTTTTAAAAATCTTTAAAGTAAAGATTTATTTAGTAAATTATAGAAGTAATTATTTAAAGACTAAATTGATATTTGTTTCAGAAAATGGTTATTTAAATAATTACGCTCTATCTAAAAATGTTCTTTTAAAATTATTTTGGACTTAAGTTTATATGAGATATTAGTATAATATTTTCAGAGCTAATATTTAAATAAAGTGTTTTAAAATAGTTTTTATTTTGAATGTTTCCAAGTATATATTTTGGATAAGTAATTTAATTATATTAAAGTATTTGAACTTGGCAGATTTTCAGTGGAAATAAATAAATATTTGGAAATACATTCCGAGTGAGAAATTTGAATTGAAATTTGTTTTCAAAGGATTGAAAATGTGGAAACTGATTTGAAATTTGTTTTCAAAAGGTTAAAATGTGAAAATATATCTTGCGAAGATATTTTGAAAGTAAATAATTGGGGAAAATTATTAAAATCTTGTGATTGTTGTGAATTATTGATTGATAGTTAAATAACCGACCATCAATATTTGCCTTTAAAATGGCATTTGAATTTCGATGCGACCAGGGGTCGGATTCCAAATGGATATCCGAAAACCACATCGAATCTTTGTGTTGGATTTTTTGTTTAAACGATCAAAGGGGAAATTGTTGTGATTTGTTTGAAATTTGAATGTAACACTTATTTTTAAAAGAAGCGCTCATTATTTGGATTAGCCGAGAGAGGACTTTGTGTCATAAAACCCATTTCAAATAAGATACAACGAAATGGGATTGCATTTGAAGATGGTGTTAAAGACCTGGTATTTTTGAAACGAAAGGATTACCTGTCAAATTTCTCTGCACTGGGTTGCTCCGGTATAGAGATTTTATTACCCTTTGTGATTGGGAATCCGGACGTGATTAGTGAATATCCGGATTTTCGAGGGCTTCTTTGGAAGTGCCTTTGGTTCCGTTCAATCCCGGAACGGACTTGTATAGATGTGTGTCTGACGTTACACTTTGAGATATAAAGCTAGTTTCTATCAAATACATTTCTGTTGGTGGCGGAGAATTTATTATCTTAGCTTAATACGTTTTTTTTTGAGACGTACGAGCTCAGAGGTTATGTAGTTGATGGTTACTAGTGAAATATTCCTAAATTTGTAACGTGGAATACGAAGTGCTGCTGCTCGTTTGTTGATCGAACCATGGTTTTTGTGAAAAGCGTAGTTTTTTTGGACGAGACTTCGTCGGACCTAACAACCTGGAATGGTCAAAATAGGGAAGATGCGGCAAGTTTATTTGGGGGTAGCGCCTCCTGAGGGAATGTCGTTTCCTTCTGGAAAGAGGTGGTATCATGGTATGGAGCCCAGATATTTAACCTACGTGAATGCTGCAAATTTATTACTTTGTGGTTGTTGGTGTTGAGGATCCTCGGATAAAGGTCAGTTACGACCGGGAGATGGCATACTCGTGTCAGTAGTTATTTAGTTACAGAGGGAAACCGGCCTTGTGTTGGCAGAGATCCGGTTAGGTTCTCGTGGCATCCCTCCAGGGGCGTACCCATGTGGCCTAAGAAGTTCCTTAGCCTGACCATTTGTTGGAAATCCAAAGGAACAATACGAGCCCCTTACAATTGCAATTGTATAACCCGCCTCCTCAGGAGGTAACTATAGCAGACATAATATAATGGTACCTACGCTGGCTATGATTAATATTATCCTTTCGAAATGTTTTCCACACTAGGCACTAATGATAATGTTAAAAAAAATTGCGTATCAAGCATGTTTGACTATCATAAGGAGAAATCTCCCCCCACGTGTGCGATTGCATTGTGAGTGTGCCGAGAGGCCTTGTGGTAGTTTCATTTCACAAAAACATAGCGGATTTCTTTTCCTTTCCTTGTGAAAATAACTATATTTAAGATTTCACACCAGTCACATGATTGACATGGAGTTTATTGCTCCCTTTCTAAACTCTGGGTGCCCATAATTTTCCACACGGGCAGCCTAGTGTCAGGTTGTCAAATGTTCTGGAGCAAAGTCAAGAAGTTGCATTGGAGATCTAGGTTCAAGCTGGATGGAGAGACGTGCCACTTATACTATGTAGTGTCCATTGCGTTTGGATTATTGCAAGTCAAATTTTCTTCTACATAAGTTATTATAACTACCAGTTTTGTGCTGTTGTTGTAAACTTTAATGATGTATGTATAAACTGATATAGTGCTTTTGTTTTAAAGATTATTCATTAATCGATTATATTTGTTCCACGGCGAAGTGTGATATTCTGTTTTTGTTTCTATTTCTTCTTCTATCTTCTTCTTCTTTAACACTAACGGTTTTGTTTTTCAGGATTCGATTATGCGACATTTGATAAAGTGGACGTATTGTTGTCGACTTTCTAAAGTCGAAAAATTAGGTTGTTACAATGTGGTATCAGAGCATTCGGTTAAGCGACAACCTTGGCTCTGGTGGGTGTTACTCATTAGAAATAGAGTCAGTACTACTCAAGAATGAGTTGAGTGTAATAATAGATATGAGTGCGTATTTGTTAGTGAATATAAAAATTGTTTTATATTGTGATGATTTGTCACGACCCGAAATCCGATGTTCGAAAATTGACATCAAGTACCTCACTTATATTCGACTGCCGAAGATTCAAACATCGAACTCCAATCGGATGGAGCTTATAACAACATTAGATGAATATGAAACAATGGAAACAAAATGAATATCATGCACTAGATCACAGATACAATATCATCATAATATCCGTTACAACATCAGAGTATCTTTATACATATATCACAACTTCAAATAGAACATCATAATAGAACAACAAGTGATCATATGCCAAAAAGTCTTCAAAGAAGTGATAGCGAACTTCCAAACAGGCACCTTGAGATCCAAAAGCTTCAAAATATCTCTAAGACAAAAGCCCCCAAAAACCGATAGCCTCTAACTCCAAAAGGCTCCAAAATACTACTAGCACCAAAACATGGAAAACCTGCTACTAGGCTGCCCATGTGGAAATTATGGGCACCTAGAGTTTAGAAAGGAACAATAAACTCCGGGTCAGTCATGGGACTGGTATGAGTAAACAAAAATAATTGATTTTAAATAAAACAAGATCTATAATAGAAAATCTAGTATGCTTTTGGAAAATGAAACTACCATAAGACCTCCCGCCATACACACAATGCAATCGTAGAATTGGAGGAGATTCCTTCTTATGATAGTCAAATATGCTTGATACGGAAAAATCCTTTGATATTATTACTAGTGCATAGTGTGAAAACATTTCGAAAATATAATATTAATCTTAGCCAGCATAGGTATCATTATACTATGCTTACTATAGCTGCCATGTTAAATGGCAGGTTCTACAACTAAAGCAGTACCGGGTTCGTATTGGGAATTGGATTTCCAACAAATGGTCAGGCTAAGGAACTTCCTATGCCACATGGGTATGCCTCTTGAGGGACGTCCCAAGAACTTAACCAGCTCACCGCCGACACGATGCCGGGTTACCCGTGTAACTAGGTAACTACTAAACGACTATGCCATTCCCGGGTCGTTTGGGACCTTTATCACCTCAATCACAAAGCAACAACAACATAGTAAATGAGATTTCAGCAACCATATAGGTAAACTATCTGGGCTCGATACCATTATACCACCATTTTCTAGAAGGAAATGACATACCCTAAAGGGTGCGACCCTCATAACCTTGTCGCATCTTTCCTGTTTTGACCATTTCCAAGGTGTGAAGTCCCATGAGGTCTCGTCCACAAAGCTATGCTTTACACGAAAGCCATGCTTTGATCATAAATGATCAACAAATGACCATCAACACACAGCAGCACTTAGCATGCCACACTACCAAATTAGGAGTATATCGCTGATAACCTTCAACTACATAACCTCTGAGCTCGTACGCGTCAAAGAAGGGTGTTAAGCTAAGAGAATAAATTCTCCACCACCAACAGATATGTATTTGAAAGAAATCTTCTTTATATCTCAAAGCGTAGTGTCAGAGATACAACCATATAAGTCTGTTCCGGGTTCGAACAGAACCGAAGGCACTTCGTCCAATAAAGGAAGAAGCCCTGGCAAATCCGGGTATCCACAGTTCCGATCGGACTCCCCATCACATGTGGAGATCCGTATATCTCAGTGCAGAGACATTCGATAGGTTATCCTATCGTTTTCAAAGACACCCACTCTTCATCACCGTCTTCAAATGCTATTCATTTCGTCGAATCACTATTCGGAATGGCTTATATTACACAAAGGTCCTCTCCCGGCTAATCCGAATAGTGGGCGCTCAATTTTAAAACACATGAGTGTATCAATTACAAGGATTCACATTCAGTGTTCGATGTGGGTTTCGGATAACTAACTGGAATCCGACTCCCTATCGCATCGAAGTTTAAATGCCGTTTTATGGGCAAAAGTGTTTTCACATACATGCAGAAACAAATCACGAATCACAGTTCAGCACAAAGCAATTCACATCAAACAGTATCATAATAGAAATATCAATCCAGTACACAACATTTGATGATAGTCAATCATCTTCAATTAAGGTGAATGTGATTTAAATGTATTAACCACATAATTATTTTTACTAATTATTTTGAATCAATGATTAATTATTCTTAACTATGAATTAAATAAATCTTAATTAACTTTATTAATTAATTATTCTTTAATTAATTATCTTATTTAAATAAATTCTTAATTGTTAATTAAATTTTAATTAACTTTATTAATTAATTATTCTTTAGTTAATTAATTATCAATCACAAAGTAATTACAAATCATTAATTGTTTAATCATTATTTAATAAATAAATTTGTGTTTAAGTGAACACTGTGAATACTTGATTAACTTCTTAATTATTTACTTAAGTTGAATTTAAAACAACTTAATAAGTTTAAAACATCTTTGAACTTCATTAATTTCAAATGATTATTTCAATACCATTAACTTCACAATTCATTAACAAACTATCATCATTTATAAAGAGTGAATTTAGGAAATCATTTAAACTTTTATTTTCAAAAAAAATTATAAAACTGGAATTGCTGTTTTCAACGTCTAACCTTGTAATATCCCGGAATTTTTAATAATATCAATTTAATAATCTGCATTAAAATTAAATTGATATTGACATTTTGTTAATAATAATTCAAATTGATTTAATAATCTTCTTCAATAATTATTTAATTGGTTATTTTATCTTTTAAAAATAATAAATTGGTTTCTATTTATAAAATAAATATATGGTTTATATTTTAAATAGATTAGCATTGTTTTAATTTTAATAAATAAAGCATATTTTTCTAATTCTAATATTTGTAGTGATTTGAAAATTTGTTTTTATTTAATATTTAAGCTTTCCAAAGTTAAATAAATAAATCTTGGTTTAAACTTAATAAGTGAATCATGTTTTAAAAATTCTAATATATACATTTTAATTTGGAAATTTTGATTTAAATTAGTATTGAGTTTTTAAAACTATTTAATAAATAAATATATGATTTTAAAATTGATAAGAAAAATATTAAATGTTCAAAATAATTTGGCTTGAGTTTTAAATTTAAAATGAATTAACAAAAAGTTTTATGGCTTAATAAAATAGATAATTTATCTATAAAAATATAATTTCTTTCAAAAATGATCTTATTTTAATAATGAGTCTTTTTTAAAAATAATATTAATAATGTATTGATTTACAAATAAATTTTGAATAAAATGGCAATTGTTATTTCAAGTTTCATTTGTATTCATAACTTGATTTTTAAATAATTGATTTTGGAATTGATTTGAATTTAAATTCCAAAGTATAAATCTTAATTGTTTTATTTTTTACATGTATAAGTTTTATGTATAAACATGGTTTGTTTTTATTTCTTTTTATAAATTTATATACATATTTAAATTCTAATTAATCGGTCAATTAAGCATAATATACATATTAACTTACAAAGACAAGTGTTGATCTCTTAACGCCTTATTTAACAAATGTTCAAAGATTAACCTGTTAATTTGACAAATGTAGAATTTTTTCACAAGTGGCACATTTTGGTTTTAATTTTCTTTTATTTAATTAAATCTGAAAACTACATCTATATAAACTTGCATTTCATTTGTATTTGTTTTTTCCATTTCCTAAATCAAAACGAGAACTTTAAAACACCTCTTCAAAAATCAAATTTGCATCTTCAAAACATCTTCATATCAAAGCATTCATAAATCCTGCATATTCACTTTTTGTACATATCTAGAATCAATAAACTCTTCAAAACATCTCCATATCAAAACTCCTCTTATCCAAAACAATTTAGATACCTGTACAAATCCAAAGCAAAGCTGCATTTTCATCTTTTTTCTGCAATCAGAAGAAAAAGGATTTCTACATGCACCCGATAATGAACAAGTCTGCATTTTTCTGGAAAATATACAAATGAAATGTGGAAGCCTGCATTTTTTTCACCTAGAAACAAACTTGCAAATGCATCAGGACTAAAGTCTTTGAAAAAGCAAAAGAAAACTGCAGTTTTTAAAAGTACTGAAGCAACAACAGTTCTTAAGTTCTAAATCAAGTTCAAAGGCCTTCAATAAGAGGCTCTGTTTCTTTATAAAGGAAGAGGTGAGTAACTTTTTCTAAATTTAAAAATTTTAAAAATAGGTTGCATGATTTTACTGAAATGGAATTGTATTGTTTGTGTATTGTTGAAAACCTGATGTGAAGATGATATGTGTGCATGTTTTTACTTAATTGCCTGTTCTGTTTTTTTGATTTTCCTGGCACAAACTCTATTTAAAACACTTATCTTTTAATTTAGTTTCTGATATGATTAGATTTATAAAGAAAGGTTGTTGAGTTAACATTTAAAACTTTAAGTAAGTAAAAAAATAGTTATTGTCTCTGGAATCATAGAAAATATCAGTGCATGATGAATTTTAACAAAAATTAAAACATGTTACTTTTGTAGTTCAGTTTCATAAATTAAAAGCATTAACAAAAACTTGATTTTTAAATCAAGAATTGGGATTTTTAGGGTATAGTTAAAGTTGCAGTAGATATTGAACTAAAAAAGGAATTTAAGCATTTTCTGATGATCTTTGGACTGAGGAAGCTCGGGGTTCTTCTGAGTAGTAGAGTAGGGTTTGTAGATGCTTAGAAAAATCTTGGATGGTAATATAATTTGTCAGAGAGGATGCAGTTTTGAAATCTATTTTTAAACCCTAGTTTGAAAGGGGTAGGAAGAATCAATCATTTGGGTATGCATGAGTGACCGAGTGCTATGATGTTCTGGGAAGTGTTAGATTGATCGTGGATGAGTTCGAGGCCGGAGGGGCTAGTTGTCAGGTGGACGGAGCGGTGAGAGATGGCCATTGACAGGTTTGAAGCAGAAACCTGATCTTTTGTTTCCAGGTTTGATGATGTTGAGTTTGATTTTGATTTTCGAGGATGGTTGTTCGAATTGATGATTGTGGAAGGTTGCGGTGTCATCCTCTGGGTTGTTGAGATCATCGACGGCGATCTATTATGGCCGGGGCCGCCGTTTATATGCATGGTGATGAATTGTTTTGGGTTTAGTTTGTTGCAGGGAAGTTGTTGGGTTTGCTCGAAGATTTTGGGTGATTAGCTCGGGGAAGTTAGGTAGAAACTCGAAGCAATTTGTATAAGTCGCGGGTTGATCTGTGTTTCTAGTTTTTACAGAAACTTGGAGTTTCTGTTTTTAAAATTTTTAAACCCTGAAACTTTTTAACGTTAAGAAGTTTTGAACCTGGTTTTAAAATTTAAGTTTAAACTTTAAAATTCAAGTTAAATTTAAAACCTGAGTTTTAAATAAAAATAAAAGTTTAAAACTTGAACTTAATTAACTACTTTATTTTAGTAAGTAGTAGTTTGAACTTTTTTAAAAAAGAAGTTTTTTAAAATTTGAGCAAGTTTAAAATTAAATCTGGAAATAAAAAGCTAAGTATGAACTTCAGTTTTTGAAATTTAAAGAAGATTTAAATTTGAAAGTTTTAAACTAAATGTAAATTAAAGTTATTGAAATTTCAAAATGAATTTAACTTCAAAAATTTTATGAATTTCATTTTTAAGACAAATACTTGTTTGTCTTGATATTTTTAGAAGGTTTTAAATTGTTTAAAACTTTGATTTAGTTTAAATTATATTCATTTTAAATCTTGTTTTTAAAATGAAATTTAAAATTAAGTTCCAAAGAAATTTGATTTAAATAAATTTGTTTTTAAACAAAATTTAGAAATGTTTTATCTTAAAATTAATTAAGATTAATGTTTTGAAATTAATTTAACTAATGAAGTAATTAAGAAATGGTTAATTAATTTAATTAATTAATAGTTTGGAATTTATAAATGTTGATTAAGGATTAATCAATTTGTAATTAAGAACATTAATAAAATTATTAACTAATGATTAAAGAATTATTAATTAAGAAATTAAGCTTTAATCAAGGTTAATTAATTAAATAATTAGACTTTAATTAATGGATGATTAAAGATAATTTAATTTGTAATTAATCTCAGTTAATTACTTAATAAAAATAATTAGAGAATGGTTAGTGAAGGTCATTAACCATAATAATTAAATAATGTGGTTAATTTTTTTAAATTAATTAGATTAATTAATTTAATAATAATCAAATGTGAATTGTTGATTATAATTACTTAATGAAGTAATTTAGAAATTAATTACTTAAGTTAATTAATTGAGTTAAATGTGATTGTTTAATTTAATTAATTAAGTTTAATTAATTTTAAACACTTGAGGTTTTAAAGATAATTACTTTGTATAATTAATAATTTAGAATTACTTGGTGAAGTAATTGGTTTGATAATTACAGGTTGTAATTAATTGAAGATGTTTAAGAATGAAGTAATATGGAATAAAATTACTTAGTAATTAATCAAGGGATTAATTAAGAAATTAATTAAGGGATAATTAATTTTGGTTTAATAAAGTAATTAAGTTAGTTAATTACTGAATGTAATTAAACTGGGATGATTAATAATTAATTACTTAAGGTAATTAATTTTAATAAAGTAATTAATTAAAATATAATTAGGGGTCATTAATTATTATAATTAATGATGTAATTAAAAGTTGATTAATTATGATTAATTAATCAATAATAACTAATTAAAGGTAATTAATTAATGTAATTAATTAAGGATTAAGGTAGTTAATTATAGTTAATTAATTAATTGAAGTAATTAAAGGTTAATTACTGTTTGGTTGAGAATAATTAATTTGTGAAATTAATTAAAGATAATTACTTGAATGTAATTAAGGATAATTAATCAAGGGTGATTAATTAAGGTGATTAATAATGAATGATTAATTGATTGTAATCAATTAAATGGTTGAGTAAGGAAGATATATATTGATGTAGTAATTAATTTAGTTTATTTTAAATCATGAAGTAATTAATTTAATTCATTTTAAATTAATTAGAGATGGAGATAGTTAATTTAATTCATTTTAAATTAATTATAGATGTGGTATGAGTAAATCTTTGCTTATGTATGAATGGATGACATTGATTGCCTTGGACGCTTTGTAATCTCAGAAATGAGATAAGTAATGTTGTGTGGTATGAATGTTTGGTTGCATTGTGATGATAATATAGATTATCTATTGTGATGGTGTTATGGATTACCTATTGAAATGAATTATGGATTGCCTGTTTATTTGATAACGTTGATTATCAGTTGTGATTTGTGAGTTATCTATGTGTGTGTATATAGATAATTGAATTGTTCTAAACCTTAAAACAACTTGGACCTAAAAGTCACGCTTTGGATTTCGATGAGACTGGGATCGGGTTTCCATATTTGGATATCCGAAAACTACATCGATCCAAATTAAACGTTAGGTCGTAAATCAAAGTGGAGCTTTGTGAAGACTCGAGGTGTAAGAACTATTCGTCAATATAACTCTGGGGGTGATTCCGTGATGAGTTTGATGGAATAGTGCTTACAGGCTCGAGATAGTGATTCAGAGTGCAAGGGTTATCGTAGTTAACTCTAAGGGTGATTCCAAAATGAGTGTAATGAGATAATGCCTTCGGTTTCATTCGAACCCGGAACGAACTTCTATGGGTTGAATGTTTTCAGAACATCGTCAGGTGGACGATGAGCATTCTAAGTGATATGTCCTATAAAGGTAACCGTAGCCTCAAGCCTCATCAACGGGGAATGGCTAAAATAGGGGAGGTGCAGCAAGGCTTCGTGGGTAGCCCCACTGAAGAGTGAGATTTACCCTTGTCTAGAGGTCCCTTTATATTCGGCTGTGTGGGCGGTTGCTAGCTACAACCATGGGGTTGTCTTGTTCGAAACCGTTCAGTAAGAAATGGTTCCAGCCTTGTGTTGCAGGAGAGCAGGCGTACTCCTTGGTACGTTGATCTAGGCCACGTTACTGTGACGGGCGGTACCCTAGTAGCCCTGCCATTATATGGAATCCAAAATCCAATAAGTGACAACGGTTTTGATTGTATTACCCACTTTTGTGGCTAGTAGCTGGAATTTAATAATGTAACAATTTTGGCTATTTCATATTTATTTGAAAACCCTAGACACTATTATAATATCATCGGATTTCCTATCAAATGTTTTGGTTAGCATAAGGTAAAAACTTTTCCATGTTTATGTGTGGGAAGTCTTACGTGATACGTTTCTTTTCAAAAGTTTTTGAAAGTTAATCAACCTTAACATGTTACTCACACCAGAACCATGTCTGACCTGGAGTTTTCTGTTTTTCTTAAACTCTTGGGCACTCAAATTTTTACGAGTATCCAAGGGATTCAGGTTAGCTTTGATGATTTGTGAAGGAGCAATGGAGCAGGAGGCTTCTGCGTGTAGATATATATAGTATTCCGCTGTGTAGATTTCTCTAAGTAAATTCTTGTACCGTATTGAGGGTATAACTAGACGGGTGTTTATAACTGTCTAGTATGTGATGAATGATCCGTGTAACTCTGATACTGGTTGTAAAACTATGTAATGTTTATGTTATTAATATAATTTATTCGTTCCACTTTTTAGATTCTTATGTTGTTTCTTTCTTCTTCTCTGTCCTTTCTCTTTTCTATCCCTTTCTTTCTTAAAAATGATGCGATTTTCTGTGGTAAGAAAGTCAGGTCGTTTCACTTGGTATCAGAGCGAGTTTGAGTGAATACCTAGGCTCTATAGTGGTGTCTATCTTGAGAGAGCGTATTTGTAATTTTAATATATATAAATGTATTTATTTCTACCTATCCATTGGGTTACCTGTTCAGGTTTTCCAATATAAGTTATAAAAGTAGATGGGGTAGTGGTGTGTGTAACACGACTATCATTGGGAGGAGTTTGAATGCTTGAGATTGGAAGTGTATTTGTTGAGACTGTAGACCTAATACCGTCTCGAGTAATCTTTGCAGTTTGGTGTCAGGATTTCATTGATCTCTGAAGGTAACCTGTTAAGGTTCGGAGTCCATATTTGAAGTTGGATGAGTAGAGTTTGGATCTGTTGGCTAGGCGGAAGCGAGTAATGGTATTTTGATACCTAAGGGAATAGTAGCTGCGTGATGAAATGCAGTGACTATGGATGTTCCCAAAAATGTTTTCTTTGGAACAAGTTAAGGAGGTGAGTCTGCTTCAATGTTGTGGCTGCGTTCAGCCGGTATTTCTGTTGGTTTGAAGTCCGAGTTTCTCGAAGAGCTTTGATTTGGAATTCTTTAACATCTGTGGCAGTAGTGTAGCTCGGAGTGTTCTGTGTGTTGGCAGGAGATCTTCTGGCTTAGCAGTTTTTCTGAAGTGGAGTTCAAAAGCAGTAGAGTGGACCTGTTTCTTTGGTGGATTGGCTAGTTAAGTGTAAGCTGTTCTATTTGATTAAGGAAGAACAGTTTTCTTTGGATTTGGTTTGGATTGACCGCAAAAGTGACTTGCGATAGTTGAGTGTTCTCTTTGGTTATCAGAGTTTTTCCGGATGTCTTCAGTTAAGTCAGAGGTTTTTTCGCATCTGGAGATTGAGTTTCCTTATCGACTAGTATTCCAGGATTGCTAGTGGTGGTTCAGCTTAGTGGAAAGACAGATTCAAGAGATAGTGTTTTATATAGCAGCTCAGAGTTTTGGGGAAATTTCTGAGTTTCTTATGGATTTGTTGTACCATATCTCTGGGGTGTGTAGTTGAATTGTGCTCGTGTTCTTCTTCAGCATTTTCTTCTACTTCGGATCAGAATTGAGCAGCGGAAGCAGTTTGGAAGTGCATCTGCTTTTCTTTTCCCGGACAGGAGAAGTGAGTTGTTGTCTTCTGAGGTTTGAGGAGTAGGATTTGATCTTAGTTGATCTGGAGAGATCATTTTGTTGAGTTGATTGGTATTTTGTTTCTAGAGGCATCAGCGAAGGTTGAGCTGATCAGTAAGGTTGTAGACAGCTCAGGATTGTCTGAAGAGTTTTGTTGATTTGAGGGGAGGAATTTGGATTCTGAAGTAGGAGATTTGATTTGGATAAGTTTTCTCCGATCATAAGTGAGTTATAAGATTTGGGTAAGTCTGAGAAGTTAGCTCTGAAGTGTTTTGGATCTTTTCTGTGATCTTGGAGAATAAGTGATTGATCTACGGGATTAGATTGCTAGTTTGGATAACTGGCATTCGATGAGTTTCACGTATCTCTGAGAGAGTACGTGTACGGTCTATCTCTAGTTTTGGAACCAGCAGTTCTGGAGTTTTGGTTGTTGTGTCAGACTCGTCTGTAGTCTGATATCTTGTCTAGTGTTGTAGACATAGATGAATAGGAGCTTTTATCGCTTCATTTTTTTGATTGTTTGAATTCTATAAAGCGAGTATCCCAATATATATACACTTGGGGAAACTCGAAGAAATTCAATCCAGAATTTGTCTGGATAATTAGATTTGTTTGATTGGTTGAATTGGTTGCTATAGTTGTAGCATATGTTCGATATATGCTTGTGTTTTAAAATATTTAATGAGATTTTTAAATTACCTTTGTTTTAAATTTCGGGGACGAAATTCTTTTGAGGGGGAGGATTGTAATATCCCGGAATTTTTAACAATATCAATCTAATAATCTGTATTAAAATTAAATTGATATTGATATTTTTTTAACAATAATTCAAATTGATTTAATAATCTTCTCAAATAATTATTTAATTGGTTATTTTATCTTTTAAAAGTAATAAATTGGTTTCTATTTATAAAAGAAATATATGGTTTATATTTTAAATAGATTAGCATTGTTTTAATTTTAATAAATAAAGCATATTTTCTAATTCTAATATTTGTAGTAATTTGAAAATTTGTTTTTATTTAATATTTAAGCTTTACAAAGTTAAATAAATAAATCTTGGTTTAAACTTAATAAGTGAATCATGTTTTAAAGTTCAAATATATACATTTTAATTTGGAAATTTTGATTTAAATTAGTATTGAGTTTTTAAAACTATTTAATAAATAAATATATGATTTAAAAATTGATAAGAAAAATATTAAATGTTTAAATTAATTTGGCTTGAGTTTTAAATTTAGAATGAATTAACAAAAAGTTTTATGGCTTAATAAAATAGATAATTTATTTATAAAAATGTAATTTATTTTAAAAATGATCTTATTTTAATAATGAGTCATTTCTAAAAATAATATTAATAATGTATTGATTTACAAATAAATTTCGAATAAAATGGCAATTGTTATTCCAAATTTCATTTGTATTCTTAACTTGATTTTTAAATAATTGATTTTGGATTTGACTTGAATTCAAATTCCAAAGTATAAATCTTAATTGTTTTACTTTTTACATGTATAAGTTTTATTTATAAACATGGTTGTATTTATTTCTCTTTATAAATTTATATACATATTTAAATTCTAATTAATTAATCAATTAAGCATAATATACATATTAACTTGTAAATTAATTTACAAAGACAAGTGTTGACCTCTTAAAGCTTTATTTAACAAATGTTCAAAGATTAACCTATTAATTTGATAAATGTAGAATTTTTTTACAAGTGGCACATTTTGGTTTTAATTTTCTTTTATTTAATTAAATCTGAAAACAACATCTATATAAACTTTCATTTCATTCTTAATTGTTTTTTTCCATTTCCTAAATCAACAAGAGAACTTTAAAACACCTCTTCAAAAATCAAATTTGCATCTTCAAAACATCTTCATATCAAACCATTCATAAATCCTGTATATTCACTTCCTGTACAAATCTAAAATCAGTAAACTTTTCAAAACATCTCCATGTCAAAACTCCTCTTATCTAAAACAATTTAGATACCTGTACAAATCCAAAGCAAAACTGCATTTTCATCTTTTTTCTACAATCAGAAGAAAAAGGATTTCTACATACACCCGATAATGAACAAGTCTGCATTTTTTTGGAAAATATACAAATGAAATCTGGAAGCCTGCATTTTTTTCACCTATAAATAAGCATGCAAATGCATCAGGACTAAAGTCTTTAAAAAGCAAAAGCAAACTGCAATTTTTAAAAGTACTGAAGCAACAACGGTTCTTAAGTTCTAAAGCAAGTTCAAAGGCCTTCAATCAGAGGCTCTGTTTCTTTATAAAGGAAAAGGTGAGTAACTTTTTAAAATTTTAAAATTTTAAAAATAGGTTGCATGATTTTACTGAAATGGAATAGTATTGTTTGTGTATTTTTGAAAACCTGATGTGAAGATGATATGTGTGCATGTGTTTACTTAATTGCCTGTTCTGTTTTTTTGATTTTCCTGGCACAAAACTCTATTTAAAACACTTATCATTTAATTTAGTTTCTGACATGATTAAATTTATAAAGATAGGTTGTTGATTATCTTAAGTTAACATTTAAAATTTTAAGTAAGTAACAAAATAGTTATTGTCTCTAGAATCACAGAAAATATCAGTGCATGATGAATTTTAACCAAAATTAAAACATTTTACTTTTGTAATTCAGTTACATAAATCAAAAGCATTAACAAAAACTTGATTTTTAAATCAAGAATTGGGATTTTTAGGGTATAGTTAAAGTTGCAGTAGATATTGAACTAAAAATGGAATTTAAGCATTTTCTGATGATCTTTGGACTGAGGAAGCTCGAGGTTCTTCTCAGTAGTAGAGGAGGGTTTGTAGATGCTTAGAAAAATCTTGGATGGTGATATAATTTTTCAGAGAGGATGCAGTTTTGAAATCTATTTTTAAACCCTAGTTTGAAAGGGGTAGGAAGAATCAATCATTTAGGTATGCAGGAGTGACCGAGTGCTATGATGTTTTGGGAAGTGTTAGATTGGTCCTGGATGAGTTCGAGGCCGGAGGGGCTAGTTGTAAGGTGGACGAAGCGGCGAGAGATGGTCGTTGACAGGTTTGAAGCAGAAATCTGATCTTTTGTTTCCAGGTTTGATGATGTTGAGTTCGATTTTGATTTTCGAGGATGGTTGTATGACTTGATGATTGTGGAGGGTTGCGGTGTCATCCTCTAGGTTGTTGAGATCATCGGCGGTGATCTATTGTGGCCGGGGCTGCCGTGCACATGCACGGTGATGAAGTGTTTTGGATTTAGTTTGTTGCTGGGAAGTTGTTGGGTTTGCTCGAAGATTTTGGGTGATTAGCTCAGGGAAGTTAGGTAGAAACTCGAAAAAATTTGTATAAGTCGCGGGTTGATCTGTGTTTCTAGTTTTTACAGAAACCTGGAGTTTCTGTTTTTAAAATTTTTAAACCCTGAAACTTTTTAATGTTAAGAAGTTTTGAACCTGGATTTAAAATTTAAGTTTAAACTTTAAATTCACGTTAAATTTAAAAACCTATGTTTTAAATAAAATTAAAAGTTTAAAACTTGAACTTAATTAACTATTTTATTTTAGTGAGTAGTAATTTGAACTTTTTAGAAAAAGAAGTTTTTTAAAATTTGAGCAAGTTTAAGTTAAAATTAAATCTGGAAATAAAAGTTAAGTATGACCTTCAGTTTTTGAAATTTAAAGAAGATTTAAATTTGAAAGTTTTAAACTAAATGTAAATTGAAGTTATTGAAATTTAGAAATGAATTTAACTTCAAAAATTATATGAATTTCATTTTTAAGACAAACCCTTGTTTGTCTTGAAATTTTTAAAAGGTTTTAAATAGTTTAAAACTTTGATTTAGTTTAAATTATATTCATTTTAAATCTTGTATTTAAAATGAAATTTAAAAGTAAGTTCCAAAGAAATTTATTTTAAATAAATTTGTTTTTAAACAAAATTTAGAAATGTTTTATCTCAAAATTAATTAAGATTAATGTTTTGAAATTAATTTAACTAATGGAGTAATTAAGAAATGGTTAATTAATTTAATTAATTAATAGTTTGGAATTTATAAATATTGATTAAGGATTAATCAATTTGTAACTAAGTGCATTAATTAAATTATTAACTAATGATTAAAGAATTATTAATTAAGAAATTAAGATTTAATCAAGGTTAATTAATTAAATAATTAGACTTTAATTAATGGATGGTTAAAGATAATTAAATTTGTAATTAAACTCAGTTAATTACTTAATAAAAATATATAGAGAATGGTTAATGAAGGTTATTAACGGGATTATTTAATAATTAATTAATGTGGTTAATTTTTTTAATTAATTAGATTAATTAATTTAATAATAATCAACTGTGAATAGTTGAGTATAATTACTTAATGAAGTAATTTAGAAATTAATTACTTAAGGTAATTGATTGAGTTAAATGTGATTGTTTAATTTAATTAATTAAGTTTAATTTATTTTAAATAATTGAGGTTTTAAAGATAATTACTTTATGTAATTAATAATTTGGAAATACTTGGTGATGTAATTGATTTGATAATTACAGGTTGTAATTAATTGAAGATGTTTAAGAATGAAGTAATATGGAATGTAATTACTCAGTAATTAATCAAGGGATTAATTAAGAAATTAATCAAGGGATAATTAATTTGGTTTAATAAAGTTATTAAGTTAGTTAATTACCGAATGTAATTATTCTGGGATGATTAATAATTATGATTTAATTACTTAAGGTAATTAATTTTAATAAAGTAATTAACTAAAATATAATTAAGGGTCATTAATTATTATAATTAATGATGTAATTAAAAGTTGATTAATTATGATTAATTAATCAATAATAAGTAATTAAAGGTAATTAATTAATGTAATTAATTAAGGATTAAGGTAATAATTATAGTTAATTAATTAATTGAAGTAATTAAAGGTTAATTACTGTTTGATTGAGAATAATTAATTTGTCAAATTAATTAAGGATAATTACTTGAATGTAATTAAGGATAATTAATCAAGGGTGATTAATTAAGGTGATTATTATGAATGATTAATTAATTGCAATCAATTAAATGGTTAAGTAAGCAAGATGTATATTAATTTAGTAATTAATTTAATTTATTTTAAATTAATTAAAAATGAAGTAATTAATTTAATTCATTTTAAATCAATTAGAGATGGAGATAGTTAATTTAATTCATTTTAAATTAATTATAGATGTGGTATGAGTAGATCTTTGCTTATGTATGAATGGATGACATTGATTGCCTTGGATGCTTTGTGATCACAGAAATGAGATAAGTAATGTTGTGTGGTATGAATGCTTGGTTGCATTGTGATGATAATATAGATTATCTATTGTGATGGTGATATGGATTACCTATTGAAATGAATTATGGATTACCTGTTTATTTGATAATGTTGATTATCAGTTGTGATTTGTGAGTTATCTATCCGTGTGTATATAGATAATTGAATTGTTCTAAACCTTAAAACAACTTGGACCTAAAAGTCACGCTTTGGATTTCGATGAGACCGGGATCGGGTTTCCATATTTGGATATCCGAAAACTACATCGATCCAAATTAAACGTTAGGTCGTAAATCAAAGTGGAGCTTTGTGAAGACTCGAGGTGTAAGAACTATTCGTCAGTATAACTCTGGGGGTGATTCCGTGATGAGTTTGACGGAATAGTGCTTACAGGCTCGAGATGGCGATTCAGAGTGCAAGGGTTATCGCCGTTAACTCTGAGGGTGATTCCAAAATGAGTGTAACGAGATAATGCCTTCGGTTTTGTTCGAACCGGGAATGAACTTGTATGGATTGAATGCTTTTAGAACATCGTCAGGTGGACGATGATCATTCTAAGTGATATGTCCTATAAAGGTAATCATAGCCTCAAGCCTCATCAACCAGGAATGGCTAAAACAGGGGAGGTGCAGCAAGGCTTCGTGGGTAGCCCCCACTGGAGAGTGAGATTTACCCCTGTCTAGAGGTCCCTTTATATTCGGCTGTGTGGGCGGTTGCTAGCTGCAACCGTGGGGTTGTCTTGTTCGGAACTGTTCAGTAAGGAATGGTTCCGGACTTGTGTTGCAGGGAAGCGGGCGTACTCCTCGGTACGTTGATCTAGGCCACGTACTGTGACGGGCGGTAGCCTAGTAGCCCTGCCATTGTATGGAATCCGAAATCCAATAAGTGACAACGGTTTTGATTGTATTACCCACTTTTGTGGCTAGTAGCTGGAATTTAATAATGTAACAATTTCGGCTATTTCATATTTATTTGGAAACCCTAGAAACTATTATAATATCATCGGATTTCCTATCAAATGTTTTGGTTAGCGTAAGTTATTTTTTTTCCATGTTTTGGTGTGAAAAGTCTTACGTGATACCTTTCTTTTCAAAAGGTTTTTGAAAGTTAAGCAACCTTAACCTGTTACTCACACCCGACCCATGTCTGACACGGAGTTTATTCTGTTTTTCTTAAACTCTTGGGTACTCAAATTTTTACGAGTAGCCAAGGGATTCAAGTTAGCTTTGATGATTTGTGAAGGAGAAATGGAGCAGGAGGCTTCTGCGTGTAGATATATATAGTATTCCGCTGTGTAGATTTCTCTGAACAAGTTCTTGTACTATATTGAGTTGTATAACTAAACGGGTGTTTATAACTGTCTGGTATGTGATGAATTATCTGTGTAACTCTGATAATGGTTGTAACACCATGTAATGTTTATGTTATTAATATAATTTATTCGTTCGACTATTTAGATTCTGATGTTGTTTCTTTCTTCTTCTCTATCCTTTCTCTTTTCTATCCCCTTCTTTCTTAAAAATGATGCTATTTTCTATGGTAAGAAAGTCGGGTCGTTTCTAACCCGAGGCCACCTCGAGTCATCCAGAAGAGAAAATGTCCCCTAAAATTTCCACTAAAATTTGTCTAAGTTTTAAATCTACTCGGCACAGACGTAAGTTCCTTCGAGGAATAATTTGACCTAACATTCGAATTTTACTTTTACCGCTTCGAGTCCGAGGCTTCTTCCCCAACCATTGCCCCATGACACCATTTTCGCTGATGTGCACATGCACAAACATTCTGGCCGGCTACGATCGACGCTCCTACCGTCGAAATGATGATGATGATCTCCATGCACCTCCCTAACACCCCGAAAATCAATTAATCGAAGAACTCGAAATTTGAACCTGAACCCAACTAGGAAGAAAACACTGATCACCTAAGAACGCCACGTCTTCCCTCCACCGACCATCAGAGGTCGCGGCATCGTACCTGAAGCATCACCGATGACTAACGCTTTTATTGGCGCACGTGCGATCAATCCTGATCCTCTGACGAACTCGCGGCATACAAATTTTGAGGGCCTCGTTCAAGCATGGGTATAACCCTACTTTGCTGTCGTACGATCGCCACGACGAATAGAAAAATCTCTGAGCATTTTTCTGACGAACTTCAAGCTTCCACCAAGACTCGACCACGATCTCGAGGCCCACAAACGTTTAGTTCGTTTGAATTTGATAAAATTTCACTTCTCTGATCTACCACAGATTCTCAGTAAAAAATTTATGAAAAATTTAGATTTTACTTTCTAAAATCATTATTTTCAAGGGTGATTCAGATAGCATTACTGAAATCAAAATCTATGATGTTTGAATTCCTGCATAATTTAAATGGTGGCTGTGTTTTTACATTTTCCAGAAAAGAAACTATATCTCTTTACTTTGATTTATTACTAACACATAATGCATGTTTAAAAAACATTTTAATTTGTTTAGATCTTAATTTCAGAAGAGAACAGAGAGAGAGAGAGATTTTGAACTTAGCATGGGTTTACTCTATAAACTAGAGGCTAAGAAGAACTGGGATGAAACCCTGAATATAAACATTTCTAGGCAAAAATACAAAGCACACAATTTGTTCACTGCAAGGGTTTTTCAACATCAATTCAGGCATATATGCAACAACAAAAATTGGGTTAAACAGAAGTTCACTCACCTGTTGCCTGAGAACAGATGCTTCTGACAGTTTTTTTTTCTTTTAAAATTTGAGATGAAAGCCTGGATAATTTTTTCTACTGTGATCTTCAAATTAATTTGCAACTTGTAAGTATAAATCGTTGGTTATTCTTTGTTATATTTGTTTACTTAATTCATCAAAACAAAAAATATTCAAGCTTACTTACAGTTTTGAATTTAATGCAACAGAGAACGATTTTGTTTGCCACTTGAAATCCAGGACTAACTTAATCTTTGAAATCTGGTTTCTTTCCTGCAACTGATTAATTCAATTGGTTAATTCTTGCTTTATTACAGTTTATCAAATTCAAATAAAAAAATTTAAAAGAAAAGTTCACTTGCCTTAAATTATTTCAGAGAATTCAGCTCTATTTCTGACCAAATAGGAGCTTTGATTTTATAAATCTGCAGTTTGAATTTGTTTGTGTAAAAACTAGATTTTTGAAATTACAAATTCACTAACCATAAAGTTTAATGTTTACCTGAGAGATGGAATGTAAAACTACTACATTGTGTTGGAGATTCTCAGATTTTAGATTTTTTTGAATTCAAGAGGAAGTTGGCAGTTTTTTTTCCTTTTCTAACTTTTTTCTTTGGTGTTGAGATTTGTGATGCTCAATCTTTTTTTACCGTTCTTTCAGAGATTTGAGAGGCTAAATAATTGAAAATGGGAAGCTGAAAAGTTTTTATGATTTTTGAATTTTATTATTTTGTCAATCAACTATATTGAATGCTATTTGTTAAAACCCATCATGAGATCTCTGTACTTGTAAATTTTAAACCATCTCCCTTATGCATGTTTAACACTTGTAATTTTTACGAAGACAAATTTTTTTAAAATAAATTTCATATCATATTCACTTTATAAATAATTATACCCCTCATTCATTTGTACATATATATATATATACACAATGTTAAAAGAAGAAATGTTTTAACCAACCTTTACATTATATAAATTACACCTTTATGATTTTAAATGCCAATAATTTTTCTAAAACGTTTATTTTAGATTTAAATTCAAATTCCAATTCAAACTTGAAATAAAAATCCATTTATGTCCATTTATATACTCATACATATACTTGTACAATTTAAATTCAAATTCAATGTATACATTCCAAACTACTCATATATGCATTACATATATAATTTAAATGCAAATGATTTTTAAAACATTCATTATTTCAAAATTTTAAGCTCAAAAGAAATTGGAATTTTATTCACACGAATTATCACTTATTTTATTTGTTTGAGATTTTTCAATTTAATTTCAAATTAAATTCCAAAAGTTTAAATATATTACCAATTTAAATTGATAATTTTGGGATGTTACAAATATCCCCCTTAAGAAAATTTCATCCTCGAAATTTGAAAGAGAGAGCAAAAACAAACAAAGAATATACGAATTCAAAAAAGGGTAGAGAAATGGCTTACCAGTTTAAGCCGAGATATCCACTCTGAAATTGGGATATGATTTCTGCATATTATCTTCAGTTTCCCAAGTGCAGTCCTTTGGATCGCCACTCCATTGTACTTTAACCAGTTTCACAATTTTGTTCCTCAATTGCTTTTCATCACGATCCACAATCTTTATCGGATCTCTTTTAGCTGTTAAATTGGGACTGATTTTGAGATCCTGTTGAGCAGCTTCTTCCATAATACTATACGAATTGTGCACATACTTTCGAAGGTTAGAATCGAGACGAGATACGGGAGCAAACGTCTCTTCGTAATCAATTCCCTCTTCTTTGTTTTAACTTGAGTCACTAATCTTGCTTTGTTACGGATAATATTTGCATTTTCATATGCTTTGTTTTTGAAAACTCATTTTTTTTCCAATTATAAATTTATCTGATGGTCTAAGAACGAGGTCTAGGAACGAGTTCCCATATATTATTACATTCAAATTGATTTGATTATTCTTGCATCGCTAAGATCCAAGAATCATCTTCAGAAGCTTCTTTATAATTTTTAGGTTCCGTATTAGAGATAAAAGCAACATGACATATTTGATTTAGTTTATTTCGTGTGACTCGAGAATTTAAATCTCCAATTATATTATCTAAAGGATGATTTTCAATATTTATGTGGGTGATCTAAAAACATTTTCATTACTATCGGAGGATGAATTATTCACATTATTTGTATTTTTAGTTTGATTTTTAATTAAAATTTCATCTTCATCTTCTTTAATAGTTTGTTGGAAATTTTCAAAAAAAGACACATGTAAACTTACTGTTATAATATTTATTCGTTTATTATAAATTCTATTAGCTTTACTACTTTCTAAATAGCCAATGAAAATTCCTTCGTCGGCTTTAGGGCCAAATTTTCCAAGATTATCTTTAGCATTTAAAATAAACATTTTGACCCAAAAGTACCAAAATACAAAACTTTTGGTTTCTTTCCATACAACATTTCATAACATGTATTCCTAATCATAGATTGAAGTGTGACACGATTCAATACATAACATGTAGTGGCAATAGCATCAGCCCAAAAATGTTTGGGTAGGTTACTACTTTTTAGTAATGTCCGTGCGCATTCCTGTAAAGTTCTATTTTTCCATCAACTACACCATTTTGTTGTGGTGTTTGTGGAAACAAAAAATTATGACTAATTCCTTTTTGTTACAAAAATCAGTGAAAAGTTCATTTTCGAATTCTCCTTCATGTTCACTACGTATATTTTTAATTTTTAATTCCACTAAGTTAGTAATTCGTTTTGCAAAGATTTTAAACATTCCAAAATTGTCACTTTTATGTTTTAAAAATAATGTCGAAGTATATCTTGAAAAATCACCTACAATTACAAACGCATATTTTTTATGATATATTGACCGTGCTTGGGTTGGTCCATATAAATCTAAATGAAGCAATTCTAATGGTTTCTTAGTGGATATATTATTTTATATTTAAAAGAACTTTTGTTTAACTTGCCTATTTGACATGACTCGCATAAATTTTTAATTTTATAATTAATTTTGTGAAGACCTCTAACTAGATCATGTTTTTCTAGTTTGTTAATATATTTCAAATTCATATGACAAAAACATTTATGCCAAATCCAAGGATCACCATGATCTATCGCTAGACATAAATCTTACTTGTTTTTAATGTTCATATTTAGGACATATATATAATATGATTTCTAAATTCTTCAAAGAGTAAAATTTTGCTTTGACCGAGAATTTTCATTTATCTTTTTAAATTTTTAGTTCAAACCCTTTATCACACAACTGACTTATACTAAGAAGACTATGTTTTAGGATTTCTACTAATAAAACATTTGAAATAATAGGAGAGTTAGAGATACCGATATTAGTGACTTCTCCAATGCCAATGACAAACCCTTTTGAATTATAGCCAAAAGTTACATTGCCACCATCAATGTACTTTATATTTGACAGCATGTAAGCATTTCCAATCACATGCCTGGAGCATCCACTATCTAATATCCATTTTTCTTTATTTTTGTATTTGGATACCTGCAAAAAATAAAAAAGTTTAAATTGGATCCTTTTTATTTTTGGGTCCAAAGTGTTAGTAGATGAGGGTAACCATACCCATGATGGTTTGGTTCCTTTTGAAATATAATTATTATTGTGAATCACTTCATTCATATAAATACCTATATATTTCTATTTAATTAGGTTTTTATTTGTTTTAGGAACCTATATTTTAATCATTTTTGTATTCGAGATCGATTTCTCATTTTTGGAAGAAAGTATTTTATCTTAGTATAAATCCTACCGTACTTTATAATTTTTATCTTATTCTCAAATCCTAGTTCATTTCGATTTTTGAATGGCTAGGAAACTTAAAATAAATTCTTTAAGTATTGTTTTCCTTTGTTAAATTTTGTAACAGTATTAGTAATTTTATCCAACTTGTTTTCAAGATCATTGATCTCATATTTTGAAGTTTCTAGATTATCGATAATGTGTTCGTTAATAATTTTTTATTTTCTAGTTTAACTTTTCCAAATTCACAAGATAATGCATCATTTTCAATAGAAAGATTATTGCACTTTTCTTGGGCATTTTCTAATTCTTCTTCTAAAATAGATTTTTCATCTTTTAGTAACTCTATTTCGAATTCCAATCGATTTATCTTACCAACATATTCTTTATTTAATTTCTTGGTTTCTCTATATTTGTCATAAAGTTCCATGCTTGCTTCTAAAATTCATCATAAGTAAGTTCAGGACATGCCTTATTAGTGTGTCCCATGAAACATATACTTGTTTGCTCCATATCACTTGCACTATCGCTATCGGATGAAGAGGAAGAATAAGAGTCATCCCATGTGACTTGGAATGCCTTTCTCTTTATCTTAACTTTCTCAAACTTATTTTTATTTTTCTCTATGTTTATTTTTGGGCAATCCTTCTTCATTTGTCCAAACTTATCGCATTCAAAGCACTTGATCAAAGTTTTATTTGATGAGTTTGATTTTTCATCATTTTGGAATTTCGTCATTTTCTTGAATTTCATAAATTTGTTTTGCCTTGGAAATAAATAAAATTTCATATTCATCCAATTTAAAATCTTCATTGCATGCTTGAAATGCTATGTTCTTCTTTTCATGGTTTTGTTTCCTTCTGGCCTGCAAATTAGCTTCATACGACATTAAATTTCCAATCAACTCTTCAACTTTAAGTTCTTAAAGATTATTAGCTTCTTCGGTAGCTAAAACTTTTATTTCCCACTCAATTGTTAAAGAGTTGAGAATCCAAGATACTAAAACAAAATCGGTAAATTTGGCTCCTAGTGCCATAAGGTCGTGTTGTATAGTTTAAAATCAGGAGTACATGTCAATAATTGACTCATTTTGTTTCATTTTGAAAGATGAGAATTGATTTTGTATAATTGATATTTTTGTTTGTTTGACCTTAGTTGTATCTTCATGTGTAACTTGTAAAGTACGTGTTGACCAATATGCATAATTAGGTCTGGTGAATAGAGGAGGACATGCAGTTGATTGACCTTCTTGAAAGAAACTTGCCATATTAACAGGTTTAAGATACGTGTTACTGTAATTTGAACTAACCTTGATCCGATACTAATTAAAAGTCTATATGGATCGTATACTATGTATATGACAAGTAATATTATATACATGATAGATTAAGATAATGAGATAATCGTAAAATGAAAAAAATCACACCAGAAATTTTATATTGGTTCCGACCTCCCGTCCTATGTCTAGTCCCGAAGCTCCTCCTCAGAATTTCACTAATCAATAACCCTCGCTTAGCCCGGAGGAAAAAGCTTGTTACATTAGAAATATTTCGTCAAGAATGTGCTCTGATTAACACTGATGTTAACAATACATACAAGTCTTCCTATAATCTCCACTAGATGTATATAGTTATGAATATTTATGTGCTTTGGAAATATGGAAGAAAACAACCAAAGTTAATGATCTTTGTTTGAAATATTGATAGAGAATATGAGTAACTTGAATTTGAATGCAAAGTAGATATAGAGAATAGAAATCAAAATTTCGTTACTTTGATCTAGAATCACTGATGTATTTATAGTTGTGAGAAGATTAATTTGAAGTGTTTTTGCCATTTCTTTTTATTTCTAGAGTTGCTTCTGTTTGGGGTAGAACTAGTTTGAAGAAGAGATGCAGGAGAAACCTATCAAATTTGATAGTTGTATATTTTAAAAAGTTCCCAGAGCCAATCCAAACATCTGGATTATGATGACCAGACGTTTGGCATGTATTATCTAGAAATTTTTTAGAGACTGGGACTAGATGTCTGGGGGGACAGTACCAGTTGTCTGGATTTTATAAAATTTGTATTTTGTGCAAATGTGTATGTATTTTATATCATATACAAAACCCAGGGAGATTTTACATATTATTTCTAAGATTTATGTACAATATTTACCTCTCTAATTGTGATCCATGCTCAATGCTTCGATTTGTATCCTTAAGTATTTGCAAGAATAAGATACGAGATATATATGTAAAATTATAATTATATGGTTTGTCGTCATCAAACTTGTAGATAGGAGTTCCTAACACCTGCATCTATAAATACGACCTAGGGGTCCGTGTTTGGGGACCAAATTTTGGAATCCTAAATTCTTTCTCTCATTTTATAGAAAATCAAATCGTTATAAACCTAAATCAATTTGGGGAAAACTCTCTCGCTTGTAACTCAATTTGGATTAATGCAAAAGAGGAAGCGCATAGATTCCATATAGAGTTCGATCACGAGAAATATCCTTTCATCCATTAGCTTGACCAATGACCAACTGCTCATGGTGCTTACTTATTTTCTTTACTCCTATTTTTCTTATGCGATGTAATGGGATCGACTTGGACAATGTGTGTTCGAATCATATTTTCATCATATTTAATGATATTAAATGTTAAACAAAGATGATGATAGTGTTTCGATGTTAATAAGTCCATGGAACTTATACTGGCCGAGATGTTTTTCTATTGCATATAACATAGAATTTCTATATTGTACATTGAAACTACTTTGAAAGAGTAAACACCATTTTGACCTGATCGAAAGGGGAATTTAGAAAGGGATTCAATATGTGGATACTAAGCTATGCTAACTGGATAAATATCTTCGAAAGACATACTCATATTGTAGTATATATATACCTTTTGAAGGTGTTCTTTCCAAAAGAGCAGAAGAAATACTATTGAATGTAAATACTTCTTTTAGGGGCATAATGGTTTTCAATATAATCAAAAGGAATAAATCACCATTGTTTTTCCTCTCACTTAAAAGGAGATGCAAATGACCCTTTCGACTCACTCGAAAGGTATCATTTAGGAGACGATCTCGTCCTAACCTCATCCTAAGTGTTTGATTGGGATTCTTAACTACAATTAACATTTTCATATGACCATCCTCCATCAGAAATCCCTCCTAATCAACTCATTCAAAATGGGTTTCAAGGAGATTGGTCATTTCTAAAAACTTTCTTTTGAGATATTAATAACATGTGTTGTTAACAAATTAGCTTTAGGATGTGGGTAAGTTTTCTTGTTAACAATTATATATTATAGATTATTCATACCGTCGTGAGATTCATTGTTGTTTATTTTCCTTCTTTTCTTCCCTCTGTTCTTTCTTCTTCTTTTTTCCTTCTTTCTTTCTCCTAACTATCCATCTTTCCATTCAATTTGAGTGGATCATGTGTTTGGTTAATTATTTGTTTAAACTGTTTGGAAAAGATTGTCGTTACAAGAAGGTATTCCCACTTCACTAGGATCAAAGCCTTTGATCCGTGGCTAAGGAGAATGGAGAATGGCCAGTCACTGACTTTTTGGTCATCTGATAACCCCATAGTACTAATGCAAGTTCATCGACCGACTTGCTCTTGGCCTTTTTCAATCACTTCTTATGAATTGACTTTATAATCTTATTTACTGCTTTTACATATCCATTCACCTTAGGGTATGCCACAACCGCATATTCCTTCTTCATACGATGTCGGCCGCAGTATGTACTATCGAATCGGGACCCATTATCGCTAATGATTGACTATGGAACTTCAAAACAACATATGATATTACGGACAATAAATTTGATTACTTTCTTTGTGGTGATCATGTCTAACGACTCTTACTCTGCCTATTTGGTGAATTAATCGATTGCAATGATGACATACTTCGCACCACCTTTAGCTATAGGTAGTATGCTGATAATACCAATTCTCTTCATGAGGGTCCCCCCTTGGTGTGGTCTGCATGGGCCCTTTCATGAACTTCATTAAGCACTCATTTAGCTTCATCATTGGAAACACACCGTGGCATTGGGACTAAGAATCACTTCTTATTAAGTGCTTCTTGCTGAAGGATATATCTTAAAGCTTGGCAAAGGAGATTCTGTCGATCATTCCATCTATTTGGAAGGATTCCTTACTATAAGTTGTCTTTATTGGAGTCATTCATGACTGTTTTAATGATTTTGCCTTGGAAATCCAATCGACATCCATTTGGTCGACGTTCGGAGCTAATAATACTTCTATTGGAACGCAGTATATGAGCCGCGCATCTCCAGAACTGGCCAATTTAGCTAGTGAATCGACCTTTTCATTTTCCTCTTTGGGATTTTGATTGCGATCGTGCCTGCCTTCGAGAATCGAATGAGACTAACTACATAGCATAGTAGATTAGGTACCCCTTTCTGAGATAGAGATTTTCGATTGAGCCATGCTCCGGGTGTTAGCTTAAGTTAACTACTTAAGAATGTAGTTCGTACACCCTCAGTTAAAATGTTTATTTCCAATCGCACCTAACTCTTAGCATCATTCAAAGTTCATAGGTAAGATTCCACCTTACATCGGGTGTGGGTCTTTTGTCTTGCTGACTCCAGGCAAAATGTCAAGGATTGTACTGTGTTATCACATCTGTCTTGATTTATACTCTGCCCCGCCTCCCCAATTCAAGGGCAAGAGTTGAAAGAGTGAATGGTCGTGTCATGTTTGTATTGGTTTACACTCTTGCCCCCATCGAGGGCGAAAGTTAGCATATGAACAACCAACTGTAATGACCCCTAAACTTTAATAATTTTTATAACGTATTTAATTGAATTTTTGAGGAATTTTAAATTGTAGTATTTTGAAATAATAATTTATTATTTGGAATACGTCTATTTAAATACAGCAACTGGTAAATTTTCATTAGATAATATGAATGTTTATTTTATTATGTAATTTTTTTCAATTTAAAGTAGTTAATATTTGATGATAATAAATTTATTTTCAAAGTTGAATATTTTTCTATAGAAAAATTCTAAATCCTTTTCTGAGTGAGACGTTATTTTTCATTTTTCCAAATTTGGACTTCTATAGCTCCATCGATCTTATTTTTCTGCGTTTCAGCTGCTTTTCCGCTAGCGGAATTCGAATTTTTAAAAATTCAATCATACCACTGATATCTATATACTGTTTTAATCGTCTCATCGTGACGATCTCTGCGGTACATTTATTTCTGTATTTTGAGGTCCAGTACGCGACGGATATAATAAAACTGTTCGTCGTACCGGTACCATAAATTTCAACCGTTAGCTTCCGTGCCTATTCAAATTTGAAACGTGCTGTCATTAATTGCTTTGATTTTTTTACTGAATCAACGTGAATATTTATTGCCTTTCTGAAGTCTCAGCCGTATAACCCATCAGCTATTACTTTAATAAATTTTGAAACCAATGTAAGTTGGCTTTTCATATTTACTTGGTTTTCATTATTTATATCTACAGTGACCTTTCAGTTGGTATCTCTTCCTTTCTTCACCTCTTTCTGTTCCGCTGAGAAAAAGATAATAAACATGGTTTGCTATCATATATTTGGTTCTCACCCCTCAATTATCTTCCTCCCACCTATTCACGTTCACCCTACTCTCTCCCTATCTCTTCTCTTTGTTTCTTTCCTTTTGACTTTCTAAAGGAAATAACATGTAACTTATAATTTATATATACTTGCTTTGTGAACCTTGCTCATACTAGTGCATGTGTTGGCTCCTTGAAACATGTCTATGTATCTTCTATTTGGCTCACCCTCGAGGCTTGTCTGGACACAAAAAAATCAAAAACAAAAGTGCAGTCGACCAAGCAACGCCACGTCCATCAGCCTGCTCCCGACCTATTGTTATTCATCTCTTCTCTTTACACCACCGCCCCTTTCACCTAGCCGTATGTCATCCAGTTCTTATCATCCCATACATCATTTCCCAAACCACCATCTCCTCCGACCCCTCTCTTTTCGACCGCCAGTAGCAGCAGCCGGTCCGTGCCTCCTCCACCTCACCACTACTTCCATCAACCTCGCATGCTACTCCGCCCAAAACCCGACTCCGCCTCCGTTCTCTGGCCGTGACCACCTTCCTCTACCAGATCCGACGACCAACTCAGTCAACCCGAGCCCGTGCGTTCCACTCCCTGACACCGGCCTTCGCTACCGCAAGTCGCCGCGTAGATCACAGCCTTCCACTCATTTTCTTCCACTAACCTTCAAATAACTATTGCTGCCGAGCCTACAAAAATTTAGGTAAGGAAATTTAACATATATTTGTATATAAGCATGCTGACTATATGTGCTTGATTTTTGCAAATGCTTATCTTGTAGCATTCTCTGTTGCACATTATTTATAAACTCCTTTTGCCACTCATCTCCTTATTAGCAGCATGTTATAATAGTACTATTTATGTCATATATAGATTATAATAAATTTTATAAGGAAAATTTGTATGCAATTGGGCATAGATCTGTATATATTTGTATACAGGCTATATTTGAGTTAATATATTATATACATGTGGCGTCTATTGTTTTATAAATGAATATACACACACATATATATATATATATGTTGTCAACGAGCTATATAATATGTTTTTTAATCTTTCTGTTTATCTTAAACATTTTATATTAAATCGTTTATAGAACTTTGTATATAACAGTTTTAGGCTTGTATATTAAGTTGTTTTCATTTTAATTATTATTTTTTATGTGGTCCTATTGTGCAAGTTTGTACGAGTTTATAAAATTTTGTTTTATTTTATTTTAAAATATAAGTCATTTTGGTTATATACTTTTATATATAGTCTGTTCGAGATGAAATGTGTTAGTTTATATTTTATTAGCTATATAGTAATGTATATTATTTCTTTAATATGCAAGCTATATATAGTGTTGTATGAATTATGTGGTGTGTTTATATTTTAGATTTATATAAAATTTGTTTTGTATACTTCTGTATTGATAAATATGTATATAGTTATTTAAGTACATACTTGTAAAGTTAAGTGATAATATATTTATTTTATATGGATTTATGATTTTTTACTGTATATACGTCGATTTATATACGTGTTTAGTTTAAACTTTGATTTTTGAAAACGTATGTAAATATAATTTTAATGAGTTTCAAAATTTATGTTGGTTAAGCAAATAAAATATTAGAATAATATATTTTGTTTCGGCCTACATTGAGCAGTTTTTGATCTATTTTCATTGATCTCCATTTAGCAGCCCAGTTCGTCCAATTCATGTCAATCTTGCCTTGCTTTGAAAATTGCCATTTGGGTTGGTCAATTTCGCAATTCAAATCGTAGCTTATTGTGTTGTCTATCTCCTCTAGCCTCGAAAGGTGAGCAATCACTCACGATTAATGTTCTTATATTTGTTAAATTTAATTTCAATTGGAATAACAATTGAAATATGTTGCTAACTTAAATTGTTAATTATTTAATTATTGTTAGATATGCCATTTCTATAACTGCTCACTTGTGGGATATGACACCATATCCTATTGTTTATATTTTATTTAATTACTGGTGATATATGCTTGTTCTCATATTTTATATTATCTGTTATCACTCTTCGAGTTCCCTGTTAGTATAGGATTCACTATAGGTTGAAATGATACATACCCGAATGGATTTTAGAATAGGAAAAAATCGTTGTGGGTTGAAATGATAAATCCAAGCGATTTTCATTTAATTTGGGATTACGGGTTGAAATGATATCCACTCGTATATATTTAACGTACGGATTGAAATGATAAATATCTGTATTACTTGACCATAGGATATGAAATTGTTACAGACACCATTGGTCCATAAATTAATATTTTGAAATAATATCTATGGTTTCAAAAAGAAATATATGGTTTTAATAAATATTGATTCTTAAGACATTATGTATAAATGGAAATTATATATATAGATTTAATAATAATATTTAATTTAATTAAGATTGATTTAATACATTTAATATGTTAAGTATTTATGTAAATCTGTATTTCAAATTTGATTGTTGCAATAATTTGAATAAATTAAGGTTGGAATGATAAATTTGGATTTAGTTGAAATAGTATTAAATTAAGAACTTTATTTAGTTAAATCGATTTGGAACTATTGAATGTGAAATTTAAAGATATGATTATATAACTGGATGTTTGATTTAAGTGATTTAATGAATATTTCACATTTAAATAAATTAAGGGAAATATTTCGAAAAATGTAATTTGAGGTCACTTAAATGATATTGAATTTAAAGAGAGAATAATTCAAGACTAAATAATAATGAAGTTAAATCAAGATCTATATGAAATTGTTAAAGTTAGCTTTCAAATTTTTAAATATTAAAGATTTGAATTATATTGAAATTTAAGTGGTTTATTTTGTGTTTCAATTCTATATTCGAAATCGATAAAACTTGAATTTGTCTAGTCAGAAACTGAACTTAATGGTAATTGATAAATTAAGATTGAATTTAATTTGAGTAGGAAAGTTGAGTTGATCTTGAAGCAATTTGTGAAATTTAAGGAAATCGAAATGCTTTACTTTATAAATTATTAAGCATATATATTATATTTTGGAAAATAGAGATATTTGAAATGAAAATGATAATTTGGATTTGAAGTATAAATTAATTTAAAATGACCACGATGTTATAGTGTATATTTCTACATTGTGGATAGATCCTCGGGTCCTTAGAGGATGCTTATCCCAAACACCCCCTAAGTTGCTTATATTTCAGTTGATATTTCATTTAAGTTGGATTTATTGATATGAGAATTTTAATCCTGACATGAGTGTTTTGTATTTTGCTTTACGCTTGGGTCAGACTGAGTAATTCAGCTTTTGAGACTCACCTTTAGAGTTTGGAGCTTCGTTTGGAGATCCAACTATTGATTCAGCTTCCAGCTTTCCAGTTGATTCATTCATGAAAGTCATCTGTTTGGAATGGATACTTCACTGTATTTGAGATATTCTATTGTATTTTATTTTTAATTTTGATGTTTATATAGTAGCTTCATGAACTTCAATTTACTTATTCCGCTGCGTTATTATTGTATTACTCTGTCTCTGTGATTCTGCGATTGATTTGTTTACTGTTTATGCTTAGTTTTGCCAAAATTAAATTAACAATATGGTATTTTGAGCAATTTAAGTCCGACGTGTGTGGATATGAATGGTTGAAAATAACAGGTTATTACAGTTGGTACCAGAGCTTTGGCCCTAGGCAAACTTAGCATATATGGTAAATTTAGTTACAGAATCACTTTCGCTCGATCGAGCTTGAATTTCTTTCTTTTTGATTCGAATTTCCTTTGAATTTTGGAACATTCCCTTCGGTTCCAAAATCTATTCTTGTCTCCCTTATTTATATTGTTTTGTTTCTGGAGCATCCCATAGCTCCACTGAATGATTTATAAAGGGGTGAAACTCCTTTATAATTGGCATTGATTAACTGAAGATTTGTATACCCTCGGTTTAGATGTTGCTATCTGTAACAACCCTGGTTTGGGCGATTACCTGTAAATGTTAAATTATAACGGTAGTTATAATTTAATATTATGAATTAAAAATAAATTGGAGAGATAAAAATTTGTTAAAATTGTTTGTTTCAAATAAACAATGGATTTGGAATAAATAAAATAGAATTAAGATAGATTGATTGGTAATAAATTGTGAATAATGGTAATATGTTGATTTGGGGATTAATTGAAGTGAGTAAAGATAAAATAATTTAAATCAACATTATTTTTTGTAAATAAATATGAAATGTTGAAATAAAGTTTTATAAACTTTATTATGTTAGTTGTAATAAAAATGAGCATTATATGGATTTAATTTGATGAAATGCAATAATTTTGGAAATTATTGCCAAATGTCGAATTTTGTTAATTTTTTATTTAACGTTCGAATTTAATATGGATAATAATATAAATAAATAATAAAATGGAATTTTATTCAAAAAATAATATTTGGATGTAAAAATAATTTTATAAGGTTTGTCACGTTTAATTGTACAAGAAAATGATTTTTGTGTAAATTTTGGTGTTAAAAACAGAGCTTTATGTAATTAATGGTGTAACTTGAAGTATTTAAATAAAAATAAGAATTTCATGTTGAAAAATAATTTTAAACGGCTAAAATATCTTTTATGCATTGATAAAATATTTTGTTAAAAATAAAGTGTGTTAGTGTTATTTTGTAAAGTTGAAATTATGTAAATACAAGTTGTTTTGTTTAAAATGTAAGTGTTTTGGTGTATTAGTGATAATTAGTGTATTAATCAAATTATTTTCTTATCGGGTCTAAGCCCAATTACAATCTTACTTAAGAGAAGCTTCTTCTCCTCAAACTAATTTTTGTACCTACTGTAAAACTTACAACCAGAAGAAAATTAGGAGAAAGCTTCCTCTTTCAAAACCTAAGCTCCAAATATCCAAATCTCTTCTATTTTTTTGTCGTTGTTAATCAAATTAAAGCTATTTTCCACAGTTAATCACTACATAAACGATTCTATTCCATCAATTTCAGATTTTGAGAAAGTTGATTGTATGTAATTTGTATTTTTCGGTTTGCATGTCCTTGTACTACTGTTTTACAAGTTGTTGAAGCTCCCTCTAGCCAAGCGCCTTCAACTTTTTCTAAGTTTGCACAAGTTTAATCTTCATTTTGCTCAGGTGAGTGCTAAACTCACAAATATCTAGCTGAGACAGAGTTTGATAGCCATAAAATGCTAAAATTCATTTTTATTGTTGATTTTCTGAGTGAAAACACTGCCTGGGTCTAACTTTGAGACATCATATCTATTTCATGCTTTTTCTAAATTGCATAATTATTGGTGCGGTTTAAAGTGTTGCTATTGATCTTTACACATGTTAAATTTCAGGTCATTTCGACCTATATAACTTATAGAAACATGATGCCGAACATTGACTCAGAGCATGTTTTTGCCCATATTTTATAGTGAAAACACTGCCTAGGTCTAACTTTGAGACATCATATCTTTTTCATACTTTGTCTAAATTGCATATTTCTTGGTGTAATTTGATGTGTTGTTGTTGGTCTTTTTGTATGTTAAATTTCAGATCATTACGACATATATAACTTATAGAAACATGCTGCCGAACATTGACTCGGAGCAAAGTTTTTGCAAAGATTTTACAGTGAAAACACTGCCTGTGTCTAAATTTGAGACATCATATCTTTTTCATGTTTTATCTAAATTGCATGATTCTTGATGCAGTTTATTTTTTGTTGTTGTTCTTTGTGCATGTTAAATTTCAGACCATTTCGACCTATGTAGCTTATAGAAACATGCTGTCGAACTTTGACTCAGAGCATGTTTTTGTCCAGATTTTTACAGTGAAAACACTGCCTGGGTCCAACTTTGAGACATCATAAATTTCTCACAATTTATACAAATTGCATAATTATTATTTTGTTTGAAAGCTATAGTTTTCTATTGTAGTCATAACAATTTTCAGCTTAATCGGATCTAATTGGCTTCTCCGTTTCATGCCTGGAAGTTGAACCCCAGATGATTTTCAGGCCTGCGTATTTTTGTTTCTGAACTGTTGCAAACATGGCCTGAGTCCATGTTTGAGACGGCGTAACTTTTCCATTTCCTGTCATAATTCATTGGTTCTTTTTTTTGAAAGATGAAGTTTTCTAGTTTGTGTACACTAATTTTTAGTTCAATCGAAGATCGTTCGGCCACCTGTTTTATATCCAAAAGTTGAACCCAGAGAAGATTTCCGACCTAGGTATTATTTTGGCTAAGTGATTTATGCTCTTTTTTCGTTCGATTTTTGACTTATACTTCATGTTTTTGTGATATTTCTAAATTGTTTCGAGGGCTATGATTCTTATCAATAGGCTAGCTAACTTTTATGAATTAGAAAATTTAATTTTGATTTGAATTTGAATGACGGTTTAGAGTGATTTCTTTGATTCGAGCGTAGATTTTTCCAAAAAATTTTGAATTAATTTTTAAAAATAAGTTGGCATTTAAAATAGTTATCATGTAATATTTTTAAATTATTTTAAGCTATATAATATTTATTATCTATAGTAAGAAATTTTCGAATATCGTTATCAAAATTGAATGCGGAAAATGGTTTTAAAAGCTTGTTTTCTCAAATCAATTATTTTATATATAAAATACACACTTTTATACTATTCGAACGTATGAGAAGTAGAATTAAACGATTTAGTAAAACACGTGGTATGGGACATGTGCGTTTACTATTTTGGTTAATTTCGGACTTGTACGATGAAAGCTATTTGAGATTATTGATTCTGAGATGTTTTGCCATTTTATGGCATATTTTGAGTTTAATAATTTCTATTTATTGAAATTATTTAAGATGGCCAATATTTGACGAGTATTATGGTTCGAGATCTCCTTTGTAGGAGTATGATCGATGAGAACCATCACGATGTTATGTTTACTTGCCAATGATATAAGGTAAGTCTTGAGTTTATGATTTCATATTTTGAGATTTATGGTTTATGAGAAACCATCATGGTATTTTCACTTGTCGATGAGATGAGACAAGTTACGATGCCATTTAATACTTACCGATAAGATGAGACAAGTATGGTATCTCTTTATCACTCGCCAATGAGACTAAGCGAGATATAATTTTTTGAGTTTTACAATGTTTCTAGTGTGGCGTCGACTAATGGCTAGTAAACCGCTAAGTGTGAATGTGTGGTATGGGACACAGGTTAACACTTTTCGAGTTCCTATCCATGAGTTTGTGACACATTCACGATGATTTACCTAACGGAACTGCTTTGAGAGGTGTTAGCGACCTTGCCATGAGGATGAACTGCTTTGGGTGATGTTAGCGGCCTTGTTAGGGCTGACAAAATGGCTTGGAGAGGCGTCAGCGACCTTGTCATTAGGATGAATTGCTTTGGGAGGTGTTAGCGACCTTGTTAGGGCTGACAAAATGGCTTGGAGAGGTTTCAGCGACCTTGTCATAAGGACGAACTGCTTTGGGAGGTGTTACCGACCATTTCTGAGGCTTCGGTCGTTTGAGTTTAGCACGTGCAACATTGCTTCGGCATTACAATCGGGGATTTGGCCAATCCGTATTTTTTGAGTTTCAGTTTTATTGTGATTTCACCTTTTTAAGATGTTTTATTACATCGATAGCCTAGTGCTATATGATATGTTGTATATATGGTGATTTCAATTGTAATGTTTTGAACTCTTATCGAGTTCCTTGAGTTATGAGTTTGGATATTTTCAAGATTTTATAGGATATCCTGGGTTTTGCCATTTTGGCGAGTTGAGATTGATATTTATATACATTTATACCGATGAGATGAGGTATAATTGAATTTGGATATTCATCTTTAATTCAGTTTTGGATCATCCTATTTGAATATGTTTTATGTTTGCCATTTTGGAAAGAGTTTTTATTGATGTTTCTCCTTTTGAGGAGATACAGTTCATGGAATCCTGTCGACATTTTGGGATATCGATGACGATGTGGGGCACTTGTGTTTGATTTGTGTATTGAGTTTGAGTTACCTCCTTCGAGGTATTTGTTCACTTAAGTAGCGTTTGTTACTTAAGTGTTGAGCTTATGAGTTTATCGATTCATTCTTCTCTTTCGAGAAGAAGTATCATCATGTCTATTCTGCTTCATATTACCGATATTGACTAATTTTTGTAGCTAGACTGACCCGTGTATTTATACTCGGGTCAGACCAAGTTGTTTCAGGTATCATCTATTGGACTTAGCTTGAAGTTGATGTTGGATATCAGCTCTCCTTTCTCTTGAGCAATTTCTGTTCTTCCACATACTCTGATGTATTTGATTCAATGTATATGGTGTAGTCGAGTACCACCTTCATTGTATTCACATTGTATTGTACTAAACATGTATCAGTGTATATGTATATATATGATGTTGATTACTTTTCTGTGATGTGCTTTACATTTAGTTACTGTATTTTGTTCTGATAGTTCCATTAGCCACCTATAGTTTTGGATTAAGCATTTATTGTGTATGTCGATCCATTAAGATAGAAAAAAAATCATATTGCTTTTGTCGACGTATTTAGTAGATGTTTAAGACAAAGTTATAGACGGTCGCCCTTAACCAGCCCTATTCTATGCTTTAGTAGACGGAATTACTCGTTAATTCTCTTTACTAAGGTGTGTCTCGGGGTGGGGCGTTACACTATCTCTTGTTATGCCTCTGGAGATTGAATGTCGATTTGCCTTTGAATTCTGCACCGATCTTACTTTTAAATCACGGTTCACCGATTAAGTCGCCCGCAATTTATATAAGTAAATCCATCTTCTATTTTGAAATTTATTTATCTCATCGATGAGCGAGCCTACCTTTGAATCAGAATTCTGCTTGAGTAGAGTTCCTCTAATTTAAATCTCTATCTTTGTTTTGAAATCCATATTTGAATCATGCTTCGAAAAAAAAATCGGGTTTGTTGTATTTTAGAAATTGTTTTATACATCGAAGTTATTATTTTGATAAGTATGATTTTATGCAATATATAAAAGAAAAAAATTTCGACAAGGATTATACACCTTTTAAAATGAGAATTTGAAATTTTGAAAGGATTTGAAATTTTGAAGATTTTGTATAAGAAATGGATTTATATAAAATTTATTATAACTGTAGGGTTTTAATTGGAAATTCGAGAGATTGAATTCTGGTGTTTTGAAATTGGTTTTAAGATTTTTAAAAATATATAATAATAATAATATGATTTAAAGTTATTTTTCAAATAAGAAATGTTTCAAATGATTTCAAATGAATTCCAATGATTTCAAAGAGATTTCAAAGAAGTTTCAAGAAAATAAAAGTCCAGAACTCACTTGTGTCGCTGGAAAATAATTTCGGTGATGAGTGCATGCATCAATGACATTGATTTTCAAGTTTCAGAGTGGGGGAGAGGCCACTTTAGTAGCTTTGCTCTGCGAGTGATTTTGTGAAACAAATTTTGATTTCAAAATTCCGAAGTATGATTTGATATTCGAAATATATATGTATATGTATTTGAAATGATTTGAAGCCCGATGTTCAGTCCTCGAGTTTTGGATTTGATTTAGTATAACTCTATTTATAAAAACTAATTTACTGATTTGTTGATGATTTCCAACTCTTGGATTTGAAATTTGGTTTCACTGACCATGTTGAAAGTTCGAGCACTTCCAAATCAAGGTTTAATTTTTAAAGCTAAGTAATTTTCAAAAGAGTAAATTGGATCTTCTATATATATGTAAATAAATAGTTTAAAGGTTGTAAAGGGGATAGTTATAAACTTAGAAATCATTTTGGGTATAATTGATTTTGAGAAAAATATTTGGTTATGAAAATAGATTGGATAGTAAAACCCAGTATTTATATGATGGTTTTGGAAATGAATTTGTTCGACCTAAATTTTGTCGAGTTGGAAAATGGGATTATTTTCTAAACCTATTGTTTTAAGAAACTTTGAAACTGAATATATATAATTTGGAAGAAACGATTTGGTGAAATCATATATGATTCTGAAAACTGAAACGTTATTGAAAGGAATTGAAAATGAGAATCTTGTTTTATTAAATACTTGATTTGGGAGTTATCGAACTTATATAAAATCAATTTGTATAAGTATGAAGTTTATTTGAAAACTACTGATTGGAAAGGTACTCAATTTGAAATTTAAATCTTATATAATCGAAGTTTATTTAAGTGTGATTTGATATACTACTGATTTGGAAAGTATTCGATTTGAAAATGGAATCTTATATATAATGGAATTTATATAAGTATGATATCTGAAATTGATTTGAAAGGTACTATATGATACATATTTTCGAAGTAAAGATATGGAAAGTGCCTTCTGCTTGATATCCGCCTTTTGGCCACATTATGGATTCATTCTATCGATATTATTCTCTCTGTTTTGGGTTTTTCGAATATGATGCTCGAGTGTTCATCTAATTCCATGGTGATCTCTGTGGTCATACGAGCGCGACTGCATAGCTTAATTCGCCTGGCTGAGATGGCTTGAAGATACAGATGTTTCCTGAGGAATCCAGGTGTAACCATTGTGTATCTGCGATCTATGCAGGTCGTTTTTAGTAGCGTAACCCCAGGCTGAGATAGCCTATAGGTACGAATGTTTCCTGGAGGATCCAGGCGTAACCATTGTGTATCTATGGTCTACTAGTCATCATGGCATAATTCGCAGGGCTGAGATAGCTTACGGATAAAGATATTTCCTGGGGCATCCAGGCGTAATCATTGTGTTTCTGCGATCCATGCTTAGACAATGTTTTGATTTGGTTGTTTTGTCTGGATTGTACTTTCCATATCTGTTTTTAATCTTTTCCAGTATTTTCCCTGGGTGTTGAAACAAGTATACTATGTACCTAGAGAATTCTAGCTTTTCCCCTGAACAACGCATGGCCAAAGTCTGTAAGAACGAGGATAAATTTGTTAGAACATCGAGTTATAAAAGTATTTTGAAAGAAACGTTTTTTCGATATAAAAGTATTTATTATAAAAGTATTTATTATAAAAGTATTTTCAACAAAGGAATTTTGTATTAATATTTGAAATTGAAATTCTTAGGGTATGAAATTAATTATTCGTGCTCGACACTATTCTTTTGAATCTACCTTATTTGCTCATCTTTAGTTATTTTCCTAGATTCTATTTTTCGAATCTACCTTCTTTCTTTTTAAATATATTCTTTTAAAATATTTTTTACTTATACACTACATGGTTTAATAGAAAGTTATTAGTATTATAAATATTTTAGAGGTTATTATTTAAATAAAACATATTTAGAAAAAATGATTATTGATTTGTTAATAATGTTGAAAAGTTTCTTGGGATAAATTAATAAATGTGTGAATTATGGATTTAACGTTTCAATAACTTCTTTGTAAATATAACTAATGATATAAATAATTGTTTCAAATAGTTTTCATATATTTATAAAATGTTATTTAAACAAATAAATGGTATTTATAACGGAAGCAAAAAAAATTACGAAAGGATTTTGGAAGGTATTAAAGTTTTTAAAATAATTGATTTCCAAATGAAGTTTCAAACGAATATTTCAAGGAAAATTTATATAGGTCTAAATTAATTATCTATCCTTGTCTTTCAATCTATTTTTTCTTTCTGGTTATTTCTACTCTACTACATTGTTCCTTTTCGAGGACGAAAAGTTTTGAGTGGGGGAGAGTGTAATGACCCGTAAACTTTAATAACTTTTATAACGTATTTAATTGAATTTTTGAGGAATTTTAAATTATAGTATTTTGAAATAAAAATTTATTATTTGGAATACGTCTATTTCAACATAGCAACTGGTAAATTTTCATTAGATAATATGAATGTTTATTTTATTATGTAATTTTATTTCAATTTATAGTAGTTAATTTTTGATGATAATAAATTTATTTTCAAAGCTGAATATTTTTCTATAGAAAAATTCTAAATCCTCTTCTGAGTTGGATGTCATTTTCGTTTTTCCAAATTCAGACTTCTATAGCTCCGTCGATCTTATTTTTCTGCGTTTTAGCAGCATTTTCCGCTAGCGGAAATTCAAATTTTTAAAAATTCAATCGTACCGCTGATATTTGTATACTGTTTTGATCGTCTTATTGTGCTGATCTCTGCGGTATGTTTATTCCTGTATTTTGAGTTCCGGTACGCAACGGATATAATAAAACTGTTCGTCGTAACGGTACAAGAAATTTCAACCGTTAGCTACCGTGCCTACTCAAATTTGAAACATGCCGTCATTAATTGCTTTGATTTTTTTCCTGAATAAACGGGAATATTTATTGCCTTTCTGAAGTCTCAGCCGTATAACTCATCAGCTATTATTTAATAAATTTTTAAACCAATGTAAGTTGGCTTTTCATATTTACTTGGTTTTCATTATTTATATCTATAGTGACCTTTCACTTGGTACCTCTTCCTTTCTTTACCTCTCCCTGTTCCACTGAGAAAAAGAAAATAAACATGGTTTGCTATCATATATTTGGTTCTCACCCCTCAATTATCTTCCTCCCATTTATTCACGTTCACCCTACTCTCTCCTCATCTCTTCTCTTTGTTTCTTTCCTTTTGACTTTCTAAAGGAAATAACATGTAACTTATAATTTATATATACTTGCTTTTCGAATCTTGCTCATTCTAGGGCATGTGTTGGCTCTTTGAAACCTGTCTTTGTATCTTGTATTTGGCTCACCCCCTGAGGCTTGTCCGGCCACAAAAAAAATTCAAAAACAAAAGTGCAGCCGAGAAGCATCGCCATGTCCATCAGCCTGCTCTCGACCTATTATTGTTCACATCTTCTCCTTGCACCTCTGCCCCTTTCACCTAACCGCAAGTCGTCCAGTTCTTATCACCCCATACAACGCTTCCCAAACCACCATCTCCTCCGGCCCTTCTCTTTTTGACCGCCAGTAGCAGTAGCCGGTCTGCGCCTCCTCCATTTCACCACTGCTTCCATCAACCTAGCATGCTACTCCACCCAAAACCCGACTCCGCCTCCGTTCTCCAGCCGTGACCACCTTCCTCTACCAGATCCGACGACCCACTCAGTCAACCCGAGCCCGTGCGTTCCACTCCCTGACACCGGCCTTCGCTACCGCAAGTCGCCACGTAGATCACAGCCTTCCACTCATTTTCTTCCACTAACCTTCAAATAACTATTGCTGCCGAGCCTACAAAAATTTAGGTAAGGAAATTTAACATATATTTGTATATAAGCATGCTGACTATATGTGCTTGATTTTTGCAAATGCTTATCTTGTAGCTTTCTCTGTTGCACGTTATTTATAAACTCCTTTTTCCACTCATCTCCTTAATAGCAGCATGTTATAATAGTACTATTTATTTCATATATATATTATAATAAATTTTATAAGGAAAATTTGTATGCAATTGGGCATAGATCTGTATATATTTGTGTACATGCTATATTTGAGTTAATATATTATATACATGTGGTGTCTATTGTTTTATAAATGAATATATATATATATATATATATAATATTGTCAAGGAGCTATATAATATGTTTTAATATCTTTCTGTTTAGCTTATACATTTTATATTAAATCATTTATAGAACTTTGTATATAACAGTTTTAGGCTTGTCTATTAAGTTATTTTCATTTTAATTATTTTTTACGTGAGTCTTGTTGTGCAAGTTTGTACAAGTTTATAAAATTTTGTTTGATTTTGTTTTAAAATATAAGTCATTTTGGTTATATACTTATATATATGGTCTGTTCGAGATGAAATGTGTTAGTTTATATTTTATTAGCTATACAGTAATGTATATTATTTTTTTAATATGCAAGCTATATATAGTGTTGTATGAATTATGTCGTGTGTTTATATTTGAGGTTTGTATAAAATTTGGTTTGAAGACTTCTATATAGATAAATATGTATATAGTTATTTAAGTACATATTTGTAAAGTTAAGTGATAATATATTTATTTTACATAAATTTAGGATTTTGTGCAGTATATATGTTGATTTACATACGTGTTTGGTTTAAACTTTGATTTTTTTAAAACGCATGTATATATAATTTTAATGAGTTTCAATATTTATGTTGGTTAAGAAAATAAAATATTAGAAAAATATATTTTGTTTCGGTCTACATCGAGCAGTTTTTGATCTATTTTCATTGTTCTTTATTTATCAGCCCTGTTCGTCCAATTCATGTCAATCTTGCCTTGCTTTAAAAATCGTCATTTGGGTTGGTCAATCTCGCAATTCAAATCGTAGCTTACGGTGTTGTCTATCTCTTCTAGCCTTGAAAGGTGAGTAATCACTCACGATTAATGTTCTTATATTTATTAAATTTTATTTCATTTGGAATGATAATTGAAATATGTTGCTAATTTGAACTGTTGATTATTTAATTATTGTTAGATATGCCATTTCTACAACTGTTCACCTGTGTGACATGATACCATATCCTATTGTTTATATTCTATTTAATTACTGATGATATATGCCTATTGTCATATTTTATATTATCTGTTATCACTCTTCAAGTTCCCTGTTAGTATAGGATTCACTATGGGCTGAAATGATACATACTCGAATGGACTTTAGAATAGGAGAAAATCGTTATGGGTTGAAATGATAAACCCAAGCGATTTTCATTTAATTTGGGATTAGGGGTTGAAATGATATCCACCCGTATATATTTAACGTATGAATTGAAATGATAAATATATGTATTACTTGACCATAGGATAGGAAATTGTTACAGACACCGTTGGTCCATAAATTAATATTTTGAAATAATTTCTATGGTTTCGGAAAGAAATATATGGTGTTAATAAATATTGATTCTTAGGACAATATGAATAAATGGAAATTTTATATATAGATTTAATAATAATGTTTAATTTAATTAAGATTGATTTAATACATATAATATGTTAAGTATTTGTGTAAATTTGTATTTCAAATTTGGCTGTTGCAATAATTTTAATAAATTAAGGTTGGGAAGATAAATTTGGATTTAGTTGAAATGGTATTAAATTAAGAATTTTATTTAGTTAAATCGATTTGAAATTATTGAATGTGAAATTTGAAGATATGATTATATAACTGGATGTTTGATTTAAGTGATTTAATGAGTATTTCACGTTTACATAAATTAAGGGAAATATTTCGGAAAATGTAATTTAAGGTCACTTAAATGATATTGAATTTAAAGAGAGAATAATTCAAGACTAAATAATAATGAAGTTAAATCAGGATCCATATGAAATTGTTAAAGTTATCTTTGAAAATTTTGAATATTAAAGCTTTGAATTATCGTGAAATTTAAGTGGTTTATTTTGTGGTTCAAATCTATATTCGAAATCGATTAAACTTGAATTTGTCTAGTCAGAAACTGAATTGAATAGTAATTGATAAATTAAGATTGAATTTTATTTGAGTAGGAAAGTTGAGTTGATCTTGAAGCGATTTCCGAAATTTGAGGAAATCGAAATGCTTTACTTTATAAATTATTAAGCATATATATATATATATATATATATTATATTTTGGAAAATAGAGATATTTGAAATGAAAATGACACTTGGAGGATGCTTATAGTGTATATTTCTACATTGTAGATTGTTCCTCGGATCCTTGGAGGATGCTTATCCCAAACACCCCCTAAGTTGCTTATATTTCAGTTGATATTTCACTTGAGTTGGATTTATTGATATGAGAATGGTAATCCTAACTTGAGTGTTTTGTGTTTTGCTTTACACTCAGGTCAGACCGAGTAATTCAGCTTTTGAGACTCACCTTTGGAGTTTGGAGCTTCGCTTGGAGATCCAACTATTGATTCTGCTTTCAGCTTTTCAATTGATTCGTTCACGAAAGTCATCTGTTTGGAATGGAGACTTCACTGTATTTTAGATATTCTATTGTATTTTATTTCTAACTCCGATGTTTATATAGTAGCTTCATGAACTACTACTTACTTATTCTACTGCGTTATTGTTGTATTACTCTGTGTTTGTGATTCTGTGATTGATTTATTTACTGTATATGCTGAGTTTTGCCAAATTTAAATTAACAATATGGTATTTTGAGCAATTCAAGTCCGACGTGTGTGGATGCGAATGGTTGAAAATAATGGGTTGTTACACCAGCCCACGTCCACTTTAAGGTTTTATACTCCTACCGCCACATCAATGGCAAGAGTTGGCTGATGGGTGGTTGTATCACATCTATCTTTAGTTATACTCCTACGCCCAATTCGAGGACAAGAGTTGGCTGATGGACGGTTGTGTCACATTTATATTTAGTTTATATTCCTGACCTAGTAGAAGATTTGGTCGATATCATTCTTCCGATACCGAGAAGAACTTCAGGGTTCCAGTCATAGACTGTAGAAGTTTGGTTGGCACTATCTTTGGATGCCTACACTATACACATTCAGATTCATTTGAGTGGTCAAGTCACAACTCTTATGTAATGGAAAAACAAACTCTCTTACTTGGAAAGTCATTTTGTTCCATAAAAGAGGATAAATGATGGGTTTTGTCTTGGTCCTTCCCAACGTTCTCGAAGCAATGCTAGTACTCAAAGGTTGAGAATCGAATGTGACTGTCGACCCGGCGATTCGAACCTTCCTGATGCTATTGGAGCATCACTAGTTCTTAGAAGGTTAGGGATTGAATGTGGCCATCGACCCACCAGTTCAGACCTTCCCTATGCTGTTGTAGCAAACCGGTTCTCAGAAGGTTAAAGATTGAATGTAACATTGACCTGGCGATTTGAACCTTTTTGACGTTGCTGGAGTGACACAGGTTCTCAAAAGGTTAGGGATCGAATATGGCCGTTAACTCGACCGTTTGGAACTTCTTGATGTTGCCGAAGCAACATCGATTCTCTGAATCTTAGAGATCGAATCTGACCATCGATCTGATGGTTTTATCGGTTCATGTGGTTCTATCGGTTCAAGAAGTGTCGTGTGGCTTATTGAGTGTTTTAAAGTTACTTGCAGGAGTATAGTTCTATCGGCTCAAGAAGTAAATTTTATTAATAAGTAGGAGGAACGATGAGTGTTGACTATTTACAGTGCCCCTGATGTTAGCTTATTTGCAAAAGGAAATTAGATAATGAAGAACAGGGTAGCATTGTCATAGGTTGCTGCTTCATTCATGGGTGACTAGTTAGTTGATGACTAATCTTTCATTAGCTCGTCTTGGCCCTAGATTGCTGGATTTGGGCAGTTCTCCCAAAGTGGGTATGCCCTAGGGTCATGTAGTTCACACATCATTTGGAAATTGCATAATGTATTATTGGGGATTGTTATTCTTTATCAGCTCCTTAGTCATAGTTTACAGATGTCAATATTCATTAGTGTCATGTCTATGAGTTTCAAGGAAAGGATGGTATTTCCCTAGATGCTTAGATTCATCAACCGCCTCTCTATGGGGGTGGGCTTATTGTATTGTTCCAACCCTTGCATGGGAAGGTAGATGTTTTCTAACATATTTTTTAAAGATTTATATTCTTATGGTCTCAAGTCCCTCGGGCGCTTGCTTTTCTCACTACGTTGACCACCAAAAGCTTTATTCCTTTTCCTCTAATTATCGGAATCCCTGACATTAACTACTGCATTTGTAGATTTTCCTTCGGCCTGATTCATAGTGACATTGCTTAGTATCACTTCAGCTAAAATCCCAGCACCATTCCTCCGAGGATGATTACGTGCTTCTTCCATGTGTATGTACTCATTGACCTTACTATTAAAAGCATCCATCATTGATGGGGTTTCTTTCTAACTACTCCTCGAAATCCATTTCGGGATGGACCCCCTGATCAGCAGCATCGGCACTATATCAACATTGAGATTTGTGACTTCCGTCAAGGCCGCATGGACCGATTTAAGAAATCCTTTAGTGACTCTCCATCATAGTGGAAGTGGTTTGATAAGGACATCAAATATTTTAGACGTTAAATATGTAAGTGAAATTACTCAACAAACTTTCATGATAACTCAGAAAAAGACGATATCGACCTCAGCAGAAGTCGAGTGAACCACATCATAGTGACTCCTTTTAGGAAAACTGGAAAATGTCTTCATTTCACAACATCAAAAGCTCTGGAAAAGTTCATATGCAACTCATATCTCATCAATGTTGCCTAGGATCTATTGTTCTTCCAAACAATAGCATAATTATCATTGCAAACCTATGGGGATATCTCCCGCATTGGATGTTTTTAGTAAATGGATTTTCACTAGGAGAGGTACCTCACTCGTCACTACTTCGAAAGCGATTTTCACTTACAAGTCCCTTGGCATAATCTCTTATGTACTTTGGGTCCACTAAATGGTGGTAATCTTGTTCTATCCCAAGTGATCAGCCTAGCAAATGCTCTTAGGGAGGTTCTCGATACCTAGGCTCTCCAGAATACGGGAGATCCATTCGCCAGCAGTCTCCCCTACTTGATTCGAGTAATATCATCAACAGAAGCATAATTCTCTAGATTATGATCATGTACAATACCTCCAGAAGTAAAATTCACACTTCCTTTAAGATGGCGAGCTCTAGGCCCACCATTGGATGGATTGATACCAACCTGTGCTCTTGGGTCAGTACCGACCCAAAAATTAGTGGTTGTAGTTCGTTCTCGTCCTTAGTAAGATATTCCAGTGGCATTGATTCATTTTCTGCTTCCTATCCCTCTGCTCTACTCAGATGATGAGGAACTTTCTAACTCTGAACTAGAATCCTTCCTGCTCCTAAGGCTATTCTAAGTTAATTCATTCACTAGTCTCAAGCTCTGTTGTATCATTTGATTCATCTCATTCTAACTAGCCTGGAATCTATTTTCCATCTACTTCATCATCTTATCCCTCTCTATTCTTATCACGACTTCGGTTGGAGTCTAGATCTAAGTCTGCCCAGGTTGTTGTGCAACTTCATCCATATGCCGAGCCCCTTATTCTCAACATCAATAGTGCTCTGGTAGTTATAGTATGTTTTTCTTTCCCTGATGGGGCCATGGAAAATAACTTTTATTATATTTTTGGAAATTCTAACAGTAGAAAATAAGGTAGCAGAAGTTGGATCTATCCATTAGATGTCAAGAATCCAATAATAGATGATGGATCCAGATAGCTTGAACCTATCTCTCAATGAAAGCATCCAAATGTTTGAACCAGAAATGGCACAAAAACCCAAAATATTTTGTTAAGAATAAAAAGTGAAGCAAAGAATTGAAAATGAGCTAGAAAAGAACACAAAATATCTAATAATAGTTCAAAAAATCAAGGCCTACGTCTACTTTATAATTTTATTTCTTATATTCCCATTCGGAGGCAATAGTTCTTATACGTCGGTACGACTCCGACACTTGATTACAAGAAAATAGTATAAAAAGGGAAAGAGCCAAAAGATCTTGAAAAATGAGCCCTACCCTCATATTTATAAAGGTAGGAGCCTAAAATCTCATTCAGAAGATCGTGACCTCATTTTCCACACCATAGGCTAATTCTCAGAAAAATTAGATTGCCATCTCATCAATTTGTATGGGCTGGTATGACTCAGGATAATGGTTCGGTATGACTCCTAGGGCACGGGTCAATGCGACTTCATAAGATTTCCAATTGTTCAAGTTGAACTGTTCGCTTTGGCTCCCCTTGTCGCTAGCTTTGCGATTCCATAGTTGTTTGCACCAATATTAGCTTGTTTTGAAGTCCAAACGATGGAGTCATAGAAGAATAGAGTCGATGATTCAAGAGTGCGTGGAGACTGATAGAGAATTGCATTGGATCAACAAAACAACACATGGAATATGCTTCTAACATCGAATAGCTTGTGTAGGCAGAAGATAGGACCAACGGTGGAGATTTCCTAGATAGGTACTGACCCATGTAGTTGGGTCAGTACCAATCCAACACTTGTTCGTTTTGATTTTTGATTTTTGGAGTGGACACATACTTGCTTCTATCTTCATTGACTTAAGTCCGACCAAAGAAATTTGAGTGTTTGCTTAGGGATCGACTTGAAGATTTTCCAAGAATTTTGTGCTCTAATTTTCCCTTTGCTTGGTTGGTATCAGACTAGAGACTTTTGTGTGTCCGACTCGAGTTCGCTTGCTTATAGTCAGTACCGAGATTTTTATGTGTCCGAGCTGAGTTTTCATGGGTCGATACCAGTCAAACCACTTAGGTCAGTGTCAAACCAACTTTGGGTCGTTCTTGGGATTTATGCATGGACTGCTTTGGGTCACGATTGGATTTTTTCCGATGCCGTCCAGCTTCGAGTCAGACTTAAGGATTTTACGGGTCTTTTGTGAGTGGACTCTTCCAAAAACTTTCAAATTTTTAACTTTTTTCGCTCATTTTTTATATTACTATTTCCTGCCTTTTTGTGATATTTCCAAAGTCATTGGGTCATTTATCCATCGTTTGCTCGTCTAGTTCTATCGTTCAAGTCTGTTTGAAGATTACAAATAAATTCATCAGTAACACCTACCCTCCAAAATATGCCTTGTGAATTCTTGGCTATACTTGATTTTTGCACTATGGATCTCTCTTTTTGGACTGCTTGTCTTGATAACTCCTAAGTTCAATTTGTCCATTCTATCCAAATATTGCCTTGTTAAAAGGCTAGATAATAATAAATAAAGTATTTTTATATATGCACACTAAAGTATATACATACATACATACATACATACATTTGGGCATTATATTTACATATTAGATGAGCTAACATATCCGTCGCAATGTAAATCCTAAATCTACACACGAGTATTGCACGGACCGATATGTTACACATGCATACACATATGTTTGTGCACATGATACATGCACACAGATATATGTATATATATATCATAGCTACGTAAACTAAATAAACTATATAAATTTAACTAAAATAAAATATTTTATTTAAATGAAATCTCAAATGTTCTAAGTAAATTAGAATTCGTAGGCTTAGTAAAGGTCCATTATGTCATTTTTTTAAATTTACTCATATCTTCCACCGTGGGCCAGTCTGGTTACAATATTAGGTTCGAAAGTGGACCGCGTTATATAATTTGCTTTATGTATTAGATTGTAATAAACCTACTGCACATGTAATAAATGACATTAAACAAATAATTAAGAATGCTTAGTTTACGACTGCAGGGATACTTAAACCGTATTAGTTATTTATTAGTTTCAAAACCTATCAAAGCCTACATCAAAATTTGACCGAACAAGATACATTTATTAACATCTAATTTTTAGTACAAACGTGGGATTTAGATCTATACCTTGAGATAACAATACAAGTCAATAAACCCACCGAACCATCATACTAATTTACAATCTTATAACTATTATAAAAGGAAATTTACCTATGCATCGACGAAGCAATCAATCTCTCAAAATGGAAGTACCGTAGAATGGATTTAATAGTTGTTCTTCCTTTGGGTATTATAGATCTAATATGAGAAATTAAAAGAAAAATGTTCAGGGGATTTATATCGAAGAACAAGAGGGCTGATGAAATAACTAAGAAAAGGATCACGTGAAAAATACATTTCTGCCATGGTGTTAGTAAGGAAGCCGTTGAAGGTGGATGTTACGGGTTTTGTGGTAGTGTGTGGTTAGACGTTGAATAGAAAATAAAACTGGTTTGTCCTTGTACTTTGGTATTTAAGCCATTACCAAATTATAACATCTCCATTTTGAGGCCTAGAAATAAGTGCTATCATTGATGCAACTATCCACGGTAGTATTTTTCGATGAAAAAATGAGATCAGTTAATTATATCAATAACATCAAAAGCACATGACTAAGAATTTTTTTAAAATACATTTCATTAATTAATTTCCATATTTATTACATTATCCCAACGATTCCATGTTTTGAGAAAATATAATAATAATTACAATTATGTTCCAAGAATGACATAAAAAGATGTCCCTTCAATGATCAATCTAACTACTTGATAGTTATAAATCCTATCAGTACAACCATACCGAAAAACATAAGCTTTAAATAACGCAGCGGAAATAAAATCCTAAAATTTTCTAACTTGCCTCCTGCACGTCTCCAAATGCTTATTCATGTAACTTGAAAATCCCTGCTCCTAACCTACTCAAATGAGTACTCGAGAGTTTAGAAGGAAATCAAAAACTTTATGTCAGACAAAAAGTCTAGTCTGAATAATAATATGCCATTTTGAACTAAAATAGATATCTAATGAAACCACAATGCTTAGCAGAATGAGTTCTCCCCTCACTAGTATCTTATAAAAATATGTCAACTATAAATCATGCGCTTGCAACCATAATGGTTAAAACAAAGATAACATGATTATAGGCATGCGTGCAACATGGTTAAGTCGGGCTAGTTTATCAACCCACTTTATTCACACCCAATTTTTACCCTTCTTGAAATAGACCATTTGTCATAAATCATAATTTTCCTAGGGTCGCTATGAACCTAATGGTTTTCCAAGCCAAACAATCGGGTTGATTCGGGTCAAAAACTTAAACAGATATTCCAAAATCTCCATATACAATTAGGAGGAAACTAGACTGTCTATTCTAGGGTCACTATAGGTTTTGTGGGCCAACTAATAATCTTTTTCTGTGAGCTTATAGAGCTATGATTTCATTTCTATGTGTAAACATCCTTTAGTCTCACTAATGACAAGGCATCCGCACTAGAATTGAAGACTATTACCAACTGGGGGCTAATGGCAGAAGCACATGGCGTGACTTTACATCAGTCCCACATTTACACTTATTATGTAGTTTTAAATCCACGAGTCGCATTTTTTTGGCCAATTCAAGGCATCCTAACATAGTTGATCTATCTTATCTCCTTGATGCAATTCTACTCATTGAGGAGTTTAGTCTAGCAATAGTCACTACTGGGACAACCTATATTTGTACTTTCAAATTCCAAGAAGCAATGTCGTGTCACAATGATGCGAGTATGATAATTGATAAATATGCAAATTTAACCGATCAAATGATAACAAGAACATATAACATTATTCATCAACATATGTTCAATCAATAGTAATTGGAATCACAAAATTGCCCAACTTAATTAACAATTACCTTCGGCAAAATTCACATAAAACTTAGGCTAAAAGTCCATTTTATTTCCTTGAACACGTTTATCTTTAGAAGTGATTACAACTGCAAACTATTCTTCAAAAAAAGGAAAATATAGCCCAAACAGATTGCCGATATCATTATAGATTTTGAAACATTCGTTGTCAAAATTGGGTTATCGAGCCTTTAGAAACCATGGGATACCGAGCCTCTGGATAATGCTTTTTTTAAAAAGACAACTATCGTGCACCAAAATATAGATTTCGATTCTCTATGTCAAGCCACTAAAATATATCTGCTTGGTTTATAAGACGTAAGGTTAGAATACCACCAAAATAAGGTTATCAAGTTTCTAGGATATATAGGCTATCGAGCTACTAAAACAAAACTTTCTGTGTTGCAAAACATAAGGCTATCGAGCCCATAAAACATAAGTATAAAGTTAGAAAACATAAGGCCAACATGCAACACAACATAGATGTCGAATGGCAACATGGTTGCTGTTGAGTAACAATAGACCAAAAGGTACCGAGTTCAGAATATTTAGGGATGCCGAGCTCTTGCACTTAAGGGTGCCAAACTCCTGAAAATATAAATGTTTTAAAATTTAAATATATGGAGTTGAGTCCCGAAACCATAAGGTCACCAATCTTCTACAGCCTTGAGATACTGAACCCTTAAAACAAAGAAGGTGCCGAGTTTTTAATAAGCAGATACATCATATAGCTACTAGGTAGCTATCACATGTATCAATTTATGTAGTTATTGAATCTATAAAGTACATGCATCATATAACTACCAAGTAGTTATTCTAGGTATAAACTATTATAATTATCACAAGTATCAAAATTGTAGGGGTTCGAGTATCAATAATGGCATTTCTATAATAAAAAAACTGTTTGATTTCCTTTTAAAGCTAATAATTTCCACCAAATCTTGCCTTTTGTCAAATTATTATCGATGAACAAAATACTTTTCAATGTCTTTCTAGAAACTACTAACATATCTAATTCTACCTTACCAAAATAATTTGCAAACCTATATAATTAATATCATTAAATAATAATAATTAAAAGCTTTTCTTGCATGATAAATTCATAGAAAATCATAACCTTTACAGAAGATTTCCCTACAATAACCGAAATTCAGAATTTCCTACTTCTTTTATATAAAAAATTTGGGACCAAAATATCAATTTAAATATCTTAATAATTAAAGGTTGAAATAGACACCTTTTTCATGTTAGAAAATTCATAAAATATTCTTACATACTTGAAAAATCAGGAAATTAAAACCCATCTCCAAATTAATCTTTTACATAATATACTCAAATTTCGAGTCAAAGGAGGTCAAAAATTAGTTTTTTACTTTAAAACCCATAAGAATAATTTCATAATAATTGCAATAAATCATCATTCAATTAAACAAAGATATAAAAGATCCAAGTATGACATATTATCATAACAATTTGGAAATCAAACATAGATCTGAAAGCAAGCAAAAATAAATGATTTTATATTAGATATGAGAGATTGAGATTTGATGTTGATTAGTTTCCTAAGTTTTTCCTTTAATTTCAATTAGATATCTTCTTTTTATTCCATAGGTAATGGCCAACCTTCCTTCAGCTTTCTTTTTAAGTTTTGAAAATGAAAATGATAATGAGAATGAATGAGAGAGGAAGGTTATAAGGGAATAAGTAAAGAAGATATTCATATTATGCCCATCTCATTTCTTTGTTTATACTTTATGTTCAAATCATTTTTATTAATTGATAACTTAAGGCACGACCACATTAATTAACTCCTTATCACGTAATACATTATTCTATTTAATTTATCTAATTATATCTTCTGAATAATTTTACATAAAAAATAGCTGTAACATCCCGCCTTTTCGCACACTTTAAAACGACACACGTGCCAATTCAAAGCATACGCAAGGGCGGATTGTTATGGGGTAAATAAGAAAAACAGAGAAGGAATAAAACAAAATAGAATCTCACAGCGGAAGGATAAAATATAATAATAAATATACAGTTCAAAACAGTTTACAAACAGTTATTTCACTTATACAATGAACATCAGAGTTACACATACCAATACAACAACGCAGCGGAATAAAATGAGTGTGGTGCAATACTATATATAGAATAATACTGATTCTTCGTCTTCGTCCTCCAAAGCTAAAATCTGCTATCCTGAAACGCTCGGACTGACCCGAGCGAATTTGAAAAGACAAAAACACTCGAGTCAGACTAGAAAATCTTATGTGAGTTAAATAAACAGAAATAAATATGGGTACAGTAACTCAAGAGATGCTCGGGATTTACATCTCCTAAGGATCCGTTAAACTATTTACTATGTAGTATATTGCGCTATTATAATAGTGTCTATTTATAAAATAAACTTACTTTTTAATAGCGTTAAGGGGTTACCCATATAGCCCTTAACACGTAATAGTCCCAGTAGTCCATCCAATATCATAGTCCCTCCTGATCGGGAAGCCACTAGAGGATACCACACGGGCTACGGGAGAAAACCAAACTCGTACAAGGCGCGATAGGGTAGGTGACACGGCACAACTAGGCAATGCCAGGGTAGATATACCAATTGCTATCCAGGCTGATGGTAACGCGCAGCGCGCAGCTGCCGCCCACCTCGAACTAACTCCCCCAAAATCAAAATATAGAAGTGGCCACTGAATCAATCCAAGTCAAAGTATAATATCGAAGAGGAGCGTCCGATCAGAGGAATGACCTCATTGGCCTGAGAATCGCTCCTGTTTTAGCCACCTTATGCCAACTCACGGGAGTTGGGTCCACGTATTTACCTTACAGGAAACGTCGCCACCACCTACTTCATTCTGGAACTCCACCGCGTACACGGTTAGTCAAAGTGGTTTTCGGTATCGACAGAGAGTATGTCCATATCCGATCCCGGTCTCTTTGCCAACCCATCGTTATTATAACACCGCGGTTATTTAAAAATAGTTTATACTTTAAAACCAGAATATAATCCATTTCAAACCATAATATTACGATATCATTTCTTCTTTAAAAACACAAACCATTTATTTTCATATTATTTTATAAAAGCCCAAATCAATGATATCGTTTCCCAAATAAAATTTTCCTTTCCAAAAATTATGTCACATTTTATTATTTAATATCCCATGTGACCAATATTTTGTTTGTAACTTTCAACATAATTCTTCGAAAATCCATAGTATTTTAAAACCATTATTTTCAAAACTAAATGGTTTGGATATTCAACGGTATGCGAATTAAAAAGGTTTAACTTTACTGTTGCCTTATAAAGAATAAATTACATGGCTTTCCAAATATTTCTTGTTTTAAAGTTAAACCAAAGTCCAAAATATTACTTCAAGTCCCAAAACCATTTCAATTTTATATATATTTATATCCATTTTTGAGCATTAATATTTCAACTAAAGTTGGATTTTTATCCTTTCAAAATCAATATTCTATTAATTAATCTTGACCATTCACATAAAATCCATAATTAATAAGACTTCAATTTCTAGTAAAATATATATATATATATATATAGAATTTTTCCACTTCAAATTATACTAGAATATCCATTTCTATTTATTTTGGGAAAATCCAATTACAAATATCATATCTTAAAATTTCCAACTTTACATTTAAACATAGGATATAAATTTACCAAACTCCATTTTCTAAATTTCTTCCATTTTCAATAAAGAAATTTATATTCCTTTTAATTTCAAAATTTCAACTTCATAGGTATATAAATATGGAATAAAATATTTATACAATATAAATTTAAGATTTATAGACCGTATTCAATCCAAACCATAGAAATCACATTAAAATAGTTATATATAGATCGCGGTGCCTGTATATAATTTTCTATCCTATGGTCAAGTGATACGGATATTTATCATTTCAATCCGCAATTTAAAAAAAATAAAACTTTGCGGTTTTATCATTTCAAACCACAATCCCGAATGAAATGTAAAATGTATGCTAACTTGCAGTTTAATGATATCAAATAAAACATTCATTCAACAACACATCCATCATCCAATCACAACATCGATCAATATCAATCAATAACAATTATATATATGATCATATATAACAGGTGATAAATGGCAGTTTATTCAAATTAAATTTTATCAATTATTAATCTAACAATTTATATTCAGTGATAATTGACATAACTGTTAACTAGCAGTTCATATGCAAACAATAATTTCTAACAGCCAATTTACACGCAATAAATCAATTAAATTAACAGTTACATTCAAAAAAAAATGCAATTCAACAGATATGAATGAAATAACATGCCAAAAGCTCATAAATAAATTTCTATTCATTTCTAAAATTTATTTAACAAACATAAAAGCTTCTAGTAGTTGTGAGTGGGTTAAAACACTCACCTTTTGAATTTTAAATCGAATTCAAACCCGATTTAAACCCAAAAATTCGCCCGTCTCAGAATTCGTCCAAACCAGCGTCATCGAGTCCGGAATTAAATTACGATCCTAACAAAAAAAATTTCGTGTGAATCCGACTTCGTATGAGAAAGTTATGGCGAAAAATGGTGATTGAATTCAAAAATTGGAAATAAACAAATGACACACATTCACCTTCACAAGCCACGTCACCTAAAGAGAAGCGCATAGCTACAGCAACGCACGCACCTTCGAACAGAGGAAAACACGCACGCAACCCATACTTTATCAACCCTAATCGAAAATTCCCGCCAATCCAACCGTTGAAACTCGAAACAAACTACACAGATGCGATCCCCTCGGTTCCCTCTCCAAAACCCAGAAATGTTTTTCCGATCCGACAACTTTTGTTACGGCGATGATGAACGGTTTTGGCGCTGTTTGAATTTATTCTGGATAAACGACAGCTCCAATTGAAAAACGAATTTCACCAGTATATTACGCGTATCGAATACTTCAACATATATTTTTTCTGGAATTTTCTGAAATTTTTGAGTTTTGACTTTTGATTTTGAACTGTGGATGGATCTGGAATTGGATCTGAGATGTATACATTTGGGAAAGAGAAAAGAGTGAAGAAATGAACTTACAGCAAATGAAAAAGAAAGGAGCTAGGGTTTATAGATGTATATTTATAGATAGGCTAGAGGTAGGGTAGCTAGACTGGATACGCGAACGTGCGTGACAAACCATGGTCCAAAAAGCCCGCTATGCCTCCGGAGTCGAATTTGTTAAAACTATATATCCAAATAGGTGTTTTAAAATATTCTGAACGCGATGGAAAAAGTTTCGTGACCAAATTCGATCGTATGAAGAAGTTATGCTAAAAAAACAAAATTTCAAATTGATTTCAAAATGCGTAAATTTCAAGGCGTTTCGAGTCCGTACGATCAAACGACAAGTCCGATCGCAACGAAACTTGAAACATTATTATAATTCACCGTTACGGATCCGATGAAACTGGTTTCGTCGAAATCCGAGTCCGTGACAAAAATGGCTATTTTTAATATTATTAAATCAATTAAATAAATCATAAAAAATCAATTTTTATGTTTCAACTCCTATTATTGGCCAAATTTCATTACTTAGATAGTTCAATTAATCCCAATAAATTTAACAAGCTTGGATGTGAATAAAAATTTATAGGTATATAAATTTGCAATTTTAATTTCTGCACTTTCTTATTAATTGGGAATTATAAATTTATTCTCACAAATTACCTAATCTTATACTTATACACTCTCATCTTAAACCAAATTAAATAAATAACTTGATTTCCATCTCAACTTACTTTTAATTGCAGTTAACCCTTTTCACCGTAATTAAAATTCCAAATTATAAATAAATTTTTATTCCCATTCCCTTAATTTTCTTAACTATTTATTTATTCAAATTTTCAATATTCAACATAAATAGTTTGGTTAAGTTCATTTATTTACCTTCTTCCTATGATTCACAGTTATGGATGTCAATATGATGAAGTTTACATTAGTTAAGGTTTCACTCAATTGTTCTCTAAGTCAAATGTTTACAGCTTTCATTTAACTTTAATAACGTACAAATTTACGTTAAATTCCATTTTTAAATGAAGTAATTACCATTCGTTGAATCAAATACTCAATTCATAAATAAAGTCTTGTTTTCAAAAAGTTATATCACAAATGGTCAACTAAAATTTGAATAAGCTTTACTAAATTCTATGGTATTAAATGTTGCAATAAATCCAAATTGCCATGTCTTAAATCCAAATTACTAATTAAGTCTTGATTCCTTTATTATTCCTTTGGTTTTCAAATAAGTTTTTATGATGAATGTGAATTCAAATGAACAATGGAAACCCATTCCCATTTGATTTCACTATTCCATTAAATATCTTCATATTCCAGCTAAATCAACTAACGTATGAATTAGCTATTTCAATCTTCATTAAATTGCGGTTTTTATACAATAGAAATTAAATCCCATTAACATATAAATAAAGGTTGATATCCATCTATTTACATTATATCACACTTGTGCTTCTATTTAGCTTTGTATAAATGTATGAATGCGGAGTCTTGCCTATTAACGTATTAAATAAGCCTTAAAATCAATTAATGCCCCTCCTTAGTTTAACCTCTTTTTATCCGTATTTATTTTTAGAGTAACCCTTGGATTAAATTCCCAAATCACCAATTCAATTAATTATACCTTTCAACCCAAATGTAAATCTTCCACCTTTGAATTCTTATATTAAATGAATTTTATTCTAGGCAATATTTTTTACAAATGTTTACTGATTCCACATTTATAGGTTTCTTAAATTTTACTCCATCTAAATGTGACACATTTTTATTTCATTTCAAACCAATATATATATTCATTCCTATTCAATATATATATTCATTCATATTCCTTTTATTTGGTTACTGCATTGAAATCTATTTATTAGCTAATACTACGTTACTATCATTAATTAAATTTTGGATTATATTCCAATTCCTATAACTAGGCCTTAAGTCACCATTTTACATAGTTTTAATTTAGCGTTTATTTAAATCTTCGTTTATCGTTTAGAATTTCTACTAAATTGAAATGCACAACTTATGAACTTTAACCAATTTAGTCCACCTAATAAATTTTTCAAATGTTTGTGTGTATGTAATCCAATTCAGTTATTGTTACATTAATACCATTAAACCAACAAATTAAGACTTATAACTACAACACAACTTTCAGTTATTTTCAAATCTATGTCATATAACCTTTTAAATCTCTACCTGTAATTACAGTTACTATCTAACTCCTACATTCATCCTTTTAAAATCCTAAGACTTTAATTTTATACTGGATTAAATTAGCAAACATATAAATTAAATTTATAAAAATATCATAAATTTATCAGGTCGTTACAATCTCCCCCACTCAAAACTTTTCGTCCCCGAAAAGGAAAAAAGAAGGGAGAAGGAAGAATAAACAGTACTTTTTATTTCAATTTTTAATTTATAAACAATATTTTCCTTGATTAATCCTCCTAAATGAAATATTCTTGTTTTATAATCATTATATCCTTTAATACTTGAGTTATTAAAGTTGGAAAAATATTTTTTTTTTTTTTTTTTAAAAAAAAAATTCTAAGTCCAAAATTTACGAAATTTTTTTTTTTGGCAGAGTCTCCTTTGTACGGAGGGACTCTGGAGAAAATATAATATCCAAATATACAAATATATTACATATATATATCCAAAATAAAATATCCCGCACGGGAGAATATATGAAATAGCGCTTTAAACGTAATCCGGAAACGTACCTATTTGTCGGGCAATACGCTTTTATTATTTTGGAACCAAAAGCCGTAGCAGTTGCTTCCATTACCTGTATTCACTTATATAATCTAAAAGGTTAAATATTTATTTTACAGTGAAAGGTTTAGGTGGATTCAATCATTCATATCCAATCAAATGCAACAACCACAATTTTTTTCAACAGCACACACCACATTCAACAAACAATCATTTAATCAAACAACAATTTGTTGTTCGGGTTCAAATTCTGAAGTTGTACGAATGAAGAATAACTATCAAGTACATCCATTGCTCAACAGCCTTGGATGGAACAAAGATAGATTATTTGTAAATCTAACAACTCCATAATTCCTTACCCAACAACATACATCAACCAACAATTCAAATCAACACCAAAATATCTCATTATACATTTATTTCATAATTCAGTGTTTTGATTTTTCTTTCCTTCATTTATGAGGGATTTCTTTGTTTCTTACAAGTTTATTTTCCAATTATCACCAAATTCATTATATTTGTATTTCCTTTTTATTACTTAAGTTTCCTTTTATTACTTAAGTCTATAAAATAAATTCTCATTAATAACAACAAATATTTTGAATATCTTCACTTGTAAGATTTCCCTTGAATTCTCATTAATAACATTCATTAACTATGAATTGCAGTCATTAAAATTTTCCTACTTTCCATTATATTAGAATAGGGGAGATAAAACATACTTAAGTGAATACTCATATAATAAATTCTTATTTTGAATTTCATGTTATACACTCAGGTTCCTATCATCTATTACTAATTCTTAACTTTATTTTCAATAAAGTTATAACCTAAGTTTATACCATTAAATTCTTGTTATAACCGTAATTTATTGAATACTTCATTATTCCTAAATCCCTACTTGTAAAATATTCAATTCTAGTTTCTTGTTTAACATTTCAACTTTTATATTTGGGTAAGTTATTTATGTTAAAGAAATGCAATTGAACCTTATACAAGTTAAATCTCCATTCTTTTAATTCATTGATTATTCACTAAGTCTTTACCAATATTCATAAGTTAAAATATTTATCTTCCTTTATCCTTAGCATTAATTCTCTTATTTCAATTAGGGGTTTCAATTCATTTATTACCTAACTTTTATTTCACTAAAATTTTCAATTAGTTAACGGAAAATTTTAGAATTAAATACCGAGTTGAATTTCCATTTATTTCAAAATAATAGATAAATAAGTTCTTACTACTCAATATCTCTAATTATAGTTAGAACAATAAAAGAAAATTTTTAGAAAGTTCTAAAATAAATCTGTAGTAGAATTTACTACAGTGGCCTTTCCTCTTCGAAACTCGAAAATGAAAGTCGATGATGCGGCCGTCATCACCGAATTTATTTTCCAGCGACAGAGAAGAAAGTACAAAATAAAAATTTTCCAAAATCTTCTTTAAACAGTTTTTTTTTTCGAATTATGCTAAATATTTACATAAGAAAATACTTGTAAACCGAATCATTATATCTCATAAATTCTTTAAAAACGAATTCGGAAAAATCCCGGACTTAAGTTCTAAAATCTCCAAATTGGGTTTATTATGATTTCACCTAGCTTCAGTTATTATAAATATTTTATTTCCTAACACCCAATCTATAGCAACCAAAAAATATATATATATCTTTATAAAATATTTTTATATATGGAAAATATAATAGGCAAAATTATTTCATTCACCTATATTAAAAACAAATATTATGTCGGTCTGTCCTATTTAGTGTTTAGAAATCCCTATTGATGGCATAGCGTCCCATGCATCAACCAGAATTTATAAATACAAAGCGGAACAGATTAGCACAATATTAAAATCTTTTATGAATACTAACAAATACGCTCTCTCATATATATACACTCAGCGACTCCCATAGGATATTACTACCCTATTAACAAAGAGTCAAACCCCACAAAGCCAAGGTTTATCGCTAAACCAAAGCTCTGATACCAGATGTAACATCCCGCCTTTTCGCACACTTTAAAATGACACACGTGCCAATTCAAAGCATACGCAAGGGCGGATTGTTATGGGGTAAATAAGAAAAACAGAGAAGGAATAAAACAAAATAGAATCTCACAGCGGAAGGATAAAATATAATAATAAATATACAGTTCAAAATAGTTTACAAACAGTTATTTCACTTATACAATGAACATCAGAGTTACACATACCAATACAACAATGCAGCGGAATAAAAAGAGTGTGGTGCAATACTATATATAGAATAATACTGATTCTTCGTCTTCGTCCTCCAAAGCTAAAATCTGCTATCCTGAAACGCTCGGACTGACCCGAGCGAATTTGAAAAGACAAAAACACTCGAGTCAGACTAGAAAATCTTATGTGAGTTAAATAAACAGAAATAAATATGGGTACAGTAACTCAAGAGATGCTCGGGATTTACATCTCCTAAGGATCCGTTAAACTATTTACTATGTAGTATATTGCGCTATTATAATAGTGTCTATTTATAAAATAAACTTACTTTTTAATAGCGTTAAGGGGTTACCCATATAGCCCTTAACACGTAATAGTCCCAGTAGTCCATCCAATATCATAGTCCCTCCTGATCGGGAAGCCACTAGAGGATACCACACGGGCTACGGGAGAAAACCAAACTCGTACAAGGCGCGATAGGGTAGGTGACACGGCACAACTAGGCAATGCCAGGGTAGATATACCAATTGCTATCCAGGCTGATGGTAACGCGCAGCGCGCAGCTGCCGCCCACCTCGAACTAACTCCCCCAAAATCAAAATATAGAAGTGGCCACTGAATCAATCCAAGTCAAAGTATAATATCGAAGAGGAGCGTCCGATCAGAGGAATGACCTCATTGGCCTGAGAATCGCTCCTGTTTTAGCCACCTTATGCCAACTCACGGGAGTTGGGTCCACGTATTTACCTTACAGGAAACGTCGCCACCACCTACTTCATTCTGGAACTCCACCGCGTACACGGTTAGTCAAAGTGGTTTTCGGTATCGACAGAGAGTATGTCCATATCCGATCCCGGTCTCTTTGCCAACCCATCGTTATTATAACACCGCGGTTATTTAAAAATAGTTTATACTTTAAAACCAGAATATAATCCATTTCAAACCATAATATTACGATATCATTTCTTCTTTAAAAACACAAACCATTTATTTTCATATTATTTTATAAAAGCCCAAATCAATGATATCGTTTCCCAAATAAAATTTTCCTTTCCAAAAATTATGTCACTTTTTATTATTTAATATCCCATGTGACCAATATTTTGTTTGTAACTTTCAACATAATTCTTCGAAAATCCATAGTATTTTAAAACCATTATTTTCAAAACTAAATGGTTTGGATATTCAACGGTATGCGAATTAAAAAGGTTTAACTTTACTGTTGCCTTATAAAGAATAAATTACATGGCTTTCCAAATATTTCTTGTTTTAAAGTTAAACCAAAGTCCAAAATATTACTTCAAGTCCCAAAACCATTTCAATTTTATATATGTTTATATCCATTTTTGAGCATTAATATTTCAACTAAAGTTGGATTTTTATCCTTTCAAAATCAATATTCTATTAATTAATCTTGACCATTCACATAAAATCCATAATTAATAAGACTTCAATTTCTAGTAAAATATATATATATAAATATATATATATAGAATTTTTCCACTTCAAATTATACTAGAATATCCATTTCTATTTATTTTGGGAAAATCCAATTACAAATATCATATCTTAAAATTTCCAACTTTACATTTAAACATAGGATATAAATTTACCAAACTCCATTTTCTAAATTTCTTCCATTTTCAATAAAGAAATTTATATTCCTTTTAATTTCAAAATTTCAACTTCATAGGTATATAAATATGGAATAAAATATTTATACAATATAAATTTAAGATTTATAGACCGCATTCAATCCAAACCATAGAAATCACATTAAAATAGTTATATATAGATCGCGGTGCCTGTATATAATTTTCTATCCTATGGTCAAGTGATACGGATATTTATCATTTCAATCCGCAATTTAAAAAAAATAAAACTTTGCGGTTTTATCATTTCAAACCACAATCCCGAATGAAATGTAAAATGTATGCTAACTTGCAGTTTAATGATATCAAATAAAACATTCATTCAACAACACATCCATCATCCAATCACAACATCGATCAATATCAATCAATAACAATTATATATATGATCATATATAACAGGTGATAACTGGCAGTTTATTCAAATTAAATTTTATCAATTATTAATCTAACAATTTATATTCAGTGATAATTGACATAACTGTTAACTAGCAGTTCATATGCAAACAATAATTTCTAACAGCCAATTTACACGCAATAAATCAATTAAATTAACAGTTACATTCAAAAAAAAATGCAATTCAACAGATATGAATGAAATAACATGCCAAAAGCTCATAAATAAATTTCTATTCATTTCTAAAATTTATTTAACAAACATAAAAGCTTCTAGTAGTTGTGAGTGGGTTAAAACACTCACCTTTTGAATTTTAAATCGAATTCAAACCCGATTTAAACCCAAAAATTCGCCCGTCTCAGAATTCGTCCAAACCAGCGTCATCGAGTCCGGAATTAAATTACGATCCTAACAAAAAAAATTTCGTGTGAATCCGACTTCGTATGAGAAAGTTATGGCGAAAAATGGTGATTGAATTCAAAAATTGGAAATAAACAAATGACACACATTCACCTTCACAAGCCACGTCACCTAAAGAGAAGCGCATAGCTACAGCAACGCACGCACCTTCGAACAGAGGAAAACACGCACGCAACCCATACTTTATCAACCCTAATCGAAAATTCCCGCCAATCCAACCGTTGAAACTCGAAACAAACTACACAGATGCGATCCCCTCGGTTCCCTCTCCAAAACCCAGAAATGTTTTTCCGATCCGACAACTTTTGTTACGGCGATGATGAACGGTTTTGGGGCTGTTTGAATTTATTCTGGATAAACGACAGCTCCAATTGAAAAACGAATTTCACCAGTATATTACGCGTATCGAATACTTCAACATATATTTTTTCTGGAATTTTCTGAAATTTTTGAGTTTTGACTTTTGATTTTGAACTGTGGATGGATCTGGAATTGGATCTGAGATGTATACATTTGGGAAAGAGAAAAGAGTGAAGAAATGAACTTACAGCAAATGAAAAGGAAAGGAGCTAGGGTTTATAGATGTGTATTTATAGATAGGCTAGAGGTAGGGTAGCTAGACTGGATACGCGAACGTGCGTGACAAACCATGGTCCAAAAAGCCCGCTATGCCTCCGGAGTCGAATTTGTTAAAACTATATATCCAAATAGGTGTTTTAAAATATTCTGAACGCGATGGAAAAAGTTTCGTGACCAAATTCGATCGTATGAAGAAGTTATGCTAAAAAAACAAAATTTCAAATTGATTTCAAAATGCGTAAATTTCAAGGCGTTTCGAGTCCGTACGATCAAACGACAAGTCCGATCGCAACGAAACTTGAAACATTATTATAATTCACCGTTACGGATCCGATGAAACTGGTTTCGTCGAAATCCGAGTCCGTGACAAAAATGGCTATTTTTAATATTATTAAATCAATTAAATAAATCATAAAAAATCAATTTTTATGTTTCAACTCCTATTATTGGCCAAATTTCATTACTTAGATAGTTCAATTAATCCCAATAAATTTAACAAGCTTGGATGTGAATAAAAATTTATAGGTATATAAATTTGCAATTTTAATTTCTGCACTTTCTTATTAATTGGGAATTATAAATTTATTCTCACAAATTACCTAATCTTATACTTATACACTCTCATCTTAAACCAAATTAAATAAATAACTTGATTTCCATCTCAACTTACTTTTAATTGCAGTTAACCCTTTTCACCGTAATTAAAATTCCAAATTATAAATAAATTTTTATTCCCATTCCCTTAATTTTCTTAACTATTTATTTATTCAAATTTTCAATATTCAACATAAATAGTTTGGTTAAGTTCATTTATTTACCTTCTTCCTATGATTCACAGTTATGGATGTCAATATGATGAAGTTTACATTAGTTAAGGTTTCACTCAATTGTTCTCTAAGTCAAATGTTTACAGCTTTCATTTAACTTTAATAACGTACAAATTTACGTTAAATTCCATTTTTAAATGAAGTAATTACCATTCGTTGAATCAAATACTCAATTCATAAATAAAGTCTTGTTTTCAAAAAGTTATATCACAAATGGTCAACTAAAATTTGAATAAGCTTTACTAAATTCTATGGTATTAAATGTTGCAATAAATCCAAATTGCCATGTCTTAAATCCAAATTACTAATTAAGTCTTGATTCCTTTATTATTCCTTTGGTTTTCAAATAAGTTTTTATGATGAATGTGAATTCAAATGAACAATGGAAACCCATTCCCATTTGATTTCACTATTCCATTAAATATCTTCATATTCCAGCTAAATCAACTAACGTATGAATTAGCTATTTCAATCTTCATTAAATTGCGGTTTTTATACAATAGAAATTAAATCCCATTAACATATAAATAAAGGTTGATATCCATCTATTTACATTATATCACACTTGTGCTTCTATTTAGCTTTGTATAAATGTATGAATGCGGAGTCTTGCCTATTAACGTATCAAATAAGCCTTAAAATCAATTAATGCCCCTCCTTAGTTTAACCTCTTTTTATCCGTATTTATTTTTAGAGTAACCCTTGGATTAAATTCCCAAATCACCAATTCAATTAATTATACCTTTCAATCCAAATGTAAATCTTCCACCTTTGAATTCTTATATTAAATGAATTTTATTCTAGGCAATATTTTTTACAAATGTTTACTGATTCCACATTTATAGGTTTCTTAAATTTTACTCCATCTAAATGTGACACATTTTTATTTCATTTCAAACCAATATATATATTCATTCCTATTCAATATATATATTCATTCATATTCCTTTCATTTGGTTACTGCATTGAAATCTATTTATTAGCTAATACTACGTTACTATCATTAATTAAATTTTGGATTATATTCCAATTCCTATAACTAGGCCTTAAGTCACCATTTTACATAGTTTTAATTTAGCGTTTATTTAAATCTTCGTTTATCATTTAGAATTTCTACTAAATTGAAATGCACAACTTATGAACTTTAACCAATTTAGTCCACCTAATAAATTTTTCAAATGTTTGTGTGTATGTAATCCAATTCAGTTATTGTTACATTAATACCATTAAACCAACAAATTAAGACTTATAACTACAACACAACTTTCAGTTATTTTCAAATCTATGTCATATAACCTTTTAAATCTCTACCTGTAATTACAGTTACTATCTAACTCCTACATTCATCCTTTTAAAATCCTAAGACTTTAATTTTATACTGGATTAAATTAGCAAACATATAAATTAAATTTATAAAAATATCATAAATTTATCAGGTCGTTACAATCTCCCCCACTCAAAACTTTTCGTCCCCGAAAAGGAAAAAAGAAGGGAGAAGGAAGAATAAACAGTACTTTTTATTTCAATTTTTAATTTATAAACAATATTTTCCTGGATTAATCCTCCTAAATGAAATATTCTTGTTTTATAATCATTATATCCTTTAATACTTGAGTTATTAAAGTTGGAAAAATATTTTTTTTTTTTTTTTTTTTTTTTTGAAAAAAAATTCTAAGTCCAAAATTTACGAAATTTTTTTTTTTGGCAGAGTCTCCTTTGTACGGAGGGACTCTGGAGAAAATATAATATCCAAATATACAAATATATTACATATATATATCCAAAATAAAATATCCCGCACGGGAGAATATATGAAATAGCGCTTTAAACGTAATCCGGAAACGTACCTATTTGTCGGGCAATACGCTTTTATTATTTTGGAACCAAAAGCCGTAGCAGTTGCTTCCATTACCTGTATTCACTTATATAATCTAAAAGGTTAAATATTTATTTTACAGTGAAAGGTTTAGGTGGATTCAATCATTCATATCCAATCAAATGCAACAACCACAATTTTTTTCAACAGCACACACCACATTCAACAAACAATCATTTAATCAAACAACAATTTGTTGTTCGGGTTCAAATTCTGAAGTTGTACGAATGAAGAATAACTATCAAGTACATCCATTGCTCAACAGCCTTGGATGGAACAAAGATAGATTATTTGTAAATCTAACAACTCCATAATTCCTTACCCAACAACATACATCAACCAACAATTCAAATCAACACCAAAATATCTCACTATACATTTATTTCATAATTCAGTGTTTTGATTTTTCTTTCCTTCATTTATGAGGGATTTCTTTGTTTCTTACAAGTTTATTTTCCAATTATCACCAAATTCATTATATTTGTATTTCCTTTTTATTACTTAAGTTTCCTTTTATTACTTAAGTCTATAAAATAAATTCTCATTAATAACAACAAATATTTTGAATATCTTCACTTGTAAGATTTCCCTTGAATTCTCATTAATAACATTCATTAACTATGAATTGCAGTCATTAAAATTTTCCTACTTTCCATTATATTAGAATAGGGGAGATAAAACATACTTAAGTGAATACTCATATAATAAATTCTTATTTTGAATTTCATGTTATACACTCAGGTTCCTATCATCTATTACTAATTCTTAACTTTATTTTCAATAAAGTTATAACCTAAGTTTATACCATTAAATTCTTGTTATAACCGTAATTTATTGAATACTTCATTATTCCTAAATCCCTACTTGTAAAATATTCAATTCTAGTTTCTTGTTTAACATTTTAACTTTTATATTTGGGTAAGTTATTTATGTTAAAGAAATGCAATTGAACCTTATACAAGTTAAATCTCCATTCTTTTAATTCATTGATTATTCACTAAGTCTTTACCAATATTCATAAGTTAAAATATTTATCTTCCTTTATCCTTAGCATTAATTCTCTTATTTCAATTAGGGGTTTCAATTCATTTATTACCTAACTTTTATTTCACTAAAATTTTCAATTAGTTAACGGAAAATTTTAGAATTAAATACCGAGTTGAATTTCCATTTATTTCAAAATAATAGATAAATAAGTTCTTACTACTCAATATCTCTAATTATAGTTAGAACAATAAAAGAAATTTTTAGAAAGTTCTAAAATAAATCTGTAGTAGAATTTACTACAGTGGCCTTTCCTCTTCGAAACTCGAAAATGAAAGTCGATGATGCGGCCGTCATCACCGAATTTATTTTCCAGCGACAGAGAAGAAAGTACAAAATAAAAATTTTCCAAAATCTTCTTTAAACAGTTTTTTTTTTCGAATTATGCTAAATATTTACATAAGAAAATACTTGTAAACCGAATCATTATATCTCATAAATTCTTTAAAAACGAATTCGGAAAAATCCCGGACTTAAGTTCTAAAATCTCCAAATTGGGTTTATTATGATTTCACCTAGCTTCAGTTGTTATAAATATTTTATTTCCTAACACCCAATCTATAGCAACCAAAAAATATATATATATCTTTATAAAATATTTTTATATATGGAAAATATAATAGGCAAAATTATTTCATTCACCTATATTAAAAACAAATATTATGTCGGTCTGTCCTATTTAGTGTTTAGAAATCCCTATTGATGGCATAGCGTCCCATGCATCAACCAGAATTTATAAATACAAAGCGGAACAGATTAGCACAATATTAAAATCTTTTATGAATACTAACAAATACGCTCTCTCATATACATACACTCAGCGACTCCCATAGGATATTACTACCCTATTAACAAAGAGTCAAACCCCACAAAGCCAAGGTTTATCGCTAAACCAAAGCTCTGATACCAGATGTAACATCCCGCCTTTTCGCACACTTTAAAACAACACACGTGCCAATTCAAAGCATACGCAAGGGCGGATTGTTATGGGGTAAATAAGAAAAACAGAGAAGGAATAAAACAAAATAGAATCTCACAGCGGAAGGATAAAATATAATAATAAATATACAGTTCAAAACAGTTTACAAACAGTTATTTCACTTATACAATGAACATCAGAGTTACACATACCAATACAACAATGCAGCGGAATAAAAAGAGTGTGGTGCAATACTATATATAGAATAATACTGATTCTTCGTCTTCGTCCTCCAAAGCTAAAATCTGCTATCCTGAAACGCTCGGACTGACCCGAGCGAATTTGAAAAGACAAAAACACTCGAGTCAGACTAGAAAATCTTATGTGAGTTAAATAAACAGAAATAAATATGGGTACAGTAACTCAAGAGATGCTCGGGATTTACATCTCCTAAGGATCCGTTAAACTATTTACTATGTAGTATATTGCGCTATTATAATAGTGTCTATTTATAAAATAAACTTACTTTTTAATAGCGTTAAGGGGTTACCCATATAGCCCTTAACACGTAATAGTCCCAGTAGTCCATCCAATATCATAGTCCCTCCTGATCGGGAAGCCACTAGAGGATACCACACGGGCTACGGGAGAAAACCAAACTCGTACAAGGCACGATAGGGTAGGTGACACGGCACAACTAGGCAATGCCAGGGTAGATATACCAATTGCTATCCAGGCTGATGGTAACGCGCAGCTGCCGCCCACCTCGAACTAACTCCCCCAAAATCAAAATATAGAAGTGGCCACTGAATCAATCCAAGTCAAAGTATAATATCGAAGAGGAGCGTCCGATCAGAGGAATGACCTCATTGGCCTGAGAATCGCTCCTGTTTTAGCCACCTTATGCCAACTCACGGGAGTTGGGTCCACGTATTTACCTTACAGGAAACGTCGCCACCACCTACTTCATTCTGGAACTCCACCGCGTACACGGTTAGTCAAAGTGGTTTTCGGTATCGACAGAGAGTATGTCCATATCCGATCCCGGTCTCTTTGCCAACCCATCGTTATTATAACACCGCGGTTATTTAAAAATAGTTTATACTTTAAAACCAGAATATAATCCATTTCAAACCATAATATTACGATATCATTTCTTCTTTAAAAACACAAACCATTTATTTTCATATTATTTTATAAAAGCCCAAATCAATGATATCGTTTCCCAAATAAAATTTTCCTTTCCAAAAATTATGTCACTTTTTATTATTTAATATCCCATGTGACCAATATTTTGTTTGTAACTTTCAACATAATTCTTCGAAAATCCATAGTATTTTAAAACCATTATTTTCAAAACTAAATGGTTTGGATATTCAACGGTATGCGAATTAAAAAGGTTTAACTTTACTGTTGCCTTATAAAGAATAAATTACATGGCTTTCCAAATATTTCTTGTTTTAAAGTTAAACCAAAGTCCAAAATATTACTTCAAGTCCCAAAACCATTTCAATTTTATATATATTTATATCCATTTTTGAGCATTAATATTTCAACTAAAGTTGGATTTTTATCCTTTCAAAATCAATATTCTATTAATTAATCTTGACCATTCACATAAAATCCATAATTAATAAGACTTCAATTTCTAGTAAAATATATATATATATATATATATATATATAGAATTTTTCCACTTCAAATTATACTAGAATATCCATTTCTATTTATTTTGGGAAAATCCAATTACAAATATCATATCTTAAAATTTCCAACTTTACATTTAAACATAGGATATAAATTTACCAAACTCCATTTTCTAAATTTCTTCCATTTTCAATAAAGAAATTTATATTCCTTTTAATTTCAAAATTTCAACTTCATAGGTATATAAATATGGAATAAAATATTTATACAATATAAATTTAAGATTTATAGACCGTATTCAATCCAAACCATAGAAATCACATTAAAATAGTTATATATAGATCGCGGTGCCTGTATATAATTTTCTATCCTATGGTCAAGTGATACGGATATTTATCATTTCAATCCGCAATTTAAAAAAAATAAAACTTTGCGGTTTTATCATTTCAAACCACAATCCCGAATGAAATGTAAAATGTATGCTAACTTGCAGTTTAATGATATCAAATAAAACATTCATTCAACAACACATCCATCATCCAATCACAACATCGATCAATATCAATCAATAACAATTATATATATGATCATATATAACAGGTGATAACTGGCAGTTTATTCAAATTAAATTTTATCAATTATTAATCTAACAATTTATATTCAGTGATAATTGACATAACTGTTAACTAGCAGTTCATATGCAAACAATAATTTCTAACAGCCAATTTACACGCAATAAATCAATTAAATTAACAGTTACATTCAAAAAAAAATGCAATTCAACAGATATGAATGAAATAACATGCCAAAAGCTCATAAATAAATTTCTATTCATTTCTAAAATTTATTTAACAAACATAAAAGCTTCTAGTAGTTGTGAGTGGGTTAAAACACTCACCTTTTGAATTTTAAATCGAATTCAAACCCAATTTAAACCCAAAAATTCGCCCGTCTCAGAATTCGTCCAAACCAGCGTCATCGAGTCCGGAATTAAATTACGATCCTAACAAAAAAAAAATCGTGTGAATCCGACTTCGTATGAGAAAGTTATGGCGAAAAATGGTGATTGAATTCAAAAATTGGAAATAAACAAATGACACACATTCACCTTCACAAGCCACGTCACCTAAAGAGAAGCGCATAGCTACAGCAACGCACGCACCTTCGAACAGAGGAAAACACGCACGCAACCCATACTTTATCAACCCTAATCGAAAATTCCCGCCAATCCAACCGTTGAAACTCGAAACAAACTACACAGATGCGATCCCCTCGGTTCCCTCTCCAAAACCCAGAAATGTTTTTCCGATCCGACAACTTTTGTTACGGCGATGATGAACGGTTTTGGGGCTGTTTGAATTTATTCTGGATAAACGACAGCTCCAATTGAAAAACGAATTTCACCAGTATATTACGCGTATCGAATACTTCAACATATATTTTTTCTGGAATTTTCTGAAATTTTTGAGTTATGACTTTTGATTTTGAACTGTGGATGGATCTGGAATTGGATCTGAGATGTATACATTTGGGAAAGAGAAAAGAGTGAAGAAATGAACTTACAGCAAATGAAAAAGAAAGGAGCTAGGGTTTATAGATGTATATTTATAGATAGGCTAGAGGTAGGGTAGCTAGACTGGATACGCGAACGTGCGTGACAAACCATGGTCCAAAAAGCCCGCTATGCCTCCGGAGTCGAATTTGTTAAAACTATATATCCAAATAGGTGTTTTAAAATATTCTGAACGCGATGGAAAAAGTTTCGTGACCAAATTCGATCGTATGAAGAAGTTATGCTAAAAAAACAAAATTTCAAATTGATTTCAAAATGCGTAAATTTCAAGGCGTTTCGAGTCCGTACGATCAAACGACAAGTCCGATCGCAACGAAACTTGAAACATTATTAAAATTCACCGTTACGGATCCGATGAAACTGGTTTCGTCGAAATCCGAGTCCGTGACAAAAATGGCTATTTTTAATATTATTAAATCAATTAAATAAATCATAAAAAATCAATTTTTATGTTTCAACTCCTATTATTGGCCAAATTTCATTACTTAGATAGTTCAATTAATCCCAATAAATTTAACAAGCTTGGATGTGAATAAAAATTTATAGGTATATAAATTTGCAATTTTAATTTCTGCACTTTCTTATTAATTGGGAATTATAAATTTATTCTCACAAATTACCTAATCTTATACTTATACACTCTCATCTTAAACCAAATTAAATAAATAACTTGATTTCCATCTCAACTTACTTTTAATTGCAGTTAACCCTTTTCACCGTAATTAAAATTCCAAATTATAAATAAATTTTTATTCCCATTCCCTTAATTTTCTTAACTATTTATTTATTCAAATTTTCAATATTCAACATAAATAGTTTGGTTAAGTTCATTTATTTACCTTCTTCCTATGATTCACAGTTATGGATGTCAATATGATGAAGTTTACATTAGTTAAGGTTTCACTCAATTGTTCTCTAAGTCAAATGTTTACAGCTTTCATTTAACTTTAATAACGTACAAATTTACGTTAAATTCCATTTTTAAATGAAGTAATTACCATTCGTTGAATCAAATACTCAATTCATAAATAAAGTCTTGTTTTCAAAAAGTTATATCACAAATGGTCAACTAAAATTTGAATAAGCTTTACTAAATTCTATGGTATTAAATGTTGCAATAAATCCAAATTGCCATGTCTTAAATCCAAATTACTAATTAAGTCTTGATTCCTTTATTATTCCTTTGGTTTTCAAATAAGTTTTTATGATGAATGTGAATTCAAATGAACAATGGAAACCCATTCCCATTTGATTTCACTATTCCATTAAATATCTTCATATTCCAGCTAAATCAACTAACGTATGAATTAGCTATTTCAATCTTCATTAAATTGCGGTTTTTATACAATAGAAATTAAATCCCATTAACATATAAATAAAGGTTGATATCCATCTATTTACATTATATCACACTTGTGCTTCTATTTAGCTTTGTATAAATGTATGAATGCGGAGTCTTGCCTATTAACGTATTAAATAAGCCTTAAAATCAATTAATGCCCCTCCTTAGTTTAACCTCTTTTTATCCGTATTTATTTTTAGAGTAACCCTTGGATTAAATTCCCAAATCACCAATTCAATTAATTATACCTTTCAATCCAAATGTAAATCTTCCACCTTTGAATTCTTATATTAAATGAATTTTATTCTAGGCAATATTTTTTACAAATGTTTACTGATTCCACATTTATAGGTTTCTTAAATTTTACTCCATCTAAATGTGACACATTTTTATTTCATTTCAAACCAATATATATATTCATTCCTATTCAATATATATATTCATTCATATTCCTTTCATTTGGTTACTGCATTGAAATCTATTTATTAGCTAATACTACGTTACTATCATTAATTAAATTTTGGATTATATTCCAATTCCTATAACTAGGCCTTAAGTCACCATTTTACATAGTTTTAATTTAGCGTTTATTTAAATCTTCGTTTATCGTTTAGAATTTCTACTAAATTGAAATGCACAACTTATGAACTTTAACCAATTTAGTCCACCTAATAAATTTTTCAAATGTTTGTGTGTATGTAATCCAATTCAGTTATTGTTACATTAATACCATTAAACCAACAAATTAAGACTTATAACTACAACACAACTTTCAGTTATTTTCAAATCTATGTCATATAACCTTTTAAATCTCTACCTGTAATTACAGTTACTATCTAACTCCTACATTCATCCTTTTAAAATCCTAAGACTTTAATTTTATACTGGATTAAATTAGCAAACATATAAATTAAATTTATAAAAATATCATAAATTTATCAGGTCGTTACAATAGCGATGTTACACGCTCCCTCCTTAAAGAATTTCATCCTCAAAATTACGATAAGAAAATTAACAAGCATATCAATCATGAAAACATGTGTGATAAACATATAACAATGGCACTAGCATATTTTGTTATATAAAAGTGTATATGACATACAGAATATACTATCAAAATAACTCATGATAAGTATCTCAAATCTTGTCTTCAGTCTCCCAAGCTATAAGTTAGAAATTTATATATCCTATTATTAATTAGATTAAGATTAGTACATCTTATTAAAGTAGCAAACCTTATCAAGCTTTTCGACTTGATCGGAACCACCCAAATTGAATCATGTTTAGTTGTTTATGTGCTTTCAAAACCTTACCACCATTTCGACCCACTCGAAGCCCACTGTAGTTACTAGGAGTATAACTATCATTTTTTCAATATAAACACTATTTAAACGTTCTATTTGCATTATAATTACTTGCATTCTTCAACTAAAATAAAACTCTTGGATTTTCGACATGGGTGAAAGTTTCATTTGGCTTGATCGTAGAATGTTGTTAATGTGTGTATGTGTGTGTGTGTGTGTATGTTCAAACTAGTACTATAGAGTTAGTTATTCCTATTAATAGTACAATTTTATCGAGCTTCTGATGCCGTCGAAGGCTGAGTTTAGGTGTTTCTAATTTCACCTACCCTTTCGATATCATTGAAAGATCAACGAACTTCATTACGTAAATTAACTTTAACACTCTTTTGAAGGTATGGAATTATATACTTTAGTGGATATTTGAATTGTTGCAATAGGATTTCGACATCTTCGAATGGTGTTAATAATAAAAAAAATCATAACTTTTAATAAAATGGTTTCACCTAACAAGATCCTGAGTTTGAAAAAGATTTCTAAAATACATAAAACGATATAGCTCTAGAAGTAGAATCTTCAACAAAAAAGGTTGAATCCATCTTAAAACATTCTTTGATATCTTTTCAAGATGAAGTCAATGGCATTCTTAATGACTTCATAATCATATTAATCATAGGAATAAAAGCCAATCCTCCCGACGATAGCGATACTGTCCAGAAACCCCCCCCGAAGGATGCCTCATACCGCCATTCACATCTGGCATGGCAGTTTTATTCCAATCCTAGATATCTTGTCTAAATTATTGAATTATCTTAGCATTGCACCTATCCAATTATCGCCAAATGTCTACACATATCTTATCTTTTTGGAACTTATGGCTTTGGAATCAGGCATTCCTTCTCTAAATGCTGAAGATCTCAATTATTTAGTACGCCAAGTTAAAAAAGAAACTTGAATTGCCATATTTTTGGAGTTAATCCATATAAGAAACAAATTTCAGATGGAGTAAATAAATTCAGAGAATGGGTGACTTGGATCTTTTTCGTTAAATATTTTCCAAACATTAGTGGAGTCTTCTCTTCTCCCTATAAGTTGCTCATATTCTTTATCTTTATTCATTTATTTTCTTTTGCTGATCTAGGTTTCTTTATCAAGTCCCACTCCTAATGATCTCAATGATGAGGATAAGAGAATCGTAAAGCTGTGAACGACTTCTTTAAGTTGCATCAGAAATAGACTTATGCTATTGACGCCAACAAATTTTCAAAAACATTCCCTTATCCCTGCTGGTGAGAGAGTTCTTCGATCACCCTGTCTTGTCCAACACACTTCTAGGAGCAAACATTTATTATCTATGGGTGATCCCAAGAATTTTTCTTTTATGTCCCTAGTTTTTTGGATCGTTCTAGTAAAATTAAGCATAGTGCTTACATGTTATGTCACTACCTAGATTGTTTTACTAACTTATACTTTTGAATTTTTAGCAACTGCTCCTTCGGCCAATTGATTATAAATGATCCAGTCCTCCCAACTTCTATATCTAATGTGTCATCTTTGACCTAAGCCATCGATAGGTTGAGCATGATTAACAAAAGAAAATTGAGCTAAATGGCTACAGTGGGTACTTCTCTCAAGAAAGCTAGAATTACCGATGCCCAGTCTTTTGTTCTTTCAAAAGGTAGTGGTCCTATTGATGTAGGAAAGGCTATGGAAGGTTTTATTATTGATGCTGCTACCGATCCACCCAAAGCGGTTCCATCCAAGGTTGATTTTATGTCTCGTATCGTCGTGTTTGACTCTCCTAGCATCATTGAACAAACGTAAAAGCATTTTGGCACCTTAACTCCTCTTCTGGAGTTGAATCCTTCTAAACCCACTTCATCGGTGCATTCTAGTTATTTAAAGGAAACGCTATGGTCCATCATGAATTCTTCATCCATTACTTCCATTCAACCACCTTTCTTGATACCGGACCCAAGACATTGTCGATCATAAACAGAGCAACAACGTCTGGTATGTTTTGTATTATTTACCCTTCTCATTACTATTTCTTATTGAATTTGAACCTATCGTACTTCTCTCTTTATATTTCTAAAAGCTAGTACTCCCTTCAGAAAAGTGCTTTAAAATCTTCTGTTGAAACGTCCAAACTTGAAGAAAAGATCTCAACTTTGAATAGCCAGATTATCTCCCTTTATTCTCCTAAAAATAATGCAATGAAGGAACAAGAAAAGTTGGGAAATTCTCTTGCTCAAGTGGAATCCACTATCCCCCAGGAGATGAAAGCAAGGCAACTCTTAGTTGGTGAGAGTTTGGCTTTAAAAATAGCTTTAAAATAATACGAGGACGAGAAGGTTCAGATGGTTGCTACATAATCCTCCCTCAAGAAGAATTTGGAGAAGGAAAAAAAATTCTTTAACAATGTCCAGTAATACCATTTCCGAAGCCAAGCAAAAGATGATGCAATTTTTGAGTACTTCCCTTAATGACATCACGTAATGAGGACGCTGTTACGCTTGCTTGTTCTAACAACATCGAAAAGTGTCCTGACTTGAACCTTTCCTCACTCTATCCTACCTTGGTCAAAAGATTTATAGACAAAATCAAAGAGATGAAGCAAGGGATCGAGGTTCCATAGAAAGGAAATTGATGCTGCTAAACTCTTATCTTTTGATGGTCCTTTTATTAAATTTGATTCCGAATCCAATGAGGAAGATGACGATGATGATGCTGAAATCATCATAGAGGAATGCAGCAACGATGAAGATAACTATGAAGATAATCCTAACAATGGGGATAAGTATCAGAGTTCCAACGATAGCAGTGGTGATCGTGCTGGTTCCCGTGAAGGGGATGGCAAGGACATTCCCAGGGCTTCAGATAAGGTTAACCCCGATCCTAATGGCCATAAAGGAGACCAAACTGAACTTCCTAAGCCTTCTGATCTCCACAAAGAGCCTTCCAATGTTGACAATAGAGAATAAGGGGAGAAAAAGAAGACTCCGAAACCATCAATTTCTATTTCTCGGGTATGAGATTCTTTGTCCAAATGTTTTCACTTCCAAGATAACAATAGTTGAAATCTTTTTATTTTTGATAAAGAAGAAATCTATTCAACATTATTATACAGAGATTGAAAGAATACGAGCAGAAATAAATAACTTTTATAGGAAATTAGATAAACAATTAAAAGAACATAAGCACTCTCTGAAAAGTATCATAGGCATAATAATAGTGTCGTAGTTTTAGCGTCCTTTACCAGGAGGCTACCCCCTGACTATAGAGGGCACGTCTTCGATATGACAAGCTTTTGGAAGAGAATCGAGAATTAATAACACTTTCTTAGATGTTGATTGAAGAAAGGGACGTCCTAATAGACTTCCTATATGAATCCTATTGCAGACACCTTATCATAGATTTTTCAAATTTGGCTGATTTTAGTGGGGTTCTACTCAAGTGTCTTCATAGGAGATACTTAGATGAATTTGGATCTGATCCACATCGATGGACTTTCTGGAATTCACCACGAATCAAATCAATCCCCCATGAGTTGCCTCTAGAAACACTCAAATACAAAAAGGATAAATTCATTTCCTAGTTATTCAAAAAATCAGCTTTGAATGAGCAGGATAAACATTTGTAATCATGTAATGTGAATTTACTATATTAGTTTCCTTTTATACTAAGATGTATTTTTTTATGTTATTATAGAATGCATGTCTCTTGAGCGGTCCTATTAATAGGGATTATTTAAGGAATTATGTCAAATTAAGAAGAGACTATTTAGAAAAGGCCTCGGTCTTGAAATCCTCAAAATTGGCTATATATTGCTTTCTTAGAGATCTTTAGAGGCTTTGAATGCAACAACTCCACTTTTGTTTCGATTTTCTTGGCGAAAAGGAAAGCCTTCTTAAGAAAATTCAAAGATATCATACCAAAATAATATGCAGTCGTGATAGTCCTCTTGTCGGGGAATGGGACTATAACAAATATCCTTCAATTGCTACACCGAAAGGGTTTAATACCCCTTTTGATTTGATAGTTACTCTTTCAGATAATTCTTTGAACAAAGTTTACAACTACAGGGATACTTAAATCGTATTAGTCATTTATTAGTCTCAAAACCTATCAAAGCCTACATCAAAATTGGACTGAATAAGATACATTTATTAACATCTAATTTTTGTTACAAACGTGGGATTTAGATCTATCCCTTGAGATAACAATACAAGTCAAATAAACCACTGAACCATTATAATAATTTACAATCTTATAACCATTATAAAAGGAAATTTACATATGCATCAACGAAGTAATCAATCTCTCAACGTGGAAGTACCATAGAATGGATTTAATAGTTGTTCTTCCATTGGGTTTGTAGATCTAATATGAGAAACTAAAAGACAATTGTTTAGGGGATTTATATGGAAGAACAGGAGGGATGATGAAATAACCAAGAAATGGATCACGTGAGAAAAACATTTCTGCCATGGTGTTGGTAAGGAAGCTGTTGAAGGTGGATGTTATGGGTTTGGGATAGAATCTGGTTAGACGTTGAATAGAAAATAAAACTGGTTTGTTCTTGTACTTTGGTATTTATGCCATTACCAAATTATAACATCTACCATTTTGATGCCTAGAAATAAGCGCTATCGGTGCTGCAACCATCCACGGTAGTATTTTTGGATGACAAAATGAGATCAGTTGATTGTATCTATAACATCAAAAGCACATGACTAAGTAATTTTTTAAAATACATTTCATTAATTCATTTCCTTATTTATTACATTATCCCAACGATTCCATGTTTTGAGAAAATATAATAATAATTACAATTATGTTCCAAGAGTGACATAAAAAGGTGTCCCTTCGATGATCAGTTTAACTACTTGATATTTATAAATCCTATCAATAAAATTATACCTAAAAACATAAGCTTTAAACAACGTAGTGGAAATAAAATCCTAAAATTTTCTAGCTTGCCTCCTGCACGTCTCCAGATGCTTATTCATGTAACTTGAAAATCCCTTCTCCTAACCTACTCAAATGAGTACCCGAGAGTTTAGAGGGAAATCAAAAACTTTAGGTCAAACAAAAAGTCTAGTGTGTATAATAATATACCATTTCGAACCAGAATAGATATCTAATGAGACCACATTACTTAGCAGAATGAGTTCTTCCCTTAGTAGTATCTTATAAAAATATGTCAACTATAAATCATGCACTTGCAACCATAATGGTTAAAACAAAGATAACTTGATTATAGGCACGCGTGTAACATAGTTAAGTCTGACTAGTCTATCAACCCACTTTATTCACACCCAATTTTTACCCTTCCTGAAATGGACCATTTATCTCAAATTGTAGTTTTCTTAGGGTCGCCATGATCCTAATGGTTTTCCAAGCCAAACCATCGGGTTGATTTGGGTCAAAAACTTAAACATATATTCCAAAATCTTCATATACAATTAGGCGGAAATTAGACTGTCTATTCTAGGGTCACTATAAACCTAATGGTTTTGTGGGCCAACTTATAATCTTTTTCTATGAGCATATAGAGCTATGAGTTTGTTTCTATGTGTAAACATCCTTTAGTCTCACTAGTGACAAGGCATCCGCACTGGAATTGAAGACTATTACCAACTGGGGGCTAACGGCCGAAGCATATGGCGTGACTTTACACCAGTCCCACATTTACACTTATTATGTATTTTTAAATCCATGAGCTACATTTTTTTGGCCAATTCAAAGAATCCTAACATAGTTGATCTAATCTCCTTGATGCAATTCTACTCATTGAGGAGTTTAGTCTAGCAATAGTCACTACTGGGACAACCTGTATTTCTACTTCCAAATTCCAAGAAGCAATGTCGGGTCATAATGATACGAGTATAATAATTGATAAATATGAAAATTTAACCGATCAAATGATAACAAGAACATATTACATTATTCATCAACATATGTTCAATCAATAGTCATTGGCATCATAAAATTGCCCAACTTAAGTAATAATTTCCTTCGGCAAAATTCACATAAAACTTGGGCTAAATATCCATTTTATTTCCTTGAACACGTTTATATAAGTGATTACACTCTGGAAACTATTCTTCAAAAAAAGGAAAACATAGCCCAAACAGATTGCCAATATCATTATAGCTTTTAAAAGCTTTCGTTATCAAAATAGGGTTATCGAGACTTTAGAAACCATGGGATATCGAGCCTTTGAATAATGCCTTTTAAAAAAAACAGAAGACTATCATGCACCAAAATATAGATTTCGATTCTCTTTGTCAAGCCTTTAAAATATATCTGCTTCGTTTATAAGACATAAGGTTATAATATCGCCAAAATCAGGTTATCAAGTTTCTAGGATATATAGGCTATCGAGCTACTAAAACAAAACTATCTGGGTTGGAAAACATAAGGCTATCAAGCCCATGAAACTAAGTATAAAGTTAGAAAACAAAAGGCCAATATGCAGCACAACATAGATGTCGAATGGCAACATGTTAGCTATCGAGTAACAATAGACCAAAAGGTACTGAGTTCAGAATATTTAGGGATATCGAGCTCTTGCACTTAAGAATGCCGAACCCCTGAAAACATAAATGTTTAGAAATTTAAATGTACGGTGTTGAGTCTCGAAATCATAAGGTCACCAAGCCACTACAACTTTGAGATACTGAACCCTTAAAACAAAGAAGGTGCCGAGTTTTTAAAAAGCAGATACATCATATAGCTACTAGGTAGCTATCGGATGCATTAGTTTATGTAGTTATTGAATCCATAAAGTAGATGCATCATATTACTACCGAGTAGTTATTCTAGTTATAAACTATTATAATTATCACAAGTATCAAAATAGTCGAGGTTCAAGTATCAATAATGGCATTTCTATAATTAAAAAAACCGTTTATTTCCTTTTAAAGCTAATAATTTCGACCAAATCTTGCATTTTGTCAAATGATTATCGATTAACAAAATACTTTTCAGTTTCTTTTTAAAAACTACTAACAGATCTAATTCTACCTTTCCAAAATAATTTGCAAACCTTTATGATTAATGTCATTAATTGATAATAATTAAAAGCTTTTCTTGCATGATAAATTCATAAAAGATCATAACCTTTAGGGAAGATTTCCCTAAAATAACCAAAAATCACAATTTCCTTCGGCAAAATTCACATAAAACTTAGGCGAAAAGTCCATTTTATTTCCTTGAACACGTTTATGTTTAGAAGTGATTACAACTGGAAACTATTCTTCAAAAAAAGGAAAATATAGCCCAAACAGATTGCCAATATCATTATAGATTTTGAAACATTCGTTATCAAAATAGGGTTATCGAGCCTTTAGAAACCATGGGATACCGAGCCTCTGAATAATGCTTTTTTTTTAAAAAGACCACTATCGTGCACCAAAATATAGATTTCAATTCTCTATGTCAAGCCACTAAAATATATCTGCTTGGTTTATAAGACATAAGGTTAGAATACTACCAAAATAAGGTTATCAAGTTTCTAGGATATATAGGCTATCGAGCTACTAAAACAAAACTTTCCATATTGCAAAACATAAGGCTGTCGAGCCCATAAAACATAAGTATAAAGTTAGAAAACATAAGGCCAACATGCGGCACAACATAGATGTCGAATGGCAACATGGTAGCTGTTGAGTAACAATAGACCAAAAGGTACCGAGTTCAGAATATTTAGGGATGCCGAGCTCTTGCACTTAAGGGTGTCGAACTCCTGAAAATATAAATGTTTCGAAATTTAAATGTGTGGAGTTGAGTCCCGAAAATATAAGGTCACCAAGCCTCTACAGCCTTGAGATACCGAACCCTTAAAACAAAGAAGGTGCCGAGGTTTTAATAAGCAGATACATCATATAGCTACTAGGTAGCTATCACATGTATCATTTTATGTAGTTATTGAATCTATAAAGTACATGCATCATATAACTACCAAGTAGTTATGCTAGGTATAAACTATTATAATTATCACAAGTATCAAAATAGTAGGGGTTCGAGTATCAATAATGGAATTTCTATAATAAAAAAACCGTTTGATTTCCTTTTAAAGCTAATAATTTCCACCAAATCTTGCCTTTTGTCAAATTATTATCGATGAACAAAATACTTTCCATTGTCTTTCTAAAAACTACTAACATATCTAATTCTACCTTAACAAAATAATTTGCAAACCAATATAATTAATATCATTAACTGATAATAATTAAAAGCTTTTCTTGCATGATAAATTCATAGAAAATCATAACCTTTAGGAAAGTTTTCCCTACAATAACCGAAATTCAGAATTTCCTACTTCTTTTACATAAAAAATTTGGGACCAAAATATCAATTTAAATATCTTAATAATTAAAGGTTGAAATAGACACCTTTTTCATGTTAGAAAATTCATAAAATATTCTTACATATTTGAAAAATCAGGAAATTAAAACCCATCTGCAAATTAATCTTTTACATAATATACTCAATTTTCGAGTCAAAGGTGGTCAAAAATTAGTTTTAAACTTTAAAACCGATAAGAATAATTCCATAATAATTGCAATAAATCATCATTCAATTAAACAATGATATAAAACATCCAAGTATGACATATTATCATAACAATTTGGAAATCAAACATAGATCCGAAAGCAAGCATAAATAAATGAGGTTATATTAGATAGGAGAGATTGAGATTTGATGTTAATTAGTTTCCTAAGTTTTTCCTTTAATTTCAATTAGATTTCTTCTTTCTATTCCTTAGGTAATGGCCAACCTTCCTTCAGCTTTCTTTTTGAGTTTTGAAAATGAAAATGATAATGAGAATGAATGAGAGAGGAAGGTTATAAGGGAATAAGTAAAGAAGATATTCACATTATGCCCATCTCATTTCTTTGTTTATTCTTTATGTTCAAATAATTTTTATTAATTGATTACTTAAGGCACGACCACATTAATTAACTCCTTATCACGTAATACATTATTCTATTTAATTTATCTAATTATATCTTCTGAATAATTTTACATAAAAAATAGCGATGTTACACGCTCCCTCCTTAAAGAATTTCATCCTCGAAATTACGATAAGAAAATTAACAAGCATATCAATCATGAAAACATGTGTGATAAACATATAACAATGGCACTAGCATATTTTGTTATATAAAAGTGTATATGACATACAGAATATACTATCAAAATAACTCATGATAAGTATCTCAAATCTTGTCTTCAGTCTCCCAAGCTATAAGTTAGAAATTTATATATCCTATTATTAATTAGATTAAGATTAGTACATCTTATTAAAGTAGCAAACCTTATCAAGCTTTTCGACTTGATCGGAACCACCCAAATTGAATCATGTTTAGTTGTTTATGTGCTTTCAAAACCTTACCACCATTTCGACCCACTCGAAGCCCACTGTAGTTACTAGGAGTATAACTATCATTTTTTCAATATAAACACTATTTAAACGTTCTATTTGCATTATAATTACTTGCATTCTTCAACTAAAATAAAACTCTTGGATTTTCGACATGGGTGAAAGTTTCATTTGGCTTGATCGTAGAATGTTGTTAATGTGTGTATGTGTGTGTGTGTGTATGTTCAAACTAGTACTATAGAGTTAGTTATTCCTATTAATAGTACAATTTTATCGAGCTTCTGATGCCGTCGAAGGCTGAGTTTAGGTGTTTCTAATTTCACCTACCCTTTCGATATCATTGAAAGATCAACGAACTTCATTACGTAAATTAACTTTAACACTCTTTTGAAGGTATGGAATTATATACTTTAGTGGATATTTGAATTGTTGCAATAGGATTTCGACATCTTCGAATGGTGTTAATAATAAAAAAAATCATAACTTTTAATAAAATGGCTTCACCTAACAAGATCATGAGTTTGAAAAAGATTTCTAAAATACATAAAACGATATAGCTCTAGAAGTAGAATCTTCAACAAAAAAGGTTGAATCCATCTTAAAACATTCTTTGATATCTTTTCAAGATGAAGTCAATGGCATTCTTAATGACTTTAGAATCATAGGAATAGAAGCCATTCCTCCCGACGATAGCGATACTATCCAAATCCCCCGTTGAAGGATGCCTCATACTGCCATTCGCATCTGGCATGGTGGCTCTATTGCAATCCTAGATTTCTTATCTAAATTATTGAATTATCTTTGCATTGCACCTATCCAATTATCGCCAAATGTCTACACATATCTTATCTTTTTGGAACTTATGACTTTGGAATTAGGCATTTCTTCTCTAAATGCTGAAGATCTCAATTATTTAATATGCCTAGTTAAACAAAGAAACCTGAATAGCCATATTTTTGGAGCTATTCCCTCTAAGAAACTAATTTCAGACGGAGTAAATAAATTCAGAGAATGGGAACGTGGATCTTTTTCGTTAAATATTTTCTAAACATTAGTGGAGTCTTCTCTTCTTCCTATAAGTTGCTCATAATCTTTATCTTTATTCAATTATTTTCTTTTGCCGATCTAGGTTTCGTTATCAAGTCCACTCCTAAAGATCTCAACGATGAGGATAAGAGAATCGTAAAGCTATTAACGACTTCTTTAAGTAGCATCAGGAATACACTTACACTATTGACGCCAACCAATTTTCAAAAACATTCCCCTATCCCTGCTAGTCAGAGAGTTCTTCGACCACCCCCTCTTGTCCAACAGACTTCTAGGAGCAAACATTTCTTATCTATGGGCAATCCCAAGAATTTTTCTTTTATGTCCCTAGTTTTTTTGGACCATCCTTGTAAAATTAAGCATAGTGCTTACATGTTGTGTCACTTCCTAGATTGTTTAACTAACTTATACTTTTTGAATTTTTAGCAACTGCTCCTTTGGATAAATTGATTATAAATGATCTAGTCCTCCCAAATTCTATATCTAGCGTATCATCTTTGACTTAAGCCATCGATAGGTTGAGGATGATTAACAAAAGAAAATTGAGCGAAATGGCTACAATGGGCCCTTCTCTTTAGAAAGCTAGAATTACTAATGCACAGTCTTTTGTTCCCTCAAAAGAGAGTGGTTCTATTGATGTAGGCAAGGCTATGGAAGTTTCTATTATTGATGCTGCTTTTGATCCACCCATAGGGGTTCCATCCAAGGTTGATTTTATGTCCGTATCGTCATGTTTGACTCTCCTAGCATCATTGAACAAATATAAAAGGATATAGGCATTTTAACTGCTCCTAGGGAGTTGAATCCTTCTAAACCTTGCACACTAGTTATTTCAAGGAAATGGTATGGTCCATCATGAATTCTTCATCCTTTACTTCCATTCAACCACCTTTCTCGGTACTGGATCCAAGACATTGTCGATTGTTAACAGAGCAACAACTTCTGGTATGTTTTGTGTTATTTACCCTTCTCATTACTATTTCTTACTAAATATGAACCTATCGCACTTCTCTCTTCATATTTCTAAAAGCTAGTACTCCTTTCAGGAAAGTGCTTCAAAATCTTCTGTTGAAACTTCCTAGCTTGAAGAAAAGGTCTCAACTTTGAACAAACAGATTATCTCCCTTTCTCCTTCTAAAAGTAATGCAATGAAGGAACAAGAAAAGATGGGAACTTCTTTTGCTCAATTGAAATCCACTATCCTCGAGGATAGGAAGGCAAGGCAACTCTTAGCTGGCGAGGGTTTGGCTTTAAAAATGGCTTTAAATAAATACGAGGATGAGAAGGTTCAGATGTTTGCTACATCATCCTCCCTCAAGAAGAATTTGGGGAAGGAAAAAATTTCTTTAACAATAGCCAATAATACCATTTCTAAAGCCAAGCAAAAAGTGATGCAATTTTTGAGTACTTACCTTAATGACATCATTGTAAATTCTTACGAGGATGCTGTTACACTTCTTGTTCTTACAACATCGAAAAGTGCCCTAACTTGAACCTTCCCTCACTCGATCCAACCCTGTCAAAAGATTTATGGACAAAATCAAAGAGATGAAGCAAGGGATCGAGGTTTCAGAGAAAGGAAATTGATTTTGCTAAACTCTTATCTTTTGATGCTCCTTTTATTGAAGATGATTCCGACTCCAATGAGGAAGAAAGCAATGAGGAAGAAAGCCTCTTTAATTAATGCTTTCATTGATTAATTTTTTTTTGTAAATACTTGTATCAAGGAAATTTTACAAAGATATATTCACAAAAAATTTCCACTCTTTCAATACTTGAAAATATTGATATAGTTTTCTAACGAACCGTCTTGCTTACTCCAAAAGACAAGCCATTAAGGGCAAAAGAAAAGGAAAGATAAGAACAGAAGGAGCTAAAAAAACACCGAACCTAACAACACAATGGAACTATATATATTGCATGACATGATATACTATAAAGTCATTTTAAAATGTTGCATCAGAGTCATACTACTACAAATTGTACCCTAAGATAGTTATAATAGCTTGTCCATAACTAATGGATATCATATGCATATAATACAACTGAAAATAAAAATATACTAATCATTGATGAAGCCACTAGCTCCAAGCTCCTCCAAGATGAATCTGTAGAAAAACCTAAACAACTTTGCTACCCATTAAAATTTGAGCACTCAAGAGTTTAGAAAAAGGAAAAGTAAACTCTGGGTCAGACATGGGTCTAGTGTGAGTAAAACATAAGTCTTTAACTCTATTAAAAACCTTTAAATCAATGGCCTCTCATAAGACCATGCCGCACATAAACACGGATAGGTTTTTACCAACCAAAACATTTATGTATAAAATCAAGTGATATTATAATAATGTCTAAAGTTTTTGTGACGCCCCACTTCTATACTCACGCTAACCAAGGACACTACAGAGTAATGCCGTCAATTAGCACAAAGAATAGGGCTGTTGAGGAGCAACCATCCATGCAATTGCTTTGTGCGAGCATCGATATGTCAGATAGTATAACATGCATTTCATTTGAAGAAGAAATCCGGCATACCGCTACAAACTCAAAGCTACTACACAGTGGCTATATGTTCTTCGAAAACAAATATAGAAATAAGCATAACACAAATCAGTCACAAATATCCATATCACAAAGGCGGAAGCGGATATGAATATAACACATAGAAGTGTACATCAGAGTAGTGGTCAAATAAGATCCACAATATCATAAAAGAATAGGTACAAGTGCAAGGCAAAAGAATAAGTAAACATCAAGTTGTCTCTATCTTGAATGTATAACAGAAAAAACTACTAAACTGGAGTAGTTAGCCACAATCAGATAACGTTCCCCGAAGAGGAGTCAAGCAGAAGCACCTGTAACATCTCGGTCTAATCCGAGTATTATTTAATAATAAAAAAATAAACAGACCAGTCTAGCTATAAATGTCAGATAAAATGAGATAGAATAAGAGATATCACAAAAATGTACGATAACAATAATGCCTACTATGAAAAGTATACATTTAACAACAACAAAAGTCATACCATATCTCAAGAATCTCATAACAGCAAAAAGAATGTCATATTCTTTACTATATTCACCAAACCACAAATATTTAGAAAGCTTATCAATGTAAATCACTAAAGTTGGTGAAACACAAATTCTAAAAATCATCAATTTAGAAATCTAGAAATCACAAAAGGGGGAGGCCTATCACAAACGGGAGCTTGAAAACTCACCAACATGTGTATCGCGAACGGAATGTTATTCCACGGTCGCTAACCATCAATTTGAGCTGAGGCTCCATAAATGGTCCGAAGACCATGGGTCGTTACCCCACCAAATTTGAGTCGAAACTCCACAAATGGTCAAAAGACCGTAGGTCGTTAGCCCATAAAAATGAGTCGAAGCTCCATAGAATGGAGTAAAGTCCCCCACGTGGACAAAGAGACATAGCATATCGCTAGTCTAAATCACAAAATGATCATATTGATTGATAAAAAGTGTGAATTACACTAAGCTATAAATAGACGAGTTTAGCTTCATGTACCATAATCATTGGCTTAGCTTAAATATTTACGAACAAATTATAGATCTCCTGTCGAAAATTGTCACAAGAGTTTCAATCGAACAAGTCCAAAAATTAACCGACAAAGTAAACGCAAGCATTTCAAACCACTAGTTTTACTAAGCTGTTTAATTAGATTTCTCAAACGAATGAGGTAAAGGTTTGTGTATACTAATAGATTGGAAAACGGTTTTAAACAAGCTTTATATTAAAAATAGTGTTGAAATCATATTTGAGAAAGAGTTTTAATATTTACTTCTAGTATAGAAACCTTTGTATTTTAAAGTGACAAATCATAAAGTTGATTGTAAAAACAATCAATCACCAAAAATTCACATTCGAAGACGTGAACTAAATCCAAAGAAATCGATACCAATTCCATCAAAAATGGATATTTCACAAAAATCCTGAAAAAGAAGTTATCAAAGTCAACAATGGTGATAACAACAAATTGGAGAAACAAGAATCGATTAAAAGTGGGAAATTGGAACACAAAAGTCAAAATAGATAGAGACAGTAGATTCAGTCGACTGACACAAATCCTAGAAACTTTCTATTTTCAGGTTCAGTCGACTGAACCAAAGTGGCTAGTCTACTGAAACATGCCTGGAAACTTTCGGCTTCTAGGCTCAGTCGACTGACCTAGAGTAGTCAGTCGAATGATACTGGCCCAAGAAATTTCTTGGCTTTGGTTCAGTCGACTGAACTGGAAATTCCAGTATTCTCAGCCTAGCCCCCAGGGAAAAAATCCCAAACAATTTGCGATTGGTAGAGCGGGGGCGCTAGGGGTTTATGCCAATTAACAACCCAGCCTTATAGACTCTTCGATACGCCACCAAAAGCATGATCAAACATCGAAGCTAAGATTTTTAAATGTTTAACTTCAAAACACCAAAAATTGGAATATTCATAAAACCAATTCAATCCAAAGAAAATGGACAAGGAGTAGATGTGAGTTCAAAAAATCACATTTAAACCCGAAAACAATGAAGGAGAAGCTTGAAAGCGAAGGAAGATCAATTACTCTTCAACTTCAACTCTAGAAACTCCAATCTAAGTCTAGAAGCAATAATTTTCCCAAAATAGGTTATAGGAAATTTCTAAAATTAAGGAGAGATTTAGATGGAGAAGAAAAAGGCGATGCTTACCTAAGCTTCATTTTGATTTTGGAGCTAGAACTTGAATTTGCAAAGAAACTAGGGCTTAGGTTTTTTCTGATCTCTTTTCTCTTCCTTCATTTTTCTAAAACTTGAAGTGTTAGGAAATAATAGAATGAATGAAGAGAAAGGGGTGGAGTTAGGATATAAGACGAGTTGGGTTAGTTGGCTGAAACCCAAACCCAAACCTAATGCCCTAAGTGAAAAGGTCGAATTCTTGCTAACTCCAAACATATCGATGTTTATACTCAAAAAGGTCGCCAACGTCATTTTGTACTCAATGGAAGTGGTCTCGTGTCCTAATTTGACTTTTTGCAAAAAGTAACTTTTCGGACTTAAATCCGACCGACGATGCTATATTTAAATAAAATATTTAAATATTCAATCGTAAAATATGCGCGTTGTTATAGACTCCCCTCCTTAAAGAAATTGCATCCTCATTGTACCTTAAGAAGAAAATAAAAAGTAACAGCTATAAAATCATACAACACAAAAGAAATTTGAAGTAAGAAGTTCACCTCTAAGGAGCACGAGAGAGTCCGGATGGGATCGCTCGATGAATTCTCTGGATTCCCAAGAGAAATCCTTAGGATTTAAGTACCATTGGATTTTCACAAGCGGGACATCTTTATTTCGAAGGCGTTGCACCTCCGAAGCAATAATATGAATATGATGTTGCTCATAAGTCAAATTAGGCAAAACTTCAATTTTTTCCACAACACCGGGCTCAAGAATAGAATCGGAATCTCAAAGGCATTTCCGTAATTGAGAGATGTGGAATACGTAATAAACAGTAGAAATCTGAGCTGGTAATAAAAGGCGATAAGCCACGAACCAATACGTTCGGCGATGGAAAATGGACCAATATATCGAGGTGCTAACATTTCTGATCGACTGAAACGCACAACACCCTTCATAGGTGAAACACGAACAAACACAAAATCTCCCATAGAAAATACTAGTTTACTTCTTCGGTTATTGGCATAGAATTTTTGTCTACTTTGAGCTTCTTTCATCCTGTAGCGAATAAGGTCATTTTTTCTGTGGAATCATGAATAAAGTCTGGACCTAAAACCAGCTTCTCGTCGGCCTCAAGCCAACAAGAAGGAGATCGACATGGCCTTCCATGGAATGCCTCGAAAGGTGCCATACCAACACTAGGTTGAAGCTATTATTATAGAAAAACTCAACCAGAGAAATATGATCTTTCCAATTTCCACCAAAATCGAGAATACATGCATGAAGAAGATCTTCAAGAGTTTGATTCACATGCTCAGTTTGTCCATCGGACTGAGGATGATAAGCGATGCTGAAATTAAGCTTCGTTCCCAAAGATTTTTGAAGACTCTTCCAAAATCCACTAGTAAACAATGGATCACTATTGCTAATAGTAGAAGTAGAAACTCCATGCAATTTAACAATTTCTTTAATAAAGACCTTAGCCAAAAGAGGTACGGTCCGATTGGACCGAATGGGAATAAAATGGGCAGATTTTGTAAGTCTATCAACTATCACCCATAGGCTATCATGACACGAGCAAGAATGGGGAAGACCTTCAATAAAGTCCATAGAAATTTTGTCCCACTTCCAAATTGGAATGTCCAAAGGCTGCAATAACCCACCGGGCCTTTGATGTTCGGCCTTAATAAGTTGACAAGTCATACAGCGCTTAATGAAATTTGCAATATCGGATTTCATTCCATCCCAATAATAAAGTCGCTTCATATCCGCATACATTTTAATACTACCGGTATGAATGGTGAATTTAGAATGATGAGAATCTTCAAAAATGTCTTTACATATATTACTAATATTTGGCACGATGAGTCTACCAAATTTTCGAATAACGCCACGAGCATCAATATCAAAGTCTTTCAACCCTTCAATATCAATTTTACCCCTACAACATTGACTAAGGAGGACCAATTCGGGATCTAGCTTTTGAGCTTCAAGAATGCGGTCTAAAAGAGAAGGATGAGCCTCGAGGCTAAATAGAATAAGAGATGAACATAAATTGGATTCACGATCTCGAATCTCGCAAGTGGACAAAATCCCGATATCGTTCCATTCGGATATTATCATAGAAACAACCACTTGCTGCTTACGACTAAGGCCATCGGCAACAGGATTTCCCTTTCCGGGAGTATAAAGAATATCAAGATCATAAGATGCAAGGAACTCGAGCCAAGGTTGTTGACGCAATTTAAGTTCCTTTTGCGAAAATAAATACTTCAAAGATTTATGATCAGTGTAGAGAACAAATTTTTCTCCCAAAAGATAATGACGCCAAATTCGAAGGGAGAAAATAATAGCCGTGAGCTCTAAATAATGAGTGACATATCTAGTCTCGGTTGGCTTCAATTACCTAGAAGAATAAGCAATAACACGTTCCCTTTTCATGAGAACGGCTCCCAAAGCAACACGACTGGCATCGGTATAAACAATAAAATCTTGGTTTCCTTCGGGAATTACAGGAATAGGAGCATCAGAAAGGAGTTCTTTTAATTTTCGAAAAGAAGCTTCACATTTGTTCGACCAAGTGTATTTAACTCCCTTATTTGTCAAAAAAGTAAGCGGCATGAAATTTTTTGAACAGTCTTTTATAAAAAGACGGTAATAACCCGCCAGTCCGAGAAAATTACAAATTTCCGTCACACTCTTCGGACTCTTCCAATTTTGAATTGCTTCATCTTTGAAGGATCTACACAAATTCCGGATTCGGGAATAATATGACCGAGAAACTTCACATGAGAATGCCAAAGTGGCACTTAGAAATTTTTTCTTTTAATTGATTGCTCCTAAGAGTTTCCAACATAATCCAAAGATGCTTTTCATGCTCTTCCTCAGTTTTAGAATAATCAAGAATATCATCTATAAAGATTAGAACAAATCGATCATGGAAGTCTTTGAAAACTCAATTCATAAGGTCGATGAAATAAGCTGGCACATTCGTTAAACCAAATGGCATAACAAGCCATTCGTAAGATCCATAACGAGTACGGAACGACGTCAAAGGAATGCTATCCTCTGCACTACAAAGATGATGAAAACCGGTTGCTAAGTCTAACTATGATAAGACTCTAGAACCATTAAGTTGATCAAATAAATCATCAATCCGAGGTAAAGGATTTTTATTCTTGGTAGTAAGATCATTAAGCTTGCGGTAATCAACGCAAAGCCTAAGTGTACCATCAGATTTCTTCACAAAAATAGCCGAAGCTCCCCAAGGAGAGGAAGTAGAACGAATAAATTGCTTCTCCTCCAATTTGGTAATTACTTATGCATCTCTTCATTTTCTTTATTGGACATACGATAAGGAGAACGAGTGATAGTTAGAGCTCCAAGGATTAGATTAATTCTGAACTCAATTGCTTGCTTTGGTGGCAATCCTATAACGGGCTTAAATATGTCGGAAAATTCATGAACAACATGAATAAGAGAAATGACATCTTCCTCATCATGAGGATTTAGAGAATACAAGAATGCTATCAATTTAGAACCCGAATCTTTGAGAATAATAGAAATCTGCTTAACATATTGAGGATGTCGAAGATGAATAGTCTGCTCAGGACATAGGATATGGGCTTCATAACAGTTAAGCCAATCCATTTCCAAATCATTCCAAAGCCTAAGTAATGCATAACATGCAAATCAATTTGGAAAGAATAATCACATAAAATAATCTCGACATCTTTACAAAGTAAACTGAGTGTTGCGGATCCACCAACCGAATTTGGAATTCTAAAAGAAGTCATCAAAGCCATATCACTCAAAGAAAAAGTATCAACAAGTTCTTTTGATATAAAAGACTGGGATGCACCCGTACCAAAAAGAACTCAAACAGGATGATCACGAAACATAATAATGCCATCAAGGATAGAATGAGAAATACATTTACCACGAGAAGTGTTACTAGGGGCTTGCACCACATTTAGCTTTCCATCCTTCTTGCTTTGAAGTTTGGGACAGGAAGATACATAATGGCTCGAACTTTTGCAATAGCGACAAGTAAGAGGCTTTGGACACCTATTTGCATAATGGCCCTAAGAACCACAATAGTAGCATTCTCCACAACAAGAAGTAGGAGTCTTTTCTACTTGTTTCCCTTTCTTGTTGGGATAAGGACCTTTGAACTTATTGGGCCTCTTCTTGTTGTTATTGAAGTTCGGTTTCACACTCCCAACTTCAACATCACTCTCTTTATCCGCCTCTTCAAATCGAAGAGCGATATCAACAAGTTGATTAAAAGAAACTACCAGTTTCAGAAGTAAAGGCTTTGAGATTCTTATTCAAGCCATAGACGAACCTCTGATTTTTCTTCGATGGTGTATTTACATACTCGACCCCATATTTAGAGAGGGGTTCAAAATATGCGACATAATCTGCTACAGAAGATTCACCTTGAACAAGATCAATAAAACGATGGGCCAAAGTCACTTTTTCAGCTTCAGGTACAAACTTCGATTCAAATCTTTCTCGGAATTGCTCCCAAGTAAGATCCGTTTCAATAATTTCAGAAACTAGAAGCTTATACCAATCTAATGCTCTTTCTTGGAGCATACTAGAAGCCACTTGGACACGATGCAAATCAATAAGATCCATGCAAGAAAAGATGCGATCACATGTTCTAAGCCAAGCTTGGACTTCAATAACGCCCTCGGAACCCTTGAATGGCTTTCCACCCAAATTTGTATAATCACCGCACAGGCATGCAAATTTGGATTTTGGGTGAGTAGGCTCTGCAATGGGTCCGACAGCTTCAGCATTCTTTACAAGATCTAGAGGCTGTTGGGCGGACATAAATACTCCATCCTGAGGAGTAGCACTGGATTGACCGGCGCTGGGACAGCTTGGTCTAACCATTTCTCTTCTTTAAGAAAGAAAGAAAGAAGGAGAAAAAGGTTATTCTCAGAATGAAAATCAAACAATCTTGATTGATAAAACAAGGCATCATAAAAGAAAATAGGATAAAATGATATGAAGACTCAAATTAAATCCTAAAGCACGACTCCTAAGAAGGACTTAGGACAATGATCCTTGCTAGATTATTCTACATTGTTCCGATGTTTGGCTCCAATACCAAGTTTTGACGCCCTACCTCTATACTCACGCTGGCCAAGGACACTATGAAGTTATGCCATCAACTAACACGAAGACTAAGGCTGTTGAGGAGCGACCATCCGTGTATATTATTAGTGCGAGCATCGATATGTCACATAGTATAACATGAATTTCATTTCAAGAAGAAATCCAACATACCGCTACAAATTAAAGCTACTACACAGTGGCTATATGATCTTCGAAAACAAATATAGAAATAAGTATAACAGAAATCAGCCACAGATATCGATATCACCAAGGCGGAAACAGATATGAATTTAACACATAGAAGTGTACATCGGAGTAGTGGTCAAATAAAATCCACAATATCACAAAAGAATAGGTACAAGTGTTAGGTAAAATAATAAGTATACATCAAGGAGTCTCTATCTCGAATGTATAACAACAAAAACTACTAAACTAGAGCAGTTAGCCACAATCAGATAATGTTCCCAAAAGAGGAGTCAAGCCGAAGCACGTGTAACGTCTCTGTCTGAACCGAGTATTATTTAATAAGAAAATAATAAATGGATCAATTTAGCTATAAATATCGGATAAAATGATATAGAATAAGATATATCACAAAAACATATGAAAACAATAATGCCATACTATGAAAAGTATACGTTTAACAACAAAAATCATACCATATCTTAAGAACCTCATAACAGTAAAAAGAATGTCATATTCTTTACCACATCCACCAAACCACAAATATTGGTAAAGTTATCAATGTAAATCACTAAATTTGGTGAAACAAAAATCCAAGAAATTATCAATTTAGAAATCCAGAAACCACAAAAGGGGGAGGCCTATCACAAACGGGAGCATGAAAACTCACCAACACGTGTATCACAAATGGAACAATATTCCATGGTCGCTAACCATCAATTTGGGCCGAGGCTCCACAAACGGCCCGAAGACCATGGGTCGCTACCCCACCAAATTTGAGTCGAAACTCCACAAACGGTCAAAAGACCATGGGTCGTTAGCCCATAAAAATGAGATGAAGCTCCATAGAACGGGTACAGTCCTCCACGTAGACAAAGAGACATAGGGTATCGCTAGTCTAAATAACAAATGATCATATTGATCAATAAAAAGTGTTATTGCACTAAGATAGTAAATAAATGAGTTTAGCTTGATGTCCCATAATCATTGGCTTAGCTTAAATATTTACGAACAAATTGTAGATCTCCACTCGAAAATTATCACAAGAGTTTCAATCGAACAAGTCCAAAAATTAACCGATGAAGTAAACGCAAGCATTTTATACCACTAGTTTTACCGAGCCGTTTAATTAGGTTTCTCAAACGAATGAGGTAAAGGTTTGTGTATACTAATAGATTAGAAATTGGTTTTATAAACAAGCTTTGTATTAAAATAGAGTTGAAATCATATTTGAGAAAGAGTTTGAATATTTACTTTTAGTATAGAAACCTTTGTATTTTAAAGTGACAAATCACAAAATTGATTGTAAAAACAATCATTCGCCAAAAACTCACATTCGAAGACGTGAATTAAATCCAAAGAAATCGATACCAAATCCATCAAAAATGGATATTCCCCAAAAATCCCAAAAAAGAAGTTACCAGAGTCAACAAAGGTGACAACAACAAATTGGAGAAACAAGAACCGATTAAAAGTGAGAAATTCAAACACAAAAGGTAAAATTGGTAGAGACGGCAGATTCAGTCAACTGGACCAGGTTTGTCAGTCGACTGACACAAATCCTGAAAACTTTATGTTTTCAGATTCAGTCGACTGAACCAAAGTGGTCAGTCGACTGAAACATGCCTAGAAACGTTTAGTTTCCAGGCTCAGTCGACTGACCCAGAGTGGTTAGTCGACTGATACTGGCCCAGGAAATTTCCTGGGTTCAGTTCAGTCGACCGACATTCTGGTTCAGTCGATTGAACTAGAAATTCCAGTATTCTCAGCTAGCCCCCAAGGGGCAAAATCCCAAACAATTTACGATCGGTCGAGCGATGGACGCTAGGGGTTTACGCCAATCGGTAACCCAGCCCTATAGACTCTTCGATACGCCACCAAAAGCATGATCAAACATCAAAGCTAAGATTTTTAAAGATTTAACTTCAACACACCAAAAATTGGAATATTCATAAAACCATTTCAATCCAAAGAAAATGGACAAGGAATAGATGTTAGGAATAACTACCTAACATCTGTCAAAGATATAGACATAGATGTGAGTTCAAAAACTCATTTTTAAGCCAAAAACAATGAATGAGAAGCTTGAAAGCAAAGGAAGACAAATACACTTCAACTCTAGAAACTCCAATCAAAGTCTAGAAGTAATAATTTTCCCAAATTAGGTTAGAGGAAATTTCTTAAATTGGAGAGAGATTGAGATGGAGAAGAAGAAGGAGATGCTTACCTAAGCTTCTCATTGATTTTGGAGCTAGAACTTGATTTTATAAAGAAACTAGGGCTTGGCTTTTCTCTAATATCTTTTCTCTTACCCTATTTTTCTAGAGCTTGAAGTATTAGGAAATATTAGAATGGATGAAGAGGAAAGGGGGTGGAGTTAGCATATAAGATGAGTTGGGTTAGTGGGCTGAAACCCAAACCTAAACCCAAAGCCCTAAGTGAAAAGGTCGAAATTCTACCTAACTCCAAACATGTCGAAGTTTATACTCAAAGTGGTCGCTAACGTCATTTTGAACTCAATAGAATTAGTCTCGAGTCCTAATTTGACTGTTTGCAAATAGTAACTTTTTGGACTTAAATCTGATTAACGATGCTATATTTACATAAAATATTTAAATATTCAATCGTAAAATATGTGAGTTGTTATAGTTTTCAAGTAAATATTTAACAAAGCCGAAAATTTTACATTAATTAAATTCTAACATAATAAGTATACAACTAAGACTGAAGGCACTTATTGGAAAATGGATTACGTACAATGACTAGGCTACAGATGTACTTTCCGTCATGATGCATTTTATATAAATAACACTGAGGATCTCATCAAGATCCACTAACAAGATAGAACCGGCCTAACACTTGACTAGTAGTACCAAATATGATCACCCCTTAGTTAATGGGCCCCTAAGCATATGAATGAAAGGTACTATCGACTCTAGATATGGATGATCATATACTAACTGTGAAGGACCCACTTAGCCCTATTGCATCTCCCTTGTTTTTGTCATTCCTAGTTGATGACGCTTGAGGCTACATTTTACCTTTTATATAGCACTTTCCACTTGGAATGCTAAGCTTCCCTCTAGGAAACAATGTAGTGACAGCATTCTTCCATACAAGTTGTTCTAAACAAGAATAACCCGAAGGCACTACCTCTACTACGTCCATTTTTGGAATCACCTTTAGGGTTAGTAGTAAGCAATCATTGCACTTCAAAGAGCTCCATCTTCAATTCCATCATATTCTAGATGTCTTCACTTCGAAACACTTGAGTTGGATCGAAGTGGTTTCTGAATAACATATCCGATCTTGGTCTCTTCAAAACAACATTCAGAATTTTTTGCTAAACTCAACCTGGTTTTTTAGGAAATAAGCAGTCAAAGATAAGAGCAGAGATCACCTCCTAACCATCAATGGACAGTTTTCCTTATCATTTGGCCTAAGAGAATGAACGAGACTTATACGCATAATTAACATCATTCTAGATGACTGTGCTATATAACTCATGTATTTATCCTACATACTTCCAAAGTTATGTTTAGGTCTATACTTGATACTGGTTATTTTGCTATCAGATAAAAAAACAACTAATTCTATTTGAAATTTATTTATCCATAGCAACCCCTAAGTTTCAAAACAAATCTTTATTTAATAAATCTCCATTCAAAATGTTTGTCTAAAACATTCATGTTAAAAGGATTAAAAAATGTTGTTTAAATTGGAGGTAAGGACAACCCTCAACATGATACCCTCGGTCTGAAATATGGAACGGATGTTCCATACCACCATTTTAAAAGATCAGTTTAGAAAAACCCAGATCTCAAATTTATTTTACACTTCTTTCGATTAATCCTTTTTAATCAATTCTATTACATTCATGAAATCTCTTTTGCTTGAAATCAAAATCCATTTCAAAATGCTTCCCAAGCTTCCAAATTCATTTGTAAACCCTTTATAAATATTTAAAATCATTTATACAAATTATTTGTAAATATCCTAACTTTTCATACAAGTTTCTTATAAATATCAAAACTTTTTATAAACTCCCTTTTGGAATATCCAACTCATTTTCTAATTTATTTTACAAAGACCCCAAAATCATTTGTAAATCTTCTTTATAAACCATTCATATATAAGAAGTTCTTAGATAACCTTAAATCAATTTAACTTCCTTAAATAAGCAAATCCATTTTATAAATTTTCCTTATCTATTAAATCGTCTTTGCTTAAAACTCAATTCCATTTACCCAATAATAGCTTTATTTCCAAATTCCTTTATAAAACTCTTTATATGTTTTTCATGACATGGAAAACCATTCCTATTAGTTCAAACATCTTTAGTAAAACCATGTCAAATCATTCTTTAAATATCTTGTTCAAAATGCAATAACTTTGAAACCGTTTTAAAAAGAAAATGAAATATTCATCCTTCCAAAATTAAATGAGAGCTTAATGACCACGATGATGCTTTTAATATGGTTTTATTTATTTAGTCTAACATGGCATTACAAAATGATAGGTATGCTAGGGATTAACACATAACAATCAATTAACTTAAGTAAATATCTAAATTAATTATAATAGCAGAATGGTGTTTTGTTTTACTAATAGATGTCGTCTAGTTTTCCTTATCGTATGAGGTTACTAAAGGATAAGCGACACAGAAATCCCTTCGTTTAGAAACAAACTTGAAAGGAAAACGGTTTAAAGCAAAACTGATTACTTAAACTCAAAGCGGTTTTAACATAATTAACCCTTGTAAATGAGAGTCAAATCTTTGTTAAATAATAATTAAATTCTAATTAAAAATAACTAAATCTTACTAAGCTTAATCATAGACTAATTAAATAAAACTCCATTTTAAAATAATAATTAATTAATCCTTAATTAATAAATAAATAATAATTAACTTTAATTAAGTAAAAATCACGATTAACTTAATTGACGAACATTTAAGTTTAAAAACCATTATTAACAAATTATTAAGAATTAGTTGCCCTCTCTAATTAATTAATCAATTAAATAATCATTAAATAATTAAATAGTTTTCTCCAATTACTAAATTAAAGTTAGAAAAAAATTCCAAAAAGATTTCTAAGTAAAAACATGTTTGAATTAGAAAATTAGTTAAAGTTTCCGAACTTCACATGTGTCGACTATCCCTATATGGACAGTAATTTCACTTTCTAAAATATGGATTCTTAAGCTTTAAAAACTTCAACTTTAAACTCACCTTCATTTAAATATGAAAATAAACTATTGAGAAACAAAATCGAAGTTTTAAACTTGAAAACTTTTCACTTTGAAACAAAAATCGAACTTTCGACCAAAAAAGTGGATTTCTACGTCGCTTTTGGTAAGCGAATCGCTACCTATATGTCATGAACCTACATATAACACATACAACATTCAATCAGAATACAACATCATAATGTTATAACACAATCATAAGAAAAAATATTACTTTACAAATACTAACCAACTTTTCCAATATTCAAGGAATAATCTTTACCACCTACTCAAACTTCGACATAGGCAATCAATATCAAACCAACATATACTGTGACAACCCCGAATTTTGGGACAATTCAAATTGGAATATTTAATTGATTTTAAATATTTAAAAGTTAAATGTTAACTTGAAATTAATTATTATTATTATTATTATTTAGTGATTAAGTTATTGGATTTAATAAATGGAAATTGAGTAAATTATTGACTCTTCAGTTTTAAGCCTATTAAAAATAATTTAAAGGCTTGTGAAATTTATATCGATTGTATTGAAGATAGTAGGAGTGTTAAAATTGAATTCAAATGTGATTTGCTCAGTTTTGAAAATATATTGTTTAAATTGATATTTAAAAATAGCCTTTTGAGGCACGGTCTCGGAATTTGACGAAACCAGTACCGTTTGATCCATAATAATATATTATTATCGGATTTAAATTTTTGTAGCAATTGGAGTTGTCGTTTGACCATGAGAGGTCAAAACGCATAGAAACTATTTTAATCGATTTAATTTATTTCGGTAACTCGCGCATACGATTGAATTAGCCTCCGAAACACGTTCCATTGTGTTCAGAATGCGGGTAAAACCCTATAAACGCTAAGCGACATGCCTCCATAGGGGTCCAAATTTTGTGATATGTAATGTACGATAATTTAATTATAAGATAAAAAAAAATATAAGGTCGAATCCATCTCCTTACCTTCTGAAATATGCTAACCATTTACCTTTTAATCAATTTATTGCTTTTTCTCCTACGTCAGTTCTAATCGAATAAAAATTAAAAAAAAACTCAATCAAAATTCAAACAAGGGGAAATCTGCTGGTGAATATGAGCGCGACTTGGAGGGCGCGGTTACTCACGATAGGCAGTGGCGCTCAATGAAGCAGCGACGAGTGCTCGTGGAATCGAGGTGTAGGATTCCCTGCGAGCGACGATCTCGAATGAGCTTGGTTAGCATCGATGAGTTGAAGGGGGATCACGACTAAGTCGCGAGGACGTTCTCGAGTGTACGACTTCGAGGCGGTGTGGGTTTCGTACGAGGATTTTTCACGTGATGAGGGTGATTTCGAGCGACGAATAGAGGGGTTATGGAGTCGACCAGGGCTGTGTGGAGCTGGGTCTTTGGCTACGGCAGTAGAGGCCGATAGTGATGCGTTCGTCGCAGATTGCATTGTCGATTCGCGATCCCGAGGCGATGCTAGCAGTAAGGCAGAAAGCTATAATTTTGTAATTAATTTAGTTTAATTCACGAAATTTGTTTGTTTATTTCCAAGCTAAAAAAGGGGGATTTATGTTATAGATACACACACACACACACACACGTAGTTTCAATGAAAGAATAAAATAAATAAGTGTACATATATGCCTATCTTCACTTACTATTAATTTTAAAGTAATGAGTTATGGTGATAAATTTGTTTACTCAACTTATTGAATTAATTTAGTCACTAGAAATTATTCCTTGTGGGAAATTAGTTTAAAAATAAAATTTTAGTTTAGGTTAAATTATTTAAACGGAAACTATTTGTTCAATTATTAGAAATATTAATAAGCCCTATAATGTTTATACAAGGTTTAAAACCGTGGAGAGACGAGTCGGTGTGGATAGGATTGCATATTATCAAAATCATTGGTGAGTTAATCTCACTCGTCTGGAATTTAATTTAAATTTAAATGGTTAAATTTAAATAATTAGTTGAATGATTTAATTGTTTTGATATATTATAATATATATATAGTAGTATATAGTACATATTGGATTGATTGATTTCCCGCATTATATAGCGGATGACACCCTATGCGCTGCATAATAGCGGATGATATTATATAAATCCCATATACCGCGATATTCCACCTCGAAGTGGAATTGGTATTGTGCTAACATCTGTGGATGCAGTAAAACAGGTTGGAGGGATCCAAGTGGATTCCTCAAAATTATTTAGACTGTTTAATATTCTATGTTATGAATGTGTGATATTCTGGAATGAATTATATTGATAATTGGAATATTGAATTGGATTTTTTGGAAAAAAATTATAAGAGTATAATTTGGAAGTGAAATAATTATAGAATAAAAATAAGAGTGAATTGGAAAGAAATAAAAGTGATTTTTAAAACTGAAGTTAAATTGTAAAGTAGAGGTTTAAAACAAGTTTTAAATCAAAAAAATAAATCCGGGAGTCAAGTTAGTGAATCTCAGTTTTAAACAAATAAAGTTTTTAAACTTAAATTTGTTTTAACAACTTGAATGTTAAAGTGCATTTTTAAATTGATTTGAATTTAAAAATGAATTTGGTTCTAAATTCCCTTAAACTTCCTTTATAAAATGAGTAATTAATTTATTTAATGAAGTAAATAAAAAGATAGTTAATTACTGATTAAGATTAATTAGGAGTGATTAATATTTATGGTTTAATAAATGATTAATTACTTAATGTAATTAAATAAGATTAGGATAAATTAAAATGTATTTAGAATTTATAATTAATGGTGTAGTTAAAGGTTGATTAATTAACATAAATTAATTAATAATAAGTTATTTATGAGAAATTAATTAATAAGTAATTAAGGATTAATGTAATTAATTATAGTTAATTAATTTGAGAAGTAATTAAAGATTAATTACTATTTTTGGTTAACAATAATTAATTTGTGTAATTAATTAAAGATAATTACTTGAATGTAATTGAAGGATAATTAATCCAGGGTGATTAATCAAGATGGATAATTAAGGGATGATTAATTAATTGGTTGGAAATTAATTAAAGTCAAATGAAGGAATCTTAGTGGTTGAGGTTAGTAATTCAATTAGAAGTGATTAAATTTGTTTTGGAAGTGATCAAGTTTGCTTATGGATATTGTGGTTACCTATCAATGATGAATTGTTGTGTTAAGGAACATCCTGTATTTAAAGTTTGAATTGTATTTCTTTTGGATAAATTGGGTTAGGATGACGTGAGACTCGAAGAGACCGGGGTCAAGTATTAGAAAATACCCGAAGCCACTTCGAATTTTTATAAATTGATATGTGAAATCAATAGGCTGGAATGAAATGACTTAAGTGAATTAGACTATCTAATATAAATTTTGGTACTTAGAAAATTGACGTGTGAAATGAGTGATGTCTATAACAAATTGTGAAATTGTAAACTGATACGAGTTACCCCGGGTTTTATTTAAGTTGTATGCTTTGTATTCCATGATGGATGGGTTTACTCACGCTGGTTTCCAGCCTGATCCGAGTGTTACTTTTATGTAATGCTCGAGTCAGACCGAGTATTACAGATTTTCAGGTAAGGACGTTCTGGAGCACAGGAGGCGAGCTGGATGGAAAGAACGTATAGAGTGTTTCCGCTGTATTATATTGTTGTATATTTGAGATATGATGATTGTGTACATCCAGTGTTTGTATATATGTGTAACTCTGATGTATTATAAATGTATTTGACAGATACAGAATTCTTTTGTAAACTGTTATTATTTGATATTATATTTTGATCCGCTGCGGATGTGAGAATTTGTGTTGTGTTTTCCGTTTCTTCTTCTACTATCCCTTTCTTCTTTTCCTAACTATCTGGAATTTTCAGGATCGAAAATTCTGAGCCGTTACATATACGCATGCATACAAAACATGTAACATCAGCACATATATAAGTGGCATGTTAGCTTATAAATTTTATAACTTTAAAACTTGAGTTTTAAAAACACGGACTTTACTCATCGTAAGTATAACGGCCTAGAATTTCTGTCATTTGAAATTTGTATATTTAATTGATTTTAAATATTCACAAGTTAATTTTATGAGCCGAATAACTTATATTTCGAATATCTTGATTTAATAGGATAATTAAATTGTTAATATGGAATTGTATAAATAATTGAAATTTGGATTTGATGTGAATAAAAAAGATTAATAAAGTTGAATTAAAATATATTTGAATTAGAACGATGTTAGAGAACTTTTGAAATTGAATTAAAAGTTAACTTGTAAAGATTGAATATTTTAATATTTAATTAACATGTAAAAATAGTCATTTTTCATACAGTCTCAGATTTTGATGAAACTAGATTCATTGGATCCATAATCTTATATTATTGTAGGATTTCAATTTTCATGTCAATTGGATTTACGGTTTAGTCGTGCCAAGCTAAAACGTGTAAGAATTTATTTTAGTGAATTTTAAAGTTAAATAAGTAAATTCAAAAACATATTTTATAAAATCGAATTGGCTCTTGATATATATTTCATTATGTTTGGAATAGGGGTAAAACATTATAAACGCCAGGCTGCATGTTCTGTTTGGAGTTCGAAAAAAATTTGGATGAATAGTCTTGCGAAATTTTCAATAAAAGGACTTCGATTTTTCTATTTTATAATAACCCTACCTAGGGTTACAGCCGCCGTTCGTTGTTTCCAATGGCCGACATTGTCCAAAATTATTCTCTTTATCTCTCTTGATCCAAACACTTTTAGCCGTCGATTTGTAAATGAAATTTGTAGAGAGTGATGAGATCTTTCAATCCATATAGCTGTAATCGAAAAAGAGGTGACGGATCAACGACAATTCATGCTCAAAGCCGTGTGTTCAAGCATGCTTTTCCATGCGACAGAGGAGACCGAGCTTCACGTGCTCATGATAGAGGGTAGACTGGAGCAAGGCCTGTCGATTTGTGGTACTTGATCGTTGTATAAGGGAACAAGGTGGTCACTTAATTGGAATGTCGTCGACGGCTATGGGTTTAAACACACGGGTTTGAACATTGAGGAAGAAGCAATGATATGCGGCCATGATTTGCTTTGGGGAATGAACGGTAAAGATTGAGTAGTTTTTAAAATATGTAAAAAAAATTGTAATTTATATATATTAATTCGTATAAACTTTGAAAGTGCATAACTTCTTCATACGAGGTCTGTTTTTGACGAAACAAGTTGCGTTAGGTCCATATTGACGAGCACAACATTATAGAGCTGGTTTGGAGTTGACAAGAGCTAGTGTAAATTTTGTATAAAATGAAATGGTTGTTTAATTTTATTCGGAATAAAACACTGCAACTACTATTGGAACCAAAGTGAGTACAACTCACTTTTTGTGTCTCACTGATATTTTTATATAAATGAGAATAAATTAATTTATGATGACTGATGAGGATGATATATGATATATTATTTGTATATTGATTGCTATTTGGATATATTCGTGCCTAATGGAGCAGATGAGACCCTATACGTTCCTGTGTATGAGCGGATGACCCTTTCTACGTGCATCTACCTTGAAGCAGACATTGTACATATTTTCTCAAATGTATATTTGTTGCAGGTGACAGATTAGAGGGATCCAACTGCATTCCTCACCCATATTGGTTTTATTTACAGATATTGTGATATATATTGTTATCATATGATATATGATGTTTAGGATGTCATGATTGATGTGATTGATGTATTTAGTGCAGTTACAGAATTGGGCCTATTTTTGGAATTTCAAAAATGTTAAAGTGATGATTTAATTTAAAAAGGATTTCCAAGTGATTTTGAAAATAGATGTTTTGTTAATTATTGAATTGTTAAGTAAATGAATTTACTATGAATAAATAAAAGTTATAATTTTAATATTATAAAAATTATGATTTTTGTGAAATATAATCAGAATGTGATTTTTGAAATATGAAGTTAACTATTTGGTTAAATAGTTTACATTGGGATTTTTGAATTTAGTATAGTTTATATATAAGAGTTATAAAATTGATATTTAAGAAATAAAAAATGATGGAATTATAAAGGAGTTTTATAAGCGTTAAAATGAAGTATAAAAGAATCTTATAAGTAAATAAGATTTATAGATTTATTAATCGACGAAGTTATAAAAGAATGAATCTGTAAATAAGAGATTTATAAGTAATTAACTTATAATTGGATTTTGGCATATAAATGAGGTAAATTGAGTTTGATAAGTTAAAATATATAAGTGTATTAAAGGGATATTATTCACGATTTTGGATATTGGATAATCCTCTAATAAATATGTAGAAGTAATGAATGTGGTAAAGGAGATATATTCATGATTTTGGATAGTGAATTATCCTTTAAATTAAATGTGCGATAATAATTTGCTTAGAGGATTATACTCATGATTTTTGACAGTGAATAATATTTAAATTAAATAAACGTTTTGAGAAGTGTTATTTAAATTGAATTTAAACGATTTGAAGATATTTTAAAATGTGTTAAGTATCGAACATAGAGAATTCCACATTCATTGTTGAAATGGACGTTTTGAGAAGTACGGAATTGATGGAATATAACATTGCTGTTATAGTAAATGATTTTTGAAAAGTAATGTTTTTTTATAACATATGAGATTTATATATCTAACTTATTTTTGAATCCCTATACTGGTGATTTTGGTTGTTGTAACGATGTTTTAAGCAACATTTGTTTTGACCCAAATAAAATGTGTTTAAAGAGAATGTTTTTCCTTAAAGAGTAAAATATGTACTTTATCCTGATTTAAATATGTAATACTTTCTAAGTGTTGAAAATAAATAGATTTTTGAATTACTTATTATTAAATAAGTATATGGAAATGTTTTCCCACATAGAATATTGAAATGTTTTGAGAAATATATATTTTTAAAGATAATTTGGAATGAATTTTTGGCAAGTGATTTAATTAATAAAAGATTAATTAAAAGGGCCTAGTGATTGCATATGATGCTAAGTATTTGTTCGTTTTCTTTGATAGTTAAATAACCGACTATCAAATTTGGCCATTTTAGTTCCTCGACTTGATGTGGAAAGTATTTAGTCATACACTTAGTACGTAGCCTTCTATATAGGCTTGATTATCATTTGTGTTGGGGATGTTGATTCGTGTAGTGCGGAGTATTACTCCAATCTATCGAGCTTCCTTCTTGGCCGAAGGATAGCAAGTTGAAAGTTGTAGATGCGATAAGTCTATAAAACTTAGTTTCTGTGTGAGATTGAGAAACACTTTTGCGTTGTTGTTACGAAGAGACCGGGATCAGATTTATCTAAAAACTACTTAGGACCAAAATTTATACGGCGATTGTGTAGGTTAGTTATAATGATATTGATATTCAGGATTTTCATAGTGGAGGACTGCTTGTTGATCATTTGAGGTTAAAATGCCAATATACATCCAGTAGTAGTATCTTCATTATGAAATATCCAATGCAACGACTATTTTCCACTAATCCTAGGGATTTTTCGACAGGGTGTGGTAGGAAAGTACCTTCGGTTTGTCTTGTTCATGGACAATGTATGGATGTTTGTCTGACATTGCATTTCTAAAGATTACGTACATTGGCTTTTACAAATGTACATCAGTCATGGCGGAGAAGGCAACTTCTCTTAGCTTAACACCCTCCTTGAGACGTATGAGCTTAAGGGTTGTAATTTGTGGAAGGAAATTAATAGTCAATGAAAATGGCCGTGCGGCATTCTAAGTGATGTGATATGTGATATGTGAAAGGTAATCATTACCTCAGGCCCCATCAACCGAAAATGACCAAAATAGGGTTTGATGCGTTAAGGCTAAGTGGGTCGCTCCTAAGTAGGATATGATTATCCTCTTCTAGATATATCTTTACATGCTATGACGTCGTGTATCTGATTATTGTGGTTTGTGTGCTTAGAGGGTCCGCGGAAAAGGTCGATAACGACCAAAGGATGACATATTCGGTGCCACATAGTTATAAAGGTGAGCCGGTCTTGTGTCGGTAGAGGAACTTTGTGATCGTTTCTCGGGACATCCATCTAGCGGTGTACCCATTGAAAGGTAGTCCCTTCACTTGGTCATTTGTATGGAAATCCAAACTCCACTACATGCCTACCATTTTGATTGTATTACCCATTTTGGGCTATTTGCTGGAATTTAATCAATCTAGAAATTTCGACTATGATTAATATTATTTATGCAATAGACACTATTATAACATAAGAGGATTTGATATGAAATGTTTTAGTTATCGTAAGGTAAGATCATGTCCATGTTTATGTGTGGGTGTGTTTTACGAGATAATTTTGTTTTGATAAAGGAAAAGTTTAGTAATTTAATAAATTCAGTTGTGTGTTTCTCACGCTGGTTTACCAGACTGATCCGGGCATTCTTTCCTTTCAATGCTCGGATCAGACCGAGTATATTTACAGGTTGAGATTTGATGCTTTGAGGTTTCAGCAGGAGAGATGAAGATCTTCATTTTCGTATAAACGTTTCTATTTTGATTATTCGCTGCTTAGTTGTTTATATTATCAGCAATTGTGAGGACAGGTTATTATAACTGTCCAGGTTGATAACTATTGATTGATTATTGAACTCTGATTGATGTACATATATATACAGTTTCTGTTTTGTAAAGATCATTGATATGATATTATATGTTTTCGACTACGATGTGAGATTCTGTATTGTTCCATTTTATTTTCTCTTCTCTCTTTCTTCTCTTCTCTTCTACTCTCCTCTTTTCTATCTCCTGATTTTCTGTCGATCTGTGCTTTTTGGGTCGGACATGCATCGTTTATTGTCGATGCAAATGGTATGGATTTGTGGGTCGTCACAGTAATTTATATAAATCAAAATAAAATTCCACCGAACTTGGCTAAAACACTAGCGAACCAACTTAGCTTGATAATATGATTTATGTTACCTTCTATGGTGTAAATGGGCTTAGCCTAGGGCATGCTTAGGCTCGGGCCAAGGTGTTTTTAAGGCGTAAGGGTTTGCTTTGTGAAGAGAAGAGGATTGGAAAGTGTTTAGTTTTATTTTTTACATTATTTTCTCTATCATTTCTCTTGGAATTTGAAAATGGAAGTCATTCAAATGCATGAAGATATGATGAGGGTTTCGACATGAGAATGTAAATGAAAACAAAGAAGAGGATGTACGAATGAGAGGGTTATTTATAGGCTTAGGAATTTATTAAAATATGGAAAGTGACTTAATAAAATAATACATGCATGCATGCATGCATGCATGCACCATACCTCCTCTCCCTCACAAATACACATTACCCTCCCCCTCCTAGGCCATGTTGTAGGGTACTTACGGTATAACAAAGGATTTGTGTATGTGTGTATAAGTGCGTTTATGTGTATATGTATGTCCTTCATAACATAATTTATCACATTCATTTTTATGTTTAATTAAATATGTGTCGGTATGTAAATTAGAGTATTTTATTATGATTAATCCTATCATATATATGCGTGTGTGTGCATGATGCACCAAGTGTGCACAACGTTTCCAACTACTTTCGAGTGTCGAAAAGTTGAAATTTCCAAAAACATTCTTCGGCCACATTTTCTATTTTTCTATGAACCATCTATATTCGTAAACAAATTTGAAAACTATTTTATCATCATTATTAAATAATTAAATTAGGTTTATTAGCTAATAAAAATCCATTTATTGGTTGTATAAAATATGTTTACATAGCATATTTCAATAAGGTCAAATTCTGGGTCGTTACAAATCTATTTTACCATCATTTATTATTATTTAAAAGAGTTATATTTTAATTATAAAACCTATTATTTGAATATCTAAAATTTATTAAATATTCACAAATCAAGGCGGTAAAATTCCTGATTGTTACACTCTTCCCCTATTAAAATAATGTTGTCCCTGAAATTGTACCCCAACCATAATTCCTAGAATCTTTTAAACTATTCATCAGTTCGTGTGATGTACATAAATCATTTCTATGTAAAATCTAATTTAATCACCCATTCGAACACATAACTTCAAACCTGAACTAGTATCATCCACTTGACTTCTTAGTGCAGACTTTGATCAAGCTTCTTAGTTACAACCCTCTGTTCTCCTTGCATAACCATAAACTATGATATGCAACTTTTGATTCCACGTAATAACCCTCACCAACGCTTGGCATCGAAAAATCGAGTGATAAATCCTTGTTCAAAATGGTGTAAAACACCTTCACTCGTGTATTCGAATCTAGGATTGAGAACTATGTAAAAAGGAGGAATCATTTCATACAACCTGCGTATTGATCTAACAATTCTTGCTATCTAACTACTTTCTGCCCTCCCACCAAGTTTCATGAGAATCATTTTTTAAATTTATTAACTTATATAATGCTCTTCTACCTCCTAGGAGTATATAAAAACATCTTGTTTTTCATTCTATTTAATTTTAACTATTAGATGTAGGCCAAAAATAATTTGGGTCTTGAAACTAAGTCGGCCAAATCAACCTCTTTCCCCTAATTTGTTTGGTAAGTTGCTAAGAATAGTAGGATACTGGTATCCAAAATTTCCATCCTAGATTCTACTTTTCCCTAGACACTACTAAGGTAAAAATTGTCTATTAGCTGGCTTAATGACATCCAATAATTCTTCACATTCTAGATATTGAAATCAGAAGATACAGTTTAAATAAAAAAAGTCTAACAAACTACCTTATTAAATTTAACCTAATCAAAACTTCATTTATTAATCCACCTTCAAAATATCCTTTTGTTTTGAAAACTATTCCTTTTAAGGGATCCAAGAACACAATACCCAGGTTTATTTCAAAAACCTTTTGAAAACATATATATAGCCCCAGTAACTCCAAAATAATGTCAAGGAACTGGGTGCTAATAATATCATGTACCTCTTTACTAAGAAGTGGAATATTCAAGAGGGGGATTTTCCATCAGAAGATATCTCTTAACCATTTTTAATTATTTCCAAGACACTAAGACTAGTTAATAAAAATATTCCTTCTTTTCCAAATTTCTTCTTTAAAAGGTACTATTTATAGACAAATATATTCAACAAAGTCATCCACTTTCTTTGGATTCAGTCAGATTTGAACTCGTCTTGATTGTACAATGACAAAGAGAATAATTTACCAAGTGCATCATAATATATGCCTAAGAAAACATTCGATTTGTCACTTAAAAGATTATCCTAATCATCACAAAATAGATCGAAAGTTATTCCCAAACTATCTAAAGGAAACCTTACTCTCAAACTTTATTTTAAAATGTCTATATCTTAGAATATTTTTAAGAATGAGTACTACTATTTTCAAACATCATTTGACACTTTATCAAAGCCACTGGGATTTAATGCTCTAAAAAAATTCATTTTTAAAACGCATTTAATAGTCCTGATTTGTAAAATTATCTCTCTCAATTTACCTTATAAAATCATCTAGGAACTTTTCTTATTAATAAATAACTTTATTCAATTTTATCCCTATATATCGTCGAATGGCTTATAGTCAAACTCTGAAATTTAATTCACAAGGTGTTCGATTCAATGTTCCTACAAATTCTATCTACCCAACCCTGATGGAAAAAAGGAAATTGATTATTAAATTTGACAATAGTCACTGCTCAAAACTTCTCGAGTATGACTAGTTAAACCATAAATGCTAGTAATTTAATATTATTGATTCCTAACCCACTCACCTTATATATACAACATAGATTTTGAAAACCATCCTTTTTTGTACATAGAAAATATATTTCTAGGTAAAATAATTTAATTTACTAAATTCAAAATAATATTACGTTGATTGGACTTGTTCAAGTGTTTAGTAAATCCCTATCTACACATCGACTACAATTTATAAGCCACTCAACAGATCCAACAACACAATATAGGATATAATCACTAACAAATACGCATTCATATATATATATATATATATATATATATATATATATATATATATATATATATTACACTCGGACTCACTCTAGGTAACTACTGACCGTATCAATTTAGCCTCATCAAAGCCTAGGTGTTGCTTTGATACCAAAATTTAATGAATCATCTTACCTACTCCGAAAGATGGGTCATTAAGGGTAAAAGAAAATGAAAGAGAAGAACAAAAGGAACTAAACAAGATATATGCTCACAACACAATGGAACAATATACATTACTCAACATAATATATTATAAAGCCATTTCAAAACATTGCATCAGAGTCATACTAATACAAATTCTACTCTAGGACAGTTGTAACAGCCTGTCCCTATTTAACGGATATCATATACTTATAATACAGCGGAAAACAAGAAAATTAACCAATCATTAATGAAGCCACCTGCAAGATGAATCTACGGAAACACCTGAACAACTTAGCTGAACATTCTAATATCAATGCCAAAGAGTTAAAATAAACTCTAGATTAAGCATGGGTCTGGTGTGAGCAAAGCATAAGTCTTTAATTTTATTAAAAACCGTTAAGTCAAAGGTCTCTCGTAAGACCACGCCACATGCTAATACGAATGGGTTTTTACCTTATGATAATCAAAATATTTGTATATAAAATCCAATGATATTATAATAATGTCTAAGTTTTTCAAGTAAATATCTAACATAGCCAAAATTGTTATATTAATTAAATTCCAACATGATAGGTATATAACTAAGACCAAAGGCACTTATTAGGAAATGAATTCCATACAATGACTGGACTACAAGGGTACCACTAGTTACCGTGCATCTCTAGATAAAATAACACCAAGGACCACACCAGGATCCCCTGCCAACAGACAACCGACCTACCACCTAACTAGTAGTACCAAATATGATCACCCATTAGTTATTGGGCCCCGAAGCATACAAATGGGAGATAGTATCGACTCCAGATAGGGATGATCCTACCCTAATTAGGAACGACCCACTTAGCCCTATTGCATCTCTCATATTTTAGTCATTCTCAATTGATAAGGCTTGAAGCTCCGTTTCACCTTTTATATACAACTTTCTACTTGGAATGATGACACTACCCTCCAAGCAAAAATGTAATGCCAACATTCTTCTGTACATGTTGTTCAAGATATGGACAAACCAAAGGTACTACTGTGACGCCCTACCCCGAGACACACACTAACAAAGAGTATTACTAGGTAATACCGTCTGCTAGTGCAGAGAATAGGGCTATTTAGGAGCGACCATCCATAGCTTTTTCTTAAACATGTATTGAATATGTCGATTGGGTGCTTAATTTTTTTTTCATATATCTTTCTCAACATACTCAATATACGCTTAATACAAAACTACGGTGGCTGACGGATCTATCAGAATAAAATATAACAACAAATATAATAGATCATAGAACATTAGTCAAATATATATATACATATACACAAATACATCATAATACAATACAATGTGATACAACACTAGTGGTACATAAACCAAAATATATACATTGGTGAAGTTAATGCACTTGGTAGATTCGAAACGGTGGAGGTGCAAAAAGTCACAGCGAGGATACAATGAGGATATAGAAGGATATAGCGGATGGTTCTAAAATAGCATATAAAGCTCGTACTTAATGTTTTTACATATATAGAAATGTTAGTTAAATGAAAAATTATCATTAAATTGAATTATAAATAATACATAGATAATTTTAAATAAAAATATGTGCGAATATACTTTAAATAAACGAAAAACTGTTATATAACATAATGGAATTTGGTAGAAAATTTGAGTATTTTCATTTCTTAAAATATATTAAAAATTAAATCAAATAAATTAGTTTCATAATTTTATAATGTATAAACGCAATTTTTCAATTCATTTTATTAAAAAAGATATAGCGGGAATAGCGGAATATAGCGGAAATAACGGGATATAGCGGAAATAGCGGGGATTAAAGCGAAAAGGCTATATTCTGGGGCTATATGGAAAAATCATAGCTGTAGAAATCCGCTAGAAGATATAGCCTGGCTGTAGCGGGGTAATAACGGGGCATTAACTACACAGGTCAAGGGTGATTGTTTAATTTAGTTTAGTTTGTTTGTTTAATAGTAAGTGCAATTTGATTGTTATAATAATTATTCACACTTTCTGATAATATTGTACTCAATTCACAAGTGCGTTATGGAAAACCAAGCAAACACTATAGAGATCATACGTTTATTACAAACTATTGAAAACCAAAGTTTGGACCGAAACCGAAACAAAACTGAAACTTTCGAAATTTACGAAATCATCCGAAACTGACAAAATTTCAAATGGATGAAATCGAGACCAAAACCGAGTTCTCTAACCATGAAATAAATTCACCAAAGCATCATACTACTATAACGTAGAGTGTATATATAAAATAGAGAAATTGAAAAGGAAGCTATGTTATACTATTCTGATTTATATAATGGTAGTGTAACTTCAAATTTCCATATTTCCAATGCAAAGCTACTATAAACTCTAAAGAACAGGATTATCTACACTCAGATCGATTACTATGGATGAAACTAAAGCTGCAGGTTTTTCAGTACATGACGATTAGAGTCCTGGTCCAGATGGTATAAATTTAAAATTCATGTAGCTACATTGGGAAGTTATTAAAACTAATCTTCTATAGGCTATTACGGATATTTTTGCTTCTACAAGGCTATCAAAAGGTACAAACAATACTTTTATATCCCTTATCCAAAAAAATGATAGACCATCAAACATTACATAATGTAGACCTATTTCATTTTGTAACATATAATACAGGGTTTTGAGTAAAGTTTTATGTAACAGATTAAAACTGTTTTTGCATCATCTCGTTTCCCAAATCCAAACCTTTTATTGGTGGAGGTTTTATGAGAAAAGCTTAGATAGTACAATCAAACCCAAAATTGGTCTAAATATAGTTCAACATGATAAAAACTGCAGGAAAATGTCATTTTGTTCATTCAGAGAGCATACCAACAGACTAGATACAAAGGACAGCAACTGAAAATGGGCATTAAATGTGGAGCCAATCAGTGTTCCATGTGAGCAACAGGTACTAGATATAGAGCACCTTATTTTGAATGCTGATATAATAAATATATATGGACTTTCTTTAGAATAAAGCTTATACCTGATTCCCTGAAAGTTCAAGTAAATTTGAAGATGAGGCAAACGACCTCCTCCACTATTTTGAACAAAGGAATAGGATCCAAGATATAGCTTTCACCGTGAACACAGCTTCACTACGTTGTATCTGGTATGAATGGAATTGTAGGATTTTCAAAGGACAGAAGATGAATAAGATACAGAGATCAAAAGTTATAGTCAAAGAACTGGTTTACCTCGTTGGCAGAAACAACAGTAGAATGAGACGCACTAACAAATTGGTGGAGATTTCGAGGCGTTGGGATATTGGCTTAGTAGACACAGGATGATGGCGGCTATGGTTTTCTTGGTGCGATGAAATAAAAAGAACCGAACGGAGTGTGACTTCGACTTTATTATGGTCGAGCGGGTCGGGTTGGTCTGAGTATTTTGACCTCATACTGTACTTACCGTATCTGATAGGCTGCTATCACACAGCAGTATTTCTAGTGTATTTTTCAACGTATATGAGTGTTTTTTATTTGGATATTCATATTTTTTTTGAGTATGAGAATATTACATGTGCTCTTTTGGCATACAAGGTATTGGGATTTGTGAGGTTTTAATGAGGCATTCTATTAAAATATATATAACTGGCTTGGTTATGAGAGTGCCTATTTTCAAAAAAAAAATTAATTTTTGTATTAAATAAAATAACTTTCTCCTTTAAAAATTAAAATATATTTTAAATAAGTCAAAATAATTTGAATTCAAACTAATATCTAAAATATCCAATATCTTGACTCGGTAAACTAATTTGAATTTCAAATTTGGATCTATAGAATACAAAATAAAATATCATTTAATTATTTTTGAAATATATATACATATTTTATAAAATAATTATTTTGCTGAAACATTTTTTAATTATTTAAAATTTCATAATAAAATAAAGTATACATTATGGTAATAAATATACATATTGTCTAATTAGTTCTTTTCGGCCGTAAAATTGTCTTTTCAATTAAATCGAAAATTAACCATTTCATTTTATAATATAGGCATACATTAATACACACACAAATATATATTTGAATATTTATATATGAATCATGTGAGTATGAATTTAAAACATTAAATGTAACATATTAATATATATATATATATATATATTAAAAGTTTATGCGGCAAATTTCTTTTAAATCTGAAAAATTATTTAGATATATAATTTATTTTAAAAAAATTTAAAATATATTAAATATGCATAAATGAAATATAAATAACAAACAACAATTTTACATAGTTAAAAATTTGTAATAATGTTCAACATTTATGAAATATACATATTAAAATAAAGCATGGACGAAAATTAAAATATATTCTTTTTCATAAATCTAAATAACAATATGATTATCATGACTCGATTAGCAAGATTAAATACATATGAAACAAGAGACAGCTAATGCATGTATAAAATTGTTATATATACTATCTACTACATGAAAAGTATAATATAAATGTAAATAAGATATTATCCTCAAGTATGTTGGGTTTAAACATACTGATGGGTCTCCTAGATTCACCAGGAATCAATCTTCTAAGTTGTAATGCCTAGAGTACGATACTTTTATTTAATTTGACACGTTTGAAAATTTTCCACCAAAAAAGGGGAAGGGAGATCATGGCCATGGGAAAGGAGGGAGCAACGAATGAGCGATAGGTTTATTTTAATAGAGAAAGAGTAGAGACAAGTTCTCATTCTTTTACCATATCTTTGTTTACCAATTCCAGATCATATCCAAAATTCAAAAACATCATCTCCCTTCTTCTTTCTTAGGCCAATCGTAACATGGTCTATATGGATTATAAAATACTCTATGCCCATTGGGTAATTAACATCACTTATCGTATTTAAATGTGTATCATTATCGTGTATCGACATGTACATACATAATTTTATATACGTGCCTAGTTAGTTACCGGTGGCACCTAAAAATTACTTATAGCACCAAATGCATCCAATAACTAAATAATTAATGTTTCAAAATCATCGATTAATCTAAATAGTTTATAACAATTTGTAAATCAATTAGATCATGTGGTGCTTTGGAGAAATCACCAGTACGGTTATGCGACTTGCAGGTGTAAATTCAATCGGCGACAACATCGATCTTTTTGGTTATTAACATTCACTAGTCCCCTTATTTAGTGGACTGACAGTTTAGCTGAAATTATTGCTTATACAACTTTATCGATAAAATCCATTCTACAATTTAAACAGTACGTTTTAATAATGATTATCTGCATCATTTCTCATTGTCGACACTATATCACTTTGAGATTTATGGAATTAGATTTTTGTCGATATTCCATTATCATCCACATTTAACTCGATTAGCCATTAACAATGTCTTTGGTTAGCATTTATTATTAACAGTACTTCTCTGAGCAAAAATTTAATATGAGTTGACTATAGTAATCATGATGCTAACCTCATACAACTAATAAGATGAATTATGTATTAAACAGTGTTTCATTTCTAATGCTTTCAATTCAGACCCAATTATAGTTGCTTGATATTCACTATAATGTTATTTAACAATAGCCAAAGTGGAGTGTTTGCATTGAAGTTCAATACTCAATTTGAGAGAACGATGTAACATCATCACTTCGAGATTTTCGGTTTGACCTAGTCGTTACTAACCAATAAAGAAACTCTCATATGAGTCATTCTATAGTTATTGGATAATTATCGGTACGTAACATCTTGATGCTCCTTACAGTCATGATTAATACAGTGCCAAGTATTTAGAGAGCGCTACATGCACTGGTCTCAACAGATGTATCGATTCCTTTCTCAAAATATCTTGACTGAGGATATTTAAAATAATGTGTTATCTTATATTATGATAATTTTCTCATGTGTGGTTACAAAGCTTGTAATGATTATCAATAGCGCATCTTTTAAGAATTTTCTATTTTATTACACTTTAAATTTGTTCATTTAATTAATTACATGGTAAAACAAAAATTGGATACCTTCATTACCAAAAAGAATGCTTATATAGTTATGTATATGTAACAATTTGCGTAATTACTCTCGTTCATATCCCTCTCTCATAATAAGATGATAAGGCATAACTAAAAAGGCTTACTAATACACATATAAGGTTAAAATGCATTTTCTTTAATGAAATGGGATGTGGGATAGAAATGCAAGTCTAAAACTCATGTTCACTTAACCAACCTGTCAAGAGAATTGTCTAACCGCTCCTTTCATTCTATAACTCATTTATAAACTATCTAAATAAACTTTAACACTGCTCTCAAAACCCTAAGCTGAGGAAATCAAGTTTTCCCACACTTTTTTAAGAGAAAAACAACAGTGCAAGTGCTTCTAACTAGTCCTAACAACCTAATATCAATTGGTATTGCTACAAAATTTGGATTATACACTTTTTATTTGCTTAATAAAAGTAAGGATAAGGTGTAGAATCGAGTCATTAGAAGTAAATGAAGAAGGGATCCAAGCTTCTAAAGGGAAATTGTGAGTTAGAACTTTGATTTATGTTCTTGCATGTTTCCTGTGACGATTTTATGTGTTACATACGATAAATTGATACATGTGTATGATTGAATGTCGAGTTATGACATAGATTATTGTAACTTCGTTTCTTTATTTTGATAAAAAATGTGCAAAATCTTTCTTAAAAAACCACCAAATTCGTAAACCAAATGACATGATCATGATAGATGCCTTACATATGTTGTAGTACTCTCTAAAGTAGCTCTACACGTGTCCGAATTTTGTCTAGCGGATCAATTGGGATTTTTTATGGAGCAAATGCTTGAGAATTTTGCACTACTAGTCGGTTGGTGGTATCTCGATTGGTTAACTAGTCATGGCTGAACTAGGCCAGTAAGCTCCAAGAAAGAGTCATATTGATTTTTAATTTTGAAATTTTTTATATTAAATTAATATTAAAAATGTAAGGTGCTTTCTAAAGTAATATGCTTGTGTTTTATATATTTATAATTATTTTCATATTTATCTAAGTTATAAATAAAGATTTCAGTGTGCGTGCATGTGTGTATTAAAGAGGAATTACTTTTGAAAAGAAAATAAATGGTTTAAAAGTGACCTTAGAAATATTAGTAAACTAAAATACTTTCAATATTTATTTTATTTGTAAATCATGTAATATGAAGATGTGCTAAAGCATGTAAGTGGTATTCGTACATATGTCTTATGATCACCGTTATATAAATACTTCTAGGCGTCCAACTACGCTTCACCTAGAAGCTAGGCAAGGCATACTGCTAAGTGATTTGCTTAGGCTCACCTAAACATGGTTTTGCCTCATGAAATGATGTAAACAAATATTTAGGCACCAGTTAAACATTATTCAAGGTTCAATGTCATATACAAGCATCAAATTGCTATTTTTAGGCACCGGAAAGGTGGCTAGGATATGAGGTCGATAACCGCAGTATATTACGGACGAACGGAGATTACATGTTACTGATATTGTCGAGATTAAGCAAGAAGTGTTAGTAGAAGTCATCATTCAAGACTTATGACACATCTTGCGGTTACTAACATGTATCAGGATATAAAGCATACTTTTTGGTTGGAAGGCATGAAATGGGATGTTTCCATATTTATGAGTAGGTGTTCTAACTATGAACCAGTCAAAGGCAACCATCGGTAGATAGCTGGACTGCTTCGTCCACTTAATATTCCAAAGTGGAAGTAGGAATATTTATCTATGGACTTTATAGACGGGCTACCTAGGTTGAGGAAAAGTGAAAATCATTTGGGTTATAGTGGATCAACCTACCAAGAGTGCACAGTCTTAACGTTGAAGACAACAAGGACAGCTACGAGTTTAGCCAAGTTGTATCTTAAGGAGATTAACAGACTTCATGGAGTTCTTTGTGGTAGTGTGAGCGATAAAGATCCAATATTCACTAGCCAGCTCTACAATGGGTTATATGATGCGTTGTAGATGGAGCTGTGGTTGAGCACAACTTACCATCCATAGACTGATGGGCAGAGGGAAAGGGTGAGCCGCATCTTAAAGGAATTGCTTTGGAATTTTACGTTAGACTTTGGTAGTTATTGAGAAGAGCACTTACCTCTTGCTGAGTTTTCATATAATAACATTTACTAAGCCATCATCAAAATGTCAAACTTTTAAGCATTGTATGGGCCTTGAAAATCTCCATTATGTTGAGTGGAACCTGGAGATCATTTAATTCTTGGGATAAATATGATTCGAAAGGCATCTGACAACGTAACAAGGATTCGAAAACGTATAATGGAAGCGCAAAATCGGCAAAAGATTTATGCAGATGAGAAGCTCAAGGATATAGAGTTCTCAGTTAGTGAGTTTTCGTGTATCGGCTACGGTACATGTTGTATTAGGGTAGTATAATGTAACAACCTAGAATTTTTAATGTTTAGAATAGGGAATATTTAATTTATTTAAATATTCAAATCTAATTCATAGTTAATAAATATTAAGAAAATAATTTTGTTTATAGAAATGACTCTATTTTTATTGCAGTATTTTTAATTTAATTTATTTGATTTCTCCAAAAAATATTAATTTGGAAAGTAACTAAATTGTCATTTGATGATTTTTGGGCAAACAATGATATTTTTTAATTTTACAAAATAAGATAACCAATATATATTACTATTGTTTTGATATCATGTCGCATTTTTGTGCACGATCATAATTTTGTTTTGTCATTCACAACTCGTACGCGAACAAATTGCTATGTAGCAAGATAACAAAAATTGTATAATAAACCAAACATCATACCCTAAGACAATTCAACACTTTTAGACTTCTCACTCTTCCCTCTTCTTGTACTTTCTGGCAAACCAAATCAAATGTAAATCCAATTTATTCACAAATCAATATAAATTCATATACTTAACTAAAAATTGCAAAACAAGAATCTTTGGATCCATATAGTAGAGACTAGAAATCTATGTGCTTATGGCTGGTTGCGGCAGTGTTTGGTGATTGTTGACGTAAATATAGTGAGCTAGAGTTTCGCTCTTTTTGAGATTTAGGTGGAGTTAAGGCATGGCATTGATAGATTTGGGTTTGTGGCATAGAGGAGAACATGTGGAAGGATTTTGGGATGGTGTGGGCTCTAGGGGAAGATGTGTGACATTCGCACATGCATCAGGAGAAGCGCTAGGTTTCTTTTCAGTGGAGGAAGTTGGAGGTGGAAACAAAGGCATGGTCGGCTCGAACTCATGAAGAGAAGCACGTTGGAAGAATTGACATATTGATTCATTGAGGATTAAGTAAGGGAGAGAAGAAAGAAAGTTCAGCAATGGTGGTGGAGGTGCACAATGTGCATGAATTCATTTTGGGGGGAAGAAGATGTTTTGGTTTGGGGTAATTAAAATTTGAAAGCAGTTTGTTTGGTTAATTATATTCTAAATCTCAAAATCTTATAAAAATCGTACCTTCTCCATACGAGGTCTAATCGAGAAGCGGTCTTTTGCATTGCACTCGTAGGATCGATATCAACGCGCTAGAACTAGCTTCGTTGAATTTGGAGCAGGTGGAATTTAGGACTAAAATTGAACGCCATTCGATTTAGTTCAAACTGGAATGCTTAAGCATCAGCTAGAATTTCAATGAGTTGTCTCATATCCAAATGAATACTGTTACGATATATAGTAGAAAAAATTATTGTTTTGTGTTGAAATAATTTATTGGCTTGGTTTGATTAAATATCCGCTTTTAAAAAGCGATGACATATAAAATGAGATACATGGAATTTTGTAGACAATCCAGATTTCTCACCGTTATGATTTTTAATTCCAGTTATATATATATTGACTTGATTCCATTTATATACCTATTATATAGATTGTTAAATGTCAAAATTTGGTAGTTGTCCATATTAGTTGTGGCACTGATATATATATTAAAAGTTGAACCTTTTTAATGATAAAGTTAGTAATAGTATTGGTTAAGTGCTATAGCAGCTATTGGCCTCGTTAATATTTTGAGATACTATTAATTGTTATTTTTAAATAGAAATGGTTTTGATTTGGAAAATGATTTTTAAGTCTGACACTTTTTTGAATTTCTGAGATATTTTATTTAAAATGGGTTTTTGAACTTCTCTATTTGCTTCAACTTATTTTATTATTATCTTCTAATGTGTGTGTATTTATGTAGATGTTTTACAATTATTCGGGAAAGTATTTATCTTTATAGAAAAGTTATCATATTAATGGATGTTTATTTTAAAGGGTTTATATTTTATTTTAAAGTGATTTTGTGTTTTTAGAAGAAGGTAGAAAATTTTGGAATAAATATTTATGAAACATTTTATATGAGATGTTGTATAAAAGGATAGAATTATAATTGTTATTTTAAAATAAAAGAATAATTTTGTAAATGTTGTTTTCAAATAAAAAAGTGTATTGTAAATTTTATTTTAAAATAAAAGTATAGATTTATAAGTAATATTTTAAAAGGAAAATGATACCATTTTGAGGATTTGGATAATAAATCACATTTACGCATTTATAGTAATATATGAAATGATCGTTTTATGAAAGTAACCAGTCTTATTTAGAAAACGAAGATTTGTTTTAATATAAAAGGAGTTTTATAAATATAGCTAGAGATTTATAAAGAATTTTATAATTATGTTTTGAGATTTATAGAAAAAAGTTTTATAAATAAAAAGAAAAGGAGTTTTACAAAAAGAGATTTATAAATATATTAGGAGATTTATAAAAGGAGTTTTATAAATGATATTTTATTAAAGAGTTTGTAAATATAAAAGAGTTTTATAAATAGAAAGGAGATTTATAAGGAACTTCATGGAAGGTTTATGAAGAGAATTTCTATAGATAGAATGAGACCTAATCTCCATAAACGATCAATTCAAATTTTCGAGGTATTGAAACTTGTCTCTATCTTGAGAATTATGAATGTACACCGAGGTAAGGATGGGTTCCTAACTAATCCCGTTTCATTGTTAATTGAGAAATAATAGAGTTTGAAATCGGGAAGTGGTGATAAGTATATTTAGTGTAATTTCTATGTGATATATTGGTTACACTAAAAGAAAAGAGTTTTAGGGTTTATTATTATCATTATTTTAAATGACATTTATGTTTACCCGATTAAGTATGGTTTTGTAAAATGAAATCTTTCTTAAGATTTGTGAATATACTTATACCGTTGAGATAAGTATACGAGTATATTTTTTAAGTATTGAAAATGTAGTGTTTCATCAATATACTTATACTATTGATATATAAGTATATGAAAAAAATTCTAAGCTTTGAATGTTCATTTTTTTTTAGTATACTTATGCAGTTGAGATAAGTATATCAATATTTTTTAAGTATTAAAAGAGTAGAAAAGATTTGTGAATATATCTTCATAAATGTATTTTGATACAAGTATTTACAAAGTGGTTATAATTAATGAAAGAATTAATTAAAGAGGATTAATGGTGGCTTATGTGCTTACCCAATGTTATTATCCTTTTGGAATTAAACCTCTGGTCGAATTTTTTGTTATTTGATAGTTAAATAACCGACTATCAAATCTTGGCCAGTTTTGAACAATTGTCGTCAATTCTGGGAGACTAGGATCAGATGTATTATTTGAAAACCATTTTGAACCATCATATGTGTTCGAATAAGAGACATATTGAAGATGATCAAAGATGGAGTTCTTTGAAGTGCATGGGCTACTTACTACTAATCCTAAGATGTAGTAGAAGTAGTGCCATTGGTTTTTTAGGCACAAAACAACTTGTATGGATGAATGTTGGCGCTGCATTATTACCTAAAGAGTAGTGTTGGCATTCTAAGTGGGATTTTCTATAAAGGTAAAATTTAGCCTCAAACCTCACAATTGGGAATGACAAAATTAGAGGATATGCAGCATGGCTTTGTGGATCGCATCCAATAGGGTATGGGCATCATCCTTTTAGATCACTATTTATGGATTTGGTACGTGCATGAGAGCTCTCTCGAAAAGATTGCAAAGCAACCATGAGGTTGGCATATTCGGTACTATCTATTAAGGGATAGGCTGGCCCTGTGTTGGCAGTGGTCCATATGAGGCTCTTGGTACATTTTCTACCGGTGTACAGTGGCAAGCATTACCCCTATGCTTTGTCATTGTATGAAATCCATTCTCAAATACATGTCTTTATGGACTTACGATAATATCAAAAGATTTCTTATTAAATGGTTTGCTTATCATAAGCTAAAAAACTATCTATGTTTATATGTAGTGTGGTTTTATGAATTACTTTTATTATGAAAGGTTTTGCAATATTAAAATCCATATGATATGTGTTTCTCATGCAAATTTACCAAACTAATCGAGAAGTTATTTTCTTATAGTGCTTGGTGACATATCTTATTTTCAGATTCAGTTATGGAAGCTTTGTATATTCAAGAGTTGAATTAGATGCCTCCAAGATGTATTCATGTATATTTTATCTATGCTACATTTGTTGTTTGTATTTATCAGCAATTATGAGGATAGGTTGTTATAACTGTCCAGGTTGATGATAGATTAGTGTACTTTGATTTCTGTATTATTACATTTTTTGCTGAAAAGAACTATTGTATATTATATACTACTCTTCATGATGTTAGATTATATTATGTCTTTTCTTTCTTTTCCTCTGACAGTTTGTCTTTCTGACACTTGAAAGTTGGGCATAAGAATACCATGGATGTATTAGTATCGACTTTGAGTGTTAGAAAATAGATCCTTACACATGGTATTGGAGCTTAGGTTGACCGTATACTTAGGCTTTGGTGAGGTAGACTCGTTAGAGATGTGGTTAGTAACACGTTAGAATGAATTTGAGTGTATGTGTGAGGGTGTGAGTGAATATTTGTTAGCACTATAAAAAAAAATTATATTGGGTTGATAATTTCAATGATGACTGCAGCATCATCGGTGTTCATTTTCAAGTTTCAAAGTGATGGCTTACGACCATAATTGTTTTGTTTCATAGTGTTTTTGTAAAACGAATTTTGTTTAAAATTTAAAAAGTATGATTTGATATACAAAAGGAGATATGTATATTTTATCATTCTTATTGTTATTTCAAATAAGAGTTGAAACAAAAACTGGGTGTTTAATTCTTAAATTTCAATTAAGTTATTATATGCAGTCATGTATCCTATGCACTAGGATAGGTTGTTTTGTGTATCTCATTATGGTGCATTGTTTAGGTAATTTTCATTTGTTGAAAAAAATGGAATTTTCGATGATTTTGGACAGTCGAAAACTTCTGAGTCAGTTAAGGACTTGAAGATAAGTGTTCGGTGAAATTTTAAGAAAATAAGTTTTTGTAACTTAATAATTTTAGAAGATAGTAAGTCAAATTTTTTTTTAAATTTATTGCATATCTTGGTTAAGTACAAAAATCCAATATTGTATATACACACTTAGGATGTAGAAGAGTGTTATATGAATATGAACTTGAGTTATAAAATGTAAATAATCTTAAGAGAAGCTTTATGAAATGTTTCACAAATGATTTTAGTATTAAAGAAAATTTACTATAAGTAAAATGAATGTGATTTACAATGATAAATAATTGGTATAGTTAAGAAACCAGTGGAAAAAATATGTATGTTTTACGTAGATCATTTTATTCGCATAATTGTTTTTGGTCCAGATTCAAAGCACATGATTATGAGGTGATATACAGCGGTTCGAACAAGCATTTTTTACTGGATTATTAATTGAGAACTCTTAATAAGGATGATTTGAATATGAAGTTTTCCATCATAGTATATAACTATGTAAGAAGAACAAAGGTTTCTAATCAAGTAACCTGATCGCGGTCCACACTAGGGGTGTCGAGTTAGCGATACTAGTTCGAAAGTTAAATTTATGTGATCGAGCGAGTGATCAGAATTAATATTACATATAAATAACATATGTACATTGTACGAGATTTAATGTAATTATATTCTTTTAACGTTAGAAAATGCAAGTTATATGGTTAGATATTATTTGCAAGTGAGACACGGGTACATGGAAGCAAATGCTAGCTTGCTGCTTTTAGTTTCATGAGTAGAGTTTAATTGGTCGACTAAAAGATGCATGTATATGTTTTTGTCAATGATTCTATGCCCTGGATATGGGAGGCCGTTTTAGGATTTTGTATTTTCGTTGATTTGGGCCAGTTATGGCATGTTTTAATTAGTTTTTCCAAATCAAGCCGCGCAAAGGAGGTGCTACCAAAATTTTCCATAACTTTAGATTCTTTAGAGTTTAATAATTTATTTTTATTAATTATTATTTTAAGTTTAAGAATGATAAGTATTTAAAGCTTAAGGGTGAGAGGACGTTTTCCTTCCTTGAGGAATTTCGGGGACAAAATTCGTTTAAGATGGGAAGAATGTAACGACACAGAATTTTTAACATTTCGAAGATGGAATGTTTAATTATTTAAATATTCAAATTTGACTCATATTTAAGAAATAATAAGAAAATCAATTTTTAGTAAAGCAACTCGATTTTTATTGTGGTATTTTTAATTTTATTAATTTTTCCGTAAATTATAATTTGGAAAATAATTAAATTATTGTTTGACGATTTTTTGGAAGATGACCGTATTTTAGTGATTTTACATAATAAGATACCCACGTATATTATATTTTTTGAGATCGTGTCGCATTTTTGTACGCGATCGTATTTTTGTTTTGTGGTTCACTATCCGTATACGAATAGATTATTATGTAGCAAAATATCAAAAATTGAAAAATAAATCCAATAACAAACCCGAAGGCAATTCAACACTTTTATACATTTCTCTATTTGCCTCCTCTTTTACTTTCCACCATACCAAATCAAAGAAAATATAAATCCACTTTCTTCTAAAACCAATATAAATTCATATGTTTAACTAAAAATTGAAAAAAAAGAATCTTTCAATTTGTAAGAAGAGATCTACAAATCTATATGTTTATGGCTAGTTATGGTAGAGTTTGATGATGATTGACGTGAAAATAGTGAGCTAAGGTTTCTTTATTTGAGATTTTGGAGAGTTAGGCTTGGCATTGGTAGATTCGGGTTTGTGGTGTGAAGGAGTACGTGTGAAAGGATTTTGGGATGGTACAACTCTAAGGGAGACGTGCGACATTTGCATGTGCGTAATGAGAAGTGCCAGGTCCCTTTTCACATGGGGAAGTTGGAGGTGGAAACAAAGGCATAATAGGGTTCGACTCGCGAAGAGAAGCATGTTGGAAGAACGATGTATTGATTCATTGAAAATTAAGTACGAGAGTGGGGAAGGAAGGTTCGACAATGGTGGTGGAGATGCATAGTGTGCATGAATTCATTTTAGGGGAAAGAAGATGTTTTGGTTTGGGGTAATTTAAATTTGAAAGTAATTAGTTTAATCGAGATGCAATTGTGATGTGATCCAATCGAGACGTGATCTTTATGTTGCACTCATCGGAGTGATATCTACAAGTTGGAACTGGTTCCGTTGAATTTGAAGCAATTGGAATTTTGGGCTAAAATCGAACGTCATTTGATTTAATTCTAACCGGAATGCTTAAGCTTCAACTAGAATTTTGGTGAGTTATCTCACATATAAATGAATACTATTATGACATATAGTAGATAATATTATTGTTTTGTGTTAAAAATAATTTATTAGCTTGGTTTCGTTTAATATCCGCTTTTGAAAAGCAAATGACATATAAAGTGAGATACAGGGAATTTTGTCGTGAAATCTGAATGTCTCGCCATTGTGATTTTTAATTCCAGTTATATAAATGTTTATTTAATTCCATTTATATACATGTTATATAGATTATTAAACGTCAAAATTTGGTAGTTGGCTATAGTGGATGTGACATTGATATATGTTGAAAGTTGAAACTTTTTAATGTTAAAGATAGTAATAGCATTGGTTAAGTTCAATGGCAGCTGTTGGCGTCGTTAAAGTTTTTTGAAATACTATTAATTGTTTTTTTGATTTGGAAATGGACTCGATTCGAAAAAGTATTTTTGGATTCTACTCTTTTTGGAATTTCTGTGATATTTTTTAAATGGGTTTTTGAACTTCTCTATTTTACTTCAACTTTTTTTATTATTCTGTTCTGGTATATGTATATATGTGTAAATGTTTTAAAATTATTTTGGATAGTATTTATCTTTATAAAAAGGTTATTATACTAATGAATGTTCATTCTAAAGGAAATAAAAGGGGTTTATCTTTTATTTTGAAGTGACCTTTTTAAAAGAAGGTGGAAATATTTTGAAATAAATATTTGTGAAACATTTTATATGATGTTGTATGAAAGAATAGAATTTTAAATGTTATTTTAAAATAATAAGGTAGTTTTATAGCTGTTATTTTAAAATAAAAAATAGTTTTATAAATGTTATTTTAAAATAAAAGAATAGTTTTACAGACTAGCACCATTGTCCAAGTGTTTAAGTGATTCAGCTTTGGTGCAAAAGGTTACAAGTTCGAAACTCGCGTAGCATGATTTGAACATTTATTGACATGTGATATGTTGTCATAGTGACATGTTGTATATAAAGTACCATCTCAAAAAAAGAAAAGATTTATAAATAATTTTTTTAAAAGGGGAATGATACCATTTTGAGGAATTAGATAATAAATCATATTTGTGCATGTATATTTATATATGAAATGATCAATTTATGGAAGTAATTGGTCCTATTTTGAAATTGAAGGTTTATGTTAAGTTTAAATGGGGTTTTATAACTAGTAAAGTGGAAATTTGCCATTAGGGCCTCTTTAGCAAGCGCAATTTGTTTCTTGGACACACCACCGAAATAATTATTTTTAAGGATAAAATGCAAAATAATTAGTTTCTAAGGCCTAAAAACCTATGAAATTATGTCTTTGAAAATAATTGAACTACTGACGTTGTCCTTAAAAGTAATTATTCTGCCGACTTTGGCCTTGAAATTAATTTTTGTGAATGTGTGTCCTAGAAACTAATTGGACTGCAAAGTTTGTCCTTCTGGTAAAATGCCTCTTTTATTTGGAGATTTATAAAAGAAGTTCATAATAATGTTTTGAGATTTATAGAAGAAGTTATATAAATAAAAAAAGATATTTTATAAAAGGAGTTTTATAAAAAGAGTTCTATAAATATATTTGGTGATTTATAAAAGGAGTTTTATAAATGATATTTTATTAAAGGAGTTTGTAAATGTAAAGAGTTTTATAAATAGAAAGGAGTTTTATAAGGAATTTTACGAAGGCATTTATAAAGAGAATTTCTATAAATAGAATTAGACCTGATTTCGATAAATGATCAATTTAAATTTTTGTGTTACAGAAAGTATTCTTTTCATATTTAACACCAAATTCTGAGGTATGAAAACTTATCATTATCTTCAAAATTAATAATGTATATTATGGAAAGGGTAGTTTTCTAACTTGTCCGGTTTCATTATTAATAAAGAGATAGTATCGTTCAAAATCGGGAAGTGGTGGTAAATATATTTGGTCCAATTTCTATATGATCTATCGACTTACACTAAAAGAAAAGACTTTAGGGGTTTGTAAATAACATTTTTTTAACCTGATTAAGTATTATTTGGAAATTGAAATCCTTCTTAAATTTTGTGAATATACTTAATTGAGATATGTATATAAGTATATTTTCTAAGTATTGAAAATGCAGTGTTCTGTGAATACACTTAAACTACTGATATAAGAATATGGTAAAGTTTCTAATCTTTGAAAATTAAATGTTTTATGAGTATACTTACATAGTTGAAATAAGTTGTAATAACCGTTAATTTTACCGTTTTTATTTTCGAATATTTAATTAGTTTTAAATATTTGAATAATAAATTTTATAATTAAATATAACTCTTTTGAATAATAAATGATGGTAAAATAGATTCGTAACGATTTAGGATTTTTCCACTTTAAAATAGGACATATTAATATATTTTATATAATCAATAAATGGATATTTATTAGAAAATAAACCTATTTTAATTATTTAATAGCAAATTGTAACGTCCCGAAAATTTTTCGACTTTCGAAAATTCAACATCGATACTCACTTTATCGACTGCCGAGAAATCGAAGGCCGGAAACACGAAATGTTATGGGTTTAAGAAAAAGAAAAGAAAAGAAAAAGGTAGAAGAGAGAAAATAGAAGATAAAAGAAAACAGAAAATAGAACGGAACAGAAATAACAGAACAACATCAGAATCTCACAATTCGCAGCGGAACAACATATAATAGATAAATGAATAATCTTTAAACAAAGAATTATATCAGTTATTACATTACATTTCATTACATCATATCATCAGGGTGTACAATAACAAACAAACAGCGGAAAAGAAAGTACTATATACTAGTAATACGCCATGTCATCCAGCTTGCCTCCAGCAACTCCTGAATTCCAGAATATCCTGATAAACCTAACTCTTGACTGCCCGTGTGGAAATTGGTGGGCACCCAGAGTTTAGGAAGGAAAACTATAAACTCCGAGTCAGTCATGTGACTGGTGTGAGAACTCAAAGCAGTTTATTTTTCTTTAAAATCAAAATAGAGGAATATTTTTAAATTCAATTCGCAATGCTTTTAAAAATGAGACTACCATAAGGCCTCCCGCACACACACACAATGCAAACGCAGAATCGGAGGAGATTTCTCCTTATGATAGTCAAAGATGCTTGATACGCATTAAAAAGAACATTTGACATTATTACTAGTGCATAGTGTAGAGAAAATTCATTTCGAAAATAAAGATATAAATCTTAGTCAGCATAGACATTTCGCACTTATGCCTACTATAGCTACCATGTTCAATAACGGGTTACCGCCATATTCCATGACAGGTTATACAACTAAAACCGTACAAGTCTCGTATTTGAAGAATGGATTTTCCAACAAATGGTCAGGCCAAGGAACTTCCCATTGCCACATGGAAACGCCTATGGAAGGGCGCCCCGAGAACCACCGTTCTCCGCTAAACAAAGCCGGGAATCCCTTTTCCCAAGGAATATTACAAACCCTCAGATATGCCACCCCCGGTCCTTTGGAACCTTTCACCGAGCGCTCGTCACCATCATCACACAATCATAAAGTGTTTTCAACATGAGTAAGTATCTGGGCTCCATACCATGATACTACCCATTTCCAGAAGGAATGGCTATACCCTAGGGAAGCGATCCCTGAAAACCTTGCCGCACAATTCCTGTTTCGACCATTACCGGTTTGTGAGGCTCGACGAAGTCACGTCCACAAAAACATACTTTATACAAAAGCCATGCTTTGGGTCAACAAATGATCATAGAAATGATCACCAAGATAGACGATCAAACAAATGATCCTATCACAAATAATCAACATAATGATCATTTACAGCTACACTCAGCATGTCACATTACCAAATTGGGAATATATCGCTGATAACTTCAACTATATAACCTCTGAGCTCGTACGTCTCAGAGAAGGGTGTTAAGCTAAGAGAATAAATTCTCCGCCACCAACAGAAATATATTTGAAAGAAATCGGCTTTACATCTCAATTTGTAATGTCAGACACACTATCCATACAAGTCTGTTCCGGGCTCGAACAGAACCGAAGGCACTTACAAAGAAGCCCTTGCAATCCGAATAATCTCTAATCACGTTCGGATTTCCCATCACATATGGAGATCTCAATACCGGGGATCAGCCAGTGCAGAGACAATCAACAAGAAACCCTTTCGCTTTCGAAAATATCCGGTCTTCAACACCGGTCTTCGAATGCAATTCATAACGACGTATCACATATTCGGAATGGGTTATACGACCCCAAGGTCCTTTCCCGGTTAACCCGAATAGTGAGCGCTTATTTTAAAAAAAATAAGTGTGGCATTCAATTTCAAGCAAATCACAACAAATACCTATTTAAAGGTAAATATTGATAGTCGGTTATTGAACTATCAATAGATATGCCAACATCACCAGATTCCAAATAATTTTCCAAATTATTTATTTTCCAAAAAATATCTTTACAAGATATATATTCTCCATTCTTCAAAAATAAATCAATATTTATTTTTAAACTCATTTTCCAAATTCCATTTATAAATTCCATATTGAATTTACATTCCAAAATATTTATGAATATACGATTTCCATTCAATTTCTAATATTCATTTTCAATTTATCTTCAAAAAGATAAAATATTCACTTAATATTGAAAAAGCATTTCTATACTTATTTATTTATAAGTAATTCACAAGCCTTTTTATTTTCTACACTTAGAAAATATTTAATATACTCTAATCGAAATTAAGTATATATTTCATTCTTTAATGAAATCATTCACTTAACCATATTTATTTGGGCCAAAACGAATGTTGCGTAAAACATCGTTACGACAACCCAAAATCACTAGTATAGGGATTCGAAATTAAAATAGATATATAAATCCCAATACTATACAAAACATTTCCTTTCGGAAATCATTTATTATAACAACAGTGTTATAATCTACCATTTCCTTCTATTTCTCGAAAACGTCTATTTCAACAATGAATGTTGAAATCTATGGTTTCGAATCTCAACACCTTTTTAAAACATCTTTTAGATCGTTTTAATTCTTTTTCAAACATCACATCCAAAATAATTTCTTTAACTTATTATTCACTATTCAAAAACGTGAATATATCTTGTTAATAAATTTCATCACTTCTACTCATTTTATTTTAAAGAATTATTCACTGTCTAAAACATGAATATAACTCCATAAATAAATCACAACAATTCACTTATCAAAATAAGTCGTTGCGAATTTATAAGACAATGTTTATAAATTCCACTTCTATTTATTTTACAACAACTTCCTTTTATAAATTTCCTTTATAAATCTATCTCAATTCATATCACAATGATATATTAAAAATTCATATTATAAGTCAAATACTTATAATTTATTTGTTTATAAAATCGTTCCTTTAAACTTCATAAATCTTATAACTTATAAGATTCATTATTTATCCAAAATCTATTCTTTTAAATAACTTTACAAATTTTGTAAACCTACTGTTTATAAAATTCCATTTATAACTTCATCGTTATAATTCTATAATTCCAATTTATGAAATTCATTTACAATCCATTCTAATACTTGTACAAGCTCGTTTTATAATTCCAATATTTTTAATTTATAAATATCAATTTATAAATCTTTTAATATAAAACAATTTATATTACTATTTTAAAGCGCCTTTCAACTCCTTATAATTTCACCATTTGATTTATAAAATAATCCAATTTTATAAATCCTATTTTTTTAAACTTTTTATAATAAATTCAGAAATCCCAGATTAAACTATTTTAAAAATCACTAATCCCATATTTTCAAAAATCAACTTTTAACTGTATTTCTCAAAAATCATAATTTTTATAATATTAAAATTATAATGTTTATTTATTTAAGATGAATCAATTCAAAAAAATATTTTATAAACGTATATTTCCAAAAATCACTTTAGAAATCAAAATCGTTATTTTTAAACTTCAAAAATTGGATCCGATGATGCAACACATCAATAGTCAATCACGACTTTCAAACATCATATATCATCCATGATAACAATCAAATATCACAATATATGAAATCAAATAAATATTTGTGAGGAATCCGGTTGGATCCCTCCAACCTGTTTCCCTGCATCCGCAGACATTAGCACAATACCATTCCGTTTCAAGACGGAACATCGCGGTATATGGGTTTTTATAAAATATATCCGCTTACTAACGGCGCAATAGGGTCTCATCTGCTATACAAATGCGGGAAATCAATCAACTACAATATATACATATGCCAATATATATATATTGCTATATATAATATATAATACCAATTCCACTTCGAGGTGGAATATCGCGGTATATGTGTGTAATAAATAACCTCCGCTTACTAACGGCGTATAGGGTCTATTCACATCCAATATATATATATCAATCATCATTCAATCATTCAATCAACACAGTCAAGCAAATTTTAAATCTAACTATTTAAAATTTAAATAAACAAAAAAATTCCTTTTGAGTGAGAAGTTCTCACCTTTGCTTTTATTTTGCAATCCATTTCCCATCTTGACTCGATTTCTCTTGATTTATACCTTGTATAAATATTTACACAATTTATTAATATTCAAACAGATTGAATAATAAATTTTCATTTTTGATTGTTTTAATTATTCAATGGTTTTGTTCTAAACCAATACCTTTAATAATTTTATTCAACTACAATTTAATTTTTAAAACTAAATTTTCTTTAATTAAATTTGTTTAACTAAAGGTTACAATTTTAAAATTAAATCCCTTCTTAATAAATTGTTTTTGGCTTTCAAACAATTTCTTTTTAATATTTTAATTTAACAAAAATTAAATTCAAAACTATTCTTTGTAAATTCCAATCTTTATTTTATATAATCTTTGGACAAATCACATAATTAATTTCCATTTTGATAAATATACTTAACAAAATATTAAATTCCTTTTAATGATTGAATTTACAAAGGTTCAATAAAAACTGAATTTCTTTTAACTATAATTTTTTTCTTCTTTAAATAAATTTATTTTAACAAAAAGATTTATTTTACTTTAAATCAATATCTTTAAATCAATTTCTTTTAAATAATTTATTTACCCAATAAATCAAATTCCTAACAAATCTGTCTAGTTCAATTTAAACTTCAACTAAATTTACTTTAAACAAATTTATTTAACTACAATTTAATTTCCCTTTTAAATAAATTATTTTTGACCACTTAACTTAAATTTAAACAAATTTTCTTTAAAATCTTTTAATAACTTAATCGATTATAAATTCGATTTCTAACTAATAATTTAGTTTTAAATTAACAAGTTAATTAAATAAATTCGTTAAACAAATTAACCACTCTAACTATTTATTTTTGAAATACTAGTAAATGAAAATATGGTTATGTACATTTACTTTATTCTTTTCCTTGAATATAATTTGTTAAAATCAACTTTATTTATTTATATAAGATATTTTCAGTTTTTTTTTTCAAATTAAAATATGTATGTTTAAAATTAATTTCCTTTTCCTATAACAACAACACAAACTTACTGTTTTTTTTTCTTTACTGTCCTTACAAAATTTTGAAAACAAAACAAAATTTTCAAAACTACTTTACTGTTATTTAAAATCCCAGTTTATATATATTTGAATTAAATTTAAAAACAAAATAAAATTTATACCTCTAATCATATCCACTGCCTGCCTTATCTCCACGCGACTCGCGCTCGACTTCCCTGCGCTCGCGATTTGTTGATTCGCGATCCCCCAATACTTCAAGCACCACGCCTCCTCCCACGCGCGAGCACGCGCGCCTGAACGCTGCCTCTCCCAATTCCATCGCCACCAAATCATCGCGAGCGCCACTTCATCGTTGCCGAAACCCTTCTCTATACGCGCACGCCTCGACATCACTACCTCGCGCGAGCGCGCCATCTCCATGCGCAAGCACGCGCTCATCCCCACGCCTTGAATCGCCGATACCCCCCAATCACGCGCAAGCACGCGCGAGCCAACCTTCATCGTAGACCCCCCTCTGCATCGCGACATCACCTTGAGTCGAAGCCACTTGCCCTAACCGCCGCTGCCTCGTGCCGCCTTCATCGATCGAACGCACGACTTCATGCACGCGCGAGCACGAGATTCGCCGCTCCTCCTCCTTGTTGACCGCTCGACTTTGATTCGGCCATTTCCCTTTTCTTTTTTTTTCCTTTTTTTTATTTTGAAGTGAATTTGATTTGGGACTATGAAGAAGGCTTCGTGTTTTAAGGAGGGAAGGGGAACGTGAATTTGCAGAGGGAATGCGTAAACAACGGCGTGTTTGTAGCTGAACAAGGTAAGGCTGTGTATACTTATTATTATTATTTTTTTTTAAATCCAATTGTTTTGTTTAATTAATTTTCTTTACTTTGTCTTGTTTTAATTTTGTTGTTAAAATTTTAACTAAGTGTATTTATTTATTTTTATTTTGTATTGATTAAGATTCTATTCCTTTTTTTTTAAACTAAAGAAAAATGTTATTAAAACTAACCATCCTTTATTAATTTAAATAAATAATTCTTGTATCCAAATTTATTTTCTTCTAAGCCGTTAGTTCGAATTTTAATTACAAATTAAATATTCAATTTCAACTTCAAAGTTAAATTTAAATTTATTCAACTTTAAATAGATTAAATTCTAAAATTTAATCGCCAATTTCAAAGTTATGTTGAAAATTCAATCCAAACCATCATTCAAATATTTAAAATTAATTAAATATTCCCAAATTAAATTGTTTAAAATTCTGGGTCGTTACACAAATGATGAAATAATTTTCAAAATTTGTTTACCAATATAGATAGCTCATAGAAAAATAGAAAATGTGGCCGAAGAATTGTTTTCTGAAATTTTGGATTTTCGACACTCAAAACTTGTCGAGAACGTTGTGCACACTTGGTGCATCATGTACACATATATGGTAGAATTAATAATAATAAAACATTATTATTTACATATTAACACATATTTAATTAATCAAAAAAACGGATGTGATAAATTATATTATAAAAGACATACACACAGAAAAACACACTTATATATATACAAATTCTATGTCATACCTTAAGCACCCAATGACATGGCCTAGGAGTGGGTAGGGTAATGTTATATGTAAGAGAAAGGGGAGGTATGTGTGCATGCATGTTGTGTGTATTAATTTATCAATTCACTTTACACATTTTAATAAATTCCTAAATCTATATATACCCCTCTCATTCCCACATCCTCTTCTTCTTAGAATAATGTATATACCATTTTAAATCAAAATATATATATACTCATTTAAATCTACCAGTTATTTTAAAATAATATATATTAGTGGTTAATTAGTTTAATAAATTGATTTAATTTATTTATGTTACAAAAGGTTTTAAACGGGAAATTATCAGTTTTAATAAAATTGTTAGTTAATTAAATTATTTAATAATAAGTAATTATTCGACTAGTTAGAATATTAATAAATCATCTAATGTTTATTCAAGGTCGTTATCATAGAGAGGATAAGCTAAATTAGGCTGGGTTGCAATTAGAATCAAAGGTGAGTTAATCTCACCCATCTTGGATTTCTGGTGAATTTAAATAGTTAATTTAAATTATTGGTTGATTGATTGAATTGTTTGGATATGGTATATTATATATAATAATATATATATTGGAATGATTGATTTCTCACATTATATAGCGAATGAGACCCTATGCGCCCCAAATAATAGCAGATGACCCTTTATACCGTGACATCCCGTCTTGAAGCAGGATTGTTATTTTAAATTGTTGTGCTAACATCTGTGGATGTAGGGAAATAGGTTGGAGGGATCCAACTGGATTCCTCAAATGTTGAATTTATTTTATATTCAGTAATATGATTTTATGTGATAGATTATAATGGTTATATTGGGAACTAAAATCATTGGATGCTATGATTGGGTTGAATATGTATTGGTGTTTAAGAGAATAGAAAATATATAAGTTGGATTTTTAAAGAAAATAAAAAGGGAAATTTTTAAGTAGAATAATATAGCGAATTTGGGTAAATTAAAGATTGAAATTGAAAAAAATATAAAAATTTGATTTTTAAATTCTATTAATTAATTTCTGAGTATGAAAATAAAGATAGTGATTTTAAATAAAAGAGTTTGGTGACGTAAGCGATATTGTCTAAAAATTTAAAGGATTTCATTTTCAAAATTTAAGATTTAAATATTTGGGAAGAAATCAAAGGGTAGAATTTTGAATGAGGTATGAAGTGGATATTTCTGTTGAAACTAAGATTTTTAAATCACAAATATAGAAGTAAATATGGGATTAATGGGTTTTAAAAAAATAGTTAAATAAAGGAATTTATTTTAAATGAAGGTGTTTTGAAAATAGATTTGAAAACTGATTAAGTATTTGAAACTAGAAATAAAGGAGAATGAGACTGTGAAATTTATAAACTGGGTTTATAAATAAAGGAAAATATTTATCAGAGGATAATTTAAAAGTATAAATTCAAGATGGGAATTTATAAGGAAAGGGTGATTTGTTCAAAAATAAATAATGGTTTATATTTTAAAGGCATGGAAAGGAAAGTGCATTTCCCTGAAAAGCCAAGTATATATTTGTAGCAACCCTGACTCGACCTTCGAAAATCGGCACCGAATACGACACTCGTATTCAAATGCCGTAGATCCAAACGTCGAATCTGATTCGCCGGAGCTTATAACACATTAAATACAACACAGCGGAAGAAAACAATGAAATAATACATTTGATATTCAACATTTGATACAATATCTGATACAGATGAATGATACAACGAATATCAATATACATCAGAGATATGATACAAGACAATAGCAGTGGAAAGAAAAGATAACACCAGCAGCGAAACAATATCTCCAATATGGTCTTCAAGAAAGAACTCCAGTATCAGTAATCTCCATCTCCAAGCCACCAATCCATAAGTTGCTCGAACTCCCAATAACAATGCACAAAGATAAGAAAGTCTGGTCCTGATCCAAAGGCTGAACTAGCTCCAGATAATCTACTAAACCTGACTATCTGAAAAACCCAACTCTAGGCTGCCCGTGTGTGAAAATTGTGGGCACCCAGAATTTAGGAAGGGAACAATAAACTCCAGGTCAGTCGTGGGACTGGTATGAGCAAACAAAATAGTTTATCTTTTTAAAAATACAACGAAGGAATTTAAAATAAATCTGTAATGCTTTTTGGAAAATGAAACTACCATAAGGCCTCCCGCCACACACACAATGCAAACGCAGAATTGGAGGAGATTTCTCCTTATGATAGTTAAATATGCTTGATACGAGAATTTTTTTTTGATATTATTATTAGTGCATAGTGTAGGAAAACCATCTCGAAAGTATAATATTAATCCTAGCCAGCATAGGCATTTCGCACTTATGTCTACTATAGCTACCATGTTCAATAGCAGGTTAACACCTCATTCCATGACAGGTTATACAACTAAAATCGTACAGGGCGCGTATTGTTTTATTTGGATTTCCAACAAATGATCAGGCTAAGAAACTTCCTACTATTACATGGGTATGCCTCCGGGGGGACGTCCCGAGAACCTACCCGGCTCTCTGCCAACACAAGGCCGGGTTACCTCTGTAACTAGGTAACTACTAATCGATCATGCGATCCCTCGGTCCTTTAGGACCTTTATCCGAGGCTCCTCTCAACCACAAAGCAATCACAAAGTAATAGATTTGCAGTGACTACATGGGTTAAGTATCTGGGCTCCATACCATGATACCACCCTTTTCTAGAAGGGAATGACACACCCTAAAGGGTGCGAGCCTCATAACCTTGCCGCATCTTTCCTGTTTCGACCATTTCCGGGGTGTGAGGTCTTGATGTAGTCTCGTCCACAAAGCTACGCTTTATACAAAAGCCATGCTTTGATTAACAAATGATACACAGCAGCACTCAGCATGCCACACTACCAAATTGGGAGTATATCACTGATAACTATCAACAACATAACCTCTGAGCTGGTACGTCTCAGAGAAGGGTGTTAAGCTAAGAGAATAAATTCTCTGCCACCAAACAGAAATGTATTTGATAGAGATCAGTTTAATATCTCAAAGTGTAATGTCAGACATTCAACCATACAAGTCTGTTCAGGGTTCGAACAGAACCGAAGGCACTTCGTCCAATAAAGGAAGAAGCCCTTGCAATCTGGGCATCCACAATTCCGATCGGACTCCCCATCACATATGAAGAACTCTATACCGGAGCAACTTAGTGCAGAGTCAATCGACAGGTTGTCCTATCATTGTCGAAGACAACCAGTCTTCACCATCGGTCCTCAATTGCAATGCATAATGTCGTATCACTATTCAGAATGGATTATATGACACAAGGTCCTCTCCCGGCTAAACCGAATAGTGAGCGCAATATTTAAAACATATGGATATGGGATTTCAGTTAAGTCACAACTCTTAAAAAAACCCAAAATCTTTCTTCAAATGGTTTAAACAAATTACCATTTCAAATCTTTAAACAAAAAGATTCATTTCATAAAGTTCACCCAGTTTCACAAAGATCCTTTCATAGATTTTCAAAACGATTCCCATTTCAATCAGGATTAACTCATCCAATCTTTAAGTCAAGGAATTAACTTATAGCTTTCAAACCATTTCCAAAGATTTATTCATAACTTGTAAGACCATTTTCATTTTAGACTTGAAATCCCTTTAACACAAATTGGAAATTCATTTCTTGTGTGAAAGCTTTTATTATGTGAAAACAAATAGTTTTCATTTTGGAAAAATCCGATTACATTTATACAAGTTAAAATCTTTGGGTTAAATTCAAATTCCCAAAGCAATACTTTTAAAAAAAATGACTTAAAACCTATATAAACTTGTATAACCATTTTAAATCATATATAGAATTCAATTTCAAATTTTGAAATCAAATTTAGATCAAATTTCAAACTAAATTAAGTTATTCAAGAATGACTTTTATCTTCGAAATCCCTTTTTAAAAGCTTTTCAGTTTAAACCCAAACCATTTTCAGAACCATTTGAATTCAAAAATTCAATTTTTAAAACTATTTCAAAATCTGTGACTTAACCCATTTCCACGTGCAATCCATATTTGCGTATGTATAGTGTAGTCCAGGGGTTTACCCAATAATGCAACAACATCAATCAGTACATATTCAAATACAACAATATATTTGATAAGCGGTTTAAACTATAATGCTTATCTTTCATTCACGGATCACAGATATATATATATATAGACACACACACACACACATATATATCATAGATAATAAATTACATTAAACATAGCTTAAATCAAAACAAAGCATCACAATCAGGGATATCAAACAATTCAATCATCCAATAGAATCCAAACATCCATAAGTACGATTTATTTAATCATCTGATTAATTTAAATAAGATTAATTACTTATGAATAACTACTAATCCTGGTTAATTAATTTCAAACCATTTTAATGCTAATTAACCTTTAAATCATTTATTAATTAACCTTAAATTATTAATTAATTAACTTTAATTAATAAATGAATCAATCATTAATCCTTAAATAATTAACCCCTAATTATTTAATTACCCTTTAATTGATTATCCTTGATTAATTATACAAATTAATTAACCCTTAATTAATTACCTTAGTTAATTAACACTAAATTAATTATTATTTAATTAATTACAATAAGTGATTATCCTCAATCACTATTTAACCATCAATTAATTACTTTTAATTAAGTAATTATCTTTATGTAATTAATTACCCTTTAATTAATTTAGTAAATATCTTTTAATTATAAATTAATGAGCCTTTAATCAATTTAATTAATTAACCTTAATTAATCTTTAATTAAGTAATTATTCTTAATTACGATTATCCTTTAATCACCTTCATTTATCAATTCTTTCTTAATCACTTTCATTAGTCAATAGTCCTTTAATTATTTAAAATTTCATCAATTAAAAGATACCCATTTATCTTTATTATTTTCTTATCATTTAATTTTTATTTAATAACCCTTCGGAAATAGGCCGCCATCAATATATTTTATTAACTGAAGATCTTTAAGTTAGATTAAGGATTATGAAACTATCTCATTTTCTCAACTTAATTTCAAAAATTAAGTTTATAAACTTCAAACCCAAAAGTTATATAATTTAATAAATTTGAAACAATTTTTTTTTATACCCTTCAAGTAGTTTAAATTTAAACAAACATTGATTAAGTTAGAAAAGAAAAGTGTTTTAATAACCTATCTGCAAATTTAAATTTGAAAATTTGGTTCATTATTCTTTGAAACCTTCTTATTTCATGTTAAACATGTTAAGTAACCCGAGCTATTACTGGATTTCTCCGAAACCAACTTTGGGTTGAACCCAGCCACTCTCACCTTCGAGTCACTCACGCCATTTACTCGAGACCATCACGAGTTTCCCATCTTCTTCTCCAACTTCACAATCACCTCCAGATACAACCATACACGTGTGCACCTGCACAGCTGACCGAAGCTACTTCGACCATTGCCACGATCACCCACGCATCCCCGTTGATCACCTCACCCCAAACCACCACACAGTTTTGACGAATCACCAGAGAATCGAACTTCTAATGAGTCGACACCATCATCATTTCAAACCAGTCATTGAAATCCTCGTCCCGCCATCAACTCTGATCACCTGATCACGTGCCATCATGCCCAAAGTTTCACCATGTTGCGATGCATTGATCCATTGATTCGCGATCGATTCTGATCATCCCACGATGCCGCAATTTCCTCAGAAACCCCACGAGCCAATTTGGGTATAAAACCCTAATTCCACCACGCTCATCCTCCACGTTCGATTATAATTCTTGCGAATAATTTTCTCATGCTTTCCTACACATCAGCTTCCTTCACTCTTAATTTCGATGGCCAGTTCGACGTCATCACCGAGAATTGACAAAAAGGTGAATATTGATGAACTCAAAATTTCTCCATTTTTACAAACTAAAAAGTCATAAATTTACTATCAAAATTCTTGATTATACAACACGAATCTGGTTCTATAATCGAAATCTGAAATATAAATGATAGATTTATGACCTTTTTCGAATTATCTCTGTAATTTCCACAAATTTAAAGTATTTGTTAAATTTAAACACTTGGAATTATTTTTAAAATTGACATTATATTCTGATGATCATTTTTCATTTAGAAATCTTAGGCTGAAAATGTTGAGATAAAAAGATATTGATTTGATTTTGATGAGGGTGAACCTGTAACTTAAGAACAGGCTTAACTTATTCATGGATATCAATATATATCCATATATTCAACATGCAGGCAAGAATAAAGAACAATTTCATACCACATTTCAAATATTAATCACCGTATCAAAGATTATAAGCAAGCATAAGTGAGTTTGCTCAACTGTGCTTGTTGAGACAGAGCTTGTAATTTTTCTTTTGGAAATTTTGACTTTGCTTGTTTTAAGATTCCAGGTTTTAAATTTGTTGATCTGAAGTTGTTGTTGAGCTGACTTATTAGCTTCCAGTCGAATTCTTGCTTTTGATTTGAGTTGAACTTGTTCTTGATTAGGTTTGAGGCTTTTGAAACTGGAAGTGTTTCCAGGTTTGCTTCAGGCCTTTTGAACTTGCTTTTGATTTTGAAAACTTTGAGTTGTCGAGATTAGAAAGATGTTGGATCTTTATCAAAACTGGAATTGCTTGATATACAAACTTTGCAGAGATGACCTCTGCTTTGAAACAAGGGTGAAACTGTTTGATTCCAGATTTAAAGAAGATGCAGGCTTGGATTTGATTTGCAAACTTGATTTGCTTAAGAAATATTTTTCTTTTCTCTAGGCTTGCTACAGGTTTGAAGCTTTAATCTGGTTTTTGTGTTAGATTTCAAGTTCAGAGAAATGGAAGTGTATTGCTTCTTTTTTCTTTTAAATTTTAATCAAAAGACAAATGCCACTTGTATCACTTGCATGGCAACATATTTACACTTGTAAATTTTTTTATTGCATGCTCTGCACTTGTCCTTTGCTTGCATTTTTATTTTGAAACCCTTTATAAAATTTTATTTCAAAATTTTGTTTCAAACCCTCTTGTTATCACAATTACAAATTTATACTTTGTATATATTAAGAATCATGTTTTATATGCTCAAATTTATACTTTTATATATTTACAAACTATTTTCAAATGAAAATGTTCAAATCTTTATAACCAATATTATTTTAAGCTTAGTTCATTATACTTTTTGAATTAAAACTATTGTATCTTTTAAATAAATAATTATCTATATATGTATTATTTTAAACTTTTATTTTTTGATTTATATACATTTTGTTTATTATTTCTATTTATACCAATTTAAAGAAAGAAATTATTTTAAACTAATTATGCTTTTAATAAATAAACACATATATAATAGTATTTAGTTTTAAACAATGGTTTTGAAAATCATTTGTATCTAATTCAGAATATAACTTTCAAAAATAAATATTACATACATCTCTTAAAATTAGAAAACAAATTTCTACTTGTATAAAATTATATAATTTTCAAATCCAATTTAATTTATTTGTAAGATATTAAACATAGGATTTCAAATCCACAATTAAATTTTAAAGTCAATGTCGAAATAAACAAATATCCTATTTAATCTTGGAAAAATTAATTTAATTTACAATTTAAATTCAAAAATTTATATCAATTACTAATTTTAATTTTACTCAAAAATGGGGATCGTTACAATATTGAAGAAAGATTTCCAAGTAAAAATTAGAGTTTTTAAAGTGGTTTTAAAATGTTTTAGAAAGAAATTATTATTTAGTAGTTTTAAAATTTTAAAAGTAGATATTTATTAAGTTAATTATATAAGTAAAGTATTTTAAAGGTTTAACTAGTATTATGGTTTAAAAGATAATTATTTAATGTTTACACCTTATAGAATACTTTTATTTTAAAATTTGTTTGGGTTAAGTTTTACTTGAGAAATGATTATATATTTCATAACTAGTATTTTAAATAAAGTGTTTTAAGTATTTTTTATTTTAAGTGTTTTAAGTATATATTTTGGATAAAGTGACTTAAATTATTTTAAAATCTAAGTATTTAGACTTGGTGATTTTCAATGGAAATAAACAATATTTGGGAAATTTATTCCGTGAGAGAAAAATGATTTGAAAACTGTTTCCAAAGGGTGGAAGTGTAGAAAATATCTTGCGAAGATATTTTGAAGTAAGTAATTTGGAAAATTATTAAGGCCCGAAGATTGTTTGCGGATGTTATATGATAGTTAAATAACCGACTACCAATATTGGCCAATGCACTGATCGTTTCAAAGAGACCGAGATCGGGATTAATTTCTCGAAAAACCACTTCGATCCGGTTTTGTGATAACCCTGATTTTGTGAAGCAATTTTATGATTTAGTTCAGGTGCACAAGACAGTGCACACACATGCACATAATTTTCTGCAAGACGAAATGGGCAGGAATTAATTTGTAAGTTAGAATGGATAAATTACAAATAAATAGGCATGTAAACATAATTATTGCAGACATGGTTATATCTTTAAAACAAGTTAGTATAAAGGAAATAAAGATATGTAGGCTGGAGTAAATATATGCAGATGATGGTGAATAATTAAAAAGAGAAAAAAGAGAAAAAAAATCAAGGCTTAGGCAAGGATAGAAATATAGGCAGTATACATGTACTTTAAACAAATACAGGCTGGAAAAAAATATATTAGAAATTGCATGGAAATGGTATGAGTTGTTGAATAAATACTTTATCTACTTTTAGCAATTTCCTTAGCTTTTAAAAAAAAAACAGAGATCATGCAAATAAAGTGACCGGGGTAATAAGATAAAATTTCTGTTAGTAGAAATAAGGACCACTTACCCATTTTCTCTTGAAATAGAATGAGAGGCTGATCATAAGTGACAGGGTAAAATTGACATTAGGTAAATTTCTAAAACCCTAGTGGCAACCAGGGTCTGGTATAAGAGGGCTTAAGGGATAGTGAGATCTGTCGTTATTTTTAAAACAGAAAAAAAAATATATAGAAATGGAAATACAAACCAGAGGAAATGAGGAACACTGACCATTAGGGATAAGAGGAAATAGAAGATCAAAGGAAAAGGAAGGCTTAGGAAAGGAAGTGAGGTGAGTAATATCACTGAAAAACCTGGCATTAAGTCCTAAATATCAAGGCAGCCTAAATAGTGTTATATTTCATTTATATAATTTGTGTTTATCTTGGTATTGATGATCTGTTTAAGTGTTTAACCCTTCATATTGATATACCCAGAAAATATGGTTTATGGATCTCCTGTTTAAATGATCATTTGTGTTATGGATTAACCTTGAAATGAAATGTTTTCCCTTATGGGTTTTCTGCATATAATTATCTATTTAAGATCTCAGTAATTATGTTGTAAATCTATGGTCTGAAATGGGGAAAAATGGGACTGCAACATGGAATTGTTGTTGTTTATGTCTCATGATTAAATAAAAGGAAATATAGAAGTGCAATGTTATACATGTGCTGAACTTCCATATTTACAAATAAATCCAGATTTGAATAAAGGTGTATGGTTTAGCCAGATCTCATGAATTTGTGAGTATCTGATTAAACCAGAGGCAAATGGATGCAACAGAGAAAACTATTTATGACCATATATTTATAAACATGATCCACTCAAAACCCATGATCTGAATAATGTGTGTACTGAGAATATATACCAGTTCGTGTAATTAAACCAATGTTTATGGGAATATGATCCATTATTCCTTAAGTTTATGCATGATGGCTGAGTTATTTATTTTTCTCTGATTGAAATGTGATCTATAGAGGGGATTAGCATAATTAAGGAAAAAAAAGAAGAATAACACTTAGTAAGATAACTAAGGACTAAAGATCTTTGGGCTACAAAAGATGGCTTGGCAAGGAGAATATTGCAAGCTCACACATGGTATGTTTATAGCCAGGGGCCTGAGTGTGCTGGGTTAACAGAGATTGGTCCCAAGCAATGTGTGTATTAACAAGATGAAGTAGCTACAGATCTTAAACTGACATTTGATGAAGAACAATAGGAATAGGGTCAAGTAAGGTTTGGGTGCAACCCTGATGGCTAGTAAGAAAAAAATTGAAAGGGGACTTGATGGTTGTACTTGTGTTTGTATTGGATGGCCTAGGATGTTTATTTGTTGAATCTTATGATTGTTTTTCCTGAATTAAATAGCTTGAATCACACTTAGTCAGTTTGCATTGACATGAAGTATAGGCCTCACAGAAATGGCACAGAGAGGATACTGATACCCCTTTGTTTATGAAAAATACTCAAAAAATAAACAAAATTAGAATAAGGATATGATTTCAGTAGATTGCTCATACCAGACAATTTTGTCTTACCCTTTGTGTGTTTGTTCACCATTGGGTGTCTCATAAATTTATGAGGCACTCCATGGTGATTGTGCTGGTAAATAAGTACTTCAATGACCAAGCTCTGGTTGTGTTAGCTGCTTAAGAATTGGGATGCAATAGTTACATGCTTTCTGATATCAAGAATAGAAGTTTAAGTCAAATGTATGATATGTTATGTTGTTCAAATTATTTAGAAAGAAAGTGATGTTGTCTTCTTTTTGTAAGAATTGGATTTAATTGTGTGTCTCAGCTAGAACTTATAGGTTGCTTTTGAAAAATGTTTTACTGAGTAATGAAGTTTCTTTTCTTAGCTTATAGAATGATTTAATTAAAGAGTAAGAAATCTGAGATGTCAACCATGTATGAACTGAAAAAAAAGAAATCCAGTAGTTGATGTGAGGAATTCAGGTCTAAAGATGAAGTAGAAATCTGTTAAAACAGAAGTTTTAAATTACCCAAAGGAGAACCCAGAAAAGATTATAGTATGTGTATAAATGCATGCAAGAAAAGCAAGGCTAACCTGACCACTTTATCAAGCCTGGGTTCAACCATCTTCAAATATTTTAAACTTCATAACCCAAAGGCCTATGGAAGATTCAGTTATTTTGGTAAAAATGAAAAATGAGTACTTGAAATTTACAAAGACATATACATGCATAGAGTACATGTATACACAAGCACGGGCAATAAATACAGTCTATATGAAACTAAAATCATAGGAGTGTAAATAAATGCTAGGACTAGAAAATTTTACATTAGGAACTTGTAAAAATTCAAGTAAGATAGAAAAACCACTTTTGGAAATTATTTTGCTATGGGGAAAACCACACAGGGAATTTCAAAGTAAATTTTCTTTGCTTCCAAAACTCCTTTGCTTTGATTTAAAACACAAGATATTATTCACACATGTTTTCATATATGAGTGTTTAAAATAATTTGAGTATAACAATATTTTTATATTGATTGAAAGATCCTGAAAGGAGAGAAACTAGAAGGGATGTTCTCTTGAGTAGATGACCACTGGAAAAAAAAAACATATACAACACTAAAAAAAAAAAAAAATTGGGTAAGAAAGTGGGTCATCTCATTTGGTATCAGAGCTATGTTGTTAAATAACATAGCAAAAAAAAAAAAATTGATAAACTTGTTTGTCTTGAATGTGTGAGAGCATTGACTGTCTTGAATGCTTTGTGTTATACTGGTATAATATCTGTTATGATTAAGTGGTAATAAGCTAGAATAGCTTAACTTATAAAAGAATAAATAATGGACTAACTTAAGTATTGTATCCATAGAACTATGGTGAGACCTAGACAACCAGATGTAGGACCAAGTGAACCACCTATGATGAATATGCAAGAATTTATGAAAGCCCTAAGGGATGGAGTGGGTAGCAGGCAAGAAAATCCACATGAAGAGCTTTCCAAACTTCTCAAGACCTTTACCAATCTTGGAGGCAAGACTTTTGATGGAATAGAAGGGATTATGGGAGTTCAAAATTGGCTCAGAATTTTGGATAGAATATTTGCTGATATGCAAGTTGAAGACCAAAAGAAGAGGTTAATAGCATCTAGACAACTGAGAGGAGCAGCTTTGGATTGGTGGGAAGTTATTATAGCTGGAAGACCTGAAGGGGAGGTGACATGGAACCAGTTTAAAGAGATGTTGGAAGGGAGATTTGTACCTGCATCAGCTAAAGAATCTTTGCTAGAAGAATTTATTAAACTAAGACAGGGAACTATGAGTGTAACTGAATATACACAAAAGTTTGAATCCTTAGCCAAGTACGGTGCAGTGCTTATCACAACTAAAGAGGCTAAAATTGGCAGATATATCCAAGGACTGAATGCCCACATTAGTAGAGCTATGCTACCATATAAGGCCAGGACCTTTAATCAAGTTTTGGATCTGGCTTTGAGCTTTGAACAACATGATAAAGCCAGAGAAATTTTCAGAGCATTTAAAAATAACCAAAATAAGAAGGGAAAGGGAAAGTTTCACCCTTATGACAAAAAGAAAGCAGAGGTAGCTTCCACCAAGAAATCAGAAGAAATCAAAACTGCTGAAGTTAAGAAGAAAATCACTTGCTATAATTGTGGACAAGTTGGACACATGAAAAATAGGTGTACAAATCCTAAACCAGCATCCTTTAAATGTCACCAGTGTGGAAAGGAAGGTCACATAAGGAGGAACTGCCCAGAGTTCAAGCAAGGAAAAATGAGTACTTTGGAGGTGAAAGGCAAAGCAACTGAGGGACCAAATGTTGAGAAGCATGGCCAAGTTGAAGGTACTTTGCTTATTCACTCCATACCTTTTGTAGTAGTGTATGATACTGGGGCTACACACTCCTTAATTTCTCATGATATTGTACAACAACTAAAATTGAATTGTATGATTGTTGATAAGCCATTACTTATCAAAAGTCCTTTAGGAAATTCCTGTGTTTTGGGTATGATGTGTATGCAACTAGGATTGAATATAGGAGGATATGTGTTTAGTGCAGACCTATATGTGTTGAAATACCCAGGTATAGGAGTTACTTTAGGGGTTGATTGGTTAAGAAAATATAGGGCTGTTATAAACATGGAAATCTCTACCATATCTTTGAGAACTTCTGATGGGAAAAGAGCAGTTGTTCTTTGTGAAGTGAATAAGAACAGGAACATAGCCATCCTTATTACTTTGTCTAGTGAAAAGCACATGCCTGCAATAGAAGAAATCCCTATAGTAAATCAATATGCTGATGTGTTTGGTGAAGTAAAGGGGGTTGTCAACCACAGACCAGTGGAGTTTTCTATTAAACTTATTCCAGGAGAAAACCCAATAGTTAAAAGACCAACTAGAATGGGGCCTAAAGAATTAATAGAATTGAAAAAGCAACTTGTTGAACTTGAAGAAAAAGGCTTTATCAGACCTAGTAGCTCATCATGGGGAGCACCAGTAGTTTTTGTTAAGAAGCAAGATGGATCTCTTAGATTATGTATTGATTATAGAGAGTTAAATAAAATCACAGTTAAAAACAAATACCCCTTACCAAGAATTGATGATCTCTTTGATCAATTGAGTGGTGCAAAAATATTCTCTAGACTTGATTTGGCCTCAGGATATCATCAAATGAAAGTAGAAGAGGAAAGCATTAAATATACAGCTTTTAATACTAGGTATGGACTTTATGAATTTTTAGTGATGCCCTTTGGTTTGACAAATGCTCCCTCTTACTTTGTTGATTTGATGAATAGAATTTTTAGAAAATACTTAGATAAATTTGTATTGATATTTATTGATGATATCTTAATTTATTCTAAGTCAGTTGAAGAGCATGAGAATCATTTGCATATAGTACTACAGAAATTAAGGCAAGAAAATTAGAAAGAAAAATTTTCAAAGTGTACTTTTTGGCAAAATGAAGTAAACTTTTTAGGTCATGTGATATCAGAAAAAGGAATATCTGTAGACCCCAATAAGGTGATGGCAGTGCAAGCATGGAAAAGGCCTACTAGTGTCACAGAGGTCAGGTCATTTATGGGAATGGCTTGGTATTATAGAAGGTTTATAAAGGATTTTGCAAAAATTTCAATTCCATTGACTAGATTAACTAGAAAGAATCAGGCTTTTGTTTGGACTAAGAAGTGTGAGAAAGCCTTTGAGAGGTTAAAAGAAGCACTAGTACAAGCCCCAATATTAAAGGTGCCTGAAGGAAATGAGAATTTGGTGATATATACTGATGCAAGTGGTCAAGGACTTGGGGCAGTGTTGATGCAACAACATCAAGTGATAGCTTATGCCTCTAGACAGTTGAAGCCCAGTTAGGTAAATTATGCTACACATGATCTTGAATTGGCTGCTATAGTGTATGCTCTTAAGTTATGGAGACATTATTTGTTAGGGGCTAAATTTGAAGTATACACAGATCATAAGTCACTCAAATATTTGTTTTCACAAAAAGAATTGAACATGAGGCAGCAAAGATGGATTGAACTCTTAGCCTCATATGATTTTGAAATATTGTATACACCTGGCAAAGCTAATAAAGTGGTAGATGCTTTAAGTAGACAACATGCCAATGTAGCTAGATTGATGATAGAAGAATTTAATACTTTATCATTACTGATTGATTCAGAGGTGGAAAGGGACAGTGTGGAAAATATGAACATATGCAGTGAGAAGGAAGAAATAGGAAAGTTGAGTTTTGTTACTTTGGGATCAAAATTGAAAAATAAAATTGTAAAGCTACAAAATCAAGATCCATTTTTACTTGAGAAGAAGACTCAGATATTAAATGGTGAAGTAGTGGAAGGATTTCAATTGAATAAGAAAGGCTATTTGAAGAAAGGAAAAAGAATATGTGTTCCTAGCGTTGAAGAATTGAAGCAAGAAATTTTGGATACTTATCACAAAAGCAAGTATACCATACACCCAGGAAGCACCCGAATGTATCATAACCTCAAGAGAGATTATTGGTGGAGTGGTATGAAGAGTGAAGTGGCATTATATGTGTCTAAGTGCATGGTTTGTCAACATGTAAAAGCTAAATACCAAAGACCTTCAGGGATGCTTCAACCTTTACAAATACCACAGTGGAAATGGGAAGATATATCAATGGATTTCATTGATGGTTTGCCCAAAACTAGGAGGGGAAATGATAGTATTTGGGTTGTAGTAGATAGGCTAACTAAATCAGCTCATTTCATACTTGTAAAATCAGAAAGGAATGCATGCACATTAGCTCAATTATTTATTAAGGAAGTAGTTAGATTGCATGGAATACCAAAAACTATAGTAAGTGATAGAGATACCATCTTCACTTCAAAATTTTGGCAAAGTTTTCACAAAGCAATGGGGAATGATCTATGCTTGAGTACAGCATATCACCCTCAATCTGATGGTCAAACAGAAATTGTGAATAAAATACTTGAAGACATGCTGAGGGCATGTATATTGGATTGGGGAGGAAGCAGGGAAGATCACATATTTTTAGCAGAGTTTGCATACAATAATAGCTATCACAGTAGTATAGGCATGGCACCCTTTGAAGCACTCTATGGTAGACCATGTTTATCACCTTCAAGTTGGATTGAATCTGGGGAGAAGGTGGTCTTAGGACCAGAAAATGTAAAAGAAACTTCTGAAAAAATAGCTTTGATTAGAAAAAGAATTGCTTCTTCCCAAGACAGGCAAAAGAAGTATGCTGATCCGAGGAGAAAGGCAGTGCAATATGATGTTGGAGAATATGTATTTATTAAAGTATCACCAATGAAAAAGATTTTGAGATTTGGAAAACAAGGGAAGCTGATTCCAAGGTATATAGGACCATATAAAATTCTAGAAAGAATTGGAAGTGTAGCATATAAGTTAGAATTGCCCGAGGAAATGAAGGCAATGCATGATGTTTTCATGTATCTCAGTTAAGAAAGTGGGTTCATGAGATGGAAACAATTTTAAAATCCCCTGAGAAAGTGCGGATTGACCCCAGAATGGTATATGAGAAGAAGCCTGTAGGCATAGTTGCAAAGGAGATCAAGAAATTGAGAAACAAAGAAATAAAACTAGTAAAATTGGAATGGAGTCTTGACCCAAATGATTGCACATGGGAGGTGGAAGATAAAATCAGAAATGATTATCCATAATTGTTTGATTGAATGAAAGGTATGTTATATATATATACTGATAGATGTTCTGATTAAATATACATTATGAATTTTTGTTTTGTTTGGTTTGAAAATGATTACTTTTCTGGATTGATAATACTTAAGTATAAAAAAAATTGTGAGACACAATTCCTAAAAGGAGGGGTATATGTGATAACCCTGATTTTGTGAAGCAATTTTATGATTTAGTTCAGGTGCACAAGACAGTGCACACACATGCACATAATTTTCTGCAAGATGAAATGGGCAGGAATTAATTTGTAAGTTAGAATGGATAAATTACAAATAAATAGGCATGTAAACATAATTATTGCAGACATGGTTATATCTTTAAAACAAATTAGTATAAAGGAAATAAAGATGTGTAGGCTGGAGTAAATATATGCAGATGATGGTGAATACTTAAAAAGAGTAAAAAGAGAAAAAGAAATCAAGGCTTAGGCAAGGATAGAAATATAGGCAGTATACACGTACTTTAAACAAATACAGGATGGAAAAAGATATATTAGAAATTGCATGGAAATGGTATGAGTTGTTGAATAAATACTTTATCTACTTTTAGCAATTTCCTTAGCTTTAAAAAAAAAACAAAGATCATGCAAATAAAGTGACCGGGGTAATAAGATAAAATTTCTGTTAGTAGAAATAAGGACCACTTACCCATTTTCTCTTGAAATAGAATGAGAGGCTGATCATAAGTGACAGGGTAAAATTGACATTAGGTAAATTTTTAAAACCCTAGTGGCAACCAAGGTCTGGTATAAGAGGGCTTAAGGGATAGTGAGATCTGTCATTATTTTTAAAACAGAAAAAAAATAAAATATAGAAATGGAAATACAAACCAGAGGAAATGAGGAACACTGAACATTAGGGATAAGAGGAAATAGAAGATCAAAGGAAAAGGAAGGCTTAGGAAAGGAAGTGAGGTGAGTAATCTCACTGAAAAACCTGGCATTAAGTCCTAAATATCAAGGCAGCCTAAATAGTGTTATATTTCATTTATATAATTTGTGTTTATCTTGGTATTGATGATCTGTTTAAGTGTTTAACCCTTCATATTGATATACCCAGAAAATATGGTTTATGGATCTCCTGTTTAAATGATCATTTGTGTTATGGATTAACCTTGAAATGAAATGTTTTACCTTATGGGTTTTCTTCATATAATTATCTATTTAAGATCTCAGTAATTATGTCGTAAATCTATGGTCTAAAATGGGGAAAAATGGGACTGCAGCATGGAATTGTTGTTGTTTATGTCTCATGATTAAATAAAAGGAAATATAGAAGTGCAATGTTATACATGTGCTGAACTTCCATATTTACAAATAAATCCAGATTTGAATAAAGGCTTATGGTTTAGCCAGATCTCATGAATTTGTGAGTATCTGATTAAACCAGAGGCAAATGGATGCAACAGAGAAAACTATTTATGACCATATATTTATAAACAGGATCCACTCAAAACCCATGATCTGAATAATGTGTGTATTGAGAATATATACCAATTTGCGTAATTAAACCCATGTTTATGGGAATATGATCCATTATTCCTTGAGTTTATGCATGATGGCTGAGTTATTTATTTTTCTCTGATTGAAATGTGATCTACAGAGGGGATTAGCATAATTAAGGAAAAAAAAAGAAGAATAACACTTAGTAAGATAGCTAAGGACTAAAGATCTTTGGGCTACAAAAGATGGCTTGGCAAGGGGAATATTGCAAGCTCATACATGGTATGTTTATACCCAGGGGCCTGAGTGTGCTGGGTTAACAGAGATTGGTCCCAGGCAATGTGTGTATTAACAAGATGAAGTAGCTACAGATCTTAAACTAACATTTGATGAAGAACAATAGGAATAGGGTCAAGTAAGGTTTGGGTGCAACCCTGATGGCTAGTAAGAAAAAAATTGAAAGGGGACTTGATGGTTGTACTTGTGTTTGTATTGGATGGCTTAGGATGTTTACTTGTTGAATCTTATGATTGTTTTTCCTGAATTAAATTGCTTGAATCACACTTAGTCAGTTTGCATTGACATGAAGTATAGGCCTCACAGAAATGGCACAGAGAGGATACTGATACCCCTTTGTTCATGAAAAATACTCAAACAATAAACAAAATTAGAATAAGGATATGATTTCAGTAGATTGCTCATACCAGACAATTTTGTCTGACCCTTTGTGTGTTTGTTCACCATTGGGTGTCTCATAAATTTATGAGGCAGTCCATGGTGATTGTGCAGGTAAATAAGTACTTCAATGACCAAGCTCTGGATGTGTTAGCTGCTTAAGAATTAGGATGCAATAGTTACATGCTTTCTGATATCAAGAATAGAAGTTTAAGTCAAATGTATGATATGTTATGTTGTTCAAATTATTTAGAAAGAAAGTGATGTTGTCTTCTGTTTGTAAGAATTGGATTTAATTGTGTGTCTCAGCTAGAACTTATAGGTTGCTTTTGAAAAATATTTTACTGAGTAATGAAGTTTCTTTTCTTAGCTTATAGAATGATTTAATTAAAGAGTAAGAAATCTGAGATGTCAACCATGTATGAACTGAAAAAAAAAAGAAATCCAGTAGTTGATGTGAGGAATTCAGGTCTAAAGATGAAGTAGAAATCTGTTAAAACAGAAGTTTTGAATTACCCAAAGGAGAACCCGGAAAAGATTATAGTATGTGTATAAATGCATGCAAGAAAAGCATGGCTAACCTGACCACTTTATCAAGCCTGGGTTCAACCATCTTCAAATATTTTAAACTTAATAACCCAAAGGCCTATGGAAGATTCAGTTATTTTGGTAAAAATGAAAAATGAATACTTGAAATTTACAAAGACATATACATGCACAGAGTACATGTATACACAAGCACGAGCAATAAATACAGTCTATATAAAACTAAAATCATAGGAGTGTAAATAAATGCTAATACTAGAAAATTTTACATTAGGAACTTGTAAAAATTCAAGTAAGAGAGAAAAACCACTTTTGGAAATTATTTTGCTATGGGGAAAACCACACAGGGAATTTCAAAGTAAATTTTCTTTGCTTCCAAAACTCCTTTGCTCTGATTTAAAACACAAGATATTATTCACACATGTTTTCATATATGAGTGTTCAAAATAATTTGAGTATAACAATATTTTTATATTGATTGAAAGATCCTAGAAAGGAGAGAAACTAGAAGGGATGTTCTCTTGGGTAGATGACCACTGGAAAAAAAATCATATACAACACTAAAAGAAAAAAAAAATTGGGTAAGAAAGTGGGTCATCTCAGGTTTGACTGTTTTCGTGAGGAAGACAAGAGCTTGGTGTCGAAGATGGGGCAGTGAAGTCCAAGGACTAATCGCTACTAATCTTGTTGGTGATTCCAAAGTGGATGTAGTAGGAGTAGTGCCTTCGGTTCAGTTTGGACCCGGAGCGGACTTGTATGGATGAATGCTATCAGAACATCGACAGGAGGACGATGAGCATTCTAAGTGAATGTGTGCTAAAAAAGTAAAGCATAGCCTTGAGCCTTATCAACCGGGAATGGCTAAAATAGGAGAGGTGCACGCAAGGCTAAGTGGCTAGCAACCAATTAAGGTAAAGTCATCCCTGTCTAGATGTCCCTTTATTCGGCTGTATGGGCGGTTGTTGATTCCAACCATGGGGTGATCTTATTCGGACTATTCAGTAAGGGGTAGCCCCGGTCTTGTGTAGCAGGGGATCAGGGTGGATCCTCAGTACGGTGATCTAGACCATGTACAGTAACGGGCGGTACCCTAGTAACCTTGCCATTGTATGGTATCCATTCTCTGGAATCCAATCTCCGATAAGCGCCTGTATGGTTTTGATTGTGCCCAACTATGATCAAACGTGAGATGCAAGCATTTTAGTTAGATTCTATTTTACTTTCTATACACTATTATAATATCAGATAGATTTGATAAAAATGTTTTGCTTATCGTAAGCTAAAAACTCGGCATGTTTATTTATGGCGTGGTCTTACGAGATACCTTTGATTTCAAATGATTTTGAAACTTTAATAATTCAATTGAGTGTGTTTTCTCACTCTAGTTTTCCATACTGATTCGGGTGTTATTTCACTATAATGCTAGGGTCAGACCGAGTATTACAGGATACACGAAAGGATGCTGTGGAGCTCAGGAGACGAGATGGATGGCGAGACGTATCACCCGTATTTGATATATATTCCGCTGTGCTACATAAGCTGTGTATTCAGTTTTGTGGGGATAATTTAATATAACTGTCTAGTATTTTGGTATTGATTGTGTCGTACTCTGATGATGTACTTTATAAAACAAATATAGTTCTTTTTGTTTAAAAATCGGTTATTTATCTATTATATATTGTTCCGCTGTGATTGTGAGATTCTGATTCTGTTTTCTATTTCTTATTCTACCTCTTTCTTCTTTAACCCTAATGGTTCGCATTTCCATCTACTTTGAGTTGGACTGTTTAAGAATATTTTCGACTCTAAGGGGTACGGATTTGCAGGCTGTTACAGTTTTGATTGTGCCCAACTATTGCTGGAACTTGAGACGCAAGCATTTCAGCTAGATTCTATTTTACTTTCCATAGAAACTATTATAATGTAATGATCCGCCTTTCAGTACACAGAAAGACGTATAATTATTAAGAAGGAAAGGGATAGAAAAGAGAAAAGATAGAAAAGAAAGAACTAAACAATATCAGAATCTCATAGCGGAACGAATAAAATGTATTATACACATAAGTTATTACATAATATACAACATCTAAGAGTTACACAGCTTTACATCCCAAAATAGACAGTTATAAAGATCTGTCTATTGTATAACTCAAATTTGAACAAAATATCAACACAAAGATCAACACAATGGAACCACTATATCTCTACATACGCTGAAGCCTCCTGCTCCATATATCCTCCAGAATTCGTCAAAGCAAACCCGAATCCCTTGGCTACTCATAAAAATTTGACTTCCTAAGAGTTTAAGAAAATAGAAAAGAAACTCCGGGTCAGACATGGGTCTGATGTGAGTAAATGGGTTAAACTTACTTAACTTTGAAAAACCTTTGAAAACTAAAGGTACTCGTAAGACTTCCCGCACATAGACACGGAAAAGTTTATACCTTACGATAACCAAAACATTTGATAGGAAATCCTGTGGTATTGTAATAGTGTCTAGGGTTTTCAAGTAAAATACACAAATAGCTGGAATGCTTATATCTCACGTTCCAACATAGTTGGGCACAATCAAAACGTATGGCACTTGTTGGAAATTGGATTCCATACAATGGCAGGGCTACTGGGATACCGTTCGTCACATTACGTGGCCTTGATCACCATACCGAGGATCCACTCTGATCCCTTGCAAAATACGAACCGAACCATCTCTTACTGGATAGTCCCGAATAAGACAACCCCAGTAGTTGCCGTGACCAACTGCCCACACATCCGAATAAAAATGGACCTCTGGACAGGGTTAATCTTATCCTACTTGGGTGCTACCCACTTATCCTTGTCGCATCTCCCTTGTTTTAGCCATTCCCGGTTGATAAGGCTTGAGGTTACGATTACCTTTTTAGAACATATATCTTAGAACGCTCACCGTCCTCCAATGACGATGGTCTGAAAGCATTCAATCCATACATGTTCTTTTCGGCTTCGAACGAAACCGAAGGCACTATCTCATTACACTCATTTTGAAATCCCCCTCAGAGTTAACTACAATTGCCCTTGCACTCTGAATCTTCATTTCGAACTTCACTTGAGATTCATGACCTATTGTTTTGTTTGGATCGATGTGGTTTTCAGATATCCAAATTTGAAAATTCGATCCTGGTTTCACCGAAATCCAAAATTCCGTCTTTTAAGGTCAAGTTGTTTAAGTTAAAACAATTTAATTTATTACCTATATTCACAGGGATAGCTAATTTACATTATCATTGATAGATAAGCCATATATTATCATAATTCAACCAAACATCTCATATCACAAAGCAGCATATATCACATATCAGAGATATCACGTAATTTAAGGCATTAAATATCGTTCAACCATTCATAAGTAAGATTAATCAACCACACCATCCCTAATTAATTTAATTAATCACAAATGAATTTAATTAATTACTTAATTACCTTTAAATCCTACTTATTTAATCAATAATTAGTTACAACCCAATTGATTAATCATGCTTTAATCATCTATCTTAATTAATCATCCTTGATTACATTAAATAATCATCCTTTAATTAATTACACAAATTAATTATCCTTAACCATTTACAGTAATCAACCTTTAATTACTCTCATTAATTACATTAATTAATGATCCTCTAATTACTTTCATTAATTAATTATTCTTTAATTAATTATATTTAATAATTAATCTTTTAATTAATCACATTCATTAATCAACCTTAATTAATCACATACAGAAATTAACTATCTTTTAATTACTTACATTAACTAATTAACTCTTTAATTAGTTATATTAATTAATTCTTTAATTACTTACACTAAGTAATTAATCCTTAATTACTTCCACTAAGTAATTATCCTTCAATTACTTTACATTAAGTAATTTCCCTTTTTACTAATTGCATCAGTAATTATCCATTAATTACTTACACTAAGTAATTATACTTAATCAATCATCAAGTGATTATCTTTAATTAATTGAACTAGTTAATTAATTTAATTAATTAAATTGAGTAATTGATGCCTTTAATTACTTCCATTAATTAATTTGTTAATGCAAAAATTGAACGCTATCACCCCGGTGTAAGTAGAGATTAAGTGAAAGCACCACCCGTCAATATGGCAATTAGAAGTAAGTAGAAAAGTCACAAAAAAAGTAAAGAGACAACAGTTTAATAATGGTTCGACTTCAAGTTAAGCGTACGTCCACTTTAATCTTCTTTATTGCTGATTCGATTACAACTTATACAACAATCTTCGATTACAACACCACTTAGACAAATAGCAAGAACTTCGATGTAGAATAACTCTTTGAATCCATGTTGAATGTGTTAGATTTATCCTTGAAATTTTCTGAGGTATCTTTGATGTTTGAAGTGTCGGATGAGTCGAGAAATCAGTAGAGTATAGGCATTCCAGAAATGAGCCAAAAAGGTCCTCTCTTCGGTGGTGTAGGTGGGGTATTTATATGGAATTTTTGGGTTAAGTCGTAGGTCGTGAACGACCTAAGGGTAGGTCGTAGGTCGCGAGCAACCTAAGGGATACGAGCTATGACTCATCTTGGTTGCACTTGGTCTCTTCGAACAAACTGGTAGGTCGTAGCGACCTAGAAGAACAGCGGCATAAGAAGTTGCGGCTTATGGAGTTACCTCGGTCCACTTAGGTCGCGAGCGACCTAATGAAGAGGTAGTATGTATGCGGCCTCACACTGTCTTAACCCGTTAGGTCGTAGGTCATAGGTCGTTGGGTCATTAGGTCGTTAGGGCTCTTTAGGTCACTAACTCGTTAGGTCGAGCATATCGCTAAGTTGTTGCCACACTAGCTCGCTATTGGTCTTGCATCCATGTTAGCTCGCTTATTCTCCAGATTGTTAGGTCACTGGACCTTCTAACCCATTAGGTCGCTGAGTTGTTTTATTCCTTAGGTCGTTAGGTCATGATAACTTTAGGTCGTTAGGTCGTGATAACTTTAGGTCGTTAGGTCGTGATAACTTTAGGTCGTTGCTAGCTTGTTCACACTTTAATTCCTTCGGTCGCTTATTTCCTTAGGTTGTTGAGTCATGAAATAGAGGAGTTAACATTTGCCCCTCGAAGTACACGCCTATGCCATAGGTCGTGTGCTTCGACCTAATTCTGCTAGGTCATGAGCGACCCAAGAGACATGCTAACTCGTGTTCCTATTCGTCTTCTTCTCTTTGCCTTATATAAACTGTTAGCTCATTTCTTCATCCTTACTTAACTGCTTGCTTCTGTCGCCATTTCCTTTCTGAAGTTCGAGAATCTTCAAAGCGAAACCACATGTTGCTTTAATCATCATTCCAACAACAATCCTATGTAGATCAATTGCCTAACCATTATATTTGCCATTGATTTCTCCACAATCGCTTCCTGATGTGCACGTAAATGTGCATCTTTTTACCACCATATTTATTCTATTTAAATTAAATAAATGATCATATTGGGTATTTTAACTTGTTTTAACCAAAATTCATATTAATTCTAATTTTCACATATTCATCTTCATATAAGGGCAAAACGGCCATTTGTGCGCGTATATTAATTTGAGAGAATTTAATTGGAAATTTCTATAATATTTTGTAGGAATTTATCTTCTCCTATTAGTGGGTTCATGAAGAAACAGGCATTCACAAAATGGATATAAAGGAATGAAGATCGAAATAATTCAAAGTGAAGATCATGGAGGACCCCACCTACCCACCTACCTTAATGTACAAATTAAAGGCTAATGCACATGCTTATGGAGTTAATGGTTTCATGTACACTTAATGGGGATTAAGATATGTTAATGATTACTTGGCCTCCACACTTCCTAAGGGCGTTTTGGGCATTCCCCAAAAAGTGAATTAGGTTTTAAAACTTGTATATATACCCCGTATGTTTCATGTAATCTCTAACCTCCCTCTTAGTCTCTCTTTAGTTTAGTTTAGGCTCAAAACAAAAAAGAAAGCTATTTTCTTCTTTTCATGGCTACTTAGCCATTTTACTTCATGTATTTTTTTTTTTATGCAATGTTATTTAGTGTTTCCTTTTAATTACATGTTCATTTTCTTTTCTTGTTTATTTTCTTTCATGTTCTAGTATAGATCTCTTTTATTTTATGCAAGTAGAATAATTTTTCCTTTCATTTTGCTCTTTTTTTCCTCTTCTTGTTTAATGTTGTTTTCTACATTTGTTCATATGATAACAAATATGAGAGCATAATCCCTTCAATTTAGGGGTAATGAAGCTCTCTAGTATGTGGATCCAACATTTTGTTATTTATGCTCTCTTTTGTGATTAAATGAGATGTTTTGAAGTGGTTTAACTTGTTGTTTTAGCTTTGAATTTGATAGTCTATATTGTTCATAACAAATAGGCTATGCTTAAACAAACAAAACAGAATTGCCTCTTCATCTATATATGATTATGGCAAAGAAGTGATTATTGAAATTAAAATTTGATGGCTTATATTTCTAAACAATAGTTAATAGGCCATGCTTAAAATAGATTTCTCTTTCAACTTTGTTGTCATATTTTATGAGATTTAAAAGTGTATTAGTAGTTGTGTTATAGTTTGATGGTTTATATTGAGCTAATTAATAGCACAAATATACCGTACTTATGATAAGCACATCAACTAATTCACTAATGACAAGAAAAGAGAGATCATAACTTCATTTTGTTGATTTATGTGATCTAGACTTCCACACGGTTTTTATTATCTCGCTATAAAATTTCCTCGTGATTTGCCCTCCGATTGCCATTGACCTATTTGCAATTGCTTTAAAAATGATTTGTCTATGATTGAATGCGTTTTCTGGAAGCATGGATGAGATGATGGAGTTTTTTAGGCGTTTGGGGAAGACGAGGAGATTGTGATATTAACGGGTTAGTGGATAGCGGGTTATACTGTGATACTTCTGGTGATGCAATGGTTGTAGATATGTGGCGAAGCATGATTGGAGAGTAGGGCTTAGGTTTTCTGATGGGTGACAGCTCTATGTTGCCGAGTTACTTCGGAAGCGACCTAGTAGATTGAATGACCTAAGAAACCTTACGGCCTAAGGAAAGCTAAACGACCTTTAGATCTGCGACTTAACTAACTGAACAACTTAAGATCACTTGCGACCTATGGGATGTCGAACAACCATCAGATTTGCGACCTTACTAATCGAACGACCTAACTTCTTCCGATATAACTCTTAGGTCGTGTATACATTCAAGCGACCTAGGACTTAGCCAGTTTTGCACTGCCTTGAACTCCTTGGCTCGAACAATGCAACTTAAGAGAGTTTGACTTATGTTAGGTCGTTGGATTTGATCTGGACGACCTAAATAATCCCCGAGCTAGCTTGACTCGTTCCCGCGACTTAAGGACTTGAACAAAACTTGAATAATTGCAAAAATTTGATAGGACTTGATTAAATTTTCAACTTGAACAGCAAGAATGAACTGCTTGAACTCGTTGTACTCCTTTGCAGATTATACTAACTTTAATGCTAATAACCTGTTAAACACAACATTTACAGAAAAATGGGACGAATATACTGCCACTGATCGCCCACATTAAATAACAGATTAGTCGATAAAGGATAATCAACTTAGACAAATTATATGAAATGTTGTGAATCAACAAATTCAAGTGAATTATTAAAGCAAAGCAATATTAATCAATTAAAGCTGATTTGTTTGCATCGACACCGCACTTGTATTTGGACTTAAAACAACAAACCCTGAAACTTTATAATTGACAAATGCCTGTTGGTTTAATTTCAGTTATGTTTGCTTGTCGTTTTATTAGTTTTGCACAACACTTCACACATTTAGGAAACGTGCACCTTCATATTTGAATATCCAGTTCCTTGTGTAGAATGACTTCTCAACAAGAAGAAATGGTAGGGCAAGCTAGAGAGGCCTTCCCGATAGCCAATCCGCTAGATAATCCCCCGGAAAGAACTTCAACTACCCTGAATCAACGGGCGTTCAACCAACTACGCATTCAGTTTGGTATTGCTGAAGAAGTTGCTTTACATCCTGGGCCAAATGATACTGCTGACGGGCCACCTCTCGGTTTTGTCGCTATTAATCGCCAGATGTGCTTGTGTGGTGTTATTCCTCCTACTAATGATTTTCTTCAATAGCTCCTTCTCTAATTAACTATCTCTCCCTTCCAGTTACATCCCAATGGCTGCGCTATCCTAATGGGACCGTGTGTGCTATTCAGGAGGACATTTGATCGTCTTCCGAGCTTTGAAGAAATATGCTACTTGTGCGCATTTGCAAAGAATAAATATCATCCTTCTATTATTCTCGTGAGAAGCGCCAAAAACCGTTAAATTATCACCAATCTTTCTGAAAGTGCTCACGGTTTTTTGAATCAATTCTTCTTCGTTCGCTGCACCCCAGGATTTTATGCCATCTAGAGAGTAGGAAGTAAGATTGCTTATCCCCGTTCTTTCCATTTGAGCTTTTCAAAGTCCGAGTTGCTAAGTGCAAACTTCATTCTTTACTTTTACATCACTTCCTCCTCCCTCTAAAGATCCCAGCCACAAGCCGACTTTTGAAAGACTAAATGCTGTGGCGGTTGAGGAGAGAAGCGTTAAATTTTTGCTGAAAGACGAGTTTCTGCACTAATTCGGACTTCTGCACTCTTCCCGTTCTACTCAGCCTTATAAAGTCCCTGATTCTCCAGTAGAGACACCAGATGCCCCTGTGTCCGCCGAAGAACTTATACCGAAAGAACCTGCTGCTGAGGCCTCACTGGTGAAGTGTTCTGCTTCTATTGACGTCGCGGGGTCATTCGGAAAATTTGCACTTCCCCTGGTCATTGAAAAGAAGAACCTCCTCACCAATCCGGGAAGACTGTTGATGAAGGTGCTGAGGGGAAGGGTCCCGCTGGGCACGATGGTGACGACATTTTTGAGGGATTGAGCGACTTGATGATTACTTCACAGGAGCTCTTTAAAGATGATGCCACTACTACTACAGTTATTTCTCCAGTAATTGAAGCGACATCTGTCTTGCAACAAACCGTCAGCCCAAGAGTTGACACTTTCTGTAAAATACGTCACCCCCCAACCAAGGAGTGGTTCGTAGTTTGATGCGCGTAGTTTGCACGTTACACACACTTAGGATTATTCGGTACTTATATGCATTTAGCTTCTTTACTTCAAAGATTCTTAAGTTTTGCCTCTTCTTCATTTTCAGGTTCTCCAATGGGACGTAGCGGCTCTTATTATTATGATTTTCAACGCTACGGAAGACGCGGCTCCTATGACCCCAAGAGGTATCTTCCTGCTTCTTGGGAGACCGACGAAGAAAGAGCTCCAAGAAAAGCTCGTGAGAGGCGTTCTTATGAAGAACGCTACGGGAGAAGGGACGAATGACATGATTCTTCCCAGAGAGAGGATATTCTCACAAACGAAATTCTCGTGATGACAAAGGGAAAAGTCAAGTCGTTGAAGATCCGAGTAAACGGGGCAAAGTTAGCGAAAAACCAGCATCTGAAATTTTTGAACAGCCCGCTCCTCCCATCTCTTTGGAAATCCCTTCCAGCTCTCCTGCCCTTCAAAGAGCTAATATTCAAACAATCATTAGTAGGCCCCCGTATTAAGTTGGACAGGGTCCGGCTACTCTTCAAAGCCAGTTTCTGCACTGGTGCTTAAAAGGAGTGCGTTTCGATCTTGATTTGGTCCAAATCGACAAGCAAGCTATGTTGTGAAATCTTGATGCCGTCAAACTCGATATTGAGAGAATGTCTGGTTGGCAAAAAATTGTTGACGAGCTTCAAAGATTAAACCGCGCAAATGTCGAAGCCATCCTGACTATGGAAAACGATAAATCCGAGTGGCAGAAAACTCTCGATCAGCATGATGCAGAGATGAAGAGCATCGCCGCTTACAACGAGAAGCCTGAAGCGGAAGTTGAAAAACTTAAAGAGGAGCTCGCCACTTCTTCCACTTCTTACTCTCAAATAGAAGAAGTGCTTCAGAAACAGGTGAGAGATGCTCATGCCGGACAAAGAGACGCTGAAGCTAAATTCGAAGCACAGCAGAAAGTTGTAGAAAGCTACCGAACTGACATTGCTCAGTTGCGAGAAAAAACCAGCTCCCAAAACTTGGAAATCGAAATGTTAAAAGCTCGACTTTCTGAAGTTGAAAAAGTGCGTGATGAAGCTGTCGCCGGCAAAGCAGCAGCCGAAGAATCCCATGAAGCGACCAAAGGCAACATAAGCTCTACCTTATTCGAGTTTTATATACACTGTGTCTTGGGGCGCGGTAGCCTTTCGTTTTTAGGTCCGTAGTACGAAATCACTTTGGCCGAAGTGTGGGAAGATGCACTTGATATGCTTAGAGGCGCTGGATATGCTGAAGCAGATTTAGCGGTGCACTATCTAGATGACGATGCACGTGCTGCTCTTGCCAGGGGAAAGGAGAAACTCGCTAGAGAGCGAGCCGGAATGGCGGAAGGTGAACATTTAGGGAAGGCAACCTCAACCGACCCAGTTCAACCTTCGATTTCGGCTGACATCGATATTATTGGCTCCAGTTCCCATTCTCCACCTCCTGCTAAAGCTGTCATTGAAAGTGCAACCGCTCGCACTGGAGATGAAACTCAAGAAAGCACCGAAGCACAGGACTTTGAAGTTGACGTAGTAAAGCCTACTTCTCCAGGTAACCTCAATACTGATCTTGCTCAAGTGGGCTGCTTGTGTACTTCACATGAGCTTGACGAACTTTTTGATTATTACTTAAATCTTGACGCGCCACTTTCTCCTTTCTTTATGAGAGATACTGATTTTAACTTCTCTTCTCCTGTAGTGAAAGCGCCAAGTGTTGTTCAGACTTCCCCTCTTCCAGCTGTTCCCTCTCCGCCTCTTCAGATTACTCCTCCTTCTATTTCTCAACCAGGGTCACAAGAGGAGCAGCTAGAAGCTCTTCAAGGCTTGGATGTTCCGTTCGCTTCACAAGAACAGAAGGTCGAGGAAGCTGAAGAAGGAGAAAGAACTCCGGAGCAAACTATTTCTGATGACATAAAGTTGTCTGCACTTTTCACTCCGGACAGCGAGTCTTCTTCAAGGAAGAAGGGGAAGCATGGAATCTCAAAGAAAAAGAGGGAAGTTTCTGCCAGCGAAGAAAAAGTAGAAGAAGATCCAACTGCACCCCTTTCTCCTTCTTCCCCTGCTCTTACAAGCCGACCCAAAAAGTTAATCATCCGACCAAGTGAGAGCACCAAAGGTGGCAAGAAGAAGAAGTGATGGGTTTGGTCCTACATTTTTCGTCTTGCTTTTTGCTTTCTGCTTGTATATATAAAGGCTTGTGTTGACCGAAGATTGTGCAGGTACGGTCCCTGCCTTCTTTTATTTTGAAACCAGAATTTTCATAATATGGAATAAAATGATTCTTTCACTTATACAAACTTCTGTCTGCATTTGAGAATTTATTTATTCTTCTTTTTCATACAAGTTTCTTTATTTTCTTTGTGTGATGTTGCAGTAAGCCTGTGGTATGTTGCTTGAGCATTGCTTTTATGAGTGTAACTATATTATATTGCCTCATACCATGGTTTATTGCAATCTCTTTCACATTGGCAAAATTTTGAAGAACAACTCTTCTGTTTCGAGAAGACTTATACTCTTTCTTTGGAGAACAACTTTTCCATTTTAAGGAGGCTTGCATCCGTACTTTAGGGAATAATTTTTTCATTTTAAGGGAATATTTCTCTGATTTAGTAGAATGCGCCTTGTATTAGAGAAGTCGTCTCTTCCTTTGTTTTTTTAGGAAAAATTTCTACACTTCAACTTTTGGAGATGATCACTCCTTTTCTCTCTTTTTTTAAAAGAAAAATAGTGAATTCTCCTGTGCGGCGAAGTGGGCTTCAAAAGAAGGCTTTGATTTGATACTTCAATCTTCGAAGAAAAATATTCTTATTGTGAAGAGATTGATCTTTTCTTGAAAGTAAAAGTACGCCTCCAAAGAGGGCTTTTCCCTTTCTTTCTTTTTATGCGGGGTAGTGGGCCTCCGAAGGGGGTTTTTGACATTTCAACTCTGGTGAAATGGGCCTCCGAAGAGGGCTTTCCACATTCCAACTCTTGTGAAGTGTGTCTCCGAAGAGAGCTGTTTGCACTTCAAATCCTGGTGAAACGTGTGCCTCCGAAGAGGGCTTTTAGCATTTCAACTCTGGTGAAATGGCCCTTCGAAGAGGGCTTTTCACATTTCAACTCTTGTGAAGTGTCTACTTCAAATCTCGGTGAAATGTGTGCCTCCGGAGAGGGATTTTAGCATTTCAACTCTGGTGAAATGGGCTTCCGAAGAGGGCTTTTCACATTTCAAGTCTTGTGAAGTGTCTACTTTAAATCTCGGTGAAATGTGTGCCTCCGGAGAGGGCTTTTAGCATTTCAACTCTGGTGAAATGGGCCTCCGAAGAGGGCTTTTCACATTTCAACTCTTGTGAAGTGTCTACTTCGAATCTTGGTGAAATGTGTGCCTCCGAGTAGGGCTTTTGCTTGGAAGTTCCTTTCTCATGGTTGGATGGATTCACGGGGCGGACGCAAGTTACTTAATTAGATGTTTGTTTGCACAAATGATCGCAACTAGTTAACAAGGGCCCTGTGCCTTCCACTTGGGAAGGTTCCTCCGTTCATTCCACCAATATTTTTTTTGGTTGAGAAAGAGAACTTTCTTTTTCTGGCATGCCCCGTTAAAGGTCTTTATCCTCCGAAGAGTTGTGCCTCTGAAGAGGGCTTGTGCCTCCGAAGAGGTCTTTGGTTGTTTCCTGCCTGCTCGCCCATGTCTTTTCTCCATTTGCTCATATCAGCGACTCCCTGTTATCATTTTCAAGCACACATTCCTTTCTTTGGCAAGTAGTTTGTTTTATCCAAAGAAGTGTACTTCATTGTTAAGTGAGTTTGCAGAGGCAGACACAGGCTACTTAATTGGATGTTCGTTTGCACAAATGATCATAATTAGTTAGCAAGGGCCCACCACCGGCGGAATCACTAACTGTTTGCCTGAAGCACTTCTTTTATAGGATTTGAATTTGGAATTTTTGTTGCTATTCGCTTGTTGAGTGATGTAAGGGATCGCTTGGTCTTGTGATGGTTATGCTTCGTTTTAATGGCCTGCAATATTACATCGACATTTTAGCAATACAGATAAAGTACTTTACATATCGAAATAAAACAGCCATTTTATAATAGTAGAGAACACAAGATTTATAGTGGTTCGGCCAAGAACGGGGCCTACATCCACTTTATAGTTCTTATTATTCACTTGCACTGGCTTTACAATGGCTTTCAATACAAGAATCATACATCCATAGTTCTTTTACAGTATTTCAGCAAAGCTTTTTAAGTAAAATATGGACGCAAGTGATTGCTGTTCCAAGCCCTTGGAATTGGATCTCCTTCGACGGTTGTGAGTTTGAATGTGCCATCAATAAGTTTTTTGCTTATGACATACGACCCTTCCCAGTTTGGCCCAAACACACCTGTTGTTGTCATAATTCTTTTCAAGACTAGATCTCCAATTTCAAATCTGCGTTGGCAAACTTTTGAATTGAAGTGCCTGGCTATCCTTTGTTGATGGGCTGCAATTCTGAGCTTAGCCTCTTCCCTTCTTTCATCAAGGAGGTCAAGTGCTTCAAGTTGCAGCTTTTCGTTTTCAGCTTGATCGAAATGGATTCTTCTGTGTGAAGGGACTTCTATTTCTACCGGAATCATTGCTTCTGATCCATATGCTACCGAGAACGGAGTGTGCCAAGTCGTAGTTTTGTGGGTAGTTCTGTATGCCCATAGTGCTAGTGGTAGCTTATCGACCCAACCACCTTTTGCTTTTTCCAGCTATTTTTTGATGGTTGATTTGATAATTTTGTTTACTGCTTCCACTTGCCCGTTTGCTTGCGGATTAGCCACTGTTGAAAAGCTTTTTTGGATCTTGAATCGCTTGCAAAAATCTTGGAACTCTTCACTTTCGAATTGGGTTCCATTGTCTTTGATTATCCTTTGAGGCATACCATACCTGCAAACGATATTCTTAGTCACAAAGATTATCATCTTTTTAGAGGTAGTAGTAGCTAATGGTTCAGATTCAGCCCATTTAGTAAAATAACAAACAACAACAATGGAATATCTGATTCCGGATTTGGTGGTTGGCAAAGGCATGATGAGATCTATTCCCCAAATAGCAAATGGCCATGGACTGACCATCTGTGTTATCTCGGTGGAAGGTGCTCTTGGGATTTTTGCAAATCTCTGGCATCGGTCACATTTTCGGGCGTAGCTAGCAGCATCACGATTAATGTCTGGCCAAAAATACCCATAACGGAGAATTTTATTTGCTAGAGTTTGACCACCTGAATGATCTCCACACCCTCCTCCGTGTACTTCAGCTAGAATTGTCGTAGCCTCTTCCTTGGTCACACATCGGAGCAATGGCATTGAGAATCCCCTTCTGTACAATCGGCCATCTTGAATTATATATCTAGAGGCATTTCTTAGCAGTTTCTATACTTCTTTTGAATTTTCTAGTAGAGAACCGTTGAGAAAATATTCCATTATCGGAGTCATCCACAATTCTTGCTCTTGAGATATAGTCATGATCCAGTCAATATCCATCTCATCGGTGTTTGGAGCTGACAAGACTTCCACAAGAACTAATCCCAATAATTGAGCTTTACCAGTGCTGGAATACTTCGCGAGAGAATCTGCCTTCATGTTCTCTTCCCGGGTATATGGCTTATCGTGTAATGGTCAAAATCATCAAGAAGTTCCCAGGCCTTTGACAAGTAGGTAGGCAGATTTCCTCCTTTAGCTTGAAACTCTTTCCTGACTTGGCATATAATAAGCTGAGAATCACTGAAAATTTTCAACACTCTGATGTTCAGTTCCTTAGCAATCTTCAAGCCAGCAATAAGAGCTTCATATTCTGCTTCATTGTTTGTTGAAGGGAATTCTAGTCTCAATGCATAGCACAATGACCGCCCTTCAGGGGTTTCAAGCACAACCCCAGCTCCGGAATAGTAATCGTTTCTCGCACCATCAACATATAATTTCCATCGAATTGGGTAATTATTGTCCACCTCTTCCTCACTATCACCTTTATCTGTACATTCTACGATGAAATCTGCTAAAGTTTGTCCATTGATTGCTCTTCGGGGATGATAAGTGATGTCGTATTGGCTGAGTTCAATATTCCGCTTCAGAAGACTACCCGAAGTCTCAGGGAAAAACAGGACTTGCTTCAGAGGTTGATCAGTGAGGACTTTGATAGGATGAACTTGGAAATATGGCCTCAATTTTATTGATGCAACCAGTAGACAAAATGTGAGCTTTTCCAACTTTGAATAATTCATCTCTGCCCCAGTGACTCTTTTGCTGATATAATAAACCGGGCGCTGAATTTTTGCGTCTTCCCGTACCAACGCTGCACTGAGAGCATGAGATGAGATTGCCAAATATATGAAAAGATCTTCACCATTGTCGGGCTTAGAAAGTATTGGAGGCGTTTCCATATGACGAATCAACTCATCAAAATCTTTCTGGCATTCAGGAGTCCAGTCAAAGTTTTTCCTTCCTCTCTTCAGAGCATCAAAGAACGAAATACATTTATCAGTGGCTTTGGAAATGAACCGACTCCAGGCAGCGACTTTTCCATTGAGACTTTGCAATTCCTTCTTCGTTCTAGGAGCTTTGACTTCTCTTAAGGCAGCAATCTGAGCAGGATTAGCTTCAATACCAATATCACTCACAATGAAACCAAAGAACTTTCTAGACTCCATCCTAAATGAACATTTCAAAGGATTAAGCTTCATTCCGTACTTTCGGAGGACCGCAAACATTTCTGCCAAGTGATCCATATGGTCTATTTCCTTCTTTGATTTCACCAGCATATCATCAACATAAACTTCCATAGGCTTGCCAATCTACGGTTTGAACATAGCATTAACGAGTCTTTGGTAAGTTGCCCCTGCATTCTTAAGTCCGAAGGGCATGACTCTATATTAGTAGAGATCAACATCGGTGATGAAGCTTGTGTCCTCCTGATCTGGCTCACGCATCATGATCTGGTTATATCCGTAGTAAGCATCCATAAAAGATAACAATTCATGCCCCGTTGTCCCATCCACCAACTGATTTATCCTGGGTAACGGGAAGTAGTCTTTGGGGCAGGCTTTGTTTAAATCTAAAAAGTCGATGCATACTCTCCACTTTCTGTTTGCTTTCTTAACCAGTACTGGATTTGAAAGCAAATTCGGATAAGTAGACTCCCTGATGAAGCCATTCTCCATGAGCCGATCTACCTCTGCCTTCAATGCTGCTGACCTTTCAGGACACTGGGTTCTTCTTTTCTGCTTTACATGTGTAAACTTCGGATCAATATTCAGAGTATGTACTGCAACTTCTGGGGATATTCCACACATATCAGCATGAGTCCAAGCGAATACATCTGGATTTGCTTTCAGAAATGTTATCAAAATATTCTGAAACTTCACACTAAGTTGCGAACCCACATTCAGCACCTTGTTAGAGTCATTCGGGTCAACATGTACTGGCACCATTACCTCCACTGGCACCACTCTATCCTCCCATGCACTGGCTTTTCTGGGATCCATTTCTTTTCGTGCACCACTATGCTCGCCAGTGCACGGTCCACCCTATAATTGCTACAAGGTTAATTCTTTGATGCTGACTGGGGCCGCCGCTTCTTTTCCCTTCTCTCTCTTCCTTGCTTAACGCAACTCTGTAAGATAACATTCTCGCCCAGCATTCTGATCCCCTTTAATAACACCAACTCCATTATCCATGGGGAATTTCATAGTAAGGCACCACGGGGCGAGAATTGCCTTAAATGCCGAAAGATTGTGTCGGCCTAGGAAGGCGTTGTAGGCAGAAAATTCATCAACAATTACAAAAGTCTTTTTTCGAACCACCTTTTTTTGCCCCTCTCCAAGCTCCACGAATAAGTCAATAGTTCCAATTGGCTGCTTCGGTTCCCCAGTAAACCCAACAATTTTCTACGATGAAGCTTGAACATCAGCCATCGGAATTTTCATTTGATCGAATGTCTTTTTGAAGAGAATGTTACAAGAAGTGCCACAATAAACAAGAACTCTTCTTACAATAGCCGGCCCAATGCCTGCATAAATGACCAAGGGATCCATGGTAGGAGCTTCAACTCCCATAGAGTCCCTGGTTCTGAATACAATGTCATCATTGAAAGTTCTCTGATGCTTCGAAGGTGCAACATCTTCCAACACAAAAACATTTTCCTCTATTGGTGCATACTTCAAGGCACGGGCATACCTTTCCATCTCACCCCAGCTTCTGCTGGTGGGTAAGGACCTCCTGTAATCACATTAATAACATGCCTTTCTGATTCATGCGTTGCCGCCATCTTGCTCGAGCTGAGTTGATGAACAAGAACTTGTTGCCCCTGAGTTGACGAAGTTGGGTCGTTCTTGTTCCTCTTCACATACTGCTGAAGTTTATTTTCTTTCAATAGTTCCTCAATCAAATTCTTTAAATGACGGCACTCATTAGTATCATGGCCGGGTTGATTGTGGAATCGGCAAAATCTTCCAGTTTTCTCAGCATTATTCCCAAGCCTCAATTTAGCTGGTGTGGGGTATTCGACAGTGTCCTTGGTTGCAAAGAAAATGTTTTCTGGTGTAACGGTTAAGGGAGTGAAGTGAAAAGGACGATTTTTCTTCGCATTTCCCTTCTTCTTCCCTCTATCGTTCTCCCTCTTCTGAGTACCAGATTCTTTTTTATTCGAAGCAGCATTATTGTTCCTAACCTCTGTCAATACCACTTTCGCCGGTGCTTGAAGGCTTTCCAAGCGCATGAACTCATCAGCTTTCTTATAGAATTTCTCAAGCGAATTCGGCTCTTTCATCTTCAGCCACTTCCCAAATTCACTTGATTTGTCGATAGCCTTCATCAAGCATGTTAAAATCATTCTCGGCTCTGCATTGTCGACTTCAGCCAAAGCTATGTTGAAGCGGTTTAAGAAAGATCTAATAGATTCTCCGGGATTCTGTTCCAGGCTAGATAGTGACATTATGTCCTTCGCCTTTGAAGCATACAACCTGAATTGTTATTTAAACTTCCGAGTTAAATCAGAGAACTAGTCTATGGATCAGACCGGTAGCTTTGTAAACCAAAGTAGAGCCACTCCCTCCAAGTATACTGGAAAGTACCGACATTTGATCTCATCCGACGCACTGGCACCAGTCATGTGCCAGTCATACTTGTACAAGAATTGATTAGGGTCGCTTGTCCCCTTATAAGCCAAAATGGTGGGAGGAACAAACTTCCTTGGAAATTCTACTTTCAAAATCCTTTCAATGAACGGAGTCTTGCTTGGAGCGAACCCCCATTCTTTTTCATCTTCATCCCTCTGCATGCTCTCTTTCATGATTTGTCGAACCATTCCAGAGAAGTATTCCTCATCATTTAGAGGCTCTTGAGGACAGACATCGGCCATTTTCTCGGAAGTTTGTCTTGACAAGCGTTCACGAAAGGTTGGTTGCGGCCCCGATCCTCCTGCTTGAGGAGGTGTCCCTTCAACGGGCCAACTGGCCTTTGAGGAATATTTCTTGCGTCAACATTAGGAACATCATCGCCAAAGTTTTGTTCATTATTCACCGGTTGATGGTTTGCTCCGAGCAAAGCATTCAACCTTTTCAACATTAAAGTGTTTTGGGCTTCCATTTGCTGATATAGCCCAGAAATTGCAGCATCTAACTCCGCTCGTGTAATTCCAACAGTTGGAGTTGTTTGACTTAACGGAGGAGAAGTGGCGGTATTCTCTCGGACATAACCGGATCTAGTAGATCTGCGCTTTCTTCCAGGATCCATTATCTCTGATGGACTTCTGGTTTTGAGAGAGATTCTTTCAACAAACTTTTGCGAAGCAATGATGGAAATAGCCTGAGTTGGGTTCTCATTAAAAGCACCAAAAATGTTAACGCAAAAATTGAACGCTAACACACCGGTGTAAGTAGAGATTAAGTGAAAGCACTACCCATCAATACGTGAATTAGAAATAAGTAGAAAAGTCATAGAAAAAAGTAAAGAGACAACAGTTTTATAGTGGTTCGGCTTCAAGTTAAGCCTACGTCCACTTTAATCTTCTTTATTGCTGATTCGATTACAACTTATACAATAATCTTCGATTACAACACCACTTAGACAAATAGAAAGAACTTCGATGTAGAAGAACTCTTTGAATCCATGTTGAATGTGTTAGATTTCTCCTTGAAATTCGCTGAGGTATCTTTGATGTTTGAAGTGTCGGATGAGTAGAGAAATCAGCAGAGTATAGGGGTTCCAGAAATGAGCCAAAAAGGTCCTCTCTTCGGTGGTGTAGGTGGGGTATTTATAGGGAATATCTGGGTTAAGTCATAGGTCGCGATCGACCTAAGGGTAGGTCGTAGGTCGCGAGCGACCTAAGGGGTACAAGCTACGGCTCTTCTTGGTTGCACTTGGTCTCTTTGAACAAACTGGTAGGTCGTAGCGACCTAGGAGAGAAGCGGCATAAGAAGTTGCGACTTATGGAGTTACCTCGGTCCACTTAGGTCGCGAGCGACCTAATGAAGAGGTAGTACGTATGCGGCCTCACACTGTCTTAACCCGTTAGGTCGTAGGTCGTTGGGTCATTAGGTCATTAGGGGTCTTTAGGTCGTTAACTTGTTAGGTCGAGCATATCGCTAAGTTGTTGCCACACTAACTCGTTGTTGGTCTTGCATCCATGTTAGCTCGCTTATTCTCCAGATTGTTAGGTCGCTGGACCTTCTAACCCGTTAGTTCGCTGAGTTGCTTTATTCCTTAGGTCGTTAGGTCGTGATAACTTTAGGTTGTTAGGTCGTGATAACTGTGATAACTTTAGGTCGTTGCTAGCTTGTTCACACTTTAATTCCTTCGGTCGCTTATTTCCTTAGGTCGTTGAGTCATGAAATAGAGGAGTTAACATAATTACTCTTTAATTAATTATCTTTAATTACTTAGATTAATTAACCCTTAATTATCAAGTAATTAACTATTCTTAATAAATCAAACCAATTGTTTTAAATGGATTACATTAATTAATCATCTCATAATTACTAGCTATGATCTTTAAATTACATCCATTAACTATCCACTAATTACTTACTAAGTAATTATCCTTTGATTATCAACATGAATCAATTTAACCTTATTTAATCTCATTAAGTGATTATCTTTTAATCAATTTCACTAATTAATTATCCCTAATTAATTACAATCTTGATTTGCTTAAAGAAAATTTGTTTATCTTGACTAATTACTCATCTAAATCTTATTAACTTAAATACTTGAAATCGATTTACAAAAATCAAATGAGATCTTTTTGATTGATTTAAAATCTAATACACCAACCTTAATTATTCCTTAATTACAACATTTATTACATTTAAAAATACTTAGGAGTTTTATTACAAAATTTACCTAACATATAATTATTTTAAAATCAAAAAAAAATTAAACATTACTTTATCATTTAAATCTTGGAAAAAAATTTGTTTAAAACATTTGCTTGGAAAACTAATCCATTTTAAATATACTTTAAATCTTTAAACTTGTTTAAACATTTTGGTTTTATAAAACTTTTTTTTTCAAAACTAGGTTACAAAATTTATTTCCGTCCATACACTTTAAAACTTGATTAAAAACTTATTCAAGCTTCAGACAAAAATCTGGAAAACCAATTTACTTCACAAATAGAAAACCCGAACCTAACACTAGGGATCCCCGAGATCACACTCAAGTAACTCACGATCCTCCACTGCTTTGATACCAACATGCTACAAACTCAAGTTCGTCCCGAATTCTCCTGCTTCTTCCCAAACCTATCAAACTCATCAGAAAACAACCATGCACACATGCACGTGGACAAACGCTCTAGCCATTATCGATGGACGCCGCGATCCTCCTCAAGTCGATGCTCACCTCGCCATCACACACGACCAACCAAATCCTACAATTCCACCATGAATCAAAATCGAACACGATGATCGAACCTGAAACCAAAACAATTCAACCAAGACCTCTCGCCGACGACGAATTCGACCACCGGAGCCCACGTCCTTCCGACCAAAGCTGTGCCACGACCTGCAGCAATGTTCCCCCTATATGCGATCGTCTTCGGTGGTCCAACAACACCGTACGAACTCAGAAAAACTCGCCAACCCAAATAGCTTTACAAACCCTACTACGGCGTTCCCTGACCACCACCACGACCTAGAAATACTTCGGGCATTTTTTACACGTCCACCGAGATTCGAGCCTCCTCTAGTCCCAAGCACCGCTTCTATCCATCGCCGATCACCGAAAAATTGAGCAAAGTTTGATTTCTGATCATACCCAACAATTAGTAATCCTTAAATTCAAAATTCGTTTTCCTAAATTCATCATTTACAAACTGGAATCAGATTATAAGATCAAATCAAGAATTACGAAAAATGGAATTTGGACTTATATTTGAATTAGACCTGTAATTCCTCATTTTGAAATACATACTCCATATATTTATTTGAAATTATTTTTAAAATCGAAATTATAATGCTACAAACATTTTCTGTTTAAAGATCAAAGCTTGAATTTGTCTATATAGATAGATATGAATTTTTATTGTTATTCAAGAGCCTGGAACACACAATGTCAAGCATATATACACACAGCCATGAATACAAATATATATAATATAATTCAACTATAATTAGTTAAAACCATCCATGCAACCCATACTTATAACCTTACTTCATAGATTTAACACATGAATTACAATATTCAACTAGTTTTAAACTTTTGAAAATTCATTTACTCACCTGAAATAAAAAGAGGAATAGGCTTATTCAGGTTTCAAGGAACTCTTTACCTAAAGCTTGATCTTGATCTAGCCTTTGAATTTGATTTGCTTGTTTTAGGACTGACACTTGAATCATCTTAATGTTGAGTCGATCCTTACTATTTATTAGGCTCACTCAGGTTGAAGATGAAATAAATGAAGTTGTTGCATTGATGAAATTTTTATGTTTTGAATTTTCTTTCGAATTTGGTTTTCAGTTTTTAAGAAGATGAGAAAAAGAAGATTGAGAAAGTTTTGAACTGAAAAAAAAGAAAAACAGTTATGTTCTTCCCAAAACATTTATTATTTATAATTTCAGTAAAAAGATGATTAAGCCACTTGTTTATATGCATGATATCCAAAGTTTACAAATGTCTAAATGTTCGTATTATATTTTACAAATGTTAAAACAATGTATATATGAATTAAAAATGTCAAATATACTTATTATCATGTTTCTTATGTATTTATAATTTGTATAATATGATTATATATTTAAAAGAAAGTTTAAACCTTGTATATATTTTAACCCATTTTTACTTTAAGTAAATCATAATAAACTCTTTTATTAAATATTTTTCTTATGTTTTGTATGTTTTAAAATGTTTAAGATAAATTATGCTTTAAACTTCCATATACATTTACAAATCATATTTAGATCAAGCAATCTTAAAAAGAAAGTAAAACAAACATTTTGTAAATCTTATTTAAACTTTAAACTTAAGTTAAATATTTTTAAATAAATGTAAATGTTATCTTTGTTGTTAAGAAATATAAAGTATAATTTTAAATAGCCTTGGAAAAGAATTATATTAATTTTAATCATAATTTCCAAATTACAATAGATATTAAATTTGAAAAACATGTTTTTATTTGTTAATTTTCAAACTGAAGCTTTTCTATTTATAATATATACATACATGTATGTTTATACATTATAAATAGAAACCATTTTAATATTAGCTTTGAAAATTATTATATTGAATTTTAAACTTCAAATCATAATATATACATACATATATATTACAATTTAAAATAGATCTTTTATTAAATTAAAACCAATGACTTCCTATTTACAATATATATACCAATATATATTCGTTATAAATAGAAAACAAATTTTATTAGCTTTAAAAGATATAATTTACCAATTAAATATTATTATCTTTTAAAAAGATTAAACTTGCAAATTTTAAAATAATCATAAAATAAAATTTGTTAAACCAATATTACCAAATTTAAATGATTATTAATGAAGATCATTAAATGAATATTGCCCAAAATTCCAAGACATCAAATATAATATCAAATGAATTTTATAAAAATGTTTTAGGTTATGTAAGGTAAAAAACCGGCATGTTTATTTGTGGCGTGGTCTTACGAGATACCTTTGATTTCGAAGCATTTTGAAACTTTAATAATCCAATTGAGTTTGTCTCTCACGTTGGTTTTAAAGACTGACTCAGATATTATTTTGTTGTAATGCTCGAGTCAGACCAAGTATTACAGATACAGGATAGGATGATGTGGAAATCAAGAGACGAGTTGGATGGCGAGACATATCATATGTACTTGATGCATATTCCGCTGTATATGGCATACTATGTAGTCAGCTTTTTTGAGGACATGTTATCATAACTGTCTGGTATTGTGCTAGTGGTTGATTGGGTACTCTGACGAATGTAAGCATTAAACAATTAAAGTTTCTTTTGTATAAAAATATGTTGTTATCTATTATCTATAGTTCCACTGCGATTGTGAGATTTTGATGTTATTTTCTACTTCTTCTTCTACCTCTTTCTTCTTTAAACTTAATGGTCTGTATTTCCGTCCATTTCAAGTTAAACTGATAGGCAATGTGTCGACTCAAAGGGGTATAGATTTGTGGGTTGTTACACTCGGTATCAAAGCTGAAGGTTAAGCAAGAACCTTGTCTCTAGTGGGGATTACTCATTAGAAATAAGGGTCAGTAATGCCTTAGAAATGAGTTTGAGTGTATTAATAGATATGAGCGCGTAATTGTTAGTGAATTGTTGAGTGGCTTATGGATTCTAGTTAATACAGTGATTAACGTTATTGATAGGGATTTCTAAACACTTGTAAAGATCAATTCGACACGGTACTATTTTAAATGGGATAAATGAAATAATTTTACCCAAATTATTTTTGTATATAAAAGGGATAATTTTTCGTAAATTATTATAAGCGTATATGGTTGCTTGGTGGTTAGGAAATGATAATATTAAATTATTATCATTGTGTGGCGGAAATTGAATAAAGAAATTGAAATTATAACCGAAAGTTAAGAAATAAATTTATATCACAGAATGGATTTGTAATGGGAATTTATAAATGTGATTTATAATTGAAATGGTATAAAATTTCGAAGTAATATTTGAATATAGATTGAAAGGATTTGAAATTCAAAAATTTGGAAAATTTAATTTCCTTTGAGTTTGAAAAATAATTTTCCAAAGGCTTTGAGGAAATAATAGTGATATTATTCGAAAAATATTTTTAAATAGGGTATGAAGTCTGGTGAGATTTGGAATTAAAAATATTTGAAAATGTTTTTAAAGAGATAAAAGCACTAACTCTTTTCAGTCACTGGAAAATAATTTCGGTGATGACTACATCATCATCGGTGTTTATTTTCTAGTTTCCAAGGGAGGTATTGCTGCCCGAATGTTTTATATTGGAGTTTGTTTACAAAACTGGATTTTGTTTTAAAATTCAAAGGGTAATTTGTTGTGCAAAAGAATTATCTAATTGATTTCAGAAAAAATTGATTTTGAAATACTTAAGTGATTTTCTAAAGACTCAGGGAGTTGAATTAAAAATGTCTATGGATTATTAAATGGGTTTGAAAACTTAAACAAAAAAATTGAAAATTTGTTTAGAACAAAATTTAACTTAAGAAGAGTTAAATTAAAATAAGAGTGAAACAAAATAAGTCAGAAAAGCAAGCCAATTAAATGAAGTAAATTAAAGGAGATTAGTAAATGGAAAATAAATAAGTTGGAAAACTAATAGAAGCTTAAAATTTTGAATTGGATAGGAATATAAGTGAATCTAGTTAAACAAAAGTGAATTTGGGGAAAAGTCTAAGTAGACTAAGTGAAATGGATACTTAAATAAAAATTTATGAGTTGGAAATAAAATTTGTGAATGAACAAATGAATTTACATTTGTAAGTAAATGGGATTGAAACTGAATATTGGAATTTAATTTGAGTTGTGTGAAATGGGAAATTAGTCAAGTTGGACTAAATAAAACAAAGTATTGAAATTAAAATTAGTAAGTAAACTAATTGATTTAAATGGCAAGCAAAAGAATGGAAATTGAATATTGGGATGATATTAAATTTAAATTGTGTTAAGTGAAGTGTAGTTGAAGAATTAGTTCGAAGTGGACTAAAAATAATAAAAGTTTGGGAAATAAAATCCACTGAGATTTAAGTAAACTAGTATGTGGAATTAATTTTAAGAAATGGTTAATTAAGAATAAGTTTGAGATAAGGTGGGTAAATTTCAATATTAAATTTGATTTGGAACTAATTAGTAGTTAGAAAGCAAATTGGAAACAAATGAAATTGGAAATATAAATTGAATGAAAATGGACGACCTAAGTGGTGAAGTGAAAATAAATATAAGAAGTGTATAAAATATCTGTATAAACTTACGAAAGTTAAGAGAAATTCTTAAGTAAATTTGGAATTGAGAAATATACAAAGTTAACATTTGAATGAAGATTAAGTAAAGTGTGAAATGGAAAATTGTGAACAAGTGAATAGAAATAAAAATAAATGTGAATTAAAGAAAACTGATATAGCTAATAATCAATTGAGATAAATAAGTAGAATGTACGTATAATTATGATTTGATCCGGATTCGAGCATGTAGTTTCGAGTTAGTTATATCGATCCGAGTTGGGATTTTTCACTCCATTTTCGACAGCGAACCCTAGATATGGATTTTTGATTGATTCTGAAAATTCTCTATCATAATATATGGCTATGCAAGGAGAATGATGGTTTCTGATCAAGGAACTAGATCCGAGTCCGCACTGAAGAGTCGGGTGAACGATGCTAGTTCGGAAGTGAAATTATGTGACTAAATTAGCGATCAGATTTGGTATTGCTTAGGATAATATATGTGCATCGTACGGGCTTAAGTAAAAAAAATAGTGAAAATTTTGAAACGAAATGAATAAAAATAGTTTTGAATTCTATGATTGTATATTATTGCTAAGTAGGATATAGGGATTCAAAAGCAAAAGATAAATTTAAGTTTTTAATTTCAATAGATAAACTTTGAAAAGGTATGTATTTAAAATTTTCGTATGAAATTTGTTGATTTTATGATTTAGCCTAAAAATTTGGTGCCCGTAGAGTGGTTTTGTAGTTGTTCTGATCTAGCCGCGCAAAGGAGACGTTGGCGAAATTTTTGTAAAATTTAAGGAGTTAGAAAAATTTTGAAGAAATTTTGATAATTTAAAATTTGGTTTAAAATTATAATTTTAATGGTTGAGCAAGTAATATTATTTGGAAAATATGGATGGGTTTGGGAAGTTAGTGAGAGTGATAGGTATCTTTGATAAAAAGATTGCTTTGGAAAGTTGTCAAAAACTGTTTGATTTTGGAAAAATAGTAAACGGGTATTGGACCATTCTTCTTAACTAGTAATCTCGGGGACAAAATTCTTTTAATGGGGAGGAATGTGACGACACAAAATTTTGAATATTTGAAATTGGAATATTTAATTGATTTCAAATATTTAAAAGTTAATTTTTAACTTAAATTTCAAATATCACCATTTATTTGATAATTAAATTATTGAATTAAACAACTGGAAATTGGGTAAAATATTGAATCTGAAGTTTCAAGCTTGCTAAAAATAATTTGAAGGCTTATAAAATTTAAATTTATGATACTGAAGATAATAGATGTTTTAAATTTAAATTTGAATGTGCTTTGTTTAGTTTTAAAAATATATCATTTAAATGGACGTTAGAAATGGCCTTTCGAGGCACAGTCTCGGATTTCGATGAAACCAGTTTCATTGTGTTCGTAATAATGTATTATTATCGAAATTCAATTTTCATAATGTTTGGATTTAATGTTTGGATTTATCGTGTGGCCGTATGAGATATAAACGCACCTAAATTTATATTGGAAATTCAATATAAAAACTTAGTCAAAAAGCTATCTTCTCCATACGACTGAATTAGGACTCGAAATCTTTTCCATTGCATTCCAAATAGGGGTATAACATTATGAACGCCTAGCAGCACGCCTCGATAGGAGGTTAAAATTTTGAGTTGCAATTATCGAGACAATTTGAATTTTGAATTAGTATATATATATATATATATATATATATATATATATATATATTTATGGACTCTAGTCAACCATCAGCCCACTTTCTTTCACATCAACCTTTCCTCGCTGTCCAGATCACTGTGCCCCAGCCTATGCCTACACGCAACAGCCTTTCCTCAATTAGTTCGAAGTCTTGCCTTAAATAACAATAAAATAAAAGCAAAAGCGTATAACCGAAGATGCTTCCTCTTTCAAAAGGGGTTATCACTTCCTCTCTAAAATTCAAAGCAGAAGACAAGCCTCATGCCTTCATTCTATTGAATCGAGATCTGCCTTCCCCTTCAAATATATATATATATATATATATCTATGTATGTATATACATACATACATACATACATACATACATAGATATATATATATATATATATAAAGAAGACTTGCAGAAGAAAACCCCGAGCCCTTCTTTTCTGCTCGTACTCGAGAAGTCAAGGTTAAGGCAATTTTTTTTAAAAGATTTCGTTCAAACAACTATCGCGATCGTAATCGTCCACGATTTCAGGCACGATAAATCAGGAGGGGGGTGGGTGATCGAGTACGAGGCTGCTTTTTCTTCGAAGTCGAAGCCGAAGGAATTATCATAAATCAAAACAAAAACGTACTCAACTCGTTCGAACTCGATTTTAGTCGTAGTGGCGACATCGACAATAAGGGTCAACAGTGGAATCGTGATCGATCGCGATGGTCTCTATGATCTTCGATCGAGGGAGCACGGGAAGAATGGGAGGCTGATGGTCGAAGGCATTTGTGAAGTCGGGATGGAGGATGGGGCTGGGTTGGTCGCGTCGATGGTGGAGATGGTAGCTAGCAGACGATGTGGGGTGGTACGGTGGGTTTCCATTCATGATGGATTTGCGCTCTACGATTGGCAGTGAGGTATTGTTGTTTGTTTAAATAATTTAATATATATATATATATTTATATATGTAAATTAATATATATACATATTAGAGGAAATACATCTGGATAATACTTTAATATAACAGTAAGGTTTTGCTTTGCAATTAATTTAACTTGATTTCTGGATCTGGGTTATTGATTATTATATATATATATATATATATATTTACAGTATATAAATTTTCAGTAAGGTTTGAAACGAAATTCTGTTTTTAATCTATATGTATATATGTATATTAAGGGAAGGAAAATTTTTAACAGTAAGGTAAAGTTTCATTTTTAGTATATGTTGTTTAAGAAGATAAGGTAAAATAAATGTACTTATACACGTGTTAAACTTACTATTTAATTTTAAATAATATATTATGGAGAAAATTTTGTTTTATTGACTTATTTATTTATTTTAGTTACTAAAAATTTGTTTATTAAAGGAAAATTAGTTTAAATTAAAATTATTAGTTAATTAATTATAATAAAAAGGATAATTGATTGTTGGATGATTTCAAATGTTAATAAAACATATAATGTTTGTACAAAGTCCAAAAATTATGAAGGAAATAGCCGGTTTGGGTCGGATTGCAAAACAAAAGGTGAAGTTGAGTTAATCTCATTCACATTCGATTTACCGGTGGATTTAAATTGCTAAATTATATTATTAGTTTATTGCTGGAACCGATGATTGATTATCAGTCTGGATGTGATATATTATAGTGTATATATATATATTGGAGTGATTGATATTCCTGCATTATATAGCATATGAGACCCTATGCGCCCCGTATAATAGCGGATGACCCCTTATGCCGTGATATTCTGCCTCGAAGCGGGATTGGTATTTATTTGTTGACTAGCGTCTGTGTATGCAGGGAAATAGGTTAGAGGGATCCAACTGGATTTCTCAAAATCATTGAATTTATTTTCATATTCAGTTATATGAAATGTTGGATAATTCTGTGATATATTATGTTGGAAAAATTAATTTATTTGATGTTAATATATTGTTGGATATATTGTGGCATTTTAAAAATATTAATATCGAATTTTAGTAAAAGGGAAATAAAAGGGGAATAAATTTAAATAAGGAAATTTATAGTAAAGATGGATAAATTTAAAAGGGCAAATTGGGGAAAAAGCAAATAGTTGATTTAAAAATCCTACTTGATAAAATTCGGAATATGGGAAAAGAATAGAGTCTTTGAATAAATGTAATTTAAAATGGTCTTAAAATTAAGGACTTAATAAATATTAATTTCTAGGTGCAAAGTGTTTATTTTTAAGCTTTAAATGAGTTGGAAATAAATAAAAGAGGAAAAATTTTGAAATAGAGTATGAATTTGATATTTTAGATTTAAATATGGTTTTGAATCAAAATAAAAGAGTAAAACTGGAATTAATGGAATTGGGAATAAATTTAGGTAAATCAAATAAGTTTTAAAATGGAATTAATCCAGAGAATCGATAGGGAAATCGATTAAGTGTTTTGGAAAGCTGTGATTTAAAGGAAAATAAGGGTATGGAAAACTATAACCGGGGTTTATAAATAAAATGAAGAGAATATCAATGGATATTTGAGATTTAAATTCACGATGGGAATTTATAAAGGAATGAGTAAATCGTTTTAAAAATAAGAGTTTTTTTATTTTTAAAAGGGTGGGAAAGAAAATTTATGGGGTTGGGATGTAAATTAAAATTGGGAGTAAATGAGAAGGATTTATAAACGATTAGAGGGGATATATTGGAAGTTTAAGTGTAAAAGCCAAGTATAATTTCAAAGAAAGATTTTTAAGTATAAATTGGAAGTTTTAAAGGGTTCGAAAGAATATTTTAGAAAAGTTATATTTAGCTGTTTTAAAATTGTTTAAGTAAATATTTATTTAAGTTAACTGTAGTAGTAATTATTTTTAAAGGCTAGATTAGTACTATTATTTGAAGGGGAATTATTTAATATTAATATTTTATAAAATGGTTTTGGCTAAAGATTTACTTGGGAAATTATTATAGAATTTTCATAACTATTAGTTTGAATAAAGTGATTTAAGTAGTTTTTATTTTAAATGTTTAAGTGTATAATTTTGTATAAAGAGATTTAATTTATTTAAAAGCTAAATTTAGTAAGGCTTGGTGTTTTCCAGTGGGAATAAAATAATTGGCTGAATGATTATTTAATTTGATATTTAAATAACCGACTATCAACATTGGCCAATGTGCTGATCGTTTCGAAGAGACTGGGATCGGGTTTAATTATCCGAAAATGCAACGACCCATTTTTTTCGATGCCCGAAAATCGACATAATACGTCCATTGTATCAAATACTGAACAACCGAATGCCGAAAATCCGAACTGTTATTATTAAAATAGAAAAAGGTACAAGAAGAAATAGAAACAATATTAGAATCTCACAATCGTTGCGGAACAATATATAATAGATAAACGACTAATCTTTAAAATGAAAGAACTATATCAGTTTATACTTTACATCATCAGAGCCAATATACTTTTGATCTTTAAAATGAAAGAACTATATCAGTTTATACTTTACATCATCGGAGCCAATATACTTTACATCATCGTGATACGTCTCACCATCCAGCTTGTCTTCTGATCTCCACAGCATACTTTCCTGCCTTAGCTCCAGAAACAACGATAACCTGACTCTAGGCTACCCATTTGGAAAATTATGGGCACCTAGAGTTTAGAAAGGGAACAATAAACTCCGAGTCTGTTATGGGACTGGTGTGAGATCTAAAAATAGTTATTTTCATATATGAAAAGAAAAAGAAATCCGTTCATTCTTTTGGAAAATGAAACTACCATAAAGCCTCCCAGCGTACGCACAATGTAATTGCACACTTGGAGGAGATTTCTTCTTGTAGCTGTCAAACATGCTTGATATGTGAAAATCCTTTTGATATTATTATTAGTACATGGTGTGGAAAACATTTCGAAAGTATAATATAAATCTTAGCCACCATACGTACCATTATAGTATGCCTACTATAGCTACCATGTTAGATGGAAGGTTCTACAACTAAAACCGTACAGGGCTCATATTGAGTGATTGGATTTCCAACAAATGGTCAAGGCTAAGGAACTTCCTTTATCCGAAGGGTACGCCTTTGGAGGGACGCCCCGAGAACTTTACCGGATCTTTGCCAAAACAAGGCTGGGTTATCTCCATAACTAGGTAACTAATTGTCACGAGTATGCCATCTCCCGGTCGTAACCGACCTTTATCCGAGGCGCCTCTACAACCAACAACCGCATGAGTAAATATCCGGGCTCCATACCAGAATACCACTTTTTTATCCACACAGATTATATATCTGGGCTCTATACCAGAATACCACTTTTTGTCCAGAAGCAAATGCACATACGATGAGGGGCGCAACTGCCGTAATCTTGCTGCATCCTTCATGTTTCGACCATTTTCGAGGTGTGAGGTCCGATGAAGTTACGTCCCACAAAGCTACTCTTTTGACAAAAGACATGCTTCAATCAACCAATGATCATCACTTAGCATGCAACATTACCAAATTGGGAATATATCACCAGTAACCATCAACTACATAACCTCTTTACTCGTACGTCTCAAAGAAGGGTGTTAAGCTAAGAGAATAAATTCTCCACCACCAAATAGAAATGTATTTGATAGGAACCGGTTGTATATCTCAAATGTAAATGAAAATGGTCTTAAAATTAAGGACTTAATAAATATTAATTTCTAGGTGCAAAGTGTTTATTTTTAAGCTTTAAATGAGTTGGAAAAAAATAAAAGAGGAATTTTGAAATAGTGTATGAATTTGATATTTTAGATTTAAATACGGTTTTGAATCAAAATAAAAGAGTAAAACTGGAATTAATGGAATTTGGAATAAATTTAGGTAAATCAAATAAGTTTTAAAATGGAATTAATCCAGAGAATCGATAGGGAAATCGATTAAGTGTTTTGGAAAGCTGTGATTTAAAGGAAAATGAGGGTATGGAAAATTATAACCAGGGTTTATAAATAAAATGAATAGAATATCAATGGATATTTGAGATTAAAATTCACGATGGGAATTTATAAAGGAATGAGTAAATCGTTTTAAAAATAAGAGTTGTTTTATTTTTAGAAGGGTGGGAAAGAAAATTTATGGTGTTGGGATGTAAATTAAAATTGGGAATAAATGAGAAGGATTTATAAATGATTAGAGGGGATATATTGGAAGTTTAAGTTTAAAAGCCAAGTATAATTTCAAAGAAAGATTTTTAAGTATAAATTGGAAGTTTTAAAGGGTTTGAAAGAATGTTTTAGAAAAGTTATATTTAGGTGTTTTAAAATTGTTTAAGTAAATATTTATTTAAGTTAACTATAGTAGTAATTATTTTTAAAGGCTAGATTAGTACTATTATTTGAAGGGGAATTATTTAATACTAATATTTTATAAAATGGTTTTGGCTAAAGATTTACTTGGGAAATTATTATAGAATTTTCATAACTATTAGTTTGAATAAAGTGATTTAAGTAGTTTTTATTTTAAATGTTTAAGTGTATAATTTTGTATAAAGAGATTTAATTTATTTAAAAGCTAAATTTAGTAAGGCTTGGTGTTTTCCAGTGGGAATAAAATAATTGGCTGAATGATTATTTAGTTTGATATTTAAATAACCGACTATCAACATTGGCCAATGTGCTGATCGTTTCGAAGAGACCGGGATCAGGTTTAATTATCCGAAAATGCAACGATCCATTTTTTTGATGCCCGAAAATCGACATAATACGTCCACTGTATCTAATACTGAACAACCGAATGCCGAAAATCCGAACTGTTAGTATTAAAATAGAAAGAGGTACAAGAAGAAATAGAAACAATATTAGCATCTCACAATCGTTGCGGAACAATATATAATAGATAAACGACTAATCTTTAAAATGAAAGAACTATATCAGTTTATACTTTACATCATCAGAGCCAATATACTTTTGATCTTTAAAATGAAAGAACTATATCAATTCATACTTTACATCATTTGAGCCAATATACTTTACATCATCGTGATACGTCTCACCATCCAGCTTGTCTTCTGATCTCCACAGCATACTTTCCTGCCTTATCTCCAGAAACAACGATAACCTGACTCAAGGCTTCCCATGTGGAAAATTATGGGCACCTAGAGTTTAGAAGGGGAACAATAAACTCCGAGTCCGTCATGGGACTGTTGTGAGATCTAAAAATAGTTATTTTCATAAAAGAAAAGAAAAAGAAATCCGTTCATTCTTTTGGAAAATGAAACTACCATAAAGCCTCCCGGCGCACGCACAATGTAATTGCACACTTGGAGGAGATTTCTTCTTGTAGCAGTCAAACATGCTTGATATGTGAAAATCCTTTTGATATTATTATTAGTACATGGTGTGGAAAACATTTCGAAAGTATAATACAAATCTTAGCCACCATACGTACCATTATAGTATGCCTACTATAACTACCATGTTAGATGGAAGGTTCTACAACTAAAACCGTACATGGCTCGTATTGAGTGATTGGATTTCCAACAAACGGTCAAGGCTAAGGAAATTCCTTTATCCAAAGGGTACGCCTTTGGAGGGACGCCCCGAGAACTTTACCGGATCTTTGCCAACACAAGGCTGGGTTATCTCCATAACTAGGTAACTAATTGTCACGAGTATGCCATCCCCCGATCGTAACCGACCTTTATCCGAGGCGCCTCTACAACCAACAACCACATGAGTAAATATTCGGGCTCCATACCAGAATACGACTTTTTTATCCGCACAGATTATATATCAAGGCTCTATACCAGAATACCACTTTTTGTCCAGAAGCAAATGCACATTCGATGAAGGGCGCAACCCCCGTAATCTTGCTGCATCCTTCATGTTTCGACCATTTCCGAGGTGTGTGGTCCGATGAAGTTACGTCCCACAAAGCTACTCTTTTCACAAAAGCCATGCTTCAATCAACCAATGATCATCACTTAGCATGCAACATTACCAAATTGGGAATATATCACTAGTAACCATCAACTACATAACCTCTTTACTCGTACGTCTCAGAGAAGGGTGTTAAGCTAAGAGAATAAATTCTCCACCACCAAATAGAAATGTATTTGATAGGAACCGGTTGTATATCTCATGTTGTGATGCAAGACATACATCCTTACAAGTCCATCCTAGGTTTCAATGGAACCGAAGGCACTTCCTCCAGTTAAGGAAGGAAGTCTTTGCAAATTCGGATATTCCCTAATCACATCCGGACTCCCCATTACATAGGGGAATCTCTATAACAGAGAAACTCAGTACAGAGATAGTCGACAGTTAATCATTTATTTTAAAAAAATACACAGTCTTCAACCACCGTCATCAAATGCAATTCCTTTTCGTCGTATCATTTATTTAAAATGGGTTTTATGACTTAATGTCCCTCCTGGCTTAATCGAATAATGAGCGCTTATTTTAAAAACATGTGGATACATTCACAACAAATTAAGTCACATTAAATTCCCACCTTTGATCAATTAAACAGAAGATCCACCTTTAAGATTCGATGTGGCTTTCGGATAACCATTTGGACTTCGACCTCCAGTCTCACCGAAATTCAAATGCCATCTTAAAGGCCAATATTAATAGTCGGTTATTTAACTATCAAATAACATTTATAAACAACCCTCAGTTTTAAAATAATTTCCCTAAATTGTTCATTTATTTATAAATTTCTTCGCAAGACATATTTCCATACTTAAACCCTTCGAAAACAATTTTCAAATCACTTTCCTCTCGTGGAATAAATTTCCATACATTGTTTATTTCCACTGAAAATTTGCCAAGACTAAATGCTTTGGATTTTAAAATAATAAAATCACTTTATCTAAAGATATATAGTTTAAAGTAATTAAAACAAAAAACTCTTAAAACACTTTATTAAAAATACCAGTTATGAAATTCAATAATAATTTTTCATGAAAACTTAAGCCAAACAAATTTAAAAATAAAGTTATTGAATTTTATACAAGTTTTCACAATAAAAACTTTACCGAGACTATATTTATAATAAAACTACTTTGCAAAATATAAATATTAATAATAATCTTTTAAAATCATAATTCCTATTAGCCTTTTAAAATTATTAGTAAGATAACTAATTTAAAAAATATTTGTCTTTAAAATTCTAAACAACTTAAATAAATAAATAATTACTCAAAACATTCTTTTAAAATAACTTTAAAACTTCCAACTTGTACATAAAAACCTATTTTGAAAACGTACATGGCTTTTTAAGGAAATGCACTTTTCTTTCATACCTTTAAAAATAAACCACTATTTATTTCTAAAACACTTTTCCCATTTCTTTATAAATTCCCATCCTAAATTTACACTTCCAAATTTTCCCCAGATAAATATTTCACTTTATTTATAAACCCTGTTTATAAATTTCAAAGTGTCATTCTTCCTTTAAAACATAGTTTCAAACATTTAATCCATTTTCAAATCGATTCCCAAAATCAACTCCATTTTAAAATAAATTCTTTTTTACTTCCCCAAATTTATTCCAAAACCCATCAACTCCATATTTACTTCTTATTTATGGTTTAAAATCTTATTTAAACTGAAACTGATTTCATTGAAAAATCTACCCTTTATTTCATCCAACCATTTAAAATCGGAATTTTAAATAAATTCTTCAACTTTTAACTAATACTGCTTAAGTTCTCAAAATCCATTTATTTCTATTTGTTAAAATAAATCTTTTTCCCCATACTTGGAATTTATTCAATAGGATTTCACAAATCTACTTTTATCCTTTTTCAAATTCCTTCTTTAATTTATCTAATTCTTTAAAATTATTTTACATAAAATTCTCTACATTAATTTCCTTCCAAAAATCCATTTTTTATATTTCTGGCATTTTAAAAATACTAGAATATATTCGGCCAAATCATAGCCTTCAAAAATTTAAATAACCAATGTAATCATTCACAGATTATCAAAGATCACATCACAACATATGAAATAAATTCACGCATTTGAGGAATCCAGTTGGATCCCTCCAACCTGTTTCCCTGCATTCACAGATGTTAGCACAACAAATTAAATACCAATCCCGCTTCAAGGCGGGATATCATGGTATAAAGGGACATCCGCTATTATGCGGGGCACATAGGGTCCCAACTGCTATATAATGCGGGAAATCAATCACTCCAATACACATACACACACACTATCATATATACTATCACATCCAAACAATCAATCAATAATTTAAATTCTAAGTATTCTGATAGAGTGAGAAGAACTCACCTTTGCTTTTGTTTTGCAACCCGATCCATCTCGACTATTTTCCTCCACGATTTGGACCTTGTGAAATTTTTTTTTAAAATATATTAATATTCGAATTAATCGAAAAATCAATTTCCTTTTAATAAATTTAATTAACAAACAATTTGATTTTAAACTGATTTCCCTTGTAATAAAATATTGTAGCAACTAAAATAATTACATAATTTAACTAAACTAATTAATTACTAAAAAAATTAGTAAATTGTACTTTGTTTCTAGTTTCCATTTTTCAAACTGCACATATAAAAATATGCTATATGGGTTTTTTAAATCTTATCTTAATATAAACTCTTATTACTATAGTTTTACTTCAAAATCTTATATATATACATATTTACTGTTTTTCATATAATCCCAAAATCTTATATAATTACAAAAGTTCTTTATAGTAAAAAAACAAGTTTAAAGTTCCTATATATATATATATATATTTTTACAATTCAAAATCTTATCTGCATATATACTGTATAGATATAGTTATCTGCATTTACTTATTTCTCTACCAATTTGAATTAAAGTTAAAAAGAGAAATCATACCCAATCGAAAACGGAAATTGCCAATCCATCGAACTTGAACTCGTGTTCGAAACCCTAGCCTCTGCTACCATCGCTAGAGCCGCAGATGCGCATGCTCCGTCTACTATCGTCGTTGACACGCCGTGATCTTACCACGCAGTCGAACCCTAATAACACCCAGTATTGCGACCTTGTCGAGCATCCTGATCTAACGCGCGCGTGCTTCCCCGCCTCATGCTTGCCTTGCACGCCCGAACGCCACCGCAACTCCTATTGAACTCATCTTTAATTTCCCCCTCTTCGATGGCCTAGCTCGCAATTTCTTTCAGTCGACATCGAAGTCAACCTCGATTCGAAGAGGAACTCGCGATTCCTCTTTTTTTATAAATTAGAACGAATCGATCTGATTTTTGCTCGGCCATGATTTGAATGCGAGAAAAAGAAGAAGGGTAATGAAAATACGGTTTCGTTTGATTCCGATTTGAATGCCTGGAAGATAGAAATCTCGGTTTCTTTTTCTTTCATTCGATATTTGTTCTTCATAAAAATCAAACGCATGTTAAACCAACGAGCACTAGGTTAAAGAGGCAAGGAACGTGTAAAAAATGATCTTGTGAAAACAATTTATACTAAATGCAAATATGTTATATAAAATTTAAATTTAAATCATCTCAATTACACAGTCTAAAATTTCGAACCCCTATCGAGGTGTGCCGCCAAGCGTTTATAATGTTAAACCCCTATTCCGAACGCAACGGTTTTGAGGCCTAACTCGATCGTATAGAGAAGATAACTTTTTAGGTCAGTTTTTTATTGAATTTTCGGTAAAGATTTCAACGCGTTTATCTATCGTACAGCCAAACGATCACTTCAAATGCTACGAAAATTGAAATCCGATAATAATACAATGTTATGGATCCATTGGAATTGATTACTTTGAAATCTGAGACTGTGCCTCGGAAGGCTATTTTCAAATATCGATTTAAACGAAAAAATTTCAAACTTAACACAACTGTTTTATATTCAACTTTTAAAAGTTCTATTATCTCCAGTATTATCAATATAATTTTTCAAGCCCTTTGAAATATTTTTAACAAGCTTAAAACTAAAGATTCAAATTTTTTACCCAACTTTCAATAATTAGATTTAATAATTTCATTACCAAACAAACGGTGATATTTGAAATTCAAGTTAAACTAACTATCAAATATTTAAAATCAATTAAATATTTCAATTTCAAATGTCCAAAATTCTAGGCTGTCATAGAAAACCCCTTTGATCCGATTTGAAAGTTTACGAATAAAGACCATGAAGATGATGAAGATGGTGATTCGGTTTGTCCAGACCTAGGGCAACTTTTATTGATGCATGCTATTAGAACATCATCAAGAGGACGATGAGCATTCTCAGTGAAATGTGTTCTAAAAAGGTAACGCGTAGCCTTAAGCCTCATCAACCGAGAATGACTAAAAAAGGAAAGGTGAAGAAAGGCTAAGTGTGTAACACCCAAGTAGGGTAAGGTTATCCCTGTCTAGATGTCCCTTTTTGATCTTAGCTTAGTGGGCGGTTGCTGATCCCAACCGCGGGGATGATCTTACTCGGACTATCCAGTAGCGGGTAGCTCCATTCTTGTGTTGTAGAGGATCGCGAGTGGTCCTCGGTATGTTGATCTGGGCTAGGTACTATGAAGGGCAGTACCCCAGTAGCCCTGCCATTATACGGAATCTAATCTCCAATAAGCACCCGTATGGTTTTGATTGTGCCCAACTATTGCTGGAACATGAGATGCAAGCTTTTCAGCTAGATTCTATTGTACTTTCCATAGACACTATTATAATATTACAAAATTTTGATAAAAATGTTTTAGGTTATCATAAGTAAAAACCCGACATGTTTATTTGTGGCGTGGTCTTATGAGATACCTTTGGTTTCAAAGGATTTTGAAACTTTAAAAATCCAAATGAGTGTGTTTTCTCACACTAGTTTTCCAGACTAACTCGGGCACTAATTTGTTATAATGCTCGAGTCAGGCCGAGTATTACAGATACATGATAGGATGCCGTGGAACTCAGGAGACGAGTTGGATGGCGGGACGTATCACACGTAATTGATGCATATTCCACTGTGTATGGTATGTAGTATAGTCAGCTTTTGTGAAGACAAGTTACTATAACTGTCTGGTATTGTTCTAGTGTTTGATTGTGTACTTTGATATTTGTAAGTATTAAATAGTAATAGTTTCTTTTGTATAAAAATATGTTGTTATCTATTATATGTTTTTCCGTTGCGATTGTGAGATTCTAATGTTGTTTTCTATCTCTTCTTCTGCCACTTTCTTCTTTAACCCTAATGGTTCGTATTTCCATCCATTTTGAGTTGAACTGATGGGGAATATGGCCAACTAAAAGGAGCAAGGATTTGCGGGCTGTTACATTCGTTTCATTGATTCCTCCTAAAGATTTTCATTGATTCCTCCTAAAGATTTCATTTCAATTGGAATTTGGTTATTCACCAAATTAGTTTTTAAAGAAGATCTTCTCCCATCTAGAGGAGATATTCGTTTGTTCAGCGCGGGATCGTCTATAGCGGTCATAACTGTTCTACTAAGTTATTTAGTAATTCCTTTTGGATATCACCTTGTATTGGCCGATCTTAGTATAGGCGCTTTTTTATGGATCTCCATTTCAAGTATTGCCCCTATTGGACTTCTTATGTCAGGATATGGGTCGAATAATAAATATTCTTTTTCAGGTGGTCTGCGGGCTGCTGCTCAATCTATCAGTTATGAAATACCATTAACTCTATGTGTGTTATCAATATCTCTACGTGTGATTCGGCGGAACATTATTATTTTCCCTCTTTTCTAGAAGAACGTGAAATCTTTTTCCTTTCCGCAGGGACCAGGAGATTGGATCTAGGAAAAATGTGCTAATCCAACCAATCTTGCTTGCAAAATCCAATTTTTCAAAATTTTCGATTCCTTAGATTTTTTTTTTCATTCCTGGTGGTATTAAAATGCCGCTGTGTCTAGATATCTTATCTGTTTCTTCGGGATTCGAGGTTTTTCGAGCAAAACATCAATCTGAGCTTGAGTTCCGCTTGGAGTTTTGAGGATTTCCCAAAAAGAGAATTATTTATTTCAATACTCACTCGTTGTTAGTTAACAATTCACTACTTTACTCCTACAATTATGTATTTGTTGGAACAATACCCCGGGAAAGACTGGAATTTCCATTATTTGTGGAAAGGTATCAATTAGTGGAGCCCTGATAAAGGAAAGAGATGCTGTATTATAATTATTGGTGCTTCTTAATTTTGATATAATCAACATGTTTTTTTATTTGAATCAGATGGTTCTATTTCTCAATCTTTCTGACTTGTGATCCTACGGAACCAAGGTCGAAAGATTGAAAAAGTCAGTCATTAACAACCACTGATGAAGGATTCCTCGAAAAGTTAAGGACTGGTCATTCTCTTGAAGCTCATCCTTTTTATGATAAATGATCCGCTTGACCCGAAATGACCCGGCCGAATAGGGAAATCCCAATTCAGTGGACCTTTCGATACAATCAAATAGATTGCCACAACATAGGTCATCGAAAGGATTTCGGACGACTCACCAAAGCACGAAAGCCAGGATCTTTCAGAAAATGGATTCCTATTTGAAAAGTGCATAACTGCATGGATAAGCTCACACTAACCCGTCAATTTTGGATCCAATTCGAGATTTTCCTTGGGAGGTATCGGCGCTCCCCTGATAATTGCATCGTTGTGCATGGGCTGTGAGGGCTCAAGATTAGTTAGAACTAGCAGACAGATAAGTTAATATTCGACATAAAATAGCTGCTAGTTTGGTTACAGTTGTTTAATTATAGTATTGATTTTGGAGTCATTCGTTGGTTATTAGGGGCATCCCGAAAACGCCCGGGTCGAAATATGGCTTTCAAATTAAATTCCGAATTAGTAGATGCTGCCAAAGGGAGTGGCGATGCCATACGCAAAAAGGAAGAGACTCGTAGAATGGCAAAGGCAAATAGAGCTTTTGCACATTTTCGTTGAGTTGGGTTAAAAGCACGGAATGTATTTGCGCCGTCACCATCTTCGAATAAAGTATTTTCTAATTGCATTTTCATTTTTCTTATTATATTCTTTCTTTAGCCCCGATACCGATAAGGAAAAGGGTAATTTTTACCAAAGTTTTTGTGTTGTTGATTCCTAGTGTAGTTCTTCTTCCCCCCATGCTTGGCGCCAATGAGTTTTTATTAAAAAAAAAAGAAGAAGACTATGCCTTCGAGAAGTTTGGTTTCAAACTCCGATTCGAAGCTGAAACAGGTGAAATCAAAGGGCATTACTTGAATGCAACTGCAGGTACATGTGAAGAAATGATCAAAAGGGCGTAATTATTGGAATAAATGTTGGAGACTCAAATGATGGATAGCTAAAAATCCGCCAGGCGCTACATCATAGGCACATTAGTATCAGAGCTGAAGGTTAAGTAAGAACCTTGGCTTTGGTGGGGATTGCTCATTAGAGATAAGTATCAGTAGTGCCTTAGAAATAAGTTTGAGTGTATTAATAGATATGAGCGCGTAATTATTAGTGAATATAAAATTGTTTTATATTGTGTGGATTGGTTTATTTAGTGGCTTATAGATTATGGTCAATACAAGTAGTTAACGTTATTGATAGGGATCTCTAAACGCTTGCACAGAATAATTCGACATGGTATTGTTTTAAATAGGGTGAATGAAATAATTTTACCCAAATAATTTTTGAATATAAAAGGGATAATATTTCATAAATTATTATAAGTATATATGGTTTCTTGGTTGTTAGAAAGTGGTAATATTATATTATTATCATTTTGTGATGGAAAATGAATAAAGAAATTGAAATTATAACCGAAAGTTATGAAATAAATTTAGAATGGAATTTGTAATGTGAATTTATAAATGTGATTTATAATTGAAATGGTATAAAATTCTAGAGTAATATTTGAATATAGATTGAAAGGATTTGGAATTTGTAAATTTGGGAAATTTAATCTCCTTTGAGTTTGAAAAATGATTTTCCAATGGCTTTGGGGGAATAATAGTGCTATTATTTGGAAAATATTTTTAAATTGGATATGAAATCTAGGGAGATTTGGAATTAAAAATATTTGAAAATGTTTTTAAACAAATAAAAGTACTAAACTCTTTTTGATTGTTGGAAAATAATTTCGGTGATGACTGCAGCATCATCAGTGTTCATTTTCAAGTCTCCAAGGGAGGAATTGCTACCTGATTGTTTTATATTGGAGTTGTTTGCAAAAGTTGTTTTGGTTTTAAAATTCAAAGGATAATTTGATGTGCAAATTAATTATGTAATTGATTTTAAAAAAGGATTTTGAAATACTTAAGTGATTATCTAAAGAATATGGGAGTTGAATTAAAAATGTTTTTGGAATAATAAATGGGTTTGAAAACTTAAAAATAAATTGAAAAGTTGCTTGGAATAAAATTTAACTTAAGCAGAGTTAAATTAAAATAAGCATGAAACGAAATAAGTCAGAAAAGTTAGCCAATTAAATGCAGTAAATTAAAGGAGATTAGTAAATGGAATATAAATAAGTTGAAAAACTTATAGAAGTTTAAAATTTTGAATTGGATCAGAATGTACGTGAATCTAGTTAAACAAAAGTGAATTTGAGGAAAACTCTAAGTAGACTAAGTGAAATGGTTAAATAAAAATTTATAAGTTGGAAATAAAATTTGTGAATGAACAAATGAATTTACGTTTATAAGTAAATGAGATTGAAACTGAATATTGGAATTTAATTTGAATTGTGTGAAATGAGAAATTAGTCAAGTTGGACTAAATAAAACAAAGTATTGAAATTAACCAATTAAAGTATGAACCTCTTCAAGTCTACAAACCACCAAATATAACTTATAGTAATATACATATGTTGAATCCATATACTCATTACTTTGTTTAAAATTATAAACTATAAATTGAAATATCCTCCAAAATCCCAAAGTTTTAAACATGTTATACAACCATTACTAGCATTTTGCATGCATGTGTGTAGGTGTATACTCGTTACTGGCATTTAGCGCTATAGCAACAACACAATATAATACGTCAAATTGATCATTATTCAAAGTTTTGAGCCGTAAAGTCCAATAATAGAAATATATTGATGCAATTACCACAACAAAGGGTCCAATCAAATCAAATAACATAAAATATCTAGAATAGACAGCCAAAAATATTACAACTTCGTTCTCCAGTCTCCAAGTCTCTATCCAAAGGTAAATAGAGATATAAGTTATTTGAACTAAAATGAAAGATATATGGTGTATTACACTATTACTACAGCTGAAAACATTGGCATAAAAATTGAACGGACTTGTTTAACTGAGCATTAAATTAGTTCATGAAAGTAAAATGAACCGAGCAGTAAGTATCAACTTAGTTCATATGCATATGCAACCACAAGTCTCCAACACTTATGGCAACACAAACTTACCTAAGCTCTCTTATGACAGTGTCAATCACGGTCCCGAGCTTAATCACTATATATGTACGTTGTAAAGTGGACATGTGAAATAATTTCTACTAGAATTATCATATAAAGTAGCACGAAAACTTGGATATGAGTGAAAATTATGGTGCTTCCTATGCCTAGTATTTTCAATACTTCCATTGAACAAACAATTTGAACTGAAAATTTCATTGGATTTGACCAACATAATGGAAAATTCATATCATTTATGAAAATATATATCATGGCTTTGACCTATGACACCCAAAATATACTTTTGGAAAAAAAATTCCAACATGTTGGACGAAACACATTTTGCAGGGTTATTGCAAAGTTAAAAATTTCAAAAGATTTCCTTATCTTTTTCTTCCCTTTCCAAAATAAAGAAGCAAGAAAAAGAAATAGAAAGGGATGTTCGTACATCTCAAGTACTCATAGGGGAAATCATAGGATGAAAGTGGAAAATATGATGCTCCTTACGCATAGCTTTTTCAGTCATGCCACCAACTCAAATTTGAACTAAAAAGTTTCACTAACTCTGAAAAAGGTCCAAGATTATGAGAAGATTATGATGAATTCATATCACGTATAAAAACATGTAGCATGGCCTATGATACCCAAAATATACTTTCGGAAAGAAATTTCCAACAACACATTTTGTAGGAACATTATACCCATGACAGTAAAATGAACTGGGCATATGCAACGCATATATACGATGGACGTCATTTGAATATATAGTATATATTATATTGTACATAATATATGATACTTGTAAACTAATTTACAAATTCAAAGTTCTTTTGTCATTTAATTTTTATCTACAAATGTATAGTCCCAATATATAGTTGTTGCTAAGAGGAACATAATAATTAACAAACAAAAGGCTGGAAGATGAATCACTAGAATTTTTTTTTTACGTAATAGGCTCTAGTTTATTTTTATATCAAACTTCTTTATCCAAGAAGAAACCGAAGAACTAAAAAGTAGTTTACAATTAACGGTGTATAATTTTGATAAGAAAGTCAAAAAAACTAAATAAAACAAATTACACAGACAGTGTACAAGTTCAAAATTGATCCCAATATTACATACTTCAAGCATTCTTCGTTCGAATTGTTTTTTTATTTATTTTTTTATTGTGTATAACGAATTTTACAAATGGTGAAAAACAAGTTATAAAGACGAAGGAAAAAGTTAAGAATTGTTTTTTTTTAAATGGTACTTTATATACAACAAATCATTGGGACAACATATCCCATGTCAATAAACGTTCGAAACCAAGTTTCGAACTTGTGACCTCTTGCACCAAAGCCGAATCAATTAACCACTTGGACAATGGTGCTTGTCAAAGTTAAGAATTGTTATCCTAATTTCAATGAGACAATTAATATAAATTACAAAAAGAAATTATACATATAGTAAAAAATACAACATATAAAAAAAAACTAAAAATACACATAATTAATACAAACTCATATTTTTTCCTTTCCTGCTAACATTCATCTTATCTGAATTAGTAGATCGATTAGCAGTAGATCAACCTATGTTTTTTCAGGAACGATTAGGGAATGAGGAAATTAACATAAGAGAATTTTTGGAACAAAGGTGTTGAATTGAAAGTGATGAGCGAGCACGATAAAGATTTTAGGGCAATGTTTTCAATTTTCATTGCTTTGTTACATGATATTGGGATGGTCGGGTAGGAGAGCGAGTAATATGTTGTGGGGTAATTGTGTAAAATTATTTTCCGTTAGCGGTTAATCGATATGTGTTATATGTTTAACTGTTAACCGAACCGATTTTTGCCGTTTAACATCTATCGGTTAACTGAATGTTCGGTTACTCGAATCTGTCCGTTGATGTAGTTCGGTTAAGGTCGGTTAATTAGTTAAATACCCATCCCTATTATAAAGGAATTTAGAAATTTATAACCTATTTTTGGGTAGATGGAAATGAGTTTTTAAGTAAAGAAGATTTCATAAATAAGAAAGATTTATAAACTAGATTATCTTATTAAAGGAAGGTAAATTGATTTATGGTTATTTAAGAAGTTGATAGTCAGGAAAGGTTTATAAAGAAGTTTCATAAATGACTTTGGGGTATTTAAAAATAATTTTTAGAAATTGATTTGGATATTCATAAAGGGAGTTTATAAAAAGTTTGGATATTTATAAGAAATTTATATAAAAAGTTTGGATATTTACAAAAGCAATTTATATAAATGATTTTGTGTTTTCATATAAGGGTTTATAAATGAATTTGGAAGTTTGGAAATCATTTCGAAATGGATTTGGAATTGAGGCGGAAAGGTTTCATGAATGAAATAGATTTGATTAAAAATGATTTATCGAAAGAAGTATAAAAAGAATCTGAGATCTGGATTTCTCTTAACTGACCTTTTGAAAACGGTGATACGGAACATGTGTTCCATATTTAACATCAAGGGGATAGTGTTGAGGGTTTTCCTTACCTCTAATTTAAACAACAATTTTTTAATCCTTTTAAGATAATTTGGAAGTAAGAAGTTATTCACAAATGTTTTGTATATATACTTATGTTGGACAGATAAATATATGAATGTCTTAGACAAATATTTTGAAAGGAGATTTATTAAATAAAGATTTGTTTTAAGGCTTATTGGTTATTATGGATAAATAAATTTCAAATTGAATTCCTTGCTGTTTATTTATTTGATAGCCAAATAACAGACTATCAAATATGAACCCAAACGTAACTTTTGAAGTATTTGGGAGAAACACGTAAGCTATATGGAAAGTCATCTCCAATGATGTTGTATTGTGCGTATAAACCTTGTCTCATTCTCTAAGGAAAATGATAAGAAAATCCATCCATAAATGGTTAAGAGGTTATCTCCGCTCTTATCCTTATTTACTTATTTTCTAAAGAACCGAGGTTGAGTTTATCGAAAATTATCGAATGTTTTGTCGAAGAGACCGGGATTAGATATGTTAACTAAAAACTACTTCGATCGAACACAAGCTTTTCGAGGTGAAGACATCTGGAAGAGATGGAATTGAAAATGGAGCTCTTTGAATGTAACATTTGCTTGGTACTAATCCTAAAAGTGATTTCAAAAATGGATGTAGTAGAGGTAGTTGTAACAATCCTGGTTTTGGTGATTACCTGTAATATTAAATTATAACTGTGGTTATAATTTAATAATGGAGAAATAAAATAATTTGGAGATGTAATTTGTTAAAATTGTTTAGTTTAATTAAACGATGGATTTTGGTAAAATATAATTGTTTGATTGGTAATAAATTGTGATATATTGTAATAAGTTGATTTGGGGATTAATTGAATTAATTAAGTGAGTTAAAGGGTTTAATTCAATATTAACTGTTGAAGTAAACAAATAATGTGGGAAATAATTATATAATGTTGAAAATAACGTTTTAGAGACTTTGTTATGTTAGTCTGGAGGAAAAATGAGTATTTTATAGTTTTAATTTGAGAAAAACAATAATTTTACAAAAAAATTTCCAAATGTGAATTTCTATTAATTTTAAATGAAGTGTTTGGTTTTATTATGATATATTTTATAAATGAAAAAATGGTATTTTATTCTAAATAAATTTTAGATGTAAAAATGATGTTAATAAGATTTTTTGTATTTAAATTGGCAAGAAAATAATTTTTGTACGAATTTTGATGTTAAACTAGTGTTTTATGTGATAAAAGGTGTAGATTGATGTATTTAATTAAAATGGAGTTATAATGATGGAAATAGTTTTAAATAGCTAAAATAATCTTTTATATGTCGTGAAAACATTTTTCTTAGTTGACATAAACAGTTGTTGTAAAAAACTTATTTGGTTAAATATGTGTAAATAGGATGAATTAAAGGGTAACATTGATTAACTTAGCCTTTTTTTACTAGGTAATTAACAAATAGGCTAATGAATATTGGATTCAAACCCAAAGTCCATTTCTGGAATCATATGAGAAAGAAACTGTACATTCTTTCTTTTCTCATTTTACTTCTTCCTCGAAAACCTAAACTGGGAAAAGAAAACAATGGCAGCTTTTTTTAATTCTCAATCTAGCATCTAAATCTGGCAAAATTAAAGTGAAATCAAAGAGAAGTATTGGCAAATCAAAAATGAATAACAGGTAATTTCACCAAAATCATAATTTCATTCTCTATTTGTTTTTTCTGAAAGAAATTTGAGTCTATAACTCTTTCCCTTTGCCTGCATGCTCTTCTCAAGCATCTAAGGCTAGCGAAGCTTCTCCAAGCCAAAAAGATTCAAGCTTGCAAGTCTAATTCACTGAAAAACTTATAAGGTGAGTAAAAACTTACATCTTTAGCAAGAATAAGCTGTTTGCAAAAATCATGATGCAATTTACATTCTTGTTTGATTTACGCTAAACCATATATTTTGCTCTAAAGTTTACAGTGAAATTTGTGTCTGGGTTCAATTTGAGAAACCATAACTCTTTGATTTTATATCGGAATTGAGTGAAACCATTTCCAGATCATTTTTTGTGTTTTGTTGTTTATGCATGTCAAATTTCATGTTTCAGCTCTACATGAAACCGCTTCAAACAATTGGTCAAAGATTGAATCGATCATGGCATACCTGCCTGAAGGAATCGTGACGCAAAGGTTGACCAACATACTATAGGGGTCGACCCTAGGGTCGACCCACAAGCAGCTTAGAGGTCTACCTATAGATCAACCTAGGCTGGTGCCTTTCTCGAGCCCGCTTCCTTTTGTCTTGCGCACTGTTTTTGATCTATCTGCTTGCTCTAGTGACTTTTGTAACCACTTTTTGGTGATATGTTTAGATGTTTTGAAGGGCTGTAAGCATCAATAAGTAGGCAATGTTTTTTGTTGACCCATACTTCGGATTGACTAGTATTTGAGATGGTTTCACATATGATTTTTAGTGTTATCGATGATCTCTGTTGTGTTCGAGCATGGATTTTGTAAACGATTATTGAACTGATTTTTATAATTAAAATAATTTTCGAAATAAATATTTTGCAATATTTATAAATTATTTTTAGGCTATTAAAATATATTTATTCTCTGTAATAAAGATAAATTTCAAAGGAATGTTTTCCGAACGTTCAAAAATCATTTGAAAACTAGTTTTCTCAAAACAAATTATTTTCTACATAAATTACACAATTTTTTCACTCTTCGAACGTATGAGAAAGAGAATTAAATGATTAAGTAAAACATTTGGTATGGGACACATATGTTACTTTTTCTTTTAATTTCGGACTTGTTCGTATGAAGCTTTGGACCATCGTGTTGTTAGTGCGAGTATTTGGACTATTGGGTCCTATTCTGTACATTGTTGTTTTCTAGATTTTTTTTTACACTGATCTCTAGAATTTAGATGATTCGTGAATATGTTCACCATGGATACCCCAGTTGGTTTATTTATATAGCCTGAGTACTATCATGTTGTTACTATCTGGTGATTACATTCCTGAATTTTGAACTCTTAATTGAGTTCCACGAGTTATGGGATTTCTGAGTTTTGAACTCTTAATTGATTTCCACGAGTTACGAGATTTCTGAGATTTGCGATTTAAATGAATTTGTTTTCTAGTCTGGCATTGACTAATAGTTGGTAAACGGTTAAGTGAGAACATGTGGCGTAGGACGCACTATTATCACTTTTGGGTTCCTATCTGAGAGTTTGCGACACATTCATGAGTTATTGCTAGTACTGGATCTTCGGGTCATCACGTGGAATTTGTGACTTCGGCCACTAAGGTATTTGTGACTTGGGGCACCACGAGGCGTTTTTATTATGGTCACCACCAGGCATTTGTGACTTCGATCACAACGAGGCATTTGTGACTTCGGTCACCAAGAGATTGGTACCTATACATATATTAGTACTGGACCTGAGGTTTGCACATGCAACATAGCTTTGGCTTGCAATCGAGCATTTGGATCCAATCTAGGAATTTTCTGAGCAATGAGTTTTATTTATGATTTCACCATTTTTAAGTGAATGCTTTATTTATTTTATAGCTTCGACCTACATGAGAATTTATATGATATGGTGATTTCATTTCTAAGTTTTGAACTCTTAACCGAATTCCTTGAGTTATTTGTGATTGCTATCCTTTGGCGGATTTTGAGATTTGTGATCTTCTATTTAGGAGTTATGGTTAATTAAAACCATCATATTCGATTTTGAACATGCCGATGATAGGAGGCAAACATTTGTGATTGTTTGATATTGCTGTTGAGTTTGCCCCGTTCGGTGACTTTGATATGACGTATTTGAGTGATATTACTTATTTTGTGTTAGTTGACATATATTTATGTTACTTCTTCTCTTTCGAGAAGAAATATTCCCCTTATCCTTACATTTCATCTATCATATGGTAATCATTTTGTTTAAGCTAGACTGACCCGTGTATCTTTATATATCCGGGTTAGACCGATTTACTTCATGTTAGTTACCTTCTGTTGATCCCTTCTATGCTACTTTCGCCATGGATTGTCTGCTTGTCACCTTTTGGGTAGTTTTGTAGTCATTTAGTAAACCCTGATTTGTACTTGTTCATTTGACTCGATGTATATATTATCGATTATGTACCACTAGTGTTGTACCACATATTACGATGTATTTGTGTATATGTATATATATGTTTGACTACTGTTTTGTAATATATATTGTATTTGTTGTTATATTTTGTTCTAACAGATTCGTTAGCCGCTGTAGTTTTGTATTAAGCATATATTGAGTGTGTCGATCTACTTGAGAAAGATTAATGGAAAAAAAATCAAACACCCAATGGACATATTCAATATGTGTTTAAGACAAAGCTATGGATGGTCGCTCCTAAACAGCCCTATCCACTGCACTAGCATACACTATTACCTAGTAATACTCTTTGTTGGTGTGGGTGCCGGTGTGGGGCGTCACAGCTTGGTATCAGAGTCGAGTTCAGAACAAAGTAAGATAAACATAGAACATAACATACATTACGGTACATCTAAGTATAGTATTAGTGCTACATATTCCTTAATCACCGTGTCTTTAACCTTTTCGAGTCCTTTGGGGTACATATAAGTTGGAAATATGTCTAGGAATGTATTTTAAATTCCATAGTATTCCATAATTAAATTAACAATATCTTACCTTATGAATAATCCTTATTGTGAATGTTATATTCTAGTTCTCTTCGATACTAGTGTTCGACACTCATTTGTATCGAAGGAGATTATTGAAGTTACATCATTGGATGTTTCTTGTCTTGTTACTTCTTTGAGGGTTGCGTATCCTATTGAGGGGATCCACAACACTTAGCATGTTATAAGAGAGTGTTGAGATTATTCTTTGTAGTTTTTCTTTTTGTGCAAATCTGCACAATATTCAATATTTTTGGATTTGATATGATTTTGGGAATTGATTATCTTTTATATTATCAAGCCCAAATTCTATATGAAAGGATCCTAGGTATCCAGATTTGGCTGATCTGTTATCTCTTGTTCTTTAGAATGTTGATGGTGATTTCGAAGCATTTTTATTTTCTCCTGATTCTCGAGATGATGATGATGTATCTCGATTCCTAGTCATTTATGGTTTGTTGATGTATGCGAGTCCGCTTCGGCTTCGTCACCCAATCAGACAATTGATTTTTGTATTGGCCTCATTCTTGGTTCTGAGCCTGTTAATCATCCTCCCACGAACATGTCTACTAGGGAAAATGAGGAACTCAAAAGTAATTGTTGGAGCTTGGAACTAAGGAATTCATTCAGTCCGGTTCTTTTCCATTGGGTGCTTGATGAACATATTTTTCTGCATTTTAAACCGTTTGTTTCATATATTTTTATTTTAATAAAGTGGTATTATACGGGTATTTTTTTGTGGTTTTGCAGATTATAGATTCCAAAGTGCAACATTTTGAATACCGTCGAAGAGAAAGTACATATCGTTCATGAAGAAATGCATCTCACGTCACCAACATGTGTACTATTCATGCAAGAAATCAATTGCAAATATTGAAAATACACATTCAAAGTTTGACCTGAAAATCTCTCAAAGCAAGGCCACTTGTTAATCAAATAACAAAGCAAAGACCAATTCAAAGTGAGGTGGCCTTATTTTTCTCTTAATATCAAGCACATGGACCTAAATAATAGGGTTATTTGTGGAGGCTGAAATCTTTAAATAGAGAGAGGAATGCAAATGGAAAATCATCTCTTACCTCATCACTTTTCTTCAAGTTTAGATTTAAATTCAGCACTGTTTTTATTTTCGAACAGAATACGTAGGATTGTTGATTAGATTTAACAATTTATTTATTCTTGTTCTTAGTTATTTTATGCACTCTTTTCAGTTAGTTAATAATTATTTCAGTTATTTGCTCCGTTATCTTCTTTTCCGCAATTTCAATTTCTGTTCTGATTTTTTTTACAATTCTATATTTTGGTTGCAATTTCGATTAGTTTCGAAATCGATTCGAAGTATATTATTGTTTTTATTTTCTGTTCAAAATTCACCGTCGAATTCGTTTAACACGCCTAAGATTTAACTATGGATTTTAATTGTTTTCAAATACAATTCCCTGTGTTCGACCTGCATACTACACGCCTGTGCGCTTGCAGAATTTATTAAAATTTGTGCTTTTATAATCAATAGAAAAGTCGCAACAAGTTTTTGGCGCCGTTGCCGGGGAGTTGCTATTTTGAGATTTACGATTTTTCGTTTTTAAGTCTATTCGTGTTAATTTATTTTATTTTATTTTTTTGCATTAGTTTTCAAAAAAAAAAAATCATTTTTTTTTGTTTTTCGGTTCCATTCGCATACCTTACATAATCTGCATCTCACGCATACCTCACATAATCTGCATATTTTCGCATAATCTTTCACGCATACCTCACATAATCTTCAATCACGAATCACGTTTCTGCATATTTTCACGCATACCTCACATAATCTTGCTTTTACGTTTCTGCATATTTTAAAAAAAAAAATAAAAAAAAATCATTCCTTCACAACATCTTGCTTTCACGTTTGCATAATCCCCACGTCTTCACAGTTATTCACGTGTGCCAGTACACATTTTTAGTTGCACTTTCACTTTCACATTTTCACGTTAGTTTGCATAAATTAATTATAAAAAAAAAAATTTTTTTCCACTGCATTGTTTTCACGTACGTTAGTTTGGTTACTTGCAGTTCTACTTTCACATTCTTACATGCATTAGTTAGTTTAGTTTTCATATTCACGTAACTATCCCCTACACAGGAGCTCGCATACATTCGTTTACTCACGTAACATAGCAGTGTCATAGCAGTTTCATTTTGCATTCAACACATTCATTCTACTTAACTTTATTTTATTGGGCAAGTTTTAATTTTTCTGCATGTGACTGTTTTCAGAAAAGTTTTGTGCCTTTCACGAGCATTCACCTGCACGGAGAAAACTTCAACTCAGATAGCAAACATCTATTTCAACACAGAGAGCTCCAACTCGGTAAATCTCAACCATTCGCTAGCGCTACTCAGCTGCATTGGACGGACTATCATACACCTCTGTAAGTAATTTTCAACTCTACAGGTGCCCAACTGAAAACTGATTTAATTTACTTTTGGCTGTTACACCTTGATTTGTTTATGCGCGTTTGGGCAAGAAATAATTTTAACCGTTTAGAAAGCCAAAATATTTCATTAAACAAATCAACGGAAATTTCAAATCAAACGAATATGAGCAATCACGGTTCACAACACAGTTCACATCACAATTCACCGAAATTATCACCTAAATCACATGTTGGAAATAATGAATTTCATGAGAATCGACCATTATCCCTTAGAGGCCGATGTTATCCAACACGGATTGTTTAACCTTCGGTTATTTCATTTCCACCTGTCGAAGGAAATAATTTTGAGCTAAAACATTCTTTTATCCAAGGGGTACCAAAATTCACTGGGTCTGAAAATGCATATGAATTTCTTAGTGAATTTGAGTTATATGCTTCTACAACTAAAATGCAACAACTTTCTAATGAATCCATCAAGCTAAGACTTATTCCATTCGCACTTCTAGAAAGTGCGAAAAGATGGCTTAATTCTCTTCCTAAAAATTCAATTAAGAGTTGGGACAATTTCGTTACTATATTTTTGAAAAAGTTTTTTCCTTTCCACAAAACTCTTAAAATTCGAACTGAAATCAACCAATTCTCCCAGAATGAAGGAGAAACTTTTTCAAAATATTTTGAAAGGTTCAATCAATTGTTATATAGTTGCCCACATCATGCAATCCCTAAACACGTTTTGTGCCAAATCGTTTATGAAGGGCTTAACTATCAAACAAGATCCGAACTCGAATCAATGTGCGGAGGAGAATTCATGGCAAAAACAGACGAGGAAGCTTGGGAATTTTTAGAAGAGTATTCGGAAAAGGATATGCAATGGGAAACAATTCGTGTTCCAATTCGTGCTCCAAATAGAGGAGTAGATGTCATTGACCCATCACATCTTCCTATAGATGCCCAAATTCCTCAAGAAGGAGAAGGGCTACCTCATTACTACACACAGGACCAAATCAATGCTATAGCCCAAAATAGTCCTTATTCATCCACATACAATCCTAACTGGAAGCACCACCCCAATTTTTCATGGTCAAATCCTAACAACGTGGCTAATCCATCACATATGTATCAACGATACCAAATTCGAATTATCGAGCCCCAACCTCTAATGCTCAAAATTCTCAACCCGCTCCTCAAACAAAACCTTCGAATCAACCATATAGGCATCCTAATTTTAATCCATCAACCCAACCTTCTCAGCCTTCACAAGAAATTGCTTGATTGGAAAAACAACTCACCAAACAAAATGAACAAATCACTAACCAAGATGCGAGAATTGAGAAAATCACTAAACAAAATGAACAAATGTTGATAATGATGAAGGATCTCATGAAAATCAATGAGAAAGGTAAATTGCCTAGTCAAACCGAAGTGAATCGAAAGTATAACTCTCGAGGAGTAAATCTTTGTGAGAACGAAGATGTAAATCCGGTTAATACTGTCACCACATTAATGTCTGGAAAGAAGGTGGACAACCATGTCGGCAACCCTGACATCCATCTTAAATCTTCCCATGTTCCAAATTCTGAAACTCAGTCGACAACCACGGTTGTCAATCAAAACGATTCTAAATCTTCATCTAAGGTTGGCAATCCCGACCACTCTTCACCTTCTGATGTTGGCAACCCCAACATTCCAGCTCCCTTATCTTCACCCTCTAATATAACACCTTCTTCTTCGAATGAAAAAACTTCCGAACGAGTCTATAAACCCATAGCTCCATTTCCTCATAGACTCAACAAAAAGAAGAAGCCCGCTAATTTTGACCAAATTCTTGAAATCTTCAAACAAGTTCGAATCAATATTCCGCTTCTTGATACCATCAAGCAAATTCCTCAATACACCAAATGCCTAAAAGAGCTATGTACTCAAAAACGTGCCACTAACGTTCCTAAGACTGCATTTCTAACTGCAAACACTAGCTCTGTTATTTCAAATCCCTCCCCAATCAAGTATAAGGACCCCGGTTGTCCTACAATCGGTTGTAAAATCGGTAACACTCACATTAGTCATGCCTTACTCGATCTTGGAGCGAGTGTGAATCTATTTCCTTATACTGTGTACTGTCAACTTGGACTAGGGGAATTAAAACCTACAAACATCACAATTCAACTAGCTGATCGATCTGTCAAAAAACCATTGGGCACAGTTGAAGATGTTTTGATACAAATCGAGCAATTCTATTTCCCAGTCTATTTCATAGTCCTAGAGACTGCACCTGTCTCAAATCCCAATAGTACGATTCCTTTGATATTAGGTCGTCCATTTTTAGCAACATCAAATGCTATCATAAATTGTAGGAATGGTCAACTCCGACTTTCCTTTGGGCACCTAACCATTGAACTAAATATCTTCAATCTTAACAGACAACCAAGGGATTTTGAAACAGAAGAAGTTGACATGATCCAAACAATTGTAGAAAATGATTTTAGTGATATTACGGAGTCTCTTAACATGTGCCTAGATCATTTTAATTCCAATTTAAATGAAGATGAATACATTTATGAATTAAATGATATGCTATGCCCTTTTCATAATTCACTAGAATTCAATCAGTTGATGTCTACTGAAGCCTCAAAAGAAGTACGCCCTAAATTAGACCTCAAACCTCTTCCAAACGATCTTAAGTACGCATACTTAGATTCTTCGGAAAAATTCCCTGTAATCTTGGCATCCGATCTCATTAAGGACCAAGAAAAACAACTTTTGAAAATTTTAAGGGAAAATAAAGAGGCAATAGGATGGGTAATCACTGACATTAAGGGAATTAGTCCATCAATTATTGAACATCGAATACATTTAGTCGACGAGGCTAAACCAACTCGCGAAGCTCAAAGGCAATTAAACCCTAATATGAGAGAAGTGGTAAAGGAAGAAATTATCAAATGTTTAGACAATAACATTATCTATCCTATCTCTGACAATACTTGGGTAAGTCCGGTACAAGTTGTACCAAAGAAGTCTGGAATCATTGTGACAACAAATGAGAATAACGAACTTGTTCCGACAAAGGTCAAAACAAAATGGCGTGCTTGCATCGACTATCGAAAACTCAATGCAGCAACAAGAAAAGATCATTTTCCCCTTCCCTTCATTGATCAAATGCTCGAACGCTTAGCCGGTCATGAATATATTGTTTTCTTGATGGTTACTCCGGCTATAATCAAATTTCCATTGCGTTAGAGGACCAACACAAAACAACGTTCACATGTCCCTTCGGAACTTTCGCTTATCGTCGCATGCCCTTCGGTCTTTGTAATGCTCCCGCTACCTTTCAACGATGTATGATGAGTATATTTTCTGATATGGTGGAAGATTTCTTAGAAATATTCATGGACGATTTTTCAATCTATGGGTCATCTTTTGATCAATGCCTCCTTCGTTTAGAACGTGTCTTAAAGCGATGTAAGGAGAAATCTCTTGTTCTTAATTGGGAAAAATGTCATTTTATGGTTAAGCGAGGAATATTCTTAGGTCATGTTGTCTCTAAAAATGGCCTAGAAGTTGACAAATCTAAAGTTGATCTTATTGTGGGCCTTCCTCCTCCACGGTCCGTAAAGGACATTCGCTCATTTCTCGGCCATGCAGGATTCTATAGGAGGTTCATTAAAGATTTTTCAAAAATTTCAAAACCTCTTTCGAATCTTCTGGCTAAAGACGTTAAATTTGAATTTTCCAATGAATGTGAAACGTCTTTTGAAACCCTCAAATCGATCTTGACCACTGCACCTATCATCCAACCTCCAAATTGGACTTTGCCTTTCGAATTAATGTGCGACGCTTCTGATTATGCCATTGGAGCCATCTTAGGTCAACGAATCGATAAACTTCCTCGAGTCATCTATTATGCTAGCAAAACTCTTAATGAAGCTCAATTGAATTACTCAACCATAGAAAAAGAGTTTTTAGCAGTTATCTTTGCCCTCGATAAGTTTAGATCATATCTCATAGGTTCTAAGGTCATAGTTTACACCGATCATGCCGCCTTGCGGTATTTACTCACGAAAAAGGATACCAAACCCCGCTTAATCCGTTGGGTTCACTTTCTTCAAGAGTTTGACCTAGAAATACGAGATAAAAAGGGTTCTGAAAATGTCGTAGCTGACCATCTTTCTCGTATAGTGCATGAAAACTATGATAACTCTCAAATCAACGATCATTTTCCCGATGAACAAATTCTTTCACTCTCTAGTGCACCATGGTACGCGGACATCGTATATTATCTTGTCACAAATGGAACAACTTCCATTGGTCAAAACAAGATAAACAAAAATTTCTCTCCAACGTTCGAAACTTTTACTGGGACGATCCTTATCTTTTCAAATATTGCACCGATCAAATTATTCGCAGATGTGTCCCAGAACATGAATTCCATAGCATCCTCTCTTTTTCACATAATCAAGCATGTGGAGGACATTTTGGAGCAAAGAAAACTTCTGCCAAGGTGTTACAGTGCGGTTTTTATTGGCCTTCTCTTTTTCGTGATGCCCACGAATTTTGCTCCAAATGCGCTAGATGTCAACAAACAGGTCATATTTCCAAACGTGACATGATGCCCCTAAATTCGATCCTTGTCGTCGAAATTTTTGATGTTTGGGGCATCGATTTCATGGGTCCTTTTCCTAATTCTTTTGGAAATCTCTACATCCTACTTGCAGTAGATTACGTGTCCAAATGGGTTGAGGCCATTCCTACCAAAACGAATGACAATAAAGTTGTTGTCAAATTTTTGAAAGAAAACATATTTTCCCGTTTTGGCAAACCTCGAGCCATTATAAGTGATAACGGTTCTCATTTTTGTAATCGTGCTTTTGAATCTCTTCTTAAGAAATATTCTATCACTCATAAACTATCTACTCCATATCATCCACAGACCAACGGTCAAGTCGAGATTTCCAATAGACAAATTAAACAAATTCTTGAAAAGACGGTTAACTCCAACAGAAAAGATTGGTCATCTAAATTGATAGACGCCCTTTGGGCATTTTGCACAGCTTATAAAACCAATCTAGGAATGTCACCATACCGATTAGTCTTTGGAAAAGCATGCCATTTACCCGTTGAGCTCGAGCACCGCGCACTTTGGGCAATCAAATACCTTAATTTTGACATAGAAAAAGCCGGATCGCATCGTAAATTACAATTGTCAGAATTAGAAGAACTAAGAAATGAAGCGTACGAAAATGCAAAGATTTATAAAGAGAAAACCAAATTCTATCATGATAAATCGATACTTCGTAAGACATTCGAAGTAGGTCAGAAAGTTCTCTTATATAATTCCAGACTTCATTTATTTCCGGGAAAATTTAGATCCCGTTGGACAGGTCCATATATTGTGAAAACAGTATACCCTTATGGCGCAGTTGAAATTGAAAATCCTAGGGACGGTTCCATTTCAAAGGTCAATGGACAACGCTTGAAGCCATTTCTAGAGTTTGAACAGCACGAGGACGATGAGTTCGTGAATCTTCACGAACCTAGCTATTCGGTATGAGCCGCTCACTATCTTGCACATATCAGGTTGTATTTTTTCTTCTATTTTGCATTTGCATTCTATTTGACAGTTGGGACACTATCTCATTCCAGTGTGGGGGGGGACGCATATCTCATTCTGTTTGTTCATATTTCATAGTGTAGCATCATTTTTTATTATAAAAAAATCATCTCATTATTTGTTTTCAAATTTCCTTTCAATTTTTTTTCATTTCCCAATATTTTTAGGACTTCGATTTACTTTTAATTAGTCAAGACAAAGTAAGTAAGCAGTTGAAGTCAATTGATCAAGATTTTTGTGAATCACTAATTTCAAATGTAAAATATAATGAAAAGTTGAATTACAAGCGATAATAGTGAGGTTAGTATATAGGGGGATTCATAGGTGATGGTTATGAAATCTTTTCTAAACTGTAGTCATTGTTTAAAAAAAATGGCAGATTTAAAGTACATGCGTTGACATCTCAAATCATTAAAGTTAAGTGGTGCTAAGTTGATTTGCATAACACTCTTTAGCTCTTCTCAAAAAAAAAAAAAAAAAAACTAATAAGAAACACCTACAGTCGATAGGTGTGCACACTTGTGAAAGTGTGTGCACTCGCCACGCTCTATACTCTTCTCACGTAAGCCCGCAAGGCAGTGCATGGATGGTATATCTGGCCTCAGCATTCTGAGTTAGGTGTATAAATAATTAAATAAATAATCACCTAAGGATTACCGACCTTTTCTGACATAGTCAGCGTCGGTTTGCATAATCCGCCAAGCTCTGTGCCAACTCTCACGTAAGCCCGCGAGGCAGTGCATGGGTGGTATACCTTGGTCCAAAAGTTAGGTGTAAAAAAAAAGACTAAGCTTTGAAACCGAAACACTTCTTGACTTTGTTGATTTGGCTTGTCATACAAATGGAAATGGAAAATGCCATTTTGAAAAAAAAAACTGTGATTAACAGCGAAGAATTTATTTCATGGTTGCACTATGTTATCAACCGAAACAACTGGCCAAACTAGAATCTAATGTATGAAAACTTGAGTTATATTGAATTTGTGTTTAGTGAGGAACCAAAAATTTCTAAAAGTTGACTAAAACTGACATACATTACTTTGTTGCAATTATTCTGAAGTAAATCGAGTCTCCATTTGTTTAAAATTTTGCATTCAAGTAGTACAGTAGAATCATCACATAATGCATTTGGATTTTGTGGGTTGTATCCGCTGAAAACCCTCACGAGACACCACTCGTCCTACTAGGGACACCTAGAGGTTTAACGGCTTGTTGCATACGCTCAATGCAATCGTGTTTCCTACGAAAAAGGATTTAGTTAGTTTTTATTTTCTTCTTTATTCGAGGACGAATAAAGTTCAAGTGTGGGGGTATTTGATGAACATATTTTTCTGCATTTTAAACCGTTTGCTTCATATATTTTTATTTTAATAAAGTGGTATTATACGGGTATTTTTTTGTGGTTTTGCAGATTATAGATTCCAAAGTGCAACATTTTGAATACCGTCGAAGAGAAAGTACATATCGTTCATGAAGAAATGCATCTCACGTCACCAACATGTGTACTATTCATGCAAGAAATCAATTGCAAATATTGAAAATACACATTCAAAGTTTGACCTGAAAATCTCTCAAAGCAAGGCCACTTGTTAATCAAATAACAAAGCAAAGACCAATTCAAAGTGAGGTGGCCTTATTTTTCTCCTAATATCAAGCACATGGACCTAAATAATAGGGTTATTTGTGGAGGCTGAAGTCTTTAAATAGAGAGAGGAATGCAAATGGAAAATCATCTCTTACCTCATCACTTTTCTTCAAGTTTAGATTTAAATTCAGCACTGTTTTTATTTTCGAACAGAATACGTAGGATTGTTGATTAGATTTAGCAATTTATTTATTCTTGTTCTTAGTCATTTTCTGCACTCTTTTCAGTTAGATAATAATTATTTTAGTTGTTTGCTCCGTTATCTTCTTTTCTGCAATTTCAATTTCTGTTCTGATTTTTTTTACAATTCTATATTTTGGTTGCAATTTCGATTAGTTTCGAAATCGATTCGAAGTATATTATTGTTTTTATTTTCTGTTCAAAATTCACCGTCGAATTCGTTTAACACGCCTAAGATTTAACTATGGATTTTAATTGTTTTAAAATACAATTCCCTGTGTTCGACCTGCATACTACACGCCTGTGCGCTTGTAGAATTTATTAAAATTTGTGCTTTTCTAATCAATAGAAAAGTCGCAACAGTGCTATGGTCATATTTGTAGGAAATCGGATGTTACTCATAGGCTTCACAGCGATTATCGCAAGCTTAACGAGTTAACCATTAGATTATGTATCCATTGCCTAAGATCGATGATATGTTCGATCCATTGTGTGGTGCAACGGTCTTTCCTTAGTTTGATCTTGCACTGTTTTTCATCAACTATGAGTTGCGGAGGAAAGCGTTTCTTTTACTGCATTCCGCACTCATTATGGTTCTTATGAGTAACTCTTATGTCGTTCGATTTAATGAATACTCCAGCTTATTTCATAGATCTTTTGAATTGAGTATTCTAGGAATATCTCGATGAGTTCATCCTTGTATTCATGAATTGATGATGAGTGAAAGCAATAATTTAAATTGAAAATATTCCACTAAAAGAAATACTTATGAGTATAATTGGATTCTTTTTATTAAGAAAAGCAAAGAATATTTTGTAAAATTGTATAAGATGCATGTTTATCATATAGAAAATGATTTTTGTGTTGGGTTATCTATCGAGTGCTTTAAGAATTCTGGTTGATGCGCCTGATCAACGTTATCGATAGGAATTTCCTAAAACTATAATGAGATAGTCATACACAGTAAATTGAGTTGTAATAAGTAAGAGTTTGAAAACAAATTAGTATGGGTTTGAGTATCAAATTTTTTTTTAGATGATAAATGCAGCCATTGAACCTAGAGATTGTTGGATAAGTGGCGAGGCAACGCCATTATATTATTTGAAATTTTTGGAATTAAGTATGTTTTTTTATTTGGTTATGTAAGTATGACCTATTGGAATCTAAATAATGATGACTTTAAAAATTTGTTTTGATACTTGGTCATTTGAGTAATAATAGAGGATAAGGTATAAAACTCTACCTTAAAGAAAATGAAGTCATGCTAATTTTAAACAGTTAACATGAATTTGTGAACAAGTCTTTGTTTTAAATTTTGGTGGTATTAAAGATTGGTTGATATGAATTTGTAAAATTCTTTTGGAAACTAGTTTAAGTTAATTATCAACCTTAACTAGTTTTATGTAGATAATAAGATGGAAATTGAATTTTGTGATAAGTGGAAATATGAATTTGAATTGTTCATTTATTATAAAATGCTATATTAAGAAGTGCATGGTATAAAAAATGAATAATTCATGAATTACCATCATTATAAATTGAGAGAACAATTTTAAAATTTATATGTAACCCAAAATTTATTTTAGATGGATAATCATTAATCATCTCTTCATAATAGAAGAGATTAGTTGTCTCTTTCAAAATGAGTCTTCAAAATTAATTGTTTGGAAAGCTTGATTTTGTGAAGTGAAGAAAATAATTCCAAATAATGAATTGTTTCCTTTAAAGATAATTATATGAGTTAATTATAATTTTTGAATGTCTTAGATTTTTGGGAAAGAGGATCTTGAAACAAACAACTTAGCATAAAAAGTTTGGTTAGAAAATGTAGTTTGAAATTAGAATGGTTTGGAAATTTCAAATTTCAAATTGATTTTGAAAAGCTGAAATTTTATTTGGAAGTGTTATACTAAAACAACGATAGGTTAAGATTTCTAACTCCAAATAAGCTCAATCATTTTGTGAATGAAAGACTTCCAGTAAGCTATAAAATTTCCTTTTACCACTTTCAAAGACATTGCCTTTTATTATGTCTAAAATGGGTTTGAAAGTGGGTGGATATTTCTATCTTATTTTAGATTTTCTAAAGATTTAAGCTGAAAGTAAATTTAGCATAACTTCCAAACCGTAAGCCCGATTTTGATGATCTTAATATTGATAGAAACCTCAGACTTAGTAGAATAATTTAGTTTTATAAACATTCTTAGATTTTACTGTTTTCTATGTCAAAACTCGAGTTATTTGTAGTAGGTTTGAAATTGAAAATGATTTGGTTCCCTTAATATTTAAATACAATTCTTCCTGTTTTGTGAGTGTAACCTAATTGGTTCTTGGTGTATTCATATATTAAAAACTATAGTATATTTATGGAAGAAAAAGAGAATTGACAACTCAAATTTTATTTTACTATATATAAAGAGTAATGAGCTTAACTTAAAATTTTAAATAAAAATCTTTGAAAATTTTCAAGTGTTGAAAATTAAGAACTTGATTTTGAAGATAATGTGTGTGAAAACCTCCAAGAATATTTGATTAGTGAAAGAGAGTATAAATCGATTCAGTTTAACTTGCCCATGTGTAATTATCTTGCGACTTGCATTTACGCAGTCATAGGAGTTTTGTGGTAGTGGGAAAGACCCTTATCTCTTGTTGAATTTTCTTACCTTAATGGTTGTCAATCTAATATCGATATGACTCCTTTCATAGTGCTATATGGAATGTCATGACGATCACCATCTTGTTGATTGGAGTCTAGGATAAAGTTGTGTTAAGTCCCGACTCTATTCGAGAAGTTTCTGAAGAATCGATCCCACCCTAATTATCTTTTTGTGAAACAGCCTATCCATGTTCTTATTTCGAAGGTAAAACGCCTTCGCAATAGGTATGTACCGCTCATAAAATTCAGTGGTCCGCTAATCGCAATGAGTGCACTTGGGAAAGCATTTTTATCGAGCGATTTTATCCTGGTTATCTATCTTCTTGTGCTGAGGGTGAGAAAATATAAACTCAAGTTCATTTATTTTCTTGCTTGATGAAATAAATTGTGTTGAGCACATCTCTTCTCTAGAAATTGCTTGGATGAAATTTTGTTAAGAGGGGAGTCTGTAACAACCTTTGTTTTGGTGATTAACTGTAATATTAAATTATAATGGTTGTTATAATTTAATAACGGAGAAATAAAATAATTTGGAGATGTAATTTGTTAAAATTGTTTATTTTAATTAAACGATGGAATTTGGTAAAATATATGTAACGTCCCAAATTTTTCGACTTCAAAAAGTCAACATCAATATGTCCACTGTATCAAGTGTCGCATAATCGAATGCTGGAAAACGGAACCGTTAGGGTTAAAGAAGAAGAAGATAGAAGAAGAAACAGAAACAACAATAGAATCTTAAACTTCGCAGTAGAACAAATATAACAGATAATGAATAATCTTTAAAACAAAAGCACTATATCAGTTTATACATACATTATCAGAGTTTACAACTACAACACATAACAGGCAGTTATAATAACTTGTGTACAAGAAAATTTGACTTGCACTAACTCAAACACAATGGACAAAACATAGTATAAGGGGTACGTCTCGCCATCCAGCTTGAACTCCAGATCTCCACTGCAACTTCTTGACATTGCTCCAGAACAATTGACAACCTGACTCTAGGCTGCCCATGTGGAAAATTATAGGCACCCAGAGTTTAGAAAGGGAGCAACAAACTTCAGATCAGTCATGAGACTGGTGTGAAATCTTAACAACAGTTATTTTCACAAAGAAAGGAAAAGAAATCGCTATGCTTTTGGAAAATGAAACTACCATAAGGCCTACCGGCACACACATAATGCATTCGCACACTTGTGGCAGATTTCTCCTTATCATAGTCAAACATGCTTGATACGCAAAATTCTTTTTAATATTATCATTAGTGCATAGTGTGGAAAACATTTCGAAAGTATAATATTAATCTTACTTTACTTTGTGCTCATTTTTATTTACATGCACTCTTTTCTTTTATGTTAGTAGATTAGATTTTAATTTATGCACTTAGTTTAGTTTTATTTTTATGCAAGCTGTTAGTTCCTTTTTATTTTAATTAGCATGCACTTTCCTTTTTTGTTCTATGTTGAAATCTACATACGTTGAAATGATAACACAAATGAAAAGCTAAATCCCTTTAGGGTAGGGGTAATAAGCTCTCTTGAATCATGTAGATTCAACATATTTGCTAATTTATTATCTCTTTTTATGCTTCATGGTTAGTTATATGTTGATGTAAGTTTATTAGTGCATTTAATAGCCTTTATTGTTTATCACAAATAGGCTATTCTTACTCAAACATAAAAACTATTTACATTAACATATGACTAAGTTATTTTGATCATGGAATCAAAATAGAATCAAAATTTGACGATCTATGTTACTAGTCAAAAATAGTAAATAGATCATGCTTAAAATAGAATTTGTTTTAGTTTCATTTTCATGACATTTAATAAGTGGTACTAGTTTTTTTATTGAAGTTTGATGGTTTAAGTTGTATTAGATAATAAAAAAAATAGACCATACTTATGATATATACATCACTAATTCTACTTAGATTAAAATGAGAGATCATAGATTGATTTTATGTTGATTTATGTGAGAGTATGAGAGTGGATTTGCTCTAAATTGTCTCCTAATCTCGTATTTTTATTTACTTTTTCTAGTTAGGTTTTATTCTTTTTAGTTAAAACAACCTCAAGCTTTGGTTTAATTTGATGAAGTAGAATTTAAAATTAATTCATTTCCCCACGGATTGACCCGTATGCACATACGTACTATAAGCGTACGTCGTGCGCTTGCAGTTATTTTAACAATTATATAATTTTTCGTTGATTTTCTAACCGATAGAAAATTTGTCGTTAAATAAATTTTTGGCGCCATTGCCTGGAAATAGCAAATTTGTTTTACCTTCGAATTATTTTTTTGTTATTTTATTTTATGTTCATTTTGTGTGTTGAGTTGCAGTTCATAAAAAGAATATTTTGTGATCTGTATTTATTGTGTGATTTTTACTTTCATTTGATTTGTGTGCCTTTTGTTTTTCTATATGCATTTGCATTTCTTAAAAAAAATTATATACACAATTTCATTTCAAACATTGCATTTCTAAAAAAATTCTATATTTCATTTCTGTCTCTTTGCACTTCTAACATTGCATTACATTTCATTTGAAACATTGCACTTTTCTATGTCATTTTTCTATGCCACTGCAACTAATATACTACTTTTGTGCCTTCATTTGCGTGCTTCAATCCCAAACAAACACTGCACATTCACCATACCCTAAACAACAACTCCAATACACTCTCCTTCCACCTACTTCTCCTCTGACTAAACAACGTATATCATACTAACCGCCTCCATCATTCTCCCCTTGCTGCCTGCAACAACCCCCAACCACAACAATTCAGATCAGTTCGTTAGTTTGAACCATCAATTGTTCTCCTATGTTCCCAACCACAACCACTACCAAACCATCAAACACTGCATAAATACAACTGCGTTTATCCACTTCACATACCATCATTCAACCTACTGCCTTGTATACAACCATCAGCTTACCGTAATCTCCACTGCCTCACGTCTGCACTGCTCATCATCACCTCCGTCAAACATACATCATACAACAATTCATCACCCCTTAACAACCACTCTATGTACATAAACGATGCATCCCCATGCATATTAACCTCCCTGCTTGTGACCCTTCCATCAAACTTCTGCATAAATCCCACTACTTCATCCACTTCTGCATAATTCCATCAAACCGAAGCCACTTCCAAGTTACTGCCTGCACATCAGACACTCGATGAAACCATTTGTAACGACCCGATATTTTCAACCATTCGCATCCGCACATGTCGGACTTGAATTGCTCAAAATACCGCGTTGTAAATAAAATTTGGCAAATCTCAGAATATATAGTAAATAATTAATCACAGATCACAGACACAGAGTAAATAATAATGCAGCGGAAGTAAAAGAGATAGTAGTTCATGAAGCTACTATATATATAAGATACATCAGAGTTAAACAAGATACAACAAAAAGTAACAAGATACATCAAGTACAAATCAGAATACATCACTGAAATCACTGGATACAGAAAGCAAATGGATGGCTGGATCTTCAAGGAAAGCTCCAACTCCGAAGGTGAATCTTGAATGCTAACTCACTCAATCTGACTCGAGCGTAAAGCAAAACACAAAACACTCGAGTCAGGACATAAATACCTATGAACTATAAATCAACTCAAATGAACAGTAACAAAAATGCATCAGTAACTTAAAGGATGCTTGGGATCACCCATCCTTTAAGGATCCGTTAAACTATTTACTATGTAGTAATATTGTGCTATTATAATAATGTCTACAATAAAATAAGCATACTTTTAAATAGCGTTCCGGGCTACCCATATCACCCTTCACACATAATAGTCCCAGTAGGCCATCCAATATCATGCCATCTCCACTCCGGGTGACTGTCAGAGGATACCACACGGGCTACGGGAGAAAAACAAACTCGTAGTAAAGGCTCGGTATGGTAGGTGACACGGCACACAAGGCAATGCCAAGGTAGATATACCAATTACGCACACGGGGCTGGTGGTAACGCAGCAGCCACATACGCCCACCTCGGAACACACTCCCAATCAAAATCGTAGGATGACCATCTAATCAATCACCAGTAAGAGTATAGTATCGAAGGAATGTGTCCGACCAGAGGTGCTACCTCCTTTGGCCCGAGATCGCTCCTGTTTTAGCCACCTTATGCCAACTCACGGGAGTTGGGTCCACGTAATATACCTCAAGAACGTCGCCACCATCCTACTTCATTCTGGAATCTCCACCGCGTACACGGTTGTTAAAGTGGTTTTCGGAGTTGGCAGAGAGTATGACAACTTCCGATCCCGGTCTCTTTAACAACCAAACGTTATTATAACGCCGTGGTCATTTCAAAATAGTTTGTATTTCAAAAGGATCAAATCATTCCATTTCAAAACTATATTCCTTTCAAAATAGTTATACTTCGAAACCAAAACCATTTTATTTCAAAACTATATTCAAATCAAATAGTTTATCATTTCCATTTCAAACATATATTCACCTTTAAAAAAATTCATAATACTTTCAAAGTATAACTTTTTCGAAACCAAAATACTTGAAATCATTACACTTTGAAAATCATAACATTCCGAAATCATACATTTGAAATCAATCTTTTAATTCTTTACACTTTACAAATTTATTCCATTAAACCAAAATTTCAAATTTCCGATTTAATTCAATTCAAACCATCAGTTTCAATTCAGTTTAATTTTCTAACAAAACATTTCAAATCTTATAAATTTCAAATATAGATTTGATCTACAAAATAAGCTATCCAATTTTAATATGTTACCAAACTTTAATATCCCACATTTCAAAACTAAACTTTATAATTCCATATATTCATATCTCAAATCTAATTTCATTATTATTTCGTTTTGAAATATTCATTTCATAAATCCAACATTATTAAAAAAACTTAAATTATAATTAAACCAAATATCTTTTCATACAAATATAAACTTCAAATATTCCTTAATCAAATAAAGAAAAATCAAATATCATTCAACATTCACATTCTTTATTAAAATAAAGATCAAATCATTTCCAAACCATTTCAAAATCATTAAAATATTACATCCTTTCAAAACTTCATAATCAAAACATTATTTGAATTAAAATCCAAATATTCAAAGTTAAATATCACTTAAAAATCAAATATGTCATTCATTTATTATTTCAAACATCATTACCAAAAATACATTCCAAAATTCCATTCAAAAAAATTCATTTATTATATTACATTTCATTCCGTTTAACACATAACCAAGTAAACTTTATTTAAATTAAAATTCAATTTAAATTCCTTAAAAATTCATATTTAAATATTCAAAACTTCTAAAATTTCACAGATAATCCATTTCAAAAGTTAAATTATTTAACACTTTAAAATATAGCCCAAACAGTTTTAAAATCTATAACATTTCAAAACATTGTCGAATTATAGCAACGACAACATTTATAAAGTGCTATCGTAGCTTATATTTTCCAAAATGGTTTATTTCAAGAATAGAGACATTTATAAAATGTCGTAATAGATATTTAGTTATTTCAAACATTGATAGATTCAAAACAATAGCATTAAAATGCTGTCAAAAGACTAAAGCATTTTGAAAATGCTATAAAATTCCAAGTTTCATTTTAGCTTTTCAAAAATAATAATAAAACTCCAAATTTTTATTATTACAACTTAAAAATCATATTTCTAGACTTCAAAATTTCACTTTTAAAATCATTTTAACATATGATTTAACACAATAAAATTTTAAGATTAAATATTCAATTTTGCAAACTCCATTCATTTATTAAGTCAAAATTCACTGTTTATTAATTTATAAATTTAATAAACTTAAAATTTTACTTCAAATATCATTTCAAAACTTTAAATTTAATTTCCATTATTTATTTACATTTAAAATAAAATTTAAAGTCAAAAATCACAATTACTTCAAATTTACATACTTGAATTCACTTAAATTCACAATTTCAAGATTTAATATTTAACTTTCTTAAAACCATAATATATATATATATATATATATATTTTAAATCAAAATTTCATACTTTTGAAAATACATATTTAAAAAAAAATCATTTAAAAATGTACCACGGGGTCTGTATATAATTTCTAACCTAGGTCAAGTGATATGGATATATATCATTTCAATCCGTAATTTACAAAGAAAACCGGGTTTTCTCATTTCAAACCCGCAATACCAAGCCAAATAAAATAAAATAAAAATCGCTCAGGCCTATCATTTCAGCACATAACGATTTTTTCCTATTCTAAAGTCCGTTCGGGTATGTATCGTTTCAACCCATAATGATTCTATTCTAACAGGGAACTTGCAGTGTGAATATATGCATAAACAATATAAACAATGTCAATGTCACAATATAATGTCATATATCAGATGTCAGGTTATAATTAACAGTTTTAACATGGTAATAACATGGCATATCATATCATATGATCAACATTAACTTGCATAACATTTTATATTACTAACCACTTGTCATCAATTCACTATTTCATAAGTATAAATGTCAGAGTGAGAAAGACTCACCTTTTCAAGCTGAAGACCACTACGACACACAAACATGATTCCAAGGGCAAGACAAGCACGACAATGGATTCAAATAAGTGGAGAGAGCCAATATGATCATCTTGTAACAATCCAAAAAACACAAACAAGACAATGCAACACATGAATATACAACACAAAACAATATTGAACAAGTTGAAATACAAAGCAATAAAGAGCAAAGTGACTTGACCTTGCCTTATCACTCAAATGCATAGCCTAAGTGGAGCATACATTCAGCCATGATCAGGTTTAGCTCGGGTATGGCATCCATAAAGCACGGCTAGAAGGAATATAAAAGGTAGGGTTTGCAACATGAAGCATATCAATGGACAAGGCAAAATAGGTGAGGTTTTTGGTGCATTTTGGTTCGGCTATGACCCTATATAGGCTCGGCCATGGGGTCTTCATGTTAGTTCAGATCTGGATAGCAGTGAAAGGGGCAGCCAAAGGTGAAGTAGATGAAGGTGGTGGTGGCTAAGGGGTGGCCAAAAGCAACTATGAAGGCAATAGTGAAGTACATGCTTGGCTAGCATTGTTTTGTTGAAGTTTACATTGTTTTTAGGTGATGGCTTCAAGTGGAAGGTCAAGGCTAATGTCTTGGTCAGAGAAGGAGGAGGAGGAGCTGCTGTAGATGGTGGTGGTGAGGGTGGAGTTGCTGGAGAAGGGCTAGGCCAAGCAAGCTAGAAGAGGAGCAAAGCACAAGATCATAAAAAATGAAGAAGGAAATTGAGCAATATGATGCCATTAGGAAAAAAATTTCAGAATAAAATTGCCGTGAGCTTTGAGGATGAGAAGAAAAATGTTTCTCACGTGAATTGAAGAGGATTATACATGGCTACAACAAAGAACTGAACGGATAAAAGAAAGGAAGTGAAAAGGCAAAGGGTAATGAAGAGACGAGTAGTTGAAAAGTCACTAGAAAATGAAAGGTTTTTGGACTCTTGGAATTTCTTTTTAAATTTTTATATAACTGAAAAACATATATATATATTCAGTTAAAATACGAAAATATAACAAATAAATAAATATAAATAAATAAATATTAATTAAATATAATTAAATTAAGAAAATAGCAAAGAAAATGTAAACTAGGCTTGAAAATTTGAAGATAAATGAAATGAACTTTGGAAAAATTGTATGTACATGAAAAATATTTATAAACAAGGATAAAAACATAAAAATAAGATGCATACATAATAATGAATAAATAAATTTTAATTAAATATAATTTAAATAAAGAAAATAACAGAAAAATGGAAACTAGGCTTTAAAAATAGAAAATAAATTCAATAAGCTTTGGAAAAATTCAAACATCACTTTAAAAATATTTAAAAGGTAAGAATATATGTAACATAGCATATAATACAATTTAGAATAATATATGACAATTAAAAAGATTATTTATATAATTTAAAATAAACAATTTTGTTGAATACAGCAAATTTCACACAATAGTTAAAAGGGCATAACTTTCACATTATAAATCAGATTTCAACGAAGCGAAAAGCAGTGTTCTTAAAAGTTTATTTACTTTCATAATAAAATATAAAATTAAAACTTTCAAACTTTCAAATTTTAAATTTAAAAGTCAAAGTTTGACCATTTTGACCAAAATTCACTTTTCTAGAAATATTCAATTTATGCATGATTGAAATTCTAATCCACATCGAAATCAACATTTATATTTCAATTAACAAAATATATTCATTTTAATAAATAAAATAAAGTTTTTATATTAGGAATTTAAATTAAAATAATTAAAATATACAATTACAATAATCAGAAAATACAGGGTTGTTACACTCTCCCCCACTCAAAACTTTTCGTCCCCGAAAAGGAATGAGGTACGGGAAAGCACAGAAAAAGATAGAATGAAATAGTATTAAGACAAGATGACAAGAAGATTAAAATTATACTTGATAACTGTTGCTATAGGTAAGTTTAACAATGTGGAGATGATCTTTCCAAGATCTTCCAGAATTCAAGAACACAAGCATGGAAAAAAAAATCTTTTAGAATCTGATTAACCCTTCCCGTTTGACCGACGGTCTGTGGATGGCAAGTAGTGCTTAGATTCAAAGATGAGTACCAAAGATTGTTAAAGATTATAGAAAGATTTCTAAACAGACTGGTATATGCAATAGCCTCCCATTCTGTAGCAAGATAAGGGAAATTAGGACAACCAAAAGATAGTTTGAAAAACAAAACAATAAATTTGAAACCATAAAATTTCAACTTAAACTGAAAATTAATTTTACATAAGTCAAATAAATCTTAAGCATCTCTAATTTCATTATCTTATCATCCAATTATCTTAAATTAACAAATCCCTAAAATCATGTATTTGAAAAATCTTTTATTATACTCAAAATGTAGCAAATAAAATTTAATTCTTCTTCACTACTAATTAAAATTAAATTTATTCCTCTTAATATATTTTATCACCTATGTTAAATATATTTACACTTATTGTAACTGCCTTAAATTGATTCTTAGTTCCTTTATCATCATTTTATATTGTAAATTATTCCATTACCTTTTCTTTATTTACCTTTGTTTATCTTTTATAACCAAAATTTAAGTGTATAACATTTATTATAACCACTCAAATTTTATTTATAAAATCCTTTTATATTGTATATTATCTAATTACATTGTTAACTTTTTAAAAAATTAAGGTAAGTTATATTGAAATGCAATTGTGTGTTATACAAATAAAACTTTCAAATTCAATTATCTCAAGTTTGAATCATTTATCCAAATTTTTAAATAATTTTTTTCTTTCATAATTGAAATTATTCTTTAAGATAGAATTTAAGAATTAAATTTCCGATTCCATTCAAACCATTTAGAGATAACTAATAATATATACATAATATGTCAAATCAAATTTCAATCATATATCTATATATATTAAAATAAAGTCATATTTTAGAAATTCAAATCAATTAAATTCCCAAAACAAAGCTGTAGTAAGACTACAGAACCGTCTCTTCACTTCGAAACTCGAAAATGAATGTCGATGATGCTGCAGTCATCACCGAAATTATTTTCCAGCGACAAAGAGAAGAGTACTAGTTTTAAACTTTAAAATTCTTTGGAAACAAATTTCTATTCCAAAACACTTTAAATAATATATCCTTTAAAACTTTAAACACCAAGTTTGAAATCCATCGGAAATTAAATTCTCAAATTCTTGTTTTACATTCATTTTAAATTTCCAAATAAATTTATAACCATGTTTTATAGTTCAATTAGATATATGAAACAATAGAAAATGATATATAAAATCAAATATTATTTCTTAACAACCAATTCAAATAAAATCCAGATAGAGATATATAATAAAGGTACAAAATTTATTTCACAAAAACTTATTTCATTACTAAATTTTAAAAACATATTGTGTCAGTTTGCTCTGTTCAAGTGTTTTGGAAATCTTATCGATGGCGTTGATCAGACGAATCGATTAGAAACCCAAATCAACATCAACAACTCAAACAACACAATATATAAAACATTTTAAATATTAGTTTACAAATACACTTCAAGAATAATTTGAATATAAGTTGGAAACAAAGATCAGATGATTATATAACAGAATTGGGAGATGGATGAATTTATATAAATCGCGGGCAACCTTAACCGGGTCAACCGTGACTTAAAGAATAAGATCGATGTGGATTTCTTGGGTAAATCGACATTCGATCTCAAGATGTAGAGTTCGAAATTATAAGAGATACTAGCATCTAAACCGAGGATATAGAATCTCTGGTGAATCGATGTTGTTGTAAAAGGGTTTTCCCCCTTTACAAATAAATTTGAGGTTGGCGAGACCGCCGACTCATTATGAAGATCTTTTGAAGTGGAGTTATGGGATACTCCAGAAATAAAAGAAGATAAATAGTGAGGGACACAAATGGATTTTGGAACCACAGGGAATGCTCCAAAATTCAAAGGGATCGAGTCAAAAAGAAAGAGGTTTAAACTCGAATGAAAGTGATTCTGTAAATACATTTACCCTATATACTGAGTTTTGCCTAGAGCTACCAAAGCTCTGATACCAACTGTAACGACCCGATATTTTCAACCATTCGCATCCGCACACGTCGGACTTGAATTGCTCAAAATACCGCATTGTAAATAAAATTTGGCAAATCGCAGAATATACAGTAAATAATTAATCATAGATCACAGACACAGAGTAAATAATAATGCAGCGGAAGTAAAAGAGATAGTAGTTCATGAAGCTACTATATATATAAGATACATCAGAGTTAAACAAGATACAACAAAAAGTAACAAGATACATCAGGTACAAATCAGAATACATCACTGAAATCACTGGATACAAAAAGCAAAATGGATGGCTGGATCTTCAAGGAAAGCTCCAACTCCGAAGGTGAATCTTGAATGCTAACTCACTCAATCTGACTCGAGCGTAAAGCAAAACACAAAACACTCGAGTCAGGACATAAATACTTATGAACTATAAATCAACTCAAATGAACAGTAACAAAAATGCATCAGTAACTTAAAGGATGCTTGGGATCGCCCATCCTTTAAGGATCCGTTAAACTATTTATTATGTAGTAATATTGCGCTATTATAATAATGTCTACAGTAAAATAAACATACTTTTAAATAGCGTTCCGGGCTACCCATATCACCCTTCACACATAATAGTCCCAGTAGTCCATCCAATATCATGCCATCTCCACTCCGGGTGACTGTCAGAGGATACCACACGGGCTACGGGAGAAAAACAAACTCGTAGTAAAGGCTCGGTATGGTAGGTGACACGGCACACAAGGCAATGCCAGGGTAGATATACCAATTACGCACACGGGCTGGTGGTAACGCAGCAGCCACATACGCCCACCTCGGAACACACTCCCAATCAAAATCTGAGGATGGCCATCTAATCAATCACCAGTAAGAGTATAGTATCGAAGGAATGTGTCCGACCAGAGGTGCTACCTCCTTTGGCCCAAGATCGCTCCTATTTTAGCCACCTTATGCCAACTCACGGGAGTTGGGTCCACGTAATATACCTCAAGAACGTCGCCACCATCCTACTTCATTCTGGAATCTCCACCGCGTACACGGTTGTTAAAGTGGTTTTCGGAGTTGGCAGAGAGTATGACAACTTTCGATCCCGGTCTCTTTACCAACCAAACGTTATTATAACGCCGTGGTCATTTCAAAATAGTTTGTATTTCAAAAGGATCAAATCATTTCATTTCAAACCTATATTCCTTTCAAAATAGTTATACTTCGAAACCAAAACCATTTTATTTCAAAACTATATTCAAATCAAATAGTTTATCATTTCCATTTCAAACATATATTCACCTTTAAAAAAATTCATAATACTTTTAAAGTATAACTTTTTCGAAACCAAAATACTTGAAATCATTACACTTTGAAAATCATAACATTCCAAAATCATACATTTGAAATCAATCTTTTAATTCTTTACATTTTACAAATTTATTCCATTAAACCAAAATTTCAAATTTCCAATTTAATTCAATTCAAACCATCAGTTTCAATTCAGTTTAATTTTCTAACAAAACATTTCAAATCTTATAAATTTCAAATATAGATTTGATCTACAAAATAAGCTATCCAATTTTAATATGTTTCCAATCTTTAATATCCCACATTTCAAAACTAAACTTTATAATTCCATATATTAATATCTCAAATCTAATTTCATTATTATTTCGTTTTGAAATATTCATTTCATAAATCCAACATTATTAAAAAAACTTAAATTACAATTAAACCAAATATCTTTTCATACTAATATAAACTTCAAATATTCCTTAATCAAATAAAGAAAAATCAAATATCATTCAACATTCACATTCTTTATTAAAATAAAGATCAAATCATTTCCAAACCATTTCAAAATCATTAAAATATTACATCCTTTCAAAACTTCATAATCAAATCATTATTTGAATTCAAATCCAAATATTCAAAGTTAAATATCATTTAAAAATAAAATACGTCATTCATTTATTATTTCAAACATCATTACCAAAAATACATTCCAAAATTCCATTCAAAAAAATTCATTTATTATATTACATTTCATTCCGTTTAACACATAACCAAGTAAACTTTATTTAAATTAAAATTCAATTTAAATTCCTTAAATATTCAAATTTAAATATTCAAAACTTCTAAAATTTCACAGATAATCCATTTCAAAAGTTAAATTATTTAACACTTTAAAATATAGCCCAAACAGTGTTAAAATCTATAACATTTCAAAACATTGTCGAATTATAGCAACGACAGCATTTATAAAGTGTTATCGTAGCTTATATTTTCCAAAATGGTTTATTTCAAGAATAGTGACATTTATAAAATGTCGTAATAGATATTTAGTTATTTCAAACATTGTTAGATTCAAAACAATAGCATTAAAATGCTGTCAAAAGACTAAAGCATTTTGAAAATGCTATAAAATTCCAAGTTTCATTTTAGCTTTTCAAAAATAATAATAAAACTCCAAATTTTTATTATTACAAATTAAAAATCATATTTCTAGACTTCAAAATTTCACTTTTAAAATCATTTTAACATATGATTTAACACAATAAAATTTTAAGATTAAATATTCAATTTTGCAAACTCCATTCATTTATTAAGTCAAAATTCACTGTTTATTAATTTATAAATTTAATAAACTTAAAATTTTACTTCAAATATCATTTCAAAACTTTAAATTTAATTTCCATTATTTATTTACATTTAAAATAAAATTTAAAGTCAAAAATCACAATTACTTCAAATTTACATACTTGAATTCACTTAAATTCACAATTTCAAGATTTAATATTTAACTTTCTTAAAACCATAATATATATATTTTAAATCAAAATTTCATACTTTTGATACATATTTTAAAAAAAATCATTTAAAAAAATACCACGGGGTCTGTATATAACTTTCTAACCTAGGTCAAGTGATATGGATATATATCATTTCAATCCGTAATTTGCAAAGAAAACCGGGTTTTATCATTTCAAACCCGCAATCCCAAGCCAAATAAAATACAATAAAAATCGCTCAGGCCTATCATTTCAGCCCATAACGATTTTTTCCTATTCTAAAGTCCGTGCGGGTATGTATCGTTTCAACCCATAATGATTTTATTCTAACAGGGAACTTGAAGTGTGAATATATGCATAAACAATATAAACAATGTCAATGTCACAATATAATGTCATATATCAGATGTCAGGTTATAATTAACAGTTTTAACATGGTAATAACATGGCATATCATATCATATGATCAACATTAACTTGCATAACATTTTATATTACTAATCACTTGTCATCAATTCACTATTTCATAAGTATAAATGTCAGAGTGAGAAAGACTCACCTTTTCAAGCTGAAGACCACTACGACACACAAACATGATTTCAAGGGCAAGACAAGCACGACAATGGATTCAAATAAGTGGAGAGAGCCAATATGATCATCTTGTAGCAATCCAACAAACACAAACAAGACAATGCAACACATGAATATACAACACAAAACAATATTGAACAAGTTGAAATACAAAGCAATAAAGAGCAAAGTGACTTGACCTTGCCTTATCACTCAAATGCATAGCCTAAGTGGAGCATACATTCAGCCATGATCAGGTTTAGCTCGGGTATGGCATCCATAAAGCACGGCTAGAAGGAATATAAAAGGTAGGGTTTGCAACATGAAGCATATCAATGGACAAGGCAAAATAGGTGAGGTTTTTGGTGCATTTTGGTTCGGCTATGACCCTATATAGGCTCAGCCATGGGGTCTTCATGTTAGTTTAGATCTGGATAGCAGTGAAAGGGGCAGCCAAAGGTGAAGTAGATGAAGGTGGTGGTGGCTAAGGGGTGGCCAAAAGCAACTATGAAGGCAATAGTGAAGTACATGCTTGGCAAGCATTGTTTTGTTGTAGTTTACATTGTTTTTAGGTGATGGCTTCAAGTGGAAGGTCAAGGCTAATGTCTTGGTCAGAGAAGGAGGAGGAGGAGCTGCTGTAGATGGTGGTGGTGAGGGTGGAGTTGCTGGAGAAGGGCTAGGCCAAGCAAGCTAGAAGAGGAGCAAAGCACAAAATCATAGAAAATGAAGAAGGAAATTGAGCAATATGATGCCATTAGCAAAAAAATTTCAGAATAAAATTGTCATGAGTTTTGAGGATGAGAAGAAAAATGTTTCTCACGTGAATTGAAGAGGATTATGCACGGCTACAGCAAAGAACTGAACGGCTAAAAGAAAGGAAGTGAAAAGGCAAAGGGAAATGAAGAGACGAGTGGTTGAAAAGTCACTAGAAAATGAAAGGTTTTTGGACTCTTGGAATTTCTTTTTAAAGTTTTATATAACTGAAAAACATATATAAATTCAGTTAAAATACGAAAATATAACAAATAAATAAATATAAATAAATAAATATTAATTAAATATAATTAAATTAAGAAAATAGCAAAGAAAATGTAAACTATGCTTGAAAATTTGAAGATAAATGAAATGAACTTTGGAAAAATTGTATGTACATGAAAAATATTTGTAAATAAGGATAAAAACATAAAAATAAGATGCATACATAATAATGAATAAATAAATTTTAATTAAATATAATTTAAATAAAGAAAATAACAGAAAAATGGAAACTATGCTTTTAAAAACAGAAAATAAATTCAATAAGCTTTGGAAAAATTCAAACATCACTTTAAAAATATTTAAAAGGTAAGAATATATGTAAAATAGCATATAATACAATTTAGAATAAGATATGACAATTAAAAAGATTGTTTATATAATTTAAAATAAACAATTTTGTTAAATACAGCAAATTTCACACAATAGTTAAAAGAGCATAACTTTCGCATTATAAATCAGATTTCAACGAAGCGAAAAGCAGTGTTCTTAAAATTTTATTTACTTTCATAATAAAATATAAAATTAAAATTTTCAAACTTTCAAATTTTAAACTTAAAAGTCAAAGTTTGACCATTTTGACCAAAATTCACTTTTCTGGAAATATTCAATTTATGCATGATTGAAATTCTAATCCACATCAAAATCAATATTTATATTTCAATTAACAAAATATATTCATTTTAATAAATAAAATATAGTTTTTTAATTAGGAATTTAAATTAAAATAATTAAAATATACAATTACAATAATCAGAAAATACAGGGTTGTTACACCATTTCAGACTTGCCATTTTTCTACCTTGCTACCACTTCACAGCATCATCAAAAAACTATCGCTTCTCTACATCGACTTCATACATTCACTTCAAACAATCATCCTGCACATTCATCCCCTCTGACCATCTTCAACATCCTCATACAAACTCCAGGATACTGCACTTCCACCAATCAAAATACTTTCGACCCAGAACCATCATCAACTCACCAGCCTTCTTCATTGCAAATTTTTTTTCCCCTTGCATATCAACAAACCACCCATCTTCATCATCGAACTGTTATCATCTCATTCAATTGCTCCTCATTCCGCCCTTACTGCCACACTTCTATGCAAACAAACCTTTGTGCAAATAAACACTTCTGTGTAAATAAACACTTCAGACTTCAAACATCACACCTTCGCATCTGTCATAATTCATGCATACTACAAAAACAACAGCTGTATGCCTAGTATCACAATGCACGTGCACATAACCATCGACAACATAACTTTGGCCACTTCTGCAATCTACCTGCACACAAGAAACCACCACCTGAAAATACCCCATCTCAATTAAACCATACATCTAAACCACCACCAAAAAACACTGTCTGACAAACTTCCTTCACTACTGCATATTCCTTCATTATTGCCATTACCATAAAGCAAACCACTACCATCACAAACCATTACTACCAACACCATCTTCTGTCTTCAGACCACCACAACAACTTCCCCATACCACATTGAAATTCACTTCAACCGACATAAAAAATTTCTCCAACAACAAGTAATGCCATTGGGACAATCAAACAATCTCCATTACACGCCCGGATCCACAATCATCCACAATACTTCTTCCATTAACCACTGTCAACTTCCCACACACCTATCTACTATCAGTAACCAATACAACACCCCCTGACGTCCACATAATTCTATTCATCCTTCTTCCACCACCTTCATTCTCCTTCATACTTCTGTGCACACGTCTTCTGTGCATATTTTTGTGCACATCAATCTGTTGTTACAATCTATTACTACAAGTATCTCCTTTGCCTACAAATTGCAATACACCTCTGTTAACCACTGCATCATCATCCTCTGCACCACAAAGTCACCACGTCAACTACATCACCTACTTGTTGTAGCGACTCCGACTAGACCTTTGAAAATCGACACGGAATACGACACTCGTATTCAAATTCCGCAGATCCAAACGTCGAATCTGGTTCGCCGGAGCTTATAACACATTAAGTACAACACAGCGGAAGAATTGAATAGCATATATTACATACAACATATGATACAATATGACACAACAGAATGATACAATGAATATCAATAGACATCAGAGATATGACATAAGACAATAGCAGCGGAAAGAAATAGATAGCACCAGCAGCAGAACAAAATCTTCAATATGGTCTTCAAGAGAGAACTCTAGCATCGGTAATCTCCATCTTCAAGCCACCAATCAAGAAATAGTTCGAACTCCCGATAACGATGCATAAAGATAAGCAAGTGCTGTCCTGATCCAAAGATTAAACTAGCTCCAGATAATCTACTAAACCTGAATATTTGAAAAACCCAACTCTAGACTGCCCGTGTGGGAAAATTTGGGCACCCAGAGTTTAGGAAAGGAACAATAAACTCCAGGTCAGTCGTGGACTGGTGTGAGCAAACAAAGCAGTATATCTTTTAAAACAAACAACCAAGGATTTTGAAATTTAAATCTACAATGCTTTTTAGAGAATGAAACTACTATAAGGCCTACCGCCACACACATAATGCAATCGCAGAATTGGAGGAGATTTCTCCTTATGACAGTCAAATATGCTTGATACGAGAAAATTTCTTTGATATTATTAATAGTGCATAGTGTATAAAAACCATTTTGAAAGTATAATATTAATCCTAGCCAACATACGACCAGTATCGTATGCCTACTTTAGTTACCATCTAAACAGTGGGGCGCCATCATAAGCAAATGGCAGGTTCTACAACTAAAACCGTACAAGGCACGTATTGAAGATTTGATTTCCAACAATTGGTCAGGCTAAGGAACTTTCTACTGCCACATAGGTACGCCTATGGTGGGACATCCCGAGAACCTAACCAGATCTCTGCCAACACAAGGCCGGGTTACCTCTGTAACTAGGTAATTACTACTCGAGCATGCCATCCCCCGGTCATTTGGGACCTTTATCCGAGGCGCCTCTAAACTACAAAGCAATCACAAAGTAATAGATCTGCAGTATCCACATGAGTAAGTATCTGGGCTCCATACCATGATACCACCCTTTTCCAGAAGGGAATGACACACCCTAAAGGGCGCGACCCTCATAACCTTGCCGCATCTTTCCTGTTTCGACCATTTTCGTGGTGTGAGGTCCTGATGCAGTCTCGTCCACAAAGCTACGCTTTATGCAAAATCCATGCCTTAATCAACAAATGATACACTGCAGCACTCAACACGCCACTACCAAATTGGGAATATATCACTTATAAATATCAACTACATTAACCTCTGAGCTCGTACGTCTCAGAGAAGGGTGTTAAGCTAGGAGAATAAATTCTCCGCCACCAAGCAAAAATGTATTTGATAGAGATTAGTTTAATATCTCAAAGTGTAATGTCGGTCATACAACCATACAAGTCTGTTCCGGGTTTGAACAGAACCGAAGGCACTTTCGAAGAAGCCCTTGCAATCCGAGTATCCACAATCCCGTTCGTACTTCCCGTCACTCGGGGAGAAATCTATACCGGAGCAACTCAGTGCAGAGTCAACCGACACGTTATCCTATCGTTCTCGAAGACACCCAGTCTTCAACACTGGTCTTCAAATGCAATCCATAACTTTGTATCACTATTCAAAAATTGGCTATATGACACAAGGTCCTCTCCCGGCTAAACCGAATAGTGAGCGCAATCTTTAAAGCATATGGATATCGGATTTTAGTTAAGTCACAACCTAAAAATCCAAAGCTTTTCTTTCAAATGGTTAAACAAATTACCATTTCAAATCTTTAAATAAAAAGATTTACTTCACAAAGTTCACCTAGTTTCACAAAGATCCATTCATAGATTTCCCAAAACAATTTCCATTTCAATTGGATTAACTCATTAAATCTTTAAATTAAAGATTTTATTTATACCTTTCAAAACTAGAGATCCGGTTTGGTTCTCAGGGATGTCCATCCAGAGGCATTCTCATGTGGCAATGGGAAGTTCCTTGGCCTGATCATTCGTTGGAAATCCGATTCCCAATACGAAACTTGTACGGTTTTAGTTGTAGAACCTGCCATCTAATATGGTAGCTATTAGTAGGCATAATATAATGGTACCTATGCTGGCTAAGATTTATATTCTACTTTCGAAATGAATTTTTCCTACACTATGCACTAATAATAATATCAAATGTTTCTTTTTAATGCGTATCAAGCATCTTTGACTATCATAAGGAGAAATCTCCTCCAAGTCTGCGTTTGCATTGTGTGTGTGGCGGGAGGTCTTATGGTAGTCTCATTTTTAAAAGCATTGCGAATTGACTTAAAAATATTCTTCTATTTGATTTTAAAGATAAATAAACTGTTTTGAGTTCTCACACCAGTCACATGACTGACTCGGAGTTTATTGTTTTCCTTCCTAAACTCTAGGTGCCCACCAATTTCCATAAGGGCAGTCAAGAGTTAGGTTTATCATGATATTCAGGAGTTGCTGGAGGCAAGATGGATGGCATGGCGTATTACTTATATAGTATTTCTTTTTCCACTGTTTGTTGTTGTATGATGTTGTACACTCTGATGATATGATGTAATGAAATGTGATGTAATGTAATAACTGATATAGTTCTTTGTTTAAAGATTATTCATTTATTATTATATGTTGTTCCGCTGCGAATTGTGAGATTATGTTATTGTTCTGTTGTTTTCTGTTCCGTTCTTTTCTTTCTATTCTCTTTCCTCTCCATCTTCTATCTTTTTCTCTCCTCTTCTACCTCTTTCTTCTTCTTAAACCCATAACATTTCGGTTTTTCGGCAACGAAATACCGCAATCGTGACAACACGTTTCCAAAGATTTATTCATAACTTGGAAGACCATTTTCGTTTTAGACTTGAAAACCTATTAACACAAATTTGGAGTTCATTCTTATGTGAAAGCTTTTATTATTTGAAAACAACAGTTTTCGTTTCATAAAAATCCAATTTCATTTATACAAGTTAAAAACTTTGGGTTAAATTAAGAGTCCCAAAACAACACTTTAAAAATGGTTTTAAAACCTATATAAACTTGTATAACCTCTTTAAATCATAAATAGGATTTAATTTAAAATTTTGAATTCAAATTTAAATCAAATTTCAAAATTAAATTAAGTTATTTAAAAATAACTTTTATCTTTGAAATTCCTTTTCAAAAGCTTTTTATTTTAGAACCAATCCATTTCCAAAACCATTTGGATTCAAAAATTTAGTTTTAAAAACTATTTAAAAAATCCGTGAATTAACCAATTCCCACGTGCAACCCATATTTGTGTGTGTATAAGTGTGGTCCACGGGTTTTACACAATAAAAGTGCAACATCATCAATCAGCACGGATTCAAATACAGCAATTTATTTGATAAGCAGTATAAACTATAACGATTATATTTAATTCACATATCATGGATATATATCACAGATAATAAATTACGTCAACACAGCTCAAATCAAAACAGAACATATCAAGGATATCAAACAATTCAATCATCCAATAGAATCCAAACATTCATAAGTATGGTTAATTAATTAGATTAACTTAATTTAGATTAGTCACTTATCCTGGTTGATTAACGTTAATTAATTACAAATTATTTTAATTAATTAACCTTTAACCATACCATTTTCATTAATCATCTTTAATTAATTAACTAAGCCCAATAGATTAATTACCATTAGATTAATTATCCTTGATTAATGATTAATTATTATTAATTTCTATTGATTAAGTCTTAATCACCTTCATTCATTAACCATTTTTTATTTATTATCTTACTTAACTTGTCCTTAATTTTTTTTAAATTTATTAACTCTCAATTACTTTTATTAAATTTAAAAGATACCCCTTCTTATCTTTGTTAACCATTTTGATTGTCTTGTAAACTTAATTAAATTTATCCCATAAATTGTCTTGAGAGATAAAAATTAGTTTGCATAATATTTTATTTTAACATCATTCTTAATTACATTATATAATTAATTTTATAAAGTAGTGTGAAAAAATTAAATTAAATTAAATTAAATTACTTTTTTTTTAAATGTCTTACTTAAATTTTAATTTGTTTTAACTCAAATAAAAATTATCATAAAAAAGAGTTTAAAATTGTTTAAACGTTTTGAATCTTATTATTTTATTTGAGCAAAGCTGTCCTGTACACTAACCCTTTGAAGATGCTTCGAGTCCTTCCCGAAATATTATACTACTTGTTTCGAGTTATCCATACAAATTACCCGTGTATAATCCTTCCCAAACTCAACTTTGTTTAAGTATTAAAAACCGGTGCAAAACAAAAATACTTTGAGCTTAAACTCGAGCCCGTTCCTAAATTTCGCAATGAACACTTCGAGACAACCTCCTCATTTCCAATCCCCTTCCTACTGACACAAGTCAGCCATGTGCATGTGTACAATGGGCCGATGCTGCGCTGATCGTCGCTGATGTTATTAGCAAGTCGCCGCAGCCTTCCTTGATCGATGTAACCATCCAGCACCATCAACCTCTTCGAAACCCAAAATCGAACGAACACAAACCCAAACTGGAATCGACCCTACTTACTCAATCACCTCGCCCCGCCGCCTGACGCCACCAGAACCCAAGACACTTCGACCGCAGTTGCTTTGATGACCCCTGACCTTTTATCCCCGGTCCGATCATCTCAAATACCTTGACGATGACGCGATCTCCACTTGAACTTGATCGATAAAACCGCTAGACGAACCCTAGTTCGACGGTGTAAAGCTCTCACGGTGATCTAAAATTTATCCATTATTTTTCCCATAATCAACATTCTCCCCATTACCCTCATGATCAAGCCCGATCCCTAATTCAACATCGTTTATGAGAAATTGTCGTTTTTGTGTTTTCCGTTCAATTCAAGAATCCTATCTCGAGTCGAAGCTAAAATTTTTGATTCAAGAGTTAAAATTCATGATTTTAAAACTCGAATCAGATTATAAATTTAACACAAGAAATTTCGAATATCAATTCTCTGACTTTGATTTATTTTCACTATATTCTCTTGTTTTCTGTATTATTGCTTATTATTTATACTTTCAAAGGTTTTCAAAATTTGAATCAGGTAAATGCCGCCAAATTTCATTTAAAGATCATTACCCAATTCCTTTTATATTATTAGATATGAATTTTCTTCTAACATTTGTTAACCTGTTACTTGACAGAGTATCAACAAACATACACACAAGTATACACAGGTAAATCTACATAGATATATACTTGCAGACAATTCTTTTCACAACAACTTGAAGCATTCATCATATATTAACCATAGACAAATAGATTAAAACATGAATTTGGTCAATCTGCTCACCTGTCACCTGAGAACATAGAAGGTTGTTTTTGAGATGTTTTCCTGGTTCTATTGTTATTTATCATCTTCCAGAGTATCACTAACTGTCTTTAACACTATTTTTAAAATTTAACCTATAATGTTACAGAAATTTTCTATGTAGAGATCAATGTCAAAAAAATTTGTTGTATGGGCAATAAAATTTAGTTTAAAGGGACTGGAAACTTATGTATTGAACAGAATGACAATATGTTTGTACTTCCTAATTTCTAGAAGAAACTCAAATCTGTTTACTCGAAAATATTTTAAAACATAGCACTTAATAATATATAACAAGTTTTGTTAAGATCTTAAAGCCCAAAAAGATTTGAGGAAGAATTCTTTAAATTTTGAAACAGGTCTTATAACCTGTAATCTTAAACGTACAGACATACTTAATCAAACATGCACAAGGGTATGTACACCTATTTGCATATATGCAACATATCTACGGACATTCATTAATCTACTTCACAAATCACTCAGATAATTCCCAAATCCAATTTAAATAGGTCAGATTTGCTCACCTGGATATGGATAAGGCAGAAAAGCAGAGACAGAGCAGAAATCTAGAATTTGCAATTTGAAAACTGGAATTGCTGTTTTGATCAGTGAATTTGCTTGAATCTGATTTTAAATTGCTTTTTCATTTTGTTTTGTTCCTGATCCCTCAAGTTTTGCTTTAATATTTTTTTCAGGTGAAATCATTTTTGCAGTTTGGACTTTGATCTGCAGGCTTGGCTTTTGTTCTTCCAAAGCTTGAAGATTGTTTTCATGATTTGAAACCTTGCTTGCTTTCAGATTTTTAAGATGTTTTTGAATTTTTGTTTGCCTGAACTTTGATTTGCTCAGGTTCTGTTTGAATTTGCTTCAGGATTGTGGCTTTGAATTTCAGGTTGCTGTTTTCCTTCTTTTTTTCCTCTTTTTTTCTATTTTTTTCTTTGGTGTTTAGATTTGAAATGCCCAAATCTTTTTACTATTTTCTTTTCAGATTTGGCTGAAAAGTTAAATAGTTGAGTATATGGAGATGGAAAGTTTTTGTAATTTTTAAATTTTTTTTGAAACGTTCATTATTTCAAAACATTTAACCTCAAAATAAATTGGAATTTATTTATATATAGTTTATTACTTATTTTATTTGTTTGAAAATTTTCAATTTATTCTCAAATTAAATTTCAAAAGTTTAAAATATATTATTAATTTTAATTGATAAATTTTTAGGATATTACTTTTTTATAAGATATTAAATATCCAATTTCCAATCCATAGTTAAATTAAATTAATCAATGTCCAAATAAACAAATGTCCTATTTAAATTTGGAAAAAATTCAAATTAATTTACAATTTTATTGAAAAATTTATTTTAAATATTAATTTAAATTTATTTAAAATAGAGATCGTTGCAAATTTACCCCTTAAAAAAATTTCGTCCTCGAAATTTGCAAGGAAGACAACAAAGAAAAGTTGAAGGATGGAGAAATATCTTTTCAGATCAAAGTGGATATCGATTCTGTTTTTGGCTTACCAAATCAGAATGATAACGTTAAAAATATACGCTAACACCCCAGTGCGAGTTGTGATATAGTGAAAGCACCACCCGTTGGTACGGAAATTAAAAGCAAGCAGAAAATAGTAAAGAGACAACAATTCTTATAGTGGTTTGGCTCAAAGTCAAGCCTACGTCCACTTAATCTCTTCTATTATTGATTTGATTACAAGTTTTAACAACAATTCTTCAATTGTAACACCATTAAGGCAAGTAGTTAGAACTTTGATGCAAAAAAGCTCTTTGAATTCATGTTGAATGAACTTGATCTTTTACCAAGGTTCTTTGAAGTGTCCTTGGCATTTGAAGTGTTGTAGAAGTCGTGAAAACAACAAAGTCTTGGCGTTCGAGAAAAAATCCCTCTTTCAATGTGGAGTAGGCGGGGTATTTATAGGGGAGTTTCGGACTTAGGTCGTGTGGTGTAGGCCGTGGGCGGCTTAGGAGTTGAGTTAGGTCGCGGGCGACCCAATGGGTACGGATTACGGTTTATAATTGGTGTATTTGGCTATTTGCGTTGGCTGGTAGGTCGCAGCGACCTATGGGGAATGGAAGGCGATCTATACGCTGGGGCATCAGGCGGAGCGAGTTAAGATTGACTTGGGAGAAGCAGCAACCTAATATAGGTTGGAGCGACCTATATACAAACGGTATAAGGAGACGCGGCTTATTTAGGTGCAGCTGTGGGCTCATAACTCGCTAGGTCGCTACCTCATTGAGTCGCTGTAGTATTCAACCCACTGTCGTGTTTGAGTCGCTATGCCGTTGATCTGTTTAGGTCGCTTAACTCGTTGAAAGCCGCTGGGAGGTTGAGTCGTTAACTTATTGCAATGTTAACTCGCCAGATGCTATAGGTCGTAAGTCGCTTGGAGCTGTGAACTATTAAGTCACTTGGAATTTTGGGTAGTTAACCCATTGTTATGTTAGGTCGTTAAGTCACCAGCTTTTCTTTAGCAGTTAGGTCGCCATTTAGACAAGGGATTAACACTTGCCCCTCGAAGTACATGCCTAGGTTATAGTTCGTGTGCTTCGATTTAACCTTGCTAAGTCGTGGGCGACTCAAAGATCTTGCTTATTCGCACGCCTATTCGTTCCCCTTTTTCTTCTATATAAGCCCCTAAGCCGTTTCACCCTCTTCACTTTAACTGTTTATCGTCTTGCCGCCATTGTTGTTTTCAATCTAAAGAGCTAAAGTGAAATACCCTTCCTCGTATCTTCGATTATCATTTTCAACAGCAAATCTAGGTAAATCCGATCATCTGACAATCGTGTTCACCATTGATTCTCCCATAACCAATTTCACGCAATTTTTGTTAACATGTTGAAAGATTATACCCTGACTCACCTTTCGATCATCGTCGAATGTTGGTAATTGCGTTATTCTCGAAAAATGAATCGACTTAGGGTTCCATGAAGTTATTGGGTGAATGTGGAGTTTTTGGAGTTGATCATGGGTTTTGGAAGTTTGGAGGAGACGAGGAGGTTTTGGGTTAACGGATTTCGTGTTATGTTGTGGCATTTCTGGTGAAGTAAAGGGGATAAACACGTGGCAATGTGTGAGTGGAGAGCAGGACTTAGATTTTTTAGTGGAAGAGAGCTCGGTATTTCTGGGATGACCTTAAAGAGACCTAGGGCATGAGGCGAATTAATCATGTAGAGCGACTTACAGAGTTGAACGACCTAATAGTTTGATGACTTAGGGAGCCTGAACGACAAATGAGCTTGGAAACTCAAGGAGCTCGAGCGACTTATGAACTTTGGTGATTTAAGGGCGTCTGAACAGCTTAGAGAGCTTGCGACTTCAGCTAAGTCGTTGGAATAGGGCACATGAATAACTTTTTGAGTGACATAGGCATCCTGCGACTTAACTTAGGTCGTTAGAGCTCAGTGGAATAACTTAAGAACTCAAGCGACTTAGGATATATAGTATACTGCTTCAGATGTGATAAATCCCTTAAAGACCCATCTATGGGTCGCACCATAATTTGGGCGAGTTAACTTTTTATGGTATTATCTTTAGGTCGCTCTTGTACTTGGACGAGCTAAGACTTAAAAACATTTCCCTCGTCGCGACTTAAAGCCTTATAGACTTAACCCGTGACCTTCTACCTTGCAATGCCTTATCATTCCATGGCTTTGGACAATATGAATAGCATAAGTTGAACAAGATAAAGTATCGCACTGCTTAATTCGTAAAATGTGACTAGACCTTTAACTTGAACTGCTTGCTTGAACTTTCAACTGCCTCTAAACAGATTGCACCAACATTTGATTGTTAATAACCAGTTATTATAATGCAGAAAACTAGGACGAATATACTCATCATCGACTGCCCACATCGTGTGATGGATTAGGTCAAAGAGATAATATTTTACTTAAGTAAAATAATATGAATCTAATTAAAAATGAAATGTTGTGAATCAACTGACTTAAATGAAGCATCAACATAAAATTCATATAGTTATAACTGCTTATTGCCGAATATTATCTGCATTGATACTACATTTAATTTTGATCCAATAACAAGCCTTGAATCTTCCTGATTTGACGTGCGCCAACCAGTATTATTTCAAGTTTTGCTTTATTTACTTATTATTTCAGTAGCTTTGCACAACACTTCAATGCTTTCAGGAAACGTGCACCTTCATATTTGAATATCCAGTTCCTTGTGTTGAATGGCTTCTCAACAAGTGCGAGAAGAGATAGTAGAGCGGGCCGATGAGGTTTTCCCAATGGATGACCCTTTAGAGAATCCTCCAGAAAGAGTTTCGACTACATTGAACCAACGGTCTTTCTGCCAGCTATGTATTCAATTCGGCATTGCTGAAGCGGATACTCTGCTTCCTAGGGTAAATGACACTGCCGATAGGCCGCCTCCTGACTTCATTGTAGTCAATCGTCAAATGTGTCTGAATGGAGCTATTCCCCCCTTCAATGATTTTCTTAGAACACTCCTCCTTCGACTAACTATTTCTCCATTCCAGTTGCACCCTAATGGCTATTCCATTCTGATGGGTTTGTCCGTATTATTTAGGAGGACGCTTAACCGCCTCCCAAGCTTCGAGGAGATCTGCTATTTGTGTTCATTCGGGAGGAACAAAGATCACCCTTCCATTACTCTTGTAAGGAGTGCAAGAAACTGCTAGCAGATTACGGATCTGCCCGAGAGCGCTCACCGGTTTTTAAACCAGTTCTTCTTTGTCCGTTGCCTCCCGGGACTCTACGGTATCTGGAGAGTAGGAAGTAAGACTACCTATCTCCGTTCAGTTCATTTCTGAGCCTTTCAAAATTCGATTCATCAAGTGCTAACTTCATTCTTTACTTTTGTAGCACTTCCTCCTCCCTCTAAAGATTCTAGTCAGAAATCGACTTTCGAAAGATTGAGTGCCGTAGCTATCGATGAGAGAAGTATTAAGTTTCTACCGAAGGATGAATTTTTGCACCAATTCGGACTCTTGCACTCTCCTCGATCCATTCAGTTCAGTGATGCCCCAAGTTCTCAAGCAGAAACATCAGATGCCCCAGCCTCCGCAAAGGAATTCGCACTGAAGGAACCTACTGTAGAGGCTTCAATAGTGAGATGCTCCAATTCCGTTGACGGTGTGGGATTATCTGGAAAATCTAAACTTCCTCCAATTATTGAAGAAGAGGAATTTCCTCAACATTTTTGGAAGACCACTAGAGAAGCTGATGAGGGAGCTAAGAAAGAAAGTTCCATTACGAAGAGTGTAAAGCATGCTGAAGAGGGCACTGCGGATACGACCCATTCTGCTGGGCACGATGGTGATGATATCTTTGGAGGACTGAGCGATCTAATGGTGACTTCCCACGAGCTCTTTAAAGATGACACCACCACTTCTAAGCTTGTTTCTCCAACAATCGAAGCGACATCCATTTTGCGATCAATTCCATAAACCCAAGAGTTAACTCCTGCTGCAAAAGCCGACATCACTCCTAAGCCGAAGAGTGGTTTGTAGCTTGACGCGCGTAGTTCGCACGCCACACGCACACTTAGGATTTTTGGCAATTATGCGCACTTAGCTTCTTTATTTCGAAGATTTATAAAAAATTTCTCTTCTTCACTTTCAGATTCTCCTATGGGACGCAACAGCTCATATTACGATGACTTTCAACGCTATGCGAGGAGTGATTCTTATGACACCAGGCGCTATCTTCCTGCCCCTAGGGAGACTGATGAGGAAAGAGCAACTAGGAAAGCTCGCGAAAGGCAGGCTTATGAGGGTCGTTATGGAAGAAGAGACGACCGACATGATTCTTACTAGAGGGATGATGACTCCCATAAGAGAAAGTTTCATGATGATAAAGGGAAGAGTGATGTAGCTAAAGATTCAAGCAAGCGAGCCAAGCTTAGCGAAAAGTCTACATCTGAAATTTCTAAAGTGCCCGCTGCTTCTATCTCTCTAGACATCCCTTCTAGGTCTCCTGGACTTAAAAGAGCTTAAATTCATGCAATCATTAATAGACCTCCTTATCAAGTTGAGAAGCCTCCGTCTGCACTCCAAAGCCAATTTCCGCATTGGTGTTTGAAAGCAGTACGCTTTGATCTGTACTTGGTTCCAATTGATAAAAAGGCCATGTTAGAAATCTCGACGCTGTCAAGCTTGATATTGAAAGAATGTCCGGCTGGCAAAAACTAGTTGAGGAGCTTCAAAGAGTAAATCGTTTAAATCTTGAGGCTATGCTGACCATGGAAAGTGATAAGTCTGAGTGAAAAAAGTTCTTGATTGGTATGATACGGAGATGAAGAGCATCACTGCCTATAACGAGAAACTTGAGGCTGAAATCACGAAGCTTAAAGATGATCTTGTCACCTCTTCCACTTCTTATACTCAAAAGGAAGAGGTTCTTCAAAAGCAAGTAAGAGTCTTCCACGCTACTCAACGAGATGCTGAGGCTAAACTTGAGGCGAAGTGGAAAATCGTGGAAATCTACCGCAATGATGCTGCTCAGAAGCGGGAAAAGACTAACTCTCAAGATTTGGAGATTACAATGTTAAAGGCCCAGCTCTCTAAGGCTGAAAAGGAGCGTGACGAGGCCATCGCTGGAAAAGCAGTAGTTGAACAATCACATGAGGCGACTAAGGCCAATGTGAGCTCCACACTATTCGAGTTTTATGTTCTCGGCTTCTTGGGGCGTGACAGTCTTTCATTTTTGGCCCCAAAGTATGAGGTTACCCTGGCTGAAGTGTGGGAGGCAGCAGTTAAAATGCTTAGAGACGCTGGCTACGCTGAGGAGGATATTGAGGCTTATTATTTGGATGATGAGGGTCGTGTCGCCCTTGCCAGAAGGAAAGAACAACTTGCTAAGGAATGAATCGAAGCGGCGGAAGGAGAGCATCTGGGGAAGGCACCTTTGGCCGACCCAACTCATCCTTCGGCTTCGGTTGACATCGATATTATTGGCTCCAGTTCCCACTCTCTGCCTCCTGCCAAAGCCGAAACCGAAACTACAACTGCTCATGTCGAAGACAGTGCCCAAGAAGACACTGAAGCCCAAGATTTTGAAATTGACGTGATAAAGCCAATCTCTCCGGGTTACTTCAACACTGATCCAGCTCAAGTGTACTACTCGTTTGCTTCACATGAGCTCGATGAACTTCTTGCTTACTACTTAAGCCTCGACATGCCACTATCTCCTCTTTTTGCAAGAAATACTGATGTTTAACTTCTCTTCTTCTGTAGTGAAAACAACAAGTGTTGTACAGGCTATGCCTCCTCCAACTATTGCCCCTCCGCCTCTTCAAGTTACTCCTTCTTCTGTTTCTCAACCGGGGTCGCAAGAAGAACAAATAGGAGCTCTTCAAGGCTTAGATGACCCGGCCGCTTCACAAGAACAGAAAGCTGAAGAACTTGAGGAGGGTGAGAGGACTCAGGGGAAATTTACTGCCGATGATACAAAGCTGATTGATCTTATCACTCCAGGCAGCGAATCTTCTTCCAAGAAGAGGGGAAAGCGTGGAATTTCAAAGAAAAAGAAGGGAACTTCTGCTAGCGATGAGAAAGCGCAAGAGGACCCAATTGCACCTCTTTCTCCTTTTTCCCCGACTCATTCAGGCCGACTCAAGAAGTTAACCATTAGGCCAAGCGAGGGCTCCAAAGGCGGCGGGAAGAAGAAGTAATGGGTCTGGGTTTATCCTTCTTGTTCTGTTTTTTTTCTTTTTGCTTGTATTTAAAGATTTGTATTGACCAGAGATTGTGCAGGTACCGGCCCCCGCTTTTTGAAACCTGCACATGTATACAAATCTTTTATAGTATGGTAGAATGACTCTTTTTACTTGTACAATCTTTTGTCTGTATTTGTAAATGCATTTATTCCTTATTTTCACACAAGTTTCTTTATTTTCTTTGTATGATATTGCAGTGAGCTCGTGGTATGTTGTGTGAGCGTTGCTTTTATTAATGTAGCTATATTATATTGCCCCCATATCACGGCTTACTGTAATCTTCTCTAATTTGAGAATACTTGTACCCTTACTCTGGAGAATAATTCTTCCATTTTGAGGAAATATTATTCTGCTCTAGTAGAGTGTGCCATGTATTGGAGAAGTTTTCTTTTTTTTTAGAAAAAGTTTTTACACTTCAACTTTCGGAGATGGTCACTTTTATTTTTGAGAAGTGGATTCCCCTATGCGGTAAAGCGGGCCTCCGAAGAAGGCTTTGACTTGTTTGCCAGAAAGTTATATCTCATCGCTAAGTGGGCCCATGGGACTGGCATTAGCTGCTTTATCGGATATTTGTTTGCACAAACGATCGCGAGCAGTTAGCTGCGGCCTAGAACCTTCTTTTTGAGAAGGTGCCCTTTCGGTGGTTCCACCAATGACTTTTTCAAGAGATAACATTTCATTCTTGGGCGTGGCTCGTTAGAGGGCTTTATTTGGCACTTCAACTTTTTTTGGGAAGAATGTTCTCATTATGGAGAAATTGATCTTCCCTTGAGAGTAGAAGTGTGCCTCCGAAGAGGGCTTTTTTGTTTGCCTGAAAGTTACTTCTCGCAGTTAAATGGATCCACGGCGCAGACGCAAGCTACCTAATTGGATATTCGTTTGTACGGACGATCACAATTTGTTAGCAAGGGCCTGATGCCTTCATTTTGGTAAGGTGCCCCTTCGGTGGTTCCACCAACCTTTTTGTTTGAGAAAAACATTTCATTTTTCGACGTGCCTCGTTGGAGGGCTTTCTTCGGCACTTCAACTTCTTTAGGGAAGAATGTTCTCATTATGGAGAAATTGATCTCCCCTTGAGAGTAGAAGCGTGCCTTCGAAGAGGGCTTTTTTTGGCACCTCAACTTTTTTGTGGAAGAATGTTTTCATTATGGAGAAATTGATCTTCCCTTGAGAGTAGAAGTGTGCCTCCGAAGAGGGCTTTTTTCGGCACTTCAACTTTTTTGGGGAAGAATGTTCTCATTATGGAGAAATTGATCTTCCCTTGGGAGTACAAGTGTGCCTCCGTAGAGGGCTTTTTTTGCCAGGAAGGTTGCATCTCACAGTTAAGTGGATCCACGGAGCAGACGCAAGCTACCTAACTGGATGTTTGTTTGCACAAACGATCAAAATTAACTAGCGAGGGCCTGGAACCTTCACTTTGGGAAGGTGCCCCTTCGGTGGTCCCACCAACCTTTTTGTTGAGAGACAAGATTCCATTTTGGCTGTTTTTAGTCTGCTTTCCCATGTCTTTTCACCATCTGCCCCTCAGCGATTCCTCCTTATCATTTCCAAGTACATGTTCCTTTCTTTTGCAACCTGTTTGTTTTCTTCCAGAGAAGTGTATTTCATTATTAAGTGAATCCACGGGGCAGGCGCAAGCTACTTAACCAGATGTCCGTTTGCACAAACGATCGCAATGAGTTAGCAAGGGCTTGGAACCTCCACGTTAGGAAGGTGCCCCTTCGGTGGAATCACCAACTGCTTGTGAGAAGCATTTCTTATGTAGGAATTGAATATGGAATTGTTGTGGCTTGACATTTGTTTGTTGAGTAATTTGTAGGAATCAGTTGGCCTTGTGATGTGTTGAATAGGTAAGCTTTGCTTTGATAGCCTGCAATATTAAATCGACATTCTAGCAATATATTTAAGATATTTGCACATCAAAATGAGACAGGCATTTTATAGTAGTAGAGAACACAAGATTTATAGTGGTTCGGCCAAGAACTGGGCCTACATCCACTTTATAGTTCTTATTATTGATTCACACTGATTTTACAATGGCTTACAATACAAGAATGATAAGTCCACAATCATTTCACATATTTAAGCATAGCTTCTAAGTAAAATATGGACGTAAGTGATTGCTATTACAGGCTCTCGAAATTGGATCTCCTTCGACAGTTGTGAGCTTGAATGTGCCATCAAGAAGTTTTTTGCCTATGACGTATGGCCCTTCTTAATTTGGCCCAAACACTCCTGTTGCTGTCATGACCCTTTTCAAGACTAGATCCCCAATTTCAAAGCTGCTTTGGTGAATTTAGAATTGGAATGCCTGGCTATCCTTTGCTGATGGGCTGCAACTCTGAGCTTAGCCTCTTTCCTTCTTTCATCAAGCAAGTCAAGTGCTTCAAGTTGCATCTTTTCATTTTCAGCTTGGTTGAAATGAATTCTCCTGTGTGAGGGGACCTCTATTTCCACTGGAGTTATTGCTTCTGATCCATATGCTAATGAGAATGGAGTGTGCCCAGTCGTAGTCTTGTGGGTAGTTCTGTATGCCCAAAGTGCTAGTGGCAGCTTATCGACCAAACCACCTTTTGCTTTTTCCAGCTGTTTTTTGATGGTCGATTTGATAATTTTTTTCACTGCTTCCACTTTCCCGTTTGCCTGCGGATGAGCCACTACTGAGAAGCTTTTTTGGATCTTGAATCACCTACAAAAGACCTGAAATTCTTCGCTTTCGAATTGGGTACTATTGTCTGTGATTATCTTCTGAGGCACGCCATACTGCAAATGATATTTTTAGTCACAAATTTTATCATCTTTTTAGAGGTAATAGTAGCCAATGGTTCGGATTCAGCCCATTTAGTGAAATAATCAACAGCGATAATAGCATATTTGATTCCGGACTTGGCAATCAGCAAAGGCCCAATGATATCTATCCCTCAAATGGCGAATGGCCATGGATTGACCATCTGTGTTAGCTCGGTGGAAGGCGCTCTTGGGATTTTTGCAAATCTCTGGCATCTATCACACTTTCGGGAGTAGCAGCAGCATCTCGATTAATATCTTGCCAAAAATACCCATAGCGGAAAATTTTCTTTGCTAGAGTTTGGCCACCTGAATGATCCACACACTCTACTCCGTGCACCTCAGCTAAAATTGTCTTAGCTTCTTCCTTGGTTACACATTAGAGTAATGGCACTGAGAATCCTCGTCTGTACAACCGGCCGTCCTGAATTACATATCTCCGGGCTTTTCTTAATAGCTTCTGGTGCTCTTTTGAATTTTCTAGCAGGGAGCCATTGAGTAGATATTCCTTGATCGGGGTCATCCACGACTCCTGCTCTTGAGATGCAGCCACAATCCAGTCAATATCCATCTCAACGGTACTTGGAGCTGACATGACTTCCACAGGGACCAATCCCAATAATTGAGCTTCGCTAGAGCTTGAATATCTTGCGAGAGAATCTGCCTTCATATTCTCTTCCCGGGATATATGGCTTATTGTATAATGATCAAAATCATCGAGAATCTCCCAGGCCTTTGACAAGTAAGCAAGCATATTTCCTCCTTTAGTTTGAAACTCTTTCTTGACTTGGCATATAATAAGCTAGGAATCACTGAAGATCTGCAATACTTTGAAATTTAGTTCTTTGGCAATCTTCAAGCCGGCAACAAGAGCTTCATATTCTGCTTCATTATTTGTCGAAGAAAATTCTAATCTCAATGCATAGCACAATGACCGCCCTTCGGGGGTTTTAAGCACAACCCCAGCTCCGGAACAACAGTCATTTCTTGCACCATCAACATATAATTTCCATCGGATCGGGATGTCATCAGTCACCTCTTCCTCACTGTCACCTTTATCTGTGTATTCTGCAATGAAATCTACTAAAGCTTGTCCATTAATTGCTCTTCGGGGATGGTAGGTGATATCGTATTGGATGAGTTCAATATTCCACTTCAGAAGACGACCTGAAGTTTCAGGGCGAAATAGGACTTGCTTTAGCGGTTAATCAGTGAGGACTTTAATAGGATGAGCTTGGAAATATGGCCTCAACTTTCTGGACGCAATCAACAGACAATAGGCGATCTTTTCCAGCTTTGAATAATTCATCTCTACCGGGCACTGAACTTTTGCGTCTTCCCATACCAATGTTGCACTGAGAGCATGAGATGAAATCGCTAAATATATGAAAAGATCTACACCATTGCTGGGCTTAGAAAGTACTGGAGGCGTTTCCATGTGACGAATCAGTTCATCAAAAGCTTTCTGACATTCAGAAGTCCGTTCAAAGTTTTTCTTTCTTTTCTTCAGAGCGTCAAAGAAGGGAATGCATATATCAGTGACCCTGGAAATAAACCGATTCAAAGCAGCAACTTTTCCATTGAGGCTTTGCAATTGCTTCTTTGTCTTAGGGGCTTTGACTTCTCTTAAAGCAGTAATCTGAGAAGGATTAGCTTCGGTTCCCCTAGCACTCACAATGAAACCCAAGAATTTTCCGGACTCTACCCCGAATGAACATTTCAAGGGATTTAGCTTCATCCCATACTTTCGGAGGACCGTGAACATTCTGCCAAACGATCCATGTGGTCTACTGCCTTCTTCGTTTTCACCAACATATCATCAACATATACTTCCATAGTCTTGCCAAACTGGGGTTTGAACAAGGCATTTACAAGTCTTTTATAAGTTGCCCTCGCGTTCTTTAGTCCGTAGGGCATGACTTTATAGCAGTAAAGACCAACATCAGTGATGAAGATCGTGGCCTCCTGATCTTGCTCATGCATCATGATTTGATTATATCATGAGTAAGCACCCATAAAAGACAATAATTCGTGCCCCATTATTGCATCCACCAACTGATCAATCCTGGTAACGGGAAACAGTCCTTAGGGCATGCTTTGTTCAAGTCTGAAAAGTTGATGCATACTCTCCCCTTTCCATTTGCTTTTTTGACCAACACCGGATTAGAAACCCAATTTGGATAAGTGGATTCTCTGATGAAGCCATTCTCCATGAGCCGATCTACTTCTTCTTTTTAATGTTGTCGACCTTTCAGGACCCTGGGTTCTTATTTTCTGCTTTATGGGTGTGAATTTTGGATCAATATACAAAGCATGCAGTGCAATTTCTGGAGATATTCCACACATGTCGGCATGACTCCAAGCGAATACATCCAGGTTTTCTTTCAAGAATGATATCAACATATTCTGAACCGTCACACCAAGTTGTGAACCCACATTCAGCACCTTGTTTGGATTATTCAGGTCAACAAGTATTGGCACAGTCACTTCCACCGACACCACTCTACTCTCCCCTACACTGGTTTTTCTAGGATCAATCTCTTTTCGTGCACCACTATGCTCACCAGTGCAGGGTCCACCACGTAATTGCTACAAGGTGGGCTCTTTGATGCGGAGCGGAGCTACCGCACCCTTACCCATTTCTCTCTTCTTTGCCTCCCGTAACTCTATAGCATTCTCGCCTGGCATTTTGGTCCCACTTCACAACACCGACGCCATTATCAGTGGGGAACTTCATAGTCAGGCACCATGGGGCGACAATGATCTTGAATGTGGCAAGAGTTGGTCTACCCAAGAAGGCATTTTAAGCGGAGAATTCATCAACAATCATAAAAGTTTGTTTTCGGATCACCTTCTTGTCCCCTTCTCCAAGCTCTACAAATAAGTCAATAGTCCTAATAGGTTGTTTTGGTTCTCCAATGAACCCAACAATTTTCTATGAGGAAGCTTGGACATCATCCATGGGAATTTTCATCTGATCAAATGTCTTTCTGAAGAGGACATTGCAAGAGGCGCCGCAGTCAACAAACACCCTTCTTACAGTGGCTGGTCCAATGCCTGCAGATATCACCATGGGATCCATGGTGGGAGCCTCAACACCAACAGAGTCTCTAGCCCAGAATATGATATCATCGTTAAAAGTTCTTTGTTGCTTTAAAGGTGCAGCATCTTCCAAGACAAAAACATTTTCTTCCACCGGGGCATATCTCAAAGCGTGAGCATATCTCTCCATCTCACCCCAACTTCTGCCCGCTGGGTGAGGACCTCCTGTGATAACACTAATGATACGCCACTTAGATTCCTACGCTGCAGTCCTTTCACCTGAGTCGGATTGATGAGCAGGAACTTGTTGCACCTGAGTAGATGATGTCGGGTCACTTCTATTTCTCTTCACATATTATTGTAGTTTATTCTATCTCAAAAGCTCTTCAATCAAATTCTTTAAATGACGACATTCATTAGTGTCATGGCTAGGTTGATTGTGAAACCGACAGAATCTCCCATTATGCACAACATTTTTCCCAGGCTTCATCCCAGGTGGTTTGGGGTATTCAACAACATCCTTGGTTGCAAAAAAGATATTTTCTAGAGTACCAGTTAAGAGAGTAAAACTGAAGGTTTAAAGTGGCGAGTTTTCTTCACATCTTTCTGCTTTTGTCCACCGTCATTTTCCCTCTTCTGGCCACCAGATTCCTTTTTGTTAGAAGCAACATTGTTATTCTTAACTTCAGTCACGACTACTTTTGCTGGCACATGAAGGCTTTCTAAGCGCATAAATTCATCGAACTTCTTGTTGAACTTCTCAAGTGAATTTGGCTCTTTCATCTTTAGCCATTTCCGAATTCACTTGATTTGTCAATAGCTCGCATCAAGTAAGTCAGAATCATCCGAGGCTCTGCATTATCAACTTCGGCCAAGGCTATATTAAAGCGGTTTAAGAAAGATTTGATTGACTCTCTGGGGCTTTGATCGAGGCTGGATAGTGACATTATGTCCTTGGCCTTTGAAGCATGTAACCTGAACTGATCTTTGAATTTCCGAGTTAGGCCAGAGAACTGATCCATGGATTGAACTGGCAGCTTCGTGAACCAAAGAAGGGCCACTCCCTCCAAGTACATCGGAAAGTATCTGCACTTCATCTTGTCTGTTGCTCTGGCACCTATCATATGACAGTCATACTTGTATAAGAATTGGTAAGGATCACTTATCCCTCAACAAGCTGGAATAAGGGGAACAAACTTCTTCGGAAATTCAGCCTTCAGAATTCTTGCATTAAAAGGAGTCTTGCTTGGAGCAAACCCCCAGTCACTTTCATCTTCCTCCCTTCGCATGCTCTCCTTCATAATTTGTCGAATCATTCCCGAGAGGTACTCCTCATCGTTTACAGGCCCCGCGGGACATATGTCAACTACTTTTTCGGAAGTTTTCCTGGACAAACATTCACGAAGAGTTGGCTGCGCCCATGAACCTTCAGCTTGGGGAGGTGCCCATTCAGCGGTGCCAACTGCCCTCTGAGGAATACTTTTCCCTTAGGGGTCATGAACATCCTCAACAAAGGTTTCTTCATTATTTTTTGGTTGCTGGTTAACTCCAAGTAAAGCATTCAACCTGTTCAACATCAAAGTGTTCTGGGCTTATATTTGTTGATACAACCCAGACACTACAGCATCCAATTCTGCCCTTGTGATTCCAACACTAGGAGCCACTTGATTTGACGTGGGAGAAGTGGCGGTGTTGTCATAAGCATCTCCAGATCTAGTAGATCGGATAGACATCTGGTTCTTAGGGAGAGTCTTTCAACAAATCTTTGTGAAGCAATGATGAGAGCACCCTTGAGTTCGGTTCTCAGTGAAAGCACAAAAAATGTTAACGCTAAAATTGTACGCTAACACCCCAGTGTGAGTTGTGATATAGCGAAAGCACCACCCGTTGGTACGGGAATTAAAAGCAAGTAGAAAATAGCAGAAAATAGTAAATAGACAACAATTTTTATAGTGGTTCGGCTAAAAGTCAAGCCTACGTCCACTTAATCTCTTCTATTATTGATTTGATTACAAGTTTTTACAACAATTCTTCAATTGCAACACCATTATGGCAAGTAGTTAGAACTTTGATGCAGAAAAGCACTTTGAATTCATGTTGAATGAACTTGATCTTTTCCTATGGTTCTTTGAAGTGTCTTTGGCATTTGAAGTGTTGCAGAAGTCGTGAAAACAGCAAAGTTTTGGCATTCGAGAAAAAATCCCCCTTTCAATGTGGAGTAGGCGGGATACTTATAGGGGAGTTTCAGAGTTAGGTCGTGTGGTGTAGGCCGTGGGAGGCTTAGGAGTTGAGTTAGGTCGCGGGCGACCTAATGGGCACGGGTTACGGCTTATAGTGGGTGTATTTGGCCATTTGCGTTCGCTGGTAGGTCACAATGACTTATGGGGAATGGAAGACGATCTATACGCTGGGGAATCAGTCGGAGCGACTTAAGATTGACTTGGGAGAAGTAGCGACCTAATAAAGATTGGAGCGACCTATATATAAACGGCATAAGGAGATGCAGCTTATTTAGGTTCAGCTGTGGGCTCATATCTCGCTAGATCGCTACCTCATTGAGTTGCTGTAGTATTCAACCCACTGTCATGTTTGAGTTGCTATGCCGTTGATCTGTTTAGGTCGCTTAACTCGTTGAAAGCCGCTGGGAGGTTGAGTCGTTATCTCATTGCAATGTTAACTCGCCAAATGCTATAGGTCGTAAGTCGCTTGGAGCTGTGAACTGTTAAGTCGCTTGGGGTTTTGGGTAGTTAACCCGTTGTTATGTTAGGTCGTTAAGTCGCCCGCTTTTCTTTAGCAGTTAGGTCGCCATTCAGAAAAGGGATTAACACTGAACATCAACAATATAAGAACAAACTCATACAATTATTTCACAAGGTACTCGGGTCCACTGGTCTACGAATATGCAAGGGTATTGATTAGTTCTAAGGGATAACTAATCATTCGTAAAACATATTGGATCCCAGAGAATAGATAGATGGATTCAATTTTCCATAGTTCTCAAACACTAGATATGGAATCCAACTTCAAGTCGAAATATCCCAAAGTATATACCAACTGGTTCCTCTTTGGACTTCAATCAACACAAGAAATTACGATAGGATTCCAAATTTGGTTTTAACCGATATCGTTTTATTAATTCAATTCAAATTTATCCTTATATTCTGTTAACCAATTTAACTTAATTTAAAATTTCCAATTCATTTTAAATTTTAAATTTCAAATTTCAAACTTATTAAAGTTTAGATCGAAATGCTGATAAAAAACCGATGAAGATACGAAGCAAGGATTTTCTACAACGATTCGTAGGGCCACCATCACACCGAAACTTCTTTCCGGAGCTGTCACGAAGCGGTCAAAGAAGTTGGAAAGACGAATCAAAGGAGATTGATAAGAAAGTCATTTCCACTGTTGCAGGGTATTGACCATTTATAGTGGCACTCCCCTATCCCCTGTCTCGTCCTCTTCTTGCCATCATACTTACCATCAGTGAATAGTAGGAGAATTTACTGAGGCATTCGAACGAATATCTTAGGGATATACTCACTCTAGGGCATACTTCTCCCTATCTCTAACGAGTTACTTAATGTGCTATACTCCTGAGCTAGAATTTCAACCTTCAGCTCTGATACCAAATGTAGCGACCCTGACTCGACCTTCGAAAATTGGCACCGAATACGACACTCGTATTCAAATGCCGCAGATCCAAACGTCGAATCTGGTTCGTCGGAGCTTATAACACATTAAGTACAACACAGCAGAAGAAATGAATAGCAGAAAATATATACACATTTGATACAATATGATACAATAGAATGATACAATGAATATCAATATACATCAGAGATATGATACAAGACAATAGCACGGAAAGAAAATATATAACACCAGCAACGGAACAAAATCTTCAATACGGTCTTCAAGAGAGAACTCCAGCATCGGTAATCTCAATCTCCAAAGCACCAATCCAGAAATAGCTCGAACTCCCGATAACGATGCACAAAGATAAGCAAGTGCAGTCCTGATCCAAAGACTGAACTAGCTCCAGATATTCTACTAAACCTGACTATCTGAAAAACCCAACTCTAGATTACCCGTGTGGGAAAATTGTAGGCACCCAGAGTTTAGGAAAGGAACAATAAACTCCAGGTCAGTCGTGGGTCTGGTGCAAGCAAACAAAACAGTTTATCTTTTAAAACAAATAACTAAGGATTTTAAAATTTAATTCCGCAATGCTTTTTAGAAAATGAAACTACCTCCCACCACACACACAATGCAATCGTAGAATTGGAGGAGATTTCTCCTTATGATGGTCAAATATGCTTGATACGAGAAAATTTCTTTGATATTATTACTAGTGTATAGTGTATAAAAACCATTTCGAAAGTATAATATTAATCCTAGCCAACATACGACCAGTATCGTATGCCTACTATAGCTACCATCTAAACAGTGGGGCGCCAACATAAGTAAATGGCAGGTTCTACAACTAAAACCGTACAAGGCGCGTATTGAAGATTGGATTTCCAACAAATGGTCAGGCTAAGGAACTTCACACTACCATCCCGAGAACCAAACCGGATCTCTGCCAACAGAAGGCCGGGTTACCTCTGTAACTAGGTAACTACAACTTGAGCATGCCATCCCCCGGTCCTTTGGGACCTTTATCCGAGGCGCCTCTAAACCACAAAGCAATCACAAAGTAATAGATCTGCAGTATCCACATGAGTAAGTATCTGGGCTCCATACCATGATACCACCCTTTTCCAGAAGGGAATGACACAGCCTAAAGGGCGCGACCCTCATAACCTTGCCACATCTTTTCTGTTTCGACCATTTCCGGGGTGTGAGGTCCTGATGCAGTCTCGTCCACAAAGCTACGCTTTACACAAAAGCCATGCTTTGATCAACAAATGATACATAGCAGCACTAAGCATGCCACACTACCAAACTGGGAGTATATCACTGATAAATATCAACTACATAGCCTCTGAGCTCGTACGTCTCAGAGAAGGGTGTTAAGCTAAGAGAATAAATTCTCCGCCACCAAGAAGAATTGTATTTGATAGAGATCAGTTTAATATCTCAAAGTGTAATGTCGGACATACAACCATACAAGTATGTTCCGGGTTCGAACAGAACCGAAGGCACTTCCGAAGAAGCCCTTGCAATCCGGGTATCCACAATCCCGATCGGACTTCCCGTCACTTAGGGAGAACTCTATACCGAAGCAGCTTAGTGCAGAGTCAACCGACAGGTTATCCTATCGTTCTCGAAGACACCCGGTCTTCAATACTGGTGTTCAAATGCAATCCATAACGTCGTATCACTATTCGGGATGGGCTATATGACACAAGGTCCGATCCTGGCTAAACAGAATAGTGAGTGCAATCTTTAAACCATACAGATATCAGATTTTAGTTAAGCCACAACTTAAATATCCAAAGCTTTTCTTTCCAATGGTTAAACAAATTGCCATTTCAAATCTTTAAACAAAGAGATTTACTTCACAAAGTTCACCTAGTTTCACAAAGATACATTAATAGATTTCCCAAAACAATTTCCATTTCAACTGGATTAACTCATTAAATCTTTAAATTAAAGATTTAATTTCTAGCTTTCAAAACACGTTTCCAAAGATTTATTCATAACTTGGAAGACCATTTCCATTTTAGACTTGAAAACCTTTTAACAAAAATTGGGAGTTCTTTTCTTATGTGCAAGCTTTTATTATTTGAAAACAACAGTTTTCGTTTCAGAAAAATCCAATTTCATTTATACAAGTCAAAAACTTTGGGTCAAATTAAGAGTCCCAAAACGACACTTTAAAAATTGTTTTAAAACCTATATAAACTTGTATAACCTCTTTAAATCATAAATAGGATTTAATTTCAAATTTTGGATTCAAATTTAAATAAAATTTCAAAACTAAATTAAGTTATTCAAAAATAATTTTTATCTTTGAAATTCCTTTTCAAAAGTTTTTATTTTAGACCCAATCCATTTCCAAAACCATTTGGATTCAGAATTCAATTTTAAAAACTATTTAAAAAATCCGCGACTTAAACAATTTCCACGTGCAACCCATATTTCTGTGTATATAAGGGCGGTCCAGGGGTTTTACACAATAGAAGTGCAACATCATCAATCAACACAGATTCAAATACATCAATTTATTTGATAAGCGGTATAAACAATAACACTTATATTGAATTCATAGATCAAGGATATATATCACAGATAATAAATTAGATCAACACAGCTCAAATCAAAACAGAACATATCAGGGATATCAAACAATTCAATCATCCAATAGAATCCAAACATTCATAAGTAAGGTCAATTAATCAGATTAACTTAATTTAGATTCGTCACTAATCCTGGTTGATTAACGTTAATTAATTACAAATTATTTTAACTAATTAACCTTTAACTATACCATTTTCATTAACCATCTTTAATTAATTAACTAACCCTAAATTTATTAATTACCATTAGATTAATTATCCTTAATTAATGATTAATTATTATTAATTACTATTGATTAAGTCTTAATCACCTTCATTAATTAACCATTTTTGATGTATTATCTTACTTAACTTATCCTTAATTTTTTTTAAATTTATTAACTCTCAATTACTTTTATTAGATTTAAAAGGTACCCCTTCTTATCTTTGTTAACCATTTTGATTGTCTTGTAAACTTAATTAGATTTATCCCGTAAATTGTCTTGGGAGATAAAAATCGGTTTGCATAATATTTTATTTTAACATCATTCTTAATTGCATTATATAATTAATTTTATAAAGTACTGTGACAAAATTAAATTACTTGTTTTTTAAATGTCTTACTTAAATTTTAATCTGTTTTTACTCAAATCAAAATTATCATAAAAAAAAAAGAGTTTAAAATTGTTCAAAAGTTTTGAATCGTATTATTTTATTTGAGCAAAACTGTCCTGCACACTAACCCCCTGAAGTTGCTTCGAGTCCTTCCCGAAACATTATACTGCTTGCTTCGAGTTATCCATAGAAATTACCCGTGTATAATCCTTCCCAAACTCAACTTTGTTTAAGTATTTAAAACTGGTGCAAAAGAAAAATACTTCAAGCTTAAATTCGAGCCCGTTCCCAAATTTCGCGACGAGCACTTCGAGACAACCTACTCATTTCCAATCTCCTTCCTACTGACACAACTCAGCCATGTGCACGTGTATAATGGGCCGATGCTGCCCTGATCATCGCCGATGTTATCAGCAAGTCGTCGTAGCCTCCCTTGATCGATGTGACCACCCAGCACCATCAACCCCTTCGAAACCAAAAATTGAACGAACACAAACCCAAACTGGAATTGACCCTACTTACTAAATCACCTCGCCCCGCCGCCTAACGCCACCGGAACCCAAGACACTTCGACAGCAGTTGCTTCGATGACCCCTGAACCTTTCACCCCTGGTCCGATTATCTCAAATACCTCGACGACGACGCGATCTCCACTTGAACTTGATCGATAAAACCGCAGGATGAACCCTAGTTCGATGGCATAACGCTCCCACGGTGATCTAAAATTTTATCCATTATTTTTCCTATAATCGTCATTCTCCCAGCTACCCTCATGATCAAGCCCGATCCCTAATAAGTCGTTAACCGGAAATTGCCGTTTTTGTGTTTTCCGTTCAATTCGAGAATCCTATCTTGAGTCAAAGCTAAATTCTTCGATTCAAGTATTAAAATTCATGATTTTACAACTCGAATCAGATTATAAATTTAACACAAGAAATTTCGAATATCAATTCTCTGACTTTGATTTATTTTCACTGTATTCTCTTGTTTTCTGTATTATTGTTTATTATTTATACATTCAAAGATTTTCAAAATTTGAATCAGGTAAATGCAGCCAAATTTCATTTAAAGATCATTACTCAAATCCTTTTATATTTTTAGATATGAATTTTCTTCTAACATTTGTTAACCTGCTAGTTGACAGAGTATCAACAAACATACACACAAGTATACATAGGTAAATCTACATAGATATATACATGCAGACAATTTTTTTCATAACAACTTGAAGCATTCGTCATATATTAACCATAGACAAACAGATTAAAACATGAATTTGGTCAATGCTCACCTGTCAACTGAGAATAGAGAAGGTTGTCTTTGAGATGTTTTTCTGGTTCTATTGTTATTTATCATCTTCTAGAGTATCACTAACTGTCTTTATTTAACACTATTTTTAAAATTTAACCTATAATGTTACGGACATTTTCTATGTAGAGATCAATGTCATATTTTTTGTTGTCTGGGCAGTAAAATTTAGTTTAAAGTGATTGGAAACTTATGTATTGAACGTAATGAAAATATGTCTGTACTTCCTAATCTCCAGAAGAACTCAAATCTGTTTACTTGAAAATATGTTAAAATTTAGCACTTAAAAATATATAACAAATTTTGTTAGGATCTTAAAGCCCAAAAACATTTGAGGAAGAATTCTTTAAATTTTGAAACAGGTCTTATAACCTGTAATCTTAAACATATAGACAAACTTAATCAAACACGCACAAGGGTATGTACTCCTATTTGCATATATGCAACATATCCACAGACATTCATTAATTTACTTCACAAAACACTCAGATAATTCACAAATCCAATTTAAATAGGTCGGATTTGCTAACCTGGATATGGATAAGGCAGAAAAGCAGAGGCAGAGCAGAAATCCAGAATTTGCAATTTGAAAACTGGAATTGCTGCTTTGATCAGTGAATATGCTTGAATCTGATTTTAAATTGCTTTTTGATTTTGTTTTATTCCCGATCCCTCAGGTTTTGCTTCAATCTTTTTTTTTTCAGGTTGAAATCGTTGTTGCAGTTTGGACTTTGATCGGTAGGCTTGCCTTTTGTTCTTCCAATGCTTGAAGATTGTTTTCATGATTTGAAACCCTGCTTGCTTTCAGATTTTTAAGATGTTTTTGAATTTTTGCTTGCATGAACTTTGATTTGCTCAAGTTCTGTTTGAATTTGCTTCAGGATTGTGCTTTGAATTTCAGGTTGTTGTTTTCCTCTTTTTTTCTGATTTTTTTCTACTTTTTTTCTTTAGTGTTTAGATTTGAAATGCCCAAATCTTTTTACTTTTTTCTTTTCAAATTTGGCCGAAACGTTAAATAGTTGAGTATGGAAAGATGAAAAGTTTTTGTAATTTTTATTTTTTATTTTTTGAAACATTCATTATTTCAAAACTTTTAAACTCAAAATAAATTGGAATTTATTTATATATAGTCTGTTACTTATTTTATTTGTTTGAGATTTTTCAATTTATTCTCAAATTAAATTTCAAAAGTTTAAAATATATTATTAATTTTAATTAATAAATTTTTGGGATATTACTAATTTTTATAAGATATTAAATATCCAATTTCAAATCCACAGTTAAATTAAAAAAATCAATGTCCAAATAAACAAATATCCTATTTAAATTCGGAAAAAATTCAAACTAATTTACAATTTTATTCAAAAATTTATTTTAATTATCGATTTAAATTTAATTAAAAATCGGAATCGTTACACTTGCCGCCCTCCTTCTATCTGCAACATGCATCAGCAAAACAACCACATCAAATTCAACACGCTATCTTCAAACAAACTTTGCCAAGTCAAAACCATATTTCCCTTACCCTACCCAAACTCCAAAACAACCTATCACTTCATTATCATCAAGCTTCGTCACCAAAGAGAATCATCACTAAGTTGCAAATTCCTTTACATCACCCAAACGTCGAAACCTTGCCCCTGCAACCCCTGATCCTAAACTGTCTGTAAAACAACTAGTCAAAGGTCTGAATCAAACATCAACGTCGCTTGAACATTCCCAAACGCGCAAAAATTCATTAGTTTTGGTTTTGGAGTTTTGAACGAAGTGGTTTCTAAAATTCAATTTCCGGTTTTGTTCGAATTGTGTGATAGTGAAATTTTGTAAGCGAGTAAGAACGAGGTTTGCTAAAGTTTATGAAAGCATTCTCATTCGTATTACGCTTGGTTAAAATTGTGGTGATTCGTTTTGTTTTTATTATTATTTTTTCTTTTTATTTAAAGTTTTAAGTTTTTCATCTGTTCTAAATAATAATAAAATTTTTCTTTCGTTTAACTTTGCTTTTGTTTTATCTCTTCTAAAACAATATATAAAAAAAGTTGTTTTTGTTTTGGTTTCTTTCTTGACATAAAAACGGTTGTTTTTCTTTTAATGTTATATATATTCGTGTTAAACAATTTTGTAGGTTGTAATTTGTAGGAATTTAGAAGGAGAAGGCCTGCTTGCTAAAAAATGGCTATGCTTGCTTATATAACAAAATTTCAGCTTTAAAATAAAGTGCTAATAATTCTACACGCTTTGGTATCATGCCCTTATATCCTATTTTATTTTCTTTGCATTGTTGGTTGCTTGCATTTTAAAAAAAAATCAAAATAAATAAAAAATAAATTTCATTCATAGTTGCATCGTTAATTCACGTTTAATTTCTGATTTACATTCATACCATCATATATTTTTTTTAAGGGCAACAACCAAATTCATATAAAGCAGAGGATTTCATCATCTCATCCTTGGCCCACAAATTGCATTTCATGGTAGAATTTGACTAATTATAATGGCGAGACTTTGCACTTAAGGGAGTCACGAGCTCACATAGGATTTAATTGTATCTTGACGAGTTATCTACTTTTGATAATTTATATTCTTGGTGTCTAAGCTATGTCGGAGAAATAACCGGTTATAAATATTATAATGATTCATAGATATTATAGTTATTGTTTCTCTAAAGAAACTTAAATCATCGGTTGCAATGTTATGGTGGTTCGTGATGCACCGATAACTCCTGTCCGTTACCTGGCTAAAAACTATTTTGTTGGATCAAGATAAAGCGTGATTATAAAATTTTGGGATAGAAACTACTAAAGGCGAAAAATTTGTAATTAAGTCATTGCATTCATTTAGTTGCATTAGTTTCCGTATATATAAAAAACAACAAAATTCAAAACTATTTTTTTTGTACATTTTACTTAACTTAGTTCTTGTTTAATCCGAAAATAAATTGTAAATTTTACATAACTTAGTACTTTTTTAATCCAAAATCCAAAAAAGAAATCTTTTTAAAACATTTTCTTCGAAAATTTTCAATCAAAATCAATAATCCAAAAAAAAAGCATTTACTTAAGTTAGTTTTTTCGTAAAAATAAAAATCTAAAAAAATATAATATTTTCAAAACAAAAAAAATACTAAAAAAACAAAAACTTATAAACAAAAGAAGTTTTTTGGAAAATCCAAAAAATAAAACAAAAATCAAATACCCCTTTTAAAAATAAACCCTTATTGGTAAATATTTGGCCTTTCTAAAAAACATATAAAAAAATAATTATTTACTTCATTTTCCAAACCATGTTTCATTCTCTTAACTCGATTCTTGCTTCTTTCTCTCCTTGACTTTTTCTTGTGCATGAGTTCTTGGACCCGTGACATCAACAAAAAATCTTTGGACTCGTGACACAACAACGAATCGTTTAACTCGAATAAACGATCCTCCAGCAACGGCTAACGAAAATGCCTTACGGACTCTAAAGGATAGTGTCTTTGCCGATAGAGTTTCTATTTCTTCTTGCATTACATTGTTCACCCCAATGGGTAATCATTTCGAAATTCATTCCAACCATATTCCCATGCTCCCAAAATTTGGCAATATTGAACACGATGATTCACACATTTTCTTAAAGAAATTCAAATAAGTTTGTGCAACCATTAAACTCCAACAACTTAGTGATGACCAAATCAAACTTCAATTAATTCCATTTGCCCTTACTGATTACATAGAAAAATGGTTGTACAGCTTACCATCGAACTTAATTAATACTCGGGAAGAATTCGTTAAAGTTTTCTTAAAAGAGCTCTGCCCTTTGGAAAAAACATCTAAAATCTGAAACCAAATCGTAAATTTTCATCAATTCATGGGTGAACCAATCGGAAGATATTTTGAAAGATTTAAAGAGCTTTTGATAAAATACCTACACTGTGATTTTGAAAAATGGACTCCTGGCCAAATTTTATACGACCGACTTAAAAAGAGCTTATGAACCATGCTTGAATCAGTGTGCCAAGGCAATTTTCCTCCTCAACGTCATGACGATGCTCGACAATTCCTTGAAAATTTAGCCAACAAATCATTCCAATGGGAATTTCCTAATGAAATATCAATTTACTCAAGATCCAACGCACACTCGATAGGATCATCTTTGGCTCTAGAAGCTAAAATCGACGCAATGATTAATAAATTTGACAATATTTTCTCATCCAACCAAATGAACCAAGATTCCTAACCAATGTGTTATAAATATAATGATCCGATCACAAAGCCGATCAGTACCCTAATTCGGTCAAACGACTGAATACTTTCGACAAGGTTAAAAATGATCCATTTTCTCCAACGTATAATCATAGTTCGAGAAATCATCCAAACTTTGCTTGGAACCAAAATAATCCCAACATGAATTGTTTCATACCAATTTTCTAACATTTTCGAGTAATGCTTTGAATCATCCATTTCAGTCCAATCATTTTCAACAAAATTTTGTGGGTCCGTTTCAAAATCAACCGTAATAATCTTTTGCTCCCTAAGACGATAAATGATTGAGTTCACTTGAGAAAAGTCTTGAAACTTTGGCTAAAGCAACTACTCAAAGCCTCCCATCAAATTGTAATTTGCAAAATTTATTAACCTCGTACATGTAGAATACGAGTCAATTGATTGCTAAACTTGAAATGCAAATGAGTCATTAGCTACATTTGTAGGTGAACATAAACGACACACATTTCTAAGTCAGCTAGTTCCAAATCCTAGAAATCAAAGCATGAATTCGAATCAAGCCCATATTGTTCAAGATAACAACGTAACCCAAATGAATCCTATCGCGACTTTACACTCGGGTAAACAAATCGATAATCAATTCATTAATCCAAATGATTTACCAAAAATTCCTCTTGACGCTTTAAAAACCACAAACGAATTTGAAAAAAAAATTGAGCCGATCATGGAATCAAACTCCAATCCAAATTCTTCTTCTACTCAATCAGACAAGGATCTTAAATGTTCTACTCTTGATGCTATTACTGATCCACCTAGAATGATTCCTTCAAAGGATGATTTCATGGCTCGTATAGTTGTGTTTGATTCTTCTAGCTTCATCGAGCAGAAGCAAAGGGATTTAGGCACTTCAACTCAAATCGCCAGGAGTTGAATCCTTACAGACCTGCATTACGGGCGCCTCCTAATGATTTGGAGGAGACTATACAGTTGATTATGAATTCTTCATCATTCACTTACATTCACCCACTTTCCTCTGTACCGGACCCATCATAACATTGTCGATCTCTAATTGGGCAAAACTTATGGTACGTATCATACTACTTGGCCTTCTTATTACTATTTCTTATTGAATTTTGACTCATATACTACTTTTCCTTCTATATTTCTAAAATCTGGTACTCCTTCCATGAAAGCGCATTAAAGTCTTCAATTGAGACGTTTAAGCTCCAAGAAGAATTCTTGACTCTAAATGACTAAATTGCTTCCTTCGCTGCTTTTAAAGATAATGTAGCAAGGGAATAAGAGAGGTTGAGTGCTTCACTTGCTCAAGCGGAATCCATCATTTTCGATGAGAGGTATGCGAAAAAATATTAACTGATGAGATCTTGGTTTTAAAAATGATTAGAAAGGAGTCAGAGAAAGAAATGGCCTGGGTGATTGCTAAACAATCTTCTCTTAAAAAATAAATACACTCTTTTCAAGAGGAAGTTAGGGAAGAAGTAATTCATTAACTAGGGCAAACAAAATCATTCTAAGGCCAAAAAAAAGGTGTTGTAATTTTTGAGCACCTCTCTTAATGACATCATTATGAATTCATATGAGGACACTCTTATGCTGGCTTATTCCCAGTATATCGAGAAGTGTCTAGATTTAAGCTTTCCGTCACTTGATCCTATGCCGGTCAAAAGATTTATGGACAAGATCAAAGAAATAGAACAAGGGATTGAGGTTCCTGAGAGAGAAGAAATTGATGCCACTAAACTATTATTTTTCGAAGTCCCTTCCGAAGTAGGAGATTCTAACTCCGACGAGGAGGAAGATGATGTGGATGATAAAACTATTGAAGAAGGTGGCAATGATGATGATAGCCCTAATGATGATGATAGAGGTCAGGGTTCCAGTGGTAGTGGAGGAACCCATGATAAGTCTCACAGAAGAGGTGATGGCAATGTCTCTAAGGCTTCAGATAAAGTCATCCCTGACCCCACGGCTTATGCAACGATCCAAACTGGACTTCCTGAACCTTTCGATCTCCTTGAAAAAATTACCGATATTGACTAAGGTAGGGAAGACGGGAAAAATAGACCCAACAAACTTCGATCCCTATTTCTTAGGTACGGAATTCTTTATCAAAATGGCTTTCACTTACAAGATAACAGTAGCAGATATCTTCCTAATTTTGATAAAAAGGAAATCTGTTCAACTTTATAAAGAAAAGCTTAAAAGTAAACAAGGGGAATAAATAGCTTGTATAGGGAGTTAGATAGACAATTAAAAGAACATAATGCACTCTTTGAAAAGTGTTATAAGCTTAATAAGAGTGTTGCAGTGTTAGCATCCTTTTAAGATTAGGAAGCTGCTCTACGACTGAAAAGGGTACGCTTGCTATATGACAAGCTCTGGGAAGAGAACAGGGAATTAATACCTCTCTTTTGGACGCTGATTGAAGACAAGGATAGACTTCCTATATAAAGCTTATTATAGACATCCAACTGTAGACTTTTCATGCTTAGGTGATTTAAGTGGGGTTGTACTTAGACATTTACACAGGAGATGCTTTGACGAAATTAGATCTGATCCTCACCAGGCCGCTTATTGGAACCTACCACGAGTCAAATCAATTCCAAGCAAACCTCTAGAAAAACATAAATAATATAAGGACAAATTCACTTTCGAAATATTCAAAAAATCAATTTTGATATGAATTGGATGAAAATTTGTGATTATATAATCACTCAGATCTATAAATTTTCTGCATTGGTTTTCTTTTGTATTTAGTCATACTTTATAACATTATTATAGAGTAAATGTCTCTTAAGCAGTCCAATTAATAGAGATTATTAAGGAGAATATGTTAAATCAAGAGGAGGTTATTTAGAAAAGACCTCACTCTTGAAATCCTCAAAAGTGGCTAGATATTGCTTTCGTAGAGATCTATAGAGGCTTTATACACAACATCCCTACCTTAGTTTTGACTTTCTTGGCCAAAAAAGGGAAGGCTTCTTAAGGAAATTCGAACATATCATAGCAAATTAATAGGTAGCCATGATACTCCTCATGCCGAAGAATGGGATTATAATAAATATCCTCTAGTTATTACTCCTGAAGGATTTAATGCTCCTTTTGATTCGACGATCACTCTTTCAGATAATTGTTCAATGGCTAGATCTCTATGGGATTAGAAAAATAGCTAAAAATATTTAAATTAAAAGTAACCACAAGTTCATGGCGTACAATGATAGTAAGCGGCGAGTACGGGTGGATCTACAGGGAAGTGTATTGATTTAAAAATTTCTATTTTAATCAAATTAACCAAAGAGTTTGAAAATTATTGTTAACTACAAAAAATTGCAAAAACTAACTACTATAAAAGTGAATGAAAGCTATGAGATTAAAAGACAATTTAGATATAGATCCACTCTCATAATCACATGAATCAACACAACATGAAATTATGATCTCCCTTTTTTGTCATTAGTGAATTTAATTGATGTGTTTATCATAAGTATGGAATATTTATGATATTAATTAACCAAGTATACACAATCAAACTATAATAAACCTACTAAATCACTTACCAATTCTCATGAAAACGACAACTAAAATAAAAATAAAATCTTTTTTTAAGCATGGCTTATATACTATTGAATTATAACATAAACCATCAAATTTTGATTCTAAATCCACATCCATTACCGAAATCAATTAGTTAGATAATGATGTAAATTGTGTTTATTTGAGTAAGAATAGCCTATATGTGATTAACATCATAGACTATCAAATCCATGCAACTTTCCATTAAGCACAAAAGAGAACATAAATGAGAAAATTAGTTGAATCTACATAATTAGAGAGCTACATTACCCCTAGATTGTAGGTGTTTAGCTTCTCATATTTATTATTATTCCAAAAAATGTAGATTGGAACATGAAACAAAAACAAGAAGAAAATGCAAGCCGATTAAAAAGAAAACTAAATAAAATGAAATAAAAACTAATCTACTTGCATAAATAAAAAAATCTGCACTGCTAACATGAAAAGAAAGAGACCATGTAAATAGAAAAGAGCACGAATTAACATTGCATAAAAATAAATTACATAAAAGAAGAAAAAGGCTAAGCAGCCATGAAATAGAAGAAAGTTTATATTTATTTTTGTGCCTAAAATTAAATTAACTACAAGAGGAGGCTAAGATCTTGATTACATGAACATATGTGTATTTATACATGTTTTGAAACCCTAATCATATTTTTGGGAGCTACGCAAATTGTTCTTGTGGAAGTGTGGCCATCAAGTTATCATTAGCATGAGATAATCTACCACTTAAATGTGCATGAACTTTAAACTCCACTAACATGTGAATTAGCTCCTAATTGTAGATCACGGTAAGTAGGTAGGTGGGTCCTCTATGATATATGAATTTGAATAATTTCCATCTTCATTCCTATGTTTCCTCTCGTGCATGCATATTTTCCGTGAAGCCTCTTCATATTTGAATCCAAATTCCTATACAATAACCTAAAAAAGTCTAAGTAAATTTCTCAAATTAATATATGAACCCATTTTTGCCCCTATATGATAATTTGAATTTAATTGAAATTTGGGTTTGAACATGTTAAATTACGCTATATGATCATTTATTTACTTAAATTAGATTAAATGTGGAGGTTAAAATATACACATTTACATGCATATCAAATACCCCACGCTTATCTATTTATTTTTCCTCGAATAAACTAAAACTAAGATAAATCTGTTTTCGTAGGAATCATGATTGCATTGAGTGTATGCAACAAGCCGTAACACCTCTAGGCATCCCTAGTAGGACAAGTGTGGTCTCGTGAGGGTTTTCAGTGGATACTACCCACTAAATCCAACTGCGAAATGTAAAATTCCTAAATGCAAGATTTATTTACAAAGAGAAGAACGCAAGTTTTTGAAAATATTTACAAATAAAGAATTTACTTTCAAATTGACATGAATAAGTTAAGTATAAATTCTGGTCATTATCAAGAAATTTATGTCCTTTTACTTATCAAAATATTTACTAAAAATTAAGTTATCATCTAAAATTAAAACTCAAGTTTGGCTAGTTGTTTCAGTTGATAACATAGTGCAACTATGAAATGGATCCTTAGTTGATTATCAAAGTTTTTTGGAGTGGTATTTTTATTTCTTTTGAATAACAAGTTAAATAAAATAAGTAAAAATAGCACTTTGATTTCATTTGCTTACTCTCTCTATTTTTTGATAATTTTATTAACATTTACAATATTTACATATGCCTAACTCATAAAACTGAGGCCTGATATATTACACATGCACTTCCTTGCGAGCTTATGTGATGGGAATATAGAGCGTGGCGATTTAACACACGAGTGTGTACACCTATCAACTGTAGGCCTTATTAAAAATAACTTTTATATACATACACCCTACTGGGATAAACTGAGGTCAGATATACCGATCATGCACTGCCTTTTGGGCTCACGTGAGAAGGGTATAGAGCACGCAGAATGAACACACTTACGTGTGAACACCTGACTCTAGGTGTTTTTTTATAAAGACCATTTTTTATGTTTTATATCTGTATATTTACATATTTTTTTCTTTTCTTTTTTCAAAGATAGAGTTTTAAAATATCATCATAGCACCATTTAACTTAAAAGATCAAAAATGTTATATCCTTTACTTTAAATCTACCACTTTTTTAAACAAATATGTTCAAGTAGGATATATTTCATAATTATCACCATGAACCTTCCTATATACTAGTTAAACCGAAGTTACTTGTAATCAAGTTTTATTCTCATTTTTGTTGAGACAAATAAATTTTCAAAAATTTCAATTTAATAGCCAATATCCTATACTTATCCTATAGTGTTTGTTCAAAAGTAAATCAAAATGCTAGAATGAAAATTATTTTTGGCTTTTTTTAAATTTTTTTTTTGAGTTTTGGAAGGAACATGATCAGAAATTAACCATGAAAAATAAAAAAAAAGATGAGACTTCCCACATACTTGATTTTGATTGTGTCCCCACAATCAACCCAAGTGAAAGAAGGCAAATAAAAATAATAATATGACCTATATTTACGTGAAAACGAAACAATAATTATTTGCACAACATCAGAAAATATAACATCAAGGAGTAAATGAAATAATCTTCCAAAGATCAGTTCATTTGTCTCATAAAATATGAGGGACACAACTTAAATTTAGAAAAACCAAACCATTAAATATTTCAGGGTTGAATGTTGATTTGGAAACGAATGTCATTTTATTAAAAATGATATGAATTGTTTTATTTTTGATGATTTTTGGGGTTAATATAACAATTGGTTGAAGTTCAATTTATTTTCAACAAATTAAACGTCAAGCTTATCATTGAAAACTTCGTCAGTAATTTCGATTTTAAGATCAAAATAGTGATTTAAATCTTCCTCTTTGAAATTCAACAACTCTTTTTTGAAAAGTCTAAAGAAAATGCGTTTACTCCTCTTCCTTTGTTGAATTATTCATAACTTCATTCCATATAACGAGTTGAAAATCCAAAAGTGTGGTATTCAAAATTTCAAAATCGAAAGATAGAAGATCGAATTTTAAATTGAGTTTTTCGCCCTCAAAAGAATTGAAATCCAACGCAATTACCGTATTTTCAACAACTTCATTAAGATCCACATTTTCAAATTTAAAAGTTGTTATTTGGAAATCGTCAATTTTGGTCAAAGGTGGATTATTATTTGACACATCATCTGCTGGGATTTGATTTTGTTTCTCACGTTGTTTCATATATGTTTTAAACAACAAATTCGTGTGATCTTTGTGAATTTCATCCATTTGCTCAACAAAATCAAATTTGTAGTTATTAACTTGAGAATTTTTGATTTCAAATTGCCAAGAACGAAAATTTTCCATTGCACTATAGTCGAGATTGTTCTCACAGCAAAAATTATTTAAAAAGTGGTTCATATTTTCATTTTGATTTTGAAATTCATTTTGGGGTTCGAAGTTGTATTGTCGTGAGTTGTAATCGAAATCAATTGAATTCTGAAGAGAATTCACTTGACTTGAGTTATTGCATAAATACGAATTACACAAATCATTTATCGTTTGATTGTTTGGTGTAAAGAGTTCAAGTAAAGACGAAATCGTTTCAATGCTTTTTCAAGATATAGGGCTTGGTCATCATTTTGAAAACTTTGTGGTTCAAAATTCGAATTTTTTGCACAATAGTTGTCATTGAAATATCCATAAGAATTTGGTTTGAAATTATATGGATTGTATTGATTTTCATAAGTATTGTAAAGCTCATGTGGGTAGTGAAATTCAGACATTTTCAAAAATTTGGCTTTTTTATAAAGGAAAAATATTTACCAAAAAGAATTTATTTTTCAAGAGGGAAATTTGATTTTTTGGATTTGATTTTTTTTTTTGAAAAGATCATAATTTTGTTGGGAAATGCTAACTTAATTTTTTTGGGATTTTTTTATTTTGATTAAAAATTTCGAATGATTTAAACACTAAGTTAAGAAATATTTACAATTTTCTTAGTTTTGGATTTTGAATTTTTTTAAATATGCTTGAACTAATGCAACTAAATGAATGCAAGAGACTTAACTACAAATTTGTTGTTCTAATAGCTCCTAACCTAAAATCATATAGTCACACTTTGTCTTTATCCAACAACATAGTTCTCAGCCAGATAACAGACAGGATTTATCTGTACACCACAAATCACCATAGCAATGCAGCCGATGGTTTAAGTATCTTCAGGAGAACAATCACTATAATATTTACAAATCATCCTTATATTTATAAATGGTTATTGCTCTGCCACAGCCTAGACACCAAGAAATTGAATTGCCGAAAGAAGATAACTTGTTAATATACAACTAAGCCCTAGGTAAGCTTGTGACACCCTTAAAATGTCCAACCGTTATTATTAGTCAAATTCTAAGATGAATTGCACCACTGAAGCTAAACGTGTATTAACAATGCAACTACGAATTAAATTTATTTATTTTTGTTTTTAAATTTTTATTTTTAAAATGCAATCAACCAACAATGCAAAAAAAAAATAAAAACAAGGGATAAGGGGCATGATACTAGAGCGTGCAGAATTATTAGCAATATTTTTCGGGAGCAATTTTTTTAAGCAAGCAATTATTTTTGACAAGAAGTTCTTTCTTTTGATATTCTGCTTTTGCAAGCTGAAATTAAAAACAAGATATATACATTTTTTTATATACTTTCTATATATATACACCAAAGAAAAAACTCAAATAAACCTAAAACAACTTCACCAAACCTTCACAAACTAAAAAAATGAGAATAAATGAACATGAAAATTGGATTATGAATTTCTTTCACGAAAAAACTCAAACTAAACAAAAGAAAACAAACTAAAAACAAATGCACTCAACCTTAAAAAAAAGCCTGGCCTAAAAGAACTCTAATCCTATGTGATATCCCGGAAAATTTGGGGCAATATCAATTTAATAATCTACATTAAAAAAATTAAATTGATTTGATATATTTGTTAATAATATATGAATTGATTTAATAATCTTCTTCTAAATAAATATTTAAATGATAAATTATCTTTTAGAAGTTAATCAAACTGCCTTCTATTTATAATGTATATATTTCTGTATATATATTGTAAATAGAAAATCTTTGTTTTAATTTAATAAATAGGTATGTTTTCTAATTCTAATATTTTTGAAAATTTAGAAATTTGATATTTAAGCTATTTAATAAATGATTATATGATTTTAAATTACTCAAGATTTAAGTTTAATTGTTTAAAATAATTTTAGCTTACATTTAAATTTAGCAAAAAGGATTGTTTAATTTGTTTTAAAATTTAGCTTGATAAAAATAAGTAGTTTATTAATAAAGAGATAAATTCTTTTATAAATCATTTTGACTTAATAATGAACTATATTAATAATGTAAATCTTTACAAATGAATTTTTAATAAAATTGTCATGTCAACTTTATTTATATATATGTGTGTGTGTTTGAATGAAAGTTATGATTTGGAAATTAAAAATAAAGGTTTTCAAAATGTTTAAATTAAAATAAACATTATTAATATTAATATAAGTATAAAATAAAATAATAATAAGTAATTAAATATTTGTTAGTCATAGTTAAAATACAAATGTAAATACAAATAAGAAATGAAGTGAAACACAAACTACAGAATAAACAAACTTACAACACAAACTATAAATTTGAATCCAAAGAATAAAACAAGAATAAAGTATAAAATAAAATAACATTCTTTCACAAGAGCATCCGCCTGCAAGATACAAAATAAAATAAGGAAAATATGATGCAGGCTAATGATAAGCTAGGTGTGTAGCTGCAATATAGTATGCAAGTTAGAGAAAAGAATGCAGAGCAAAGTTAAGTAAACAAAGTTAAATATATATGCTTGTAAAGGAAATGCCAGGAATAGTATAAATATGAATGTCAACTGTTGAAATGCAAAAGCATAAAAAACAATATGTAAGTAGCTTGTAAATTAAGTATGCAGGCAGAAAAAAAAGGAGACAAATATGCAAAACAAAATAAAAATATCTTTATTCAAGTCAAATGGTATTAGTCAAAGTATAGAAATAACACCTCACAAAAGATGTATAGTATAGTTCAAAACTAGAAACAATAAAAACAGAAATTTATAAATAAGTAGCTTCACGGGTAAGCTAAATCTTGATCTGCAAGTTGTACATTTACACACATATCTTTTAGCAGCTGAACCAAAATATACTTATGTCAACTAATAGAGAAACCAAGCATTAATCACTATCATATCATCACATAATTTTGTCAATTCAAGTGTATACAAATATCTTGCCTGATAAAACAATTTTTGTACCTGCAAAGAAATTGTTGTCCCAGTTATCACCTTCCCCTATAAACTTCTTTATATACATGCTTTCTTATTCAGTTCGTTCAACAGAGAAAACACTTATATTTTAATAACTGAAGCATCAATGCAAAGTCAAAGCAGAAATATTTCACAACAGTTTCAGTTTTAAAGTATATGCCATTTTCAACACTCAGGTGCTCTGTTCATTCCTTCAAATGCAATGGTGAGTAACTCCTTTAAATAACTTAAGTTTTTAAACTTGTTGCATGCTAATATTTGAATGCATAAATATATTGTGTGGATATTTATATCTTCATTTCTCTGGGTGTTTGTGAGATGAAAATCTCTGCATATTTAAAACCTGCAATTTCAAAAACTGTTTTCATCATAAATCTGCTCTATTTATTTTCAAGTGAGTAACATCATTTCCTTTAAATCTAAGAATAAATATGGTTATATGTTTTCTGTGATAAATGTTGTGGTATGTACATATGTAAATGAATCTTCCTGTGCATGTTTATATCCATTTAAACACCCCCTGTTAGTTTCCAGTTTTCTTGTTTAGATTTAAGTTAATAATTCTCTTCAGTAAATTGATATTAGGACTTAGTTACAAACAAAGGCTGTTTGTTTCATTATGCATTTATGTTTTGAAACTTGATTTAGTTAAACTCCAAGTTTGAGTGTTTCAGGGAGCTAAAAACAACAGTTTTTGACAAACAAAGTAAAATCTCAAATTTGTAATTTAGAGATCCAGTATTAAAATTTGTAAACAACAACTAAAATATGATTTTTGAACTAAACAACATAAATTTTAGTTTGGGTTTTAGGGAGTGGTTCTGGTTTAAATGAAATATGAGTACATGGGTTTTTCTGGTAATCAAGTGGACTGGAGGGGTAGGGATTCTTCAAGTCGATGGAGAAGTGATCAATAATACTAGGGAAAATAGGTGGCGGTGATGAAGTCCATCAGGGGAGATGCGGCAGTGGGTTTTTCCCTAGAACCCTAAGCTTTGTTGTGCGTTGAAGAATAAATCGCCACGGCCATTGTAGGTGATCGAGTGCAGGGATATTTGGAGTGGTGATAGTTGGGTTGTAGTCGAAGGAGAGGCCGAAGTTATAGACCCTCATATGGTCGGAAGGTGGAGAATTCGATGATGACGGGTTTTGAGGTGGGGAGGTGTTGGTGGTTTCAGGTTTTTACTGTTCTTCTTTTTTAGTATGCAGGGTTTTAGGTCTCGGGGAAGTCTCCGGTCATTTGCATGGTTTACTCGAAGTAGGGAGAGCATTGACCCGAAGCAATTTTGTTTAGGTTCAGGTGGAAGTTAAAGTGCTACAGGTTGTATAAACAACCTGTATATTTAAATTTAAACTAAATTTAAAGCAAAATGAAATGTAAGTCAGTTGAAATCAAGATGTAATTGAATTTAAGTTGTCAACTATGATTTAACAAAGCCTAAATCTAAGTATAAGTATGAATTCAGATTTATAGTTTGAATCTAAAATGCAGATTTGAAATTTTTAAATGAGTTTCAGATTTAAAACATGATAAATTTGCAGATTTTAAAATTAGATCTGAAACAAAATGTTGATGCAGTTAAATATGATTTTTTTTGTTAAAGTTTTGTTTCAAATGGATATTTGAATTTTTAAAGTTTAAAATGAATTTGGATTTAAAAATCAAGTTTCTGACTCTAGTTGTTAAAGGAAAGTTAAATCGAAGTTTAAAATCAAAATAAATTGAGAAATTCAAGTTTGCTTAGAATTCAAAATCTGAAAATTTAAATCAGTTTAAATATGAATATTTTAAGAATGAGTTCAGATTAAAATAGTTAACAAGTAATTTGATTTAATAAAAATTAACTTGATTTTGAGAATTCTTGATTTAAAGTTTTTGAATGAAAAATAAATGAATTGTTTAACTTGAGATTTGCAAGTTAGATATTAATGTAATTTAGAAATTTAAATTTGAATTAAAAATTCAAATAGTTTAATTTAAAAAGATTTTAAATTGAATTTAAATTTTAATCATTTTGAATCTTAAATTCAAATGATATTTAAATTTAAAATGGAATGTTAATGAAGTCATTAATTAAAGAATGAATTATCTTAAGGATAATAGGGTAATTAAAGAATGACCTATGTATTAAAGTTAATAAATAAAGATCAATTAAGAAGTAAATTAAGAAATGATATTAAACGTAGACAATTAACTAAGGATTATTAATTAGTTAACATATAGGATTAATTTTGGATAATTAATTAGATTAATTGGATAAGCTATTGTAAATTGTGAAGAAATTACTTGATTAAAGAATTAATTACTTATTGTAATTAATGTTGATAAAATGATTAATTTAAGTTAAATTTAATTAAATTAAGAAATCATTTTGATAAGTGTAATTACTTATTGTACGCAATGGAGCATAATTGCTTAATGAAGTAATTAATGTTAATTACTGAATGTAATTAGCGACAGATAATATATTAATAAAGTAATTTGGATTATTACTTTTGTAATTAATCAGAGGATTAATTAATGGAGATAATTAATTATGGAATGATTTATTTATTTATATGAGTAATTAAGGATATTTAATTACTGGTTGTTATTAATCAAAGGTGATTAATAATTGTGTTTAATTAAAGATTAATCACTTAATGTGATTAATAAAGTAATTTATATCTAAATTAAAGACCATTAATTAATAATTAATGATGTAATTAAGAATTTGTTAATTAAGAAATAATTAATAATGTGGAGATTAATTAAGAATAAATATAAATGAAGTAATTAAATGTTAATTACTATAAATGATTAATTTGTGCAATTAATTGAAGACTAATTACTTATTGTAATTAGAAAATGATTAATCAAAGATGTTTAATCAAGGTGAATATTTAGAGTATGATTAATTAATTTGATTTGTAATTAATTAATGATCGTATAAGCAGGATTTATAGATGAAGTAATTAATTTAATTTACTTTAAATTAATTAGAGATAGAAGTAGTTAATCTAATTCATTTTAAATTAATTACAAATTGTATGATTATAAATTATTGCTTATGGATGAATGATATTGATATTTCATTTGATGATTATGAACTAAGATATGAGATGAATAATATCTATGTGGCTTGGATGTGACTTGGATGTTTGTTTAAGTATGATAGTATATTATTATCTGATTGGGTTGATAATTTTGATTATTTGGTTATGATGATGATATGAATTATTTATTGTGATATTATGAATTATCCATCTGCGTGTATATTGATTATGTTAAATTAAACTGTTAAGGCTAAATAGACAACTTGGCCCTAAAAGACACGTTTTGGATTTCGAAGAGACCGGGATCGGTTTTCCTTATTTGGAATATCCGAAAACCACATCGATTCCAAATTAACGATAGGTCGTGAATCTGAAGTGAAGATGAAGAATCAGAGTGCAAGGGTTGTCATCGTTAACTCTGAGGGTGATTCCAAAATGAGTGTAACGAGATGATGCCTTCGGTTTCGTTCGAACCCGGAACGAACTTGTATGGATTGAATGCTTTCAACACATCGTCAGGTGGGCGATGAGCATTCTAAGTGATATATTCTATAAAGGTAATCGTAGCCTCAAGCCTCATTAACCGGGAATGGCTAAAACAGGGGAGGTGCAGCAAGGTTGGGTGGGTCATGCCCAAGCAGGACAAGATTTTCCCCTGTCAAGATGTCCCTTTTATTCGGCTTTGTGGGCGGTTGGATGTACACCAACTGCGGGGTTATCTTGTTCGGGACTGTTCAGTAAGGAATGGTTCCGGCCTTTTGTTGCAGGGGATGAAGGGAGTAATCCTCGGTACGTTGATCTAGGCCACGTACTATGACGGGCGGTACCCCAGTAGCCCTGCCATTGTATGGAATCCACAATCCAATAAGTGCCAACGATTTTGATTGTATTACCCACTTTTGTGGCTAGTAGCTGGAATTTAATGAATGTAACAATTTCGGCTATTTTCTATTTACTTGAAAACCCTAGACCTATTATAATATCACAGAATTTCCTATCAAATGTTTTGGTTAGCGTAAGGTAAAAAACTTTTCCATGTTTATGTGTGGGGAGTCTTACGTGATACCTTTTATTTTCAAAAGATTTTCAAAGTTAAACAACTTTAACCTGTTACTCATACCAGACCCATGTCTGACCCGGAGTTTGTTTTGGTTTTCATAAACTCTCGGGTACCCATATTTTTACGGGTTGCCAAGGGATTCAGGTTAGTTTTGACGAAATCTGGAGGTGCAATGGAGCAGGTGGCTTTAGCGTTGTAGATATATATATATAGTTCCGCTGTGTTTGTATCTCTGAGTCATTTGTTTGAGTTGAGTTGTATTAACTAGACAGGTGTTTATAACTATCTAGTATGTGATGTATTATCTGTATAACTCTGATTGATGTTGTATACTATGTAAATACTTATGTGATTATTATAATTTATTCGTTCCGCTATGAGATTCTGATGTTGTTGTTCTTTCTTCTCTATCTTTTCTTTTTTCTCACCTCTTTCTTTTCTTATTAACGATACTCCTTCCTGGAAGTAGGAAGTTGGGTCGTTACAGTGGTATCAGAGCGCTAGGTTGAGTGAATACCTAGGATCTTAAGTGATTTCTTCTTGAGAGAGCGCATTTGTAATTTTGATATATATATTTATATTTATTTCTACATATTTGTTGGGTTACCTGTCCGGGTCATCCAATATAAGTTATAAAGGTAGATAGATAGTGGTGTGTGTAACACAACTATCAATGGTTGGAAGTGTTAGAGTTTGGTTGAGCAAGAATCTGGATCTATCAGATAGACAGAAGTAAGTCAAGATATTATGATACATTAAGGTGTAGTAGATGTGTGATGAGACACAGTGACTATGGATGTCTCCGACGATATTTCTTTGGAACATGTAAGGTGACTGCTTCGGTGTTGTGGCTGTGCTCGGCTGGGTGTTTTGTTTGTTTTGAGGTCCGACTTTCTCGAAGAGCTTTGGATAGGAAATCTTAGCATCTGAGTTAGTAGTGCAGCTGGGAGTGTTCTGTGTGCCGTCAAGGAGATCTTCGGGCTTAGCAGTTCTTTCTGGAGGGAATTCAGAAGCAGCAGTGTGGTTCCATTTCTTCGATGGATTGGCTAGATAAGTGTAGGCTGTTCTGTTTGATAAAGAGAGAGCAGTTTCCTTTGGAATTTGGCTGTATCAATCGCAAAAGTGACTTGCGATAGTTTGGGTGTTCTTTTGGGGTTTCAGAGATTTTTCTAGATGTCTTTTGGAAGTTAGGGTTTTGTTCTTGAAATTGAGTTGGTGAAGCAGCTCAGAATTTTGGTGGAACTTCTGAGTTTTATTTTTGGAAGGTGTTAACTAGTCTGTGCTTAAGATCATCATCAGCATTGTCATCTGTTCAGTCAGAGTGGCGCAGTGGAAGCATGGTGGTAGCTGTTTTAGTTTGGAAACAATTGGATATTGCAGTGTTTGGATTAGAGAGTTCTATGGGAAATTTCTCAGAATCTGAGACCAGATTGGGGTGCACCTGTTTTATCTCTCCGGACAAGAGATGTGAGTTCTGTTTTCTAATTTAGGAATAGAATTGTATTCTGAGTTTTGGTTGATCTTGGAGGGATCAATTTGTTGGATTGTCTTTGGTTCAGTTTGTTTATAGGGCATCAGCAAGGATTGAGCTGATCGGAAAGATGAAGGAAGCCCAGGATCGTCCGAAGAGTTTTGTGGATAAGAGACGAAGGAATTTGGAGTCCGAAATCGGGAATTTGATTTTGGATAAGTGCTTGGTCTTCAGGATTGGATTGTCAGTTTGGATAACTAAATTCGGAGTGTTTCACGTATTTCTGAGGGAGTACGTGTAAGATCTATCTTTGATTTTAGAATCAGCAGTTCAGGGAATTTCATTTGTTGGGTCAGACTTGAGCTTGGTCTGATTTCCTGTTTTGTTTTGTAGATTTAGATGAATGGAAACTCTGTAGTTTAGTAGTAGTATTGGATGTTAGGATTCTATAGGACGAGTAACCCGGTATTTATACTTGGGGGAAACTCCAGAAAATTCTATTTAGAATTTTGTCTGGATAGTTAGATTTGTTTGTTTGGATGAATTGGTTGCTATGATTGTTAGTTTATGTTGATGTATGCTTGTGTTTCGTATTTAAATTTTTAATTGGATTATTAAATTACCTTTGTTTTAAATTTCGGGGATGAAATTCTTTTAAGGGGGGAAGAATGTGATATCCCGGAAAATTTGGGACAATATCAATTTAATAATCTACATTAAAAAAATTAAATTGATTTGATATATTTGTTAATAATATATGAATTGATTTAATAATCTTCTTTTAAATAAATATTTAACTGATAAATTATCTTTTAGAAGTTAATCAAATTGCCTTCTATTTATATTGTATATATATCTGTATACATATTGTAAATAGAAAATCTTTGTTTTAATTTAATAAATAGGTATGTTTTCTAATTCTAATATTTTTGAAAATTTAGAAATTTGATATTTAAGCTATTTAATAAATGATTATATGATTTTAAATTACTCAAGATTTAAGTTTAATTGTTTAAAATAATTTTAGCTTACATTTAGATTTAGCAAAAAGGTTTGTTTAATTTGTTTTAAAATTTAGCTTGATAAAAATAAGTAGTTTATTAATAAAGAGATAAATTCTTTTATAAATCATTTTGACTTAATAATGAACTATATTAATAATTTAAATCTTTACAAATGAATTTTTAATAAAATTGTCATGTCAACTTTATTTATATATATGTGTGTGTGTTTGAATGAATGTTATGATTTGGAAATTAAAAATAAAGGTTTTCAAAATGTTTAAAAAATAAACATTATTAATATTAATATAAGTATAAAATAAAATAATAATAAGTAATTAAATATTTGTTAGTCATAGTTAAAATAAAAATGTAAATACAAATAAGAAATGAAGTGAAACACAAACTACAGAATAAACAAACTTACAACACAAACTATAAATTTGAATCCAAAGAATAAAACAAGAATAAAGTATAAAATAAAATAACATTCTTTCACAAGAGCATCCGCATGCAAGATACAAAATAAAATAAGGAAAATATGATGCAGGCTAGTGATAAGCTAGGTGTGTAGCTGCAATATAGTATGCAGGTTAGAGAAAAGAATGCAGAGCAAAGTTAAGTAAACAAAGTTAAATATATATGCTTGTAAAGGAAATGCCAGGAATAGTATAAATATGAATGTCAACTGTTGAAATGCAAAAGCATAAAAAAAAAATATGTAAGTTGTCACGACCCGAACTCGATGTCCAACAAACAACATCAAATTCGTTTCGCGGGAGCTTGCAACACCATTAAATGATAAATAACACAGCGGAAATAAAAGATGATATCACTGATATAACATGAATACAATGTCCGATACATCAATTTGATACAATGATAATCATCAACATAAAGAATATACAAAACAAAATACAGCGGGACACGATACAATATGAAATAAGTCTTCTCAGAATATAATACTGCAACTCTGATCCAAAAAGCTCCAAAGACAAAGCTCCAAAACTCCTAGCTCGTTTCACCATCAAGATTCCACCAAGCTAAGCAAGTCTCATCCATATCCAAAGAAACTGAACTAGCTCCAGATGATCTACTGAACCTAATTATATGAAAAACCAAACTCTAGACTGCACGTGTAGAAAAAAATTTGAGCACCCAGAGTTTAGGAAAGAACAATAAACTCTGGATCAGTCATGGGACTGGTGTGAGCAAACAAAAACAGTTTATCTTTAAAACAACCAAAGATTTAAAATTTTATAATCGCAATGCTTTTGATATGAGACTACCATAAGGCCTCCCGCACACACACACAATGCAAACGCAGAATCGGAGGAGATTTCTCCTTATGATAGTCAAAGATGCTTGATACGCATTAAAAAAGAAACATTTGATATTATTACTAGTGCATAGTGTATGAAAAATCATTTTGAAACTAAAGATATAAATCTTAGCCAGCATAGACATTTCGAACTATGCCTACTATAGCTACCATGTTCAATAGCGGGTTACCGCCATATTCCATGGCAGGTTATACAACTAAAACCGTACAAGGCTCGTATTTGAAGAATGGATTTTCCAACAAATGGTCAGGCCAAGGAACTTCCCATTGCCACATGGAAACGCCTCTGGAAGGATGCCCCGAGAACCAAACCGTTCTCTGCTAAACGAGGCCGGGAACCCCTTTTCCCAAGAGATATTACAAACCCTCAGATATGCCACCCCCGGTCCTTTGGGACCTTTAAACGAGAGCTCTCTAACCAACATCACACCATAATAATAAGTGTTTCAACATGAGTAAATATCTGGGCTCCATACCATGATACTACCCTTTTCCAGAAGGAATGGTCATACCCTAGGGACGCTATCCCTGAAAACCTTGCCGCACAATTCCTGTTTCGACCATTACCGGTTTGTGAGGCTCGACGAAGTCTCGTCCACAAAAACGCACTTTATACAAAAGTCGTGCTTTGGGTCAACAAATGATCTTAAAAATGATCACAAAGATAGACGATCAAACAAATGATCCTATCACAAATAATCAACACAATGATCATTTCACAGCAACACTCAGCATGTCACATTACCAAATTGGGAATATATCGCTGATAACCTTCAACTCCATAACCTCTGAGCTCGTACGTCTCAGAGAAGGGTGTTAAGCTAAAAGAATAAATTATCCGCCACCAATAGAAATATATTTGAAAGAAATCGGCTTTATATCTCAATTTGTAATGTCAGACATACTATCCATACATGTCCGTTCCGGGCTCGAACAGAACCGAAGGCACTTACAAAGAAGTCCTTGCAATCCGGATATCCACAATCCTGATCGGATTCCCCATCACATATGGAGAACTCTATACCGGAGCAACTCGGTGCAGAGTCAATCGACAGGTCATCCCATCACTCTCGCAAATACCCGGTCTTCAACACCGGTCTTCAAATGCTATCCATAACGACATATCACATATTCGGAATGGGTTATACGACCCAAAGGTCCTTTCCCGGCTAACCCGAATAGTGAGCGCAAAATTTAAAACATATGGATATGGGATTTCGATTAAGTCACAACTTAATAATTCCAAAGTTTCTTTCAAATGGTTTAAACCAATTACCATTTCAAATCTTTCAAACAAAAAGATTTATTTCACAAAGTTCACTTAGTTTCACAAAGATTCATTTACGGATTTCAAAACAATTTCTGTTTCAATTTGATTAACTCATTTAAATCTTTAAATCAAAGATTTATCTCATATCTTTCAAAACTTATTTCCAAAGATTCATTCATAACTTGGAAAATCATTTTCGATTCAAACTTGAAATCTCTTTAATATTAATTGGAAGTTCATTACTCATATGAAAGCTTTTTATCACTTAGAAACAATAGTTTTATTTTGGAAAAACCCCGATTCCATTTATACAAGTTACAATCTTTAATTTGGATTTTCAAATCAATGCTTAGAAATGGTTTAAACCCGTATAACTTGTAAAAATCCTTTTTAAATCATAAATACTGAATATAGAATTCAATTTTAGATTTCTTTTGAATTTCAATCTAAATCCGATTATTTAAATTCCAAATCTTTATTAGTTATTCAAAAATAACTTTTATTCTTAAAACAGCTTTTCAAAAGCTTTTCCACATTAAAACTTAATTTATTTCGAAAAATATTTGAATTAAAAATTCAAATTCAAACTTATTTAAAAATCTATGACTTAACCGATTTCCTCGTGAAATCCATATTTGTGTGTGTATAGTGTGGTCCAAGGATTTTACACAATAGTGCACAACATCAATCATCACAAATATATCAATATCGATAAGCGGTATAACCAATAACACTTATCTTCCTTCACAGTTCCACAGATAAAATAAATTTATCAATCACGAAGATTCACCATTACAATTCGATGTGGGTTACGGATAACCAACTGGAATCCGATTCCCTGTCACATCGAAATTCAAATGTCGTATACAGGTCAAGGGTTTACAGAATAAAATTACCAATCATAATCCAGCATAGGGTAAATCAAATCTCACACATCACAATTTCAAAACAGAAATATCAATTCATTTTACAACAAATCAGAGATCCTACATAATCCATAAGTAATCATCTTTAATTCTTATTGTGATAAATTCAATTAAAAATAATTTCTTGGGAATTAATTACTTAGCCCTGTATAATCAATCGTTAATTCATTATCAATTAATTACATACTTCATTTCAAATTAGTTAATTAACCAGTAAATTCTTAATCAATCATTAAGTCTTAATTACTTAATTACTTTATTCACTCTATAAATTAATTTCTTCATAATCGATTTATTTAACCTTGATTAACTATTCTTTAACCATAAATTAATAACTTTAATTCTTAATTTATTTGCCATTAACTACTTAGTTAATCAATTATTAGTTCTTAATTAAATTCCTTAATTAATTAACTTGAGTAGTTAATAACAATTTACCTATCACTTAAACATAAATTAATTCAAACTCTAATTGTAATTAAAATGAAATTATTCTTATTACTTTCTAAAATAATTACTTAATATTAATTATTCACTAATTAACAATTTCAAAGAAATCTTCTTTAAAACTTTGAAAATAAATTTAATATTAACTACAACTTTAAATGTTAATCAATTTCATACTTAACTTAATTACTTTATTAAAAATAATAACTAGATGTTAGAAACTTTGTTGAAGCATTAACTAAAATAATGAAAACTTGTTTAAATTCTTTGACTTTAACTGTTGAAATCTTCATTAGTTACGGTGTTTAAAACTTGTAAAAGACAAGTTATTCAACTTTACACCTTTACAACATAATATTTCAGTTTGACAAAACCCCGAGATTACCCAGTTTTTTTCTCGAGTAAACACTCGAGATTCCCCTGCATTTCCCGAAGCAACTCTCTCCCACACATAAACTTCTTCTTCCTTTTTTTTTCCAGTTTATCAAGTTTTAAACTTAAGTTAGATCTGAACAACAGAAAATCCCCAGGCACGACGTCAATGCCGTGCACGTGCACGAGACCCTCCGCCACCTCCGGTCGAGTCGCCACCTACCACCAAGTCGCCGTTGGCCTACTCGATCACTTCCACTCTCTAGAAACCCATTATCACATAAAAATCAAAATCGAACCTTTCTGTTCAACCCTGAACCCAAACCATCATCTGAAATATACCTCAAATCATCTTCCCCGACCACCGTTGATCACGCAACACCCACTGGAGCTTCGTCAACCACCCCTGATTCAATTCACCCGGGTCTCGATCAACTCGATGCGTCCATGGTGATAAAATCACCTCATTCACAGACACGAAAAAAAATTCGAATATAACCCTAAATCGAACACGACACCTCAATTTACTCAATAGAAAAAAATTTCAACAATTTTCCCAAACTCGGCGATGATCAAACCTGCTTCGACCAAAATCTTAGCATTCAATATTGATTCGATCAAGAGAAAATGATCAAAGTACTGATTTCATTTAAATTCAAACTATCCTTGAAATACTCAACTAAAAATCATCACTATTGTTTTAAAAATCCTAATTTCGTATGTTTATTCAAAATATGAAATCGAATCAATGATTTAAAATAGTTGAAATTATCACAAATTTTTGTTTTTGCTGTAAAACCAAGTTTACAGGGTCGAACACTTCATGATCAAGCTTAAACAAAATTTTAAACTGTGAGTTAAATTTTAAACAACTTACTTTGTTTAAGAATTCCAATCCTAACATGTTTGTATGAAGTTTCATTTGTTTTCTTTCTAACTTACTTTACTCTGAGAACCAAAGGTATAGAATGACAAATTATATACAGAATCTACTGCAAACAGAATATACACAGAGCATTTAATTTAAACTATACCAAGCATATATTCTTAAAAAAAACAAATACACAGGTTAAATTTTAAAACCAGTTTGTTTACTCATATGTAAAAACAACGAAGTCAAATAAAAGAAAGAAAGCTTGCTCACCTTGAAAAGTTTTGAAAAACAGAGAGTTGTTGCTTTTGAAAACTGCAGTATTGATTTTTTTTTCCTTTTTCTATTTGCAGTTTGATTTTTTTTTCTCTTCTTTTCGCCCTGTTTGCTTTTGTTGAATGATGTTAACGCTTGAATTTGAACGCTAACACCCCGATGTATGAGTTGTAATTGTGAAAGCACCACCCGATGACTCGGGAACAGATTACAAGCAGATAATAGTAGAAAAGCGGTAAACAACAACAATTTTATAGTGGTTCGGCTTTAGGGTATAGCCTACGTCCACTTTAAGTACTTTTATTAATAATCTCGTTACAAGCTGATACAATTCTTCCCAAATACAATACACTTTGAATTACAAGATACTTAGAACAAGTAGCTTAAACTTCGATGGAGATGAGAGTTTTCGAATCCATGTTGGATGTATGTGATCTCTTCTTGAAGTTGTTTGTAGCGTTCTTAATATCTTGAGAGCTTCAAGTGTTGGATTGGATTAGTTTGGAATGCAGCGGAGTAACGGTGTTCGAAGGAAATCAGCCAAAAAGTCCTTTTTCAGTTGGAATTAGGGGTGTATTTATAGGCTTTGCTCGGACTTAGGTCGTAGGTCGTGACCGACCTAAGTAAGGTCGTAGGTCGTCTCCGACCTATGAAGCTCCGGTTTTCCTTTTTCATGAGTAGGCGCATGCTTTTTTCAACAAGTTCTAGGTCGTGCGCGACCTAACACTCAGCGGCATAGTAGAGGCGGCCTCTTTATTTACGTGTTTAAGTCGTTAGCGACCTACCCTAGGTCGTGAGTACTTTCCTGTGGCCATAGCTGATCTTAGGTCGCTGAATCCCTTAGGTCGCGAAACTTCATAGGTCGGTGGACAGTTAGGTCGCATAAAGTCTTTAGGTTGCTTGCTTGCTTATCTGGTTAGGTCGTGAAGCTGGGTAGGTCGCGGCCTCCTTTAGGTCGCAGCTCTCTGTTAGGTCGCAAAGCTTGATAGGTCGCTCCATATCTTCAGGAATTAGGTCGCTACTCCCCATAGGTCGTAGGTCGTGCCAATGCTTAAGTCTTTAGGTCGCATATCTGCTTCGTGGAGTTAGGTCGCTAATACAATTATGCCGTTAGGTCGTTGAGACCATTAAGTCGTCAAGTACTCTTAGGTCGTTGGGCTGCTGAGTTATAGGTCGCGGAGTTTTAGGTCGTGGTAGAAATAGGAGTTAACATTTGCCCCTCGAAGTACAGGCCTATGTGATAGGTCGTGTGCTTCGACTTAACTTTGCTAGGTCGTAAGCGACCTAAAACATACGCTAACTCGCGTGTCTACTCGCCTTCTTCTTCCAGCTCCATATAAATTGCTAGGTCGTTTCTTCTCCATTACCTAACTGCTTCAATTTCTTGCTCTGCCATTAACAGAATTCTGCGATTTCAAAGACGAATTCAACCAAATCATTCATCAATTCCTTCTTGCTATCAAATTACGTAAGCATCTTCGATCTTTATTCATTCCATAACCACCATCGAACCACGAACTCCAACCTCTGAACCTCAAATCGATTTTGCGCGTCGCGCTTCACTTTGAGTTGCGCTGTGATCGATTTTCGATCGTTACTGGTTATTGTGGTTGTTGCGATTTACGAACGCACAGTAGTGAGTTAGATTTATGATAGATCGGAGATACTTTGAATCGGTTTTTCGAATGGTTTGGTGGTATGAAAAGATGATGAACTTCACGAATAGGATGATGGATTTTGGTGTAGTTGATAGCGGGTTATCAGGTCCGGTGAAGCATTGCGTGGAGAGGAAGCTAGCGACCTAGTGAATTTGAGCAACTTAAGATAATTCGTGATCTAAGAACCCTTGCGACCTAAGGAATAGTTTCGACCCATACTAGGTCGCTGAACGACCTAATATTTGCGCGACCTAAGACTTTTCATGAGCTAAGAGTTACTCGAGCTAGGAACCGCACGACCTAACTTTCTTGCGACATAGACTCTAGGTCGCGGCCGAGCTAACACTATGACGAGATTGAAATGCCTTATCCTTTATTTTGCACAGCGCGACCTAAGAAGGTTCCGACCTATGCTAGGTCGCCGGGCGACCTAGGACTTGTGACATTTTGAGACAGCTTTGATTGAACTGTTTGAACTTGGATTTTGTTGTACTTCCGTGCAGATTATCTCTAATGCTAATAACCTGTTAAACATAATATTTGCAGAAAACTGGGACGAATATACTGCCATTGACTGCCCACATCGAATGACAGATTAGTCGATAAAGAGTAATTAACTTAAATGAATTGTGTGAATGAAATGCTGTGAACCAATGAATTCAAGTGAAGTGTTAAAGCAAAACTAAAATATCCAGTTAAAGTTGATTCGTTCGCATTAACACTTCACTTGAGCTTTATATTAACAAGTCCTGAAATCTCATAGTCGACTAATTGTCAACTAGTTTAACTTCAGTTATGTTTGCTTTCTTCTTTTTTTTTTTTAAAGTTCTGCACAACACTTCACACTTTTTAGGAAACGTGCACCTTCTCATCTGAACATCCAGTCGCTTATGTAGAATGATGTCTCAACAAGAAGAGATGATAGAACACGCTGAAGGGGTTTTCCCGATTGCTATTCCACTAGAGAATCCTCCGGAAAGAACTCCTACCCTTTTGAAACAGCGGGCGCTTAATCAATTATGCGTTCAATTTGGCATTGCCGAGGCAGAAGTTCTACTCCCTGGACCAAATGACTCTGCTGATAGACCACCTTACGGTTTTGTTGCCATTAATCGACAAATGTGCTTGAGTGGAGCAATTCCTCCTTTTAATGAATTTCTCCGGCAAATCCTACTTCGACTGACGATCTCTCCTTTTCAGCTGCACCCCAATGGCTATGCTATTTTGATGGGATTGTGTGTTCTGTTCAGGAGGACTCTTGATCGTCTTTCGAGTTTTGAGGAAATTTGTTACTTGTGCACTTTTGCGAAGAACAAGGACCATCCTTCAATTGTACTTGTAAGGGGTGCGCGGAACCGCAAACTTATTTTGGATTTGCCGGAGAGTGCACATGGATTCCTGAATCAATACTTCTACATTCGTTGCCCCGCAGAATTCTACGCAGACTGGAGAGTAGGAAGTGAGATCTTTTTTCTCTTTAATTTTATTCTAAGTTTTACCTGGTTCGTATTGCTAGATGCTGATTCCATTCCTTAACTTTCCAGCACTTCCTCCTCCTTCTAGAGATTCCAGCCATAAGTCAGTTTTTGAAAGGCTAAGCACTGTGGCTGCTGAAGAAAGAAGCGCAAAATTTCTATTGACAGAAGAATTTCTTCATCAGTTTGAGCTTCTACATCCTTCTCGTTCCACTCAAATACATGAAGTTCCAACGGAGGTTCCTGATTCTCTGACAAGCACTCCTGATGCCCCAGTCTCCACTAAAGAGCACTTGCAGGGAGGAACCTCTATAGAAACTTCACTAGTTAAGTGTTCAATTCCGAAAGATGTTGTGGGGCCATCTGACAAGTCTGTACTTGCCCCAGTTACTGAAGAGGAAGAACCCCCTCGATCTACTAGTGAAGGAGTTAAGAAAGCAAGCTCCAAAAAACAAGATGGCGATGATGTTTTTGAGGGGTTGAGCGATTTAATTGTGACATCTCAAGAACTTTTCAAAGATGATGTTTCTAAAACTGTCTCTTCTGTAATCGAGGCGACATCTTCTTTTCAACAAATGTCAACTCCTCCTACTCAAGTTATCACTACCTCTATTCCACAGAGTGGTTTGTAACTCGATGCGCGTAGTTTACACGTCACACGACACTTTGGATTTCTCATCACTTCTATGCACTTATCTTCTTGTACTTTAAAGATTTCTAAAGCTTATTATTTTAATTCCAGATTCTCCTATGGGGCGCAGCGGCTCGTATTATGATGATTTCCAGCGCTACGGGAGGCGTAGCCAGTATGATTACAGGCGTTACCTTCCTTCTTACAGAGAGTCGGATGAAGAGAGGGCCATCAGGAAAGCCGATGAGAGACGAGCATATGAAGAACGTTGCCGAAGGGAACAAGAAAGACATGATCTTCCCCACAGAGATGATGATACCCAAAAGAGAAAATCTCATGATGAGAGAGGAACGAGTCACATAGACGATTCTTCTAGCAAGCGGGCTAGACTTACTGAAGAAACAACTCCTTCAGCTTCTAAACATGTCCCTGCTCAATCTCCTGCTCCCGTTCGCTCCGACATTCAAGCAATCATCAACCGGCCCGCATACCAAGTCGGGCAAGGTCCTCCCACTCTTCAAAGTCGATTTCCTCAGTGGTGCCTGAGAGGGGTTCGATTTGATCTCGACTTGGTTCCTCTCGACAAACCGGCTATGCTGCAAAATCTTGATACTGTCAGGACCGATATCGAAAGAATGTCGAACTGGCAAAAACTCGTCGACGAACTTCAGAGGGTTAACCGAGCCAATCTCGAGGCCATGCTAACAATGGAGAATGATAAGGCTGAGTGGCAGAAGACTCTCGAACAGCATGACGCCGAAATGAGAAGTATTGCTTCCTACAATGAAAAGCTGGAAGCGGAAGTAGAAAAACTTAAAGAAGAATTAGCTACTTCATCTACTTTCCATTCTCAAAAGGAGAGCATGCTTCAGCAACAAGTACGAGATGCGCATGCCAGTCAAAGAGCAGTCGAAGATAAGCTTGCATACAAGGAAAAGGTCATAGAAGAATATCGTGCTGAAACTATACAACTGCGAGAACAGACCGGCTCTCAAAGCTTGGAGATAGAGTTGTTAAAAACTCGACTTGCTATGGCCGAAAAGGAGCGCGACGAGGCTGTTGCTGGTAAACTTGCGGCCGAAGAGGCTCATCAAGCAACCAAAGCTGACATTAGCTCCACATTATTCGATTTTTATCTGCACAGCATTTTGGGACGTGGCAGCCTTGCCTTTCTAGGCCCCAAGTATGAAATCACACTGGCTGAAGTTTGGGAGGCAGCACTTGATATGCTCGGTGGTAAAGGTGCTGGATATGCTGAGTCAGCCCTTGAAGAGCATTATCTTGATGATGAAGCCCGTGCCGCTCTTGCCAAGGGAAAGGAGCATCTTGCCAGAGCGGGGGCCGGGATGGCGGAAGAGGAGCGTTCTGAAAAAGAAGTACCGCCTACTACCTCTGAACGTCCTCTAGTTTCTCCCGAGGTGGACATTACAGGCTCTAGTGCTCATTCACCGCCTCCTACAAGAACCGGGGTAATTACCCCTACTGATGAAGAGGCTTTGGAGGACATTGGGGCTCAGAATTATGAGATTGAACTGACGAAGCAAACATCTTCAGGTAATTTCGACATTGGTCCGATTCAGGTGGATTACCTGCTTATTCCTCAAAAATTTGATGAGCTTCTCGATTACCTCTTGAATCTCGATGAACCCATATCTCCCTTCTTTCGGGAAGATACTAACATTTTCAATTTTTCTTCTTCTGCAGTTGAAACAACAAGTGCCGTGCAGACTTCGCCTTCTCTGGTTATTCCTCCTCCATCTCTTCAGGTGACTCCTCCTTCTGCTTCACAACCTGGGTCACAAGAGGAGAAAATTGAGGCTCTTCATGGCTTGGATGACCCTATTGCTTCGCAGGAGCAAAAAGATGAGGGACTCGAAGGAGGCGAGATCTCTCCGGAGCGGACTCCTTCTGACGACGTAGTTTTGTCCACTCTCGTTACTCCGGGGAGTGAGTCTTCTTCGAAGAGAAGAAAGAAGCATGGGACATCGAAGAGGAGGGGGAAGAAAATTATCACCACTGAAGAGGAACCGGAAATTGCACCAGTTGCACCTCCCTCCCCTTCTTCCCTTATGCCTTCAGACCAACCTGAAAGACCTGAAAAGCTAACCACTCGGCCGGGTAAAGGGTCTAAAGGCGGCAAGAAGAAATGAAGAGTTGAGCTTTTTGATTCCTTTTTTGTGTAATGGTCGGATGTTGTGCAGGCACCGGCCCCTGCTTTTTATTTTGAAACCTGTATCTGCAATATCTGCAATTGAATAAAATGATTCTTTATTTGTACAGACTTTCGTTTGAATTTGAGAATGCATTTATTATTCATTTTTGCACAAGTTTATTTATACGATGTTGCGGTGAGCTTGTGGTATGTTGTTTGAGCGTACTTTACCGACATAGTTATACCGCTTTGTATGTAACTATACCATGTTGCCCCTATACCATGAGCTTACTGCAATATCGTATACTTTGAGGAGACTTGCACTCTCGTTTTCTAAAGAATAATTACTTCATTCTTGAAGAGAATTTTCGTAGAGTGCAACTTCCTTCATATAAGTTTCTACGCTTTGTCCTTCGAAGAAATCACTTTTTCCTTTTGCGTATGTATATATTTTGCCAAGTGAATTCTTCTATGTGGTAAAGCGGACCTCTGAATGTACTTTAACTTTCTTCCCCCTTCTTTTTTTTTAGAATAGGTAAAGTCATCAAGTACGCTCTTGATGAGGATTTTTCTCTTTCTTCTTTTTTAATAAAAATTTGTGCCTCTAAGGAGAGATTTTTTCACATTTCAACACTTGGAAGTTTTATTTCAATCTCGGTGAAACGTGGGCTTCTGAAGAGGTCTTTCTTTTTAATTGTGTCCGCGGGAGGGGGTTGTACCTCTGAGGAGGGATCTCTCACGTTTCAACACTTGGAAGTTTTATTTCAATCTTGGTGAAACGTGTACCTCCAAAGAGTTGTGCCTTCGAGGAAAGCCTTCTCACGTTTCGACACTTGGAAGTTTTATTTCAACCTCGGTGAAACATGGGCTTCCAGGAAGGTCTTTATCTTGTTTTGCATTTCAACTTTGGTGAAGTGAAATTCCGAAGAGAGGTTGTTACACTTCAACTCCTGGTGAAATGGGCCTCCGAAGAGGGCTTTTATTTTGTTTGCATTTCAACTTTGGTGAAGTGAAATCCCGAAGGGCGGTCATGACACTTCAACTCCTGGTGAAATGGGCCTCCGAAGAGGGCTTTTATTTTGTTTGCATTTCAACTCTGGTGAAGTGTAATTCCGAAGAGCGGTCATAACACTTCAACTCCTGGTGAAATGGGCCTCCGAAGAGGGCTTTTATTTTGTTTGCATTTCAACTCTGGTGAAGTGTAATTCCGAAGAGCGGTCATAACACTTCAACTCCTGGTGAAATGGGCCTCCGAAGAGGGCTTTTATTTTGTTTGCATTTCAACTCTGGTGAAGTGTAATTCCGAAGAGCGGTCATAACACTTCAACTCCTGGTGAAATGGGCCTCCGAAGAGGGCTTTTATTTTGTTTGCATTTCAACTCTGGTGAAGTGTAAATCCGAAGAGCGGTCATAACACTTCAACTCCTGGTGAAATGGGCCTCCGAAGAGGGCTTTTATTTTGTCTGCATTTCAACTCTGGCGAAGTGAAATTCCGAAGAGCGGTCATAACACTTCAACTCCTGGTGAAATGTGCCTCAGAGAGGGTTTTCATCGCCTGGAAGTTACTCTCTCATGGTTGGAGGGTCATGACTCCTCCAATCTTTTTTGTTGAGTAGAGAACTTTCTTTTTTGTGGCGTATGACCCATTAGAGGTCTTTATCCTCCGAAGAGTCGTGCCTCCGAAGAGGACTTGTGCTGCCGATGATAGCTTTGGTTGTTCCTCTGTTCACTTGCTTATGCCTTTTCAATGATCGTCTGCCCCCCTTTTTTTTTTCTTTTTTTTTCTTTTTTTCTTTTTTTTTTACAAGTAACTTGTTTAATCCAAGGAAGTGTGCTTCATTGTCAGGCAATTTCGTGAGAACGAGCACTAGCTTTTTAATTGGATGTTTGTTTGTTCAAACGATCTCAATTTATTAGCAAAGACCCGTTTCTGTCGAAATCATAGGCTGTTCAATTGAAGTACTTCCTATCTAGGATTTGAATTCGGGGCTCTTGTGACTTGAAATTTGGCGAGAATCACTTGGTCTTTTTATGTGCAAGTTTAACTTCCATTGTCTGCAAAAATTCAAATCGACATTTCAGCAATACATTCTATGTACCTTTTATATCGAGAATAAAGCAAACATGTAATAATAATAAGGAACACAAGATTTATAGTGGTTCGGCCATGAAATTGGGCCTACATCCACTTTATATTCTTTCATTATTTACTTGCATCAGTTTTACGAATGCTTTCAATTACAAGAATCATACATTCATAATTCTTTTTACAATGTTTCAACAAAATTTTCAAGTAAAGTATGGACGCAAATGGTTGCTGTTCCATGCCCTTGGAATTTGATCTCCATCAACAGTGGTGAGTTTGAATGTGCCGTCAAGAAGCTTCTGACCTATTACATACGGTCTTTCCCAATTTGGCCCAAACACACCTGTCGCTGTCATAATTCTCTTCAGGACTAGGTCTCCAATCTCAAAGCTGCATTGGCGAACTTTGGAATTAAAATGTCTGGCTATTCTTTGCTGATGAGCTGCAATTCTGAGATTGGCCTCATCTCTTTTTTCATCAAGGAAATCTAGCGCTTCAAGCTGTAGCCTTTCATTTTCTGCTTGGTTGAAATGGATCCTTCTGTGTGAAGGAACCTCTGTTTCTATCGGGATCATTGCTTCCGACCCGTATGCTAATGAGAAAGGAGTGTGCCCAGTCGCAGTTTTGTGAGTGGTTCTGTATGCCCATAGTGCAAGTGGTAGCTTATCGACCCAACCACCTTTTGCTCTTTCGAGTTGCTTTTTGATGGTTGATTTGATGATCTTGTTTACTGCTTCCACTTGCCCGTTTGCCTGCGGATGAGCAACTACTGAAAAGCTTTTCTGGATTTTGAATCGCCTGCAAAAATCTTGGAATTCCTCGCTTTCAAACTGAGTACCATTGTCTGTGATTATTTTCTGAGGCACACCATACCTGCAAATGATATTCTTGGTCACGAAACTTATCATCTTCTTAGAGGTGATAGTAGCCAAAGGTTCAGCTTCAGCCCATTTCGTAAAATAATCAACTGCAACAATAGCATATCTAATCCCTGATTTGGCAGTCGGTAGCGGCCCAATGAGATCCATTCCCCAAATTGCAAATGGCCATGGACTGACCATTTGTGTGAGTTCAGTTGAAGGTGCTCTAGAAATTTTGGCAAATCTTTGGCATTTGTCACACTTTCGGGAATAGCTTGCAGCATCATGATTAATTTCTGGCCAAAAATATCCGTATCGGAGAATTTTCTTTGCTAATGTTTGACCACCTGAATGATCACCACATTCTCCTCCATGCACCTCAGCTAGGATTGTTTTGGACTCTTCCCGGGATACACATCGAAGCAATGGCATTGAGAATCCCCGTCTGTATAATCGGCCATCCTGAATTACATAGCGAGAGGCTTTCCTTAGTATCTTTCGTCTTTCTATCGAATTTTCTGGCAGAGAACCTCTGAGTAGGTAGTCCAGTATTGGAGTCATCCATGACTCTTGTTCTTGAGATACATTCATAATCCAGTCAATATCCATCTCGTCTATACTTGGTGCTGAAAGGACTTCTACAGGGACCAATCCCAATAGTTGAGCTTCACCAGAACTTGAATACTTTGCGAGGGAATCTGCCTTCATATTCTCTTCCCGAGGAATGTGGCTTATTGAATAGTGATCGAGCTCACACAGAAGTTCCCAAGCCTTCGACAAGTAAGCGGGCAGGTTTCCCCCTTTCGTTTGAAATTCCTTCTTGACTTGACATACAATAAGCTGAGAATCGCTAAAGATCTGTAATGCTCGTATGTTTAGTTCTTTAGCGATTTTCAGTCCTGCGATAAGAGCTTCATATTCGGCTTCATTGTTTGTTGAAGGAAATTCCAATCTTAGTGCATAGCATAATGACCGACCTTCAGGAGTCTCAAGTACGACTCCGGCTCCAGAACAGTAATCATTTCTTGCACCATCGACATATAACCTCCACTGGATAGGGGAATTGTCGAACGTTTCTTCCTCACTATTTCCTTTATCTATAAACTCTGCAATGAAATCTGCTAAAGCTTGTCCATTGACCGCTTTCCGGGGATGATAAGTGATGTCATACTGACTGAGTTCAATATTCCACTTTAGAAGACGACCCGAAGTTTCAGGGCGAAACAGGACTTGCTTTAAAGGTTGATCAGTGAGGACTCTGATAGGATGAGCTTGAAAATATTGCCTCAACTTCCTAGACGCAATTAGTAAGCAATAGGCGAGTTTTTCCAACTTAGAGTAATTCATCTCTGCCCCAGTGAGTCTTTTGCTGATATAGTAAACTGGATGTTGAATCCTTTTGTCTTCCCGTATCAGCGCTGCACTTAAAGCGTGTGATGATACTGCCAAGTATATAAGAAGATCCTCGCCATCGCCAGGCCTAGAAAGTATTGGAGGCGTCTCCATATGGCGAATCAACTCATCAAAGGCTTTTTGGCATTCGGGAGTCCAATTGAAGTTTTTCTTTCCTTTCTTTAGGGCGTCAAAGAATGGGATACATTTATCTGTGGCTTTGGAAATGAACCGACTTAAGGAGGCAACTTTTCCATTGAGACTTTGCAATTCCTTCTTTGTTCTAGGAGCTTTGACTTCTTTCAAGGCAGTAATTTGAGCTGGACTAGCCTCAATGCCCCTAGCGCTGACGATAAACCCTAAGAATTTTCCGGACTCGACCCCAAACGTGCATTTCAGAGGGTTAAGCTTCATTCTGTATTTCCGGAGGACTGCGAACATTTCTACCAAGTGTTCAATGTGATCCGCTTCTTCCTTAGACTTTACTAACATGTCATCAACGTAGACTTCCATAGTTTTGCCCAATTGCGGTTTGAACATAGCATTAACAAGTCTTTGGTAGGTTGCCCCTGCATTCTTCAAACCGAAGGGCATAACTCTGTAGCAATAAAGACCAACATCGGTGATAAAGCTCGTGTCCTCCTGATCCGGTTCATGCATCATGATCTGGTTATATCCGGAGTAGGCATCCATGAAAGATAACAATTCATGTCCCGCTGTTCCATCTACCAGTTGATCGATCCTGGGTAAAGGAAAGCAATCTTTGGGGCAGGCCTTGTTCAGATCTGAAAAATCGATGCACACTCTCCATTTTCCATTAGCTTTCTTAACCAACACAGGATTTGAAACCCAGTTCGGATATGTAGATTCTCTGATGAAGTTATTTTCCATGAGTCGATCAATTTCCTCTTTTAATGCTGCTGACCTTTCTGGACCTTGGGTTCTTCTTTTCTGTTTTACTGGTGTAAACTTTGGGTCAATATTCAGAGCGTGTACTGCAACTTCTGGAGATATTCCACACATATCAGCATGAGTCCAAGCGAAGACATCCAGATTTGCTTTCAGGAATGATATCAAGATATTCTGAATTGACACATTAAGTTGTGAACCCACATTCAACACCTTATTTGGGTCCTTCGGGTCAACAGGTACCGGTACCGTCATTTCAACCGGCACTACTCTATTCTCCCCTGCACTGGCTTTTCTGGGATCCATCTCTTTCCGTGCCCCGCTATGCTCGCCAGTGCAGGGTCCGCCCCGTAATTGCTACAAGGCTGGCTCTTTGATGCGGACCGGAGTGGCCGCATCCTTTCCCATTTCCCTCTTTCTTGACTCTCGCAACTCTGTCAAATAGCACTCTCGTGCAGCATTTTGAGCCCCTTTTATAACTCCTACTCCATTGTCTGTAGGGAATTTAATAGTGAGGCACCACGGGGCTAGAATAGCTTTGAATGCTGCGAGCGTTGGACGGCCAAGGAAAGCATTATAAGCAGAAAATTCATCGACAATCACAAATGTTTGCTTGCGGACCACTTTCCTTTCTCCTTCCCCAAGTTCTACTAGCAGATCGATGGTTCCTATTGGTTGCTTTGGCTCCCCGGTGAAGCCAGCGATCTTCTGCGATGAGGCTTGTACATCGACCATAGGGATTTTCATTTGGTCGAACGTCTTCTTGAAGAGGATATTACATGATGCTCCGCAGTCAATGAGAACTCTTCTGACAATGGCCGGTCCAATACCAGCAGAGATGACCAAGGGATCTAGGGTAGGAGCTTCGATACCTGAGGAATCTCTGGCTCTGAAAATAATATCATCACTGAAAGTTTTCTATTGTTTCAGGGGCGTAGTGTCTTCTAAAACAAAGACGTCTTCTTCGGCTGGAACATATTTCAAAGCTCTGGCATATCTCTCCATCTCTCCCCAGCTCTTGCCAGTTGGGTGAGGACCTCCTGTAATGACATTGATAATGGGCCTTCCAGATTCATGCCCCGTAGCTTTCTCACCTATCCTAGGCTGATGAACAGGAGCCTGTTGCCCCTGACTTGACGATGCAGGATTGTTGCTATTCTTTTTCACAAATTGCTGCAGCTTGTTTTCTCTTAGCAATTCTTCAATCAGATTTTTCAACTGGCGGCATTCATCAGTCTCATGACCGGGTTGATTATGGAAGCGGCAGAACTTCCCACTTTGTATAGCCTTTTTTCCGGTCCTCAAAGGGATAGGTTTAGGGAGGTCAACAGAATCTTTAATGGCAAGGAAGATATGCTCCGGCGTGTCTGATAAAGGAGTATACTCTGATGGCTTGAAGGATCGGGGCTTCTTCAGATTACTCTGTTTCTTCCCATTGTTATTTTCCCTTTTTTGCCCTACAGATTCAATCTTGCGTGGTGCAACAGTGTTATCTTCAGCTTTTTCTGACACTGCCTTCACCGGTATAGGACGGCTTTCCAGGCGTATGAATTCGTCTGCCTTTTTGTAGAACTTTTCGAGGGAGGTTGGCTCCTTCATGTTTAACCATTTTCCAAATTCGCTCGACTTATCAATAGCCCTCATCAGATAAGTCAATATCATTCGCGGTTCAGCATTGTCCACCTCTGCCAGCGCTATATTAAAGCGGTTCAAGAAAGATCTGATAGATTCACCAGGATTCTGTTCTATACTTGACAATGACATGATGTCTTTGGCCTTTGAAGCATATAGTCTAAACTGTTCCTTGAACTTTCGGGTCAAGTCTGAAAACTGATCAATAGATCGGACTGGCAACTTGGTGAACCACAGTAGAGCCACACCTTCAAGGTATACGGGGAAATATCGGCACTTTATCTCGTCTGAGGCCCTGGCACCTGTCATGTGCCAATCATATTTATACAAGAATTCATTCGGATCACTTGTCCCTTTGTAAGCTGGGATAGTTGGAGGGACAAACTTCCTTGGAAACTCCGCCTTTAAGATTTTCTCAGTAAATGGAGTTTTACTTGGGGCGAAACCCCATTCTTTCTCATCTTCAACCCTTTGCATACTTTCTCTCATGATTTGCCGGACCATTCCAGAAAGATACTCCTCATCATGTCGAGTTCCAGATCCACCAACCTCAGGAAGCGTTTGCTCAAAGGGACTGGCAGCCCTTTCTGGAGCATTCCTCTCATTAGCATCATGAATGTTGCCAGTATAATTCCTTCCATTACCAGCCGGTTGATTATTTGCCCCGAGCAAATCATTCAACTTATTCAGAATTAGAGCATTTTGGGCACTCTGAGCTTCTAATTGTGCATTCTGGGCGTTTATCTGCTGGTTCAGTCCTAATATTACAGCATCCAACTCTGCTTTCGTAACCCCAGCAGACGGAATGGGTTGATTAGGTATAGGGGAAGCGGAGGTTCCCTCTTGAATATTCCCAGATCTGACAGATCTACTCTTCCTTCCAGGAGCCATTATCTCGGATAGACTTCTGGTTTTCAGGGAAATTCTCTCTACAAACCTCTGTGAAGCAATGATGATAACTTGCCTGAGTTCAATTCTCAGTGAAAGCACCAAAAATGTTAACGCTTGAATTTGAACGCTAACACCCCAATGTATGAGTTGTAATTGTGAAAGCACCACCCGACGACTCGGGAACAGATTACAAGCAGATAATAGTAGAAAAGCGGTAAACAACAACAATTTTATAGTGGTTCGGCTTTAGGGTATAGCCTACGTCCACTTTAAGTACTTTTATTAATAATCTCGTTACAAGCTGATACAATTCTTCCCAAATACAATACACTTTGAATTACAAGATACTTAGAACAAGTAGCTTAAACTTCGATGGAGATGAGAGTTTTCGAATCCATGTTGGATGTATGTGATCTCTTCTTGAAGTTGTTTGTAGCGTTCTTAATATCTTGAGAGCTTCAAGTGTTGGATTGGATTAGTTTGGAATGCAGCAGAGTAACGGTGTTCGAAGGAAATCAGCCAAAAAGTCCTTTTTCAGTTGGAATTAGGGGTGTATTTATAGGCTTTGCTCGGACTTAGGTCGTAGGTCGTGACCGACCTAAGTAAGGTCGTAGGTCGTCTCCGACCTATGAAGCTCCGGTTTTCCTTTTTCATGAGTAGGCGCATGCTTTTTTCAACAAGTTCTAGGTCGTGCGCGACCTAACACTCAGCGGCATAGTAGAGGCGGCCTCTTTATTTACGTGTTTAGGTCGTTAGCGACCTACCCTAGGTCGTGAGTACTTTCCTGTGGCCATAGCTGATTTAGGTCGCTGAATCCCTTAGGTCGCGAAACTTCATAGGTCGGTGGACAGTTAGGTCGCATAAAGTCTTTAGGTTGCTTGCTTGCTTATCTGGTTAGGTCGTGAAGCTGGGTAGGTCGCGGCCTCCTTTAGGTCGCAGCTCTCTGTTAGGTCGCAAAGCTTGATAGGTCGCTCCATATCTTCAGGAATTAGGTCGCTACTCCCCATAGGTCGTAGGTCGTGACAATGCTTAAGTCTTTAGGTCGCGCTGCTTCGTGGAGTTAGGTCGCTAATACAATTATGTCGTTAGGTCGTTGAGACCATTAAGTCGTCAAGTACTCTTAGGTCGTTGGGCTGCTGAGTTATAGGTCGCGGAGTTTTAGGTCGTGGTAGAAATAGGAGTTAACAAATGATATTTGAGTTTAGATGATGATGTTTATATTTTTTTTCTTCTTTCTCTGGTTTGCTTAAGTTTTCTTACTGAATAAATTACAATAGGATGCATACCTAAATATATATAAATAGACAGTTTGTACAGATTTTTTTTTCTTGCTTTGTTTGACTAAAAGATATTTTTTTCAATTGTTTACTGATATAATTTGATCCTATCTCGGCTGAGAAGATCTCAAGACATGCTGAGGAGATGTCTTTGTGCATGGGTACTAAATGCAAGTGTCTTTGTTTACAACCCATGCTGTTGAATCATGTATGCACAGCTCTTTTTGCTTTATACACAATGGTTTTGTTATTTCTTTGTTTTTGTTCTTTACATAAGTACATGACAACCTTGTTTATTTAAGTATTTATATTTATATTTATTGTTATTACTCTATAGTTTTATTATTAACATAAATGCCTAAATTTGGTTTCTATTTATAATTTAATTTCAAAACATTAAATTTATATCTTCTTATTTGTATACATCTATTTATATTGATAGAATTTAGTTTTATTTTAACATTTTATTTATAATTCAATTCAACTGAAAATATTCATTTTGAGTTTCAAATGAAATCCAAAAACAAATAAGTATAAATTTCTTATTAAATTTGAAAATTTCAAATAAATCCATAATTTAATCCAAAAATTCAATTAAATTATAAATTTAAATTTGTCATTAAATCTGAGATCGTTACAGACTTCCCCCCTTAAAAGGAATTTCGCCCTCGAAATTCGCCAGAGAGAGATAACAAAGATAAATGGAAGATAGAGAAATATGTTTACAAATCAAACTATATATTTATTCTGCATTTGGCTTACCAAATCAGAATATCAACAATAGATATGAGAACAAACTCCATCCACTACGAAACAATTGGGTTATTTGATCTACAAGTATACATGGGTATTGGTTAGTTCGAAGGGATAACTAACCGTTCGTAGAATATATCGAAACCCAATGAAATAGATAGAAATAGATTCGATTACGATTTCAGATTCAAGATCCAATTCGTTTACGAATTTCTGAGAAACACGACTAAGGATAGTTCTAGTGTCGAACAAATTTCGAACAATTTAATCGTAACCGAAAAAGTTACCTTATAAAATTCATTTCCTTAATCAGATGTTGAGGTTGAAGAATAATCTCTGGTTGCATACCCTCTCCTTACTAAAGTTTGCTTCTTTGCTGGACAATTTTTGATCCTATGTCCTGGCTTGCGGCATTTATAGCATCCCGTAGATTCCTGATCTGGCCTCATAAATGGCTCTCTCATTCCTGGCTTCCGATCATTCTTGCATTTATCCGAGTAGTGACCTTTCTCCAAACAATTGAGACAAGTAACATCCTTCTTTTTCTTCGGTATACTTTTCTTTCCTTTATTTTTCCTCGATTTCTTTCCGCCAAACTTCCTTTTTCTCCAATTCAGATTACTTGCATCTCCATTCTCCTCCGGATCTTTTTGCTTTTCCAGAGTATCGTATCTATAGCCCATATCAATTAATTCAGAAAAAGATTCCTTGACGTGAGTAGTCATCCGTTCCTGAAACTCCTTGTTCATTCCCCGAATAAACTTTTCATTCTTCTTTAACGGTGTATTCACCAATTCTGGACCAAATCGAGATAATTCAATAAATTTGTTCAAGTACTCCTCAAACGATAAATTCCCTTGCTCTAAATCCATAAATTCCTGGTACACTCTAGAGATACCAGCAGACGATATATATCGCTGCTCAAACACTTCCTTGAAACGACTCCAAGTAAATTCATCTGCCAACTCATCCACGGTAACAGTTTCCCACCAAACTAAAGCATCTTCCTGGAGTTGCCATGAAGCTATCAATCGCATTTGATCATTTTCTAATTTTAGTCCTTTGAAAATCTTTTCACACGATTGAATCCAGGCGTGTGCTTCAATAACGGTTTCTTTGCCTGTGAATGGCTTTCCACCAAGTCTAGAAAACTTTTGATATAAATCAGCCAAATTCAATTGAGATTGAATAGGAATATCTGTCGTTGCAGGGTTTTGACCAGCTAAAGTAGTACTTTCATGTCTCCTATTGCGTCCTCTTCTTCCACTCATTCTTACTATCTGTAAATAGTAAGAAATCCGATTTAGGCATTCGGAAAAAATATCTCAGAGAATAACAACAGATAAAGAAAATAGATTAAGAAATTTGGGTTTGGTTCCACTGGTTGTACTCATTCTAGGGTATACTTCACCCTATCTCTAATGAGCCATCTACCCGTAGCTAAAGTTCTTACTCAACCTTCAGCTCTGATACCAATCTGTCACGACCCGAACTCGATGTCCAACAAACAACATCAAATTCGTTTCGCGGGAGCTTGCAACACCATTAAATGATAAATAACACAGCGGAAATAAAAGATGATATCACTGATATAACATGAATACAATATCCGATACATCAATTTGATACAATGATAATCATCAACATCAGAGAATATACAAAACAAAATACAGCGGGACACGATACAATATGAAATAAGTCTTCTCAGAATATAATACTGCAACTCTGATCCAAAAAGTTCCAAAGACAAAGCTCCAAAACTCCTAGCTCGTTTCACCATCAAGATTCCACCAAGCTAAGCAAGTCTCATCCATATCCAAAGAAACTGAACTAGCTCCAGATGATCTACTGAACCTAATTATCTGAAAAACCAAACTCTAGACTGCCCGTGTAGAAAAAATTTTGAGCACCCAGAGTTTAGGAAAGAACAATAAACTCTGGATCAGTCAAGGGACTGGTGTGAGCAAACAAAAACCGTTTATCTTTAAAACAATCAAAGATTTAAACTTTTATAATCGCAATGCTTTTGAAATGAGACTACCATAAGGCCTCCCGCACACACACACAATGCAAACAGAGAATCGGAGGAGATTTCTCCTTATGATAGTCAAAGATGCTTGATACGCATTAAAAAAATATTTGATATTATTACTAGTGCATAGTGTATGAAAAATCATTTCGAAAGTAAAGATATAAATCTTAGCCAGCATAGACATTTCGAACTATGCCTACTATAGCTACCATGTTCAATAGCGGGTTACCGCCATATTCCATGGCAGGTTATACAACTAAAACCGCACAAGGCTCGTATTTGAAGAATGGATTTTCCAACAAATGGTCAGGCCAAGGAACTTCCCATTGCCACATGGAAACGCCTCTGGAAGGACGCCCCGAGAACCAAACCGTTCTCTGCTAAACAAGGCCGGGAACCCCTTTTCCCAAGAGATATTACAAACCCTCAGATATGCCACCCCCGGTCCTTTGGGACCTTTAAACGAGAGCTCTCTAACCAACATCACACCATAATAATAAGTGTTTCAACATGAGTAAATATCTGGGCTCCATACCATGATACTATCCTTTTCCAGAAGGAATGGTCATACCCTAGGGACGCTATCCCTGAAAACCTTGCCGCACAATTCCTGTTTCGACCATTACCGGTTTGTGAGGCTCAACGAAGTCTCGTCCATAAAAACACACTTTATACAAAAGTCGTGCTTTGGGTCAACAAATGATCATAAAAATGATCACAAAGATAGACGATCAAACAAATGATCCTATCACAAATAATCAACACAATGATCATTTCACAGCAACACTCAGCATGTCACATTACCAAATTGGGAATATATCGCTGATAACCTTCAACTGCATAACCTCTGAGCTCGTACGTCTCAGAGAAGGGTGTTAAGCTAAAAGAATAAATTCTCCGCCACCAACAGAAATATATTTGAAAGAAATCGGCTTTATATCTCAAATTGTAATGTCAGACATACTATCCATACAAGTCTGTTCCGGGCTCGAACAGAACCGAATGCACTTACAAAGAAGTCCTTGCAATCCGGATATCCACAATCCTGATCGGATTCCCCATCACATATGGAGAACTCTATACCGGAGCAACTCGGTGCAGAGTCAATCGACAGGTCATCCCATCACTCTCGCAAATACCCGGTCTTCAACACCGGTCTTCAAATGCTATCCATAACGACATACCACATATTCGGAATGGGTTATACGACCCAAAGGTCCTTTCCCGGCTAACCCGAATGGTGAGCGCAAAATTTAAAACATATGGATATGGGATTTCGATTAAGTCACAACTTAATAATTCCAAAGTTTCTTTCAAATGGTTTAAACCAATTACCATTTCAAATCTTGCAAAAAAAAAATTATTTCACAAAGTTCACTCAGTTTCACAAAGATTCATTTACGGATTTCAAAACCATTTCCGTTTCAATTTGATTAACTCGTTTAAATCTTTAAATCAAAGATTTATCTCATATCTTTCAAAACTTATTTCCAAAGATTCATTCATAACTTGGAAAATCATTTTCGATTCAAACTTGAAATCTCTTTAATATTAATTGGAAGTTCATTACTCATATGAAAGCTTTTTATCACTTAGAAACAATAGTTTTATTTTGGAAAAACCCCAATTCCATTTATACAAGTTACAATCTTTAATTCGGATTTTCAAATCAATGCTTAAAAATGGTTTAAACCCGTATAACTTGTAAAAATGCTTTTTAAATCATAAATACTGAATATAGAATTCAATTTCAGATTTCTTTTGAATTTCAATCTAAATCCGATTATTTAAATTCCAAATCTTTATTAGTTATTCAAAAATAACTTTTATTCTTAAAACAGCTTTTCAAAAGCTTTTCCACATTAAAACTTAATTTATTACCAAAAATATTTGAATTAAAAATTCAAATTCAAACTTATTTAAAAATCTGTGACTTAACCGATTTCCTCGTGAAATCCATATTTGTGTGTGTATAGTGTGGTCCAAGGATTTTACACAATAGTGCACAACATCAATCATCACAAATATATCAATATCGATAAGCGGTATAACCAATAACACTTATCTTCCTTCACAGTTCCACAGATAAAATAAATTTATCAATCACGAAGATTCATCATTACAATTCGATGTGGGTTTCGGATAACCAACTGGAATCTGATTCCCTGTCGCATCGAAATTCAAATGTCGTATACAGGTCAAGGGTTTACAGAATAAAATTACCAATCATAATCCAGCACAGGGTAAATCAAATCTCACACATCACAATTTCAAAACAGAAATATCAATTCATTTTACAACAAATCAGAGATCCTACATAATCCATAAGTAATCATCCTTAATTCTTATTGTGATAAATTCAATTAAAAATAATTTCTTGGGAATTAATTACTTAGCCCTGTATAATCAATCATTAATTCATTATCAATTAATTACATACTTCATTTCAAATTAGTTAATTAACCAATAAATTCTTAATCAATCATTATGTCTTAGTTACTTAATTCCTTTATTCACTCTATAAATTAATTTCTTCATAATCGATTTATTTAACCTTGATTAACTATTCTTTAACCATAAATTAATAACTTTAATTATTAATTTATTTGCCATTAACTACTTAGTTAATCAATTATTAGTTCTTAATTAAATTCCTTAATTAATTAACTTGAGTAGTTAATAACAATTTACTTATCACTTAAACATAAATTAATTCAAACTCTAATTGTAATTAAAATGAAATTATTCTTATTACTTTCTAAAATAATTACTTAATATTAATTATTCACTAATTAACAATTTCAAAGAAATGTTCTTTAAAACTTTGAAAATCAATTTAATATTAACTACAACTTTAAATGTTAATCAATTTCATACTTAACTTAATTACTTTATTAAAAATAATAACTAGATGTTAGAAACTTTGTTGAAGCATTAACTAAAATAATGAAAACTTGTTTAAATTCTTTGACTTTAACTGTTGAAATCTTCATTAGTTACGGTGTTTAAAACTTGTAAAAGACAAGTTATTCAACTTTACACCTTTACAACATAATATTTCAGTTTGACAAAACCCCGAGATTACCCAGTTTTTTTCTCGAGTAAACACTCGAGATTCCCCTGCATTTCCCGAAGCAACTCTCTCCCTAACATAAACTTCTTCTTCCTTTTTTTTTCCAGTTTATCAAGTTTTAAACTTAAGTTAGATCTGAACAACAGAAAATCCCCAGGCACGACGTCAATGTCGTGCACGTGCACGAGACCCTCCGCCACCTCCGGTCGAGTCGCCACCTACCACCAAGTCGCCGTTGGCCTACGCGATCACTTCCACTCTCTAGAAACCCATTATCACATAAAAATCAAAATCGAACCTTTCTGTTCAACCCTGAACCCAAACCATCATCTGAAATATACCTCAAATCATCTTCCCCGACCACCGTTGATCACGCAACACCCATTGGAGCTTCGTCAACCACCCCTGATTCAATTCACCCGGGTCTCGATCAACTCGATGCGTCCATGGTGATAAAATCACCTCATTCACAGACACGAAAAAAAATTCGAATATAACCCTAAATCGAATATGACACCTCAATTTACTCAATAGAAAATTTTTCAACAATTTTCCCAAACTCGACGATGATCAAACCTGCTTCGACCAAAATCTTAGCATTCAATATTGATTCGATCAAGAGAAAATGATCAAAGTACTGATTTCATTTAAATTCAAACTATCCTTGAAATACTCAACTAAAAATCATCACTATTGTTTTAAAAATCCTAATTTCGTATGTTTATTCAAAATATGAAATCGAATCAATGATTTAAAATAGTTGAAATTATCACAAATTTTTGTTTTTGCTGTAAAACCAAGTTTACAGGGTCGAACACTTCATGATCAAGCTTAAACAAAATTTTAAACTGTGAGTTAAATTTTAAACAACTTACTTTGTTTAAGAATTCCAATCCTAACATGTTTGTATGAAGTTTCATTTGTTTTCTTTCTAACTTACTTTACTCTGAGAACCAAAGGTATAGAATGACAAATTATATATAGAATCTACTGCAAACAGAATATACACAGAGCATTTAATTTAAACTATAGCAAGCATATATTCTTAAAAAAAACAAATACACAGGTTAAATTTTAAAACCAGTTTGTTTACTCATATGTAAAAACAAAGAAGTCAAATAAAAGAAAGAAAGCTTGCTCACCTTGAAAAGTTTTGAAAAACAGAGAGTTGTTGCTTTTGAAAACTGCAGTATTGATTTTTTTTCCTTTTTCTATTTGCAGTTTGATTTTTTTTTTCTCTTCTTTTCGCCCTGTTTGCTTTTGTTGAATGATATTTGAGTTCAGATGATGATGTTTATATTTTTTTTCTTCTTTCTCTGGTTTGCTTAAGTTTTCTTACTGAATAAATTACAATAGGATGCATACCTAAATATATATAAATAGACAGTTTGTACAGATTTTTTTTTCTTGCTTTGTTTGACTAAAAGATATTTTTTTCAATTGTTTACTGATATAATTTGATCCTATCTCGGCTGAGAAGATCTCAAGACATGCTGAGGAGATGTCTTTGTGCATGGGTACTAAATGCAAGTGTCTTTGTTTATAACCCATGCTGTTGAATCATGTATGCACAGTTCTTTTTGCTTTATACACAATGGTTTTGTTATTTCTTTGTTTTTGTTCTTTACATAAGTACATGACAGCCTTGTTTATTTAAGTATTTATATTTATATTTATTGTTATTATTCTATAGTTTTATTATTAACATAAATGCCTAAATTTGGTTTCTATTTATAATTTAATTTCAAAACATTAAATTTATATCTTCTTATTTGCGTACATCTATTTATATTGATAGAATTTAGTTTTATTTTAACATTTTATTTATAATTCAATTCAACTGAAAATATTCATTTTGTGTTTCAAATGAAATCCAAAAACAAATAAGTATAAATTTCTTATTAAATTCGAAAATTTCAAATAAATCCATAATTTAATCCAAAAATTCAATTAAATTATAAATTTAAATTTGTCATTAAATCTGAGATCGTTACATCAGTAGCTTGTAAATTAAGTATGCAGGCAGAAAAAAAAGAGAGACAAATATGCAAAACAAAATAAAAATATCTTTATTTAAGTCAAATGGTATTAGTCAAAGTATAGAAATAACACCTCACAAAAGATGTATAGTATAGTTCAAAACTAGAAACAATAAAAACAGAAATTTATAAATAAGTAGCTTCATGGGTAAGCTAAATCTTGATCTGCAAGTTGTACATTTACACACATATCTTTTAGCAGCTGAACCAAAATATACTTATGTCAACTAATAGAGAAACCAAGCATTAATCACTATCATATCAGCACATAATTTTGTCATTCAAGTGTATACAAATATCTTGCCTGATAAAACAATTTTTGTACCTGCAAAGAAATTGTTGTCCCAGTTATCACCTTCCCCTATAAACTTCTTTATATACATGCTTTCTTATTCAGTTCGTTCAACATAGCAAACACTTATATTTTAATAACTGAAGCATCAATGCAAAGTCAAAGCAGAAATATTTCACAACAGTTTCAGTTTTAAAGTATATGCCATTTTCAACACTCAGGTGCTCTGTTCATTCCTTCAAATGCAATGGTGAGTAACTCCTTTAAATAACTTAAGTTTTTAAACTTGTTGCATGCTAATATTTGAATGCATAAATATATTGTGTGGATATTTATATCTTCATTTCTCTGGGTGTTTGTGAGATGAAAATCTCTGCATATTTAAAATCTGCAAATTCAAAAACTATTTTCATCATAAATCTGCTCTATTTATTTTCAAGTGAGTAACATCATTTCCTTTAAATCTAAGAATAAATATGGTTATATGTTTTCTGTGATAAATGTTGTGGTATGTACATATGTAAATGAATCTGCCTGTGCATGTTTATATCCATTTAAACACCCTCTGTTAGTTTCCAGTTTTCTTGTTTAGATTTAAATTAATAATTCTCTTCAGTAAATTGATATTAGGACTTAGTTACAAACAAAGGCTGTTTGTTTCATTATGCATTTATGTTTTGAAGCTTGATTTAGTTAAACTCCAAGTCTGAGTGTTTCAGGGAGCTAAAAACAACAGTTTTTGACAAACAAAGTAAAATCTCAAATTTGTAATTTAGAGATCCAGTATTAAAATTTGTAAACAACAACTAAAATATGATTTTTGAACTAAACAACATAAATTTTAGTTTGGGTTTTAGGCAGTGGTTCTGGTTTAAATGAAATATGAGTACATGGGTTTTTCTGGTGATCAAGTGGACTGGAGGGGTAGGGATTCTTCAGGTCGATGGAGAAGTGATCTATAATACTAGGGAAAATAGGTGGCGGTGATGAAGTCCATCAGGGGAGATGCGGCAGTGGGTTTTTCCCTAGAACCCTAAGCTTTGCTGTGCGTTGAAGAATAAATTGCCACGGCCGTTGTAGGTGATCGAGTACAGGGATATTTGGAGTGGTGATAGTTGGGTTGTAGTCGAAGGAGAGGCCGAAGTTATACACCCTCATATGGTCGTAGGGTGGAGAATTCGATGATGATATGTTTTGAGGTGGGGAGGTGTTGGTGGTTTCAGGTTTTTACTGTTCTTTTTTTTTAGTGTGCAGGGTTTTAGGTCTCGGGGAAGTCTCGGGTCATTTGCATGGTGAGACAACCCCTTCCTACTTGTCATTTTTTTTTGACACAATTTAGTTTGGGCTAATTAGGGTTGCCTTCTTTTCTGACCAACTATTTTCTTATTGTTTTTTTTTCCTTTTTTTTTTATTTATTTCCCAAGATCCACTCCAATCAATATAAAAATATTGATATACTTCATTGTAAATACTATTTGATTATTCACATAGTTTTTATACCAGAGTATGTTTTTTATTTATATTTTTTTTTTGTTTTGAGTAACTCAACCCATTTTTAAACAAAATCAAACTGAGTCATTCACAACAAAGACAACCAAGAAGATCCCTTCCATTTGAATCTCTGCGCCATTCATTCAACTAATTCCTACTTGTTTCCTTGTGTTTATCATTGGTGTATTAAGTGAAATGTGGGAACTAACTCATAGCATTTCAACTTGCCAAAACTTTCCCTTTCAATGACCAAATTGAGACTGTGCATGTTTCTGTGCAACTGTTTGCACATAATCATGCACAACTGCAGTTTACTCCCTCTTTGGTCCTTAAGTGGACTAATTTCGTTTAGGTATGATTCTGAAATGAATTAGTTGAATCTACAAATTTCCCTTATACCAATAATTACCAAATGCAATTTTACTTCTGAGTTACCCCTTCTATGTTATTCTTTTCTTTTCTGTCCATGGTATTTCTTATCTCATGATGTTAGTAGTGACTAGATGAACAGGTTCTAGTTTTTCCTAAACAAATTAATACATAAGCATACTAGTTTACTTATGCTTCAGACCCACTACCAATTTCCTTATCTTATTTTCAAGAAATAGGTATGTTCACAGTTTCTAACATGAAGCTAAAGGCCTTATCATCTTTTACTGAAAATAATGTTCATTACAACATACTTTTCCCAATTCATCCTTTACATAGTAATAAAGTTTTTCTTGCACAATTTGAAACATCATCACATAAAGCTTTTACTGAAAACAAAACAGGAGAACCACTCTCCTACAAAATCCTAGCTTAGTTAGTTTGCAATTCCTTCAAGCATCATATGTCTGCATCTTACTATTTAGCATCCTTTCTCCCTGCAACCATCTCAGGGTCTGCTTCACAATGCAAGTGAAACACCCATTTGATGCAAGCAACAAACAGGTCAGGTTGAAATCTGGTATGAGTAAGTTCAATTGACAAATACATAAGATTTATGAAACTGATTCCATATCACCTTAATTTCAGATACTAACTGTTTTACCAAATTGTTAACCGCTTTCATCAGGTACACATTTTTTGTTGTGTCTTTACAGTGAAATGAGTGAATTGTTAAATGCATGTATAAGTGCTTAAACCAATTCCTTAGCAGAAATTCTTATTTCAAGCATTCATAGCAGCCATCATACAAATCACACAGGCATTTCATAACCATTGAACAAGCAAAACTCCTACCATTTAGCTAAAGCTTCAAAACTGGTCTGCATACCAGTACTCACCATACTCTTAGCATATACATCTTTGCTTATCAATCCATAACACATCTTTTTTTAAGAGTCCAGTATCACATTTTGTAGTTGCACTGGTGCACACTGCCTGGAAGCTACTGTTTGATTTTCCAGTGCACTACTAGCTTTTGGACATAAACATGTCATGTGCAAACTTACACCCTAACCTTGATGCAAGCCAACTACCATGTCATACCCCCTTCCCTCATATCCAACCTGATAGAGGTGACTCATGCCTTGAATTTAATTACTAAATTCTTTCCCATGACCCCCTATTACCTATGCAGTGTCATGCCCCACCCTGGTATACCCCTAATCAATGCATACAAGCAGTTTTATACATCCATCAACCATTCAGTAACCCATGTGTTCAACCATCACTCATATTTGAAAGTCATTTCAAGTTAATTTCCTGCAGAAACATATTTTTGGTTGAGGCATAACTCAGAGCATTTCCAAATGGAATGCTACTAGGGTTCTCTAGCAATAAGGTCCTTGTAGCCATCCCATGCATTATAATGTATTTTCTCAATAACCTTATTTCCAGAGGTTACCCTATGACGCATCAAGATTTAACATGTGGAACTTCCACTGTATCTCAATCATCTTTTCAAATGCAAGACATAAGCCAGAGGATTCCCTTCCCCTTACTGCCTTGCACCCTACTTTTCTTGCTAGTATATACTTAAACCAAAAATATTTTCTCAAACTTAGAATTCCACCAGTAAGTCAGTTATTATCATACTATCATTAAATTAACATGTACAATCAAGTCATAATTTAAATAGTAACAAAGCACTGCAAAACACAAAGTCCAGAAACAACAGGAAATTGTCAACTAAAATGCATATAAACATCACAGAAAAATCAAGATAAGCTAAAGGTTTTATGGCTGCTTTTCATAGGTCTTAATGCCTTGCCAAGTGAGGATTTACTCACCATGTTTCTTCTTCCTAAGTCTTGATTCAAGTTTGCCATTGTTTTTCCTTAATCTGTTGCTTAGTTCCCTTTTCTGTGTTTTGATTTCTGGCCTTCCAATGTGCACCCGCAGGAGATAGTATGGTATATAGTGGAGTTGTTAGGGTTTTAAGGTTAGTTAGGTAATTTATTTTCATCCGAAATTCCATCATTATTCCCTAATTTCACCCAACAGTTTACCCTCTCTCTGCAGTTCTCCTTTTTCCCTGTCTTAACCCTTTTTGGCAAAGTTCTTTCACACATTTCATGCATGAATTCTTTGGCTCAGGCATTCCTTGTCTTTTCTGGGTGTTATTCATGCATATAATTTTTATTTGAACGGCCAGCTAGGTGTGTGTTTCTACTAACTACTGGGTATATGCATGTGTATCCCTATGTGTGTATATTTTCTCTACCCACACAAACTGCTGTGTTTGCACTCATGCTATGAAAGTTAGAGCTAAAATTTTCTCAGGATATTCATGCATTTCATTCAGCTATGATGCATACATACCTGATGGTCATGCACTGATTTATTTATGTATTCATTTATATTATTGTATATTTTTTTCCTTGCAAGATTCTTACTGAATTGCTTGCTCTAATTTGTACACTGCAACAATGTGCACATGCACCACTACATACATCTTCACAGTATAAATATATATTTCAGAAAACTGTTTTTATATATTAGTTTATTTATTTATTTATTTTTTTAAAATAAAAATTCAAATGACCTAAATTTCTACATGTTTGATTAACCAGGGCTGTCACATACACCCCTTCTTTAAGAAATTGTGTCCCACAATTTAACACTTCTTGCCATGTAAATCAAGGGTCAAACATAAATACATATTCTTAATTCAACCAAAACAAACCAGCACACACAATATTGGATGTCATGTTCAACTAAGAAAATTTAAGCATGAATATTAAAAATACCTCTGCCTTAACTAGCTGCTGCAAATAATTGAGGGTATTGAGCCTTTATCTTGTCTTCAACCTCCCATGTGCAGTCATTAGGGTCCAAACTCCACTGCATCTTTACTAGTTTAATTATTTTGTTTCTCAATCTCTTATCTTCCTTAGCTGTAATGCCCACTGGCTTCTTCTCATATACCAGGTCAGGTCTAACTTCCACTTTACTTGGTGGCTGAACTACTGAAGTTTCATCATGCACATATTTTCTCAATTGTGATACATGAAATACATTGTGTATTCCACTCATCTCCTCTGGCAATTTCAACTTGTAGGCCATCTTTCCTATCCTTGCAATAATCTCATATGGTCCTATATACCTTGGGGTTAGTTTCCCTGCCTTGCCAAATCTCAACACTTTCCTCATTGGTGAAACCTTTAAGTACATACATTCTCCTATCTCAAATTCAAGTGGCTTCCTTCTCCTATCTGCATATGATTTCATTCTGTCTTGTGCTGCCTTCATTCTCTGTCTGATCAGTGAAACTTTATCATTTGTCTCTTTTACATGATCTGGTCCCAACATTACTCTATCACCCACCTCTAACCAGCAAGCGGGTGACAAACAAGGCCTTCCATACAAAGCCTCATAGGGTGCCATTCCTATACTACTTTGGTAGTTGTTGTTGTAGGCAAATTCTGCCAAATGTAGGTAGTCTTCCCAATTCCCACCATGATCCAGCACACAAGCTCTAAGCAGATCCTCCAAGAATTTATTAACTACCTCTGTTTGACCATCAGTTTGGGGATGGTAGGCTGTGCTCAAGCACAACTCAACCCCCATTGCCTGTTGAAAGCTACTCCAGAACTTAGATGTAAATATAGTATCCCTGTCACTAATAATGGTGGTAGGTACCCCATGTAACCTTACTATCTCTTTCATGAAGACTTGTGCTAGTTTTGGTGCATTTCTATCACTCTTTACTGGTATGAAGTGTGATGATTTGGTTAGTCTGTCCAACACCACCCAAATACTGCCATTTCCTTTCTTTGATTTTGGCAAGCCATCAATGAAATCCATTGATATGCTTTCCCATTTCCATCTTGGAACTTCCAAGGGTTGCAGCAGTCCACTGGGTCTTTGATACTCAGCCTTGACTTGTTGACAAGTCATACATTTTGCCACATATTCACCCACACTTCTCTTCATTCCTTCCCACCAATAGCTTCTTTTTAGGTCATGATACATTTTTGTGCCACCTGGATGTATGGTGTACTTTGATTTGTGATGAACATCCATGATTTTCCTTTTAAGTGCTTCTGTATCAGGTACACATAACCTTCCTTTATGTCTCACACATCCTTTTTCATCCAGTTCAAACTTGTCAAGCTTTACACCCCTTTTTAACAACTCCTTCTTTTCTCTCAAGAACACATCAGTGTCTTGTGACTGGTTCACTTCTTCCACTAAATCTGACCTTATTGTGATAAGGCTGAGCTTACCATAATGCTCCACATCCTTACCCACCTCCATTGCTTGTTCTCCCATGTATTCTATCTCTACATCTGTCAGTGTTAACAACCCTTTAAACTCCTGTATCAACAGTGTAGCCAACTTGGCATGTTGTCTACTTAATGCATCTGCCACTTTATTTGCTTTTCCTGGAGTGTACATAATGTCCAAATCATAGGCAGCAAGAAATTCCACCCACCTATGTTGTCTCATATTTAAATCTTTTTGAGAAAATAAATACTTTAAAGCCTTGTGATCAGTATAAAGTTCAAACTTTGCTCCTAACAGGTAGTGTCTCCAAACCATTAGTGCATATACCACTGCTGCCAATTCCAAGTCATGTGTTGCATACTTGGTTTCACTGGGTTTTAATTGTCTTGATGCATAAGCTGTTACTCTACCATCTTGCATAAGGACAGCTCCTATACCTGATCCACATGCATCAGTATATACCACTAAATTATCATTGCCCTCTGGGATTTTCAGCACTGGTGCTTCCATCAATGCCTCCTTTAATTGGTTAAATGCCTCTTCACATTTCTCAGTCCACATAAAAGGCTGGTCCTTCCTTGTTAACTTGGTTAGTGGAATTGCCTTTTTAGCAAAATCCTTTATGAATCTCCTGTAGTATCCAGCCATACCCATGAATGATCTGATTTCAGTGACATTGCTGGGTCTTTTCCATGCTTGCACTGCCATGACTTTACTTGGATCTACTGAGATTCCTTCTTGAGAAATTATGTGGCCCAAAAATTTTATTTCATTCTTCCAAAAAGAACACTTTGCAAACTTGGCTTTAAGGTTTTGTTGCCTTAGTCTACTCAGTACCATATGCAAATGCTCTTCATGTTCATTATCTGTCTTGGAATACACTAATATATCATCAATGAAAATCAGCACAAATTTATCCAAATAATCTCTGAAAATTCTATTCATCAAATCTACAAAATAGGATGGTGCATTTGTCAAACCAAATGGCATTACTAAGTATTCATACAAGCCATACCTAGTGTTGAAAGCTGTATATTTGATGCTTTCCTCTTCTACTTTCATTTGGTGGAAACCAGTTGCTAAATCAAGTCTAGAAAATACTTTAGCACCGTTTAGCTGATCAAAGAGATCATCAATCCTAGGTAGAGGGTATTTGTTTTTGATAGTGACTGAGTTCAGTCCCCTATAGTCTATACACATTCTTAAGGAACCATCATGTTTCTTAACAAACACTACTGGTGATCCCCAATTTGAACTGCTAGGCCTAATAAAACCTTTTTGTTCTAATTCCTCTAGTTGTTTCTTCAACTCACTCAGTTCTTTAGGACTCATCCTATTTGGTCTCTTGATGACAGGGCTTGTTCCTGGTTTAAGTCTTATTTGAAATTCTACTGGTCTGTTGTGAGGAATGCCATTCACTTCACCAAACACATCTGGGTATTCTTTAACTACGGGTATCTTATTTAAACTTAATTCAACTTCACCACTGTTCAAGTTGAATACCTTTCCCATACCCCTATCCTTGGCTGCCTCATACATAACCACAACCCTCTTTCCATCAGGAAGTTGTAGTGAAAGGGTAGAATTTCCTAAATTAATAATAGCACAAAAGCTTTTTAACCAATCCATTCCCAGTATGACACCCAGCTTGGGGTAATTCAACACATATAATTCTGAGATAAAGGTGTGACCACCCATGCTTATTTCTACTTGCATGCATTTCATGTGGGTAATGCAGGAGCTACCTAAAGCACTATCAATATGCAGTGGCTTATCAACAAAAATACATATTAACCCTAATTTCTGAACTATATCATATGAAATAAAAGAATGTGTGGCTCCTGTGTCAAAAACAACTGATATGGGTATGCCTTTTACAAATAACATACCTTCCACTTGGCTTGGTGCATCCATTGCCTTGCCTTTTCCCTCAAGTACAGCTACTCTTGCCATCTCTGGACACTGCTTCTTCATGTGCCCCTCTTTTCCACAGTTGTAGCATCTAAGAACAGTTGACTTGGGTGCTTGGAATTTGGTTTTAATATGGCCTTCGCTTCCACAATTGTAACAAATCACTTTAGATTTCTTGTTGTCAGAGTTTGCCACTTTGCTTCCTTCCTTGTTCATTGCTTCTCCCTTCTTCCTCTCATATGGATGTGCTCTATTCTTTCCTTTCTTGTTATTCCTGAAGTTCTTGAACTTTTCTCTGGCATTGTCATGTTGCTCAAATGACAGTGTCAAATCCATGACTTGGTCAAATGTTCTATCTTTATATGGCAACATGGCTCTACTCAATCCAGCATTCAACCCTTGAATGTACCTAGCATTCCTTGATGTTTCATCTGGAATTAACACTGCCCCATATTTAGACAACCCTTCAAACTTCTGAGTGTATTCAGTAACACTCATAGATCCTTGTCTCAACTTGATAAATTCCTCAAGCAATGAAGCTTTTGTTGATGCTGGGACAAATCTGGCTTCTAACATCTCTTTGAACTGATTCCATGTGATTTCTTGTTCTTGTCTGCCTGCAATAATCACTTCCCACCAGTCCAAAGCTATGCCTTTCAGCTGTCTTGAAGCTATTTTCCTTCTTCTCTGATCATAGACTTGCATATCTCCAAAAATCCTTTCCACTGTTCTTAACCATGCCTGGACCCCTATGGCATTTTCTGTGCCATCAAAGCTACTGCCTCCCAGATTTGTATTTGTTTTAAGCAATTTGGACAGCTCCTCATATGGGTTATCTACCCTAGGTGCCATTCCATCCCTCAGTATTTGAACAAAATCTTGCATGTTAATCATTGGGGGACCAGCAGCCATTCTAGTTGCTTGCTCAGTAGTATTAGAAGATTGACCATTTTCTCTTTCTCCTGTGGCTTGGGGGTTGATTCTAACTCCTCTGGGCCTCTATTGAACATTTCTAATGTAGTTAGTTCTGATTCTTATTCACTACTTTTGCTTTTTAAAACTAACAATGAACTTATTTGTTTATAACAGGCACACTAACTCAAACATGCAGCAAACAATGCAAACAAGGCATACAGATTCAAACAAATATTTATTTCGGCTATGTATTTATTAACATAGCTCTGATACCAACTGAGACAACCCCTTCCTACTTGTCATTTTTTTTTTGACACAATTTAGTTTGGGCTAATTAGGGTTGCCTTCTTTTCTGACCAACTATTTTCTTATTGTTTTTTTTTCCTTTTTTTTTTATTTATTTCCCAAGATCCACTCCAATCAATATAAAAATATTGATATACTTCATTGTAAATACTATTTGATTATTCACATAGTTTTTATACCAGAGTATGTTTTTTATTTATATTTTTTTTTGTTTTGAGTAACTCAGCCCATTTTTAAACAAAATCAAACTGAGTCATTCACAACAAAGACAACCAAGAAGATCCCTTCCATTTGAATCTCTGCGCCATTCATTCAACTAATTCCTACTTGTTTCCTTGTGTTTATCATTGGTGTATTAAGTGAAATGTGGGAACTAACTCATAGCATTTCAACTTACCAAAACTTTCCCTTTCAATGACCAAATTGAGACTGTGCATGTTTCTGTGCAACTGTTTGCACATAATCATGCACAACTGCAGTTTACTTCCTCTTTGGTCCTTAAGTGGACTAATTTTGTTTAGGTATGATTCTGAAATGAATTAGTTGAATCTACAAATTTCCCTTATACCAATAATTACCAAATGCAATTTTACTTCTGAGTTACCCCTTCTATGTTATTCTTTTCTTTTCTGTCCATGGTATTTCTTATCTCATGATGTTAGTAGTGACTAGATGAACAGGTTCTAGTTTTTCCTAAACAAATTAATACATAAGCATACTAGTTTACTTATGCTTCAGACCCACTACCAATTTCCTTATCTTATTTTCAAGAAATAGGTAAGTTCACAGTTTCTAACATGAAGCTAAAGGCCTTATCATCTTTTACTGAAAATAATGTTCATTACAGCATACTTTTCCCAATTCATCCTTTACATAGTAATAAAGTTTTTCTTGCACAATTTGAAACATCATCACATAAAGCTTTTACTGAAAACAAAACAGAAGAACCACTCTCCTACAAAATCCTAGCTTAGTTAGTTTGCAATTCCTTCAAGCATCATATGTCTGCATCTTACTATTTAGCATCCTTTCTCCCTGCAACCATCTCAGGGTCTGCTTCACAATGCAAGTGAAACACCCATTTGATGCAAGCAACAAACAGGTCAGGTTGAAATCTGGTATGAGTAAGTTCAATTGACAAATACATAAGATTTATGAAACTGATTCCATATCACCTTAATTTCATATACTAACTGTTTTACCAAATTGTTAACCCCTTTCATCAGGTACACATTTTTTGTTGTGTCTTTACAGTGAAATGAGTGAATTGTTAAATGCATGTATAAGTGCTTAAACCAATTCCTTAGCAGAAATTCTTATTTCAAGCATTCATAGCAGCCATCATACAAATCACACAGGCATTTCATAACCATTGAACAAGCAAAACTCCTACCATTTAGCTAAAGCATCAAAACTGGTCTGCATACCAGTACTCACCATACTCTTAGCATATACATCTTTGCTTATCAATCCATAACACATCTTTTTTTAAGAGTCCAGTATCACATTTTGTAGTTGCACTGGTGCACACTGCCTGGAAGCTACTGTTTGATTTTCCAGTGCACTACTAGCTTTTGGACATAAACATGTCATGTGCAAACTTACACCCCAACCTTGATGCAAGCCAACTACCATGTCATACCCCCTTCCCTCATATCCAACCTGATAGAGGTGACTCATGCCTTGAATTTAATTACTAAATTCTTTCCCATGACCCCCTATTACCTATGCAGTGTCATGCCCCACCCTGGTATACCCCTAATCAATGCATACAAGCAGTTTTATACATCCATCAACCATTCAGTAACCCATGTGTTCAACCATCACTCATATTTGAAAGTCATTTCAAGTTAATTTCCTGCAGAAACATATTTTTGGTTGAGGCATAACTCAGAGCATTTCCAAATGGAATGCTACTAGGGTTCTCTAGCAATAAGGTCCTTGTAGCCATCCCATGCATTATAATGTATTTTCTCAATAACCTTATTTCCGGAGGTTACCCTATGATGCATTAAGATTTAACATGTGGAACTTCCACTGTATCTCAATCATCTTTTCAAATGCAAGACATAAGCCAGAGGATTCCCTTCCCCTTACTGCCTTGCACCCTACTTTTCTTGCTAGCATATACTTAAACCAAAAATATTTTCTCAAACTTAGAATTCCACCAGTAAGTCAGTTATTATCATACTATCATTAAATTAACATGTACAATCAAGTCATAATTTAAATAGTAACAAAGCACTGCAAAACACAAAGTCCAGAAACAATAGGAAATTGTCAACTAAAATGCATATAAACATCACAGAAAAATCTAGATAAGCTAAAGGTTTTATGGCTGCCTTTCATAGGTCTTAATACCTTGCCAATTGAGGATTTACTCACCATGTTTCTTCTTCCTAGGTCTTGATTCAAGTTTGCCATTGTTTTTCCTTAATCTGTTGCTTACTTCCCTTTTCTGTGTTTTGATTTCTGGCCTTCCAATGTGCACCCGCAGGAGATAGTATGGTATATAGTGGAGTTGTTAGGGTTTTAAGGTTAGTTAGGTAATTTATTTTCATCAGAAATTCCATCATTATTCCCTAATTTCACCCAACAGTTTACCCTCTCCCTGCAGTTCTCCTTTTTCCCTGTCTTAACCCTTTTTGGCAAAGTTCTTTCACACATTTCATGCATGAATTCTTTGGCTCAGGCATTCCTTGTCTTTTCTGGGTGTTATTTATGCATATAATTTTTATTTGAACGGCCAGCTAGGTGTGTGTTTCTACTAACTACTGGGTATATGCATGTGTATCCCTATGTGTGTATATTTTCTCTACCCACACAAACTGCTGTGTTTGCACTCATGCTATGAAAGTTAGAGCTAAAATTTTCTCAGGATATTCATGCATTTCATTCAGCTATGATGCATACATACCTGATGGTCATGCACTGATTTATTTATGTATTCATTTATATTATTGTATATTTTTTTCCTTGCAAGATTCTTACTGAATTGCTTGCTCTAATTTGTACACTGCAACAATGTGCACATGCACCACTACATACATCTTCACAGTATAAATATATATTTCAGAAAACTGTTTTTATATATTAGTTTATTTATTTATTTATTTATTTAAAATAAAAATTCAAATGACCTAAATTTCTACATGCTTGATTAACCAGGGCTGTCACACATGGTTTACTCGAAGTAGGGAGAGCATTGACCCGAAGCAATTTTGTTTAAGTTCAGGTGGAAGTTAAAGTGCTACAGGTTGTATAAACAACCTGTATATTTAAATTTAAACTAAATTTAAAGCAAAATGAAATGTAAGTCAGTCGAAATCAAGATGTAATTGAATTTAAGTTGTCAACTATGATTTACCAATGCCTAAATCTAAATATAAGTATGAATTCAAATTTATAGTTTGAATCTAAAATGCAGATTTGAAATTTTTAAATGAGTTTCAGATTTAAAACATGATAAATTTCCAGATTTTAAAATTAGATCTGAAACAAAACGTTGCTGCAGTTAAATATGATTTTTTTTTGTTAAAGTTTTGTTTCAAATGGATATTTGAATTTTTAAAGTTTAAAATGAATTTGGATTTAAAAATCAAGTTTCTGGCTCTAGTTGTTAAAGGAAAGTTAAATCGAAGTTTAAAATCAAAATAAATTGAGAAATTCAAGTTTGCTTAGAATTCAATATCTAAAAATTTAAATCAGTTTAAATATGAATATTTTAAGAATGAGTTCAGATTAAAATAGTTAACAAGTAGTTTGATTTAATAAAAATCAACTTGATTTTGAGAATTCTTGATTTAAAGTTTTTGAATGAAAAATAAATGAATTGTTTAACTTGAGATTTGCAAGTTAAATATTAATGTAATTTAGAAATTTAAATTTGAATTAAAAATTCAAATAGTTTAATTTAAAAAGATTTTAAATTGAATTTAAATTTTAATCATTTTGAATCTTAAATTCAAATGATATTTAAATTTAAAATGCAATGTTAATGAAGTCATTAATTAAAGAATGAATTATCTTAAGGATAATAGGGTAATTAAAGAATGACCTATGTATTAAAGTTAATAAATAAAGATCGATTAAGAAGTAAATTAAGAAATGATATTTAATGTAGACAATTAACTAAGGATTATTAATTAGTTAATATATAGGATTAATTTTGGATAATTAATTGGATAAGCTATTGTAAATTGTGAAGAAATTACTTAATTAAAGAATTAATTACTTATTGTAATTAATGTTGATAAAATGATTAGTTTAAGTTAAATTTAATTAAATTAAGAAATCATTTTGATAAGTGTAATTACTTATTGTATGCAATGGAGCATAATTACTTAATGAAGTAATTAATGTTAATTACTGAATGTAATTAGCGAAAGATGATATATTAATAAAGTAATTTGGATAATTACTTTTGTAATTAATTAGAGGATTGATTAATGGAGATAATTAATTATGGAATGATTTATTTATTTATATGAGTAATTAAGGATATTTAATTACTGGTTGTTATTAATCAAAGGTGATTAATAATTGTGTTTAATTAAAGATTAATTACTTAATGTGATTAATAAAGTAATTTATATCTAAATTAAAGACCATTAATTAATAATTAATGATGTAATTAAGAATTTGTTAATGAAGAAATAATTAATAATGTGGAGATTAATTAAGAATAAATATAAATGAAGTAATTAAATGTTAATTACTATAAATGATTAATTTGTGCAATTAATTGAAGACTAATTACTTATTGTAATTAGAAAATGATTAATCAAAGATGTTTAATCAAGGAGAATATTTAGAGTATGATTAATTAATTTGATTTGTAATTAATTAATGATCGTATAAGCAGGATTTATAGATGAAGTAATTAATTTAATTTACTTTAAATTAATTAGAGATAGAAGTAGTTAATCTAATTCATTTTAAATTAATTACAAATGGTATGATTATAAATCATTGCTTATGGATGAATGATATTGATATTTCATTTGATGATTATGAACTAAGATATGAGATGAATAATATCTATGTGACTTGGATGTGACTTGGATGTTTGTTTAAGTATGATAGTATATTATTATCTGATTGGGTTGATAATTTTGATTATCTGTTTATGATGATGATATGAATTATTTATTGTGATATTATGAATTATCCATCTGCGTGTATATTGATTATGTTAAATTAAACTGTTAAGGCTAAATAGACAACTTGGCCCTAAAAGACACGTTTTGGATTTCGATGAGACCGGGATCGGTTTTCCTTATTTGGAATATCCGAAAACCACATCGATTCCAAATTAACGATAGGTCGTGAATCTGAAGTGAAGATGAAGAATCAGAGCGCAAGGGTTGTCGTCGTTAACTCTGAGAGTGATTCCAAAATGAGTGTAACGAGATGATGCCTTTGGTTTCGTTCGAACCCGGAACGAACTTGTATGGATTGAATGCTTTCAACACATCGTCAGGTGGGCGATGAGCATTCTAAGTGATATATTCTATAAATGTAATCGTAGCCTCAAGCCTCATCAACCGGGAATGGCTAAAACAGGGAGGTGCAGCAAGGTTAGGTGGGTCATGCCCAAGCAGGACAATATTTTCCCCTGTCTAGATGTCCCTTTTTATTGGGCTTTGTGGGCGGTTGGATGTACACCAACTGCGGGGTTATCTTGTTCGGGACTGTTCAGTAAGGAATGGTTCCGTCGTTGTGTTGCAGGGGATGAAGGGAGTAATCCTCGCTACGTTGATCTAGGCCACGTACTGTGACGGGCGGTACCCCAGTAGCCCTGCCATTGTATGGAATCCACAATCCAATAAGTGCCAACGGTTTTGATTGTATTACCCACTTTTGTGGCTAGTAGCTGGAATTTAATGAATGTAACAATTTCGGCTATTTTCTATTTACTTGAAAACCCTAGACCTATTATAATATCACAGAATTTCCTATCAAATGTTTTGGTTAGCGTAAGGTAAAAACTTTTCCATGTTTATGTGTGGGGAGTCTTACGTGGCACCTTTTATTTTCAAAAGATTTTCAAAGTTAAACAACTTTAACCTGTTACTCATACCAGACCCATGTCTGACCCGGAGTTTATTTTGTTTTTCATAAACTCTCGGGTACCCAAATTTTTACGGGTAGCCAAGGGATTCAGGTTAGTTTTGACGAAATCTGGAGGTGCAATGGAGCAGGTGGCTTCAGCGTTGTAGATATATATAGTTCCGCTGTGTTGGTATCTCTGAGTCATTTGTTTTAGTTGAGTTGTATTAACTAGACAGGTGTTTATAACTGTCTAGTATGTGATGTATTATCTGTATAACTCTGATTGATGTTGTATACTATGTAAATACTTATGTGATTATTATAATTTATTCGCTCCGCTGTGAGATTCTGATGTTGTTGTTCTTTCTTCTCTATCTTTTCTTTTTTATCACCTCTTTCTTTTCTTATTAACGATACTCCTTCCTGGAAGTAGGAAGTTGGGTCGTTACATCCTATCTCAAAACGACTTACAAACTAAAGCACTCAAACTAATCTAAACAACAAATTCAATTATTTCATGATGCCAAGAAAAATCAAATTCTTAATTCTTAACTCTCACCTCACATATTCTCAATTCAAAATCAAATTGGTCACGCCTATGAAATCGATTGCTGGTTAATGGAGTAACCATTGTGTTAAGGAGTTATGAAGTAAGTTGTTGTGGTTTACGTTGATTTGGTTGCGGTAATTGAGTATTTGGAGAGGTTGCGGTTTCGTTCGAGAGTGAAGGTGCAGTTGGGTTGTTGTGTTGTTGGCACAGTGATGGGGTTCAGGATGTTGGTGGTCAATGTGATTTGAATGGCTAGAGGGTGGTTTATGGATTTGTAAGAAAGTGGGTTTGATGAGCTGTGATGCCTTGAAGTGAATAAAAAATGCAAGGCAATAGTGTTTGAGGGAGAGAGATGTAAATGGTGAAGCGGCGGTATACAGCTGGAAGGTAGTGGAGGTTGCTAATATGCACAGTAAGGATTGATAGTGGAGTTTAAAGTATTTATAGTAGGGTTTGTGGTGAGGCAAGATGTAGTTTATGTTTGATGTAGTAATTTTGTAATGAGCAGGCAAAGGGATGTAGAAGTTGAAGCAAGGGGCGGTTGTGAATGGTTGACCGTGCACGGTGCAGTGATTGCACAGTTTTATATGGTCAATAATTTTGGTGCACTGGTGTTTTTGAAAGAACGGATGAATGGAATATGTTTAAAGAGTTGAAGAGTTGTAGAAAGGAGAAAATGGCAGTAGTAGTTGATGTAGGGAGGGTATGTATGGTCAGGGGAAATGTTAGTGCATGCTTGTGGTAAGTTTGAGTTAGATGAGATGTTGATTATGTTTGGTAATGATGCAGCGAGAAGGGGTAGTAAAGCTGTGGTAGTGGATGGAGTAAGGTGATGATAGTTTGGTGAAAGGCAGGTGTGGACAGTGTGGTGGAGTTGATGGCAAGACAAAACTGGATGAAGTACAAAGGGGTAGAATGGGGGTTGTGGTATAGTCAGTGGGGAATCTATGGTGGTTTGTTTATGTGCAGTAAATGACTGATAATGGAAGTTGCAGTAAAGTAAGAAGTGAATGGAGATGTTTGAACACTAGAATGTGCACAACTGTTGTATTAGGTTGGTTGTTGATGGTTTGAGGAGATAGGTTGATGGTAGAGGTGTAGTTTTTGTTAATTGCGATATGGACAGAGTGAATGTGGCTATGGAGGGAAGATGGTTGAAGCTTAGGTGGGTAACGATTGATGTAGTGTAGTGATTTGAGGTAGATGTGCGACGATCCGACTTCCTATCTCCAGGAAATCACATCATCTTGAAGAAAGAAAGGGATAGAAGAAGAAAAAGAAAGAGAAAGAAGAAACAGAACAACATCAGAGAACTCACAGCGGAACGAATAAAATATAATATATCACATCAAATATTACATAGTATCTTATTACATCAGAGTACACAATAAACAACACAGATTAGACAGTTATAAACATCTGTCTAACCATACAACTCAAGTATACAAGAAACAGATACCAAACAAACACAGCGGAATAAATATTTATCTACACGTCGAAGCCTCATGCTCCATATCTCCTCCAGAATTCGTCAAGCTAACCTGAACACTTGACTACTCATACATAATATGAGTACCCAAGAGTTTAATAAAAGAGTAAATAAACACTCGGGTCAGACAGGGGTCTGGTGTGAGTAAACGGTTTAAAGTTGCTTAATTTTAGAAAAACCGTTGAAAAGAAAAGGTATCACGTAAGACTTCCCACACATGAAGAAGGAAAAGTTTTTCCCTTACGCTAACCAAAACATTTGATAGGAAAATCCACTGATATTATAATAGTGTCTAGGGTTTTCAAGTAAATAAGAAATAGCCGAAATTGTTACATGATTAAATTCCAGCTACTAGCTACAAAAGTGGGTAATACAATCAAAACCGTAGGGTCTCGTAGGAAGAATGGGTTTCCATCAATGGCAGGGCTACTGGGGTACCGCCCGTCACAGTACGTGGCCTAGATCAACGTACCGAGGAGTACGCGCACTCCCCTGCAACACAAGGCCGGAACCATCCCTTACTGGACAGTCCCGAACAAGACCACCCCGTAGTTTGGCGACCAACCACACACTAAGATGAAATAGAAAGGGACCTCTAGACAGGGGTAAATCTCACTCTCAAGTGGGGGCTACCCACGAAGCCTTGCTGCACCTCCCCTATTTTAGCCATTCCCGGTTGATGAGGCTTGAGGTTACAATTACCTTTATAGAACACATCTATCTTAGAATGCTCATCGTCCACCTGACGATGTTCTGAAAGCATTCAATCCATACAAGTTCGTTTCGGGTTCGAACGAAACTGTAACGACCCAGAATTTTAAACAATTTAATTTGGAAATATTTAATTAATTTTAAATATTTGAATGATGGTTTAGATTGAATTTTCAATTTAACTTTGAAATTGACGATTAAATTATAGAATTTAATCTATTGAAAGTTGAATAATAATTTGAATCTTCAATTTAAAGCCGATTAAAAATATTTCAATGACTTGTAAAATTCATATTGATAATATTGAAGATAATCGAAGCTTCAGGATTGAATTTTAAAATGAATTGTTCAGTTTTGGAATTTAATCGTTCGAATCGATATTTAAAATTAGGCGTCCGAGGCACAGTCTCGGAATTCGACGAAACTAGTTCCATTGGGTCCGTAATATTGAATTATTCTCGGATTTCAAATTTCGTATTTTTTCGAGTTGATATGTGAGCATACAATACATAAACGCGTAAAATCTATATTGAATTCAATTTAAATCTATATTTATATTTGGTCAAAATTTCTTTCATGCCTATATTTCTGTAGCCATGCCTTTGTACCTCAGCATCGTGTTTCTCCTTCCCTTCAGCAAGGAGTCACGCAGAAAATCGTGGCTAAATCGTGCAAAACCATGCCTTCTTTCAATAGATTAAATAACCATCTTCCTTCCCTTTGAAACCGGAATCAAATTCATGAAAGATTTAAATGGCCGAAGCCTTTTCAATCTCAAAACACAATTCCATCTCCAGTTCATTTTCAAATAAAAAAAAAATAGCGATTAGAATCAGAGGCGCGAGCTCGCGTACGCGATGCGAGGGGGATCGCGATGCCGATGGCAGTGGAGGCGGGGGTTGCGGCGGCAAGCTCGAGCATGGTGGTGTCCTAAATCGGCAGTGGCGGCGCTTGTGAAATTAGGTCTAGGTGGAGCTTTGCGCACGGCAGGAGGGGTCGCGATTTCTGGCGATGGATGTTCGTGATGGCGGCGACTCGCGAACGCGAGGAGAGGGGCGACGGCATCAATTTGGGGGGGGGGGGAGTAGCAGTTCGGCGCGGCGATGGTAATGGTCTCGCGCACGCGTGTGGAAGTGGAGCACGTGTTAGCAATGGCGGCGAGCGATGTTGGGGGAGAAGTCGAAGGCACTGTGGCGGCTTCGAATAGATATGGAGTTCGCGAATTCAGGGGGTTTCGCGATGGTGCTCACGATTGGTTCAAAAAGTAAGGTAAATTGATTTTTATCTTTATTTTTAATTTAATTTAAATAAGAATTATGCTGTAGGAAAAAAAAAAAAAAAAAAAATAAAAATTTTAACAGTAAAGGAAAAAATAATAATAATAAATATATATATGCAGTAAAGTAAATATGCAGTAGGTTGTTAAAATAACTTAATATGTATTATTGAGATCGAACTGTTTGATAAACTCATTTAATTGTTTTAATTACTAGAATTTATTTATTGATGGAAATTTAGTTGAAAAAAAAATCTATAAAAGAAATTTGTTAAAATAAATTTATAAAAGGAAATAGTTGTAGAAATAAGTTCGTTTAGTTTACTTGTATAATTTATCTTAAAATAATTAGAAAGAATTTGTTTAAAAAATTAAACGAATTGGTTTTAAAATAAAATCACTAGTTAATTTAAAGTTATTGTGCAAGGAAAATTTGTAAAAGGAAAAATTTGTTAAGTGAAATGATTTATTTAAAAAAGAATCAATTCGAATTTTAAATTTTTAGTTGAAAAGAAAAAAATTATTATTGGTTAAAATTAAAATAATTAGCTAATTAAATCTATTAAACGATAATAGGTGATTTGAATTTTTCGAATGTAAATAAAATAGTTGGTTAATTTAAATATCAAATAGAAGATATGTTTAAAATTTAATTTATTTGTTAAAACCAAAATCTATTAGTTGATTTAATTTATGAAAAGGAAATTTAGTTCAAATTAGAAATCTCTAGTTAAAATTTTTTTTAAAAGAAGGAAATTAGTTTAAATAAATTTATTAAATGAGAAATTGGTTTAAATAAAACTATTGCTTAATTAAACAATCAAGAACGAAATTTATTATTCGGTTATTCGAATATTAATTGAATTGTATAAAATATTTATACTAGGTATAAATCAAGAAATCGAGTCAAGATGGGAAAGTGGATTGCTAATAAGAGCAAAGGTGAGAACTTCTCACTCAAAAGGAATTTCTGTTGTTAATTTTAAATTTTAAATAGCTAGATTTAAAATTGATTGACTGTGTTGATTGAATGCTTGAATGATGATTGTTATATATATATATATATATATATATATATATATATTGGATGTGAATAGACCCTATACGCCGTTAGTAAGCGGAGGTTATTTATTACACACATATACCGCGATATTCCACCTCGAAGTGGAATTGGTATTATATTATATATATAGCAATATATATATATTGGCATATGTATATATTGCAGTTGATTGATTTCCCGCATTTTCTTTTAGCGGATGAGACCCTATGCGCCGTTAGTAAGCGGATATATATTTATAAAATCCCATATACCGCGATATTCCGTCTTGAAACGGAATGGTATTGTGCTAATGTCTGTGGATGCAGGGAAACAGGTTGGAGGGATCCAACTGGATTCCTCACAAATATTTATTGATTTTAAATATTGTGATGCTTGATTGTTTATTAAATCGATATATGATATTGAAAAATCGTGATTGACTATTGATGTGTTGCATCATCGGATCCAATTTTGAAAGTTTAAAAATAACGATTTTTATTTATAAAGGATTCTAAAGTGATTTTGAAAGTATACGTTTATAAAATATTTTTTTGGAATTGATTTATTACAAATAAATAAACGTTATAATTTTTATGTTATAAAAATTATGATTCTTGAGGAATGTAGTTAAAAGTGATTTTTGAGAATATGAGATTAATGATTTGATAAAATAATTTAAACTGGGATTTTTGAATCTATTATAAAAAAAAAAGTTTAAAAATAGGATTTATGAAATTTGATTATTTTATAAATCAAAAGTGATGAAATTATGAAAGACTTTGAAGATGTTTCAAAGGAATAATATAAATTGTTTTATATTAAAAGATTTATAAATCGATATTTATAAATTAAAAACATTAGAATTTGTAAAACGAACTTTTCTAAGTGTTAAGATAAATTGAAAATGAATTTCATAAATAGAAATGGAATTATAGAATTATAACGGTGAAATTATAAATAGAATTTTACAAACAGTAGGTTTATAAAATTTGTAAAGTTATTAGAAAGAATGGACTTTTGATAAATAAATGAACCTTATAAGTTATAAGATTTATAAAATTTGTAAAGTTTAAAAGGAATGATTTTATAAACAAATAAATTATAAGTAATTAACTTATAATGTGAACGTTTAAATTTATAATTTAGTTATAAACTGGAATAGGTTAATAAAGGAATTTATAAAAAGGAAGTTTTATAAATAAATAGAAACGGAATTTATAAACGTTGTTTTATAAATCCGCAAACGACTTATTTTGATAAGTTAATTGTTATAACTTATAAAAGGAGTTATATTCACATTTTTGAATAGTGAATAACCCTTTGAATTAAAATGAATAAAAGAATCAAATTTGTTAACGGAGTTTATTCACGTTTTTGAATAGTGAATAATACGTTAAAGAAATTGTTTAGAATGTGATGTTTTAAATAGAATTAAAACAATCTAACGATGTTTTAAAAGGTGTTGAGATTCGAAACCATAGATTTCAACATTTATTGTTGAAATAGATGTTTCGAGAAATAAAAGGAAATGGTGGACTATAACACTGTTGTTATAGTAAATGATTTCCGAAAGGAAATGTTTTGAATAGTATTGGGATTTATGTATCTATTTTAATTCAGAATCCCTATACTAGTGATTTTGGGTTGTCGTAACGATGTTTTACGCAACGTCGTTTTGGCCCAAATAAATACGGTTAAGTGAATGATTTCCTTAAAGAAAGAAATATATACTTAATTTCGATTTAAGTATATAGAATATTTTCTAAGTGTTGAAAATAAAAGATTGTGAATTACTTATTTAATAAGTATAGAAATGTTTTCCAATATAAAGTGAATATGTTGAGAATTTATCTTTTTGAAGATAAATTGAAAAATGGATATTTGAAATCATATATTCATAAATATTTTGGAAATGGAATTTATAAAAGGAATTGGGAAAATAGGTTTAAAATAAATATTGATTTATTTTTGAAATATGGAAAGTTATATCTTCTAAAGATATTTTTTTGGAAATAAATAATTTGGAAAATTATTTGGAATCTGGTGATGTTGGCATATCTATTGATAGTTCAATGACCGACTATCAATATTTACCTTTAAATAGGTATTGGTTGTGAATTGTTTGAAATTGAATGCCACACTTATTTTTTTAAAATAAGCGCTCACTATTCGGGTTAACCGGGAAAGGACCATGTGTTGAGTCACAGCTTCTATAAAGATTTTGATTGCTGACAACAATATTAAAGCGATCGACAAATCAAGACGTACATATGGTACTCTAGATTATAGGTTGATTATTTGATGTTATAATAGTAATAAAATTGTCAAAATCTATCCTCAAATAATCATGCACAAAATATAATATATATACATACACATTTATATAGGTTGTGCACTTTATTGTGCAACTTAACAGAGACCGGTCGACCGGTCCAAAAATGAACGGTCGACCGTTCCTGTTGAATGTGCACAATAAACGTGCACACATGTACATAACGACTATATTTTTAAAAACCTGTCTACCGGTTAGTTTTTGACCTGTCGACCGTTTTTAAACAGAGAGCAACTTCTTCCAAAAGACACATCTTTCTTCAATGGTTGCGTCTCTTCTTCTTCATCAATGATCATAACTTTTGACTGCAACTTTTCACCAAAGGTTATAACTATTTTCTCTCTATAAATACACATCAATATCATTGATTAAAACAAGATTTTTTATTAAGATGATATATGCTCTCTATCTATTCTTTGAATTCACTTGCATTCAAAAAGCTCTAAACTACTTTCATTCCTTATTGAATCATTGACACTATCTCATATATTTTGATTCAATAAGCAATATAAATTCCATAATCTTCACAAACATCATTCACAATTTGAGGATAAGATTATAGGAAGAGTGTACTACAAGTGACAAATCCGTGTTTACAAGAGCACAAGTTGTCAACAACAATTGTAATTGTTTTTTTGTTGAAGTCCTCAGTATTGTAAGAGGCAAGTGTTGAAGCCCTCAGTGTTGTAGAGGCGTGAAATCCCGTTCGGCTGTTCGGGTAATTGTAAACCTGTTCCTCCGGGTGAAGCGAGGTTGTAATTAGTGAAAATCCAGATAGTAGTCTGGGACTGGACGTAGGACGGTGCTCCGAACCAGTATAAAAATCTCTGGTGTGATTTTTCTATTTTTTTATTTACAATGCTATTATCATCTATTTCTGCATTTGTATTGTAATCCATATTATACGATCCGTGTATACTATATTAGCACATATAATTGTATACACACCGCACTTTCATTTGGTATCAGAGCGAGGTCATCATATAACCGTAACACAGTTATTTGATATATTCTTGTAATATGGCAAATAACGCAAGTACTAGCACTCAAAACACCACTTACACAGAAGGGCAATCGACACAAAGACCTCCATTTTTCAATGGTCTTAACTATAGTTATTGGGCAACACGTATGTCATTCTTTATGCAATCAAGTAGCTATGATGCTTGGAATGCTACTCAAAGAGAAATAGTGAATCCAACAACTGATTATTCAGAATGGACTGTGGCTGAGAAAACGGCAGCAGCCGTAAATGCAAGAGCAATAAATATGTTGTTCTGTGCATTAGACCAAAATGAATATAACCGTGTTAGTATCTGCACTACTGCATATCAAATTTGGCAAACGCTAAAAATCACTCATGAAGGTACTAACAAGGTTAAACAAGCCAAAATAGCCATGCTGAAAAGTCAATTTCAAAATTTCAAAATGAAACCAAATGAGACAATCAATGAAATGTATTCACGGTTTCAAACTATTCACCATGCACTTATTGGGTTAGGACAAAAGTATTCTGATTTTGATGTTGTTTCAACAGTCCTACATTCTCTGACTAATGAATGGGAAGGAAAAGTATTAGCAATTGAAGAAGCTAATGATCTTTCCGTCATGAAGCCAGATGAATTGATAGGAAATTTAATGTCCTATGAAGCAAATTTGCAGGCTAGAAAAGAACAGAAAGAAGAAAAGAAAAATGTAGCATTTCATGTTGAGAAAGATGAAAATGAATCAGATTCTGAAGATGAAGATTTGGCGTTCATTGCTAAAGGTTTCAAAAAATTCCTAAAATATCGAAAAGCCAGTCGCTACAATAAAAGGAAACCTGGATCAAATAAACCATCTTCATCTGCTATAGAATGTTTCAACTGCCATAAAAAGGGACACATGCAGAAGGATTGTCCAGAACAAAAGAAAAAGTCAGAAAATGACAAATTCAAATATAAGAAGGACAAATCAAAGAAACAAGCCTTCTCAGTAACATGGGATGATTCAGAGTCATCTTCATCAGAAAGTGAAAGTGATTCGGAGAATGAACAAGCTAATGTTTGTTTTATGGCAACAGAAGATGAGGTACAAATTCCTACATTTGATGAATTACTTGATATTAATGCTGAATTGATAGTCAAATATAAAGACATAAAACGTCAATTAAAAGTAGTCAAAGCAGATTTAAGTAGAGCAGAGTTTGAACGAGATATGTTAAAAGATGAGAAGAAAATATTAGAAGAAGAACTTGAAAATATTCAAGAATCATCATCTAATGTTGACTCTCAAATATCTCTTTTGAGTCAAGAAATAGAAGCTCAAAAAGAGAAAAATAATGCTCTCACTACTGAAAATCATGAACTTAAAGCAAAAGTCAAAATTCTATACCTAGAAAAAGCTAGTTTACAAACAAAGTTTGATGACATTACTCAAAATGTTTCTAACTTTAACAAAGGTCGAGAAAATTTGACTAAAATCATTGAAAGTTCACAATCTATTTCAGATAAACAAGGTTTGGGATATAACAAACATAAAACTAAGAAACATCTTAGAAATAAAAGAAAGAAGAAAGTACAAAAAACTGAAGCTAAGAAAAATCTTAGTTTATTATATTTCAAACCAAAACCAATAGTGAAATTTCAAAAGAAAGATGTCAAGACTATCAAAATATGGGTTCCTAAAACAAATAACAATTTGATTAGGAACAAATACATTCAGCAATTCATGAATACTGTGCATCTTAATAATAATTATATATATAAAGGGGATACCGGACCCAAATGGGTTTGGACTCCTAAGACCTAACTCTTAGGACCCTATGAAAAGTGGGTACCATGAACTTAATTCTATGTTTGCAGGTCCCACTGAAGAAAAGAGGAAAGTGGATATTGGACAGTGGTTGCTCAAAGCATATGACGGGAGACAAGAGCTTACTAACAAATATTAAATACTCAGATGGTGGCTCAGTCACTTTTGGAGACAATTCAAAAGGTTATATCATCGGCAAAGGCGATGTGAGCAATTGTGGTACATCTAACTTACCTCTTATTACTAATGTCATGCTAGTTAGAAATTTAAAACACAATTTACTTAGTATTAGTCAGTTATGTGACAAGGGTTTTATAATTTCCTTTTCAAATAATAAGTGTAGTATTTTAGATAAAGATCATAATTTGGTTTTTGAAGGTTATAGAGACAAAAATATATATATTCTAAATATGAATATTAATCATAATTCAGATATGTGTCTTATGGCTAATGACAATGATCCATGGCTATGGCACAAACGTTTCTGTCATATAAACTTCAGAACTATTGACAAGCTAGCCAAAAACAATCTAGTTAGAGGACTACCCAAAATGAGTTTTAAAGTTAACAACATTTGTGATGCATGTCAATTAGGAAAATTGACCAAATCATCATTTAAATCCAAGAAAGTCATATCAACATTACAACCGCTTGAGTTACTGCACATGGATTTATTTGGACCTACTAGAGTTCAATCAATAAATCACAGTCAATATGTGCTTGTAATTGTTGATGATTTCTCTCGTTATACATGGACAATTTTCTTAAAAAATAAAAGTGATACTTTCGATCATTTCAAATCTTTCGTCAAAAGAATTCAAAAATCAAAAGGGATTAAAGTTAAAAATATAAGAAGTGATCATGGCGGAGAGTTTGAAAATAATGAATTTGAACATTTTTGTACAAAGAAAGGTATATATCATAATTTTTCGTTTCCCAGAACTCCACAACAGAACGGAGTAGTAGAACGAAAGAACCGAACTTTACAAGAATGTGCAAGAACATTATTAAATGGAACCACCTTACCAAAACACTTCTGGGCAGAAGCTGTTGCAACTGCCTGTTATGTTTTAAATCGTGTGTCCATAAGACCTCTTACCAAGAATACTCCTTATGAATTGTTTAACAAAAGAAAGCCCAAAATCTCATACTTCAAAGTTTTTGGTTCTAAGTGCTTTATTTTAAATACGAAAGACCAGCTTGGAAAATTCGATCCAAAAGCCGATGAAGGAATATTTGTCGGTTATTCGGAACGAAGTAAGGCCTATCGAATATTTAATAAACGAACCAAAACTATTGAAGAATCACTTCATGTATCTTTTGATGAAATCTATCAGCATTCTCACACAATATCAGATGATGACGAATCAATAGTCATTAATAATCCAATCATCTCAAATACTGATTCTGACTCAGAAGTAATTATTGAGAATACTCCTCAAATATGTGAATTACAATCACCACCAAGAATATTAAGAGACCATCCGGCCCAAAATATAATAGGTGAAATAACATCACATGTCAGAACAAGGAGTCAACTCAATCAAATGGGTCATGTCGCTTTTCTCTCAAATATCGAACCCAAGAATTCAAAAGAAGCTGCTACAGATGATTACTGGATCATTGCCATGCAGGAAGAACTAAATCAGTTCGAGCGCAATGACGTTTGGGAACTTGTTCCGAGACCAACTGATCAGTCAGTAATTGGTACTAAATGGGTCTATAAAAATAAGGCTGACGAACAAGGAAATATCACTAAAAATAAAGCAAGATTAGTAGCACAAGGATACAATCAGGAAGAAGGTATCGATTATGAAGAAACTTTTGCACCAGTTGCTCGACTAGAAGCTATTAGAATTCTATTATCTTTTGCTTGTTATCATAATTTCAAACTTTATCAGATGGATGTCAAAAGTGCTTTTCTCAATGGATTTATCAAAGAGAATGTCTATGTCGAACAACCACCTTTATTCGTACATGAAAAAAATCCTGACCATGTGTTCAAACTTAAGAAAGCTCTGTATGGTTTAAAACAAGCACCTCGTGCTTGGTATGAACGTTTACGTAGCTATCTTATTAATTCAGGATTTGAAATAGGCAAAGTCGATCAAACATTGTTTATTAAACATTCTCGAAATGATATTCTGGTTATCCAAATATATGTAGACGATATCATCTTTGGTTCAACAAACGATAAACTCTGCAAGGAATTTGCAAGTATTATGACCAAAGAATTCGAAATGTCTCATATGGGAGAACTATCTTATTTTCTTGGACTTCAAATCAAACAACTTTCAAACGGTATTTTTATCAATCAAGAAAAATACTGTGAAAATCTTATCAAACGCTTCGGATTACAAAATACATCTGGTAAACCAACTCCTATGAGTACAACTACACATCTTGAAAAAGATGAAAGTGGTAAGAATGTTGACCAGAAATTATATCGAAGCATGATTGGTTCTCTTCTTTATCTTACAGCTAGTCGTCCAGATATATTAATGAGTGTTTGTTTATGTGCTCGTTTTCAAGCCGATCCAAAGGAATCACATTTACAAGCAGTGAAACGTATAATTCGTTATCTAAATAATACCAAAGATTTTGGTCTTTTCTATCCAAAAGAATGTCCATTTGAATTAGTATCATATAGTGATGCTGATTTTGGTGGCTCACGGACGGATAGAAAAAGTACAAGTGGTACGTGCCATGGCACACATTTGCGACAAATGCGCAGAGGAATCTCATATTTCTATCACTAGCTCGGAGTCGGAGGAACAATATTCTCCGATTACACCGAAACAAAGGCCGGAATGCCCTCACCATTGTTTTCGCACACCTGGCCATACTCCAACATCCAAGCGTGCAAAGAAAGCACTATTCTGCTCTCCGCGCACGAAGGCGCAAATCGATGAAATTCATCACTACCAAAAGCATCAAATTGATCTTCAACGACAACTACATTATGGTCAAAACCTACTATACCATGAACAACAACGTACTTCAACTCGTTTATCCGCTTTAGAACGAATGGCTTCATTCTTCTGCGGTTCAAACAAACACGATGTTCATGAACCAATGCCGTCAAGACCATCGACTTCAACAACTCCAAACTCTTGGGATAAAAACTATAACGAGAATGAAGGAGCTCGATATAAGTGGAGTCCGTGGGCTAAACGCATTGAAAACGACAAGAATTCTAATAACAACTCACCTTCTCATTAGAATTCCATAATGTATATTATTTTGCTTTCATATATAATTCTTGTAATACAGTATATTTTTGCAATAATAACATAATATATAATATATTAATTCGACTCGTTTTCAAAATTTTTGCCAAAAATCTGCATTTTTGCACACAGAGCCAAACCGGTCGACAGCCTAAAATATGACCGGTCGACCGTTTTGCTCTCTGGTTGAAAACGGTCGACCGGCAATACGCAGGCGGTCGACCGGTCGGCAGTTATTATTTTTTTTATATACTTCACGTATATATTTTTGCCACCAACCCTCTTTACTTTCTACTCTCCACTGAAAATTTTCCCATTTCCAAACCCTAGTTCATATTCTCAAGCTTCACAAACTCTCAAATTCTCTTCAATGGCTCCTCCTCAGAAAAAATCAAAGAAAAGAGCAACATCAGAAACTTCTTCTCTTACTCTCTCTGCTAGAAAATGGTTAGAATCTCCGGTTGCAGTAACTAGATGGAATCAAATGACAAATTACAAATTCCATCCAGGCTCATTCATCAAATTCGACGATTTCACTGCATACGGTATTCAAAGATTAGCAAATAGATCTCGTATCTCTCCTCTTATTGATTTTTCTGTAAATAGCGTACAAATTAATCATTTGATGATTAAGCTATTTTATGCGAATATGAATTTAGAGGAATATACTCCGGAAAATCCAAATGGAGTTATTTGGTCAGTAGTATGTGGCAAACGAATCTATCTCACTTATGATAGAATTGCTTCTATTTTGGGAATACCGAATAGGGGTGAAGAGTTTTCATCCACATTTTGTGAAGTTTTTACCCGGAATAGTACGAGTCATAAATTTATAGAAGATGATAGTAACGGCACCAAATCGATTGGGCTACGACCGACTGCAAGGTTGTTACACCATGTCCTAATGCACACTCTATTTCCTCGATTAGGAAACTATGATGCCGTTTACAAAGAGAATTTCAAGGCTCTTTATGCTATCTACGATGATATCGAAATAAATTGGGTTCACATGATTTTCGATGAAATTCTTAAGGTAAATAACTCTACTCGTCCACATTTCTTCTATAACGAGTATATTATGCGTATGTTGCTTGCATGTGGAGTCACACCCCTGGATTCGGCATATTCTACACCAAAGTGTATTGACTCCACTACTATTAAACGGATGAAGCTTCCTCCTCCATATGTTCATATTATGCCATTCGAACAATGGCAACAACGCGATACTCAAGAACAACAAGCTCCACCATCTCGTCGTCGTTCTGAAGATGTTAGATTATTGAAATCTAAATCATCTACAAGAGAATCTCTTGAAACCATCGCCCGGAATCAATTTTTACTTGAATCAAGACTAAAACGAATGGATTCAAAAATTGATAGACGATTCAATAAGGTAAAGTCATTCTTCGGCGCTATATGGGATGCTATATCATGTAGCACATCCATCTCGACTCAACATCAAGACCCCGGAAAACGTCCGGCTCCTCCAACTTTTACTTGGTCGACATCCGAGGAATCCGGTGGTACAAGCGGACAAGGTCGTGGGGACAATGACGATGATGATGACGATGACGATGACGACGACGATGATGATGATGATGATGATGATGAGGAAGAGATTCAGTCGGAATGAAGTTAGTTTATTTTTTTTTTTTTTTTTTTTCTTTTCATTTCTTTAAAAACATATATGGCACTTGTACTAAATAGTGTCCATCTTTTTATTCGTACTAGACTATGACTTGCATTGTACTTCATCAAAACATCCTGTGTTTGAATGTATGCATTGTTCTCTTTGGTTTATATTTTCTAGTGTTTACTCCTTTTTGTCGATGACAAAGGGGGAGAAAGGTGCTAATAATTGTCTGCAGGAAATCACATATTCAGGGGGAGATCCTATACTTGAGTTTTTATATTGTCATCAATCAAAAAGGGGGAGAATGTTGAGTCACAGCTTCTATAAAGATTTTGATTGCTGACAACAATATTAAAGCGATCGACAAATCAAGACGTACATATGGTACTCTAGATTATAGGTTGATTATTTGATGTTATAATAGTAATAAAATTGTCAAAATCTATCCTCAAATAATCATGCACAAAATATAATATATATACATACACATTTATATAGGTTGTGCACTTTATTGTGCAACTTAACAGAGACCGGTCGACCGGTCCAAAAATGAACGGTCGACCGTTCCTGTTGAATGTGCACAATAAACGTGCACACATGTACATAACGACTATATTTTTAAAAACCTGTCTACCGGTTAGTTTTTGACCTGTCGACCGTTTTTAAACAGAGAGCAACTTCTTCCAAAAGACACATCTTTCTTCAATGGTTGCGTCTCTTCTTCTTCATCAATGATCATAACTTTTGACTGCAACTTTTCACCAAAGGTTATAACTATTTTCTCTCTATAAATACACATCAATATCATTGATTAAAACAAGATTTTTTATTAAGATGATATATGCTCTCTATCTATTCTTTGAATTCACTTGCATTCAAAAAGCTCTAAACTACTTTCATTCCTTATTGAATCATTGACACTATCTCATATATTTTGATTCAATAAGCAATATAAATTCCATAATCTTCACAAACATCATTCACAATTTGAGGATAAGATTATAGGAAGAGTGTACTACAAGTGACAAATCCGTGTTTACAAGAGCACAAGTTGTCAACAACAATTGTAATTGTTTTTTTGTTGAAGTCCTCAGTATTGTAAGAGGCAAGTGTTGAAGCCCTCAGTGTTGTAGAGGCGTGAAATCCCGTTCGGCTGTTCGGGTAATTGTAAACCTGTTCCTCCGGGTGAAGCGAGGTTGTAATTAGTGAAAATCCAGATAGTAGTCTGGGACTGGACGTAGGACGGTGCTCCGAACCAGTATAAAAATCTCTGGTGTGATTTTTCTATTTTTTTATTTACAATGCTATTATCATTTATTTCTGCATTTGTATTGTAATCCATATTATACGATCCGTGTATACTATATTAGCACATATAATTGTATACACACCGCACTTTCACCATGGGGTCGTATAACCCATTCCGAATATGTGATACGTCGTGATAAATTGCATTCGAAGATCGGTGTTGAAGACCGGATATTTTCGAAAGCGAAAGGATTTCTTGTTGATTGTCTCTGCACTGGCTGATCCCTGGTATAGAGATCTCCATAAGTGATGGGAAATCCGAACGTGATTAGAAATTATTCGGATTGCAAGGACTTCTTTGTAAGTGCCTTCGGTTCTGTTCGAGCCCGGAACAGACTTGTATGGATTGTATGCCTGACATTACAAGTTGAGATATAAAGCCGATTTCTTTCAAATATATTTCTGAGGTGGCGGAGAATTTATTCTTTTAGCTTAACACCCTTCTCTGAGACGTACGAGCTCAGAGGTTATATAGTTGAAGTTATCAGCGATATATTCCCAGTTTGGTAATGTGACATGCTGAGTGATGCTGAAATGATCATTGTGTTGATTATTTGTGATAGGATCATTTATTTGATCGTCTATCCTGATGATCATTGTGTTGATCATTTGTTGACCCAAAGCACGGCTTTTTGTACAAAGTGTGTTTTTGTGGACGTGAATTCATCGAGCCTCACATCCCGGTAATGGTCAAAACAGGAAAGATGCAGCAAGGTTATTAGGGGTTGCTGTAGCTCCCCTTAGGGTATGTACATTTCCTTCTGGATAGAGGTTGTATCATGGTATGGAGCCCAGATATTTAACCTATGTGGTTACTACGAGTTTATTACTTTGTGGTTGTTGGTTATCGGGATCCCGTGAAAAAGGTCGTTTACGATCGGGGAATGGCGTGCTCGTGTCAGTAGTTACCCAGTTAAGGGGTAACCCGGCCTTGTGTTGGCAGAGTTCCGGTTTGGTTCTCGGGGGTGTCTTTCCAGAGGCATTCTCAGTGGCAATGGGAAGTTCCTTGGCCTGACCATTTGTTGGAAATCCAATTCCCAATACGAAACTTGTACGGTATTAGTTGTAGAACCTGCTATTCACTTATGGTGGTCACTACTGTTTGGATGGTAGCTATAGTAGGCATAGTTCGAAATGTCTATGCTGGCTAAGATTTATATTCTACTTTCGAAATGAATTTTTTCTACACTATACACTAATAATAATATCAAATGTTATTTTAAATGCGTATCAAGCATCTTTGACTATCATAAGGAGAAATCTCCTCCGATTCTGCGTTTGCATTGTGTGTGTGCGGGAGGCCTTATGGTAGTCTCATTTTTAAAAGCATTGCGAATTGAATTAAAAATATTCCTCTATTTTGATTTTAAAGAAAAATAAACTGTTTTGAGTTCCCACACCAGTCACATGACTGACTTGGAGTTTATTGTTTTCCTTCCTAAACTCTGGGTGCCCACCAATTTCTACACGGGCAGTTAAGAGTTTAAGGTTTATCAGGATATTCTGGATATTCTGAAGTTGCTGGAGGCAAGCTGGATGGCATGGCATATTACTTATATAGTAATTCTTTTTCCGCTGCATTGTTGTATGTTGTTGTACACTCTGATGATATGATATGATGTAATGAAATATAATGTGATGTAATAACTGATATAGTTCTTTATTTAAAGATTATTCATTTATTACTATATGTTGTTCCGCTGCGAATTGTGAGATTCTGATGTGATTCTGTTGTTCTGTTTTCTTTCTGTTTTCTTCCATTTTAAAATATTCTACCTTCTTTTCTCTCTTCTCTCTTTTTTTTCTATCTTCCTCTCCCTTTATTTTCTGTTATCTTCTTCTACTTCTCTCTTTTTCTTTTCTTAAAATTCTTTTTAAAACCCATAACTTCTCGGTTTTCGGCCTTCGATATTCGGCAGTCGATAAAGTGAGTGTCGATGTTGAATTTTCGAAAGTCGAAAATTTCAGAATGTTACAGAAACAGAAGGAACTACCTCGATGCACTCATTATTGAAATCACCCTCAGAGTCAACGACCATAGCCCTTGCACTCTGATTCGCCATCTCGAATCTATAAGCACTATTCCGTCAAACTCATTTCGGAATCACCCACAGAGTTATACTGACGTATAGCCCTTACACCTCGAGTCTTCACTTACTCCGCTTGGATTAACGATCTAACGTTTAATTGGAATCGATGTGGCTTTCGGATTCCAAATATGGAAACCCGATCTCGGTCTCACCGAAACCAAACGCCATTTTAATGTCCAAGTTGTACTTAAGGGATTAAACAATTTAACTTATATTCAGGATGATATATAAACAAATAGATGAATCATATTATCACAAGAGATAATTCATATCAATATTCATTTTCACAAAGCAGCATATCATATAACAGAGATATATAGTATCAATCAATATCAAACATCCAATATCAACCAATCATCCAATATCAATCTCCAAATATTGATCATCCAATATCAAGCAATTAACCAATATTAATCAATCAATCCATATTAATCAAACATCCAAAACAGAATTGATTATCTTTTAATCAAATTGGATTACTATAATCCTTCTTCATTAATTATTATTTAAAATGAATAAATTAATCATCTCTAATGATTTCCTTAATTAATCTCTCTTGATTAATTATATTTAATTACATTCAAGTAATTATCCTTAACCATATATAGTAATTAACATTTAATTACTATCATTAATTACAATAATTAATGATCATTAATTAATTAATTAACTATGATTAATTACATTAATCCTTAATTAATTACAACTAATTAATCATACTTTAATTAATTACTTTTATTAATCAACCTTGATTAATTTCATTAATTACATTAACTAATGATCCTTATTAATTAATTATTCCTTTAATTAATTAAATAATTAACTTGTAATTAATCGTCTCATTAATTCATAAACAGTAATTAACAATTTATAATTACTTATCTTAATTAATTATCTTCTAAATTAATTATATTAATCCTTGATTAATTAATCGCATTAATTAATCTTTAATTACTTCATTAAGTAATTATTAAACAATTAAATTAATAAATAACTCTTTAATTAATTACAATTTTAATTAATTACACTTAGTAATTAATCTTAAATTAATCACCTTCATTAATTTATTAATCACATAAATTAATTATCTAAAATAATTAAGTAATTACTCTTAATCACTTACATAAGTAATTATCTCTAATTGCTTTCATTAATAAATCTTGATTACTTCCTTAATTTATTACTTAACAAGTAATTAATCCCATTATTAAATAATCCTAATTTATTTATTTAATTAATTACTCCATAATTAATCAACTCTTAAATGATAACATTAAGTGATCATCCATTAATCACTTCAATTAATTACTCTTGTGAGTAATTACCACTAATTACTTCCATAAGTAATTACCTTTTTAATTACATTCAAGTATTAACCATTAATTACTTCGTTAAGTAATTTCACTTAATTAATCCATAATTAAGTGATTATATAAATTTAAATAAATAATTAACTAATTATTTAAAATTAATTAAACAATTAACTAATTAACTTCTAATATTAAAGAAGATCTTTAATTAATTAAGAAAACATTATTCTTAATTAAACTTTACTCATTAACAAATCATATTTAAATTAAGTATTCTTAAGTTCATATAAATAATAAATTAACCATATTCATCTTCAAAAATAAATTATTTGAAATAATCAAATTTTATTAACCCTATAGACAAATTTATCCAATTTGGTTTACATAATTATAATTTATTTTTGGAAATAAAGTATTTAGAACAAATTTCCAAATTTAAACATTTTAAATTATCTAATTTCAAACCTATTTATTTCCAACATAAATTGAACTTAGTTTTAACATTACTTCACAATTTTAGCTTAAATCTTAAATTCAAATTCTCTTTTTAAACTGAATTTATAAAAAAAACATAATTAAGATAATTATTTTTAAGATCAAACATCTTAAAATATTTTTATACTTAAAAATATAAATTCAATTTACATTTAGAAAGATTGATTAACCTTTCTTCTAAGAAACAAGTTTTAACTTGAAAATTCTTTTCCTTTTATAAAGCTAAATTTGATTTATTTACTAAGAATAGCACATTCATTTTGCAACTTATTATTTTTATAAAAACTTGAGCATTAAACTAGCATTGCCGAAAGTCTCGGGTCAAACCCGAGTAAAACTAAAAAAGAACTCGAGCAAGTCTCGAAGCAAACCAACTCAACTCGACTTCGAGTCCTACCCAGCATCTTCACGAGCCAAAACTCGAGCTCCATTCATCTTCCCCAAATCATTTTCCCCAACCCCAACTGTGCACGAGAGACACGGTGCATATGCACCCCCGCCGCCGACCTCCATCGTCCATCGCGACGATCCTCTATAGCCCCAAAACCTCTCGCGAGCACAATCCCATACCCAGATCCATCCCAGCAACATCGAATCGAAATATGACCCATTAGCTCGAAAACATCTGCAGCTGTCACTGTCCAAAACCACCCTCAGCCGACGAACTCGCCGACACCAGAACTCACCGATTCCATCATCGGAACGCCACCACCATGAATATCAATACTTCCAAACGCCAACGAACTCGATCAACAAACCCAGTTGTAATGTCACGACAATTCAAGCCGAATGATAATGCAAGCCTAAACCCTTTTTGAATCAATTCGAAAAATTCAATCATTTAAAAATTTTAATTATATTTTTCCCAATATCCTTATCACGAAATCAAGCTTCGATCAAAATTTTGACTCGAATCAACAAATGGATCTACGGTAATCCACCAAAATTCCATAATCGAACAAACCCAGAGTTCTCACTAATTACACAATTAAAATTTATGATTTTTGTTTTAAAATTCCTTGTTTCCAATATGGATTCAAGTTATAAGATTAGGTTATCAAATTATAACATTTGATTTAACTTGCATTTTAGGATTTTCCACTGCATTCTTGATTCTAGGTAAAATTCAAACCTATACTCCTTGAAGCAAATTTTAAGTTTTAACTTGAGGATAATCAAACATAAAATGTTTGAATCTCTGATCTTAAATAAGACTAGTTGAATAAGTTTGAGGTTTCGATCAAAATTATAAATTACAGAACAAGTACAGAGATGAATAAATATACAGGCATGCACATTTGTTTCTCATATAATATTCAGAAATAATTCATATCTATAAATTCAAAATTATGAATACTGATGATTTCCACACAACATCAAGATAGATTTCAAAACATCGCATGCATGAAGTAACAACCAGGTCAAATTGTTTTTTAAAGAGATTTACTCACCTTATTGAAATATGCAGAGCAGATTTGTATTAATAATTTCAGGTTTTGCTGTTGAATCACTCTGCATGCTTACAATTTGTTGTTCTAAAGGTTGAACTCCATTTGCATTTGCAGATTTGAAGCTTTACTTTGAAATATAGTTCAAATTTGAAGGCTGATTGTAGATTTAAACATCATTTGGATTGCAGGTTGAAGCTTTTGGAGTTGCAGATAGGATTTGCAGTTCCAGGTTTTAGCTTTTTATTTTGTAAGAAGTGTTTACTGATTTTGCCATTAATGTTTGAAAGAATGAAGAAAGAAAAAAAAAGTTTGAGCTGAAAATTAAAAGTGGAAAACAATTTTTCTCTTCAAACAAAAACTTTTATATAAATTTAAATTCTAAATAAGAGTAAATGTTGCCACATGTCCTTTAATTCAAACAAATGTCATTTAGCTTGCTTAATTTTCTTACAAGTATGCTAGAGATGCCTTATCATGTTTACACATGTTATTAAGTATTTTAATTAAATTTTGTTTTAAATTTAAATGTAACTATAAACTTACATAATCAAGTTACTTTGTTAATAAATGCTTACTTATGTATTTATATGTATTTATGAAATGTTTATACACATTAATGAAATGTTTTTATGAAAATAAGCTTTTGAATTTTAATAAATACAAGTGTGAAATCTTTGTAAACCTTTATTTAATAAATAGCTTACCTTTTTAATTTACTTTATTACTAAATACTTATATGTGTTGATGTAATTTTACATTAAAGAAGGTATTATAAAACTAATTACAATACAAATAAATTTTATATATGTAATTTAAAATCTAAATATCTACATTTATACAACCATTTTAAATTTAAAACACTTTAAAGAAAAGAAAAAGAAAACTATGATTAAATCCTTTACAAACTATCATATTAAAATTAAATATCCATCTTATTTTTGAAAACAAATAAATTAAACTAAATTAACTTTTGAAAACATTGATTCTAAAATAAAGCTTCAATCTATAATATTCATACATTATAAATTATTAATTGATTTAATTAAATTTCAAAACAATTTCAAACTATAACATATACATATATATGTATTACAAATTGAAAATTCAACTTTATTTAAAACAAAATATCTCCTATTCATAATATATATCAAATGTATATATTATAAACAGAATAAAAATTTGATTAGCTTTGGGAAATAAATCTTATTATATTATAAATTGTCAGAAAGATATAAATTACAATTATCAGATTAAATATTTATTAACCATAAAAAGAATAAATTAGCCAATTTTAAATTAAAATTATTACGAAAATTATCAAACCTGTTAAATTATTATACAGATTATTAAATTTATATTGCCCAAAATTCCGGGTCGTTACAAGATGGTTATTAGAAGTTTGTTGTGACTGTGGTATGGGGGCAATAGCAGTCAAAGGTAGTAGGAAGAAGTAGTGATATGTTTAGTAAAGAGGATGGTCAGAGCATGGTAGCTGATAGTCAGAGAAATGTATTGCACAGTTTAGATGAGTGCAATGTCGGTTGACAACAGTGTGATGATATGTGATGAAGTAAGATGATGGTGTTGAATGTCACAGTGGTAGTTATAACGATGAAGCTTTGTTTTCTGGTGACGTTCAAGATGGTAAGTTATTACTATGTTAGTTGGGAGGTGAAGTGTGTGAATTGTAGGTAAGTATGGGGAGGAGCAAGTAGGGAAGGTAGTTGATGTTGAAGAGGATGTGCAGAAGGGATGGTATTTGATGTGGTTGCAGTGTGATATGCATGGTAATTTGGTGTTGTGTAATGATTTGTAATGGTGGATAGTATGTATCTATGCAAAAATGCAAATATAAATAAAAGAAAAAGAATGCAAATGTAAGGAAATGTCAATATGTTAGCAACGTAAACAAAAGAAAAAAGAAAAATGCAAATGTAAAAAATGTACATACAAAAGTGAATAATAATAATAATATATATATATATATATATAAATTATGTATCTTTTTTTTGAAAATAAAAATGCAAATGCGAATGAAACTAGAAAACAAGCATACAAACACAATGTAAACAATAATCAAATCACAAACACACAACACATAATATTTTTTTAAATATAACTTGACACACAAAACAAACACACAATAAAATAAAACAAAATTAATTCAAAGAATAGAAAATAAAATCAAATTAAATTCCCCAGCTAAGGCGCCAAAAACTTATTTGATGGATAAATCTCTATCGAATTAGAAAAATAACCGAAAATTATTAAATTAAAAATAACCGTAAGCGCACGGCGTACAATGATGGTGCGAATCCCGGTAGATCCGTAGGGAATTGTACCGATTTTAAAATTTCTATTCAATCAAATTAATCAAAGAGTTTGGAAATTGTTGTTAACTATAAAACAAAAACTAACTACTAAAAAAGTGAATGAAAACTACAAGATTAAAAGACAATTTAGACGTAAATCCAATCTCATGATTACATAAATCAACACAACATGTAATTATGATCTCTTGTTTTGGTTACTAGTGAATTTAATTAATGTGTTTATCATAAGTATGGAATATTTATGCTATTAATTACCCTAGTATAGACCATCAAACTATAACACACCTACTAAATCACTTACTAATTCTCATGAAAACGACAACGAAAATAAAAATAAAATCTTTTTTTATGCATGGCTTATCTACTATTGAATTAGTAACATAAACCATCAAATTTTGATACTAAATCCACATCCATATTTGTTATCATTTCAACAAATGTAGATTGCAACATGAAACAAAAATAAGAAGAAAATGCAAGCTAATTAAAAAGAGGGCTAATTAAAATGAAATATAACTAATCTACTTGCATAAATAAATAAAAATCTACACTACTAACATGAAAAAAAGAGCATGTAAATAAAAAAGTGTATGAATTAACGTTGCATAAAAATAAATTACATAAAAGAAGAAAATGGCCAAGTAGCCATAAACTAGAAGAAGAGAGTTTATATTCATTTTTGAGCCTAAAGCTAAACTAACTACAAGAGGAGGCTAAGAGCTTAATTACATGAACATATGTGGTGTTTATACATTTTTTTGAAACCCTAATAATATTTTTGGAAACTATCCAAATTGCCCTTAAGGAATTGTGGCCACTAAGTTATCATTGGTATGAGATAATTCACCATTTACATAGCGATTCACCATATTCTTGATCCTTAATTGTTGAGAATCAAGATAAGGTTGTCCAGGATCTATAAAACATACATTTGTACTATATATTTGTATATAATTTCATAAAGTATGTAAATTGTGAAAATATTACCTGGTCTGTAGCTTTTGCTTATTCTTACAATGTTGTTTCTGAATTTGCATACTGATAACTTTGACTATGGTTTTTGTATTTGTTGACTCATTCAGTCTTCCTTATTGATCTTGTTTTCCTTCAAAGTACAGAGCAGACAACATTCATCATCATTAATTTGAAATCTAAGCAAGAATATATTTGATGATCTTTGTGCTATTGGCAATAGTAGGAGGGCTAATTCCAAAAAACCAAGTAATGGAAGTTAAAAGATCATTATACTAAGCAAAGAGAAATTCCATAGTTAGAAATGAATAGAAGTCTTGAGATCTAACTTTGGTAATTATTAGAGAAGATCAGAAATCTGACTATTTATGGAAATAATAATGGAAGTCCAAAAACTAGTTTTACTAATAGAAGTATAGAGACCCCCTTTTGAAAATAACTGAGAGAAGACCAAGAATAATCATTTTATAATAAAAGTCCAGAGATCATTATCTGAAAATAAGTCATAGTAGATTAGAAAACCACTTTTCGGGAACGAATAATATGAGTTCAGAAATCCTTATCTGGAAATAATAAATGATCCAAAACAGTGATTCTAGTATTAGTAAGATAGATTCAGGAATTAGTAGAAGACTGGAAATTTATAATATTGGTCTCAAATATAGAGGTCTCGAAGCCCAGATTCAGACATTAATGAGTGAAGGCTAGAAACCAACGGTGAGAGACTTGAACCCAAAATTCGAGCATTAATAAATGAAGTCCAAATCATCTTTTGGAAATTAACCAAAGGCCGTAGATTCTTATTTGAGCCTTTTTTTTGCACCACTCTTTGGGTTTTGATTCTTTTGACATGTGTCATCTTTTAGGCTCCGTATGGTGACATTGTTTGGTGTGCCGCTTCTCAGGCTTGAATGTCTTAGTCTGTTGTTGTTTGGTGCGCTTGGTTAGCTTATCCATAGGTAGGACCCAAGGAGTTACCCAATCTTCCTCTACGAGGCGCTCTAACAAGGCCTTATAGGCGGAATTGAAGGCTTGTTTGGTGCCCTGACTAGGCCATAGTGTGATAAGACTAAGAGCTTACTCAGTCTTCCCTCTAGGAGGTGCTCCAGCCAGGCCATAACATGGCGGGAATGAAGGCTTGTTCAACGCCTTGGCCAGGCCATAGCATGGCGGGACAAAGGGCTTACTCTATCTCCTCTCTATGGGGCGTATTTATTTGGCCATAGCACGATCAAGGGCTAGTTGATACTTCAAGCTGGCTATATCATGGCATGGATAAAGGTTTACTCTAACCTTCCTCCAGTAGGCGCTTTGACCAAGCCAACTCGGCACGGACAAAAGCTTATGACCGCTTAAGGTAATTTCCAAATTTTAGGAGAATTCTACTCTCGGCCATGTAGATTTTTCTTAGAAAAGTAGCACTTTATTGAATTCAATTAAGATCGCTTTACAAATCTATTGGGTTCGCCTTATTTGAAAAAGTTGATCACCATCCCCTTTAAGTGCTCTATATTGATTCGTTTTGTACCCATTCATCATGTGACAGTGACAATAGGATCCCCCCCGATTTGTTTCGTGATTGGGTTTTTCCTTCTGGGATAGCCAATAGTTGGTTCCTCCCTAGTTACTAAATAAACATTCTCAATCGATGTAGTCAGATTGCATTCCTTAAGGAGTCTCGATTTGAAGCTTGTCTTTTGAGGATGATTTCTAGATTTTTTTGGTTGATTCAAAAGCTTCACCCTCAATGACCAATTTCCTTTCAAAAACCTTCTAAAGCTCAAATGTAGGTAATGTTCCCGTTGTTGCTTGAATGCTATTTTTACACAAAAGTGTATTAAGTAGCTAGCATCCCTTCTTTAAAGATTGTGCCTTTGGCGTGGATTTGAATTGTCTTCTTCATTTGATAAAAAAAGTTAACGCTCTCATCCTTTGTTCCCCCTAAAGCAAAGATGGGTAAAGGGCCAACGTGAAAGGGGTTTAACCTCCACTTGCCTAGATCATAAGGTTCGGCCTTCTTATTCTTGATGATCCTCAAAGCCTCTATTTTTAACATTTTCTATTCGTATAGTATAGAATCTTTAATTGTTCCATGGAAGAATCCAAATAAGTGTGGCTCTGAGGATCCTTGCTATAACTTTCTTATTTTTCTAAGAATGGTGATGTGAGGTCTAAGGTAAGCTTGCAATAGAATAGGGTTAAAGGAAAATAAATTTGGGAATTCCATAAAGTCAGAAGTTCAAGCCCTCTTTCTAGCACCAAAAATGTTAACAGGAAAACTTGTCAACACCCCAAAGTAGAAAAGTGAGATTAGCCTCTTCAAAAGTACCTTTAGAATTAGTAAGAGTCGCTAAAAACTTTCAAAAAGACCTTTCGAAGTGGTTGGGATGGTTAGAACTCCTTCGAAACTCCTTTCAAACTAGCTGTGATGATTTAGGACCCCTTCGAAACCTCCTTTCGAAGTGGTTAAGGTGACCTAAAGTTGGGACTTATCATATCTTAGGTTTTGATCAAATCAATAGGTATCTACTCCTTCGAAAGGTAACCTTTTAAATGACATTGATACAAGTAATCCATAAACAGAACCATATACCAATAACAGATTGAAATCATTGCATTTGTATAAGTCCTGCACTTGCCTTATTAATAGTTTTCGTGAATACAAGAAGATGTAGTACTACAAGAAAGTGAAATCCCCAATTTGAGTCAAAGGTTAGGGTTTACAAATTTAAGAAAGAACAAGTATTGAGTAAATGAGATGTGATCCCCAAAATAATACCCCTAGGGTCTTATAGGCGCGGGTTGGACCCTTTCGAATCAGTCCTTTCGACTTAGTCGAAAGGGTTGCCTTAAGGACCTTTTGCTGCTGCTAAATTCAGGGTGTCCTTCTAACTTCACTTTTGAATGGAACTTGAGAACTTTCGACTGGTCGAAAGGTATAAATGCGCCCTCCACTTTGTTGTTCATGTGTTGTTGCAAGCAGAAAAGGATGTGGGCTTTCGATACTGTCGAATGGTGTCTTCTTGGGGCTTTGAATGAGTTAGAGCATGTAGAAGGCTTAAACGTGAAAGGTGGCTTTCGAATGTATTCTTGTTGATTAATGCGGGACCCCTATCCTTTTGTGTCCGAGGAGGCTATTTTAAACTCGTTATTCTTTCCTTCGTAATTGTGGATTGTTTCAATCGATTTAAAAGGCTAATCTATGCTTTCGAAAGAGTAGCTTTGGCCATATGTTCTTCTATGGAAGGACATGCTAGCGAAACCCATTACTTCGAAAGGTTTAGCGCACATGTAGAATCTTGTAATCTATTGCCTTTGAATGGTGCCTTTAGTACATTCGAAACACCCTTATTCTTGCGAAAGCAACCATTTCGAAAGGGATTAATTGAAGTGAAAGAGTGTCCCTATCCACTTTCGACCTCTTCGAAAGGGCATTGCTCATCCAACTTCATGCAGAAGCCTTCCTTCGACTCGTTTGAAAGGTCTTGTTATTACTATCATTCATTATTGATCCTCCTTATATATTCTTTAAGGTTTCGATCAAGTTGGAGTTGTTTTTGACGATAATAGTCATTGTTTGATGATAGCAGTGCATTGGATGCATTTCTCTAGAAGGCTTACTCCATGATATATTTGTTGATTTCTCCTACCTAGGTGATAACTATAGGGGTATGCTAAGATATTTCCTAACTAGATACCTGGATGAGCATGGGTCTGATTCTCATCCTAGGGTGCATTCGAATCATCCTAGACTCACATCCATTCCTCTTTCTTCTCGCACTCTTCCCCCGAGAAACATAAGTACAACATGAAGAGATTTATTTCTTAAATATATGAGAAATCAATCTTGTATGACCCTGAATAACTATGTAATTGTTATGTAATTCAAGTCGCTTATAAACTTATCTGCCTTCATTTTTCTTTTGTTTAGTCTAATTATCATGTTTTGCATAGATTAAGGAAAAAATGAGCAGTTCTGTTTCGATGGAATTATTGAATAAGTTTGTCAAATTAATGAAGGATTTTAAAGAGAAATATCTAAATCTCAAGACATCATAACTAAAAAGACACTGCTTTCTTAGAGACCTTCAAGAAGTTTACATGACGTTTCCTCACTTTCGCTTCGATTTCTTAGGTGATGACCAGTATATATTATTGAGAAAAATTTTAACTTTTCATGCTCAATTAATATGTGATCGCACTAGCTCTCTAGTAGGGGAATGGAACTATCATCGATTTTCCCTAGTTTATACTACGGAAGAAATTAAAGCTTCTTTTGATTATATCCTCAGCTTATCGGTTATGTCATTTGAAAAGGCTAAAACTGTTGTTTTGAAGCTTTAAAAGTTGATTAAATGTTTGAAAAAAGAATTGTAATGTTATTCAAACATCCGTATTCTTTGTAAACTTTTATTGTTACTAAATAAAAGAATTTTCTTTTCGTATATTAAGTCCTATTTGGCTTATTGTTAAAAGGAAACTCGGTTAGGGCGTACATCTGACCCCCAAGATGTTTCTCATGGGTGATTGAAATTAAGAATAGCGTACTAGCTGATGTCGAAAAGAGGAAGTCTCCTCAAGATGCTTCAACTTTGCGATTTTCAGATAATCCAGAGGTGTAAGAATGCCGCAGAAAATACTATCAACTAGGGTCATTATTTAGGTAGCATAAAGAAGTAACTTCAAATTTAGAGGAAAAAATTGATGATAAGATTAATGAACCTCAAACGTTGACAGAAAAGATAGATATGGCTCTAATTTCTAAGCCTTCTAGTCTCTAAGCTGTAACATCCCCTATCTAGAGGCCTAAAACTAAGTGCTACAGATGCTGCAATCATTTATAGTATTAGCTTCTGGCTGATGTGCACGTAAATATGCATATTTTTACCACCGTATTTAATCTAATTAAATTAAATAAATGATTGTATAGGGTGTTTTAACATGTTAAAACCAAAAATTCAAATTATTTTCAAATCGTCACATATTCATCTTCATAAAGGGGCAAAATGGTCGTTTTTTGCATATATTAACTTGAGAAAATTTAAACGGAAATTTCTATACTATTTTTGCAGAAATTTGAGCTCAAATACAAGTGGTTTCATGAAGACATATGCATATGCAAAGAAGATACAAAGGAATGAAGATTGAAATAATTCAAGGTCATGGATCATGGAGGACCCCACCTACCCACCTACCTTCATGTACAAAGTAGAAGCTAATACACATGCTAATGGCCATTAAAGCTTCATGCGCACTTAATTGATGATTATTTGATACTAATAGTTACTTGGCCACCACACTTCCTAAGAGGGTAGTTTGGGTAGTTCCCAAAAATGGATTAGAGTTTTAAAACGTGTATAAATACCCCATATGCTCATGTAACCTTCCTCTCTTCTCTTAGACTCTTTTCCTCTTAGTTTAGTTTAGGATCATAAATAAAATGAGAGCTCTCTTTCTTTTCATGGCTACTTAGCCATTTATTATTTCATGTAAATTCTTTTTTTATGCAACTTTAATATATGGTTTTTTTTTGTTTATTTGCTTTCATATTAGCAGTGTAGTTCTCTTTTATTTTATGCAAGTGGAATAGCTATTTTTTCATTTTGCTGTCTTTTTCCTCTTATTTTTATTTAATGTTGCAAGCTACATTTGTTGATTTGATAACAAATACGAGAGGATAAAACCCTTCAATCTAGGGTTAATGAAGCTCTCTAATTATGTAACTTCAACATTTTGATAATTATTGCTCTCGTTTTGTGCTTAATGACAATGCTTGAAGTGGTTTAATTTGTTGTTTTTGCTTTGAATTTGATAGCCTATATTGTTGACACCAAATAGGCTATACTTAAACAATCACTAAACACAAATTACCTCTTCATCTACATATGACTATGGTAATGAAGCGAATGTTGAAATCAAAATTTGATGGTCTATATTTCTAATTAATAGTTAATAGGCCATGCTTAAAATAGATTTTACTTTCAACTTTTTGTCATTTTTCATGATAATTAGTAAGTGGTTTAAGGGGTGTGTTATAGTTTGATGGCTTAAACACATCAATTAAACTCACTAATGACCAAAAAAAGATCATAATTTCATTTTGTTGAACTATGTGATCTGGAGAGTGGACTTATCTCTAAATTGTCATTTACTTCTCATATTTTTTCATTCACTTTTGTAGTTGTTAGTTAATTTGTTTTCACATTTTCTAGCTTAAACAACTCTCAATTTTGGTTTAATTTGATTGAATAGGATTTTAGAATATAACAATTCCCCATAGATCGATCTGTATTCGCCATGTACTAACAATTGTACACTGTGCACTTGCAATTAGTTTTATTACAAATTTGCTCGACAGTTTTCTAACTCGATAGAATTTCCATCGAGAACACCGGCAATTAAATATGGCTATGTTATTGGTATCTAATATCAGTAGCACTTGAAATATGAAACAGAATGCAAATTTCAAAACATCATTTCTTCATTACATTTCAAAACTAGATGTTCCATATTCTCAATACATAATCCCATTACTTTCCCAGGCACAGATAAAATATACTTATTGCAAAATACACTAAGAGCGGTATAGGAAGATACCCCCTTGGATGATCAAAGTCATATAGTCATAATAGGATTAATACAAATATAGAGGAATACAAATAAACATAAAACTGCAACCGCTAAGTAGCTATCCGTCTCCCTCTTGCATGCCTTTGGTTGTCTTATTTGTCATTCTACTAAAACCTAAAAAAGGCCTCAACCCTTCAGCATACTCAAATCAATTTTAAGCACCCGAGAGTTAAAGGGGACAACATAATCTTCGATTCAGACATAAAGCCTGGTGTGAACAATACAATCATCTCGGTTTAATATGTTAAGTGAGACTACGCTGCTTAGCGGAACGGGTTTCCCCTCACCAACATCCTTTTAGAATATATCTTTGCAAAGCATTTTCCTACAACCAAAACTAGTTAAATACCGCAAAGCATCATTATGTAAACATACATAAATATCATGTAATAAATGAACTAACTGTTCAAACATATAAGTTTTGTTTTGGCCAACTTTTAACCTTTGGCTGACTAGAGCCTACGATATAATATAAACCAACTTAATCTAACACCTGCTAGACACTCCTCTTATGGACGGTCTGCCCTTAACAATCTATTAAATGCTTATCTTCTAAGCGATCTATCCCTAACATAATTATCTCTCTAGTCTTCCTAATCCTAGTGGTTTTTCGGGCTCACCAATAACCCATCTATATACAAACACATATTCCTTTCGGTGTGTAATAATAATTTAAGTTCAAATGTGACCAAGCCCTATACACTAGAATTTTGTACAACAATGAGCTGGGGCCAATAGCTAATGTATAGGGCTAGAGGTTATCGAAAGCCAATGATTTCGAAAGGTAGAATGGCGGCAACTAGTGGTTCGACCCCTTCGAATGAATGTTTACCTTTCGGCCTCGTCGAAATATATTAAATAATATATTTGACCTAGTTGAAAGTAAATAAGTCGAAATCTTCTTTTCTGAAGCAAAGCAGACGATACTTTATAGCTTTTAAAACAAACACACTCCATCCTCTTCGGCAACTAAGGTTTTGTCCAAGTACCCTTCGAATTTGTCCAATACGTTACGTACCAAGTTGCTTGATACCATACACAATGGTTCGACCTTATCCAAAGCTACATTTCAGCTTTATCGAATGGTCTGGGTCGGAAGCTTGGGCACCGAACATGACTAAAACATGCTAAAAGTGTGATTTGCTTGTTTTTAACTTAAAAGAGATAATTTTTCTACTAACTTGCCTTTGTTTTTTAATTTCTTATTGGTTAATAAATACTTTTCAGAAATGTGTTGCCACTAATTTTAGAAATATATAATGATTTTTATTTTATAAAAGCGCCCCTTCTTCTTAATTAAATATTTAAAACATTTAAGTCTCAAACCTAAAATAATTTTATACATTCATAAAAACAGTTAGGAAAAATCTGGAAAAATTCCAGAAAATCTATTTTAATATGTTTTTCGAGATATAAAAATTTCAAACCCAAATAATAATTATTTTAGTCGTAAATAATTTATAACCCAATAAATCATTTTTTACTACAAAATTAATATAAATACACATTAGTTTAGAAAATTATGAAAATTAAAACCCGTCTCTAAAATGTCATTTCAAACCTATATTTAAATTTTCAAGGCATTTGGATGTTATTTTATATGGTTTTCATATCATAAAGACTAACTTGATTATGAATGATTCATTAACAAGCATATATATAACTTTAATCATTCAAAACACGGCATAAACTTGCGAAATCATTTAAGATCTATCTTAAAACCAAAACCATTAATAAAATGGGATGCAATAATTGTCCACCTTAGCTTTGAGATTTGAAGATGTGAGATTTGATGTTGAATTTGTTGATGAACTTCTTTCCCTTGAATTCTAGCTATATATTTCTTTGAGAATGAAAATGGTGGCCGACCTTAATATATTTCAGTTTGAAAGAATGAAAATGACGTGTGTTTTTTCCTAAGGGTTTAGGGTATAAGTTTCTCTTATTTCCCATTTTGTCCTTCCCATATTTCCAAACGCATTAGTCATGTTGTTTCATTTGATTTACATTTAACATGACACAGTTACCCTTAGTTAAATCAAATCTCAACCTATTAATCTTCACATTATTTTATTTAATTTAACTAATAAATTATCCTAAATAATGTTATAAAAATATGGAGTGTTACAAACTCCCCTCCTAAAGAATTTCGTCCTCGAAATTACGATAGGGTACATAACAAATAAATCAAAAGTAGAACATACCACCAAAACAAATCAGGATAAGAATCTCTAATCCTGCTCTTAGTCTCCTAAGCACGTTCTCTAGCATCGTCACTCCACTGGACCTTTACTAATCTGATTGTCTTATTCCTCAACTTCTTCTCATCTCTTGCAACTATCTGAATTGGCTTTCTAACTACAGTCATATCTGTCTCTACTACTGAATCTTCTAACACTATAGGTGCTATAGTAGTTTTTGGGTCTCTAATACATTTCCTAAGATGAGAAACATGGAATACATCATGGACCCTCGCCAAACTAATCGGTAACTCCACTCTATAAGCGAATTTCCCAATCCTCTTACGAAAAGGTCCAACGAATGTAGCTGTTAACTTTCCTAATTTCCGAATCCAATCACGCCTTTCATTGGTGAAACCTTAATAAACACATAGTCTCCAACAAATAATTCTAAGTCTTTACATCTTTTCTTTGCATAACTTTTTTGACTAGACTTGGCTTCTGTTAGCACCAAAATTGGTCACTAACACCTTTTAGTAGAGTTATATAGGGAGATCAACGAAGAGAGTAACTTAAAACTGAGGAATTAAACAGTAGAATGCAATAATAACTGTTAAAAACAAGAACATCGGTTTATAGTGGTTCAGCATAACTACCTACGTCCACTTTGAGTTTAATCTTTATTTCATTTTCAATCTATTGAATACATATTTAATCCATACACCAATGACTTGATTACAAGTCTGAATCAAAAATAGACGAGTCTTGAAAATGTCAGAGTCTCCCCAGTGTTCTTGGAAAAATGTCCCTTTTCACTGCACCCCTGCCATTCTATTTATGGACAAAGATAGGCTGGACTTCCATCTCAGGCTTAAAGACAAGATGCCTCAGCCCACAATAGACAACTTCTATATGCCGTACCAGGCATACCGAGCAGTAATTGCTGAGCGACTCTTGCCGAGCGAAGCCTTGCCTAGCTGAAATGACCAAGGCGTCCATGCCGAGCGCCCCATGGCCAGACCACTTGATCTTTCGTTCAATGCCGATCAAGGGACCAATGAGCCACACAGCTTTCCTCACCGAGCCACGTAACCGTCCCTTTATGGCCGTGCGGCATGTGACTAAGTCATTTATGCCAAACGCTCCAATGTCGAGCCACCCTTGCCCAGCGATGATGGTCGAGTTACTCAGACCGAGTAGCACACACCGAACCATACCTACCGAATTGCACATAAACGCCAAAACATGTCGATTGCATCAAAGCCTTGTATCTTCAGGCTCTTCTTGGTTAGAATTTTGTCTAGTGCTAATAATAATATCTTTAACTGTTGTTTTGTAGCTGGGCCAAGGTGTCGGGTGACATTTGCCCACCAAATTTGTCATGTGAAGCAACACGACACGCTTTGAATCAATGAGTATTCCTTGTTTCCAGAAAGAAATCCATGATATTTCCTGAATAGTCATTATCCTTCAATTTTATTCTCCCCAGGTGTCGTATCCTTCTTTGGTCCTTATGGCGCTTGGTCGATTCCCTATATTGTAAATCCAGGGTTGCAGTTTATCAGTGACCATCTGTGTCAGGTCCTATAGGGCTAGTAAGCTTCAGCTAACTGATCCAGTCTTTTCTTAATGACCTTAAGTGAGAATTCAATTTCTGTCCATTTTAAGAAGTCGAACTTTTCCGGATGTACACATGCATGTTCGGGTACATGTTCTTGCCATTGGCTCTCGGATGCATTTTATATGCTCATAAGTCATCACCAATTCAATCTAGTTTAATTGCAATTCAATTGAGATTCCTTGTTTGTATTTTTATCTTATGAAATAAGGGTTGTAACCAGCTACTTGATCAGAGGGGACTTCATGTTTTACATGATGATGACCTCAGAGCAGTAAGCAAAGGCGAATGGAGTATGGCCAGTCACGGACTCATGTGTAGTTCTATAAGCCCATAGTGCTGTTGGGAGCCACCCATTTACCTCTAGCCTTTTCCAAACTTCTCTTCAGAACAGACTTTATGATTTTGTTCACAGCTTCAATTTGTCCATATGCAGTTATAATGGATCATGGGAGCTCATAAGGATAGATGATGTTACAGATAATGAAGTTGACTATTTTCTTCATCTTGGTATTGGTTAAAAGTTCTTCATCTGCCCATTCGGTGAAGCAATAACTGCTATGATGGCGTATTTCGCACCACCTTTAGGATCGGTAAGAAGATGATGTAAATGCCCCCAAGTGGAAAACAGCTATGGACTAGCCATTTGAGTAATTTCCATTGGCGGGGCTCCCGGATTTTTTACAAATATCTTGCACTTGTCGTATTGTCTAGCATAATCAACCGCATCTGGATTGATGTTTGGCCAGTAATACCCATAGCAGAGTATTTTCTTTATCAGGGTTTTCCCCCAGATGTAATCGCCACATTTTTTTCATATACTCTCAAGACTCATTTGATATCATCATTAGTGATACACCGAAGTATGGGAATGGATAAACTCCTTTCTACACATGAATTCTTCTTGGCTGATTTGGCATGAAGCTTTGAGGAGGATCTGTCATTTTCCATTCCTCCATTCAGTAAGAATTCCTCATTGCAGATAGTCTTTGATAGGAGTCAACCATGACCCCTTTTCTGGCTCTATCTCGATGATCTAGCCGATCTTCATCCGCTAATGCTTGGAATATTAAGTATTTCAACCGAAACAATGTATGTCTATTGCGTGACCCTAAAACTGGCCAGCTTGGCCAGTGACTGGACTCTTTTCATTTCTTTTGCTGAGTATGTGTGTAATGATGTAATACGCGAAGTCGGCTAGTGGCTCTTGAACCTGGCCGAGATAAGGAGCAAGACAATGCCCCCTAGCAAGATCAACTTCCTTAACTTTGCATACTATCAATCATGAACCACAAAAGATATGTAAAGTTTCCACTCCAAATCCTTTAGCAAATTTAAGGCTGGCGGTCGAGGCTTCATACTAAGCATCATTGTTTGTTACAGGTAAATCGAGTTTCAGGACGTAACAGATCGATCGTTCCTCAGGAGCCATTATCTCAGACTCCTACGCTATAACACTGATAAGTGGATGCTCCATTCGCGTACATTTTCCATCTGTTGGTAAGTTCTCTACTACTCTTCGAGTAGTCATCTGATGTATTGAATTCGGGTATGAGGTCTGCTAATTTCCGTCCTTGGATAGCCCTTCGAGGGAAATAAGTGATATCGAATTGGCTTAGTTTGATATTATATTTAAGTAGTCTTTCAAACGTCTCAGGTCATTGTATGCTCGGTCGCAATGGCTATTGGGCATAGAAGTTAATGGGGTGAGGCCCAAAGTAAGAGTGGAGCTTTCATGATGAAATCAATAGATATTGCACTAGCTTTTGTAGCTTCGGGTCGATATCCAATGCATGGCTCGCGATAGTTAGTGAAATCACACAGGCATGCCAAAATGGGTTCAAGGGAACATATCATCGTTTATTTAGAAAAATCCAACTAATTCTTTTATCATCATTGCACTGAGTTATGATCCAATATTCAACACCCGGAAAGGGTCTCCATGGCTGGCTGTAATGTCGACTGCCAGCTTAGCAGGTGCGATCCTGGATTTTTTGAGATCAGATGTAACCATTTTGCAAAACATTCATTGTGAAATATGGTTGAGACGGTCAATGTTGATGGTTACTCTGGTCGAATCCTAGAGTCTTGTCATGAGTTATTAAATCTAATAGTGAAGGGCTCTGATTGGTCTAATCGATTATCAGCAAATGGCCGAAGATCGGGCTTAAAAGCACAATGAAGGGAATGTCGAGTAGGGGTCAGCCTCGAGTTGCGTGCAGCTGCAGAGCTGGATCTTGCTATGAGTTTGAATTTGCTTGTATATTCGAGTAACGCGCTTTCTATTCAATGCATTCATGATCCTTTACCCATCCTTCAGGTTGGAGTGACAGCCACTTTCCTACGAGCTTAAGTATCGATTTAATGATTATATCTCTAGATATTCTTTCGGTCGTAGCCTTGAGTAGTTGTAAGCACTATATATAAGTTTCAATATTGAGCTATCGCAGCCAATCTTTGGATGACCATGCGTCTGCTTCCAATTTCGGGTTGATAAATGTATGGCAGGGACGGTTGAGTCTCGTCCTAGCTATGTTTATATTCCCACCTAATCTCCAAAAACATAGAGTTGATCGATGAATAGTCGGTTCACATACATCTTGCTTCTTGCTCGTGCCTCCAGGTCTGGGGCATATACCGATAAGTAGGAAGGCCAGCCATGCCTACTTTAGCCTTACTCTCTTTTTCGTTGAATCATGGGATCGGGTCAGTCGATGGAAGGATGGGTCTCGCCTATCTTGGATTGTATTGTGGTTTTTCATTCGAAGAGGAATACTTTGATGCCTCGTTAGTTTGAGGGTGTAATTTGGACACTGGACGGTTAGCCACGTCCACTTTGGTTCATGTTCTATAATCAGATCTCGAGGTGAAGTTGGCTCAAATGCAGTCGGGTCATGCTCATCTAGTTTCATACTCCTCCAAACGGATGAAGGAGGGTGCGGGACAATTTTTGACGAAGTCTTCGTTGTTTACTCTCCTTTCCATATTTTGGAGGTCATAATTTTTCAACGAACATCTAGGTCACATTCGTATACGCTTAGTGCGGATCGGTATTGACCCTCAATTTGAGGTATGATATAGGTGGTCACCCGTAGCTTTGGATGCCGTTTCGGTTGGTTCTGTATTGAGGCATCCCTGTAGTCATTGCCTTAAAGAATGCCAAGCTAGAACTGTAATAAGTTGTCGTATTCAGCTTTTAGTGATTTGTACTCCTGCTCCCAGCATTGATTTGGCCAGGCCACTAGTCAGATGGTCGAACTCCATCCTTAGCGAGTTAATACTCCTCTTGTCAATTTCAGGTCGAAGTTTGCGGAATAGAGAACGGTCAGAATCCACTCATCTATTTATCGATGTTTATACACCACTCTGCATTGTGGTGACTAAGTGTCATTCTCCCCCCGGTCGACTCGCGCCCAATTTATGTTCATGCTTCGTTCCCTGCTCCGGGGACTTAGAGATTTGTCGAACGGTTTATGCTTTAGTCCACAGTTCGGGACGCAGAGATTTTCGTCAGTTTGTTTATACTCTAGTCCGCACTCCGGGGACTCAGAGTACTATAGTCCACGCTCCGGAGACTTAGAGTTTTTTGAGTCGTTTATACTATAGTTCACACTCCGGGGACTCAAAGTACTCTAGTCCATGCTCCGACGACTTAGAGATTTTTAAGTCATTTATACTCTGGTTCGCACTCTGTGGACTAAGAGTACTCTAGTCCATGCTCCGTGGACTTAGAGATTTTTAAGTCGTTCACACTCTAGTCCGCACTCTGAGGACTCAGAGTACTTTAGTCCGCTTCAGAGACTTAGAGGTTTTTAAGTTGTTTATACTCTAGTCTGCACTCTGTGGACTCAGAGTACTATAGTCCGCACTCTGGGGACATAGTGATTTTTAAGTCATTTATACTTTAGTCCACGCTCTAGGGACTCAGAGTACTCTAGTCCGCACTATGGGGACTTAGAGATTTTCAAATCGTTTATACTCAAGTCCGTGCTCTAGGGACTCAGAGTACTCTAGTCGCAATCTAGAGCTTAGCGATTTTTAAGTCATTTATACTCTAGTCCGCGCTCTGGGGACTCAGAGTACTCTAGTCCGCACTCTTGGGACTTAGAGATTTTCAAATCGTTTATACTCTAGTCCGTGCTCCGAGGACTCAAAGTACTCTAGTCTGCACTCTGGGACTTAGAGATTTTTAAGTCATTTATACTCTAGTCCGCGCTTAGGGGACTTAGAGTACTCTAGTCCGCTTCAGGGACTTAGAGGTTTTTATGTCGTTTATACTCTAGTCCGCACATAGGGGACTTAAAGTATTGTAGTCCACTTCAAGGACTTGGAGGTTTTTAAGTCGTTAATACTCTAATCCACGCTCTGGGGACTCAAAGTACTTTAGTCCGCACTCTGGGGATTTAGAGATTTTTAAATCGTTTATACTCTAGTCCACGCTCTGGGGACTCAAAGTAGTCTAGTCCGGACTCTGGGGACTTATAGATTTTTAAGTCATTCATACTCTTGTCCACGCTCTGGGGACTCATAGTACTCTAGTCTGCACTGTGGGGACTTAGAGATTTTTAAATCGTTTATACTCTAGTCCACGCTATGGGGACTAAGAGTACTCTAGTCCGGACTCTGGGGACTTAGAGAATTTTATGTTGTTTATATTCTAGTCCACACTCAGGGGACTCAGAGTATTCTAGTCCGCTTCTGGGGCTTAGAGATTTTTGTTGTGAACAGTCGTATTTCTACCCGTTTAATTTGTATTTCATTTACCATATCGAGGCTAATGTTGTATGAATGAACGATTGAACCACATTTGCTCATGGAACGAGACTCTGCCCCCAGCATTAAGGACGAAACTTGAAAAATGGATGGTCACTTCTCATCCGCTTGGTGATTGTAGCTCTTCCAATCAAGTTAAGGAAGGTGGTACACGACAGATGGTTGTATCACATCCAAGCTGTGTTAGATAATCAAGTCTCGCACAATTTTCTTCGTATCTCTTTCTAGGAAATAAGGATAAATGATTATTGAGTAGAAAAAGTAAGTTTCTGTTAACATAAAAATTAGACGCTAACACCCCGATGCAAGTAATGTAAGTGTGAAAGCACCACCCGTTGACACGGGAATCAGAAATAAGCAGAAAAATATCAGAAAAATAAGGAAAGGCACAGTTTTTATAGTGGTTTAGCTTATGGTCAAGCCTACATCCACTTTATATCTCTTTATTGCTGAATCAAGTACAACTGATACAACTTTCTTCGATTACAATACACTTTAGAATAATAGATCAAACTTTGCTATAGAATCATCTTTTGGATCCATGTTGAATGATGTATACTATCTCTTCGAGTTTGTCGTAATGTCCTTGATGCTTGGAATGCTTAAAGTGTTGTTTAAGTTGAGAAAACAGCAGAGTATTGGCGCTTCGAGAGTGAGCCAAAAAGATCCCCTCCATGTTGGAACATATGGCCTATTTATAGGGAATTCTGCACAGGCTTTAAGTCGTGTACGACTTAAAGTAGGTCGTAAGTTGTGGGTTACGACTTAAGACAGTCCACGGTTCTTCAGCGAGTTAACGGGACACGAGTTATGAAGTAACCGTTTCGTACTTGTCCATCAGAAATTAGTGGTAGATCCTCGCGACTTATGGAGAGCCGCTTAGTTTAATCACTAAGTACTAAGTCGTAAGCGACTTGAAATAGGCAGTGAAAGCATTAGGTCGCTGCCGCTTTAACCCTTTAGGTCGCAGGGAAGTTATGACATTAGGTCGTTCACCTTTAGGTCGTTAAGCCACCCACTTCTGTAAGTTGTTAGGTCGTATCTTCTCTTTAGTCGCTTGGGCGCTAAGTCGCTGACCCGCTGCTGATTCACTAACTCGTTGAGTCGCTGAGTTGCATAAGTCATTAGGTCGCTAACCTTCAAAAGTTGCCTTCTTAGTTCAGAAGTTAGGTCGTTAAACAGTTGGGTCGGCAGTCTCTCAAGTCGTTTTCCTCCTGAGTCGCTGGCCACCTTAAGTCGCTCACCCTCCTTAAGCCGTTAAGCCTTTAAGTCATCCAATTCTCTTAAGCTGTTAAGTCATTAAGTCATCCAACCTTTTACATCGCTGCTTCACGTGTTAAGTCGCCAATTCCTTTGTGTTGCTGAATCGCTTAACAAGGGAGTTAACATTTGCCCCTCGGAGCACATGCCTAGGTCATAGGTCATGTGCTTCGACCTAGTCCCTAAGTCGTGGGTGACTCAAGAAGCTTGTTAACTCGCGCATCTATCCATCATCTCCTCTATTTCCTATATAAGCCGTTAAGTCGCTTCTTCCTCTTTACCTTTCTGCTAATCACTTTACCGCCATTGTTGCATCCGAGCTCAAAAGTTAACACGAAATCCTCTTCTTTGCATCCTTGATCGCTATTTCAAGAACAGATTTAGGTAATTCTAATCATCCGTCCATTGTGTTTGCCACCAGCTCCTCCATAACCATTTCAACGCTATTTTTATTTCCATGTTGTGAGATTACACCCCGACTCGTCCCCTGACCATCGTCGACCGTTGACATCTTACGGGGTTATTTGGCAAGTGTTTGAACTTATGTAGTTAGCAATGTTTTCTGGAAATTTGGAAATTGGAGGAGGCAAAGAGGTACTCGGTTAACGGGTTGGTGGATTTTTGGTTTCGACATGGTGTTTCAAATGACACAATGGTGGATAAACATGTGGCAAAGTGTAATTGGCGAGTAGCGAGGCTTATTGGTTCCAACGGGAGATAGCCTTGGATCGCTCCATCATCCAGAAACGACCTAAGGAACTCAAGCGACTCAAGGATCCCCGCGACTCAGCAGATTTGGCCGGTCTGACAATTTTTGCGACTTAACCTCTAGGTCGTATGAGCGATTTAGCCTCTAGGTCCTTAACGCGACTTTTCCATTGGGTCGTGAACGACTTAAACTTTAGGTCATGAACGACTTAACCTTTAGGTCGTGGACGACTTAACCTTTAGGTCGTGGTCGACTCAGCACTTGGACAATTTTTTACTGCCGAATTGTTTCTTCCAACCTAGATCAATCTCAACCCATCCTGTTAGGTCGTGAACGACTTAGGACTTAGAGAACTTTCGGACTGTGACTACATGACTTGAACAAAACTTGAAAACTTCGAGATGTTGATAGAACTTGATTGTACTTCCAACTCGAACTTTGAACTGCCGAAATAACTTGCATGACTTTGCTATGCTTTCCTAACAGTTTATGCCAAATTTGATGCTAATAACCTGTTAAATACAACATGTGCAGAAAACTAGGGCAAATACACTGTCACTGATTGCCCACATCAAATGACAGATTAGTCGATAAAGTATAATTAACTTAAAGAAATTGTATGAAATGCCGTGAATCAAAAAACTCAAGTGAAGTATTAAAACAATGCCAATTGACTAAAGTCGATTTGTTTGCACTAATATTACACTTGTATTTGGACTTAAAGCGCCAAGTCTTGAAATATTGCAATTGACATATGTTTAATTTCAATTACATTTGCTTGTTACTTTGTTAGCTTTACACAGCACTTCACACATTTAGGAAACGTGCACCTTCATGTTTGAATATCCAGTTGTTTATGTAGAATGGCTTCACATCAAGAAGAAGTGGTAGCTCAAGCTGGGGAGATCTTTCATACAGCTATTCCCGTAGTGAATCCTCCAGAAAGAACTCCGACTACCTTAACCCAAAGAGCATTTAACCAAATACGCATTCAATTTGGTCTTGCTGAGAATGATGCTCTACTTCCCGGACCGAATGATACTGCCGACAATCCACCTCATGGTTTTGTCACGGTCAATCGCCAGATGTTTCTAAGTGGAGCAATTCCTCCTTTTAATGATTTTCTTCGAACTCTTCTCCTTCGGTTGACCATTTCTCCGTTTCAACTACATCCCAATGGCCATGCTATCCTGATGGGGTTATGTGTTTTATTTATGAGAACTCTTGATCGTCTGCCGAGTTTCAAAGAAATTTGCTACTTATGCTCATTTGCTAAGAATAAAGATCATCCCTCCATTACTGTTGTAAGAAGTGCTAGGAATCGCAAACTCATTACCGATCTTTCCGAATGCGCACATGGCTTCTTGAATCAGTTTTTCTTTGTTCGTTGCCCCCAGGGTTTTATGCTATCTGGAGAGTAGGAAGTAAGATTACCTGCTTCTTATTTTTTCCATTCCTGAGCTTTTCGAGATCTGAGTTGCTAAGTGCTAATTTTACTCTTTCCTTTTTTAGCACTTCCTCCCCCCTCTAGAGATCCAGGCCACAAGCAAATTTTTGAAAGACTGAATGTCGTGGCTGCTGAGGAAAGGAGTATAAAGTTTCTGTTGAAGGATGAGTTTCTACATCAGTTTGGACTTCTACATTCTTCCCGCTCTACACAACCTCATGAAGTCCCTGATTCCCCAGCTAAGGCATTAGTTGCCCCAGTTTCTACTGACGAACCAGTACCGAAGGAACTTACAACTGAGGCTTCGTTGGTAAAATGTTTTACTCCAACTGTCATTGCGGGACCATCTTACAAACTTTCTCTTGCCCCAGTTATCGAAGAAGAAGAAGATCTTCAACAAACCAGGAAGACTACTGATGAAGGGGTTGAGGTGAAGAGCCCTTTTGAAAATAGTGGTAATGACACTTTCGAAGGGTTGAGTGACTTTATGGTTACGTCTCAAGAACTCTTTAAAGACGACTTGTCTGCTGCTAAAATTGTATCTCCAGCGGTTGAAGCGACATCTTCTCTTCAACAGACTCCTCCAGCTCAAGAATCAACATTAGCTGTAAAATCCGTCACCACCCTCAACTAAGGAGCGGTTCGTAGTTCGGCGCGTCTAGTTTGCACAGACCACACACACTTAGGATTTATTGGCACTAATATGCACTTAACTCCTTGCAATTTGAAGATTCTCAAGTTATGCTTCTTTTTCAATTTCAGGTTCTTCAATGGGGCGAAGTGGCTCGTATTATGATGACTTTAAGCAGTATGGCAGACGCGGTCAATATGACTACAGGCGCTATCTTCCCCCTCACAGGGAAACTGACGAGGAGAGGGCTGCTCGGAGAGCTCAGGAGAGAAGAGCATACGAAGAACGGTACGGGAGAGGGGAAGGACGTCGTGACTCTTCCTACAGAGAGGACGATTCCCTTAAATGGAAATCCCATGACGACAAAGGGAAGAGCCACGCCGCCGAAGGTTCAAGCAAACGGACCAAGCACGATGAAAAGTCGTCATCTGACATTCCTAATGAGCCCATTGCTTCGGTGCCTCCTCAATCTCCTGCTCTCGCTCGTACCGATATTCAATAGATCATTGGCAGGCCCTCATATCAGGTCGGACCAGGCCCAGCTACTCTTCAAAGTTGATTTCTAAACTGGTGCTTGAAAGGAGTTCGCTTTGATCTTGATCTGGTTCCAATTGACAAACCAGCCATGTTGCGAAATCTTGACGCTGTCAAGCTTGATATTGAGAGATCGAATTGGCAGAAACTTGTCGAAGAACTCCAGAGAGTGAACCGAGCGAACCTTGAGGCTATGTTGACCACGGAGAACGATAAATTCGAATGGCAAAAGACTCTTGATCAACATGACGCAGAAATGAGGAGCATTGTCGCTTATAATGAAAAGCTTGAAGCGGAAGTTGGAAAACTTAAAGAGGTGCTTGCTTCTTCCTCCACTTCCTATTCTCAAAGGGAAAGTGTGCTTCAGCAACAAGTGCGGGATGCTCATGCTAGCCAACGAGTGGCCGAAGATAAACTCAAGCGGCAGGAAAAGGTTGTAGAAGATTATCGCGTCGACGTTGCACAGTTGCGACAACAGACCAGTTCCCAGAACCTCGAAATTGAGATATTAAAAACCCGACTTGCTATAGTTGAGAAAGAGCGCGATGAGGCTGTTGCTGGTAGAATTGCAGCTGAAGAAGCTAATCAAGCCACTAAAGCCGATGTCAGTTCGACATTGTTCGACTTCTATCTGCAAAGTGTCCTAGGGCGTGGCAGTCTCGCATTTTTGGGCCCCAAATATGAAATCACTTTGGCTGAAATATGGGAAGCTGCGCTTGACATGCTTAAAGATGTTGGGTATGCCGAAGAAGAACTCGAGGCACACTATCTGGATGAAGGAGCTCGTGCAGCCCTCGCCAGAGGAAAAGAACAACTCGCTAGAGAGCATGCTGGAATGATGAGAGAGGAGCATCAAGAGAAAGAAGCACCATCAATTGCCCTTGTTCCTCCTTCAATTTCGGCCGATGTTGACATCACAGGCTCCGGTTCTCATTCTCCGTCCCCTGCTGAAGTTATAATTGAGATTACAAGCGCGCAGGGTGGAGATGAAGGTGAAGAGAGCACCGAAGCACAAGCTTATGAAGTTGACATTAGGAAGCCGACCTCTCCAGGTAACTCTACTGTTAATCTTGCCCAAGTGGACTGCTTGTTTGCTTCGACCGAGTTTAATGAGCTTCTCAATTATTTTTTAAATCCCAGTGAGCCTTTATCCCCTCTCTTCACTGATTATAATCTCTTTTCTTCTAAGAAAGTGCCTAGTGTTACAGAAACTTCTCCTTCTCCAACTGTTCCTCCTCAAACTTTTCAAATTACTCCTACTTCCCAGTCGGGATCGCAAGAAGAATTAATAGGAGCCCTTCAAGACTTGGACGATCCAGCCGCTTCGCAGGAGCAGAAGGCCGAAGGACTCGAAAGAGGCGAAGTATCTCCGGAGCGAACCCTTTCTGATGACATAAAATTGTATGCTCTTGTCACTCCGGGGAGCGAGTCTTCTTCAAGAAGGAGGAGGAAGCGTACAACTTCAAAGAAGAAAGGGAGAAGCATTTCTGATACTGAAAAGGAACCGGAAGTTGATCCAGCACCAGCTCTCTCTCCTTCTCCCCCAACTCCCCCAAGTCGGCTTGAAAAATTGCCTATTAAACCAGGTGAAGGCTCTAAAGGTGGTGGGAGAAAGAAGTGATGAACCGCGCTTTCCCTACTTTGCTTTACTCTTTGCTTTTTTGCATGTACTGGCCGGAGATTGTGCGGGTACCGTCCCCCGCTTTTCTTTATCCTGAAACCTGTACCTGTATAAAATTTTCATAGTATTGAATAAAATGTTCCTTTCACCTATACAAACTTCTGTCTGTATTTGAGAACACATTTATTCTTTATTTTATACAAGTTCTTCATTCCCTTTGTGTGATATTGCAATGAGCCTATGGTATGTTGTTTGAGCATTGTTTCCGTTCTTGTACTTATAGTGTGCTGCCCCCATACCATGGTTTATTGCAATCTCTTTCACATTGGCAAAGTTTTTTAGAGAACAATTCCTCTATTTCGAGAAGACTTATACTCTTTCTTTAGAGAACAACTTTTCCATTTGAAGGAGGCTTGCATCTGTACTTTATAGGATAATATTTCCATTTTAAGGAAATATTTTCCGTATTTAATAGGATGTGCCTCATTTTGGAGGAGTTTTGCTCTTTTCTTTTTTTGTTGCGAAGTTTTTTTTTTACACATCGTTTTTTGGAGAAAATCACTTTTATTTTGAGTGAATTTTCTTTCGCGGTAAAGGGGGCTTTCACTTGCTTGTGCCTCTGGTAAGAGGTCTTTTGGTTTGATTATGCCTCTAGGAAGAGGGCTTCTTGTTTGATTGTGCCTCTGGGAAGAGGGCTTTTTGTTTCTGCCTCTTGGGAGAGGCTTTTATCTTTTCCCTGTTCGCTGGGAAGCGGGCCTCCGAAGAGGGCTTTTCACATTTCGACTTGCGTGAAGTTTTATTTCAGATCACGGTGAAATGTGTGCCTCTGAGTAGGACTTTTACCGGAAGCTTGGAGTTTGTTTCTCTTAGTTGGATGGATTCACGGGGTGGACACAAGTGTCCTGTGCCACCGATCGGTCCGCAACTTTATGTCGAGAAAGAACTCTCTTTTTCTGGCGCGGCCCGCTCGAGGTCTTTTGACATTTCAACTATGGTGAAATGGGCCTCCGAAGAGGGCTTTTCACATCTCAGCACTTATGAAGTTTTATTTCAGATTCCGGTGAGATGTGTGCCTCCGAGGATGCCTGGAAGTTTCTTCCTCATTGTTGGTTGGATTCACGGGGCAAGCGCGAGTTACTTGGACGTTTGTTTACGTAGATTGTCTCAACTAGTGAACGAGCGCCTTGCCTTCCACTTGGGAAGGTGCCTCGGGTCGTCTCATGGACTCACGGGGCGGACGCAAGTTACTTGGACGCTTGTCTACGCAAACTGTCTCAACTAGTAAACAAGCGCTTTGCCTTCCTATTGGGAAGGTGCTTCCGACATTCCATACCATGTTGAGAAAGTCTTATGGCATGCCCCATTTGAGGTCTTTATCCTCCGAAGAGTTGTGCCTCTGAAGAGGGCTTGTGCCTCCGAAGAGATCTTTTGCTGTTTGATGCTTGCCCCCTCATGTCTCTTTGCCATTTATTCATATCGGCGATCCCCGTTATCTTTTTCAAATACCCTTCCCTTCTAGTTGCCAGCAATTTCCCTTATTCAAAGAAATATACTTCATAGTCAAGCGAGTTGGTGGTGGTAGACACAGGCTATTTAACTGGATGCTCGTTTGTGCAAACATTCGCAGTTAGTTAGAAATGGTCCACTTCCAGCCACATCGCTAGCTTTTGTTCGAAGCACTTCTTTCATAGGATTTGAGTATGGAAATTTTGGATGGTTTAGCGTTTGCTTGTTGGGTGATGTCGGAGATCGCTTGGTCTCATGATGGGTAAACTTTGTTTTTATGTCCTGCATTATTAAATCGACATTTTAGCAATACAATTAATGTATTTTATATGTCAAAATAAAACAAAGCAGTTTATAACAGTAAAGAACACAAGATTTATAGTGGTTCGGCCAAGAATTGGGCCTACATCCACTTTATAGCTCTATTATTCACTTGCACTGACTTTACAACGGCTTTCATCACAAGAATCATACATTCATCATTCTTTTACAATATTTCATTACAGCCTTTAAGTAAAATATGGGCGCAAATGATTGTTGTTCCAAGCTCTTGGAATTGGGTCTCCTCCGACAGTTACAAGTTTGAATGTGCCATCAAGAAGTTTTTGGCCTATAACATATGGCCCTTCCCAGTTTGGTCCAAGCGCGCCGGCAGGTGTCATAATTCTTTTTAAGATTAGATCCCCCACTTAAAAGCTACGCCGGCGAACTTTGGAATTTAAGTGCCTGGGTATTCTTTGCTGGTAAGCTGCAGTTCTAAGCTCAGCTCTTCCCTTTTCTCATCAAGGAAGTCAAGGGCTTCAAGCTGCAGCTTTTCATTCTCGGCTTGACTGAAATGGATTCTTCTATGTGAAGGGACCTCTACTTCTACTGGAATCATCGCCTCTGATCCATATGCCAATGGAAATGGAGTGTGCCCCGTCGCAGTTTTATGTGTAGTTCTATATGCCCATAGTGCTAGCGGAAGTTTATCGACCCAACCACCTTTTGCTTTTTCCAGCTGTTTTTGATGGTTGATTTGATAATTTTGTTTACTGCTTCCACCTGCCCGTTTTCCTACGGATGAGCCACTGCTGAGAAACTTTTCTGGATCTTGAATTTTTTGCAAAAATCTCGGAACTCTTCACTTTCAAATTGGGTTCCATTGTCTGTGACTATTTTTTGAGGCACTCCATACCTGCAAATGATATTCTTAGTTACAAAGTTTATCATGTTCTTTGAGGTAATAGTAGCTAAGGGTTCAGATTCAGCCCATTTAGTAAAATAATCCACAGCAACAATAGCATATCTGATTCCGGATTTTGCAGTTGGCAAAGGCCCGATGAGATCCATTCCCCAAATAGCAAATGGCCACGGACTTACCATTTGTGTTATCTCAGTGGAAGGTGCTCTTGAGATTTTTGCGAATCTCTGGCATCGGTCACACTTTCGGGCGTAACTCGCGGCATCACGATTAATATCCGGCCAAAAATATCCATAATGGAGAATTTTCTTTGCCAAAGTTTGACCTCCTGAATGGTCTTCGCACTCTCTTCTGTGTACCTCATTTAGAATTGTTTCAGCTTCTTTCTTGCTCACACATCGGAGTAATGGCATTAAGAATCCCCGCCTATACAATCGGCCATCCTGAATTACAAATCTGGACGCTTTTCTTAACAACTTCTGCCGTCTCTTGGGTTCTCTGGTAGAGAGCCGTCGCGTAGGTATTTCAATATCGGAGTCATCCATGATTCACACTCCTATGATACAGTCATGATCCAGTCAATATCCATTTCATCAATGCTTGGAGTTGACAGGACTTCTACAGGAACTAATCCCAACAGTTGAGCTTCACCGGTGCTTGCATATTTTGCGAGGGAATCTGCCTTCATGTTTTCTTCCCGAGGCATATGGTTTATTGTATAATGGTCTAGGTCCTCGAGAAGCTCCCAGGCTCTTGACAAGTAGGCGGGAAAATTTCCCCCTTTGGTTTGAAACACTCTCTTGACTTGACACACAATAAGCTGTGAATCACTGAAGATCTGCAATACCCTGACGTTCAATTCTTTAGCAGTTCTCAAACCGGCAATAAGAGCTTCATACTCTGCTTCATTGTTTGTCGAAGGGAACTCCAATCTTAAAGCATAACACAATGATCTCCCTTCAGGGGTTTCAAGCACGACCTCGGCCCCGGAACAGTAATCGTTTCTTGCGCCATCAACATACAATTTCCACCGGATTGAAGGATTATCGGTCACTACTTCCTCACCATCACCTTTATCAGTACATTCTGCGATGAAATCTGCCAAAGCTTGTCCATTGATTGCTCTCTGGGGATGATAAGTAATGTCATATTGGCTGAGTTCAATATTCCATTTTAAAAGATGACCCGAAGTCTCAGGACGAAACAGGACTTGCTTCAAGGGCTGATCGGTGAGGACATTGATGGGATGAGCATGGAAATATGGCCTCAACTTTCTTGATGCAATCAGTAGACAATAGGCGAGCTTTTCCAATTTCGAATAGTTCAATTCTGCCCCGGTGAATCTCTTGCTAATGTAGTAGACCGGGCGCTGAATTTTCGCATCCTCCCGTACCAAAGCTGCGCTGAGGGCATGAGATGAGATTGCCAAATACACAAAAAAATCTTCACCATTGTCAGGCTTAGAAAGTATAGGAGGCGTTTCCATATGACGAACCATCTCATCGAAGGCTTTCTGGCATTCAGGAGTCCAGTCAAAGTTTTTTCTTCCTTCCTTTAGAGCATCGAAGAATGGAATGCATTTATCAGTAGCTTTGGAAATGAACCGACTCAAGGCAGCAACTTTTCCATTGAGACTTTGCAATTCCTTCTTCGTTCTAGGAGCTTTGACTTCTCTTAAGGCAGTTATCTGAGCAGGATTAGCTTCAATGCCCCTTGCACTCACAATGAAACCCAGAAACTTTCCAGATTCTACTACAAATGAACACTTCAAAGAGTTCAGCTTCATTCCGTACTTTCGGAGGATTGAGAACATCACTGCTAAGTGATCCATGTGGTCCATTGCTTTCTTTGACTTTACCAGCATATCATCGACATAAACTTCCATAGTCTTGCCAATCTGTGGTTTAAACATGGCATTAACAAGTCTCTGGTAAGTTGCCCCTGCATTCTTAAGTCCGAAAGGCATGACTTTGTAGCAGTAAAGACCAACATCGGTGGTAAAGCTCGTGTCCTCCTGATCTGGCTCATGCATCATGATCTGGTTGTATCCGGAATAGGCATCCATAAAAGATAGCAATTCATGGCCCGCCGTTCCATCCACCAACTGGTCAATCCTAGGTAACGGGAAGCAGTCTTTGGGGCAGGCTTTGTTTAGATCTGAAAAGTCAATACACACTCTCCATTTCCCATTAGCTTTTTTAACCAGTACTGGATTTGAGACCCAACTCGGATAAGTAGATTCCCTGATAAAACCATTCTCCATGAGCCGATCAACTTCTTCTTTCAATGCTGCTGACCTCTCAGGACCTTGAGTTCTTCTTTTCTGCTTTACCGGTGTAAACTTTGGATCAATATTCAAGGCATGCACCGCAACTTCTGGAGAAATTCCACACGTATCGGCATGAGTTCAGGCGAATACATCCAGATTTTCTTTCAAAAATGATATCAAAACATTTTGAATCGTTACATTAAGCTGCGAACCCACATTCAACACTTTATTCGGGTCTTTCAGGTCAACAGGTACCGAGACTGTCACTTCAACTGGTACCACTCTATTTTCCCTTGCACTGGCTTTTCTTGGATCCATCTCTCTTCGTGCACCGCTATGTTCGCATGTGCAGCGTCCACCCTGTAATTGCTACAAGGTTGATTCCTTGATGCGGACTGGGATGCCGCATCTTTTCCCATTTCTCTCTTCCTCGATTCACACAAGTTTGTAAGATAACACTCTCGTCCAGCATTTTGGTCCCCTTTCACCACACCGACTCCATTATCTGTGGGGAATTTTATGGTCAGACACCATGGGGCAAGAATTGCTTTAAATGCTGATAGAGTTGGTCGGCCTAGGAAGGAATTGTAGGCAGAAAATTCTTCAACAATAACAAAGGTCTGTTTTCGAGTCACTTTTCTCTGCCCCTCTCCAAGCTCTACGAATAAATCAACAGTCCCAATTGGCTGTTTCGGCTCACCAGTAAAACCAGCAACCTTTAGCGATGAAGCTTGAACATCAGCTATAGGAATCTTCATTTGATCAAAAGTCTTCTTGAAGAGAATGTTACACGAAGCTCCACAATCAACCGGAATTCTTTTCACAGTAGCTGGGCCAATGCCAGCGGAGATGACCAAAGGATCAATGGTAGGAGCTTCAACACCTATTGAATCCCTAGTAGTGAATATAATGTCGTCATTAAAAGTTTTCTGCTGCTTCAGGGGTGCAGCATCTTCTAACACAAAAACACTTTCATCTGCCGGTGCATACTTCAAAGCACGGGCATATCTTTCCATCTCGCCCCAACTCCTGCCAGCTGGGTGAGGGCCTTCTGTAACCACATTTATAACAGGCCTCTCTGATTCATGAGCTGTCGCCTTCTCACTTGAGCCAGGACAATGAACAGGAACCTGTTGTCCTTGAGTAGATGAGGTTGGGCCATTCTTGTTCCTTCTTACATACTGTTGGAGCTTGTTTTGCTTCAATAGTTCCTCAATTACCTCCTTTAAGTGACGACACTCGTTAGTATCATGCCCGGGCTGGTTATGGAACCGGCAAAACCTTCCATTCTTCTCGGCTTTCCTATTAACTCTTTGCTTGGCTGGTTTGGGGAATTCGACCATGTCCTTGTTTGCGAAGTAGATGTTCTCCAGGGTATACGTTAGAGGGGTGAAGTTGAAGGGATGACCCTTCTTTGCATCTTCCTGTGAGATGACCCTACTTTTCTAGTGGCCAAATCATGGGCTAATTTGTTTTTTTTTTTTTTTTTTGCATAAAGAAATATATGATAAATTAAAACACAGGGTCATCTACCTTCAAAACCAAAACCAGGATCCACTATTACCAATATAGAAATATTGGTATATTCTTAAAACATAGATTATTATATATGAAGATATACCAATCTCTTTAGTTATTAAATCAGAGTTTAAGAAAAATTAGCTAAAGCATTCACACATAGCATTTTAATATAAAGATAAACCCATTTCCTTCTTATGAAAATTATTTGCAATATGGCACAAAAGATACACAAGCAGACAGGAAACATCAGAATTCCTGATTATATCATAAAAATCATAGAGATCCTTTACTTAACTCAACTCTTGCTATAACACAATTATAGGTGTGGCTGCGCGTACACACACATATAAATACATGTGTGCACGGCCTCGCCAACACACAAGCTCAAGCAATGATATTAATGAATAGGCAATGAAGCCTTGGCACCAACAAAATATTAATAATTATATGTATAAACAAAAGATCACCAATCCAACTATATAAAAATGAGGTCATCGAATTTCCTCTTCCTCATTTATGCAAGTTATATTCAGACATAAAAGATGAATTTACATCAACTATCCTTCTTTAAAACAAAAATATGTCACTGATGCAAGAACAAAAGCTATTCTGCATCATACAAATATTTTTAACACAAACAATTGGAAACTAACAAGTTCCTTTTATAAAAATCTCAAGATAATACATGGACTTGTAATCCATTTCTAGAATACTTATGAATATAAAATAGTTTACTTTCTTTTGCAAAACTTATCCAAAACTGTGTTTATTCATTTTAGAAATGTAAAGTAAAGGCATGCACGTATTTTAATTTATATGGCAAGTCCTCAATATAATTCAAGAATCTATCACATGAACATATATTAGCTATATGCTATATACAGATTCGAATAGCAACCGCCACTTACATAGAAAATTTCATTTCCCAAAAATCATAATGCATTTGAAAGCATTAAAAATCCATCTTTCCTTCAAAAGTCTACGGCATCAAATATGCCAAAACATATTAATATAGTTCATACTTGTAAGTCATACTGTTAAAGCCACTAAATACATTTCAGATTTATAAAGCCATGAGGCTGTAAGTTCTCAAACTCATTTCAGAAATTATTTCAAATTCTTGTATAAATCCAAATTCCACATAAAACTTCATTTCTTTCCAGAATAAACATCTTATGTAAAAAAAACACGTATCTATTAAAACTCAGATGCTCAGATGCAAATTCATATCTCAAAAGTGCCGATTCAGATCCATATAATCTCCCAAACCATAAGTAACTTGATCTAAAAAAAAACATAACATAGAGAAATATATATATATGTATACCTCATCTTTTCTTTTCACATTCAAGGCATTCAACTTGCCAAAAACAATAAATATATATATACATATTCTCAGATATGATAATTACATACAAAAACCAAACTCCAGATCCATATATGCTTATGCATAAATATAGAAATAATCCATCAAAATAAGTTTATAAAAGTTTTCCCCAAAACTTCTGAAAGGAAACTTGAACAAAATCCATAAAAAAATCCTTTAAATCACAAAACTCAGCAAATCTATGGGTCTGCACATATACACAAGTGTAAACACTTGTGTATACTGCCTTGACACCAGTTATTTCTCCAAATACAGATTTCAGAAAATATATACAAACTGAATAATCCCAGTGTTACAGTTTCAAACTTGCAATTACATATAAAACAATACAGTTTTCAAGACTATATACAAATCAATCTAACACATGATGGTTCACTGTTCAGGGCATTACATACATATTTTAGTTCAGCAATACATATGAAGTGACAATGAAAATACTTAAATACTTTCTTCATATCATCTACATGCAGTATAAATCATTCTAACTCCATCTCTTAAATCATCATCTCATCAATATGTGCATAGCAACCTGTAAAAACATCATCCCGAACTGCCTCGTTGAATGAGACACCCCAGGAGATTGTCGAGACAATCAACAGGGTCAGACATGATACGTCTGGTATGAGTGTACTTAAACAATTCATTTGGCAGTAATACATAGTGTTAAATCAGTGTATCGTGACATAATAGTGAATAGATATCATCTCAGGTGCAGATATGAACATAATCAGAACTAATCATCATCAATATATGAATACGCAAGCAACTAAAGATCAAACAATCATTAACAAGCATCAATGCACGCAAAGCATCCATACACACAAATTAATTTACAGAAATATAACCACGGCTGCCTGAGATAGGTCTTATTGCCAAATCATGATTAAGAACACTCACGTAGCTATATGAGATGTCGATCCCCTAGATATTGCCGTAGCTTTCCCCCTTTTTCTCACGAATCCAGCGCCATTTGATACGGCAAAATAATTTTCCCCCAATCTGATTTCTAGGGCTTCGGCCATTTTATTTTTGTTTTGTAACGAGAGAGTAAAAATGAAAACCGCGGCCACATCCTTCTTTTTTTTTATAATCCACTCACAGCTAGGGTTTTAATAGATGGGAAATCACAAATTTACCCCCAAGTCCAAATGTGTGCACAAATATACTTCAATACTTTATACTTGTTTGAATCACAATATTATAGTTGTGTGAATATTGTGGGTCATTACAAATACCCCACCTTTTTGGAATTGTGTCCTCACAATTCACTCTTACTCGTTTTAGCATCCCAAATATTCATTAAATTTTGCGGAGTGGCTGCAATACACACATGTATAAATATACACGTGTGCACTGCCTTGCCAACTCGAGTGCACCAGCAAATTTCAATCAACATGTTTCATCATCAAATGAACCAGCACAAGGGTAACTGCAACTGTCATACAGACAACACATAAATAAGAAAGCAACATATTCAACAACTCAGTGCATCTGAAAACAGCAACCTCAGATGGATGTATGGGAACTTACACATAGACTTGGCAAATGGAAGGAAACACAAAATGATAACAGCAGAAGTGATCAAGGAAAAGCACAAGTGTGCAGCATCTAGTAGTTTCAAGTACATGGACATATATATATGGAACTGCCACTGTATGCAAGCAGCAAAATCAAGTCTAAAATCTCAAGTGCAACGGCAAATTTCAGATGCAACAGTGTTTGGACCAAGTCCATGTATACAGTGTAACTCAGGGGTGCACACAGGATGAAGTGAATATGCATAAATATGGCAGTGTACCAATGAGAGCAGGAAACAGTGCCATTGCATTCATCATAATAGTGTTCGCATTCAGTTTTAAACTAAACCCTATTAGCAAATTGGTTTAGAAAATTCTAGAATCAATACAGGTTTTACTTTCTGCTTTTCAAAGCAATTCTAATGTCTCAAGCATATTTATACACCAAGCTTACTCAACCAGAACCAAACAAATATTAATTCAGTAACAGTTCATATACTTTGTCATCAGGTTATATGTTGCTTACAAATGCATTCCTACTCATGATTCATATTGAAGTCATTTTAAATGTAATGCTCATTCATCCATGGCTATACACACCATCTTCAGGCAAAACATATCATCTATATGCAAATCAAAATAGAGATCAATACCCTTATACAATCTGTCTTTATTTAAATGAATTTTTAATCCAAAACAGACCCCATTCTTGGCAATCAAAGCAAAATATCATAAACATATGTATGAATTAAGTTTATACAAATAATACTCAATCAATACAAACAACAAACAACCACTTAATACTGGTATATTTTTTTATTTTATTTTTTTAGTTCCAAAAAGAAAACCAGACATCTATAAAAACATCAACTAATTGCTTGCCATCAGAAATCATCCAACAAGTATCTTAGCAGAAATTCTTATTTCAATAATTCATAACAACCATCACCCAAATCACACAAACATCTCATAAATATGAACAAGCAAAACCCACAACATTGAGCTAAGGCATCAAAACTGAGTCTGCATACCAGAACTCCCCATACCCCTAGCCTAATCACCTCTACTTGTGGGTTCATTTCATATCATTTTTTTTTAAGGTCCAATATCACATTCATGGTTGCACTGGTGCACACTGCCTGGAACATCTGTTTGATTTCCAGCACACTACAAGCTATTTGGACATGAACATGCCATGTGCAAACTCACACCCCACCCTTGATGCAAGCCAACCACTATGTCATACCCACTTCCCTCATACCCAACCTGATAGAGGTGACCCAATTCCTTAGTTTAATTACTAAGTTTTCCTTTCATGTGTGCAGGTCTCAACTATACTGTCTCATGCTCAAAAATCTTTATGTACATAACCAGTAAATGCAAACAGTTTTCATGCATCCTTGAAACATCCATCCATTCATACATTTCAACAATCAATTAATCACATCTGTATATCATTTCAAGTCAATTTTTGTTCAGAGACAGGCCTTTGACTAAAGCATAGATCAAATATTTTAGGAGATAAAATACCACTGGTGTTCCCAGTAACCAAATCTAACAACCAGCAAGGCATCCAAACATTTCACATAGATTATATCACCACAAAGAAACTCACCCAACACATATGTGGTTAACAAAACTTATTTTCATTCATATAAAACTAACATACACCTAATCATAAGTAGCTATAAGTGTTCCTTTCGTCTTCACTTATGTCATTGGGCTATATAAACTTGCAGGTAAATCACAGGGATTTTGCATATCAGAAAATTCTTATGCTTTTCATATTTTATATTACAATCAACATGTGACCAGAGATGTTTATATGTATATATATATATATTTTTTTTTTTTTGAGGAAATACTTAGGCAACTAGAGCTCAGCACATGGTCAAACCATTGCACTCTTATCCCCTTATTAAATACAAGACATAAGCAAAAGAACTTCCCTCCTTTTACTGCCTTGTACTTAACCAATCTTAGATCACACTTGACTGTAATGATTATATAATCCATTTTTTTTCAGGTTATATTCATAAGAAACTTTATCTTCCTCTAAGGGACCTGTTTTATAAACTTCCATCACAGTTATATGCTGTTATCAAACATATTCAAGAAATGCAGCTCAACAATTATGCATCCAAATCAGACAATTCACTTTTCAATGTTTATTCATATAATGACCTATTGCAATTGATACTGGCATTTGATATTTATTTATTTTTTGAAATTTTACCAAATATCAACATCACTAGCAGCAGCTCATTATTGTGTTTATCAAATTCTCAAACATATACTTATTAGTTATGGTGTAACAGTGGTGATTTCAGATTTAAATCAAAATAAATAAATACACCATCTATATTGAAACAAAGCAACATCCATGAAGTCCACAAAGAAGTAAAACCTTAATTTTAGCCATCTTTTAGATCAGATATAAACATAGGTGTCTTAATCCAACTTTTCTTGTATTAGAAAACATTCATAAATTCAAATTCTCTTATTTTAAATTTCTTACTACAGGGATTTACAATAGGTTTGTGGGCTTTCCAAAATAATTTAGGCATTCATGATTCTACTATATTATTGTAAAAATATGGACAGAGGTGTTTGTTAAGAAAATTTCACCAAAAACCCAGAAAACCTCATAACTTATTATTTAGAAAATAAGCATGAGCCAGATTTCTATCTTGCTGCCTATGTTCTAAATAATTTAAATCCATACTTGACAATAATAAGAATAGAATAATAAAAATGCTCAAACCATTTTAACTTGGAAAACTGACATACAAAACTCCAAATAGAAATGCACAAACAAACATCCATCTCATCCATAATAACCACTTCAGAAATTTAAATAATTTTTATAATACTTCTTTGTTCACAGCAATCTTAATGAACTAGACATGAGCATAAACCTCTCTGTTCATACTGCCTAATCCATTATTATTCAATACCCTACTTCTCAGTAAATTAATCAGATTATTTTCTTATAAAAACTGGGTCATAAACTCATTTCTGTAATCAGGTTATATGATTGATTAAACAATTTTCAAAACAAAATAATAGAAAGGAGAAACATCATTTACATTGATGTAATTCAAATAAATAATCCAAAGCAATCAATTCAAACAATGCAACCAAAGCAGTCAATACAAACAAATTCACACAAATTAAATTTTTGCTATGTTATCTACCAACATAGCTCTGATACCAAATGAGATGACCCTACTTTTCTAGTGGCCAAATCATGGGCTAATTTGTTTTTTTTTTTTTTTGCATAAAGAAATATATGCTAAATGAAAACACAGGGTCATCTACCTTCAAAACCAAAACCAGGATCCACTATTACCAATATAGAAATATTGGTATATTCTTAAAACATAGATTAGTATATATGAAGATATACCAATCTCTTTAGTTATTAAATCAGAGTTTAAGAAAAATTAGCTAAAGCATTCACACATAGCATTTTAATATAAAGATAAACCCATTTCCTTCTTATGAAAATTATTTGCAATATGGCACAAAAGATACACAAGCAGACAGGAAACATCAGAATTCCTGATTATATCATAAAAATCATAGAGATCCTTTACTTAACTCAACTCTTGCTATAACACAATTATAGGTGTGGCTGCGCGTACACACACATATAAATACATGTGTGCACGGCCTCGCCAACACACAAGCTCAAGCAATGATATTAATGAATAGGCAATGAAGCCTTGGCACCAACAAAATATTAATAATTATATGTATAAACAAAAGATCACCAATCCAACTATATAAAAATGAGGTCATCGAGTTTCCTCTTCCTCATTTATGCAAGTTATATTCAGACATAAAAGATGAATTTACATCAACTATCCTTCTTTAAAACAAAAATTTGTCACTGATGCAAGAACAAAAGCTATTCTGCATCATACAAATATTTTTAACACAAACAATTGGAAACTAACAAGTTCCTTTTATAAAAATCTCAAGATAATACATGGACTTGTAATCCATTTCTAGAATACTTATGAATATAAAACAGTTTACTTTCTTTTGAAAAACTTATCCAAAACTGTGTTTATTCATTTTAGAAATGTAAAGTAAAGGCATGCACGTATTTTAATTTATATGGCAAGTCCTCAATATAATTCAAGAATCTATCACATGAACATATATTAGCTATATGCTATATACAGATTCGAATAGCAACAGCCACTTACATAGAAAATTTCATTTCCCAAAAATCATAATGCATTTGAAAGCATTAAAAATCCATCTTTCCTTCAAAAGTCTACGGCATCAAATATGCCAAAACATATTAATATAGTTCATACTTGTAAGTCATACTGTTAAAGCCACTAAATACATTACAGATTTATAAAGCCATGAGGCTGTAAGTTCTCAAACTCATTTCAGAAATTATTTCAAATTCTTGTATAAATCCAAATTCCACATAAAACTTCATTTCTTTCCAGAATAAACATCTTATATAAAAAAAACACGTATCTATTAAAACTCAGATGCTCAGATGCAAATTCATATCTCAAAAGTGTGGATTCAGATCCATATAATCTCCCAAACCATAAGTAACTTGATCTCAAAAAAAACATAACATAGAGAAATATATATATATGTATACCTCATCTTTGCTTTTCACATTCAAGGCATTCAACTTTCCAAAATCAATAAATATATATATACATATTCTCAGATATGATAATTACATACAAAAATCAAACTCCAGATCCATATATGCTTATGCATAAATATAGAAATAATCCATCAAAATAAGTTTATAAAAGTTTTCCCCAAAACTTCTGAAAGGAAACTTGAACAAAATCCATAAAAAATCCTTTAAATCACAAAACTCAGCAAATCTATGGGTCTTCACATATACACAAGTGTAAACACTTGTGTATACTGCCTTGACACCAGTTATTTCTCCAAATACAGATTTCAGAAAATATATACAAACTGAATAATCCCAGTGTTACAGTTTCAAACTTGCAATTACATATAAAACAATACAGTTTTCAAGACTATATACAAATCAATCTAACACATGATTGTTCACTGTTCAGGGCATTACATACATATTTTAGTTCAGCAATACATATGAAGTGACAATGAAAATACTTAAATACTTTCTTCATATCATCTACATGCAGTATAAATCATTCTAACTCCATCTCTTAAATCATCATCTCATCAATATGTGCATAGCAACCTGTAAAAAACATCATCCCGAACTGCCTCGTTGAATGAGACACCCCAGGAGATTGTCGAGACAATCAACAGGGTCAGACATGATACGTCTGGTATGAGTGTACTTAAACAATTCATTTGGCAGTAATACATAGTGTTAAATCAGTGTATCGTGACATAATAGTGAATAGATATCATCTCAGGTGCAGATATGAACATAATCAGAACTAATCATCATCAATATATGAATACGCAAGCAACTAAAGATCAAACAATCATTAACAAGCATCAATGCACGCAAAGCATCCATACACACAAATTAATTTACAGAAAATATAACCACGGCTGCCTGAGATAGGTCTTATTGCCAAATCATGATTAAGAACACTCACGTAGCTATATGAGATGTCGATCCCCTCGATATTTCCGTAGCTTTCCCCCTTTTTCTCACGAATCCAGCGCCATTTGATACGGCAAAATAATTTTCCCCCAATCTGATTTCTAGGGCTTCGGCCATTTTATTTTTGTTTTGTAACGAGAGAGTAAAAATGAAAACCGCGGCCACATCCTTCTTTTTTTTTATAATCCACTCACGGCTAGGGTTTTAATAGATGGAAAATCACAAATTTACCCCCAAGTCCAAATGTGTGCACAAATATACTTCAATACTTTATACTTGTTTGAATCACAATATTATAGTTGTGTGAATATTGTGGGTCATTACATCCTGCCTCTTCCGACCATCGTTCCCCCTCTTCTGATTGCCAAATTCCTTCTTATTCGGGGCAGCATTTCTATTTCCGGCTCCTGTCGATACCACCTTAGCCGGTGCTTGGAGGCTTTCCAGACGCATGAATTCATCGGCTTTTTTTTATAAAACTTGTCAAGTGAATTTGGTTCTTTCATTTTCAACCACTTTCCAAATTCACTTGATTTATCAATCTCCCTCATCAAATATGTCAGAATCATGCGTGGCTCTGCATTATCCACCTCGGCCAAAGCTATATTGAAGCGATTCAAGAAAGCTCTAATGGATTCTCCAGGATTCTACTCTAAGCTGGATAACGACATTATATCCTTTGCCTTTGACGCATACAGTCGAAACTGTTCCTTGAACTTCCGAGTCAAATCAGAAAATTGGCCTATCGACCGGATCGACAACTTTGTGAACCAAAGTGAAGCAACTCCTTCCAAGTATACAGGAAAATACCGGCACTTGATTTCATCAGAGGCTCTGGCAACCGTCATGTGCCAATCATACTTATACAGAAACTCATTAGGGTCGCTCGTTCCCTTGTAAGCTGGAATAGTTGGAGGGACAAACTTCCTTGGGAATTCTGCTTTCAAGATCTTTTCAGTGAATGGAGTTTTGCTCGGAGCGAAACCCCACTCTCTCTCATCTTCGTCTCTCTGCATACTTTCCTTCATAATCTGGCGAACCATGCCTGAGAAATATTCTTCATCATTTTGAGGCTCAATGGGACAAACATCAGCCATTCTCTCCGAATTCTGTCTTGACAATCGTTCACGGAGGGTTGGTTGCGGCCCCGATCCTCCGGCTTGGGGAGATGTCATTTCCACTGGGTCAGCTGGCCTTGGAGGGATATTCCTTCCTTCCACATTCTGCATTTCATCGGCAAGGTTTCCCTGCTTAGCTGACGGCTGGCGGTTTGCCTCAAATAAAGCATTCAACCTTTCCATCATTAGGTTATTCTGAGCTTCCATTTGCCGATGTAGCCCGGATACAACAGCATCTAGGTCTGCTCGTATAACTCCGAAGTTGGAGTTGTTTGACTTAAAGGAGGAGAGGTTGCAGTAGTCTCGCGAACATCGTCGGATATAACAGACTTGCGCTTCCTTCCTGGAGCCATTATTTCTGATAAACTTTTGGTTTTCAGAGAAATCCTTTCTACAAACTTCTGCGAAGCTATGATGACAGTAACCTGAGTTGGGTTCTCAGTGAAAGCACCAAAAATGTTAACGTAAAAATCAGACGCTAACACCCCGATGCAAGTAATGTAAGTGTGAAAGCACCACCCGTTGACATGGGAATCAGAAATAAGCAGAAAAATATCAGAAAAATAAGGAAAGGCACAGTTTTTATAGTGGTTCAGCTTATGGTCAAGCCTACGTCCACTTTATATCTCTTTATTGCTGAATCAAGTACAACTGATACAACTTTCTTCGATTACAATACACTTTAGAATAATAGATCAAACTTTGCTATAGAATCATCTTTTGGATCCATGTTGAATGATGTATACTATCTCTTCGAGTTTGTCATAATGTCCTTGATGCTTGGAATGCTTGAAGTGTTGTTTGAGTTGAGAAAACAGCAGAGTATTGGCGCTTCGAGAGTGAGCCAAAAAGATCCCCTCCATGTTGGAACATATGGCCTATTTATAGGGAATTCTGCACAGGCTTTAAGTCATGTACGACTTAAAGTAGGTCGTAAGTTGTGGGTTACGACTTAAGACAGTCCACAGTTCTTCAGCGAGTTAACGGGACACGAGATATGAAGTAACCGGTTCGTACTTGGCCATCAGAAATTAGTGGAAGATCCTCACGACTTATGGAGAGCCGCTTAGTTTAATCACTAAGTACTAAGTCGTAAGCGACTTGAAATAGGCAGTGAAAGCGTTAGGTCGCTGCCGCTTTAACCCTTTAGGTCGTAGGGAACTTATTCCATTAGGTCGTTCACCTTTAGGTCGTTAAGCCACCCACTTCTGTAAGTTGTTAGGTCGTATCTTCTCTTAAGTCGCTTGGGCGCTAAGTCGCTGACCCGCTGCTGATTCACTAACTTGTTGAGTCGCTGAGTTGCATAAGTCGTTAGGTCGCTAACCTTCAAAAGTTGCCTCCTTACTTCAGAAGTTAGGTCGTTAAACAGTTGGGTCGGCAGTCTCTCAAGTCGTTTGCCTACTGAGTCGCTGGCCACCTTAAGTCGCTCACCCTTCTTAAGACGTTAAGCCTTTAAGTCGTCCAACTCTCTTAAGCTGTTAAGTCGTTAAGTCGTCCAACCTTTTACGTCGCTGCTTCACGTGTTAAGTCGCCAATTCCTTTGTGTTGCTGAATCGCTGAACAAGGGAGTTAACAGTTGCATATGTTTCAAGGTGCAGTCGTGTCCATCTATTGAGAGGGATGATTGATGAGTGGTAGTCCATCACAGCTACTCCAAGTCGGGCTTTCGAACAACCTTTTGTGCTCAGGGTAGGATTTGATGTGTAGATGATCAAATCAGCTCAACTATAGACAGATCCCGGTATCACTAAGCTTCAGGGGAGGCATTTTTATTTTGTTGAACTCTTTTTATGACTCGACTTGAGTGGATGATCGGGCCATATTCATACCAAACCTTGCTTAGGTCTTCAAGTCCAATGGGGAGGTCGACGATGGACGATCGGTCATGTTGGCTTTGTATTGAGCTTTGATCGTGACGAGCTTTTCTATCTCTAGTCCATAGCCCCAAACTGAAGGCATATAGTTGATGGTGAGCGGTCGAATCATGCTCGTCTTGATGAAACTCCATAGGTCCTATCACGGTCTGTGTGGATTGGTTGATGGCTAACTCTGAGACTTGGTTATCTGCATAGTTTTAAAAGAAGTTTAGTTCAAATCGGTCGTAATTCAAAGTATAATTGAAATTAAAATAATCCAATGGAGATTGGTATAAATCTCATTGATAAGGCGGTAGTATCGTGTGCTCGCTATTCAACTCTACCCCTAGCCCCTTCTAGCGGGATGTCGACTACTAACTGTCCAATTGATTATTGGAGTTCTTTGTTGGTAGGCATTCGAAGGTCCCGGCTCGTCATTCTGCAAGGCTTGCACGTACTGTTGAAGCTTTTCTTCCTGAATCTGCTTTCCAATGACACCTTGGAGGTGTTCGTAATCGCCAGTGTTAGGATCAGTGTGCATCCTGGAATATACAACTTTCCCCTGATTTCCTCTGGACTTCAATGGACTCTCTCGAGGTTAGTTTTCAGTTCCACTTTGAGTCGCGATTCTCCAAATTGAGGCTATCGATTGAATCTTGCAAAGAGCATATGAGTCAAATTTTGAGATCGTGTTTTGTCTACTGGAATAGTGTCCTTAGTCGATGGGCTTACATTATTATTTTCCTAGTCTGCTCCACTGCTCATCAGTTTGGTTCTGATTCATTTTGTAACAAAAACAATCCACGGTCATAGTTTTTCAAGGAACATCCTAGCCACATTTGTATACGTTTGGTGCGGATCGGTATTGACCCTCAATCTGAGGTATGATATAGTCGGTCCCCGGTAGCTTTAGATGCCATTTCGATTGGTTCTGTATTGAGGCCTCCCTGCATTCTTTGCCTTAAGTTGTAAAGATTGCCAAGCAAGAGCTGTAATAAGTTGATTTGTACTCCTTCCCCAGGCATTGATTTGGCCAGGCCACAATTCGGATGGTCGAACTCCATCCTTAGCGAGTTAATACTCCTATCGATTTCAGGGTGAAGTCTGCGGAATAGAGACCTGTTGGAATCCACTCGCCTGTTTATCGATGTTTATACACCACTCTGCATTCTGGTGACTTAGTGTCATTCTTCCCCCGGTCGACTCGCGCCCAATTTGTGTTCATGCTTCATTCCATGCTCCGGGGACTTAGAGATTTGTCAAATGGTTTATGCTATGTTAGCACAAAAATTGGTCATTAACACCCTTGAGTAGAGTTATGTAGAGAGATTAATGAAGAGAGTAAGTTAAAACTGAGGAATTACAAAGTAGAATGCAATAATAACTGTAAGAAGCAAGAACACCAAATTTATAGTGGTTCAGTGTAACTGCCTACGTCCACTTTGAGTTTAATCTTTATTTCTTTTTCAATCTATTGAATACAAATAAAATCCATACACCAATGACTTAATTACAAGCACTGATTTGTGCGTTGACGAAAACATGATCTCTAACCAAGAACTCTAATTCTTCCCCACTTTAACTGCATGGCACTTCTGCCTAGACATAGCTTCCTTCATTCTGGCTCGAATGAACCCAATCTTTTCTGCAGCTTCTCTAACCAAGTCTGGACCAAGAATTGAAATATCCTCGGTCTTTAATCAACAAATAGGAGATTTGCATTGTTTTCCATACAAAGCTTCAAATGGTGTCATCCCTACAATAGCCTGACAAATGTTGTTATGCCAAAAGTCGACTAAGTGTAGATGATATTCTTATGATCCTCCGAAATCTAGCACACAAGCTTGTAAAAAAATTTCTAAGACTTTGTTAACTCTTTCCATTTTCCCATCTGTCTGTGGATGGTAAGTGGTACTCATCTTGAGCTGGGTTCCCAAAGTCTTCTATAGGCTCTTCCAGAACTCGCTAATAAATAAGCTTCTCTATCACTTACTATTCTACTAGGAATTCCATGCAGTCAAGCTAAATCTTTCATAAACAACTTAGCTAAAACAGGTGCCGTCCTGGTTGACTTAACTGGAATGAAATGGGCAATCTTGGTCAACATATCCTCCATGACCCATATATTTTCACTTCCTCTATATGACCTTGGCAAACCGTCTATAAAATCCATTGAGATATAATCTCATTTCCATACTAGAACATCTAAAGGCTGAAGTAACCTGCTTGGTTTTTGAAGTTCAGCTTTTGCCCATTGACAATTCAAACACTGCTTCACCCATAAGCTTAAATCTATCTTCATACCTTTCCAGAAGAAACTTCTTTTCATATCCTAATCATCTTAGTTCCTTTCGGATGAATAACGAACTTTGAACGATGGCACTCTCAAGAACATCCTTCCTAATGTTTTCCACATTCGGAACATATAGTCTTCGTTTCTTCCTTAACCATTCACCTTGGTCAAGATTGAAATCTTTTAAGTTATCGCTCTCTGTTCCATCCCTTAACCTTCTGATCTTCTCAACTATTAATGGATCCTTCTTCTACTTAGAAGCAATCTTTTCGATCATCTCCTGTCGAACTTCTAAACATGATAATCTAGCAATTTCAATACTAGATCTAGCTTCATAGCTCCACCGTATCTGACATGTAGTCAATGCTTCTAAACCTTTCCACTCGGTTATCATTGCTAATACTGCGTTATGAAGTTTTCTGCTAAGTGATCCACAACCTTGTTGCCTTTTCCTGGTGCATAATCAATACCAAAGTCATAAGCGGCTAAAAACTCTAACCACCTCTGATGTTTCATGTTCAACTCCTTCTGAGAATAAATACCTCAGTGACTTGTGGTCTATATATAACTCAAATCTCTCTCCTATAAGGTAATGTCCCACACATTCAGTGCAAAGATTACCGCATATGATTCCAAATCATGTGCCGGAGATCTTATTTCATACGGCCAAAAGAATTTGGGAAGCATAAGCAACTACTTTACCCCTTTGCATTAAATTCGCTCCTAACAATGTTCCATATGCATCCGTGTACACTACTAGATACCAATTCCTTTCTGGAGAAACCAACATAGGTGCATTAGTCAACATGCGTTTCAATCTCTAGAATGCTTCCTCACACTTATCGTCCAAACGAACTTCACATCTTTCTACGTTAGCTTGGTCATTGGTGCTTCTATCTACGAAAAATCCTTTATAAATTTTCAATAATACCCAATTAATTTAGGAAAACTCTTTACCTCTGTCACTATCTCGGGTCTCTTCCAATTATTCACTGCCCCGATCTTAGTCAAATCTACAGACGATCTTTTCTTTCAGGCTACATGACCTAGAAACTTCACTTCCTTCTTTCGACATTGACAACTTTGAAAATTTCATTTTTAGTTGATGTTGCCTCAATGTCTCAAGCAAGACTCTAAGATAAACCTCATGTTATCTTTCATCTTTAGAGTATACAAAATATCGTTTATGAATACCAACACAAACCTATCCAAGTGCTCTTGAAAAACTTGGTTCATTAAACCTACAAATAATGATGGTGCATTAGTTAGTCCGAATGACATTACTAACCATTCGTACGATCCATATCAGGTCCTAAACAATGTCAAAGGAATACTACCCTCCGCCACTCTAAGATAAAGGAACCCTATTACTAAATCCAACTAGAACAATACTTTAGCTCTACTCAAGTGGTCGAAATACTCATCAATTCTATGTAATGGATATTGTTTCTTCATCATCTTCTCATCCAGCTTACGATAATCAGTACATAAACTTAACAATCCATTCCGCTTCTTTGCAAACACTACGGTTTCTCACCGAGGCAAACTACTTAGTCTGATAAATTTTAATTTTCCAAATCCACCAACTGCGCCTTTTGCTCCCACATCTCGATAAGTCTCATACTGCTTGGTCGTCTACTCACTGGTTCTACTTCTGGTACTAAAATTATCTGAAACTCGAGGGCTTATTTCGACCGTAATCCTACTACGGGTTTAAAGACATCTATGAATTCCCTAATAATGAAAACTTAATTCACCTCATCATATTCCTCCATAAAACCAAACAAAGCATTAACCTCAAAATATAGGGTTTCCTATCGAGTATATGATCTGATCACTAGAGTCTGGGTGTCTAAGCGATATTTCCCTATCATGGTAAAATAACCTAGTATCGTATTTCCTTAACCAATCCACACCCAAAATAATTCCAAACCCTACAAAATCAAACACATACAAACTACAGAAAAATATATGACCCAAAAATTTGAGCTCTAATTGGTCACACTTCATCATGAGCATCGCAAACCCTCCTATCAGATTTTCAACCCTCAAGGAAATAACTAGGTATGAGGATTCTAGGTTAAGTTTATTTACCAAACAACGAGGTATAAAAGAACATGACGCACCGGCATTAAATAGAACTCTAACTGATACACCATGAATCAAAAGCATACCTCTCAACACATCTTTTCCCTTCTCCTCTGCTATTAGTCTCGAGGTAGCGGTTCCAATGCAAACATCTTGCCTTTTCTATCCTTGGCTGGCTCATTGCACAGTTTCTTATAACGTCTAATCTGATAGCAGTTGGAAAAATCTCACTCCTTTCTTCTCAGTAGCTTTCTTCCCTTTGCCTATCTGGTATTTATGAGCACAGTGTCCATTCTTATCATACTTATAACAAATAATTTCTGCCTTTCCCTTCTTGGTACCTCCACTCTCCTAAGCTCTTTTGTTATGGAAAACTTCCACTTCTAGTTTTGCCTTCCTTGAGCTCCTCCAGCCTTGTTTCCTTCAAAAAAAGTAAGCATCTCTTCCTGCCTCAAAGCTATTTCAACAACTACATTGCACGGATCTATAATATGCGACAATGTGGCCTATGCAAGCTCAGGCTTCAACCTGCGGGTAAACTTCTCATTTCTTTTAATAACAATATCAACTATAGCATATCCGTATCTTGATAGCTCCTCAAATCCGTTGCATAGCCAAGCACAGTCACATCTGCCTGCTATAACTTAGCAAATTTCCTAAATAGAGTAGCTTAGCAATCTCCGACATATATCTTTCTTCAAATCACCTCCTGAACTCAGCCCAAGTTATAGTCTCCTCATTGACTCTAACCATAACACCAATCCACCAATATAGTACTGTTCCATGTAACTTCTCAGAAGCGAGTCTCCTTTTTTGCGCATCATTGAGCTCCAAATTCACAAAAATCCTCTCGCAATAAAGTAACCAATTCTCCACTTCAATTGCGTCTTCAGAACCAGTAAATGGCTTTCCTCCCAGCCTTGCATAATCTCTACTGAATACAAAATAGTTATTTACCACTGGAGCTCCATGATTTCCTCTTTCAGCATTTCTTCCAGCTAACCCCGCAGCAACTCTTGCTTGCATCATGTTAACGAAGAAATAATACATTGCTCCCATATCGACTTGTTGTATTCCAACGCCCACATTAACAGCTTGTTCCTGACCTTGATTCCTTCTAGTGTTTGGTCTGGCATTCCCACTGGTTGTGGTGCTTCCCTAACCAAAGTTAACTCTTCCACTTCTAGCATCCATATCTTATGTCCATAAAATTTACATTCGAGTCTTTGTAAGCTATAGAAGAATAGCCTAAGAGAGACAAGAGAATAGAGCTAAAGCGTATACGTATATATAGTGAATACAAGTATGCAACTACAGTGTTATCCTATAGCCTAATCTTTTCTCTAAATCCTAAGGATCATATTTTATAAATCATTTTAAGTTTGAAATTCCTTTTAAGTTCTTCATAAACCTATGCTCCGATACTAAGTTGTAACATCCCCTATCTTGAGGCCCTAAGTTAACCATACAGATGCCATATTTATCCATAGTATTAATTCTGGCGATAAAATACTGTAATGTTGATGGTATCATCATATCAGAAGCACATGAATTTGAAACAAAATCTCAGATTCCAAAAATAATTTTAATGATTACATTGCAAAACCATGTTTCATATACTATTGCACAATCCCATATGTTTTCCAAGTTTCTTTCAAATATAATTATTACAATTTCTACCAAGAGCGACATATGAGATGCCCCCTTGGACGATCAGAGCACTGAATAAACAAATCAGTCTTAATATGTAATAGGGGAAATAAAACTAATAACTCCAAAATAATTAACTTTGCCTCTTGCTCATCTCTGAAAGCTTATTCATCCAACTGCTAAACTTGTAAAACCTTAACCCTTAATGTACTAAAATCGATTTCGAGCACCCGAGAGTTTAAGGGGAAAATATAAAATTCGAGTCAGACATAAAGTCTGATGTGGACAATACTGTTACATCTTGAATTACTGATGTTAAATGAGACTACACCGTTTAGCGGAGTGGATTTGCCCCCATGAATATTCTTTTAAAACGTTTCTTTTTGCAAATCAGAATTGTAACGACCCGATTTTTTGACTTTCGAAAGTTGACATTAATACATCCAATGTGTCAACTGCCACACAGTCGAATGTCGGAAAACTAAACCGTTAGGGTAAACGAAGAAGATAGAAGAAGAAACAGAAACAATAACAGAATCTCACATTTCGCAGCAGAACAACATATAATATATAAATGAACAATCTTTAAAACAAAAGAACTGTAAATGTTATTACAATACAACATCAGAGTACAACAACAAAACACAACACTGGCAGTTATAATGACTTGCCTACATAGAAATTTGTCTCACACAAACCCGAATGCAGCAGATACAACATAGTATAGATAATACGTCTCGCGATCCAGCTTGCCTCCAGATCTCCACAGCAATCCATCCATATCCAATTGATAACCTGCCTCTAGGCTGCCCGTGTGGAAAATTATGGGCACCCAGAGTTTAGGAAGGGAACAATAAACTCCAGGTTAGTCATGGGACTGGTGTGAGAACTTAAAAACAATTATTTTCAAAAAGAAAATAAAAAGAAATACGTTATGCTTTTGGAAAATGAAACTGCCATAAGGCCTCCCGCTACACACACAATGCAAGCGCACACTTGGACGAGATCTCTCCTTATGACAGTCAAAAATGCTTGATACATGAAAACCATTTGATATTATTATTAGTGCATAGTGCAGAAAACATTTCGAAAGTATAATATTAATCTTAGCCAGCATACCACATTTCGTCGTATGCCTACTATAGCTACCATATTCAATAGCAGGTTACCGCCACATTCCATGGTAGGTTATACAACTAAAACCGTACAAGGCGCGTATTTTTTGTTTGGATTTCCAACAATGGTCAGGCAAAGGAACTTCCGACACCGAAATGGGTACGCCTCTGGAAGGACGCCCCGAGAACCTAACTGGATCTCTGCTAATAAGGCCGACGTTACCTCATGCTTTAACCAGCTATAACATAGGTAACTAACACACAAGTATGTCATCCTCGGTCGTAACCTACCTTTATCTTGGGATTCACCAAGAAATAGCAACAAAGCAGTAAATTTGCAGTAACCACATATGTTAAATATATGGGCTCCATACCATGATACCACCTATTATCCAGAAGAAAATAGGCATACCTTAGGGGTACGACCCTTAAAAACCTTGCCGCAACATTCCTGGTTCGACCATTTCCGGGTTGCGAGGCTCGACGAAGTCTCGTCCACAAAGCTACACTTTTCACAAAAGCCATGATTCGATCGACAAATGATCAGCAGCACTTCGTATGCCACATTACCAAATTGGGAATGTATCACTAGTAACCATCAACTACACAACCTCTGAGCTCGAACGTCTCAAAGAAGGGTGTTAAGCTAAGAGAATAAATTCTCCGCCACCAACAGAAATGTATTTGATAGAAACCAGCTTTACATCTCAAAGTGTAACTTCAGACACACATCCATACAAGTCCGTTCGGGGATCGAACGGAGCCGAAGGCACTTCAAAAGAAGCCCTTGCATATCCGGATGTTTACAAATCACGTCCGGACTCCCCATCACAAAGGGTGATCAAATCTTTATACCGGAGCAACTCGGTGCAGAGACATTCGACACATAATCCTTTCGCTTTCGAAAATACCCGGTCTTCAACACCATCTTCAAATGCAATCCCATTTCGTCATATTATTATTCGAATGGGCTTTATGACACAAAGTCCTCTCCCGGCTTAACCGAATAACGAGCGCTTGTTTTAAAAACAAATTCAAGTGTCATTTCAGAGGCCAACATTGATAGTCGGTTATTTAAATATCAACAACATTCACAACAATCATCATATTTAAATACTTTCCCCAAATTATTTATTTTCTACATATCTTCACAAGATATATTTTCACACTTCAATCCTTTTGAAAACGAATTTCAAACGTTTTTCACTCGCGGAATAAAATTCCCGAAATCATTTATTTCCACTGAAAATCTACCAAGTCCGAATACTATTAAAAATAATTTAAATCAGTTATCCAAATATATATATTTGGAAACATTTAAAATAAAAACTATTTTGAAACACTTTACTTAAAATATTAGTCATAAAACATTATACTAATATTACATATAAACTTTAAGTCCAAACTAATTTTTGAAATAAAATTAGTAAATAGAGTATAAATATTTAAATAACCATTTTCTAAAACAATTATCAATTAAATCTTTAAATATTCACTTCCATAATTTACTAAATAAATCTTTACTCTAAAGATTTTAAAAATAACTTAGGAAAATAATTTCTCCAAAATATTCTTTTAAAACCAACTTTGAAACTTTTAATTTATACTTTAAAAGCTACTTTGAGAATATACTCGGCTTTCCAGGGAAAATATACTTTCATCTAAAAATGGTCCATTAAACCAATTAATAAACCCTTCTCGATTTATTTCAATTTACATTTCAAATCTATAAATTCCTTTCCACACTTTAAAAATAAACCAATATTCAAAACAAATTTCCCTTTCCTTTTTAAATTCCTATTGTGAATTTATATTTCCAACTATCCATTGATATACGATCTTCAAATCAATTTTCAAATATTCACTTTCAACCCCAAATCAAATTCCAATTGATTTCCAAATTTATTTTCAAATACAAAATCAATTTCAAATCGATTTCCCAAATTCATTTCCAAAACACAAAATCAATTTCAAATCGATTTCCCAAATTCATTTTCAAAACACCAAATCAATTTCCAAATGGATTTCCCAATTTATTTCTTTTTAAAATATACTTCTTTTAAAATATATTTCTTTATCTCTTCTAATTCATTTAAAAATCCGAATTTTAAACAAATTCTTCAACTATTAAACAATATTATTCAAAATCCATTTATTAAAATCTTTTCCCATATTTTTGAATTTATTCAGTAAGTTTTCAAAAATAAAACTTTATCTATTTAAATTTCCACTTTTAAATTCACCCAATTCTTTAAATGAATTTGCTTAAAGCTTTTAGTTTAATTCCCAAAAATTCAATTTCATATTTCTGGTATCGTAGGATACCAAAAATATATTCGACGAGAACGTAGCCTTCAACGATTTCAATCACAAATATAATCACACACTGATTATAAATAAATCAACATATAATATTGAAACAAATTCAAATATTTGAGGAATCCAGTTGGATCCCTCCAACCTGTTTCCCTGCATCCACAGACGCTAGCACAACAACTAAATACCCATTCCACTTTGAGGTGGAATATCGCGGTATATGGGATTTATAAAATATCATCCGCTATTATGCAGCGCATAGGGTCTCATCCGCTATATAATGCGGGAAATCAATCAATTCAAATGCATATCTAATACCAATTCCACGTCGAGGTGGAATATCGTGGATGGGTTTAAATATAATATCATCCTCTATTATGCGGCGCATAGGGTCTATTTCAATTTAACTAATAACAATCATCATCCAAGCAACAATCAATAATTTAAATAAACTATTTAAATTAAATCAAGCATCCAATTGAGTGAGAAGTTCTCACCTTTGTCCATACATGCAATCCATTTCAAATCCAGATTGTTTTTCTTCGTTGTATTAGACCTTGTATAAACAATTATACAATTTCATTAATATTCGAATAAATCGAACCATTAAATTCCCATTTATAAATTTAATTATCAATGATTTATTTTAAACAAATAATTTAAATTTTAAACTGATTTCCTTTTAAAATAAATTAATTTAACTAAGATAAAATTTAAAACTAATTTTAATCCAACATTTATTTTTAAAAAATATCCTTATATATGTAAGCTATTTTGCTGCATATACATATACATACTAATTAAAATACAAATTTTTTTACTGTAACATTTTTTCTTCTGAATATTATCAATTTTAAATTGAAATGAATAAATAGATTATACCTTTTTCTCGAATTAGGTCTCGACCTTGGCTAGAATCACCAGCGTACGCAACCACCAGAGAAACCCTAGCCGCCTTCGCCGTGCTCGCGCCTCGCGTTGGACTACGCTACCCAGTCGCCTTCGATCCTCGTGCGTGCGCTATCCCTTATAGAATGGCGAACACTAACTACCACGAACCCATCAGCTACGCCCAATATCATGCGTCGCCGTGCCAAACCGTGGCCACCCAAACCATGCTCCATTGCTTCGACCCAACAGACTCGCAAATCACCATACGCTCCCCTCAAGTTAATCGCCAGAGATCATCCAATTGCGCGCATGAGCGACCTTGATTCATGAACTCCATCGCACGTGATTTCAAACGAAATCAATTTGATTTCGTTGAGAGGAAGATAATTCGGCACTTCTTGATTTTGATTTGAGAAGGCCATTATTTTTGAAGTTTTTTTGAACGAAAAGATTTTCGTTTATTTTCTTATGTTTGAATGAGATAATGTTTTCACTTGTTTTTATTTTTAAAAGAAATGCGTGTAAAAAATTTTGACAAGTGTTTGAATTCCCTCTACGTGTCAAGATTGCTACAGTAACATTGCAATTATTTAAATTTAAATTCAAATTCAAATTTAACTTCAAATCGCCTCGTTAAATGAACTTAAAATCTCGATTTCCAATCGAAGCGTGCCGCCAGGTGTTTATAATGTTAAACACCTGTTCCGAATGCAATGGAAAAGTTTCTAAGTCTAAATTCGATCATATGGAGAAGATAGCTTTTTGGACCAGTTAAAATATCGAATTTTCGATTTAGATTTCAACGTGTTTATTGACCGTACGGCCAAATGATCACTCCAAACATTACGAAAATTGAAATCCTATAAAAATACAATATTACAGATCCAATGGAACTGGTTTCGACAACTTCCGAGACTGTGCCTCGAAAGGCTATTTTTAAATAATGATTTAAACGATAAATTTCAACACTGAACAAACACTTTTTAATTCAACTTTTAAAAGTTCTATTGCCTTCAGTATCATCAATATAAATTTTCTAAGCCTTTGAAATATTTTTAATCAGATTAAAAATCAAGGTTCAACATTTTACCCAACTTCAATAAATTTAATTCAATAATTTTTAAATTGCCAAATCCATTCTGAAAATTTGAAATTCAAGCTAAACCATCATTCAAATATTTTAAAATCAATTGAATATTTCAATTTCAGTTGTCCAAAATTCAGGGTCGTCACAGACTTCCCCCCTTAAAAGAATTTCGTCTCAAAATTACAAGTTAAGAAGAATAGTCCTCAACCCGTTTATTATTTTTCCAAAATCAAATAGTTTTAACCACTTGTCAAAACAAATCTTTTTATTAAAGATTCATTACCACTTCAACAACTTTCTAAAATCTTCCATAACTTCCAAACAAATTTATTTACTTCACAATTCAAATTTAAATTTAAATTCAATTTTTAAATTTTCAAAATTTCTTAAAATATTCTAACTGTATAAATTTTCGAAAAATTTCGCCATCGTCTCCTTTGCACGGCTAGCTCGGTACGACCAAAAAATGCCACAACGGACCCCCAGATTTCAAAAAAAATGAAATGCCAAGCGGCTAGACAAGAAAGTCATCAAATTTCATATAGAAATTTAAATACATACCTTTGTTGAGCAATTTAAATTTACCTTCAAAATCATAATCCAATTCCATTTTTCTTTATAACACCTGCACATCTCTTAGCAACAATGTCTAATTACGACATTCAAAAATCAATTCATACATTTCTTTACCAAAGTTTTCAATATTCATTCAATCCCGTACGATATTCGTATATCATCCGTACGCAATACCAAGTTTGATCGCTCACTCGATCATACAATTTCACTTCCCAACTAGTATCGTCCATTCGACATCCTAGTGCGGACTCAGATCTGGTTTCTTGATCAGAAACCGTCATTTTCCTTACATAGCCGTAAACTATGATAGAGAATTTCTAAAATCAACCAAAATCCATATCCAGAGTTCGCCATCGAAAATCGAGTGAAAAATCTTAACTTGGATTGATATAACTATTTCGAAATTCTATGCTCGACTTAATGGATCAAATCGCTACGCGAATAAAGTAATATACGTACATCCTACTTATTTATTCCAATTGATTATTAGCTATATCAATTTTCTTTTCTTTTAGTCACACCGATCTTCATTCCAAGAAACTTATTCACAATTGCCAATTTAATCTTCATTCACTTATTAATTTGGCATATTTTCTCAACTCCAAATTTACTTAAGAATTTCAAGCTTCATTTCTTAATTTCGATACAAGTATTTTACATACTTCTTATATTTATTTTCAATTTGCCACTTTGGTTTGTAACCACTTAAATATAAAATGGATTTCAAATTCCATATGAATTCAATTTACGTTTCAAATTCGAAACGAATTTCAACATTCAATTTCACTTTCATTTAATTGCAGTTATAAATTCATTTATTCATTCATAATCTTATTTTTCCACCTTAATAAATTTTATTCCATTACTATTTTTATCAGATTCCAGAGTTTTCTCTAACATTTCAAAAATCATTTTTGAAATCAATTTAAATTATCTTTTGAATTTCCAAACCCCAGTTTGCAAACAACTTCCATTTAAAATAATTTCCACTAGTTCCTCTCTTGGAAACTCGAAAATGAACATCGATGATTCTGCAGTCATCACCGAAGTTATTTTCCAACGGCCGAAAAGAGTTTAGTGCTTTCATCCCACCAAAAACATTTTTCCAAAACCTTTGAAAACCATTTCCAAATCAAGGGGATTTAATTTCCAAAATTTCCAAATTTCAAATCCTTTCGAAAACATTTCCAATATTTCTTTGGAATTCTATTTCAAATTATAAATCACATTTACAATTTATATTTACAAATCCCATTTGTATATGGATTTTATTTCTCAGCTTTAGGTTATGATTTCAATTCCTTATTCAATAATAATGATAATAATCTAATATTATCACTACCTAACATCCAAACAACCATATACTATAATAATTAATGTAAATTATTTCTTTCATATACAAAAATAGTTTGGGTAAAATTATTTCATTTACCCTATTTTAAAACAATACCGTGTCGGTTTCTCTTGTTAAAGAGTTTAGAAACTCCTATCGACACAGTTAGCTAGACCGCACCGACCAGAATTTATAAACAATCAACCGATAAGTCAACACATTATAAAAAAAAATTATATTCACTAACAAATACGCGCTTATATCTATTGTTACACTCAAACTCATTCTAGAGTACTACTGACTCTATCTCAAATGAGTATTTCCCACTAGAGCCATGGTTGTCGCTTAACCAAATGCTTTGATACCAAATTGTAACGACCCGATTTTTCGACTTTCGAAAGTCGACAATAATACATCCACTGTATAAACTGCTGCACAGTCGAATGCCGAAAAACCGAACCGTTAGGGTTAAAGATGAAGAAGACATACAAAGAAACAGAAACAATAACAGAATCTCACATTTCGCAGCAGAACAACATATAATATATAAATGAATAATCTTTAAAACAAAAGAACTGTATATGTTATTACAATACAGCATCAGAGTACAACAACAACACACAACAGTGGCAGTTATAATGACTTGCCAACATAGAAATTTGTCTCACACTAACCCGAACGTAGCATATACTACATAGTATAGATAATACGTCTCACTTTCCAGCTTGCCTCAAGATCTCCACATCAATCCATCCATATCCAATTGATAACCTAACTCTAGGCTGCCCCTGTGGAAAATTATGGGCACCCAGAGTTTAGAAAGGGAACAATAAACTTCAGATCAGTCATGGGACTGGTGTGAGAACTTAAAAACAATTATTTCCACAAAGAAAATAAAAATAAATCCGCTATGCTTTTGGAAAATGAAACTGCCATAAGGCCTCCCGCCACACACATAATGCAAGCGCACACTTGGAGGAGATTTCTCCTTCTGATAGTCAAAAATGCTTGATACGTGTAAACCATTTGATATTATTATTAGTGCATAGTGCAGAAAGCATTTTGAAAGCATAATATTAATCTTAGCCAGCATACCACATTTCGTCATATGCCTACTATAACTACCACGTTCAATAGCAGGTTACCGCCACATTCCATGGCAGATTATACAACTAAAACCGTACAGGGCGCGTATTGTTTTTTGGATTTCCAACAATGGTCAGGCAAAGGAACTTCCTACACCGAAATGGGTACGCCTCTGGAAGGACGCCCCGAGAACCTAACCGGATCTCCGCTAACAAGGCCGACGTTACCTCATGCTTTAACTAAGCTATAACATAGGTAACTAACACATAAGTATGCCATCTCCGGTTTTAACCGAACTTTATCCCGGGATTCACCAACAAATAGCTACAAAGCAATAAATTTGCAATAACCACATAGGTTAAATATATGGGCTCCATACCATGATACCACCTTTTATCCATAAGAAAATGGACATACCCTAGGGGCACGACCCCTAAAAACCTTGCCGCAACATTCCTGTTCTGACCATTTCTGGGTTGTGAGGCTCGATGAAGTCTCGTCCACAAAGCTACGCTTTTCACAAAAGCGATGCTTCGATCAACAAATGATCAGCAACACTTCGTATGCGACATTACCAAATTAGGAATGTATCACTAGTAACCATCAACTACATAACCTTTGAGCTCGTACGTCTTAGAGAAGGGTGTTAAGCTAAGAGAATAAATTTTCCACCACCAACAGAAATGTATTTGATAGAAACCAGCTTTACATCTCAAAGTGTAACGTCAGACACACATCCATACAAGTCCGTTCGGGGATCGAACGGAGCCGAAGGCACTTCAAAAGAAGCCCTTGCATATCCGGATGTTTACAAATCACGTCCGGACTCCCCATCACAAAGGGTGATCAAATCTCTATAACGGAGCAACTCAGTGCAGAGACATTCGACAGGTAATCCTTTCGCTTTCGAAAGTACCCGGTCTTCAACACCATCATCAAATGCAATCCCATTTCATCGTATTATTATTCAGAATGGGCTTTATGACACAAAGTCCTCTCCCGGCTTAACCGTATAACGAGCGTTTGTTTTAAAAACAAATTCAAGTGTCATTTTAGAGGCCAACATTGATAGTCGGTTATTTAACTATCAACAACATTCACAACAATCATCATATTTAAATAATTTGCCCAAATTATTTATTTTCTAAATATCTTCACAAGATATAATTTCACACTTCAATCCTTTTGAAAACGAATTTCAAAACATTTTTCACACGCAGAATAAAATTCCCGAAATCATTTATTTCAACTGAAAATCTGCCAAGTCCGAATACTTTAAAAAATAATTTAAATCACTTATCCAAATACATATATTTGGTAACATTTAAAATAAAAACTATTTTTAAACAGTTTACTTAAAATATTAATTATAAAACATTATACTAATATTATATATAAACTTATGTCCAAACTAATTTTTAAAATAAAATTAGTAGATAGTGTATAAATATTTAAATAACCATTTTCTAAAACAATTATTAATCAAATCTTTAAATAATCACTTTTATAATTTACTAAATAAATCTTTACTCTAAAGATTTTCAAAAAAACTTAAGAAAATAATTTCTCCAAAATATTCTTTTAAAACCAACTTTAGAACTTTTAATTTATACGTTAAAAGCTACTTTGAAAATATACTCGGCTTTCCAGTGAAAATACACTTTCATTTCAAAATGGTCCATTAAACCAATTAATAAACCTTTCTCGATTTATTTCAATTTACATTTCAAATCTGTAAATTCCTTTCTACACTTAAAAAATAAACCAATATTTATTTTTAAAACAAGTTTCCCTTTCCTTTTTAAATTCCCATTGTGAATTTACATTTCCAAATATCCAATGATATACGATCTTCAAATCGATTTTCAAATATTCACTTTCAACAACAAATCAAATTCCAATTGATTTCCAAATTTATTTTCAAACACCATGTGATATCCCAGAATTTTAGACAATATCAATTTAATAATCTTTATATAAATTTAAATTGATATAGACAATATTGATTAATAAAATATGTTTTGGATTAATAATCAGATTTAAATAATATTTAATTTGTGATTTCTCTTTTAAAAGCTAAAATAAAATTTTAAATTATAATGTGTATATATATATTTGTATATATATTATAGTTTATTTTTGTTTTGGAATTTAATAAATAAATAAAGTTTTGTTTTTAAATTCTAATAAAATATTGAGTAATTAGGAAATTATGTTTTAATTAATATTAAGCTTTTAAAAAAAATCTATTTAAATTAATAACTATATGGTTTGATGATAAATGTAATTGTTTAAAATTTGTCTTAGTTTAATTTTTGTTTTAAATTTAAATAAAAGTTGATTTTATTTCTTTTTAAAATATTATTTGATTAAATATGAATTGAGTATATTTTATATTAGTTTAAAATATAAGATAACATATGATTTAAATTCATTTAAATATAAAAGTGATTTATAATTCCTTATAAATCATATAAATTTGTAAATTTGTTATTTTAAGCCATATTAATAAATATTCTATTTTTCATAAATTTGAAGAGGAATAAAAAAAATAAAATCTTCATTTTTAAATTTGATTTTGGTTTGATTTCAAAGAATTAATTTGAATTTGGAAATCTTATTTTGAAATTCAAATTAATTGATTCTTTAAAATATTTTGTAAGTTTTAATTTATAAATTGTTTTATTTACATATACTTTAACAAGAAATTCATACATATTCATTCTAACATAACATAAATTAAAGAAAACTCTTTTTAAACATTTAAATATATAACTTAATTAAACAGACTATTAACAATATAAGCTACATGTGTTAGTTGTAAATCAAGCAAAATAACAAGTGTCATTTAATCTTCATTTTCTTTTACTAATTTTGTTAAATTTATTTCATCCCTCTTTTAAAATATTTTCATTTCCCCTCATTCTCCTTTTCAAAACAAAAGACAAAGGAATCAAAGATATATACTTCACTTAAAAATCTAAAATCCCTCACAAACAAAATCTGCAAATTCATTCAAAAGCAAACTTTGAAAATCTGTAATTCACTTCCCAAACAAAATTACAAATCATGTTTAAACCTGTAACAAGAACATCAACCTGCATTTTTCATCTCTGGAAATTTCTGTAAATCAAAAGCATTAAGGAGTCTGCATTTCCTTCTTTTCCAACCTAAAGCTCACTGCATTTCATCTCTGGAGAATCAGGCCTATATGAGTGTAATCTGAAATCAAAGGCTTTTCTTGAATCATGATGGCTCTGTCTTTCTGGAAAAAAAATAGGTGAGTAACTTCTAAATTTTCTTTAACAAAATCTGGTTGCATGTTATTATCTTTGGAATGAATTGATATGCATGATAAAAATTACAGCAGATTGTTTGTAGATAAATTTCTGGGAATTACTTTATACTTATATAAGTATGTATGCTTTGGTTTGTATCAGTAATTGCTGGTGTACCTGACTTAGACCTTTAAATTCAAACTTTTAGAAGTTTCATAACTTAACCATTATTCAGGAATGAATTTCAAACAAATTTGTTTGTTAAAAATAAATCTGAAGCATAAGCATTTAAAATAAGGTAGATTGAAACAAGAACTTCTCTGTAAATCAATATGTCCTGAAACATGGTTGTGTTTAAAAATGTAAATTCCTTAGTTTATTGAATTTAGATTGTGACATTAATATTTAAACTTTGGATTTAGGGAATATTGTTTGTTTAAAGTTATGAACTAAGTTATAAAATTTTGATTTATTTAAATAGGAACTGTAATCTTCTCAATAAATCAAGTTTAGTGGTAAAATAAAAATCATGTTACTGTTAAAGATTCAAACACTGATGATGGTGCAATTCAGATATACAAATCAAACCTTAGATTAATTCATGATTTTTTTATGTACAACCATAAATTAGAAATGGGTTTTGACTGTGCATATGGGTATTTAGTAAAAATTGGGGTTTAGAGTGTTTCTGATGATTGTAGTGTTCTGAAGTTTTGATATTGCTTCTGTATATAGTACTATGATTAGGCTCATCATCAAAATTATCAAATCTGTAAGTTGATTCTTGAATTAGCAAGAGGAGTGAGGAATTGTCTGTAGCCCTAAGTTTTTAATAAAGTAAGAATTCGATCATATAGCCACTAGGATTGATCGAGTGTTTTGCAACTCTAGTGATTGGTTGCTGGGTTTAAGAGGAGGTACTAGCCGGAATTGTAGCCCTAACGATGGTCGGAGGGAGGTGAACATGCCATTGACAGGTTTTGGTTTGGGTTAACACAGTGGTTTCTAGGTTTAACATTGGTGAAGTATACTCGAGTATGTCTCGATTAATGCCTGTTTTTGCTCGGAGTTAAGGCAAGAGTGACTCGAAGAAAATAGCAGTTGTCTCGGGTAGTTTTTTTTTAGTTGCAGAGTCTTGTTTCTATAACCTGAATTGTTTAAGGTTTTGAATTTTTAAAACTAAATAAAAAAAAGAAGGCAAGTTATAAACTTTAAACAAGATTAAAACATGAATTCAAATAGATTTTGAATTTCAGGTTTTGAAATAATCAAGATTTGCAGAAATAAAATATTTAAAATAATAAAACCTGCACAGTTTTTATAAGTGATTATATATCTGAAAATAAGTTTTTAAAACAAGATTTAAATTGTACGTTAAATCTGAATTTAGAATTTTGGATTCAAACTTGAATTTGAATCTGAAAGTTTCAAAAAGAAATAGGTTGATAAATTCAAATGTTATAATTTAGTTTGAATATTTTAAGCATGTTTAACATGTGTTCTATAAAATCTGAAATGAAATTTTAAACAGGGTTTAATTTTAATCTTTGAATTTAAACCTGAAACATGATTTGAATCTTGGTTGTAATATAAATAAAATTTGAAATTATATGTTCAATATCATTAGAATTATTTAAAGTATTTTAAACTTGTTAAAATTTGAATATGGGATAAGTTAAACTAGAATACTTTAAAAGATAAGTGATCCTTTAAAATGAAATTTTAAGAGTTTTAAATATTTATATCTTGTTTAAGTTTGAATTCATTTTAAATTTTTATTTAAAATGGATTTTAGAAAATTTAAATGTAATTTGATTAAAATGACTTTAATAATGATAATTTAATCATTAATGAGATTAATGATTTTTATTGTTTGAAACTTAATTACCTGATCAACGTAACTAAGATTTTAATTAATTAATATAATTAATTAATAATTAGGTTAATTAAATAAATAATTAAGGATTTATTTAACTAATTAAAAGTTTAAGTAAGTTAATTAAATTTGATTAAAGTATGATTGAGAAATTAATTTAAATAAGATTTGATTAATTTAATTAATGAATTGAAATTATTAATCAGGTAATTAATAATTAATTAAGTTTTAATTATCACTTGATTGATTTAAGATTAATTAATGAGTTTCTTTAAATAAATTAAGAATTAATATTGATTAATTCAGTTAATAACTTTGGAAAAGTAATTAAAGATTTGGTTATTGGTTAATGACGGCCATTAACATAGTATTATTTTATAATTAATTAATGTAATTAATTTTAATGATTAATTGTATTAATTAATTTAAAGATAATCATTTGAGAATTATTTAAGTATAAGTACTTAATGAAAGAAATTAAGAAAAATTAATTACGGAATTGCAGTTAATTAAGTTGTTGATTAATTAAGTTAATTAATTAAGTTTAATTAATTTAATTTAATCACTGGTTGATTTGAGAAGTAATTTCAAATGTAATTAAAAAGGAATAATTACTTAGTGAAGTAATTAAGAAGATAAATTACTTGATGTAATTTTAATTGATGGATACTTGAATGATGGAGGAGTTTTTGGAATTAATTACTTTGTGTAATTATTATTAGTGTGTTTAATTACTTAGTATAAGTAATTCATAATAAAATTACTTAGTGTAATTAATATGTAATTTGTATGTTGAATAATTACTTAAGTAAGTAATTAATAATTAATTACTTAGTGTAATTAATTTAGGTTTTGATTATTGAGTTATTTGAGAATGATTAAGAGATGTAATAAATTTAATGTAATTACTTAATGTGATTAATCAAGAGTGATTAATCAATATGGATAATTGATAATTAATTTAAATAGTATAATTTTAAATAAAATAATTAATGATGTAATTAAGGATTGATTAATTAAGAACAATTAATCAATAAAGACTTAATTAATGTAATTAATTAAGGATTAATGTAATTAATTATGATTAATTAATTAATGAAGTAATTATAAGTTAATTACAGGGATTGGTTTGGATTAATTAATTAGTGAAATTAATTAGAGGTTAATTACTTGAATGTAATTAAAGGATAGTTAATCAATATGATTAATTAGGGTAACTTGTTAAGAGTAATTAATTAATTGATTTATAATTTATTGATATGTAAGCAAGATTTATATGGATGAGTAATTAATTTAATTCATTTTTAAATCAATTAAGGAAGAAGTAATTAATTTAATTCATTTTAAATTAATTATAGGATGGCGATTTAATAAGTCTTTGCTTATGAATGATGATTGATATTACCCTGAATGGTTGAGATCTCAATTATGAGATAAATGTTGTTGTGTGATTTGGATGCTATGGTTGCATTGAGTTGATAATATGATTTATCTGTTTGAGTTGATAATATAGATTATCTGATGTTATGATAATATTGGTTATCTATTATGATGTTGAGAATTATCTATCTGTGTGTATATAGATAACATTGAATTAAATTATTTTAAAATTTAAAACAACTTGGACCTAAAAGACAAGCTTTGGATTTCGATGAGACCGGGATCGGGTTTCCGTATTTGGATATCCGAAAACCACATCGATTCCAAATAACGTTAGGTCGTGAATCCAAATGGAGCTTTGTGAAGACTCGAGGTGTAAGGGCTATACGTCAGTATAACTCTGTGGGTGATTCCGTAATGAGTTAACAGAATAGTGCTTATAGATTCGAGATGATGATTTAGAGTGCAAGGGTTATCGTCGTTAACTCTGAGGGTGATTCCAAAATGAGTGTGACGAGTTAATGCCTTCAGTTTCGTTTGAACCCGGAAAGAGCTTGTATGGATTGAATGCTTTCAGAACATCGTCAGGTGGACGATGAGCATTCTAAGTGATATGTCCTATAAAGGTAATCATAACCTCAAGCCTCATCAACCGGGAATGGCTAAAACAGGGGAGGTGCAGCAAGGCTTCGTGGGTAGCTCCCACTGGAGAGTAAGATTTACCCCTGTCTAGAAGTCCCTTTATATTCGGCTGTGTGGGGCAGTTGATTGCAACAACTGCCGGGGTTGTCTTGTTCGGGACTGTTCAGTAAGGAAAGGTTCCGGTCTTGTGTTGCAGTGGAGTTAGGGTGGCTCCTCGGTACGGTGATCTAGGCCACGTACTGTGAGGGGCGGTACCCCAGTAGCCCTGCCATTGCATGGAATCCAAAATCCAATAAGTGCCAACGGTTTTGATGTTACCCACTTTTGTGGCTTGTAGCTGGAATTTAATGAATGTAACAATTTCGGCTATTTCTTATTTACTTGAAAACCCTAGACACTATTATAATATCATCGGATTTCCTATCAAATGTTTTGGTTAGCGTAAGGTAAAAACTTTTCCATGTTTATGTGTGGAAGTCTTACGTGATTCCTTTCTTTTCAAAAGGTTTTTAAAAGTTAAGCAACTTTAACCTGTTACTCACACCAGACCAATGTCTGACCCGGAGTTTATTTTGTTTTTCATAAACTCTTGGGTACTCAAATTTTTACGAGTAGCCAAGGGATTCAGGTTAGCTTTGACGTATAATGGAGAAGCAATGGAGCAGGAGGCTTCCACGTTGTAGATATATAGTTCCGCTGTGTGTTCTCTGTGACGTGATTGTATTGAGTTGTAAATACTAGACAGGTGTTTATAACTGTCTAGTATATGTGATGTGTATGCTGTGTATCTCTGATTGGTATTATATATTATGTAAATACTTATGTTATTAATATAATTTATTCGTTCCGCTGTGAGATTCTTCTGTTGTTTCTTCTTTCTCTTCTTTCTTTTCTTCTTCTGTCCCTTTCTTTCTTAATTGATGATGCGATTTTCTGGGAGTAGAAAGTCGGGTCGTCACAGGTGGTATCATAGCGTTAGGTTGAGTGAATACCTAGGCTCTAGAGTGGTGTCTATCTTGAGAGAGCGTATTTGTAATTTTTATTATACATATATTTATATATATATATATATATTTATTTATTTCTACCTATCTGTTGGGTTACCTGTTCAGATTTTCCAATATAAATTATAAAGGTAGATAAGGTAGAAGTGTGTGTAACACGACTACCATTGGTTGGTGTTTGAATGGATAAGGTTGGAAGTGTATCTGTCAAGACTGTAGACCTAATAACGTCTCGAGTGAGCTTTGAAGTGATGTAAGACTTCATTGATCTCTGCAGGAAACCTGTTAAGGTTCGGAGATTCATCTTTGAAGTTGGATGAGTAGAGTTTTGATCTGTTTGCTGAACAAAAGCGAGTGGTGGTATCTTGATACCTCAGGGAAGTAGTAGCTGCGTGATGAGATGCAGTGACTATGGATGTTTCCTAAGATGATTTCTTTGGAACAAGTTTAAGGAAGTGAGTTTGCTTCGGTGTTGTAGCTGAGTTCAGCCAGGTGTTTTTGTGTGGTTTGGAGTCCGAGTTTCTCGAAGAGCTTTGGATTAAGAATTCCTGGCATTGGTGTCAGCGGTGCAGCTTGGAGTGTTCGGTGTGTCGGCAGAATTTTCTGGCTTAGCAGTTTTCTGGAGATGAAGTTCAGAAGTAGTAGAGTAGAATCCATTTCTTGGATGGATTGGCAAGACCAGCATAAGCTGTTATGATTGGTAAAGAGAGAACAGTTTTCTTTGGAAATTAGATTGAGTTGATCGCAAAAGCGACTTGCGATAGTTGAGTGTTCTCTTGGAATTGTTGGAAATTTTTCTGGATATTTTCAGGAAAGTCAGAGTTTGTCTTCGTCTAGAGATTCAGTGGTACCCGTGGTTCAACTAGTTGAAGGTTGGTTTCTTGAGATGGAGTTTGTTGAAGAAAAACAGGATTGGAGGAAATTCTGAATTTTCTCTGGGTTATCAGAGATCTTCTTGGTTTTGTTGTCCAGTTGTGCTTGTGTTTTTCATCAGTATTCTTTTCTATTCCAGATCAGAGTTTTGCAGCGGAAGCAGTTTGGGAGTGCATCTGCTTTTCTTTTCTGGATAGGAGAAGTTGTTTTCTTCAGATAGTTGTGAGTGGATTTGTTCTTGATCTTGATTGATCGTGGAGGATCATTCTGGTGGATTGGGTTTGGTCTAGTTTATTTCCTGAAACATCAGCAAGGATTGAGCTAATCAGATAGAAAGTAGACAGCTCAGGATCATCTGAAGAGTTTGGTAAATCTGAAGTCGAAGATCTGATTTTGGATAAGTTCTCAGTTTTTAGGAGCTATGAATTTTGGTAAGGTTGGGTAAACTAGCTCCGAGATGTTTTGGATTTCTTCTATGTTCTCTTTGGATAAGATTTGGGTTTCTGGATTGAATTGCCAGTTTGGACAACTGGAATTCGATGAGTTTCACGTATCTCTAAGTGAGTACGTGTATATCTATTTCTGGTTTTGGAATCAGCTGTTCTGGGAGATTTTGGTTGTGGAGTCAGACTTGTCTATAGTCTGATGTCTTGTTCAATTATAGATCTAGATAAGCAGGAGTTTTGTAGCTTAGTGTTGTTGATTGTTTGGGTTTTATAGAGCGAGTAACCCGATGTTTACTGGGGAAACTCGAGGAAACTCTATCCAGAATTTTGTCTGGATGGTTAATTTTGTTTGATTGGGCGAATTGATTGCTATGGTTGTTAGCATATGTTTGATATATGCTTGGTTTTAAAATTTAAAATCTTAAATAGGTTATTAAATTACCTTTGTTTTAAATTTCGTGGACGAAATTCTTTTAAGGGGGAAGGAATGTGATATCCTGGAATTTTAGACAATATCAATTTAATAATCTTTATATAAAATTAAATTGATATTGAGAATATTGATTAATAAAATATGTTTTGGTTTAATAATCAGATTTAAATAATATTTAATTTATGATTTATCTTTTAAAAGCTAAAATAAATGTTTAAATTATAATTTATATATATATTTGTATATATATTATAGTTTATTTTTGTTTTGGAATTTAATAAATAAATAAAGTTTTGTTTTTAAATTGTAATAAAATATTGAGTAATTAGGAAATTATGTTTTAATTAATATTAAGCTTTTAAAAAAAATCTATTTAAATTAATAACTATATGGTTTGATAATAAATGTAATTGTTTAAAATTTGTCTTAGTTTAATTTTTGTTTTAAATTTAAATAAAAGTTGATTTTATTTCTTTCTAAAATATTATTTGATTAAATATGAATTGAGTATATTTTATATAAGTTTAAAATATAAGATAACATATGATTTAAATTCATTTAAATATAAAAGTGATTTATAATTCCTTATAAATCATATAAAATTTGTAAATTTGTTTTTTTAAACCATATTAATAAATATTCTATTTTTCATAAATATAAAGAGGAATTAAAAAAATAGAATCTTCATTTTTAAATTTGATTTTGGTTTGATTTCAAAGAATTAATTTGAATTTGGAAATCTTATTTTGAAATTCAAATTAATTGATTCTATAAAATATTTTCTAAGTTTTAATTTATAAATTATTTTATTTACATATACTTTAATAAGAAATTCATACATATTCATTCTAACATAACATAAATTAAAGAAAACACTTTTTAAACATTTAAATATATAACTTAATTAAACAAGACAAGTGTTAAACTATTAACAATATAAGCTACATGTGTAAGTTGTAAATCAAGCAAAATGACAAGTGTCATTTAATCTTCATTTTCTTTTATTAATTTTGTTAAATTTATTTCAGCCCTCTTTTAAAATATTTTCATTTCACCTCATTCTCCTTTTCAAAACAAAAGATAAAGGAATCAAAGATAAACACTTCACTTAAAAATCTAAAATCCCTCACAAACAAAATCTGCAAATTCATTCAAAAGCAAACTTTGAAAATCTGTAATTCACTTCCCAAACAAAATTACAAATCATGTTTAAATCTGTAACAAGAACATCAACCTGCATTTTTCATCTCTGGAAATTTCTGTAAATCAAAAGCATTAAGGAGTCTGCATTTCCTTCTTTTCCAACTAAAGCTTACTGCATTTCATCTCTGGAGAATCAGGCCTGTATGAGTGTAATCTGAAATCAAAGGCTTTTCTTGAATCATGATGGCTCTGTCTTTCTGAAGAAAAAAATAGGTGAGTAACTTCTATATTTTGTCTAACAAAATCTGGTTGCATGTTATTGTCTTTGGAATGAATTTATATGCATGATAAAAATTACAGCAGATTGTTTGTAGATAAATTTATGGGAATTACTTTATGCTTATATAAGTATGTATGCTTTGGTTTGTATCAGTAATTGCTGGTGTACCTGACTTAGACCTTTAAATTCAAACTTTTAGAAGTTTCATAACTTAACCATTATTCAGGAATGAATTTCAAACAAATTTGTTTGTTAAAATTAAATCTGAAGCATAAGCATTTAAAATAAGGTAGATTGAAACAAGAACTTCTCTGTAAATCAATATGTCCTGAAACATGGTTGTGTTTAAAAATGTAAATTCCTTAGTTTATTGAATTTAGATTGTGACATTAATATTTAAACTTAGGATTTAGGGAATATTGTTTGTTTAAAGTTATGAACTAAGTTATAAAAATTTGATTTATTTAAATAGGAACTGTAATCTTCTCAGTAAATCACGTTTAGTGGTAAAAAAAATCATGTTACTATTAAAGATTCAAACACTGATGATGGTGCAATTCAGATATACAAATCAAACCTTAGATTAATTCATTATTTTTTTTATGTACAATCATAAATTAGAAATGGGTTTTGACTGTGCATATGGGTATTGAGTAAAAATTGGGGTTTAGAGTGTTTTTGATGATTGTAGTGTTCTGAAGTTTTGATATTGCTTCTGTATATAGTAATATGATCAGGCTCATCATCAAAATTATCAAATATGTAAATTGATTCTTGAATTAGCAAGAGGAGTGAGGAATTGTCTGTAGCCCTAAGTTTTTAATAAAGTAAGAATTCGATCATATAGCCACTAGGATTGATCAGTATTTTGCAACTTTGGGGATTAGTTGCTGGGTTTAATAGGAGGTACTAGCCGGAATTGTAGCCCTAACGGTGGTCGGAGGGAGGTGAACATGCCATTGACAGGTTTGGGTTAACACAGTGGTTTCCAGGTTAAGCAGTGGTGAAGTATACTCGAGTATGTCCTCGGGTAATTCCAGTTTTTGCTCGGAGTTAAGGCAAGAGTGACTCGAAGAAAATAGCAGTTGTCTCGGGTAGTTTTTTTGTTGTTGTAGAGTCTTGTTTCTGTAAACTGAATTGTTTCAGGTTTTGAATTTTTAAAACTAAATAAATAAATAAAAAGTAAGGCAAGTTTAAACTTAAACTTTAAACAAGATTAAAACATGAATTCAAATAGATTTTTAATTTCAGGTTTTGAAATAATCAAGATTTGCAGAAATAAAATATTTAAAATAATAAAAGCTGCACAGTTTTTATAAGTGATTATATATCTGAAAATAAGTTTTTAAATAAGATTAAATTCTAAGTTAAATCTGAATTTAGAATTTTGGATTCAAACTTGAATTTGAATCTGGAAGTTTCAAAAAGAAATAGGTTGATAAATTCAAATGTTATAATTTAGTTTGAATATTTTAAGTATGTTTAACGTGTGTTCTATAAAAACTGAAATGAAATTTTAAACAGGGTTTAATTTTAATCTTTGAATTTAAACCTGAAACATGATTTGAATCTTGGTTGTAATATAAATAAAATTTGAAATTATATGTTCAATATAATTTGAATTATTTAAAGTATTTTAAACTTGTTAAAATTTGAATATGGGATAAGTTAAACTATTCTTTTAAAAATACTTTAAAAGATAAGTGATCCTTTAAAATGAAATTTTAAGAGTTTTAAATATTTAAATCTGGTTTAAGTTTGGATTCATTTTAAATTTTTATTTATAATGGATTTTAGAAAATTTAAAAGTAATTTGATTAAAATGACTTTAATAATGATAATTTAATCATTAATGAGATTAATGATTTTTATTGTTTGAAACTTAATTATCTGATCAAGGTAATTAAGATTTTAATTAATTAATTTAATTAATTAATAATTAGATTAATTAAATAAATAATTAAGGATTTATTTAACTAATTAAAAGTTTAAGTAAGTTAATTAAATTTGATTAAAGTATGATTGAGAAATTAATTTAAATAAGATTTGATTAATTTAATTAATGAGTTGAAATTATTAATCAGGTAATTAATAATTAATTAAGTTTTAATTATCTCTTGATTAATTTAAGATTAATTAATGAGTTTCTTTAAATAAATTAAGAATTAATATTGATTAATTCAGTTAACTACTTTGGAAAAGTAATTAAAGATTTGGTTATTGGTTAATGAAGGTCATTAACATAGTATTATTTTATAATTAATTAATGTAATTAATTTTAACAATTAATTGTATTAATTAATTTAAAGATAATCATTTGAGAATTATTTAAGTATAAGTACTTAATGAAAGAAATTAAGAAAAATTAATTACTGAATTGTAGTTAATTAAGTTGTTGATTAATTAAGTTAATTAATTAAGTATAATTAATTTAATTTAATCACTGGTTGATTTGATAAGTAATTACAAATGTAATTAAAAAGGAATAATTACTTAGTGAAGTAATTAAGAAGATAAATTACTTGATGTAATTTTAATTGAAGGATACTTGAATGATGGAGGAGTTTTTGGAATTAATTACTTTGTGTAATTATTATTAGTATGTTTAATTACTTAGGATAAGTAATTCATAATAAAATTACTTAGTGTAATTAATATGTAATTTGTATGTTGAATAATTACTTAAGTAAGTAATTAATAATTAATTACTTAGTGTAATTAATTTAGGTTTTGATAATTGAGTTATTTGAGAATAATTAAGAGATGTAATTAATTTAATGTAATTACTTAATGTGATTAATTAGGAGTGATTAATCAATATGGATAATTGATAATTAATTTAAATAGTATAATTTTAAATAAAATAATTAATGATGTAATTAAGGATTGATTAATTAAGAACAATTAATCAATAAAGAATTAATTAATGTAATTAATTAAGGATTAATGTAATTAATTATGATTAATTAATTAATGAAGTAATTACAAGTTAATTAAAGGGATTGGTTTGGATTAATTAATTTGTGGAATTAATTAGAGGTTAATTACTTGAATGTAATTAAAGGATAGTTAATCAAGATGATTAATTAGGGTAACTTGTTAAGAGTAATTAATTAATTGATTTATAATTAATTGATATGTAAGCAAGATTTATATGGATAAGTAATTAATTTAATTCATTTTTTAATCAATTAAGGAAGAAGTAATTAATTTAATTCATTTTAAATAATTATAGGATGGTGATTTAATAAGTCTTTGCTTATGAATGATTATTGATATTACCCTGAATGGTTGAGATCTCAGTTATGAGATAAATGTTGTTGTGTGATTTGGATGCTATGGTTGCATTGAGTTGATAATATGATTTATCTGTTAGAGTTGATAATATAGATTATCTGATGTTATGATAATATTGATTATCTATTATGATGTTGAGAATTATCTATCTGTGTGTATATAGATAACATTGAATTGAATTGTTTTAAACTTCAAAACAACTTGGACCTAAAAGACACGCTTTGGATTTCGATGAGACCGGGATCGGGTTTCCATATTTGGATATTCGAAAACCACATCGATTCCAAATAACGTTAGGTCGTGAATCCAAATGGAGCATTGTGAAGACTCGAGGTGTAAGGGCTATATGTCAGTATAACTCTGTGGGTGATTCCGTAGTGAGTTGACGGAATAGTGCTTATAGATTCGAGATGGTGATTTAGAGTGCAAGGGTTATCGTCGTTAACTCTGAGGGTGATTCCAAAATGAGTGTAACGAGATAATGCCTTCGGTTTCGTTTGAACCCGGAACGAACTTGTATGGATTGAATGCTTTCAGAAAATCATCAGGTGGACGATGAGCATTCTAAGTGATATGTCCTATAAAGGTAATCGTAACCTCAAGCCTCATCAACCGGGAATGGCTAAAACAGGGGAGGTGCAGCAAGGCTTCGTGGGTAGCTCCCACTGGAGAGCAAGATTTACCCCTGTCTAGAAGTACCTTTATATTCGGCTGTGTGGGGCAGTTGATTGCAACAACTGCCGGGGTTGTCTTGTTCGGGACTGTTCAGTTAGGAATGGTTTCGGTCTTGTGCTGCAGGGGAGTTAGGGGGGCTCCTCGGTACGGTTATCTAGGCCACATACTGTGACGGGCGGTACCCCTAGCCCTGCCATTGTATGGAACCAAAATCCAATAAGTGCCAACGGTTTTGATTGTATTACCCACTTTTGTGGCTAGTAGCTGGAATTTAATGAATGTAACAATTTCGGCTATTTCTTATTTACTTGAAAACCCTAGACACTATTATAATATCATCGGATTTCCTATCAAATGTTTTGATTAGCGTAAGGTAAAAACTTTTCCTTGTTTATGTGTGGAAGTCTTACGTGATACCTTTCTTTTCAAAAGGTTTTTAAAAGTTAAGCAACTTTAACCTGTTACTCACACCAGACCCATGTCTGACCCGGAGTTTATTTTGTTTTTCATAAACTCTTGGGTACTCAAATTTTTACGAGTAGCCAAGGGATTCAGGTTAGCTTTGACGTATAATGGAGGAGCAATGGAGCAGGAGGCGATTATATTTAATTTCCAAAAATTGAAACAAACATAGCCTTCAAATTCACCCATAGCCTTCAACGATTTCAATCACAAATATAATCGCACACAGATTATAAATAAATCGAAACATAACATTGAAACAAATTCGAATATTTGAGGAATTCAGTTGGATCCCTCCAACCTGTTTCCCTGCATCCACAGATGTTAGCACAACAATTAAACACTCATTCCACTTCGAGGTGGAATATCGCGGTATATGGGATTTATAAAATATCATCTGCTATTATGAGGCGCATAGGGTCTCATCTGCTATATAATGCGGGAAATCAATCAATCCAAATACATATATAATACCAATTCCACTTCGAGGTGGAATATCGCGGTATATGGGTTTAAATATAATATCATCCGCTATTATGCGGCGCAGAGGGTCTATTTCAATTTAACCAATAACAATCATCATCCAAGCAACAACCAATAATTTAAATAAACTATTTAAATTAAATCAAGTATCCAATTGAGTGAGAAGTTCTCACCTTTGTCTACGCATGCAATCCATTTCAAATCCAGTTTGTTTCTCTTCGTTGTATTAGACCTTATACAAACAATTATACAATTTCATTAATATTAGAATTAATCGAACCATTAAATTCGCATTTATAAATTTAATTATCAATGATTTATTTTAAACAAATAATTTAAATTTTAAACTGATTTCCTTTTAAAATAAATTTGTTTAACTAAGACAAAATTTAAAACTAATTTTAATCCAACATTTATTTTTTTTAAAAATCCTTACATATGTAAGCTATTTTGCTGCATATACATATACATACCAATTAAAAAACAAGTTTTCTTTACTGTAACATTTTTTTTGAACATTATCAATTTTAAATTGAAATGAAAAAATCGATTATACCTTTTTCTCGAATTAGGTCTCGACCTCGGCGAGAATCGCCAGTGTACGCAACCACCAGAGAAACCCTAGTCGCCTTCGCCGTGCACGCGCCTCGCGCTGGACTACGCTACCCAGTCGCCTTCGATCCTCATGCGCGCGCTATCCCCTATAGAACGGCGAACCCTAACCGTCGTGAACACATCAGCTACGCCCGATCTCATGCGTCGCCATGCCAAACCATGGCCACCCAAACCATGCTCCATCGCTTCGACCCAACAGACTCGCGAATCACCATATGCTTCCCTCCAGTTAATCGCCAGAGATCATCCAATTGCGCGCACGAGCGCCCTTGATTCATGAATTCCGTCGCGCGTGATTTAAAACGAAATTAATTTGATTTGTTGAAAGGAAGATGCTTTGACACTTCTTAATTTTTATTTGATAAGGCCATTATTTTGAATTTTTTTGAACGAAAAGATTTTCGTTTATTTTCTTATGTTTGAATGAGATAATGTTTTCACTTGTTTTTATTTTTTTATTTTCAAAAGCAACGCGTGTAAAGAATTTTGACAAGTGTTTGAATTCCCTCTACGTGTCAAGATTGCTACAGTAACATTGCAATTATTTAAATTTAAATTCAAATTCATATTTAACTTCAAATCGCCTCGATAAATGAACCTAAAATCTTGATTTCCAATCGAAGCGTGCCGCCAGGCATTTGTAATGTTAAACCGCTGTTCCGAATGAAATGGAAAAGGTTCGGAGTCCAAATTCAATCATATGGAGAAGATAGCCTTTTGGACCAGTTAAAATATCGAATTTTCGATTTTGATTTCAGCGCGTTTATTGACCGTACGGCCAAACGATCACTCCAAACATTATGAAAATTGAAATCCGATAATAATACAATATTACGGATCCAATGGAAATGGTTTCGTCAAATTCTGAGACTGTGCCTCGGAAGGCTATTTTTAAATATCGATTTAAATGATAAATTTAAACACTTAACAAACACTTTTAAATTCAACTTTTAAAAGTTCTATTACCATCAGTATCATCAATATAAATTTTCTAAGCCTTTGAAATATTTTTAATCGACTTAAAAATCAAGGTTCAACATTTTACCCAACTTCAATAAATTAAATTCAATAATTTTTAAATTTCCAAATCCATTCCGAGTTTTAAATTCAAGCTAAACCATCATTCAAATATTTTAAAATCAATTGAATATTTCAATTTCAGTTGTCTAAAATTTAGGGTCGTCACAAGAATCCTGCAATCAAACTGATTAGACCAATTAAAGCAATATCATGTATGCTAAATCAAGTACCAAATGGAATATTTGTCCAAAAAATATAGTTTTGTTTGGCTAACTATTAGTTATTGGTTGACTTAGGCCTAAAAGACAAAACAAATAATCTAACATCTGTTATGCACACTTCTGGTCGGTCTGTCCTTAACTTACTTCTCCCAAGATCAACTGATCATACTGGTTTTGCAGGCTCACCAAAAATCTATCTTTCCTTGTACATTCCTTTATGTGTAACATCATTTAAGTCCTACCTATGACGAAGCCCTTCATACTGGAATTTTGGACTTATTTTAGCTAACGGCTATAGTTAAAGTATAGGGCCCGACCCTATGCCAATCTGATATTCAAATATCTGAGTTATTTACTTAGAGTTAACCACCCATCAAATTTTCCATGAAAATATTTCCTTCAAATTGATTTATCCCTTTAAATCATACTTTAATAAGCAAAATATACCTTTTTTTCTTTACTCAAATGTCCTTGCCATGGTATATGCTTTACACAAAACAATGTTGATGTAAACCTTCGAAATCCTTATTTATAGATTTTAAACGGTCCCTTTCCGATCCATTGAAAGTACCCCTTTCATAATAGGTTAATAACTTTGCCTTAAAACACTAGTCCGAAAAGCCAAAACATACCTTTCGAAATATTTTAAAATAGACCTTTCGAAACTATTGAAAGTGTCCTTTCAAAAGGTTTATAAAACCTTAAACATCTTCTTTTCAAAACATTTCAAACCTACCTTTCAAAAGCATTGGAAACCTTCCATTCAAATACTAAATTTAAGCCTTTCGAAAACATTGAAGAATCTCCCCTTCAAATCGTTCATTAGATACCTTTCAAAAGCATTAAAGTCATTTACTTATAAACCTTTTAAAAGCATTGGGTTCAAGTAAAAGTTTGTAGAACATAACCGTCGAAACCATTTAAAACCATTCCTTTTGAAATCTTTGGGCTTAACTTTCAATCTATCTAAGGGTCTTAAAAGAATTGGGGAGAAAGCATTGTTTTTGAAATCAATATTCCTAAGTAAAAGAAAGTGGATGGTTTCGAAACCAACCCTTTCGTAAGAATGGAGAAGCGACTTCAAAAGTTAAAGCAAAAGAACCCTTTCGAAGGCATTTCTTCAAAGGATTGAATGTGGCAGTAAGGATTGTGAACCCATTTAAAAGCTACTTTTTAAAATAAAGGCGGCAACCTCTTTTGAAAGCCCTTTTTCTAAAACAAAGTATATTTGATCAAATCGAAAGCTTGTTCCTTCGAGAGCTTCATTTGTAACCAAAATAGTTCGAAATTTAAAAAAGCTTCTTCTACCCCTTCGAAAGCATGTTTCGCTCTATACCTTCTGCCTAACTCCAGTCCTTTACGTACTAAGGTGTTAATACCATGTTTATTGGTTTTGGACAGGTTTGAGTCGGTAATAAAGGATAGGAAAATGGCTCCTATAAGTGGCGAAGAAGTAAACCTTTACAAAACCGATTTTAAACCTTTTAAAGTAGTTCCTTTTCGACTAACTTGCTTTGTTTGTCAATAAATAATTGATTGCAAATTCTTTTTCAAAATCTTTTTCTAATGGTACTGTCTATTTTAGTAATTAACAAATTAAAAACATTTACAAATTGCCTCTTCTTCTTTTATAAACATATAAAACATTTAAGTCTCATACCTTTAATAATTTTATCTCTTTAACAAATTACTTAGGGAAATTCTCAAAAAGTTCCCATAAATCACTTTTAGTATGTTTTCCAACATATTTAAATTCCTGACCTAAAGCTAACATATAATAGCCAAAATTAATCCAAACCTAATTTAACCATTTTCTTAACTAGAAAATTAATAATAAATCCACATTAACTTACAAAATTATGGAACTTGAAATTGATCTCTAAAATATTTGTTTCTAACCTTATATAAAAAACGCAAGCTATTTGGATTCATTTAATAGGTTTTTCAAAAAAATCTTATCATAAAATCCATATGTAACAATAGAAATTATCAACATGCATATGTGTGTACATATTTGTGTGTGTGTGTATATATCCATTTGACAAATAAAACATTGCATTTTACTTTGCAAAATATGTTCGGATCTTATCTAGAGGCCGATAGAAATAAAACTTGGATGCAACTTATTATTCTGCTTAGCATGTTGTTAACGAGTTTGAGATTTTCTCTTGAGTTAATTTGATTAAGCTTTCTATTTAATTTTTTTTCTTATCTTCCCCTTGTCTTCTTCTAATAGTGTTTGGCCAAGCTTTGAACGTTTTTAGTTTTTGTTTGCAATTGTTTAAAGTGAATAAGGGATGAAAGTAAAAAGGGTTTAGAGTATAAAAGTATGACCTATCCCTATTTTTCCTTTCTCTTATTCCTCTTACCTGTTTCATTTTAATTCTCTTTTGTTCGTTGATTGATTAGGCACGAATACCTTATAATTATACAAATCTCAATCCCTTAACCATTTACATTATTTTATTTACTTTATCTAGTTAAATAACCTAAATAATGTTAGTCAAAATTTGGGTCGTTACATTGTAAATAAATTTGTGTTTGAATGAATATTGCCTTGGTTGTAGTTTCAATCTAATACTTAGTGCAATCACTCGGCTATCAACATCTTATTTTATGTGTTTTGGGCTTTTTATGCGTAACTTGATATATATGAATATGTGTTTCCATTAGTAAATATTCCACAGTTTGTTTAATAACGTCCCTTTAAATGAATTCAAATCTGAATTGAGGATTGATTTAGCAATGCTCGGCCACTTGAAAATCCTTCCACCAACAATTTAAATAGAAATTCAAAGAGACACTCTGCCCATACAGCAATAGTAATAGTAGACTAGAACACCTGCCTGGTAATAAAAGAATACTAGAAAACCTTATCTGGCAATAATAAAAGAAAATCAAAAGTCCTTATTTGGCAATAATAATAAAAAAACCAGAAATCCATATTTGGCAATAATAATAAAAGACCAGAAATTCATATATGGCAATAATAATAAAAGACCAAAAATTCATCGAGCAATAGTAATAGAACATAAATCCTTATCTAACAATGATATAAGAAGCCCAAAAAACTCATATCTGGCAGTAGTAATAGAAGACCATAAATCCTTATCTCGTAGTTTAAAATTGCATTTGTTGGAGAGCATAAATAACTCACATTTGATGGACTTATCTCAAGAAGATTTGATGAAGCACTACTTGGCTTGGATTTTGATAGGTCGTCCTCTAGAAGATTGATTGATTTGGATTTGGAGCACTACTTTGCTCGGATTCTGATAGATCTTTGACTAGAAGATTGATTGATTTGGAGCACTACTTGGCTTGGACCCCTTATAATCGTCTTCGGTGATGATTTAGGTCTACCGTTGAGACCCTTTAGGAGGCACTTTAGTGAGGCCTTCGATGATGATACTAAAGCCTGGTTCGATGCTTTGGACAGGCCAAAGGCTTATCCGTCCTCCCTCTAGGAGGCACTTCAATGAAGCCTTTGATGATGGCCTTGAAGGCTGATTTGGTGGTTTGGTGCTTTATTGAGGGCTTTGATGATGGAAGTAAACGCTTACTCCATCGTCCCTCTAGATGGCGCTTTAATTAGGCCATTGATGGTGCCAGTGGAGGCTTGTTTGGTGCTTTAGCGAGGCCTTTGATGATGGCACTAATAGCTAACTCTGTCCTCCCTCTATGAGGTGCTTCGCCCATGCCATCTTAGCAGGGACAAAATCTTTTGCCCCTTAGTATCATTTAGGCAATGATTTAGGCTTTCCATTATTGTAGGAGAGTTTTACTTCTCAATATGTAGATACAATCATTTTGTTAAGAAACCCTTTCTTTATTACTAACTTGTTCAATATCTTCATACAAATTCATCAAGTTTTCCTTGTCCAAAGTAATTGTTTATTATTCCCTTCAAGCTTCGACGATAATTATTGTCATGGCCGTTAGAGCGATGGTAATGACAGTATAATCCTTTGAAATTCCAATTATTCTTTGATCGCTTCTTTTTCGAAGGCCAATAGTTAGGCTTTTCTTTAGTCGGAAGATATATATTTTCATGAGTTACGGTAAGAGAGCGGTTCTTAGGAAGTCACAACCTTTTGAAAGTTAATCCTTTAGAATTACTTTTGACTTTCTTATGCATGATAGGTTCCTTAACTTCCATAATAAGCTTTCTTTCTAAATAGTCTCGAGTTTTATCCTTCAGAGTGATTAAGAATCATTTCTCACTTTCTAGTACATCAATCAAAATCCTTTGTTATTTCTCTTTCGAAAATGTTCCCTTTGGCATTAAGTTGAATCTCCTTTATTATTTTCTAGAAGACATCACCCTTCTCACACTGTGTTGAACACTTTGTAAGGCAAAGATCGGTAACGGACCTATATGAAATGAACTCAAGCACCAATTGTCTCTGTTGTTGGAACAACCCTCCCTAATTTGCCATAGTGTTTGAATGGCTCAATTTATTATATGCTAAATTTAGGGTTGCTTACTTTCAGGACCAACCTGTGTCACGCAATTTTTCTTCCTTTTGTTAATTTTTCTTTTGATTTCTTCCCAAGATCCAATCTGATCAATAGTAATATTGATATACCTCTTGTAAAGCTATTTGTATATATATAGACATACAAAACATTTTAGTTCCAATATCAGAGTTTTTAGGTAAAGAATAATCCATTTTATTTTAATTTAAAAATCAGACAAATGAATTAGTCATAGTGAAAAGTGTTGGGAAAACCTCCCATCTGAATCTTTGTACAGATTCACCAATAGGTTTTTGTTTGCTTATGCTTGTGTGTTTAACAGATGTATATTTGATAAAACATGAAAATTTACCCATGTTATTTTAAGTTTTTCAAAATTTCTTCCCAAGTTAACAAGGTAGAAGGTTGTGCACGCTTCTGTGCATCTGTGTGCACATAAACATGTACAACTACCATTTACAACTCTTGAGTTTGTAGGTCGGCTAGCTTGGTCAAGTTGGACCCTGTATTGTCTTGCTATAGTTTCTTGGCTTTACTCATTCATTGAAACATCAATACTTATGTTAATCTGGGTCCATTCTTTCCTATATTTACAAGTGTTCTTCCTATGTGTTCATTCTCACTTCAATGTATTTGGAATTAGTTGTAAGTAAGTCTTAGTTTCTACCACATCTATTACATATGTATTCACTACTTGTTACACCTATGCCTAAGTTATACTACCATCTCCATGATATAGTTCTTAAAATTTCATGCTTACAGGCTATAGAAAAAACTAAATTCTTTTATCTTTTGCCACTGAGAAAGGTTCTTTCACATAGTAAACTTTAAAACATTCATTACATCACAATTGGAGTTTCAGTATGATTCAAATATTATTACATAGAAGTTCTTTAGCTAAAATAAAGCATAAGAGGCATTCTTCTACAAATTAATAATTTAGTTAATTAGCAAATTATTCGTAGCATCACACATCTGCTTTCTTATCACTTAGCTTCCTCTTTCCCTGCAAACATCTCATGGCCTGCTCCATAATACATATGAAGCACCCATTTGATGCAAGCAACAAACAGGTCAGACTGAAGTCTGGTGTAAGTAAAATCACTTGATAATGCATAAAGACTAATGAAATATGTTCCATTATTACCTTTCTGTTTTTCAGAGGTTAAGTGTTTTACTCAAGTTAATCAAATCACTTTCACATGTTCAAATTACAAAGTGTTATGCCAGTGGTAGGTGTTGTGTACTGTTAATATCATGTGTGCATTCTTAGACTAACTTGTCATTAGAAACTTTAGTCCAGAAAATCATAACAGCCATCTTACAACTCACACAAACATGCACAAAACATGCACAAACTTTCACATACAGTATTCATGGTATTGAGCTAAAGTATCAATCCTTAATTTACATGTTAGGACTCCCACATACTTCTAGCCTATTTACCATTGCATGTGTAATCATTTCATGTCATTCTACGGTACAGTATTACATTCATGGTTGCACTAGTGCACACTGCCTGGAACTATTACCTAACTTCCAGTGCACTACAAGCTATTTGGGCATAACCATGCCATGTGCAAACTCACACCGCAACCTTGATGCAAGCCAACCACTGTGTCATACCCACTTCCCTCATAACCAACCTGATAGAGGTGACCCACATCCTTAGTTTGATTACTATGTTTTTGTCATTTGACCTAAAGTTGTTTATGCAATGTAAATCCCCAAAACTATTATACACATAAGTAGTGCATGCTATCAGATCTCATACAACAACCAATCATTCATCCATTCATGTATTCAACAACTAGTCAGCTATACTTGTATACACTTCAAGTCAGTTTCAGACAGAGACATATCCTTGGCTAAAGCATAGATTAAAGCATTTTTAAAGAGTGAAATGCTAATGTGGTTTTCCAGCAATATGGTTCTCATATTCAATCCACACATTAAAGTGTGTTTGCTTGTTACTCAACCCTATTTCCAGAGGACAGTTAATAATGGGTTAAGGCTCAACACATGGAAATCTCATTGCACCCTAACCATCTCTTTCAGTTGCAAGACATAAGCCAGAGAATCTCTTTCTCTTACTGCTTTACACCCTACTTTTCTTATTAATCTTTGCTTTAACTAACAATATTTCTCAAGTTCACAAACATACAAGAATCAATCATTATTTCATCACTAATTTGTCTTGTATAAGCAAGTATAGGTTTAGTGACAGCAAAAAAGTGCAAAACACATAATCTCAGAAGCAATAGAAAATTATTAAACTGAGAATGCATACAAAGCACCAAACAGAAATCAAAATAAACTAAAAGGTACATGGCTTCCATTCATAGGTCTTAATGCCTTGCCAAGTGAGGGTTTACTCACCAAAGTTCTCCTTCCCAAGTCTTGGTTAAGGTCTGCCATGGATTCTCTAAACTGCTGCCAGTTTTTTTTATATTTTGTTTTCTGGTTTCTAACATGCAACCGTAGGAGATGGTGATCTGTATATAGGGGAGCTGCTAGGGTTTTAAGGTCAGTTAAGTAATTTATTTTCACCAGAAATCCCATCACCCAGTCCTGGCTTCACCCAACAATCCACCCTCTCCACTTCCCCTTTCCCACCATTTCACCTTTTTCCTTGTCTTGTCCATTTTTGGCAAATTCCTCCATACACTATATGCATGATTTTGGCTTGGGCATGGTTTTTGTCTTTTCTGGTCTTAATCATGCATATAGGCTTATGTGTATAACCAAATGTGTGTGTCTACCAAATGTTGTGCATATATATTCATGTATATTTTTTTTACCCACACATGCAACTATGCTCGTAGTTAATCTATAGGAGTAAGGAATAAAGACTGCCTTAGTTACTTATACACTGTAATTAGGCTAATGTGCACATACAATCAGGTCATGCACCCATCTACTTGTATTTATTTACAGGGCTTTAACTCCCTAAATTGTCTAGCTCACATATAATGTGCTGGACCGGTCTGCACATGCACAGGAGCATGCACACTCACCCATAAAAATATTTCCAGAGAAATTGTATTTCAACTAAATGTCTTTCTTTTGTAAAATAATTAAATCTTTATAGGCTTGCTAAAAATATGGGCTGTCACATACACCTCTCCTTTAAGAAATTGTGCCCCACAATTTAACACCTCTTCCTGTGTTAGTCATGTGTCAAAACCAAACATTTACACATATTCTTAATTCAACCAAAACATACATCAAGCAAACACATTCAACACTGAACACTGTATTTAACTAAGTATATACAAGCATAAATAATAAATTACCTCTAATCTAATTGCCAGTTGCAAATAGTTGAAGGTACTGGACTTTTATCTTGTCCTCAACCTCCCATGTGCAATCATTAAAATCTAGGCTCTACTGCACCTTTACCAATTTGATAGTTTTGTTCCTCAATTTTCTATCTTCTTTAGCTACAATGCCCACTGGTTTCTTCTCATACACCAAGTCTTGTCCAACTTCTACCCGGTTTGGTGACTGAATCATTGAAGCTTCATCATGTACACATTTTCTCAATTGTGATACATGAAATACATTTTGTATCCCACTCATTTCTTCTGGAAACTTCAACTTGTAAGCCATCTTCCCTACTCTGGCAATGATTTCATATGGCCCTATATATCTTGGGGTTAGCTTCCCTACCTTGCTAAATCTCAACACCTTCCTCATAGGTGAGACTTTCAAGTATACATGATCGCCTATTTCGAATTCAAGTGGCTTCCTTCTCCTAGCTGCATATGATTTCATTCTGTCTTGTGCTGCCTTCATTCTTTGTCTAATCAGTGTGATCTTAGCACTTAACTGTTTCACATGGTCTGGTCCTAATATCACTTTATCACCTACCTCTAACCAGCAAGCAGGTGATAGACAAGGCCTCCCATATAGAGCTTCATAGGTTGCCATCCCTATACTACTCTGGTAGATATTGTTGTGAGCAAATTCTGTTAGATGAAGGTAGTCTTCCCAATTACCACCATGGTCAAGTACACAGGCTCTAAATAAATCCTCTAAGAACTTATTAACCACTTCTATTTGGCCATCAGTTTGGGGATGGTAGGCTGTGCTCAAGCACAACTCAACCCCCATTGCCTGTTGAAAGCTACTCCAGAATTTTGATGTGAATATGGTATCTCTGTCACTAATGATAGTGGTAGGAATTCCATGTAGTTTCACTATTTCCTTCATGAAAACTTTTGCCAGTTTTGGTGCATTCCTATTACTCCTCACTGGTATGAAATGTGATGACTTAGTCAATCTATCTACCACCACCCAAATAATGTCATTACCTCTCTTTGATCTTGGCAAGCTATCAATGAAATCCATTGATATGCTTTCCCATTTCCACCTTGGAACTTCCAGGGGTTGCAACAATCCACTGGGCCTTTGGTACTCAACCTTGACTTGTTGGCATGTCATACATTTTGCCACATATTCACCCACACTCCTATTTATTCCTCTCCACCAATAGCTCCTCTTTAAATCATGAAACATCTTAGTACCACCTGGATGTATGGTGTACTTAGACTTGTGATGAACATCCATGATCTTTCTTTGCAATGCTTCTGCGTTAGGCACACACAATCTTCCCTAGTACCTTAAAAATCCTTTCCCATCCAATTCAAAATTTTTAAGCTTTGAACCATTCTTTAACTATTCCTTCTTCTCACTCAAGAATTCATCCATGTCTTGTGACTGGTTCACTTCTTCCACCAAATCTGATTTTTTTTATGATGAGGCTGAGCTTGCTATATTGCTCCATGTCTTCGCCTTACTTCATAGTTTGCTCTCCCATGTTTTCCATTTCTACATCAGTCAGTATTGATAACATTTTAAACTCCTCTATCATCAGTGCAGCCAACTTGGCATGCTGCCTACTCAATGCACCTGGCACTCTATTTGCCTTCCCTGGTGTGTATATAATGTCCAAATCATAGGCAGCAAGGAATTCCACCCACCTATGTTGTCTCATGTTTATGTCTTTTTGAGGGAATAAATATTTCAAAGCTTTGTGGTCAGTATGAAGCTCAAATTTTGCTCCTAACAGGTAGTATCTCCAAAGCTTCAATGCATACACTATAGCTGCCAACTCCAAGTCATGTGTTGCATACTTGAAATCACTTGCCTTCTGCCGCCTTGATGCATAGGCTATCACCCTACCATCCTGCATAAGAACAACTCCTATACCTGACCACATGCATCGGTGTACACCACCAGTTTATCATTGCCTTTTGGAATCAGCACCGGTGCTTCCACCAATGCCTTCTTCAACTGGTTGTATGCCCCTTCACACTTCTCAGTCCATAGGAAAGGCTGGTCTTTCCTTGTTAGCTTGGTTAATGGGGTTGCTATTTTGGCAAAGTCCTTTATAAATATTCTGTAGTATCCAGCCATGCCCATGAATGACCTTATTTCTGTAACACTGCTTGGTCTTTTCCATACTTGTACTGCCATGACCTTGCTAGGATCCACTGAAATTCCTTCTTGAGAAATTATGTGGCCTAAGAATTTTATTTCATTCTTCCAGAAAGAACACTTTGCAAACTTATCTTTAAGGCCTTGTTGCCTCGGTCTACTTAGTACCATGTGCAGATGTTTCTCATGCTCATTAGCTGACTTAGAGTATATTAATATATCATCAATGAAGATTAGTACAAATTTATCTAAGTAATCTCTGAAAATCCTATTCATCAAATCCACAAAATAGGATGGTGCATTAGTCAATCCAAATGGCATTACCAAGTATTCATACAAGCCATACCTAGTATTGAAAGCTGTATACATGATACTTTCTTCTTTCACTTCCATTTGATGGAAACTAGATGCTAAGTCAAGCCTGGAAAATACCTTAGCACCATTCAATTGACCAAACAGATCATCAATTCTAGGTAGAGGGTATTTTTTTTGATGGTGACTGTGTTTAACTCCCTGTAACTATGCACATTCTCAAGGAACCATCATGCTTCTTAACAAGTACTATTGGTGATCCCCAATTTGAATTGATAGGCCTAATGAAACCTTTTTGTTCTAATTCCTCTAATTGTTTCTTCAACTCAATCTGTTCCTTAGGACCCATTCTGTTTGGTTTTTTAATAACAGGGCTTACTCCTGGTTTAAGTTTTATTGAAATTCTACTGGTCTGTTATGAGGAATGCCATTCACTTCACCAAACACATCAGTGTATTGGTTAACTATGGGTATCTCCTCTAGGATTGATTCAACCTCACCACTGTTCAAGTTGAACATTCTGCCCATACCCCTATCTTTGGCTTCCTCATACATAACCAAAACTCTTTTGCCATCAGGAAGTTGTCGTGAGATTGTGGGGTGTTATAAGTTGATGATAGCACAAAAACTTTTTAACCAATCCATTCCCAGTATAATATCTAACTTAGGGTAATTCAACACATATAATTCTAAAATAAAGGTGTGACCACCCATGCATAATTCTACTTGCATGCATTTTATATTTGTAATGCAGGAACTGCCTATGAGACTATTAACATATAATGGCTTATCAACAAGAATACATGTTAATCCTAGTTTCTAAACTATGTCACATGAAATAAAAGAGTGTGTAGCTCCTGTATCATAAACAACTGATATGGGTATGACTTTAATAAATAGAGTACCTTCCACTTGGCTAGGTGCTTCCATTGCCTTGTCCTTTCCTTCAAGTACAGCCACCCTTGCTATTTCTGGACACTGCCTCTTCATGTGCCCTCTTTACCACAGTTGTAGCACCTAAGAACAGATGACTTGGGTGCTTGGCATTTTGTCTTAATGTGGCCTTCCTTCCCACAGTTGTAACAGATCACTTAGGATTTCTTGTTATTAGAGCTTGCCACCTTACTTCCTTCTTTGATCTTTGCTTCTCCCTTCTTCTTCTCATATGGGTATGCTCTATTCTTCCCTTTTTTGTTATTCTTAAAATTCTTGAACTTCTCTCTGGCATTATCATGCTGCTCAAAAGATAATGTCAAGTCCATAACTTGATCAAAGGTTTTGTCTTTGTATGGCAACATGGCTCTACTCAATACATCATTTAATCCCTGAATGTACCTAGCATTCCTTGAAACTTCATCTGGAATCAGTACTGCCCCATACTTGGACAACCCTGCAAATTTCTGAGTGTATTCAGTGACACTCATGGATCCTTGCCTCAACTTGATGAACTCCTCAAGCAATGAAGCTTTTGCTGAGGCTGGGACAAATCTGACTTCTAACATTTCTTTGAATTGGTTCCATGTGATCTCCTGCTCTTACCTGCCTGCAATGATCACTTCCCACCAATCCAAAGCAATGCCTTTCAGTTGTCTTGAAGCTATTTGTCTCCTTCTCTGGTCATTAACTTGCATATCTGCAAAGATCCACTCCACTGTTCTTAACCATGTCTGAACACCCATGACATTTTCTGTGCCATCAAAGCTATTGCCTCCTAGGTATATATATGTTTTAAGCAGTTTGGATAGCTCCTCATGTGGATTATCTACCCTAGGTGCCATTCCATCCCTCAGTACTCTAACAAAATCTTGCATGTTAATCACTGGAGGACCAGTGGCCATTCTAGTTGCTTGTTTAGTACTATCAGAGGATTAATCATTCTCCCTTTCTTCAGCAGCCTGGGCATTGATCCTAACTGCACTGGATCTCTATTGAACATTTCTAATGTGGTTAGTTCTAATTCCTATTCACTACTTCACTTTTAAAACTAGCAGTGAATTCATTCGTTCATAATAAGTAAAACAACCAATGCACACAAGCAAACAATACAAACAATGCACGCAGATTCAATCAAGTATTTGTATTGGCTATGTGTTTAATAACATAGCTTTGATACCAACTAGAACAACCCTCCCTAATTTGCCATAGTGTTTGAATGGCTCAATTTAGTTTATGCTAAATTCAAGGTTGCTTACTTTCAGGACCAACCTGTCTCACACAATTTTTCTTCCTTTTGTTAATTTTTCTTTTGATTTCTTCCCAAGATCCAATCTGATCAATATAGAAATATTGATATACCTCTTGTAAAGCTATTTGTATATATATAGACATACAAAACATTTTAGTTCCAATATCAGAATTTTTAGGTAAAAAATAATCCATTTTATTTTAAATTAAAAATCAGACAAATGAATTAGTCACATTGAAAAGTGTTGGGAAAACCTCCCATCTGAATCTTTGTACAGATTTACTAATAGGTTTTTGTTTGCTTATGCTTGTGTGTTTAACAGATGTATATTTAATAAAACATGAAAATTTACCCATGTTATTTCAAGTTTTTCGAAATTTCTTCTCAAGCTAACAAGGCAGAAGGTTGTGCACGCTTCTGTGCATCTGTGTGCACATAAACATGTACAACTACCATTTACTACTCCTGAGTTTGTAGGTCGGCCAGCTTGGTCAAGTTGGACCCCATATTGTCTTGCTACAGTTTCCTGACTTTACTCATTCATTGAAACATCAAAACTTTTGTTAATTTGGTTTCATTCTTTCCTATATTTACAAATGTTCTTCCTATGTGTTCATTCTCAATTCAGTGTATCCGGAATTAGTTGTAAGTAAGTCTGAGTTTCTACCACACCTATTACATATATATTCACTACTTGTTACACCGATGCCTTAGTTATACTACCAGTTCCATTATATATTTCTTAAAATTGCATGCTTACAGGCTATAGCAGAAACTAAATTCTTTTATCTTTTGCCACTGAGAAAGGTTCTTTCACATAGTAAACTTTAAAACATTCATTACATCACAATTGGAGTTTCAGCATGATTCAAATATTATTATATAGAAGTTCTTTAGCTAAAATAAAACATAAGAGGCATTCTTCTACAAATTCATAATTTAGTTAATTAGCAAATTCTTCTTAGCATCGCACATCTGCTTTCTTATCACTTAGCTTCCTCTTTCCCTGCAAACATCTCATGACCTGCTCCATAATACATATGAAGCACCCATTTGATGCAAGCAACAAACAGGTCAGACTGAAGTCTGGTGTAAGTAAAATCACTTGATAATGCATAAAGACTAATGAAATATGTTCCATTATTACCTTTCTTTTTTCCAGAGGTTAAGTGTTTTACTCAAGTTAATCAAATCACTTTCTCGTGTTCAAATTATAAAGTGTTATACCACTGGTTGGTGTTGTGCACTGTTAATATCATGTGTGCATTCTTAGACTAACTTATCATCAAAAACTTTAGTCTAGAAAATCATAACAGCCATTATACAGCTCAAACAAGCATGCACAAAACATGCACAAACATGCACATACAGTATTCATGGTATTGAGCTAAAGTATCAATCCTTAATTTACATGTTAGGACTCCCACATACTTCTAGCCTATTTACCATTGCATGTGTAATCATTTCATGTCATTCTAGGGTCCAGTATGACATTCATGGTTGCACTGGTGCACACTGCCTGGAACTATTACCTGATTTCCAGTGTACTACTAGCTATTTGGGCATAACCATGCCATGTGCAAACTCACACCCCAAACTTGATGCAAGCCAACCACTGTGTCATACCCACTTCCCTCATACCCAACCTGATAGAGGTGACCCACATCCTTAGTTTGATTACTAAGATTTTTTCATTTGACTTAAAGTTGTTTATGCAATGTAAATCCCCAAAACTATTTATCAGATCTCATACAACAACCAATCATTCATCTATTCATGTATTCAACAACTAGTCAGTTGTACTTGTATATCCTTCAAGTCATTTTCACACAGAGACATATCCTTGGCTGAATCATAGACTAAAGCATTTTTAAAGAGTGAAATGCTAATGTGGTTTTCTAGGAATATGGTTCTCACAGTCAATCCACACATTAAAGTGTGTTTACTTGTTACTCAACCCTATTTCCAGAGGACACTCAATGATGGGTTAAGGCTCAGCACATGGAAATCTCATTGCACCCTAACCATCTCTTTCAATTGCAAGACATAAGTCAGAGAATCTCTTTCTCTTACTACCTTACACCCTACTTTTCTTAATAATCTTTGCTTTAACTAACAATATTTCTCAAGTTCATGAACATACAAGGATCAGTCATTATTCCATCACTAATTTTTCTTCTATAAACAAGTATAGGTAGTGACAGCAAAGCAGTGCAAAACACATAATCTCAGAAACAACAGAAAATTATTAAACTGAGAATGCATACAAAGCATCAAACAAAAATCAAAATAAACTAAAGGGTACATGGCTGCCTTTCATAGTTCTTATTGCCTTGCCAAGCGAGGGTTTAATTACCAATGTTCACCTTCCTAAGTCTTGGTTCAGGTTTGCCATGGATTCTCTAAACTACTGCCTGTTTTTTTTTTTTTTGGTTTCTAACATGCAACCGTAGGAGATGGTGATCTGTACATAGGGGAGCTGCTAGGGTTTTAAGGTCAGTTAAGTAATTTATTTTCACCAGAAATCCCATCACCCAGTCCTGACTTCACCCAACAATCCACCCACTCCACTTTCCCTTTCCCACCATTTCACCTTTTTCCTTCTCTTGGCCATTTTTGGCAAATTCCTTCTCACACTATATGCATGATTTTGGCCTGGGCATGGTTTTTGTCTTTTCTGGTCTTAATCATGCATATAGGCTCATGTGTATAACCAGATATGTGTGTGTCTACCAAATGTTGTTCATATATATATTCATGTATATATTTTTTTACCCACACATGCAACTATGCTCATACTTAATCCATAGGAGTTAGGACTAAAGACTACCTAAGTCACTTATACACTGTAATTAGGCTAATGTGCACATAGTAATAGGTCATGTACCCATCTACTTGTATTTATTAAAGGGCCTTAACTCCCTAAATTGTCTAGCTTACATATAATGTGCTGGACCGGTGTGCACATTCACAGGAGCTTGCACACTCACCCACAAAAATATTTTCGGAGAAATTGTATTTTCAATTAAATGTCTTTCTTTTATAAAATAATTAAATCTTTATATGCTTGCTTAAAATATCGGTTGTCACAGTTGTAAAATGCTACCCGTCTTCTATTATTTTTCGTAATTTTAGTCCTTTGCCTCTTAATACTTATTCTTCATGAAGCCGGGGATTATTACGACTGGGTAAATGGGCCTATCTGTTCGACACTTGGAGGATACTTGTTAAGACATCTTATCATGATTAACTGACATGGCTAAACAAAACTCAGTTGATGTGATTAAGAGATGGCAAGCTTTGAATGGGATGTGCATGGTTAGGAAAGTCCTTTAAGCCCTAAATATGCAAGCTAAGATAGTTTCACTTAAGGTTTTAATAGAGACAGAGGTTCAATCCCTCCTTTTAGAAGTAAAATTTTAACAAAATAAATTCGTTACCCCCTAAAATGTGTATAAAGTGGGTCAATCAAAGAGAGACCTTGTTGAGGCTAGGTGATGTTGTCAGGATTAAATACGCGTCAATAAAAAATCTAGACATAGTGACCAAAGTCCTATCAGACATCGTATATGGTTCATATAGGTTAATATGCATGTTACTATATGAGTCAATATGCAAGTCAATATAGAAATCACAATTCCATGTCAGATTGATATGCAAGTCTCTAGTTCAAATCAAGTCAAATCGATACGCAAAAAACAGTAACGGTATTTGCAATTTGGCAACGATAACTATTACCATAATAGGCCTACTGGGTTGGCTTAAATTTTCTCATGGAGATCTTCTCTTTTCCTAGCGTACATCGATCGATTTTCTAGAATTTTCTTCTTATCATTGGCTTTGATGACCTTATTCATGTGTTCATTAGTTATTATTAGTGTGTCAAACTTTTCCGTTTTCTTCTTAACCACCTCCACCTTAAGATTTGTTATCCTTAGGGCTTGAGTGTAATAGTGGTCTGTATTTGACTAACTCATTGCTCTTATGTTAGGTATTTTTGAGTTTATCTTCCATTATATTAAGCTTAGCCTCGATGGCTTTTAGATCACCTTGACGCTCCCTTTTAGTATCCTCTAATGCCTTATCCTTTTTTCCACTACCACTTTAAATTTTTCTAATTCTTTGGAGTAAAATTTGTAGATTCACTTAAGATACTGCTTCCACATTCTTATTTCTTGACTATGAGCATGTTAGCTTTGTTAGTGTCTGATATAGCATGAGCAAGCCTCCACTAATATTTTATTACTTGATAACATCAAGGATGGCTGCCTCAGCATGACTAGTCCCCACTCTTAGGATGTTATTCAAAGGATAATCCTACCTACCCTAGTAAAGCGCAGGCGATGAAATGCTTGTTGCATCTCAGTTAGTTTAGGGCTTGTAACCAGGGTTGAAGCAACTATGGTAACATTTGCAAGGGGGGTCGTAAATGCAAGCACTTTACTGGACCTCTATAAGATTGGTTTAGAAGTCGAGGAGTATTTGGGCTTTGGAGCTTGTTTAGATTTATGGGAACGCACCAAAGTTTGATGTGGTGGTGGCATGGAGATAGTAGTAAGGGGAACTCTCGAGGATAAAGAGGGGTTATTAGGTCACTCAAATAGAGTTCCAAGGTTTGGGAAGAGGAGAGCATGACTAGTGTATTGACTCAATATAGTTATGGGAATCTCGATCAATCTGGATTCAAGTGATATCTCATTTCCTACTCACCATGCCTTCTATTTCTTTTCTTCAAAGCCACTAGGTATCAAATTCTTGAGAAAATTAATGTCTATGGCGAGAAGAGCCCAAAGGTTTACGGCTAACATATTTGCATGATTTGTTGTCCGAACCATCGAAAAGATCAAAGCATTTCAATTTATTTAAAAAGAGATATAATTGAATTAGAATTCTTTTGTTGGATGATGGTACTTGTAGAGAAAGCATGATGTGCTCCTAAACAATGTGTAATGTATCGATGTGTCCTATTGATTATATAGACCATGCTCGTAGGGTCAATTGATCGAGGTTACTTTATCCACAGAAGTATGAGGCATATAGGCCGAAGTTTGGATCAGACAAGTGAAGTCTGGGTGGTTGAATTTTTCGACATAGTGTTCTAAGAATAAATATGGAAAGCTACGTAGATCGCTTAGTGAGTGGAAGATATCAACAATCTAGAATGCAGCTGCCTCTCTAGGTGGAGTCTTGTATGGCTTGGTGATTGAACAAGGTGATTAAATTCTTATTTTTTTCCATGGACCAAAAGTTGGAGTTCTTTCATCTCCATTTGTCCCCTTAGTAGACACATATCTAATGTTGCTTCTTCATCCTAATCTTCATCCTTTTCTTTCTCCCATTATAGGCCATCAAAATATCTTTTATTGTGTGTGGTATATTTTGATGTACGGAAGCTATAAGGGTTGGACGTCATCCTCCGATGCAACCTATGCAGTACTTCATGTAAAAGGCATGAGACCAATACTTCAACTATTATATAGTAGCTAAAAATGGTGCAGCTAAGAGTAAATAAAGAGGAATTTCATCTTTTCATCATCGGTTGGGATGTTCTTTAAGAGTTGAAGTTTCTAGGCTAGAGTGGCATTTATGTCCCTTCAAGGGTATCTGCTGAATTTGAAAAGAAAAGGAGTCGGTGAAGGGAATGGAGTAGATTTCAATGAATTAAGGGTAAAAGTGAAACATACATCCCGATAAGAACTTTTGAGTGAAGGCTACTAGAAAGGAAACAAAGGAATACTCACCCTTGAGCTAAGCTTATAGTAGAAGTTGATGAAGACTTGGCAACCTTTAAAGGATTCCAAGAAAGTCAGGGATGGATGTTCGGATCTCATCTTCAAATTATAAAGACATCTAATGTAACGACCCACAATTCCGTACATTTTAAGTTGACAATAAACCACACATTTCCAACTCAATTTGAACGAAAGATGAATAGTTATGGGGAAAAGAAAATAAAGACATAGAAAAGAATCTTAATGCATGGAATAACATATATTATTTCCAAATATAACCTTTTGAGCGTAACATTTTAAATACAGTTATCAGAGTTTAAGTTAACATCAACATGGACAATTATAAATCTCTGTCCATACAAATGTGGAATACAATAGTACATAAGTGTGGTAGTAATGGATAACAATCTTTAGAAGAATCTTCTAGCTTAATGCTCCGAGCTCTTTTAAAATGCTCCAAGTTAAACTTGACTACTAGGCTGCCTGAAAAAATAAGGCGCCCAGAGTTTAAAGGAAAGAAAACAAACTTGGGGTCAATCATGGGACTGGAGTGAGAAACTCAAAATACAAGTATTTGAAACCAAACGGTATCTTATAAGACCACATCGCACATAAACATGGGATGGGTTTTTACCTTATGATAACAAAATCATTTCTATGTAAAATCCATTGGTATTATTTTTAATGAAATTCTTTGAAAGCCTTTCAAATAAACATATTCAAATAGCCGAGATTGTTACATTGGTTAAATTTAAGGACATAATAGGTTTGCAACTAAGTCCGAAGGCACTTATTGGAGAATGGATTTTCAATGCATAGCAAGGTAAAGGACTATTTCTCATATAATACATTTCTAGAAGAATGTACCGAAGCCACCAATAGATGTTCCAATGTGAACGAAGATTGACCTAAACGAGACCAATAAATGGTACAAATAGCCCTGAATATGATATCACCCCAAATGTTCCCAACCTCTTTGAGATGTCTTATAGCATACACCATAAAATTTAAACCTGGTATTATAGTGGGTAGAAATAAATAAATTGAGACAGGTGATATCATACCCTAATGGTTGCAAACGACATAGCCTTAAAGCAACCCTTGTTTCACAATTCCTTGGATGTGAGGCTTGAGGCAATGTTTACCTCTCTTGGAACATTTTCACTTAAAATGCCACATTTCCATTTATAACAATCACTCTATTGATTTCAAAAAGGTACAACCTCTGAGCTCGTACATATCTTAGAGAGTTATTAAGCATAAGCGGGGCTACCTTTTACGCTACCAAACTGATGTACGTTTGTAGAGATCAACGCACTGTGATCTTAGAAATGCAATGTCAAACGTTCATCCGTACAAGTTATCCAGGAATAAGATAAATTGAAAGCACTCTCCTACCACATTTTATTGGGAATCACCTCTATGACTAATAGCAAGTAGTCTTTGCATATGAAGATTCCAGAATGAAGGGACCACATTTATTTATTTATCTCAAAAGCTACTCCGAAATTATCAACAACCAGTCCTTCTGTTATGGATATCCCTACCTTCGATTTCATTGTGTTTAACATATCCTCACTTTTGAACTCATAAATTGGTTCGAAATGCTTTTTGGGTAGGATTTTGCCCAAATCTGACCACTGTTCATCCAAACCAATCATCGACAAAAAGATGTTAAGTAGGTGGGTGATTAATATTATATTAAGTAGTACCTTTTTATCCAAAATATCTTCTTAGAGATATGTATCTTTTTGAAACCATTTCTCTTCAGTATACTTGGGATGATTAAACTTCATTTATCAAATCATTGTTTAATTAAAACTTTTCTAAATCTTGGACCATTTCCAAATCATTTCGTCCTTTACTTAGGAAAACATCTCTGAATCATTTATTTAAATCATAACAAAAATTTCGTTTCTAAATCAATACATTTAAACTTGTCAAAAATAACGTTATTTAAGACATCATTTGCTATAAACCAAGAACAAGTAACTTTAAGCAAAAGGATCCATGAAATAAAATAATTCAAATGATTTATTTAAATGTTGACAAAAGATTTTTTTCCCAAATCATCGCTTTTCATAAGTTGAAACCATGTTATTTAAGATGGAAACTAAATTAGATAATATTCAAGTAAAATGAATTCATAGAAATTATATAATTCTACTTGATACTAATTTCAATATTCAACCTGTACTATTTAATGAATAAAAGTAGAATCGCCTTTTAAATCCATATGATTAGTATGATTTCCCTCATTGGAATTTAACACCAACTATGAAAAGATTCTCTCTATTCAATCCAATTTGCAATTGAATAATTATAAAAGATATATCTTTTATATTTATCTCATTTCCAATATTTCAACCCTAAATATCCCTCACCCAAGAAAGAGGCCAGATAAGCCAGGGCATGGGCCGCCCTTGAATAACTCCATGGTTTAAGCACCTTACATTCAGATCTCACTTTCTTATAATGTTTTTCTTATAATTCATTTATTTAAAATCTTTTAAATAAATTTTAAAACCTCTAAATCATATTTATCTTACTTAACTTTTCATTTTTAAACATTTATAAAAGATTTGGTAATTAATTGTCAAGTTTAAATCCATATTTCAAAGTTTATTAAAAACTACCGTAAAAAGTGCTACGGATAGTGTTTTTAAAGCTTATTACAATCAAAAGGATTTTCTGTTATTTAAAATTACGTTAATATAACTCAAATCCTTTTTAAAACCTTTTAATATAATTATGGTATTCGATATTTTTAACGGATTTAAAATGACCAATTTAAAGAATTTTGCTTTTTGGTTTTCGAAATGCAAAACCACGACTATTTTGAAAACATGATTTGCACATATTTCCAAATCTGGTAAAAGAAATCTTAATCATTTTCTTTTCTTTAAAACTATGGTTATAAGATTTAGGTAAGTTCTTATTCCAAAGAATTCCGATTCCAAGTCCATCGTATAGACGGATTTAACTTTCCATGGTGCGAAACCGGGAACTAACGTTATGAAACACATCTATTTTAACTTAATTTTTGCACAAAAAATAGGCAAACACCTCCGAGTCGTATGAATTAGTTGATTTTATGTTGATCTGGATGGTTTGGGTGATTTACGCAAATATATAAAATAGATGGACTAAACTGTAAAAGACACACAGATTTATAGTGGTTCGGCCAGAACGTGCCTACGTCCACTTTATATGTTATTCTCCTTTTTCTTTCAGATTACAGGTACAAAGCTTTGTATACAAGTATATGAAAGTTGTTTGAAAGTTTCTTCCGTGCTTGAGCTCTCAAACTTGTCTGCCATTGTTGTACCCCTGCCCCTCTATTTATAGAGTGAGGCTGGGGGCAGGGGTCATGGATGTATATAGCTGCTGGTGGGCCTGGGCTGATGCTATCTGGCCTGACTAGGTTGATCTGGAACGTCTTCGTTCGGTGGAGAGTGGTATGTTGTCCGGTGGTGCCTTGGATCGGTGGTCTGGTGGCACGTTGGTCCGGTGATGCTTGGGAGGTAGGTTGGTTCGGCATTGGTGTGGGGTGGCTCTGGTTCGGTGAGATCCCGGTTCGATGAGGCTTTGGACCGGTGGCAGGTGGTCCGGTGGTGAAGTGGTTGGGCAGGCATGGGAGAGGTGGTTGTTTCGGTAGTGCTTGTGGTTCGGCAAGGAGTGGACTGGTTCGGCAAGGTGTGGAAACGCACCCAACATTTGCCGCCTAAAGTAGGGCATATGTTTAACATATGTCGTGCTTTGTTTTTCCCGCAGTTGAGGTAGCTTCGTTCGGTCCTGGGTGCGCCGAACCAGTTGGTCCGGTCGATATGTTTCGTCTATAAATAGGGGCTTCAGGTTACTGTTATCCTTTATCGTTTTGAGATAGCCGAATCAACCTGAGTACGGAATCAATCTGAGTACCGAATCAACCGAGTACCGAACCAGGTATGTTTTCTTTCGCCGAATGAGCTAGTGCTAGCAGTACCGAATGAACTTGAGAACCTTCAAAACCGAATGAACTCAAAGACCATCAATAACGAATGAACTCAAAGACCATCGATACCGAATGAACTCAAAGACCATCGATACCGAATGAACTTGAAAACTTTTAACACCGAATGAATTCGGTAGTGTTCAAATGCTGAATGGTCCCTATGTTCGGCCTACGAACGATACTCTAGATTGTTCATACTTGCTTTTTTGTATTTTCATACTCCTTGCTCTAACAACATACTTTTGCTTTTGTGTTTGCAGATAAATGTCTCACAAAGTGGAAACCCGATCAGAAAAGAAAAAATCTTCGGACAGGAGTGAGTCTTCCGTCGTGCCTCCAGTCCAGCCGGGACCAGCGCGACATGGACCTTCCCCGAGGTCATTAGTGGACGGGTATGGCCCTCAGGAGCTCTTGAATTCCCCGCCCGACTGTTTTCCTAACTCCCTCAAAGAGGAGCAGCTTGATGTCATATCCCGTTCCTTTGGGATCGATAAAGCGCGCATGCTATTGCCAGGGGAAGGAGTGACGCCGTATGACCCTCCTGAGGGCTACTTTGCTTACAGCAGATATCATTGCATGTGTGGTGCTATCCCGCCTCTCAACGCCTGAATAGTTAGCTTCATCACATATCTGAAGGTGGCTCCATTCGAGCTTTAGCCTAACTCCTACGCCATTCTTGGGAATCTTTTCGTCATCTTTCAGAGGAGATACGGGCGTCCTCCTTCCAACCGAGCGATCCGGTATCTGTATAATCTGAGGGGCTACAATAAGGGGTCCCCATATGTCAGCTTGGAATCGGCCGTATCCTTCAAGCCCGTCCTGGACTTGTATTCGAAGTACAGCATGTTTAAGAAGGAATGGTTTTTCGTCAGGGTCGACTCAGTTTCTATCCGTCGCTTCACCTCCGGATGTAAGTCAAGGCTTTATTTATAATTTCCATTCTGGTTGCAATGCTTCTACTTATGTGTTTTTATTTCTTGCTAGCGACAGGTGGTTTTGCGGTCGTGGAGAATGATCGTTTGGTTCAGACGGCAGCGGAAATAGAAGCTATTTCGGGAAGAGATAGGTCGGCTGCTTATTTGATCAGGAACGCTACACTTTTGGAGCTCAACCTGATCCTGCCACATCAGTCTGTGGTCAAGCAGAGGGATACAGTGGAAGAGAGGGCTGCTCAAGCTAAAGGAGGAGCCACGGCGAAGAGTGGCAAGAGGAAGCCTTTCACAAAACCTCCAGTTGTCGGAGGTAAGAAGCTCAAGAAGTCCGACAGCCCTTCCCCTAGCACGTGCCCAATTACTCCGAGGGAGGAAGACAGGGAGGAGGATAGAGGTGAAGGCGAAGGAGGCGATGTAGGAGGAGAGGCAGAGAGTGGAGACGACAGAGAAGGTGATGGTGGTGGCGATGGCGCCGGGGCTTTGCCTCCTGGGCAAGCAGGAGAGATTCAAGAGTGGACGGATGATGCCTTCCGCCAGGCTTTTGAGGGGTTGGAGGAAGGATCAGCCTTGGTGGAGAAGTCGAAGAAGTCTGATAAGGCCGGGACTGGTGCCAGTCTATCTTCTGAGAGTATTTCAACTAAGGCAACTCCGGCGGTTCAAGGTGAATTCTTAACTCCTTCTTTTAACTTCACATGTTTCTTGAGTCATAATTTCATGCATGCTTGTAACACTTGGTTTTTATTCCAGGAATGGGTAAGGTGGCCAAGACATCAAATATTCGGCACCGCCTTGAACATCATAAGTTACTCAAAGCTTCCGCCAAACCAAAGCCGTCAGCTAGCCGTCCTGGAGATGCGGTTAGATATCGCCCTCTTCTCGGAGTTATTGAAGAAGATACGCAAAAGAGAAAGAGGGGCCGATCTTCGTTTGAACCTTCACCTGGCCCTCAGCCTCCAGTCCAGCCTATCCATGATATTACCGAGGAGGATACTGAGCTCATGCCTTCCCCACATCCGTCCGAAAAATCCAACCGTCACCCCGATAGAACATACTAGTTTGGTTCGCAACCCATTTGCCGGCCACCCGGATCTGGACCCGAGTTTTCAGGACATCTCTTTTGACGTGGCCACGGGTGAGCATCTTCTTCCCCACAATCCCATGGTACGGGTGCTTGATGAGGCTAAGTCCTTAGACCTCGATTTTCTTACTACTCGGATTGTGAGCATGGGGAATGAGGCCAAGGCAAACATAGATCGGGTGGCTGAGGAGACCAAGAGGCTAATAGAGCGTCACGCTCGACTGGCCAAGGCTGGGGAGGAAATCGGAAGTGCTAATATTCGGTTGCGGCTGAAGGTTGCTGATCAGGCCAAACAGCTTGCCGATCAAGCCATTCAGATTTCTCAGCATGAGGCAGCCTCTAGGCGGTTGAAGAAGATTATGGGAGAGGCTAGTAAGGCAGAACTACGAAAGATGGAGGCTGCCTGCAAGAAACGGATTGACATGGCTATCGCAAAGGTGGACGAGGTTCGGAGAGCGGATCTTGAGCAGGTAGAAGAGTTGTCTGGAAGGCTTGAGGCCGCAGATCTTGCTCGGGCCAAGCTGAAGGAGGAGATGGATGTGATGTGGAAGTCCCTTCAGGCTGACTGCTCGACATACCGATTGGAGAGAGATGCTGCTGTCGCACGACTGTCGGCTTCTGAGGCCCGGATGAAAGAGTTTGAGGAGAACGAGGGAATGATGGACGAGATGCTCCAGGACATGTATTTCCGTACTTGGAGGCGGGGCAACCTGTCCTGGATGGACGATTATCCCCGGGTTATGGCTAGGATATATCTCCGGGCTTTGGAGGAAGCTAAGGCCGATGCGGATAAGGAAGGTGGTGCGGCTTTCAGGATGGATGTGGTTACGTCCCAATTCACTACGGAAGAGAAGGTGGCGGTTAAGGAGGGCATGCGGCTGCTTGCCGCGGATGAGGTAGGCGTGCAGCTAGACGATGATGGTCAGGGAGCAGGTGCTGGTAAGTCTTTCCTTTTAACCTTTTCATGATTTGATTGCTTATCTTTCGTGATTATTGACGGATTCTCTTCTGAATTATGCAGGCGGGACCTCGGTAGCACATGTTGGGAGTTCCGATCCTGTAGTTAAGTAGATCCCGAGGGCTAGCGGGATGCAGGCGAAGCCCTGATTCTTTGACTTGACTTGTACATATTTTGGTTGTCGTCTATGTTAGTCCGAAACATTAATGTAACTTGTAATTGTATTATTTGTAAAGAATGACTTTATGTAATTTTATAACATAAGTTGATTCTGTCATGTTTGAATGCTGTTGTCATTTTGATATGTTGCATAAGAAATACAGCTGCGTGTTTATGCATGTGACTTAATCGTATTTAATGCTAAGTTTCTGCTTAAGATATTATCTCATGTCTTGTAATGCCAATATGATGTGTGAATAAATTAAAGCTACATATTTGTATAAAAGAGAAGATGGTACCGCCCTTCGTGTTTTAGTTGTAGAGGGTTGCTTTGAATGTCTTGCGTGACTGAGTATGGAATGTAGTCGTGTTCCGTCATCCGGATGTGAGCTCATATTTCCACAAGCGAGAGTTCCCCTATTTTGTGACCTGTACTTTAAGGACTGTTATATAGGATAGGAGAAAAGTTTTTGAATGAAATTGAAATATAAGAAACAGTAAAACTTCCCATCACGGAAGGCCGTCGATATGCTTAAGTTCGTGGCAAACGGGTTTTGTAGTCACTTTCCCCAGCTGTGGGTCTTGGAGACATTTGTCACACATCTTACGCCTCCGCGGGGAGTTTATCTTTTTTACCACAGCCGCACTTAAGACATATCGAAGCCGAAATCGCGCACAGTAACTACCCGAGCCATTATGGGCCGTAATCGTGGGTATTATTCGATTTACTGTGGCCGCTAGCGTGGGTGTCGATCGTCAACCGTGAACTACCCCTGGCTGGCCACACCTTATGTTGGGGCATAAAGTAGGTTCACAGTTGCCGGCGAGCCGAACGCCATAATGAGCTGCCATCGGCTATAGTCGGCCTTCTTGATGGCTTATAATCGGCTCATTACAGTTGGCTTTGAGGGCAGTCGCGAGCAATGAGTTAACCCGCAGCAGAGGGATGCTGGAGCAAAAGTGTCTCATTGGCGAGTGCATAGAATCGCATAGTACCTGTTGGGTCTTGTCCAGGTGAGGTTGCGCCGTGAAGTTCCAATATGGAAACGTCGTTATACATGATTTTGTTCAACAGAAAAGGATAAAGCTTAACAAGCAGCCAAGATATAAAGGAACAAGTTAAAAAGAGACAAGATTTTTATAGTGGTTCGGCACGTAAATGCCTACACCACTGATTCTCTTTGTTAATTCACTTCATATGGGCAGTACAAGTTAAGAAAAGTATCGACGGAGGTGTCGGACGTTCCATGCCCTCTGGAACACCTCCCCGTCCACTGTTAACAAAATATAGGCTCTGTTGCGGAGATCTTTATGGATTACATTGGGTCCGTCCCAGATTGGATCTAGCGCTCCGGGGCAAGGGAAGATCCGCTTGAGGACAAGATATCCTTCTTGTAAGCTGCGGTGCTTGACTTTGGAGTTGTATTGTGCTGCCACTTTTCACTTGTGAGCTACGGCTTTGAGTGCTGCATCATTTCTTCTCTCCTCAATTAGATCCAAAGACATGTGGAGGAGTTCTTCGTTCTCTTCTGGGTTGTAGTGGATCCTACGGTGGGAAGGCACTACAGTTTCAACTGGGAGCATGGCCTCCGATCCATACGCCAAAGAGAAAGGATTATGCCCTGTTGTTGTTCTGTAAGATGTACGGTAGGCCCAAAGTGCCGTAGGAAGTTCATCCACCCAATTGCATTTTGACTTTTCAAGTTTCTTCGTGATTAGGGTTTTGAGGATTTTGTTGACAGCTTCGACTTGTCCGTTTGCCTGAGGGTAAGCCACATATGAGAAGCTTTTGTGAATTCCCTGCTCTTGGCACTAGTCGGCGAATTCCTCGCTGTCAAATTGAAGCCCATTGTCCGATATGATTTTGAGTGGAACCCCGTACCTTCATAAAACATTTTTGATCAAGAAGTTAATGAATTTTGCCGATGATATTTTATTTAGAGGCTCCGCTTCCACCCATTTGGTGAAATAGTCAACTGCTACTATGACATATTTGGCTCCGCCTTGGCCCACTGGCAGATCGCCAATCAAGTCAATTCCCCATATTGCAAAGGGCTGGTCATTTGAGTAATTTCATTTGTTGGCAGTCGAGGAATCTTAGCAAATTTCTGACATCTGTCACATCTTTTGACGAAGTCTAGGGCGTCTTTGTTTAAGGTGGGCCAGTAATATCCATATCGGAGTATCTTCTTTGCCAGAGTCTGCCCCCCAGTGTGATCTCCGCAACTTCCTCGATGTATGTTGGATAAGATCTCCTTGGCTTCCCTTCCAGCGACACACCTTAACAAGGGATTAGAGAAGCCGCGTCGATAGAGGAAGCCTTCTTGTATCGTGTAGCGGGAAGCTTTCCTCAAAATTTTCTTGACTTCGTTACGCCCTTCGAGCAGTGTGCCATCTTGTAAATATTTCCGGATAGGAGTCATTCAAGTTTCCTCTTCGATTGCAGCTATCATGCTCATTGTCTCGTAACTCGGGGCTAGTTGCTGTGAGATGGTTATTGTTCGGGAAGTGGCGCCGTCCTTCATGCTAGCTTGCTTTGCCAGTTCGTCGGCCTCCTGATTCTCTTCTCGAGGAATGTTTTTGATTAAATAGTAATCCAACTGATCGACCAACAACTTGGTCTTCTTTAGATATGCTGTGAGTCGTTCTCCCCGAGTCTGGAATTCTCCCGGTATTTGATTTACAATAAGTTGAGAATCACTATAGAGAGATAAAGAACCGACTCCAATCTCCAGGGAAAGTTCTAATCCGGCTATCACTGCTTCGTATTCCGCGTCATTGTTAGTGGCAGCGAACTCGAATCTTAGGGTGCAGTGCAGCTTCCTTCCCCTGGGGGTGATTATCACAACACCTGCCCCCGAGCCTTGTTCATTTGATGCTCCATCAACGAAGAGGTTCCATTTGATATTTTCTAATACTTCAGATTGCTCCTTACCTTCGTTAGTACTGAATTCGGCAATGAAATCAGCTATGGCTTGTCCCTTGATAGCGGTGCGAGGATGGTAGGTAATATCATATTGACTCAGTTCAATGCACCACTTAAGTAGTCGCCCGGAAGTGTCGGGGAGATGGAGTACTTGCCTTAGCGGTTGATCGGTTAAAACTCTGATGGAATGAGATTGGAAGTAGTGTCGCAGTTTCCGTGACGTGATTAGCAAACAGTATGCTAGCTTTTCAAGTTTAGGGTATCTGGCTTCTGCCCCTGTGAATCTCTTGCTTACAAAGTATACGGGTCACTGTGCGTGGTTGTCCTCCCTCACCAAAGCGGCGCTTAAAGCATGGGACGATACAGCAAGGTATAGGTATAGTTCCTCGCCTTCATTTGGAGTTGAGAGTACTGGTGAGGAAGACGTGGAGGAGGATAGAGGTGAAGGCGAAGGAGGCGATGTAGGAGGAGAGGCAGAGAGTGGAGACGACAGAGAAGGTGATGGTGGTTGTGATGGCATCGGGGCTTTGCCTCCTGGGCAAGCAGGCGAGATTCAAGAGTGGACGGATGATGCCTTTCGCCAGGCTTTTAAGGGGTTGGAGGAAGGATCAGCCTTGGTGGAGAAGTCGAAGAAGTCTGATAAGGCCGGGACTGGTGCCAGTCTATCTTCTGAGAGTATTTCAGCTAAGGCAACTCCGGCGGTTCAAGGTGAATTCTTAACTCTTCTTTTAACTTCACATGTTTCTTGAGTCATAGTTTCATGCATGCTTGTAACACTTGGTTTTTATTTCAGGAATGGGTAAGGTGGCCAAGACATCAGATATTCGGCAATGCCTTGAACAGTATAAGTTACTCAAAGCTTTCGCCAAACCAAAGCCGTCAGCTAGCCGTCCTGGAGATGCAGTTAGATATCGCCCTCTTCTTGGAGTTATTGAAGAAGATATGCAAAAGAGAAAGAGGGGCCGATCTTTGTTTGAACCTTCACCTAGCCCTCAGCCTCCAGTCCAGCCTATCCATGATATTACTGAGGAGGATACTAAGCTTATGCCTTCCCTACATCCGTCCGAAAATCCAACCGTCAACCCGATAGACCATCCTGGTTTGGTTCGCAACCCATTTGTCGGCCACCGGGATCTGGACCCGAGTTTTCAGGACATCTCTTTTGACGAGGCCACGGGTGAGCATCTTCTCCCCCGCAATCCCATGGTACGGGTGCTTGATGAGGCTAAGTCCTTAGACCTCGATTTGCTTACTACTCGGATTGTGACCATGGGGAATGAGGCCAAGGCAAACATCGATCGGGTGGCTGAGGAAACCAAGAGGCTAATGGAGCATCATGCTCGACTGGCCAAGGCTGGGGAGGAAATCGGAAGTGCTAATATTCGGTTGCGGCTGAAGGTTACTGATCAGGCCAAACAGCTTGCCGATCAAGCCATTCAAATTTCTTAGCATGAGGCAGCCTCCAGGCGGTTGAAGAAGATTATGGGAGAGGCTAGTAAGGCAGAACTATGAAAGATGGAGGCTGCCTACAAGTAACGGATTGACATGGCCATCGCAACGGTGGACGAGGTTCGGAGAGCGGATCTTGAGCAGGTAGAAGAGTTGTCTGGGAGGCTTGAGGCCACAGAGCTTGCTCAGGCCAAGCTGAAGGAGGAGATGGAAGTGATGCGAAAGTCCCTTCAGGCTGACTGCTCGAGATACCGATTGGAGAGAGATGCTGCTGTCGCACGACTGTCGGCTTCTGAGGCCCGGATGAAAGAGTTTGAGGAGAACGAGGGGATGATGGACGAGATGCTCCAGGACATGTATTTCTGTACTTAGAGGCAGGGCAACCTGTCCTGGATGGACGATTATCCCCGGGTTATGGCTAGGATATATCTCCGGGCTTTGGAGGAAGCTAAGGCCGATGCGGATAACGAAGGTGGTGCGGCTTTCAGGATGGATGTGGTTACGGCCCAATTCACTAAGGAAGAGAAGGTGGCGGTTAAAGAGGGCATGCGGCTGCTTGCCGCCGATGAGGTAGGCGTGCAACCAGACGATGATGGTCAGGGAGCAGGTGCTGGTAAGTCTTTCCTTTTAGCCTTTTCATGATTTGATTGCTTATCTTTCATGATTATTGATGGATTCTCTTCTGAATTATGCAGGCGGGACCTCGGTTGCACAGGTTGGGAGTTCCGATCCTGTAGTTAAGTAGATCCCGAGGGCTAGCGGGATGGAGGCGAAGCCCTGATTCTTTGACTTGACTTGTACATATTTTGGTTGCCGTCTATGTTAGTCCGAAACATTAACGTAACTTGTAATTATATTATTTGTAAAGAATGACTTTATGTAATTTTATAACATAAGCTGATTCTGTCATGTTTGAATGCTGTTGTCATTTTGATATGTTGCATAAGAAATACAGCTACGTGTTTATGCACGTGACTTAATTGTATTTAATGCTAAGTTTCTACTTAAGATATTATCTCATGTCTTGTAATGCCAATATGATGTGTGAATAAATTAAAGCTACAAATTTGTATAAAAGAGAAGATGGTACCGCCCTTCGTGTTTTAGTTGTAGAGGGTTGCTTTGAATGTCTTGCGTGACTGAGTATGGAATGTAACCGAGTGTTCCGTCATCCGGATGTGAGCACATATTTCCACAAGCGAGAGTTCACCTATTTTGTGACCTGTACTTTAAGGATTGTTATATAGGATAGGAGGAAAGTTTTTGAATGAAATGGAAATATGAGAAACAGTAAAACTTCCAATCATGGAAAGCCATCGATATGCTTAAGTTCGTGGCAAACGGGCTTTGTAGTCTTGTGGGTCTTGGAGACATTTGTCACCCATCTTACGCCTCTGCGGGGAGTTTATCTTTTTTACCACAGCCGCACTTAAGACACATCGAAGCCGAAATCGCGCACAGTAACTACCCGAGCCATTATGGCCCGTAATCGTGGGTATTATTCGATTTACTGTGGCCGCTAGCGTGGGTGCCGATCGTCAACCGTGAACTACCCCTGGCTGGCCACACCTTATGTTGGGGCTTAAAGTAGGTTCACAGTTGCCGGCGAGCCGAACGCCGTAATGAGCTGCCATCGGCTATAGTCGGCCTTCTTGATGGCTTATAATCGGCTCATTACAGTTGGCTTTGAGGGCAGTCGCGAGCAATGAGTTAACCCGCAGCAGAGGGATGCTGGAGCAAAAGTGTCTCATTGGCGAGTGCATAGAATCGCATAGTACCTGTTGGGTCTTGTCCAGGTGAGATTGCGCCGTGAAGTTCCAATATGGAAACGTCGTTATACATGATTTTGTTCAATAGAAAAGGATAAAGATTAACAAGCAGCCAAGATATAAAGGAACAAGTTAAAAAGAGACAAGATTTTTAAAGTGGTTCGGCACGTAAATGCCTACGTCCACTGATTCTCTTTGTTAATTCACTTCATATGGGCAGTACAAATTAAGAAAAGTATCGACGGAGGTGTCGGACATTCCATGCCCTCTGGAACACCTCCCCGTCCACTGTTAACAAAATATAGGCTCTGTTGCGGAGATCTTTATGGATTACATAGGGTCCGTCCCAGATTGGATCTAGCGCTCCGGGGCAAGGGAAGATCCGCTTGAGGACAAGATATCCTTCTTGTAAGCTGCGGTGCTTGACTTTGGAGTTGTATTGTGCTGCCACTTTTCGCTTGTGAGCTACGGCTTTGAGTGCTGCATCATTTCTTCTCTCCTCAATTAGATCCAAAGACATGTGGAGGAGTTCTTCTTTCTCTTCTGGGTTGTAGTGGATCCTACGGTGGGAAGGCACTACAGTTTCAACTGGGAACATGGCCTCCGATCCATACGCCAAAGAGAAAGGATTATGCCCTGTTGATGTTCTGTAAGATGTGCGGTAGGCCCAAAGTGCCGTAGGAAGTTCATCCACCCAATTGCATTTTGACTTTTCAAGTTTCTTCTTGATTAGGGTTTTGAGGATTTTGTTGACAGCTTCGACTTGTCCGTTTGCCTGGGGGTAAGCCATAGATGAGAAGCTTTTGTGAATTTCGTGCTCTTGGCACCAGTCGGCGAATTCCTCGTTGTCAAATTGAAGCCCATTGTCCGATATGATTTTGAGTGGAACCCCGTACCTGCATAAAACATTTTTGATCAACAAAATTAATGACTTTTACCGAAGAATTTTTATTTAGAGGCTCCGCTTCCACCCATTTGGTGAAATAGTCAACTGCTACTTTGGCATATTTGGCTCCGCCTCAGCCCACTGGCAGTTCGCCAATCAAGTCAATTCCCCATATTGCAAAGGGCCAAGGGCTGGTCATTTGAGTAATTTCATTTGTTGGTAGTCGAGGAATCTTAGCAAATTTCTGACATCTACCACATCTTTTGACGAAGTCTAGGGCGTCTTTGTTTAAGGTGGGCCAGTAATATCCATATCGGAGTATCTTCTTTGCCAGAGTCTGCCCCCTAGTGTGATCTCTACAACATCCTCGATGTATGTTGGATAAGATCTCCTTGGCTTCCCTTCCAGCGACACACCTTAATAAGGGATTAGAGAAGCCACGTCGATAGAGGATGCCTTCTTGTATCGTGTAGCGGGAAGCTTTCCTCAAGATTTTCTTGACTTCGTTACGCCCGTCGGCCAGTGTGCCATCTTGTAAATATTTTTGGATAGGAGTCATCCAAGTTTCCTCTTCGATTGCAGCTATCATGTTCATTGTCTCGTAACTCGGGGCTAGTTGCTGTGAGATGGTTATTGTTCGGGAAGCGGCGCCGTTCTTCATGCTAGCTTGCTTTGCCAGTTCGTCGGCCTCCTGATTCTCTTCTCGAGGAATGTGTTTGATTAAATAGTAATCCAACTGATTGACCAGCAGCTTGGTCTTCTTTAGATATGCTGTGAGTCGTTCTCCTCGAGTATGGAATTCTCCCGGTATTTGATTTACAATAAGTTGAGAATCACTATGGAGACATAAAGAACCGACTCCAATCTCCAGGGAAAGTTCTAATCCGGCTATCACTGCTTCGTATTCCGCGCCATTGTTAGTGGCAGCGAACTCCAACCTTAGGGTGCAGTGCAGCTTCCTTCCCCTGGGGGTGATTATCACAACACCTGCCCCCGAGCCTTGTTCATTTGATGCTCCATCAAAGAAGAGGTTCCATTTGATATTTTCTGCTACTTCAGATTGCTCCTTACCTTCGTTAGTAGTGAATTCGGCAATGAAATCAGCTATGGCTTATCCCTTGATAGCGGTGCGAGGATGGTAGGTAATATCATATTGACTCAGCTCAATGCATCACTTAAGTAGTCACCCGGAAGTGTCAGGGCGATGGAGTACTTGCCTTAGCGGTTGATCGGTTAAAACTCTGATGGAATGAGATTGGAAGTAGTGTCGCAGTTCCCGTGACGTGATTAGCAAACAGTGTGCTAGCTTTTCAAGTTTAGGGTATCTGGCTTCTGCCCCTGTGAATCTCTTGCTTACAAAGTATACGGGTCGCTGTGCGTGGTTGTCCTCCCTCACCAAAGCGGCGCTTAAAGCATGGGACGATACAACAAGGTATATGTGTAGTTCCTCGCCTTCATTTGGAGTTGAGAGTACTGGTGGTCTTTGGAGGCGTTCGATTAAGTTAAGGAAGGCTGTCGAGCATTCGTCAGTCCATTCGAACTTTCCTTTGTTTTTCTTAAGAGATTCGAAGAAAGGGATGCATTTGTCGGTTGCTTTAGAGATGAACCTGCTTAGGGCAGCCACCTTCCCGTCTAGGCTTTGCATATCTCTTCGAGTGGATGGTATCTTGATATCTTGCAAGGCCTGGACTTGTTCGGGGTTCGCTTCAATCCCCCTGGCATGGACGATGAATCTCAAGAACTTTCCCGACGATACTCCGAAGGAGCACTTTAGAGGATTCGGTTTCATTCCATATTGGCGAAGTACTTGAAACATCTCGTTCAGGTGGTTTATATGATCGTTGGCTTTTCTTGATTTTATCAGCATGTCATCCACATAAACTTCCATAGTTCGCCCTCTTAATTTCGCAAACATCTTGTTGACGAGGCGCTGATAAGTAGCTCCGGCGATTTTAAGTCCAAAAGGCATTACTTTGTAGCAGTACAATCCCCGGTCAGTGATGAAACTAGTGTGGTCTTGATCGGGGGCGTGCATAGGGATCTGGTTGTATCCTGAGAATGCGTCCATAAAGGATAAGAGTTCGTGTCCGGCTGTGCTGTCTACGAGTTGGTCGATTCGGGAGAGTGGAAAGCAGTCTTTCGGGCAAGCGTCATTTAAGTTGGAGAAATCGATGCATGTTCGCCACTTCCCATTAGCTTTCTTTACCAGTACCGGGTTGGCGATCCATTCTGGGTAGATGGCTTCTCGTATGAAGTCATTGGCAAGTAAGTTCTTTACTTCTTCCTCTAGGGCTGCTGATCGTTCTTCCCCCATGCTTCTCTTTTTCTGCTTTACTGGCGCCTTGGTGGGATCGATGTTCAGTACGTGGCATGCTACATCTGGGGAGATTCTTGTCATATCAGCGTGCGTCCATGCAAATACATCCATATTGTGGCGATGAAAATCAATGAGTTGTTCCTTTAATTCTTCTTTTAGTTGAGATTCGATTTTCAATAGTCTACTTGAGTCATGTTTGTCTACAGCTACGAATTCCATTGCCTCTGCAGGCTCGGCGGTGGCCTCCTCCTCTTTGTCCCTGGGGTCTAATTCATTGAAAGGGTCACTGGTATATCAAAGAGGAGGGGCTTTCTTTAGTTGCTATGCTTCCAAGTTTTTCATGCAGAGAGTTGTCTCTGCATTTTTTCCTTTATCTTTTCTGCGGTTATTGCGAAGTTCAGTTACATAGCAGTCTCGACCAGCGTCTTGATCCCCCTCCATTTCTCCTACTCCGTTATCTGTTGGAAATTTCATTTTCAGGCACCATGGGGCTAGGACAATTTGAAAGTCAGACAAGGCTGGTCTTCCCAAAAAGGCGTTGTAGGCCGAGTGGCTTTCAATTAGCATAAATGTTTGTTTTCGCACAAGGGAGCGGGGATGACTTCCTATTTCAACAAAAAGGTCCAGTTGCACGAGGGGCATCTTCGCATCTCCAGTGAAACCATGTAGTGGTTTGTTGCAGGGAGACACATCCTTCATTGACAGCTTCATTTTGTCGAAAGCATGCTTGAATAGGATATTTACCGAGCTTCCAGTGTCTACTAAAATTCGAAAAACTTTGGCTGGACCGAACCAGGCAGAGATGACCATAGGATCCATGTGTGGGTACTGTATTCCCTCTAGATCACGCCTACTGAACGTGATGTCGTCGTTCTATTTCCGTTTTGGGTGGCGTTCTTCCATAACAGAGTTAACGTAGCCTTCACCGTTTCTAAGTGACTTACCGTATCTTTCCATCTCTGCCCAGCTTCTGTCGGCGATGTGTGGTCCTCCTGATACGGTATGGACCACTATCTTCTCTTGACTAGAGCCGCTGGTGTTGCGATTTCCTCCGCCAACTTCTGGGAGGGGTAGCCCAGGATTCTCATTGGCAGGATTCGAAGTCCTGTTCTGGCTTTTTACACAGCGTTCCAGTTTCTTCCTTCTGATGTGTTCTTCAATCAAGTCCCGGAGATGGTGGCATTCATTGGTGTCATGTCCATGGGATTCGTGGAAGTGGCAGAACTTTCCAATCTTGAGTGCGTTATCTGACTCCTTCTTGTGCGAGGGGCGCTTGTATCTAACTTCGTCTTAAGTAGCTAGGAAGATGTTTTCGATTGTTTCATTCAAAGGAGTGTAAGAGTCAAATCTTGGTCTAGGTCGATATAGGCGCTTTTCCCCCTTCTTGCCCCCAGCATTATCTCTAGAGTCATTTCTTCGAACATCCTTTGTTGCAGCGGGAATCCTGTCTGTAGCTGTTTTAGCCTGTTGCCCTGACTGGCTCTCAGTGGCAGCGTCTTCAAGTCTCATATACTTTCCAGCTTCATGGAAGAAGTCAAGTAAAGTAGCTGGCTTTTCCTTGGTTTATCTTCTAGCAAATTTAGTATCCGGATGTACACTACTGCAGAGAGCCATTAGGATAAGTTTCTCGTCGGCATCTTGGACTGCGGCCGCCGCGGCGTTGAATCGGGTTAGATATTGTTGCACTGTCTCTCCGGGTTTCTGCTTGATATTGGATAAGGAATAAGCGTACTTGGGTTGTTCCACATGAATGCGGAACTGGCTGATGAAATTTTCTTTCAACATTTCACATGAGCTGATGGACCCTTGGGGTAGGTGGCAGAACCAGGAGGTAGCTAGGTCTGCCAAGAAAAGTGGGAAGCATTTACACAATACTCCCTCCGTTGCTCCGCTCATGAGCATATGTTGGGTGTATCTCTGTAAATGTACGATGGGGTCAGAGGTTCCCTTGTAAGGTTCCATCGTTGGCATTTTCCATTCCCAGGGGGTGATGGAAGTTTCGATATTGCGGGTGAAGGGGCTGGTTACCCTAGCACCTATTCCCCGATCTCTTTGCTCCCGTTGGACGCACTCTCTGAACAATCGCGCCATCCTTTCATCGGAACTTGGAGCGGATAGAAATGAGTTTGGTTCTTCCCTGCGGGATCGATTCCGTCCAGATGACCTGTAAGGATGGTATCGTTTATCACTCCTGACATTCTCCAATGGCTGCCTCTGGTCTTCCGGGGGCATGCTGGGGTCAGCCACAGTTGGCCCTTGCCTTGATCTTCCCCTGCTGGGTTCTGTTATCAACACTTTCTCGGGTCCAACTTCGGGCCGGATACCAGCTCGGCCCCGTCTACTGGTGTTTTCATGGTTAGGTAGCATGACAGGCTCAGCTACATCCGACCCCTGCCTGGCACCTCCCCCGTTTGGTTCGGTTCTAAGTGTTTCCTCGGGTCGGAATTCGGGCTGAGTCCGGGCTCGGCTCCTACCATGGCTGTTTCTGTTGTTAGCCTCTTCGAAGAAGAAAGACCTTTGTCGCCTCCCAGATCCTCCAGACCGGGACTCACCCCATGATTCAGTGTTGCGGTTGGATTCTTCAGCATCCCTTAAGCGTAACATGAGTTGGTCCACCAAGGCTTCTTGTTGAGATGCGAAGCGGTTAGTTACTTCAGCCACAATCCTGTCCAGATCCGCCCTTGTAATTGGTTGTTCCGTAGCGGGGGCTGTCGGATTTTCCTGATTTAAATTTGCCGTTGGAACCTGACGATTGTCTTGGTCCCTGGTCACTGGATCTGGGATACTGCCAGTCGCAACGTTCTTTCCTTTGTTAGTACCTTTCTTCCGTCCGGGAGCCATATTTTCCAAGCAATGAACGGTGTTGATAGGAAAAGGGTTGAGTGGGAGAAGCTGAAGCTTCGAGCTCTTTAATTCTCAGTGAAAGCACCAAAAATGTTTGCACAAAAAATGGGCAAACACCTCCGAGTCGTATGAATTAGTTGATTTTATGTTGATCTGGATGGTTTGGGTGATATACGCAAATATATAAAATAGATGGACTAAACTGTAAAAGACACACAGATTTATAGTGGTTCGGCCAGAACATGCCTACGTCCACTTTATATGTTATTCTCCTTTTTCTTTCAGATTACAAGTACAAAGCTTTGTATACAAGTATATGAAAGTTGTTTGAAAGTTCCTTCCGTGCTTGAGCTCTCAAACTTGTCTGCCATTGTTGTACCCCTGCCTCACTATTTATAGAGTGAGGCTGAGGGCAGGGGTCATGGATGTATATAGCTGCTGGTGGGCCTGGGCTGATGCTATCTGGCCTGACTAGGTTGATCTGGAACGTCTTGGTTCGGTGGAGAGTGGTATGTTGTCCGGTGTTGCCTTGGATCGGTGGTCTGGTGGCACGTTGGTCCGGTGATGCTTGGGAGGTAGGTTGGTTCGGCATTGGTGTGGGGTGGCTCTGGTTCGGTGAGATCCTGGTTTGGTGAGGCTTTGGACCGGTGGCAGGTGGTCCGGTGGTGAAGTGGTTGGGCAGGCATGGGAGAGGTGGTTGGTTCGTTAGTGCTTGTGGTTCGGCAAGGAGTGGACTGGTTCGGCAAGGTGTGGAAACGCACCGAACACTCAAATTTCATTTTCTTTTCAAACATTATTGAAATACTTTTAAAAAAATATTTCTAAATAATTTTAAAACATTTTAATTCGGTTTAACAAGTTCATTTACACCATTTCATTTATCAAAGGAAAGTGATTTCCTTTGTGATATTCGACTTGTACTAACATGACTTGTTTATGCAATTTAAACAATTATATTAAAACAATCAAACTTAATGATCAAAGCATAGTAAACATCCATGGCAAACATATCACAACATCCTATCATTTTTATATATACACATATAAAGTTTTATATAGTTTCTCACTTTCATTGGATATCAAACTTCGGAAAGCGGACTATGGCTTCGACACAATCGAACCTGAGTTTATGGAATTTAGCCTAGGATCTTGGAAATGCTTGGCTTATGTTTGCAAGTGGAGGGGCGCTCGGTTTTGGTGATGGAGGGTGGTGGTTGTGTGTAATGAAGGAGGAAAGGAGGTGATTGCACTTGGTTCTGAAGTGTATTGCCTACACACGCAAGTGCAGAACCATGATATGCACACGGATTTAGTAGATAACTTCTTTATGAATTAGTGCTTATTGTTTATTGACTTTGTTAGTTTTGACGAATACTAAATAATTGTCACCTCAAATTCATAAGATCATGTATCAGAATTTCTAAATGACTAATATCTACATTCTACACCAGAAACAATTTTCTTACATTCCTCTTCATTTGTGGAACCTATTTAACAATAAAGAAATCCCTATTTATTTAACAAAAAAAAATCCCTAAACATATCATCAATGCGGGATTTATGTGGCTATAAACTTCGTTGTACAAAATCTGAAGTCATTTTGTATACCATATACATATTATTTGTGCAGTATGTTTTTGAGAAATGGGAAATATAGAAAAAGAATTGGACAACTATTATTTAATTATCGGCAAGAAAGTCACCTTTTTTTGTTCTATTATCAAACCTGAAGCATAGTAATTCTTCATGTCAAGTTTCAATTTTAGTCCTAATAATAACTTTGCAGTTTCTGATTCAATAGTTAAATCATTTTAACCACTTTTAATCTTCGTCCAACCACATAATATCAATTACTTTTCTATAAAAAAGATAAGTAAGCATTAAAAATACATTTAACCATAACATGTTATGTGACTTATCCACTACCTTAAACTGCAGTGCAGGAAATTATGAAGCATAAGGTCAGGACTTTTCCAAATACTTTACTAATTATTGGTGAGTTTGAAGCAACCATTAGTCCACAATTGTGAGCAATCATCCAACACTAAAGTATGACTATTTATATATTCCCTAGGCCTATAGGTTTCATGCTCAACTTGCTGGAAATGGATAGATAATGCCATCAATCTGTTCACCAATTCCACCGATTTAAATATGGTTAAGATGGATAACATTGTCGGAATAAAAGGATTATAAATATAACATGCTCAACATTTAGAAACAACAACTAAAACCACAATACCTACGCTTAGTCTTACACCCAATGGACTTTTTCATGCTTTAACATATATGCTTGACACCTGTCCAATCAGATATGTGTATTATGTTCAAAGAAACTTATACGTCAATATAATATAGATATAATATGTAGCACAGAGAAAAAATACAAAGCTCTTTGTTATATAGCACATAATGTCACAATGTTGCTCTCATTCAAATTGTAATCAATAGAAATGGGAATATGGTTTATAGCAAACAAATGTTTATGATATGCAACATATTCATTTCCTGTACATATAAATGTATATTGGCACTTTAGATTATATGTTTCTCCCAATATGAAATGTTGTGTTTAATCGGTAACATATATTTTATATGCCCTTTGCAAAAATACATAATTTGTAATATAGCTGGAATCATTTAGATTTTGTATATGTGGCGTAAAACACTATATTTTTTTTGCTTAGATGTTTGTCGTTTGTACAAGTTAAGAGAATAATTTCTTCTTTTAGCCATGGCATAGTATATATTAACCAACTTTAACTAGTTATTAACATAAACAATCTTTAAGTTTAGTTTTTAAAATTATAATATATGGTACATGGCTCATCTCGTCTTTGAACTCTCTTGAATGTTAATATGATGAATTAGGACCTAATAAATGTTATTTGAAATCTTCTCTTTCACCTTGTTTTTCCCCATTTTCCACCTCTTGATGGTAGTTGACTCGGTAAACCCTTTTGACCATGTTAAATTGCTTTGGCTTGATGGTGAGATAACACTAAGCTAATAATTATTCAAAGTTTGTAGTTATTTTCTTTAACCTTTTCCATGCTGTTATGGCTTAAAATATTTATAACTTTATGAATTTCGAAAAGCTTCATAGTTTAGAGAAATTATATAAATTTTACACATGAAGTAATGGAGTTTAGTTTGATTCCGAGACAATATGCTTAGAACGTATTGGCAAATCATTGGCTTGTTTTTCCCTTTTTGGGCTCAGTTCTTTTGCGAAATGTATTTTTTATCTCTCATTGTTTATGATTTATATTATTGAGTGGCAACTTATTGTATAAATTTTGTATCATTTAGAATTTAGATATGATTTTGTTAAAGGTGGTGCTACATTGTTCCTACTTGTTTAGGTTTAGAATCCTGTTTAATAGGTACATGGAAAATTGAACAGTATATAACTAAAGTATATTCCCAAAATATTTTGATACTTTGCACCATTTAACGCTTTCGAACTGCAAATTCAATAGTTCCATTATACGTTGAAAACTACATATGACAATGCATGCGAGGACATATTTATTTTTATTATTACTCTTGTCCTATTCTAAAATGTAAACAAATTTTAAATACCCCAAATAAAAAGAAGTGCGGAACACAATTTGTACAAGGACAGAAGATTGTAGCATAGTTGAAAATTCTATTAACTTATTAATAAGAGAATAAATTCGGTTTTATACCAAACTATCCCGAAGTCAGGCTAAGATCATGCATACATGAGAGTAAATGACCAATGTTGATGATCTAAAAAACGATACAAAAAATTCTCGTTTTTCTTCACCTTGGCGTACTGGAAGAATATACAATGTAATAAACATGTATAAGGTTTGTATCTATCAGCTTAAGAATATGGAAGTAAAATTATAGTTATTTGTAATATCTTGAACTAAAAGGTATAGTTTCACAACAAATGAATAAACAAACCTTTCCCGTTACTCTCCAACTTAGGTCATTGCATGTATCCATTAACAGGGACATCCAAGTTAGTTAAAAATGGTACATCATATAACTGTACATCAAATCATAAGAGGATGGAAAAAAGACTAATTTGAATTAAGTAAAGCAAGAATTGTATCATATTATGAACCAAGCTTCCAAAGAATTATGCTTACAATCAAAGCTTGATCTCTTTTCCTTGTAATCAATGTAGCGACCCGACTTTCTAACACTAGAAAGTTGCATCACTATTTAAGAAAGAAAGGGATAGAAGAAGAAAAGATAAGAAAAGAAGAAACACAACAACATCAGATAACTCACAGCGGAACGAATGAAATATAATATATCACATAAAATATTACATAGTATCATATTACGTCAGAGTACACAACTTATTCAACACATATTAGACAGTTATAAATATCTGTCTAACTATACAACTTAAGATATCACAAGATACAGATACCATACAAACACAGCTGAACTATAATATATCTACACGTGGAAGCCTCCTGCTCCGTATCTCCCACAGAATTTGCCAAGCTAACCTGAATCTCTCGACTACTCATACATAATATGAGTACCCAAGAGTTTAATAAAACAGAAAATAAACACTCGGGTCAGACAGGGGTCTGGTGTGAGTTAACGGGTTAAAATTTCTTAACTTTAGAAAAATCTTTGAAAAGAATAGGTATCATGTAAGACTTCCCACACATAAACATGGAAATGTTTTTACCTTACGCTAACCAAAACATTTGATAGGAAATCCACAGATATTATAATAGTGCCTAGGGTTTTCAAGTAAATAAGAAATAGCCGAAATTATTATATTCATTAAATTCCAGCTACTATCCACAAAAGTGGGTAATACAAACAAAACCATTGGGTCTCGTAGGAAGAATGTGTTTCCATCAATGGCAGGGCTACGGTGGTACCGCCCGTCGCAGTACGTGGCCTAGATCACAGTACCGAGGATTACTCCTAATCCCCTGCAACACAAACCCGGGACCATTCCTTACTAAACAGTACCGAGTAAGATCACCCCGTGGTTGGCGCGACCAACCACCCACCAAGCCAAAATAAAAAGAGACATATAGATAGGAATGACCTCACCCTGGAATTGGTGCTACCAACCTAGCCTTGCTGCACCTCCCCGATTTTAGCCATTCCCGGTTGTTGAGGCTTGAGGCTGCGATTACCTTTATAGAACACATCTATCTTAGAATGCTCATCGTTCACCTGACGATGTTCTGAAAGCATTCAATTCGTACTAGTTCGTTCCGGGTTTGAACGAAACCGCAGGCACTATCTCATTGCACTCATTTTGGAATCACCCTCAGAGTCAATGACCATAGCCCTTGCACTCTAAATCACCATCTCGAACCTATAAGTACTATCTCGGTCAAACTCATCATGGAATCACCCTCAAAGTTATACTGACAAATAGTTCTTACACTTCGAGTCTTTACTAAGCTCCACTTGGATTCATGACCTAATGTTTAATTTGGATCGATGTGGTTTGCGGATATCCAAATACGGAAACCCGGTCCCGGTCTCACCGAAACCAAACGCCATTTGAATGTCCAAGTTGTATAAGGGTTTAAACAATTAACCTTATATCCAGGATGATATAAACAGATAGATGAATCAAATTATCACAATAGATTATTCATATCAAACATTCATCTCACAAACCAGCATATCACATATCATAGGTATCACACTCAAATCATCCAGTATCAATCAATCATCCAAAACAGAATTGATTAACTATAAATCAATTAAGATTAACCTTAAATCCTTCTTCATTTATATATTCCAAATAAATAAATTAATCATCTCTTAATGATCTTCCTTAATTAATCTTCCTTGATTAATTATACTTAATTACATTCAAGTAATTAGGCTTTGACCATATTCAGTAATTAACCTTTAATTACTATTATTAATTACAATAATTAATGATCCTTCATTTACTTCCATTAATTAATTAACTATGATTAATTGCATTAAACCTTTATTAATTACAATTAATTAATCATATTTTAATTAATCACTTTTATTAATCAACCTTGATTATTTTCATATAATTATATTAACTATTGATCCTTATTAATTAATAATTCCTTTAATAAATTAAATAATTAACTTGTAATTAACCATCTCATTAATCATAAACAGTAATTAACATCTTGTAATTACCTATCTTAATTAATTAACATCTTAATTAGTTATATTAACCCTTGATTAATTATCTAATTAATTAATCTTTAATTACTTCATTAAGTAATTATCATTCAATTACATTAATTAATATCCTTAATTAATTACTTAATTAATTAATTACATTTTTAATTAATTACCATTAGTAATTAATCTTAAATTAATCACATTTATTAGTTAATTAATCACATTAATTAATTAACTAAATTAACTAAGTAATTAACTCTTAGTTACTTACATAAGTAATTATCTTCTAATTACTTCCATTAGATGATTACTCTATTAATTAATTACTATAACAAGTAATTAATTCCATCATTAAGTAACCCTTAATGCTTTAATTAATTAATTAATCCATAATGAATTAACTTCAAAATATTATATTAATTAGTTCTTAATTTGTAACATCAAGTGATTATCCATTAATCACTTCCATTTAGTTACTCCCATGAGTAATTTTTCCATTAAATACTTCCATAAGTAATTACACACTAATTACTTTATTAAGTAATTACAGTTAATTAATTCATAATTAAGTGATTATTTAAAACTAAATAAACAATTAACTAATTATTTAAAATTAATTACATAATTAATTAACTAACTTCTTATATTTAAAGAAAATCCTTAATTAAATAAGAAAAGCATTTATCTTAATTAATCTTTACTTATTAAAATCATATTAATTAAGTATTCTTACATTCATAACAAAGATAAATTAACCCTATTTACCTTCGTAAATAAATTATTTGAATTAAATCAAATTTCAATAACTTAAAACAAACTATTTTATGAGTTTACAAATTTAGAACTTTAACTTTATTTGAAAATAAAAAATTTAGAAATCAATTTGAAAATTTAAAACACATTAATTATCTAATTTAAACTTATTTATTTTCAATATAATTGAAACTTAGTTTTTAAACATTAATTAACAATTTACTTAAACTTTGATTAAATATTCAAATTCAAAACATTCATTATTTAAATTTAAAATTAAAATTTTATTGAAGTTAATTACTACAAAAATAAATCATTTTAAACAAATTTAAATTTTAAAATAGAATCAATTAACACTTTTAAAAGTTGATTAACTTTTACTTACAAAGAACAAGTTTTAACTTTTATAAATTTATTTCCTTTTATAATCTTGTTTTAAAATTTTAAAGCTTAATTTCATTTATCCAAACACAAGTTTAAAATTGCAACTTTGTCTCGTTATATAGTATTACCCAGAAAACAAACGACCCCAAAATACTCGAGTTAATCAGCTAAATCCTGTGTGCTTTCCCCGAGACACTCACCACCCTCAACCGCTTCGAGACAAACCTTATGCTTGCACGAACCAAAACCTGAGAGTACACCTTCTTCTCAAAACAAAACTCCACCTGGTTTCAAACCCGTGCACGGTGCACGTGCACGTGAAGCTCCGGCCAACCTAGGTCGTCGCAACCATCTTCGACGATCACACTATCACATGCGAGGATGATTTCGAACCCAGATCGAACAACCAACACGCGAAACAAAATTCGACCCTAAATTCAAAAAAAAACTACAGCCACCTCGACCCAGAAACCAAACGCTCCCGATGAACTCGCCACTGGAATCTCCAGTACCACCTCCGGAGCATCGCCGTACCTCTATGCTACCATTCCCCAACTCACGAAACATTCTGAACCATCTCCCATGCCGCAACTGCCTCGATAGTCAAGCCGAAAAAACGATCTAAAACGCTAGTTTGATCGAATCAGATCACCATGGCCACTGGAAAAATCCATGAACAATTTTCCCATGGTCTCCATCAATCGAACCACCTCCATACCAAAAATTGGTCAACTTCGCCATGCCGATCATCGACAATCACCAAAAACACCCAAAACGTTCAAACCCAGAATTCACATGAATTAACCAATTAAAAATTACAAAATGCATATCAAAATTCACGATTTTCCATCATGATTACATGCACGTAATTAAAATTAAAATTTAAGACAGTTGATTTTTAACAAAAATTCTAGTTTCTCTGTTAATCCCCTATTTATACTTATCTGTTGTATCTAAAATCATGGAACTATTTTTGTGATCTTCATTTTACATTCACAAACAATTTTCATTCACATATTCAAGTCTAATATGGATCTAATTGAGAAATTTGGATTTTTTAAAAACAAAAGTCATAGGTTTTATCAAACAGAGAACAAACAACAACATATACTGTCATGTTCATATACATAAATTTGCAAATCCAGAAAAGTTTCAAACTATAGTTAATTCAATCCAACATTATCACATGCACTTAAGCTAAACAAGATTGATCTGTTTTTAAAAATATTTACCCTGTTAATTTGTAGTGAACAAAGCAGAGCATTACTAAGATTTTCCAGGCCTTGAACATTAAATCTGAAAAATGCTTTGATTTGCTTTGCTGAAGCAAATTGATCCTTTTGCATGTTTCAAATTTTTGATTTAAAATGTTGAACTGATGTTGAACTTGCTGTTGCTGTTGAAAATCACTTTGAATTGCAGGTTTGTAAATTTGAAGTTGCAGCTTTAATTGTTGTGAAGAACTTTGCTTGTAATTTTGAATTTCAGGTTTCAGGTAGCATTTGCTTTTAGTTTAAATTTTCAGGTTTTGAGTTAAGAAAAGAAAACAAAGAAATGAAAGTGTTATGTAAAACTAGTTTTTTCTTCTTTAAACATTTGTTAAATATTAAAATGGAAATGTTGCCACATGTTGATAAACTTACATTTTTCATTCATTTTTTAATTGCCTTACATGTGTTGTTAAGATGTCTAATATGGTTACACATGTTTTTAAGTATTTTTAATTAAATTTTTATTTAATTTAAATGATAACATAAGCTTACTTATTTAATCCACTAAATTGATAAATACTTATGTATGAATATATAAGTTTAATCTTTATAGAAAATATTATGAAACTAATTATAATACAAATATATTTCTTATACATGTATTTTTAAAAATCTAAAACATTTATATATATATAGACATTTATAACCATTTTAATTTAAGCACTTTTAAAAGAAAACAAAAACAAAACATTGATTGAATCCCTTTTTAAACTATCATATTTAAAATAAACAATTGTCTTATATTTTGAAAACAATTGAATTAATCTTAAATTAACTTCTAAAAAATATAAATTTTAAAACAAAGCTTTAAATTACAATTCATACATATATAAATTATAAATAGATTAAATTAAATTTCAAAACAACTCCAAATTAACATATACATACATATATATTACAATTTGAAAATTCATCTTTTACTTCAACAAAAGATATTTCTGTTCACAATATATATCAAAATATATATATTACGAATAGAATAATATTTTATTAGCTTTGAAAAATAAATTCTTATCAATTTTAAATTGTTAGAAAGATATTGATCAATATTGCCAGAATAAATATTTATTAACCTTTAAAAGATTAAATTTACCAATTTAAATTAAAATTATTAAGAAAAATTATAAAATCAATTTAATTATTAATATAGATTATTAAATTAATATTGCCTAAAATTCCGGGTCGTCACATTCCTTCCCCATTAAAAGAATTTCGTCCCTGAAATTTAAAAGCAAAGGTAATTTAATAACCTTGCAAAGATTTCAATTTAAAACAGCAAAGCATAACTAACATCCAGTTACTACAAACCATAGCAATAAATCAAACAAACAAATCTAACAAATTATCCTGTCCAAAACAAGATAGATCTTCTAACTATTAAGAGTTTCCCAAGTATAAATCACTGGGAGACTCGCTCTACAGAAGCTAACAAACTACACCACTAAAATCCAGAGCTCCTCTCATCTCTATATCCATCAATCTGAACAGAACATCAGACTATACTCAAGTCTAACACTACTTCCAAATCCAAGTGGACTGTAGATTCTATAACCAATGATGAATCGTACACGTACTCCCTCAAAGATACGTGAAATTCAATGGATCCCAGTTATCCAAACTGGCAATTCAATCTTATCCTATCAAAAACATAGATATGAAATCCCAAATGCCTCAGAACTAGCCATCCAATCTTACTCAAATACTGCTCTCTTAACCAGAGAAATCTTAACAACAATGAAGACTCCAACTTCGAATTCCAAACTCCCTATCTCATATTTGTATGCCTCAATAGACAATCCTGGGCTGCCAATCTTCTTCCTGATCAGCTCAACCTATGCTGATACTTCCAGAAACTACTAGACCAAAGAAATCCAGTTTCTGGATCCTATTCAGCAGAAAAGTCTTTCAAGATCCGTCGAAATCCAGAACACATGCTCTACTTCCCAAGCAATAGCAAACTGAACTTGCTTCCTCCCTTGCACAGCCACTACCTTGATTCCGCTGCACAACATTGATTCTGAAATAGATGAGAATATTGTTGATGAACACGAGTACAACTTATCCAATATATCCGAAAAAACTTTGTTCATCAAATCTAAAAAATCATAGTGACCCATCTGACTCGGCCACACTAACTTACAGCAGAATCCAACTCAAAAACTAGATCTAACCAATCCAAATTCCAAAAATTCTGAGTTGCTACACCAACTCTCCTTCTAGGCTAACCACCATGATCACTTTTGGAACCAAAACAATATGGAACTCAACTACAGATACAAACAAACTTCTGATTACTTCAGTAGCTCCTACTTCACATGAGAATCCTCGGTCTCAAACAAAAGATCACCCAAGAAAAATTCCCAAACTAATCGCAAGTCACTTTTGCGATCCTACCTAGTTCGGATTCCAAAGAAACTGTCCTCTCTTTACCAATTAGAACAGCCTTAAGCTTTTCCAAATAACGTTAACCTTTCAAGAAAACCTTCACCATTTGTCCGGACTGCTGAAGAAGAACCATAAAGATTCCTGAACCATCGGAGAAACGACCACACTGCTGCTTCCAAACTCTACCTCGATGATATTGCAAAGCTATAAGACCTTCTCGTCAGCACACCAAACAATTCGAGTTACACTGCTACCATAGCTAACCAAAGACTTCTAATCCAAAGGCTTCTTGAAAACCAAAATGATCAACAAGCCACGCAACGGACCTTCGAGATGGAAGACATCCTCTAAAGAAATTCGGGCTCTAAACCAAGCATCAACATCTTTCTCTCCTTAAGGAATGAAAAATGAGACCATGCCGAATCGAAATAACTTATAGACCTTAGTCTTATATTCCAAAACAGCCAACCTCCATGCTAAAGATCTAGATAACTTCTACACAGACGAGTCTTCCCTACGGCAGGTAAACACGGCTCCTCAACTACTTCTAAAACTGCTTCAAGAGAAAACATCTTCGGAAATATCCATGGGTACTACATCTCATCACGTAGTTGTCAAGATATCATCACTTTCTACTGCACTTTCGACAGATCCAAACTTACACTTCAAAGATAGACTCCGAATCTTTAAAAGATTTCCTTCGGATATCAAAAAAGTCCTTACTCCAAACTGCAAATCTCACTAGAGACAGTATTAGGTCTACGGCCTCGACAAATATACTTCCAACCTCAAACAAATGGACCTCTTCCATTAGTGGTAGTCGTGTTACACACACACACCATTACTCCATCTACTTCTAAAACTGATGTTGGAAAACACGAACAGATAACCCAACAGATTAGGTAGATATATATATATATATATATATATATATAAATAGTTATATATAAAAATACAAGTACACTCTCTTAAGAAAGATTCCACTCCAGAGCCTTGATATTCACTCAACCTAATGCTCTGATACCACCTGTAGCGACCCGGCTTTCTAACACCAGAAAGACGCATCACTATTTAAGAAAGAAAGGGATAGAAGAAGAAAAGATAAGAAAAGAAGAAACACAACAACATCAGATAACTCACAGCGGAACGAATGAAATATAATATATCACATAAAATATTACATAGTATCATATTACATCAGAGTACACAAATTAATCAACACATCTATATATTACATCTAAGTTGTTTAAGGGTTTAAACAATTAAACTTATATCCATGATGATATAAACAGATAGATGAATCACATTATCACAATAGATAATTCATATCAAACATTCATCTCACAAAGCAGCATATCATATATCATAAATATCACAATCAGTTCATCCAGTATCAGTCAATCATCCAAAGCAGAATTGACTAAATCTAAATCAATTTGATTAACCTTAAATCATTCTTCATTTATTTATTCCAAATAAATAAATTAATATTCTCTTAATGATCTTCCTTAATTAATCTTCCTTGATTAATTATACTTTAATTACATTCAAGTAATTAGGCTTTAACCATATTCAGTAATTAATCTTTAATTACTATCATTGAGTACAACAATTAATGATCCTTCATTTACTTCCATTAATTGATTAACTATGATTAATTGCATTAAACCTTTATTAATTACAATTAATTAATCATACTTTAATTAATCACTTTTACTGATCAACCTTGATTATTTTTATATAATTATATTGACTAATGATCCTTACTAATTAATAATTCCTTTAATAAATTAAATAATTAACTTGTAATTAACCATCTCATTAATCATAAACAGTAATTAACAACTTGTAATTACCTATCTTAATTAATTAACTTCTTAATTAGTTATATTAACCCTTGATTAATTATCTAATTAATTAATCTTTAATTACTTCATTAAGTAATTATTATTCAATTACATTAATTAATAATCCTTAATTAATTACTTAATTAATTAATTACATTTTTAATTAATTACCCTTAGTAATTAATCTTAAATTAATCACATTTATTAGTTAATTAATCACATAAATTAATTAACTAAAATAACTAAGTAATTAACTCTTAGTTACTTACATAAGTAATTATCTTCTAATTACTTCCATTAGATGATTACTCTCTTAATTAATTACTATAACATGTAATTAGTTCCATCATTAAATAATCCTTAATTCTTTAATTAACTAATTACTCCATAATTAATTAACTTCAAAATAATTATATTAATTAGGTCTTATTTTGTAAAATCAAGTGATTATCCATTAATCACTTCCATTTAATTACTCCCATGAGTAATTTTTCCATTAATTACTTCCACAAGTAATTACACACTAATTACTTTATTAAGTAATCACACTTAATTAATTCATAATTAAGTGATTATTTAAAATTAAATAAAAAATTAACTAATTATTTAAAATTAATTAAATAATTAATTAACTAACTTCTTATATTTAAATAAAATCCTTAATTAAATAAAAAAAGCATTTATCTTAATTAATCTTTACTTATTAACAAATCATATTAAGTTAAGTATTCTTACATTCATAACAAAGATAAATAAACCTATTTATCTTCATAAATAATTTATTTGATTTAAATCAAATTTCAATAACTTAAAACAAACTATTTTATGAGTTTACAAATTTATAACTTTAATTTATTTGAAAATAAAACATTTAGAAATCAATTTGAAGATTTAAAACACTTTAATTATCTAATTTAAACTTACTTATTTTTTATATAATTGAAACTTAGTTGTTAAACATTACTTAACAATTTACTTAAACTTTGATTAAATATTCAAATTCGAAACATTCCTTATTTAAATTTAAAATTCAAATTTTAATGAAGTTAATTACTTCAAAAAGAATTCATTTTAAACAAATTTAAATTTTAAAATAGAATCAATTAACACTTTTAAAAGTTGATTAACTTTTACTTATAAAGAACAAGTTTTAACTTTTATAAATTTGTTTCCTTTTATGAAATTGTTTTAAAAATTTAAAGCTTAATTTCATTTATCCAAACACAAATTTAAAATTGCAACTTTGTCACGTTATACAGTATTACCCAAAAAACAAACGACCCCAAAATACTCGAGTTAATTACCTAAATACCCCATGCTTGCCTCGAGACACTCACCACCCTCAACGGCTTCGAGACAAACCCTATGCTTGCACGAACCAAAACCCGAGAGTACACCTTCTTCATAAAACAAAACTCCACCTGGTTTCAAACGCGTGCACGGTGTATGTGCACCTGAAGCTCCGGCCAACCTAGGTCGTCGCGACCATCGTCGACGATCACACTATCACACGCGAGCGTGATTTCGGACCCAGATCGAACAACCAACACACGAAACAAATTTGGCCTTAAATTCAAAAAAAAACTGCAACTACCTCGACCCAAAACCCATACACCACCGATGAAATCGCCACTAGAATCTCCAGTACCACCTCCGGAGCATCGCCGTACCTCCACGCTACCATTTCCCAACTCACGAAACATTCCAATCCATCTCCCACGTCACAACTGCCTCGACAGCCAAGCCAAAAAAAACGAGCTAAAACCCTAGTTTGATCGAATCAGATCACCACGGCCATTGGAAAAATCCATGAACATTTTTCCCATGCTTTCCATCAATTGAACCACCTCCATACCAAAAATTGGTCAACTTCACCACGCCGATCATCGGCAATAACCAAAAACACCCAAAACGTTCAAACCCAAAATTCACACGAATTAACCAACTAAAAATTACAAAATGCATATCAAAATTCACGATTTTCCATCATGATTACATGCACGTAATTCAAATTAAAATTTAAGACAGTTGATTTTTCATAAAAATTCTAGTTTCTCTGTTAATCCCCTATTTATACTTGTCTGTTGTATTTAATCATGAAACTATTTTTGTGATCTTCATTTTACATTCACATACAAATTTCATTCACATATTCAAGTCTTATATGGATCTAATTGAGAAATTTGGATTTTTGAAAAACAAAAGTTATAGGTTTTATCAAACAGAGAACAAACATCAACATATACTGTCATGTTCACATACATAAATTTGCAAATCCAGATAAGTTTCAAACTATAGAATTTAATTCAATCCAACATCATCACATGCACTTAAGTTAAACAAGATTAATCTGTTTTTAAAAATATTTACTCATCTGTTAATTTGCAGTGAACAAAGCAGAGCAGTATTAAGATTTTCCAGGCCTTGAACATTAAATCTGAAAAATTCTTTGATTTTCTTTGCTGAAGAAAATTGATCCCTTTGCATGCTTTCAATTTTTGATTTAAAATGTTGAACTGATGTTGAACTTGTTGTTGCTGTTGAAAATCCCTTTGAATTGCAGGTTTGTAAATTTGAAGTTGCAGCTTTAATTGTTGTGAAGAACTTTGCTTGTAATTTTGAATTTCAGGTTTCAGGTAGCATTTGCTTTTAGTTTAAATTTTCAGGATTGAGTTAAGAAAAGAAAACAATGAAATGAAAGTGTTATGTAAAACTAGTTTTTTTCTTCTTCAAACATTTATTAAAAATTAAAATGGAAATGTTGCCACATGTTGATAAACTTACATTTGTCATTCATTTTTTAATTGCCTTACATGTGTTGTTAAGATGTCTAATATGGTTACACATGTTTTTAAGTATTTTTAATTAAATTTTTATTTAATTTAAATGATAATATAAGCTTACTTATTTAATCCACTAAATTAATAAATATTTATGTATGAATATATAAGTTCAATCTTTAAAGAAAAAATTATGAACTAATTGTAATACAAATATATTTCTTATACATGTATTTTTAAAAATCTAAAACATTTATATATATACATTTATAACCATTTCAATTTAAGCACTTTTAAAAGAAAACAAAAATAAAACATTGATTAAATCCCTTTCGAAACTATCATATTTAAAATAAACAATTATCTTATATTTTGAAAACAATTGAATTAATCTTAAATTAACTTTTGAAAAATATAAATTTTAAAACAAAGCTTTAAATTACAATTCATACATATATAAATTATAAATAGATTAAGTTAAATTTCAAAACAACTCCAAATTATAACATATACATACATATATATTACAATTTGAAAATTCATATTATTTAAAACAAAATATATTTCTATTCACAATAGATATCAGAATATATATATTACAAATAGAATAAAATTTTATTAGCTTTGAAAAATAAATTCTTATCAATTTTAAATTGTTAGAAAGATATTGATTAATATTGCCAGATTAAATATTTATTAACCATTAAAAGATTAAATTTACCAATTTAAATTAAAATTATTAAGAAAAATTATCAAATCAAATTATTTATTAATATAGATTATTAAATTGATATTGCCTAAAATTTCGGTTCGTCACAATCAATGCAGTCCATGTTCAGTAAACTGATATTTGTTTTGTTGTAAATCATAATACTTATATATTGTTATAGTAACAATGGTTTTATGATTGAATCTAGGAGAATAATCTTTTCTTGCAATGCAAAACCTATTGAATGAGCGTTTAATAGAAACCAAATATGTCATATAAGAGAGTGCTGGAGATGCAACTGAGAAAAAATATATTCTTTTAAACAATTTATTTTACACAACAATGATTTAAGAAGCAACTACAACAAAGATAAAGAAACTGATATTATATTAGTAATCAAGTGATGAATCTATTTCTAATATTTATTGTCAATTGCTGGATATTTTGGTATATAACTAAATCGAATGACGATATGCGTGTGTATGTGTGAGTCTAGCATCAGTAGCCCTACTTATTTGGCTCTGTCATGTAGCCCCCTAATATCAGCCACATGTTGATATTTAAATATTTGGGCCAAATATTTAAATATTAACATGTGGCTGATGTGTAAAGGCCCATAAATCCGTACCCCTTTGAGCCGAAAATGTTTCACCTTAGCTTAACTCAATTTGGATGGAAATATGAATCTTTAGGGTAAACATAAAATGACAGAAGGAAAATAGAAACAATAAGACAAATTTTCACAACCGCAGCGGAATAAATGTAATACATAATAACGAAATTTATACAAAAGAATCTATAACAGTTTATAGGCTTACAATCATCAGAGTATAACAATCTACACATCAATCTGGAGAGTATAATAACCTATCCTCATACAACGGAACAAAAAGGTACGTGATATACGTCACAATCCCTCAGCTCGTCTCCTGAGCTCCATAGCATCCTTACTTGAATCTGTAATACTCGGTCTGACTCGAGCATTATACTAAAATAACACCCGCGTCAGTCTGGAAAACAAGCATGAGAAAACACACTTAATTTGAATAATTAGAGTCATCAAAATCCTTTGAAAACAAAGTTATCTCGCAAGACCACGTCACAAATAAACACGACAGGTTTTTACTTTACAATAACCAAAATTTTTATCAAATCCGTCCGACATTATAATAGTTTCTATAGAAAGTAAATAGAAAATAGCTGAAATGCTTGTATCTCACGTTCCAGCATAGTTGGGCACAATCAAAATCGTATGACACTTATTGGAGAATGGATTCCATCGAATGACTAGACTATAGGGGTACCGCCCATCACAGTACACCTCTAAATGTACCAAGGTCCACTTCGGGATCCCCTGCTACACAAGACCAGACTACCCCTAAGCTGGATAGTTTGAATAAGATTACCCCGTGGTTTGGATCAGCAACCGTCGCACAGCCGAATAAAAAGGACTATAGATAGGGGTAACCTTACCCTACTTGAGTGTGACACATTTAGCCTGACTGCATCTCCCCTGTTTTAGTCATTCCCGGTTGATGAGGTTCGAGGCTAAGCGTTAGCTTTCAAGAATGACTTTCACTTAGAATGCTCATCGCCCTCCAATGACGATATTGTGATAGCATTCGTCCATACAAGTTTTCCTGGGTCCGGATAAACCAAATCACCGTCTTCATCATCTTCGCGGTATTCATTCGTTATATTCAAACCGGATCGAAGTGGTTTTTTGAAAATAAATCTGATCCCGGTCCCTTCGAAATGATTAACGAAATTTGCTAATATCGATAGTCGGTTATTTAACTATCATACTAAACATCCATAAGCATTCATCTAGTTTGAATATAAAAATTTTCCGAAATATTTACTTCCACAATATCTATTAAGATACATCAATTCCTCCCAACATTTGAAAACAATTTTTCACATAGTCAAATCCGTAACAGAATGCTTCCAACATCTCAACACTTAGAAATATTTTCAAATTTCTATTTTCTATACTTAGGAAAATATTACCAGTCTTATTTTTCCAAAATCTTTTCAATATTAACACCCCAGGGAATTTATTTCGTAACTCATTCCAAAATTCCCTAGAAATAACAAATAATTTCCTCTTCTCAAATCATATCCTTTATAAGCCCTTTTTCGAATCTCTATAGAATTTATCAAATAACTTTTCCCAATTGATTTAAAACTCTATATATATAATAAGTATTTAAAAGAGTAGTAATTTATTTTTGAAAATATGTTCATGTAATTATTGAAAATATCGAAAAAAAGTTATAACATTAATAACTCATCTTTAGTTAACAAATAATTTTTCCCAAGCCGATTTTAAAAATTAGAATTAATTAAAATAAGTACTTAATATTTGAATTCTACTTACCAATGTAATCTCAACTAGCTTAAAAATTCATTGTTTTAAAATAAATAAATTTTCCTTTTAAACAAACAATTCTTCAAACTAAAAGTTATATATATATATATTTAAAATCCCAATAACGGATTTGATTTGGAACTTCATCTCGATTTCACGATTTATCAATTTATCTGCGTTTCCCTAATCATTTCCATTACAAAAATAGAATCTTCTATTTTTCTCAACCCCATTTCCATATTCCAATACAAATTCACCCTATGAATTTATATTCCAGTTATCATCTGATATCGGATTCCTTTATTTATAAAAATCATTATCAATTCTGTGACCCCTTTAGTTTTACTTATTTATAAAAACAAATCTTATTTATAAAAATCCATTATATAAATTTATTTCTTATAAATTCCATTAATACTTCTAATCTATTTTCAGTATTCATTTTAACTCCATTTTATATTGCTAGAATATCACTAATCAATTATTTTATAGAATCTCTTTTTAAAAATCTCCATTTTCCAATTCACAATGGTTAAGTAACCAAACTCAAATATAATTTTATTCTTGAATTCAATTTCTCTAAAATAACTCCAATTCCAATATATATATTTTATTATCAAATTCCTTTAATTCCTTTAGTTTTGAAAATATATTTATAGTTTTTAAAATTATCAAATTTCAGGCCTGTGCCACGATAGCATTCAAATATTCCAATTTCAACAATAATCTATCACAGATTATCTACACACATCATATATCACTATATATGAAAAATAAGCAATATATTTGAGAAATTGAGTTGGATCCCTCCAACCTGTTTTCCTACATCCACAGATGTTAATACAGCATTAGATAAATACCAATCCCACTTCGAGGGGGATGTCGCGGTATATAGGATCATCCGCTATTATGCGGGCTCATATGGTCTCATCTGCTACAATATGTGGGAAATATCACTCAAAATACTAATATTTATACTACTATATATATATGTCCATTCAAGTGACAATAAATTTATAAATCTAACAGACATCCAAAATTTAATTCCAACTATTTAAATTTTAGCGAATCCAAACGAGTGAGAATTTTTCTCACCTTGATTTTAAATTTGCTGGTCATCCCTACTTTCAATTATTTAAATTCCCATCTGACTCTAAAAATCCAAACCAATTTTCTGTGTAGATTCTTCCGAACGAGTGCAACACAAATTTATTTGGTTTTTTCATCCTCGTATGAAGTAGTTACATATTTTATCAGATAACGATTTTAATTAAATAATCGTATAGCTTAATTATTAAAGATTAAAACTTACCCCAACCCCGCTGCTCACCCACTCCACCATAGCTCGCTGATTTTCCCTTAGTAGCCTAAAAATCACGCGCACCCAAAAGAACACCAACTATAGAACTATTACTTAGCATCCTATAAAACCGACAACGTCACCTAGTTCGACCAGCCTTCTGACTCCAACCAGCAACCAAGATCCTGCTTGCATCCATCTCCATCGCGAACCCCTCCAAATGCACCGACAAACCCCTTCGAGCCCTGGCAAACGAACGAGAGGCCGTTGATATCCCACGCCATCGCAACTGTACTCTTCGAATCGAAATCGACTTTCCATCCTCCCTTCTCGCCGCCATCCCACGCTTGGTCGTTCATCTCGAGCGTTCGCGAGCCTCACAGCTGAACGCGAATGCTTCACAACCCCAAGCATCGATCCCCTTACTCCCGTAACCACCCTCGCAACTCTGTTGACTGCGAAACCCCCTAGGCCGAAGTCGCGACACACCATTCTTCTTATTTTTTTGTTCGCTACGAGAATCGACTTCGAATTATGTATGGGAAAAGACAGAGGATAAAAATAAAGGAAGCCGGCGGTTTTTTTTTGTTTTATTTTTATTTTTCAAATGCTTGGCCACGATTTTTTTTCTAATTTGTGTTTTGTGGCATGAAGTATATAGGAGAAGGACGATTTGATTTTGCGTGTTTGAATAAGCTATATAGTGATTTGGACAGGGAGAAAAGAGCCGATGTGAATATATGGGTCAATCATTTTAATTTTTATTTATTATTTAAATTTTGAACGTCTCGGTTTCGTAGCTTTAAATCTCGAATCCCTATCGCGGCGTGCCACTAGGTTTTTATAATGTTATACCCTTATTTCGAATGCAATGGGATTTTGAGTCCTAATTCGATCGTACGGAGAAGATAGCCTTTTGGACCCAATTATTATATTGAATTTTGATATGAATTTCAATGCGTTTACATCCCATATGACCAAACGATAACTCCAACATTACAAAATTTGAAATCCGATAATAATACACTATTATGGATCCAATGGAACTATTTTTTTGGAATTCTGAGACTGTGCCTCAGAAAGGTATTTTTAAATGTCAATTTGAACAAACAATTTTTAAAATTGAACATATCACTTTTAAATTCAATTTTAAAACTCTTATTACCTTCCTTATTATTAATATAAATTTTACAAGCCTTTAAATTATATTTATTGAGCTTAAAACTCGAGATATAATACTTCAAACAATTTCCAATTATTAATTCAATAATTTAATTATCAAATAAATTGCTACATTTAAATTCTGAATCTATTTTATAACTAAACCCAAATTTTCATATCCGAGATCAATCTATAATTCAAATCTAATACTTAAAACCATTTAAATATTACAAATCAACCATTGAAAAATCCGGGTCGTTACATTCCTCCCCCCTTAAAAGAATTTCGTCACCGAAATTGCTATGGCTGGAAAATGCTCCAAACAATTAACTTAACAAAACTCACGTAGTGAAAACTCGTTACTTCACTTTTCTAATACTATAGTCCCAACCAAAACAATTACTACCAATTGTAATTCCAAAATCCTTTTTTCGATTATAAATTCGAAATCGATTTCCATGAATAAAATTTTCTTCAAAATTTTTTCAAAATTTCTCTAACACCCTAATTTCTGAACATTTTGGCAGAGTCTCCCATGTATGGAGGACCTTTTGCAATATGGAAGAGATATAAATATATATACGTCGACCCACAAGGTCGGAAAACAAAATATATACATTAATATTTATATTTTGCAGTATTTAATTCGAAAATGTACCTTATTTTAGGATTTTTAAGCAAGCGACTTATTTATTTTTGGCAATAGGCGCAATCAAAGTCAAGCAAAACAAATCCATGTACCTGTACTTACTCAATTCAAACACGTAAGTACCCATAACAAGAAATTTTAATTACATTTCATTTTTTTACATAATTACAACACATAAACTTCATGAATCAACATGTCAAACATATAGAATAAGAAATTTTAAGGTTCTGATGCTAATTTAATTGCTTTCAATCGATTCTTATACCATTTTATTCAATTTAAATGGTTTACCACTCGCTTTACACGCATTTAATTTATTTTTAAACCAAAAAAGCGCACACCATACCAAATTGATTCAAAAATCAATTTATTCGCTTCTATTTGATTTGTAAAATTTTATCTACATCGTTTATGTCAAATGATAAACTTTTCTACGCAAATTCAACGATATTCATTTAATAGAACAACCGTTCCAATTTATCGCTATTTTAAATTGATTCCAACTCAATTTATATTTAATTCCATTTCATTTTCACGTTTATCACATACAAATCTATTTTTATTTAAACTCGAAACCATTTCATGCTATATTTATTTAATGGCCTTTTCACAAATTTACTCGAAGCGAAGCGTCTATTAAATATTAACCTTAAGTTATTTACTTCAATCATTTTAACCGACAACTTAAGCGCATTCCCATTTTCAAACAAATTCCATTTCCATTATAGGTTGAATCTCATCCAATCAATTCCGTTCCAATCTACAAATTAATTCAATTGTTTCACTCGCTTCATCCATTTATTTTAATTCCCATAATCAATTCATTTCCGAATTCATTTAAATGATATCAAGGCCATATTTAATTTATTTATACTCTATTTGGATTTATTTGCAACTCAAACCATTCTATTTTAATCCAATTCCATTTCATTCGGCAACAGTTCCAATTATTTTTAATTTACTTACTATATAAGTCGAATTTTATCTATTACTCAAGTTTCATTTAAAAATCCATTTTTAACTAATAATCCAACTTTATTTAACCGAGTTAAATTCCATTAAAATATTCAATCAACTAATTTATTTAGCTAATCAGCTCACATCCAATTTTCAAATCAGTATTTGATTTTTATTTCAAAAATCAATTCAACTATTTTACTCGAGTTCAATTTGATTTTATAACTCAAGTTTGGATTTTTATTTCCTTCACCAAAATTTCAAAAAAATTCATTTTGGGTTTTTCTATTTCAATCTTTAACTTTTCATAAGTCACCCATCTTATTTTTCACTTTTCCATCAGTTTTATACTCAAATATATTCACATTTAATTTTAACTTGAGATTTACACTTATTTATAGCCCAAGCATATTTTTATTCCATAAACTTCAGTTTTTATAATCTATCGAAATTTATTCACTCCAATTCAATTTTTTTATTTAACTTAACTTACTCTAAATTTAACTTTATACCATTTTCTTTAATTTATTTAAGAATTCAATTCCATTTAATATCATCTACAACTTAATTCAATTTCATTTCAATCCAATCCATATTTAACTCAATTTCATTTAGTTTAAGTTAATTTTAGTTCAATTCAATTTTATTTCTCAATTCAATTCATTCACCTCCAAATTTAATTCATTTAACAAGTCTACTTCACTGATTTATTCCACTCAAATCACCATCAATTTAAATTTCAAAATTTAATTTCTCCAACTTAATCCAAGTTAAATTTCATTTTAACTTTTCTGCTTTTAATTTTAATCTCAAAATTCAATCTCCGTATTTTTCTTCAAAATCATTCACCATTTATAAGTTTTATAACTTAACTCCTGATGATCTCTAAATTATTTAAATAGGGATTTCAAAATTTTTAAACGCTCGGTATTTATTTCAAATCATTTCAAAATCAATATATATATATATATATAACTCCTTGTTTCAAACAAATCATCCATTTGAAATTTTAAAATTTCACTTGGTTTCATTCCAACACAATTTCCCTCCGAAATTTTCAAAACAAACTTTTTTTCCTCAAAAAAATCCAAAAACGACGACCACGGCAGCAATACAGCACTTACAAACTCGAAAATAAACACCGATGATGTCGCAATCATCACCGGAATTATTTTGCAGCAACTGAAGTGATTTCAGTGCTATAACCTTTCAAAAATTCATTTAAAAACAATTTTCTTTTTTAAAAATATCTCCAAATAATAATACTATTGTTTATCTCAAAATACTTCGGAAACATTTCAAAATTCTCCAGGATTAAATTTTCAAACTCTGGTTTTTAATCGAGTCTTAGTTTTTAACTTAATTGTATAATCCGTATTTATACAATGTCTATTTGGTTATATAAACCATTTATAATCTTGTTTTGATTATAATATTATCATCCACATACTCCAATTATACCTTAATAATTTCCAAAAAATATTTCCTTTATATAAAAAATATAATTTGGGTAAAGTTATTTCATTTACCCGCTTCAAAACCATACCATGTCAGCTTATCGTGTTCAAGCGTTTAGAAACTCCTACCGATTTAGTGGCGTCCCACTATTCGACAAGAATTTATTTACCACTCAACCAATAAGTTAACGCAATATAAAACCATTTTGTGTTCACTAACAAATACATGCTCATATCTATTAATACTCTCAACTCATTCTAGAGTACTACTGACTCTATCTTTAATGAGTAAATCCCCACCAGACCCGAGGTTCTCTCTTAATCTTTAGCTCTGATACTAAATGTGAAGGCCCGCAAATCCGTACCCGTTTGAGCTGACATTATTCACCTCATCTCAACTCAATTTGGATGGAAATATGAATATTTAGGGTAAAGAAGAAAAGATAGAGGCAAAAGAGAAACAACAAAATAGAATCTCACAATCGCAGCGGAATAAATATAATATATAATAACAGATTTTATACAAAAGAATCTGTAATAGTTTATACACTTATAATCATCAGAGTACAATAATCTATACATCAACCAGGACAGTATAATAACCTATCCTCATACAGCGGAATAAACATTTACATGATATACGTCAGAATCCTCCAGCCCGTCCCTTGAGCTCCATAGCATCCTAACCAGAATCTATAATACTCGGTCTAACCCGAGCATTGTAATAAAATAACACCAGTGTCAGTCTGGAAAACTAGCGTAAGAAAATACAATCAATTTGAATTATTACAATCATCAAAATTCTTTAAAAACAAAGGTATCTCGTAAGACCATGTCACAAACAAACAGGACGGGTTTTTACCTTACGATAACCAAAACATTTTTATGAAATCCGTCTAATATTGTAATAGTGTCTATAGAAAGTAAATAGAAAATAGCTAAAATGCTTGCATCTCACGCTCCAACATAGTTGGGCACAATCAAATCCGTACGGCGCTTATTGGAGAATGGATTCCATCGAATGACTGGGCTACTAGCTACTGCTCGTCACAGTACATCTTTAGAACAATGTACCAAGGACCACTCTGGGATCTCCTGTCATACAAGACCGAACTACCCCTAACCTGGATAGTTAGAATAAGATTATCCCATGATTGGGATCAGCAACCGCCACATAGCCGAATAAAAGGGACTCTAGATAGGGTAACCTTACCCTACTTGGGTGCGACCCACTTAGCCTTGCTGTAGCTTCCTTTTTTTTGTCATTCCCGTTTCATGAGGTTCAAAGCTAAGCGTTACCTTTCAAGAACGATTTTCACTTAGAATGCTCATTTCCCTCCAATGATGATGTTCTGATTGCATTCGTCCATACAAGTTGTCCTAAGTCTGGACCAACCGAATCACCGTCTTCATCATCTTCATGGTATTCATTAGTTATATTCAAACCGGATCGAAGTGGTTTTCGAATAATTAAGTCTGATCCCTTTCTCTTCGCTTAACGAAATTGGCCACTATTGATAGTCGGTTATTTAAATATCAAATTAAACAACCATAAGCAATCATTTGGCCTTAATATTATTATTTTCCCAAAATATTTACTTCCATGATATCTTTAAAGATATATCAATTCCTCCCAACATTTGAAACAACATTTCAAATACTCAAATCTGTAACAGAATACTTCCAACATCTCAACACAAAGAAATATTTTCAAATTTCTATTTTCCACACTTAGGAAAATACTTCCAGTCTTATTTTCCCAAAATCTTTTCAATATTAGCGCCCTAGGGAATTTATTCTGTAAGTCATTCCAAAATCTTCGAAAATCGCAAATAATTTCCTCTCTTCAAATGTTATCCTTTTATAAGCCCTTTTTTGAATCTCGATAGAATTTACCAAATAATTTTTCCCAATTACTTTAAAACTCTATATATAAAATAAGTATTTAAAAGATTAATAATTTATTTTTAAAAATATGTTCAAGTAATTATTTAAAATATCGAAGCAATTTTATAACATTAATAACTCATCTTTAGTTAACAAATAACTTTTGCCAAGCCAATTTTAAAAATTAGAATTTATTAAAATAAATACTTAATATCTGAAATCTACGTACTAAAGTATTTCAATCTCAACTAGCTCAAATTTTCATAGTTTTAAAATAAATAAACTTTCCTTTTAAACAAACTCAACTCTCAAAACTAAAAATTATGTATATTTTTTTAAAATCTCAATAACCGATTTGATTTGGAACTTCCTCTCGATTTCACGACTTATCGATTTTTCTTCGCTTCCCTAATCATTTTCATTTCAAAAATAGAATCTTCTATTTTTCTAAACCCTGTTTCCATATTCCAATACAAATTCACCCTATGATTGATATTCCAATTATCATCTGATATCGCATTCCTTTATTTATAAATATCTATCAATTCTATAACCACCTTGGTTTTACATGTTTATAAAAAACAGACCTTATTTATAAAAATCCATAATATAAATTTATTTCTTATAAATTTCATTAATACTTCCAATCTATTTTCAATTTTGATTTTAACTCCTTTTTATATTTCCATAATATCACCTATAAATTCTTTTGTATAATCTCCTTTTAAAAATGTCCATTTTCTAATTCTGAATGGTTAAGTAACCAAACTCATATATAATTTTATTCTCTAATTCAATTTCTCTAAAATAAATCCAATTCCAATATATATATATATATATATATATATATATATATATATATATTATCGATTCCCTTTCATTCCTTAAATTTTAAAAATATATTTATAGTTTTTAAAGTTATCAAATTTTAGGCTAGTGCCACGATAGCATTCAAATATTCCAATTTCAACAACAATCTATAAAAAATTATTCATTATGTATGAAAAATAAGCAATATATTTGTGGAGTCTAGTTGGATCCCTCCAACCCGTTTCCCCGCATCCACAGATGTTAATACAACATAAAATAAATACCAACCCCACTACGCGGGGGATATCGCGGTATATAGGGTCATCCGCTATTATGCGGGGGCGTGGGGTTCCATCCGCTATAATGTACAGGAAATATCACTCCAAGTACCAATATATATACCACTATATATTTAATCATTCAACCGACAACAAATTTATAAATTTAACCGACATCCAAAATTTAATTTCAACTATTAAAATTTAAATTTTAGGAATTCCAAATGAGTGAGAAATTTTCTCACCTTGATTTTAAATTTTCCGATCATCCTGATTATCAATTACTTAAATTCCCAACTGACTCCAAAAATCCAAAGCCAATTTTCTACGTAGATTCATCCAAACGAGTGCAACACAAATTTATTTGGTTTGTTTCAACCTCGTACGAAGGAGTTACATATTTTATCAGATAACGATTTTAATTAAATTATCATGTAGCTTAATTAACGTTTAAAAATAAAAACTTATCCCCACCTCGCTACTCACCCACTCTACGATAGCTCGCCGATTTTCCCTTAGCAGCCTAAAAATCACGGGCATCCAAAAGAACACCTACTATAGAACTCCTGCTTAGCATCCCCCGAAACCGACAACAGCACTTAGTTCTTCCAGCCTTCTGCCTCCAAACAGCACCCAAGATCATGCTTGCATCCATCTCCACTGCGAACCCCTTAAAAATGCGCCGCCAAACCTCTTCGAGCCTTTGCAAACAAACAAGAGGCCACCGACAGCCCACGCCATCGCGACTGCACTCTTCGAATCAAAATCAAATTTCGATCCACCCTCCTCGCCCTCTCTCGATCTGCGCCATCCCATGCCAGCTCGTTCGTCTCGATCATTTGCAAGCCTCATAGTCGAACGCGAATGCTTCGCAACCCCATGCGCCGATCGCCTTGCTCCAGCTACCACCCTCGCGAATCTGCTGACTGCGAAACCCCCCAATCCGAAGTCGCGACACACCATTCTTCTTCTTTTTTTTGTTTGCTAAGAGAATCGACTTCGAATTATGTAAGGGAAAAGATAGAGGATGAAAACAAAGGAAGCCGGCGATTTTTTTTATTTTTTTATTTTCTGAATGCTCGGCCACGATAAATTTGTGTTCTTTGGTGCGAAGTATATAGGAGAAGGACGATTTGATTTTGCATGTTTGAATAAGCTAGGGTACAGTGATTTGGACAGGGAGAAAAGAGCTAATGTGAATATATGGTAAATCATTTTAATTTTTATATATTATTTAAATTTTGAACGTCTCGGTTTCATAGCTTAAAATCTCGAATCCCTATAGCGGTGTGTCGCTATGCATTTATAATGTTATACCCCTATTACAAATGTAATGGGAAAGGTTTCGAGTCCTAATTCGATCGTATGGAGAAGAAAGCTTTTTGGCCCCAATTATTATATTGAATTTCGATATGAATTTCAACGCGTTTATATCCCATATGACTAAACGATAACTCCAAACACTACAAAATCTGAAATCTGATAATAATACACTATTACGATCAAATTGAACTGTTTTCGTCAAATTCCAAAACTGCTCCTCGGAAGGCTATTTTTAAATATCAATTTGAAAAAACTATTTTTAAAATTGAACATATCACTTTTAAATTCAATTTTAAAACTCTTGTTACCTTCCTTATTATTAATATAAATTTTATAAGCCTTTAAGTTATTTTTATCGAGCTTAAAACTCGAGATACAATATTTTAACCAATGTCCATTTATTAATTCAATAATTTAATTATCGAATAAATTGCTATATTTAAATTCTGAATCTATTTTATAACTAAACCCAAATTTTCATATTCAAGATCAATCTATAATTAAAATCCAATACTTAAAACCATTTAAATATTATAAATCAACCATCGAAAAATCCTGGTTATTACGTGATGTTAGAAGCTACACGATAGAACCAAACAAGAAGAGTTGCGGATCCTAGCTCATACACACACATACACATACACATATAGATATAGATATAGATATAGATATAGATATAGATATAGATATACAAATGTATATATGTATAAGTATGCATGCGTTTATGTATATCTAGATCCATACATGTGTGTGTATGTATATGTTAGCGTGTATGTGTATATATATGTATATATGTGTACATATAACATAGTCCAAAATGGATATTACTATGTCTAATTTATCGAATTCTCTAATTATGTGGAGCATGTATGATTTCTAGTGTATGTATCCTATTGACTTTGTTATAGCTTATTAGTAAGCATAGAAGGAAAATATTTAAACGTAAAACATGTTAGTTATTCACATATTTTATCAAAACATTCTAGTTGAATGATTGAGTACAATAATAACAGTAAATAAGGTGACTCAATATATCCAGGTTTTGGTTTAGCTGAATTTTCTCTCTTTTGCACTCATGTATTCTTTATCAACAACTATTAATAAATGCATATCGATTGATCACATGAGAATATGAGTGAAACAAAAGAAAAATAATTTATTTTTACCAACTTTACTGTCCAAAAAATAAATGCTACTCTAGTCAATTCAAGATAAAGCTTATTTAACTATACATACTAAATAGTAAAATAGTAAAAGAGATTTTACTCAAGGTATGTCGTGAGAAATAGCACAAAATACCACACTTTTGTACATTATATATGCAAGAATAAGTATTTTGTGAGAAATTTACACAAAGTTGTACATAAATATTATACAACAAAGAGTTGCGGTTAAAATTAAGAAGGCTTGAACAATAACGCATCAGTACAATAATTCTAAAAAAATGAGGATGGGTCAGCTGAAGAAAAAAATTATGAGCAGCAATCGCCGCTTCAAGCAATTTCACGGTAATACCAATAATGTAAACAAAATGATTTTATGCTATGCAAAAACGTGTAAGAATTGTAATTATGATCAAATATTTGCTTCCTCTTGACCGTTAGGGAGGAAATGGAACCATCTAAATAAATGTGTGGCTCAAGGAACATAAATTTACTATTATATATCTATTGTGTATGATCTTGATAATGCATTAATATACTTATTTACCTTGACAGAAATTCCGAATGATAAATTTAGAGTGATCAATCTCCCTTTTGTAGAAGAACTCTCAGTTTTAGCCTACATAGAATTACTTTAGATCACCTCTTTAAGAGTTGTTGGACAAAACATCTTTTCCTAAACTCCAAATTCATACTCAGCCAAAATTTCCAAATACGATGACAGGAAAAAAGACCAATCTGGGTATAAAAATGAAAACCCTACGATGCTGAAAAATATTCTTGAACGGATTTTAAGAAAATTTCTTTTCACTAAGGGATAACCAAAATCATAAGTTCTTTGTTTAGTTTTTTGTGCATACATTAGAATTCTTTCAAATTAACATGTTATGACAAAGCCACATAAAAGTTCTCAAAAAATAAATAACATACACAATCATACAATGTTGGAATTTCGTACGAATTACATTCATTTTTCCTTAAGGTTTTTAAAACTTCCAGACCGTGGCTTTTTTGCAAGGTTAGCTAGCTGTAGCCTGAGTATAATAAAAGTGTTAAATAAAATAATAAAAAATTGATATATTTTATGTAACACACATTAGTGGAAAATGCATCAAAATCATGGCATGTGATTCACTTGAAGTAGCAGCATCATTGCCACTATCGCCAGATGACCTTTTGGCTAGGAAATAATTGTTACATTATATTTACAGCACTATAAATCAAAATAATCGGTTTTTAATCTATGTGATTATTAATACTATCTTGTCCTATATGTAAAATATTGATCCATGTCTGTTAAATACGAACAATGAGTACTGGTGACTCTTCCAAACAAAAGATGGATGGTCCACCAATAATGTGTTTGATTACATCTAATACAAATTGTATGAACATTTTATCGTTTGCATTAAATACTGATTTTATTATTTTAGTTGCCCTAAAATGCCTATAAGTACGTCATGGTAATAAGGCTCTAAGAGAATCCAAAGTACATATCATATCTTGAAAATTCTTAACCACTGAACCAAAACATGCAAGAATATTCGATATAGTTAAAGGCAACCTTTTCTTTATTAGCTACAATGTAAGGTCGAAAATTTTAAGTGTTAAATGGTAATAGACGTACTTTATGGAAAGATTTTGACTATGAGTGCATAAGCTATGTGCAAGATTTAATTATCAATCATAGAAGAAGAATAATTATGGAAGTCTGACGTTAATTTTCAAACTATTACATGCATTTAATAAGCATGTTGCATCATGTTAGTTTGTACTCTCATTAACTGATATTTTTATGCCATGAATGGGAATTAATCTTTGAAATGTTTGGTAATTATGGTATTATATTCTTAATAACTTGGTTCTTATGAGAAAAAATGACTTGTATGATGTTATCATATCCATTTTATGTAAATGTATATATATTAATCCTGAGCTAATATTAATAGAATAAGGATATAACAACCGAATAAAAGTTTTTCACCTCAAATGAGACAATTCCTTGATTGGCTAACGTGCTTTGCAACTCAATCAACATTCTTAAATTTATCCTCACTTGCATCCATGGAAAAAATAAATGAAATGTGTAGTCATTTGAACCCTCTAGCTCAATAAACCAACATACTGTTTTCCCTTTCCTCTAGTATTCAGGCATTTTATAAACCATGGAAACAAAATCCATCAAAAATAGCACAACTTGATTTTGTTAGTGTTAACCCGCCTTTTTACAAGGCCACGAACAGAGGATTTGACTAAATAACTTCATGACTATCGAGGCTGAAATATGATAGATTCAATTTAAATGGATGACGATCACTTGGATGGATGATAGGTCATTCGGTCGGAATGATGTGGTTCGAAGTGTTTGTGGTTCAACCTTGTGGTTTGGCTGTTCGGCATGGCAAATCCGTAGGAGGTATGGAGGTTCAGGAAGGTCGTTTGATCATCGTTCAGCATCACACCTCGCTCGGCATTGGACATCGTTCGGCATCAGGGGTCGTTCGGCATTGTATGGGTAGTTCGGTATCAGCCGTCGTTCGGCATTGGATGGGTCATTCGGCATCAAGGATTGTTTGGCATTGGATGGGTCATTCGGCATCAGGGGGCGTTCGGTATTGGATGGGTCGTTCGATATCAGGGGTCGTTCAACATTGGATGGGTCGTTCGACATCAGGGGGAGTTCGGCATTGGATGGGTCGTTCTGCATCAGGGGTCATTCGGTATTGGATGGGTCGTTCGGCATTAGAGGTCATTCAGCATTGGATGGATCGTTCGGCATCAGGGAGCGTTCGGCAATGGATAGGTCGTTCGGCATCAGGGGTCGTTCGGCATAGGACGGATCATTCGGCATCAGGGAGCGTTCGGCAATGGATGGGTCGTTCGGCATCAGGGGTCATTCGGCATTGGACGGGTCGTTCGGCATCAGGGGCATTCCGCACTGGATGGGTCGTTCGACATCAGGGGTCGTTTGGCATTGGATGGGGCGTTCCGCATCAGGGGTCGTTCGGCATTCGGGAAAAGCAAGTATGGCTCAACATGGCGGTTCGACATAGGCCGTTTAGCCTTGATTGTGACGCCCCACCTCCATACCCACACTAGCCAAGAACACTACGGTGTAGAGTTGTCGACTAGCACGGAGAATAAGGCTGTTGAGGAGCGACCATCCTCGTGATTTCTTATCACGCGGTGGCTATAATAATCTTCGGAAACAAACATAGAAATATGCATAACACAAATCAGTCACAGACATCCATATCACAAAGGCGGAAGAAGATATGAATATATAACTAACACATGAAAGTGTACATCAGAGTAGTGGTCAAAAAGATCCACAATAATACAAAAAAATAGCAACACGTGCTATGCAAAAGAATACATCTATGAGTCTATATCTTAAGTGTAAAGGACAAAAACTGCTAATCTAAAAGGTCAGCCAAAAGTCAGAGTAGTAAATCCCTGGGGGAGAAGTCAAGCAGAAGCACCTGTAACATCTCGGTCTGACCCGAGTATTATTTATAAGAAAATAATAAAAGGATCAGTCTAGCTATAAATATCAGATAACATGATATAAACAATAGATATGGCAAGAACATATAGTAACCATAAAGACATACTATGATAAGCATGTAAATGAAGATCATCAAGAGATCAAACAATATCAAAAGAATCTTCTAAAAGATCCAAATTCACCTAAACATAAAAGTTGGAAAATCATAACAATGAAAGTCATGAAAATAGGTGAAGCACAAATTCCAGAAGACTACACAAGAAATCCAGAAATTACAATATAGGAGCATGAAAACTCACAAAATGGGAGCATGAAAACTCACCTACACGTGTAACACAAAGCGAGAAGCTATCTCATGGTTGCAAGCCATTAATTTTGACATACGAATGGCCCGAAGATCGTGGGGCGACACCCCATGTATGTGATGGCGAAACATTACACAAATGAGATGGCGAAACATCACAAGAGCGGTGTCTAGTCTCCCTCGCAGACAAAGAGACATCGCACAGTTGCTAGTCTAAAACACAAAAATGATCGTCATGATCATCAAGAAGTGTCAATTACACTAAGTTAGTAAATATAAAAGTTTAACTTCATGTCCCATAACCACTTGCTTAACTCAAATATTTACTAACAAACTGTAGATCTCCACTAGAAAATTGTCACAAGAGATTCAATCGAACAAGTCCAAGAATTAACCGACGTAGTAAAGGCAAGCGTTTCATACCACTTGTTTTACTAAGTCGTTTAATTAGATGTCTCATACGAGTGAGGTAAAGGTTTGTATATACTAATAGATTGGAAAACGGTTTAAGGAAAAAGCTTTGTTATTAAAAATAGAGTTGAAATCATTTTGATGAAAGAGTTTTGATATTTACAACTAGTATTGAAACCTTTATTTTATTAAAGTGACAAATCACAAAAACTTCGCGTTCAAAGACGTGAATGAAATCCAAGGAAATCAACTCAAAATGCATCTTTCGTCAAAGAGCCCCAATGGAGGGGGTCCAGGGGGGTGGCAACCCCGCAAGGTGGGGGTGCGGGGGCAACGCCACCGCGTACGGGGTTCGACCTGCCCGGTCAGGTCGCGGGGGTCCAGGGGTCAGCGCCCCATCCAAAACGGTACGACCTAGTGAAGAAAAAATGAGGTCTAACAACCTAAGGGGAATTTGGTCGAGCGACCTAATGGTTGCGACCTAAGGGTCTTCGCGACCTAACGACCTAAACAAGGTCGAGCGAGTTAAGGTGATGCACGGCCTAATGTGTCACGCGACTTAACGAAGGTAAGGCCGAGCGAGTTAGGGGGATGCACGACCTAACGGAGGCGAGCAACTTAAGGGACTCGCGACCTAACAGAGGTGAGCGACTTAAGGGTTATAAGGTGGAACGACCTAACTGATACGCGGCTTAAAACCCACGTGACCTAACGACCTAACAGCTCATACGATCTAGTGGTCGAGCGACCTATCGATTTTAACTCGCGAGCGACCTATCAGTTCTACGACTCAAGGGGTCAACGACCTACGGGATATAGATCATGCGACCTAACGTTTTAACACGCGAGCGACCTAACATTATAAAGGCCAAACGACCTAAAGCTTAACTCGCGAACGACCTACGGCTTAAGACTCAACTCGCGAGCGACCTAACACTGCAGAGGGGGTTTAAGGCCAGAAACGACCTAAGTGTTAGCGACCTAACGACCTATGGGCCAAACGACCTACGACTTAAAGCCCAATGACCTAATTTCGAGATGACAATACGTGCAGTGCGACCTAGCGCGTTAACACGCGAGCGACCTAAGGGTTATGTCGAGAACGACCTAACTCCGAAAACACGAAAATGGCCAGAACGACCTAAATGCAGAAAATTCACCAAAACGCTAAAAATTGGAGTTTTTCGCCAATCCAATCCAAACCAAATGCAAATGTGCATGCAAAAGTGATAGGGAATCATTCCCAACGGTCCAATATAGTTATAGGCTAGAATTGTGAGATAAAAATCTCACCTTTGTGCTAAAATTTATGAAGATGAAGCTTGAAAGCAAGAAGAAGCAATCCAAAGCTTGAATCCAATATCTTCTACTTGAATTTGGAGTTGAATGTTGGATTTGCAATTGAATTTGTACTTGGAGTTTTAATTTCCCATTCTCCTCACCATTAATGCCAAAGCTTGAGTTAGTTAGGAAATTTATGAAGAGTGAGGAGAAGGGGGTTGGAACTTGGGCTTAATAGGCTAAACTAACCCAAAGTCCAAGGCGGAAAAAGTTAGTGAAATTTCACTAACTCCAAACCTATCGATGTTTAAACTTAAAAAGTTGTAAACGGCATTTCGAACTCAATGGAAGTAGTCTCGAGTCCTAATTTGACCGTTTGCAAAAAGTAGCTTTTCGGACCAATATCTGATTAACGACAAAATATTTAAATAAAATATTTAAATATAAAATCGATAAATATGCGGGTTGTTACAGACTACCCTCCTTAAAGAAATTGCGTCCTCGCAATATATAAGATGGAAATAACAAGTAACAACCATAAAAGCATATTAACACAAAAGAAATTTGAAATAGGAAGTTCACCTCAAAGAGCAGGAGTAAGCAAGTCAGGATGTGTTCGCTCGATGAATTCTCTGGATTCCCAAGAGCAATCCTTAGGATTTGAGGTCCATTGAACCTTCACAAGCGGAACATCTTTGTTTCGAAGTCGTTTAACCTCCGAAGCTATAATTCGAATAGGATGCTGCTCATAAGTTAAATTCGACGAAACTTCAATTTCTTCCATAATAGCAGGCTCAAGAATAGAATCGGAATCTCGAAGGCATTTCCGTAATTGAGAAACGTGAAATACGTCATGCATTGCAGAAAACTGAGCTGGCAATGCGAGGCGATAAGCCATGGAACCAATACGTTCAGTGATAGGAAATGGCCCAATATATCGAGGCGCTAACTTCCCCGATCGACTGAAACGTACCACACCCTTCATAGGTGAAACACGAATAAAAACAGGATCCCCAACAGAAAATTCTAATTTCCATCTTCGATTATCGGCATAGGATTTTTGTCTACTCTGGGCTTCTTTCATCCTATGCCGAATAAGTTCAATCTTTTCCGTGGAATCTCGAATAAAGTCTGGACCTAAAACCAGCTTCTCACCGGCCTCAAGCCAACAAGAAGGAGATCGGCATAGCCTTCCGTAGAGTGCCTCGAAAGGTGCCATACCAATACTAGATTGGAAGCTATTATTATAGGAAAATTCAACAAGTGAAATATGATCTTCCCAATTTCCACCAAAATCAAGCACACAAGCACGAAGAAGATCTTCAAGAGTTTGATTCAAACGCTCGGTTTGTCCATCGGACTGGGGGTGATACGCGGGGCAAAAATTAAGCTTCGTTCCTAAAGCTTTTTGAAGACTCTTCCAAAATCCACTAGTAAACAATGGATCACGATCGCTAACAATAGAAGTAGGAACTCCATGCAATTTTACAATTTCCTTGACAAATAGTTTGGCCAAAAGAGGAACGGTTCGGTTAGACCGAACCAGAATAAAATGGGCGGATTTAGTAAGTCTATCAACAATCACCCATAAGCTATCATGACCCGAACGAGAACGGGGAAGGCCATCTATAAAGTCCATGGAAATTTGATCCTACTTCCAAATTGGAATTTCTAACGGTTGCAATAACCCACCAGGCCATTGATGTTCGGCCTTGACAAGTTGGCAAGTCATGCAACACTTAACAAAGTTAGCAATATCAGATTTCATTCCCTCCCAATAATAAAGTCGCTTCATATCAGCGTACATTTTACTACTACCGGGATGAATGGTGAATTTAGAACGATGGGAATCTTCTAAAATACCTTTACGAAGTTCTCCAATATTTGGTACGATAAGTCTACCAAATTTTTGAATGCCGCCACGAGAATCAATATCAAAGTCTTTCAAACCTTCAATATCAATTTTATCCTTATCATTTTGGCCAAGAAGAGCCAATTTAGGATCTAGCCCTTGAGCTTCAAGAATGCGGTCTAAAAGAGAAGGATGAGCCTCAAGGCTACATAAAACAAGTGATGAGCATAAATCGGATACGCGCTCTCGAATCTCACAAGTGGATAAAACCTCAAGATCGTTCCATTCGGATATCATCATAGAAACAACTGCTTGTTGTTTATGGCTAAGAGCATCGGCGACACGATTACCCTTACCGGGGGTATAAAGAATATCAAGATCATAAGGTGCAAGGAACTCGAGCCAATGCTGTTGACGCAAATTAAGTTTCTTTTGAGAAAATAAATATTTCAAAGACTTATGATCCGTGTAAAGAATAAATTTCTCTCCCAATAGATAATGACGCCAAATCCGAAGGGCGAAAACAATAGCCGCGAGTTCTAAATCATGTGTGGCATATCTAGTCTCGGCCGGCTTTAATTGCCTAGAAGCATAAGCAATAACACGTTCTTTTTGCATAAGAACGGCACCCAAACCAACGTGACTAGCATCAGTATAAACAACAAAATCTTGATTCCCCACGGGAATAACAAGAATAGGAGCATCAGAAAGGAGTTCTTTCAATTTCTAAAAAGAGGCTTCACATTTGTCCGACCAAATGTATTTAACTCCCTTCTTAGTCAAGCCAGTAAGAGGCACGACAATCTTAGAAAAGTCTTTAATGAAACGACGGTAATAGCCCGCCAATCCGAGAAAGCTACGGATTTCAGTCACACTCTCAGGTCTTTTCCAATCTTGAATCGCTTCAATCTTTGAAGGATCCACGGAAATTCCGGATTCAGAAATAATATGACCGAGAAACTTCACACGAGATTGCCAAAAGTGGCATTTAGAAAATTTCGCCTTTAATTGATTACTCCTAAGAGTTTCCAATACAATCCGAAGATGTTTCTCATGTTCCTCCTCAGTTTTTGAATACACAAGAATATCATCAATGAATATAAGAACAAACCGATCGACGAAATCTTTGAAAACTCGATTCATGAGATCAACGAAATAAGCTGGAGCATTCGTTAACCCAAATGGCATAACAAGCCATTCATAAGATCCATATCAAGTACGGAATGATGTCAAAGGAATGCTATCCTCGGCGATGCGAAGCTGATGAAAACCGGTAGCCAAGTCCAATTGTGAAAAGACCATAGCACCACTAAGCTGATCGAATAGATCATCAATCCGAGGCAAAGGATATTTATTTTTAATAGTCAGATCGTTAAGCTTGCGATAGTCAACGCAAAGCCTAAGCGTACCGTCGGATTTCTTCACGAAAATAGCCGAAGCTCCCCAAGGTGAGGAACTAGAGCGAATAAATTGCTTCGTCTCCAATTCGGATAATTGTTTACGCATCTCCTCATTTTCCTTATTGGACATGCGATAAGGAGGATGAGTAATAGGTTGAGCTCCAGAAACAAGATTAATTCTGAACTCAATTGCTCGTTTAGGTGGTAAACCTAAAATGGGCTCGAATATGTCGGAAAATTCACGAACAACGTGAATACGAGAAATAATATCATCTTCATCGTCATCACGAGGATTTAAAGAATATAAAGATGCCACCAAACAGGATTCTGAATCTTTAAGATTAACAGAAATCTGTTTAACAGATAGTGGATGTTGGAGATGAATAGTCCGCTCAGGACATAGGATATGGGCTTGATAACGGTTAAGCCAATCCATTCCCAAAATTATTCCAAAGCCTAAGTAACGCATGACATGCAAATCGGCTAGGAAAGAAAAATCACATAAAATAATCTCCACATCTTTACAAAGAAAACTAAGAGTTGTGGACCCACCAACCGGATTCGCGATTCTTAAAGAAGTCATTAAAGCAACAACATTTAAAGAAAAAGTATCAACAAGTTCTTTTGATATAAAAGAATGGGATGCACCCGTATCAAAGAGAACTCTAATAGGTTGATCATGAAATAAATAATACCATCAAGAATGGAATGAGAAATACCTTGGCCACGAGATGTGTTGCCAGGGGCTTGAGCCACATTTAACTTTCCCCCCTTCTTGGCTTCAAGTTTGAGGCATTGATGCATGAAATGATCTGGGCTCTTACAATAGCGACAACCTTTGGGCTTCGAACACTTGTTCGCAAAATGGTCCTTAGAACCACAGTTATAACATTGCCCGCTACTAGAGAAAGGTGTCTTTGCAGCCGAAGTTGCCTGCTTACCCTTTTTATTGGGATAAGAACCTTTAAATTTGTTAGGCCTCTTTTTGTTATTGAAGTTTGGTTTAGCGCCAACCACTTCAGCATCATTCTCTCTATCGGCCTCTTCAAGACGAAGAGCGATATCGACGAGTTGATCAAATGCAACTTCTAGTTTCAGGAGTAGTGGCTTCTTAAGATTCTTATTTAAGCCATAAACGAACCTCTGGTTCTTCTTCAATGGGGTTTTGATGTATTCAACCCCATATTTGGAAAGTGACTCGAAGGTTGCAACGTAATCAGTCACAGAGGATTGACCTTGAACAAGGTCTATAAAACGTCGAGCCAAGGTTACTTTCGCAGCTTCTGGTACAAACTTTAACTCGAAGCGTCCCTGAAATTGCTCCCAGGTGAGATCTGCTTCATTAATTTCTGAAATAAGGAGTTCGTACCAGTCCAATGCTCTCTCCTGGAGCATGCTGGAAGCCACCTGAACGCGGTGGAGATCGATAAGGTTCATGCGAGAAAAGATTCGATCACATGATTTTAACCAAGCCTGGACCTCGATGATCGTTTCCGAACCTTTGAAGGGCTTCCCACCCAAGTTAGTGTAATCGCTGCACAAGCGTGCAAATCCCGACTTTGGGTGAGTAGGTTCCGGGTTAGCTCCAGCTGCTTGAGCATTTGTTACCAAATCAAGAAGCTGTTGAGAAGTCATAAAAACTCCATCCTGGGGAGCAGCACAAGATGATCCAGTTCTGGGACGGCCTGGTCTAGACATTCTCTTCCTTTAAGAAAGAAAGAAGAGAAGGAAGAAGGTTGTTCACCAATGAATATCAAACAATCTTGATAGATAAAACAAGGAATCATAAAGGAAATAGGATGAATCGGTACGAAGACTCGAATTAATCCTATGGTATAACTCCTAAGATAGACTTAGGATGATGATCCTTGTTAAGTTATTCTACATTGTTCCGAAGTTTCGCTCTGATACCAAGCTGTGACGCCCCACCTCTATACCCACACTAGCCAAGAACACTACGGTGTAGAGTTGTCAACTAGCACGGAGAATAAGGCTGTTGAGGACCGACCATCCTCGTGATTTCTTATCACGCGGTGGCTATAATAATCTTCGGAAACAAACATAGAAATATGCATAACACAAATCAGTCACAGACATCCATATCACAAAGGCGGAAGAAGATATGAATATATAACTAACACATGAAAGTGTACATCAGAGTAGTGGTCAAAAAGATCCACAATAATACAAAAGAATAGCAACACGTGCTATGCAAAAGAATACATCTATAAGTCTATATCTCAAGTGTAAACGACAAAAACTGCTAATCTAAAAGGTCAACCAAAAGTCAGAGTAGTAAATCCCTGGGGGAGAAGTCAAGCAGAAGCACCTGTAACATCTCGGTCTGACCCGAGTATTATTTATAAGAAAATAATAAACGGATCAGTCTAGCTATAAATATCAGATAACATGATATAAACAATAGATATGGCAAGAACATATAGTAACCATAAAGACATACTATGATAAGCATGTAAATGAAGATCATCAAGAGATCAAACAATATCAAAAGAATCTTCTAAAAGATCCAAATTCACCTAAACATAAAAGTTGGAAAATCATAACAATGAAAGTCATGAAAATAGGTGAAGCACAAATTCCAGAAGACTACACAAGAAATCCAGAAATTACAATATAGGAGCATGAAAACTCACAAAATGGGAGCATGAAAACTCACCTACACGTGTAACACAAAGCGAGAAGCTATCTCATAGTTGCAAGCCATTAATTTTGACACACGAATGGCCCGAAGACCGTGGGGCGCTACCCCACATATGTGATGGCGAAACATCACACAAATGAGATGGCGAAACATCACAAGAGCGGGGTGTAGTCTCCCTCGCAGACAAAGAGACATCGCACAGTTGCTAGTCTAAAACACAAAAATGATCGTCATGATCATCAAGAAGTGTCAATTACACTAAGTTAGTAAATATAAAAGTTTAACTTCATGTTCCATAACCACTTGCTTAACTCAAATGTTTACTAACAAACTGTAGATCTCCACTAGAAAATTGTCACAAGAGATTCAATCGAACAAGTCCAAGAATTAACCGACGAAGTAAACACAAGCGTTTCATACCACTTGTTTTACTAAGTCGTTTAATTAGATTTCTCATACGAGTGAGGTAAAGGTTTGTATATATACTAATAGATTGGAAAACGGTTTAAGGAAAAAGCTTTGTTATTAAAAATAGAGTTGAAATCGTTTTGCTGAAAGAGTTTTGATATTTACTACTAGTATTGAAACCTTTATTTTATTAAAGTGACAAATCACAAAAACTTCGCATTCAAAGACGTGAATGAAATCCATGGAAATCAACTCAAAATGCATCTTTCATCAAAGAGCCCCTACGGAGGGGGGGTCCAAGGGGGTGGCAACCCCCCAAGGTGGGGGTGCGGGGGCAACGCCACCGCTTACGGGGTTCGACCTGCCCGGTCAGGTCGCGGGGGTCCAGGGGGCAGCGCCCCGTCCAAAACGGTACGACCTAGTGAAGACAAAATGAGGTCTAACGACCTAAGGGGAATTGGGTCGAGCGACCTAATGGTTGCGACCTAAGGGTCTTCGCGACCTAACGACCTAAACAAGGTCGAGCGAGTTAAGGTGATGCGTGACCTAATGTGTCACGCGACTTAACGAAGGCAAGGCCGAACGAGTTAGGGTGATGCACGACCTAACGGAGGCAAGCAACTTAAGGGACTCGCGACCTAACAGAGGTGAGCGACTTAAGGGTTATAAGGTGGAACGACCTAACTGATACGCGGCTTAAAACCCACACGACCTAACGACCTAACAGGTCATACGATCTAGTGGTCGAGCGACCTATCGATTTTAACTCGAGAGCGACCTATCAGTTCTACGACTCAAGGGGTCAACGACCTACGGGATATAGATCACGCGACCTAACGTTTTAACACGCGAGCGACCTAACGTTATAAAGGCCAAACGACCTAAAGCTTAACTCGCGAACGACCTACGGCTTAAGACTCAACTCGCGAGCGACCTAACACTACAGAGGGGGTTTAAGGCCAGAAACGACCTAAGTGTTAGCGACCTAACGACCTATGGGCCAAACGACCTACGACTTAAAGCCCAACGACCTAATTCCGAGATGACAATACGTGCAGTGCGACCTAGCGCGTTAACACGCGATCGACCTAAGGGTTATGTCACGAACGACCTAACTACGAACACACGAAAATGGACAGAACGACCTAAATGCAGAAAATTCACCAAAACGCTAAAAATTGGAGTTTTTCGCCAATCCAATCCAAACCAAATGCAAATGTGCATGCAAAAGTGATAGGGAATCATTCCCAACGGTCCAATATAGTTATAGGCTAGAATTGTGAGATAAAAATCTCACCTTTGCACTAAAATTTATGAAGATGAAGCTTGAAAGCAAGGAGAAGCAATCCAAAGCTTGAATCCAATATCTTCTACTTGAATTTGGAGTTGAATGTTGGATTTGCAATTGAATTTGTGCTTGGAGTTTTAATTTCCCATTCTCCTCACCATTAATGCCAAAGCTTGAGTTAGTTAGGAAATTTATGAAGAGTGAGGAGAAGGGGGTTGGAACTTGGGCTTAATAGGCTAAACTAACCCAAAGTCCAAGGCGGGAAAAGTTAGTGAAATTTCACTAACTCCAAACCTATCGATGTTTATACTTAAAAAGTTGTAAACGGCATTTCGAACTCAATGGAAGTGGTCTCGAGTCCTAATTTGACCGTTTGCAAAAAGTAGCTTTTCGGACCAATATCCGATTACCGACAAAATATTTAAATAAAATATTTAAATATAAAATCGATAAATATGTGGGTTGTTACATTGATGGGACCGGGTTATTCAGAGAGCCCAACAACTACTAGGGCATGTCTATAAATATAGTGTGTAGGAGTACAGAAAGGGGATCTTCTCTTCTGCTCTCTGACTTTCTATTTTCTAAGGATAAGGCTAATTTGCTACTTTGTAACTGTAATCGATTGTTACAACAACAAAAAGTAAACTTCTGGAGTGGACGTCGGTCGGAGTAAGCCGAACCACTATAAAACATGTTGTTCTTTACTGCTTTCATTTTAATTTCAACTATTCTTCACATTATTATTCTCAACATAGATTCTATCTGTTAACTGTGACTGTTAGCTGGTGCTTTCATCTACATATGGGTGTTAGTGACCAAATTTGGCGCCAATATTTTGGTGCTTCCACTGAGAACTGAAGCGCTCGGGTATTTTGGAGTTAGAAACTTTGGATTCTAAGGAGCAATGGCTAGACCATCAGCAGGGAAGCAAGTGATAGAAAGGAGTTATCAGGAGGGGAGTCAAGAGGCTTCCTTTGGAGCTGGAGCTGGAGCAGGTCAAGCATCCATCGACATCACCAGAGATGAGATTGAAGCAATGTTCAACAGACAAGAGGAGATGATGCAGGCTCTTCTCAAACAATTTGCACAAGCAGGAAATGCAATAGGTCAGATTAGTGGAGCTAGAACAGAAGCACTCAACCACTAAGCAGAGGGAATGGCCCAGCAGGGGGCAGCCCCCAGTCAACAGACGGCTACCAACCTGGATGGATCCAGACTCGGGTGCATGCCACCAGGAAATGCTGGACCAACCCATGGAAGGATGTCGGATGACGCAGTGCAACCCGACACCAGCAAGAATGCAGGAGTACGAGATGAGGAGCATGTGCCAGAATTTTCTCATCAACTCGTGGGGGAAGACCAAAGGTAACAGAAAAGGATCGCAGCTTGGCAACAACGACAGACAAGCGGAAATGGTCAGACAAGCTATGAGAGGTGGACTGGTAAATAGAGACTTGGAGGATGTGAGTAGGAGTCCCTTTACTCCTACAATCAGGCGAGCTAGGAATCCACCGGACTTTAAGCTACCAATGTTGGATATGTATGATGGAGAATGGATCCCACCGTTCACCTGACAAGGTACATGAGGCATATGGAGGTATTGGGGGCAACGAACGAGGTCATGGCTCGATGCTTTCCATTGCTTTTGTTGGATATCGCAGCTATGTGGTTCAGACAGCTAGAAAGTGGTTCTATCGGCACATGGACATAGTTGATCGAAAGGTTTATGAGACAGTTTCGGGTACACATAGTCAGACCTAAGAACGTGATGACTCTAACATCTATGAAACAATGGAAAGGGGAATCGCTCGGGGACTTCTTAACAAGATTCAATGCAGTGGTAGCCTCAGTGGATCGACCCGATCCGTCAATGGTTTTGATGGCAGCAGTCTTAGGAATCGCGGATAATTCGGACTTCAAGATATCATTGGAAGAGGACCCACCGTGGGATCTCGGGAGTTCTACTATGAGGAGAAAAGGTTCCTAAGATGGGAGGATGCGCAGGCTGAGAGAGTAAGGAGAGCGGTTGAAGCTTATGCAGTGAGTGGTGGAGGTTCACCCTTCGAGGATCCAAGTAAAGACGATAAAGGAAAAAGGAAAACAAATGGAAATGGTGGCACTTCGAAGAAACCTTGAAGGGAGTCAAAGTTTTCTTCTTACGCAGATTTGACCGAGACTCTAGAGAGGATTTACTTGGACACTCGAGGGCGACTCCAATACCGAAGGCCGACAAAGAGAGAGCCTTCAGAATATAAACGGACATCGAGAAAGCATTGCCTATTCCATGAGCTGGATGGGCACAACACAAACGACTGTAGTCATTTGAGGGATATCATTGAGGAGCATGTAAGGAATGGTCATCTACAGCAGTATGTGAGGAATCGAGTTATGGCAGTGAGACAAGGCAACCACCACCTACCTCGAACGGAGATAACACGGGACCTGGGCAACGTCATCTCATTATCCACTAAACAGGTTTATGTTTTTGAATAAGTAATAGAACTCAAAGTAATGCGGCTAGGTCACTTACACACGTACGGGATCGAGGACGGTACCCAGGCATGCTTTGAGATGTCAAAAAATCGTACTACTTGAGTCTATGAAATCCTACTTTCTCTCTGTTTTTCTACAACTTTGGTTTTCTCTTTCGTACTTTGGGTATTTACTTCTCTCTGGTATGATTTTGGAGTTTGGATTGAACTCCCGGTTTGGTTGGTTTTTTGGTTTTCCATTTTGGTTTGGACATTTGATTTTTGGTATGGATTTCTGGATTTCTAATTGGATTTGGATCACGGTATTAAAACAATTCAGGATTAGCGATTACTGACCTGACCGGAGAGACAGGGCAATGATCGTGAGTTACGAGTCCCTTCGTTGGAGAGCGATGGAATGGACTCGGATAGAATATAAAAAGTCCTTGGCCATAGTGCCGAGCCGGTGAACATAAAAAGTCCTTGGCCGGAGTGCCGAGGCCGGTGAATATAAAAAGTCCTTAGCCGGAGTGCCGAGGCCGGTGAATATAAAAAGTCCTTGGTAGGAGTGCCGAGGCCGGTGAATATAAAAAGTCCTTGGCCGAAGTACCGAGGCCGGTGAATCTATGTTACAGCAATCAAAAGTAAACTTCTAGAGTGGACTTAGGCCGGAGTTAGCCGAACCACTATGAAACTTGTTGTTCTTTACTGCTTTCATTTTAATTTCAACTGTTCTTCACATTATTATTCTCTATATAGATTCTATCTGTTAACTGTGACTATTAGCCGGTGCTTTCATCTACATTTGGGTGTTAGTGATCAAATTTGGCTAACAGTTAGCAAGCAACAAACAAAGTTAATATCTGTATCCTACAATTGCCTTTGCATTTGTAGATTGGTCTATAACCACAACTATAGCCACTATACCAAGAATATTGCATGGATGTACAAAAAGTGAACCAAGCTATTTAAATAAAGTAGCTTTAAGTAAAACAAGTCTTATATTTTCTATTATTGTTTGAAGCATATGCCTAAACCCTCATGTATTTTACACAAACTAAAAAAAATCACTGAAACTAATAATCATGAAGCATGTGTAATATCATTATTTTAAAAAACATTCATAGTTCACCTTCTATTCGGTGGGATATCTCCTTCAAATCCAAGAATCAACTCCTCAAAACCACTAAATTCACATGCTATTTTTGTTCCCACTGAAATTAAAAGAACCAAATCTGCCAAGAAAATCATCAAACCCAACGGATACTTCCATATGCACCCTCCTTTACTCAAATTTGATCCAAATACATCTTCATACTCAACCTTATTATTACTGGTTTTTCTCCTAATCCTAGGCACACCTCCAAACATATCGTCATCTTATATAGGCTTATCACCATTGTGCTAGCCGAGCTTGATTTGATATTTATGGTGGAATTGAAAATGTTCTCGAATGACAATGTGTTAGAAGATCTGGATCTGATTGATATGAATTTGGATGGTGTCATGAGGCTGCATTACCTTTTTATCCTAACCCGAAGTTCGCCATAATGCACGGCAAAGTGTCCATGGTTATGGATCAATGTTTGTCTTGAGATTTGGTTGTTGGATAGGAATTGGGGTATCGATTAGAAGAAATAAATATGCAGGGTTAGGATACGAAGAGAGTAAAGGGAAAGTGATAAAAAATGTTCTTTATTACGAACATGCGGAATAAAGTGACTTTTTGGTTCTAAAATACGCATGGCATGCTCTAGGGTAAAAAAACCAATCTCATTAATAATAGTATAGTATAGATTCACAAACACACTATATTAATTTAATTTATTTTTTGAAATTTTTTTTACCTAATTTTTTTAAGGTTGGAAGCCATTGAAATACCTTGAGAGGAAGGAGAAGATGAAGAGAATTTGTATATAGGAATGTGAGAATGGAGTGGGTATTCATCGTTTGCACAAAAAATATCATGATATTATTTCCTTACCTAAGCATGCTTGCTATATTATTCCACCTCATCCTCTCCCAACGCCATTCAGCCGACCATGAAGCCCACTTCCACCTCCATATGCTTGGTTTGTGATGTGATGTGCTTCTTTGTTTGAACTCTTGTTTGCACATAAATAGCTTGCACATATACATATGTGTTTAGATATTTTCTTTGCTTGGTTTGACTAATTCCTAAACATAATCAAATGTATATGTATATACATTTGTATATTTGTTCATATGTGCATATTTTTATCACAATGTTGTATTGATTTGTTTGCAACTTCTATAGGTTAAACCGTTACGAATTCCGATTCCGATATCAGGTCACATTTCCAGTTTTTAGTCAAAATATATATATTAGTAAACAAACTTGAAAATATATTTCTCAACATTTTAATTGAATTAAAATGATGAGAAATATATTTTCAAGTTTTTTTATCTCACTTGAATTATAAGACCATATGTATCGATATTAACAAGCATTTAAAAAAAGCGTTATCGTATAGATAAAGCGTTATCAGCTTTCCTTATATTTTAAAATAGAGTATATAGCTTCTCAAAAATATTATAAATGATTTACTATCACTTTATAACTAACTAAAATGAAATCACATAATATAAAAAAATTATTTAATTATTAAATTAAGTTGAATTTTCAGAGAATATATAAAAGTGATGACATCTTTGGTGATGTCAAAAATACATTTTAATTTCAAAAATAAAATAAAATAATTTTATTTCATAATCTTGTTCAAATAGACATATTAATGTATGTATCTAGACTCGTGCACACAAACAATGAGAAAATCTCCTTTTCATTAAAAACCAATTTATCGATGAAATTTTTTGTACGAAGCAACTACTTTATACATGAAACTATATACCAAACTTATATTTTAAAAAAAGTTTATTATCATAATTTTAGGGTTTAATTCTTTATAGTTGGTGTTGTAAAATCTTGCATTTTAATATTTCAAAATCAAATATCGTTTATCAAAGTAATAAACTTATGGGTCGTTGCACCTAATTTCTTCAAATGTAGGCACATTACCCATGTGTGTGAAAATACTTATATATGTGTCTCTTAGTGCAATGTATTCATCCAAGTGAACTTCAACCGGTGCAAGTTTCATGAATTGAATAATCGATCGGAGAAAGTGGTTGAATAGGAGAATGCCTTCAGAGAGACATATGTAGTGGTTACATGCAACTTTCGAAGGGTTACGTTTGATGGGGTTCCGAGTAAAAATTTATTCTATAGCTATTCCATGTTGGTCACGAATCCTTTTAACATCCAAGGTCATTAACATCGAGGCATGACAGACCAAGGGGTCGACAAGGATCATTACGCCTTCTAAATCGATTTTAGGAGCAACAATGAGGTGAGGTTATTACATATACGCAAATGGAATGACTTATTAAGTTTTTTTGGTAGTTGTGAGATTGCTGAGGCCTAGTAAGCACTGAAGTGGACGTCGAAGCATAAAATGAACCAACCATTGGAGGTGTGAAGCTGAAGGTGGATGGGTATGTGTGTAAAATGGAGATATGTTGCGAGCGTCTAAATTCCATAATAATCTAAAGCTTGATATATAAGCATGGTCAATTGTGACTCAAATTCAATGTGTAATTTAATTAAGTGTTGTGTAGCTAATGTATAGAGTCCAGTGGATATCGATGCGTATTGGCCAATCGGGTTTCGCGCATCGATAGGGATATTGACCTATGGTTCAATCTACACGATGTGTGTCTTTTGTCCTTAGAAGGATGAAAAGATAAACTCTATGTAGATAGCTTGTTCGTCTCAAAAAATAAGCTCCAACAAATGTTGGAACTGTGTTTCAAATATTACTCATAACATATAAATCATATTAAAGACACTATTATCAGAGCAGCTCAAATCCTCTCTTTTTGTAACTGCATAGATATTGTATTGAAATCGAGTTCGATTAAACGAACATCATAGAGTGCGTCGATTCTTGAATTAATTATGTGTTATAATGAACTTATGAGATTTTTTTCAAGTGTTTTCAATCAAACTGTGCTTTCTCAATACATATCCCAAGTCGACCAAAGTACCGTTCGACGTGGGCGTGTTTTGTTCTTAGACTTCGCCACTTCTACACTAAGTGACATAACAAGCCCTTGCTATGGAAGGATTAAGGCAGCAATGATGAATAGCCTAAAATGAATAGGTGGCATGGAATCAAAGTCTACAAGGATAGATGATGGTATGAAGGCATGAGAAGGCACGATACGTAAAGGTCGAGATTTAGAATTGAAATGTCATTAAAGTTTGACAAAGTTTGTTAGGGAACTTAAATGGGTCAGCGATGCTAGTTCATATGGTTCAGCACTGGAAGTGAGTACGAATTCTATGAACTTTAAAGCTTGAAAGCGAGGGTAGCATTGATAACGTTGCAGTGAAGATAAGGTCACGCGAGCTTAATGTTAAATGCGGGCAAAGTCTTTAGAAGATAAAATTAAGCTCGAAATTTCACTAAGTGTTGCATAGATAGTGACAAGCTCAAAAGGTACCGACACATTTGAATTTCTAAACAATAAATGTGGAAAAATGGTGGAAAGTAAGTGTAATAGAACCTGACTAAAGGAAGAAAGTAACTTTCAGAAATACCAAAACTAAATGGAGAATTCAGGAAGGAAGCTTCGGCTTTATATATGTCGAAGAAATGTGATTCAATGACTGTTTTGATTAGTGCGCCGATGCTTCTAAAATATGTATAACGTTTCAAAAAGATGGTTTAGAAGAAATAAGCATATCTACAGATTGGGGACTGGGTTTAGTTGCTCTTCTCAATCCAAAACACGCCCTGTTGCCACAATAAGATACTTTAGGGAGGAAATGTTATCATGTATTTGAACCAAACATATCTCAATGAATCCGGACTATTGGGCGATCAAGAAATGAATCACGAAGGGAAAGTCACATCAAAAATGAAGAACACAAGGGAAATAACCAAGTAAGGGAAAGATCAAATGGATCACTACTGATATGCATTCTATGCCGAACCATATGAAGAGTCAAACTATTTTGCCAAGACCAGAGCCAATACATAAAAATATAAAGAAAATAAGGCGAATCCAAAGATATGAAATTGATTGGCATCAGTCAATATTGATCGATACCGAACCATATTAATTCTAGAGTGGGCCCGTTTCAACTTAATTGAAGATATGCGCTATTATTAGATGGATACAAGAGAAGATAAGGAAATACGTCGGTGGAAAATCCGTATGATCGGTACCAAATCATATTGTTTATGGGAATTCATTTTCCAACTGATGCTATATGCGGAAGCTTCGGATATGAAGGTGTTAACTTGTTAATCAACTCCAGTAAGTTTAGTGTTCAATTTCATCAATAAATACCAAACCTAATGCAATTGGGGATATTAACCAATTCATAGTTAATTGGTTTGAGTCATATGACTATTATAATTCGGTTATAATTGCAAACATAATCATTAACAAATTTGACAGTGGAAAAAGTCTTAAGATTAAAGCTGAAGTACTTTAAAATCAAGAAATTTTGCTGAAGGGGTTCTCATTACATGGTAATTAATTTCAAGGACAATAATTCAGAACAATTAATTTTATGCACAAAAGACAAATGATTATGCTTATTTTCTTATGGAAAATGATAAAAATTAAAAGATAAAAGATAAACGAAGCATCGTTCTCCTAAAGAAAAAAAAGATAAATGATAAATGAAATTAAATTTATTTATTCGGGTAACAAGAAAAATTGTCAACACCCCAAAGTAGAATTCAAAGTGTGGATGACTCTTTCAAGACCTTCTTTCGAAAAGGTGAAAGTAGGTGTTACCTCTTAAACAGATTAAGATGTCTACAATCCGTTCTATACTCTCCAGTTTTCCATTCGAATAAGTTATTGTAGTTCAAAATTCCTTCTTATTTGACATTTCAATTTTAACGAAACAATAATGTTCTTCTTATATTGTGTTTCAAACAAGTTAACATGTCTTACTATCCTTTCGAAACTCCCTTTCGAATTATTCAAGTTGAACTTATGGTTGGTTCTAATGAGTTAAGGATATGAATCAAATGGATAGGTTCAGACTCCTTCGAAAGCCGACCTTTCGACGACTTGAGGATATGCTAAGGCTCCATGGATATTAGTTGAACTAAGGGTTTTTGCCTAAATAATGGCCATTCGATCAAATTGACATAAGAAGATTACTAACTGAATCTATTAAAAATATCAAATCAGCCGAATATCCAAAAATTCCATAATCTTGCTTTGATTAAACTCAAGTGGTACAAATTGTGCAAATTCCCAATCTAATTTAAATATTAGGGTATAAAACTATAAGAAATATAAGGATGAAGTGAATTAGTTCGGGTCCCATAAACCAGACTCCTAGGATCTTATTTATAGGCGGAGGTTGGCACCTTTCGAGTCAGTCCATTCGACTTGGTCCAATGGTCGCCTAGGAGGACTTTCATTGCCGTTTACATTGGGTCTCTTTCTGCATTACTTTTCATTGGACATGAGCACTTTTTACTTCATCAAAAAGGTTTGTTGTACTTCTTTATTTTGTTTTGTGTGTAAGTAAGAAAGGATTCGAGCTTTCAAATATGTCGACGGTTGGATCTTTGGAGCTTCAAAGGAGTCGAGACATTGAAGGTTTCAAAGCGGAAGGAAGCTTCCGATGACTCACTTACTAATTGATATAGAACTCCATCCTTTAGTGTAAGAGATTGTGATGTTGAACTTTAGCAAGCTTTTCCTTCTTAATTTTGAATGGTTTCGACCAGTTTGAAAGGCTCATTTATGCATTTTAAAGGGTTGCTTTAGCAAAACATCCTTGTTTGGAATGTGACAAAGGAAAAAACTTTAGTTTCGAAAGGTTTGGCGTGCATGTCAGTAGCTATAATTTGTTGACTCTGAAAGGTGTTCTTCAACTTATTTTCGAAGCTTCTTCATGCATGCAAAAACATCTATTTTGAAAGGACGATATTGAAGCGAAAGGGTGCTTTCGTCCCATTCGAAAGCTTGATGCACATCTGACTTTTGGCTGTAGCATCCCATCGACTCCTTCAATATACTTTGTTGATGGTATCATCTCTTGTGCATCCTTCCCTTTTATTCATCTTCGTTTCAACAAGGCTGAAGTGAGAATTGGTGGTAACACTAACCCCCTTGCCCTTTGACCGTTTATTTATATTTGGTTGTATGTTCTGTTTTTCTTGCTAGCTTTTCTTATAAATCATGTTTCTTTCTTCCCCTCTTTAATTTACCTATGATTTAAAACTTCCAACAAGAATTAAAATTTGCAATTTCTTCTTAAATTTCTATTTCAAGTAAATAAAACCTCGAATTCAAAGTAAGTTCTTATTATCTTGCTTTTCGAACTAACTTTCCACGCTAAATTTTAATTTTAAAGCACATTAGGTTTGAATTTGAATTACTACTCTAATTTCATAAAGATAATTTAAGTTTTTCGTTCACATGAATGTATCCTTTGGTTCATTTTATGGCTTATTTTATTTCCCATGTCCATTTAGATTCAAAATTCATCCGATTTGGCCTTTTTTACGGTTCGAATTTACATACTGGGGTTTTCTGCGATCATGATTGCAAATCCATGCTTAAATCAACTTAGTTATTAATTTTTTGGAGTATTGGGTTAAAATTGAATTTTGGGAAGTAAGGTCTTTTCAGTATTTTCACAAAGAAGTTTAAGCCGTAGGAATCACAACTTGACATTTACCCTTTTGAAAGGGGTAACAGTGACTAGGTTCGTTTTGGTTTCTCAACCTTATTCGATGGGGTCTAAAGGAGGTCCACTATCTATCTCTTAATTGACCTTATCGAAAGTGTTGATGTAGCCAATATGAAGTGTGCTTCTTTGAAAGCATAAGTATGCTTTATTATATTCTGACACATTACGAAGAAGTTATCTCATATGCTTCACTAAATGGTTACATAATATATATGCTTTATTATATTCTGACACATTACGAAGAAGTTATCTCATATGCTTCACTAAATGGTTACATAATATATACTTACGAAAACATAATTTTTAGTTTATAGGTTTTGAAACCTCTAGTACATGCCTAATTTTAATTAATTTAAGGAGATATTGGGAGTTATAAGTTTATTCTTCTTTTCATAAACTGGATGAGTTGATAACCAAATCGAAACTTTAACTTGATCTAAACCTACTATATTTAATTAAGCTTGGTTGTTTATATGCTTTCGAAACCTTACACCATTTTCGACTTGCACGAAACCCGTTGTATGTAACTGGGAATTGATCATTATTTTATACAATTATTTTGGAAATGTCCCAAAGCCATTTCATTTATATTAATATTACTAAAACCCAGGTTTTTCGACCTAATTGGTATATAGGGTTTTGACAATATTCATATTCTTTGATTAAAACAAAATTCATGGGTTTCGACATAGTCAAAAGGTTTATTTGTCCAGTTTATGGAATGTTGTTAGCATTTATTTATATTTAAATTAGCCGTGTAAGATTTAACTATTCCTTTTAATAGTAAAACTTTCCTTGAGCTTTCGATATTTTTGAAGGGTATTTTTCGGCTTTTCCATTCCATTTACCCCTTCGATACTATTGAATCTCAACGAATTTCATGTCCAAAACTAACTTTATCATTCTTTCAAGGATATGAAATTTCATATTTTGGTTGATATTTGAATTGTTGTAATAGATTTTTGACATCCTTGAAAAATGTTAATAATAGAACAAATTATAACATTTTACTTAAATGAATTCACATGACAGGATCACGGGTTGAAAAAGGTCTCCCAGAAACTAGAAAAAGATATAGTACCAGTTATAGAATCATCTACAGAGAAGATTGAAGCAGTTTCCAAACACTCTTTAATGTCCTCCCAGGATAAGGTAGACACCATTCTAATTGACTTTGGCATCACTGGGGTAGAAGCTATTCTCCCAAGTGATAGCGGCAACATTCAAAATACCCATGAAGGATATTTCGCCCATACTGTTATCAACATTTAGCAAAGTGGCTTCTTGCCTTTCTCGGATTTCTTATCCGAATTCTTAACCCACCTAGGAATTGCACCTATCCAGCTATCGCCCAATGTATATACATACCTTCTTTCTTTCGAACTTATGACTCTACAGTCCGAAATTCCTTCGTAAAATGCTGAAATTATCAACTATTTGGTCTTCCTAGTCAAAATTAGCAACCTAAACAACTAAATCTTCAGTGCTAACCCCCCTAAAAAACTAATCTCCGAGGAAGTAAACAAATTTTGAGACTAGGAGCCAAATTCTTCTTCATCAAATGGTTTTCCAATATCAGTTGAGTCTTTTCTTCTCCTCATAAGTTGATCATGGTATTTATCTTTATTCAATTACCATCTTTTACTAATCTAGCTTCTTTACTTAGTCTTTCCACTAAAGATCTAGATGACGAGGATAAGAAAAATGTCAAGCTGTTGATTGCTGCTTTAAGTAGCACTGAAAACGGGCTCACACCATTGACTCTATCAAACCTTCATAAACATTCTCTTCTAATCGCTCGTCAAAGGGTCCTTGGTCAACCTCCTCTAGTTCAACATTCTTCTCAGAGCATACGCTTCTTATCTTTGGCCGATCCAAAGAATTGCTCCCCTATGTCTGCAATTTTCCTAGATCACTTCGGTAAGCTTAAAATAGTGCTTGTAGTTTGCTGTCTTGTTAATTCTTAAATTACTTCACTGATTTGTTGTTTTTTAAATCTTCAACAACCGATCCTCAAGTTGAACCAGTCACTAGTGATCCAGTTCTCTCAACATCCACATCTCATGTGTTAACGCTGAAATGGAACGCTAACACCCCGGTGTATGAAGTGAGATTGTGAAAGCACCACCCGATAGCTCGGGAACAGATTATAAGCAGGTAATAGCGAAAAAGCAGTAAACAACATCAATTTTATAGTGGTTCGGCTTAAGAGAGAGCCTACGTCCACTTTGAATATCTTTATTGACGATTTGATTACAAGTCGATGCAATTACACTTTGATTACAACACACTTCGAGTTACAAGTGACTTAGAACAAGTAGCCTAAACTTCAATATCGATCCAAATCTTTGAACTCATGTTGGACATGTATGATTTCTTCGTGAAGTTCCTTGAAAGTGTTGAAGTAGTTCAGAATGCAGCAGAGTAACGGCGCTTGAAATGAATGAGCCAAAAGTCCCTTGAATGTTGGAGGTGGCCATGTATTTATAGGAGTTTTCAGCCCTGAGTCGTGAGTCGTGTTCGACTTATGCTTGGCTCGTGGCCGAGTCAAATTAGGTCGTGGCCGACTCACTGAGCCAACCCTTCATTTCTCCATGGCTTATTTCCTCTGCTGGATTTTATGCTAAGTTCTGAGTTGTTTACGAGTCAAGCCTTATTGGCATCGGCACTGTGGCAATGGACTACGACTCAATGGCTTTAAGTCGTGGACGAGTCATTCTGAGTCATGAGTCGTTAAGTCGTTAACGACTTATCAAGTAGCGGCATATAGGTGAAGCGGCACAAGGGTCCACCTTCTTATGTCATTACTTCCACTGAGTCGTCTCATATGATAAGTCGCTAACTTATTGAGTCGTAGATCCACTGAGTCGTCCTGCCTTGTGAACCGTTAACCCCTTGAGGCGTCCTATCCCTCTAAGTAGATGAGTCGGTCTGTCTCATGAACCGTTAATCCCTATGAGTCGTTCCATTCCTTTAAGTCGCCGCGAACCTTAACTCGTTAGCTAATTAATTCGTAACCAGTTGAGTCAGCCTGAATCTTAACTCGTTAAAGAAAAACGGGGTTAACATTTGCCCCTCGAAGTACACGCCTAAGTCGTATGTCGTGTACTTCGACTCATCTTGACTCGCATGTGCCGACTCACGTTCCACTATCCTGGTATAAAAGGCATGAATCATCACTTTTATCTTCTTCTTCTCATTCCAATCTCGTAAGTCGTTTTCTGCCATTAACATTCCTCCGAGCTTTCGAAAGCAATTCTATTCCAACTCCCTGCTAATAATCTTTGTTGCGTAAGTGATCTTGATTCCCTTTCGATTCCTTACTGTAATTGAATTACGAATCCGGATTCCCCATTTTTCTGACCCTGATGCATCTTTGTGCAATGTTCCATTGCGACTCATACTTTTTTGATCAACTTACAACTGCCATCGATTATATTATTGTTATTGTTTGCGATAACATAACAGCGCGTCAGATACGTCGCAAACTTGAAGCGATTCGAATTGACCCTTTGAGTGATTTTCTGATGGCGTGAGGTGAAGACAATGGATTATAGTGCCTTAAATTATCTGGTCTGCGAGTTTGGAAGGGATGAAATGATCCTTAACGGGTTAATGGGTTATAGAGAAGATGACCGGTTGAGGAAATGACCTTTTTGATGACTTAGGTTTTTTGGTCGTACGAGCGACTCAGCCTTTTAGATCCTCACCGCGACTCATCCTTTGAACCGTGAACGACTCAAACCATCTGCGTGAACGACTTAAGCCATAGGCCATGAACGACTCAACTCATAGGTCGTGAACGACTCAACTCATAGGTCGTGAACGACTCATCACTTGGACTATTTTTCATACCGAGTTGCTCCTTGTGGTTTGAACCTATGACCGGCTCAATTAGATGCAATTTAGGATTTGAGTCGCGGCCGACACAGGACTTGGAGAATTTCACACTGCTTTGAACTAAAAAATTTCTCTTTTTACCATGCCTTACGACTTAAAGAACTAGTGACTCGGTCTTTGACTTGAATTGCTGAAATAAACCACCTGAATATTGAATTGTCTGGACTTTAACCTGTTAAACTTTGTTGCATATTTTAGTTTTACAGATTGCTTCAATTTGCAAGTATACAACCTGCTTAATACAACAATCACAGAAGATTGGGACGAATATACTTCCATTGATTGCCCACATCTAATGACAGATTAGTCAATAAATGATAATTAATTTAAATAGATTGTGTGAATGAAGTACTTTAAACCAACGAATCCAAGTAGAGTGCTAAAGCAATGTCGAAATAGCCAACTGAAATTGACCGGTTTGCACTAACACTATACCTGAAATTGTTTATTTTCATTAGTTCTGCACAACACTTCACACTTTTAGGAAACGTGCACCTTCGCATTTGAACATCCAGTTGCTTGTGTAGAATGGCTTCTCAACAAGAAGAACCGATGGGCCAGGCTGAAGATGTTTTCCCAATAGCTAACCCATTGGATAACCCTCCGGAGAGAACTTCCATAACTCTGAATCGGCCGGTGTTTAACCAATTGCGCATCCAGTTTGGCATTGCCGAAGCTGATGCCTTACTGCCGGGACCAAATGATACTGCAGATAGTCCCCCTCTTGGCTTTATTGCCGTCAACCGCCAAATGTGCCTGAGCGGTGCCATCCCACCTTTTAATGACTTCCTTCAGCAGTTCCTGCTTCGATTATCTATCTCTCCATTCCAATTGCACCCCAATGGCCATGCCACTCTAATGGGGTTATGTGTGCTATTTAGGAGAGTTTTGGACCGATTATCGAGCTTTGGGGAAATCTGCTACTTCTGCTCATTCACAAAAATTAAAGATCATCCCTCTATCGTAGTTATAAGGAGTGCTCGAAACCGCAAACTCATCACTGATCTTCGTGAAAGCGTTCATGGATTTCTAAATCAGTTTTTCTTTGTTCGCTGTCCTCCAGGGTTTTATGCCATCTGGAGAGTAGGAAGTAAGATTTCTTGTTTTTATTTTTCCATTCTTGAGCTTTTCGAAATCTGAGTTGCTAAATGCTAACTTCACTTCTTTTTTCCTGTTTTAGCACTTCCTCCTCCCTCTAGAGATCCATGCTATAAGCAAATTTTTGAAAGACTGAATGCCGTGGCGGCAGAAGAGAGGAGTATAAAGTTTTTGTTAAATGATGAATTTTTGCATCAATATGGGCTTCTTCATTCCTCTCGCTTCACTCAGCCTCATGAAGTTCCAACTGAAATTCCCGATTCTCCGACGGAAACTCCTGATGCCCCGGTCTCTTCTAAAGAGCACATGCGGGGAGCAACCTCTATAGAAACTCCACTAGTGAAGTGTTCAACTCCGAAGGATGCTGCGGGGCCGTCTGACAAGTCTGTACTTGCCCCAATTATTGAAGAAGAAGAACCTCCACGATCTCCCGGAAGATCTGCTGACGAAGGAGTTGAGAAAGCAAGTCCCAAAAAGCATGATGGTGATGATGTTTTTGAGGGGTTGAGCGACTTAATTGTGACTTCACAAGAACTTTTCAAAGATGATGTTTCCAAAACTATCTCTTCTGTAATCGAGGCGACATCTTCTCTACAACAAATGTCAACTCCTCCTACTCAAGTTATCACCACTTCTACTCCACAGAGTGGTCTGTAGCTTGATGCGTGTAGTTTACACATTACACAACACTTAGGACTTTTCAGCACTTCTACGCACTTATCTTCTTATACTTTAAAGATTTCTAAAGCTTATTATTTTTTTTATTTCAGATTCTCCAATGGGGCATAGCGGCTCATATTACGATGATTTCCAGCGCTACGGGAGGCGTAGCCAATATGATTATAGGCGTTACCTCCCCTCTTACAGAGAATCCGATGAAGAAAGAGCTGCCCGAAAGGCTCAAGAGAAGAGGGCTCAAGAGGAGCGTTACGAAAGAAGGGAAAGGGAAGAGCGCCATGATTCTTCACAGAGAGGTGACGATTCCCATAAAAGAAAAACCCATGATGACAGAGGAAAAGGTCATGTGGTTGAAGATTCGAGCAAGCGAGCGCGACATGGTGAGAAGCACACCACTATAACTCCTGAAAAGGTTACCGCCCCTGCCTCGCTTGATATTCCTTCCGGCTCTCCCGCTCTCGGGAAGTCGGACATCCAAATTATAATTAGCAGACCCAAATTCCAAGTTGGACCGGGTCCTCCCACTTTGCAAAGCCGATTTCCTCAGTGGTGTCTGAAGGGAGTAAGGTTTGACCTTGACTTGGTCCCCATTGACAAGTCTGCCATGTTACAAAACCTTGACGCCGTTAAACTTGACATTGAGAGGATGTCGAACTGGCAGAAACTTTTCGACGAGCTTCAGAGGGTTAATCGTACGAACATAGAGGCCATGCTAACCATGGAAAATGATAAAGCCGAATGGCAAAAAGTGCTCGAGCAACATGACACCCAGATGAGAAGCATTGCTTCTTACAATGAGGAGCTAGAAACAAAAGTTGAAGAACTGAAACAAGAGCTTGTTGCTTCCTCTACTTCTTATTCTCAAAAAGAAGAAGTGCTCCTCAAACAAGTGAGAGATGCCCACGCTAGCCAAAGGGATGCCGAAGACAGGCTCGAAGTGCAGAAAAGAATTAGCGAGGGCTATGTTGCTGACATTGAAGAGCTTCAGAAGAAAAACAGCTCCCAAGAGGCGGAGATTCAAAAGCTTAATCTTCAACTTTCTAAAGCTGAAATGGAGCGTGATGAGGCCGTTGCCGGCAAAATTGCAGCTGAAGATTCTCACGAGGCAACGAAAGCCAACATTAGCTCAACATTATTTGATTTCTATCTGCACAGCATTTTGGGACATGGCAGCCTTGCCTTTCTAGGCCCTAAGTATGAAATTACACTAGCTGAAGTTTGGAGGCAGCGCTCGATATGCTCGGTGGTACAGGCGCTGGCTACGCTGAGTCAGCTCTTGAAGAGCATTATCTTGATGATGATGCCCGCGCCGCTCTTGCCAAGGGGAGAGAACAGCTTGCAAGATTGAGAGCCGAAACAGCGGCAGGAGAATATTCAGGAAAAATCACCTCGACTACTCCAATACAACCTTCTCCTTCAGCCGAAATTGATATTATCGGTTCTAGTTCTCATTCCCCTTCTCCTACTAAAGTCACCACTGATATTACGAGCATACAAGGTGGAGATGAGGGCGGCGAGAGTGCTGAGGCACAGGCTTACGAAGTTGACATCAGGGAACCGACTTCTGCAGGTAACCCTACTGACAATCTTGCCCAAGTAGACTGCTCATCTGTTTCTTATGAACTTGACGGGCTTTTTGACTACTTCTTGAATCTCGGCGAACCTTTATCTCCGCTTTTTGCTGACTTAAACTTTTTTCCTTCCGCAGAGAAAACGTTGGGCATTGTTCAGGGTTCTCCTCCTCCGGCTATCCCTCCTCCGTCTCTTCAGGTGGCTCCTCCTTCTACTTCACAGCCCGGGTCACAAGAGGAGCAAATTGAGGCTCTTCATGGCTTAGAGGACCCTATTGTTTCGCAAGAGCAGAAAGACGAGGGACTTGAAGGAGGCGAGATCTCTCCGGAGCGGACTCCTTCTGATGACGTAATTTTGTCCACTCTTGTTACTCCAGGGAGTGAGTCTTCTTCGAAGAGAAGAAAGAAGCACGGGACATCGAAGAGGAGGGGGAAGAAAATCATTGCTACTGAAGAGGAGCCGGAAATTGCACCAGTTGCACCTCCCTCTCCTTCTTCTCTTATGCCTTCAGACCGACCTGAAAAGCTAACCATTCGGCCTGGTAAAGGGTCTAAAGGTGGCAAGAAGAAATGAAGATTCCAGCTTTTAGCTTCTTGTCTTTTGCATGTACTGGTCGAGAATTGTGCGGGAGCCGGCCCCTGCTTTTTATTTCGAAACTTGTATCTGCAATACAATTGAATAAAATGATCCTTTATTTGTACAGACTCCTGTTTGAATTTGAGAATGCATTTATTATTCATTTTTGCACAAGTTTATTTATATGATATTGATATTGATATTAATATTGATATTGCAGCGGGCTTATGGCATGTTGTTTGAGCATTACTTTCGCCGGTGTGGCTATACTATATTGTATGTAGCTATGCCCTGTTGCTCCCATACCATAAGCTTGCTGCAATATTTTATACTTCGAGGGGACTTGCACTCTTATTTTTTGAAGAATAATTACTTCATTCTTGAAGAAATTTTTCGTAGAGTACAACTCCCTTCATATAAGTTTTTACGATATTTTATACTTCGAGGGGACTTGCACTCTTATTTTCTGAAGAATAGTTATTTCATTCTTGAAGAAATTTTTCGTAGAGTACAATTCCCTTCATATAAGTTTTTATGCTTTGTCCTTCGAAGAAATCACATTTTCTTTTGCTTATGTACACATTTTACCAAGTGAATTCTTCTATGAGGTAAAGCGGGCCTCTGAAGGGTACTTTAACTTTCCTCTTTCTTTTTTTTCTTTTTTTTGAGGAAGGTTATTTTTCGGAATAGGTAAATCACTCTTCCTTTGAAAGTTAAAGTGTGCTCTTGATGAGGATTTTTTTTCTTACATAGAAAGTTGTACCTCTGAGGAGGGATTTTTTCACGTTTCAACACTTGGAAGTTTTATTTCAATCTCGGTGAAACGTGTACCTCCAAAGAGTTGTGCCTTTGAAGGAAGCCTTTTCACGTTTCAACACTTGGATGTTTTATTTCAATCTCGGTGAAACGTGGGCTTCCGAAGAGGTCTTTCTTCTTGATTGTGTCTCCGGGAGGAGGTTTTTTTTTTTTAGAAACATAGAAAGTTTTACCTCTGAGGAGGGATTTTTTCACGTTTCAACACTTGGAAGTTTTATTTCAATCTCGGTGAAACGTGTACCTCCAAAGAGTTGCGCCTTTGAAGGAAGCCTTTTCACGTTTCAACACTTGGAAGTTTTATTTCAATCTCGGTGAAACGTGGGCTTCCGAAGAGGTCTTTCTTTTGTTTTACATTTCAACTCTGGTGAAGTGAAATTCCGAAGAGCGGTTGTAACACTTCAACTCCTAGTGAAATGGGCCTCCGAAGAGGGCTTTATTTTGTTTTACATTTCAACTTTGGTGAAGTGAAATTCCGAAGAGCGGTTGTAACACTTCAACTCCTGGTGAAATGGGCCTCCGAAGAGGGCTTTTATTTTGTTTTACATTTCAACTCTTGTGAAGTGAAATTCCGAAGAGCGGTCGTAACACTTCAACTCCTGGTGAAATGTGCCTCCGAAGATTGCCTGGAAGTTACTCTCTCATGGTCGGAGGGTCATGACTCCTCCAATCTTTTTTGGTTGAGTAGAGAACTTTCTTTTTTGCGGCATATGCTTCGTTTGAGGTCTTTATCCTTCGAAGAGTTGTGCCTCCGAAGAGGACTTTAGTTGTTCCTTGTCCACTTGCTTACGCCTTTTCAGTGATGCTCTATTTTTTTTTTAAGCTTGCACTCCCTTCTCTTACAAGTAGCTTGTTTAATCCAAAGAAGTGTACTTCATTGCTAGGCCAGTTCACGAGAACGGACATAAGCTTCTTAATTGGATGTTTGTTTGTCCAAACTCCTCAATTTATTAGCTAAAGCCCGTTTTCGGCGAAATCATTGACCATTCAATTGAAGCACTTCTTACCTAGGATTTAAGCTCGGGAATTTTGCGACTTGGAATTTGTTTGTTGAATGATAACAAGGATCACTTGGCCTCGTAATGTGCAAGTTTTGTTTTCATTGCCTGCAAAAATTTAAATCGACATTTCAGTAATACATTCAATGTACTTTTCATATCGAAAATAAAGCAAACATGTATCAATAATAAGGAACACAAGATTTATAGTGGTTCGGCCAAGAATTTGGGCCTACATCCACTTTATAGTCTTTCATTATTCACTTGCATCAGTTTTACAATTGCTTTCAATTACAGGAATCATACATTCATAATTCTCTTTACAATATTTCAACAAAGCTATCAAGTAAAGTATGGACGCAAGTGATTGCTATTCCAAGCTCTTGGAATTTGATCTCCTTCGACAGTAGTGAGTTTGTATGTGCCGTCCAGATGCTTTTGACCTATGACATATGGTCCTTCCCAATTTGGCCCAAACACACCTGTTGCTGTCATAATTCTCTTTAGGACTAAATCTCCAATTTCAAAGCTGCGTTGGCGAACTTTGGAATTGAAATGTCTGGCTATCCTTTGTTGATGAGATGCGATTCTGAGCTCAGCTTCTTCTCTTTTTTCATCGAGGAGATCTAGTGCCTCAAGCTGTAGTTTCTCATTCTCCGCTTGATTGAAATGGACTCTTCTATGTGAAGGGACTTCGGTTTCTACCGGAATCATTGCCTCTGATCCGTATGCCAATGAAAATGGAGTATGCCCAGTCGCAGTTTTGTGGGTAGTTCTGTATGCCCATAATGCCAGCGGTAGCTTATCGACCCAACCACCTTTTGCCCTTTCAAGTTGCTTCTTGATGGTCGACTTGATAATTTTATTTACTGCTTCCACTTGCCCGTTTGCCTGCGGATGGGCTACTGCTGAGAAGCTCTTTCGGATTTTGAATCGTTTGCAAAAATCTTGGAATTCTTCACTTTTAAACTGAGTACCATTGTTTGTAATTATTTTTTGAGGCACACCGTATCTGCAAATGATGTTTTTAGTCACAAAACTTATCATCTTCTTTGAGGTGATAGTAGCCAGTGGTTCAGCTTCTGCCCACTTAGTAAAATAATGTACAGCAACAATGGCATATTTACTTCCAGATTTGGCAGTTGGTAATGGTCCTACAAGGTCTATCCCCCATATTGCAAATGGCCATGGACTGACCATCTGCGTGAGTTCAGTGGAAGGAGCTCTAGGAATCTTGGCGAATCTTTGCCATCTGTCACATTTTCGGGAATAATCTGCTGCATCTCGATTAATTTCTGGCCAAAAATATCTGTATCGAAGAATCTTTTTCGCTAAAGTTTGACCACCTAAATGATCACCACATTCTCCCCCATGCACCTCAGCTAGGATTGTTTTGGACTCTTCCCTGGATACACATCGAAGTAACGGCATTGAGAATCCCCGTCTGTATAACTGGCCATCTTGGACTATATAGCGAGAGGCTTTCCTCAGTAGCTTCTTTCGTTCTTTTGAATTTTCCGGTAAAGATCCATTGAGCAGATATTCTGTTATTGGAGTCATCCATGATTCTTGCTCTTGAGACATGCTCATGATCCAATCAATATCCATCTCATCAATGCTTGGGGTCAACAGGATCTCCACTGGAGTTAACCCCAGAAATTGAGCTTCGCCTGTGCTAGAATACTTTGCGAGAGAATCTGCTTTCATGTTTTCTTCTCGAGGAATGTGACTTATCATGTAATGATCGAAATCACCCAGGAGTTCCAAAGCCTTTGACAAGTAGGCGGGCAGATTCCCCCCTTTCGCTTGGAATTCCTTTTTGACTTGGCATACAATAAGCTGAGAATCACTGAAGATCTGTAACGCTCGGATGTTTAATTCTTTAGCAATCCTTAAGCCAGCGATAAGGGCTTCGTATTCTGCTTCATTGTTTGTTGAAGGAAATTCCAATCTTAGTGCATAGCATAATGATCGACCTTCAGGGGTCTCAAGTACAACTCCGGCTCCAGAACAGTAGTCGTTTCTTACGCCATCGACATATAACTTCCATTGGATTGGGGAATCGTCGATCGTTTCCTCCTCACTGTTACCCTTATCTGTGAATTCTGCAATGAAATCTGCTAAAGCTTGTCCATTGATTGCTTTTCGGGGATGATAAGTGATCTCATATTAACTGAGTTCAATATTCCACTTTAGAAGACGATCCGAAGTCTCAGGGCGAAACAGGACTTGCTTTAAAGGTTGATCAGTGAGGACTCTGATCGGATGAGCTTGAAAATATTGCCTCAACTTCCTAGATGCAATTAGTAAGCAATAGGTGAGTTTTTCCAACTTAGAGTAATTCATCTCTGTCCCAGTGAGTCTTTTGCTGATATAGTAAACTGGATGTTGAATCCCTTTGTCTTCTCGTATCAGCGCTGCACTTAAAGCATGAGATGATACTGCCAAGTATATAAGAAGATCCTCGCCATCGCCAGGCCTAGAAAGTATTGGAGGCGTTTCCATATGGCGAATCAATTCATCAAAGGCTTTTTGGCATTCGGGAGTCCAATCGAAGTTTTTCTTTCCTTTCTTTAGGGCATCAAAGAATGGGATGCATTTATCTGTGGCTTTGGAAATGAACCGACTCAAGGCGGCGACTTTTCCATTGAGACTTTGCAATTCCTTCTTTGTTCTAGGAGCTTTGACTTCCTTTAAGGCGGTAATTTGAGCTGGACTAGCCTCAATGCCCCTAGCGCTCACGATGAAACCTAAAAACTTGCCGGATTCCACTCCAAATGAACATTTCAAAGGATTGAGCTTCATTCCGTATTTTCGGAGGACTGCAAACATGTTTGCTAAGTGTTCTATGTGATCCACTGCTTTCTTAGACTTTACTAACATGTCATCGACGTAGACTTCCATAGTCTTGCCCAATTGCGGTTTGAACATAGCATTAACAAGTCTTTGGTATGTTGCCCCTGCATTCTTCAACACGAAGGGCAAACTCTGTAGCAGTGAAGACCAATGTCAGTGATAAACCTTGTGTCCTCCTGATCTGGCTCATGCATCATGATCTGGTTGTATCCGGAGTAAGCATCCATGAAAGATAACAATTCGTGTCCCGCTGCTCCGTCTACCAGTTTATCGATTCTGGGTAATGGGAAGCAGTCTTTGGGGCAGGCCTTGTTTAGATCTGAAAAATCGATGCATACTCTCCATTTTCCATTGGCTTTCTTAACCAGCACTGGATTTGAAACCCAATTCGGATAGGTAGATTCTTTAATAAAATTATTCTCCATGAGCCGATCAACTTCTTCTTTTAATGCTGCTGACCTTTCTGGACCTTGAGTTCTCCTTTTCTGCTTCACAGGTGTAAATTTTGGATCAATATTTAGAGCGTGTACTGCAACTTCTGGGGATATTCCGCACATATCGGCATGAGTCCAAGCAAAAACATCCAAATTTGCCTTTAAAAAAGATATTAAGATATTCTGAATTGACACATTAAGTTGTGAACCCACATTCAACACCTTGTTTGGGTCCTTTGGGTCAACAGGTATTGGTATTGTCGTTTCCACTGGTACCACTCTATTCTCCCATGCACTGACTTTTCTAGGATCCATTTCTTTCCTCGCTCCGCTGTGCTCACCAGTGCAGGGTCCGCCCTGTAATTGCTACAAGGCTGGTTCTTTGATGCGGACTGGCGCTGCCGCATTCTTTCCCATTTCTCTTTTTCTGATTTCTCGTAGCTCTGTTAGATAACATTCCCGCCCCGCATTTTGATCTCCTTTTATAACTCCCACTCCATTATCTGTGGGAAATTTAATGGTGAGGCACCATGGGGCCAGGAAAACTTTGAATGCTGCGAGAGTTGGACGGCCGGGGAAAGCATTATAAGCAGAAAATTCGTTGACAATCACAAAAGTTTGCTTGCGGACCACTTTTCTCTCTCCTTCTCCAAGTTTCACAAACAAATCAATGGTTCCTACCGGCTGTTTTGGCTCCCCAGTGAAGCCAGCGATTTTCTGCGATGAGGCTTGCACATCAGCCATAGGGATCTTCATTTGGTCGAATGTTTTCTTGAAGAGGATATTACAGGATGCGCCATAATCAATGAGAACTCTTCTGACAATAGCTGGCCCGATACCAGCCGAGATGACTAAGGGATCCAAGGTAGGAGCTTCAATACCTGCGGAATCCCTAGCTCTGAACACAATATCATCATTGAAAGTTCTCTGTTGCTTCAAGGGCATAGCACCTTCCAAAACGAATACATCTTCCTCGGTCGGTACATACTTCAAAGCTCGGGTATACCTTTCCATCTCACCCCAGCTTCTGCCTGCTGGGTGAGGTCCTCCTGTAATGACATTGATAATGGGCCTTCCAGATTCATGCCCTGCAGCCTTCTCACCTGTCCTAGGCTGATGAGCAGGAGCTTGTTGCCCCTGACTAGACGAAGCAGGATTGTTGCTATTCTTTTTTACAAATTGCTGCAGCTTGTTTTCCCTTAGCAACTCTTCAATCAGATTTTTCAACTGGCGGCATTCGTCGGTCTCATGACCGGGTTGATTATGGAAGCGACAGAACTTGCCACTCTGTATAGCCTTTTTCCCGGTTCTCAGAGGAAGAGGTTTAGGAAAATCGACAGAATCTTTAGTGGCGAGGTAGATACGCTCCGGCGTATCTGATAAGGGAGTATACTCTGATGGCTTGAAGGATCGAGGCTTCTTCAGATTACTCTGTTTCTTCCCATTGTTATTTTCCCTTTTTTGCCCTATAGATTCATTCTTGCGTGGAGCAACAGTGTTATATTCAGCTTTTTCCAACACTGCCTTTACCGGTACAGGACGGCTTTCCAGGCGCATGAACTCATCTGCTTTCTTGTAGAATTTTTCAAGGGAATTTGGTTCCTTCATGTTTAGCCATTTTCCAAATTCGCTCGACTTGTCGATGGCCCTCATCAGATAGGTCAAGATCATCCGTGGTTCTGCATTGTCTACCTCGGCCAGCGCTATATTAAAGCGATTCAAGAAAGATCTGATAGTTTCACCTGGATTCTGCTCTAAACTTGACAACGACATAATATCTTTGGCTTTTGAAGCATATAGTCCGAACTGCTCCTTGAATTTCCGGGTCAAGTCCGAAAACTGATTAATAGATCGGACTGGTAGCTTGGTGAACCACAGTAGAGCCACGCCTTCTAGATATACAGGAAAATATCGGCACTTTATCTCATCAGAGGCTCTGGCACCTGTCATGTGCCAATCATAGTTGTATAAGAATTCGTTAGGATCACTTGTCCCCTTGTAAGCTGGAATGGTTGGAGAGACAAACTTCCTTGGGAATTCAGCCTTTAAGATTTTCTCAGTTAATGGAGTTTTACTTGGGGCGAAACCCCATTCTTTCTCGTCTTCAACCCTCTGCATACTCTCTTTCATGATTTGTCGGACCATTCTAGAAAGATACTCCTCATCATGTCGAGTTCTAGATCCACCAACCTCAGAAAGTGTTTGTTCAAAGGGGCTAGCAGCCCTTTCAGGAGCATTCCTTTCTTCAGCACCATGAATGTTGCCAGCAAAGTTCCTTTCATTACTTGCCGGTTGACGGTTTGCCCCAAGCAAATCGTTCAACCTATTCAGAATTAGGGCATTTTGGGCATTCTGAGCCTCGAATTGTGCATTTTGGGCATTTATCTGCTGGTTCAGCCCTAAGATTGCAGCATCCAGCTCTGCCTTTGTAACTCCGACAGCTGGAGTGGCTTGATTCGATACATGGGAAGCGGAGGTTCCCTCTTGAGCATTTCCAAATCTGACAGATCTACTTTTCCTTCCAGGAGCCATAATTTCGGATAGACTTCTGGTTTTCAAGGAAATTCTCTCTACTAATCTCTGTGAAGCAATGATGATAATTCACCTGAGTTCAGTTCTCAGTGAAAGCACCAAAAATGTTAACGCTGAAATGGAACGCTAACACCCCGGTGTATGAAGTGAGATTGTGAAAGCACCACCCGATAGCTCGGGAACAGATTATAAGCAGGTAATAGCGAAAAAGCAGTAAACAACAGCAATTTTATAGTGGTTCGGCTTAAGAGAGAGCCTACGTCCACTTTGAATATCTTTATTGACGATTTGATTACAAGTCGATGCAATTACACTTTGATTACAACACACTTCGAGTTACAAGTGACTTAGAACAAGTAGCCTAAACTTCAATATCGATCCAAATCTTTGAACTCATGTTGGACATGTATGATTTCTTCGTGAAGTTCCTTGAAAGTGTTGAAGTAGTTCAGAATGCAGCAGAGTAACGGCGCTTGAAATGAATGAGCCAAAAGTCCCTTGACTGTTGGAGGTGGCCATGTATTTATAGGAGTTTTCAGCCCTGAGTCGTGAGTCGTGTTCGACTCATGCTTGGCTCGTGGCCGAGTCAAATTAGGTCGTGGCCGACTCACTGAGCCAACCCTTCATTTCTCCATGGCTTATTTCCTCTGCTGGATTTTATGCTAAGTTCTGAGTCGTTTACGAGTCAAGCCTTATTGGCATCGACACTGTGGCAACGGACTACGAATCAATGGCTTTAAGTCGTGGACGAGTCATTCTGAGTCATGAGTCGTTAAGTCATTAACGACTTATCAAGTAGCGGCATATAGGTGAAGCGGCACAAGGGTCCACCTTCTTATGTCAATACTTCCACTGAGTCGTCTCATATGATAAGTCACTAACTTATTGAGTCGTAGATCCACTGAGTCGTCCTGCCTTGTGAACCGTTAACCCCTTGAGGCGTCCTATCCCTCTAAGTAGATGAGTCGGTCTGTCTCATGAACCGTTAATCCCTATGAGTCGTTCCATTCCTTTAAGTCGCCGCGAACCTTAACTCGTTAGCTAATTAATTCGTAACCAGTTGAGTCGGCCTGAATCTTAACTCGTTAAAGAAAAACGGGGTTAACATCGTGCATCATACTTGACTTAGGTCGTTGGTAGGTCAAAGATGATAGCTAAAAGAAAATTGGTCAAGGGGGCTGTTGCGGGCCCATCCCTCAAGAAGGCCAAGATTGTTGAAGTTCTAGATTCTCCGCCACCAAAAGAGGGTAAGATTGTTGATATGGGAAAAACTTTGGAGAGTCCGATTGTTGAAGCTTCTCTTAATCAATCCAAGACGACCCCCTCAAATTAGGATCCCCTATCTCACATCATCATTCCCTACTATCCTCATGTCATTAAGCAGATACAAAAGGACTTGGGAACTTCAAATCCTACCCAAGGTTTGAACCCTTCTAGACCCATTTACAAGTGCCTTCAAGCGATTTTGAAAAAATAGTTTAATCTATCTTGATCTCTCCATCCAACACTTCTATTTATCTACCTTTTTCCATTCCCGACCCGGTGGGTCATTGTCAGTCTTCAATAAAGCAACAATTTCGGGTACATTTCAAATAATTTATCTTTCTTGTTGTTGTTTCTCTATAAATGCTAAATTGCGTCATACTTTTCCTTTTAAATTTCCAAAAGAAGGCTCTCGCTTTCAGAAAACATGTCAAAATCTTCTGTCGAGACCTCCAGGCTTCAAAAGGAAACCTTAACTTTGAAACGTTCGATCAATTCCTTGTCTACTACCAAAGATAATACTATGAAGGAACATGAAAGAACGAGATCCTCCCTCGCTTAGGAAGAGTCCACCATTTCTGAAGAGAGAAAATCAAAACAACTTCTAGTTAATGAAAATGTGGCCTTTTGAAAATGGCCTTAAAAGAAGCTGAAGATAAGGATGCTCAAATGGTTTCATGAAAAAGTTAGAGAAAAGGAAAAATTCCCTAAAATTGGTTGTCAATACAATCTCTAATGCTAACTAATGGGAGTCACAATTTCTGAATACTACCTTCGATGACATCATTATAAACTTTTATAAGGATGCCCTGATGCTTGCCTATGTTGACAATATTGAGAAATGCCCAGATTTGGGCTTTCCTTCACTCGACCCTGCTCTCGTCATTAGATTTATGGACAAAGTCAAAGAAATGGAGCTGGGAGATGAAGTCCCTGAAAGAGAGGAGATTGACGCCTATAAAATCTTATATTTTGAAGTACCTTCTATTGAAGTAAACTCGAATTATGATGAAGTGGTGACAAAGATGAAGCCATCGCTAAAGATGGCAGCAACGATGATGATGATGGAAACAAAAATGATGATGATAATATTGATGATAACGAGGATAGAGGCTAGGTTTTTGGTAGCGACTGAATGGTCATGTCAATGTTTATGAAAAAGATAGTGAAAAAGGTATCCGGATGAATTTGGATCTGATCCACATCCAGAGGCCTGTTGGAATTTACCATGAGTCAAATTGATTCCTTATGAGTTGCCTCCTGAAAAATTTAAATATTATAAGGACAAATACATTTTGTAGTTATTCAAAAAGTTAATTTTTATGAACCACATGAATACTTATAATTTTCTTATAATATCAATTTTTAAATTTCTTGTTCTAGCTTACTTTTATACCTATTTGCATTTTATTACACTATCATAGGATAACTGTTTCCCAGGAAGCCTTATTTCTAGAGATTATTTAAGCAAGTATGTCAAGCTAAAATAAGATTATCTAGAAAAGGCTTTACTTTTGAAATCTTCAAAATCGGCCAGATACTACTTTATTGGAGCCTTACAAAGACTTTACATTGAATATCCTCACCTTCATTTGGATTTTCTCGGCAAAGACAAAGAAAAACTTCCAGAGGAAATTCAAACATATCACACTAGATTAATATGTGGTCATAACAACCCTCCTGTCAAGGAATGGGATTATGAAAATATCATCTAGTTATTACCCTAGAAGAAATTAATGCCCCTTTTGATTCATCGGTTATATTTTAAGAATTCCTTGGGAAAATTCAAAAATGCAGTTTCTCAACTTTAAGTGTGAAACAATTGTACAATGAAATTGTACTTTTTGTTTCATTTCTACTTCATTTTTAATTTTTATTGTTATAATAAAAGAGATTCATTATTCGAGTCTTAACTTTGTTTTCTTTTTGGTTGTTTATATAGGAGTTACAGTTGCTTAAATGCCACTCTCCTTAGATTCAACAGCTCACTTTATCACTACTAGAAATATGTTGTTAGCAATATTGAAAAGAAGAAACTCCTTAATGATCCTTTGTCTACTCGTATTCAAGGCAACATTGAGGTGTTGGAATGGCATAGGAAATTTTTGCTTCAGAAGACTATTGTTAGGGATCTTAACAATCAGATACAAGTCTTGAGGTGGACACAAAGAACAAAGATGAAATTTATCAACATTATAGTGGAGGTTAATATATCGTTATGTAAACATATGATAATTAGCGAAAAGTAACTCTATAATTGAATATTGTTGTATGTTTTGAAACCCATCTTTGGTAATAATGAGAGAGAACTAAGAACTCAACTCCAATTATATTGATAGAATACAGAAATCCAATGATAGAAAACTAGAAATTCAATTTTGGATTTAATTATTGAAGTTTATAAATTCATCTTCTGGAGATATCTAACTGAAAGTCAATAACAATCATGTAACAGAAGTTTAGAAATCATTGACTGAAAGTTTGTAGTAGAAGTCTAGTGTCCCAGATTCAATCACTAATGAATGAAATTTAAAAGTTAAAAGATCCAAAATCCGGATTCGGGTATTAGTGGATGATAATCAAAAATCCATAATAATCTTCATAATTGAGATCTTAAGCCCAGTTTCGGGCATTAATGAGTAATGTTCAGTAATTAATATTAATACCCTAGAAACCCAGATTGGGGTAAGATGAAGACCATAGATTACTAGTAAAGATCCAAATCCTGATTCAGGTATTAACAAGTGAAGTCAAGAAATTATTAGTGAAAGAATTGAAACCAGTTTCAGGCTTTAATAAGTGAAGTTTAGAAATTCTTTTTCGATGATTAGTCGTAGGCTGTAGACTCTTTTCTAGGACTTCTATTCTGTACTGCTCCTTAAGCATTGACTCTTTTGACATGTGTTAACCCTTTAGACCTTGTATGTTGTTGCTATTTGATTTGTCGTTTCTTGAGCTTGGATGTCTTAGTCCATTATTTGATACGCTGCTTCTCAGGCATGGACATTTTGGTCAGCTGTTTGATATTCCACTTCTCGAGCTCGAGAATCTTAGTCCGTTGTTGTTTATGAGCTTGGTTAACTTATCCACAAGCAGGACCCAAGGATATACACAGCCTCCCTCTAGGAGGCGCCTTAACCTGGCCATAGCGTGGCATGATCAAGGGCTTGTTTGGTGTCTTGGCCAGACCATAACATGGAGGCACTAAGGGCTTACTCCGCCCTTCCTCTAGGAGGAGCCATGACCTGGCCATAGCATGGTATGATCAAAGTCTAGCTCGATGCTTTGGCTAGGCCATAACATGGTGGGACCAAGGGCTTGCTCGTCCTCCCTCCAAGAAGCACCTTGACCTGGCCATGGCATGGCGCGGTCTAGGGCTTGTCAATTCTTTAATCTGGCCATAGTATGGTGCGGATAAAGGCTTCCTCTAACCTCCCTCCATGTGGCGCTTTGATCTAGCCAACTCGGTGCGGTTAAAGGCTTTGGTCGTAGGTAATGCCCAAGTGCAAGGAGAATTTCACTCCCAATCATATAGATTTTTCTTACTAAAGTCGTTCTTTATCGATCCAATTAAGATCTTTTTACAAATCCATTGATTTTTCCTTGTTTAAAGATATTGATGACCGTTACTTCTAGAGCCTACACTGATTTGTCTCATGCCCATTCATTATGCAGTAGTGACAGTAGGATCCTCCCATATTCTGTGATGGCCAATAGTTGAGCTCTTCCTTAAGGAGTCTTGACTTGAAGTAGATAAACATTCTCAATTGATATTATCGAATTGCATTCCTTAGGGAGTCTTCACATGATGCTCGTCTTGTGAGGGTGGTTTCTAGATTTTTTTTATTGCTTGGTTCTGGAGCTTCACCTTGAACTCCGGCCTTCTTTTCAAAACCCTTTGAACTTGATATGTAGGCAATGTCCTACTTGTTGCTTGATGCCACTTATGTGCAAAGGCGTGTAATTAGCCATTATTCCCTCTTCAAAGATTGTGCCTTTGGTGTACAGTTGAATCATTTTCCTCATTTTTTCAAACAAGTTGGTACTTTTATTCCTTGTTCCTCCTAAGATAATGATTGGTGTAGGGATAGTGTGAAAAGGGTATAAACTTCATTTATTTGGATCATAGATTCGACTGTCATTTTCTTCGTAATCTATAAAGCTTCCAATCTCAATATTTGTTTTTCATGAAGTTTATAATCATTAACTATCCTATGGGAGAATCCAATTGGATGTGGGTCAGAGGATCCTTGTTCGGACGTTTTGATTTTGCTCAACATGATGACTTAAAGTTTAAAGTAGGTAAGCTTGGAAAAGGATTGGGTTAGAGGTAAGTGGAGTCTAAAGTTCGACAAGGTCGAAGGTACGATCTTTCCTCTAGCGCCAAAATGTAAACAAGAAAACTTGTCAACACCCCAAAGTTAAATTCAAAGTGTGGATGACTATTTTGAGGCATTCTTTCAAAAAGGTGAAATTAATTGTTAGCACTAAATTAGATTAAGATGGCTATAATCAATTCTATTCTCTCCAGTTTTCCTTTCGAATAGGTTATTGTAGTTTAAACTCCTTCTTATTTGACCCTTTGATTTTGACGAAACACAAAATCCTTCTTATATTGTCTTTCAAACAAGTTAACCTGGCTTAGTATCCTTTTGAAACTCCCCTTTTTGAATTAGACAAGTTGACCCTAAAGTTGGTTCTAATGAGTTAAGGATGTGAATCAAATGGATAGGTTCCGACTCCTTCGAAAGCTGACAATTCGACGACTTAAGGATACGAGCTATGGCTCCATATATATTAGTTGGAGTAAGGTTTTCGACCTACTCTAATGGTGACCCTTCGATCAAATTAAGATAAGTAGATTACAAACTGAATCTATTAAAAATGTCAAATCAACCAAATATCAAAAAATTCCATAATCTTGCTTTGGTTAAACTCAAATAGTACAAATTGATCGAATCCCCGATCTAACTTGAAAATTAAAGTTTACAGCATTAGGAAATATATGGATGAAGTGAATGAATTTAGATCCCCTAAACTATATGATTAGGGTCTTATTTATAGGTGCGGGTTGGCACCTTTCAAGTCAGTCCATTCGACTTGGCTGAAAAGCAGCTTTGGAGATGTTTCGTTGCTGTTTACATTTGGGTATCCTTCTACATTTCTTTTGATTGGACTTAAGCGCTTTCGACTTCATTGAAAGGGGTTAGTGCGCTTCTCTGCTTTGTATTGCTACATAAGTAAGAAAAGTTATGGGCTTTTGACACTTTCGATAGGTGGATCTTTAAAGCTTCAAAGGAGTCGAGACCTTGACAGTTTCAAAGTGAAAGGAAGCTCTCGATGACACACTTACTGATCGATGTGGAACCCCATCCTCTAGTGTAGGAGATTGCAACATTGAACCCTAGTAAGCTTTTCCTTCTTAATGTAAATGGTTTCAACCAGATCAAAAGGCTCATTTGTGCTTTCGATAGGGTTGCTTTTGCAAAACATCCTTATGTGGAATGGGAACAAGGGTGAAATCTTTTGTTTTGAATGGATTGGCACACATGTGAGTGGCTGTACATTTTTGACTCCAAAAGGTGTTTTTCAACTTACTTGAGGCATCTTCATACATGCATAAGTAATTGAAGTGAAAGTGTGCTTTTGACCCCTTCTAAACCTTGTACTACATATGGCTTTTGGCTATAATATCCCTTCGACTCCTTCAAAAGGATCTATTGATGCTATCATCTGTTGTACATCCGTCTCTTCTATTCATGTTGGTTTCAACAAGGTTGAAGTGAGAATTGTTGGTAATATATTCTAAATTACTATGCTAGAAATTTATTCCCCTTAATTATGAATCCTAATAAGTGAGAATTCCCTTTAAAATATTGTATTCTTTCTTTTTGATTTCGATTCTTTCTTTTTAATTTTCATTTCCATTGTAACTGCGGTGTTTGTCCATAGTTTGGGCAAACAATATAAAAGAAAATAAACACTAAATATAACTTTTGTTACGAATAAGACCAATTTCATAGTTAATGGTATAACATATTTACATCATTTCCCTTAGCCATACCATGAAATCTCTCAATCTCCCACTTCCACTTAAGGCCAATTATGGACCTTTATTCCCATTCCTTTGATTTTTTTACTTGGAGTTTATCAAGCTAGTCCCTCAATGAATGGGTCTACTTTATTGTCAAAACTATCTAATCTATCCACAAACACGTTTCGATTGCTGATAAACAAGATTATCATATGGAACTTCGAGAGTATGTTTCTTGACTTCTTATGCGCCCAGGTTCTCTCATGGGACCGTTACCATATGGAAATGTTTTGGGGTTCTCAATATATGGAATTGCCTCCAACCGAGTTATAAATTATTACGTATATACGCTGCTTTTATTGTTGTGATATTCAAGGTGACATCCCTAATCCTTTTATTGAATTAACCATGATAAATTGTTTGGAACATTTCTAAATTAAAGCTCCTTAACCAAGGTTGAAACATGACTTTTGTATCGACATAGTATATTTGATATCAGATTTGAAGACCTAGTCTGAACAACACTTTATTGGGAGTTTGTTTCTTCCATAAATAATTCTATACTATTTTGTAAATACTCGTTACTCTTAACTACCATTTAGCAATCTTAGTTCGAATTGGATATTCTCTCAATGCACCAAGTACACAAGCGAAATATGATATTGTAGATAACATTACATAAACGATAATTTATATTTCCAGTGCATAATAAAACCATATCATATGCTCTGTTTTAAACATTTTAATATGATCTCTACTCATATTATTGGGGATAATCCCAACATCATTTTATGCAGATTATAGATGAAGTCAATTTCAAATCCTATCAAGAACTAAGCAACCAAACTAAAACAAATTTTAATACGGGTGCATCATTAGCAATCGGTTGTATATTTTTCCTTTTAATATTCCGACATACAAATACACACTTCCTCATTTTAATGGAAAACCAAACTATTAGACTTGTCCATCAAAATACTGGCACAACTTTAATGCTTGTTAAACAGTATTACTTTATTAATTCATTCTTCAATCTACGCAAAACCCACATATTTCCTTATCGCTTCAAATGACTTCATGATATTTTGGTTGTTATGTGGAAACAATCTATTATAAATCATTGTTTAGTATTTCTGTTTCAACATTGTTGTACAAGAAGTCAAGTCAAACCAGAAGATAATTTTCGAGTGGAATCGAAAAGAACTTAAGTACGTTAACTGATGAGCGCGTGATGATAGTTTCAAATTAAATTTATGAGGTTAATCCCATCAATTTTTCCTACTATATTCCAATCGTATCAGTTTTCGTCTTGAGCATACTTTCAGCTGACGAATCATATTCCTTTTGATAATGTATTCTGAATCATCCTGAATTTAAAGCACCATGCCGTATGGATGAGTCTATTCTCTTCATGAATTACTGAAAACTGAGAAAATTGTTATTTCTAACAATTATTTCTCAACGCTGATGAGAAACTCATAGTTTCTCCTTGATATATGAGAATTCTTGCTAGAATTCTAAATGCGTTGTGTTCGTTTTAATCTTGGTTTAATTTATTTCATCCTATAGAAATCAATTTCTATGTCTGAGTGTTTGGCTCATATCTAAGACCATTATACTACAACTAATTTCTTAACAAAATTCTTTCATCGTGAAGGTGTTGTTTCTTGCAGTTGAATAGGCACTAGGAAACATCTTATTTTCGACATTTATACCTAAATAAAACAAATTTTGTTTATGAAACTTTGGTTATACATAAATTAGTCAACCATACACCTTAAACCTTTAAAGGATTGGGATTTCTTATCGGCTCATATCTTATGATATCATAAATTATGCTTTAGATTAAGTTAAATTTAGCATTTATACTTAAACTAATTTCTCCTTGTCAATACCTGATTATGTATCATAGGGAGGACCGACTTTGAGATTGAATCTTACTCATTCTAGGTACTTTTAGAACCCTTTTCCAATATACTTACCCATTTGATCGAATTGATTTATTTTATTTCCTTTCTATGTTATGTTTTCTACTTCTGTCTTATATTCCATGAACTTACCATAGCTGTAATACTTGTGTATTGATTACACATGTTCACTTTGTGATAATTCGTCAACAAATTTAACGAAGTAAGTGGACCTGTTTTGGCATCTTTTGACATTCGACTGCATACATCTATATGTATTGATTTGAAGTGTTCGTTAACTCTTTTGTCATGCCCACTAAATGACTGTTTTGAACTCAATTGATGGACATACAGTTCACCCATACCATATGATTCATAACCATACGATCAAAGAATTATTTCTAAAATATATGGCTTTGTCCATAATTTCAGAATATTTGAAAATAATAATTTTAGATACTTCTGTATTTTTTATATCTACTGCATCATCATTATTATGAAAATAAACACCTTTACTATAATACATTTATTTAATAATAGATATTCATACTAAAATAAAACTATATCCATTTGCACCCAATATTGACAATGGTTATTATTTCATAAATATTATGGTGTGCATACATATGAAAGTGATCATTCATAACTTGAGCATCCATTAACAAGTGTCAAATGATATAGTCCCACTGTTTCAATCATTACAATGCAATACATAAAATACGAAGCTTTATTTAATCACCGAAGATGGAAAATTTATTTCATTTACTATATCTACATTACAATTAATAGTTTTAGATCAAATATCTTCAACTAAAGGAAATAATTCTTACAAAAAATAATTTTCTATAAGAAAATCATACATGGAGTAGAACTCAAATTTTCATTCCACGTTAAGAATATACTAGTAATTTATACGTTTATCGCTGCCGACATCTCCTTATGAGGTATAGCCGACTATATACTCTCTCCATCCAAACTGTGCCTATGTTACATCCACTCTTTGATATTAGCTTTCTTTTCTACATTAACAAACCATTCAAAAAGAAACTATTATAATGAGGCTGACCGAACCCTTTAGGAAATTGTATTCAGACATCTTTAACTTTCTAAGGATATCGAATAGGTTTCATCTATGTAAACTGATCGAATTTAACATTTTAGTGATCAAACTCCTAGTTTGGTGTTTCATCCTTGGACCAGTATTATTTTTAACAAAATATGATTTTCATTATATTTAATAGTATTGCACACAGGATCTTGCCTTATGGTTTAATTGCTTATTTCAAATGAATTGTTGTCATCAGGATTTTCATGTATTACGATTATTATATAACATTGACATATGTTTGAATGTGGATCAAATATTCATATTCTTATATTGCTTTAGATTTCAAAATTTATAAAGTATAGTACACTTTCTCTGGTAAATAAACGCTTAAATGACCAAGGCATGAATGTTTTACTAGTTGTAAATTTGGATCTCGCATGTATCTTAAAGTGACAGTATGCCAAAAAACTTATTGGTAAGTATATTTGACACTTCAATGTCAGTCTTAGTTTGGTACATTTATATATTTAATTGCGTAATTTTTTTATCAATTGTATTATTTGATCAAATTTATTGAAGTAGATTATTTTAAGTAGATTTGGATAGTTTTGTATATATACTATTATCCGGCTTTTGGACCAAGCTACATCTTGACGAATCTGTACATCACAATGATGAGGAAATGAATCAAGAAGCTAAAGAGATGTTAATAATAATGAAAAAATGAAGTGGAAGAAGTTTAATGAAGATTTTCACAAAGTAAAATATGCATTACTGACATGATCACTCGTGTCGATACCAAGTTGTTTTGAGAAATGAGACCTACATTAAACAATTGATGAATTTGTACTTTGGAGAAAAAGAAAAAGATTCATATAGGACAAATCATGTCGGTATCGAAATGATTGTGAAGGTCAATTTTGTTAACTATGATCCAAAGCTGGAATATCTAAGTAATTATGATGAAAATTCAAAGAAGCACTTCAAAAATAAATGTTGGCGCCGACAAGATAATGTTAATGCAATGTTGTTTTGACTTACATGTTTTACTCATTCTTTATGCTTGAAGCATGAATATGACATTCTACCTATTCTTCCATGAGCTAGCTACTTTGAAGGGTGGATAAGACTATTGTTAATAAGAAATCTTGTCAACACCCCAAAGCAAGGTTAGTAGAGTGAGTGACCCCTCGAAGCCCCATTCGAGCGACTTGGAGTAATCTAAGGTCGTAACTTAATAGGAATCAAAGATATTTAACGAAGTTGAAAGGGTCCTACTCCTTCAAAGGGAACCCTCTTGAAAGGCATTGATGTGCGTATCCCATAAAAGATATCATATACAAGCGGTTAATTAGACTTCATGTATCCGAATGTACCATTTATTTACTTTATTGATAGTTGGTATGAATATAAAGGCTTTGGTATTACAATGAAGATAACCATCAATTTGATTTAGAAACTAGGTTTTGCAAACTCAAGAAAAGTATAAGTGAGGAAGCAACTAAATCGAATCCTCCAAAAAAACACCCTTAGATTCTTATTAATAGGCGCATGCGGGACTCTTTCACATCAGTCCTTTCGACTGAGTCGAAAGAGTGCCTTCATGACCTTCTGCTGTTATTGATTCTAGAGCGCCTCTCTAGTATTGCTTTTAAATAAGAGCTGGATGCCTTCGACTCCTTCAGAAGGTATACGAGCGACTATAATGTTGTTGTAGATGTGTTGGGTAAGCAGAAAAGGATGTTCAATTGTGTGCGGAAGGTGCATATTCAATGCTTGTGAAAGGTGTTGATGCTTTCTTTAATCAATCTTTCAAAAACTTGAATCTTCCTTCTGCCATTGGGTATCGAATCGGCTTCCACACCACTTATTTGTATCTTTGGAGGCCTTTGTCATAATCTAAAATATATTTTTTGGTTTCAAAGGGTCGTAGCATAGTTGAAGGATTCCTGGACCTCTTCATTGTTAATAAGACCTGGTGCAAATATAGTCGGTTGTTACTTGAACAGGTGAGAAAGAATGATTATGAAAGGTTGCTTATAATGGATGAGGCTTCTTCATGACGGATAATTATTGCATAAGGTGGCTTTCGAAACCAATCTCCTTGATTAATGCAGAATCCCTCTTCAATGCATGCAAAACCTCTATCATGCTCTTACAAATCTTCTACTAACACTTGTGGAACAAACTATTGTGGAAAAGATCAACTATTTTGAAAGGCCTTGCTATCATTATTGTTCATGATGCTTTTATTCATAATCTTTTGGACTTCGACGGAGATGAAATGATTTTTGATGGTAACATTTGCCCCCATAGTGAAGAGATGCACTTGACTTTTCAAGTCAACTGCTTCAACACCCAATATTATTTCGGCATACTGCTCTTTCGCCTTTTGGTATTCCTAAGAGAATCATGGTCATTTATTCAGATCTGATCGAATGGTTTTCCTTGCAACCATCTTTCTTATAAATTGCATTCCTTCTTCCTTCAATCCAAATTCCAGAGGAAGAATCAAATCTATTAGCATTTCACTAAATTCACAATTTTAAGAAACGAAAATTCAAATTTAAGGTGAGTGTACATTTTTCATATTAGAAATCGGTTTTTTTACGTTCAATTTTGATTTTAAATTTCTAGGGTTTAAGTCCAAGTTACTGTTATGAATTTTGAAAATGATTCAAACTTGTTGACTGTGTTAGATGATTCTAGACTCAATCTTTATGCTGATTTTGACAACTCGATGACTCCAATTCGGGTTTGAACATGAATTCGCCTAATATGGGGTTATTTGCTGCTGTTAGACGCCAATTCAAACTAGAAATCCACTATGCTCAATTCTACTCTATCTTGAAGGATATCACCGTTGAAATCATTGATTAACCTTTCTGCTTGGTAGAAACCCCAAAATTGAGCCAAGCACCCTATTTGCATTGTCTTAATTTAGCGACACTGTTATACCTTTTTGACTTATTCGAAACCAAATAGACAATAGGAATATAGCTATTATAATTTTTCGAACAAAAACACCGTCGAAACGTCTTAATACCCTTCCGTTAGTGCCAAAGTCACTATGCTTCGAGTTTTTCGACTTAAAGGGAAGTATGAAATTTTGAAAATATATAATTTTAGATAGATATTATGTGGATAGCTGCACTTTTTATAAAATAAGGTAAAATTTGTGGGTTTCGACACCATCGAAGGGTAACCCCGAGTGAATGTATGCCATAAAATAGGGGATGTGAATAATGATTTCGACACTTTCAAAAGCTTAATGATTCAGACAGTTTTAATTAGCTTTAACCCTCTCGAAGGCATGTAATCAAGGGCTACGGAGGGTACTTGAGCCGTTGCAGTAGGCTTTCGACACCTTCGAAAGGTATTAATAGTTGAATAAATCATAATTTTAATGAAATTATATCACCTTCTAGGATCATGTATTAAAAGAACCTCTAAGAAATCTGACAAGGATATTGTCTTCGAATCAAAATTTTCTTTGAAAAGGTTGAGTCAGTTCTAAAGCACTTTCTTATGACTTCTCAAGATGAAGTAGATGCAATCCTCAATGATTTTGGAATTAATGGAGTTGAAGCTTTCCCTTCCGGCAATAACGACATAATTCAAAGTCCACCCAAGAGATACTTTACTTATACAACCGTTCATATTTTGCATAGGGGCTTCACCCCATTTCCAGAATTTTTGTTGAGATTTTTGAGTCATCTTTTCATTGCTCCTATCCAGTCATCAACCAATGTATACACATACCTCGTCTCTTTGGAGCTCATAGCCTTAGAATCGGGAATTCATTCTCTTTGGGACTAATACCCTCATAAAGTTGGTTTCAGAGAGAGAAAACAAGTTTGATGATTGGGAAACACGGATCTTCTATGTCAAATGTTTCCGAGCATTAGTGGAAACTTTTCTTCTTCTTGTATGTAGACCATTGTCGTTATTTCTATTAGCTTGTTTTCTTTTGCTAAATAATGTTTTCTTATTAGACCTTACTCCTAAGGACTTGACGAAGAAGGCAAGAGAATTGTAAAGTTGTTGACTGCTGCTTCAAGCTAAATTGGGAATAAACACAAACAAAATTTCTTCGAATTATTCCCACTTCAAATTTAAACATCATCTATTTCCAAATGAAGATTTTGATATAAAAATAAAAAAGGAAGTTTATATAATAATCTCATCAGAACATTCTGTTTTTTATAATCTCAAATTTTGCTTATCAAAGCAATATAAAAAGTCAAAATTTAATAATTTTATATCATTATATAACGGGTTTTTTTATGCACGTGCATTACACATGCTAAAAGATATTGTATATAATAATTAGGGTTATCCCAAATACATGTAATGCCCTGTCCAACATTTATTTAAAGTTTTTGTTGCCCTCTCATTAAGTAAACAAAAATATATTTTTACGTTTAAAACAAAACAAAAATTTCATTACAAAATTTTACGTCGATTACAAAAATATTTTTCGACTAAATCATTTAGATTACATGACAAAAAAAAATCTAAATGTCAACTTGATAAACCAACATATCAATAGGTATCAACGAAAGCAACTCCTTGCTTTTTTAAAAGCAGACTCAATTATTACCTCTTCATAGTTAAGGATACGCAAGTACTCATTTTTAAAAGAAATGGTATCTAGTTTACTTAATCTCTCTTGCAACATAGTTGTCCAAAGTTTTGTTTTTATCAATTTTAATTTTGAAAATCTTTCCGTTGACGCCACCGTAACTTGAATAGCCAATTAAATTTGGTAAATAATTGAGAAATCTGTCTACATCCTGATAAGAGCTCACACTGTATGAAACAATGGGAATTTCGACAGTTGAAAACCGTCGATGACCAACGAAAATCATTGGAAACTGATAGAAATAGCCATCAATATATTGGTTATCGAAAATCTTCGAAAACCGATTGGTCCTCTAGCTTAACAATTAATAGCCATCAATAGCCGTCGAAAATCATTGGAAACTAACAGAAATAGCCATCAATAGACATCAATATATTGGTCCTCTAGCTCAGCAATCTTAGCTCTCAACTCTTCAATCTCCTTGTTGCCATGAGCTTTTTATAGCTTCTTTGCCTGCGTCTAGCATGTAACATTGTTTAACAAAGTGTATGAATTACATATAGTATGATTGATAAAATCAAAGTATTGTACGTTATTCATAAATATATTATGCATAAATATTTTCTCTTGGTTTCCAAAACCAAAGCTCCTAGTTCATGTTGGTGGATCCATGATAGCGTCAAGATCTGGTCCTCCTCATCGGTGGTCATCTTTTCCTATCATGTTCCCTCAAATTGTTTCTCTCATTCTCGCATGAATTTATCCTCGATTCAAAATAGAATTGCAATTAAAGTTTATAATACACAATTTTAATTATTTATAAATTATTATTTAAAGTGATTATTAATGATTTATAATTTAAAATATGCATATCATGGCCTCTTTTGATTTCATGCTATGCCATGTGTAAGTTATTGCACCATCTTCATTGACATGCTTGATGGCATGAGTATGAGTAAACACGAACACGTAGAAGACGGGACGACCATGCTCTCTTTTTTGAAATAATTATTACATATTATTATTTTATATATAAAATTATACAATTTAATAATAATAATTACATAGTTCTTGATGATAATGCTGCCATGACTTTGAACCTCCACTATGTGTGATAAGATTTTTATTTCTATTTGCAGAACTCCTCTCTAACTCTGCTCGTAAATTTGAAATGAACACTATATTTCACATTTGTAAATTGATGCAATTATACAAGTTCTACTAAATTTCTAATAAGTCTACAAGATTAGTAAACTTACTGTGACGACCCGCCTTCATTCCACAGAAAGACGTATCATTAATAAGAAAGAAATAGGTAGAAAAAGAATAGATAGAAGACAGAATGAAACAGTCATCGGAATCTCAAAGCAGAAATGGAAAAAAATATAATATATCACATAACTATTACAGAGTCTTTACATTAGAGTTACACAGATTACACAACATCTTCACATTAGACAGTTATAAAGACCTGTCTAATCCATTACATTTCAAAATACAACAGTCAAAAGACACCACACAGCGGAATAGATAGATATATAGCTACGCCAAGACTCCTGCTCTAAGTTATCCAAAATTCGTCATGCCAAACTTGATCACTTGGCTACTCATAAAAATTTGAGGACCCAAGAGTTTAAGAAAAATAGAATAAACTCCGGGTCAGACATGGGTCTGGTGTGAGTAAACGGTTTAGTTGTTTAACTTGAAAAACCTTTGAAAGAAAAAGGTATCTCGTAAGACTCTCCGCAAATAAACACGGATAAGTTTTCCCTTACGATACCCAAAACATTTGATTGGAAATCCGGTTAAATTATAATAGTGTCTAGGGTTTTCAAATAAATATTCACATAGCTGAAATTTTTACATTATTAATTCCAACATACTAGCCAAAAAGTGGGTTATACAATCAAGTTCGAGATTACTTATTGGAGATTGGACTCCATACAATGGCAGGGCTACTGGGGTACCGCCTGTCACAGTACGTGGACTAGATCACCGCACCGAGGATCCCTCCCGATCCCCTACAACACAAAGCTGAAGCTACACCTTACTGGATAGTCCGAATAAAACAGCCCCGCGGTTGTGGCCAAACAACTGCCACATAGCCGAATAAAAAGGGACCTCTAGACGGTGAAAATCTTATCTTACCTGGGTGCTACTCACTTAACCTTGCGTGCACCTCCCCTGTTTTAGCCATTCTCGGTTGTTGAGGCTTGAGGCTGCGATTACCTTTTAAGAACACATCTTGGAATTCTCATCGTCCTCCATTGACGATGGTCTGATATCATTCATCCATACAAGTTCGTTCCGGGTTCAAACGAAACCAAAGGCATTATCTCATTACACTCATTTTGGAATCACCCTCAGAGGAAACGAAAATAACCCTTGCACTCTGAACTTCATCTCGATCTTCACATGATATTTCACGACCTATCGTTTAACTTGGATCGATGTGGTTTTCAGATAATCAAATCTGATATCCGATCCCGGTCTCATCGAAATCCAAACACCGTCTTAAAGGTCAAGTTATTTAAGTTTAAACTATTTAATTCAATTTAAAACATTGAATTCACACAACATTCATCACAGATAAATAACACACATTTATCACATCCATATCCAAAGCACATCACAAAATAAAAAATAGATTATCATACTATAGATATATATTAATCCAAATATTCTACACAATCAATCATCCACAAGAAAGATTTATTAATCCATATTATAATCAATTTAATTAACTTAAATTAAATTAATTACTTAAGAATTAATTTCCTAATCTTACATAATTAATTACAACCATTTGAATTAATTAATCATAATTTAATTACCTTATAAATCAACTAATTAATCTTTAATTACTGATTAATTATACTTAATTATTAATTAATAAAACTTAATTATTAATTAATAAAACTTAGTTACAAATTAATTTATCCTTAATTACCAATTGATTAGTCCTTAATTACCAATTGATTAATCTCTAATTACTTAATTAATTAATGCTTAATTATAATTAATTAATCTTTAATTACTTAATTAAATTAATTAATCTTAATTACTTAATTAATTCTTAATTATTATTTAATTAATCTCTAATTAACTAACTTAACCCTTAATTATTAATTAATTAATCCTTAATCATTATTTAATTAAATTTATTAATTACTCTTGATTACTTTATTAACTTAATTGATCTTAAATCATTAAAACCTTAATTAACCTTTAAGATAAATCATTTATCTTATTAATTACTTAATTATCATTATCATATAAATTTTAAACATTTTATCATTGATTCACACTTAATTACATTTCTAAATTATGTTTTCAAATAACTTAAAAAGAATTTTGAGTTAACAATTCAAGTTAAAAAAATTATATAACTTCCTTAAATCAATTTACTTAAAAACATTTATTACGTAAGGAATTGGATTTAAGAAATAGATTTAAACTAGATTTATTTTAAGAAGGGAATTGGATTTAAGAAATAGATTTAAACTAGATTTATTTTAAGCAGGGAATTGGATTTAAGAAATAGATTTAAACTAGATTTATTTTAAATTTAAAAACTTGCTTATTTTAAATTTTAAAACTACTCGGTTTTTACTTCGAGTTCGACCCGTCTCCTCTCCGAGCCCTGCCCCGGGTTTCTCTTCTTTCTTTTTTTACTTAAATTTAGTTTTAACTTTAAAACCTGAAACATGATAAACTCCCACGTTCCTACTCGAGTCCATACTCGAGTCATCTCCTTCATTTCCCCGAGCGTCCTACGAGTCAACTTCCATTCCCACAGAAACACAACTCGCCGTGCACATGCACCGACGATCAACGTCACATTGACCATCGCCGACACCTACAACTCAACGACGTTCATCCCTACTAACGATCCTGGCCACTAATTCTCTATCACAAGCTCAAGATCGAAATCGAGGTACTCAGGTCAAACCTGGAAACTAACCCCTAGCCTGAATCTTCCTCAAACTACCGATGCCAACCACTGGAACTCCTAAGACTCCATCCACATACTCTTTGGCCATCCACGCAGCCCTTCCTCCTGGTCCTACGCAACTCGATTCACCAGGGACGCCACAGCAATCCAAAACCAAACTTCGACCAAACTTAGGGCTTAAACCCTTCTCCGATCAATTACTGACGCCATGGTGGACAATCAACCCTCTTGACATTTTTCCCGAGCTCGCCGAACTTCCTCCTACCTCCAGTCGAAACCACGACCACCCCGAGACCTCCGGCCACCATAAATTACTCAAAGTCCACTTTTTGGTCAGCATCGAAATGCTCACTTAATACAAAACTATAAATTGTGTTTTCACTTTTAAAAATCATGATATTAGATGGTGACTCAGGTTATATAAGAAAGTCGAAGAATTTAGATGTTTGGATTTTAACATATTTCTAAAGTTCTTACAGTCATTTCTAATTCCAAATGATATTCAAACTTTCATGCTTAAATATATTTTTAAAACCTAGATTATGTTCAAACAAACAAATCTTGTTTGAAAACCAGATCCTAACAGAGAACAGATAAAGAGATTTTGAATTTTGATCTAAATTTTAAAACTCTATAACATGAAACAGAGATATACACAGTACACAGACATGCACACTTCAAACACATACATATATGCAGAGATTACACTTATATATAGACATGTAAGGCATAATTCATTTTAGCAAATCACGTGGAATAGATTTCCATTTACTTAAGCCTTTTAATAAAAATGTTTACTCACTTGTTAATGATGAGCAGAGAAGTTTGAAACTGGGATTTGAAAATGATTTTGAGCTTTTGATCGGGAACTTGATACTGGAAAACTTATTTTACTAAGACGATTTAATTTGATGAAGTGAAACTGGAAATCTTGATGTTGAAATGATCTAGCTTTGAAAATGGAGATGATCAAGGCTTTTGATTTTAGGTTGAATATAGTTGATTGCTTGATAATCTTTGTCTAATATTTAAGGTTTGAATAGTAACAGGCTTTTTATCTTGAATTATCTTCTGGTTTGAGAAATGTTTTATAGGGTTTTGAGTTTCTCTTTGCTTTTGAAAATGAGAATGGGAAAAAGAAATGGAAGAGAAGAGATGGGTGTTTATGTAAACTTAATTTATGGTTTTTAAAAATTAAAGAAAATAAAATAAAATAGTGACACTTGTTAACATTTGTCATTTGGATATGTTAATCATCTTACACTTATTATTAACATGATTTCATTAATTTACACTTGTTAATGTGCATGTGTTTATTAATTTTAAATGGTTTATAAAAGTTTTATATTAAATTTCTATTATTTTGAGAAAAATATGTGATCCACTATTAATAGAGAAGAGCACACATGTGAATATGTATATATGTATATATATATATCTCTTATATATAAAGCGAACACATGTGAGTGAAGCCTTTTTTGGAGTGACGGAAATGCCCTTTGTTCAACGACAACCCAGCAAAACTGTTGCACGTACTTACTGGATGCCGTGGTAACCTCCCATGTTGGCTAATAACTGCAAACCCACTTATCATCGTTCTTCCTCCATAATCTTACCCCTGCCTCTCTCCTTCTCTCTCTCGGCGAATGAAGCCAACAAAAATAAATTTAATTTTCTTTCCTCAAACTTACAACACCGTATGATTTCAGATCCTAATCGAAGTAAAGTTGGATTCAATTCATTTTTTCATGGATTTGTCTTCAAAAAGGTATATTGTGACCCAATTCTATCACTTTGCTCTTACATATTTGGATATATTTTGTTTCTGTTTTTGTCTTTCAAATACGGGGTTCAATCTTTCAATCCTTATTATGATTTGATTTTGTTGTTTTATTCTCTTATCAAAGATTCTGAACAAATTGCAAAAGCATCGCTTGGTCAATCATCACGATGCAAGTCATGTTACTTTACTCAAATTAAAGATCTCCGCTTCAGGTTTGTTCAAATTTTGTTATGTTTTCTTTCCACTTTGAATTCTCCCTTTTTAGTTCGGACTATCTCTACTCATCAATTACTTTTTTCTTGCCTGATTTTTTTAAGGTTTGACCGCGTTCGATTATTTGAATTTATTGCGTTGATTTCAAATTTTATTTTATCGATTGCTAAGTTTGATTACGAAAGATGAGCCGATTTCATTGTTTACATAATTTCATAACTTACCATAAATTTATTATATAAACTACAAGCAACTTAAAAATGATTTTGTCTTAATATATGTTACAATTCCACTCGAATTTCTTTAGCAGTCTTTAGGGATTTGATATGCATGTTGTTATTTTGTTGTCCATCACATACTACTAATTCCTGATGGTAAACATTGTTGTATCCAAATCTACGGTCATTAATTTTCATAACTTATACAACAATTGTTATTGCCCTGAATATGTTTGCTAATATGTCTAAGAGGTGAGTGCATCCTGTATGATGACAATGTACTGTAACATGCATGAAAAATAATTTAACATGTACTAAATTGACAAAATACTGAAATTCAAAGCAAACATGATGTGTAATATAATGTAAATAGAATTTGTTGCAAATTTTAGCTTAGTTCGCCATTTTAGTGAAAAAAATTGAACATGAAATGGTCAGTTTTTAAACCAAAGAAAAACACACACACACATACACTTTTTCAAACTTCTGCAACTACCACGTCATTCGTTCTATGGAGAAATCTATCAAAAAAGATTCATTTGACTTTTTAACATTTACACGTTTCCAGTCGGTTTCTACCCTCACGTTCTCACCCAATTACAATCCTCCTCCGACCTATTTGTTCTACCTTTCGCCTTCCAATTAAAAAAATTACATCCAAAATTAAAGCAATGATTGGTTTGAAGTCCACTCAGATCTGAAATCCAAGTATCGTTTATTTTTAAAGTACTTTCTCTACGTTGATTAACTGATTGCAAACAGAGGGTTTGTGAAAGATTTTCTACGATACTTTTTATTTAATTTTAATTTACAAACAATTTTAGTTAAATGCATAATAAAAGCCTCTACTTTTCACTGGCATCAAAAGTGCTCTATGTTCCGTTATTTGTTAATTCATTTTGATTCATTCAGTCCCTAATTTGCTTCTGAAAAGGTCATTATTTCATTTTTATAGGATATTCATCTCATGACCATTGGTTTTTTTTACTGTACCTCCAACAATCCATTAGTGGAGGGGGAATTACACATCCAAGAATTTCAGAATTGATGATAATTTTGATCCATACAATGCAGGCAGTTGTAAGCTTACCATCAAATATTATGTATATAACTTTAATAATTGTTGTGTTGCTTACTAAGCTTTTTTTATCTAAAACAACAGTCATAAATATAGTTTAGTTGGAATAAACGTTGATGAAAGCTTTTTAATAGTTAGCTAATCAAAACCCAAATTTCTTCAGTATTCTTTCATTCTTTTGAAAAGCAAGCCTAAATAAGTAGGATACTTAGAGTAATTAAACAATTAAAATTGGCATTGTAGTTGAGGAGTTTAGTTAAATTGTTAGAATTAGTTTGATGTATGGTACTGCTATTACATATTCTTCTTCATTATTTCTAGACTGCCATTTCTTTTACTCTTCGCACCTGAATGGATGTGGAAGCATTATCATCAAAAAATTAACAATGATAAAAAAAGAGAAGGAGCATACAAGCAATTAGAATATCTCAAATTAGCCAAAGGTAAACAATTTAGTTACTACGTTTTTTTTGGATTGTATACATATCCGATTATGTTTCATCTATATTTTGAAATATATGACTTATTCATGTCTTTTGATGACAATCATGTAAGATATATTACCTTCTCAAAGAAGATCCATAAAATTCATGTTCTACAAAGAATCAATGGCTGATGTCATAACATCCACTTTGAGAGTATTCCCATGGTTACATTTATATTTTATTTATCTATGCAGGTAAAGGAATTGCCTACATATTCCAAGCAAGGAGCTGTGAAATAAACTTATAAAATGGTACACTCTCAGGTCAGATCAATGTTCTTACGAGTTACTAACAATGCTTCTATATACTACATTTCGACAATCACTCATCAAGGTATTTTCATTTGAAGTATGGAGTTTTGTAGAAGGAAAATGAATTTAAGAGTTAGACTAGCCAGATGCAAATTAGTTGAGGGAAAATACATTAGTTTGTCATAGTATCGCATGAGATAATATTTTGCACTAAAACAATCTTGCGTGCCAGCAATAATATAGTTTTCTAAGTTTCAAGTAGATTGTAGTGGTGTTGTATGCGTTGTAACTTTATCTTATAGGTAAATGACTTGATTTTCAGCTATTAACATATTTTCTTACACACTTGGTGCCTCCTACTTTCCTCAACTATCGAGGAAGCCCCTACAAACGAAATAGTGGATGACATTAACAACAAAGTTATAGGACTATTTCCAGGGCGTGAGCGCATTTACTACTCCTTCGACAAAGTCGAAGAAGATACACATAATCTATACCAATATGAATTCTTAAACTCACTTGCTCCGGGAGGTCTACCCCCACATAAATTAAGACTAAAAGTAGGTGCACCAATCATGTGGCTTAGAAATATTGATCCACGAATTGGATTATGTAATGGCACCAGATTACTATGTCGTGTCTTTCACAGAAATGTCATAGATGCAGAAATAACTGTTGGACATTTTCGTGGTACAAGAGTATTTATTCCACGTATACCACTAAAGCCTTCTGAGAATACTAACATGCCTTTCAACCTAATACGTAAACAATTTCCAATTAAATTAGCTTTTTCCTTGACGATTAATAAATCACAAGGACAAACCATCCCTCGGGTTGGTATTTATCTTCCCGAACATGTTTTCAGTCATGGTCAGCTATATGTTGCATTATCAAGAGGCGTTTCATGAAAAACAACAAAAGTTTTGGTGAAAAATGGAAAGATTCGAAATAGAAATGGCACACATATTAGAAATGTTGTGTATAAGGATGTGTTATTACAATGTACCCATGAACTTAATTAACAATACTTCATTTTTCCACTTCACATGCTGTCGTTTTACTATAATTATTACTATACAACATTGGGTACAAATATACGTTCCCCACCATTACCTTATTGCTCTACGTAAATCATTAACGGAATTTTTGTACCACCATGAATGAATAATATCTGCACTTATAGTCTTTTTCTCCATTTTATTGTTTTTCGGTCATATATTTAGCCATGGCTTATACAAAATACAAAACTAGGTTAACAAAAATTTCCTCATTTACTACTCCAACTCACTTTCGGTTCACATAAAAATTCCCTTAAAAAACGTTTTTAACTCCGCCATCAACTTACTACTGATGCCCGTTTCAAGCCCGGAACAAGGAGGAGAGAAAACGGTTATGACACCTACACTTACTACCTACAATTTACTATCAAATAGTTTCTAATCTACAACAACTCATTTTGTTTCCCTATCCCTACAAAATGCAGCAATATATATCTCTGATCACCTGCTATACGTAACGAAGAACCTATTCTATTTCCATTACAAATCAAATTAATTCTCTACATTTTGCATGAACATACGTTACTAATTGGTTACACCATTTGGATATGTATTACTTTTCTTTCTACCCACACAATGTCGGTCTGATATAACGCTTCTTCCCATGTTCGATACAAATTTTCTACGTCCACGTGCATCTGCTGTACATTCATTCTACATGTCAATATCCAAAATATTCAACATTAAGTCTCCGTCACACTCATTTTATCGCATTCAACAACTCTCATACACATTGTTTCTTAACACCAATTCCTTCTGCGCACGTGCATCGCACGTGCCAAACTACTCGTATATATATATATTTATATTTATATATATATATATATATTTATATATATATCACGGACATACTGCCGACATGCCTGGCAGGTAACAAAAACTAAATACATATATCAAATCTCAGGTACTCCTTAGATGAGTTCTGGCAAGGCCACCACCCATCACACCCTGATATCGAGCTCCAGCAAGGCCACCGACCGAAATTAAGGTGGTAGAAGTACCTAAAAAACTAAAGAAAAAATCAAAACTACTGGATGGCGTCACAAACTAATAAGGAAGCTCCAAACATCTAGATCAGAAAGGATGAATAAGCATCTACTCTGAAAAGGAACTGCTGAATAGATAAACCACTCTAAAGGCTTTGAACAAGAGGAAGAAGTGCCAAACAAAAGCATAGATCCTCCTGAAAAATGTACTCCGTAATAAAGATAGCAGTATCCTATATCTGAGGAGAAAACTGCTAGTAGTCCTGGGTGAAGAATCTCTGCACTGATGACCTGTCTACAATCTAATATCCTACAATCTAAAGACATGAGTATTTGCAAAATGAACCTGATATCCTATCGCCCATACCAGTATCTAAAAAATGACTAAGGAAAAAATTAGAATGATACATATATATATATGTCTATTTATATAATTAATATACATATATATGTATTTATAAGGTAGGAAAAAACCTAAATAAAATTATCTGGACAATAACAAAGGAATTAAATTACCTATATACTAATACCAAACTAAGACTAGTACAAAAATTGAGACTGGTCTATCTTATGAACCTTTAATCATAAGTAAGTTATGATTAAAAGTGAAATCATCATATAAATTTGAGAAAACATCAATAATACTATTATTAATGTTAAAAAGATTATTGTTGTGTTTTAAAAAGTTAATATTACGACTAACCTTGTTAAGATACCATTTGAAAAGGATATTTTTTGCAAATTTATACTTGGGGTTAGAAATCCAATTAAAAAAAATGAAGAAATTGTTAAAATCAATTTGTTAAAATGACTATTATTATTATTAAAAATTCTTTGATTTCTTTCAAACCAAATGAACCAACTAATAATAATGAACAAAGTGTCTAGTAAAAATCTAATATTCTTTTTGAACTTGAGTCTATAATTATTCCAGCAAAATTCACAATTCGAAATTTTAGTTATTATATTAAAGTTAAAAAATTTAGGAGTATTAATTAGGATGTGATTAGAATCCAAACAATCATAGTATATATGATTAATATCCTCAAGATGCAGATTACAAAAATAACATTTATTAGCATTTTGAATGTGTTTTCTCGTTAAAAACTCTATTGTATTAAGTTTTCCATGAAGTATTAACCACATTTGACTTTTGGATTTAGGAAGAGCATTAGATTTCCACATATATTTAAAAGAGTTATTTATAGTACCCGAAAAATTATTAATTCTGTAGAAAGAATTAATAATTTTTTTCCTACTCTTATCCCATTCCCAACTAATAAAATCATTACCATTATGAATATTATAAAGATTTAATCTAGCATAAAGCAAAGAAAGTTGCCTAAGGGTTGAATCTACTAAAATTCTGTTAAAACTGAAATTCCAAGGAGGATCATTTTCAGGAGAACAAACTTCATTGATTAAAGCATACTTAAAGTTACAAATATCATACATCTACTTAAAGTCTAACTTTAGAGGCAAGATCGAAATCCAACAGTCGTGCCAAAAAGATGTACAATTACCTGAATATACTATCGTACTAATTCCCAAGTTAAAAGTTTCATGACATTTTAAAATGTTTTTCCAAAAGTTAGAAATCTTTTGGGAATATGGATAAGAAATTGGTATAAATTGCTATTACCGTTATAGTAATATTTAGAAATGATCTCTATCCAAATAGCGTTATCATTTATATCTCTAAACTTCCAAAGCCGTTTACCTAAAAGAGACAAATTCATGTTACGCAAGTTAATGACTCCTAGACCACCTTCCTTTTTGGCTTTACAGACAGTTTCCCAATTTACTAGACGTTTTATACTGTTATTAATATTATCCCCAATCCATAAGAAATCTCTTCTAATTTTATCAATTTTATCAATAACCCAATCTGAAAACAGATGCATGGACATCCAATAAACCGGTAGGGCTGATAAAACTGAATTTATTAAAACTAGCCTACCTGCTCTAGATAAAAATCTCCCATTCCAATTCGATAAGTTATTTTTAATTTTATCATTGATAATAAGCCAATCACCATGATTGAGTTTGGTAGGTCTAATCACAAAACCGAGATATTCAAAAGGAAAAATCATAGTTTTGCAATTTAGTGTATTAGAAACTAAGTTTACCACTTTTCCAAATTCATTTAAAAATAAAAGTGACATTTTGTCAAAATTTATTTTTAAACCAGATAAAAGCTCAAAACTGTAAAGGATAAACTTGAGGGTAATAACGTGTCTAGGAAGATGGGAAGAAAAAAGTAAGGTATCATCAGCAAATTGAAGAACTAATATACCATTACGTGATATGTCATTGCCAACGCATCCTAGAGATCGATTATCCACTGCTCTTTTAATAATTTTAGCAAAAACATCAGCGGCTAAGTTAAATAAAAAAGGCGATAGGGGATCCCTTGCCTTAAACCTCTCTTAGATTGAATTATATTACCTAATATACCGTTTACCATAATACCAGAGTTTCCAGTCCTAAGCAAAGTCAAAATATAACTAATACATCTATGACCAAAACCTCTGGCATGAAAAATATATACAAGAAAATCCCAATCCACCGAATCTAAAGCTTTAGCAAAATCAAGTTTTAAAATTGCATTGGTTATGTTATTCTTACAATAGTAATTAATATATCTTGGACAACAACCACTCCATCAATGATATTTCTCCCTTTAATAAAAGCCGATTGTGAACAATCAATTAAATCGTTCATTCTTATACTAAATCTATTAGCTAGAACTTTAGAAACGATTTTAACTAAACAGTTAATCAAAGAAATAGGACTAAAATCTTTTAAGTTGTTAGCTCCTACTTTTTTATGTAACAAAATAACATTTGGGAAATTAAATTTCCCTAGTTGCAAATTACCATTATAAAAATCATTAAACAAATTAACTAAGTCAAATTTTAAAACGTCCCAAAAAGTTTTATAAAATAAAATTGGAAACCCATCAGGTCCCGAGGATTTATCACTAGGCATGTCATTAATTGCTTTTTTAATTTCCTCTTCTGAAAAAGGATTATCTAACTCTGAAAAATCCTCAATAGAATCAGATGGATACATATCTATCCATCTAACATTGATTCTATGTTTGATTTTAGAACCTAAAATGTTATATTCTAGAATTCGAGGAATTTAAAATGTGATAATCTTCTTAATAAATTATTTAAAATTGATGAAATTGTAAATTTCAAATATAAATAACCCAAAATAATTAATAACATGATGATTTTAAATATAGTTATAAATGGATTCTTAATAGAATAATTATTTGCAAATTTAATTGGTAATGTTTTGTAAATAGATTTTTAAATGAAATAATTTTTTTCAAAAATAGTTAGTGTTGATTAATAAATGAATTCTAAAATAGAATTATTATTTTTGAGTTAATAAGGAGTTTATATATATAATTGAGATTAATTTTAAAAATAGTTTTTTTAAATAAAGTTATTATTTTCAAATTAAACTAGTGTTTGTTTAAAGATAGTGTAAATTTGAATTGATATTAAATTTGATTTCAAATTGAATTTGAATTTAGATTTAAATTTGAATTTAAATGAATACTTATATCTTAAAAGTATTTTGATTTAAAATAATATATGAATGAGTTTTGTTTAAAATAAGATTTATTTCCTTAAAAAGAATTTATTAAGAAAGGTTTATGTTAACATTTTAAAATGGATTAAAAATATTATATATGATTTTATTTAAATTATAATCGGTTTATACTTTATTTTCTTTTAAAGATTTTAATTTTATAAAATTTAGAAAGCATTTATTAATTTACAAATGTATTTATTAATTTAGAAAATTAATTTAAAAAGATTTCTAAATTCTTTTAAAGATAAATATAAATAAGATAATTACAAGTGTTGATTTATTAAAGCTTTTAAGTACACATGCAAGTTAATTAAAATAAGTAATGACAAGTGTTAATAATAGAGACAAGTGGCAAAATTTATTTTTTTATTTTCTTTAATTCTAAATAAATTATAATCCACATTATATAAACACATCTCTTCTTTTTCCCATCTCTTTTCCTTATTTTCATTTCTAAAGAAACTCAACACTTTAAATCTATCTTCACAACCAAAAATTCTTTTGCATTAAACCTGAATCCATTTTCCTCAAAACAAATGCAATCCTGTAAACTTTCTTTTTAAATCTGTAATCAAAGATTTTCAAAACTTCAGATTTCAAGTGCTAACACCTCAAACTCAAGAATCAAAATATGAAAACTCCTCAAACAATTCAACCCTGATATCAGATCAAATGGAACTAAACCCTGAAGCCATTATTTTAAATCAGTGATTTGCAAGTAAACCCGTAATCACCTCCTCAAAACTGTGACATTTCCAATCTAAGGTTCAAGAATTTGTAAAACTGTTTATCCTCAAGAAAATTCTGTAAAACTTCCTTTTCAAATCTTTAAGCAAAGAATCATCAAATGCGGGCCTGTATTTCTCTTCAGAACAAAATATCCACCTCTGTTCAAATTTTTGAAAAAATTCTAGAGCCTGCAATAGATTTTCTAATGAATACAATGTCATGCAACCTTCTCAATCAAGCAAATCTGGAAGCAAATAAATGATCAAAGTTCAATCAAGAACAACAGCAGCTTCAATTCAGTTTTATATCATCTTAGCAAAATTATGAAGTTACAGGATTTAAATCAAAAAGCTTTTCAAGCTTTTCAGTACCAAATGGAATCAAGTTTTCGGCCTCTGCTCTTAAATCTGTGAGTAAGCAAATGAAATTAAAATTTAAGTTAATATACTTCTGTTTGCTTGTGAAGTTTAAGATGAAAAAAATGCTTGATTTTGCATATATGTGATTTATCAATACGATATGAATGTTTGTATATGTGCATGTTTGTTGTACATTTATATCTCAATTCTTGGTTTAGGAAACAAAAGTTTGATCAAAAATCAAATCATTCAATATTTGTTAGGTTTAGAGATACAAACAATCATGCTTCTTTAATCATAAATTGAAGTTTAAAATTTATTTATAACAATATAGGTTTAAATTTAGTTCTGGAACCAAGAAATGCAGCAACAGTTTAAATGTATGGTAAAATTATGTGTTGTATGATGATGATTCAAGTTTATATCTTGAATTGACTTAGGAAAACATGATTTTTAAAATGAAAATCATGATTTATAATGTTGTATTGGTTTAGTATTTTAAAGATATCTAGATTTGGGTTTGTGAGCAACTACTGATGGCCTAAGGGTCTAGAGTGGGCGGAGCTTTGTCTGGTGGTGGAGAACTGTGCGGTGAGCTGGGAAAAAGATTTGGAGGATGTAAAGATCGCCGTAGCGTCGACGGCGAAGAGATTAAATTTGTAACCATAAATACGTCAAACCTGGAAACTGATTCACTGCTCTGCCTTCAAGCGATCGAGTGGCTTGGGAATTTGGGAAGTGGTAGCGTGGGGTGTCGGCACTACATGGCCAGAGTTTTAGCGACTCCGAATGATCAAAGACGAGAATGCGAAAAGATTTCCTTGTAGTGGTTTTATGTTGATGTTCTTCCTCCTTGCTCGAATTTGATTTGAGGGTTGTGAGTTTGTTTGGATGATTGGGAAAGGAAGCTTGTATGATATTAGGAGTGTTGACGTCACCGGTGGTGATTAACGTCGTCGATTTGGGTTGTGCATGTGCACAGTGATGATTTGGGTTATTTGTTGTTGAATTGGGTCTGAACTCGAAGAGGCGATCGGTTTTTGAGGCAGATAACTCGAGTTCATACTCGAGTGGTTTAGTGGGAATAAACCTGTAAGTTTAAAACTTAAATTTTAGACTAATTTAAAAAAAAAGGGTAGAAAATGGATTGACTCGGGGTTAGGCCCGAGTGACCTTCGGGTAAAACCCGAAGCAACTGTTTTAAAATAGTTTTTAGAATGTTTTAAAATCAAATATTTTTGAATTTAAAGTTAAATATAGTTTAAAAATTCTATATAAACTTACTTTATATATAATAAGTATTTCATAAACAATTGGTTATGAAGTTTTTAAAAGATGTTTAAATTAAATTTTGTTAAATGAAATTCTAAAGTGATTTTAAAACATTAATTTAAAATGTAAGTTTAAGATTTTATAATAGTAAGTTTTAAAATTCAAATTGTAATTAATTTTGAAACCTCTACTTGATAATGTTTTAAGTTTTTTTAGGAAGTTAAGCTTTGATAACCTTAAAATTATCAAGTTAAATGATTATTTATTTTAAACTTAATTAATGGTGTAATTAAGCAAAGATAAATTATAATGTTAAAATGTTTTTAAGTGTTAATGTTAATAAAGGTATTATTGAGATAATGTCTTGTCTTAAGATGATTAAAGGTTTAATACCTTGAGATAGACTAAGTTAATTGTGGAAATTAAGTATAATTAATTAATTTGATTCATTTAATTATAAAGGATTAGTTAAGTAATTAATCAGGAGTAATTAATTGGTTTAATTAATAGTTAATTAAAGGTTATTATTTAATTAATTTAAGATTAATTAATTATAATTAAGAATTATTAATTAAAAATTGTTAACTAATGGTTAGAGATTAATTAATTGAGTAATTAAATAATTAAGAATGAATTAATCAAGTTATTAAGTTTTGATTAATTTGTTATTAGAGAGTTGTTAATTAAGTAATTAGAGGTTACTTAATTAATATTCAAGATGTACTTAATTTGTAATTAAGTTTTATTAATTAATGAGTAGGTTTTATTAATTAATACTTAAAGGATGATTAATCTATAATTAAATATTAATTAATTGATTTATCAAAGGATGATTAAGGATTAATCAGAGGGTAATTAAGAATTAATCAAAGTTGATTAAAGATTAATCATAGGTGATTAAGGATTAATCAAAGGTAATTAAGAATTAATCAATGTTAATTAGCGATTGATTAATTAATTATTATGGATTAATTAATTTGTAATTTAGGTTGTTAATTAATAATTAAGTTTATTAATTGATAATTAAGAGATAATTAATTTGTTAATTAATGATTAGTTAATTAATTTTAAGAGTAATTTGGATTAATTAATTTGTAACTGAGAGATATTGATTAATAATTAAGGTTATTAATTAATAGTTAATGGATTATTAATCAGTTAATTAAAGGTTAATTAATTGATTATAAAAGTTATTAAGGGTTGATTACTTTGTATTAAAGGAGATTAATTAATCATTGAGGTCTATTAATTGATAATTTAAGGATAATTAATCTGTGATCGAGATTAATAATGGATTGAAGGGATAATCAAGGAGTGTTTAACAAATTAATTGTTTGTAATTACTTAATGATTGTTTAAGCAGGATTAGGAGATTAATTCTTAAGTAATTAGTCTAATTTAAGGTGATTAAATTAATTAGAACATGGATTAATAATTCCTATTTATGGATAATTGTTTGTGTAGAATATCGTTATTCGATAATATCTATGATATATATTAGATGATATTTATTAGATGATATCTATTGGATAATATGTTGTGATATGATATTAGATATATCAGTGATAAGTGTGTGATATTTATCTATGTTAAATGCTGTGTGAATTCAAGTATTGAATTGAATTGAAATGAATTGTTGTAAACTTTAAAAATAACATGGACCTAAAAGATGGTGTTTTGGATATCGATGAGACCAGGATCAGGTTTCCAGATTTGGATATCCGAAAACCACGTCGATCAAAATTAAGCGTTAGGTCATGAATCTCAAGTGAAGATGAAGATTCAGAGTACAAGGGTTATCGTCGATAACTCTGAGGGTGATTCCAAAATGAGTGTAACAAGATAATGCCTTCGGTTTCGTTCGAACCTGGAACGAACTTGTATGGATTGTATGCTTTCAGAACATCGTCAGGTGGACGATGAGCATTCTAAGATAGATGTGTTCTATAAAGGCAATTGTTGCCTCGAGCCTCATCAATGGGGAATGGCTAAAACAGGGGAGGTGCGGCAAGGTTAATTAGGTCATGCCCAAGTAGGACGAGAGCTTCTCTTGTCTAGATGTCCCTTTTTATTCGGCTGTGTGGGCAGTTGGTCTACAGCCAACTGCGCTGTTGTCTTGTTCGGGACTGTTCAGTACGGAATGATCCCGGCCTTGTGTTGCAAGGGATTGGGAATAATCCTTGGTACGGTGGTCTAGGCCACGTACTGTGATGAGCAGTACCCCAGTATCCCTGCCATTGTATGGAATCCAATATCCAATAAGTGTTGTACGTTTTGATTGTGCCCAACTATGTTGGAACGTGAGATGTAAGCATTCGAGCTATTTCTGTATTTTACTTGAAAACCCTAGACACTATTATAATATCACTGGATTTCCTATCAAATGTTTTGGTTAGCGTAAGGAAAAAACTTACCCATGTTTATTTGTGGGGAGTCTTATGTGATACCTTTTGTTTCAAAGGTTTTTTCAAAACATTAAGCAACTTTAAACCGTTTACTCACACCAGACCCATGTCTGACCTGATGTTTATTTATGTTTTTCTTAAATTCTCGTGTACTCAAATTTTCATGAGTAGCCAAGAGATGGGGTTTTGGCTTGACGAATATTGGAGAACATGGAGCTCGAGTCAGGATGTAGCTATATCTATATTTCCGCTGTGCTGAGTTGTGTTGTAGTCTTTGTCTGTTGTATTTGGAATGTAATGGATTAGACATAACCCTATAACTGTCTAATGTGAAAGGTTGTTGTATCTGTGCAACTCCGATGTAAATGACTATGTAATTTCTATTTGATATATTATATTTTGTTCCGTTCCGCTGTGAGATTCTGATGTTGTTGAGTTCTTTCTTCTTTCTATTCTATTTCTATCTCTTTCTTTCTTATCGATGATGCGTCTTTCTGTGGAATGAAGGGAGGGTCGTCACATTGTGGTATCAGAGCGTAGGTTGAGATAATACCTAGGCTCTGGAGTTATGACTATTTTGAGAGCGCATATTTGTAATTTTTATATAATTTTATATATCTTTTTAAATTTGTTGGGTATCTTTTCGGATTTCCAACTTGAGTTCTAGAGAAGTTTCATCTTTCTCTTTGTTTGGTTGATCGTCCTATCCTTAGGCGAAACAACTGAGTTAGATAAGATATGTAGAGGCTTAAGATTTCTTATCTCCCCTATAGTTTCTTGTGACCCATCGATATTGGATCTCGAAGGTTTTGATCTTATTCTGGATATGGATTGGATGGATAGTAAGGATTGCTTCTTTGGAGGCTGAGTTGGGAGGAATCGTGACGCAGCGGATAATAACAAAACGATATAGATCGATGAAAGTAGCAAATGGTGGATTGAAGATACTGAAATGCCCAAATTCGTTGATCACAAAGATACCGAATTCTAGCTATCTTATACACGTTGATCGCGCACGTACCATGAAAGAAGATCTACAATTCTTCAAACGTTGATCAAGCACACTTGATACCGTGAATTGGCTTCAACAATCGTTGAATCTAGCGCACTCGATTAACCGAAAGTGGAGATAGGAGATCACACTCAACTACCAATTTAGATGAAAGCACACAACAATCAAACCAGGTTTTATTCAACAATCAACCCCCTTTTAAAATGTCCCCACACGGCCTATTTATAGGCGTTACAACCCAGACACTTAAGTCGTTGAGCGACTTACGACTTATACAAGTCGGCAACGACCTATCTTTATCACACAGATGGCCGACTTAACTGTCTGCCGACTCACGAGTTACACACACAAGTACCAACGGCTCAACAAGTTACTACACGACATTACAATCACACGACCTAAAGACGATACGACTCACGACTCGTATTACAACACAACACATATTACAACCCCTAGGTCGTATACGACCTAACGACTTATGACGTAACATAGGTCGGCATAATCAACACGTTACAACACATCACAAACGACTCAAGATACAACGACTCATGACCTAACATAGGTCGGTAACGACTTAATCAGATACAACACTTGTACACAGACAACTTACTGCACCAAACTCGGTAGCAACTTCGCGACTTAGGACCTTCTGCGACTTAAGAAGCGGCATGTGAAGGACTTAGATCGTTAACCCGTGAAACCCCACTAAGTCGTTGCTTGTTAAGTCGTGAGCGACCTTCCTTGCCTTCCATGATGTCATCTCCCCTTTCTAGCTCGTTACCCTTCACCCTGTTAAGTCGTGAACGACTTAGCGCCTCTTCCTTAGGTCGTGGACGACCTATAGCCTCCATCTTAAGTCGTGGACGACTTAACTCTTCCATAAGTCGTGTACGACTCATCTCTTGCAAAATTATTGTTTGCGTATTTTCTTCTCTGGCTTGAACTTCATCATCCTCCCTAGGTTGAGAAAAATTCGTCCTCGAATTTGTAAATTCTTCCACATCGGATTGTTCATTCCCATAATATGGCACGAGATGTTTAACATTGAACACGTCAGAAGTGCACACATCTTTCGGTAGCTTCAACTTATACGCATTTTCATTAATCCGTTTCACGACTTCTACAGGACCAATTTTTCTGGCTTTCAACTTTTTATAAGTGCCCACTGGAAAACGATCCTTCGTTAATACAGCATATACCATATCTCCTTTATTAAATTCAACACTTCTTCGCTTCAGTTCTGCGGATCTTTTATACTTCTCATATTCTTTCTCCAATCGCTCCTGAATGATTTTATGACATTCAGTCAACCCATCAACAAAATCAACAGCCCGTTTAATCGTCTCCTTCGGTTGTGGTACTACCGCCAAATCCAACGGTCCCCTTGGCAAACTTGAATATACAATCTGAAATGGACTGAAACCTATACTACGATTCACCGCATGATTATGAGCAAACTCTGCTTGACATAACTTCACATCCCAACTTTTCAGATTATCTTTCACAAGACACTGTAGTAAATTCCCCAATGATCTGTTCACAACCTCCGTCTGCCCATCAGTTTGTGGATGGTAAGCGCTACTAAAATTCAGCTTCGTTCCAACCATCTTCCACAAACTTAACCAAAAGTAACTCAGAAAACGAGTATCCCTATCCGACACAATAGATTCTGGCAATCCATGAAGTCGATATATTTCCTTGAAAAATAACTGAGCAACATGAACAGCGTCCACCGTATTCTTACAAGCAATAAAATGTACCATCTTCGAGAAACGATCCACCACAACATATATAGAGTCATTCCTCCTTTGAGTTCTCGGCAAACCCAATATGAAATCCATGCTAATGTCTACCCATGGGTTTGTAGGAACAGGTAAGGGCATATACAATCCCGCATTTGTAGCTGTCCCTTTCGAAACCTGACAAACATGACATCTACGCACAAACCTTTCAACCTCTTTCCTCATTAACGGCCAAAAATAAGATTGAGAAATTAATTGCAAAGTACGATCTCTACCCACATGGCCTCCTTCATGTAGCTCCTTTATAATCTTCATTCTCAAACTACAATCCGGTACGCATAAACGATTTCCTTTAAACAGAAAACCATCCACCAATACAAACTCATCGGCATTTCCCTCCTTAACTTTCTCAACAAAGTTCATAAAGTAAGGATCTTCTTCAATCAGTCCTGGCAACAATTCAAACCCTGTCACTTCAACTTTCATTGTCTTCAACAAATGATTCCTCCTGCTCAATGCATCAGCCACACGATTCGTCACCCCTGATTTGTGTTTAACAACAAAAGTAAACTGTTGTAGATACGCGACCCATGAAGCGTGCCTAGCTGAAATTTTGTCCTGCCCTTGCAAATGCTTCAAAGCTTCATGATCCATATAGAGAACAAACTCCTTCTAAAACAGATAATGTCTCCAATGCTTCACTGCTTGAACAATTGCATAAAACTCAACATCATAAGTGCTATATCTCAACTTAGCTCCAGATAACTTCTCACTGAAATAAGCAACTGGTCTTCCTTTCTGACTCAAAACTCCACCAACCCCAACCTTCGATGCATCAGTATGTAACTCAAACAACAACTGAAAATCCGGTAAAACTAGAATTGGTGTTGTCGTCAATAGTGTCTTGATCTTCTCAAAAGCAACCTCTACTTCCTCTGACCACTCAAACTTCTTTCCTTTAATGCAATCGGTTATAGGTGCCATCACACTACTAAAATGTGGAATGAATCTTCGATAGAAGGATACCAATCCATGAAAACTCCTCACTTCAGCAATCGTCTTTGGCTGTGGCCAACTCCTGATAGCTTCTACTTTACTTTCATCCACTTGAATTCCTTCTTTCGATAGAACGTATCCCAAAAACAAAACACTGTGCGTCATGAACACACACTTCTTTATTGCAGCATAAAATTTCTCCTGTCGTAGAATCAACAGTACTTCACGCAAATGTTGGACATGCTTTTCCATACTTCCAATGTAGATCAAAATAACATCAAAGTAAACAACCACAAACTTTCCAATGTACGGTCTGAAAGTCTGGTTCATCACTCTCATAAAAGTACTCGGAGCATTTGATATGCCAAACGGCATAACCAACCATTCGTATAGATCTTCCCTGGTCTTAAAAGCAGTCTTCCACTCATCACCCGGTCTAATACGAATCTGATGGTATCCACTCTTCAATTCAATCTTTGAAAACACAACAGCTCCACTCAACTGGTCAATCAAGTCATCAAACCGCGGCATAGGAAATCTGTATCTCACAGTGACCTTATTCAGCGCCCGACTATCGGTACACATCCTTCACGTTCCATCCTTCTTGGGCACCAATAAAGCTGGCACTCCACAAGGACTCAAGCTCTTCTGAACACGCCCTTGTTCTAACAACTCTTCCACTTGCCTTCTCAATTCCTCATGCTCTTTAGGACTCATCCTGTAATGTGGTCTGTGTGGTAATACTGCCCCTGGCACAAGATCAATCTGATGTTGAATATCCCTCAACAGTGGCAATTCCGTTGGTAACTCTTCAGGAAACGCATCGCTGAACTCTTCCAATACTGGCTTTACTTCTTCAGGAACTTCAACAGATTTAGTAGCTTCACATCCAATCTACAAAAACACTTCTGGAATCTCCTCTACTTCCTCAATAAATTCCTTCAAAGTCAATAAAGTCTTCAGCTCCTCAATCTCTTCTGACTTACTCTCTCCTTGCTGTCTCTTCTTTGGAACCAAAATGATATTAACACCTTCAAACATAAAACTGTAGCTATTGGCCCGACCGTCATGCTGCACTGCTCGATCATACTGCCATGGTCTTCCCAAAAGCAAGTGACAAACATCCATCTCCACAACATCACACCAAATCTCGTCTTTATACTTCTTTCCAATGGAGAATGGAACTCGAACTCGTCTGTCCACCTTCACCTCTCCTCCTTTTCTCAACCATGCTAACTTGTAAGGATTAGGATGTTTCTCTGTTTTCAACTTCAACTTTCTCACAGCTTCTGTAGAAATAATATTGTCACAACTTCTAGCGTCAATCACAAATTTACAAACCTTTCCCAGAATAGTGCACGTTGACTGAAAGATGTTACTCCTCAACCAACCAGCTTCTTCTTCTTGCTTCGGTATTAAACAAGACCTCCTCATCATTAGATTACATCCTTCATCTCCTGATGCAACATCCTGTTCATCCTCGTCAACTGGACCAGAATAACCTTCCCCAACATCCTCACCTTCAACTTCAGCAATCATAGCTCGTTTCTTCGGCTTCGGACATTCATTACTCTTGTGACCCACTTCCTGGCAATTGTAACACTTGAAACTGTTGTTGACCTTCGCCTTCGCAACTTCATTCACAACTGGCTTACTGACAGCTTTCGAAACATTGGAACTCCCACTAGCACCTTTGTTCTGAATATTGGAACTTGTAAACACACCACCTCCACATCTTCCCTGCTTCTCCTAAGCCAACGCTTTCCGGTGTGCTTCAGCAACAGACCTACGATCCAACATATTCACCATATCTTGAATCTGCATCCTCAACCCTCCAACAAATCTAGCAGTCTGCTGTTCCTCTGTCTGCATAATGTCATTTCGAGCAATCAGTTGATAAAATTCGTTGGCATAATCATTAACAGTCTTCGTCCCTTGCCCCAGATTCTGCAACCTCTGATACATGAGTGATTGATAATTGTAAGGTAAAAATGTAGCTTTCATCAGTTTCTTCATCTTCTCCCATGTGACAATATTTGACTTCCCCATTCTCTCCCGCGTAAGTTTAGTCTGCTGCCACCATGCTAAAGCTCTACCTCTTAACCTAATAGCAACCAACTTCACTCGACGATTCTCCGGAACCTCCTTGAAATCAAAGATCTCTTCAACATTAGACAACCAATCCAAAAATTCTTCTGCAACCATTCCACTCTTGAATTCTGGAATTTCCATCTTCATACCCGATTCCCATCGTCGGTCATCCTCAACATCCACATATTGATTCCACATTTGACCTCGATCTCGATAATGCATATTACTTCTATCACCATCTTCATCAAAATCAAATGTACGTCTATATCGATCTCGTCTTTCTTCATCTCTATAATCATGCATGGTCCTTCTACCCGGTCTTTCCATATCGGGATGTGTTTCATTTTCAAACTCACGTGGAGTTCTTCTCTCTTCATGTCTGTAGTCATGGTGATCTCTCCTTGATGAAATTGATGTTTCTCTTCTTCCTCTAAAAGATTGCGGTGATACCCTTCTCGCTTCCGTAACCGATGGCGAAACTCGGTTTCCTCCATGGTTCGAGATTGGTGATCTCCTCCTTTGATTTTGATTCAAATCATTCATTAATTTCTCTAACTTTCCAATGCCTTCATCAAATTTCTCATTAATGCGTTGTTCCATTTGCCCGGCTTCTTCTCTTCTATACAACGCTTTAACATTCTGATGACGATTAGCTCTTCTCGGTGGAATGATTGATTCCACACAATCTTCAAACTTCACAACTTTCCAAAACCCCACAAACAAACAAAGCACGACTTCAAACTTCAAAACAAACTTCACCAAGGCTCGGCTACTTCTCATAAGTATACACGACCTACCTTCGACAAATGATACCAAAGTGATGCATGATCCAAACTTAACACAAAGTTATGCTCGGCCTTCACTCAAACACCTCAATCTCTTCTCCAAAAATTCAAACACTTTCCGGACTTTGATTCAAAATGAAATGGATCGAAAGCTTCTAATTTGTCGCAACTTCAAGATGAACACGATGAACGCCAACTTCAAACTCCTTGGCTCCAAGACTCGGCTTAGCTATGATTAGCTAAGTCTAGCTCTGATACCAAAACTGACGCAGCAGATAATAACAAAATGATATAGATTGATGAAAGTAGCGAATGGTGGATTGAAGATACTGAAATACCCAAATTCGTTGATCACAAAGATACCGAATTCTAGCTATCTTCTATACGTTGATCGCGCACGGTACCGTGAAAGAAGATCTACAATTCTTCAAACGTTGATCAAGTGCACTTGATACCGTGAATTGGCTTCAACAATCGTTGAATCGAGCGCACTCGATTAACCGAAAGTGGAGATAGGAGATCACACTCAACTACCAATTTAGACGAAAGCATACATCAATCAAACCAGGTTTTATTCAACAATCAACCCCCTTTTACAATGACCCCACACGGCCTATTTATAGGCGTTACAACCCAGACCCTTAAGTCGTTGAGCGACTTACGACATATACAAGTCGGCAACGACCTATCATTATCACACAGATGGCCGACTTAACTGTCTGCCGACTCACGAGTTACACACACAAGTACCAACGACTCTACAAGTTACTACACGGCATTACAATCACACGACCTAAAGACGATACGACTCACGACTCATATTACAACACAACACATATTACAACCCCTAGGTCGTATACGACCTAACGACTTATGACGTAACATAGGTCGGCATAATCAACACGTTACAACACATCACAAACGACTCAAGATACAATGACTCATGACCTAACATAGGTCGGTAACGACTTAATCAGATACAACACTTAAACACAGACGACTTACTGCAGCAAACTCGGTAGCGACTTCGCGACTTAGGACCTTCTGCGACTTAAGAAGCGGCATGTGAAGGACTTAGATCGTTAACCCATGAAACCCCACTAAGTCGTTGCTTGTTAAGTCGTGAGCGACCTTCCTTGCCTTCCATGATGTCATCTCCCCTTTCTAGCTCGTTACTCTTCACCCTGTTAAGTCGTGAACGACTTAGCGCCACTTCCTTAGGTCGTGGACAACCTATAGCCTCCATCTTAAGTCGTGGATTACTTAACTCTTCCATAAGTCGTGTACGACTCATCTCTTGCAAAATTATTGTTTGCGTATTTTCTTCTCTGGCCTGAGCTGCATCAAATCGCAAAAGTGACTCGCGATGATTTCAAAGTTCTTTGAAGCATCTGTTGCTTGGAAGTGAGGTATCTCTAGAAGGTGTAGAGTTCATCGTTGTGGTTCGAGATTGTCCGGATGTTTTTGGAGGAGTGATGTTTGCCCACATCAGGAGATAGAATTTTTGGATCATCTTAGTTCTAGGAGTAGTGCCTGTTATTCAGCCTAGTGGAACGATAGCACCGATGAAGAGAGAAGAGTTGGAGAAGCTGATCCAAGTTTTCTTTGAGAAGGCATTTTGTATCTAGTGGAGGTATTTCTTTGGTTTCAGCCGGGTAACTTCTATTCTGGAGTGAAGCAATCGTAGTTTTCTATATTCGGCAGTGTTCTACCGGAAGTTTGTCAAGTCTATTCTAAGATTTCTTTGCACTTAACCGAGTGACTTGGGAAGGAACTAAGTTAAGTGGACCCGAGTGTGAAGAGGCTTTCTTGGATTTGAAGGAAAGGCTTACTAGTGTGCCTGTTTTAGCTATTCTGGATGGCAAGAGTAAGTTGAGTTATACGCGGATGATGTGTGTGTGTGCCTGTTATGGATGGATTAATGATCAAGGAACATTGAAGATCATCGGAAGGATTTGAGGTAAGGAGTTTAGGAAATCTTCTGGTAGCTAAGCATGAAGAAGGATGTAGCTGCTTTCGTCAGAAGATGGGTGGTTAATCAGCAAGTGAAGGTGATCAGCAGAAGACCGCAAGTTGTTGCAGCTTTAGAAATTCTGAAGTGAAGTGAGAAATGATTTCTTTGGATTTCGTCGACGATTTGCCAAGGGCCAAAGAGGGAAATGGAAAATGGGTAATTGAAGACCAGTTAATTAAGAGCGCCCATTTTATTCCGGTCAACGCAACCCGTACAGCAGTGTTTGGCTGAGTTTTCTTGAAGGAGTTTGTCCAAATGCTGGGTGTTTCAGTCAGGATTGTTAGCGACTGTGATCCTATTTTGTCCAACGGATTTTGGAGACTTTGTAATTAGCTTGCATTTAAGTTGAGTTTGAGTTCAGCCTATCATTCCCTTATCGACGGTCTGATGGAAAGGCTGAATAGAATTTTTGAGGTTGTGTTGAGAACTGTGTTTTGGATTTGATGGATTTTGGGAAGACCATCTGTATTGAATGGAATTCTCGTATAGTTAGCAGGAGAGTCTAGATGGAACTCTATGGAGTTTTGTATGGAAGACCTTGTAGTTTCCCATTTTGTAGGGTAGAGTCGAGACATCGCCCTATTCTTGTCCAGTTTGATCCGAGGGGGATCTGTGAAGGTTGAACTTATCTAGAATAGTTTGAGAGTAGTGCAGGATCCTCAAAAGGATTTGTGGACTAGTGACAAAGATAACTGGCTTATGAGATTTTAGATTTAGTCCTTGTCAAAGTTTCCCGATTTAAATGAGTTACCGGGTTTGGAAAGATGGGAAATTCGCTCCAAGATGTATAGGTCTGTTCTGAGTGCTTGTAGAGACTAGTGTTATGGTCTACATGATTCTACTGCCAGTTTGGATGGTTGGAATTCATGTTGTTATTCACGTATCTCATCTGAGAAAATACGTGAATTATCCTACTCGGTTAGGATCTGTAGTTCAGTAGGATCTGATAGTTGAGCTAGTTTTTTTAGTGCGGTCTGATATCTAGTTCAGATATTTTTTTTATCGGAGTAAGAGGAAGCTCTGGATCATAGTAGTTTAGCTGGTTTAGGTTCTATGGAGCTAGGATTTCAGAGTATAACTTGAGAAACTCTAGATAGTTATAGGAAGGCTTATCCAAATCTGTGTCCGGATAGCTAGAGTTGTTTGATTTGAATAATTTGTTTATACAAATAAATTGGTTGCTTGAATGAATTGTTTACCCGAATAAAGTATTTATTCGAATGAATGGTTGTTTAGTTAATAGTGCATGGTTGATATGGATGTTTGGATTGTTAAATAAAATAGAAGATTTTGGATTGTCTTTGTTTTAAATTTCGAGGATGAAATCCTTTTAAGGGGGAGGAATGTGATATTCCGGAATTTCGAGGAATTTAAAATGTGATAATCTTCTTAATAAATTATTTAAAATTGATGAAATTGTAAATTCCAAATATAAATAACCCAAAATAATTAATAACATGATGATTTTAAATATAGTTATAAATGGATTCTTGATAGAGTAATTATTTGCAAATTTAATTGGTAATGTTTTATAAATAGATTTTTAAATGAAATAACTATTTTCAAACATAGTTGGTGTGGATGTATAAATGAATTCTAAAATAGAATTATTATTTTTGAGTTAATAAGGAGTTTATAGATATAATTGACATTAATTTTAAAAATAGTTTTTTAAATAAAGTTATTATTTTCAAATTAAATTAGTGTTTGTTTAAAGGCAGCGTAAATTTGAATTGATATTAAATCTAAATTCAAATTGAATTTGAACTTAGATTTAAATTTGAATTTAAATGAATACTTATATCTTAAAAGTATTTTGATTTAAAATAATATATGAATGAGTTTTGTTTAAAATAAGATTTATTTCCTTAAAAAGAATTTATTAAGAAAGGTTTATAAAATTGTAAAATAAATACAAAAGGTTTATGTTAACATTTTAAAATGGATTAAAAATATTATATATGATTTTATTTAAATTATAATAGGTTTATACTTTATTTTCTTTTAAAGATTTTATTTTTATAAAATTTAGAAAGCATTTATTAATTTACAAATGTATTTCTTAATTTAGAAAATTAATTTAAAAAGCTTTTTAAAATCTTTTAAAGATAAATATAAATAAGATAATTACAAGTGTTGATTTATTAAAGCTTTTAAGTACACAGGTAAGTTACTTAAAATTAGTAATGACAAGTGTTAATAATAGAGACAAGTGACAAAATTTATTTTTTTATTTTCTTTAATTCTAAATAAATTATAATCCACATTATATAAACACATCTCTTCTTTTTCCCATCTCTTTTCCTTATTTTCATTTCTAAAGAAACTCAACACTTTAAATATATCTTCACAACCAAAAATTCTTTTGCATTAAACCTGAATCCATTTTCCTCAAAACAAATGCAATCCTGTAAACTTTCTTTTTAAATCTGTAATCAAAGATTTTCAAAACTTCAGATTTCAAGTGCTAACACCTCAAACTCAAGAATCAAAATATGAAAACTCCTCAAACAATTCAACCCTGATATCAGATCAAATGGAACTAAACCCTGAAGCCATTATTTTAAATCAGTGATTTGCAAGTAAACCCGTAATCACCTCCTCAAAACTGTGACATTTCCAATCTAAGGTTCAAGAATTTGTAAAACTGTTTATCCTCAAGAAAATTCTGTAAAACTTCCTTTTCAAATCTTTAAGAAAAGAATCATCAAATGCAGGCCTGTATTTCTCTTCAGAACAAAATATCCACCTATGTTCAAATTTTTGAAAAAATTCAAGAGCCTGCAACAGATTTTCCAATGAATACAATGTCATGCAACCTTCTCAAGCAAGAAAATCTGGAAGCAAATAAATGTTCAAAGTTCAATCAAGAACAACAGTAGCTTCTATTCATTTTTATATCATCTCAGCAAAATTATGAAGTAACAGGATTTAAATCGAAAAGCTTTTCAAGTTTTTCAGTTCCAAGTGGAATCAAGTTTCCAGCCTCTACTCTTTAATTTGTGAGTAAACAAATGAAATCAAAATTTAAGTTAATATACTTCTATTTGCTTGTGAATCTTAAGATGAAAAAAAAGCTTGATTTTGCATATATGTGAGTTATCTCTACGATATGAATGTTTGTATATGTGCATGTTTGTTGTACTTTTATATCTCTGTTCTTGGTTCAGGAAACAAAAGTTTGATCAAAAATCAAAATCAAATCATTCAATATTTATTAGGTTCAGAGATACAAACAATACACATTTGTTTAATCATAAATTGAAGTTTAAAATTTATTTAAAACAATATAGGTTTAAATTTAGTTCTGGAACCAAGAAATGCAGCAACAATTTAAATGTATGGTAAAATTAATTGTTGTATGATGATGGTTCAAGTTTATATATTGAATTGACTTAGGAAAACATGATTTTTAAAATGAAAATCATGATTTATAATGTTGTATTGGTTGATTATTTTAAAGACATCGGGATTTGGGTTTCTGAGCAACTGTTGATGGCCTAAGGGTCTAGAGTGGTCGGAGCTTTGTCTGGTGGTGGAGGACTGTGCGGTGAGGCTGGGAAAAATTGTTGGAGGCTGTAAAGATCGCCGTGGCGTCGACAGCGAAGAGATTAAATTTGTAACCCTAAATAAGTAAGACCTAGAAACTGATTCACTGCTCTGCCTTCAAGCGATCGAGTAGCTTGGGAATTTCGAAAGTGGTAACGTGGGGTTTCGTCACAGCATTGCCAGAGTTTCAGCGACTCCGAATGATCGAAGACGAGGATGCGAAAAGATTTCCTAGCAGTAGTTTTTTGTTGCTGTTCTTCCTCCTTGCTCGAATTTGATTTGAGGGTTGTGAGTTTGTTTAGATGATTGGGAAAGGATGCTTGTATGATGGTCGGAGTGTTGACGTCACTGGCGATGATCAACGTCGTCGATTTGGGTTGTACATATGCACAGTGATGATTTGGGTTGTTTGTTGTTGAATTGGGTTTGAACTCGAAAAGGTGATCGGGTTTTGAGGCAGATAACTCGAGTTCATACTCGAGTGGTTTAGTGGGAATAAACCTGTAAGTTTAAAACTTAAATTTTCGACTAAATTTTTAAAAAAAGGGTAGAAAATGGATTGACTCAGGGATAGGCCAGAGTCACCTTCGGGTAAAACCCGAAGCAACTGTTTAAAATAGTTTTTAGAATTTTTAAAATCAAATATTTTTGAATTTAAAGTTAAATCTAGTTTAAACTTCTATATAAACTTACTTTACATATAATAAGTATTTCTTAAACAATTGGTTATGAAATTTTTAAAAGATGTTTAAATTAATTTTTTTTAAATGAAATTTCAAAGTGATTTTAAAACATTAATTTAAAATGTAGGTTTAAGATTTTAAAGATTTAAGTTTTAAAATTCAAATTGTAATTAGTTTTGAAACCTCTACTTGATAATGTTTTAATTTTTTTAGGAAATTAAGCTTTGATATCCTTAAAATTATCAAGTAAAATGATTATTTATTTTAAACTTAATTAATGATGTAATTAAGTAAAGATAAATTATAATGTTAAAATGTTTTTAAGTGTTAATGTTAATAAAGGTATTAATGAGATAAAGTCTTGTCTTAAGATGATTAACGTTTTAATACCTTGATATAAACTAAGTTAATTATGGAAACTAAGCATAATTAATTAATTTCATTCATTTAATAGTAAAGGATTAATTGAGTAATTAATCAGGAGTAATTAATTGGTTTAATTAATAGTTAATTAAAGGTAAATATTTAATTAATTTAAGATTAATTAATTATAATTAAAAATTATTAATTAAAAATTGTTAATTAATGATTAGAGATTAATTAATTGAGTAATTAAATAATTAAGAATGAATTAATCAAGTTATTAAGATTTGATTAATTTGTTATTAGAGAGTTGTTAATTAAGTAATTAGAGGTTACTTAATTAATATTTAAGATGTACTTAATTTGTAATTAAGTTTTATTAATTAATGAGTAGGTTTTATTAATTAATACTTAAAGGATGATTAATCTATAATTAAATATTAATTAATTGATTTATCAAAGGATGATTAAGGATTAATCAGAGGGCAATTAAGAATTAATCAAAATTAATTAAAGATTAATCAAAGATGATTTAGGATTAGTCAAAGGTAATTAAGAATTAATCAATGTTAATTAAGGATTGATTAATTAAAAATTATGGATTAATAAATTTGTAATTTAGGTTGTTAATTAATAATTAAATTTTATTAGTTGATAATTAAGGGATAATTAATTAGTTAATTAATGATTAATTAATTAATTTTAAGAGTAATTATGGATTAATTAATTTGTAATTGAGAGATATTGATTAATAATTAAGGTTATTAATTAATAGTTAATGGATAATTAATCAGTTAATTAAAGGTTAATTAATTGATTATAAAAGTAATTAAAGGTTGATTACTTTGTATTAAAGGAGATTAATTAATAATTGAGGTCTATTAATTGATAATTTAAGGATAATTAATCTGTGATGGAGATTAATAATGATTTGAAGTGATAATCAAGAAGTGTTTAATAAATTAAATGTTTGTAATTACTTAATGATTGTTTAAGCAGGATTAGGAGATTAATTCTTAAGTAATTAATTTAATTTAAGGTGATTAAATTGATTATAACATGGATTAATAATTCCTGTTTATGGATGATTGTTTGTGTAGAATATCAATATTGGATAATATCTATGAGATGTTATATATTGGATGATATCTATTGGATGATATTTATTGTATGATATCTATTGGATAATATGTTGTGATATTTTGTGATATGAAATTAGATATATCAGTAATATGTGCGTGATATTTATCGATGTTAAATGATGTGTGAATTCAAGTATTGAATTGAACTGAAATGAATTGTTTTAAACTTTAAAAACAACATGGACCTAAAAGATGGCGTTTTGGATTTCGATGAGACCGGGATCGAGTTTCCGGATTTGGATATCCGAAAACCACATCGATCCAAATTAAGCGTTAGGTCATGAATCTCAAGTGAAGATGAAGATTCATAGTACAAGGGTTATCGCCGTTAACTCTGAGGGTGATTCCAAAATGAGTGTAACGAGATAATGCCTACGGTTTCGTTCGAACCCGGAACGGACTTGTATGGATTGAATGCTTTCCGAACATCGTCAGGTGGACGATGAGCAGTCTAAGATAGGTGTGTTCTATAACGGTAATCGTAGCCTCAAGCCTCATCAACCGAGAATGGCTAAAACAGGGGAAGTGCAGCAAGTTTAAGTGGGTCATGCCCAAGTAGGACGAGAGCTTCCCCGGTCTAGATGTCCCTTTTTATTCGACTATATGGGCAGTTGGTCTGCAGCCAGCTGCGGGGTTGTCTTGTTCGGGACTGTTCAGTAAGGAATGGTCACGGCCTTGTGTTGCAGGGGATTGGGATTAATCCTCGGTACGGTGATCTAGGCAACGTACTATGACGGGCGGTGCCCCAGTAGCCCTGCCATTGTATGAAATCCAATCTCCAATAAGTGTCGTACGTTTTGATTGTGCCAAACTATGTTGGAACGTGAGATGTAAGCATTCCAGCTATTTCTGTATTTTATTTGAAAACCCTAGACACTATTCTAATATCACTGGATTTCCTATCAAATGTTTTGGTTAGCATAAGGTAAAAACTTACCCATGTTTATTTGTGGGGAGTCTTACATGATACCTTTTGTTTCAAAGGTTTTTTCAAAAATTTAAGCAACTTTAAGTCGTTTACTCACACCAGACCCATGTCTGACCCGGAGTTTATTTATGTTTTCTTAAACTCTCGGGTACTCAAATTTTCATGAGTAGCCAAGAGATCAGGTTTTGGCTTGACGAATTTGGAGAGCATGGAGCTGGAGTCCGGACGTAGCTATATCTATATTTCCGTTGTGCTGAGTTGTGTTGTAGTCTTTGTCTGTTGTATTTGGAATGTAATGGATTAGACAGAACCCTATAACTGTCTAATGTGAAAGGTTTTTGTATCTGTGTAACTCTGATATAAATGACTTTGTAATTTCTATTTGATATATTATATTTTTTCCGTTTCGCTGTGAGATTCTGATATTGTTGAGTTCTTTCTTCTTTCTATTCTATTTCTACTTCTTTCTTTCTTATCGATGATGCGTCTTTCTATGTAATGAAGGGTGGGTCGTCACATAGAATATCCTTATAATAGTCTGTAAAAGCCTTGTTAAGATCTCTTTGATCAAATAACTCTATATTATTAACAAATATAGAGTTAATTGTGTTACTACATTTTCTACCAGTAGCAATATTATGAAAAAATTTAGTATTATTATCACCTTCGTTGATCCATTGAATTCTGGATCGCTGCTTCCACATAACCTTCTCCTTTTCTAAAATAGAATTTAATTCATCTTTTAAATTAGCAAGAACATTACTTTCAACTAGATTTAAAGGTCTAGATTCTTCTTTTTATTAATTTTAAGCATTTCATTAAGAATATTATCTTTTTGTTTTTTAAATTGCCAAAAACATTTTTTTTCCAATTTTTAAGAAAAATCCTAAGTTCTCTAAGTTTAGAAACAAAAGCATTTGTATAATTTTCCTTATTTATGACATTATGGAAACTCAAAGAATTCCATTTGCATATGACAAAGTTCACAAAGTAAGATTCCAAAAGCCACATCTTTTCAAATTTAAAATTGTTTATAATAACTCTGTGATATTCATAAGTTAGAATAATAGGACAATGATCAGAGTAGGTATAAAGTAAACCAGTGACTCTACTGATTGGAAATTTGTCTTCAATTTCATCACTGACAAAAAATCTATCGAGAAGAGCCATGGATGGAGACTCTCTAGCGTTACTCCAAGTAAACTCTCTATTAGAAAGGGGAACTTCAATCAAATTAGAATTAAAAATAAATTAATCGAATTCCTCCATAGCAGAGTAATCCCCTTCCCTAGGATATCGCTCACCTATGAAACGAGTAACATTAAAATCACCCCCATCCAAGAATCCAGGGCTAGGGATCTAAATTCTAGGCATTCATTCCATAAAATTCTCTGATTAATTTTAGAATTAGGCCCGTAAACATTAGAAATATTTAATAAAGAGTTATTAGAAGGATTACTAAGAATAACATGAAATGGATGCTGCTTAACAGTATGTTGAGGTAATTTAAAAAAATTGTCTTGCCATTTTATCATTAATGCCCCTGAAGAACCAACGGAAGGTAAAAAAACACATTTTCTAAAGTGACAACCGCCTAATCTTCTAAAAAACGAAAATCAGGACAGTTAATTTTGGTTTCCTGAAGTAAAGCAATATCTATAGAGAAGTCTTTAAAAAACATTCTAACCTTGTCACATTTGTTCAAATCATTCAATCCTCTAATGTTCCAACTAATGATCCTCATAAATGAACTGTACTAGCCCTTTCTAATTCTTTACATCTAATATACTCCCAATCTATCTCAATATCAGTAAAAATAAAAGACGTGTCACGAGCAAGCTGACTAAACTCAGCAGATGAAAGACTACCTAAAGCATAAGTAGAAAATGTACTACCCAAAGTAGAACTCATACCTGAGCCTGGAATCGTAGCACCACTCGTGGCACTCGATCTAGGTAACTCACCTATAGAAGAAAACTGGCCGTTGCGGATTCTAGCACTTCGACGAGCTGAACCACTAGAAACTGCTGATCTCTTACGCTTTCCACTCTTCAACAATGCGGGGTTAGGAACTGAGCAAATACCACTCTCCTACCTATCAGAATTCAAAGCATCTAAAGCAACTACTACTAACTCATCCGAAGAATCCTCCAAAGACTTCACTTTTGTTTAATTATTTAAAATAACTTCCCCGGATTTCGCACAATCTGAAGACCCCACTTCTGTATAGCCATTCATTTCTAGTTCATAAGCAACATAAAAGCCCCCTCCTTCAATTGAGTTTAGGTGTGAAATAGACTTCTCCTTAATAATAAAATCTTCTTTCGCATTGGCTATCACATCAATATCAGGCAAGACCTGTGCACCATGCACAACTGTAGCAGCGTGCAAATCATCTAGAGAAGCAGAGAATGAATTTGAAAAAACATCAGATAGTCGAGGCTCTATATCAACAGCTATATCATCATTTTGGTGTTCAAAGGACAATAACCACTCACGAAGATAATCCAGTTTAAACAATTTTTCATCATCTGAGAAAGCCTGATCATGAATGACAAGAGTGTCGCCAAGCTCTTCCAGTACTACACCATCCCATGTGCTAGATTCCAACATCCCATTAAGATCATTGCATTCAACTAAGTATGAAATATCAGTCTCTGATATTTTCACCCAAAAATCAGAACATTTTTTTGACAAATATAACTGATCGACATCGAATTGAGTAACATGATCACTATGTTCATCAGACTTAGAATTCTGGCAGTCGAGATCTACCCAAAGTTCACTTAAGAAATAACTGACCTTAGATTGTTCACCAATATTATCAACAGAAACTTCATCACTAATAGTCACATCCCTCTTATGGTTTGCATCAAACCATCAAACGAAAGAGTAACAACCATATCACTATCAATTCCACTCTTAATTGAATCAAAATCAATTATAATCTCAGAGTTGAGACATTCAAATTTGTTTGACGTTTGAATCTAAAAAATTTCCTGTCTTCTAGAGAAAGATTTAACTTTTTTCTTTATTTGAAGAAAACCTTTAATTGGGATCGAACCTTCTTCAGTAATCTCAGTTACAAATGAACAAGAACCATTATTGCAAAAAACAACATCAGGATCAAAAGTAATAGGATTGAGTCTTAAAGATCTATCACATATATCAATATTTGTAAACTCACTATTAATCAATAGAACAGAATTCTTCTTTGAGGAATTATGAACTAGATCGAGTTTACAAAAATAGGTCTTTGGATTGCCAAATCTCTCTTTGTATCCCATACCAACGTTCGGTGAATTGACGATGTTAAAATGATGCAAAAATTATTCTAGATAATTAAAACCCTCGAATCTTTTTTGCCAGAGATAATCCAACAAAATACCCTTCAACAACCAGAATTTAGAACAAATTGAAAATCATTTTCAACCAAAGATGAGGAAGTAACTGGAATAGTGAAAGAGGATTCCGAATTGCCAAAATACAACTCTGGATCTCCAAATCTTTTTCTGTAGCTCTTGCCGATGTTCGGCGAATTAACATTGTTAAAATGAAATAACAAATACTCTAAATGCTTGATTCCATCGTTTCTTTTTTGCTGAAAATGATACATTAGAATCGCTTTCAATAGCATACATTTAAGCATAAAAAGAAAACCGTGTTTAACTAAGGATTCAGAGGAAACAGTGATGTTGGATATGAACGCGCAAACATTTCTCTTGTTGCCAAACATACGAAAAGAAAAGCACCTAATTGGATCACAACACTGAGAAGCATAATGGTTATTATCACCACATCTGAAATAGTAATCCTTACTAGTTTTTGAATCAATCCATAACTTGTTCGATGATTGCAACAAAGGAAATCTGGATCTAAGCGGTAGATATCGATCCTTTACTACTTGAGCATATGATCGATTAACGGAAAGAAATTGATAATCTGGAAGAAACAAAGATGATTGAGCCGATAAAGATGAATTTTGAGAGTAAGATCGAATTATTACAGACGCCATTATTTTATTTTATATTAAATTTCTATTTAATAAATACTTTTCTTAATTTATATAAATAAAATCTTTTTAAACAATGTTATAAAACAAATCATATACTAATAAAATCATATACATATATATTTTTAAATCCAAATTATTTTAAGATATTTATCTTTTGAATTTCCAATTCAAATTCAAATTCAATTTTAAATCCAATTTAAATCAACTCATATATATACACACATATAAACAATCCACTATTATTTGTTTTAAAAGAACAATTTGCCAAATTTAAATAATTTATAAAAGAGATTATCACTTTTTAATTGCTTGAAATTTCTGGGATATCACATTCCTCCACCTTAAAAGATTTTCGTCCCCAAAATTTAAAAGCAAAAGATAATCCAAAAGGTTTTATTTCGAACAATTCAAGCATACATATCAGTCATGCACTAACAACCAAACATCGATTCATCCAAACAAACAATTCATCCAACAAACATCACTAGCTATCCGGACACAAATCCGAATAAGCTTTCCTATAACAATCCAGATTTTCCCGGGTACAGTCTTTGGGATCCTTGCCCCACTACACCTTGACTAGCTTCACCACCGTACTTCTGAGTTGCCTCTCATCTTGATCAACAATCTGTACTAGGTGCCTAACTACAGATAAGTTCGGTTCAATCTCTAAATCTTCTTGCACTGCTGGCTCCACAATAAGAGATGGGTCATGCACTTATTTCCTCAAATGAGATACCTGAAAAGCATTGTGAATTCCAGCCATCCGGACTAGCAATTCAATCCTGTAGGCCATGGCATCAATCCTCTCAAGCACTCAGAACAGACCAATATACCTTGGGGAATGTTTTCCCGTCTTTCCAAATCTGATCGCTCCTTTTATCTGGGAAACTTTGACAAAGACTAAATCTCTGATCTCAAATTTAAATTGTCTTCGTCTCTTGTCCGCAAATTTCTTCTAGCGATCATGCGTTGTTTCATTCTCTTCTTGTTAAGCTCCACCTTCGTAGATGCCTCTTTGATCAAATCTAGACCAAGAACAATACGATCTCCCGACTCTACCCAGCAGGATGGGGATCTACAAGGTTTTCCATATAAAGCTTTATAGGGTGCCATCTTGATACTCGCCTGATAACTATTATTATACGAGAATTCCACTAAATGCAGATGGTCCTCCCAAGATCCACTAAAATCCAAAACATAAGCCCTTAACACATCCTCTAGAATTCGGTTCAGCCTTTCTGTTTGTCCGTCGGTCTGGGGATGATAGGTTGTACTCAAACTTAATCTTCTACCCAAAGCTGAATGTAAAGCTTCCTAAAATTTGCTGGTGAAGATAGGATCACGGTCACTTACTATGCTGACTGGAACACCATGGAGTCTAACAATCTCCTTCAAGAAAATCTCTGCTAAAGAAGCTGCAGTATGGGTTTCTTAATCGGAATAAAATGGGCACTTTTGGTCAGCCTTTCTACAATTACCCATATTCGTTCATTCCCTTTTTGGTTTTTGGCAAACCATCGATGAAATCCATAGAAATCATTTCCCACTTCCACTTTGAAACTTCCAGAGGCTGCAACAAACCTGATGTCTTCTGTTGACCACCTTTCACCTGCTGGAAAATCGCATATCCATTGACAAAAAAAGCAACATCCTTCTTCATGCTCGGCCACCAGAAGACTCTCCTCATATCCTTATACATCTTTGAAATCCCTGGATGGATACTCAGTCTGGAGTGATGACTCACTGATAGAACTTCTTGCTTCAAATCCTTGAAATTCGAAACACAAATCCTTCCGTTGATCCTCAATGTTCCTTAGTCATCAATCTCAAAACTGGAACACTAACCATTCTTGACTCTCCTGATGATTCCTCTTAATCTTCTATCTGGTCCTTGCTTACTCAAAATCCTTTCCAGAAGAGATAAAACAACTTCCAATAAAGACAAAACTGCATTCCTGCTCAGAGCATCTGCCACAACATTTGCTTTCCCTGGAGTATAAAATATATCCAGATCATACGATGCTAAAAATTCTACCCACCTCTGCTGCCTAAAATTCAGATCCTTTTAGGATCAAAGGAATTTTAAAGGTTTGTGATCCATGAAAAGCTCGAACTTCTCTCCCAACAGATAGTGCTTCCAAATCTTCAAAGCAAAGACTATGGCCAACAATTCTAGATCATGTGTAGTGTAATTCTTTTCATGTGGCTTCAACTGCCTGCTCGCATATGCAACTAATTTCTCATTTTGCATCAGCACTGCACCCAACCCAACTACACATACATCCATGTAGACCTCGAACTTACTTTTACCTTCAGGAATAGCTAGAACAGGTGCACTTGTTAGCCTTGCCTTCAAATCCAAGAAAGCTTCTTCACACTCGGGGATCCACTTAAACTTTGCTCCTTTCCGAGTCAACTTGGTTAAGTGCAAAGAAATCTTAGAATAGTCCTTGATAAACTTTCTATAGTACCGTGCCAATCCCAGAAAACTGCGCACTTCTATCGAAGCCGGCGGTTGCTTCCACTCCTGAATAGTTGCTACCTTAGCTGGATCTACAGAAGTACCCTCTCCCGAAAAAATATGGCACAAAAATATGACTTCCGGTTTCCAAAAATGGCATTTTGAAAACTTAGCCTTCAGAACATGCCTCCTCAAAGTCTCCAACACTATCCCAAATGTCGCTTATGCTCCTCTTCAAACTTAGAGTGGACCAGAATGTCATCGATGAACACGAGTACGAACTTATTCAGCACATCCCGAAAAACTTGTTTCATCAAATCCACAAAATAAGCGGGAGAGTTTGTTAGTCTAAAAGGCATAACCAAAAACTCATAAAAAATTTGGGTCCCCTGAACGCAGTCAAGGGGATATTGTCCTCAGCTACCCCTAACTGATGGAAACCCGAAGCTAAATCTGACTGGAAGAAAACAGAAGCTCCATGGAGTAGATCAAAAAGGTCGTTTATATGGGGCAATTGATACTTATTCCTAATAGTAACCTTATTCAACTCCCGGTAATCCACACAGAATCGCAAAGACCCATCCGACTTGGTCAAAAAGACTACCGCAGAACTCCAATTGGAAAAACTAGGCCGCATGAAACCTTTCTCTAAGAAATCTTGGGTCTGCTACACCAACTCTTCTCTCTCCTTTGGCGCCATCCTTCTACTGGGCTGAATAATAGGTACTGCTCCCGGAACCAAGTAAATCCGAACCTCTATCTCCTGATGAGGGGGCAAACCTTTCACTTCCTCGAAAACATTCGAAAAATCTCTGACCACTTCGATGGACTCTACGCCTTTTAATAGTGTCTAGGGTTTTCAAATAAATATTCACATAACTAAAATTTTTACATTATTAAATTCCAGCATACTAGCCACAAAGTTGGTTATACAATCATGTCCGAGATTACTTATTGGAGATTGGACTCCATACAATGGCAGGGCTACTGGGGTACCGCCCGTCACAGTACGTGGACTAGATCACCGTACCGAGGATCCCTCCCGCTCCCCTGCAACACAAAGCCGGAGCTAACCCTAACTGGATAGTACGAATAAGACAACCCACGGTTGTGGCCAAACAACTGCCACACAACCGAATAAAAAGGGACCTCTAGACAGGGGATAATCTTATCTTACCTGGGTGCTACGCACTTAACCTTGCGTGCACCTCCCCTGTTTTAGCCATTCTTGGTTGATGAGGCTTGAGGCTACGATTACCTTTTAAGAACACATCTTGGAATGCTCATCGTCCTCCATTGACGATGGTCTGATAGCATTCATCCATACAAGTTTGTTCCGGGTTCGAACGAAACCAAAGGCATTATCTTATTACACTCATTTTGGAATCACCCTCAGAGTAAACGAAAATAACGCTTGCACTCTGAACTTCATCTCGATCTTCGCTTGATATTTCACAGCCTATCGTTTAACTTGGATCGATGTTGTTTTCGAATAATCAAATCTGATATTTGATCCCGGTCTCATCGAAATCCAAATGTCGTCTTAAAGGTCAAGTTGTTTATGTTTAAACAATTTAATTCAATTTAAAAATTGAATTCACACAACATTCATTACAGATAAATAACACACATTTATCGCATCCATAACCAAAGCACATCACAGAACAACATAGATTATCATACTATAGATATCTGTTAATCCAAATATTCTACAAAATTAATCATCCACAAGCAAGATTTATTAATCCATACTATAATCAATAATTAACTTAAATTAAATTAATTACTTAAGAATTAATTTCCTAATCTTACTTAATTAATTACAACCCTTTGAATTAATTAATCATACTTTAATTACCTTATAAATCAATTAATTAATCTTTAATTATTGATTAATTATACTTAATTATTAATTAATAAACCTTAATTATTAATTAATAAAACTTAATTACAAATTAATTTATCCTTAATTACCAGTTGACTAATCCTTAATTACCAATTGACTAATCTCTAATTACTTAATTAATTAATGCTTAATTATACACAATTAATGTTTAATTACTTAATTAATTAATCTCTAACTATAAATTAATTAATATTAATTACTTAATTAATCAATTATTAATTAATTAATCTCTAATCAATTAACTTAACCGTTAATTATTAATTAATTAATCCTTAATTATTAATTAATTAAATTAGTCAATTACTCCTTAATTACTTTATTAATTTAATTATTCTTAAATCAGTGAAACCTTAATTAACCTTTAAGATAAATTATTCATCTTATTAATAGCTTAATTACCATTATCATATAAATTTAAACATTTTATCTTTGATTTACACTTAATTACATTTTTAAATTATGTTTTAAAAAAATTTAAAAAGAATTTTAAGTTAACAATTCAAGTTAAACAATGTAAAGGTTAGAGATTTTCGACTCAAGAAAGTCGACATTAATACGTCCACTGTATCAACTGCCAAACAATCGAAGGGCGGAAAACCGAACCCTTAGGGTTTAAGAAGAAAAAGTGACGCAGCAGATAATTAACAAAACAATATGGATCGATGAAAGTAGCAAACGGTGGATTGAAGATACTAAAATGCCCAAATTCGTTGATCACAAAGATACCAAATTCTAGCTATCTTCGACACGTTGATCGCGCATGATACCGTGAGAGAAGATCTACAATTCTTCAAACGTTGATCAAGCGCACTTGATACTGTGAATTGGCTTCAACGATCGTTGAATCGAGCGCACTCGACTAACCGAAAGTGGAGATAGGAGATTACACTCAACTACCAATTTAAGATGAAAGCACACAGCAATCAACAAGAATTTATTCAAAAATCAACCACCTCCAAAGTTACAACACACTCGCTATTTATAGCATTTTTGACCCAGACCCTTAAGTCGTTGCCGACTTAGTTCCCACGACTCACGACTCATCCTTAGGTCGTACGCGACCTAACACATCACATACATACACGACTCAAAGCAATTACATCACAACAGCCTTCGGCCGACTCAACACTTGAACGACTTAAGGAAACGCACAAATATACAACACCTAGGTCGTATTTGACCTTACTACTCACGCGACTTAAGAAGCTAACGACATACGACTTAAAGACAGTACCAACATATTACAACACCTCACACCTTCGGCCAACTCATCGACATACCGACCCATGACTTGACTTCTTGCCGACTTACGACTTAACTCTTCAGCCATATTCCGTTAGGTCGCAACCTGTTAGAGTTAGGTCGTTAACTCGGCACAACTTCCCCTCTGGTCTCCAGTTAGGTGGGAAACGACTTAACTCTTCTTCATTAACTCGCATCTCTTCCCCACGTGATTCCTTAGGTCGGGAACAACCTATATCTTCCTTCTTAAGTCGTGGACAACTTAACTCCTCTTTAAGTCGTATACGACTTATCTCTTCTCTTCTAACTTGAGCCGCATCATCCTCCCATGGTTGAGAGAAATTCGTCCTCGAATTTATAAATTCTTTCTCATCAGATTGTCCATCTCCATAATATGGTACAATATGCTTAATATTGAACACGTCAGAAGTGTACACATCCTCCGGCAGCTTCAATTTATAAGCATTTTCATTAATCCGTTTCACAACTTTTATAGGACCAATTTTTTTGGCTTTCAACTTGTTATAAGCGCCCACTTGAAAACGATCCTTGGTTAACACAGCATAAACCAAATCACCTTCGTTAAATTCAACACTTCGTCGCTTCAAATCTGCAGTTCGCTTATACTTCTCATTTGCTTTCTCCAATCGCTTCTGAACGATTTTATGACATTCATTTAACTCATTAACAAAGTCTACAGTTCTTTTAATCGTCCCCTTCGTTTGTGGTACTACCGTTAAGTCCAACGGTCCCCTTGGTAAATTTGAATATACAATCTGAAATGGACTGAATCCCGTACTACGATTCACTGCATGATTATGAGCAAACTCTGCTTGGCATAACCTCATGTCCCAACTCTTCAGATTGTCCTTCACAAGACATCGTAATAAATTTCCCAACGATCTGTTAACAACTTCCGTCTGACCATCCGTTTGCAGATGATAAGCGCTGCTGAAGTATAACTTCGTTCCCACCATCTTCCACAAACTTAACCAAAAGTGACTCAGAAAACGAGTATCTCGATCCGACACAATAGATTCTGGCAATCCATGAAGTCGATAAATCTCCTTGAAAAACAACTGAGCGACATGAACAACATCCGTCGTCTTTTTACACGCAATAAAATGTACCATCTTCGAGAAACGATCCACCACAACATACATAGAGTCATTTCTCCTTTGAGTTCTCGGCAATCCCAACATGAAATCCATGCTAATGTCTACCCATGGTTTTGTAGGAACAGGTAATGGCACATACAATCCCGCATTTGTAGCTGTCCCTTTTGAAACCTGACAAACATGACATCTACGCACAAACCTTTCAACTTCCCTTCTCATCGATGGCCAATAATAAGACTGAGAAATCAACTGCAATGTTCGATCTCTATCCACATGTCCTTCTTCATGTAGCTCTTTTATAATCTTCATTCTCAAACTACCTTCTGGTATGCACAATTGATTTCCTTTGAACAAGAACCCATCTACCATCACGAATTCATCAGTACTCCCGTCCTTGACTTTTTCAACAAATTTCATAAAGTAAGGATCTTTTCCAAGCAACTCTAGCAATAGATCAAACCCTGTCACTTCAACATTCATTGTTGTCAATAAATGGCTCCTCCTACTCAAAGCATCAGCTACACGATTCGTTACCCTAGATTTGTGCTTCACAACAAAAGTAAACTGCTGCAAATAGGCAATCCACGATGCATGTCTCGATGAAATCTTATCCTGCCCTTGCAAATGCTTCAAAGCCTCATGATAAGTGTAAAGAACAAACTCTTTCTGAAATAGATAACGTCTCCAGTGCTTCACAGCTTGAACAATTGCATAAAATTCAACATCATAAGTGCTATATCTCAACTTAGCTCCAGATAACTTCTCACTGAAATAAGCAACCGGTCTTCCTTTCTGACTCAAAACTCCACCAACCCCAACCTTCGACGCATCAGTATGTAACTCAAACAACAACTGAAAATCCGGTAAAACTAGAATTGGTGCGGTCGTCAATAGTGTCTTGATTTTCTCAAAAGCAACCCCTGCTTCCTCTGACCACTCATACTTCTTTCCTTTCATGCAATCGGTTACAGGTGCCATCACGCTACTAAAATGTGGAATGAAACTTCGATAGAAAGATACTGATCCATGAAAACTCCTCACTTCAGTAATTGTCTTTGGCTGTGGCCAACTCCTGACAGCTTCCACTTTATTTTCATCCACTTGAATTCCTTCTTTCGATAGAACGTATCCCAGAAACAAAACACTGTCCGTCATAAACACGCACTTCTTTGTTGCAGCATAAAATTTCTCCTGCCGTAGAATCAACAATACTTTACGCAAATGCTGGACATGTTTTTCCATACTCCCACTATAAATCAGAATATCATCAAAGTAAACTACTACAAACTTCCCAATGTATGGTCTAAAAATCTGGTTCATCACTCTCATAAAAGTACTTGGTGCATTCGATAAACCAAACGGCATAACCATACATTCGTATAAACCTTCCCTGGTTTTGAAAGCAGTCTTCCATTCATCACCTGGTCTAATACGAATCTGATGGTATCCACTCTTCAAGTCAATCTTCGAGAATACAACAGCTCCACTTAATTGGTCAATCAAACCATCAAACCTCGGCATAGGAAATCTGTATCTCACAGTGATCTTGTTTAGAGCCCGACTATCCGTACACGTCCTCCACGAACCATCCTTCTTCGGCACCAACAAAGCTGGCACTGCACAAGGACTCAAGCTCTCCTGAACACGCCCTTGTTCTAACAACTCTTCCACTTGCCTTCGCAACTCCTCATGTTCCTTTGGACTCATTCGGTAATGTGTCCTATGTGGCAATACTGCCCCTGGCACAAGATTAATCTGATGTTGAATATCCCTCAACGGTGGTAACTCCGTTGGCAACTCTTCAGGAAACACATCTTTGAATTCCTCCAATATCGGTTTTACTTCCTCTGGAACTTCAACGGATTTTGTAGCTTCATGTCCAATTAACAAAAACACCTCTGGACTCTCCTCTACTTCTTCAATAAATTCCTTCAAAGTCAGCAAAGTTTTAACCTCCTCAATCTCTTTAGATTTACTCTCTTCCGGTTGTCTCTTCTTTGGAACTAAAATAATCTTAACGCCTTCAAACATAAAGCTGTAGCTATTGGTCCGACCGTCATGCTGCACCGCTCGATCATACTGCCATGGTCTTCCCAAAAGCAAATGACAAACATCCATTTCCACAACATCACACCAAATCTCGTCTTTATACTTCTTCGCAATAGAAAATGAAACTCGAACTCGCCTATCCACCTTCACTTCTCCTCCTTTTCTCAACCACGCTAACTTGTAAGGATTTGGATGCTTCTCCTTTTTCATCTTCAACTTTCTCACAGCTTCGGTAGAAATAATATTGTCACAACTTCCCGCATCAATCACAAATTTGCACACCTTCCCCATAATAGTGCACGTTGACTGAAAGATGTTACTCCTCAACCAACTAGCTTCTTCTTCTTGCTTCGGAATCAAACAAGATCTCCTCATCATCAGATTACATCCTTCATCTCCTGACGCGACATCCTATTCTTCCTCCTCAACTGGACTAGAATAACCTCCATCAACATCCTCACCTTCAACTTCAACAATCATAGTTCGCTTCTTCGGCATCGGACGTTCATTACTCTTGTGACCCACTCCCTGGCAATTGTAACACTTGAAACTGTTGTTGACCTTCGTCTTCGCAACTTCATTCACGACTGGTTTACAGATAGATTTAGGAACATTTGAGCTTCCACTAACACCCTTCACTTGATTGTTGGAATTAGTAAACACACCACCTCCACGCCTTCCCTGCTTCTTCCAAGCCAACGCTTTCTGATGTGCTTCTGCTACAGATCTAGGATCAAACATATTCACCATATCTTGAATCTGCATTCGCAACCCTCCAACAAATCTAGCAGTCAGCTGTTCCTCTGCCTCCATAATATCATTTCGAGCAATCAGTTGATAAAATTCATCAGCATAATCATTAACAGTCTTCGTTCCTTGCCTCAAGTTCTGCAACCTCTGATACATAAGTGATTGATAATTGTAAGGCAAGAATGTAGCTCTCATTAACTTCTTCATCTTCTCCCATGTTTCAATCTTCGACTTCCCCATCCGTTCTCGTGTAAGTTTAGTCTGCTGCCACCATGCTAAAGCTCTTCCTCTCAACCTAGTAGCAACTAACTTCACTCGACGATTCTCCGGGACCTCTTTGAAATCAAAGATCTCTTCAACATTAGACAACCAATCCAAAAATTCTTCTGCTACCATTCCACCTTTAAATTCTGAAATTTCCATCTTCATACCCGATTCCCATCGACGATCTTCTTCTACATCTCGATAAGAATTTCGAACTTGGTCTCCATCTCGATAATGAATGCTAGCTCTATCACCCTCTTCATCATAATCAAATGTATGTCTATATCGATCTCGACCATCAACATCCCTTCGATCACGCATGTCTCTTCTACGGTGTCTCTCTTCATCTCTATATGGCTCATTTTCAAACTCTCGTGGAGTTCTCCTCTCTTCATGTCCATAGTCATGCTGATCTCTCATTGATGAAATTGATGTCTCTCTTCTCTCTCTAAAAGATTGCGGTGATACCCTCCTCGCTTCCATAACCGATGGCGAAACTCGGTTTCCTCCATGGTTCGAGACTGGTGATCTCCTCCTTTGATTTTGATTCAAATCATTCATCAATTTCTCTAATGTTTCCAACGCCTTCTTCAAATTTCTCATTAATGCGTTGTTCCATTTGCTCGGCTTCTTCCCTTCTATACAACGCTTCAACATTCTGATGACGGTTAGCTCTTCTCGGCGGCATGATTGAATCAACACAATCACTTCAACAAATTCAAATATTCTTCAAAGTATTCAATACTTTGACTCAAAGTGGCGCATGGCCTATACTTAGCTCGGTATTACACAACGACCTAAGACTTAGGTCGGCTCGGCTTCAACAGAGCATGGCTTCAAGCACTTCAACTTCAAACTTTGGCGCGCAACTCACACGGCCAAAAATTCAAACAACTCTCTCACTTTGATCCAAAATGGAATGGATCGAAAGTTCTCCTCTTGTTTCAACTTCAAGATGAACTCAATGAACACCAAACTTTAACTCCTTGGCTCCAAGAATCGCCTTCGCTATGATTGGCTAAGTCAAGCTCTGATACCAAAACCGACGCAGCGGATAATTAACAAAACGATATGGATCGATGAAAGTAGCAAACGGTGGATTGAAGATACTGAAATGCTCAAATTCATTGATCACAAAGATACCGAATTCTAGCTATCTTCGACACGTTGATCGCGCACGATACCGTGAGAGAAGATCTACAATTCTTCAAACGTTGATCAAGCGCACTTGATACCGTGAATTGGCTTCAACAATCGTTGAATCGAGCGCACTCGATTAACCAAAAGTGGAGATAGGAGATTACACTCAACTACCAATTTAAGATGAAAGCACACAGTAATCAACAAGAATTTATTCAAAAATCAACCACCTCCAAAGTTACAACACACTCGCTATTTATAGCATTTTTGACCCAGACCCTTAAGTCGTTGCCGACTTAGTTCCCACGACTCACGACTCATCCTTAGGTCGTACGCGACCTAACACATCACATACATACACGACTCAAAGCAATTACATCACAACAGCCTTGAGACTAAACACTTAAACGGCTTAAGGAAACACACAAATATACAACACCTAGGTCGTATTCGACCTTACTACTCACGCGACTTAAGAAGCTAACGACATACGACTTAAAGACAGTACCAACATATTACAACACCTCACACCTTCGGCCGACTCATCGACATACCGACCCATGACTTAACTTCTTGCCGACTTACGACTTAACATCTTGTCGACTTACGACTTAACTCTTCAGCCATATTCCGTTAGGTCGCAACCTGTTAGAGTTAGGTCGTTAACTCGGCACAACTTCCCCTTTGGTCTCCAGTTAGGTCAGAAACGACTTAACTCTTCTTCGTTAACTCGCATCTCTTCCCCACGTGATTCCTTAGGTCGGGAACGACCTATATCTTCCTTCTTAAGTCGTGGACGACTTAACTCCTCCTTAAGTCGTATACGACTTATCTCTTCTCTTCTAACTTGAGCTGCATCAAAAAGATAGAAGAAGTAAGAAAGGAAAAAGAAGAAAACAGAACCAATATCACAATCTCACAATCGCAGCGGAACAATATGTAACGACGTGGAATTTTAGGCAATATCAATTTAATAATCTATATTAATAATTTAATTGGTTTGATAATTTTTCTTTATAATTTAATTTAAATTGGTAAATTTAATCTTTTAAAGGTTAATAAATTTTTAATCTGGCAATATTAATAAGAATTATATTTCACACCTAATAGAATTTTATTCTATTATAATATATATATATATATATATATATATGATATATATTGTGAATAGAAGATCTTTTGTTTTAAATAAAGGTTGAATTTTCAAATTGTAATATATAAGTATGTATATGTTATAATTTGGAATTGTTTTTGAAATTTAATATATTCTATTGATAATTTATATATGTATGAATATTGTAATTTAAAGCTTTGTTTTAGAATTAATATTTTTCAAAAGATAATTTTAGATTAATTCAATTGTTCTCAAAAATATAAGATAAATGTTTATTTTTAAAGACGATATTTTAAAATAGAATTTAATCGAAGTTTTATTTTGTTTACTTTAAAATGTTTAAATTAAATGATTATAAATGTATATATATAGATGTTTAGATTTTAAATTACATGTATAAGGATTTATTTGTATTATACCTAGCTTTATAATATTTTATTTAAAAGATTTCATACTTGTATATTTATTTAAAAATTCAAAGTTTATTAACATAAAAACATTTCATATGCATAAAAAAATATTTCATAAATACAAATATCCATATTACATAGATATAAAATATAATTATTATTTTTATATGGTTTTAAAAACAATTTTGCAAAGATCTTTAACACATGTAAGACAATTAAGTACTTGAATGAGATTTGTTCAATTTAATAACAAGTGGCAACATTTCATTTTAATTTTTAATAAATGTAAAAGAAAAAAACTAGTTTTTTTCAAACACTTTCACTCCTTTGTTTACTTTTCTTAACTATAAATCTGAAAATAAAACTCAAAAGCAAAGTTCTTCACAACATTAAAATCTGCAATTTTAAACCTGAATTTCAAATGAAGATCATTAGTTCAACATCAGTTTAATCTTCTAAAAACATCAATTGGAGGCATGCAGTAAGATTTTCAACAGAATGCAATCAAAGTTTTCCAGATTTAAATGTTCAAAGCCTGGAGATTAAAACCGTTGTGCTCTGCAAAATTTAAAAGGTGAGTAAATTTTATTTTAAAGGAAGTTTTAAAATTTGAGGTTATATTGATGTCAGTGATAAATGTTGCAGTAACATAGATTTAATATGTTTATATGTTCGATGATGTGAATGCATGTTTATTTAAAGTTGAATTTGTGAAATCATCAGTACATCTACTTCTCTGTTATATACTCCAGGCTCCTGTTGTTTTTTTAAAGAATTCTTATCTCCAAATTAAACTTATACTTACCTTTGATATCTGAATTAAAGATATTTGCTGTAGTATAATATCAAGTATAAGATAAACTCTGGAATTATAATTTAGCAAATAAATGTTAAAATTTGAAATAACAGTGAAATATTTATATATGTTAAAAATCAACCTATTTAATTTTATATTTGGATTGCATGATTGTAATCATGACAGAAAATAATGAATTTAGGAGTTAAAATCATAATTTTTAGGTCTGTATTCATTGTGATTTTCTGTGGCAATCGAAATTGGTACTTTCGCCAAATTCCAGCAAACGAAGGGGTGATTGGCCATGGGTTTTTGACTGGAGGAGGAGGGTTGAACGGTGATCAATGGAAAAATGGTCGCATGAATTTTAGTGCGACGTGGTGATCAGATTTGTTTGGAGTAGGGTTTCGTCGGCTGTTGAAATTGGCTGCGACGTGGTGATCGGGGTAAATGCGACGATGGTGACGCATCAGGCCAAATTGCGATGGGGGAAAACGTAGCCGGTGGTAGTGGCGTAGTTTCTGGGTGATGGGCATGTGAGCCGGTGATCGATTGTGGCGGCTGAAGGTGGTCCTTTCGATCGTACTTTGGTTGTTGTTGGGTTGAGATGATCAAATTTTGATTTGAAGGAAGTTTCATCGATCAGAAAGGTCAAGGGGGTCGGTGAAGTTGCCGTGGACTTGAGGAGGTTTTCGGCGGTGATCGTCGTTGGTCGGCATAGTTATGCATGTGCACCGTGCACGATTGGGAATAGGTGGAGTTTTTGTGTTTTCAGGGTATCGGCTCGAAGTTATTGTGCAGGTGGAATTTTTTTTTGGGAAGATGATGTTTGCTCGAAGCAGAGCTCGTGTTTTTCTTGAATTGACTCGAAGGGGTTGGGTTCGTTGGTCAGGCTTGGGTTGAATATGGTTTCGACTTGAGTTTTCTTCGGTAATAAACCAGGTGCAGTTTTTACAAATGAATCAAAGTATTGTAAATAGAAATCAAGTTTAAGTTTTTATAAAAGGAAATAGATTTGCAAAGTTAAAAACTTGTTATTTTGAAATAAAGTTAATCAAACTTTAAAAAGTATTAATTGAATTTATTTTAACTTAAATTGTTTAATATGTTTGGACTGTGAAAGTATTTATCTTAATTAAATTTTGAATTCTAATTTAAAAAGAGGTGTCTTGAATTTAAATATTAAATCAATGTTCTAAGTTAAATTTTAAAGTAATGTTTTTGAAACTAAGTTTTCAACTTATATTGAAAACAAATGACTTCATATTAGAGAATTTAAAGTGTTTTAAGGTTTAAACTTGATTTCTTAATGCCTTATTTTCAAATAAGGTTATTGATATAATTTTGTAATCCAAATAAGATAGTTTGTTTTTAAGTTATTAAATTTGATTAATTCAAATAATTTATTTATAAAGATAAATATGGTTAAATAATTTTGTTATGAACTTAGGAATACTTAATAAATATGACTTGTTAATTAAGATCAATGTCTTATTAATTAATTAAGGTTTTTAAATATAAGAAGCTAGTTAATTAATTATTTAATTAATTTTAAATAATTAGTTAATTGTTTATTTAATTTTAAATAATCACTTAATTATGGATTAATTAATTGTAATTACTTAATGAAGTAATTAATGGTTAATTATTGAAAGTAATTAAGAATGTAAATTACTTATGGAAGTAATTGGTGGAAATTTCTCATGGGATTAATTAAGGTTGAAGTGATTAATGGTTAATCACTAGATGTTATTAATTTAAGGATTGATTAATATAATTGTTTGAAGTTAATTAATTATGGAGTAATTAATTAATTTATGAATTAAGAATTATTTAATGATGGAATTAACTAATTGTTAAGTAATTAATTAAGAGAGAAATCAAGATTTATTAATGGAAGTAATTAGAAGATAATTACTTATGTAAGTAATTAAGAGTTAATTACTTAGTCAATTTTAGTTAATTAATTAATGTGATTAATTAATTAATGAATGAGATTAATTTAAGATTAATTACTAAGTGTAATTAATTAAAAATGTATTTAATTAATAAAGTAATTAATAAGGATTATTTGTTAATTAATCAATTACTTAATGAAGTAATTAAAGATTAATTAATTAGATTAATTAATCAAAAGATTAATATAACTAATTAAGAAATTAATTAATTAAGATAAGTAATTACAAATTGTTAATTACTTTTTATGATTAATGAGATGATTAATTACAAATTAATTATTTAATTTATCAAAGGTAATTATTAATTAATAAGGATTATTAGTTAATGTAATTAATGATGTTAATCAAGGTTGATTAATAAAGTAGTTAATTTAAGTATGATTAATTAATTGAAATTAATTGAGGTTTAATGTAATTAATTATAGTCAATTAATAAATGGAGGTAAATGAAGGATCATTAATTATTGTAATTAATGATAGTAATTAAAGGTTAATTACTGTAATTGGTTAAGAATAATTACTTGAATGTAATTTAAGGATAATTAATCTAGGAAGATTAATTAAAGAAAATCATTAAAAGATGAATAATTTATTTACTTGGAATAAATAAATGAAGAAGAATTTAAGTAATCCAATTGATTTAGAATTAATCAATTCTGTTCATGGATGATTGATTGATATTGACCGATTTATATTGATTGACTGATATTGGGTGATTGGTTGATACTGGATGATTTGGATATCTCTGTTATGTGATATGCTGCCTTGTGAGATTAATGTTTGATGTGAATTATCTATTGTGATAATGTGATTCATCTATTTGTTTATATCATCCTGAATATAAGTTTATTGTTAAAACCCTTAAACAACTTGGACATTAAAATGCCGTTTGGTTTCGGTGAGACCGGGATCTGGTTTCCATATTTGGATATCCGAAAACCACATCAATTCCAATTAAACGTTAAGTCGTGAATCCAAGTGGAGCTTAGTGAAGACTCGAGGTGTAAGATTTATTCGTCAGTATAACTCTGGAGGTGATTCCGTGATGAGTTTGACGGAGATAGTACATATAGGTTCGAGATGGTGATTCAGAGTACAAGGTCTATGGTTGTTGACTTTAAGGGTGATTTCAAAATGAGTGCAACGAGATAGTGCCTTCGGTTTCGCTCGAACCCGGAACGAACTTGTATGGATTGAATGCTTTCAGAACATCGTCAGGTGGACGATAAGCATTCTAAGATACATGTGTTCTATAAAGGTAATCGCAGCCTCAAACATCATCAACTCGAGAATGGCTAAAACAAGGGAGGTGTAGCAAGGCTAGGTATGTAGCACCCATTTCAGGGTGAGGTCATTCCTTTCTAGATGTCCCTTTATTTTCGGCTTTCTGGGAGGTTGGTCGCGCCAACTGTTTGATGTGATTTTTTGTTTGATGATAACAAACATATATATCAATATATATATGCGTTTGCAGTTTGGACTACATACAGAAAGGAAGAAATATTCATATTGAATAATTATACTATTGCACAGAATTTATATAATTGAACCAGTATTTTTTATTCAATATAATATTTTATTATAACACTTAAACAATACAAAGTTTTCAGCTCTCTCTATATATACATACACCAGTTCATACATTTTACATTTCTCACTACAACACTCAACACTCAGTTTTTTCACTCTGTCTGCACATCTGCATCTATCTGCATTGTCCAGCTCCACTTCTTGTCCTGTCTCCTGTGTACCTGTATAATTAGCAACTACAACAGTAATCTGAAAACAAACAAATTTGAATTTGCAAAAATAGAAATTTGTTTTGTGTCTCAGATACATGGGTTATTGTCATCATCTTTGATTGTGTAATATCTGTGCATATCAGTGTTCTTACAGGAAATCGTGAGTGGCTGCAATACACACGTGTACATTTGTACACGTGTGCACTGCCTCGCCAACTCGAGTGCGCTATCAACAATAGCAATCAATACTTCAATGAATTCAACATGAAGCAGTGCAAACTCCCAAAGATACAACAGTGAAGGAAACTGCATCACAGCAGCATGAAAAAGTGTATACAACATCAAAATACACAAAATATGGAAACTGCACCAATGCAAATCAAAACAGAGAGTATATATAGTGATGCATAGCAACTGCATAGCAGCTACACAACAAAGCAATGACCAGAACACAAGTACAAGCAAATAAATGCAATTTGAAGTGATATAACAGAAATTACAGGTACTCAACAAGGTGAAGCAGTAGTAAATCAAAGTGTGCAACTCGAGAATGGATACAAGTGACTCAGACCAAATGCAGTGACATACTGCAACAAAAAAAAAGTCTCGACCAAAATCAGTGACACAATGCATATACAACAACAAAGCACAATGCACAGAAATCACAAACAAGGTCAAACCCAAGATAGGTTCAACTCAAGGCAACTTGAAGCATACGAGGTCAGACAAATCACTGCAACAACAAACACAGTGAAGACCACAAAGGCAAGTATGGAAAGAGTTCGAACACAGTTAAAACTCAAGCAAATGAAAACATCACAGTGACATGCTACAACTTCAAACAGACAGTGCACATGTGAATCAAGTGTCCAACCAGAAGCACAACATGACCAAAAGTATACAGTAATGCAACATGGAGTATGCAAGTGCAATTCGAATTGACAAAACAGTTTCAAGTTACAACAAAGAAGTCAATGGCAGCTCCAAAATCAAGATCAACAGAACATGAAGCAGTTCAAATCCAAGTACAAACCCAAGAATATATGCATACACACATACATATGTATGTATGCACATATATAGTAAACAGGTGAATGTGCAGTAGGGAACACAAGACAGTGGCAAGTACAAGTCAGTGCAGAAATCAAGCCGAAGTTAAAAATCAAATTCGTATCTTTAATTAAGTCAAAGAAATCTAATTTGGAAAGAAATCTCTGCATTAAATTTCTCGACTACATATATGGTCGGTATTAATTCTAATAGGGGCCGAGAAAACAAATATAGGAAGAAATCTTCGAATTAATTAATTCGAAAACAAATATGGTCAGCAAAAATTCGAAATTGAATAAAGAAAGGAATACTCCAAATCCAGAACAATTTCAGGAAAAATAATCAACGACGTGCAGAAATCAAATCTGACAGTGGTTATTAGGGTTTTAACCCTATAAATAAACCCTAAGAAATCATCATAGAACACAGAACAATCGAGTTAAAAAGCAAGCAATCAAACAAGCAACAAAAGAAATTACATACCGAACCATCAACAACTCGATCATCAGAGAGCGAGCGCGAACACGAGCATCAAAAATCAGTCAAAGCCCCAATTTGGATCGCAAGGGAAAGAAGCCCTAATTCAGATCGAATAAACAGAGGGCCGCCATTTTTTTTCACAAACAAAAGAAAAAGGACCGGGTGAAATAAGATAAGAGGGAAGTGACCGCGTTTGTTTTGGGTAAGGGTGTTTTGTTTTTATTTATTTATTTAAGGGCAAGATAATTTAAATTGTTTTTAAATTTAGTGCTTGCTCTTATAATTTGTTTTATTTGTCTGTTCTTTTCAAAACAAAACATGGTAAATCATCACCTAGGGTTTAGTTGTTGTCAGATTGTCTAGTTAGAGTTAGTCCAGTTAGCAGGGTTTGCGAGTTTGCAAAACTCTATAGGCGGTAGCAGGGTTTGCAAGTCTGTTAGAGTGTTTGTAAGCAGGAAACTGTTTAATTCTAATAGAAATCTGGGAATGCAGCAGTAGGCAAGGGTTGCCGAAGCTGGGTAAATTTTGTGTGTGATTTATTTTTCAGCATATTTATTTCTGCAGTTTGCTTCTGTGTTTAATTCGGAAAAATTTGCTATAACCCTATTCAACCCCCCCCTCTAGGGTTAATCTAGATCCTACAAGTGGTATCAGAGCAAGGTATTTTACTTTAACTCTAGAGTCATGAATCCACCAAATAATGCTTTTTCTTAGGGGCAATCTATTGCTAGGCCACCCATGTTTAATGGGAATGATTATGCTTATTGGAAAGTTAGGATGAGTATTTATCTTAGTTCTGTCGATTATGATGTTTGGGATATTATTGAAACTGGCTATAAATCTCCCACTATAGTTATTGGTGATACTGAGATTCCTAAACCTAAGGATAGGTGGGATGCTAACGATAAGAAATTAAAAACTTCAAATGCCAAAGCAATGAACGCTTTGATCTGCGCTCTTGATAAAAATGAGTTTAATAGAATTTCTCATTGTACAACAGCACAGGAAATTTGGCACACTTTGGAGGTGACACACGAAGGAACTTCTCAAGTCAAGGAATCACGTCTAGCCCTATTTAGCAATGAATACGAAAACTTTGTGATGGAAAAGGGCGAGAGCATAAAGGATATGTTTGGACGTTTTTCAACTTTGGTGTACAATGCTAGAGCGCTTGGGAAGGTCTTCACTGAAGTAGAGCTTGTGCGGAAGATACTGCGAGTCTTACCAATGAACTTTGAGGCAAAAGTCACGGCAATACAAGAATCGAAAGATCTGAGTAAACTAAGCATGGAGGAGTTGATCGGAAACTTGATGACATATGAGCTTGAGCTAAAGGCAAAGGAGGAACGTAACAACTCTGAATCAAAAAAGAAGACAATTGCCTTAAAGAGCAAAAAAGAAAGCGATGAAGAAGAAGATCCAATTGAAGAGCTTGCGATGGCTGTCAATAATATTAGAAAATGGTCAAAATTTAGGCCACGCAAGAAGAAAACAAGTGGTAATAGGTCAAAAGATTCTGACGATTCCGATAATGAATTGACATGCTTTAACTGCAAAAAGCCTGGCCACTTCAAACAAAAATGCCCACTTCCCAAAAACAACAAAGGAAAGAAAAAGAAGAAGAAGGTCTTTGCAGCAACTTGGGATGATGAAGAAGGGGAAGAAGTTTCGGATAATAGCTTAGAAGAGGCTAACTTGTGCCTTATGGCAAAATCAGATTCAGAAACAAGTTCAGAGGAATCCAGTGAGGTACGTGACTATTCTTATAAAGAACTTGTTTTGATGTGTTATGATCTTACTAATACAATTGATACTCTTGAAACTAAAATTGAAAAATTAAAGTCTGACAGGAGAGAACTCGTTCATGAGAATACTAGGTTAGAAACTGAACTTGAAAATATTCAAAACCTAGACTGTAAAAAATGTAAAATTTTAGATTCAGAAATATCAAGACTTAAGAATAGCTTCGATAATCTTGAAAAAGAAAACTCGAGTCTTAAGGAAACCATTGACACTAGGAAAAAGGATTTTATAAATAGATGCACCACACTTGTAAGTGAAAACACAACACTAAAAACCAAAGTCCAAAATCTTGAGAAATCTCTGAATAACTTTTCAAGAGGAGAAAAATCATTTAACATGTTATTGGGAAATCAACTCTTTGCTAATAACAGAAAAGGACTAGGTTTTGGGAAAACACAGGTTGATGATTATGCAAAATGTAAGAGTGTCTTTGTTAGAAGTGAAATTGGACATCGTGTTGAAAATTGTAGTCATAGGAACAAGAACACAAAATTTATACAAGTTTGGGTTCCTAAGAATTCTACAAACAAATTCCATGTCTATAGGAACAAAAATGAAAGGACAAAACAAGTTTGGGTTCCAAAGGGATTGTTTGTTCACAACGCTTCAGTTACTAATATCATTGGACCTAAGAGTTTCTCTAGGTCATCCTCCTCTCTCTTTATGTAGGTCTGTTGGCGGGCTAAGGAGCAACAAGAATGGTTTCTAGATTCAGGTTGTTCTAGACATATGACAGGTGATAAATCTAAGTTCCTTAGCCTAGAGAATTTTAGAGGTGGAAATGTGATCATGGGAGACAATAGCAAGTGTAAGATTATTGGGAAAGGTGAAGTAAGTAACGGTACTTTTTCCTTGACTAATGTTTTATACGTTGATAATTTGCATCACAATCTCATTTCTATTAGCCAACTATGTGACAAAGGTATGAATGTGGTTTTTGATAGTGATACTTGCAAGATCATTGATAAAACTTCTAATAACATAGTTTTTATGGGCAAAAGAAAAGGAAATGTTTACTCGCTTTCGTTTGACAATCTAAATCTTTCTAGATGTTTGGTAGCCACTGACGAAGAGGCATCTTTATGGCATAGGAGACTTGGACATGCTAGCATGAGTCTCTTAAAAAATCTTGAAACGAAAGAATTAGTCAGAGGGTTACCACATCAGAAATTTAAAGATAACAAAGTGTGTAAAGCATGTTCCTTGGGCAAGCTTTGTCGATCATCATTTCGCCCTAAAAACATTGTTAGCACATCAAGGGTCCTCGAATTAATTCATATGGACTTATTTGGACCAAATGAAATTGCTAGCTTGAATGGAAAACATTATTGTTATGTATTGGTTGACGATTATTCTAGATTTACATGGGTTTATTTCTTAGCCAAAAAGTCTGAATCTTTTGATTATTTTTCAAAATTTGCTAAACTTGTTCAAAATGAAAAAGGAGTTTCAATTAAAACTTTAAGAAGTGATCATGGAGGCGAATTTGAAAATTCGGAATTTGAAAACTTTTGTGAAGAAAATGGTTTAAAACATGAATTTTCTGCTCCACGAACACCTCAACAAAATGGGGTGGTTGAAAGGAAAAATCGTACATTGCAAGAATTGGGTAGATCCATGTTGAGTGAGTATAAACTACCTCTAACCTTTTGGGCAGAGGCGGTGAATACTTCGTGCTACGTAATGAATAGAGTAATGATTAGACCAATACTTGGCAAAACGGCCTATGAAGTGTGGCATGAAAGGAAACCTAACATCTCTTACTTTCGTGTTTTTGGATGCCCTTGTTTCATTCTTAACACGGGTGATCAACTTGGAAAATTTGAATCATAGGCCGATGAGGGAATTTTCATGGGCTATTCAACCAGGAGCAAGGCTTACAGGATATACAACAAACGAACAAAGACAATTGTTGAATCAATCAATGTGAAATTTGATGAATCTGATCTGGAAAGGACGACTGAAAAATCGGTTGATGATGGGGTAGATCATGAAGGCATTAAAGAAGGGACATCTAGTGAGAAAGATGAAAGTAGGACTGTTGATGCTGATAGATTGAAGTTCAAATCCAATCATCCTCCTGAATTGGTTATAGGAGATCCTACGGAAGGTATACGCACTCGCTCTTCATTTGATAAAAATTTGTGTGCGTTTTGTTGTCATAGTGTTTTTATGTCTGAAATTGAACCTGATTCTGTTGAAATGGCTCTTAACGATGAAAGTTGGATTCTAGCAATGCAAGATGAACTTAATCAATTTGAGAGAAATAAAGTTTGGAAATTAGTTCCTAGGCCAAATGACTATCCAATTGTAGGAACTAAATGGGTGTTCAAAAACAAACTTGATGAATCAGGAAATGTAATTAGAAACAAAGCTAGGTTGGTCGCAAAAGGATATAACCAAATAGAAGGCATAGATTTTGATGAAACATTTACTCCAGTTGCTAGGTTAGAAGCCATTAGGATTTTGCTAAGCTTTGCTTGTTATAAAGGTTTCAAACTTAAACAAATGGATGTAAAAAGTGCTTTTCTAAATGGTGATTTGAAAGAAGAGGTTTTTGTTGAACAACCCCCCGGTTTTGAAAATCACGATTTTCCAAATCATGTGTATAAACTTGAAAAAGCATTATATGGTCTTAAGCAAGCTCCTAGAGCTTGGTATCACTGCCTATGTACATATCTTTTGGAAAATGGCTTTAAAAAGGGGAGTGCTGACACGACACTGTTTCTATTACATAAAGGAAGTGATCTTTTGATTGTTCAGATTTATGTAGATGATATCATTTATGGTGCTACTAATGAACTCTTGTGCGAGAAATTTGAACAAGTCATGCAGGCTAAATTCGAGATGAGCTTGGTTGGAGAATTGAAATATTTTCTTGGACTTCAAATCAAGCAAAGCAGTGATGGCATTTTCATTTCACAATCCAAGTATGTGTTGGAACTGTTGAAGAAATTTGGAGTTGAGAATTCCAAACCATTGAGAACTCCTATGAGCCCATCAACAAAGTTGGACAAAGACGAGAAAGGAAGTGCCGTTGATCAGAAGAAATATCGAGGGATAATTGGTTCACTTCTCTATCTTACTGCTTCTAGACCTGATATTATGTTTTCTGTGTGTCTGTGTGCACGTTTTCAATCTAATCCTAAAGAATCTCATTTGAAAGCCACTAAACGAATTTTGAGATATCTTTCACACACAAACAAACTTGGGTTATGGTATCCTTCTTGTGAAAATTTTGATTTAGTTGGCTATTCTGATGCTGATTATGCTGGTTCATTGGTTGACAGGAAAACACTAGTGGAACATGCTTTATGCTAGGACACTCGTTAGTTTCATGGTCAAGTCGAAAACAGAACTGTGTTGCATTATCCACCACTGAAGCAGAATATATTGCTTTAGGGAGTTGTTGTGCTCAAATTTTATGGATGATGCAAACTCTTTCTGATTTTGGCTTAGTTTATAAACAAGTTCCATTAAAATGTGATAGTAAAAGTGCAATGGACTTGTCAAATAATCCTGTTCATCATTCACGCACAAAACACATTGATGTGAGACACCACTTTCTTAGAGATCACATTGCTAAGGAAGACATTGGCATTGAATATATTTCAACCGAGGCTCAACTTGCTGATATTTTCACAAAACCCCTCCCCGAAGACAGATTTTCCAGATTACGTTTGGATTTGGGGATTATAGAAATTGACTAACCATTTTTCATTTTTTAGTTGAAATATTCTTGGATATATACTTTCAACTTCAATTTCTAGGATTCAAGCCAGTTTTGGATATTATCCAAAGATTGATTCAAATATGGTATTCAGTACTGGATATTACATAATATAATTAACTTGGTAACTTATTCCTCGATCATTTCTATTTCTACCATCTTTCTATCGTTCATAATGGTTTTATAAAATAAGGAGTGAATTACTTTTAAATAAAAAAAAAATAATGAATTATTGAATAATAAATAATAATAACTCTCATGCATACATTCTCATTTAAAAGTCCTTATGGTTATGCATGGATGGAGCATGTGAGTGAATTATTTTTATCATTACTCCATTCTCATTTAAAAGTCCTTATGGTTATGCATGGATGGAGTATGGTAACTAAGTATTCTGGTCTCACTTAAAAGTCCGGATGCTTAGACTAATAAGTAACTGCTAATCCCATTTAAAAGTCCTTATGGTTATGCATGGTTAGTAAGTGCTTATTTTTTTTTGTGCTTAAATGTCAAATTAATGTTAAAAAAAAAAAAAAAAAAACCGATCATCGATCCATTCTCTAAAATGTGGAAGTTGTTATCTCGTTATGATATATTATTTTTTGTTCCTCCTGTTCCATTGTTTTTTGTCAGTCTTTTGATAATGACAAAAGGGGGAGAAGAACAAGATTTTGATGAGGAAGTAAATATTTTTTGGAATATTTCAACAAATTTGGTTAAATGTTGCTAGTTAATTTTCTTTAGTTCTTTTATCCTTTTGTAATTTTTGTTATCTTCTAAATAGGGAGTGGTCTTGGTTGTAGGGGGAGCATTCAAATAGGGGGAGCTAAAAATTTCATGTTCAAACACATGTATTAGCATTTCAAAATCTTTAATATATATGTTTGTCATCATCAAAAGGGGGAGATTGTTTGATGTGATTTTTTGTTTGATGATAACAAACATATATATCAATATATATATGTGTTTGCCGTTTGGACTATATACAGAAAGGAAGAAATATTCATATTGAATAATTATACTATTGCACAGAATTTATATAATTCAACCAGTATTTTTTATTCAATATAATATTTTATTACAACACTTAAACAATACAAAGTTTTCAGCTCTCTCTATATATACATACACCAGTTCATACATTTTACATTTTTCACTACAACACTCAACACTCAGTTTTTTCACTCTGTCTGCACATTTGCATCTATCTGCATTGTCCAGCTCCACTTCTTGTCCTGTCTCCTGTGTACCTGTACAATTAGCAACTACAACAGTAATCTGAAAACAAACAAATTTGAATTTGCAAAAATAGAAATTTGTTTTGTGTCTCAGATACATGGGTTATTGTCATCATCTTTGATTGTGTAATATCTGTGCATATCAGTGTTCTTACAGGAAATCGTGAGTGGCTGCAATACACACGTGTACATTTATACACGTGTGCACTGCCTCGCCAACTCGAGTGCGCTATCAACAATAGCAATCAATACTTCAATGAATTCAACATGAAGCAGTGCAAACTCCCAAAGATACAACAGTGAAGGAAACTGCATCACAGCAGCATGAAAAAGTGTATACAACATCAAAATACAAAAAATATGGAAACTGCACCAATTCAAATCAAAACAGAGAGTATATATAGTGATGCATAGCAACTGCATAGCAGCTACACAACAAAGCAATGACCAGAACACAAGTACAAGCAAATAAATGCAATTTGAAGTGATATAACAGAAATTACAGGTACTCAACAAGGTGAAGCAGTAGTAAATCAAAGTGTGCAACTCGAGAATGGATACAAGTGACTCAGACCAAATGTAGTGACATACTGCAACAACAAAAAAAGTCTCGACCAAAATCAGTGACACAATGCATATACAACAACAAAGCACAATGCACAGAAATCACAAACAAGGTCAAACCCAAGATAGGTTCAACTCAAGGCAACTTGAAGCATACGAGGTCAGACAAATCACTGCAACAACAAACACAGTGAAGACCACAAAGGCAAGTATGGAAAGAGTTCGAACACAGTTAAAACTCAAGCAAATGAAAACATCACAGTGACATGCTACAACTTCAAACAGACAGTGCACATGTGAATCAAGTGTCCAACCACAAGCACAACATGACCAAAAGTATACAGTAATGCAACATGGAGTGTGCAAGTGCAATTCAAATTGACAAAACAGTTTCAAGTTACAACAAAGAAGTCAATGGCAGCTCCAAAATCAAGATCAACAGAACATGAAGCAGTTCAAATCCAAGTACAAACCCAAGAATATATGCATACACACATACATATGTATGTATGCACATATATAATAAACAGGTGAATGTGCAGTAAGGAACACAAGACAGTGGCAAGTACAAGTCAGTGCAGAAATCAAGCCGAAGTTAAAAATCAAATTCGTATCTTTAATTAAGTCAAAGAAATCTAATTTGGAAAGAAATCTCTGCATCAAATTTCTCGACTAAATATATGGTCGGTATTAATTCAAATAGGGGCCGAGAAAACAAATATAGGAAGAAATCTTCGAATTAATTAATTCGAAAACAAATATGGTCAGCAAAAATTCAAAATTGAATCAAGAAAGGAATACTCCAAATCCAGAACAATTTCAGGAAAAATAATCAACGACGTGCAAAAATCAAATCTGACAGTGGTTATTAGGGTTTTAACCCTATAAATAAACCCCATGAAATCATCATAGAACACAGAACAATCGAGTTAAAAAGCAAGCAATCAAACAAGCAACAAAAGAAATTACATACCGAACCATCAACAACTCGATCATCAGAGAGCGAGCGTGAACACGAGCATCAAAAATCAGTCAAAGCCCCAATTTGGATCGCAAGGGAAAGAAGCCCTAATTCAGATCGAATAAACAGAGGGCCGCCATTTTTTTTCACAAACAAAAGAAAAAGGACCGGGTGAAATAAGATAAGAGGGAAGTGACCGCGTTTGTTTTGGGTTAGGGTGTTTTGTTTTTATTTATTTATTTAAGGTCAAGATAATTTAAATTGTTTTTAAATTTAGTGCTTGCTCTTATAATTTGTTTTATTTGTCTGTTCTTTTCAAAACAAAACATGGTAAATCATCACCTAGGGTTTAGGAGTTGTCAGATTGTCTAGTTAGAGTTAGTCCAGTTAGCAGGGTTTGCGAGTTTGCAAAACTCTATAGGCGGTAGCAGGGTTTGCAAGTCTGTTAGAGTGTTTGTAAGCGGGAAAATGTTTAATTCTAATAGAAATCTGGGAATGCAGCAGTAGGCAGGGGTTGTCGAAGCTGGGTAAATTTTGTGTGTGATTTATTTTTCAGCATATTTATTTCTGCAGTTTTCTTCTGTGTTTAATTCGGAAAAATTTGCTATAACCCTATTCACCCCCCCTCTAGGGTTAATCTAGATCCTACACCAACCACGCTGTGATCTTACTCGGGACTTTTCAGTAAGGAATGGTTCTGGTTTTGTGATGCAGGGGATTGGGCGTAATCCTCGGTACTGTTATCTAGGCCACGTACTGTGACGGGCGGTACCCTGGTAGCCCTGCCATTGATGGAAACCCAATCTTCCTACGAAACCCTATGGTATTGTTTGTATTACCCACTTTTATGGCTAGTAGCTGGAATTTAATAATGTAGCAATTTCGGCTATTTCTTATTTACTTGAAAACCCTAGACATTATTATAATATCACTAGATTTCCTATCAAATGTTTTGGTTAGCGTAAGATAAAACTTTTCCATGTTAATGTGTGGGAAGTCTTACGTGATACCTTTTATTTCAAAGGTTTTCTAAAGTTAAGCAATTTTAACCAGTTTACTCACACCAGACCCCTGTTTGACCTGAGTGTTTATTTTCTGTTTTATTAAACTCTTGGGTGCTCATATTATGTATGAGTAGTCGAGTGATTCATGTTAGCTTGACGAATTATGGAGGAGATATGGAGTAGGAGGCTTCCACGTGTAGATATATTATGGTTCCGCTGTGTTTTTGGTATATGTATCTTGTGTTCTTGAGTTGTATAGTTAGACAGATGTTTATAACTGTCTAATATGTGTTGATATAGTTGTGTACTCTGATGTAATATGATACTATGTAATATTTTATGTGATATATTATATTTTATTCGTTCTGCTGTGAGTTCTCTAATGTTGTTGTGTTTCTTCTTTCTCTTTCTTTTCTTCTTCTATCCCTTTCTTTCTTAATTAGTGACACGACTTTCTGGTGTTAGGAAGTCGGGTCACCACACAATATATAATAGATAAATGAATATATTTAAAATAAAGAACTATATCAATTATTACATTACATCACATTACATTATCAGAGTTTACAACAACAAACAGCGGAAAAGAAATACTATATACTAGTTGATATGCCATGTCATCCAACTTGCTTCCAGATCTCCACAACAACTCCCGAATTCTAGAATGACCTGATAACCTTACTGTAGACTGCCCGTGTAGAAATTGTGGGCACCCAGAGTTTAGGAAGGAAACGATAAACTCTAGGTCAGTCATGAGACTGGTGTGAGAACTTAAAACAGTTATATCTTTAAAAAAAATAAAGAAATATTTTTAAATTGATACGCAATGCTTTTAGAAAATGCAACTACCATAAGGCCTTCCGCACACACACACACACACACAATGCAATAGCAGAATCGGAGGAGATTTCTCCTTATGATAGTCAAACATGCTTGATACGCAAATTTTCTTTGATATTATTACAATAAGTGTAAAGTGTAGGAAAACATTTCGAAAGTATGATATAAATCTTAGCTAACATACGACCATTATCGTATGCCTACTATAGGAACTATGTTCAATAGCAGGTTACCTCCACATTCCATGGTAGGTTATACAACTAAAACTGTACAGGGCTCGTATTTTGGATTTTCCAACAAATGAACTTCCCATTGCCACATGGAAACGCCTCTGGGGAGATGCCTCGAGAACCCAACCACATCTCTGCCAACACAAGGTCGGGTTACCTCTGCAAAAGTATGTAACAACTGACACGAGTATGCCATCCCCCGATTGTAAACAACCTTTATCCGAGGATCCTCAACCAACATCAATCACAAAGTCATATATATTTGCGACATCCACCAAAGTTAATTATCTGGGCTCCATACCATGATACCACTTATATCCAGAAGGAAATGACATACCCTAAGGGGCGCTACTCCCTAAAACCTTGCTGCATCCTTCCTTTTTTGACCATTTTCGGGGTGTGAGGTCCGACGAAGTCTTGTCCACAAAGCTACGCTTTATACAAAAGCTATGCTTTGATCAACAAATGATCAGCAGCACTTCGTATGCCACATTACCAAATTGGGAATGTATCACTAGTAACCATCAACTACATAACCTCTGAGCTCGTATGTCTCAGAGAAGGGTGTTAAGCTAAGAGAATAAATTCTCCGCCACCAATAGAAATATATTTAATAGAAATCAGCTTTACATCTCAAATTGTAACGTTAGACACACATCCGTACAAGTCCGTTCTAGGATCGAACGGAACCGAAGGCACTTCCAAAGAAGCCCTTGCAATCCGGATATTCAGTAATCACGTCGGACTTCCCATCACAAAGGGTGGTAAAATCTCTAATCGGAGATCAGCTGATGAAGAGACATTCGACAGTAATCCTTCCGTATTCGAAAATATCCGGTCTTCAACACCGGTTTTCAAATGCTATCCATTACGACGTATCACTATTCGAAATGGGATTCATGACCCAAAGGTCCTCACCCGGCTAAACCGAATCCCAAATAATTTACCAAAATATTTATTTTCCAAAAATATTTTTATAAGATAATTCGTAAATTTGTTTCCACACTTCAAAAATAAATCAATGTTTATTTTTAACAAATTTCCCTTTCCTTTATAATTTCCATGGAATTTAAATTTCCAAATATCCACTAATATATGATTCTCAAACCGACTTCAAATATTCACTTTCAATTTATCTCTAAAAGATATAATCTCAAAACATTTCACTCCATATTGGTAAACATTTCCATACTTATTTAATAATAAGTAATTCACAAATCTATTTATTTTCAACATTTGGAAAATATTCAATAAACTTAAATAACAATTAATTATATAATTTATTCTTTAAGGAAAACATTCTCTTGAACACATTCATTTGAGTCAAAACGAATGTTGCGTAAAACATCGTTACGACAATCCAAAATCACTAGTATAGAGATTCGAAATTTAGATAGATATATAAATCCCAATACTATACAAAAATATTTCCTTCCGAAAACCATTTACTATAACAACAGTGTTATAGTCCACCATTCCCTTTTATTTCCCGAAAACGTCTATTTCAACAATGAATGTTGAAATCTATGGTTTCGATCCTTAGCACATTTTAAAACAACTTCAAATCATTTTAATTCTATTTAAAATATTACTTCCCCAAAACATTTCTTTAATATATTACTCGCTGTCCAAAATCGTGAATATACTTCGTTAACCAAATTCATCATTTCTACACATTTTATTTAAAGGATTATCCACTGTCCAAAATCGTTAATATATTTCCTTTAATAAGCTATAATTATTAACTTATCAAAAAAGTCGATTTCGGATTTATAAAACAATGTTTGTAAATTCCATTTATATTTTATAACAACTTCAACTTATAAAATCACTTTATTAACAAATTCTATCCATATCCCATTTTCACGCCAAAATGCAAATTATAAGAAAATTACTTATAATTTTCTGTTCACAAATTCATTCATTTTATAACTTCACAAATCGTAGATTCTACTTTTAAAAAAAAATCCATTTATAACATCATTTTAAAATGTCTTTAAAACTCCTTTATAATTCCATCACTTTGATTTATAAAAATCCAATTTTGTTTTAAATCTTATATATAAAGTTTTTATAATAAATTCAAAAATCACCATTTAAATTATTTTATAAAATCATTAACTCCTTCTTTCAAAAATTACATTTCGGTTATATTTCACAAAAATCATAATCTTTATTACATTAAAATTGTAACATTTATTTATTTAAAATGAATCAATTCCAAAATTCAATAAAACGTATATTTTCATAAATCACTTTAAAAATCCTTTTAAATTTGAAAATCATCACTTTAACACTTTTAATTTTCCAAAATAGGCCCAATGCTGCAACAACACTAAATATAACAATCACGGCATCCAAACATCATATATCAATATGATAACGGAATATATCGCAAATATCTGTAAATAAATCATTACTGTTGAGGAATCCGGTTGGATCCCTCCAACCTATTTCCCTGCATCCACAGATGTTAGCACAATACCAATCCTGTTTCAAGATGGAATATCACGGTACATGGGATTTATGAAATATTATCTGCTATTATGCGGCGCAATAGGGTCTCATCTGCTATATAATGCGGGAAAATCAACTCCAAGTACATATATAATACCAATTCCACTTCAAGGTGGAATATTGCGGTATATGTGTTTAATAAATAACATCCGCTTAATATACGACACATAGGGTTTATTTCAATACATGAAATAGTAATTCATCATCCAAGCATACAATCAACATAATCAAGCAATTTTAAATTTAACTATTTAAAATTTAAATCGAAACGGATTCGATTGAGTGAGAAGTTCTCACCTTGTTTTCAAATAACAGTTGCAGCGTTTTATTCCAAATAAAATTAAACGCGCGTTTAATTCTACTCAAAATTCAAACTGTCTCCAATCAACTCCAATCCAGCTCCGTCGCATAGTATACGTCAATACGAACCCGGTGCAATTTGTTTCGGCCAAAACGGACCTCGTATGAACAAGTTACAGCTTTTAGAAGTTTATACGAATTTTAAATATAATAATTTACAGTTTGCTTATTTAATTTATAATCTGCATCCATCATAGCCATTCATTTCATCTAAGCAAATCACGGCCGTGCGCATCATCTTCCTCCATCTCCAATAACAAACGCGACCGAACCCATATGCCGATCAAAACCCTAAATCACGCGACCACCTCGAGCAACTTGAATACGATCAGATGCCATGATTTCGAAGCTCAACGTGAGTGCCACCATCGGCTTGAACGACGTGGAACTCGGCCACCCCCTTGCGCATAAAAACACGTGCGAACGCACTGGGTACTCGACCAAAATCGGGCCCCTACGACGCTCTATCGATGATTATCGCCATATGGATCTGAAGATCTCGTTTAGCTCTACAATTCTCATCTTGAAGTTTTCTTGAATTGATGCATGGATTAGAAGAGAATAAGGAGAGAAGAATCGAAATTTTCGGCCATAGAAAAATCAAGTGGCGGCTGAAGCTTGAACTAGGGTTTAGTGTAAATTGTGAAATATGGAGGCTTTTATAGAAAATTGACGAACACTATTCATCCAAAAAAATATCGAACTCGAAACGAGGCGTGCCGCCTGGCGTTTATAATGTTTTACCCCCAATTCGAATGCAATGGAATATATAGGGAGCTAATTCGATCATATTTAAAAGATTGGTTTTCAAATCGACTACTCAAATTCAAAATTCACTCAAACCGATTTCAGTGCGTTTTAGCTTGCCCCAGACAAACCGCAAATCCGATTAACACGAAATTTGAAATCATACAATAATTCAACATTACGGATCCGATGAAACTGGTTTCATTGAAATCCGAGACTGTTTGAAAAATGACTATTTTTACACGCCAATTAAATATAAAAATATTTAATTTTCACAAATTTACTTTTTAATTCGATTTTAAAAGTTCTATAACATCATTCGAACTACAATATGATTTAATACAACTTTATAAATCATTTTCAATCACATTAAACCAAATTTTCAATTATTTCTGTAATTTCACATATTAAATTATCGATTTAATTATCTAATTAAATCTAGACATTCGAAATAAAATTTATTCGACTTATAAATTTTACTTGTTAATATAAATCAATTAAATATACAAATTTCAAATGACAGAAATTCTGGGTCGTTAAAAATTTTTATATAACTTCCTTAAATCAATTTACTTAGAAAATTTTATTAGGTAAAGAATTTGATTTAAGAAATAAATTTAAACTAGATTTATTTTAAATTTAAAAGCTTGCTTATTTTAAATTTTAAAACTGCTCAGTTTTTACTTCGAGTTTGTCCCATCTCCTACCCGAATCCTGCCCCGAGTTTCTCTTCTTTCTTTTTTTACTAAAATTTAATTTTAACTTTAAAACCTGAAACATGATAAATTCTCACGTTCCTACTCGAGTCATCTACTTCGTGTCCCCGAGCGTTCCTTCGAGTCAACTTCCATTCCCAAACCCACAGACACACAACTTGTCGGGCAATGCACCGACGATCAACGCCACCTTGACCATCGCCGACACCCCCAACTCAACGACGTTCATCCCTACTAACGATTCCGACCACCAATTCTCTATCACAAGATCAAGATCGAAATCGAGGTACTCAGGTCAAACCTGGAAACTAAACCCTTGCTTGAATCTTCCTCGAACTACCGATGCCGACCATCAAAACTCATCAGACTCTAGCCACACACTCTGCGGCCACCCATGCAGCCCTTCCCCCTGGTCTGATGCAGCTCGATTCACCAGAGACACCGCAGCAACCCAAAACCCGACCTCGACCAAACTTAGGGCTTAAACCCTTCTTCGATCAATTGCCGACGCCACAGTGCACAATCAACTCTCCTGACATTTTTCCCGAGCTCATCGAACTTCCTCCTACCTCCAGTCGAAAACCCGACCATCCCGAGACCACCGGCCACTCGAAATTGCTCAAAGTCCACTTTCAGGTCTTCATCGAAATGCTCACTCGATACAACACTATAAATTGTGTTTTCACTTTTAAAAATCATGATTTTAGATGGTGATTCAGGTTATATTAGAAAATCGAAGAATCTAAATGTTTGAATTTTAACATATTTCTAAAGTTCTTACTGTCATTTCTAATTCCAGGTGATATTCAAACTTTCATGCTTAAATATGTTTTTAAAACCTATATTATGTTTAAACAAACAAATCTTGTTTGAAAACCAGATCCTATCAGAGAACAGATGAAGAGATTTTGAATTTTGATCTAAATTTCAAAACTCTATAACATGAAACAAAGATGTACACGGTACATAGACATGCACACTTCAAACATATACATATAGAGAGATTGCACTTATATATACACATGCAAGGCATAATTCATTTCAGCAAATCACATGCAACAGATTTCTATTTACTTAAGCCTTTTAATAAAAATGTTTACTCACCTATTAATGATGAGCAGAGAAGTTTGAAACTGGGATTTGAAAATGCTTTTGATCTTTTGATTTGGAACTTGATACTGGAAAACTTATTATACTGAGATGATTTAACTTTATGGACTAAAACTAGAAATCTTGATGTTGAAATGATCTAGCTTTGAAAACTGAGATGATCAAGGCTTTTGATTTCAGGTTGAATATAGTTGATTACATGATAATCTTTGTTTAATATTTCAAGTTTGAATATTAACAGGCCTTTTGTTTTGAATTAACTTCTGGTTTGAGAAATGTTTTACAGGATTTTGAGTTTCTCTTTGCTTTTGAAAATGAGAATGGGAAAAAATAAATGAAAGAGAAGAGATAGGTGTTTATATAGCCTTAATTTATGGTTTTTAAAAATTAAAGAAAATAAAATAAAATAGTGACAATTGTTAACATTTGTCATTTGGATATGTTAATCACCTTATACTTGTTATTAACATGATTTCATTAATTTACACTTGTTAATGTGCATGTATTTATTAATTTTAAATGGTTTATAAAACTTTTATATAAAATTTCTATTTAATAAATACTTTTCTTAATTTATATAAATAAAATATTTAAAGAAAATATTATAAAACAAATCATATACATATATATTTTTAAATCTAAATTATTTTAAGATATATATGTTTTGAATTTCCAATTCAAATTCAAATTCAATTTAAAATCCAATTTAAAATCAACTCATATATATATATACACACACACACACAAATAAACAATCCACTATTATTTGTTTTAAAGGAACAATTTGCCAAATTTAAATAATTTATAAAAGAGATTATCACTTTTTAACTACTTGAAACTTTCGAGATATCACACTTTTACCTTTGCTTCTGGAGTTTTCTAGTAACCAACCCAAGCTTTTCATATGCTTCCACTCATGCGATCGGGCTTTTCCCCCTTTTCTTATGCTCAATATCATATCGCATTGTTAACCCAGTTTCCTCTACGAGTTAAAGTTTACGACTTAAGGCCTTCACGGGTTAAGGAATCTACGAGTTAAGGAGTCTACGACTTAAGGCCTTCACGGGTTAAGGAATCTACGAGTTAAGGAGTCTACGACTTAAGGCCTCTACAGGTTAAAGGGTCTACGAGATAAGGTCTACGACTTAAGGCCTTCACAACCTAAGAACATTACGGCCTGACGACCTAAGGTTGGCATAATCTTACTAGTTAAGGATGACACGACTTAAGGAAGTTTACGACTTAAGTCATTACAACCTAAATGACCCAAGGGAGTAACGGTCCAACAACATAAAGGAACTATGACTTAACGACTCGAGGGACGAGGAGTTAAGACGACTACGCCTAAGTCGTGACCGACTTACGACCTTTACTAGGTCGTTCACGACCTAAGGCCACAGAGGCAAATTCAATACTGCACCATGACTCGTTAACTCCAGTTAAGCCACAAGCCGAGGATCAGTTTGGGTCGGTCACGACCGACGACATATGGTAAGTCGTACACGACTTAAGACTATGGTAAGTCGTACACAGGAATCAGTTCAATGCCGCATCACTTATGAGAGGACATGTTAACTCATTTGCGACTTAGGACTTGTGATATATCTAGGGTTCAGCAAGGATGCCTTTAAGAAGTCTGGACCCAGCGTTTAAGTGACAACTGGCCCACGACTTAGTTTAAGTCGTCCACGACTCAACTTAGGTCGGTTACGACTTAGGACTTGGTAATGTTTCCTGCCTAGAATTGCCTATAAATACGACCCTAGCTCCAACTAGAAGAGGACTTTTAGGGGCTGATTTCCTGCAAACACCGTTACTCTGCTGCATTCCAAACTAATCCAATCCAACACTTGAAGCTCTCAAGATATTAAGAACGCTACAAACAACTTCAAGAAGAGATCACATACATCCAACATGGATTCGAAAACTCTCATCTTCATCGAAGTTTAAGCTACTTGTTCTAAGTCTCTTGTAATTCAAAGTGTATTGTATTTGGGAAGAATTGTATCAGCTTGTAACGAGATTATTAATAAAAGTACTTAAAGTGGACGTAGGCTATACCCTAAAGCCGAACCACTATAAAATTGTTGTTGTTTACCGCTTTTCTACTATTATCCGCTTGTAATCTGTTCCCGAGTCGTCGGGTGGTGCTTTCACAACTACAAATCATACACCGGGGTGTTAGCGTTCAAATTTTAGCGTTAACATTTTTGGTGCTTTCACTGAGAAGATTGAACTCAGGCAAGTTATCATCATTGCTTCACAGAGGTTTGTAGAGAGAATTTCCCTGAAAACCAGAAGTCTATCCGAGATAATGGCTCCTGGAAGGAATAGTAGATCTGTCAGATCTGGGAATATCCAAGAGGGAACCTCCGCTTCTCCCGTACCTAATCAACCCACTCCGTCTGCTGGGGTTACGAAAGCGGAGTTGGATGCTGTAATATTAGGGCTGAACCAGCAGATAAACGCCCAGAATGCACAATTAGAGGCTCAGAGTGCCCAAAATGCTCTAATTCTGAATAAGTTGAATGATTTGCTCGGGGCAAACAATCAACCGGCTGGTAACGGAAGGAATTATGCTGGCAACGTTCGTGATGCTAATGAAAGGAATGCTCCAGAAAGGGCTGCCAGTCCCTTTGAGCAAACGCTTCCTGAGGTTGGTGGATCTGGAGCTCGACATGATGAGTAGTATCTTTCTGGAATGGTCCGGCAAATCATGAGAGAAAGTATGCAAAGGGTTGAAGATGAGAAAGAATGGGGTTTCGCCCCAAGTAAAACTCCATTTACTGAGAAAATCTTAAAGGCGGAATTTCCAAGGAAATTTGTCCCTCCAACTATCCCAGCTTACAAAGGGACAAGTGATCCGAATGAATTCTTGTATAAATACGATTGGCACATGACAGGTGCCAGAGCCTCTGACGAGATAAAGTGCCGATATTTCCCCGTGTACCTTGAGGGTGTGGCTCTACTGTGGTTCACCAAGTTGCCAGTCCGATCTATTGATCAGTTTTCAGACTTGACCCGAAAGTTCAAGGAGCAGTTCAGACTATATGCTTCAAAGGCCAAGGACATCATGTCATTGTCAAGTATAGAACAGAATCCTGGTGAATCTATCAGATCTTTCTTGAACCGCTTCAATATAGCGCTGGCAGAGGTGGACAATGCTGAACCGCGAATGATATTGACTTATCTGATGAGGGCTATTGATAAGTCGAGCGAATTTGGGAAATGGCTAAACATGAAGGAGCCAACCTCCCTCGAAAAGTTCTACAAAAAGGCAGACGAATTCATACGCCTGGAAAGCCGTCCTGTACCGGTGAAGGCAGTGTCGGAAAAAGCTGAAGATAACACTGTTGCACCACGCAAGATTGAATCTGTAGGGCAAAAAAGGGAAAATAACAATGGGAAGAAACAGAGTAATCTGAAGAAGCCCCGATCCTTCAAGCCATCAGAGTATACTCCTTTATCAGACACGCCAGAGCATATCTTCCTTGCCATTAAAGATTCTGTTGACCTCCCTAAACCTATCCCTTTGAGGACCGGAAAAAAGGCTATACAAAGTGGGAAGTTCTGCCGCTTCCATAATCAACCCGGTCATGAGACTGATGAATGCCGCCAATTGAAAAATATGGTTGAAGAATTGCTAAGAGAAAACAAGCTGCAGCAATTTGTGAAAAAGAATAGCAACAATCCTGCATCGTCAAGTCAGGGGCAACAGGCTCCTGTTCATCAGCCTAGGATAGGTGAGAAAGCTACGGGGCATGAATCTGGAAGGCCCATTATCAATGTCATTACAGGAGGGCCTCACCCAGCTGGCAAGAGCTGGGGAGAGATGGAGAGATATGCCAGAGCTTTGAAATATGTTCCAGCCGAAGAAGACGTCTTTGTTTTAGAAGACACTACGCCCCTGAAACAACAGAAAACTTTCAGTGATGATATTATTTTCAGAGCCAGAGATTCCTCAGGTATCGAAGCTCCTACCCTAGATCCCTTGGTCATCTCTGCTGGTATTGGACCGGCCATTGTCAGAAGAGTTCTTATTGACTGCGGAGCATCATGTAATATCCTCTTCAAGAAGACATTCGACCAAATGAAAATCCCTATGGTCGATGTACAAGCCTCATCGCAGAAGATCGCTGGCTTCACCGGGGAGCCAAAGCAACCAATGGGAACCATCGATCTGCTAGTAGAACTTGGGGAAGGAGAAAGGAAAGTGGTCCGCAAGCAAACATTTGTGATTGTCGATGAATTTTCTGCTTATAATGCTTTCCTTGGCCGTCCAACGCTCGCAGCGTTCAAAGCTATTCTAGCCCCGTGGTGCCTCACTATTAAATTCCCTACAGACAATGGAGTAGGAGTTATAAAAGGGGATCAAAATGCTGCGCGAGAGTGCTATTTGACAGAGTTGCGAGAGTCAAGAAAGAGGGAAATGGGAAAGGATGCGGCCACTCCGGTCCGCATCAAAGAGCTAGCCTTGTAGCAATTACGGGGCGGACCCTGCACTGGCGAGCATAGCGGGGCACGGAAAGAGATGGATCCCAGAAAAGCCAGTGCAGGGGAGAATAGAGTAGTGCCGGTTGAAACGACGGTACCGGTACCTGTTGACCCGAAGGACCCAAATAAGGTGTTGAATGTGGGTTCACAACTTAATGTGTCAATTCAGAATATCTTGATATCATTCCTGAAAGCAAATCTGGATGTCTTCGCTTGGACTCATGCTGATATGTGTGGAATATCTCCAGAAGTTGCAGTACACGCTCTGAATATTGACCCAAAGTTTACACCAGTAAAACAGAAAAGAAGAACCCAAGGTCCAGAAAGGTCAGCAGCATTAAAAGAGGAAATTGATCGACTCATGGAAAATAACTTCATCAGAGAATCTACATATCCGAACTGGGTTTCAAATCCTATGTTGGTTAAGAAAGCTAATGGAAAATGGAGAGTGTGCATCGATTTTTCAGATCTGAACAAGGCCTGCCCCAAAGATTGCTTTCCTTTACCCAGGATCGATCAACTGGTAGATGGAACAGCGGGACATGAATTGTTATCTTTCATGGATGCCTACTCCGGATATAACCAGATCATGATGCATGAACCGGATCAGGAGGACACGAGCTTTATCACCGATGTTGGTCTTTATTGCTACAGAGTTATGCCCTTCGGTTTGAAGAATGCAGGGGCAACCTACCAAAGACTTGTTAATGCTATGTTCAAACCGCAATTGGGCAAAACTATGGAAGTCTACGTTGATGACATGTTAGTAAAGTCTAAGAAAGCAGCGGATCACATTGAACACTTGGCAGAAATGTTCGCAGTCCTCCGGAAATACAGAATGAAGCTTAACCCTCTGAAATGCACGTTTGGGGTCGAGTCCGGAAAATTCTTAGGGTTTATCGTCAGCGCTAGGGGCATTGAGGCTAGTCCAGCTCAAATTACTGCCTTGAAAGTAGTCAAAGCTCCTAGAACAAAGAAGGAATTGCAAAGTCTCAATGGAAAAGTTGCCGCCTTAAGTCGGTTCATTTCCAAAGCCACAGATAAATGTATCCCATTCTTTGACGCCCTAAAGAAAGGAAAGAAAAACTTCAATTGGACTCCCGAATGCCAAAAAGCCTTTGATGAGTTGATTCGCCATATGGAGACGCCTCCAATACTTTCTAGGCCTGGCGATGGCGAGGATCTTCTTATATACTTGGCAGTATCATCACACGCTTTAAGTACAGCGCTGATACGGGAAGGCAAAAGGATTCAACATTCAGTTTACTATATCAGCAAAAGACTCACTGGGGCAGAGATGAATTACTCTAAGTTGGAAAAACTCGCCTATTGCTTACTAATTGCGTCTAGGAAGTTGAGGCAATATTTTCAAGCTCATCCTATCAGAGTCCTCACTGGTCAACCTTTAAAGCAAGTCCTATTTCGCCCTGAAACTTCGGGTCATCTTCTAAAGTGGAATATTGAACTCAGTCAGTATGACATCACTTATCATCCCCGGAAAGCGGTCAATGGACAAGCTTTAGCAGATTTCATTGCAGAGTTTACAGATAAAGGTAACAGTGAGGAAGAAACGTTCGACAATTCCCCTATCCAGTGGAGGTTATATGTCGATGGTGCAAGAAATGATTACTGTTCTGGAGCCGGAGTCGTACTTGAGACTCCTGAAGGTCGGTCATTATGCTATGCACTAAGATTGGAATTTCCTTCAACAAACAATGAAGCCGAATATGAAGCTCTTATCGCAGGACTGAAAATCGCTAAAGAACTAAACATACGAGCATTACAGATCTTTAGCGATTCTCAGCTTATTGTATGCCAAGTCAAGAAGGAATTTCAAACGAAAGGGGGAAACCTGCCCGCTTACTTGTCGAAGGCTTGGGAACTTCTGTGTGAGCTCGATCACTATTCAATAAGCCACATTCCTCGGGAAGAGAATATGAAGGCAGATTCCCTCGCAAAGTATTCAAGTTCTGGTGAAGCTCAACTATTGGGATTGGTCCCCGTAGAAGTTCTTTCAGCACCAAGTATAGACGAGATGGATATTGACTGGATTATGAATATATCTCAAGAACAAGTGTCATGGATGACTCCAATACTGGACTACCTACTCAGAGGTTCTCTGCCAGAAAATTCGATAGAAAGACGAAAGCTACTAAGGAAAGCCTCTCGCTATGTAATTCAGGATGGCCGATTATACAGACGGGGATTCTCAATGCCATTGCTTCGATGTGTATCCCGGGAAGAGTCCAAAACAATCCTAGCTGAGGTGCATGGAGGAGAATGTGGTGATCATTCAGGTGGTCAAACATTAGCAAAGAAAATTCTCCGATACGGATATTTTTGGCCAAAAATTAATCATGATGCTGCAAGCTATTCCCGAAAATGTGACAAATGCCAAAGATTTGCCAAAATTCCTAGAGCACCTTCAACTGAACTCACACAAATGGTCAGTCCATGGCCATTTGCAATTTGGGGAATGGATCTCATTGGGCCGCTACCGACTGCCAAATCAGGATTTAGATATGCTATTGTTGCAGTTGATTATTTTACGAAATGGGCTGAAGCTGAACAATTGGCTACTATCACCTCTAAGAAGATGAAAAGTTTCGTGACCAAGAATATCATTTGCAGGTATGGTGTGCCTCAGAAAATAATCACAGACAATGGTACTCAGTTTGAAAGCGAGGAATTCCAAGATTTTTGCAGGCGATTCAAAATCCAGAAAAGCTTTTCAGCAGTTGCTCATCCGCAGGCAAACGGGCAAGTGGAAGCAGTAAACAAGATCATCAAATCAACCATCAAAAAGCAACTCGAAAGAGCAAAAGGTGGTTGGGTCGATAAGCTACCACTTGCACTATGGGCATACAGAACCACTCACAAAACTGCGACTGGGCACACTCCTTTCTCATTAGCATACGGGTCGGAAGCAATGATCCCGATAGAAACAGAGGTTCCTTCACACAGAAGGATCCATTTCAACCAAGCAGAAAATGAAAGGCTACAGCTTGAAGCGCTAGATTTCCTTGATGAAAAAAGAGATGAGGCCAATCTCAGAATTGCAGCTCATCAGCAAAGAATAGCCAGACATTTTAATTCCAAAGTTCGCCAACGCAGCTTTGAGATTAGAGACCTAGTCCTGAAGAGAATTATGACAGCGACAGGTGTGTTTGGGCCAAATTGGGAAGGACCGTATGTAATAGGTCAGAAGCTTCTTGACGGCACATTCAAACTCACCACTGTTGATGGAGATCAAATTCCAAGGGCATGGAACAGCAACCATTTGCGTCCATACTTTACTTGAAAATTTTGTTGAAATATTGTAAAAAGAATTATGAATGTATGATTCTTGTAATTGAAAGCAATTGTAAAACTGATGCAAGTAAATAATGAAAGAATATAAAGTGGATGTAGGCCCAATTTCCTGGCCGAACCACTATAAATCTTGTGTTCCTTATTCCTATTACATGTTTGCTTTATTTTCGATATGAAAAGTACATAGAATGTATTGCTGAAATATCGATTTAAATTTTTGCAGACAATGGAAGTGAAACTTGCACGTAAAAAGACCAAGATATTCTCGCCAAATTTCAAGTCACAAAAGCCCCGAATTCAAATCCTAGATAGGAAGTACTTCAATTGAACGGCCTATGATTTCGACAAAAACGGGTCTTTGCTAATAAATTGAGATCGTTTAAACAAACAAACGTCCAATTAAGAAGCTAGTACTCGTTCTCACGAAATGGCCTGACAGTGAAGCGCACTTCCTTGGATTAAACAAGTTACCAAAAAAAAAAAAAAAAAAGGAGAAAGAGAAGGCAGAGGATCATTGAAAAGGCATAAGCAAGTGAACAGAGGAACAACCAAAGCCATCATCGGCAGCACAAGTCCTCTTCGGAGACACAACTCTTCGGAGGATAAAGACCTCTAATGGGTCATACGCCACAAAAAAGAAAGTTCTCTACTCAACAAAAAAGATTGGAGGAGTCATGACCCTCCAACCATGAGAGAGTAACTTCCAGGCGATGGAAACCCTCTCTGAGGCACATTTCACCAGGAGTTGAAGTGTTATGACCCCTCTTCGGGATTTCACTTCACCAGAGTTGAAATGCAAACGAAATAAAAGCCCTCTTCGGAGGCCCATTTCACCAGGAGTTGAAGTGTTAAGACCGCTCTTCGAGATTTCACTTCACCAAAGTTGAAATGTAAACAAAATAAAAGCCCTCTTCGGAGGCACATTTCGCCAGGAGTTGAAGTGTAACAACCGCTCTTCGGAATTTCACTTCACCAAAGTTGAAATGCAAAAACAAAATAAAGACCTTCCTGAAAGCCCACGTTTCACCGAGATTGAAATAAAACTTCCAAGTGTTGAAACGTGAAAAGGCTTTCTTCGAAGGCACAACTCTTTGGAGGTACACGTTTCACCAAGATTGAAATAAAACTTCCAAGTGTTGAAACGTGAAAAATCCCTCCTCAGAGGTACAACCCCCTCCCGGGGACACAATCCAGAAGAAAGACCTCTTCGGAAGCCCACGTTTCACCAAAATTGAAATAAAACTTCCAAGTGTTGAAACGTGAAAAGGCTTTCTTCAAAGGCACAACTCTTTGGAGGTACACGTTTCACCGAGATTGAAATAAAACTTCCAAGTGTTGAAACGTGAAAAATCCCTCCTCAGAGGTACAACTTTGTAAAAAAAAAAAAAAAAGGGTTAAAGTGCCCTTCAGAGGCCCGCTTTACCACATAAAAGAATTCACTTGGTAAAATATGCACATAAGTAAAAGGAAAAAGTGATTTCTTCGAACAACAAAGCGTAGAAACTTATACGAAGGGAGTTGTACTCTACAAAAATTTTCTTTAAAAAAAATAAAATAAAATAAAATAATTATTCTTTAGCAAATAGGAGTGCAAGTCCCCTCGAAGTATAAGATATTGCAGCAAGCTTAAGGTATGGGGGCAACATGGTATAATAGTATAGCTGCATCAGTAAAGTAATACTCAAACAACATACCATAAGCCCGCTGCAATATCATACAAATAAACTTGTGCAAAAATGAATAATAAATGCATTCAAACAGAAGTCTGTACAAACAAAGGATCATTTTATTCAATCGAAATGCAGGTACAGGTTTCAAAATAAAGAAAAGCGGGGGCCGGTACCCGCACAATTCTCGACCAGTACATGCAAAAGGCAAAAAGCTAAAATGTTCACTTCTTTTTACTACCTTTGGACCCTTTTCCCGGCCGAATGATTAGCTTTTCAGGCCGGTCAGTTGGCACAAGGGAAGAAGGAGGGGTAGGTGCAGCTGGTCCAACTTCTGGCTCCCCTTCAGTAACAGTGATTATCTTCCCCCTCCTCTTTGACGTTCCATGCTTTTTCCTCCTCTTTGAGGAAGACTCACTTCCCGGAGTGGCAAGTTTAGACAAAGTTATGTCATCAGAAGGGGTCCGCTCCGGGGATATCTCACCTCCCACAAGTCCCTCGTCTCTATGCTCCTGCGAAGCGATGGGATCGTCTAAACCATGGAGGGCTTCTATTTGTTCCTCTTGCGACCCGGGCTGAGAAGCAGAAGGAGGAGCCACCTGGAGAGACGGAGGAGGGATAACCAGAGGAGGAGAAATCTGAGCGGTGCTTGATACTTTCTCTGTAGAAGAAAAGAGGTTAAAGTTAGTAAAGAGAGGAGATGAAGGCTCATCAAGGTTGAGAAAATAGTCAAGGAGCTCATTAAACCCATGTGAAGTAAATGAGCAATCCACTTGAGCGAAATTTACAGTGGAGTTACCTGCAGAAGTTGTCTTTATTACATCAATTTCATAGTCCGGGGCTTCAGCACTCTCTTGCGATTCATCTGTAACTTGAATAATTTTGGCCCCGGTATCAGTTTGAGCAGGGATCGGTACATAAGAGCTAGAGCCAATAATGCCAGCATCGACCGAAGTTGAAGGAGGGACAGGAACAGTCAAATTTGTTTCTTTTTCTTGATGCTCTTCCCCCACTATTTCAACCCGCGATCTGGCGAGTTGCTCTTTCCCTCTGGCAAGGGCTACGCGAGCCTCAAAGTCTAAGTAGTGCACCTCCAACTCCTCTTCAGTGTACCCGGCCCCTTTAAACATATCTAGTGCGGCCTCCCACACTTCGGCCAGGGTAATCTCATACTTGGGGCCCAGGAATGCAAGACTGCCACGCCCTAATATACATTGCAAGTAGAAATCAAATAGTGTCGAGCCAATATCAGCTTTGGTAGCTTCATGGGCCTCTTCAGCGGTAATTCTGCCCGCAACAGCCTCATCCCGCTCTCTCTCGACTTTGGATAACTGGGCTTTCAATTTTTCAATCTCTGCAGCCTGAAGGCCAGTTTGTCCTCGCAACTGAGTAATGTCAGTACGGTTGCCCTCTATAATCTGCTCCAACTCATCAGCCTTGGCCTCAGCATCCCTTTGCGCGGCATGAGCATCCCGCACCTGTTGAAGAAGCACACTTTCCCTTTGAGAATAAGAAGTGGAAGAAGTAGCAAGCTCCTCTTTAAGTTTCCCAACTTCTGCCTCAAGTTTCTCATTATAATCGGCGATACTCCTCATTTCTGCATCATGCTGTTTAAGGATCTTTTGCCATTCAGTTTTGTCGTTCTCCATGGTAAGCATAGCTTCAAGATTGGCCCTATTCACCCTTTGGAGCTCATCAACGAGTTTCTGCCAAGATGACATCCTCTCAATATCGGTTCTGACTGCATCAAGGTTCCGTAGCATAGCATTTTTATCTATGGGAACCAGATCGAGGTCAAAGCGAACTCCTTTTAAACACCAATTAGGAAATCGGCGTTGAAGAGTGGCTGGACCTGGTCCAACTTGGTAAGATGGCCTATTAATGATTGCTTGGATATCAGTAGGGGAAGGGGCAGGAGATTGAGAAGAAGTAGGAGCAGTAATCTTCTCTGAAGGCACAGGCATTGGCTCCTCAATAACTTTGGCTCGTTTGCTCGAGTCATCAGTTGTGTGACTCTTCCCTCTATCATCATGAGATTTGCGTTTAAGAGAGTCACTCTCTTTGTAGGAGGAATCATGTCGACTATCTGGTCTTCCAAAGCGTTCTTCATAATCACGTCTTTCCCGAGCCTTCCGGGCTGCCCTTTCTTCATCAGTCTCTCTATGAATAGGAGGATAGGATTGATAGCCATACTGGCTGCGTTTCCCATATCGCTTAAAGTCATCATAGTACGAGCTGCCTCGCCTCATTGGTAAACCTAAAATTTAAAAAGAAGAAATAAAACTTGAGAATCCTTCAAACGTTTAAAAAAGAAAAGAGAGAGCATAAAAGTGCCAGGAATTCTAAGTGTGTGTGATGTGCAAACTACGCGCTTCAGTCTACGAACCACTCTTTAATGGGGGAGTAGTTGTGGGTGTAATAGATAGCGTCAACTCTTGAGTCGACGGCAACTGTTGCAAAGTAGAAGTAGCTTCAACTACTGAAGAAGAAATCCCGGCAGTGATAGGATCTTCTTTAAAGATCTCTTGTGAAGTAGCAAAAAGGTCGCTCAGTCCTTCGAAAGTATCGTCCCTACTTTGCTTGACAGGACTGGATTTCTCAGCTTTTTCACCAGATTCTTGTGAATGATGGGAAGATCCCTGAGGCTCTTCTTCCTCGATAACCGGGGCAAGTTTGTCAGACGGCCCTGCAGCATCAACAGAAGAGGAACACTTCACTAGCGAAGTCTCAGGAGCAGGTCCTTTAGATATGGATGTGCTAGTAGAAACTGAGGCATCCAACACTCTAGCTGGGGAGTCTGGAATTTCATGAGGACGCGTAGAACGAGAAGTATGCAAAAGTCCGTACTGATGCAGAAACTCATCTTTCAACAGAAATTGAATATCTCTCTCCTCAACCGGTACGGCCTTAAGCCTCTCGAAAGTCGACTTGTGACTGGGATTCCTAGAGGGAGGAGGCAGCGCTGAAAATAAAAGAAGCAGAGTTAACACTTAGCAGGTCAGTCTCACAAAGGCCAGATAACAAACGAAGCAAGGATGGGTGGTCTTACTTCCTTCCCTCCACAGAGCATAAAACCTCGGGGGGCAACGAACGAAGAAGAACTGGGTTAGAAACCCGTGAGCAGTGTCGGGAAGGCCAACAATTAATTTGCGGTTTCGGGCGCTTCTCACAACAGTAATAGAAGGATGATCTTTGGTCCGGCTAAAGGAGCATAAGTAACAAATTTCATCAAAGCTCGGAAGTCGATCAAGTGTTCTCCTAAATAGCACACACAACCCCATTAGAATGGCGTAGCCATTGGGGTGTAGTTGGGATGGAGCAATGGCCAATTGATGAAGAAGTTGTTGGAAAAAGTCATTGAAAGGAGGAACGCCCCCACTTAGGCACATATACCGGTTAACTGTCACAAAGCCAGAAGGTGCTATGTCAGCAGTGTTACTTCTCTCAGGAAGAATGGCATCTGATTCAGCAATGCCAAACTGAGCACACAGCTGGCGAAAAACTTTATATGATAGTGTAGTAGGAACTCTTTCGGGAGGATTAACTAGTGGAGCTGGAAGAACAGTTGCCTCTCCCGTCTGAACTGTTGCATCTTCTTCCTGAGAAGTCATTCTACACAAGCAACTGGATATTCAAATATGAAGGTGCACGTTTCCTAAAAGTGTGAAGTGTCGTGCAAAACTGATAAAAATAGCAAGTAAATATAACTGGAATTAAACTGGTCGACGATTGATCGACTACGGTAATTTCAGAACTTGTTAATTTGAAATTCAAGCATAATATTAGTGCAGGCTGGTCAGTTTCAATTGACTATTTCAGTGTTGCTTTAATATTCTACTTGAAATCGATAGCACTTCGTTCACACAATTTACTTAAGTTAATTATCTGTTATTAACTAATCTGTCATTTGATGTGGGCGGTTGATGGCAGTATATTCGTCCCAATTTTCTGTAAATATCATATTAAACAGATTGTTAACCCACAAGTTAAAGTAATCTGTAAAAGAATGCAGCAAAGTTCAACAGATCAAAATCCATGCAACAATTCAAGGTCTAAGCAAAGTTTAAAAATGCAAGTGCTGAGTCGTAAACGACTCAAGAGTAAAGTCGTAAACGACTCAAGTGATAACTCGACAACAACTTAAGTGCTAACTCGTCTACGAGTTAAGAATTTCTCTTCGGTTTAAGTTAAGTCGTTGGTTCTCTGGTTGACTCGTCCACGACCTAAAGAATTATGAGGAGAAACATGATAGGTCGCTTCACTTTTGAGTCGTTGAGGCTTTGAGTCGGAAGTCCTTTGAATCGTGAGTCATAAAAGGAAGACAAGGCTTCAAGTCAGAAAGATACAAATTCTTCTAAGTCTTAACTCAGTTACGACCTAAAAACCTTATCTCCACTCCTAAACCCATAGACCGTCTCATCCCTAAACCGATGAACCCACTAACTATTATCTCGTCTTCTCCAAACCCCTAACAGCCTGATAAAAATAAAATATAAATAGATTGAAACCCATTATCCTCTCCTCGCGAATTATCCAAAATCTAATCGAACTACCTCAAGCTCACCAGCAATCGATCGTGGCAACAATTGTGATGAAGCGTGGTATAAGGAACTGGATTAAATTCGCAAGTTGATAGCTATCGCGGAATCAAATGAACTGCGGATCTACTTACGCGATGCGATGATGAGGATTGTAGGGACTGAATCAACGGTAAGATGAACTGGTTGAATTTGTTTCCGAAAGCTCGAGGACGTGTTAATGGCAGAAATAGCTCAGAGGTAGGTAATGGGAAGAAGGAAATAGGAGGAACGACCCAAGCATTTTATACCTCAGGGAAGTGGGACTCGAATCGGCACACCAGGGTTATGATGAGTCGAAGCACACGACTTACGACTTAACGCATGTGCTTCGAGGGGCAAGTGTTAACCCAGTTTCCTCTACGAGTTAAAGTTTACGACTTAAGGCCTTCACAGGTTAAGGAATCTACGAGTTAAGGAGTCTACGACTTAAGGCCTTCACGGGTTAAGGAATCTACGAGTTAAGGAGTCTACGACTTAAGGCCTCCACGGGTTAAAGGGTCTACGAGATAAGGTCTACGACTTAAGGCCTTCACAACCTAAGAACATTACGGCCTGACGACCTAAGGTTGGCATAATCTTACTAGTTAAGGATGACACGACTTAAGGAAGTTTACGACTTAAGTCATTACAACCTAAATGACCCAAGGGAGTAACGGTCCATCAACTTAAAGGAACTATGACTTAACGACTCGAGGGACGAGGAGTTAAGACGACTACGCCTAAGTCGTGACCGACTTACGACCTTTACTAGGTCGTTCACGACCTAAGGCCACAGAGGCAAATTCAATACTGCACCATGACTCGTTAACTCCAGTTAAGCCACAAGCCGAGGATCAGTTTGGGTCGGTCACGACCTACGACATATGGTAAGTCGTACACGACTTAAGACTATGGTAAGTCGTACACAAGAATCAGTTCAATGCCGCATCACTTATGAGAGGACAGGTTAACTCATTTGCGACTTAGGACTTGTGATATATCTAGGGTTCAGCAAGGATGCCTTTAAGAAGTCTGGACCCAGCGTTTAAGTGACAACTGACCCACGACTTAGTTTAAGTCGTCCACGACTCAACTTAGGTCGGTTACGACTTAGGACTTGGTAATGTTTCCTGCCTAGAATTGCCTATAAATACGACCCTAGCTCCAACTAGAAGAGGACTTTTGGGGGCTGATTTCCTTCAAACACCGTTACTCTGCTGCATTCCAAACTAATCCAATCCAACACTTGAAGCTCTCAAGATATTAAGAACGCTACAAACAACTTCAAGAAGAGATCACATACATCCAACATGGATTCTAAAACTCTCATCTTCATCGAAGTTTAAGCTACTTGTTCTAAGTCTCTTGTAATTCAAAGTGTATTGTATTTGGGAAGAATTGTATCAGCTTGTAACGAGATTATTAATAAAAGTACTTAAAGTGGACGTAGGCTATACCCTAAAGCCGAACCACTATAAAATTGTTGCTGTTTACCGCTTTTCTACTATTATCCGCTTGTAATCTGTTCCCGAGTCGTCGGGTAGTGCTTTCACAACTACAACTCATACACCGGGGTGTTAGCGTTCAAATTTTAGCGTTAACACGCATTAAGTTTTCCCAATTTTTTTTTCCTCTAGTAACTTTTTATAAAGGGAAAGGTCAGATTCTTGTAAGTCTACCATCCCTTACGTATTAAAAAAAATACAATTGTACTTGGTCAACAAATTGTACAGTGGTTTATATAAAGTGAAATACAGATTTACACGTATGTTGAAATCTTGCTAGATACACTCTAAAATTTAGAGTGGGATATTATCCCACCTAGGACAGCACATAGTTATTCTGCCAATATAAGAAGCCTTGGAACATTAAGAATAACATAAGAAGGCTCTATTTCAACGCCCTTGTATTAGTTATGTAAATACATTTAATAAATCATGAATAATATGTCATAAACAAAATGTTTATGGTGCCGCAAAATTTTTGGTACTTAACTACTCGCTTTACTCACCAATACTACTTTGTGATGCTCTACTTATGATGGGCCACCGCCATTGCCTCCCGCCTTGGTCCCTCTTCGACAAAAAGAGGGAAAACCTAATGAATGAGATGATCTTCAACCTCGAAACATAATACCTATCATAGACATATCATTTTATTATGCGAGAACATATCATTTAATGGTAAAACATAATATTTTTATAAGAAAAATGTAATATTAACAATCACATAAGTTACCTTCTACCAAAATGTACATTAATACTCAATTTTCATTGTTTTTCTCGATTTAGATGTCGTTTTGTACTCTATGTCCTTTTCCTCTATAGTCTCAACTGCTTCTACTAAAACATTTGATTCGTTGTTTAGAGGCTAAAATAAATATAACCGTCGATTATTATTAGTTCATTATTTTGCTCAAGATATGCCTAATAAGCTTGTTCATTGGGAATATTCCTTCCATCAAACATAAATCTTTCCATTTTGCCTAATAAGTGTGGATATTCCATGTTTGTACAAATCTATTTTGTTTGGCTATGGTAGTAGTAGTTCTTGTTGGAATTGTAGATTTGTAAGAGACTAGTATTTCAAAATACCTTATAAGCGAATTATAATTGAATTATTGTATAAAGTAATGATTAGATTTTGAATTCCATTAATAAAACTATAAGTATATAATATTTACGTATTCATTATTAAAGTTAATAATAATGTAATAATTATAGCATATTGAGCGTATGGATTAGAATTAACATGCTAGTAAATAACATTAATTTATAGGACGTAAATTACTGTAAATTAAGGAGGTAATCCCCTGTACGAGTGCAATAAGGTGATACCTTATATGGCCTCGATTATTATTCATGTGGGATGATGTATGTATATAGTGGATATACAAATAAGTTATGACTAAGGTATAGGGATGCAATGTTAGTCCAAAGCTATGTAGAAGTCTACCCAGTTAAATTTAGTTACCTACGACGTGGCTTCGCGGACTAAAGTAGGACATATCCTATAATAAATAACCACAGTAGATGTGAGATTAGTCCGAATTTTATAAGATAAGCCTTTCTAGTTAATCTATCTAGAAGTACCTACAAATGGTCAGACTAACATGAGATGTCACGAGTGGGTTATGGGTCATAAATTGCATTATGAATGCGGTAGTTGAAATCCTTCAGAGGGGTTCACTTTGAGTTTGTGGTATTAAGTGGTTATGGTAGGGCCTATCTCTTTTTAGGAGAAGTATTAGGTGACCTGATGGAATTTCTTATGTTTTCTGCTAATGAGAACCATGTAGGAACCCGCCTTGGGTTAGGACTTAAATGGCGAAGACATGCCTATTTTATAGGTCTTAAATGGTCAGAGTCTGCCTTAGTCCCAATAAAGAGATATTAAGTGGTTTGGAGGTTTTCATCCACATCATTAATGATTGTTGCGTTAGAATTTGGAAATGAGTATGGTAGTAAAGGATAGAGCCTGTAAATATTTTAGGTATTAAATAGTCAACGTCGGCCTAATCAATAATTGATGGTATTTATTGGTTTGGATGCTTTCTCTTCCATCGCTGATGTTAGTTGCATTAGGATTTTAGAATTGGACTGGAAAGGCTTTTGGGCGTACAGTTAAAGTTGTTAGTATTTATTGCACCACCATTCAGGGTGACTATTACATTTGGTATATTCTTCAATACATATGACATGTTTATTATTTAAATAATATTGCCCAAGTGTAATTGTAACGACCCGTAATTTCGCTATTTCGAAAATTAGAGATTTTGCTTATTTTAAATTTAAAAGCAATTTAAAACTTAAATAAATAAATAAATAAATAAATAAATAAATATAATATATAATAGTGAAGAAATCATTTATTCTTATAGTTAATAATTTAGAAAGTATAAATTTGGATTTTATAACAAATCAACAAAAGTTAAAGTTTTGTTAAAAATAAATAACACTTGAATAAATAGGTTTAAATATTTATTTGATAAAGTTAAATCTTATTCAAAACATCTTATGAAGATATTAAAATTATATTAATATATTTAAAATAATGTTAATAATCATTTTATAAAAAATAATCAAATTTTGTCGCATTTTGTCAATTTTGCAAACCTTGTAAAATTGGAGATTTTGATATTAGTTAAATATGAGTTTTTTCAATATAAAGAGACATGTTTAATTTATTTAAAGAAGTAAAAATATCATTTTAAAGTTTGGTTTACTTCAATATATAGCTTAATAAAAACGTCAAATTTTGACTGTAAAATTTGTCGACAAAAACACCGATTTCAACCGAAACAAGTTGCCAACAAGTTGTTTCAACTTGATACAGTTTCTAACATATAAATAAAACTTAACAAACTATGTTACATGTTACATTTAACAAATGCACTTTGAAAAGTCAAAGTTTACAAATAATTCAAAAAGTAACATGATTTGACATAAACCAATAAACAAATCTATACAAAACAACATCATTACTTTACATCTTGTCTCATTAATGAGATGTTACTAATTTACATGGAAAAGGAACAAATGTTAGTTTAGAATTTTAAAATTTAAGAAAATAAGGCAAACATCATTTCTTAAGTACAAATTCAAATCAAACCATTTCTTCTCCATAAAGCAAGGGTCAAATCAAGGGTAAAAAGGTAAATAGAAAGTCAAAACGTGGAGAAGGGTATTTTAGTCATTTGCCAACCAAAGCTCAAGTGTAAATATGCATCCATACCTTTCATTTTGTGCACTTCATTCTCTACCTTCCTTTTTCACTTTCTCCATCTCCTTCACCTCCATTTCCATGGTTTTCCACTTCTCCATTCTCTTCCACCTCCAAGCCATTCACCTTCGACCATCTATACTCCTCCTTCAAAATAACAAAACCCTCTCCACCCTCAGCCAAAACCACCCTACACACCTCCAACAACCCATACCCACCTCCTAAACCCATGGCCAAGCTCCACTACCCTACACCCGAGCTCCACCTCCACCCTACAAGGCCGTACCATCCTCCCTAGGCCATGTACCCCCTAGCCGAGCCATATACCCTCCTCTCTTATAAAAAAATAGAAAAGAAAAAGAAAACGAAAAAAGAACGAAATAAAAGAAAGAAAAAGGGAGAAGGAAAGGAAACGGCAAAAGTCGACATGTTTGGAAATAACATGTTAGCTCAAGAGACGCGTATCTTACGTAAAAGTTTGACGGAGTGGAAATGAAGGTGAGAAAATTCTTACTTCTTTTAAAAGATCATATTTTGATTTTGCTATAATAGTTACCTAATGACAAATGCACGTATACACCCCTTTGAAATGTTGCTATGGACGTTTGGTTATGTTTGTGTTATATTTGAAAAAGTAGCAAATTTTTATGCTTGTGATTATTTATCGTGTTAGCTTATGTATGGACCATAATTATGTTAATGAAAAATGTTAACTCGATTATGTTAATTGTGATTTAATAATCACTTTGTTAATAGGACCATATTTTAGTGATATGAGATATTTTGGAAAAATAAGTCTCTTTTCAATTAGAAGTGAAATTAAAGTAAATATAAAAGAAAATTTGAAATTTGAATTGAAACAGTTTTGAAAAGAATAGTCAAATTGAAATTGATATTGAGATGAATAGTGAAATTGAGATTAAAATCGATTTTGAAAATTGAAGTTGAGATTAAGGAAGAATTGAAGTTTAAATTGAAATTAGATTTGAATTCTAAGTTTTAAATATGTTTAATTTGAAGTTAGAATTGAAATTGAGTTGAAATTGAAAATAAAAATTTAATATTAAAATAATAGGAATAAAATAATATTACAATATGATAATAGCGAAAATATGTTTTAAATACTTTAAAAGGTGAAAATATTGATTTAAAATGATTTGTAATGAATTTATAAGTGATAAAATCCAATTTGAATAGATTATTTCAAGTATTAAAAAATAAGTTAAAACTAAGTGTGTCGTGCAAAGGTAGTTCACGATTTCGTGCCAAAAAGTTCAAATGAATGTGCAGAGTGGAATGTAGCTCAGAATTCTTCGAGATATGAAAATTCAGGACTATTATATCCATATCTTCAAAACGAAGAAAGAAAATAAAATTTTCATTGAGTAGATTATGAATTAAGTCCAAATCAATTTTTTAGAAAAATCGCTCTAGTGCATTTAAGTGACCATAACATGAAACTGTTTAAATGAATGTTTTTAATTATGAAAAAATATGAAATAAATATGATAAATCTATTTAAATAGTTTAAAAGAGATTTGGATTTGGAAATATGAATTATCGAATGTTTAAAAGTTGATTTAATCAAATAAGCTTATATAGCACTTTCCGCAGCACTTTTATGCTGCGAATTGTATAACTTTTTAAAGGGAAGATCAAATGTAACAATTTTTCTCAGAATCAATTGTGAATTTAAAAAAAAGGATAATTAAGCATTTTGAATGATAATATGGAACATTTATAAGTAATCTCAAAATAAAGTTGAAAACATGAGTATGCGGAAACGACAAGTACATTTGTCCCGCCTGTGAGATCTGGAAAGATAAACAAGGTGTTTAACAAGGTTAGGGATGGAGAAACCAGCGCCCTGAAGTTACTTGGCCTATGTTTTCTTTTCTTAGACGAGGGGTGAAACAGATCGAAAGGAAAGCCCGGATGCTCTGAAAAGATTATATTGATTTTTTTCCAAAATAAAAGAAGATTGGTACTATCCAAAATTTAAGCAATCTCCAAAATGAATGATTTCTATGATCCTATTTACTCAAAAATATTTTGGTAAGATTTATTTTAGGGTTTATCGTAAACGATGTCTTAAATAACATTGTTTTTGGCCCGCCTAAAATTAAAGGAATTTGGATCGAGAGTTAAGCGATAAATTTTGAGATACTTTCAAAGCAAAAGAATGAATTACTTAGAATTATTCTAAGTCAAAAGAAAGAGATTATGAAATCATCCGAAAAGAATTAAAGTGAAAAGAGACTTAATAAATCCTATATACTCATATTCACTTTGTATCGATAATTGGATTTCGAAGGAACCAGGGTCGGATTTGGGTAATTCCAGTCCATAAAACCACTTCGAACCAATGTATACGTTTGAATGTGAAGACTTATTGAAGATGATGATTATTGAAGACCGTAGATCTTCATAGCGTGAAGACTTCATTTTGAACATGTAACGACCGAATTTTTTTCGACTTCCGAAAGTCGACATCGATACGTCCACTGTATCCATTGCCGAACGATCGAATGTCAGAAAACCTAACTGTTAGGGTTAAAGAAGAAGAAGATAGAAGAAGAAATAGAAACAATAACAGAATCTCACATTTCGCAACGGAACAATGTATAATAGACAATTAATAATCTTTAAAACAAAAATCTATATCAGTTTTTACATTACATCATCAGAGTTTACAACAACAACACAACACTGGTAGTCATTATAACTTGCTTACATGAAAATTTTGACTTACACCAACCCAACGCAACAGACACTATATAATATAAGTAATACGTCTTGCCATCTAGCTTGCCTCCAGATCTCCACAGCAATTTTTCTGACTTCTCTCTAGAATAATGATAACCTGACTCTATGCTGCCCGTGTGGAAAATTATGGGCACCCAGAGTTTAGAAAGGGAACAATAAACTCTAGGTCAGTCATGGGACTGGTGTGAGATCTTAAAAACAGTTATTTTCACAATGAGAATAAAAATAAATCTGCTATGCTTTTGGAAAATGAAACTACCATAAGGCCTCCCACCACTCACACAATGCAAACGCGGAATTGGAGGAGATTTCTTCTTATGATAGTCAAACATGCTTGATACGAAAAATCCTTTTTAATATTATTATTAGTGCATAGTGCAGAAAATATTTCGAAAGTATAATATTAATCTTAGCTAGCATAGACATTTCGAACTATGCCTACTATAGCTACCAATAAAACAGCCGGTCACCGCCATAAGTAAATGGCAGGTTATACAACTAAAACTGTACAAGGCGCGCAGTGGAGATTGGATTTCCAACAAATGGTCAGGCGAAGGAACTTCCTATGCCACATGGGTACACCTATGGAGGGACGCCCCGTGAACTTATCCATCTCTCTGCGAACACAAGACCGAGTTACCCCACGCTGTAATACAGCTATAACATGAGTAACTACCACGAGTATGCCACCCCTGGTCGTTACCGACCTTTATCCGAGGATCCTCAACCACAAAGCAACAACCACAAAGCACAAACTTGCAGTAACCGCATAGGTTAAATAAATATGCTCCATACCATGATACCTCCCTTTTCTAGAAGGAAATGGACATGCCCTGAGGGCGCTACAACAAAATTGTCTTGCTGCATCCTTCCCGTTTCAACCATTTTCGGGTTGTGAGGTCCGACGAAGTCTTATCCACAAAGCTACACTTTTCACAAAAGCCATGCTTCAATCAACAAATGATCAGCAGCACTTCGTATGCCACACTACCAAATTGGGAATATGTATCGACCCAGAATTTCTGTCAATTAAAATTCGTACGTATAATTGATTTAAATATTAAAAGTTGAAATTATAGAAATAATTGGAAATTTGGTTAAATATGATTAAAATTTATTTTTAAAATTTTATTTAATCATATTGGAGTTAGAATGATGTTATAGAACTTTTAAAATCGAATTAAAAGTTAATTTGTGAAAATTGAATATTTTAATATTTAATTGACGAGTCAAAATAGCCATTTTTCTAACATTCTCGGATTTCGACAAAACCAGTTTCATCGGATCCATAATGTGATATTATTGTATGGTTTCAAATTCCACGTCAATCGGATTTACGGTTTGTCCGGGGCAAGCCAAAACGCATAGAAAATTCGTTTAATAGGTTTAATTTAAAATCGATCGTTTATTGCCGTAACTCGCACAGATGATTGAATTAGCCTCCGAAACATATTCCATTGTGTCCGAAACGCGGGGTAAACCTTAGAAATGCCAACCGGCACGCTTCGTTTGGAGTTCGGAAAATTTCGGATGAATAGTATATTTGGAAATTTTCTATATAAGGACATTACAACTTCACTTTTGCAAAAATATTAACTAGGGTTTCAACTCTAAACCCTAGCCGCCAGCAGAATTGTTCAATGGCCGAAAGTTGCCGTTCTTCTCCCTCCTTTTTCTTCAAATCCTCAAATCAATACGAGAAATCTTCAACTGCAAACTTGAAGAGCATCACGAGTTCCACGAATCCAACGGTTATGATTTGATATGAAGCGGTAGATTGTCGGCAAATCGAGCTAGAAGGGCCAAAAGTCACGCACGCCTTTCGTGATACAGAGGAGGCCAGATTCTTCCAAACTTGGGCCGACGGTGGAGTTGAGTCAGGCGCACGACGAGAAGGTGTTTGATCGGGTTGAAAGTTGAAGATGAAGTCGCGTTAATTTAGGGTTAGAGGCGGCAGTGGGTTGCGTTCAACAACCTGGAAACGTGCGTGAGTTGGAGAAGACATTGGGAATGGCCTGGATAATTGCAAACCACATCTAACGGCTAGTAGTGTTTTTAGGTTAACAATTAAAATAAAATTTGTAGTTTAATTATATTATAAATTCGTCCAACTTTGTATTGCTAGATCTCTTTCGTACAAGGTTGAAAACGCATGAAACGAATTGCGTCGGGTTCGTTTTGTCGAGCACTACGTAATGGAACAGAATTGGAGTCGTTTGGAGCTAGTGAAAATTTCAGGTAAAATTAAACGCACGTCTAATTTTATTCGAAATAAAACGCTACAACCGTTATTGAAACCAAGGTGAGAACTTCTCACTCAATCGAATTGTTTCGATTTAAATTTTAAATAGTTAGATTTAAAATTATTGATTGTATGCCCGAATGATAAATTTTTATCTGTTGATTGTTAAAATAGACATTATATGCCGTTAGTAAGCGGAGGTTATTTATTAAAAACATATACCGCGATAATTCCAACTTGTATGGAATTGGTATTATATGTGTACTTGGAGTTGATTTTCCCGCATTATAAGGCGGATGAGACCCTATTGCGCCGCATAATAGCGGATAATATTTTATAAATCCTATATACCGCGGTATTCCGTATTGGAACAGAATTGGTATTGTGCTAACATTTTTGGATGCAGGGAAACAGGTTAGAGGGATCCAACTGGATTCCTCACCAGTATTTATTTGAATACAGATATTGTGATGTTTGTGGATTATCATATCAATATAAGATATTTGGATGTCGTGATTGACTATTTGGTGTTGTTGCATCATCGGATCCATTTTTGAAGTTTTAAAATAATGATTTTGATTTTAAAAATAATTTTAAAGTGATTTTTTGAAAGTATATGTTTTATTAAATTTTGAATTGTTAAAATAAATAAACATTAAAATTTGATTATTATAAAAGTTAAATTTTTGGAAAATAGTACTTAAGTACGATTTTGGAGTTATATAAGTTTTAAATAACGTTTTGTAAATTATTAAAAGGATTGGTTTATTTAAATTGAGATTTTTGAATTATTATAAACGGTTTATATAAAACATTTCTAAGATTAATATTCATAAATTAAAAATATAGGAATTGTTAAACAAGTTTCATTAAGTGTTAAAATGAAGTATAAATGGATTTCACAAGTGAATAAAATTTATAGATTTATAAATTGTGAAGTTATGGAAAAAAAAGATTTTGTAGAATAAAAGATTTATAAATAAGTAACTTGTAAATCGAATTTTGGGTATAAAGTTGAGTTATAAATTGAATTGATTTAAAAAAGGGATTTTGTAATTAAAGTTTTTAAAAATAGAAATGGAATTTATAAACATTGTTTATAAATCCGAAATCAGTTGAATTTGATAAATTTAATATAGAAGGTTATTAAAGGAGATATATTCGCGATTTTGGAGAGTGAATTATCCTTGAAATAAAATGTGTAGAAAATGTTGAATTTGGTTAGTAAAGTATATTCACGATTTTGAACAGTGAATAATATATTAAAGGAATGTTTTAGGGAGTGATCTTTTAAATGGAATTAAAACGACTTGAAATTGTTTAAAATGCATTAAGTGTCGAAACCATAGATTTCAACATTCATTGTTGAAATAGACGTTTTCGAGAAATAAAAGGAAATGGTGGACTATAACACCGTTGTTATAGTAAATGATTTCCGAAAGGAAATGTTTTATATAGTATTGGGATTTATGTATCTATCTTAATTTTGAGTCCCTATATTTGTGATTTTGGGTCGTCATAACGATGTTTTACGTAACATTCGTTTTGGCCCAAATAAATATGTTTGAGAGAATGATTTCTTAAGGAATGAAATATATACTTAATTTTGATTTAAGTATATTGAATATTTTCCAAGTGTTGAAAATAAATGGATTTGTAAATTACTTATTATTAAATAAGTATGGAAATGTTTTTCCAATATGAAGTGAATATTTTGAGATTTTATCTTTTAAAGATAAATTGAAAATGAATATTAGAAATCGATTTGAAAACCGTATATTCGTAGATATTTTGGAATTGTAAATTCACAATGGAATTTATAAAATAAAGGGGAATTTGTTTGAAAATAAACGTTGAGTTAATTTTTGAAGTGTGGGAACAAATTTACGGATCTGGAACGTAAATATAAGGAAATCGGTATGGATTTATTTAATTGGTTTAAATGAACCATTTTGAAATGAAAGTATTTCCGCGTAAGGAAAATGATTGAAAATTTCTTTTCAAGTGTTGAAGTGTGAAATATATATATATATCTTATAAAGATATTTTGGAAAGTAAATAATTTGGAAAATTATTTGGAATCTGGTGATGTTGAGCATACCCATTGATAGTTAAATAACCGACTATCAATATTTACCATTGAATGGGTATTTGTTGTGATTTGCTTGAATTTGAATGCCACACTTATTTTTAAAATAAGCGCTCACTATTCGGGTAAGCCGGGAAAGGACCTTGGGGTCGTCTAACCCATTCCGAATATGTGATACGTCGTTATAGATTGCATTTGATGACCGTTGTTGAAGACTGGATATTTATGAAAATGGAAGAATTACTTTCGAATGTTTCTGCATCGGCTGATCTCCAACATAGAAATTTATTACCCTTTGTGATGGGAAGTCCGATCGTGATTAGTGAATATCCGGATTGCAAGGACTTCTTCGGAAGTGCCTTCGGTTCTGTTCGATCCCGGAACAGACTTGTATGGATGTGTGTCAGACGTTACAATTTGAGATGTAAAGCTAGTTTCTATCAAATATATTTCCGTTGGTGGCAGAGAATTTATTCTCTTAGCTTAACACCCTCAGAGTTTATGTAGTTGATGGTTACTAGTGATACATTCTCAAATTGATAATGTGACATACGAAGTGCTGTTGAGCATTTGATGATCAAAGCACAGCTTTTGTATAAAGCGTGGCTTTGTGGACGAGACTTCGTCGGACCTCACACCCCGGAAATGGTCGAAACAGGAAGGATGTGGCAAGGTTATTAGGGGGTAGTGCCCCTTTTGTGTATGTCATTTCTTCTGGATAGAGGTGGAATCATGGTATGGAGTCTAGATACTTAACCTATGTTGCTGCTGCAAATTTATTGCTTTGTGGTAGTTGGAAATCGAGGATCCTCGAATATAGATCGGTTACAATCGGGGAATGACATATTTCATGTCAGTAGTTACCTAGTTTGAAAGGTAACCCGGCCTTGTGTTGGCAGAGATCCGGTTAGGTTCTCGGGTCGTCCTTCCAGAGGCGTGCCCATGTGGCAATGGGAAGTTCCTTGGCCTGACCATTTGTTGGAAATCCAAAGAAACAATACGAACCTTGTACGGATTTAGTTGTATAACCTGCAATGGAATGTGGCGGTAACCTGCTATTGAACATGGTAGCTATAGTAGGCATACGATAATGGTCGTATGTTGGCTTAGATTTATATCTTTACTTTCGAATTTTTTTACTATGCACTAGTAATAATATTAAATTTTCTTTTTAATGCGTATCAAGCATCTTTGACTATCATGAGAAGAAATCTCTTCTGATTCTGCGTTTGCATTGTGTGTGTGTGCGGGAGGCCTTATGGTAGTCTCATTTTCTAAAAAGCATTGCGATCTATTTTAAAAATTATCCTGTTGTTTGTTTTCAAAGATAAACTGTTTTAAGTTCGCACACCAGTCCCATGACTGACCTGGAGTTTATTGTTTTCCTTCCTAAACTCTGGGTGCCCACCAATTTCCATATGGGCAGTCTAGAGTTAGGTTATCAGGATATTCTGGAATTCAGGAGTTGCTGTAGGCAAGCTGGATGGTATGACATATTCACTAGTATATAGTATTTCTTTTCCGCTGTTTGTTTGTTGTTGTACACTCTGATGATGTAATGTAATGTAATAACTAATATAGTTCTTTGTTTAAAGATTATTCATTATTCTATTATATGTTGTTCCGCTACGATTGTGAAATTCTGATATTGTTCTGTTATTTCTTTCTGTTCTGTTCTATCTTTTTTCTCTTCTTCTACCTTTTTCTTCTTCTTTAACCATAACGGTACGGTTTTCCAGCATTCGATTGCTCGACAGCTAATACAGTGGACGTATTGATGTCGGTTTTCGAGCGTCGAAAAGTCGCGATCGTCACATTTGGTATCAGAGCATATGGTTAAGCGACAACCATGGCTCTGTTGGGAATTACTCATAGAGATAGAGTCAGCGGTACTCTAGAATGAGTGTGAATGTAATAATAGATATGAGCGCGTATTTGTTAGTGAATATAAAATGATTTTATATTGTGTTGATTGATTTATTGAGTGGCATATGAACCTTCGTCAGCACGGTCTGTACAACTGTGCCGAAGGATTTTCTAAACACTTGAATAGCACAATTCGATACAATATTGTTTTCGAAAAGGGATGAATGAAATAATTACATCCAAATCATATTTTGATATAAAAAAAGAAAAGAAATATTTTCTGAAATTATTATATAACTTGGGTGTTTTGAATGATAACATTATAGTCAAATAAGATTATAAAATCTGAAATAGCTTATATAACCAAGGAAAGCATTAGATTTGAAATTTTTGAAATTAAAATTAAAAGTGAGGAGTTAAAAATGAAATTTAACTTGGATTAAGATTAAAATGTGAAATTTAATTAATGACTGGAAGAAAAAAATTAGTAAATTTTAAATATGATTGAAATGGGAAGATAGGAATTAAAATGGATTGAAATTCATTTAAGCTATGTGAATGGAAGTAAGTTGAATTAAACTGAAGATAAAAAAAATTCAGTTGTGTTTAAATAAAGTTGAATTGATAAAATTGAAAGCTATAAAGAAAATTGGAAGCTAAATGGAATTTACTTTGGAATTGGAATCTGAATTGGATTTATATATGGAATATAACTTAAGTGAAGTTGAATAAAGTTGATTTTGGTGTCGAAGTAAAGTAATAAGTGAATTAATGAAATGAAGTCATTATGAATATGAACTTGAGTTATATAAATGAAATTCAACTTGAAATGTTAAATGGATTAGCAATTGAATTGATAAATGGATGGAATGTAAATACATTGAATGTAAAAGAATTGATATGGGATAATGAATGTAAGTGTTAATTCATTTAAAAGCTAATGTTATTAGAAGCTGAATAATTGAATGAGAATCCATTTAATATGAACCAATTGGAATTAAAAGTGTTGAACTAAATTGAATGTAAATTAGTAAATGCAAACTAATTGAAATTGAATATGAATGAATGTTAGTAAATCCAATGTTAATGAATCAAATGTGATTTAAATTGGAAAACCAATTCATTGAATAGTAATGAGAATATGAATGAATATTGATTTGGTTATGAATTGATTTGGATAGACATTGATTTGTTGAATGTTAATTGGATGATAGTGTTGCATATGTTGCTTTTGTTGCATTGCTATGTTGGCACATGTAGTTGTTATGTTGTTATATGTTGTATATTGATATTATTTTCATATATGCATGCTCTCATTTGTTTGATTGAGTGTATAGTAGGTGCGGATGGCTTATGCTTCGCATTTGGAGCTCGCTTTCGCTATATTAGCCGTATATGCTCGCTAATAAAATATAAGGTACATATCTCGGATTAAATATCGTACTTTTACACTTTTTTCCCTGCGGGATGCCTCATCACTTGATGAGATGTATATTTGTGACATAGATACTGTCATTTTTTTCGGATGGAGCCGCGCAAAGGAGACTCTGGCGAATTTTCTCGAAAATTTAAGGCGTTAGAAAATTTTTGAGAAAATTGGGAAAATTTGAAAACTATAAATTTGATTTGGAATTGGAAGTTAAACGATATAGTTGATTTTGAAAAAGATGTCCAAGCATGATTTGAAAACTTAGTAAAGTATTGCAAGAAGTTTAACTATAGATTTTGGGAAAGTTAATGGATTCTATAATTTTTTCTTACTTGGTAATTTCGAGGACGAAATTCTTTTAAGAGGGGAAGTTTGTAACGACCCAGAATTTCTGTCAATTAAAATTCGTACATTTAATTGATTTAAATTTTAATAGTTGAAATTGCAGAAATAATTGGAAATTGTGTTAAATATGATTAAAATTGATTTTTAAAATTTTATTTAATCATAATGGAGTTAGCAATGATTTAAAGAACTTTTAAAATCGAACTAAAAGTTAATTTGTCAAAATTGAATATTTAATTGACGAGTTAAAATAGCCATTTTTCAAACAGTCTCGGATTTCGACAAAAGCAGTTTCATCGGATCCGTAATGTGATATTATTGTATGGTTTCAAATTTCGTGTCAATCGGATTTACGGTTTGTCTAGGGCAAGCCAAAACGCATAGAAAATTCGTTTAATCGGTTTAATTTAAAATCGATCGTTTATTGCCGTAACTCGCACAGATGATCGAATTAGCCTCCAAAACATGTTCCATTGTTTTCGGAACGCGGGGTAAAACCTTAGAAACGACAACCGGCACGCTTCGTTTGGAGTTTGGAAAATTACGGATGAATAGTATTTTTGGAAATTTTCTGTATAAGGATGTTACAACTTCACTTTTGCAAAAATATTAACTAGGGTTTCAACTCTAAACCCTAGCCGCCAGCAGAAATGTTCAATGGCTGAAAGTTGTCGTTCTTCTCCCTCCTTTTTCTTCAAATACACAAATCGAAACGAGAAATCTTCAACTGCAAACTTGAAGAGCATCACGATTTCCACGAATCAAACTGTTATGATCTGATATGAAGCGGTAGATTGTCGGCAAATCGAGGTAGAAGGCCCGAAAGCCGCCTACGTCTTTCGTGATATAGAGGAGGCCAAGCTCTTCCATACTTGGGCCGAGGGTGGAGTTGAGTCAGGCGCACGACGTGAAGGTGTTTGATCGGGTTGAAAGTTGAAGCTGAAGTCGCGTTAATTTAGGGTTAGAGGCGGCAGTGGTTTGCGTTCAACAACCTGGAAACGTGCGTGAGTTGGAGAAGACATTGGGAACGGCCTGGATAATTGCAAACCACATCTAATGGCTAGTAGTGTTTTTGGGTTAAAAATTAAAATAAAATTTGTAATTTAATTATATTATAAATTCGTCAAACTTTGTAATGTTATATCTCTTTCATACGAGGTCGAAAACGCACAAAACGAATTGCGTTGGGTTCGCTTTGTCGGGCACTACCTAATGAAACTAGATTGGAGTCATTCGGATCTAGTGAAAATTTCGAGTAAAATTAAACGCACGTTTAATTTTATTCGAAATAAAACGCTACAACCGTTATTGAAAGCAAGGTGAGAACTTCTCACTAAATCGAATTGTTTCGATTTAAATTTTAAATAGTTAGATTAAAAATTATTGATTGTATGCCTGAATGATAAATTATTATCTGTTGATTGTTAAAATAGACATTATACGCCGTTAGTAAGTGGAGGTTATTTATTAAAAACATATACCGCGATAATTCGAACTTGTATGGAATTGGTATTATATGTATACTTGGAGTTGATTTTCCCGCATTATATAGCGGATGAGACCCTCTTGCGCCGCATAATAGCGGATAATATTTTATATATCCTATATACCGCGATGTTCCGTATTGGAACAGAATTGGTATTGTGCTAACATCTTTGGATGCAGGGAAATAGGTTAGAGGGATCCAACTGGATTCCTCACCAATATTTATTTGATTACAAATATTGTGATGTTTGTTGATTATCATATCGATATATGATATTTGGATGTCGTGATTGACTATTTGGTCATGTTGCATCATCGGATCCATTTTTGAAGTTTTAAAATAATGATTTTGATTTTAAAAAGAATTTTAAAGTGATTTTTTGAAAGTATACGTTTTATTAAATTTTGAAATAGACAATAAAATTGTTATTAAACTTATATTTTTGGAAAATAGTACTTAAGTATGATTTTGGAGTTATATAAGTTTTAAATAACGTTTTGTAAATTATTAAAAGGATTGGTTTATTTAAATTGAGATTTTTGAATTATTATAAACGGTTTATATAAAAGATTTCTAAGATTAATATTTATAAATTAAAAATATAGGAATTGTGAAACAAGTTTTATTAACTGTTAAAATGAAGTATAAATGGATTTCACAAGTGAATAAAATTTATAAATTTATAAATTGTGAAGTTAAGGAAAAAATAGATTTTGTAAAATAAAATATTTATAAATAATTAACTTATAAATCAGATTTTGGGTATAAAGTTGAGTTATAAATTGAATTGATTTAAAAAAGGGATTTTATAATTAAAGTTTTTATAAATACAAATGGAGTTTATAAATATTGGTTATAAATCCGAAATCAATTGAATTTAATAAATTTAATATAGAAGATTATTAAAGGAGATATATTCGCGATTTCAAATAGCGAATTATCCTTGAAATAAAATGTGTAGAAAATATTGAATTTGGTTAGTAAAGTATATTCACGATTTTGAACAGTGAATAATATATTAAAGAATGTTTTAGGGAGTGATCTTTTAAATGGAACTAAAACGACTTGAAATTGTTTTAAAATGCATTAAGTGTCGAAACCATATATTTCAACATTCATTGTTGAAATAGACGTTTTCAAGAAATAGAAGGAAATAGTGGACTATAAAACTGTTGTTATAGTAAATGATTTCCGAAAGGAAATGTTTTATATAGTATTGGGATTTGTATATCTATCTTAATTTTGAATCCATATACTAGTGATTTTGGGTCGTCGTAACGATGTTTTACGTAACATTCGTTTTGGCGCAAATAAATATGTTTGAGAGAATGATTTCTTAAAGAATGAAATATATACTTAATTTTGATTTAAGTATATTGAATATTTTCCAAGTGTTGAAAATAAATGGATTTGTAAATTACTTATTATTAAATAAGTATGGAAATGTTTTTCCAATATGAAGTGAATATTTTGAGATTTTATCTTTTAAAGATAAATTGAAAATGAATATTGGAAATCGATTTGAAAATCGTATATTCATAGATATTTTGGAATTGTAAATTCACTATAGAATTTATAAAATAAAGGCAAATTTGTTTAAAAATGAACATTGAGTTAATTTTTGAAGTGTGGGAATAAATTTACGGATTTGGAACGTAGATATAAGTAAATCGGTATGGATTTATTTAATTGGTTTAAATGAACCATTTTGAAATGAAAGTATTTCCGCGTAAGGAAAAATGATTGAAAATTGGTTTTCAAGTGTTCAAATGTGAAATATATATATATATATATCTTGTAAAGATATTTTGGATAGCAAATAATTTGGAAAATTATTTGGAATCTGGTGATGTTGAGCATACATATTGATGGTTAAATAACCGACTATCAATATTTACCATTGAATGGGTATTTGTTGTGATTTGCTTGAATTTGAATGCCACACTTATTTTTAAAATAAGCGCTCACTATTCGGGTTAGCCGGGAATGGACCTTGGGGTCGTATAACCCATTCCGAATATGTGATACGTCGTTATAGATTGCTTTTGATGACCGGTGTTGTAGACCGGATATTTATGAAAATGGAAGGATTACCGTCTAATGTTTCTGCTTCGGCTGATCTCCGATATAGAAATTTATTACCCTTTGTGATGGAAAGTCCGATCGTGATTAGTGAATATCCGGATTGCAAGGACTTCTATGGAAGTGCCTTCGGTACCGTTCGATCCCGTAACGGACTTGTATGGATGTGTGTCTGACGTTACAATTTGAGATGTAAAGCTGGTTTCTATCAAATATATTTCCGTTGGTGGGGGAGAATTTATTCTCTTAGCTTAACACCCTCAGAGATTATGTAGTTGATGGTTACTAGTGATACATTCCCAAATCGGTAATGTGGCATACGAAGTGTTGTTGAGCATTTGATGATCAAAGCACAGCTTTTGTATAAAGCGTGGCTTTGTGGACGAGACTTCGTCGGACCACACACCCCGGAAATGGTCAAAACAGGAAGGATGCGGCAAGGTTATTAGGGGGTAGCGCCCCTTTAGTGTATGTCATTCCTTCTAGATAGAGGTGGTATCATGGTATGGAGCCCAGATACTTAACCTATGTTGTTGCTGCAAATTTATTGCTTTGTGGTTATTGGAAATCGAGGATCCTTGGATATAGATCGGTTACGATCGGGGAATGACATATTCGTGTCAGTAGTTACCTAGTTTGAAAGGTAACCCGGCCTTGTGTTGGAAGAGATCCGGTTAGGTTCTCGGGTCGTCTTTTCAGAGGCGTACCCATGTGGAAACGGGAAGTTCCTTGGCCTGACCATTTATTGGAAATCCAAAGAAACAATACGAACCTTGTACGGTTTTAGTTCTATAACCTTCTATGAAATGTGGTGATAACCTGCTATTGAACATGGTAGCTGTAGTAGGCGTACGATAATGGTCGTATGTTGGCTAAGATTTATATCTTTACTTTCGAATTTTTTTCTACACCATGCACTAGTAATAATATCAAATGTTCTTTTTAATGCGTATCAAGCATCTTTGACTATCATAAGGAGAAATCTCCTCCGATTCTGCGTTTGCATTGTGTGTGTGCGGGTGGCATTATGGTAGTCTCATTTTCTAAAAAGCATTGCGAATCTATTTTAAAAATTATCCTGTTGTTTGTTTTTAAAGATAAACTGTTTTAAGTTCTCACACCAGTCCCATGACTGACCTGGAGTTTATTGTTTTCCTTCCTAAACTCTTGGTGCCCACCGATTTCCACACGGGCAGTCTAGAGTTAGGTTATCAGGATATTCTGGAATTCAGGAGTTGCTGGAGGCAAGCTGGATGGCATGGCGTATTCACTAGTATATAGTATTTCTTTTCCGCTATTTGTTTGTTGTTCTACACTCTGTTGATGTAATGTAATGTAATAACTGATATAGTTCTTTGTTTAAAGATTATTCATTTATCTATTATATGTTGTTCCACTGCGATTGTGAGATTCTGATATTGTTCTGTTATTTCTTTCTGTTCTGTTCTATCTTTTTTTCTCTTTTTCTACCTTTTTCTTCTTCTTTAACCACAACGGTACGATTTTTCGACATTCGATTGCTCGGCAGTTGATACATTGGACGTATTGATGTTGGTTTTCGAGCGGCGAAAAGTCGCGATTATCACATAATATATCATTAGTAACCATCAGCTACATAACCTCTGAGCTCGTACGTCCCAGAGTAGGTGTTAAGCTAAGCGAATATATTCGCCTCCGCCAATAAAAATGTATTTGATAGAAACCAGCTTTACATCTAAAAGGGTAATGTCCGACATACATCCATACAAGTCCATTCCTGGATCGAACGGAACCGAAGGCACTTCAAAGAAGCCCTCGCAAATCCGGATATTCACTAATCACATCCGGACTCCCCATCACAAAGAGTGATAAAATCTCTATACCGGAGCAAATCGGTGCAGAGACATTCGACAGGTAATCTTTTTGCTTTCGAAAATACTCGGTCTTCAACACCATCTTTAAATGCAATTCCATTTCGTCAAATTATTATTCGGAATGAGTTTTATGACACAAAGGTCTCTCCCGGCTATCCGAATAACGAGCGCTTATTTTTCAAAATAAGTGTTACACTCAGATATCATACAAATCACAACAATTTTCACTTTGATCATTTTAAACAAAAGATCCAACACAAAGATTCGATGTGGTTTTCGAATATCCATTTGGAATCGACCGCCGGTCGCATCGAAATTCAAACGCCATTTAAAGGCCAATATTGATAGTCGGTTATTTAACTATCAATCAATATTCACAACAATCACCAGATTTCAAATAATTTTATTCCAATTATTTATTTTCAAAATATCTTCGCAAGATATATTTTTTAACACTTCAACACATTGAAAACAATTTTCAAATCACTTTCCTTACGTGGAATATATTTTCAAATATCATTTATTTCCACTGAAAATTTTCCGAGTCCGAATGCTTTAAAATAATTTAATCACTTATCCAAAATATATACTTGGAAACATTTAGAATAAAAACTATCTTTAAACACTTACTTAAATATTAGTTATGAAGATATTATACTAATATCTCATATAACTTTAAGACCAAGCTAATTCTAAAAATAAAATTATTATCTAGAGTATAATTATTCAAATAACCATTTTCTAAATCAAATATCAATTTAATCTTTAAATAATCACTTCTATAATTTTCTAAATAAATCTTTTACTTTAAAGATTTAAAAACAATTTAAGAAAATAATTTTCCAAAATATTCTTTTAGAATCCAACTTTTAAACTTCAAATTTATAATTTAAAAGTTACTTTGAAAACATACCCGGCTTCCCAGAGAGAATACACTTTCCTTTTCAAAATAGTCCATTTAAATCAATTAATAAATCCTTTTGATTAATTTTAAATTTACATTCCAAATCCACAAATTTCTTTTCACATTCTAAATATAAACCAATATTTATTTTTAAAACAAATTTCCCTTTCCTTTATAAATTCTCTTCGTGAATTTAAATTTTCAAATATCCACTGATATACGATTTTCAAATCGACTTTCAAATATTCACTTTCAAACACCAAATCAAATTCCAAATTGATTTTCCAAACATTTATTTCAAACACCAAATCGATTTCCAAATCAATCTCTCAAATATTATTTTAAAACACCAAATCGATTTCAAATCGATTTCCCAGTTTATTTTCAAAACCCCTAATCAAATTTCAAATCGATTTCCCAAAGATTTATTTCCAAACACTAAATCGAATTCCAAATTGATTTTCTGAAATTTATATCAAAAACAAATCAATTTTCAAAAATTAATTTTACTACGAACTTTCTACTTAAATTTCAAAAGTCAAACCTTATTAATTTCTGGTATCCTACGATACCAAAAATTTATTCGGCTAAACTATAGCCTTCAACGATTTCAATCACAAATATAATCACACATAGATTATAAATAAATCAACACACAGCATATGAAACGAATTTAAATATTTATGGAATCCAGTTGGAACCCTCCAACCTGTTTCCCTACATCCACGGACGTTAGCACAACAATTAAATACTAATTCCGCTTCGAGGTGGAATATCGCGGTATATGGGATTAATATAATATCATCCGCTATTATGCGGCGCATAGGGTCTAACTCAATAAAACTGATAATAATTTATCATCCAAGCACACAATCAACAATTTTCAAATTTAACTATTTAAAATTAAATCGGAAAATCGGATTAGGTGAGAAGATCTCACCTTGACTACGCATGCAATCTATTTTCATTCCGGCTTGCTTCTTTATAGATTTTGACCTAGTATAAAAATTTGATGATTTAATTAATATTTGAAATCAACCGAACAATTAATTTCCCATTTTAAATGGATTAAATTAACTAATTATTAAATTTCCTTTTAATAATTATTTTCAGCTACTAAAACCATTAAATAAATTTTATTAAACAAATCTATCTTTATCATATATGTATATTCTTTATTCTATACAGTTTATTATAAATACACACACATACACACATATATCTTTCCTTTCACTAAATAAGCAAACATGTCATTTATTTTAAAGCAAAAAGAATTCCTTACCAGTTTTACAGTTGAAGGGTAAAAAAATTCAGTTTAACAACAATTGTAAAATTTAAATCCAATCACGAAATATACCTTAATCCTTTCGCTTTCGCGAGGCCCTGCACGATCATGCGAACATCTTCTTAATGCCATGAAGGCACCACCACGAGCCCGAGCCTCCTTCCCCAATCGATCTCCTCTACCCTATAGCAAACACTTCCTATTAGAAACATTCCAGTGACTGCGACTTGCCCAAATCGTGCTCGCGACGCCGCGACTTGGGTCGCCCCACATCACTGCTCAGTCCTCGCGAGCAAGCTGCGATCAATTTCCCTCCATCGACGACACGCCTCATTCAGTTACTCCACCACGGTCGCACCCCTAACTTCCTTTGCTCACCACCGGATCGCTCTCGAATTTGAGAGCAACTATTATTTTCGACTATAAACGATCGTCAGAGGAAGGCTCACGGTCACGATTTTGATTAAAGCCTAAAATATATTATTATTTTTTATATAAGCAGCGGCCATTGATGTAAATTTGTGAGGAGAAATTGATTTTGATTTTTTAAGATGCTTGGTTGTTTATTTTAATTTGAACAAAAGAGATCTGTGTTTTAAAATTCTCAGTTGTGAAAACAAAATAAGGGGACATCTGTATGCAAATGGGAAAGGAAGGGGGAATAGTGGTAAATGTTGAAACGTGTAAAGTTTGTCTCGTGAAAACAATTTTATTAAATACATATATATTATATTAAATTCAAATTTAAGTTTAAATTGTTATTGTAAATGCAACACAAAATCTTGATCTCCGATTGAGCCATGCCGCTAAGCGTTTATAATGTTATAAGCCCATTCCGAACGAAATGGAAAAGGTTCCGAGTCCAAATTCAATCGTATGGAGAAGATAGCTTTTTTAAACCCAGTTATTAAATTAAATTTCGATATAACTTTCAGCACGTTTGCTTATCGTACGGCCAAACGGTCACGCCAAATGCTACGGAAATTGAAATCTTATAATGATACATTATTAAGGATCTAATAGAACTAGTTTTGTCGAAATCTGAGACTGTGCCTCGGAAGACTAATTTTAAATATTGATTTAAACGATATAATTCCAAAACTAAACAAATCATTTCCAAATTCAATTCTGAAGCTTCCACTATCTTCATTATTATCACTATAGTTTTTTCAAGCCTTTGAAATATTTTTATCAACTTAAAACTGAAGATTCAATTTTTTTTACGCAAGTTGAAATAAATTAAATTCAATAATTTAATTGCCAAATTAATAGTTATATTTGAAATTCAATGTTAAAATAACTTCCAAATATTTAAAATCAATTAATTATTTCAATTTCAAATGTTAAAATTTCTGGGTTATCACATTCTTCCCCCCTTAAAAGAATTTCGTCCCTAAATTACTAGTTAAGAAAAATGATCCTTAACCCTTTTACTAATTTCCCAAAACCAAACAGTTTTTTTAACTTGCCAAAACAAATCTTTTTATTTAAGGCATATTATCATTTCAACTAACTTTCCAACTTTAACCATAAATTCCAAACAATATTGTTTTCTTAAAAATTCCAATTTAAATTTAAATTCAAATTTTATATTTCCAAAATTTTCTCAAAAATTTTCGAACGCCCTAAATTTTCAAAAAATTTCGCCAGCGTCTCCTTTGCGCGACTTGCTCGGTACGACTACAAAATGCCACAACGGGCCCTAAGATTTCAAAAAGAAAATGAAAAGCCAACAGCTAGACAAAAAGGTCATCAAATTTCATATAGAAATTCAAATACTTACCATTTTCAAGCAATTTATTTTATCTTCGAAATCAAAAATCCAATTCCCTTTTCCTTTATAATACCTGTATATCTTACTATCTATAATGTCCAATGACAACATTAAAAATCATTTTGCACATTTCTTTGCAAAAGTTTCAATAGTTATTTCATTCAAAGTCGTATGATGCACACATATCATTCGTACGCAATGCAAAATTCAATCGCTCACTCAATCACACAATTTCGCTTCTGAACTAGTATCCTCCACCCGAATTCCGAGTGCGGGCTCAGATCTGGTTTCTATATTAGAAACCATCATTCCTTGCATAACCGTAAATTATGATAAAGAATTTCCAGAATCAACCAAAAATCCATATCCAGGTTCACCCTCGAAAATCGAGTGAAAAATTCCAACTCGGATCGATATAATTATCTCGAAGTTCTGTGCTCGAATTCTGGATCAAATCGCTATGCAAAAATAATACACGTACACCCTACTTATTATTCCAATTGATTATTAGCTTTATCAATTACTTTTCTTTTATTCACATTTGATTTTCATTTCAATACACTTATTCAAAATCGCCATTTCACAATTTTCCAGTTTAATTTTCAATCACTTTTTAATTTACAATATTTTCTCAATTCAAAATTTACTTAAGAATTTTTCCATTTATTTCTTAAGTTCAATATAAACATTCTGTATATTTCTTATATTTATTTTCAATTCACCACCTTTGATTTTTATATATTTATATTTAAACTGGATTTCAAATTCTATATGAATTCAATTTACCCTTTATATATAAATATCGAATTCAATTCATTTCAAATCTTATTCATTTGGTCATTCCTTTAATTAGTCCCACGTACTAATTTCATTTCAATACTTAGCTTTATTTGATCCAACTTGACAAATTTATTTATTCATTCACAATTTTATTTTCCAACTTAATAAATTTTTATTCCAAAACTATTTTTATTAGATTTCAAAGTCTTTCCAACATTTCAAAATCATTTTTGAAATCAATTCAAATTATCTTTTGAATTTCAAAACCAACCCATTTTGCAAACAACATCCATTTTAAAATAATTTGGCAGCAATTCCTCTCCTGGAAACTCGAAAATGAACATCGATGATGTCGCGATCATCATCGGAGTTATTTTCCAGCGACCGAAAAGAGTTTAGTGCTTTTATCCCTTCAAAAACATTTTTCCAAACCTTTGAAAATCATTTTCAAACAAAAAGGGATTTAATTTTCGAACTTCCTAAATTTCAGATCCTTCTAATTCCTTCCAAATATTTCTCTGGAATTCTATTTTAATTTATAAGTCGCTTTTACAATTTTACATTTACAAATCCCATTTACTTATCTTCCCTTCTTTCATCAAGGAAGTCAAGTGCTTCAAGTTGCAACTCTTCGTTTTCAGCCTGGTTGAAATGAATTCTTCTATGTGAAGGGACTTCTATTTCCACCGGAATCATTGCTTCTGATCCACATGCTAATGAACATGGAGTGTGCCGGGTTGCAGTTTTGTAGGTAATTCTATATACCCATAGTGCTAGTGGAAGCTTATCGACCCAACCACCTTTCGCTTTTTCCAGCTGTTTTTTAATGGTTGATTTGATAATTTTGTTTACTGCTTCCACTTGCCCGTTTGCCTGCGGATGAGCTACTTCTGAGAAGCTTTTCTGGATCTTGAATCGGTTGCAAAAATCTTGGAACTTTTCACTTTCGAATTGGGTTCCATTGTCTGTGATTATCTTTTGAGGCACACCATACCTGCAAATCATATTCTTAGTTACAAAGTTTATCATCTTTTTAAAGGTAATAGTAGCTAATGGTTCAGATTCAGCCCATTTAGTAAAATAATCAACAGCAACAATAGCATATCTGATTCTGGATTTGGTGGTTGGCAGAGGCCCGATGAGATCTATTCCCAAATAGAAAATGGCCACAGACTGACCATCTGTGTTATCTCGATGGAAGGTGCTCTTAGGATTTCTGCAAATCTCTGGCATCGGTCACATTTTCGGGCATAACTTGCAGCATCACGAGTAATATCTGGCCAAAAAAACCCATAACGGAGTATTTTCTTTGCTAGAGTTTGACCACCTGAATGGTCTCCACACTCTCCTCCGTGTACTTCAGTTAGAATTTTTTAGCTTCTTCCTTGGTCACACATCGGAGTAGTGGCATTGAGAATCCCCGCCTGTACAATCGGCCATCTGGAATTATGTATCTGGAGGCTTTTCTTAGCAACTTCTGTCGTTCTTTTGAACTTTCTGGTAGAGAACCGTGGAGCAGATATTCCATTATCGGAGTCATCCATGATTCTTGCTCTTGAGATATAGTCATGATCCAGTCAATATCCATCTCATTAATGCTTGGAGATGACAGGACTTCCACAAGAACTAATCCCAATAATTGAGCTTCACCGGTGCTTGCGTACTTTGCGAGAGAATCTGCCTTCATGTTCTCTTCCTGGGGTATATGATTCATCGTATAATGGTCAAGATCATCGAGAAGTTCCCAAGCTCTTAACAAATAAGCAGGCAGATTTCCTCCTTTAGTCTGAAACTCTTTCTTGACTTGAGATACAATAAGCTGTGAATCACTGAAGATCTGCAACACTTTGACATTCAACTCTTTAGCAATTTTCAAGCCGACAATAAGAGCTTCATATTCTGCTTCATTGTTTGTCGAAGGGAATTCCAATCTCAATGCATGGCACAACGACTGCCTTTTAGGGGTTTCAAGCACAACCCCAGCTCCGGAACAGTAATCGTTTCTTGCACCATCAACATATAATTTCCATTGAATTGGGGGATTATCAGTCACTTCTCCCTCACTATCACCTTTATCTGTACATTTTGCGATAAAATTTGCCAAAGCTTGTCCATTTATTGCTCTCCGGGAATGATAAGTGATGTCGTATTGGCTGAGTTCAATATTCTACTTCAGAAGACGACCCGAAGTCTCAAGACAAAAAGGGACTTGCTTTAGTGGTTGATCGGTGAGGACTTTGATAGGATGAGCTTGGAAATACGGCCTCAACTTTCTGGATGCAATCTGTAGACAATAGGCGAGCTTTTCCAATTTTGAATAATTCATCTCTGCCCCGGTGAATCTCTTACTGATATAATAGACTGGGCGCTGAATTCTTGCGTCTTCTCATACCAACGCTGCACTGAGAGCATGAGATGAGATTGCCAAATACACAAAAAGATCTTCACCATTGTCCGGCTTAGAAACTATTGGAGGCGTTTCCATATGACGAATCAACTCATCGAAAGCTTTCTGGCATTCAGGAGTCCAGTCAAAATTTTTCTTTCCTTTCTTCAGTGCATCAAAGAATGGAATGCATTTATCAGTAGCTTTGGAAATGAATCGACTCAAGGCAGCGACTTTTACATTAAGTCTTTGCAATTCCTTCTTCGTTCTAGGAGCTTTTACTTCTTTTAAGGCAGCAATCTGAGTAGGATTAGCTTCAATGCCCCTAGCACTCATAATGAAACCCAGAAACTTTCCGGACTCCAACCCAAATGAACATTTCAAAGGATTAAGTTTCATTCCATACTTTCGGAGGATTGCAAACACTTCCACCAAGTGGTCCATGTGGTCTACCACTTTCTTTGACATCAACAACATATCGTCAACATAAACTTCCATAGTTTTGCCGATCTGCGGTTTAAACATAACATTGACGAGTCTTTGGTAAGTTGCCCCTGCATTTTTAAGTCCGAAAGGCATGACTCTATAGTAGTAGAGACCAACATCGGTGATGAAGATTGTATCATCCTGATCCCGCTCATGCATCATAATCTGGTTGTATCCGGAGTAAGCATCCATGAAAGATAACAATTCGCGCCCCGCTGTTCCATCCACCAACTGATCTACCATGGGTAATGGGAAGCAGTCTTTGGGGCAGACTTTGTTTAAATCTGAGAAGTCAATGCAAACTCTCCATTTCCCATTAGCTTTCTTAACCAGTACTGGATTTGAAACCCAATTCGGATAAGAAGACTCCCTGATGAAACCATTCTCCATAAGCCGGTCTACCTCTTCTTTCAAAGATTTTGACCTTTCGGGACGTTGGGTTCTTCTTTTTTGTTTTACCGGTGTAAAATTCGGATCAATGTTCAGAGTATGTACTGCAATTTCCTGGGATATTCCACACATATCAGCATGAGTCCAAGCGAATACGTCCAGATTAGCTTTCAAGAATGTTACCAAGGAATTTTGAACTGTCATACTAAGCTACGAACCCATATTTAACACTTTGTTCTGATCTTTCGGGTCAATAGGTACCGGCACCGTTACTTCATCTGGCACCACTCTATTCTCCCCTGCACTATCTTTTCTGGGATCCATTTCTCTTCATGCCCCGCTATGCTCGCCAGTGCAGAGTCCACCCTGTAATTGCTACAAGTTTGGTTCTTTGATGCAGACTGGGGCCGCCGCATCTTTTCTCATTTCTCCCTTCCTCACTTCGCGCAACTCTATCAGATAACATTTTCGCCTGGCGTTCTGATCCCCATTAATAACTCCAACTCCGTTATCCGTGGGGAATTTCATAGTGAGGCACCGCGGGGCGAGAATTGCTTTAAAAGCCGCAAGAGTTGGTCGGCCTAGAAAGGCGTTGTAGGAAGAAAATTCGTCAACAATTACAAAAGTCTGTTTTCGAACCACCCTTTTCTGCCCCTCTCCAAGCTCGACGAACAAATTAATAGTTCTAATTGGCTGCTTCGGTTCCCCAGTGAACCCTACAATTTTCTGACATAAGGCTTGAACATCGGCCATTGGAACTTTCATTTGGTCGAACGTCCTTTTGAAGAGAATATTGCAAGAAGCGCCGCAATCTACAAGCACTGTTCTCACAATAGCCGGCCCAATGCCTGCAGAGATGACCAAGGGATCCATGGTTGGAGATTCAATACCCATAGAGTCCCTGGCTCTGAACACAATATCATCGTTAAAAGTTTTCTGCTACTTCAAAGGTGCATCATCTTCTAGAGCAAAAACACTCCCTTCTGTTGGTGCGTATTTCAAGGCACGGGCATACCTTTCCATCTCGCCCCAGCTTCTGCCTTCTGGGTGAGGACCTCCTGTAATCACATTAATAACAGGCCTTTCTGGTTCATGCACAGTATTCCTCTCACCCGAGCCAGATGGATGAGCAGGAAGCTGCTGCCCTTAGTAGACGAAGTTGGGTCATTTCTACTTCTCTTAACATATTGCTGCAACTTGTTCTCTCTCAATAGTTCATGAATTAAATTTTTCAGATGGCGACATTCGTTGGTATCATGACCGGGTTGATTATGAAACCGATAGAATCTTCCACTTTGAGCAGCTTTTTTGTTAACTCTCATCTCAGATGGTTTAGGATATTCTACCTCATCTTTGGTAGCAAAGAAGATATTCTCCAGAGTGTCAGTCAAAGGAGTGAAATCTGAAGATTTTAAGAAGCGAGGTTTCTTCATATCCTTCCGTTTCGTCCCGCCGTTATTTTCCCTCTTTTGACTTCTGGATTCCTTTTTGATAGGGGCAGCAGTATTATCCTTAACCTCTGTCAATTCCACTTTAACTGGTGCCCGAAGGCCTTCCAAGCGCATGATTTCATCAGCTTTTTTATAAAATTTCTCAAGTGAATTCAGTTCTTTCATCTTCAGCCACTTCCCAAATTCGCTTGATTTGTCATTTGCCCTCATCAGGTATGTTAAGACCATTCGTGGCTCTGCATTATCCACTTCAGCCAAAGCTATGTTGAAGCGGTTCAAGAAAGACCTGATAGATTCCCCAGGATTCTGTTCCAAGCTTGAAAGCGACATAATATCCTTTGCCTTTGAAGCATACAACCTGAATTGCTCTTTAAACTTCCGAGTCAAATCGGCGAACTGGTCTATGGATCGGACCGGAAGTTTTGTGAACCAGAGCAGAGCCACTCCTTCCAAGTATACCAGAAAGTACCAGCATTTGATCTCATCAGACGCTCTAGCACCAGTCATGTGCCAATCATACTTGTACAGGAATTGATTGGGGTCGCTTGTACCCTTAAAAGCCGGGATGGTCGGAGGAACAAACTTCCTTGGAAATTCTGCCTTTAGAATCTTCTCAGTGAACGAAGTTTTGCTCAAAGCGAATCCCCATTCCTTCTCATCTTCATCTCTCTGCATGCTTTCTTTCATGATTTGTCGCACCATGCCCGAAAGATATTCCTCATCATTTAAAGGATCTACATGACAGGCTTTGGCCATTTTCTCGGAAGTTTGTCGGGACAAACGTTCGTGGATAGTTGGCTGTGGTCTCGATCCTCCAGCTTAAGGAGGTGTTTCTTTGGCGGGACTAGCTGCTCTTTGTGGAATATTCCTTTCCTTAGGATCATGAATATCATCTGCAAGGTTTTCTTCGTTATTGACCGGTTGACGGTTTGCTCCGAGCAACGCATTTATCCTCTCAAGCAATAAAGCATTCTGAGTTTCCATCTACTGGTATAATCCAGATACTGCAGCATCTAACTCTGCTCGTGTAATTCCGGCACTTGGTGCTGCTTGACTTGACGAAGGAGAAGTGGCAGTATATTCATGGACATTACTAGGTCTTGTATATCCACGCTTTCTTCCAGGAGCCATTATTACTGATAGACTTCTGGTTTTGATAGAGACTCTTTCCACAAACTTTTGCGAAGAAATGACGAAGATAGCCTGAGTTCAATTCTCAGTGAAATCATCAAAAATGTTAACGCTAAAAATTGAACGCCAACACCCCGGTGTATGTAGAGGTTAGGTGAAAGCACCACCCGTGAACACGGGAATTAGAAACAAGTAGGAAAGTCACCGTGAAAGCAGTAAAAGACAATAATTTTATAGTGGTTCGGCTTTAGGTTAAGCCAACATCCACTTTAATCCTCTTTATTACTGAATCAATTACAACTTTACAACAATCTTCAATTACAATACTGATGAGACAAACAACTAGAACTCCGTTGTAGAAGAATTCTTTGAATCCATGTTGATTGTGTTAGATTTCCTCTTGAAGTTAGTTGAGATGTCTTTCGTGTTTGAAGTGTCGAGTGAGTCGAGAATTCAGCAGAGTATCGGCGTTCCAGGAATGAGCCCAAAAAGATCCTCTTTCAGTTGGAGCTAGTGTCGTATTTATAGGAGAGTTCGGCTTTAGGTCTTAGGTCGAGAGCGACCTTGGATGGGTCGTAGGTCGCCAGCGACCTAGTGGATGTGGTTTACGACTTAATAAGGTCGTACTAGGTCATCTGAGCGAGTTAGTAGTTAGTAGCGACCTATGGAAGGTCGGTCCTGAAGTAGCTTAAGTCATCCACGACCTAGTAAAGCCCCTTTTCAACCACGTACTGGCTGTCAGCGACTTAGCACTTAAAGCATAAATGTTATATCGGCTTGCTTTGGTCGCAAGCGACCTAATGAGAGAGAGTATACATGCGGCCTTGTTCTGGAGCTCGCTAGGTCGCTTCCTTTTTTGGCTCGCTAGGTCGTTGGATACTTAAGTCGCTAGGTCGCACTCTGCCTTAAGTCGTACATTCTTCAGATAGTTAAACTCATTAGCTCGCCGAGTGGCTTAACTCGTTTAGTACTTTAGGTCACTAGCTCGTTGTTGGTCTCGCATCCGTGTTAGGTCGCTTGGGCTGTTAGGTCGTTCCACATTGAACAGCTCTATGCTCTAGGTCGTTAAGTCGCGTCTAAGTTAACTCTTTCATACTCTAGGTCGTTAGGTCACTGCCATATCTAGCTCGTTACATCGCTGATTCATGAAAAAAAGGAGTTAACATACCCTCTATTTAATTACATTCAGTATTATTCTTTAATTATTTATACTAAGTAATTGACTACCCCTTTAAGATCCAGTTGCCAAATAACAAGTTAAGTAAACCTCAAAATGCCATAATTTAACATACTAGATCTATTTAGAAATCCAAATATTGAATTTAAATTAAACACTTTAAAGTTTGATTAGTTGGTTCCATCAAGTTAAATTAACCCGAAAAAATTAATCACTTCCATATCCTGCTTACCTAACATCTATAATTTACAAACCATTTATATTTATTTAAATCTAACGTTTGGAATTGATTAACACATACAATAAATTATGACCCTTGATTTAACTATCAGTTTAAAACCATTTATCTTAACCATTTAGTTAATCACATCATTAAACATCATTTAATAGCGTTTTGATCTTAACTAATAATATAAATATTTATTTCAACTTAATTAGATTCAAACTTAAATTCATTAAATTAGCATATTGGCCCATCCTTCTTCGGCCCAAGTGTCTTTCTCTTTTTCTACATTGCCTAGCTTATACAAAATTACTACTAATTACAATTTTATATATAGAGTGAGCAATTGTACACACTCACAGAGGAAAGGAATTGTACAGACTACTATAACACACTTAAATTTATTTCACAAAACAGTTGCAGCCCCTTATTTTCCTTTTATTTTTTTGTGTCAGAACTTGTACATAATTTACAATAGGTATAATTTACTACTTCTTCAACAGGCTACTGAATTATAAAGCCAACTCAGCAACTAAATTCATATCTCAAGGTTATTAATATTTCTTATACTTGCATTTCACTCTTTTACAAACATATACAGATTGTCAGATTTTGTTTAGCTTCCTTTTTATTACTTGTTTCACAACTCAAACAAATTACAAAACATGCACAGCAAGGAATCATGTCTAGAAGTCATTCAATCCAGATCCTAATTCAGCCAAAAAACATGTTTCAGGATTATCGAATTCACAATCATCCAACTCAAATCAAAACAAAGCAAAATGCTTTGCAACAAAAACGTCACATGTATTAGGTGTAAGCAAATTCATCACCAAGCAGTAAATATCTCAAAATTAGATATTGATATGTGAGATAAATCTCACTGGTCTTAGAAAATAGGACACCTCAATCATAAAAACAGAATTTAGAATTAATTAAAGCCAGACACGCACATATCAATCAAAACAATCATTTAATTTAGAAAATTAGTACCATAGGTAAGTGAGGGTTTAAACACACCTTAACGAAGCGAAGAACCCTCTACTGTAAATTGCGATGCCGCCAAGAAGCTCGCTGCGTCATTTTGGAATGCACCGAAATGCCAAATTCTATTCGCCCAAAATCCCATTTGCAGTTCAAAGAGCCTATCCCATCTGCTACAACAGCGACCAGCTTGTTCGAAAACTCCCTCTATTACGATTCGCGACCTGCCAAATAGCCCTAGCTTGCGCTTCCAGCCTCGAACTCACATCATCGGCCACTCGCATCGCTAGCTCGACACTCTCCTGAAGACGTGGCCATTCGAAACTCCCACGCGAGTGATCGGTTGAAAATGATTTCGTTTGAATGGATTCGGGTTCAATTTCGAATCCCCCCCATATTTTTCGCTCGAACTAGAAAGAGGAAGAAAGGGGAAACGCGGTGTAAAAGAAACGAAGGCAATAATTTTCGATTTCAAATCCCCTTTATGGTTCCGCCATTTTTTTTCAATCTGGATTTTGATTTTTCGTTTAGAAAGAAGAAGCTCGGTCCAATTTAAGTGAAAATGAGCAATAGTGATTTTGAGGTGAATGAAAAAGCTTTGATGTGAAATAATTTCAACTGCAGTCGACTAATATAAATATTCAATTTAAGTTCAAATCCAAACCGTTTCGATAAATGCAACTTAAAAACATGACCTCCTATCGAGGCGTGCCGCTAGGCGTTTATAAAGTTATACCCCTATTCCGAACGCAATGGAAAAGGTTTTGAGTCCTAATTCGAACGCATGAAGAAGATAGCTTTTTGAACCAGTTATTTTATTAAGTTTTCAATATAAATTTCAACGGGTTTATATATCGTACGCTTACACAACAACTCCAAATGCTACGAAAATTGAAATTCGATAATAATACAATATTACGGATCTAATGGAGCTGGTTTCGTCGAATTATGAGACTGAGCGTCGGAAGGCTATTTTTAAAAGTCGATCTAAACGATATATTTTCAAAACTGAACAAATCACCTTTAAATTCAATTTCAACCATTCTATTATCTCCAGTATCATCATTATAAATTTTATAATCCTTCAAATTATTTTTTAACAGGCTTAAAACTAGAGATTCAACATTTTACCCAACTTCAGACTATTAAATTCAAAAATTTAATTACCAAATAAATAGTGATATTTGGAATTCAAGTTAAAATTTACCTTTCAAATATTTAAAATCAACTAAATATTCCAGTTTCAAATTCTCAGAAATTCCATGTCGTCACATTCCTCCCCGCTTAAAAGAATTTTGTCCCTAAAATTACTAGTTAGGAAGAATGGCCCAATACCCGTTTACTTTTTCCCAAAACCAACAATCAACATCCTACCAACTATCTTTTTATAGAAGATCCATTATCATTCTTATTAACTTCCCAAACTCTCTCATAGTTTATAATCAATACTATTTGCTCAATCATACAAATTTCAATTTAAAAATGAATTTTGAATTATCAAATTTTCTCAAATTTTTTTCTAACTCCCTAAATTTTCGAAAAATTTCGCCAGTGTCTCCTTTGCGCGGCTACCTCGGTACAACTACAAAATGCCTCTACGGGCTCCCAAATTCAAAAAGAAAACAAAAAGCCAAGTGGCTAGATCAAAAACCCAATCAATTTCGTATAGAAATTTTAAACACATACCTTTTTGTCAAGCAATTCAAATTTATCTTCTGAAATCAAAACCAATTTACCATTCCCTTTATAATACCTACATATCCTACTTAGCAATAATATCCAATCATAGTTTTTAAAATCATTTTATACATTTCCTTACAGAAGTTTTCTTATCTACTTCTATTTAAATTAGTTTTCCCCATTTCCAAATGAATTCAATTTATCTTCAATTATGAATATTGAATTTTATCTTTCATTTATAACTGATTCATAGCATTATTTTAAATTAGTTTCACCCACTAATTTATTTCACTTTCCAATTTGAAATCATTTTGTCGCCAACAAAATTTTCCCAAAAATTTTCTAGCTCCCAAAATTTTCAATTTTTTTTGGCATAGTCTCCTTTATACGGAGGAGCTTTTGCAATTTGACAAGAGATATAAATAAATATATATATATTGACCCACACGGTCGGAAAAACAAAAATAGTTCATATTTCCTATTTTAATTGCGTAGGCGTACCTTTGTTTAGCATTTTAAGCAAACGACTTATTATTTTAGCAATTAGCAGAACCAAATCCAGCAAAATGCCTTCCCAGTACCTGTACTTACTCAATTTAAAAATGTAAGCACTATATATGTGAAGTTTATAACATTTCTCTTACTTAAACAACTCCAACACATCAACTCTAAAAGAAATGCACTCTAAATAACTTCCACGAGCAATTTATATGATTTCAAAACTAATTCAATCGCTTTCAACCAATTCATATACCATTTCATTTAATTTTATTGGTTTACAACTCAATTGCTTATATTCAATTTATTTTAACCAAAATAAGCTTATATTTAACTCAATTGATTTCAAAATCAAGTTATTTAACTGTCTCAACCCATAGAATTTTAATTACTTTCATTTACGCCAAACGACAATCATTTCTACGCTAATTGATGATATCCATGTGAATAAATAATTACTTAAGTTTTGTAACCAATTTAAATTGATTCCGACTCAATTTTATTTAATTCAATTCCATTTTAATTTATTCACAATAATTTTATTTAGCTCGACACATTCCATGCTTGTGTACTACTAACCATTCCAAATTAGTTCAAACCAAGCTTTTATTAAATGGGCTTTCACCCTTATTCGAAGCCAAGCTTCCATAAATTTTAAACTTAAGTTAATTTACATTAATTTAGTCCAACATCAAACGTAAGTTCACTTCTATTCGATTCTCATTTAATTCAGTTAGCCCATCCATTTAATTTTAAAATTAATTCACATTCTCAATTTATAAAAATAATATCCAAGCACATATTTAACTCATTTATACTCGAATTGGATTTTATTTGTAACTCAAATCATTTCTATCATAATCCAATTCCATTGCATTTTATATATTTATTATTATTATTTTATTTTTTTATTTTTTTATACAACGTCTCCACTTTTCTTAATTCACTATCAATCCAAACCGAACTCTATTTTAATTCAAGTTTATTTCCAAACTCATTATTAACTTACAATCCATTTATTTAACCGAGTTAAATTTTGTTAACATACTCTATCAAATAATTATTTAGCTAATTAGCTTATTTCCAACTTTTAAATCAATATTTGATTTTATTACAAAAATCACTTCATTAATTTTCCAAAGTTCAAAAAAATTATTTAATTTTTTTATATAATTCCTGTTTGGATTTTCTTTCGTTTTCCAAAATTCTAACGTTTTTATTTTAAAATTTTAGAAATACTTTTAAATTTACATAATACTATTAAAATAGCTTTTTATAAAATTCTTCTTATAACTCGATGTCTCAACCAGTCCATCCTTGTTCTCACAGAAATTCGGTCATATGTTGATCAGGCGTAGGACTGAACGCCTATAAGTACTTGGTAAACCTGTTTCAACACCAGTGAAAATACTTGGGAAAATAATTTTTTTGAAAATATGGAAAACAGTTTTTGAAAATAGAGGAAATATCTTAGGTGAGAATGCTCTGGAAATCATCACCCCTATCTATGGTCGTAATTACATCTTGGGTTACATTGCCACTGCAGCAAAAGTCCATATAACTGTAGGCACACCTCGCCCCTCGATTATGCCATGGAACCCACAACAGATCGCAGTTACATTACAGGATTACGTTGCCATCGCAGCAAAAATCCATGTAACCGTAGGCATCAACGCCCTCGATTTTCGCTGTCAAAATGAAACTTCTCCACTCCTACATAGGTCGCAGTCTACCGATGTAAAATCAAACGCAGACTATTGGCTCTCAGCGGCACAAACGACTTTCACTATGTTACCATAGGTCGCAGTCTACCGATACGTAGACTGTTAGCTCTCAGCGGCACATAAGACTTTTGCTATGTTACCATAGGTCGCACTCTATCTATATAAAATCAAAGGCAGACTGTTGGCTCTCAACGGCACACACGACTTTCGCTATGGTCTGCAATAGATCGTAGTGACATCGAGTTACACTATCGTCACAGCATAACCCAAATGCCTCTGTAGGCATCAACGCCCCTCGACTTTCTCTACACACTACTCATAATCCTCTAGAACTAGTTTTGTCCGGACTCCTCACAGGATCAACTTTAGAACCCCCCTTAGGGTTCAAGGCAGTACCAACCTACGACACTACTGAGAAGTTCATTTTAACGGAGCTCCTTTTTCCCAGAGCCATTTTCAAAACACTTTATACTATACACATATAGTATCTTCGAGATCATACACCTATTATGATCTCATATAAAGCTCCTTTATACAAAATCGATTATCCCAAAATCGATAATTCTCAAACTAGGCTTTCCAATCCAATATTGATTTTACCCAAAAATCAATAGCCTTTCCAAATCCAAAGGTTTCCAAAACCTTTTTCCAAAATCCTGATAAGATCCTTTATATATATAGATATATATAATCTTCGATAAAATCTTTGGAACATTTCAAACTTGCATACAACCCTTTTTATACTTCAAATACTTTCAAAAACCATTTTCTTCTGGCTATAGATTCAACAAGGAGAGATTTATCTTATATAACAAAGATATATAACTTTTTTTGTTTGAAATCAAATATTCAAATTTGATTAATCTTTTCAATATCAATTTCATTCAAATCCGTACGATGTACACATATCATCCGTACGCTATACCAATCTGATCGCTCACTTGATCACACAATTTCACTTCTGACCTAGTATCGTCCACCCGACTTCCTAGTGCGGACTCAGATCTGGTTTCTTGGTCAGAAACCGTCATTCTCCTTGCATAGTCATAAATATGATAGAGAATATCCAGAACCAATCAACAATCCATATCCAGGTTCACCGTCGAAAATCGAGCGAAAAATCCCAACTCGGTTCGATAAACTATCTCGAAATTCTGTGCTCAAATCTGGATCAAATCACTATGCGAATAAATTAATATACGTACATCCTACATATTTATCTTCATTGATTATCAACTAAATCAATTTATCTTTCTATTCACATTTCCTTTAATTTCTATACACATAATTACAATTATTTCAATTCCATTGGATTATCACTTTAATCCTTATCCTAAATGGATATTAAATCATAAACAGTTTGAACACTATCCAGCTTAAATTCAGAAAATAGCTTGAAAGTTTTAAAAATAGACAAGTAGTTGAAAAATAATTATTAGCTCGTAAAATAGCTATAAAATAATTAACTAATTGTAAATAGTTGGAAAATAGTTAAATAGTTTCAAAAAATTTAGATAGTTGTAAAATAGTTGTAAAATAGTAATTAATTTGTAAAATAGTTGAAAAATAGTAATTAGTGTATAAAACAGTTGGAAAAATTGTTAAATAGTTCCAAAAATAATTGTAAAACAAATATAAAATAATTTGGCTTTAAAAAGAAAGGTTGTATATATTAAATAGCTTTGAAAAATAAGTTTATATTAAAACAATTTACATTGAAAGTAGTCCAGAGACAAAACTATACACTTCCCCATCAATTCAATTTAAATTTCCACTTCCATTTAAATTGACTTAATTCCAACTTGAATAACTTCAATTTCCATTGAAATTGATTTAACCCCAATTCAAGTTGAATCAATCTTGATTTCTTTTCCAATTTAAATCTAATTCCATTTGATTTTAAACCTACTCAACTTTAATTACAATTTCAAATTATTCCAATCAAATTTGGACTAATATCAATTGAACCCACTTTAATTTCAATCATTTCAATTCAATTCAATTCAAATTTTCCATTTAAAATTTTTAACTTATCCATCTTCAATCACAAATCCAATTAATTTAAATCAGATTTCAATTTGAACGGATTCAATTAAAATTTCAAATTTAAACCATCCCGAATAATATAATTTCGAGTTAAATTATTAAATGTTGATGTAATCCTTTAAATCAAATCAACTTATCTCTTTAAACCATTTAATTCTGAATCCATTTCCAACTTATCTTCATTTAATATTAATTTGGTTGTATTTCTATTATCACTTAATTTAATCCCAATAATTTAACAACCAATTACCTTAATATTTATTAGAAATAAATATTGCTTTATATATCAAAATATATTCTTATAAAAAATCATTTAAAACATATATATATAAGAAAATAACAAGTACGCGCTCATATATATATATACATATATATATATACATACATATATATATATATATATAGACACACACACACACATACTTAACTCATTCTAGAGTACGACAGACTTTATTTAATGAGTAATCCCCACCAGAGTCAAGCTTCTCGCTTAATCTTTAGCTCTGATACCAACTGTAACAACCCGAAATTTTCGATCCCGAAAATTTCAGATAGTTAGGAAAAAGTAGAAAGAGATAGAAGAATAAGAAGAACAGAAATACCAACATCTCACATTCGCAGTAGATAAAATATAATAACAACTAATAACAGTTTATAAAAGAATACTATATTTCTCGATTACATTTTAATACATCAGAGTTACACACATATTCAATTGCTAGACATATACAAATCAACAAGTCTCAGATAATCAGAAATATATTATAGTGGAAACACTCTACACGTTCCTGCCATCCAGCTCGCCTCCTGAGCTCCAGAACGTCCTTACCTGAAAATTTGTAATGCTCGGTCTGAACCGAGCATTACATCAAAGTAACATCCGTGTCAGGCTGGAAACCAGCATGAGTAAACCCATCTAACATGGAATACAAAGCATACAATTTATATAACACCCGTGGTAACTCGTATCAATTCACAAATTCACAATTCGTTATAGACATCTCTAATTTTACACATCAAATCTCTAAGTACCAAAAACATAGATTAAATAGTTCAATTCACTTAAATCATTTCATTCCAGTCTATTGATTTCACATATCAATCTATGAAAATTCGAAGTGGTTTCGGGTATTTACTAATACCCAACTCCGGTCTCTTCGAACTCCATGTCATTAAAACCCAAGTTATTCAAGTGAATACGATTCAATTTTAAATACTAGATGTCACTTACACTATTTCATCTTGATAGATAACCACATTATCACTATTTAACCCGATCATATAACAAAATATTTCATATCAGAAAAATCAACCAATTTAAGGCATTCAATATAATACATTGATAAACAAGGTTAATTAATCACACAATTAATTTAAACCAATAAATTAATTACCTAACCCTTCTTAATAAATATTAATTTCAACCCATTTTTTATTGCTTTAATTAATCGCATGCATTTATTAACCTTTAATAAATCTCAATAAGTAATTAACTACCCACTATTTAATTACATTCAGTATTATTCTTTAATTATTTATACTAAGTAATTGACTACCCCTTTAATACCAAGTTGGCAAATAACAAGTTAAGTAAACCTCAAAATGCCATAATTTAACATATTAGAACTATTTAGAAATCCAAATATTCAATATAAATTAAACACTTTAAAGTTTGATTAGCTGGTTCCATCAAGTTAAATTAACCCGAAATAAATTAATCACTTCCATATCCTGCTTACCTAACATCTATAATTTACAAACCATTTATATTTATATAAATCTAACGTTTGGAATTGATTAACACATACAATAACGTATGAACATTGATTTAACTATCAGTTTAAAACCATTTATCTTAACGCTTTAGTTAATCTCATCATTAAACTTCATTTAACAGCGTTTTGATAGTAACTAATAATATAAATATTTGTTTCAACTTAGTTAAATTCAAACTTAAATTCATTAAATTAGCATATTGGCCCATCCTTCTTCGTCCCAAGTGTCTTTCTCTTTTTCTACCTTGCCTAGCATACACAAAATTACTACTAATTCCAATCTTACATATAGAGTGAGCAACTGTACACACGTATAGAGGAAGAACTGTATAGGCTACTATAGTACACTTAAATTTATTTCACAAAACTGTACAGGCTACTATAGTACACTTAAATTTATTTCACAAAACTGTTGCAGCCCCTTTTTTTCTGTACCAGAACTTGAACATAATTTACAACAGGTATAATTTATTACTTCTTCTACAGGATACTGAATTATAAAGCCAACTCAGCAACTAAATTCATATCTCAAGGTTATTAATATCTTCTACTTGCATTTCACTCTTTTACAAACATATACAGATTGTTAGATTTTATTTAGTTGCCTTTTAATTACTTGCTTCACAACTCAAACAAATTACAAAACATGCACAGCAAGGAATCATGTCTAGAAGTCATTCAATGTAGATCCTAATTCAGCCAAAAAAACATGTTTCAAGGTTATCGAATTCACAATCATCCATCTCAAATCAAAACAACAAGATGACAGTCAAAGCAAAATCCTTAGAAATAAAAATGTCACATGTATTAGGTGTATGCTAATTCATCACCAAGAAGTAAATATCTCAAAATTAGATATTGATATGTGAGATAAATCTCACTGAACTTAGAAAATAGGACACCTCAATCATAAAAACAGAATTTAGAATTAATTAAAGCCATACACATACATATCAACCAAAACAATCATTTAATTCATCAAATTATTAACATGGACAAGTGAGGGTTTAAACTCACCTTAACAAAGCGAAGAACCCTCTACTGTAAATTGCGATGCCGCCTCGAAGCTCGCTGCGTCATTTTGGAAGGCACCGAAATGCCAAATGCTATTCGCGCAAAATCCCATTCGTAGGTCAAAGCGCCATATCCCATCTGCTACATCATCGACCAGCTTGTTCGCAAACTCCCTCCATCGCGATTCGCAACCTACCAGAAGCCCTAGCGTGCGCTTCCAGCCTCAAACTCACGTCATCGGCCACTCGCATCGCTAGCTCGACACTCCCCTCAGGACGTGGCCATTCGAAACTCCCATGCAACCGATGGGTTGAAGATGATTTCATTTGAACGGATTTGGTTTCAATTTCGAATCCCCCACCATATTTTTCGCTCGAACTGGCAAGAGGAAGAAAGGGGAAATGCGGTGTAAAAGAAACGAAGGCAATAATTTTCGATTTCGAATCCCTTTTATGGTTCAGCCATTTTTTTTATTTCTCTGAATTTTGATTTTTCGTTTTGAAAGAAGTAGGTCGGTTCAATTTAAGCGAAGTAGGTTGCGTAGATATTAAAAGAACAAAGGGGGACATGAAGCGATGGTTGCGTGTAGCAAATGAGCTACAGTGATTTTGAGGTGAACGAAAAAGCTCTGATGTGAAATAATTTCCAATGAAGTCGATTAATTTAAATATTCAATTTAAGTTCAAACTCAAACTGTTCCGATAAATGCAACTTAAAACTTGACTTCCTATCGAGATGTGCCACTAGGCGTTTATAAGGTTATACCCCTATTCCGAACGCAATGGAAAAGGTTTCGAGTCCTAATTCGAATGCATGAAGAAGATAGCTTTTTGAACCAGTTATTTTATTAAGTTTTCAATATAAATTTCAGCACGTTATATATCCTACGCTTGCACAACAACTCCAAATGCTACGAAAATTGAAACCGATAATAATACAATATTACGGATCCAATGGAACTAGTTTCGTCGAATTCCGAGACTATGCCTGCTATTTCTAAAAGTCGATCTAAATGATATATTTTCAATACTGAACAAATCACCTTTAAATTCAATTTCAACCATTCTATTATTCCAATATAATCATTATAAATTTTATAAGCCTTCAAATTATTTTTAACAGGGTTAAAACTCCAGATTCAACATTTTACCCAACTTCGGACTATTAAATTCAAAAATTTAATTACCAAATAAATGGTGATATTTGGAATTCAAGTTAAAATTTATCTTTCAAATATTTAAAATCAACTAAATATTCCAATTTCAAATGCTCAGAAATTTTGGGTCGTCACATCCAAGGTTAAAATAACTTCCAAATATTTAAAATCAATTAAATATTTCAATTTCAAATGTTAAAATTTCTTGGTCATCGTAGAACATGCTCTTCGTAGCTCCCATTATAGAGTTATTAAAAGCAGTGGTCTCTCGTGATGGAGATTTTTCAGATTACAATGACTACTCACTACTAGTGGTAGTAGAAGAGTGCCTTGGATTTGCCTTGTTCATGGACAACTTGTATGGACGTTTGTCTGACATTGCATTTCTAAAAATTACCTACATTGGTTTTTACGAACGTACGTCAATGATGGCAGAGATGGAAACTTCTCTTAGCTTAACACCCTCCTTGAGACGTACGAGCTCAAGGGTTGTATTTTTGTGGAAGGCAATTAGTAGTTAATGGAAAAGGCAATGTGGCATTCAAAGATGTGATATGTGCTATGTGAAAAGGTAATCGTTGCCTCAAGCCTCACCAAACCGAAAATGACCGAAACAAGATTAGATTCGGCAAGGCTAAGTGGGTCATTCCCAATTAGGGTATGATCATCCCCTCCTAGATATATTTCTTCCCGCTATGACGTTCGGGATGTAAATTAATGTGGTGTATGGAAATCAAGCGCTCGGATAATGGTCGGTAACGACCGGGGGATGACATATTTGGTATTATCTAGTTATAGAGGTAGGCCGGTCTAGTGTTGGCAGAGGAGCTTTGCGATGGTTCCACGGGACGTCCATCTTGAGGTGTATCCATTCGGAAGGTGGATCCTTCACCAAGTCATTTGTATGAAAATCCATTCTCCAATAAGAACCTATAGTTCTGTTTGTATTAGCGTAATGAATAGCCTCGAAATGCTATATGGGTAACCATTTCGGATAAGATTAATAAGTTTATTTTCAAATGTTTTCAAGAGATGTCATTAGAAATAATACAAATGTTTCGATATAAACGTGCTTTGGTTATCATAAGGTAAAAAACCGTCCGTGTTTATGTGTGGGCATGATCTTATGAAATACTCTTTCTTTTCAAAGGATTTTTGTTCAAAGGATGATATATGACAATGTCATTTATTATTGAGTTTATCTCACGCTGATTTATCAAGCCTGTTACGGGTATTTTCAATACTCGGGTCAGATCCGAGTAGTTTCAGGTTTAGTCGAGGACGGTTGGAGTTTCCAAAGGAGAGCTGGAGATATTCATATACATATGGATATATTCTATTATCCGCTGTAATTGGTTTGTTTTAGTTGAAGTTTGTCAGCAATTGTAGGGATAGATGTTTATAACTGTCCAGGCTGAATTTGGGTTAGACTCCAATATATGTATTTTGAAATATTCCGCCTTAAAGATTATTTTTGAAATAATATATGTTATTCCATTCATGTGAGATTCTGTTCTCTCTTATTTTCTTTATTACCCTCCATGTTCCATATGTTCGTGCAATTTGAGTTGGACTTGTGTGGTTTATTGTCGATTCAAAGGGTATGGAAAAACCAGCCATGACAACAATTATGTAAAGCGTGAGACTTCCATTTCATCAGACATTTACTGTTCCGACCCACTACTCATTACAACATAGATAAGAGGAGGCAGCGTTGATTTTAGGAGAACGTGAAAACGAAGACTTTGGGCAGGTGTGTGTATATGCTTTTTAAGTATTTTTGTTGTACCTACTTGAAAAAATTATGTTATTTTAAGATAATGTACTATGGAGACTTTATGTAAACATGTTGCAATATTTAACATGTTATGTTTCTAAAATGGTTTTCCTTATGAAATGGTACTTGTTTCTGATATTATATTTTATACATTCTGCTATGAGATTTTGAAAACATATATAGATAGCTCTTTATGATGTGTATTGTTTTAATTTTATCAACCTAACAGCTTGCCTTGAGATCAGCCTAAGGTTTGACAGACATTTACTAGGTTAAAATTAGGTCCATTTTAGGGTAGATTGTTAAATTTGGTATCAAAGCTTCGGTTACCCGGTATATGGGGATAGATATATGTAAGAGTGGCGTATTTGTTACTTATGAAACTATTTTTCAAAAATCTACTATATATAAATAAATATTTATTCTTAATTTGAATTTACTCTATAGTTTTCGACCATAAAAGTAGTTACAACCATATTTTAAACGGATGGACGAGGCGATTATGGGTTGGAAAAATGAATAAGATAGGGAATGGGCGATGAAAGTCATATTATAAAGGAATGTAAATATAATGGAATATAACTCTAATATTAATAAGGCGATAAGTGTACAATAAATACGGAGTTACAATAATTTAAATAGGATATGAATGGACTAATTAAAGAGATCTTTAAGGTAATCATGGGACTATAGAATTGAAAAGGTTGTAACTCTAAAAATTTAGTAGGAAATGAATGTGTAGTAAGTAAGGAGTTACAATGAATTAAACAGGTTAATGAGGCCACTGAATAAGTAAATAAATATGTTTAGGTACGTTTGTTAGGTAATAACCATTTAATACGGACCAAGTGATGTTTATAAGAACAACAAATAAAAATGTTAGGCATTCATTAAATACTATAAGGAAAGAAATTTGTAAACATCCGGAAGTATGGGGTGAAAGAAGAAGAAAATGCAATAAAGAAGACAAAAAAGCTGTTTTGAAAAAAATTCTAAAATTTAACTCTACATGAAGGATTTGATAAAAATATTTTCCTTGGAAACTCTATTGGAATGTTTTGAAAAGTATTTTAAAGGATTTTTTAGGGAGATGTTTTGGAAAAAAAGGGAATTTGAAAACGCATAAATTAGAAATTTTATTAGGGCAAAGGTTTAAAAGAACTTATGAAGTCAAAAGTTATGATTAAAAGGTGTTTGGTAAAAAGTGTTTTCATTTTTGAAACACTTAGTCTAAAAATTTGCTAGATTAAAAGTTATCAATTTGAAGACTTTCGAAAAAGGGGTTTTTCATTTTGAAATTAATGTAAAATAGAGCGTAGGTTGGACTTGAAGAATTTTCCTATTTCATAAATTTGGAAGTTCTTCGAAATTTTTCTTTTTAAAAATTATAATGGAACTTAATCAAAATGATGTAGAAGAAATTTAAGGAGGAAAAATATAAACAAAGGAAATAGTGGGAGATTTGGATAGGAATAGAATTGGGAACTTAAAATGCGGTTAGGAATCTAGCTAGGGATAAAGTAGGAGATAAGTGATGAGATGAGATGAGATAGGAAAAAGATGGGATAGGAATTTACCTTATATACTCCACTTTTCACTATTTATTGTTACAGCGATGTTTTTGAATGTTTTGAATTAAAATAATCTACTCTACTTTTCATTATTTAATTTTGCAAAGATGTTTTTGAATGTTTGGAATTAAAATACCAACTTTCAAATGAATAAAACTTTGGAGTGGGAAGTTTCTAAAAAAAGGAAATTACTTTGCTTCTTTTTGGAACTAAGCAACCCTTTTTGAAAGTTAGATAGTTTGTTTAATAATTGAGTTTTTGAATTATTGGGTTACAACCATACTTTTAAAGAAGCAAGTTTTTGAGGTAAAAAGTATTTGAAAAGGAAAATTATTTTACTAAGCAATTTTAGAACCTTTAAATTTGAAGTTAAGAATAAAGCAGTGAATGTTCTAAAAATTGTGAAAAGTTGGGTTCAAACATTATTGGAAATATTTGTCCAAACGTTTAATAAAAATGGAATAAATATATGGAATAAAATAAAACATATTTTTTAGATGTTTTAAGAATTCAATTCCCCCAAACTAATTTTTGAAAGTTGGAAATTCTTTCGAAAAGTTTGCTTAAAAGTTTTCGTTTGAGATGTGAAATTCTTTGTAAGCTTGAATTTCAAATGTCGCATACTAGCATAATATGGCTTTCTAATTTTATATTTTATAGAGTAGATAGGGATCACCATCTAAGTAGGAAAAAGGTAAAGTTTTCAAGAAATGAATAAAATATGAATAGTATGTACAACCTGATCTGGAAATTTGAAGTCAGTCCCATGCAACTATTCGTAGAATGTAGGTAAGATTGTAAATGTATTCTAGATTTATAATTGGATTGTAAGTTAAGTTGCATTTGGAATGTGAATTTCTATATTTTGATTTGTTGGGGGCAGACTCTATGTAATTTTCATAAATTATCCAATTCCTTAAAATATATATAAGAGTGGCGTTTGAATTTACAATGAGCATACTGAAAGGGAAAGAGATGTGCAAAATTTAAATATTCATTTTCATAGTACACACTATCTTTTCAATAAAAGAAAAGGAAGTAGAACCTTGTAATTTAAAACAAAGAAAAAATGCCGCTTATGTAAATTTATTAAAGGTTATAATAGTAATCCTTTTTGTTGAAGGATAGATCTAATTAAATAAAATATAGAAAGGAATTTTATGGTATAGAAATAAATAATTAGAACATATATTGACATGTGATTCGACTTTGGTGCAAGATGTCACAAGTTCGAAATTTGCATAGCATTATTCGAACATATCTTGACATGTGATTTGTGTTGTGTTGTCCCAGTGACATGTTGTATCTAAGTACCATTTTATAAATAGCACAGTAATATAGGATTGGCATTAAAGGAAATTAACTAAAGACTTAATCGGCAGTAAATTAGTATTTAATAGAAGAGAAAAAGGGAATTAGATAATGGACTGATCAAGGAAGTAATATAATATTTATGAAGGAATTGAGTACTCTTAATAAGTATCGGTAAATGGATTTAAAGAGATTAAGTAAGGAATGATTAGAGATTGTCAATTTTGACATTAATGACTAGGTATTATGGGTAATGGAAAAATTTAGAATTAAGAAGGAAAATTTAGAAAGGTGGGTAATGGTGAAATGACATACAAGGAATATAGGTCTTAAATTAGTAAGAGCATCAGGACCCTAGCGTCATTAACACCAGTTAATGATTAATGGTGGCTTTTAGCAAAGATTTATTTTAGGGCTTCAGGGTGGAAATCACTACTTGTCTCCGTTAGGAAATGTGCTTTGGTATAAGGTATATTTCTATTTTATCAATGTTAATTTCTGAGATAGGACAAGACCACTAAATAAATATATATAAGGAACATCATAATAAGAAAATTTCTTAAGGACACCTAAGTAGCGATGAACCAAAGATAAGATTGGAACTTTGTAAGGAAATTATGTTAGAAAGATTCAAACCCAAAACTTATGGAGTGTCACCATTCACCCATAATGCCATATGGTGTATAGGGATACAAAGACAATTTTCCAATTGTTCAAGGATGTAGAGAGAGTCACAAAATTTGTTTCTAGAGATTTGAAATGGTAAAGAATTAAAGCTAATCAAGGCATGTCCGAATGACTGTCATTATCATTGGAAATTTCAACTTTGAGTTGAGATAATATATCGAGGGACTTTACATATGGGTTGCTTAGAGGCAATGATGATATTTAGGTCATAGTAGGTGGGTTCATTTTACTTATGTTGAAAGCAATAGGATTGCAGCATCTCTAGCACATATTTATGCCATTAAAGTGGTGTGACTTTATGTAGTTCCAGTTAGCATTATCAATGATAGAGTGTACCATCTCGGATTTTGGACGCTCGAAAATCGACATCAATATGTTCACTATATTAAATGCCGAGCAATCGAATGACGGAAATACCAATTGTCAGAGGAAAAGAAGAAAGAGGTAGAAGAAGAAGTAGAAATAACATCACAGAATCTCACAATTGCATCGGAACAATATATAATACATAATAACATATCTTTATACAAAAAACTACAACTTCTATTTACATATTAGATCATCAGAGTACAACACATCAATAACACAATATTGGACAGTTATAATAACTTGTCCTCACAAATGCTGAATATACAGCCTACAATACACAGCGAAATATAAATCAGATGCCTGTAATATGTCTTCGCCATCCAGCTCGTCTACTGAGCTCCATAGTATCCTATCATGTATCTGTAATACTTGGTCTGACCCGAGCATTATAATAATATAACACCCGAGTCAGCCTAGAAAACATTCTTGAGAAAACGCACTCAATTTGAATTATTAAAGTTCTCAAAATCCTTTGAAAATCAAAGGTATCTCGTAAGACCACGACACATATAAACAAGATGGGTTTTTACCTTACGATAGCCAAAACATTTCATATCAAATCCTTTGATATTATAATAGTTTCTAAGTACAAATACTTATTCAAATAGCCGAAATTTTTATATTAGTTAAATTCCAGCGTATTAGGCTCTACAATCAAAACCGTAAAGGCACGTATTGGAGAATGGATTCCATACGAATGATTAGGCACTCGAATATCATCTGTCACAGTACACGTCTAGAAAAATATACTAAGGACCACGTTGGGATCCCTTGCAATACAACACCGGACTACCCCAAACTTGGATAGACCGAATACGCTAGCACCTCGGGTGTTCCCTCCCTTTCCGAGCTCCTTCCATCTATCGTAGTAGTAATATCCGAGGGTATATAGAAGGGTGATAAACATACCCTAATTGGGTGCAACCCACTTAGCCTTGCTGCATCTTCCCTACTTTTCAATCAGTCTCGGTTGATGAGGCTAAAGGCTACGATTACCCTTTTAAGGAAATTTCACTTAGATTGCTTATTATCTTCCAATGACAATGAACTGATAGCGTTCATCCATACAAGCCCGTTCTGGGTCCAAACGGAACTGAAGGCACTATTCCTACTGCATTCATTTTGGAATCATCCTCAGGATTAGTAGCAATTTGCCCTTGCATTTCACTATTCCATCTTCGACTCCATACTCTTGTTTGCACTTTCGAAAATGTACTCGTCAGATCGAAGTGGTTTTCGGATAACTTATCCGATCCCGGTCTCTTCGAAACAACGTTCCATATTTTCTGGTAAACTCAACCGCAGTTCTTTAGGAAATAAACTGACGAAATAAGACTGGAGATCACCTCTGAACCGTTAGTGAGAAGATTTCCTTATAAAAGTCCTAGAAGAACTAAACAAGTTTATACACACAGTATAGCACCTCGAACGGTAACTGTACCATATAATCCCCGTGTTTCTTCTAAATATTCCCAAAAATATATTTTAGCTCCAGATTTGATAGTCGGTTCTTTAACTATCAAATAAACAGTCATACAACCAAATATTTTCTTTTACCACTATAAACACTAACTCTCTTTTTAATTTAATTTTAATAAATTAAATCTCTTATCAAAATTCATGTACTTATCTTATTGAATTTAGCATATTCACAAATTATCCTTTTCAAATATATTTGAAAACCCTGAGAAAGTACCACTGCGGTATCTTATTGAATTTTAATAGTAAGTACTACTGCGGTATCAATCAAGGATTCATAGCTCAATGGTTCTATCCCATAGAAATCCAAAACATAACTACAGGCACTCACTGCCTCTGATTTCACCATAAGAGTATACCATTACTTCTCGCAAACTTTATTTAATAAATTTTCAAACTAATACTTATGAAATTTCTATAATAATTTTCCAAGTTAAACTTTAGGCAGATACTCTTTAATAAAAGCTATTATATAAAATATTAATACTGAATTATTTATCCTTTAAAATAATAATACTGGTTAATTCTTAAATAATAATTGATTTAATATAAACTTAATTAAATATAATTATAGTAATTTAAAATCACTAAATAATTATTCTGATGGCTCTCACGCTCAATTTTTTATTTTATGGGCACTTTCAACCTTGTTCCTACATGACCTGTTCAATTCAATCAGGCACTAAAAAGCTTTTTGACAAGCACTTGCTGCAATTGGTCACAGGAGCCAAGGTCGGCCAGTGAGACGATGGGGGATAAGCTTCATCGTCGAGAGGGAAATAGCCCGGATCACCAGCTAAGGCCCCTAAATAATATTCTAAAAACACTTTTAAATTTCCTAGTTACTAATTAAACCCTCCTTTTTAAAACAAACTTAAATTTTTAGAAAAATATATTTTTCAATTCCAACATAGCTAGTCTAATATATATAAATCTCGCTCAATTTATTCCCAATATGATTTACGTCACAATTTCGTAAATCACCTTTTTACATTTCTAAAAATAAACCTACCATTTATTTTAAACCGATTTACACATTCCCTTATAAATTCTCACCGTGAATTTATAACTTCAATTTATCCGTTGGTAATAACTATATTGTATTTATAAACCTTGGTTATAAATTCCAAAGTTTCATTTCCGCGTTTAACAGTTTCGCAATACTTAATTGATTATAAATCGATTCCTAAATTGATTTCCATTTCTTAAAATCAATTTTAAAATACCCCAACTATATTTCACTTTCATTTCAACATTTAAAATCATATTTAAAATCTAGTATAACAATTTCGCATATATTTTCAAATTTCCTTTTTATTTTATTTTTTCAAAGTATTTTAGATCTTACTTTTAAAACAAATCCTTTTACACTTAAACAAACATCGCTTAATTTTTTCTAATTTAAAATCCTTTTGTTTAATTTATTCCAGAATCTTTATTTTTCCATATTCCGAAATTATCAAGTTCAAATTTTAGAATCAAGCTATTTATTTTACCTAAAATTCATTTCTTTTAATTAATCCAAATTTCACTACAAATATTTTTACTTCAAATTTTCTTTTTAATTTCTTTTTAAATTTAATTTACGTATTTATGTATTTTAAAATACAGTATCCTAACCATAATACCATAGCACCAAATAAATTCAAATCATGCTATAATCAAACATAGATTATTCAACATATCATATCACTGAATATAAAACTAATTTCAACATTTTTTAGGAATCCAGTTGGACCCTCCAACCTATTTCCCTACATCCGTAGATGTTAATACAAAATAAAATACCAATCCCACTTTGATGGGGATATTGTGGTATATAGGGTCATCCGCAATTATGCGGTACGCCTAGGTTCTCGTCTGCTATATATATGCGGTAATATCAGTCACTCCAATATATATACTACGATATATAATATTACATTCAACTGATAAAAATATATCAGTTTAACCAATCAATCAATAATTAATTTTAACTATTTAAAATTTATTGCAGCGATCCAAAATTGAATATATCTGAAAATTCAGCAAGCTCCAAATTCATCCAAACCATTTCCTATGCGTAGATGATGACATTACGATCCCAACACAACTTGAATCGTCTGAATCGGTCCTCGTATGCATGAGATACGCATTTTATAAGTTTGAATGTAATTTATATAAAAAAAAATTTTAATTTTATTTTTTAAAGATATAAAGACAACCCATACCCCATAAACTCGGCCTGCTTGCTACAGTGTCTCCTCCCCAATTGCAAAATGCAACCACCAGACATTTCAACCCACTATTGCCGCTCCTTCAACATCCCTTAGCTCCACCTTCGCTCTATCGAATGAAATTCCGACTTCACCAACTAACTCCTCGCCTCGGCCTCTACACTTTTGTCCCCACCACGACACATCAGACCTCACCCTGCAAATTGAGACTCCAAATCCTTCCCCACACGTTCAATAATCCCTCGCGATTGTCGCGACCACCATCATGAAGCCGCACGCCACCAACTTACGATTAACGATGCCAAACTACACCTCTAACCTAAATTCATCTTATGATTTTCCAATTTCCATCTCAAATAAGATAAAACCCAAACCCTAGCTGAAGAACCCACGTCGACTAAACCGTCGAACCACTCCATTATGCCGTGAGCATTCCAGACCTAATGATTTGAAGATCAACTCAATTCAGAAAACTAACTTAATAAATAAAATCTTTGTTTTGATTATTTTTTCTTTTCTCTGCTTTTAGAATTATGGAAATGAAAACGAAAAATGAGAAGTGGAAAATGGGTTGCATGCGATCATACTGGGAAGGGTTTGCAATGCAAAGCTATACATTTAAATTTCTTTTTGTCTTTTCTTGCTCTTCGCTGTGCTGTTGCGTGTTGATTAAAAAGGAGAGGAATGCATATTTAATGAAGGAGATGTCGTGTTGTATGCTGTCTACAGTGACTTGAGAGAAAGAAGTTGATGTGAATAAAAGTCAAGTCAAATATATATATATATTTATTTAAATTTAAATCGACTCAATTTACACAACTCAAAATCTTGAACCCTTATCGAGGAATGCCGCTAGGCGTTAATAATGTTATACCCCTATTCCGAACGCAATGGAAAAGGTTTTGAGTCCTAATTCGATCGCATGGAGAAGATAGCTTTTTAGACCCAATTTTTATATTGAACTTTCGATGTAAATTTTAGCGTGTTTATATTCTGTACAACCAAACGATAACTCCAGACGTTACAAAATTTGAAATCCGATAATAATATATTACCATTGATCCAATGGAACTAGTTTCGTCAAAATGCATGATTGTGCCCTTGAAGGCTATTTTTAATGTCAATATAAACGATACATTTTTAAAATAGAACAAATCCCTTCTAAATTCAATTTTAAAAGTTTTGTTATCTTCGGTATTATTAATATAATTTTTATGAGCCTTTAAATTATTCTTAACAAGCTTAAAACTCCAGATTCGATATTTTGCCCAATTTCCAATTATTTAATTCAATAATTAAATTATCCAATAAATAGTTCGAAATTCAAGTTAAAAATCAACTTTTAAATTTTTAAAATCAATTAAATACTCCAATTTCAAATATCCCTAAATTTTGGGTCGTTACATTCCTTCCCCTTATAAGAATTTCATCCTAGAAATTTGCTAGGTAAGAAGATAGTCCAAAACCTAATAACTTTTTCCCAAAACCACATGGTTTGAAACATCTTCCCGAAAACAATTTTTATTGAAACCACGTTATCAGTTTTACTAATTTTCCAAATTCATCCATAGATTACTACTAATATCATCTCCTCAATCAATCAAATTATAATTTAAAACCAAATTTTAAATTACCAAAGTTTTCTTCAAAATTTTCTAACTCCTTAAATTTTCGTAAAATTTCACCAGCTTCTCCTTTGCGCAGCTAGATCTGAAAAATTAGAAAACGCCACTACGGGCCCAAATCATCAAAAGAAAACAAAAGTTAAGTGGCTTAATCACAAAATCATCAAATTCACACACAATTCAAACACATACCTTTTTGTCGGGCAATCATATCCTACTTCTGAAATCGAAGATATCAATTTAGCTTTTGCCTACACCTTACTTACCAATGATATCCAATCACTAATCCTAAAACATTTTATTTATTCCTCTTCGAAATTTTCAATATTTGCTTTGCTTATGCCCATACAGTGTACATTATCAACTCTGATCGTTCACTCGATCAAACAATTTCACTTCCAAACTAGTTCGTTCACACGACTCTCCAGTGCGGACTCAGATCTTGTTCCTTGACCAGAAACCGTCATTCTCCTTGCATAATCATATACTATGATAGAGAATTCCAGAATCAAAAATACATATCCAGTGTCCGCAATCGAAAATCGAGTGAAAAATTCCAACTCGAATCGATATAAACTATCTCGAAATTTTGTACCTGAATCTGGATCAAATCGTTATGCGAATAAAAAAATATACGTACAACTTACGTATTGATTTCAATTGATATTAGCCATATCAATTTCTTATTCGCATTTCCCTGACAATTATCATTCACATTCATATCTCACGTTCACCAATTTACTTGGTATATTTCCTAATACCAATTTTACTTAAGAATTTCACCATCAATTTCTTAATTCTATTATAAACATTTTATACAAAACTCTTATGTTTATTTCCACTTCACAACTTTGGTTTATTTCCATTTCTATTCAAATTCAATTTCCAATGCCATTTAAACTCAATTTATCTTCCAAATTTAAAATATTGAATTTTATATACCGTCTCTCAAACCATATTTAATTCACTAATTATTGTAATTAGTTCCATCCATTAATTCATTTCCTGTCAAATTCAATTTCAAATCCAATTAACTTACCAATTTAAATTAATTAGTTTGTTTACTAATTTATTGCAAATCTCACTAAATTCCACTTTTAATAATAATTTTTCCATTTAGCAAACATAGGCTTAATTTCTCAAAATTCATTCTTATTTAACTTAATTTAAGTTAAATTTCATTCCACAAAATCAAATTTCAAATTTTTTATAAGTCGCCCAACTTATTTATAATCAATTTACCAATTTCTTCCAATTCACTTCATTTAATTGGTTTACTTTACTAATTTATTCCATTATCACACTTACTTTCTTTTAACTCTTCATTAGTTAAAATTTCATTCCAATTTTTTTTTTAAATTTATATAAGTTATCAAACTATTTTATCATATTTCACAAATAACATTTTAAATGAAAATCCAAGAGTATAAGTTCTTGTTCCTAATTTATTTCAAATCATTATTGAAATCAAGTACATATACACGATCCTTTCTATGTCAAATTATTCCTTCGTATTTCAAAACCAAATCAGTTCTACCAACCCAAAACTTTAATGCAAATAATTATGGTAGCAATTCTCCCTTGGAAACTCGAAAATGAAAGTCAATAATGCTGCAGTCATTACTAAAATTATTTTCCAATGACCGAAGTGAGTTCAGCACTTTAATTCCTGTAAAAACCATTTTTAAATATTTTTATTCCAAATCTCAGAAGATTCCACTTCCAAAAATATTTCCAAATAATATCACTATTACATTTCCAAAGTTTTTGAAAAAACAATTTTCAAAGCTAGCAGGTTTTAAATTCCCAATTTCTAGCTTTTGAATCCTTTTAACAAATCATATTTAAGTATCCTCTGGGATTTTATTCCATTTCAATTTATAAACCACATTTATAAACTCATATTCACTAATTCCATTTTGTTATATGGATTACTTTCTTAAATTTTGAACAAAATATCAACTTTTATTTCAATTACCACAACACACCAATGATAATAGTTTAATATTGTCATTTCCTAACAACCAAGCATACCATATAAACCTATAATAATTTTTGAAAAATTATTTCTTTATATATAAAATAATCTGGGTAAAATTATTCCATTTACCCAATTTCAAACAATATCATGTGGAATTTCTCTGTTCAAGTGTTTAGAGATCATTATCAATAAAGCTAATTACTCGTATTGAGCAGAATCCATAAGCCACTCAATAGACCAATCAACACAATATAAAACAATTTTATATTCACTAACAAATACGTGCTCATAGCTACTAATACATTCAAACTCATTCTAGGGTGCTATTGACCTTATCTCTAGTGAGTAATCCCCACTCGAGCCAAGGTTCTCGCTTAACCTTCAGCTCTGATACCAAGTGTGACGACCTAGAATTTCGACACTCGAAAATCGACATCAATACGTTCACTGTATTACATGCCGGCCAATTGAATGACGAAAATACCAGATCATTAGAGGAAAAGAAGAAAGAGGTAGAAGAAGAAACAGAAACAACATCACAGAATCTCACAATCGTAGCAGAACAATATATAATAGATAATAACATTTATACAAAAAGAACTACAACTATTATTTACATTTTACATCATCAAAGTACAACACATCAATAACACAATACTTGACGGTTAGAACAACTTGTCCTCACAAATGTTGAATATACAGCCTACAATACATAGCGGAATATAAATCAGATACATGTAATACGTCTTCGCCATCCAGGTTGTCTCCTGAGCTCCATAACATCCCATCATGTAGCTGTAATACTCGATCAAACCCAAGCATTATAATAAATAACACCCAAGTCTGTCTGGAAAACCAGCTTTAGAAAACACACTCATTTTGAATTATTAAAGTTTTCGAAATCCTTTTAAAATCAAAGGTATCTCATAAGACCACGGTACATATAAACACGATGGGTTTTTATCTTACGATAGCCAAAACATTCCATGTCAAATCCTCTGATATTATAATAGTTTTAAGTGCAAATACTTATTCAAATAGCTGAAATTGTTATATAAATTAAATTCCAGCATACTAGGTTCTACAATCAAAACCGTAAAGGAACGTATTGGAGAATGGATTTCATACGATTGACTAGGCACTAGGATATCACCTGTCATAGTACACGTATATTAAAATGTACCAAGGACCATGCCGAGATCCCCTGCAACACAAGATCGGACTACCCCAAACCTGGATAGACCAAATACACTATCACCCCCGGTGTTCCCACCCTTTCCAAGCTCCATTCACCCATTGTAGTAATAATATCCGAGGGTATCTAGAAGGATGACAAACATTCCCTAATTGAGTGCAACCCACTTAGCCTTGCTGCATCTTCCTAGCTTTTCAATCATTCCCGGTTGATGAAGCTAGAGGCAATGATTACCTTTTTAAAGAATTTTCACTTAGAATGCTCATTGTCCTCCAATGACAAAGTACTGGTTGCATTCATCCCTACAAGCCCATTTTGCATCCGAACGGAACCGAACGCACTACTCCTACACATCCATTTTGGAATCACCCTTAGGATTAGTAGCTATTAGCCCTTACACTTCACTGTTCCTTCTTTGGATCCATACTCTTGTTTTCACTTTCGAAAATGTACTCGTTGGATCGAAGTGGTTTTCGGATAATTTATCCTATCCAGATATCTTCGAAACAACGTTCGATATTTTCTGGTAAACTCATCACCGATTATTTAGGAAATAAAAAGAAAAAATAAGATCAGTGATCAACTCCTAGTCACTAGTGGATGTATTTCCTTATAAATGTCCTAGAAGAATGAAATGAGTTTATACGTATAGTATAACACCTCGAATAGTAACTGTACCATATAATCCCCATGTTTCTTCTAGATATTCCTAAAGTTACATTTTGGGTCCATATTTGATAGCCGATTCTTTAACTATCAGATAAATAATCATTCAACCAAATATTTCCATTTACCACTAAAACCACTTACACTCTATTCAATTTAATTTTAATAAATTAATCTCTTATCAAAATTCATGCACTTATCTTGCCGAATTTAGTATATTCACGAATTATCCTTTTCAAAAATATTTGATAACCCTTTTAAATTAACATGGAAAGTCCCACGCAGTATCAACCAAGGATTCACAGCACAATGGTCACATCTGTATCCTTGAGAAATCCAATACTTAACTGCAGGCACTCACTGCCTCCGATTTCTCCATGAGAGTATACCATTACATCCCGCAAACTTTATTTAATAAATTTTCAAAATAATGCTTATGAAATTTATATAATAATTTCCCAAGTTAAATTTTAGGCAAATACACTTTAATAAAAGTTATTATATAAAATATTAATATTGAATAATTCATCCTTTAAAATAATAATACTCATTAATTCTTAAATAATAATTGGCTTAATATAAACTAACTTAATTAATAATTAAATATACTAAAAAAATTTAAAACCACTAAATAATTAATTTTCTAAAATGTTCTGAAAACATTTTTTTAATTACCTAGTTAATAATTAAACCCTCCTTTTTAAAGCAAACTTAACTTGTCAGAAAAATATATTTTTTCAATTCCAATATAGCTAGTCTAATATTTATAAATCTCTATCGATTTATTTCCAATTTGGTTTACGCCCCAATTTCGTAAATCCCCTTTCCACATTTCTAAAAATAAATCTACCATTTATTTTTAAATCGATTTACCTATATATTCTCACCGCGAATTTATAACTTCAATTTATCCAATGATAATAACTTTATTCATAAACCTTGTTTATAAATTCCATAGTCTCATTTTCCCATTTAACGATTTCATAATACTTAATCAATTATACATCAGTTCCTACATTAAATTCCATTTTTGAAATAAATTTTTAAATACCGCACCTATATTCCACTTTTTTTCATCATTTAAAATCTTATTTAAAATTTAGTATAACAATTTCTTATTTTATTTTCAAATTTCCTTTTTTTTTCCAACTATTTTAAATCCTACTTTTGAAGTAAATCCTTTTACACTTAAATAAATATCGGTTAAGTTTTTCTTATTTAAATTCATTTTATTTAAATTAATCCAAATTATCTATTTTTCCATATTTCAAGATTATCAAGTACAAATTTTAGAATCAAACTATTTATTTTACCCTAAATTCATTTCATTTAATTAATCCAAATTTCACTATAAATATTTTTACTTCAAATTTTCTTTATAATTCCTTTTTAAATTTAATTTTCGTATTTATGGTATTTTAGAATACAAAAATTTAAACTAGTAATACCATAACACCAAATAAATTCAAATAACACTATAATCTATAACAGATTATTCAGTATATCATATCACTGAATATGAAATAATTTCAAAATTTTTGAGGAATCCAATTAGATCCCTTTAAGATTTTTCCCTTCATACACATATGTTAATGCAATATAAAATACCAATCCCACTTTGAGTGGGATATCGCAGTATACAGGGTCGTCTACCATTATGGGGCGCATAGGGTCTCATCCATTATATATATGCGGGAATATCAATCACTCCTATATATATACTACGATATATAATATCACATTCAACTGATAAAAATATATCAATTTAACCAATAATTCAATAATAAATTTTAGAAGACAGCCCATACCCCATAAACATGGCCCGCCTGCTACAGTGTTTCCTCCTTGATTAAAAAATGACGCCTCTAGACATTTCAACCCACCATTGCTGCTCCTTTAATGTCCCTTAGCTCCTCCTTCGCTCTACCGAATGAAATTCCGACTTCACCAACCAACTCCTCACTTCGGCCTCTACCCTTTTGTCCTCACAATGACACATCCGCCCTCACCGAACAAATTGCGACTCTAGGTCCTCTCCCATGCGTACAGTAATCCCTCGCAATTGTCGCGACTACCATCATAAATCCATACGCCACCAACTTACGGTCAATGATGCCAAACTACGCCTCTAACCTAAATCCATCCTCTTATTTTCCAATTTTCATCTCAAATGAGAAAGAACCCAAACCCTAGCTGAAGAACCCACTTCGACCAAACTATCGAACCACCACATTACCATGAGCATTCCAGACCCAACGATTTGAGGATCCACTCGATTCAGAGAACTAACTTAATAAATAAAAACTTTGTTTTTATTTCTTTTCATTTCTCTGCTTTTAGAATTCTGGAAATGAAAACTTGAAAGGTGAAGTGGAAAATGGGTTGTGTGCGTTCATGCTGGGAAGGGTTTGCAATGCAAAGCTCATGCATCTAAATTTCTTTTTCTCTTTTCTTGCTCTACACCGTATTGTTGCATGTTGATTAAAAAGGAGAGGGACACATATTTAATGAAGGAGATGGCGTGTTGTATGATATCTACCGTGACTTGAAATTGAGAGAAAGAAGTTGATGTGAATAAAATTCAAGTCAAATAGATATTTTTTTATTTTTTTAAATTTTAATCATCTCAATTTACACAACTCAAAATCTCGAACCCTTATTGTGGCATGCCGCTAGGCATTCATATTGTTATACCCCTTTTTCAAACGCAATGGAAAAGACGATACTCCAAATGCTATGAAATTTGAAATCGATAATGATATACTATTGCAGATCCAATAGAACTAGTTTCGTTGAAATCCGAGACTGTAACGCGGAAGGCTGTTTTTAAATGTCAATTTAAATGATATATTTTTAAAGTTGAACAAATTACTTTTAAATTCAATTTAAAAAGTTTGATTATCTTCAGTACTATTAATATAAATTTTATAAGCCTTTAAATTATTTTTAACAAGCTTAAAACTCCATATTCAATATTTTACCCAATTTTCAATTATTGAATTCAATAATTAAGTTATCCAATAAATACTTATATTTGAAATTCATGTTAAAAATCAAATTTCAAATATTTAAAATCAATTAAATACTCCAATTTAAAATATCCCAAAATTCTGGGTTGTTACATAGAGAACCTTTGTTTATTAGGAAATTGTGGAGGACTCTTGCAGTTTACTTTGAGAACGGATCTTAGCACCGCATGCCACCGGTAGGCCAAAAGTTAGATGGAAAGGGTGAACAAGAATTTTGAGAAATTGTGGAAAGTTTGCATCGTGGCTTTTGGAAGGCCTTGGAGATGATAGAAACGTTGAGATGGCAGTTATAGGCCACATAAGACCGTAAGGAGTCCTTGGCTGACTGGAGAAGATAGCGATTGGAGTTTCTTGTTTGGGACATGGTATTCATTAAGATTCCCCTCTTAGAAATATTTTGAGTTTTTATACATTTGGGAAGTTACGTATGGGTTCGTTGGGCCTTTCCCGGTTTTAGACAGGACAATGAAACTTTCTTATTAGGTGGAGCTTCGAAACTAGTTAGCAAGAGCCCATGATGTAATTCATGTTCCGTACTTGAGGAAATGTCAACAGCACATTGCCTTTGTACTAGAGCCAGATCATGTTAACTGATGTTGAAACAAAGCCTATCGTCCCCTGGTGCTCCCTCCTGCATTGTTGAGCATGGTATTCAGAGGCTTCACAATAATGAAAATTAGGTTGATTTGAGTATATGGGGAGATAACCCAATTGCGAGCACATGGGAAACCAAGGAAGAGATGAATGTTTCTCATCCCGAGTGTAAAGACCCTAAATTTCACTACTTTGATTTGCAAATATTTAATTAATTTTAAATATTTAATATATAGTTTTATAATAAAAATAAAAATATTTTAAATAATTAGTAATGATGGTGAAATAGTTTTCAAATATTATTTAGAAAACTTTTAGTTCAAAGAAAAACAAAAAATTGACCAAAATTCATTTAAGAATTTTTTACTATTCGTCGGCTTAAAGTTGTCGGAATTGCTGCAACAATTTTGTGCAGAAACATACACAAATTTGTATAGTACTTTAGACTTGGTTGAATGCATTTGAATATACATAAACACTTAAGTATGTATATATAATATAAGATAAGATTTTTATGTAAAAAAGTTAAAAATATATAATATATAAGATTCCTTACATTTAGTACATGGAAGTACAAAACATGTTTGCTTGACATGAAAGGGAGGGGGAGGCTTTGTGGGCTAAAATGCTACGGTGGAAAGGAGGTGGTGATGTGGCATACATGTAGTGGAGGGTATAGGTGCAAGGGTAAAATGGTAATTCACCTTATACATTTCATATAAAACTAACTTGCCTAACTTTATTTTCCATTTCTCATTTCCATTTTCTTTTGCAAACTTTTCCAAGCTTTGAAGGTTCAGAATTATTTTAAATTTTCAAAAGAGATTTGAAAAATTTTGGTGAGTAAATTTTTTTTCTTTTCAAAGTTTGTAGCTTTATGATTGTTGTTGCTTGGTTATTAAATTAGTTGCTTATTGGGTAATATGATATAGATTTGAGTATGCTTACGAATGTTTACATATGGCATGGTATTAGACTTGAATTTGAAGTCTAAAATTACTATAAATGGTTTGAAGTTAGATCTTGCTTAGTGTAACGATCCCAGTTTTAAAGACGAATTTAAATTTATAATTTAATTGAATTTTTGGATTAAATTATGGATTTATTTGAAAATTTTCAAATTTAATAAGATGTGTATTATAATGTATTTTAAAATTTGCTTTGGAACTCAAAAAAAAAATATGAATATTTTCAGTGAATTGAATTATAAGTAAAGTGTTTAAAATAAAATAGAACAAAACTACTTATCAATATTAAGTGAAAAATATAAAATAAAATATACGTTGTAAATTTAATACGTATGTTAGAAATATAATTAGAAGATAAATTACAAAACAATACAATATATTCAAGTGTGAACAATAAAAAGACAAGTATATAACAGCAAATACAAAGCAAGCTAAGTAAATGAAAAATATAAAGTATATATTTTTACATAAGTAATAAAGCAAAGACAAAGAAAATACAAACATAAAATATGTACACAAGACAAAAATCTAAGTACAAACAAATAAAACAAGCTTGCATAATATACAAAGAAAATAAAAGAGATGAGTATGCAGGCAAATAGAAAGTAAGTATAAAAACAAAACAAAGTATGTAGCCTGGAAACAAACTAATTAATGCTAGCCTCCCTTGTACAGAGCAGAGATGCATATCAGCCAGACAGGCAAATAAAGGCAAAGTAATATATGTACATGCGCAAAGCAAAAATAAATAAATATAAGTACATAAAGTAAAATAGAAAACAAAAGCATTTTGTCAAGACAAAGCTGCAGCCACCCTAACATTATCATATGCAGCCTATAGAGCTTGAAAAACATAAACAAACTGTACAAGCTTATAAAACAAATATAAAAAAAATATACAAATATGCATAAACAAGTACAAGCAAAGAGCAACTTCTCTATAAAACAGCCATAATGCAAAACATGTTCAGCCGTGCTTGTTGTACAGAGCATTAAATGCAAGTATCTAGTGTATTGTATAAACAAATATTACCCTGTCTACTTCATTTTCTATATACATATCAATTTCTCATTTCAGTTTTGTTCCATTCCAAAACTGAGAAGAAACTAAAATATATCATCCCAAACTAAAACCAACTTCAATTTAAAACTTCAACTAGAACAGCAATGCAATCAAGTACAACTTGAACAACCATTTAATCAGACCAAACAGAGATCAAAGAAGCAAAGTTTCAACGGAAAATCAAAGCCTGTGCAAAAATATTGGTCTCTGCTTCATCTCTCTGGAAAATCTGTGAGTAACTTCATATTTTTAAAATAATCTAAGTTTTCAATTTAGTTGTGTGATGAATATCAGAAATTGTGTTGTGGAAATATATGTATTTCATTGAATTTTTGATGAGACAAAGCCTGCACATATTTTTATCTGGATGTTGCTCTGTTATAAATCTCAGAAGTCTGAGATTTTTCAAGAAAAATCATATTTTCTCAACCTATTGATTGTTAGAACAAAACATATAAACCAAATATAATTGGTTGAGTATAAAGTAGATTTTAAAATTTTAATTCATACTAAATAAAGTGGTCTGCTCTGAAAAAAAAACATAAGAACAGTTAAAATTCAACATAAGTAACATTTTCAAACATCATGAATTATCGATTCAAGTTTATAAACTGATTTCTAAATCAAAAATAGGATTTTTAAAACTCGATTCATATTTTTTAGTAATAGTATGAATTGGTATTTCTGGGTTGATCATTTTGGGAAGTTTTGGTTGCCTTGGGAAACACACTTGATCGGAGAGGTTGAGTTTCGGTCGGGAGGTAGGTGAGTGATCAGAGAGGCGAGGAAAAATGGCCGATGGCGATGGAAGTGATCGAGGTGGTTGCTGTAGAGGGTTTTTGTTTAGAACCCTAGCTTAAAGAGGCCATGATTTTCGATCAAACACGCGTGCTCCAATGGATCGAGCGCTACCAAATTTTAGGAGATGGAGGTGGAAGGGTCGACGTAGATGTAGCCGGAGCTGCCGACCTTCAGATGGTCGGAGGAGCGAGAAATTGCCGTTGACAGGTTCGAGAGGGGAGAAGATGTTGAGTTCCAGGTTTGGGTTCGGCTATGCAATTTTGTTTCGAAGTGCTGCAGTGGTTTTTGGGGGTTGTGATGTGGTCGTGGGGTGATTGACGATGGGAAGCGACGCTGGTGGGTGGCTGGTGGTGGCTGGAGGCACGGTGCACGTGCACCGTGCATATTGGAGGGGCTGTCAATTTTTTTTGTGGAGGTGCAGTTTTTTTTTAAAACCTGTCATGTTTTTGGGTGGGTTTTGTTTTTTTTTCTCAAGGGAGACTCGGGTTATACGAGAGCTCGACTCGAAGCAGGGGGAGGCAAGACTCGAAGCAAGTTTGATTTCCTCGAGTCAGTTTGTTTTGCTTCAGGTTTTTTCAAAACCTGTTTGCAAACTTGAAATTTGACCAAATTTAAATAGAATTTAAAGTTGTGAGATAGTTTTAAACAAGTATAAATCTAGCTGAAGTTTAGATTCAAATGATTTTGAATCTTAAAAAGTTTTAAATTATTTCAATGAGGGTTTAGGTTTTTAAAAACTACAGATTTCCAGATTTTCAAATTTGAATCTTAAATCTGAAAATAAGATTTAAAAAGTGGTTTAAATTTAAAAGTTAAGTTCAGTTTTCAAATCAAATAATTAAAGTAGTGGATTCAAAAAAAAAATCATTTTTGAATCCAGGTCAGGGAATTTGAACCAGTTTCTAAATCTGGATGTTTTTAAATCAAGTTTAAATCAAATAGTTTTTTTAGTAAATTTGTTTCAAACAAATGTTTTAAAACTTGAGTTTTGGTAAAGTTGTTTTATAAAAGAAATTTCAGGAAAAAAAGTTATTAATTAAACAGTTTTAAATAACTTGAATGATAAATGTTCTTCACATTTATTTTAGAGGATTATAAATTGAATTTAAATTTGATAAATGTTTAAATGGTTAATCATTTTGGATCTTAAATTCAAAATGGAATTTAAATTTGAATTTAAAAGTGTAATGTTTTTAAATATATAGTTAAACGTTAATTAAATCATACGTAAAGGAAATGAATTATATTAAGGATAATTAAGGTTCTTAGTGATTTAATTAATAAGGTAATTAAAAAATGATTTTGTTATATAAATTAATAAATTAGATTAATTTATAATTAAAAATAATTAATAATGATTTAATCTAAAATAATTTCTTAAGAAAGTGATTAAGAAATGTTATTGGTTAATAAAGATAATCGACTAAGGAGTATGGAATATTGACAAAGGTGATTAATTTTAACAATTAATTTGGATTAATTAAAATAATTAATTAAAAGTTTAAATTAAGTAAGGAATAATTAATTTATAAACTAAGGATTATTAATTAGATATAAATTAATGATTTAAGTTGATTGTTCAAGCGATTAAGCAATAAATTAAATTTAAGGATAATGTGATAGATTAACACAGGTAATTAATTTGAGAATAATTAATTTTTTAAAAGTTAATTAACTAATGAAGGTGATTAAGGAAAAAAAATCATCAATTAAGGAGAAATTAATTAATTAATTAATTAAGAATAATTAATTAAGAATAAATTATTAATCTAGGATAAATTAATGATTAATTAAAAGATAGTTTACTAAATGTTTTTTTTAATTAATTGATTATTAATTTTCCATGACCAACAAATTGATTCATAAAAATAAATCTGATTAACTTAATCAGATAATTAAATAAATCCTACCTATGGATGCTTAGATTATATTGGATGTTTAACTGTTTGATATCCCTGTTATATGATGCTTTATGATTATCCTGATTTGTGTTGTGATCTGTGATGTAATTTATTATCTGTGATATATAAATATATCTGTGATCTGTGAATGAAGATATGCGTTATAATTTACATCGCTTATCAGATATATTGTTGTATTTGATCTGTCATGATTGAATGATGTTGCACTACTGTGTATAACCCCTGGACTACACCATACACACACAAATACGGATTTCACGATGAAATCGGTTAAGTCACAGATAATTTAAATTTAATGTTTTTGAAATTAAAGTTTTAATTTCAAATTGATTTTGAAAATGGATTTGGGTTAAACGGTAAAGCTTTTGGAAAATGTTTTCATAGATAAAATCTATTTTGAATAACTCGGTAAACTCTCCAATTTAAATAATTCAATTTGAATTTGAATTCGATATTTGGAATTGAATTCGATGATTGGAAATTTTGGTTAAAGATATTATAAACATGTTGTATGAATTTAAACCATTTTAAAGGTACGGTTTTGGGAATTTGAATTTAACCCAAGGATTTCAACTCGTATAAATGAATCAGATTTTCAAAATGAAAACTGTTGTTTTCAAATGATAAACACTTTTAGATAAGAACTGAGATTCCAGTTAATTAGGGGAATTTCAAGATTGAAAGGAGAAATGATTTTCCTAAGTTATGAATGAGTTCTTTTTGAAAACTATGAATTAAATCTGTTTATTTTTAACAGATTTAAATTGATGATTTGTTTAAATCAAATTGAAATGAAATTGTTTTGAAGGCTATAAGTTAAATCTTTGATTTAAAGATTTAACGAGTTAATCAAATTGAAATGAAAATTGATTTGGAAAATCTGTGAATGAATCTTTTGTTTAAAGATTAAAATGTGAAAATTGTTTAAACCATTAAAGGTTGTGAAAATGAATCTTTTTGTTTAAAGATTGAAAACGGTAATTTGTTAAGCCATTTGAAGAAAGGTTTTGGGTAATAAGTTGTGACTTAATTGAAATCCCATTATCCATTGGTTTTTGAAATATCGTGCTCACTATTCGGTTTAGCCGGGAAAGGACCTTTGTGTCGTATAACCCATTCCGAATATGTGATACGTCGTTATGGATAGCATTTGAAGACCGGTGATGAAGACCGGGTATTTGCGAAAGCGATATGATGACCTATCGATTGTTTCTGCACCGAGTCGCGCCGGTATAGAAACTCCCTAAGTGATGGGAAATCCGATCGGGATTGTGAATATCCGGATTGCAAGGACTTCTTTGTAAGTGCCTTCGGTTCTGTTCGATCCCGGAACAGACTTGTATGGATTGTATGTCTGACATTACAAATTGAGATATAAAGCTGATTTCTTTCAAATATATTTCTGTTGGTGGCGGAGAATTTATTCTCTTAGCTTAACACCCTTCTCTGAGACGTACGAGCTCAGAGGTTATATAGTTGATGGTTATCAGCGATATATTTCCAATTTGGTAATGTGACATGCTGAGTGTTGCTGTGAAATGATCATTGTGTTGATTATTTGTGATAGGATCATTTATTTGATCGTCTATCTTAGTGATCATCTCTATGATCATTTGTTGATCCAAAGCATGGCCTTTGTATAAAGTATGTTTTTGTGGACGTGACTTCGTCAAGCCTCACACCCCGGAATGGTCAAAACAGGAAAGATGCGGCAAGGTTATGAGGGGTAGCGCCCTTTAGGGTATGTGCATTTCCTTCTGGAAAAGGGTGGTATCATGGTATGGAGCCTAGATACTTGCTCATGTTGAAAACACTTTATGATTGTGTGAATTGATTACGAGCGCTCGGTTAAAGGTCCCAAAGGACCGGGGGATGGCATATTCGGTCAGTTGTTACTCAGTTAGGGGTAACCCGCCCTTGTGTTGGCAGAGATCCGGTTTGGTTCTCGGGGACGTCCTTCCAGAGGCGTTCTCATGTGGCAATGGGAAGTTCCTTGGCCTGACCATTCGTTGGAAATCCAATTCCCAATACGAAACCCTGTACGGTTTTAGTTGTAGAACCTGCCATTTACTTATGGTGGTCACCACTGTTTAGATGGTAGCTATAGTAGGCATAGTTCGAAATGTCTATGCTGGCTAAGATTTATATCTTTATTTTCGAAATGAATTTTTCCTACATTATGCACTAGTAATAATATCAAATGTTCTTTTTAATGCGTATCAAGCATCTTTGACTATCATAAGGAGAAATCTCCTCCGATTCTGCGTTTGCATTGTGTGTGTGTGCAGGAGGCCTTATGGTAGTCTCATTTTTAAAAAGCATTGCGAATTGACTTTGAAAATCTTTTGTTGAATGTTTTAAAAGATAAACTTTTTTTGTTGCTCACACCAGTCCCACGACTGATCCGGAGTTTATTGTTTCTTTCCTAAACTCTGGATGATCATTATTTTCTACACGAGCAGTCTAGAGTTGGGTTTTTCAGATAGTCAGATTAGTAGGTTATCTGGAGTTAGTTCAGTCTTTGGATCACACCATTCTTGCTTAGCTTGGTGCATCGTTATTGGGGGTTCGAGCTATTGCTGGATTGATTTTTGGAGATGGAGTGCAGTTCTCGGAGTTCTCTTTTGAAGACTATCTTAGGGTTATATTGTTCCGCTGCTAGATGTTATCATCTATTTTCTTTTCCGCTGCTATTTATTGTATCATATCTCTGATGTATATTGATATCTATTGGATCATCTGTTGTATCAGATATTGTATCAAAGCTGTATATCAATGTATTATTCTTTTATTCCGCCGTGTTATTTACTTAATGTTGTTATAAGCTCCGGCGAATCGGATTTGAACGGTCGAATCTATGGTATTCGAATACGATTTGAAGTATGGATGTCGATTTTCGAGCGGGCAAAATTCCAAACGTTACATTTGGTATCAGAGCTAAGGGTTGAACTTTAGCTCAGGAGTATAACACATTAAGTAACTCATTAGAGATAGGGTAAAGTATACCCTAGAATGTGTAATCCCTAAGATATCTGTTTTAACGCCTCAGTAAATTCTCTTACTATCCACTGATAGTGAGTATGAGTGCAAGAAGAGAGCGCGATAGGGGACAGGGAAATACGACTATAAATAGTCAATACCCTGCAACGGTGGAAATAACTTTCTCTATCTTTCATCTATTTTCGTTATCTCTCTCTGGCGAATTTCGAGGACGAAATTCCTTTTAAGGGAAGTCTGTAACGATCCCAGTTTTAAAGACGAATTTAAATTTATAGTTTAATTGAATTTTTGGATTAAATTATGGATTTATTTGAAAATTTTCAAATTTAATAAGATGTGTATTATAATGTATTTTAAAATTTGATTTGGAACTCAATTTTTTTTTTTGAATATTTTCAGTGAATTGAATTATAAGTAAAGTGTTTAAAATAAAATAGAATAAAACTACTTATCAATATTAAGTGAAAAATGTAAAATAAAATATACGTTGTAAATTTAATACGTATGTTAGAAATATAATTAGAAGATAAATTACAAAACAATACAATATATTCAAGTGTGAACAATAAAAAGACAAGTATATAACAGCAAATACAAAGCAAGCTAAGTAAATGAAAAATATAAAGCATATATTTTTACCTAAGTAATAAAGCAAAGACAAAGAAAATACAAACATAAAATATGTACACAAGACAAAAATCTAAGTACAAACAAATAAAACAAGCTTGCATAATATACAAAGAAAATAAAAGAGATGAGTATGCAGGCAAATAGAAAGTAAGTATAAAAACAAAACAAAGTATGTAGCCTGGAAACAAACTAATTAATGCTAGCCTCCCTTGTACACAGCAGAGATGCATATCAGCCAGACAGGAAAATAAAGGCAAAGTAATATATGTACATGCGCAAAGCAAAAATAAATAAATATAAGTACATAAAGTAAAATAGAAAACAAAAGCATTTTGTCAAGACAAAGCTGCAGCCACCCTAACATTATCATATGCAGCCTATAGAGCTTGAAAAACATAAACAAACTGTACAAGCTTATAAAACAAATATAAAAAAAAAATACAAATATGCATAAACAAGTACAAGCAAAGAGCAACTTCTCTATAAAACAGCCATAATGCAAAACATGTTCAGCCGTGCTTGTTGTACAGAGCATTAAACGCAAGTATCTAGTGTATTGTATAAACAAATATTACCCTGTCTACTTCATTTTCTATATACATATCAACTTTCTCATTTCAGTTTTGTTCCATTCCAAAACTGAGAAGAAACTAAAATATATAATCCCAAACTAAAACCAACTTCAATTTAAAACTTCAACTAGAACAGCAATGCAATCAACTACAACTTGAACAACCATTTAATCAGACCAAACAGAGATCAAAGAAGCAAAGTTTCAACGGAAAATCAAAGCCTGTGCAAAAATATTGGTCTCTGCTTCATCTCTCTGGAAAATCTGTGAGTAACTTCATATTTTTAAAATAATCTAAGTTTTCAATTTAGTTGTGTGATGAATATCAGAAATTGTGTTGTGGAAATATATGTATTTCATTGAATTTTTGATGAGACAAAGCCTGCACATATTTTTATCTGGATGTTGCTCTGTTATAAATCTCAGAAGTCTGAGATTTTTCAAGAAAAATCATATTTGCTCAACCTATTGATTGTTAGAACAAAACATATAAACCAAATATGTTTGGTTGAGTATAAAGTAGATTTTAAAATTTTAATTCATACTAAATAAAGTGGTCTGCTCTGAAAAAAAAGACATAAGAACAGTTAAAATTCAACATAAGTAACATTTTCAAACATCATGAATTATCGATTCAAGTTTATAAACTGATTTCTAAATCAAAAATAGGATTTTTAAAACTCGAATCATATTTTTTAGTAATAGTATGAATTGGTATTTCTGGGTTGATCATTTTGGGAAGTTTTGGTTGCCTCAGGAAACACACTTGATCGGAGAGGTTGAGTTTCGGTCGGGAGGTAGGTGAGTGATCAGAGAGGCGAGGAAAAATGGCCGATGGCGATGGAAGTGATCGAGGTGGTTGCTGTAGAGGGTTTTTTTTCAGAACCCTAGCTTAAAGAGGCCATGATTTTCGATCAAACATGCGTGCTCCAATGGATCGAGCGCTACCAAATTTTGGGAGATGGAGGTGGAAGGGTCGACGAAGATGTAGCCGGAGCTGCCGACCTTCAGATGGTCGGAGGAGCGAGAAATTGCCGTTGACAGGTTCGAGAGGGGAGAAGATGTTGAGTTCCAGGTTTGGGTTTGGCTATGCAATTTTGTTTCGAAGTGCTGCAGTGGTTTTTGGGGGTTGTGATGTGGTCGTGGGGTGATTGACGATGGGAAGCGACGCTGGTGGGTGGCTGGAGGTGGCTGGAGGCACGGTGCACGTGCATCGTGCATATTGGAGGGGCTGTCATTTTTTTTGTGGAGGTGCAGTTTTTTTTAAAACCTGTCATGTTTTTGGGTGGGTTTTGTTTTTTTTCTCAGGGGTGACTCGGGTTATACGAGAGTTCGACTCGAAGCAGGGGGAGGCAAGACTCGAAGCAAGTTTGATTTCCTCGAGTCAGTTTGTTTTGCTTCAGGTTTTTTCAAAACCTGTTTGCAAACTTGAAATTTGACCAAACTTAAATAGAATTTAAAGTTGTGAGATAGTTTTAAACAAGTATAAATCTAGCTGAAGTTTAGATTCAAATGATTTTGAATCTTAAAAAGTTTTAAATTATTTCAATGAGGGTTTAGGTTTTTAAAAACTGCAGATTTCCAGATTTTCAAATTTGAATCTTAAATCTGAAAATAAGATTTAGAAAGTGGTTTAAATTTAAAAGTTAAGTTCAGTTTTCAAATCAAATAATTAAAGTAGTGGATTCAAAAAAAATCATTTTTGAATCCAGGTCAGGGAATTTGAACCAGTTTCTAAATCTGGATGTTTTTAAATCAAGTTTAAATCAAATAGTTTTTTTTTGTAAATTTGTTTCAAACAAATGTTTTAAAACTTGAATTTTGGTAAAGTTCTTTGATAAAGGAAATTTCAGGAAAAAAAAATTATTAATTAAACTGTTTTAAATAACTTGAATGATAAATGTTCTTCACATTTATTTTAGAGGATTATAAATTGAATTTAAATTTGATAAATGTTTAAATGGCTAATCATTTTGGATCTTAAATTCAAAATGGAATTTAAACTTGAATTTAAAAGTGTAATGTTTTTAAATATATAGTTAAACGTTAATTAAATCATAAGTAAAGGAAATGAATTATATTAAGGATAATTAAGGTTCTTAGTGATTTAATTAATAAGGTAATTAAAAAATGATTTTGTTATATAAATTAATAAATTAGATTAATTTATAATTAAAAATAATTAATAATGATTTAACCTGAAATAATTTCTTACGAAAGAGATTAAGAAATGTTGTTGGTTAATAAAGATAATCGACTAAGGAGTATGGAATATTGACAAAGGTGATTAATTTTAATAATTAATTTGGATTAATTAAAATAAGTAATTAAAAGTTTAAATTAAGTAAGGAATAATTAATTTATAAACTAAGGATTATTAATTAGATATAAATTAATGATTTAAGTTGATTGATCAAGCGATTAAGCAATAAATTAAATTTATGGATAATGTGATAGATTAACACAGGTAATTAATTTGAGAATAATTAATTTTTTAAAAGTTAATTAACTAATGAAGGTGATTAAGGAAAATATCATCAATTAAGGAGAAATTAATTAATTAATTAATTAAAAATAATTAATTAAGAATAAATTATTAATCTAGGATAAATTAATGATTAATTAAAAGAAAGTTTACTAAATGTTTTTTTAATTAATTGATTATTAATTTTCCATGACCAACAAATTGATTCATAAAAATAAATCTGATTAACTTAATCAGATAATTAAATAAATCCTACCTATGGATGCTTAGATTATATTGGATGTTAAACTGTTTGATATCCCTGTTATATGATGCTTTATGATTATCCTGATTTGTGTTGTGATCTGTGATGTAATTTATTATCTGTGATATATAAATATATCTGTGGTCTGTGAATGAAGATAAGCGTTATAATTTATATCGCTTATCAGATATATTATTGTATTTGATTTGTCATGATTGAATGATGTTGCACTACTGTGTATAACCCCTGGACTACACCATACACACACAAATATGGATTTCACGAGGAAATCGGTTAAGTCACAGATAATTTAAATTTAATGTTTTTGAAATTAAAGTTTTAATTTCAAATTGATTTTGAAAATGGATTTGGGTTAAACGGTAAAGGTTTTGGAAAAGGTTTTCACAGATAAAAGCTATTTTGAATAACTCGGTAAAATCTCCAATTTAAATAATTCAATTTGAATTTGAATTCGATATTTGGAATTGAATTCGATGATTGGAAATTTTGGTTAAAGATATTATAAACATGTTGTATGAATTTAAACCATTTTAAAGGTACGGTTTTGGGAATTTGAATTTAACCCAAGGATTTCAACTCGTATAAATGAATCAGATTTCCAAAATGAAAACTGTTGTTTTCAAATGATAAACACTTTTAGATAAGAACTGAGATTCCAGTTAATTAGGGGAATTTCAAGATTGAAAGGAGAAATGATTTTCCTAAGTTATGAATGAATTCTTTTTGAAAACTATGAATTAAATCTGTTTATTTTTAACAGATTTAAATTGATGATTTGTTTAGATCAAATTGAAATGAAATTGTTTTGAAGGCTATAAGTTAAATCTTTGATTTAAAGATTTAACGAGTTAATCAAATTGAAATGAAAATTGATTTGGAAAATCCGTGAATGAATCTTTTGTTTAAAGATTAAAATGTGAAAATTGTTTAAACCATTAAAGGTTGTGAAAATGAATCTTTTTGTTTAAAGATTGAAAATGGTAATTTGTTAAGCCATTTGAAGAAAGGTTTTGGGTAATAAGTTGTGACTTAATTAAAATCCCATTATCCATTTGTTTTTGAAATATCGTGCTCACTATTCGGTTTAGCCGGGAAAGGACCTTTGTGTCGTATAACCCATTCCGAATATGTGATACGTCGTTATGGATAGCATTTGAAGACCGGTGATGAAGACCGGGTATTTGCGAAAGCGATATGATGACCTATCGATTGTTTCTGCACCGAGTCGCGCCGGTATAGAAACTCCCTAAGTGATGGGAAATTCGATCGGGATTGTGAATATCCGGATTGCAAGGACTTCTTTGCAAGTGCCTTCGGTTCTGTTCGATCCCGGAACAGACTTGTATGGATTGTATGTCTGACATTGCAAATTGAGTTATAAAGCTGATTTCTTTCAAATATATTTCTGTTGGTGGCGGAGAATTTATTCTCTTAGCTTAACACCCTTCTCTGAGACGTACGAGCTCAGAGGTTATATAGTTGATGGTTATCAGCGATATATTTCCAATTTGGTAATGTGACATGCTGAGTGTTGCTGTGAAATGATCATTATGTTGATTATTTGTGATAGGATCATTTATTTGATCGTCTATCTTGGTGATCATCTCTATGATCATTTGTTGACCCAAAGCATGGCTTTTGTATAAAGTATGTTTTTGCGGACGTGACTTCGTCGAGCCTCACACCCCGGAATGGTCAAAACAGGAAAGATGCGGCAAGGTTATGAGGGGTAGCGCCCTTTAGGGTATGTGAATTTCCTTCTGGAAAAGGGTGGTATCATGGTATGGAGCCCAGATACTTACTCATGTTGAAAACACTTTATGATTGTGTGAATTGATTACGAGCGCTCGTTTAAAGGTCCCAAAGGACCGGGGGATGGCATATTCGGTCAGTTGTTACTCAGTTAGGGGTAACCCGGCCTTGGGTTGGCAGAGATCCGGTTTGGTTCTCGGGGACGTCCTTCCAGAGGCGTTCTCATGTGGAAATGGGAAGTTCCTTGGCCTGACCATTCGTTGGAAATCCAATTCCCAATACGAAACCCTGTACGGTTTTAGTTGTAGAACCTGCCATTTACTTATGGTGGTCACCACTGTTTAGATGGTAGCTATAGTAGGCATAGTTCGAAATGTCTATGCTGGCTAAGATTTATATCTTTATTTTCGAAATGAATTTTTCTTACACTATGCACTAGTAATAATATCAAATGTTCTTTTTAATGCGTATCAAGCATCTTTGACTATCATAAGGAGAAGTCTCCTCCGATTCTGCGTTTGCATTGTGTGTGTGTGCGGGAGGCCTTATGGTAGTCTCATTTTTAAAAAGCATTGCGAATTGACTTTGAAAATCTTTTGTTGAATGTTTTAAAAGATAAACTGTTTTTGTTGCTCACACCAGTCCCACGACTGATCCGGAGTTTATTGTTTCTTTCCTAAACTCTGGATGCTCATTATTTTGTACACGAGCAGTCTAGAGTTGGGTTTTTCAGATAGTCAGATTAATAGGTTATCTGGAGTTAGTTCAGTCTTTGGATCACACCATTCTTGCTTAGCTTGGTGCATCGTTATTGGGGGTTCGAGCTATTGCTGGATTGATTCTTGGAGATGGAGTTGCAGTTCTCGGAGTTCTCTTTTGAAGACTATCTTAGGGTTATATTGTTCCGCTGCTAGATGTTATCATCTATTTTCTTTTTCGCTGCTATTTATTGTATCATATCTCTGATGTATATTGATATCTATTGGATCATCTGTTGTATCAGATTTTGTATCAAAGCTGTATATCAATGTATTATTCTTTTATTCCGCCGTGTTATTTACTTAATGTTGTTATAAGCTCCGGCGAATCGGATTTGAACGGTCGAATCTATGGCATTCGAATACGATTTGAAGTATGGATGTCGATTTTCGAGCGGGCAAAATCCCAAACGTTACACTTAGGTTTAGGGTATGATATGATTTTGGATTTTTTGGTTAGGTATATACTTGTATATTTGATGTAAATGCTATGGAGGTTTGGACCTTTGTCGGTAATGACGACTTGAAGCCTTTATGCGTAAACTATGTAAATATTGTTTGGAATTAAAAAGTGTTTTAAAGCTTTCAAGTTTTTTTTTTAGTTTACAAAACCTTTAATTCATGTTTTCAAAAATTTAGCAGGTTTTCAAAGATGATAAATTTAACCTAAAGTAGGAAACATTTCCCAGAAACAGCATCCAAAGCGATAGTTGCTATGGAGGCAATTTCAATAAAAATCTAAATGTTTTAAAATTACGTTTTCATATTGGAAATTATTTTGTAAATTTTTAATAAGCCTAATAATAAGGTTTTAAAAGGTTAATTAAGGATTTAATAATAAATATTAATGAGGTATGAAACAAGGTTCATTAACTTTAATTAATGAAGTTTAGTTTCTAATTAATTATCTTTAACATAAGTTATTTTTAATAAATTATCAATTAATTATAGGGTTATTTATTTATTTATTTAATTAGTCAAGTGTTTAGCTATTTTTGTTATAAATTAATTACGGTTTTAATTTAAAACAATTGTTTATTAAACATTCAATTATTATTTATGTGTTAATTAAAAGATTAGTTAATTAATTAATTGTGATTAATTATAGTTAATTATTAATAAAGGTTTTTAATTATTATTTGATAATTAACAAAGGATTAATCAAGGATTTAATTTATAAATAATTTATTTAATAAAGGTTTAATTATTTATTAATTCAAAATTAAATTAAGTTCAAATTCAATATAGATTAATTATGATTAATAAGAGTTTAATTTGTAGTAATCATTTTAAAATGGAGTTTAAAGTTCTTTGTGACGACCCACAAAACTGTACCCTTTGAATTGACAATAAACCACACATATCTGAGCCAAAAAGCACAGAATGATGAAAAAACATGAGAAAGAAAAGAAGAGAGAAGAAGAGAAGAGAAGAAAGAGAGAAGAGAGAACCAAGCAGGCCAATACAGAATCTCACATGGCAGCGGAAAACACATAATATCATACCAATGATCTTTACAAACAAAAACTATATATAAATACATAATTCAGAGTTCAACAATTAATCACTAATCATAAACCGAGAAAGTTATAATAACCTATCCTTACAATTGTTGATGATTAAACAACAATGCAATGGATAATAAATAGATATGTATATATGAAAATGAAGATCTCCAGCTCTCCTGCTGAAGCTCCAAATGCACCAAATCTGAATCTGTAAATGTAATCCGTCTCACCCGAGCATCGAAAGTGAAGGACGCCCGGATTATTCTGGAAAACTAGCATGAGAAACAAGCTCAACTGAATTTATTAAATTACCAAACTTTTCCTTTCAAAACAAAAGTATCCCATAAGACATGCCCATACATAAACACAGACATGTTTTTACATTACGATAACCAAAACATTTCATATCAAATTCTCTTATATTATAATAATGTCTAGTATGCAAATAATATTAATCATAGCCAAAATAGTTACCCACATAGCATTTTTTGGCTTTTCATTAGCCAATACAAAAAAAACCGCAAGCTCATAGTGGAGTTTGGATTTCCATAAAAATGACCAGTTGAAGGGACTGACTTCCAGCAGTATATCTCTAGAGGAATGTACTGAGAAACATCACAAAGGAACCTCTAACAGCACAAGACCACCCTATCTCTGTAACTAGATAGTACCAAATATATCATCCCCCGATCGTTACCGACCTTCCCGAGGGCCGTCATAGCATACAAACAACATTAATTAACATCCTGAACGTCATAGTGGGAAGAAATATATCTAGAAGGGGATGATCAAATCCTACTAAGGAATGACCCACATAGCCTTACCGCATCAAACCCAGTTTTGGTCATTTTCAGCTGATGAGGCCTGAGGTAATGATTACCTTTCACATATCACATTACTTTGAATGCCACATTGCCATTTCCATTGACAGCGCATCGTCTTCCATAAAAATACAACCCTTAAGCTCGTATGTCTCATGAAGGGTGTTAAGCTAAGAGGTGTTGCCTTCTCTGCACCATTGATGCACGTTTGTAAAAACCAATGTATGTATTATTAGAAATGCAATGCCAAACAAACGTCCATTCAAGTTATCATAGATCAGGACAAACCGAAGGTACTGTCCTACCACATCCTATCGGAAAATCCCTAGGATTAATAGTGAATAGTCCTTCCATTAGATATTTTATAATGAAGAGACCACTATTACTATATAAATATTGGTATTTTAAAATTAAACGATCAACAAGCTGTCCTTCACTATAAAAATCCTAAATATCAATATCATCAATAACCTGCACAGTCGAAAGCGTATAAGTTGGTTCGAAGTGGTTTTCAGATAAATTTGATCCCGATCTCTTCGCTCCAACAACACAAAAGTGTTTCACAACCATACACTGAAACTAAGTCTCATAGACTTATCACGTCTCCAACTTTCAACTGGCTATCCTTCGGCCAAGAAGAAAGCTCGATAGATTGGAGTAATACTCCGCATTACACGAATCAACATCCTTAACACAAACGATAATCAAGCCTACACAGATGGCTACAAACTATGTGTGACTAAATAGTTCTCACATCAAGTCGAGGAACTAAAATAGCTAAATTTGATAGTTGTTTATTTAACTATCAAAGCAACAAACAGATTTTTAACACCATAAGCAATCATGGCCCTTTTAATTAATCTTTTATTAATTAAATCACTTTTCCAAATTTTCACTGCAAATTATCTGTAAAAAAATATATTTCCAAAACCATTTCAATATTGGAAAACATTTCCATACTTATGTAATAATAAGTAATTCATAATTTTTTTTATTTTCAAACCATTCAAACTTCATTTTAAAATACCACTTCTGAAAACATTCATTTTATTTAAAAGATTATTCACTATCAAAAATCTTGAATATAATTGTCTAATCAAATTCATTGCTTCTACACATTTAATTTAAAGGATTATTCACTGTTCAAAATCGTGAAAAAACCCCTTTATTAACCAATTCCATTTATATCTCATTTATATGCCAAAATCCAATTATAAGTAAATTCAATTATAAATCTATTATTACAAATTCATTCATTTTATAACTTCATCAATTACAGGTCTTATTTAATTATAAGATCCATTTATAACTTCATTTTAACACTTACAAAACTTCGTTATAATTCCATTTTTTTCAAAGTATCAATTTTATAAATCTTATATATAAACCGTTTATAATAAATTCAAAATCTCACATTAACTTATTTTATAAAATAGTTAACACATATTTCAAAAATCATATTTCGTTTCCATTTAAATAAACTTCTTCTTTTAATAATTAGCAACACATTATTAAAATTTATATAACTTCAAAAATTATATTTAAGTGTATTTCAAAAAAATCAGAATCTTTATAACGTAAAAATGATAACCATTTTTTTATTTATAATAAATTCATTTCCTTAACAATTTAAAAATTAATAAAATGTTTATTTTCAAAATCACTTTGAAATCCTTTAAACTTGAAATCATCACTTTAAAATTCCAAAATATGGTAAATAAGGCGATCTACATCAATCACATGAATCCTGGAATCCAAAACATCATATATTATAAGATAACAGCAATATATAACAATATCTATAAATAAAATCAACATTGGTGAGGAATCCAGTTGGATCCCTCCAACCTGTCACCTGCAATAAATATACAAATGAGAAAATATGTACAATGTTCACTTCGAGGCAGACGTGCATACAAAAGGGTCACCCGCTCATACACGGGAACGTGTAGGGTCTAATCTGGTCTAATAGGCAAGAATAAATCCAAACCAACCAATATATATAGTATATAATATATCACCCAAACATTCATCCATCGGCATAAATTACATTTGTCCTCACGTATATAAAAATATAAACGAGTCAGAAAGAGTGAGTTGTGCTCACGTTGGTTCCAGTAGACATTGCAGCGTTTTATTCCGAACAAAATTAAACGAGCGTTTAATTTTACCCAAAATTTCACTAGCTCCAATAAACTTCAAACTAGCTCCATTGCGTAACCCAATGCAACTTGTTTCGTCCGATTTCGACTTCGTATGACGAAGCTATACATTTTTAAAAATTACACGATTTAAATAATGTAATTTACAAATTATTTTTATATTATTTTTAACCTTTTAGATCACGGCCGTTCATTTTGAATAGGGTATATCACATTCGCATTTTGCTTCTTCCTCCCATCATTCAAACTCGCTTTCGTGAAACCCATAGCCTCTTCCTCCCTTTGATTGCCGCCCTACCTCCCTAGGTCGAGATGTCTATCGAAGGCCACCAAATGATGCGTCATGCTACCCTCACCAACGACCTGAGTATGGTTGAACTTGGTCACATATTTGCCTCAAAAAACATGGTTGAACGTTTGAACTTTGAGCAACATTTGCCGTTGATTTACTCGACTAAAATCGATCACATCTGTTGGATAGAGTGATCTCAATGTGCTCTTCAATATTGGAGTTGAAAGTTTTTGATAATAGCTTATGGATTTAGAGAGATTGAAGGGGGAAGGGGATGATTTTCTGGCCATTAAATTGTAAATGGCGGCTAGGGTTAGTTTGACCTAGGTCTGCGAAACAAGAAAGAAAACCGGCCCTTTTATGTAAAATTTCGTGACACTATGGATCCGAATATTTTTTGGAACTCCAATTGAAGCGTGCTTCCTGGCATTTATATGTTTTACCCGTTTTTCAAATACAATGGAATATATACCGAGAGCCAATTCTATCATATTTTGAAGATGGGTTTTCGAATCGACTTATTTTAATTAAAATATGCTTAAACAAATTTCGATGCGTTTCAGCTTCGCACGAATAAACTGTAAATCTGATAGACATGAAATTTGAAATTCTATAATAATATAACATTACGGATACGATGAAACTGGTTTCTTCAAAAATCTGAGATTATGTCAAAAATGAATATTTTTACACGTTAATTAAATAGTAAAATATCCAATTTCTATAAATTTACTTTTAAATCAAATTTAAAAGTTTACCAACATCATTCTAATTCAAATAGAATTTAATTCAATTTTACAAAGCATTTTCATTCATATTGAATTCAAATTCCAATAATTTACACAATTTCAAATATTAAACTTACAATTTAATTATCCAATTAAATCAAGATATCTGAAATATAAGTTATTCAACTTACAAAAGTAATTCTTAAATATTTAAAAACAATTAAATATCTGAATTTCGAATGACTGAAATTCTTGGTCGTTACATTCTCTTCTACTTAAAAGAATTTCATCCTCGAAATTACCAAGTAAGAAAAAGCCATCAAATCCATTAACTTTTCAAAACCAAATTGTTCAGACTGGATATCAAAATTATTTTAGCCTTTTAAATTTTCCAAAATCCATTAGTTAAACTTCTTATAAAATCTTTTCTAAGTTTTCAAATCCATTTATAGTTATCTTTTCAAAACCAACTAATATAGTTTAACCTTTAACTCAAAATCAAAATTTTAGTTACCAAAAATTTTCCAATTTTCTCAAAAAATTTCTAACTCCTTAAATTTTAAAAAAAATGCCATAGCCTCCTTTGCGCTGTTCGATCCAGAAAAAATATTCACAATATCTATATCACAAATATACATATCATCTTCAAGGATTAAGCATCCTGTAGGGAAAAATATAAAAGTACCATATGTAATCCAAGATATGTGCCTTATAAATTATTAGCGAGCATATCCGACTAATATAGCGCGAAAGCGAGCTCCAAATGCGAAGCAAATGCCATCCGCACCGACACTCAATAAATAAATGAGAAGCATGTATATAGAAAGAAATATCAATATACAACATATACCAATACAACAACTATATATGCCAATATAGAGAATGCAACCAAAAGCAACAAATCCAACCATCAAACAACTATCATCCAACTAACTTCCAACAAACCGTTATCTATCCAATCTGTCCATAACCAAATCAATATACATTCATTGATCATTAATATTCATTGAATTAGTTTTCAATTTAACCACATTTGATTCATTAACATTAGATTTTACTAATATTCATTTATTCATTTTCAATTAGTTTATAGTCACTAATTTACATTGAAGATATTTCACTTTTAATTCAAATCAAATTCAATTCTATTTAGATTCACTTCACTTCCAATTTGAATTCAATTCAATAGCTTTCAGTTTCATTAATTCAATTCCATATGAATTTCTATTCAATCAACTGACATCCATTATTCCATATCAATTCATTTACATTCGATTGATTTACATTCAACTCATATTTCATTTACTAATTTATTTCATTGGTATAATTCGTTTCATTTTGCACTTCAAGTTGAATTTCATTTTATAACTCAAGTTCATATTCATTTATTCACTTTATTTCATTAATTCACTTTATTAATTAATTGTTAATATCTTCAACTTCATTAAGCATCACTTAAGTTATGTTTCATATCATTCTCACTTATATTCACTTTCACTATACAACTTAAGTTCACTTCTAATCTAATTCAAATTTTATTTTATTTAACTTATTTCACCACCTCATTTCTTTTTCTTTACTTGAGTTAAATTTCATATCACTATTCAAATTCAGATTTTGTTTTGTTTAACAAAATTGTTTAACCATTTTAACTATTGGTTTTACTTACATTTCCCCACTTTATAAGTTATACGACTTTTACTTCAACTTCCAAATTCATATTATAAAATCACTTACCACTTAAGTTTAATTTCCATTTCAATAACTTTTCTAATCTAGTTTAAATTATTTAACTTTACTAAAATTAAATTTTTATTTCATATTATAAGTCCAAACTCATTTTACTTATATTTATCAATTCAAAACATGGATTTTATATTCAAATTGTTTATCATTGTAACGACCCGTAAATCCATACCCCTTGAGTCAACACTATTCTACATCAATTAACTCATGTGGAACAGGAATACGGACTATTAGGGTTAAAGAAGAAGAGGCAGAAGAAGAAAATAGGAAACAACATCAGAATCTTACCATCGCAGCGGAATAAAATATAATAGATAATAAACAATCTTTACTCAAACATCAAATATATCTATTTATATATTACATCATCAGAGTACATCAATCACAGTTCAACATCAATAACATACAGCTGGATAAACAGCTACTCAACACAGCGGAATATATAAAACAAGTACGGAAGTACGTATCGTCATCCAGCTTGTCTCCTGAGCTCCACATCATCATGTCCTGTATCCTATAATACTCGGTCTGACCCAAGCATTATAGTTAAATAACACCCGAGTCAGTCTGGAATACCAGCATGAGAAATCACACTCAAATTGATTATTAAAGTTTCAAAAATCCTTTTCAAAACAAAAGCATCTTGTAAGACCACGCCACAAAAAAACATGTCAAGTTTTTACCTTACAATAGCTAAAACACTTTTTATTAAAATCCTCTGATATTATAATAGGGTCTATATACAAATACTTATAAAATAGCCAAAATTGTTACATTATTAAATTCCAGCTACTAGCCACAGAGTGGTAATACAAACAAAACTCGTACAAGGCACGTAGGGAGAATGGATTTCCAACTAGTGACTAGGCATTGGGTACCACCTGTCACGGTACGTGGCCTAGATCACAGTACCGAGGATGACTCCCGACCCCCGCAACACAAGACCAGGACTACCCCTTACTGGATAATCCCGAGTGAGATCACCTCATGGTTGGGATCAGCAACCGCACCACCAAGCCGAAATAAAAAGGGACATTTAGACGGGGATGACCTCACCCTGAATGGGTGTTACCCACCTAGCCTTGCTGCATAACCCCTGATTTTCAGTCATTCCCGGTTGATGAGGCTTGAGGCTAAGCCTTACCATTTAGATCGTTCACTTAGAATGCTCATCGTCCCCCTGACGATGTTCTGAAAGCATTCGTCCATACAAGACTGTCCCCTGTTCGAACGGAACCGAAGGCACTACTCCTACTACATCCATTTTGGAAATATCCTCAGGATTAATAGCGACTAGCCCTTGCACTTCACTGCTACATCTTCGAATCCAAACACGTTTTTCCATGAAACGTACAAACCGGATCGAAGTGGTTTTCGAGAAAAATCCCGATCCCGGTCTCTTCGAAACATTAAGCGCATTTGTCCAATATTGATAGTCGGTTATTTAACTATCAATTAATATTCACAACATCCATCAAACAATAAATATTCTCCCAAATTATTTATTATTCACAAAATATCTTCGCAAGATATATTTCCACTTTTCAAACCCATTCGAAAATAATTTCAAATGTTTTCCTTTCTCAGAATAAATTTCCCAAATAGTTTCTATCTCCACTGAAATCACCAAGGACAAACACTTAGATTTTAGAACAGTTTTAAAAACACTTTATTAGAAAATATACTTTAAAATATATAAATTAAAAATTACTTCAATATTTTGTTAAAAATATATACTCTAGGAATATTTAAAAATGAGGTTACCTTTATAAAATATAAACCTAGATTTTCTCTTTTAAAACAAATACCAAATCACCTTTCAATAATTACTCCCATTATAGATTAAAAGAAAATACTTACTTTAGAATTTAAATATTTAGAAATAATAAATTTTCTCAAAATTTCTTTTTAACACAACTTTAAAACTATTAACTTATATTTAAAAATTTACTTTGAAAACGTACTTGGCTATCCAGGGAGAATTTCCAATTTCAATTACTTAAATCAATTTTCCAAATTGATTTCCAGTTTACTCCATTTGAAATAGATTTCTTTACTTACTCAATTAATTTCAAAATTCGTTAATTATAGACTTTATTATTATTATTATCCGTTTGATTTTAAATCCCTTAACTGAAATATACAAATTTTAGATCTTCACAATTTCTTCTTTATTCTTTTCAAAATTTAAATCTTAAATTTAAAATAAATGCTTGTTCTTTTAAATAATAATACTGAAGTTTAAAATTCATTAATTTTCTGTTTATTCAAAAATTCCTTTTTATACGCGGAATTATTTATTAGAATTTAAAACTATTATTATTCTTATACAATTTATTCTTAATTTATTTAAATTCTCTATAATATTTCACTTACAAATTCTCTTCATTTTATTTCCAAAAATCCAATTCTATATATTTTGATGACTCAGTGTGTCGAAATAAATTCAAGCAAACCATAGCACTCAACATTCCAATACAATTCGTCATAGCATATCAAAATAATCACAACGGTGAATATTAAATAATTAAATAAATGTTGAGGAATCCAGTTGGATCCCTCCAACCTGTTTCCCTGCATCCATAGATGTTAGCACAAAATAAAATACCAATTCCACTTCGAGGTGGAGTACCACGGTATATAGGTTTTAAATATAAAATTATCCTCTATTTAATTCGGGAAATCAAACATTCCAAGATGCAGTATATACTATAATATAGAACATCAGTCAATTCAACTATTCAACCAATTATTTAAATTTAATTTAAAATTCAGCCGGGTGAGATTAACTCACCTTATTCCGTTTGCAACCTATTTCCAAACCAGCTTGTGTCGTCATAATTCTTCACAATTTACCTGGTATAAACATTTTATATGATTTATTAACTTTTGCACCAGTCTAAAAATAAATTAGCATTTGATAAATTTAATTAACTAAATTTAGATGACAATTTAACTAACCTGGTTTACATTTTTTTCTTTTTGTCTTTCCAGCTTAAAATTTTATAATAGGGTATACATAAATATCCTAATTTCTCAAACAAATATATTAACTAACAATAGAGTTTACATCTATAATAAAGCTAACCTTACTGTAAATTATCTTTATTATAATTATATTATATTATTTTTTTACATAACTAAACATTTTAGATCCTAAAAATAACTAAACTAATTTACAGAAACAATCCCAGAATTTACCTCAAAGCCCTTCGGACCGTCGTCCCCTGTAGTGGCCTGACTACCATCATCGCCGCCGCTATTCACACGCGAACGACTACACGCAGCGCCAATGCTCGTGACTTGTCCTATCCTACGCGAGCCTCAGTCGCGACTCACCTTCGCCCTCCCAAGGTCGATCGAACTGCAACCACCGATCAACCACACCATCGCCTATCCCACGTTCGCTCAAGCTAGGCGAGTCCTCTGGCACCGACGCTGCCTCGCCGAACCCATCGCCAACACGATGGAATTGATGCGCGAATCCCCCTTCCCTTCTGTTTCACTTCGATTTCGAGTCTTGCGAGCGCGAGATCATTCCACTCCCTACGATCATTCGATTTGATTATACAAAACTCAGCTCAATTAATTTCTGCCATTTCGTTCCTCTTTTTATTTTTAATATGAAATGAACGAGCTTGATTTTGAAAATGAAAGGCTAGGACATTATTCTTTTTGTAGATCTAGAGGGTTAGCAGAATGACGCGTTATATTTTCATTCATTAGCTTACGAACGAAGCCGTCTCTCTCTCCTTTTTTTCCCAAACGACGAAGCGTATTAAAGAAGCTAATGCGAGTTTTTTTATTTAAATCCCTATACTGCTAGCTACAGTATTCAATGCAATTTCATTATCCATCTTTAAATTCAAATTCAAATTTAAATTGAGAAAACGAAGCCAAAAATCCTGATCACCAAACGAGACGTGCCGCTAGGCATTTGTAATGTTATACCTATATTCTGAATGTGATAGAAAAGGGTCCTAGTTCGATCGTAACCAGGAGATAGCTCTTTGAATCGAATTAAAGTAGTAAGGTTTCGATATTAATTCTAGCGCGTTTATATATCGTACGCTCACACAACAACTCCGATCACTATGAAAATTGAAATCTGATAATAGTACAATATTACGGATCCAATGGAACTGGTTTCGTTGAATTCGAAGACTATGCCTCGGAAGGCTATTTTTAAATTCGATTTAAAATGATAAAATTTCAAAACTGGATGGATCACTGTTAAATTCAGTTTTAACACTTCTATTATCCATAGTATTATCAATATAAATTTTATAAGCCTTCAAATTATTTCCAACGGGCTTAAAACTCCAGATTCAACATTTTACCCAACTTTAACTTACTTGATTCAATAATTTAATTATCAAATAAATATTGATATTTGAATTCAAGTTAAAAATTAACTTTTAAAAATTTAAATCCAATTAAATATTTCGATTTTAAATGCTAAAAAATTCCAGGTCGTCACAATCGCAATAAAAATCAAATTTCAATTTACTATGGTAGCAAATCCATCCCATAGAAACTCGAAAATGATATTGATGATGCCGGAGTCATCACCCTTATTATTTTCCAGCAACGGTAGTGAATTCAATTCTTTATTTCTTTTAAAATCCCTTTTTATATCTATAATCATATTTATAAATTTATACTTATATAATTTCACTGTTTCGCTTTACTTACATAAGATTCATTTCATATTTATTAATCTTATTGCGTAGATTTATCATAATATGACCTCTTTAAACTTTGAAAAATAACTTTCAAAATCAACGGGATTCAAATTCTCAAATTCTTAGTTTAAATCCATTTTTCATTTATAACTAATATTTATAAATATACTCATATAATTTCACTTCTTATATATAAGATTATTTCACAATTATATATCATAATAATTATAATTCCAAACATTGTAATTCATTTTCTTATATAATTTATTCTATTACAAATGTTATTTTTATTTTGATTATTCAAAAAGCTTTTATTAACTTATATATATTTACATTTTCGAACAACCAAAAAATTTAATTTATATGTACTATAATAAATTTTGAAAAATTATTTCTTTATATACAAAATATAATCAAGATAAAGTATTTCATTTACCCAATTTAAAAATAATACTATGTTGACTTGCCTCGTTTGAGTGTTTAGAAACCCCTATCGATAACATGGCGCCCCATGTACCGACCGGAATCCATGAACAGCGCAACTAAAATGTAAACATAATAAAAAACATTTTTATGTCACGAATAAATGCGCGCTCATATATATAATACACTCAAACTCAATCTAGTGTGCTACTGACCCTATCTATACCGAGTACACATCAAGGTCTAGGAATATACTAAATCTAAGCTCTAGTACCACGTGTGACGACCCCAAATCCGCACCCTTTGAGTCGATAATAAACCACACATTTTTGACCCAAAAAGCACAGACTAACGGAAAGTCGTGAGAAAGAAAAGAAGAGGGAAGAAGAGAAGAGAAGAAAGAGAGAAGTGAAAACCAAACGGGACAATACAGAATCTCACATTGCAGCGAAAAACATATAATATCATATCAATGATCTTTACAAAACAGAAACTATATATATATACATCAATCAAAGTTCAACAATCAAAAACTAATCATCAGCCTGGATAGTTATAACAACCTATCCTTACAGTTGCTGACAATTAAAAAACAATGCAACGGAAAATAAACAGATACGTGTATACGGAAATGAAGATCTCCAGCTCTCCTACCGAAGCTCCAAAAGCACCAAATCTAAAACTTTAGATATACGCGGTCTAACCCGAGCATTGAAAGGGAAAGAAACCTGGATCAATCTGATAAACCAGCGTGAGAAACACACTCAACTGAAATTATTAAATTACCAAACTTTTCCTTTCAAAACAAAGGCATCCAGTAAGACACGCCCATACATAAACACGGACATGTTTTTAACTTACGATAACCAAAGCATTTCATATCAAATTCTCTTATATTATAATAATGCCTAGTATACAAATAATAATAATCATAGCCGAAATGGTTACCCATATAGAAATTCGGGGGTATTCATTATGCCAATACAACAAAACCGCAAACTTGTAGTGGAGTTTGGATTTCCACACAAATGACCAAGTGAAGGGACTGCCTTCCGGTAGTATATCTCTAGAGGAATGTACCGAGGAACATCTCAAATGAACCTCTACCAATACAAGCCCGGCCTATCTTTGCAACTAGAAAGTACCGAATATATCATCCCCCGGTCATTACCGACCTTTTCGAGGGCCCTTATAGCATAAAAAACACATTAATTTACATCCCAAACATCATAGCGGGAAGAAATATACCTAGAAGGGGATGCCTGTATCCTACTTGGGAATGACCAACTAAGCCTTGCTGCATCTAACCCTGTTTCGTTCATTTCTGTTTGATAAGGCATGAGGTAACGATTACCTTTCACAAATCACATATCACATAACTTTAAATGCCACATTGCCATTTCCGTTGACTACTAATTGCCTTGCACAAAAATATAACCCATGAGCTCGTATGTCTCAAGGAGGGTGTTAAGCTATGAGAAGCTGCCTTCTCCGCCGCCACTGATGTACGCTTGCGAAAACAAATGTATGTAATCTTAGAAATGCAATGTCAGACAAACTCTCGTACAAGTTGTCTAGGAACAGGACAAATCGAAAGTACTTTCCTACCACATCCTGTCGAGAAATACCTAGGATTGATAGCGAACAGTCCTAGCATTGGATATTTCATAACGAAGAGACCACTGCTACTGTATGTATATTGGGATTCTAAACCCAAACGATCAACAAGCAATCCTTCAATGTGAAAATCCTAAATATCAATATCTTCAGTAACTAGCACAATCAAACGGATATACATTGGTCCGAAGTGGTTTTCAGATAAATCTGATCCTGGTCTCTTCGCACCAACAATGCAAAAGCGTTTCTCAACCTCACATGGAAACTAAGTCTCATAGACTTATCACTTCTCCAACTTTCAATTTGCTATCCTTTGGCCAATAAGGAAGCTCGATAGATTGGAGTAATACTCCACAATGCACGAATCAACATCCTCAATACGAACGATAATCAAGCCAACATAGATGGCTACGTACTAAGTGTACGACTAAATAATTTCCACACTAAGTCGAGGAACTAAAATGGCCAAATTTAATAGTCGTTTATTTACTATTAAAGCAATAAACAGATATTTAGCACCATAGAAGTCCTTAGGCCCTTTTAATTAGTCTTTTATTAATTAAATCACTTTTCCAAATTTTCACTTCAAGTTATCTTTGAAAAGATATAGTTCCAAAACCATTTCAATATTTCGATATTGGAAAACATTTCCATATACTTATTTAATAATAAGTAATTCACAATTTACTTTATTTTCAGACCATTCAAACATCATTCTGAAATACCACTTCCCAAAATTTTCATTTTATTTAAAAGATTATTCACTATCCAAAATTGTGAATATAATTCTTTAACCAAATTCATTGCTTCTACACATTTAATTTAAAGGATTATTCACTGTCCAAAATCATGAATAAAATCCCTTTATTAACTGAATCCATTTATATCCCATTTATATACCAAAATCCAATTATAAGTAAATTCTCTTATAAATCTCTTATTACAAATTCATTCTTTTTGTAACTTCATCGACTATAGATCTTATTTACTTATAAGATCCATTTATAACTTTATTTTAACACTTCTAATACTCCTTTCTAATTCAATTATTTTTATTTATAAAATATTAATTTTATTAATCTTATATATAAATAGTTCATAATAAATTCAAATCTCACTTTAACTTATTTTACAAAATAGTTAACTCCATATTTCTAAAATCATATTTCTTTTCCATTTAAAAAAACTTCTTCTTTTAATAATTCAGGACACATTATTAAAAAAATTATACTTCAAAATCATATTTAAGTATATTTCACAAAAATCTTAATTTTTATAACATAAAAATTATAACCTTTTTATTTATTTAAAGTAAATTTATTTCCTTAACAATTCAGAAATTAATAAAATGTATATTTTCAAATCACTTTGAAATCCTTTTAATTTGAAATCATCACTTTAACATTTCTAAAATACTAAAGTATCGCCCAATGCTACAACAACACTAAATAAGGTGATTCGCATCAATCACATCAATCTTGGCATTAAAAACATCATATATCATATGATAATAGCATATATAAAAATATTTGTAAATAAAATCAACATTGGTGAGGATCCAGTTGGATCCCTCCAACCTGTCACCTGCAACAAATATACATATGAGAAAATATGTGCAATGTCCACTTCGAGGCCAACGCGAGTACAAAAGTGTCATCCGCTCATAAACAGGAATGTATAGGGTCTCACCTGCTCCAATAGTCAGGAATAAATCCAAACCAATATGTATGTATGTGTATATATATATATATATAATATCATATATTACCCTAGCAATCATAAATTGGCAAAACATATATTTATTCTCAGTTATATAAAATATAAGTGAGTCAGAAAGAGTGAGTTGTGCTCACTTTGGTTCCAATAGACGTTGCAGCGTTTTATTCCGAGTAAAATTAAACGAACATTTAATTTTACCCAAAATTTTCACTAGCCCCAATAAACACCAAACTAGCTCCATCGCGTAGTGTTCACGAATATAAACCCAATGCAACTTGTTTCGTCTGATTTCGACCTTTTCAAAAAGTTATATTTTTTTCAAAGATTACACGATTTAAATAACATAATTTATGTTAACTCCACCTCGGCCATGACTCAGCAACCTAAAACAGTTACCGACTTAAGACTTAAAAGTTGCCGACCCAAAAGGTTGCCGACTTAACATGGATGCCGATCTAACTGCCTAAGCCCAAAGAGGGATTCCGACCTAAGTTACTTGAGGGGATGCCGACCTAAGACTTAACAAGAACGCCGACCCAAGACTTACAGGATATCGACCTAAGAAAGCTACGGACCTAAGAAAGCTACCGAATTAAGAAAGCTACGGACCTAAGAAAGCTACCGACCTAAGATAGCTACCGATCTAAGAAAGCTACCGACCTAACGTGGGTGCTGGCCTAGGATAGAAACCGATCTAACTATCTAGGGAGTTTGCCGCCCTAACTGCTCATGACAGGGACAAGATCATGAACTATACTTGAGTCGCAACCGACCTACGGCCTATGATAGGTCGAACATGACCCAGGCAAAGGAAGACAAGTCCGATGCAACTACTTGGCACCGTGACCTCTTAACTCGTACATGATTCAGGACTTATCAGTTAAGCTATGACTTACGACTTACCAGTTAACTCGTACACGACTTGCGACCTAGCTTGAGTCATCCACGACCTAAAGCTACTGAATATAAGTCCGATGCCATATTACTTATACAAGGTGGTGTTGACTCGTGGGGGACATGGGACTTGTACAAGTGAACCTTTGTGAAACCATAGGGTTTGGCCAGATAATTCGGCCACGACCTACCATAGGTCGGTCACGACTTACGACCCAAGGGGGAAATTTCCCTATAAATACCAACCTACCTCAAGCATGGAGGGGATCTTTGGGCTCATTTGGGGAACGACGATACTCTGTTGAATTCTCGACCCACTCGACACTTCAAATACGAAAGGCATTTCAACAAACTTCAGGAGGGAATCTAACGAAATCAACATAGATTCAAAGAATTCTTCCACATCGAAGTTCTAGTTGTTTGTCTCATCAGTATTGTAATTGAAGGTTTTTGTAAAGTTGTAAACGATTCAGTAATAAAGAGGATTAAAGTGGACGTAGGCTTACCTGAAGCCGAACCACTATAAAAACTGTTGTCTTTTCTGCGTTCTCTGTAACTTTTCTACTTCTTTTAAGTTCCTGTGTTCACGGGTGGTGCTTTCACTCAATCTCAATATACACCGGGGTGTTAGCGTTCGATTTTAAACGTTAACATTTTTGGTGCTTTCACTGAGAACCCAACTCAGGATATTTCCACCATTGCTCTGCAAAGGTCCGTTGAAAGGATTTCTTTTAAAACCAGAAGTTTATTGGAAATAATGGCTCCTGGGAGAAAACAAAGTTCTGTAAGATCCGACAATGTTCAAGAGAATACTGCTACCTCTCCTCCTTCAAGTCAAGCAGCTCCAACTGTTGGAGTTACGCGAGCAGAATTGGACGCCGTAGTTTTAGGGTTGAATCAACAATTGAATGCTCAGAATGCGCAGTTGGAAGCTCAGAATGCCCAAAATGCCCTGATCTTAAGTAAGTTGAATGATCTGCTAGGAGCAAGTCGTCAACCGGTTAATAATGATGGGAACCCTACTGTGGGAGTTCAAGATGTTGAAGGGAACATTTCTCAAAGGGCCGCAGACCCTGTAGAAAGGACTCCTCCTCAAGCTGGAGGATCAAGGCCGCAGCCGACCCTCCGTGAGCGTTTGTCAAGACAGAATTCAGAGAGGGTGGCTGATGTGTGCCCTCCAGAGCCTCTGAATGATGAAGAGTATTTTTCGGGTATGGTTCGTCAAATCATGAAGGAAAATATGCGAAGAGATGAAGATGAGAAAGAGTGGGGTTTTGCTCCAAGCAAAACTCCATTTACTGAAAAGATCTTGAAGGCAGAGTTCCCAAGGAAATTCGTTCCCCTACTATGTCGGCCTACAAGGGGACGAGTGATCCTAACGAGTTTTTGTACAAGTACGACTGGCATATGACGGGTGCCAGAGCGTTTGATGAGATCAAGTGTTGATATTTCCCGGTTTATCTTGAAGGTGTTGCTCTATTGTGGTTTACAAAGCTGCCAGTCAGATCCATTGATCAATTCTCCGATTTGACCAGGAAATTCGAGGAGCAATTTCGATTGTATGCTTCTAAAGCAAAGGATATAATGTCGCTGTCAAGTCTAGAGCAAAATCCGAAAGAATCTATCAGATCATTTTTAAATCGTTTTAACATAGCATTGGCCGAGGTAGATAATGCTGAGCCGCGCATGGTCCTAACATACTTGATGAGGGCGATTGAAAAATCGAGTGAATTTGGAAAATGGTTGAAAATGAAAGAACCAAACTCACTTGAAAAATTCTACAAGAAAGGGGATGAATTCATGCGCTTGGAGAGCCTCCAAACTCCGGCTAAGGCGGTATCAGTGGAAGCCGGGAACAATGGTGCTGCTTCGAACAAGAAAGAACCTAACACTCAGAAAAGGGGAAATGATGGTGGAAAGAAACAGGGAGATGCTAAGAAAAGCCGTCCTTTAAATTTCACACCCTTGACTGATACCCCTGAGAACATCTTCTTTGCGACCAAGGATGATGTCAACTATCCGACACCGCCTAAAATGAGAGTTGGGATTATGATGGAAAAAAGTGGAAGGTTCTGCCGCTTCCACAACCAACCCGGCCATGACACCAACGAATGCCGTCAATTGAAAGAGGTAATTGAACAACTCTTGAAGGAAAACAAACTCCAGCAGTATGTGAAAAGAAATAGAAATGCCCCAGCCTCGTCGACTTAAGGACAACAAGTTCCCGCTCACCGTCCTGGCTCAAGTGAGAAGGCCATGGAACATGAATCGGAAAGACCTGTCATCAGTATAATAACTGGAGGGCCTCACCTAGTAGGCAAAAGCTAGGGCGAGATGGAAAGGTATGCCCGGGCCTTGAGGCATGTACCAGCTGAAGAGAATGTTTTTGTTTTAGAGAATGATGCGCCTTTAAAGCAACAAAAGACTTCCACAGATGATATTGTATTCAGTGCCAGAGATTCTTTGGGTATCGAGGCTCCTACCATAGTCTTTTGGTCATATCCGCTGGTATTAGGCCGGCTACTATGAGAAGGGTTCAAGTTGATTGTGGAGCTTCATGCAACATTCTCTTCAAGAAGACCTTTGATCAAATGAAAATTCTAATGGCTGACGTTCAAGCTTCATCACTTAAGATTGCAGGGTTTGCTGGAGAACCCAAACAGCCGATTGGGACCATAGATTTGTTTGTAGAACTTGGAAAGGGACTGAGGAAGGTGGCTCTAAAGCAAACCTTTATAATTGTTGAAGAATTCTCTTCCCACAATGCCTTTTTAGGCCAACCAACTCTTGCTGCATTTAAAGCTGTTCTTTGCCCCGTGGTGTCTAACTATAAAATTCCCCACGGATAATGGAGTTGGCGTGATCAAAGGAGACCAAGATGCGGGACGAGAATGTTATCTTACAGAGCTGTGTGAATCAAGGAAAAGAGAGATGGGAAAAGGTGCGGCGGCTCCAGTCCGCACCAAAGAACCAACCTTGTAGCAATTACAGGGTGGACCCTGCACTGGTGAATGTAGTGCCGCACGAAGAGAGATGGATCCAAGGAAAGCCAGTGCAGGGGAGAATAGGGTAGTACCGGTAGAGGTAACAGTGCCGGTATCCGTTGACCCAAAGGACCCGAACAAAGTGCTGAATGTGGGTTCACAACTCAACACAACGGTTCAGAATGTTCTGATTTCATTTTTGAAGGCAAATTTGGATGTATTTGCTTGGACTCATGCTGACATGTGTGGAATATCCTTAGAGATTGCATTACACACTCTTAACATTGATCCAAAGTTTACACCCGTGAAACAGAAAAGAAGAACTCAAGGTCCTGAGAGGACGGCAGCGTTAAAAGAAGAAGTGGATCGGCTCATGTAGAACAGTTTCATCAGAGAATCTACTTATCCAAATTGGGTATCAAATCCAGTGCTGGTTAAAAAAGCTAACAGAAAGTGGAGAGTATGCATTGACTTTTCAGATTTGAACAAAGCCTGCCCTAAAGACTGTTTCCCGCTGCCCAAGATCGATCAGCAGGTGGATGGGACGGCAGGGCATGAATTGTTATCTTTTATCGATGCATACTCCGGATATAACCAGATTATGATGCATGAGCCAGATCAAGAGGATACAAGCTTCATCACAGATGTTGGACTCTACTGCTACAAGGTCATGCCTTTCAGACTCAAGAATGCAGGGGCAACTTAGCAAAGGCTTGTTAATGCCATGTTTAAACCACAGATTGGCAAGACAATGGAAGTTTATGTTGATGATATGCTAGTGAAGTCTAAGAAAGCAGAGGACCACATGGATCACTTGGCAGAGATGTTCGCAGTACTCCGAAAGTACAGAATGAAGCTTAATCCCTTGAAATGTTCATTTGGAGTGGAGTCCGGAAAGTTTTTGGGTTTCATTGTGAGCGCTAAGGGCATTGAACCTAATCCAGCTCAGATTACTGCCCTGAGAGAGGTCAAGGCTCCTAGAACGAAGAAGGAATTGCAAAGTCTCAATGGAAAGGTTGCTGCCTTGAGTCGGTTCATTTCGAAAGCCACGGACAAATGCATTCCGTTCTTTGATGCTCTGAAGAAAGGAAGAAAAAACTTTGAGTGGACTCCTGAATGTCAGAAGGCATTCGATGAGTTGGTTCGTCATATGGAAGTGCCTCCGATACTTTCAATGCCTGACAATGGTGAAGATCTCTTCGTATATTTGGCAATTTCATCTCATGCTCTCAGTGCAGTGTTGGTACGGGAAGACACAAGGATTCAACGACCAGTCTATTTATCAGCAAAAGATTCACTGGGGCAGAGATGAACTATTCGAGGTTGGAAAAGCTCGCCTATTGTTTATTGATCGCATCAAGAAAATTGAGGCCGTATTTCCAAGCTCATCCCATCAAAGTCCTCACTGATCAACCTTTGAAGCAAGTCCTATTTCGTCCTGAGACTTCGGGCCGTCTTTTGAAATGGAATATTGAACTCAGCCAATATGACATCACTTATCATCCCCGGAGAGCAACAAACGGACAAGCTTTAGCAGATTTCATCGCAGAATGTACGGATAAAGGTGATAGTGAGGAAGAAATCACTAATTACATCCCCATCCAATGGAAATTGTATGTCGATGGCGCAAGGAATAATTACTGTTCTGGAGCAGGGGTTGTCCTTGAAACCCCAGAAGGGCGATCGCTATGTTATGCGCTGAGACTAGAATTCCCTTTGACAAACAATGAAGCAGAATACGAAGCCCTCATTGCTGGTTTGAGGATCGCTAAAGAGCTGAACATTAAGGCATTGCAGATCTTCAGTGACTCTCAACTTATCGTCTGCCAAGTCAAGAAGGAATTTCAAATTTCAGGAGGGAATCTAGCGCAATCAAAATGGATTCAAAGAATTCTTCCACATCGAAGTTCTAGTTGTTTGTCTTATCGGTATTGTAATTGAAGGTTGTTGTAAAGTTGTAAACGATTCAGTAATAAAGAGGATTAAAGTGGACGTAGGCTTACCTAAAGCCGAACCACTATAAAAACTGTTGTCTTTTCTGCTTTCTCTGTAACTTTTCTACTTGTTTTAAGTTCCCGTGTTCACGGGTGGTGCTTTCACTCAATCTCAATATACACCGAGGTGTTAGCGTTCGATTTTAAACGTTAACAATTTACAAATTCTATTATATTATTTTTAACCTTTTAAATCACGACCTTTCGTATTGAATAGGGTAGATCACAACTACGTTTTGATTCTTCCTCCCATCGTTCAAACTTGCTTTCGTGAAACCCACAACCGCCTCCTCCATTCGATTGTCGCGTAACCTCCCAAGGTCGAGACGTCGATCGAAGGCCACCGAATGATGCACTATGCTCCCCCTCACCAACGCCCTGAATATGATTGAACTATGTCAAGCATTTACCTCAAAAATGTGGTTGAACGGCCGAACTTTGAACAACATTTTCACTTGATTTACTCGACTAAAATCAATCACAACCATTGGATAGAGAGATCTCAATGTGCTCTTCAATGTTGCAGTTTAAAGTTTTTGATAATGGCTTATGGATTGAGAGATATCAGAGGGGGAAGGGGTTGAATTTCCGGCCATTAAATTGTAAATGGCGGATTGGGTTAGTTTGGCCTAGGTTACAGAAAAAAGAAAGAAATGAGGTCCTTTTATATAAAATTTCATGACATTATTGATTCGAACATTTTTTTACCCCAATTGAAGCGTTCCGCCTGGCATTTATAATGTTTTATCCCTATTCTTAACACAATCGAATATATATCGGGAGCTAATTCTATCGTATTTGGAAGATTGGTTTTCGAATCGACTTATTTTAATTAAAATTTACGTAAACAAATTTCTATGCGTTTCTGCTTCGCACGACTAAAACGTAAATCCAATTGACATGAAATTTGATATACTATAATAAAATAACATTACGGACGCAATGAAACTGGTTCCATCGAAATCCGAGACTGTTTCAAAAATGACTGTTTTTACACATTAATTAAATACTAAAATACCCAATTTCTATAAGTTGTACTTTTAAATCAAATTTAAAAGTTTAACAACATCATTCTAATACAAATAGAATTTAATTCAACTTTATAAATCATTTTCATTCATATTGAATTCAAATTCCAGTTATTTACACAATTTTAAATATTTAACTAACAATTTAATTATCTAATTAAATCAAGATATCTAATATATAAGTTATTTAACTTATAAAATTAACTCATGAATATTTAAAATCAATTAAATAGCCGAATTTCGAATAACTAAAATTCTAGGTCGTTACATTTTTAATCCTTGTTTTCTAAGAATTAAATTGTTTTAAAGGTACTTATTTTTCAAAGATGGTTTTGAGCACAATGAATTCTTGTGCTAATACCATTAAGGAACCATATACTATGAATGAGTCATGAAAAAAGTTTGAATATGTGGGTATGTGTTAGTAGAATAAATCCCCGTCTGCTATAATGTAATTGTTGTTCGTGTGGGCATGTGTTAAAAGGATAGATCCTCGTTCCGCTATGATGAAATTGTTTATTCTATAGATATATGTTTAGTGGAATAAATTCTCATTTCTCTATAATCGGTGAATTTTTTTGGACATCTTTTTAGCAGGACAAATCACTATCCTACTATTACGTTATTTGGACATGTATATGCTAATTGAGTTATGTTGACATGTTATACCCTGATTTTGATACGAATTGCATTTACATATATGTTGACTTATGTAAAAAATGGTTAATTGGCTTGAAAGTGAAATTGATGTTAAATGGTAATTTAAATTACTACCATTGGGATTGCTAAGCCTCTATTTCAAAATTGGAAAGTATAACTTTGAATTAATTTTAATTCTTTAATCGATTTGAGGTTAAGGATTATAAATGATTTTTCAAGCTATATTATTATTTTACAAAGGTATTTATCAATAATATCTTGTTTATAAAAATGGTTTTTACTAGGTACAAGGATTTATTTAAAGTGATTTAAAGGATGAGTTGCAAAAAATATTTTGTAAAGCGGTTTTTTAAAGAAGATATATCAAAGGAGTTTTAAATGGGGAAATGTTTCATAAATGATTTTAGAGGTTTGTAAAGTGGTTTTCTAAATTGACTTGCAGACTTATAAAAATATTTTATAAATAGTTTCGTTTAAATGTAAAGGAGCTTTTAAAGGGGACTTTCATAAAGGATAAATGGATTGGTTTATAGTGGGTAAAGTTTCCAGAAAAATAAATTTGAAAGGAGGAATTTTCCAAATGTTTTGATAATATACTTACAGCCCTATGATAAGTATAAATATTTTCAAGTAAAAAGGGGAAGTAAGGGTTTTGTAAATGGTGTTGTGTAAAGATCTTTTAATCAAGTTTTATAAAGTTATTTTATTAACTAAAGATTAAATAAATAAAGGCCTAATGGATCCCATATGGAATTAAATCCATGTTTGAAGGATTGTTTATTTAATAGTTAAATATCCAACTATCAAACCTATATCAAAACATAACTTTAGAAATATCTAAGAGAAATACTTGAGTTATATGGCGAATCATCCCTAATGATATTGTATTGTGCATATAAACCTCGTTTCATTCTCTTAGGGTAAATGTTATGGAAATCTATCCACTAATAGTTAGGAGGTGAACTCCACACTTCTCTTTTATCTCTTTATTTTCTAAAGAACTGACGTAAGTTTACTGAAAATTATTGGAAGTTGTTTCAAAGAGACTGGAGTTTAATATGTTATCCGAAAAAAATTCGATTAGACTCAAGTTTTTCAAACTGAAGACACCTTGAAGACAACGGGATCGAAAACGTAGTTTTTAAGTTCAAGGGCTATTTTCTATTGATTACGAGGGTGATTCCAAAACAGGTATAGTGGAGGTAGTGCTTTCGTTTTCGTTCAGTCCTAGAACGAACTTGTATGGATGAATGTCGAATTCCATTATTGCGTGGAAGGCGGTGTTAGCATTCCAAGTGGGATTTCTATTCAATAAGGTAAAATGTAACCTCAAACCTCATCAATTGGGAAAAGATAAAAATCCAGCATGTAGAAGGGCCATGTGGGTCACTCCCATCAGGGTATGGTCATATAAATCTAGATCGATTACTATCTACGCATGTATGCTTGGGGGCCAAAAGTGGAGTGACCATATTCGGTACTACTAGTCAAATGGTAGGCTAGTCCTGTATAGTAGGGTTACAAAATGTTCTTATCAGACCCCAATGCATTTTGTCTAAAGATGTACCATCTAAAGGTAATTTTTTACCTTGTCATAGAATGGAATCCATTTTCCATCACGTACATTTATGATTTTAAATGTACCCAACTATGTTGAATGTGATATGCAAGAATTCGGCTGTATTCATATATCACTTAAACCATTAGAATTTATTATAATATCACTGGATTTTTTAGGAAAAGTGTTTTGATTATCATAAGGTAATAACCCGTCTATGTTTTTATGCAGAGTGGTTATACTAGATGCATTTGATTTTAAAAGGGTTTTAAACATAATAATTTAATCATTTGAGTTTACTTTTACCAGACCCATGTTTGACCTAGAGTTTTATTTTCTTTCCCTAAAACTCTTGGCTGCTCAAATTTATAAGAGTAGCCAAGTAATTTAGGTTTTCCCCAGATGTACCATGAGGAGGTTGAAGCAAGCTTCATTAATTGCTAGTTATTATTTTATTTCCACTGTTTATATGTATATTGTATCAATTAGGTAGGGATGGACTATTATTACTGTTCTAGGGTAAAATTTGTATTAGCATGACTCTAATGTATCAATTTTGAAATACGTTGTAAAGAATTATATAGACTGATATATGTTATTTCTTTGTGTTGTGATATTCTATAATTTTTTATTTTCTTCTTACCTTCTATCTTCTTACTTTCCCACAAAGATTGATCTTTCAAGCACTCGAATGCTTGGCATGCAATACAATGGACGTATTAGTGTCAATTTTCGAGGATCGAAAGCTCTGTTCATCACATTTGGTATCGAAGCACAAGATTAAGTTAGAACCTTGGCCCTGGTGGGGTAATGTAACACCCCACACCCCTTAGTATACCCAAAAGGACATACTAGAAGGCATGGTGCATTGCATGTATAAACTAAAACTGGTAGAGACTAAGATTTACAAGACAAAATTAGGTAAAAGCAGCGGAAACAATTTAAAAAATAACTTATTTAGAGAAGAACTTCATAATTGTTTTAAAAACCAAATAAGACACCTATTAACGGGCACCTTGGCCCAGCTACAAGACGACAGTTGAAGAAATTATCGTGAGCACTAGACAAGATTCTGACCAAGAAGAGCCTGAGGATATACGGGTTTGATGCTGTCGACATGTTTTGGCATTTAGGTATGGTTCGGCAAGAATAGACCAACTAGCTTGAGATCGCCCTATATGGGCCAAGTCACTTTGGCCTTGAGCCCGTGATGGAAGTCCAACCCATCTTCGTCTACTAATAGAAGGGTAGGGGCACACTGAAAAGGGACCTTTTTCCAGGAACACTGGGGAGACTATGCTATTTTTTATACTTTCCTCTTTTTAATTCAAACTTATGTTCAAGTGATTGATTTACGGATTGTATCTGTATTCAAGTAATTGAGAAAGCAATAAATATCAAACTCAAAGTGGATGTAGGCAATTATGCCGAACCATTATTAATTTGTTGTTCTCGTTTTTATTCTTCTTTTTGCATCGAATTACTCTATTTTTCAGTTCTAATTTACTCTCTTCATTAATCTCTCCACATAACTCTACTCAAGGGTGTTAGTGACCAATTTTGGTGCTAACATTTTGGTGCTTTCGCTAAGAATTGAATTCTCAGCTTGATTGGATCTCATCATCTATTAGTGGATTTCCATATTCGCGAGATAGATCCAGATGTTTACTAGAAAACTTCCTATTCTACTCAGATTTGAAAAAAATATAAAGGAAGCTGATAGTCATATGTTAATCAAGTGATCATGTTCATGTGAAAGGATTGGATTCACTGATGTACACAAGATCTAAGGATTGGACGTTGAAGTTTGCACTCAAGTTGAATGAAGGACGACCCTCCTCCGAAGGCAATTCAGCCAATTGCCCCAGAAAAAGTATATGCCGATCGCCCTCGAAAATGCGTATGCCGAGGCGCTCCCATTCAAGGCCGAACGCTCCTCCAAGCCGATCCACTCCTCCAGGCCGAACCATACCTCCATGCCGATCCACACCTCCAGGCCGAACCAAACCTCTAAGCTGATCCACACCTTCAGGCCGAACCACACCACCAGACCGAAACATACCTCTAGGCCGATCCATACCTCTAGGCCAATCCATACTTCCAGGCTGATCCATACCTCCAGGCCGATCCATACGTTCAGGCCGAATCACACCTCCAGTCCAAAACACACGTCCAGGCCGATCCATACCTCCAGGTCGATCTACACCTCCAAGCCGAACCACACCTCCAGGCCGAACCATACCTCCAGGCCGATCCACATCTCCAGGCCGATCCACACCTCTAGGCCGAACCATACCTCTAGGCCGACCCATACCTCCAGGCTGAACCATACCTCCAGGTCGATACATACCTCTATGCCGAATGACATCCGAATGTCGATCCAGTGTGGAATGCCGAATAGTATGGATGCCAAACATTGTGGAATGCCGAATAGTGTGGAATGCGGAACAGTGCGAATGCCGAACAGTGTGAATGCTGAACGTTCCTGAATGCCGAATGCTCTCGATGTCGAACGTTCTTGAATGCCATGCGGTCTCTAATGCCTAACGCTTCTGAATGCCGAGCGCTCTCAAACGCCGAACGCTTCCGAGTGTCGGGCGTTCCTAAATGCCGAAAAGTGTGGAATGCCGAACAATCTTGTATGCCGAGCAACTTTTTCATGCCGAATGGCCCTCAATGCCGATCGAAACTTAAGTTACACCGGTCTCTTATACGACCCCTATTTTCAAAAAATATATATTTTCAGGTACGACCCTAGCCGCAACGCAGTGCCTCTAAATAGTGAATTCAAAACTCAACTTAATAAAGGAACATTCCATCAACTTCCCTTACATCCCCTGATCGACTAGGGCATAGAGGATCTAGCGATAGCTTCTGAAGTGCAACAAGGGAACGGACAAACAACCACTACTCAAACGATAATCTCAAAGGGATATCATATTGATCACCCGTGAGGAGAATCCACCTCCAAATATATTTTGGCAGCCAGTTAGCTGGAGAACGTCCTATGACCACGGATCGATTCTATGACAAAAATGAATCTAAACCAAAGTGTGGAGGAGCGGAACAGACTAGGAAAAATAACAATGAATGCCCATTGGCTAAGGATGCAGATCCCAGTAGCCAAAACAAGACCTCAAAATTCGCCTCATATGCTCTTTGAAAGATTCAATTGACAACCTCTACTTGAAGACTCACGACTCGGAGTGGTATTAGAAACCAACCTCGAGAGAGTTTACAAAGTCTAAAGAAAATTAGAGGAATGTTGTATATTCCCAGATGCTCACAGATCCTAACACGGGCGATTACAAACACCTTCGAGGTATGATCGTAAAGTCGATCTGGAAAGGAAAGCTTCAATAGTATGTACAAGTCCTACAGAATGGCGGGAAGTGAACATCCGATGCCTATTAATAAAGGGATATGATTATCAATTGGACTGTTGACGGCCGACATCCCTTTGAAAGGAGCAAGGGGCAAAGTCGAATAGCGAGCACACGATGCTGCTTCACTTATCAATGAGATTTATCCTAATCTTCATTGAATTATTTCCAAATCTATTTCTATTTTAATTGTTCTATGAACTCCGGATAAATTGAACTAAACTACTTTCAAAATGATGCAGGTGACCAGGTACTCAGATTTGGTCGCCAATCAATCCACGCAGACCATGATAGGACGTGTGAAGTTACATCTAGACGAGCATAATTCAATCGCTCATCATTAATCATGTGCCTTTAAATTTGGGCCATGAACTAGAGATTGAAAAGCTTATCACGATTACAGCCCAAATACTAAGTCAACAAGACTGACCATCCATTCATTGACCTCCACATTGACTTAGAGACCTAAACAAGGCTTGAAATGAGTGCCCGATCGTCCACTCAAATCAAGTCATAGAACAAAGTCTGACAAAATAGAGATGCCCCTCTTGAAGCTTAGTGACGTCGGGATCTGTCTAGAGTGGATGTGATTTGATCGTCTGCACATCAAATCCAACCTTGAACATAACAGGTTATTCGAAAGCCTGACTTGGAGTAGTCGTGATGGACTACCTACTCGTCAACCATCACTCTCAATGCATGGACACGACTGCACCTTAAAACATTTGCAACTCACTGTGTCTACTCAATAGTCCATTATTCTTGGTTTCTAGAAAGAGATACGAAAAAATTGTGTAAGATTTGACTATCTAACCCAACATGGATGTCATCCAACCATCTGTCATATACCTCCTTCCTTGACTTGATTAGAAGAGCTATAATCACCATGCGGAAGAGAATCAGCCATCCATTCTTCAAGTTTCATCCTTCATGCGCGGGGAAGAGTCCCATTCCATGAGCAAACGTGGTCCGATCATTCATCCGACAGCATTAGCCTCGATGCGGTAAAAGAAATACAAATTAAATGGGTGGAAATATGACTGCTCTCGACTTCAATCTCCAAGCCCCCTGATTGCGGACAGGAGTACTCTAAGTCCTCAGAGTGCGGACTTTATTATAAATGACTTAAATCTCCAAGTCACTTGAGTGCGGACGGGAGTACTCTCGGTCCTCAGAGTGCGGACTAGAGTATAAACGACCGAAAATCTCCAAGTCCCTGGAGTGCGGACTGGAGTACTCCGACTCCCCATAGTGCGGACCAGAGTATAAACGACTCAAAATCTCCAAGTCCCGGAGTGCGGACTGGAGTACTCTGAGTCCCCAGAGTGCGGAGCAGATTATAAACGACCCAAAATCTCCAAGTCCCCGGAGTGCGGACTGGAGTACTTTGAGTCCCCAGAGTGCGGACCGGAGTATAAACAACTCAAAATCTCCAAGTCCCCGGAGCGCGGACTGGAGCACTCTAAGTCCCCTGAGCGCGGACTGGAGTACTCTAAGTCCCCTTAGCATGGACTCGAGTATAAATGACTCAAAATCTCCATGTCCCTGGAGCACAGACTGGAGTACTCTAAGTCCCCAGAGCGCGGACTCGAGTATAAACGACTCAAAATCTCTAAGTCCCCATAGTGCAGACTAGAGTTTAAACGACTCAAAGTCTCTAAGTCCCCGGAGTGCGGACTGGAGTACTCTGAGTTCCCAGAGTGCGGACCAGATTATAAACGACCCAAAATCTCCCAGCCCCTGGAGTGCGGACAGGTGTACTCTGAGTCCACAGAGTGCGGACCAGAGTATAAACAACTCAAAATCTCCAAGTCTCCGGAGCACAGACTGGAGTACTCTAAGTCCTCGAAGCGCGGACTCGAGTATAAACGACTCAAAATCTGCAAGTCCTCGAAGCACGGACTGGAGCACTCTAAGTGCCCGTAGCGCAGACTCAAGTATAAACGACTCCAAATCTCCAAGTCCCCGGAGCGCGGACTTGAGTACTCTAAGTCCCCGAAGCGCGGACTCGAGTATAAAGGACTCAAACCTCCAAGTCCCCAGAGTGCGGACTGGAGTACTCTATATCCCTAGAGTGCGGACTCGAGTATAAACGATTCAAACCTCCAAGTTCGTAGAGTGCGGACTGGAGTACTCTATATCCCTAGAGTGCGGACTCGAGTATAAACGATTCAAACCTACAAATTCGTAGAGTGCAGACTGGAGTACTCTATGTCCCCAGAGTGCAGACTCGAGTATAAACGATTCAAACGTCCAAGTCCCCAGAGTGTGGACTGGAGTACTCTATGTCCACTGAGTGCGGACTCGAGTATAAACCATTCAAACCTCCAAGTCCCCAGAGTGTGGACTGGAGTACTTTATGTCCCAGAGTGCGGACTCGAGTACAAACAATTCAAATCTCCAAGTTCCCTTAGGGCGGACTCGAATACTCTTAGTCCCCAGAGTGCGAGTTCGAGTATAAGTGGTTCAAATCCCTAGGTTCCATGAGGATGAGCTAGCTCCCTGATGTACAGACTACAAGATATTCTAAGTGCTTGAAGCCTGGAGTGAAAAAATGAACAACTCCCAAAGAATTTCCGAGCTACATGAAGATGAACCGAGAGGTCTATGTTATTCGTAACAGCTTGGATTTAAATCACAATCGCAAAGAAAATTGAACGATAAGAGTCTTTTGTAACATAGAAAAAGGAACTAAACTTTATTCACAGATATGTTTCTAATACAACCCCTCCAAAGTTCAAAGTCGACAATCTATTTACAAGAACTACGGAAGTAGATGAAAATAATTACATAACTTAAACTAACTCTCGTTGAACGAGAGTAATGATTACTTCTTGTGCTTCTTCGACTTCTTCACCTCCATTGTCTTCTTAGACGACTCCTCTCCTCCGCGTTTACTCTTGGTGCCCTTCTTTGATGGAGGAGTGACAGCGGAAGAAGTATGAGGAACATCCACGGGTTTGGACCTGCCAGGGAGAATGATCTTCAGCGGCTTGTTCAAAGGATCGTCGGGGTCCACGGCTTGAGGTTCGACCTTGATCTTGGTCATTGCTTCCTTCTCTTTCTCAAGCTTCTCCTTCATGCTCAACTCGAATGTGTGATCGGAGACGCCTGTAATTTCAACTTCATAACTCCCATCAATAGGAGAGGAAGCCTCAGATTTATCTTCATCAAGCGCTCCAATCACTTGGGGATTTGGACCAGGAGCCTCTCTGCATGAGGGGCCTCACTTGTTTCCTTCCCCACCTCCTTGGCGACATCGCTCCTCGGAGTGGGATCGGGATCTGAACGGCCTGCACAAAATCATGAAAAACAAACCTTAGAGTCCTTCATAAAGAATGACGACTTTTGGAATCTTAAAGTGAAGGGTTATCTACCAGGTTCTAGTAAAATCTCAACCGTCAGAGGGGTCTCACCCTCTGGAATGGAAGACAGAATGTGGATGCCAAGGCCAGGGTCCTCTGGGTTGTAACCAATATGCTGCTCAAATGGATCGAGTATCGGTTGATCGACCGACTGAGTAAGCACATGAATTGGTGGCACTACTCTGGATGGACCGGTGATAACTTGTTTCCCTTTCGCAGAGGGGAAGCCTTTGCAGTAAAGAACTTTTTCCGCTGACAGGTCCGAAGGCTCATTTCCTTTAAGAAATTCTTTTATCAAAACCTCTTCATTAACCTCCTCGGAACCGTGCTCGGCCTTCCTGACTTCGATCAAGGCCTCCCACGCCTCGGCTAAAGATTTAAGATAGCCCTTGCCCAAAAAAGTCAAGTCTCGATGCATGAGAGCACATGCATTGAATTCAGCGATTAGCGCGACAAACATGCTTTTGACCTCCTCCCTACCTTCTACTCTAGCCGCCTCAAGACGGGAGTCGATGTCCATGGACGCTATCTTGGGGACTCAGAGTATAAACAACCCAAAATCTCCAAGTCCCCAGAGTGAGGACTAGAGTACTCTGAGTCCCCAGAGTGCGGACCAGAGTATAAACAACTCAAAATCTTCAAGTCCTCGGAGTGCGGACTGGAGTACTCTCAGTCCCCAGAGTGCGGACCAAAGTATAAAAAACTCAAAATCTCCAAGTCCCCGAAGTGCGGACTGGAGTACTCTGAGTCCCCAGAGTGCGGAATTGAGTATAAACGACTTAAATCTACAAGTCCCCTAAGTGTGGACTGGAGTACTCTCAGTCCCCAGAGTGCGGACTAGAGCATAAGCGACTTAAATCTCCAAATTCCCTGAAGCGGACTAGAGTACTCTCAGTCCCCTGAGCATGGACTAGAGTATAAACGGCTTAAAAACTTCTGCGTCCCCTGAGTGAGGACTAAAGTACTCTCAGTCCTCGAAATGCAGACCATAGCATAAACAAATTGACGAAAATCTCTGCATCCCAAACAGCGGACTAAAGTATAAACCGTTCGACAAATCTCTAAGTCCCCAAAGCATGGACCGAAAGATGAACACAAATTGGGTGCAAGTCGAATGAGGGGAAATAACACTAAGTCACCAGAATGTGGAGTAGTGTATAAACATTGAAAAATAGATGAGTGGATTCCGACCATTCTCTATTCCGCAAACTTCGGCAAAAAAATCGACAGGAGGATTATTAACTCGCTAAGGATGGAGCTCAACAATCCAACTAGTGGCCTAGCTAAATCAATGCTGGGAGCAGGGGTAAAAATCACTAAAAGCTGAATACGACAGCTTACTATAGCTCTAGCTTGGTGTTTCTTATAACTTAAGGCAACGACTACATGGAGGCCTCAATACAAAACTAATCAAAATGGCATCCAAAGCTACAAGCAACCGACTATATCATACCTCATATCGAGGGTCAATACCGATTTGCACTAAGCACATACGAATGTGACTGGGATGTTCCTTGAAAAACTATGACCTCTAGAGTGTGGAAAGGAGAGTAAACCATGAAGATTTTTTCAAAAACTTTTCCACCGCCCTCCTTCGATCCATTAGGACGAGTATCAAACTGGACGGGCATGACCCGACTGCATTTGTAGCCAACTTTACCTCAAGATCTGATTACAAAACGTGAACCACAGTGGACACGGATGGCCGTCTAGTGTTCGAGTTGCGCCCTAAAAATGATGAGGCATCGAAGTATTCCTCTTGGAGTGAAAAACCACGATAAAATCCAAGATAGGCGAGACCCCGTCTCCCATCGACTAACCTAATCCTCGATCCAACGGGAAAGAGAGTAATGTTAAAGTGGGCATGGCTGACCTTCCTACTTATTGGTATATATGCCCCAGACCCAGGGGCATAAGATAGAAGAAACATGAATGTGAACCGACTATTCATCGATCAACTCTATGTTTTTGAAGTTTAGGTGGAAACATAAACATAGCTTGGACGAGACTCAACCTTCCATGAAGAACATTTATCAACCTGAGACTGGGAGCAGATGCGTGGTCATCCAAAGACCGGCTGCGATAGCTCAATATTGAAACTTGTATATAATGTTTACAACTACTCAAGGCTACGACTGAAAGAATGCCCGGGGATAGAATCATTAAATCGATACCTAAGCCAGTGGGCAACTAACTGTCACTCCAACCCGAGGCATGCAGATCATGAATGTTGCTCGAATATGGAAGATGGAACCCCTGCAAAACAACAATGCATGATGACAGACGATATAGTGTTTAGGAGTCGAGATACAGCCAAGGTGGACAGCTCCGTCCACATCCAAAGCACCGACAATTGACAAGTTGTGCCCGATCCCTGGCTCGGGCAGCATTCTCGCAACTATAGAGACATGCATCCGAGAATTGATGATGGAGGGCCTAGGGAAACGAATGCAACACCGGTTGAGCTGACGATTGACATACCAGTCAGCCGGGAAGACCCATCATTGGCCGAGGATCTTACTGATTTCCTCCGAGCGAACCTAGACGTTTTCGCTTGGACACATTCTGATATGTGTTGGATGTATCCCGCTATTGCGAGTCATATGTTGAACATAGACCCGAAATAGGTCCTCGTAAAACAAAAAAGGAGAGGCATGGACCCGGAGAGGTCCGCTGCTCTTAGAGAGGAGGTGGACAAACTCAAAGCCAATGGGTTCATCCGCGACGCCCTCTACCCTGAATGGTTTTCTAACCCTGTGCTTGCGAGGAAAGCAAACAGAAAGTGGAGAACTTGTGTTGATTGCTCTGATCTGAATAAAGCATGCCTAAAGGATAGTTTCCCTTTACCTAGAATCAACCAGCCCGTCGACTCTACGGCCGGACACGAATTATTGTCTTTTATGGATGCATATTCGGGATACAATCAGATCCCGATGCACATTCCAGACCAAGAACACACCAGTTTTGTCACAGATGTGGGGCTATATTACTATGTAGTAATGCCTTTTGGATTTAAAAACATGGGAGCAACTTATCAACGTCTGGTGAATCGAATGTTTAAAGACCAGATTGGTAGAACGATGGAAGTTTAAGTGGATGACATGGTCGTGAAGTCACGGCAGTCGAACGACCACATCCGAGACCTAGCAGAGATGTTTGATATATTTAGGCATTATGAAATGAAAATCAATCCTTTGAAGTATTCACTTGGCATATCGTCAAATTTTTTTTGGGTTTCATTGTGAATGCGTGGGGAATCGAAGCTAACCCGGAGAAGATTCAAGCTATCAGAGACATACAAGTGCCCAAAACTATGAAGCTAGTACAAAGCTTGAATGGAAAGGTGGCTACACTGAGTCGATTCATATCCAGAGCTACATACAAGTGTATTCCTTTCTTCGATGTGATAAAGAAAGGAAAGAGGAATTTCGAGTGGGCGTCCGATTGTGAGGAAGCATTCCAAGCTCTGGTAAGGCATTTGGAAAGTTCCCCGGTGCTACCGAAAACAATAGGCTATGAAATGTTGTATGTGTACTTGGGAGTATCCCAGCATGCTATCAGTACGGCTTTGGTTCGCGAAGATGACCAAGCTAAAAAGCCAGTTTACTATGTCAGTAAACATCTGATGGGGGCAGAAAGAAATTAGCCCAAGATCGAGAAATTAGCCTGTCGCTTGGTGATTGCGTCACGCAAGCTTTGCCAATATTTTCAGGCACACTCAATTAGTGTTTACACTGATCAACCCTTCCGACAGGTACTCCAACGACCGGAAATTTATGAAAGGATGTTAAAATGAAATATCGAGTTGAGTCAGCTCGATATTACCTACCTACCATGAAGGGCCATACAGGGGCAAACATTAGTAGACTTCATTGCTGAATTCACTGTGTTAGACGACTCAAACGACCACAATGTCATACCTCCCGTTCAATGGAAGATGTACACCGATTGGGCATCTAACGACCATTGTTTGGGGGCTGGCGTTGTTCTTGTGATTCCTGAAAACCGATCAGTTTTTTATGCTTTGAAGCTTGAATTCCCAACAACAAATAACAAAGCCAAGTATGAAGCATTAATTGCTGGCTTAAGACTTATCAAAGAACTGGGAGTAAAATCGGTTGAAAACTTTAGTGACTTGCAACTGGTGGTGTACCAAGTGCGGGAGACTATCATGCAAAGGGACAGAGACTTGCCCCGTATCTTGAACAAGTTCAGGAGCTACTAGCAAATCTGGAATATTATGATATGTCGCACGTCCCGCGTGAACAAAACAAGGAAGCTGATTTGTTGGTCAAATTTACGAGCATTGGCGATGCCCAACAAATGGGATTAGTTCCCATAGAAACCTTACATAATCCGAGTATAAATATGATGGAGGTAGATTTCATGTTATAAACCGAAATCGATAAGGAATCATGGATGACCCCATTAAAGCAATACTTACTACATGGGATCTTACACGAAAGAAGGAGCGAAAGACGAAAATTCATTCGTAAGGCTTCGCGATATGTAATGGAGAGCAAAATAATGCATCAAAGGGGATTCTTGACCCGCTTACTCTGGCGCATAACCCATGATGAGATTAAACGAGTCCTGAAGGAGGTCCATGAAGGAGAGCGCGGTGAATATACTAGGGGCAGACGTAAGCAAAGAAAATCCTCCGCTATGGATACTATTGTAAATCGGGATGCCGTAGACTATCTGAGAAGATGTGACAAATATCAGAAATATGCAAAAGTCACGAGAGCTCCGTCGACCGAACTCGCACAAATTGTTAGTCCCTGGCCAATTGCAATGTGGGGGATTGACATAGTCGGTTCATTACCCATATCCAAAGATGGTGCGAAATACGCGATAATTGCGGTTGATTACTTTACTAAGTGGGCAGAAGCAGAGCCTTTGGCCACTATCACCACCAAAAAGGTCATTAATTCGTTGTACGAAATATTATATGCCGTTTTGGCCTTCCGCAAACTACCATTATAGACAATGGAACTCAATTCGAAAGCAAGGAGTTCAAAGAATTTTGCCAAAAATATGGCATCGAGAAAAAGTTTGCAGTAGTTGCTCATCCGAAAGCCAATGGACAAGTGGAAGCCGTGAACAAAATAATCAAATCCATATTGAAAAAGCATTTGGAAAAGGATAGAGGCAAGTGGATGGATGAACTTCAAACAACATTATAGGGTTATAGAAATACCCATAAGTCCATGACTGACCGTACTCCATTCGCCCTTGCTTACTGCTCTAAGGTCATCATCCATGTAAAAGTTGAAGTCCCCTCTCGTCAAATGGCTAATTACAACCTTTATTTCAAAAAAAATACAAATCAGGAATCGCAATTGAATTGCAATTAAACTAGATGGGATTGGCAATGACTTATGAGCATATAAAACGCATCCGACTGCCAATGGCAAGAACATGTACCTGAACATGCATGTGTATATTCGAAAAAGTTCGACTTCTTGAAATCAACATAAATTGAATTCACGCTTAGGGTTATTAAGAAAAGACTATATCAGATAGGCGAAGCTTACTTACACTGTAGAATCAGACACGGATGGCCACTGATGAACTACAACCCCAAATTTATAACATTGGGAATCGATCAAGCATCATGATGAACAAAGAAGCATATGACACCTTGGGAGGATAACATTGGGAATCGATTTTATATTTTAAATATTTTATTTAAATATTTTATCGATACTCGGATTTTAGTCCGAAAACCTACTTTTTGCAAACAGTCGAATTGGGACTCGAGACCCCTTCCATTGAGTTTAAAATGTCGTTTGCAACCTTTTTGAGTATAAACTTCGATATGTTTGGAGTAAGTTGAATTTTGCTACCTTTTCACTTAGGGTTTTGGGTTGGATTCAGCCCACTAGCCAACTTAATACCCCGGACTGAACCACTCCTCTTCATTCACTCCCTCTTCCTCTACTTTTCAGCTCTAAAGAGATTAATGGTGAGTGGAATGGGAAATTAAAACTCCAAACCCTAGTTTTCTTTTGCAAATCAAGCTCTTGCTCCAAACTAATAGAAGAAACTTTGGTAAGCCTTCTCTTCATCTTCCCCAACTCTTTCTCCATTCAATTTCTGAAATTCCTAAACCTAACTTTAGGAAATATTTCTCTTTTAAGCTTAGATTCAAGCTTGTTGGGTTGGAATTGAAGAGTGGTTGTTCTTGCCATTGCTCTATAGCTTCTTCTTCATTGATTTTGTGAAAAGGTGAGATTTTTATCTCACATCTAAGCCTATATTTATCTTCGATTTTTAGGTATGAATTCCTAGCACTTATTCTTGTGCAATTGCTTTTGGTTTGGATTAATTTGGTGAATATTCCAAATTTCAGCGTTTTGAGTTCAAATCTTTAAAAATCATAACTTTAACGTTGGAACATGTTTTTGGTGATGCATCGAGGAGCCAATAGGATCGGGTAGCAGATGGGCGTAATCCCCTAGCGTCCGTGCTAGTCCGATTGCAAACTGAAGAAGTTTGCACCTCATTTGAAATAGGTTTCAATTTGCAGAACATCAGGTTCGGCCGACCGAACCCCTGGGCCGGTCGACCGACCTGCTACCAAAGTGCATAAGAACTTTTCTGTCTCTGGTCCGTTCGACTGGCTACAGGGCTTAGCCGACCGACCTGCTTCTCGAGGATTTTTTTTAGAACAGGGTCCGGTCGACTGAGCTCTCTTGCCGGCCGACCGACCTATTGCTGTTTTTCCTATTTCGCCTATTTTGCGTGGCTTCCAAATTTAATCGATTCGTGTTATTTCCCTATTTGTTGTTATCATTTGTTATTGACATTAATGACTTATTTTCTTCGAGAATTCTTGGAATATCCATTTCGATGGATTCGGTATCGATTTCTTTAGATTTTGTTCACGTCTTCGAACGTGAATTTTAGTGATTGATTGTTTTTACAATCATTTTTGTGATTTGTCACTTTAAAAATATAAAGGTTACAATACTAGTAGTAAATATCAAAACCCTTTTATCAAAATGATTTCAATTCTATTTTCAATATCAAGCTTGTTTATAAAACCGTTTTCCAATCTACTAGCATATACAAACCTTTACCTCACACGTATGAGAAATCTAATTAAACGACTTAGTAAAACGAGTGGTATGAAACGCTTGCGTTTACTTCGTCGGTTAATTCTTGGACTTGTTCGATTGAATCTCTTGTGACAATTTTCTAGTGGAGAACTACAATTTGTTCGTAAATATTTAAGTTAAGCTAGTGGTTATGGGACATGAAGCTAAGCTCGTATATTTACTAGCTTAGTGTAATTGACACTTTCTTTACGATAAATGATGATCATTTTTGTGATTTAGACTAGCAATGTGCGATGTCTCTTTGTCTGCGAGGGAGACTAAACCCTGACGATCATTTTTGTGATTTAGACTAGCAATGTGCAATGTCTCTTTGTCTGCGAGGGAGACTAAACCCCATTTTGTGATGTTTCGACTCAGATTGGTAGGGTAGCAACCCATGGTCTTCGGGCTGTTTGTGGAGCTTCGGCTTAATTTGTGATGGTTAGCAACCATGGAATTAGCGTTCCGTTTGTGATACACGTCTTGGTGAGCTTTATGCTCCCGTTTGTGATAGGCCTTCCCCCTTTTTGTGATTTTTGGATTTCTTGAGATGATTTCTAAAATTTGTTTCACCAATTTTAGTGATTTTCATTGATATAATTTATCAATTTTTGTGAAGTGGTGAATTCGTGTGTCATTGACTTGTTGTGAATACAAGTTTTGGGTATGAAACCCTTTTTGGATCTTTGAGAAGATTCTTGTGATATTGATTAATCTCATATTGATTTTCAATTACATACTTATAGTAGTATGCCATTATGGTTATCATATGTTTATGTCATATCTCTTATTCTATATCATGTCATCTGATATTTATAGCTAGACTGATCCGATTATTTTTTTTATTAAATAATGCTCGGGTCAGACCGAGATGTTACAGGTGCTTCTACTTGACATCTCCCCAGGGATTCATTACTCTGACTTTTGGCTAACTTCTTAGATTAGTAGTTTTTGTTGTAAACATTTGAGATATAGACTCATAGTTATGTACTAATTCTTTTGTATAGCACATGTTGCTATTCTTTTGTATCATTGTGGATCTTTTAGACCACTACTCTGATGAACACTTTTATGTGTTATATTTATTCATGTCTATTTCCGCCTTTGTGATATGAATTATCCATGACTGATTTGTGTTATGTTTATTTCTATTTTTTTTTCCGAAGACATTATAGACACTGTGTAGTAGCTTTGAGTTTGTGTCGGTATGTCGGATTTCCTTTCGAAAAGAATGCAAGTTATATTTTATCTGGCATATTGGTACTCGCACAAAGCAATTATACAGATGGTCGCTCCTCAACAGCCTTATTCACCATGCTAGTTGACGGCATTACACCGTAGTGTCCTTAGCTAGCGTGGGTATAGAGGTGGGGCGTCACATAAAGGATAATGACTGTTCAAGGAACACGATGGATTTCTTTCTAGAGACAAGGAATACTCGTTGATTCAAGGCATGTCAAATTGCTTCACACGACACACTTTGGGGGCCAAGTGTTAACCGACACCTTGGCCCGGCTGTAAGACCACAGTTGAAGAAATTATCGTTAGCACCAGACAAGATTCTGACCAAGAGGAGCCTGAGGATATATGAGTTTGATGTTGTTGACATGTTTTGGCATTTAGGTACGGTTCGGCAAGAATAGACCAACTAACTTGAGATCGCCCTATATGGGCCAAGTCACTTTGGCCTTGAACCCGTGAAGGAAGTCCAACCCATCTTCGTCTATAAATAAAAGGGTAGGGGCACACTGAAAAGGGACCTTTTTCCGGGGACACTGGGAAGACTCTGCTATTTTTTATACTCTCCTCTTGTTAATTCAAACTTGTATTCAAGTGATTGATTTACGGATTGTATCTGATTCAAGTAATTGAGAAAGCAATAAAGATCAAACTCAAAGTGGATGTAGGCAATTACGCCGAACCACTATAAATCTGGTATTTTCGTTTTTATTGTTCTTTTAGCATTGAATTACACTATTTTTCAGTTCTAATTTACTCTCTTCATTAATCTTTCAACATAACTCTACTCAAGGGTGTTAGTGACCAATTTTGGTGCTAACAACACCAAACACCAAATACATCACGCGTCAAAACATTATAGATATATGTCTTATGAAATCAAAGAAAACCATAATCTCAAAAATCAGAGTACAACTATTCTCTAACATGTGCCGGTACAAATAAAGATCAAAAGTTGAAATAAAAGAAGTGGAAGTACATAGTGGAAACTCCTTTAAAGAAACCTCCTAGCAGCAACAACCTACTATCCTCTTCCTTGATTCCCTATAGGGGGAATGTGGAAAATGGATGAGTGGGTCAGACTAAAAGTCTGGTGAATGATAGTAATTGCTAGAAGTAAAGTAAGGGTAATAGGCTTTACAATAGTTCTAGTATATAAAAAAAAGGAAATAAAAGAAGTAATAAGTTGGAAATAAATACGAATTAACTATTAAATATGATTGGTTAAATTTGATTGTTTGCACTTTTCTTTATTAGCTGCTTTAATTAGGTTGAATTCCTAATCCTACAATTAGGCTGAAATCCTAATTCTACCATTTGATCGGCCTGTTGCTCCATAGACCTACTATGGACTAGACGCTATATAGCTTCCTATACAGAAGGCAATGGCTTCTACGAAAGACACACATACTAAGCACTTGGAACTCATAACAATTTATGTGCCATCACTGGAAGTCGCACGTGTGACCACCACTAAGCTTGTATTACATGTTGTTCCACCTATTGGGTTCTTATTACCTCAAGCTCCAGCATAAGCATGCCACTTGTCTCACTTTAGGATTATGTGAGGCACCTCGTCTCACTTCAGATTTATGTGAGACACTCATTTCATTTTAGAGTTATGTGAAATGTCGTGTCCATAGAAATAATAGAAGAAATGTTGTTGGTATTGGCCCGTCATCCAAACAATATCTAGTTGCGCCCCTTGGCTAAATCCCAATGATTTGGACTTCTACTTATTGACCATTTACTACCGTTATTAACATAAGCGTGCCCCTCGTCTCACTTTAAGATTATGTGAAACACCGCGTCCGTAGAAATAGGAAAATGTTATTTGGTAAAGGTCCTACTTTAATTCTTTGCTTATTAACTTAGATAAATAATTTAATAAGCCTTTATATTTGTTCTTACTTTCCGTGCTTATTAATTGATCCTAAGTATTAGAATAAGCCTCACTCTATTATATTTCTTATTATAACCTACGCTATAATCATGCTTATTACTTAACCCAAGGTCTTTGTGTAAAAATAAGCTTCTTCCATCTTATACTCTTTTTTGTTATAATTATAAGTTTTAACTAGGCCGATTATCTTTAATTAGTCCAATTCTATCATCAATATCATAATTAGGCTTTATTTCAGTCTTAATTCCATTTTTATTGAAGTTTTTACAATTAACATCTTATCTTCCGTTATTTCAATATTCTTATAATTTTAACCCATATTCGCATTTAATTTATTCTAATTCATATGCTAAGAAGAAGGTGATATAAAAGAAAACTGAAAATAGAAGAAAATCCAAAGCGTAGGAAAAAGATGTAAATAACGCATAAATAACAACAAATAGATTAAAATACTGTAAATAAATGAAAAAGCTATAGTTAACAGAAGTTAACTGAAAAGAGTAGCTAAAAGAAATAGACTGAAAATAATTCTAAAAACTATATATAAACTATTAAACAGGTCATTCCAAAAATCGTAGTAAATAATTATTGGAAACCCTATTGTTTTAAATTACTTAAAAATCCAAATAATCACAATCACTGACCGGTGGTCCTAAGCTCTTCCCTTTTAGTCTTCCCAAATCCACTTGAGGGTATTATAATATTTTTATTAAAAAGATTCTCTCCTTGGAAAATTATTCCTTTTAGGTCCTTCCTGAAAGGCGAACCCAAGTGGAGGAAATGTAAATTGAGAAAAGGTGTTAGGCCTAGGTCTTATTTATAGGAGTAGAAGTGGATCTTAGACCGTTGGATTTGAAGATTGAATTGGAAGCAACCGTGTCATATGCTGAATAGGAGCCATCGGATGGAAGCACGAGGGGACCAGATTGAGAAAAACAATGAAAATGATGTCTTAAAATCACACAGCACAAAAAAGAAGCTACTTTACTTCTTACCTATAGGTGGATTGACTTCGGGGTGGACCGCCCTTCTTGATTGGTCGACCGTCCGGTCGACCTAGGCTAGGGGTGGGTCGACCTCCCCATGTATTGTATACATATATATGTATATTTCGTCCATTCTTGCTCATATTAGCTCGGATTCTGACGTTCCATGTATCGAAACTGACTAGAAAATTACCATGGACACGATGATGCAATTTGGTGGCCCAATTCTGATAATTTCACATAATTATTTTATCACTTCATTAGTTAACGAATTAATTATTATGGGTTAAATTTCGAGTTTCTACATTCTTCCTTCCGTAAGAGATTTCATCCTCAAAATCATTAAAGATAAAAGAATGAACTAATGTTTTCATCCAAATTGTACAACCAACTACTCAACCATCGTCCATTCATCCATTGTCCATAACTAATGCAGTTCATGTTACTTATGCAATTTGTCTAGAGTTAATGTCTCTAACTAATGCAAAAGATTAGAAGGTACTTTGATTCGGTGGACCTCCTTTTATGCAATCATGTCCATGCTATATATCCAAATGAATGCAAAAATTCCTAATGATAACCGATAGTTCTATATGTGTGTTACAGTCATCATCCAAATGCAACAACCATGTGATAAACATCCATTTATACTAACCATGGAAAAATGAAAATGTGCACACATCATATACATATGCTCTAGTGTCCTAGTTAGGCCAATCCTTAAGAGATAATAGTGCCTAGTATAAGTATATGCGCCCATTAGCATGCACTAGCGAACACTAGCAACCACTAGCTTCCATCATTCATAACATGTTTATATCAAATCCAACCGTCCATAGGTTAAGTCCTTAGTTATACCCTCCCAAAGGATAATAAAGGAAAGAACCTATTCGAAACTAAAGATAGAAAGTAGGAAATTCGAAATATTACTATCAAAGAAATGTGGATATAAGATACGTATTTTCTCCAAATAAAATTTAGTCTTTTCCGAAGTCTTTTAACCATGCCGGAACTAAGGCAATCCCTCTATAGACTCTATCCAACACGAAGGCGACTAATGTGGTCTTCCATAAAGAGATTCGAAAGGTGCCACTTTTGCTAGCTTGAGAACTACTACCTTATGCAGATTCTACTAAAGAAAGATGCTTTTCCCAAGCTCTTCCAAAACCAGGAATATCCATTCTCAACCATGCGTGCCTTACAATTTAACCAACTCCATTCTACTGTTCTTATTTAGTCTGCTCACATGAATCAACATTCCTAGGTTCTCCTAGGTTCCTATATACTTTATGGAAACTCTATTATTACTTCCAAAAGTAATTACTGCTGTCTCTTTTATAGCCTTACACCTTTTCCGTCACTCCTTAGGAAATGGTTCCTGCCAATTCCACTTTTAAGAGTTTAGTTTGGTATTTATCCTCTTATTTCCAAAAACTAAGGCTTCTTAATTTTCAAAACCCAAGATCTTTGTTTTTAAAAGTGTTATATTTAAGTTTCTACTAATTTCAAAAATACTAGGTTACTTAAAATCTTATCTTTCTAGAGTTGCATCTTCATAGCTTTTGAATTTACATTATTTCACAAACCTAAAGGGGAAAACTTTTAAATTCTAAGCCTAAAACTTATTCCTTACTTTCTTTTTTGAAAGAACTTTTCAGTTTGAATTTTCATGCTCTATTTATATTAAGTTTTTCATTTCAAAAACTTAATTACTTTTTCACCAAACCGTTTCCTTTTAAAATATCCTTATGAGTTTTCAAAACATCTTGTTATTACACCTAACGGTCTCATACCTTAATATGTAGGAACTGCTTTCTCTTATGAGAAATTATTAACGCTAAATCTTCTATGAAACTTTTAAAAGAGGATTTCATGTTTATGTGAAATTACAAAGAACTTATTATAAAAGCCCCGAATTTCCGTATTCTGTAAGCCGATAATAAACCACACATGTCCAACTCAAATTGCATGAATAAGCGGATCTTTAATGGGTGAAAAAGAAAATAAAGACAGAACACAATCTCACACGAATGGAATAATATATATAATATTGAACAATATCTTTGCAGTTGAATTTGTTTAAGATACATATGTCAGAGTCTAACCTAAATTCAGTTTGGATAGTTATAAACATCTGTCCTTACAAATGCTGACAAACAACTGCAATAGATAATAGACTACGTCCATACGTAGATGAATATCTCCAGCGCTCCTCTGGAAACTCCAACCATCTTCAATAAACCAGAAACTACTCGGATCTGACCAAAGTATTGAAAATACCTAGATCAGGCTTGATATACCAGTGTGAGAAACTCAAATGTAAACGACAGTGTCATATATCAGCCTTTGAATAAAATCCTTTGAAAGAAAAAGTATCTCATAAGACCACGCCTATACATAAACATGGATGGGTTTTTGCCTTCTGATAACTAAATCACATTTATATATCAAAACATTTGATATTATTTCTAATGACAGCCTTTGAAAACATTTGCGAATAAACTTATTAATCTTAGCCGAAATTGTTACATTATTAAATTCCAGCATACAACCTTGTAATACAAGGCTTTCTACATCTAAAATCACAGAGGCGCTTATTGGAGAATGAATTTCCATACAAATGACACTGTAAGAGACTACCTTCCTACAGTACACCTCTAGAGGGTTGCACCTAGGGTCCAAATACTGAACGCCTAAACCAAATCAAAACCGGTCTACCCCTCACGTTGGATAGTACGGAATATGCCATCACCTAGGTCATTACCGACCATTAATGGGTACCAGAGTCATACATTCACCACATAATGAGACATGTGTAGAGTAAATCTAGAAGGATGATGACCTCTCCTAATTAGGAGCGACCCACTTAGCCATGCTGCTTCTACCCTGTTTCTGCCATTTTCAGGTGACTTGGCTTGAGGTAAACGATTACCTTTTCACATAGCACATCTTCTTCAATTTGAATGCCACATTGGCATTCCTTTGATAACACTATTGAATTTCACGAACATACAACCTCTGAGCTTGTACATCTCAGAGAAGGGTGTTAAGCAAAGAGAAGTTGCCTTCTCCACCACCAAGCAAATGTACATTTGTAAAAGTCAATGTTATGATCTTAGAAAGGCAACATCGGACATTCGTCCATGCAAGTTGTCTAGGAACAGGAGAAATCGAAGGTACTCTCCTACTTCATGAGCAGCGAGAAGTCCTTGCATTAGTGATTTTTATAACAGAGAACTGCTGCCACCATATGATATGGTAATTTTTACCTCGAGGGACTAGTGGCAAACAGTCCTACATCATGAAGATCCCCATCTTCAAAATCATTTGTCTTCAAACACGTTTTACTTTGAACATAGATTGGTTCGAAGTGGTTTTCGGATAGGAAGCATTCAAATCCGATCCGGGTTCCTTCGAATCCAATCATCGATTAGAAAAAATGTTAAGTTCACATATGATTATCAACCATCAATTAATTACTTTATTTTTTTATTTAATCTAATATCTTTCTTAGATATGTTCTTTTCAATTTATTTCATTTTCTTTTTATGAGTATACGGAATCATTAAGCATCATTTATCAAATTATTTGGTTTAATTACCTTTCTTTTTGTCTTGGAATAATTTCAAATCAGTTCATCTTTTACTTAGGAAAACATTCCCAAATCATTCATTAAATTTTAGTCAAAGATTTCTTTTATTCAAGTTATAACTTTTAGCTTAGGGACAATATTTGCAAATCCGTAATTAAATATTAATCAAAGATTTCTTTCTTAACTTCAGATCATATTCCTATAAATCGATGATTTTCATAACAAAGCACTACTACCACCTTAGATATGGTAAATTTCTCCTCCAGGGGCTACTGGCAAGTAATCCTACATCATGAAGAACTTTGTCTTCAATATGTTTTATTTCAAAAATTAGTTTGAAGGGGTTTTCCGATAGGAATCACCCAAATTCGAGCCCAGTTTTCGGATAGGAATCACTCAAGTCTGATCTTCGTTTCTTTGTACTACTCGTCGATAAAAGGATGTAAAGTTCATATGGGGTTCTGAAATTAGTTTGAAGTGATTTTCGGATAGGAATCACCCAAATCCTATCCCAGTTTTTCAAATAGGAATCACCCAAATCCAATTCTAGTTTTTTCATACCAATAATCGAATAAAAGATGTAAAGTAGTTAATTAATATGCAAAGAATTTTTTTCTCTTTTTTCCTTGGAAAAACTTAAATATGATCTATTTAGAGCATCCGGACTTTCCTTTCGATCTGTTCCACCCCTCGTCTAAATAATAAAACGAAGGCCAGGTAAGCTCAGGACACTAGTTGCTCCATTTCTAACCTTAGTTGCATACCTTGTTTTATCGTTTAGCTCTCACAGGCGGCACAAATGTACTAGTCGTTCCGCATACTCAATTTGTTATTATATTCAATATTCTTCAATTACTGTTTATGTTTTATAAACAATTCCACTTAACCATTTGTTAAAACTCTTATAAAAACTTCCAAATAATTTTTAAATTGCTTAACTAATCTTTTAAAATCATTCACAAAATATTTGAAAAAGAATTGTTAAATTTAAAACCACATTTCAAAGATTTTTTAAAACTGCTGCGAAAAGTGTTGCGAAAAGTATTGTAAATAGTATTTTAAAAGCTATAATCTACAAACTGAATTTTATATCATATAGAAACCTATCTTTTCAACTTAAATCCCTTTTAAAATATTTTACGAGATCTATAGAATTTATTTCATAATTTAAAACATTTAGTATATAAATTTTAAACTTTGATCACTTTACTGAAAAAGCGCGATTTTTCTGTAAAATTGTTTTGGACATATATTAAAATATACAAGATGAAAACTTGATTTTCATTCTTTATTTTTTGAAATATATTTTAGTGTTTATAAAAAATTTCAACTCATTTTAAAACTATTTCAAAAAGTTTTAAGCATTCTATATACACCATTTCATTTTCAAATGGAAAGTGATTTCCTTAATGCGTATCGATGTGTAATTACGTGACTTGGTAAAACAATCTAACAATTATATCAAGCAATCAATATTTTGATGATCAATGCATATATAATCATCCATAGCAATAACAACACAACATCAAACATGTATATAAATATAAATATAGATGTTAAATAGAGTTTCCTACCATAAATCAAAGCGATAAACTTCCTACCAACATTTTAATCAACCAACACTTCACTAACTACTTCCCAGTTCGTTAAACACTAGCAAACGACAATATCTTCCTTATAAGAGCTTGGCCGAGCCTTGAGATGGAGGTTGGCCGAAAGTATAGAGAAGAAGCGGTAGAGCTTTGAACTTGAATTCCCAAGATTTAGATCCGAAAATTAGGTTATCTAGTATCTGATTTTAGGCCCTCTAAATCTCAAAATATATAAAAGTTGTTAATTAAACGTTGTTGAAAATTCTTTTCTCTTTAATCTGAAAAAAAGAACATATGAATTCAAGTAGTTTTGGGGGAGATATGATAGAATGAAGAATAGGTATTGTTAGATTGACAAAAATGAAGCCCGAAAATGCACTTCAAAGATTTGAGTTTCAGGTAAAGTGTACCTCGAAACTAGAAAAAGTGATCAACATAAACGTTGTAACTATTGGAATTGCGTACGATTTGAGAAGGGACAGCTTGGCACAGGTCCCTAATAAGTTTCAAAATACACAAAAACCCCAGTGAAAAAAAGTTAGTAAATTAGGCCCCTAGAATTAAGTTACCGAATAATGACATACACTTATGCAATTATTCAGTGAATAATTGCAAACATTTATGCAATTATATCAAAAAATTACAGACATTTCCACAATTATTCGCTGAAAAATTGCGGTAATTTTTGCAATTTTTTCAAAAAATTACGGAAAATTTCGCGATTATTCACCAAAAAAGTGCGAAAATTTCTTTCCGCGATTATTCACCAAAAAATTGCATAAATTTATGCAAATTTTGGATATAATTGCATCAATATCTGCAATTATTCGGTGAATAATTGCATAACTGTATACAATTACTTAATAACTTAATTCTCGGTACCTAATTTACATACATTTTTTACTGGGGTTTTTATGTATTTTGAAACTTATTAGGGACCTAAGCCTAATATTCACATTTGAGAAAAAGAATTTATTAATTCGGATCAGTTATGATCAAGTTATGATCAAAACAAAATAGGTTATTCTCTATCTTAAAATATGGGCTAGAGAATGCACTGGAAAGAAGTGGACTTTTGATATGGTTAAATTTAGAATGAGACAAAGTGGTCAACATAAAAGTTGTAGCCACTGGAAAAATACAAGATTTTAAAAAAAAATTGGATTTTGAATTTTTTGAAGAAGTTAGGGCCAAGGGAAGAAGAGGTAACACATGGAGAAAAGAGGATTTTGATTGGAAGAGAATGAACATTGATTTCTTCTGAATATTTTGTGAATAATTTTGACATTTTTTCTTTCTAATTTTTTCCTATGGCTTGGAATCCATTAAAGAGAAGAGGAAAAAGATAAAGAAGCTTGAGAAAAAAGAAGAAGAAGCATGAATGAAAAAGAATAGGGAGATGGGTATTTATAGAATAAGAAAGAAGTGGTAAATTTACCAAAATAACCTCTTACCAAATTACCAAACTAACCTTATATCAACCTAGAGAAAATTTCACATTTTCAACACTAAACATCATTCTTTCACTTCTTACTTTATCTCTTAGTCACTTAAAGAATAATTAAAGAATATCATTTTATGTTGGTTTTGATTTGATGTGATTTGATGTATACTTTGTAACGACCTAAAATTTTCGATACCGAAAATTTCGGATAGTTACGAAAAAGAAGAAAGAGATAGATAAAAAAAGAAGAAGATCAGAAAAAACATCTCACATTCGCAGCGGATAAAATATAATAATAAATAATAACAGTTTACATAAGAATACTATATATGTCGATCACATTTAAATACATCAGAGTTACACATTTATACCAACACCGGATATACAATTATCATGCCTCTGATTTACTATAATATAATTACAGCGGAAATATTCTATGTGTTCTTGCCATCTAGATCGCCTCTTGAGCAATAGAACGTGCCTACCTGAAAATCTGTAATACTCGGTCTGACCACAGAATTACACCAAAGTAACACCCAGGTCAGGCTGGAAACCGGCGTGAGTAAACCCATCTAACATGAAATACAAAGCATATAACTTATATAGAACCCGGGTAACTCATATCAATTCACAAAACCACAATTCATTATAGATATTACTTAATTCACATATCAGTTTCTAAGTGCCAAAATTTAGGTCAAACAGTCCGATTCACTTAAATCATTTCATTCCAACTATTAATTTCACATAACAATTTATATGAATTCGAAGTGGTTTCGGGAATTTCCCAATACCCAATCCCAGTTCGAGTCTCATGTCATCCTAACCTAAGTTATCCAAATGAAATACACAACATTTCATATCAAAGATATCAACTCATTCAAAGAATTCAATACCATTCAATCAACCATAAGCAAATTCGATCACTTCCAAATTAATTCAATCGATTCTAATTGAATTTCTGCCCTCAATTACTTAGATTCCTTCATTTATCATTAATTAATTTCAAATCAATTTATTAATCAACCCTTCATTATTCATCTTAATTAATCACCCTGTATTAATTATTTTTCAATTACACTCAGGTAATCATCTTTAATTAATTTCACAATATTAATTATTCTTAACCGAAATCAATAAATAATCTTAATTACTTCATAAATTAATTAACTATATTAATTACATTAATCCTCAATTACTTATTAATTAATTTCTCATAAGTCGCTTATTATTGATTAATTCATCTTAATTAATCAATCTTTAATTACATCGTTGATTATAAGTTAATGATTTCCAATCATACTTCAATTTATCCTAATCTTAATTTATCTCTTGATTTATTACACAAAATAATTATATTTTATAAATTTCACTAAGTAATTATTTATCAAACCTTCCAACGATTATTCTGAATTACTTACACTTAACTTAAACTTAAATGAATTATTTCAAACACTTTACACTAAATTAATTAACCCAAATCATTAATTAATTGGATTAATCAATTATCCATTTTAATCACCCTACTAATTTAATGAATCATCAAAACATCAAGACCTTATTAAATTAAAAACGTTGACATCATCTTATTTATGATTTAAGTTTAATAAAACTTAAAACCCCAATACTTCGAGTCAAACCACAATTAACTCGAGAATTAACCAAAACCAAGTTACATCATCATCAGTGCACATCCAATCAACTTAATCATCCAACCACTTATTTAAATTTAACAATTTAAATTTAAATAAAAATCCAACAGAGTGAGATTTACTCACATTAAATTCCGTCGTTCGAAAACCCTCCAAACTGGCTTGTTTCCATGATTTTAAACCTTGAATAAACATCATACAATTTATTAATATTTAAATTAACCAAACAATTAATTTCCCTTAAATAAATTTAATTAACCCAAAATTTATTTAACCCAATTTTTTTCTTTTAATAAATAAATTTTAAGTTCCAAAAATAAATTGAATATGTTAATCTCCCAAATACTATTTAAAATAAACTTAGTGAATAAAAATGTGTAAATGTATATTTATTTTATTTTTCTTTCTTTAAAATTACATATATTTAAAAACTTACATTATACCAATACAAAATTCTAATTTTATATAAACTTTTCAATTATTTAAAATTCCAATACATTTCTTTCAAAATCCTTTCTATATAAAATCTTTAATTCATTTTGAAACTTCATATGTATTAATAAAATAACCCATATAGATTTGGAATCCATTTTTATACAAACCTCATACATTTAAAATTCCTCTCCTTTTCTCAAAACCTTAACTGTAAATATATATATATATATATATATATCATACTTTGATTTACTGCAAATTCGTTTTCTTTTCTGTTACTGTTTTCAAATTAAATAGATTTAATAAATTTTCAAATTTACAAATAAATCAACAGATTCATTTGCTCAAACACTCCTTCGAGTTACTCAGATGAACCAAGAAATTATCCAACTTTTAAAACACTTAAAGGAAAATAAAAATAAAAATTACTCACAGAAAAATTTGGTCGCGAAACGTCACGGCTGCCGACCCTTTCCACATGATTGCCACCTCCTGATCGCACGCATGCTTCTCTATGCTCGCGGCCCTCCACGAGACTACAGCCACCGTACTCGAGCTTGGCTTCAAACCTTCTACAATCGATCACGACATCAACTGCAATCACGGCAGCACCAAATTCCGACAAGACACAAGCCGAACCCTCGTTCGAAACCTCCTTCTCCTCGCATTCGATCGCGACCCACGCACACTCCCTGAACACAGCTCGATCGACTACCCAATTCATGCGACGACGATGAGAACCAGATCAGATTCGAATACGGCTCGCTTCACCAATTTTCGAACGAGATCTCCAGGAGTAATGGACGCGATTTGAATGAGGCTTTGATTCGAAATTTTTTTTTTCTATTTGATTACTGCATTTATTTGATTTCGGGTTTCATATTTTTTTTCGTCTGCTTTCGGAATAGAGAGGGGAACGACATAATATAACGATTTGGGGAAAGCTACCTGCGTACAATTGTTTATATAATTAAATATTGAAAATATCTCGTGTTGCACCGTGGAATTTCGAACACCGAATCAGACATGCCGACATGTGTTTATATGGTTTTACCCGCGTCCCGGACATAATGGAATGTGTTTCGGAGGATAACTCGGTCATATGCGCGAGTTGCGGAAATAAATGATCAATGTTAAATTAAATCAATTATAATAGTTTCTAAGCATTTCGAGCTGCCAGGGTCAACGGCAACTCCGATTGCTACAAAAATTGAAATCCGATAATAACTAACATTACGGATCCAACGGAACTGGCTTCGTCGAAATCCGAGATTGTGCCTCGAAAAGCTATTTTTAAATTCAATTTAAACGATATATTATTAAAATTGAACAAACCACCTTTAAATTAAATTTTAACCATTCTATTATCGTCAATATCATCATTATAAATTTTATAAGCCTTCAAATTTTTTGAACAGGCGTAGAAATTTCAGATTCAACAATTTACCCAATTTCAATTATTAAATTCAATATTTAAACTATATAATTCAATGATTTAATTATCAAGTAAATGTTGATATCTAGAATTCAAGTTAAAATTAACTTTTAAATATTTTAAAATCAATTAACTATTCCAATTTAAATTGTTAAAATTTCAAGATCGTCACAATCCTCCCCCCTTAAAAGAATTTCGTGCCCGAAATTACTATTTAGAGCTAATGGACCAATACCCGTTTACCTTTCCCCCAAAACCAACAATTTTATCTACATCCTACCAACTGTCTTTTATAAAAGTCTTCTTATCCTTCTTACTAACTTCCCAAATTCTCCCGCAGTTTTCAACAATCCCATTTTACTCTATCGTTCAAATTTCAATTTAAAACCAAATTTGGAATTATAAAAATTTTCTCAAAATTTTGTCTAACTCTCTAAATTTCCAAAAATTTTTGCCAGCGCCTCCTTTGCGCGGCTGGCATGGTACTACTACAAAATGCCCTACGGGCTCCCAAATTCCAAAAGAAAACAAAAGCCAAGTGGCTAGATCAAAAACCCAATCCAATTTCACACAGAAATTTAAATACATACTTTTTTGTCGGGCAATCAAATTTATCTTCTAATATCAAATCCAATTTCTTTCTCTTTATAATACCTGCATAACCTACTTAGCATTAATATCCAATCATAGCCTTTTCAAATCTTTACATACTTTTTCTTATAGAAGTTTTCATATCCATTTTTATTCAAACTAATTTTCCACATTTCATACGAATTCAGTTTACTTTAAATTTTGAATATTGAATTTTATCTTTCAAGTATAACTGATTCATATTAGTTCATCTACTAATTTACTTTAATTTCCAATTTGAAATCGTTTTGTCGTTAACAAAAATTTTCCTAAAAATGTTCAAAAATTTTCTAGCTCCCAAAATTTCCAAAAATTTAGGCAGAGTCTCCTCTGTAAGGAGGAGCTTTCGCAATTTGGCAAGAGATATAAATATATGTACATCGACCCACACGGTTGGAAAAAGAAAAAATAGTTCATATTTCCTATTTTTATTGCGTAGGCGTACCTTATTAAGCATTTTAAGCACGCGACTTGTTTATTTTAGCAATTAGTGCATCCAATTCCAGCCAAATGGCCTTTAGGTACCTGTGCTTACTCAATTTAAACATATAATCACTATATATATGAAGTTTATAACATTTCTCTTACTAAATCAACTATAACACATTGATTCTAAAAGAAATGCATTCAAAATAACTTCCTCGAGCAATTTATATATTTTCAAAACTAATTCAATTGCTTTCAACCAATTTATATACCATTTCCTTCAATTTTAATGGTTTGCAACTCAATTTCCTATATTCAATTGATTTTTAATCCAAACAAGCACATATTCACTTCAAATGATTCAAAATCAAGTTTATTTAATCTCTATCAACTCATAGGATTTTAATTTCTTCTATTTACGCCAAACGACAACTATTTTTATGCAATTTCGACGATATTCGCTTAACAATATTTATTTTTAGTTTATAACTACTTTAAATTAATTTCGACTCATTCTGTATGTAATTCCATTTCAAATTTATTCACTAACCATACATATGCATTTCATTTCATCTCCGCATCGTTTCCATTTTTAAAACTTTTTCATTGAGCTTGTCAACATTCAATGCTTAAACTAATATTCATTTCCCCAAAATGATTTTAACCCAAACATTTTATTTGATAACCTTCCATTCTAATAATCCAATGCCAACTAAAACTGTTTTAATTTTTATTCAAGCAGACTTCATCCATTTATTATTTAATTCGATTAACCTATTAATTCATCCATTTTAAATTTTTACTTCACTTACTTAATTCATTTTCAAATTTATTTTATTAATACAAAGCCATACTCAATTTTATTTCTATTCACTTGGGTTTTGTTGCAATTCAAACCATGTCAATTACAAATAAATTTCATGCGACAACACTTCTCTTATATCTAATTTACTTGCAACTTTTGTTAAATATTATTCATGTCACACTTGAAATTTGATTATTATTCAAACCATCACTATTTCGATTCCACTCTATTTTATTTTTATTTTAGAATCTCTTCTAATTTAATTCATTATCAAATCCAAGTCGAATTCTATTTACAATTTGAATTCATTTCCAAATTCCATTATTAACTTGCAATCCATTTTATTTAACCAGGTTAAATTTCATTAACATATTCTATCAAATAATTTATTTAGCCAATCAACTTACTTCCAAGTTTTAAAACAATATTCGATTTTATCACAAAGAAATCACTTCATTAAATTCTCTCCGAACTCAAATTTTTTCATAATTCCAGTTTGGATTTCTTTCATTTTTCCAAAATTCCAACATTTTATTTCAAAATTTTAGAAAAGCTTTTAAAGTCACATAATACTATTAAAATAGCTTTTTATAAAAAAACTTCTTATAACTCGATGTTTCAACTAGTCCATCCTTATTCTCATAGAAATTCAGTCATACTTTGATTAGACATAGGACTGAAAATCTATAAGTACTTGGTAAACTCATTTTCAACATCCAGCGAAAATAATTGGAAAATAATTTTATTGAAAATATAGAAAACATTTTTTGAAAATAGAGGAAATTTCTTTGTGAGAATGCTTTGGAAATCATCACTCCATCCATAGTCGCAGTTACATTCCAAGGGCACGTTGCCATCAGAGCAAAAGTACATGTAATTGTAGGCTCTCCGCGGCCTCTCGATTACGCCATGGAACCCACAACAGATCGTGTAACATCCCGCCTTTTCGCACACTTTAAACCGACACATGTGCCAATTCAAAACATAACGGAAGGGCGGATTGTTATGGGGTAAATAAGAAAAACAGAGAAGAAATAAAAAAAAATAGAATCTGACAGCGGAAGGATAAAATATAATAATAAATATACAGTTCATAAATGGTCTACAAAACACTTGTTATTCTTTACACAATAAATATCAGAGTTACACATACTAATACAATCAATGCAGCGGAACAGTATGAGTGTGGTGCAATACTATAAATAATAATAATACGGATTCTTCTACTTCGTCCTCCAAAGCTAAAGTCTTCGATCCTGAAACGCTCGGACTGACCCGAGCGAATTTGAAAAGACAAAAACACTCGAGTCAGAACTAAAAGATCTTATGTGAGTTAAATTAACAAAATAAATATGGGTGCAATAACTCAAGAGATGCTCGGGATTTACATCTCCTAAGGGTCCGTTAAAATATTTACTATGTAGTATATTGCGCTATTATAACAGTGTCTATTTATAAAATAAACTTACTTTTTAATAGCGTTAAGGGTTACCCATATAGCCCTTAACACAAATAATGCCAATAGTCTATACAGTACCGTAATACCTCCTGATCGGGAAGCTACCAGAGGATACTCCATAGGTACGACACAAATAGAAACTCGTAGTAAAGGCTCGGTATGGTAGGTGACACGGCACAACTAGGCAATGCCAGGGTAGATATACCAATTGCTATCCAGGCTGGTGGAAACGCGTAGCCGCAGTTACCGCCCACCTCGGACTAACTCCCCAAAATCAAAATATAGAAGTGGCCACCGAATCAATCAAAAATCAAAGTATAATATCGAAGAGGAGGGTCCGATCAGAGGAATGACCTCATTGGCCTGAGAATCGCTCCTGTTTTAGCCACCTTATGCCAACTCACGGGAGTCGGGTCCACGTATTTACCTTACAGGAAACGTCGCCACCACCTACTTCATTCTGGAATCTCCACCCCGTACACGGTTAGTCAAAGTGGTTTTCGGTATCGACAGAGAGTATGTCCATATCCGATCCCGGTCTCTTTGCCAACCCATCGTTATTATAACACCGCAGTCATTTAAAAATAGCTCATACTTTAAAACCAGAATAAACATTTCCATTAAAATTATGAATACGATATCATTTTAAAACCCAAAACAATATGATATCCTTTATCCCAAATATAAACCTTTTCAAAAATCCAAATGCTTTAAAATTTATAACGTCTGAAAGCCAAATATCCTTTCAAAGCATAATATTTCGAAATTCATAATTTAAAACCATAACTTTTAAAACTTGAATGGTTTGGATATTCAACGGTATATGAATTAAAAGGTTTAACTTTAATGTTACTTTGTAAAGAAAATAGTTCTCATGGCTTTACAAATACATTTCTTTATTAAAGTCTAAACCAAAATTTGTATTATCTCTCTCAAGTTCCAAAACCACTTCAACTTATATATATATATACGTATATCCATTTGGAGTATTAATATTTCAAACTAAAGTTGGATTTTATTCTTTCAACAAATCGAATGTTCAATTAATTAGTCTTGAATATTCACATAAAATCCATAAATAAATAATAACTCCAATTTCTAGCAATAAAATATTTTTTTTTTCAATTCAAATTATACTAGAATATTCCTTTCAATTTATCTTGGGAAAAATCCAATTATAAATATCATATCTTAAAATTTCCAAACTTAACATTTAAACATATGATATAAATTATCAAACTCCATTTTCTTAATTTTTTTTCCATTTTTAATAAAGAGATTTATACACCTTTTAATTTCAAAATTTTCAACTTCATATGTATATATATGGAAGAATAATATTTATACAATATAAAATTTAAGATTATTATAAACCGTATTCCATCCAAACGATAGAAATCACATTAAAATAGTTATATATAGACCGCGGTGCCTGTATATAATTTTCTATCCTATGGTCAAGTGATACGGATATTTATGATTTCAATCCGCAATTTAAAAGATATAAAATTTTGCGGTTGTATATCATTTCAAACCATAATCCCGAATGAAAGGAAATATGCATGATAATTTGCAATTTAATGATATACAATAAAACATCCATCAACATCACCCATCATCCAATCACAATCATCAAGAAATATCAATCAATAACAATTTATATTTGATAATATATAGCAGGTAATAACTGGCAATTTTATTCAGATTAAATTTAACAACTATTAATCTAACAGTTTATATTCAGAAATAATCTATATAACTGTTAACTAGCAGATTATAGGCAAACAAATAAATTCTAACTATCAATTAATACGCAATAAATAAATTAAATTAACAGTTAAATTTAATAAATGCAATTCAACAAATATGAGTGAAATAAACATGCCAAATACTCATAAATAAATTTCTATTCATTTCTAAAATTAATTTAACAAACATAAAAGCTTCTAGTAGTTGTGAGTGGGTTTAAACACTCACCTTTGGAATTTAAATCGAATTTAAATTCAATTTAAACTCAAAATTTTGACGGTCTCAGAATTTGTCCAAACCAGCGTCATTGAGTCTGAAATTAAATAACGATCCTAACAAAAAAAATCTCACGTGAAACTGATATCGTATGACGAAGTTACGACGAAAAATCGATTGAAACAAAAAAATAAAATAAATAAACAAAAGTAACACAAATATTAACACTACCAAGACACGTCAGCACTACTCCATCTCCCAGAGACGCACGCGCTCTGTTCCATAAGCAGTAACGAACGCAACCGATCCCCTTCAAGCCGTTGACCCATCGTTTGACCAACCTGTGCTCGTTCATCTCACCACCGTTTGCGATGCCAAAGACCCCGGTGACCTTCCCTAAGCGTGCCGACCCCAAGCCACCAGTCACGACCCCCCCCAAAGGAACAGCAGCCGCCGTCCATTTTAAACCCTAGATCGAAATTTGCACGAGATCCAGCCGTTGATACTCGAAACAAAATACATAGATGTACTCCCCTCCGTTCCCTCGTCAAAACCCAGAAAAGGTTTTACGATCCGATGACTTTTGTTGCGACGATGATGTGAGGCCAAAAATGATTTGAATTGTTCTGGATGAACGATAGCTCCAATCGAAAAACGAATTACACCATGAGATTACGTGTTTCGAGAACATTAACATATATTTTTGTGGAATTTTTCTGGAGAGTTTGAATTTTCATTGAAATTTGAATTGAAGTAGATCTAGGTTTTGCAACCATTGAGGAAGAGAAAGATATGAAGAAATGAACGTACATCCAAATGATAATAGAAAGGAGGCTAGGGTTTATCATAGTATATTTATAGGTAGGGCTGGGTTAGAGAAGATAGACTAGATAGATGAACGTACGGAACAAACTAAGGCCCAAAAAGTCTGCTATGCCTCCGGAACCGAATTGGTTAAATCTATATATCCAAATAGGTAATTTAAAATATTCTGAACGCGATGGAAAAAGTTTCACGTCCAAATTTGATCGTATGAAAAAGTTATGCTGAAAACAAAATTACCAAATTGATTTCAAATTGATTTTAATTAAATTGTTTCAAGGCGTTTCGCGTCCGTACGATCAAACGACAAGTCCGATCGATACGAAACTTGAAACCCTATAATAATTCACCGATACGGATCCGATGAAACTGGTTTCATCGAAATCCGAGTCCGTGACCAAAATGGCTATTTTCAATATTTATTAAATAAATTAAATAAATTATAAAAATCCAATTTTTACATCTAAATTCAAAAATTGACCAAATTTTCTCCCTTTAAATTTTCTTAACTATTTACTCCAATTCTAAACAATTTAAGTGTCAATAGTTGTTCTATTCATCAATTCAAATGTGAATTCTTGACTTCAATATTAATTCCAATTTTAATAAATTCAACATGATAAGTTTGATTAAATTTATTAAATTCACTTTCTTTCTATTATTCAAGGTTATTGATGTCAATTTAATGAAACTAACATTGGCTCAATATCTATACATTAAAAATCTCAATTCTAAACTTAGATCTCAACTTATTAAATAGTTAAATAATAAATTCCATCTAAATCTACATCTTCCTACTATCTAAATATTTAGAAAAATTACTTACCACTTTTTATTGTAAATTTCTAAACTAGTAGATTTGTGTCATTTCTAGCCCTCTGGATATTTTATATTAACTAAAAGCAAATTTATACATAATTTCCATCGTCAATTATTTTAGTGAATAAATCTTCAAAGGTTACTGCAATTAATCCCCTAAATTGCAATAAATTCTAATAAATTTGACTCTATTTGATCACAATTCACAAATAAATCAATTATTCCCCAACTACAAAGTTACCGTTTCTTATATATATATCACTACAGTAATACTTCCAAATGTTCATCTTTTGTTTGCATAAATTACTGTATTCAATTGAATTGTAATATTGTTAACTTACACATAAATAAAACTTAACAACTAATAGAATAAATAACTTACAAAATTTGTTGTCATAAATATATTTTATAAGTCTACACTTAATTATTATCTTACAATACGTTTTTACGTTACTATAAAATTTATACACTCTTTCGTTACCATATTAATAATTACTAAAGTAACGTTCGTTCTTAATAACAACGTTATACTATTCAACATATAAAAGGACTCCATTCCCCAAATACATTCATTTATATTTATTCCCTTAAAGTTCTCCTTTATTGACTAGACACATTAATTTAGATTCATTTACATCTAATGCCCTTCTTAGCTATATACTCAATACATGTTAAATATACATAATTTTTACCCTTTTATTCAAATTCACTTATACCATCAATAATAAAATGTTGCCCAAAATTTAGATTCAATTATATACATTAGATAAATGGGTAAAAATTTTTAATTATCCCATATATGAAAATATTTTTATGCATACATTTCCACTTACTTACTGTTAACCCCGCTGAAACTTGGACCGACTCATTTACTCAACTAATACCGACTCATCCATGTAGAGGGAAGAACGACTCATCTATCTAGATCCGACTCATCTAGGACCGACACATCTGATCCCGACTCATCCACTTGAGGTCCTTACCGACTCATTGAATATACGACTCAAGGGATTAGTGGTTCGTAAGAAAAGGCCGACTCAGCAAAACCTCGGATCAACAACCTCAGCGACTCATCTAGTCCCCGACTCAACGAGTTAACGACCTAAAGTCCAAGGCGACTTAAAGGACTCAAGGAAAGATTGTACGACTCAGGGGATCTGACGGGTAAGGAAGGCCAGCAAGGTAAGACATTAACGACTCATGAAAGTTTACGACTTAAAAGGTGATACGACCTAAGGCTTCAGGGACAAGTTCAAAACCATGCTGAAATGAGATAACTCGTTGACTAGCTACGGCCGTGATGAGTCGTATACGACTTATGCTAGCATAAAAGGAGTTATGTTCGGTTGACTCGAGAACGACTTATCTCTTTGGACCGAGCTAGTAGTTCGGCCTTGAGTTAGCATGAGACGACTCACCATGACTCGCCCACGACTTAAAGTCGTTAAGTCGTAACCCATTGCCACAATGCCTATGCCAAGGAAGATTGACTCGGACACGACTCAAGACTTGTCATAAAATCCAGCAGAGGAATAAGCATTGGAGGAGTGAAGGGATGATTCTATGAGTCGGCCACAACCTAATTTGACTCGGCCACGAGTTAGGAATGAGCCGGGTACGACTCACGACTTAAGGCTGAAAACTCCTATAAATACAAGGCCACCTCCAACATTCAAAGGACTTTTGGCTCACACTCTTCAAGCGCCGATACTCTGCTGCATTCCGAACTAATTTAACACTTGAAGCTCTCAAGCCACTAAGAACGCTGCAAATAACTTCAAGAAGAGATCACATACATCCAACATGGATTCGAAAACTCTCATCTTCATCGAAGTTTAGGCTACTTGTTCTAAGTCTCTTGTAATTCAAAGTGTATTGTACTTGGGAAGAATTGTATCAGCTTGTAACGAGATTATTAATAAAAGTACTTAAAGTGGACGTAGGCTATACCCTTAAGCCGAACCACTATAAAATTGTTGTTGTTTACCGCTTTTCCGCTATTATCTGCTTGTAATCTGTTCCCGAGTTGTCGGGTGGTGCTTTCACAACTACAACTCATACACCGGGGTGTTAGCGTTCAAATTTTAGCGTTAACATTTTTGGTGCTTTCACTGAGAATTGAACTCAGGAAAAATTATCATCATTGCTTCACAGAGATTTGTAGAGAGAATTTCCTTGAAAAACAGAAGTCTGTCTGAGATTATGGCTCCTGGAAGGAAGAGTAGATCTGTCAGATCTGGGAACGTTCAAGAGGGAACATACGCTTCCTCTGTACCTAATCAACCCACTACGTCTGCTGGGGTTACGAAAGCGGAGTTGGATGCTGTAATATTAGGGCTGAACCAGCAGATAAACGCCCAGAATGCACAATTAGAGGCTCAGAGTGCCCAAAATTCTCTAATTCTGAATAAGTTGAATGATTTGCTCGGGGCAAACAATCAACCGGCTGGTAATGGAAGGAATTATGCTGGCAACATTCATGATGCTAATGAAAGGAATGCTCCAGAAAGGGCTGCCAGTCCCTTTGAGCAAACGCTTCCTGAGGTTGGTGGATCTGGAACTCGACATGATGAGGAGTATCTTTCTGGAATGGTCTGGCAAATCATGAAAGAAAGTATGCAAAGGGTTGAAAATGAGAAAGAATGGGGTTTCGCCCCAAGTAAAACTCCATTTACTGAGAAAATCTTAAAGGCGGAATTTCCAAGGAAGTTTGTCCCTCCAACTATCCCAGCTTACAAAGGGACAAGTGATCCGAATGAATTCTTGTATAAATATGATTGGCACATGACAGGTGCCAGAGCCTCTGACGAGATAAAGTGCCGATATTTCCCTGTATACCTTGAAGGTGTGGCTCTACTGTGGTTCACCAAGTTGCCAGTCCGATCTATTGATCAGTTTTCAGACTTGACCCGAAAGTTCAAGGAACAGTTCAGACTATATGCTTCAAAGGCCAAGGACATCATGTCATTGTCAAGTATAGAACAGAATCCTGGTGAATCTATCAGATCTTTCTTGAACCGCTTTAATATAGCGCTGGCAGAGGTGGACAATGCTGAACCGCGAATGGTATTGACTTATCTGATGAGGGCTATTGATAAGTCGAGCGAATTTGGGAAATGGCTAAACATGAAAGAGCCAACCTCCCTTGAAAAGTTCTACAAAAAGGCAGATGAATTCATACGCCTGGAAAGCCGTCCTGTACCGGTAAAGGCAGTGTCGGAAAAAGCTGAAGATAACACTGTAGCTCCACGCAAGAATGAATCTGTAGGACAAAAAAGGGAAAATAACAATGCGAAGAAACAGAGTAATCTGAAGAAGCCCCGATCCTTCATGCCATCAGAGTATACTCCTTTATCAGATACGCCGGAGCGTATCTACCTTGCCATTAAAGATTCGGTTGACCTCCCTAAACCTATCCCTTTGAGGACCGGGAAAAAGGCTATACAAAGTGGGAAGTTCTGCCGCTTCCATAATCAACCCGGTCATGAGACCGATGAATGCCGCCAGTTGAAAAATCTGATTGAAGAATTGCTAAGAGAAAACAAGCTGCAGCAATTTGTGAAAAAGAATAGCAACAATCCTGCATCGTCAAGTCAGGGGCAACAGACTCCTGTTCATCAGCCTAGGATAGGTGAGAAAGCTACGGGGCATGAATCTGGATGGCCCATTATCAATGTCATTACAGGAGGACCTCACCTAGCTGGCAAGAGCTGGGGTGAGATGGAGAGATATACCAGGGCTTTGAAATATGTTCCAGCTGAAGAAGACGTCTTTGTTTTAGAAGACACTACGCCCCTGAAACAACAGAAAACTTTCAGTGATGATATTATTTTCAGAGCCAGAGATTCCACAGGTATCGAAGCCCCTACCCTAGATCCCTTGGTCATCTCAGCTGGTATCGGACCGGCCATTGTCAGAAGAGTTCTCATTGACTGCGGAGCATCATGTAATATCCTCTTCAAGAAGACATTCGACCAATTGAAAATCCCAATGGTCGATGTACAAGCCTCATCGCAGAAGATCGCTGGCTTCACTGGGGAGCCAAAGCAACCAATAGGAACCATCGATCTGCTTGTAGAACTTGGGGAAGGAGAAAGGAAAGTAGTCCGCAAGCAAACATTTGTGATTGTCGATGAATTTTCTGCTTATAATGCTTTCCTTGGCCGTCCAACGCTTGCAGCGTTCAAAGCTATCCTAGCCCCGTGGTGCCTCACTATTAAATTCCCTACAGACAATGGAGTAGGAGTTATAAAAGGGATCAAAATGCTGCGCGAGAGTGCTATTTGACAGAGTTGCGAGAGTCAAGAAAAAGGGAAACGGGAAAGGATGCGGCCGCCCCGGTCCGCATCAAAGAGCCAGCTGTGACGACCTAGATTTTTTCAACAATTTAAAATAGAATTGTTAATTGATTTTAAAATATTTAAAAGTTAATTTTAACTTGAATTTAAGATATCAATATTTACTTGATAATTAAAACATTGAATTATAGGGTTTAAGAAATGAAATTAATAATTGAAATTGGGTAAATTGTTGAATCTGGGATTTCGAAGCCTGTTTAAAATAATTTGAAAGCTTATAAAATTTATAATAATGATACTGAAGATATTAGAATGGTTGAAATTTTAATTTAAAGGTAATTTGTTCAATTTTAATAAATATATCGTTTAAATTGAATTTAAAAATAGCATTCCGAGGCACAGTCTCGAAATTCAACGAAACCAGCTTCGTTGGATCCGTAACAGTTAATTATTATCGGATTTCAATTTTCGTAATAATCAGAATTGTCGTTTGACCCTGGCAGCTCGAAATGCTTAGATTTATTTTAATTGATTCAATTTAATATCGATCGTTTAATTCCGTAACTCGCATATACGATCGAATTAGCTTCCGAAACACGTTTCATTGTGTTCGGAACGCGGGTAAAACCTTATAAATGACTGGCGGCTAGTTTGATTCGGAGTCCGTTCGAACAGCTTGTAAAATATAAGAATATTAATAAAATTAAAATAATAAACAACCTTCTTCAAGACGCATTATTTTCCTTCCCAAACAAGCCACTCTCTTTCCTTAAAGCCGTATCCTTCCCTTTATCTATATTTGTTCTCTTCCCCTCAAATTCTTTATTTTCGACATCAGATTTAATTAAAAAATAATGGTCGCACTTGTTTCCCAAATCAAATCGTCATTTTTGTTTCGTCCACCCTCGCGTCTTTTATCAGAAGCCGTAGTCGAATGGGTAGGGCTCGACATCGCAAATTTTTTTAGGGTTCGCGTGTGGTGAGACGAAGCGGCGACTGCGTGTGGGAATGGTCGCGACAGATCTTAGGTCGGCGACGCAAGCTAGTGGGGATCGTGACGATTCGTGCGCAGCTCTGGCAAAGGATGGAAGCGGCGGCTCGTTCTTCGTACTGCCTGGAGCTTCTCGCGACTGAGTTGTAAGGAAGAGGTCGTGGTCGAGTTCGAAAAGGAGGGTGAGGAGCCTGAGCATTCGAACGATGGGGGTTGGGTGATGCTCGGCAGTGATGGGAGGAGACAGATTGGTATCTCGAAATCGTTTGTGAGTAATCCTTTCTTTTATAAAATTTTAGATTTTATCCTGTTCATTTGATAAGCTAAATATGTTTCTGAATGAATTTACTTGGATTTAAATCAATCTGCTTTGTTTGATTGATATTCATGCTCTGTTAAATCAATATGCAATTACTAATGATCTATGCCGTGTTGAAGTTCGAATTTGTGATCAATAATAGCTGGTGGGTTGTTACTCGAGTTTCCTGTGTTTGTTTGGGAAGGGCCTTATCATATGAATTCGTGAGAGGCTCTGGATAATTTTGGGCTCGGTAATGTTAAGGTCCACAAAATTTAAGTAAAAGATAATCAAGTTTTAACTGACTCTTAACTATTCTTTAAAATAACAAGGGTATTTAAATTGATTAGTTAATTTAAGAGATTATGTAATTTATCAAGGTAGTTCATAAATTTATTTAAAACATTATCAATAATGTGATTGAGTGGAAATGGAGGAAATAAAAAGTTTTATCGATAATCTAACTTAAGTTAAGATTATCAGTTAATGACAAATTAATTCCAAGATTTATTTGATTGATTAAGGAGGTACTTGAGATTAATTAGTAGAATAGTATAAGTTAATCGTTCAATGAGATTCATAGATTAATAAATTGATGATGCTAATAAAGGGTAATTACTTAGCATAAGTAAATGGGAAGAATGGTTAATGTTTATAATTAATTGAAACTAGTGAAAATGAGATGATAAATTCTTATGACCTTAATTAAGTAAGTTACCTCATGTAAGTAATTAAGAGATAGTTAATTACGAATGGGTTTAACTAAGGTTTATTAATGAATATGATTAACTAAAGATAAGTCAATTTTAGATAATTAATATATGGAAGTAATTTAAAAATTTATTTAGTGTGAATGGTTAAGGCTAATTTATCTATGTGATAGATTAAGGTTTAAATTAATTAATGATCAAGGTTAATATATTGAGAATAAATTAACCAGGGGAATAATTACTTGGTGGGGGTAAATTAAGGTAAATTCCTTACGTACAGAAATTGAGAATTAATTACTTAGCGTAATTAATTAAAGGATTGATTAATTAATCAAATAAATTTATTAAGGGTTAATAAATTAATAGGTATGATTAATTAAAGGATAATTAATCAATGTGAGTGATTGAGGAATAATTAATTTGAGTGATTAATTAAGGATCAATGAGATCAATGTGATGGCTGAGGGCTAATTAATTTGTGAAATTAAATAAAGAATTAATTACTTATTGTAATTAAAGGATAATTAGTCAAGCGTGATTTATTAAAGATGGACATTAAAAGATGATTAATTAATTGGTTTAAGATTGGTTAATTAAGGATAATTTAAAATAATGTTGGAAGTGTTAAGTCTTGCATATGGATGGTTGAATGTTGATTTAATACCATGGTTGATTGTTAACTATGATATGGAATGTTTTATGATATGATATGTTTGGATGGACAATGATAATGTGGTTATTCATCAATGATGAACTGCTGAGTAAAGGTGACATCTTTTATTTATAATCGGATTGAATTTCACTTGAATAATATGTGTTAAGATAAATGGAAGTCGAAGAGACCGGAGTCGGGTATTAGATAATACCCGAAACCACTTCGATTCTTCATAAATTGCTTGGTAAAATCAATAAGCTGGAAGGACATGATTTAAGTAAATTGATGAGTGCAATAAATAATGTCGGTAACAATTTGTGAAATTGTAATTGTAATCAACTACCCAGGTAATGTATAAATTGTATGCTTTTGAAATTTATGTTAATTGGTTTACTCACGCTGGTTTCTAGCCTGACCCGGGTGTTACTTTGGTGTAATGCTCGGGTCAGACCGAGTATTACAGATTTTCAGGTTAGGACGTTCAGGAGCTCAGGAGGAGAGCTGGTGGCAGTATCGTATAGAGTATATCCGCTGTATTTATATTATTGTTTATCTGAGTCATGATAATTGTAAATATTCAGTGACTGTATATTATGTGAAACTCTGATGTATATTAAATGTAATCGACAGTTATAATATTCTTTTGCAAACTGTTATTATTTATTATTATATTTTATCCGCTGCGAATGTGAGATGTTTGGTGTTTCTGTTCTTCTTCTTCTATCTCTTTCTTCTTTTTCATAACTATCTGAAATTTTTGGGTTCGAAAATTTCGGGTCGTTTCATTTGGTATCAGAGCTGAAAGGTTAAGCGAGAACCTTGGCTCTGGTGGGGATTACTCAGTTAATAGAGTCCGTAGTACTCTAGAATGAGTTGAGTGTGTGTATATATATATATATAAGCGCGTATTTGTTATTTTCTTAAATAAAGATTTTTAATGATTTTATATAAAAATATATTTTTTGATATATATAGCAATATTTCCTTCTAAGGAATATTTAGATGATTGGCTGTTAAATTATTGAAATTAAGTTAAGAAGTAAAATAAAATACGACCAAATTGAAACTTATAACCGAGTTGAAGAGTAAACTTATATAGCAAAATGGAATTTGAAATATAGATTGTAAATGTAACTTATAAATTGAAATAAACTTCATAAATAAATGAGATTATAATTTAAATAGAATTCCAGAGAATATTTGAAATAGAGTAAGATGAAAATTCCAGAGTAATGTTTAAATATGAATTTGATGGATTGGGAGTTTGGAATTTTGGGAAAAATTAAAATTCCTTTGGGTTTGAAAGTGGTTTCTAAGGGTGTTGAAGAAAGAAAAGTATTATTTCAAAAATATTTTTGTGTGTGAAATTTGGCAGATTTGAAATCAAAAATATTTGGAAGTGTTTTTAGAGAGATAAAAGCATTGAACTCTTTTGGTCACTGGAAAATAAAGTCGGTGATGACTGCAGCATCATCGATGTTCATTTTCGAGTTTCTAGAAGAGAAATTGCTACCAAATTGTTTAAATTGGGGTTGTTTGTGAAATGGGTTTGGTTTTGAAATTCAAAGGGATAATTGAATTCGCCAAAGAATTTTGGATATAGTTGAATTCTAAGGTGATATTGAAATTTGGAAATTTGTTTAAACTCTGGAATCTTGATTAAATGTTTATGGAATAATAAAAATATATTGGCTAAATAAAATGTATAATTCTAAGTTAAAAGTAAATGTGAATGTAATTGATTATAAATAGAAGGTGTAAAATTGAAATTATACTTAAGATTGTAAGTTTAAAGATCAAATGGAATTTGATCTGAAATTGGAAGGAAATTGAGAATCAATTCAATTTGAATTGGGAATGAATCAAGTCCAATGGAAATTGGAGTTAATTAAATTGGGATTTGGTTAATTTAAATGGGAGTGAAAATTTAAATTGAATTGTTGGGGAAATGAACAGTTTTGACTCTAGGCTATTTTCAATATAAATTGTCTTAATATAAACGTATTGTTTCTAAGCTATTAAATATATACAACCTTTCTTTCTTAAAGCCAAATTATTTTATACTTGTTTTACAATTATTTTGGAACTATTCAACCATTTTTCAACTGTTTTCTAAATTTATTACTATATTTCAACTATGTTACAAATTAGTTACTAATTTACAACTATTTTGCAATTATTAAGATTTCTATAACTATTTAATTATTTTCCAACTATTTTATAATTAGTTAACTATCTTACAATTATTTTGCAAACTAATAATTATTTTTCAACTACTTACCTACTTTTAAAATTTTCAAGCTATTTTTCTAAACTGATCGGAGTTCAAACTGTTATTGATTAAGCACCCAACTGAGATAGGGATTGAAGTAATAATCCAAATGGGGATTAATGTAAAGGTGAATAAGGAATATGAAATGGTTCTTTTGAACTGAAAGAATATTTTGAGAAATATGAAATGAATAAAGATGGAAATTGGATATTTCTATGGTTTTTGGGAAGTGTTTGGAGTATAAAAGGTGTTTTATACAAGAAGGTAAGGATCCAAAGTTTTTAAAATATATATATATATATATATATCTGAATATATATAAAGGATCTTATGAGGATTTTGAGAAAGGTTTTTGATTTTTGGAAAAAAAATCAATATTGAGTTTTGGGAAGCCTATTTTGAGAATTATCGATTTTGGGAATAATCGATTTTGTGTAAAGGAGCTTTGATAAAATTCATACTAGGTGTATGATTTGAAAGATACTATATGTGTTTAGTATAAAATGTTTTTATGATGGCTCTGGGGAAAAAGGCGCTTCCTTGAAATGGACTTCTCAGGAGTGCCACCGAGTGGTGCTGCCTTGAGCCCCAAGGGGGTTCTAAAGTTGATCCTGTGAGGAGTCCGGACAAAACTAGTTCCTGAGGATTATGAGTTGAGTTTAGCATAGCGTAAGTCGTGTGTGCCGCGGAGAGCCAACAATTACATGGACTTTTGTTGTGATTGCAACATAACCCAGGATGTAACTGCGACCTATGGTAACGTTGCGAAAGTCGTGTGTGCCGCTGAGAGCCAACAGTCTGCGTTTGAGTTTATCTCGGTAGACTGCGACCTATGTAGGAGTGGAGAAGTTTCATTTTGATAGCGAGATCAGAGGCCGCGGAGAGCCAACAGTTACATGGACTTTTGTTGTGACTGCAACGTAACCCTGGATGTAACTGTGATCTGTTGTGTGGGTTCCATGGCGTAATCGAGAGGCCGCGGAGAGCCTGCAGTTACATGGACTTTTGTTGTGACTGCAACGTAACCCTGGTATGTAACTGTGACCATGGAATGGGGGTGATGATTTCCAGAGCATCCTCACTAAAAAAAAAATATTTCCTCTATTTTCAAAAGTGTTTTCTATATTTTCAATAAAATTATTTTCCAAGTATTTTCACTGGATGTTGGAAACGGGTTTGCCAAGTACTTATAGATTTTCAGTCCTACGCCTGATCAACGTATGACTGAATTTCTGTGAGAACAAGGATGGACTGGTTGAGACATCGAGTTATAAGAAATATTTTTATAAAAAGCTATTTTAATTGTATTGATTGAATAAGGCATTCCTAAATTTAAAGTAAAAAGGGAATTTTAAATTAGAATTATAAAATATAAAATTGGACTCGGGAAATTTCAATGAAGCGATTCTTTGAAATAAAATCGCATATTGATTTGAAAGTTGGAAGTAAGTTAATTAACAAAATAATTACTTGATTGAGTATGTTAATAAAATTTAACTCGGATAAAAAATAAATGGATTGTAAGTTAATAATGAAGTTGGAAATGAATTCGAATTGTGAATAGAATTCGACTTGGGTTTGATAATGAATTAAATAAGAGGAGATGTAAATAAAAATAAATAGAGTTGGATTGAAAAATGTGATGGTTTGACTTACAAATAAAATTCAAGTGATTTGAATAATATTTAACGTAATTTGCAAGTAAATTTGATATAATGGAAGTGTTGTCGAATGAAATGAAAGTGGATTATAATATAAATGGTTTGGGTTGCAAACGAAACCCAAGTGAATAGAAATAAATTGAGAATGACCTTGTATTAATAAAATAAATTCAAAAATAATTAAGTAAGTAAAATAAAATTTAAAATGGGTTAATGGAATTAAATAATAAATGGATGAAGTCTGCTTGAGTAGAAATTAAATTAAAGTTTTAATTGGACTTGGGTTGTCGGAATTAACTTAAGTTTAAAATTTATAAAAGTTTGGGTTAGATTTATTTTTGGGAAATGAGTATTAGTGTAAGCATTGAATGTTGTCAAGCCCTTGAAATAGTTTTTATTTTTAAAATGAAAACAATGCGGAGATGAAAAGAAATGCGTATGTTTGGTTTGTGAATAAATTAAAAATGAATGGAATTAGATATAAAATGAGTTGAAAATTAATTTTAAGAAGTTGTAAACTAAAATAAATTCTCTATTAGGCAAATATTGTCGAATTTGCATAAAATGAATTGTCGTTTGACGTGAATAAAAGAAATTAAAATTCTTTGAGTTGAGAAAGGTTAGATAACTTGAATTTGTAATCAATTGAAGGGAATATGATCTTGTTTGGATTTAAAATAGATTGAATGTATGAGGTTGGGTTGAATGCAAGTAATTGTGTGTAAACCATTAAAATTGAATGAAAGGGCATATAAATTTGGTTGGAAATAATTAGATGTGCTTTAAAACATATAAATTGCTTATTGGAAGTGTTTGGTGCTTGTTATTTATGTAATGCTTATGTTTAGCTATTAAAAGTAAGTGAAATGTTAATAGATTTTCTATGTATGGCACTTACGTCTTTAAATTGAGTTAGTACAGGTACAGGGAAGCCGTTTGGCTAGTTTTGGGGTATGCTAATTGCAAAATAAATAAGCTGCTTGCTTAAAATGCTAAATAAGGTACGCCTACGCAATAAAAATAGGAAATATGAACTGTTTTTGCTTTTTCCGACCGTGTGGGTCGATGTATGTATATTTATATCTCTTGTCAAATTGCAAAAGCTCCTCCGTACAAAGGAGACTCTGCCAAAATTTTTTGAAAATTTTGGGAGTTAGAAAATTTTTGGAAAATTTTGGTTAACGATAAACCAATTTTAAATTGGAAGTTAAAGTAAACTAGTAAATGAAACTAATATGAATCAGTTTAAAAGAATGATATAACTCAATATTAGAAATCGAAAATAATTTGAATTCAAATGAAACGGCGGAAACTAATTTGAATAGAAGGGGGTATGAAACTTATGTAAAGAGATGTATAGAATGATTTATAAGGTTACGATTGGATATTGTTGCTAAGTGAGATATGCAGGTATTAAAGAGGAAAGAGGAAATTGGATTTGGTTCTAAAAGATACATTTGAATTGCCCGACTGAAAGGTACGTATTGTGACTCTGTATGATATTGGATTGGGTTTTTGATGTAGCCACTTGGCTTTTGTTTTCTTTTTGGAATTTGGGAGCCCGTAGAGGCCTTTTGTAGTAGTACCGAGCTAGCCGCGCAAAGGAGACGCTGGCAAAATTTTTCGAGAATTTAGGGAGTTAGAAAAATTTTGAGATAATTTTGATAGTTCAAAATTAGGTTTTAAATTGACATTTAAATGATCGAGAAAAGGGGTATCGTTTGATATTGTGAAAGAGTTTGGGAGATAGTAAGAATAATAAAGGGGGTTTTTATGAAAGGTAATTGTTAAGTTGTAGAACTGTTTGGTTTTGGGAAAAAGTTGACCAGTATGGGACATTCTTCCTAACTAGTAATTTCGGGGACGAAATTCTTTTAAGGGGGGAGGAATGTGACGACCTAGATTTTTTCAACAATTTAAAATAGAATTGTTAATTGATTTTAAAATATTTAAAAGTTAATTTTAACTTGAATTTAAGATATCAATATTTACTTGATAATTAAAACATTGAATTATAGGGTTTAAGAAATGAAATTAATAATTGAAATTGGGTAAATTGTTGAATCTGGGATTTCGAAGCCTGTTTAAAATAATTTGAAGGCTTATAAAATTTATAATAATGATACTGAAGATATTAGAATGGTTGAAATTTTAATTTAAAGGTAATTTGTTCAATTTTAATAAATATATCGTTTAAATTGAATTTAAAAATAGCATTCCGAGGCACAGTCTTGAAATTCAACGAAACCAGCTTCGTTGGATCCGTAACAGTTAATTATTATCGGATTTCAATTTTCGTAATAATCAGAATTGTCGTTTGACCCTGGCAGCTCGAAATGCTTAGATTTATTTTAATTGATTCAATTTAATATCGATCGTTTAATTCCGTAACTCGCATATACGATCGAATTAGCTTCCGAAACACGTTTCATTGTGTTCGGAACGCGGGTAAAACCTTATAAATGACTGGCGACTTGTTTGATTCGGAGTCCGTTCGAACAGCTTGTAAAATATAAGAATATTAATAAAATTAAAATAATAAACAACCTTCTTCAAGACGCATTCTTTTCCTTCCCAAACAAGCCACTCTCTTTCCGTAAAGCCGTATCCTTCCCTTCATCTATATTGGTTCTCTTCCCCTCAAATTCTTTATTTTCGACATCAGATTTAATTAAAAAAAAATGGTCGCACTTGTTTCCCAAATCAAATCGTCATTTTTGTTTCGTCCACCCTCGCGTCTTTTATCAGAAGCCGTAGTCGAATGGGTAGGGCTCGACATCGCAAATTTTTTTAGGGTTCGCGTGTGGTGAGACGAAGCGGCGACTGCGTGTGGGAATGGTCGCGACAGATCTTAGGTCGGCGACGCAAGCTAGTGGGGATCGTGACGATTCGTGCGCAGCTCTAGCAAAGGATGGAAGCGGCGGCTCGTTCTTCGTACTGCCTGGAGCTTCTCGCGACTGAGTTGTAAGGGAGAGGTCGTGGTCGAGTTCGAAAAGGAGGGTGAGGAGCCTGAGCGTTCGAACGATGGGGGTTGGGTGATGCTCGGCAGTGATGGGAGGAGACAGATTGGTATCTCGAAATCGTTTGTGAGTAATCCTTTCTTTTATAAAATTTTAGATTTTATCATGTTCATTTGATAAGCTAAATATGTTTCTGAATGAATTTACTTGGATTTAAATCAATCTGCTTCGTTTGATTGATATTCATGCTCTGTTAAATCAATATGCAATTACCAATGATCCATGCCGTGTTGAAGTTCGAATTTGTGATCAATAATAGCTGGTGGGTTGTTACTCGAGTTTCCTGTGTTTGTTTGGGAAGGGCCTTAGCATATGAATTCGTGAGAGGCTCTGGATAATTTTGGGCTCGGTAATGTTAAGGTCCACAAAATTTAAGTAAAAGATAATCAACTTTTAACTGACTCTTAACTATTCTTTAAAATAACAAGGGTATTTAAATTGATTAGTTAATTTAAAAGATTATGTAATTTATCAAGGTAGTTCATAAATTTATTTAAAACATTATCAATAATGTGATTGAGTGGAAATGGAGGAAATAAAAAGTTTTATCGATAATCTAACTTAAGTTAAGATTATCAGTTAATGACAAATTAATTCCAAGATTTATTTGATTGATTAAGGAGGTAGTTGAGATTAATTAGTAGAATAGTATAAGTTAATCGTTCAATGAGATTCATAGATTAATAAATTGATGATGCTAATAAAGGGTAATTACTTAGCATAAGTAAATGGGAAGAATGGTTAATGTTTATAATTAATTGAAACTAGTGAAAATGAGATGATAAATTCTTATGACCTTAATTAAGTAAGTTACCTCATGTAAGTAATTAAGAGATAGTTAATTACGAATGGGTTTAACTAAGGTTTATTAATGAATATGATTAACTAAAGATAAGTCAATTTTAGATAATTAATTTATGGGAGTAATTTAAAAATTTATTTAGTGTGAATGGTTAAGGCTAATTTATCTATGTGATAGATTAAGGTTTAAATTAATTAATGATCAAGGTTAATATATTGAGAATAAATTAACCAGGGGAATAATTACTTGGTGGGGGTAAATTAAGGTAAATTCCTTACGTACAGAAATTGAGAATTAATTACTTAGCGTAATTAATTAAAGGATTGATTAATTAATCAAATAAATTTATTAAGGGTTAATAAATTAATAGGTATGATTAATTAAAGGATAATTAATCAATGTGAGTGATTGAGGAATAATTAATTTGAGTGATTAATTAAGGATCAATGAGATCAATGTGATGGTTGAGGGCTAATTATTTTGTGAAATTAAATAAAGAATTAATTACTTATTGTAATTAAAGGATAATTAGTCAAGCGTGATTTATTAAAGATGGACATTAAAAGATGATTAATTAATTGGTTTAAGATTGGTTAATTAAGGATAATTTAAAATAATGTTGGAAGTGTTAAGTCTTGCATATGGATGGTTGAATGTTGATTTAATACCATGGTTGATTGTTAACTATGATATGGAATGTTTTATGATATGATATGTTTGGATGGACAATGATAATGTGGTTATTCATCAATGATGAACTGCTGAGTAAAGGTGACATCTTTTATTTAAAATCGGATTGAATTTCACTTGAATAATATGTGTTAAGATAAATGGAAGTCGAAGAGACCGGAGTCGGGTATTAGATAATACCCGAAACCACTTCGATTCTTCATAAATTGCTTGGTAAAATCAATAAGCTGGAAGGACATGATTTAAGTAAATTGACGAGTGCAATAAATAATGTCGGTAACAATTTGTGAAATTGTAATTGTAATCAACTACCCAGGTAATGTATAAATTGTATGCTTTTGAAATTTATGTTAATTGGTTTACTCACGCTGGTTTCCAGCCTGACCCGGGTGTTACTTTGGTGTAATGCTCTGGTCAGACCGAGTATTACAGATTTTCAGGTTAGGACGTTCAGGAGCTCAGGAGGCGAGCTGGTGGCAGTATCGTATAGAGTATATCCGCTGTATTTATATTATTGTTTATTTGAGTCATGATAATTGTAAATATTCAGTGACTGTATATTATGTGAAACTCTGATGTATATTAAATGTAATCGACAGTTATAATATTCTTTTGTAAACTGTTATTATTTATTATTATATTTTATCCGCTGCGAATGTGAGATGTTTGGTGTTTCTGTTCTTCTTCTTCTATCTCTTTCTTCTTTTTCATAACTATCTGAAATTTTTGGGTTCGAAAATTTCGGGTCGTTACACCAGCCTTGTAGCAATTACAGGGCGGACCCTGCACTGGCGAGCATAGCGGGGCACGGAAAGAGATGGATCCCAGAAAAGCCAGTGCAGGGGAGAATAGAGTAGTGCCGGTTGAAACGACAGTACCGATACCTGTTGACCCGAAGGACCCAAATAAGGTGTTGAATGTGGGTTCACAGCTTAATGTGTCAATTCAGAATATCTTGATATCTTTCCTGAAAGCAAATCTGGATGTCTTCGCTTGGACTCATGCTGATATGTGTGGAATATCTCCAGAAGTTGCAGTACACGCTCTGAATATTGACCCAAAGTTTACACCAGTAAAACAGAAAAGAAGAACCCAAGGTCCAGAAAGGTCAGCAGCATTAAAAGAGGAAATTGATCGACTCATGGAAAATAACTTCATCAAAGAATCTACATATCCGAATTGGGTTTCAAATCCTGTGCTGGTTAAGAAAGCTAATGGAAAATGGAGAGTGTGCATCGATTTTTCAGATCTGAACAAGGCCTGCCCCAAAGATTGCTTTCCTTTACCCAGGATCGATCAACTGGTAGATGGAACAGCGGGGCATGAATTGTTATCTTTCATGGATGCCTACTCCGGATATAACCAGATCATGATGCATGAACCGGATCAGGAGGACACGAGCTTTATCACCGATGTTGGTCTTTATTGCTACAGAGTTATGCCCTTCGGATTGAAGAATGCAGGGGCAACCTACCAAAGACTTGTTAATGCTATGTTCAAACCGCAATTGGGCAAAACTATGGAAGTCTACGTCGACGACATGTTAGTAAAGTCTAAGAAAGCAGCGGATCACATTGAACACTTGGCAGAAATGTTCGCAGTCCTCCGGAAATACAGAATGTAGCTTAACCCTCTGAAATGCACGTTTGGGGTCGAGTCCGGAAAGTTCTTAGGGTTTATCGTCAGCGCTAGGGGCATTGAGGCTAGTCCAGCTCAAATTACTGCCTTGAAAGAAGTCAAAGCTCCTAGAACAAAGAAGGAATTGCAAAGTCTCAATGGAAAAGTTGCCGCCCTGAGTCGGTTCATTTCCAAAGCCAAAGATAAATGCATCCCATTCTTTGACGCCCTAAAGAAAGGAAAGAAAAATTTCGATTGGACTCCCGAATGCCAAAAGGCCTTTGATGAATTGATTCGCCATATGGAGACGCCTCCAATACTTTCTAGGCCTGGCGATGGCGAGGATCTTCTTATATACTTGGCAGTATCATCTCACGCTTTAAGTGCAGCGCTGATACGGGAAGACAAAAGGATTCAACATCCAGTTTACTATATCAGCAAAAGACTCACTAGGGCAGAGATGAATTACTCTAAGTTGGAAAAACTCGCCTATTGCTTACTAATTGCGTCTAGGAAATTGAGGCAATATTTTCAAGCTCATCCTATCAGAGTCCTCACTGATCAACCTTTAAAGCAAGTCCTGTTTCGCCCTGAAACTTCGGGTCGTCTTCTAAAGTGGAATATTGAACTCAGTCAGTATGACATCACTTATCATCCCCGGAAAGCAATCAATGGACAAGCTTTAGCGGATTTCATTGCAGAATTTACAGATAAGGGTAACAGTGAGGAAGAAACGGTCGATAATTCCCCTATCCAGTGGAAGTTATATGTCGATGGTGCGAGAAACGACTACTGTTCTGGAGCCGGAGTTGTACTTGAGACTCCTGAAGGTCGATCATTATGCTATGCACTAAGATTGGAATTTCCTTCAACAAACAATGAAGCAGAATACGAAGCCCTTATCGCTGGCTTAAGGATTGCTAAAGAATAATTATTATTACATGTTTGCTTTATTTTCGATATAAAAAAGTACATAGAATGTATTGCTGAAATGTCGATTTAATTTTTTGCAGACAGTGGAAGTGAAACTTGCGCATAAAAAGACCGAGTGATTCTCGTCAAATTTCAAGTCACAAAAGCCCTGAATTCAAATCCTAGATAGGAAGTACTTCAATCGTACGGCCTATGATTTCGACAGAAACGGGTCTTTGCTAATAAATTGAGATCGTTTGAACAAACAAACGTCCAATTAAGAAGCTAGTGCTCGTTCTCACGAAATTGCCCGATAATGAAGCGCACTTCCTTGGAATAAACAAGTTACTTGTAAAAAAAAAGGAGGGGGCAGAGGATCATTGAAAAGGCAAAAGCAAGTGAACAGAGGAACAACCAAAGCCATTATCGGCAGCACAAGTCTTCTTCGGAGACACAACTCTTCGGAGGATAAAGACCTCTAATGGGTCATACGCCACAAAAAAGAAAGTTCTCTACTCAACAAAAAAGATTGGAGGAGTCATGACCCTCCAACCATGAGAGAGTAACTTCCAGGCAATGAAAACCCTCTTTGAGGCACATTTCACCAGGAGTTGAAGTGTTATGACCGCTCTTCGGGATTTCACTTCACCAGAGTTGAAATGCAAACAAAATAAAAGCCCTCTTCGGAGGCCCATTTCACCAGGAGTTGAAGTGTAACAACCGCTCTTCGGAATTTCACTTCACCAGAGTTGAAATGTAAACAAAATAAAAGCCCTCTTCGGAGGAACATTTCGCCAGGAGTTGAAGTGTAACAACCGCTCTTCGGAATTTCACTTCACCAAAGTTGAAATGCAAAAACAAAATAAAGACCTTCCTGAAAGCCCACGTTTCACCGAGATTGAAATAAAACTTCCAAGTGTTGAAACGTGAAAAGGCTTTCTTCGAAGGCACAACTCTTTGGAGGTACACGTTTGACCAAGATTGAAATAAAACTTCCAAGTGTTGAAACGTGAGAAATCCCTCCTTAGAGGTACAACCCCCTCCCGGGGACACAATTCAAAGGAAAGACCTCTTCGAAGGCTCAATCAAGAAGAAAGACCTCTTCGGAAGCCCACGTTTCACCAAGATTGAAATAAAACTTCCAAGTGTTGAAACGTGAAAAGGCTTTCTTCAAAGGCGCAACTCTTTGGAGGTACACGTTTCACCGAGATTGAAATAAAACTTCCAAGTGTTGAAACGTGAAAAATCCCTCCTCAGAGGTACCACTTTGTATATACAAAAAAAATCCTCATCAAAAGCGTACTTTAACTTTCAAAGGAAGAGTAATTTACCTACTCTGGAAGATGATCTTTAAAAAAAAAAAAAAGAAAGAAAAGAAGTTAAAGTACCCTTCAGAGGTCCGCTTTACCACATAGAAGAATTCACTTGGTAAAATATGCACATAAGCAAAAGAAAAAAGTGATTTCTTCGAACGACAAAGCGTAGAAACTTATACGAAGGGAGTTGTACTCTACAAAAATTTTCTTTAAAGAATAAAATAATTATTCTTTAGCAAATAAGAGTGCAAGTCCCCTCGAAGTATAAAATATTGCAGCAAGCTTAAGGTATGGGGGCAACATGGTATAATAGTATAGCTGCATCAGTAAAGTAATACTCAAACAACATACCATAAGTCCGCTGCAATATCATATAAATAAGCTTGTGAAAAAATGAATAATAAATGCATTCTCAAATTCAAACAGAAGTATGTACAAACAAAGGATCATTTTATTCAATTGAAATGCAGGTACAGGTTTCAAAATAAAGAAAAGCGGGGGCCGGTACCCGCACAATTCTCGACCAGTACATACAAAAGGCAAAAAGCTAAAATCTTCTCTTCTTTTTACTACCTTTGGACCCGTTTCCCGGCCGAATGATTAGCTTTTCAGGTCGGTCAGTTGGCACGAGGGAAGAAGGAAAGGTAGGCGCAGCTGGTCCAACTTCTGGCTCCTCTTCAGTGACAGTGATTATCTTCCCCCTCCTCTTTGACGTTCCGTGCTTTTTCCTCCTCTTTGAGGAAGACTCACTTCCTGGAGTGGCAAGTTTAGACAAAGTTATGTCATCAGAAGGAGTCCGCTCCGGAGATATCTCACCTCCCTCAAGTCCTTCGTCTCTATGCTCTTGCGAAGCGATGGGATCGTCTAAACCATGAAGGGCCTCTATTTGTTCCTCTTGCGACCCGGGCTGTGAAGCAGGAGGAGGAGCCACCTGGGTTGACGGAGGAGGGATAACCGGAGGAGGAGAAATCTGAGCGGTGCTTGATACTTTCTCTACAGAAGAAAAGAGGTTAAAGTCAGTAAAGAGAGGAGATGAAGGCTCATCAAGATTGAGAAAATAGTCAAGGAGCTCATTAAACCCATGTGAAATAAATGAGCAATCCACTTGAGCGAAATTTACAGTGGAATTACCTGCAGAAGTTGTCTTTATTACGTCAATTTCATAGTCCGGAGCTTCAGCACTCTCTTGCGATTCATCTGTGGCTTGAGTAATTTTGGCCCCGGTATCAGTTTGAGCAGGGATCGGTACATAAGAGCTAGAGCCAATAATGCCAGCATCGGCCGAAGTTGAAGGAGGGACAGGAGCAGTCAAATTTGTTTCTTTTTCTTGATGCTCTTCCCCCACTATTTCAACCCGCGATCTGGCAAGTTGCTCCTTCCCTCTGGCAAGGGCTGCGCAAGCCTCAAAGTCTAAGTAGTGCACTTCCAACTCCTCTTCAGTGTATCCGGCCCCTTTAAACATATCTAGTGCGGCCTCCCACACTTCGGCCAGGGTAATCTCATACTTGGGGCCCAGGAATGCAAGACTGCCACGCCCTAATATACAATGCAAGTAGAAATCAAATAGTGTCGAGCCAATATCAGCTTTGGTGGCTTCATGGGCCTCTTCAGCTGCAATTCTACCCGCAACAGCCTCATCTCGCTCTCTCTCGACTTTGGATAGCTGGGCTTTCAATTTTTCAATCTCTGCAGCCTGAAGGCCAGTTTGTCCTCGTAACTGAGTAATATCAGTGCGGTTGCCCTCTATAATCTGCTCCAACCCATCAGCCTTGGCCTCAGCATCCCTTTGCGCGGCATGAGCATCCCGCACCTGTTGAAGAAGCACACTCTCCCTTTGAGAATAAGAAGTGGAAGAAGTAGCAAGCTCCTCTTTAAGTTTCCCAACTTCCGCCTCAAGTTTCTCATTATAATCGGCAATACTCCTCATTTCTGCATCATGCTGTTTAAGGATCTTTTGCCATTCAGTTTTGTCATTCTCCATGGTAAGCATAGTTTCGAGATTGGCCCTATTCACCCTTTGGAGCTCATCAACGAGTTTCTGCCAAGATGACATCCTCACAATATCGGTTCTAACTGCATCAAGGTTCCGTAACATAGCACTTTTATCTATGGGAACCAGATCAAGGTCAAAGCGAACTCCTTTTAAACACCAATTAGGAAATCGGCGTTGAAGAGTGGCTGGACCTGGTCCAACTTGGTAAGATGGCCTATTGATGATTGCTTGGATATCAGTAGGGGAAGGGGCAGGAGATTGAGAAGAAGTAGGAGCAGTAATCTTCTCTGAAGGCGCAGGCATTGGCTCCTCAATAATCTTGGCCCGTTTGCTCGAGTCATCAGTTGTGTGACTCTTCCCTCTATCATCATGAGATTTGCGTTTAAGGGAGTCACTCTCTCTGTGGGAGAAATCATGTCGACTATCTGGTCTTCCAAAGCGTTCTTCATAATCACGTCTTTCCCGAGCCTTCCGGGCAGCCCTTTCTTCATCAGTCTCTCTATGAATAGGAGGATAGGATTGATAGCCATATTGGCTGCGTTTCCCATATCGCTGAAAGTCATTATAGTACGAGCTGCCTCGCTTCATTGGAAAACCTAAAATTAAAAAAAAACAAGAAGAAACAAAACTTGAGAATCTTTCAAATGTTAAAAAAAAAAAAGAGCATAAAAGTGCCAGGAATTCTAAGTGTGTGTGATGTGCAAACTACGCGCATCAATCTACGAACCACTCTTTAATTGGGGAGTAGTTGTGGGTGTAATAGTTAGCGTCAACTCTTGAGTCGACGGCGACTGTTGCAAAGTAGAGGTAGCTTCAACTACTGAAGAAGAAATCCCGCCAGTGATAGGATCGTCTTTAAAGATCTCTTGCGAAGTAGCAAAGAGGTCGCTCAGTCCTTCGAAAGTATCGTCCCTGCTCTGCTTAACAGGACTGGATTTCTCAGCTTTTTCACCAGATTCTTGTGAATGATGGGAAGATCCCTGAGGTTCTTCTTCCTCGAAAACCGGGGCAAGTTTGTCAGATGGCCCCGCAGCATCAACAGAAGTGGAACACTTCACTAGCGAAGCCTCAGGAGCAGGTCCTTTTGATATGGATGTGCTAGTAGAAACTGAGGCATCCAACGCTCTAGCTGGGGAGTCTGGAATTTCATGAGGACGCGTAGAACGAGAAGTATGCAAAAGTCCGTACTGATGCAAAAATTCATCTTTCAACAGAAATTGAATATCTCTCTCCTCAACCGGCACGGCCTTAAGCCTCTCAAAAGTCGACTTGTGACTGGGATTCCTAGAGGGAGGAGGCAGCGCTGAAAATAAAAAGAAGCAGAGTTAACACTTAGCAGGTCAGTCTCACAAAGGCCAGATAACAAACGAAGTAAGGATGGATGATCTTACTTCCTTCCCTCCACACAGCATAAAACCCCGGGGGGCAACGAACGAAGAAGAACTGGGTTAGAAACCCATGAGCAGTGTCAGGAAGGCCAACAATTAATTTGCGGTTTCGGGCGCTTCTCACAACAGTAATAGAAGGATGATCTTTGGTCCGGGTAAAGGAGCATAAGTAACAAATTTCATCAAAGCTCGGAAGTCGATCAAGTGTTCTCCTAAATAGCACACACAACCCCATTAGAATGGCGTAGCCGTTGGGGTGTAGCTGGGATGGAGCAATGGCCAATTGATGAAGAAGTTGTTGGAAAAAGTCATTGAAAGGAGGAACGCCCCCACTTAGGCACATTTGTCGGTTAACTGTCACAAAGCCAGAAGGTGCTATGTCAGCAGTGTTATTTCTTTCAGGAAGAATGGCATCTGATTCAGCAATGCCAAACTGAGTACACAACTGGCGAAAAACTTTGTATGATAGTGTGGTAGGAACTCTTTCGGGAGGATTAACTAGTGGAGCCGGAAGAACAGTTGCCTCTCCAGTCTGAACTGTTGCATCTTCTTCCTGAGAAGTCATTCTACACAAGCAACTGGATATTCAAATATGAAGGTGCACGTTTCCTAAAAGTGTGAAGTGTCGTGCAAAACTGATAAAAATAACAAATAAATATAACTGGAATTAAACTGGTCGACGATTGATCGACTACGGTAATTTCAGAACTTGTTAATTTAAAGTTCAAGCATAATATTAGTGCAGGCTGGTCAGTTTCAATTGACTATTTCGGTGTTGCTTTAATATTCTACTTGAAATCGATAGCACTTCGTTCACACAATTTATTTAAGTTAATTATCTGTTATTAACTAATCTGTCATTTGATGTGGGCGGTCGATGGCAGTATATTCGTCCCAATTTTCTGTAAATATCATATTAAACAGATTGTTAACCTACAAGTCAAAGTAATCTGTAAAAGAATGCAGCAGAGTTCAACAGTTTGAAATTCAAGCAGCAGTTCAAAGTTCAAGCAGAGTTTAGGAGTGCAAGTGCTAAGTCGTAGACGACTTAAGTGCTAAGTCGTAGACGACTCAAGTGCTAGGTCGTAAACGACTCAAGAGCTAAATTATACACATCTCGAATGCTAACTCGGCAGCGCCTTAAGTGCTAACTTGCCAACAACTCAAGAGTTTTTCCTACGGGTCAAGACAAATCATCGGTTCTCTGGCTAGCTCGTCCACGACCTAAGGATTGGGTGGCAAGCTAGGATGAGTCGATTTAATTTTGGGTCGTTGGTGTTTTGAGCCGGCAGCGCTCTGAATCGTGAGTCGTGGTGAAAAGAAAAAACTCTAGTTCTAAGCAGCAAGAAGATCTCCAAATCCTAACCCATAACCCGTTAACCCAATGGCATCTCCAAAAATAACAACTTTAATCCTATCACGATACAGAATCGCCTCGAATGACGAATCGCCACAAGACAAATCAGGCAAGCCCAAATTCATCGGCGATCAATCCAGCCAAACTCGTAAAGCTCGAAGGAACGAACTGGGAGTGGAAAATTAAATGAATGAGCCAGTGATGATCGACAATCGGAAGGAAAGCAGGATTGCTTACGTAGTATGATGCCCAAAACAATTGAAGGTGGATTGAGTTGAAATCGTCTTGGGAAGCTCGAGGAAGTGTTAATGGCAGAAGCGATTTAGGAGATTGGTATAAGAAGAAGAAGATGAAAGTAACGATTCATGCCTTTTGTACTAAGGTAGTAGGACATGAGTCGGCACATGCGGGTTAAGATAAGTCGAAGCACGCGACCTACGACTTAGGCGCGTGCTTCGAGGGGCAAATGTTAACCCCGCTGAAACTTGGACCGACTCATTTACTCAACTAATACCGACTCATCCATGTAGAGGGAAGAACGACTCATCTATCTAGATCCGACTCATCTAGGACCGACACATCTGATCCCGACTCATCCACTTGAGGTCCTTACCGACTCATTGAATATATGACTCAAGGGATTAGTGGTTCGTAAGAAAAGGCCGACTCAACAAAACCTCGGCTCAACAACCTCAGCGACTCATCTAGTCCCCGACTCAACGAGTTAACGACCTAAAGTCCAAGGCGACTTAAAGGACTCAAGGAAAGATTGTACGACTCAGGGGATCTGACGGGTAAGGAAGGCCAGCAAGGTAAGACATTAACGACTCATGAAAGTTTACGACTTAAAAGGTGATACGACCTAAGGCTTCAGGGACAAGTTCAAAACCATGCTGAAATGAGATAACTCGTTGACTAGCTACGGCCGTGATGAGTCGTATACGACTTATGCTAGCATAAAAGGAGTTATGTTCGGTTGACTCGAGAACGACTTATCTCTTTGGACCGAGCCAGTAGTTCGGCCTTGAGTTAGCATGAGACGACTCACCATGACTCGCCCACGACTTAAAGTCGTTAAGTCGTAACCCATTGCCACAATGCCTATGCCAAGGAAGATTGACTCGGACACGACTCAAGACTTGTCATAAAATCCAGCAGAGGAATAAGCATTGGAGGAGTGAAGGGATGATTCTATGAGTCGGCCACAACCTAATTTGACTTGGCCACGAGTCAGGCATGAGCCGGGTACGACTCACGACTTAAGGCTGAAAACTCCTATAAATACAAGGCCACCTCCAACATTCAAAGGACTTTTGGCTCACACTCTTCAAGCGCCGATACTCTGCTGCATTCCGAACCAATTTAACACTTGAAGCTCTCAAGACACTAAGAACGCTGCAAATAACTTCAAGAAGAGATCACATACATCCAACATGGATTCGAAAACTCTCATCTTCATCGAAGTTTAGGCTACTTGTTCTAAGTCTCTTGTAATTCAAAGTGTATTGTACTTGGGAAGAATTGTATCAGCTTGTAACGAGATTATTAATAAAAGTACTTAAAGTGGACGTAGGCTATACCCTTAAGCCGAACCACTATAAAATTGTTGTTGTTTACCGCTTTTCCGCTATTATCTGCTTGTAATCTGTTCCCGAGTTGTCGGGTGGTGCTTTCACAACTACAACTCATACACCGGGGTGTTAGCGTTCAAATTTTAGCGTTAACACTTACTATGCATTCATTTATTAAATTACTAATTGCCTTAGTCAACTTATCCCCTATTTACTACCAAATTTCAAATTTAATTATAGCTTATCAATACATAAAATTTACATAGGCAAAACAAATTTTATTACTATCTTAAGTCCATTTATTATTGACAACATTCATTAAATCTCCTTATCAACACTTATTGCATTGATTTATTCAGCGGTCACCTTTTATTTAGTTACTATCCATTTTACAATCCAATGTAAGTCTTCCACTATTTATTTTATATTAAATGAATTCCATTCTACTTAATCTTTTTATTGATATTCACTAATTCAACCCTTATATCAGTTTCTTATATTTAACTTTAAATCAAATTGTCACAATCTACATTATCCAAATCTATTGTCATAAAATTTTATTGTTACACTAAATTACAACTACTGTACCAAATTTCTACATTTATTCTCAATTAGATTAGAAATTATATTAATTCAATTCATTTAATATTATTAATTTAACGGGTCGTTACAATCTCCCCCCCTCAAAACTTTTCGTCCCCGAAAATGAAAAAGAAGGGAGAAGGAAGAATAAACAGTACATCTTATTTCAAATATTAACTTATAAACAATAATTTACTGGATTAATTTCCTTTAATGAAATATACCCGTTTATAATCATTACAACCTTTTGTACTTAAATCATTAAAGTTTGGAAAATATTCAACAAAATTCTAAGTCCAAAATTTACGAAATTTTTTGGCAGAGTCTCCTTTGTACGGAGAGACCCTGGAGAAAATATAATATCAAAATATACAAATTTATTACATATATTATCAAAATATTATATCCCAACACGGGAAAATTATATAAAATAGCGTTACGAAACGTAATCCGAAAACATACCTATTTGTCGGGCAATATACGCTTATTATTTTGGAACCAAAAGCAGTAGCAGTTGCTTCCATCACCTGTATTCACTTATATAATCTAAAAGGTTAAATATTTATATGAAAGTGAAATGTTTAGGTGGTTTCGACCATTAATCAACCAATCAAATGCAACAACCATAGATTTTTAACAAACAGCACACACCACAAACAAGCAACCATTAATCCATCAACCAATTTGTTTTTTGGGTTCAAACTTGAAATTTGTATGAAATGAAATTAACTATCAAGTGCATCCTTTACTCAACAGTCTTAGATGGAACAAGGATAGATTATTTATTCATCCAACAACTTCAAATTCCTTACCCAACAAACATAAATCAACAATAACAATTCAAACCAACAACCAAATTAACTTATTATACATTTATTTCATGCTTCAGTGGGTTGATTTTCTTTCTTTCATTCATGGAGGGATTTCTTTGTTTCTTACAATTTTATTTTCCATTTATTACAAAATTCATTATATTTGTATTCCAATTTATTGACTAAAGTATATATCATCTATTTATACTACTTACCTTTACTTATATAGTAAAATTTCCAATTTATCTTAAGCTTATACAATTAATTCTCATTAACAATAGCAAATTAATAGAATACCTTTATTGCCTCAAGCTTCACTTGTAAGATTTCTCCTTTCATTTTCTTAATAACATTTCAACTTTTATTATATGGTAAGTTATGTATGTTTTAAGAATGTAAGTGAAAATTTACAAGTTTCTTCTCAATTCCATTTTATTAATTTTAAACTAGTAGCTTTCATACCGTACTGAAGTTTATAACCCTCCACATCAATCTTTATTTATTAAAGAATTTCATTTAATTTACTTGAGTTTATATCACATATTAATAATATTTACCTCTAATTATAGTAAGATTTTAATTTATAACTTAAGTTTGTAACATTTAATTCTTATTTAATATAGTAATTCATTGAATACTTCATTATTTCCAAAATCTCTACTTGTATACTATTCTATTCCAATCTCTTATTTAACATTTCAACTTTTTATATTTGGTAAGTTATTTATGTTAAAGAAGATGCAATTGAACTTATACAAGTTTAATCTCAATTCTTTTAATTCATTGATTTTCAATAAATCTTTACCATTATAAATCAGTTAAAATTTTAACTTCCTTTATACTTAGCATTAATTCTCTTACTTAAATTAGAGGTTTTCAACCATTTATTACTTACTTTATATTTCACCAAAATAATTTAAACCATTAATCAGTGGAAAATTTTAGAATTAAATACTGGGTCAAATTTCAAAATTACTATAAAAATAATAGATAATTAATTTCTTACAACTTCTATCGCTAATTATCTTTAAAAAAATAAATTTTTTTAAATAATTTCAAAACGAATCTGCAGTAGAATTTACTACAGTGGTCTTTCCCCTTCGAAACTCGAAAATCAAAGTCGATGATGCGGCCGCCATCACCGAAATTATTTTCCAGCGACAGAGAGGAAAGTACAACATTTATTTCCTTCAAAATCTTCTTTTAAAACAATTTTTTCCGAATTTAAAAAAATGGAATATTCATATCGGAAAATATATATATGACAATATTATTATACTTCCAAATTATATTGTATTCATATAAGAAATTTCTTATAAACCAAATCGTTATATTTCATAAATCCTTTGAAAGCAGATTTTCAAAATCCCAGACTTAAGTTCTAAAATCTCCAATTTGGTTTATTAAAATCTCAACTTAGTTTTAATTCTTATACATATTTTTATTACCTAACACCCAACTATAGCAACCAAAATATATCTTTATAAAAATATTTTTATATATAGAAAATATAATAGGCAAAATTATTTCATTCACCTATATTAAAAACAAATATTATGTCGGTCTGTCCTATTAAGTGTTTAGAAATCCCTATTGATGACATAGCGTCCCATGCATCAACCAGAATTTATAAATACAAAGCGGAACAGATTAACACAATATCAAAATCTTTTATTAATACTAACAAATACGCTCTCTCATATATGTATACACTCAGCGACTCCCATAGGGTATTACCACCCTATTAATAAAGAGTCGAACCCCACAACGCCAAGGTTTATCGCTAAACCAAAGCTCTGATACCAACTGTAACATCCCGCCTTTTCGCACACTTTAAACCGACACACATGCCAATTCAAAACAAAACGGAAGGGCGGATTGTTATGGGGTAAATAAGAAAAACAGAGAAGAAATAAAAACAAAATAGAATCTCACAGCGGAAGGATAAAATATAATAATAAATATACAGTTCATAAATGGTTTACAAAACACTTGTTATTCTTTACACAATAAATATCAGAGTTACACATACCAATACAATCAATGCAGCGGAACAGTATGAGTGTGGTGCAATACTATAAATAATAATAATACGGATTCTTCGTCTTCGTCCTCCAAAGCTAAAGTCTTCGATCCTGAAACGCTCGGACTGACCCGAGCGAATTTGAAAAGACAAAAACACTCGAGTCAGAACTAAAAGATCTTATGTGAGTTAAATTAACAAAATAAATATGGGTGCAATAACTCAAGAGATGCTCGGGATTTACATCTCCCAAGGGTCTGTTATACTATTTACTATGTAGTATATTGCGCTATTATAATAGTGTCTATTTATAAAATAAACTTAATTTTTAATAGCGTTAAGGGGTTACCCATATAGCCCTTAACACAAATAATGCCAATAGTCTATACAGTACCGTAATACCTCCTGATCGAGAAGCTACCAGAGGATACTCCATAGGTACGACACAAATAGAAACTCGTAGTAAAGGCTCGGTATGGTAGGTGACACGGCACAACTAGGCAATGCCAGGGTAGATATACCAATTGCTATCCAGGTTGGTGGAAACGCGTAGCCGCAGTTACCGCCCACCTCGGACTAACTCCCCAAAATCAAAATATAGAAGTGGCCACTGAATCAATCAAAAATCAAAGTATAATATCGAAGAGGAGGGTCCGATCAGAGGAATGACCTCATTGGCCTGAGAATCGCTCCTGTTTTAGCCACCTTATGCCAACTCACGAGAGTCGGGTCCACATATTTACCTTACAGGAAACGTCGCCACCAACTACTTCATTCTGGAATCTCCACCGCGTACACGGTTAGTCAAAGTGGTTTTCGGTATCGACAGAGAGTATGTCCATATCCGATCCCGGTCTCTTTGCCAACCCATCGTTATTATAACACCGCGGTCATTTAAAAATAGCTCATACTTTAAAACCAGAATAAACATTTCCATTAAAATTATGAATACGATATCATTTTAAAACCCAAAACAATATGATATCCTTTATCCCAAATACAAACCTTTTCAAAAATCCAAATGCTTTAAAATTTATAACGCCTGAAAGCCAAATATCCTTTCAAAGCATAATATTTCGAAATTCATAATTTAAAACCATAACTTTTAAAACTTGAATGGTTTGGATATTCAACGGTATATGAATTAAAAGGTTTAACTTAAATGTTACTTTGTAAAGAAAATAGTTCTCATGGCTTTACAAATACATTTCTTTATTAAAGTCTAAACCAAAATTTGTATTATCTCTCTCAAGTTCCAAAACCACTTCAACTTATATATATATATACGTATATCCATTTGTAGTATTAATATTTCAAACTAAAGTTGGATTTTATTCTTTCAACAAATCGAATGTTCTATTAATTAGTCTTGAATATTCACATAAAATCCATAAATAAATAAAAAATCTAATTTCTAGTAATAATATATATATATTTTTTAATTCAAATTATACTAGAATATTCCTTTCAATTTATCTTGGGAAAAATCCAATTATAAATATCATATCTTAAAATTTCCAAACTTAACATTTAAACATATGATATAAATTATCAAACTCCATTTTCTCAAAAAAAATTTCCATTTTTAATAAAGAGATTTATACACCTTTTAATTTCAAAATTTTCAACTTCATATGTATATATATGGAAGAATAATATTTATACAATATAAAATTTAAGATTATTATAAACCGTATTCCATCCAAACCATAGAAATCACATTAAAATAGTTATATATAGACCGCGGTGCCTGTATATAATTTTCTATCCTATGGTCAAGTGATACGGATATTTATGATTTCAATCCGCAATTTAAAAGATATAAAATTTTGCGGTTGTATATCATTTCGAACCACAATCCCGAATGAAAGGAAATATGCATGATAATTTGCAATTTAATGATATACAATAAAACATCCATCAACATCACCCATCATCCAATCACAATCATCAAGCAATATCAATCAATAACAATTTATATTTGATAATATATAACAGGTAATAACTGGCAATTTTATTCAGATTAAATTTAACAACTATTAATCTAACAGTTTATATTCAGAAATAATCTATATAACTGTTAACTAGCAGTTTATAGGCAAGCAAATAAATTCTAACTATCAATTAATACGCAATAAATAAATTAAATTAACAGTTAAATTTAATAAATGCAATTCAACAAATATGAGTGAAATAAACATGCCAAATACTCATAAATAAATTTCTATTCATTTATAAAATTAATTTAACAAACATAAAAGCTTCTAGTAGTTGTGAGTGGGTTTAAACACTCACCTTTGGAATTTAAATCGAATTTAAATTCAATTTAAACTCAAAATTTTGACGGTCTCAGAATTTGTCCAAACCAGCCTCATTGGGTCCGAAATTAAATAACGATCCTAACAAAAAAAATCTCATGTGCAACTGATATCGTATGACGAAGTTACGATGAAAAATCGATTGAAACAAAAAAATAAAATAAATAAACAAAAGTAACACAAATATTAACACTACCAAGACACGTCAACACTACTCCATCTCCCAGAGACGCACGCGCTCTGTTCCATAAGCAGTAACGAACGCAACCGATCCCTTTCAAGCCGTTGACCCATCGATTGACCAACCTGTGCTCGTTCATCTCGCCATCGTTTGCGATGCCAGAGACCCCCGTGACCTTCCCTAAGCATGCCGACCCCAAGCCACCAGTCACGACCCCCCCCAAACGAACAGCAGCCGCCATCCAATTTAAACCCTAGATCGAAATTTGCACGAGATCCAGCCGTTGATACTCGAAACAAAATACATAGATGTACTCCCCTCCGTTCCCTCGTCAAAACCCAGAAAAGGTTTTACGATCCGATGACTTTTGTTGCAACGATGATGTGAGGCCGAAAATGATTTGAATTGTTCTGGATGAACGATAGCTCCAATCGAAAAACGAATTACACCATGAGATTACGTGTTTCGAGAACATTAACATATATTTTTGTGGAATTTTTCTGGAGAGTTTGAATTTTCATTGAAATTTGAATTGAAGTAGATCTAGGTTTTGCAACCATTGAGGAAGAGAAAGATATGAAGAAATGAACGTACATCCAAATGATAATAGAAAGGAGGCTAGGGTTTATCACAGTATATTTATAGGTAGGGTTGGGTTAGAGAAGATAGACTAGATAGATGAACGTACGGAACAAACTAAGGCCCAAAAAGTCTACTATGCCTCCGGAACCGAATTGGTTATATCTATATATCCAAATAGGTAATTTAAAATATTCTGAACGCGATGGAAAAAGTTTCACGTCCAAATTTGATCGTATGAAAAAGTTATGCTGAAAACAAAATTTTCAAATAGATTTCAAATTGATTTTAATTAAATAGTTTTCAAGGCGTTTCGCGTCCGTACGATCAAACGACAGGTCCGATCGATACGAAACTTGAAACCCTATAATAATTCACCGATACGGATCCGATGAAACTGGTTTCATCGAAATCCGAGTCCGTGACCAAAATGGCTATTTTCAATATTCATTAAATAAATTAAATAAATTATAAAAATCCAATTTTTACATCTAAATTCAAAAATTGACCAAATTTTCTCCCTTTAAATTTTCTTAACTATTTACTCCAATTCTAAACAATTTAAGTGTCAATAGTTGTTCTATTCATCAATTCAAATGTGAATTCTTAACTTCAATATTAATTCCAATTTGATAAATTCAACATTATAAGTTTGATTAAATTTATTAAATTCACTTTATTTCTATTATTCAAGGTTATTGATGTCAATTTAATGAAACTAACATTGGCTCAATATCTATACATTAAAAATCTCAATTCTAAACTTAGATCTCAACTTATGAAATAGTTAAATAATAAATTCCATCTAAATCTACATCTTCCTACTATCTAAATATTTAGAAAAATTACTTACCACTTTTTATTGTAAATTTCTAAACTAGTAGATTTGTGTCATTTCTAGCCCTCTGGATATTTTATATTAACTAAAAGCAAATTTATACATAATTTACATCGTCAATTATTTTAGTGAATAAATCTTCAAAGGTTACTGCAATTAATCCCCTAAATTGCAATAAATTCTAATAAATTTGACTCTATTTGATCACAGTTCACAAATAAATCAATTATTCCCCAACTACAAAGTTACCATTTCTTATATATATATATCACTACAGTAATACTTCCAAATGTTCATCTTTTGTTTGCATAAATTACTGTATTCAATTGAATTGTAATATTGTTAACTTACACATAAATAAAACTTAACAACTAATAGAATAAATAACTTACAAAATTTGTTGTCATAAATATATTTTATAAGTCTACACTTAATTATTATCTTACAATACGTTTTTACGTTACTATAAAATTTATACACTCTTCCGTTACCATATTAATAATTACTAAAGTAACGTTCGTTCTTAATAACAACGTTATACTATTCAACATATAAAAGGACTCCATTCCCCAAATACATTCATTTATATTTATTCCCTTAAAGTTCTCCTTTATTCACTAGACACATTAATTTAGATTCATTTACATCTAATGCCCTTCTTAGCTATATACTCAATACATGTTAAATCTACATAATTTTTACCCTTTTATTCAAATTCACTTATACCATCAATAACAAAATGTTGCTCTAAATTTAGATTCAATTATATACATTAGATAAATGGGTAAACTTTTGTAATTATCCCATATATGAAAATATTTTTATGCATACATTTCCACTTACTTACTATGCTTTCATTTATTAAATTACTAATTGCCTTAGTCAACTTATCCCCTATTTACTACCAAATTTCAAATTTAATTATAGCTTATCAATACATAAAATTTACATAGGCAAAACAAATTTTATTACTATCTTAACTCCATTTATTATTGACAACATTCATTAAATCTCCTTATCAACACCTATTGCATTGATTTATTCAGCGGTCACCTTTTATTTAGTTACTATCCATTTTACAATCCAATGTAAGTCTTCCACTATTTATTTTATATTAAATGAATTCCATTCTACTTAATCTTTTTATTGATATTCACTAATTCAACCCTTATATCAGTTTCTTATATTTAACTTTAAATCAAATTGTCACAATCTACATTATCCAAATCTATTGTCATAAAATTTTATTGTTACACTAAATTACAACTACTATACCAAATTTCTACATTTATTCTCAATTAGATTAGAAATTATATTAATTCAATTCATTTAATATTATTAATTTAACGGGTCGTTACAGATCGCAGTTACATCCCGGATTACGTTGCCATCGAGCAAAATTCCATGTAACTGTAGGCTCTCCGTGGCCTCTGATTTTCGCTGTCGAAATGAAATTTCTCCACTCCTACATAGGTCGCAGTCTACCGATATAAAATCAAACGAAGACTGTTGGCTCTAAGCAGCACACATGACTTTCGTTATGTTACCATAGGTCGCAGTCTACCGATATAAAATCAAACGCAGATTGTTGGCTTTCAGGAGCACACACGACTTTCACTATGTTACCTTAGGTCGTAGTCTACCGATATAAAATCAAACGCGGACTACTGGCTCTCAGCGGCACACACGACTTTCGCTATGGTACACACTACTCATAATCCCGGGGAACTAGTTTTTTTCGGACTCCTCACAGGATCAACTTTAGAACCCCCCTAGGGCTCAAGGCAGCACCACCCGATGGCACTCCTGAGAAGTTCATTTCAAGGGAGCTCCTTTTTCTCCAGAGCCATCATCAAAATACTTTATACTATATACATATAGTACCTTTCAAATCATATACCTAGTATGATCTCATACAAGGCTCCTTTACACAAAATCGATTATCCCAAAATCGATAATTCTCAAACTAGGCTTTCCAAATTTAAATATTGATTTTACCTAAAAATCAAAAGCCTTTCCAAATCCAAAGGTTTCCAAAACCCTTTTCCAAAATCTCATAAGATTCTTTATATATATATATATATATATATATATATATATATATTTAGATATATATAATTTTAAAAAACTTTGGATCCTTTCAAACTTGTATAAAACTCCTTTTGTACTTCAAACACCTTCAAAAATCCTTTTCTCCTGGCAATAGATTTAACAAGGGGAAATTTATCTTATATAAAAAAGATATATAGCTTTGTTTATTCAAAATCTAATATTCCAATTTGATTACTCTTTTCAATATCATTTTCATTCAAATACGTACGATGTACACTTATCATCCGTACGCCGAACCAATCTGATGGCTCACTCGATCACACAATTTCACTTCCGAACTAGTATCGTCACCCGACTTCCTAGTGCGGACACAGATCTGGTTTCTTGATCATTTCACTTCCGAACTAGTATCGTCCACCCGACTTCCTAGGTCAAACAGTTCGATTCACTTAAATCATTTCATTCCAACTATTAATTTCACATAACAATCTATATGAATTCGAAGTGGTTTCGGGAATTTCCCAATACCCGATCCCGGCCTCTTCGAGTCTCATGTCATTCTAACCCAAGTTATACAAATTAAATACACAACATTTCTTATCGGAGATATCAACTCATTCAAAGAATTCAATACCATTCAATCAACCATAAGCAAATCGATCACTTCCAAATTAATTCAATCGATTCTCAATTACTTAGATTCCTTCATTTAGCATTAGTTAATTTCAAATCAATTTATTAATCAACCCTTCATTATTCATCTTAATTAATCACCCTGTATTATTTATTTTTCAATTACATTCAGGTAATTATCTTTAATTAATTTCACGATATTAATTATTCTTAACCTAAATCAATAAATAATCTAAATTACGTCATAAATTAATTAACTATATTAATTACATTAATCCTCAATTACTTATATTAATTAATTTCTCATAAGTCGCTTATTATTGATTAATTCATCTTAATTAATCAATCAATAATTACATTGTTGATTATAAGTTAATGATTTCCAATCATGCTTCAATTTATCCTAATCCTAATTTATCTCTTGATTTATTACACAAAATAATTATATTTTATAAATTTCATTAAGTAATTATTTATCAAACCTTCCAATGATTATTTTGAATTACTTACAATTAACTTAAACTTCAGTGAATTATTTCAAATCCTTCACACTAAATTAATTAACCCAAATCATTAATTAATTGGATTGATTAATTATCCATTTTAATTACCCTACTAATTTAATGAATCATCAAAACATCAAGCCTTATTAACTTAAAAACATAGACATTATATTATTTATGATTTAAGTTTTATACAACTTAAAACTCTAATACTTCGAGTCAAACCACAATTAACTCGAGAATTAACCAAAACCAAATTACATCATCATTAGTGCACATCCAATCAACTTAATCATCCAACCACTTATTTAAATTTAACCATTTAAATTTAAATAAAAATCCAACAGAGTGAGATTTACTCACATTAAATTCTGTCCTTTGAAAACCTCCAAACTGGCTTATTTCCATGATTTTAAACCATGAATAAATATCATACAATTAATTAATATTTAAATTAACCAAACAATTAATTTCCCTTAAATAAATTTAATTAACCCAAAATTTTATTTAACCCAATTTTTTTTCTTTTAATAAATAAATTTTAAGTTCCAAAACTAAATTGAATAGGTTAATCTCCCAAATACTATTTAAAATAAACTTTGTGAATAAAAATGGGAAAAATGTATATTTATTTTATTTTTCTTTCTTCAAAATTACGTATATTTAAAAACTTACATTATGCCAACAAAAAAGTCTAATTTTATATAAACTTTTCAATTATTTAAAATTCCTATACATTTCTTTCAATATCCTTTCTATATAAAATCTTTATTTCTTTTTGAAACTTCATATATATTAATAAAATAACCCATATAGATTTCAAATCCATTTTTATACAAACCTCGTACATTTAAAATTCCTGTCCTTTTCCTAAAAATTTAACTGTAAGCATATATATATGTACGTATGTATATATATATATATATATATATATATATATCTTTATATCATACTTTGATTTACTGCAAATTCGTTTTCTTTTCTGTTACTGTTTTCAAATTAAATAGATTTATTAAATTTTCAAATTTACAAATAAATCAATAGATTCATTTACTCGAACACACCTTCTAGTTACTCAGATGAACTAAGAAATTATCAAACTTTTAAAACTATTAAAGGAAAAATAAAAATGAAAATTACTCACAGAAAAATTAGGCCGCGAAACGTCACGTGATCGCCACCTCTAGATCGCACGCATGCTTCTCTATGCTCGCGGCCCTCCATGAGACTGCAGCCACCGTACTCAAGCTCGGCTTCAAACCTTCTATAATCGATCGCGACTTCACCTGCAATCACGGCAGCACCAAATTGTGACAAGACACAAGCCGAACCCTCGTTCGAAACCTCCTTCTCCTCGCGTTCGATCGCGACCCACGCATGCTCCCTGAACACGGCTCGATCGTCTACCCAGTTCACGCGACGACGACGAGAACCAGATCAGATTCGAATACGGCTCGCTTCACCAATTTTTGAACGGGATCTCCAGGAGTAATGACGCGATTTGATTGAGGCTTTGATTCGAATAATTTTTTTTATTTGATTACGACATTTATTTGATTTCGGGTTTCATATATTTCTTTCGTCTTCTTTCAGTATAGAGAAGGGAACGATATAATATAACAATTTGGGGAAAGCTTCCGGCGTACGATTGTTTATATAATTAAATATTCAAAAATATCTCGTGTCGCACCGTTGAATTTCGAACCCCGAATCAGAAATGCCGACAGGCGTTTATAAGGTTTTACCCGCGTCTCGAACACAATGGAACGTGTTTCGGAGGCTAACTCGATCATATGCGCGAGTTACAAAAATAAACGATCAATTTAAATTAAATCGATTAAAATAGTTTCTAAGAGTTTCAAGCTGCCAGGGTCAATGACAACTCCGATTGCTATGAAAATTAAAATCCGATAATAACTAACTATTAAGGGTCCAATGGAACTGGTTTCGTCGAAATCCGAGATTGTGCCTCGGAAAGCTATTTTTAAATTCAACTTAAACGATATATTATTAAAATTTAACAAACCACCTTTAAATTAAATTTCAACCATTCTCTTATCGTCGGTATCATCATTATAAATTTTATAAGCCTTCAAATTATTTTAAACAGGCTTAGAAATTTCAGATTCAACAATTTACCCAATTTCAATTATTAAATTAAATATTTAAACTATATAATTCAATGATTTAATTATCAAGTAAATATTGATATCCGGAATTCATGTTAAAATTAAATTTTAAATATTTTAAAATCAATTAATTATTCCAATTTAAATTGTTAAAATTTTCGGATCGTCACATACTTTTTCTTATATTGTTAATTCTTACTTACTTTTACTAATGATAAATAGAGGTTTTTTAACCTTATTTTGAAAAAATAAACATTATTAGCATTAAAATGTGTACATTTATATGTTTCAAACATGCTATCCAAGGTGCAACAACGCTGCGACAACTTATTTTGAACAATACGTTGATTTTTGACAAAAGGTTTTACGGTCACATTTTGATGTTTTTATTAAACTATTTATCTATCTGCACCAAACTAAAAAATTAATTTTTTATTACATTTAAATAATTAAAACAAGTATATTTGACTTATAAAGTAATATAAAACAATATCCGAAACTATTTATAAAAATACGACATCGATTTATCGATATGCAACAAAATTTGTCAACTTTTATAGAACGGGTTTTATATATTTATCGAACCATTATAAATTAAATTACTATTATAATCAAATTAGTTTGATATCTATTATATATATATATTTAAAAAGAATTATTTATCCTTTAAAAATTTCTCGAATATTTGTCCTACTTTATTGGAATCCGACTTTTGTCAAATATACAATGGAAATAAAAAATCTTTATTCAATATCAAAAATAATTTTATCATTCTTATTTATCATATAAAACTTGATTGTCTAAGTTTGAAAATTATACATTTTAATATTTAAATAAATTAAAGATTCCATTTTTAATGTGGTGAAATTATGGATCCTTGCACTTATTTTATATTCCTTTTTTTGAAATAGGCCATACCAAATACGGTGCTCTCCATACCTTGTACATCTCTTTCATGTATTCCTTGTAACTTGCACAAAACATTTCTATTGGTTTCATTGAAAATTATACTATTATTCTTTTCATTCCAAAAGATTAGAGTATGTTTAAATTATATTTTCTTACGATGGACATCAGAAAAACTCACCTTAGAAACTGTTTTAATATATCCATAACCAAAAACATTTTCTTATAATTATTAATTAAGAAGTGTATTCACAAATCACTTTTATTTCTACTCTTAGAAATTATCTTTTAAAAATACAATTTTATTTGGGTTTAAAGCAGATGTTGCGTAAAAAACAGTTACTATAACTCAAAAATACTAGTTTATGAATTCAATTAAAAATAAATACTAATAAACCTCACATATTATGGAAAAACATGTCCCTTGGGCGTCACCTACTATAACAGTAGCATTATAGTCTATGCCCCTTTATTTTCACGAAAACATCTACTACACCAATAAATGTTATAATCTATGTTTTCGTTTTTTACTTTCAAAGAAACTAGTGAGCTATATACGCTCTATAATTCTTAAAAAAATTTCATTTTTTCAACAAAATTTACGTCTTATAAAAACCAATTTAAATTTCTTAGCATATTTCCAAAAACCCAATATTTACATTAATAATATTGAGAATTATTCTTTTCAATTCTAATAATTTCATTTTATTGGGTTATACATAAAGTAGATTTTCCTACTTACTACCTAGGAGTATCCTTTTCTAAACCTTGGAAATCTCATTTCCTTACTTAAAAGTATTTTGTTCCTATACTCATTTTTATTCTAAGGTACTACCACTAAATCCATTTATGTGAAACAATTATAATTTCTACAATTATCTACACATGGGCTTTCTTCTTTTCTTATCAACTGGTTTGATTGTACATCTCTAATCTTTGCTTACCTCTCTTTGGATTTTCACAATCCAAACCTAAATGTACAAAGTCATTTCTCAAACTCTTTCCATGTGTAGACCTTCTATGTTCCCCAAGAACACACTTCCTTATGCCAGAAGTGATACTTCAAGGACTTTGCTTTTAACTGAATAATGTGAGGTGTACAAAGAACCTCCTCGAGATGAACAACATGCTCCTTCATTCTCTTAGAAAACATCAATATGTCATCCACGAATACCACCAAAAACTTACTTAGTACGTCTCTAAAAATGTGGCTCACCAAATCAACGAAATAAGCTGGGCATTGGTTAACCCAAAATACATAACCATCCACTCAAAGAATACATTAGGTGTCCTAAACGCGGCCTTATTAGTGTTGTCATCGACGACCTTAAGTTAATGAAATACTGTGGCTAAATCAATCTTGGAGAATAACAGAGAGCGCACTAACTGATCAAAAAGATTATCTATGCTAGGGAGTGGATATTGATGAGGTTATTCAATTTTCTATAATCTATTTAAACTCAAAGAGAACCATCTGCCTTCGTAGCGAAGATGACTAGTGCTCTCTACTCTGACATGCTTCTATTTATGAAACCTTTCTCCAAAAGCTCATGGATCTTAATTTCTCAATTGCTTCCTCTCCTTAGGTTCCATGGGTAATACAACTAGCTTAGCATTAAAATAAATCATGATTTCAATCGTATGGAAAATCTCTGACGACAGGAACAAAATCTAACTCCGATGATGATGAATCGAGGGAATAATGGAAGCTCAACATAACTGACCATTGCGGGTTGCAAAAACCTTGAGTGTCCTGCCGTTGCGTGTTTCTAGTCTAATGACTCTCCTTTTGCTATCTAATGCAGCTCCATATGTGGATAGCCTATCCATTCTTAAAATCATCCCATACCCAGAAAATCCCAATATATAGGCATGACAATCAAATTCTACACCTAGGATAAAAAATTTCAAACCCCTACAATTCATAGACAAGTGTGATGACTCATCTATGGGGTTTGAAACAAAAATGAGGTCTACTACCAAGGAGATGTCTAAGTGCAAACAATCTACTAGAGAACTAAAGATAAAAGAGTGTGATGCACTAGAATCGATAAAGAGTCCGAATGGAAATATCATAAATAGAAATCGAATTTTACTACCTCGATCCGGTCTGCTACTTGAAGGTGCTGCCTCCAATGCCTGTACCTATGCTACTGGTACACCCGTACCCAGCCCCATCTACTGGGGACAACTCCTACTCTAGCGTCCAGGTTGTCCGCAACTATAGCACTTTCCCTTCATCTTCTCTCTCTTACAGTTTCTTGTGTAATGACAAATCATTCTACAACTATGGCACTTCACTTCTTTCTTAATTTGCTTCTGATGGCCTTCCCATCTTCCTCTTTCCCTTATCCTTATCCTTCTTGTCATTTCCCCACTGCTTCTTAGAGCTTGTGGGAAACTTCTCAGGCTCTCCCTTCAGCTGCCAAGATGTATGTTGACCACTCTGTCGGTCCTCGAGACCTAACCGACTAAAACTTTGCTCTACATTCTCCAAGCTAGCTCATGCTTCCTCAAAATCCTCTATGCCAGAAATCGTTCTGCCTGCTAGACGAGTGAGGTTCTGGCCTATCTTTGAAAAATTTACCGCAGTAGATGGATTAAATGGACTTCCACCTACCGGTGATGTATTAGGCACTTACCCATGCACCTCTGGTGCCGTAGCTCTATGGAACCAATCGGCCATATTATGCAAAGAAAAGGAAACTTAGGCTCGAAAGAATCGAAAGAACGTTTAACTAGACTTTTGAGGGGATTTTTATAAAAGCTCTTTTATAGTTGAAAACTATTTCTAAGGGTTATTTTCTGAACACTACTTTTAAAAAAAGTTATTTTGAAAAATACTTTACCTTTAAAGTAAATTTTTAAGAATCCTCCAACCCTGCTCTGATACCAAATCTAACACCCTACGGTGACGACCTTGGATTTTGGCTCTATTATTTTATTAAATATTTAATCCAATTTAAATAAAGAGTGGAAATTTAGAATAAAAATATCTCAATAATATTTACAATAAAACTTATCTTATATAATTGAATTAAAATACTTCACTTTGTTTACATTTGGTAAATATTATATATAGATCATAATGTTGAAATAAAACCAAACTCTATCAATATGAAATATAAATACAAGTAAGTCAAACTTATGAATCTAATTTAAACATTGTTAGTTAACAAACAAATATAATTAAAATGAATAAGCAGGCATACAACATAAACCGGAAAATTGCCAGTAAAGTATAAAATAAAATAACTCAAACATATGTTGTAAATTAAAGGTTTGAAAATTTAATTACAAATAGAAAATTAAACCAAGAAGTTATGTAAAAAATAACTATCATGATCTTTCATAAACATAAAGAAAATAATAATAAGTTGCTGTATATACATTTGTACAAAGCAAAAGAAGACAAACTATTCATAATTCGCAAAATATCTTGGTACAAAGAATAAAATAAAATAAAACCAAATGTAATGTAAAACCCAACACAAATATATTTGTATAAAACTATTCAAACTAGAAGTTAGACAGAGCAAACATTTTTACACAATACTTTCGCATACAAGTCAAGCCTACCTGCTGAATGTATGTCTTCATACAAATATCTTCATACATAAGTTTTGTCTACTGCAAATGCATACACACATACAAATATATATATATATATATATATATATATATATATATACACACACAGCAAAACATAATGATAATATGTAAACATATAAAGGAACAAAGCATTTAATGCTATCTGCTCAAGCCCAAATTTTGTCATTTCAAAATATTTAGCAAACCTGTTCAAAAAGAAGAAGCTGACCAGTTACCACCTCTCCTTGTATACCCTGATTATCTTATATATAAATACAACTGGCCACTCCATGTTCGTTCACTAAAACCTAGAAACAAGAATAAGAAATCAACATCTTCATTTCCTTTCAAACTAAAGTCATATTTAACTCAACAAGAACAGTACAGAAATTCAAGCAGATTCAAGAATATCAGAGTGTTCTATGTTCAACAGTGTCTTCAGGTGAGTAAACTAGAATTTTAACGCTTAAGTTCAATGTAAAACAGATCAAGTTTTAATGATCATAAGATATGGTATAAGCTTTGTCTTGTATACAATTCTGTTTACTCTGGGCTCTCTGTTGTTTGTTACAGTTTGAATATCTTTTTGTTCAAACCAAAATTACTCTCATCAAACATTGGAAATTTGTAAACTAAAATAATATGTTTAAGACCAAATTAAGATATTTTTAAAGCTAATTAAACTATGTTGTAAGAAACATATCACTGTAACTTGTTCTACAGGCAAATCAAAAAATAACACTTTGCTAAATTTGATTGACATAAGAAGCTAGTTCAAGTTTATATATGGAATTCTTACTGGAAGTTATGATTTTTACAACTAGAATAAAGATTTTTAGCTCAGTGATGCAAGAGCAGTTTGTATTTGAGCAAAAATTGAATTTTTAACCATTTCTAGTGATCGAATCATTAATAAATATTGAAATTTATTTCGAAGCATGTTTGAATATCGATGACGTTGGGGAAATTGTTGAAAATTTTGTCAAATACAAGTTTTGGTCGAACGAGATTGATTTAGGGCATGGGTTTAAGATTTTAGCCTTGTGAGTAATGTGAGGAGTACGACTCCTATACGTGATCGAGTGTCACGAATCTCGGATGAATGATTGCTTGTCGAGTTGTAACGTCCCGGAAATTTTCGACTTTCGAAAATTCAACATCGATACTCACTTTATCGACTGCCGAGAAATCGAAGGCCGGAAACCCGAAAAGTTATGGTTTAAGAAACAGAAAGAGAGAGAAGAAGAAATAAGAAGGTAGAAAATAGAACATTAAGAAAATAGGAAATAGATAGAAAATAAAGAAAAGAGAATAGAGGGAAAAGAAAAATAGAAACGGAGAAAACATAGAACGGAACAGAACAACATCAGAATCTCACAATTCGCAGCGGAACAACATATAATAAATAAATGAATAATCTTTAAACAAAGAACTATCTCAGTTATTACATTACATCACATTTCATTACATCATATCATCAGAGTGTACAACAACAACAACATCAAACAGTGCAGCGAAAAAAGAAATACTATATAAACTAGTAATACGCCATGCCATCCATCTTGCCTCCAGCAACTCCAGAATATCCAGAATATCCTGATAAACATTAACTCTTGACTGCCCGTGTGAAAATTTGTGGGCACCCAGAGTTTAGGAAGGAAAACAATAAACTCCAAGTCAGTCATGTGACTGGTGTGAGAACTCAAAACAGTTTATTTATCTTTGAAAACAGAATAGAGGAATATTTTTAAAGTCAATTCGCAATGCTTTTAAAAATGAGACTACCATAAGGCCTCCCGCACACACACACAATGCAAACGCAGAATCGGAGAAGATTTCTCCTTATGATAGTCAAAGATGCTTGATACGCATTTAAAAGAACATTTGATATTATTATTAGTGCATAGTATAGAAAAAATTCATTTCGAAAGTAGAATATAAATCTTAGCCAACATACGACCATTATCGTATGCCTACTATAGCTACCATCCAAACAGTGGGGCGCCACCATAAGTGAATGATAGGTTCTACAACTAATACCGTACAAGTCACGTATTGTTTCTTTGGATTTCCAACGAATGATCAGGCCAAGGAACTTCCCATTGCCACATGAGAATGCCTCTAGATGGACATCCCCGAGAACCAAACCGGATCTCTACCAACACAAGGCCGGGTTACCCCTAACCGAGTAACAACTGACCGAATATGCCATCCCCCGGTCCTTTGGGACCTTTTCACCGAGCGCTCGTAATCAATTCACACAATCATAACAAACTGTTTTCAACATGAGTAAGTATCTGGGCTCCATACCATGATACCACCCTTTTCCAGAAGGAAATGCACGCATCCTAAAGGGCGCTACCCCTCATAACCTTGCCGCATCTTTCCTGTTTTGACCATTCACGGGGTGTGAGGCTCGATGAAGTCACGTCCACAAAAACATACTTTATACAAAAGCCATGCTTTGGGTCAACAAATGATCATAGAAATGATCACTAGGATAGACGATCAAATAAACGATCCTATCACAAATAATCAACACAATGATCATTTACAGCAACACTCAGCATGTCACATTACCAAATTGGGAATATATCGCTGATAACATTCAACTACATAACCTCTGAGCTCGTACGTCTCAGAGAAGGGTGTTAAGCTAAAAGAATAAATTCTCCGCCACCAACAGAAATATATTTGAAAGAAATCGGCTTTATATCTCAACTTGTAATGTCAGGCATACTATCCATACAAGTCTGTTTCGGGCTCGAACAAAACCGAAGGCACTTACAAAGAAGTCCTTGCAATCCGGATATTCACAATCCTGATCGGATTTCCCATCACTTAGGGAGTCTCTATACCGTTGCAACTCAGTGCAGAGACAATCGATAGGTCATCCTATCGCTCTCGCAAATACCGGGTCTTCAACACCGATCTTCAATGCGATTTATAACGACGTATCACATATTCGGAATGGGTTATACGACCCCATGGTCCTTTCCCGGTTAACCCGAACAGTGAGCGCTTATTCAAAAATAAGTGTAGCATTCACATTCAAACAAATCACATCAATTACCCATTCAAAGGGAAATATTGATAGTCGGTTATTGAACTATCAATGTATATGCACACATCACCAGTTTCCAAATAATTTTCCAAATTATTTATTTTCCAAAATATCTTTACAAGATATATATTTTCAACACTTCAAAAATAAATCAATATTTATTTTTAAACAAATTCCACTTCCTTTTATAAATTCCATAGTGAATTTATATTTCACAATATCCATGCATATACGATTTCAATTATTCATTTCAATTTATCTTCAAAAAGATAAATTCTCTAATATTCACTTTATATTGTGTTAACGCTTAGATTTGAACGCTAACACCCCGATGTGTGAAGTGTAGTTGTGAAAGCACCACCCGATAGATCGGGAAAGAATTACAAGCAAGTAATAACGGAAAAGCAGCAAACAACAGCAATTTTATAGTGGTTCGGCTTATGGGTACAGCCTACGTCCACTTTAAGTACTTTTATTGATGATCTCGTTACAAGTTGATACAATTCTTCCCAAGTACAATTCACTTTGAACTACAAGAAACTTAGAACAATTATTTTAAACTTCGAAGGAGATGAGAGTCTTTGAATCCATGTTGGATGTACGTGATCTCTTGTTGAAGTTGTTTGTAGCGTTCTTAGTGTCTCGAGAGCTTCAAGTGTTGAATTGGTTTGGAATGCAGCAGAGTATCAGCGCTTGAAGAGAATGAGCCCAAGTCCCTTTCATGTTGAATGCGGCCTTGTATTTATAGGCAAACTGTTTAGGCTGAAATTGCTAAGTCATGAGTCGTGACCGACTCATGATGAGTCGTGACCGACTCATGATGAGTCGTGAGTCGTCTGCGAGTCACTCCTTTGCAACATGATTTTGAACTTGCCTCTGAGTCTTGTGTCGTGTGTCGACCTATCCTTTGAGTCGTAGGCTTTCCTGAGTCGTGCCATCCTTAACCCAGAATCTACTTAACCCGTCAGGTTCCTTAAGTCGTAGCGGCCTCTTGAGTCGTTCATCTCTTGAGTCGTAAACCCAATGAGATACTTAAGGACCTTGAGTGGATGAGTCGTGATCAGATGAGTCGGTCTTTGATGAGTCGGAACTCGAATGAGTCGTTGGATCGGTCTAGGCCTTGAGTCGCAGACCGCTGAGTCGTTGATCCATACTGTATCTTTAAGGCGTTAACTCGCTGAGTCGTTGCTATCAATGAGTCGTTGACCCATTGAGTCGGCAATCCCTGAGTCGCTTCATCAGTTGAGTCGCTGATTCCTATGAGTCGCTGACTGCCTTATCTGTTGAGTCGGCCTAAGTTTCAGTGGGGTTAACATTTGCCCCTCGAAGCACGCGCCTGAGTCGTAGGTCGCGTGCTTCGACTTATCTTAACTCGCTTGTGCCGACTCATGCCCTACTTCCTTGGTATAAAATGGATGAACCGTCACTTCTATCTTCTTCTTCCTTTATCAGTCTCTTGAGTCGTGCTCCGCCATTAACACATCTCCAAGCTCCCAAAAATAATTTCAACTCGAATTAGCACCCAATCCTCTCTAGCAACATACAATCGTAAGCGATTTCTTCCCTTTCTTCGATCGTTGATCATTATTGTCTTACACGCTTAATCCTTCGCCTCCGATTTGCCTCTTCGTGTCTTACGAGTCTGGTTAGATTTGATTGCTGATGAACTTAGGTTTGCTTGATTTTACTTACGGCGATTCATCACTCGAGGCAATCGTGTAGTGTGACGAACCTGTGGTTAACCATTGCAATGTTATTGGGTTATCGGGTTAGATGGTTAATGGGTTAGGAGCTAGAAGGTTAGTGGGTCAGAGTGATTCGAACATTGCCGTAGGTTTGACTTAGCTATTCCTGTATGACCCAGTGACTCCTATGATTTAGCCATGGTACGATTCATCATGCTCCTCGACCTGAGCTTTGAGTCGCGGCCGAGACAAGACTTTGAACCTGAGCTCTTTTAACATTCCCCACGGTCTAGCCTTTGAGTCGTTGCCGAGACAGGACTAGGAGATAATCTCCTTATTTCCACGACTCATGACTTGGCACTGCCGACTCAGAACTTTTGAACCGTTGATGGGTTATGACTTGTGAATTCTGTCTGAACACTGGACCATTGTATTAACTTTGAACTGTTGAATTTTATTGCACTCATTCACAGGTTATTTTGACTTGCAAGCTAACAATTTGTTCAATATAACATTCACAGAAAACTGGGACGAATATACTGTCATTGATTGCCCACATCGAACGACAGATTAGTTAATGATAGATGAATAAACTGCATGTATGAAGTGCTCTTAACATATCAATTTCAAACAAAATACCAAAGCAATACTGAAATAGTCAATTGAAATCGACTTGCTTGCACTAATATTATGTTTGAACTCTTAGATTAACAAGTTCTGAAATGTTTACAATCGATCAAGCATCGATTAGTATAATTCCAGTTATGTATACTTGTCACTTTTATTAGTCTTGCACAACACTTCACACTTTTTAGGAAACGCGCACCTTCGCATTTGAACATCCAGTTGCTTGTGTAGAATGGCCTCTCACCGAGAAGAAGAAGTGGTAACTCAAGAGGAAGAAACTTTTCCGATAGCTGTTCCCATAGAGAATCCTCCGGAGAGAACCCCGACTATTCTAACTTCGAGAGCGTTTGTCCAGCTGCGCACTCAATTTGGCTTTGCTGAAAGCGATGTTCTTTTCCCTGGGCCAAGTGATACTGCTGACAACCCTCCCTACGGCTTTGTTGCAGTCAATCGCCAAATGTGCTTAAGTGGGGCGATTCCTCCTTTTAACGACTTTCTTCAACAGTTCCTGCTTCGGTTGTCTATCTCTCCATTCCAATTACACCCCAATGGCTACGCCATTCTGATGGGGCTATGTGTTCTATTTAGGAGAGTTTTGGATCGATTACCAAGCTTCGGGGAGATCTGCTATTTTTGCTCATTCACGAAAATTAAAGACCATCCCTCCATCGTGGTTATAAGAAGCGCTCGAAACCGCAAACTTATTACTGATCTCTCCGAAAGCGCTCACGGATTTTTGAATCAGTTTTTCTTTGTTCGCTGCCCTCCAGGGTTTTATGCCATCTGGAGAGTGGGAAGTAAGATTTCCTGTCTTTACTTTTTCCGTTTTGAAACTTTCTCGAGATCTGAACTCTCAGTTGCTAATTTCATTCTTTTCCTGTTTTTAGCACTTCCACCCCCTGCTAGGGACCCAAGTCTTAAGCAAATTTTTGAAAGATTAAATGTCGTGCCGGTAGAAGAGAGGAGCATAAAGTTTCTGCTAAACGATGAACTTTTACATCAATACGGACTCCTACATCCCTCTCGCTTTACTCGGCCTCGTGAAGCTCCAACGGAGGTTCCTGATTCTCCGGTGAAAACTCCTGATCTTCCGATCTCCACTAAAGAGCACATACGAGGAGAAATTTCTGCAGAAACCTTATTAGTAAAGTGCTCTACTCCAAGAGACGATACGGGACCCTCCGAAAAGCCCTCACTTGATCCCATTATTGAAGAAGAAGAGGAGCCCCTTTCCCAAACCAGGAAGAGTGCTGACAAAGGAGCTGATGGAGGGAATCAGGTTGGGCATGACGGTGATGACGTCTTTGGGGATTTAAGTGACATAATTATTACTTCCCAAGAGCTCTTCAAAGAAGATCCTGCTCATGGTAAAGCTATACCTCCGACGATTGAAGCAACATCTGCCCTCCAACAGACTCTAACTCCTTTATCTCAAGAATTGTCATCAACATTGAAATCTATCACTTCCCCCCAACAGAGGAGTGGTTCGTTAGTCCAACGCGAGTAGCTTGCACTTCACACACAACTAAGGATTTTCCAGCACATTTATGCACTTATCTTCTTATACTTTAGAGATTTCTAAAGCTTATCTTTTCTTATTTCAGATTCTTCAATGACACGCGGCGGATCGTATTATCAGGATTTCCAACGCTACGGGGGGCGTGGTCAATATGATTATCGGCGTTACTTTCCCTCCTATAGAGAGTCTGACGAAGAGAGGGCTGCTCGAAAGGCTCGTGAAAGGAGGGATGCAGAAGAGCGTTATGACAGAAGGGATAGGGATGAGCACCATGATTCTCTGCAGAGAATTGACGACTCTCACAAAAGGAAATCTCACGACGACCGAGGAAAAGGTCATGTAGCTGAAGATTCAGGCAAACGAGCCCGATATGGTGAGAGACATGCTTCCACTATTCCCGAAAAGCCTACTGCCCCTGCCCCTCTTGACATTCCTTCCGACTCTCCTGCTCTCGGGAAGGAGGACATCCAGACAATAATAAGCAGGCCTAAATTTCAAGTGGGACCTGGCCCAGCCACTTTACAAAGTCGTTTTCCACAATGGTGCTTAAAGGGTGTGAGATTCGACCTTGACCTGGTTCCTATTGACAAGCCTGCTATGCTACGAAATCTTGACGCCGTCAAACTTGATATCGAGAGGATGTCAAACTGGCAGAAGCTTGTTGACGAGCTTCAAAGAGTTAACCGTGCCAACTTAGAGGCCATGCTCACCATGGAAAATGATAAGGCTGAGTGGCAAAAGGTCCTTGAGCAGCATGACACCGAAATGAGGAGCATTACTTCCTACAACGAGGAGCTCGATGCAAAGGTTGAGAAGTTGAAAGATGAGCTTGCTGCTTCCTCCACTTCATACTCTCAAAAAGAAGAAGTGCTTCTCAGACAAGTTAGAGATGCTCATGCCAGTCAGAGGGACGCTGAGGACAGGCTTGAAGTGCAGAAAAGAATCAACGAGGGCTATGCTTCTGACATTGCTGAGCTTCAAAAGAAAAACAACTCCCAGGAAGCGGAGATACAACTACTTAAGCTTCAGCTTTCCAAAACCGAGAGGGAGCGTGATGAGGCTGTCACCGGCAGAATCGCAGCTGAAGATTCTCATGAGGCGACCAAGAACAGCTTCAGCTCAACATTATTCGACTTCTATTTGCATAGCGTCTTGGGGCGTGGAAGCCTCGCCTTTCTTGGTCCCAAGTATGAGATCACTTTAGCTGAAGTGTGGGAGGCCGCCCTCGATATGCTTGGTGCTGAAGGTGCTGGTTATGACGAGTCAGCCCTGGAAAGGCATTATTTTGATGAAGACGCTCGCGCTGCTCTCGCCATGGGAAAGGAACAACTTGCCAAACTAAGAACCGAAGTGACGGAAGGGGACCGGCTGGGGAAAACCACTTCAACTACTCTAGTCCAGCCACCTTCTTCGTCTGAAGTCGACATTATTGGTTCCAGTTCCCATCTTGCATCTCCCACCAAAGTTACCACTGAGATTACAAGCATACCAGGTGGAGATGAGGGTGATGAGAGCGCTGATGTGCAAGCTTATGAAGTCGATATCAGGAAACCAGCTTCTCCAGGTAATTTCACTGTTAATCTCGCTACTGTCAATTCTGCTCAAGCGGGTTACTCATTTATTTCGCATGAGTTTCATGAGCTCCTTGGCTATTTTCTCAACCTTGATGAGCCTTCATCTCCTCTCTTTACCGACTTCATTGGTGAACCTTCATCTCCTCTCTTTACTGACTTTAACCTCTTTTCTTCTGTAGAAAAAGTATCAAGCACTGCTCAAATCTCTACTTCTCCGGTAATCCCTCCTCCATCTCTTCAAGTGGCTCCTCCTTCTGCTTCGCAGCCTGGATCACAGGAGGAACAAATAGAAGCTCTCCATGGCCTGGATGACCCCATTGCTTCGCAAGAGCAGAAAGATGAGGGACTTGAGGGAGGCGACATATCTCCGGAGCGGACTCCTTCTGACGATATAACTCTATCTAAACTTGTCACTCCAGGAAGTGAGTCTTCCTCAAAGAGGAGAAGGAAGCAAGGAGCATCAAAGAGGAGAGGGAAGATAATCACTACCACTGAAGAGGAGCCAGAAGTTGGGCCAGCTGCGCCTACCTCTCCTTCCTCCCTTATACCCACTGGTCGACCTGAAAAGCTGGTCGTCCGGCCAGGTAAAGGGTCCAAAGGCAGTAAAAAGAAGTGAAGACTTTAGCTTTTTATCTTTTATATGAACTGGCCGAGAGTTGTGCGGGTATCGGCCCCCGCTTTTATTTTGAAAACCTGTATCTGCATTATAGTTGAATAAAATGATTCTTCGTTTGTACAAACTTCTGTTTGAATTTGAGAATGCATTTACTATTTATTTTTGCACAAGTTTATTTATATGATATTGCAGCGGGCTTATGGTATGTTGTTTGAGTATTACTTTACTGATGCAGCTATACTACTATACCATGTTGCCCCCATACCTTAAGCTTGCTGCAATATTTTATACTTCGAGGGGACTTGCACTCTTATTTGTTAAAGAATAATTATTTTATTCTTTAAAGAAAATTTTTATAGAGTACAACTCCCTTCGTATAATTTTTTACGCTTTGTCGTTCGAAGAAATCACTTTTTTCTTTTGCTTATGTGCATATTTTACCAAGTGAATTCCTCTATGTGGTAAAGCGGACCTCTGAAGGGTACTTTAACTTCTTTTCTTTTTCTTTTTTTTTTTACGATCATTTTCCATAGTAGGCAAATTACTTTTCCTTTGAAAGTTAAAGTACGCTTTTGATGAGGATTTTTTTTATACAAAATTGTACCTCTGAGGAGGGATTTTTCACGTTTCAACACTTGGAAGTTTTATTTCAATCTCGGTGAAACGTGTACCCCCAAAGAGTTGTGCCTTTGAAGAAAGCCTTTTCACGTTTCAACACTTGGAAGTTTTATTTCAATCTTGGTGAAACGTGTACTTTCAGGAAGGTCTTTATTTTGTTTTTGCATTTCAACTTTGGTGAAGTGAAATTCCGAAGAGCGGTTATTACACTTCAACTCCTGGCGAAATGTGCCTCCGAAGAGGGCTTTTATTTTGTTTACATTTCAACTCTGGTGAAGTGATATCCCGAAGAGCGGTCATAACACTTCAACTCCTGGTGAAATGGGCCTCCGAAGAGGGCTTTTATTTTGTTTACATTTCAACTCTGGTGAAGTGATATCCCGAAGAGCGGTCATAACACTTCAACTCCTGGTGAAATGGGCCTCCGAAGAGGGCTTTTATTTTTTTATTTTTTTTTTGGCATTTCAACTCTGGTGAAGTGAAATTCCGAAGAGCGGTCATAACACTTCAACTCCTGGTGAAATGTGCCTCAGAGAGGGTTTTCATTGCCTGGAAGTTACTCTCTCATGGTTGGAGGGTCATGACTCCTCCAATCTTTTTTGTTGAGTAGAGAACTTTCTTTTTTGTGGCGTATGACCCATTAGAGGTCTTTTATCCTCCGAAGGGGACTTGTGCCGCTGATGGTAGCTTTGGTTGTTCCTCTGTTCACTTGCTTATGCCTTTTCAGCGATTCTCTTTTTTTTTTCTTTTTTTTTTTTTCTTTTCAAGTTTTATTTCCCCTTTTCTTGCAAATGGCTTGTTTAATCCAAGGAAGTGTACTTCATTGTTAGGCAAGTTCGTGAGAACGGGCACTAGCTTCCTAATTGGATATTTGTTTGTCCAAACAATCTCAATTTATTAACAAGGGCTCGTTTCTATCGAAATCATTAGCCGTTCAATTGAAGTATTTCCTATCTAGGATTTGAATTCGGGGTCTTTACGACTTGAAATTTGTTTGTTGAATGATGGTAAGAATCGCTCGGTCTTATTATGCGCAAGTTCTTTTTCCATTGTCTGCAAAAATTTAAATCGACATTTTAGCAATACATTTTATGTACCTTTATATCGAAAATAAAGCAAACATGTAATAAAAATAAGGAACACGAGATTTATAGTGGTTCGGCCAAGAATTTGGGCCTACATCCACTTTATATTCTTTCATTATTTACTTGCATCAGTTTCACAATTGCTTTCAATTACAAGAATCATACATTCATAATTCTTTTTACAATGTTTCAACAGAATTTTCAAGTAAAGTATGGACGCAAGTGATTGCTGTTCCATGCCCTTGGGATTTGATCTCCATCAACAGTGCTGAGCTTGAATGTGCCGTCGAGAAGTTTCTGACCTATTACATACGGTCCTTCCCAATTTGGCCCAAACACACCTGTCGCGGTCATAATTCTTTTCAGGACTAGATCTCCAATTTCAAAGCTGCGTTGACGAACTTTGGAATTGAAATGTCTGGCTATCCTTTGCTGATGAGCTGCAACTCTGAGGTTAGCTTCATTTCTTTTTTCATCAAGGAGATCCAGCGCTTCAAGTTGTAGCTTCTCATTTTCTGCTTGATTGAAATGGATTCTTCTGTGTGAAGGGACCTCTATTTCAACCGGGATCATTGCTTCCGATCCGTATGCTAACGAAAAAGGAGTATGCCCAGTTGCAGTTTTGTGAGTGGTTCTGTATGCCCATAGTGCAAGTGGTAGTTTATCGACCCAACCACCTTTTGCTCTTTCGAGTTGCTTTTTGATGGTTGATTTGATGATCTTGTTCACTGCTTCCACTTGCCTGTTTGCCTGCGGATGAGCTACTGCCGAAAAGATTTTCTGGATTTTGAATCGCTTGCAAAAATCCTGGAATTCCTCGCTTTCAAACTGAGTACCATTGTCTGTGATTATTTTCTGAGGCACACCGTATCTGCAAATGATATTCTTGGTCACAAAGCTTATCATTTTCTTTGAAGTGATAGTAGCCAATGGTTCAGCTTCAGCCCACTTAGTAAAATAATCAACTGCAACAATAGCATATTTAATCCCTGATTTAGCAGTTGGTAGCGGCCCAATGAGATCCATTCCCCAAATTGCAAATGGCCATGGACTGACCATCTGTGTGAGTTCGGTAGAAGGTGCTCTAGGAATTTTGGCATATCTTTGGCATTTGTCACATTTTCGGGAGTAATCTGCAGCATCCCGAGTAATTTCTGGCCAAAAATATCCGTATCGGAGAATTTTCTTTGCTAATGTTTGACCACCTGAATGATCACCGCATTCTCCCCCATGCACTTCAGCTAGGATTGTTTTGGACTCTTCCCGGGATACACATCGAAGCAATGGCATTGAGAATCCCCGTCTGTACAATCGGCCATCCTGAATCACATAGCGAGAGGCCTTCCTTAGTAGCTTTCGTCTTTCTATCGAGTTTTCTGGCAGAGAACCTCTGAGTAGGTAATCCAGTATTGGAGTCATCCATGACTCTTGTTCTTGAGATACATTCATAATCCAGTCTATATCCATCTCGTCTATACTTGGCGCTGAAAGGACTTCTACAGGGACCAATCCCAATAGTTGAGCTTCACCAGAACTTGAATATTTTGCGAGGGAATCTGCCTTCATATTCTCTTCCCGAGGAATGTGGCTTATTGAATAGTGATCGAGTTCACATAGGTGTTCCCAAGCCTTTGACAAGTAGGAAGGCAGGTTTCCACCTTTTGCTTGAAATTCCTTCTTGACTTGGCATACAATAAGCTGAGAATCACTGAAAATTTGTAATGCTCGAATGTTTAGCTCTTTAGCGATTTCCAGACCTGCAATAAGAGCTTCATATTCTGCTTCATTGTTTGTTGAAGGAAATTCCAGTCTTAGTGCATAACATAATGATCGACCTTCAGGAGTTTCAAGTACCACTCCGGCTCCAGAACAGTAGTCATTTCTTGCGCCATCAACATACATCTTCCACTGGATTGGAGAATCATTGATCGCTTTTTCCTCACCATTATCTTTCTCTGTGAATTCTGCAATGAAATCAGCTAAAGCTTGTCCGTTGATTGCCTTTCGGGGATGATAAGTGATGTCATATTGACTGAGTTCAATGTTCCATTTCAGAAGGCGACCCGAAGTTTCTGGGCGAAATAGGACTTGCTTTAGAGGTTGATCAGTGAGCACTTTGATAGGATGAGCTTGGAAATATTGCCTCAGTTTCCTCGATGCAACTAGTAGGCAATAGGCGAGTTTTTCCAACTTGGAGTAATTCAGCTCTGCCCCAGTGAGTCTTTTGCTGATATAGTAAACTGGATGTTGAATCCTTTTGTCTTCCCGTATCAGCGCTGCACTTAGAGCATGAGATGATACTGCCAAGTATATAAGAAGATCCTCACCATTGCCTGGTCTAGAAAGTATCGGAGGCGTTTCCATATGACGGATCAACTCTTCAAAAGCTTTTTGGCATTCGGGAGTCCATTCAAAGTTCTTCTTTCCTTTTTTCAGGGCATCGAAGAATGGGATGCATTTATCAGTAGCTTTGGAAATGAACCGACTCAGGGCGGCGATCTTTCCGTTGAGACTCTGCAATTCCTTCTTTGTTCTAGGAGCTTTAACTCCTTTCAAGGCAATAATTTGAGCTGGACTAGCCTCAATGCCCCTAGCACTGACGATAAAACCTAAGAACTTTCCGGATTCGACCCCAAATGTACATTTCAGGGCGTTAAGCTTCATTCTGTATTTCCGGAGGACTGCGAACATTTCTGCTAAGTGTTCAATGTGATCCGCTGCTTTCCTGGACTTTACTAACATGTCGTCGACATAGACTTCCATAGTTTTGCCCAATTGCGGTTTGAACATAGCATTAACAAGTCTTTGGTAGGTTGCCCCTGCGTTTTTTAATCCGAAGGGCATAACTCTGTAGCAATAAAGTCCAACATCTGTAATAAAGCTTGTATCCTCCTGATCCGGCTCATGCATCATGATTTGGTTATAACCGGAGTAGGCATCCATGAAGGATAGCAATTCATGTCCCGCAGTTCCGTCTACCAGTTGATCGATCCTGGGTAATGGGAAGCAATCTTTGGGGCAAGCCTTGTTTAGATCAGAAAAATCGATGCACACTCTCCATTTCCCATTAGCTTTCTTGACCAACACAGGATTTGAAACCCAATTCGGATATGTAGATTCTTTGATGAAGTTATTTTCCATGAGTCGATCAACTTCTTCTTTTAATGCTGCTGACCTTTCTGGACCTTGGGTTCTTCTTTTCTGTTTAACTGGCGTAAACTTTGGGTCAATATTCAGAGCGTGTACTGCAACTTCTGGGGATATTCCACACATATCGGCATGAGTCCAAGCAAAGACATCCAGATTTGCCTTCAGGAAAGATATCAAGATATTCTGAATTGACACATTAAGCTGTGAACCCACATTCAACACCTTATTTGGGTCCTTCGGGTCAACAGGTACCGGAACTGTCGTTTCCACCGGTACTACTCTATTCTCCCCTGTACTGGCTTTTCTGGGATCCATTTCTTTCCGTGCCCCGCTGTGCTCGCCAGTGCAGGGTCCGCTCTGTAATTGCTACAAGGCTGGTTCCTTGATGCGGACTGGGGTTGCCGCACCCTTTCCCATTTCTCTTTTTCTTGACTCTCGCAGCTCTGTCAAATAGCACTCTCGCGCAGCATTTTGATCCCCTTTTATAACTCCTACTCCATTGTCAGTAGGGAATTTAATAGTGAGGCACCACGGGGCTAGGATAGCTTTGAATGCTGCGAGTGTTGGACGGCCAAGAAAAGCATTATAAGCAGAAAACTCATCGACAATCACAAATGTTTGCTTGCGGACCACTTTCCTTTCTGCTTCTCCGAGTTCTACAAGCAGATCGATGGTCCCAATTGGTTGTTTTGGCTCCCCAGTGAAGCCAGCGATCTTCTGTGATGAGGCTTGCACATCGATCATAGGGATTTTCATCTGGTCAAATGTCTTTTTGAAGAGGATATTACATGATGCTCCGCAGTCAATGAGGACTCTTCTGACAATGGATGGTCCAATACCAGCTGAAATGACCAAGGGATCTAAAGTAGGAGCTTCAATACCTGTAGAATCTCTGGCTCTGAAAATAATATCATCACTGAAAGTTTTCTGTTGTTTAAGGGGCGTAGTGTCTTCTAGAACAAAGACGTCTTCTTCGGCTGGAGCATATTTCAAAGCCCTGGAATATCTCTCCATCTCACCCCAACTCTTGCCAGCTGGGTGAGGTCCTCCGGAAATGACATTGATAACGGGCCTTCCAGATTCATGCCCCGTAGCTTTCTCACCTGCCCCAGGCTGATGAACAGGAGCCCGCTGCCCCTGACTCGACGATGCAGGATTGTTGCTATTCTTTTTCACGAATTGCTGCAACTTGTTTTCTCTTAGCAACTCTTCAATCAGATTTTTCAGCTGGCGGCATTCATCAGTTTCATGACCTGGTTGATTGTGGAAGCGGCAGAATTTCCCACTCTGTATGGCTTTTTTCCCGGTTCTCAAAGGGATAGGTTTAGGGAAATCGACAGAATCTTTAGTGGCCAGGTAGATGTGCTCCGGCGTATGTGATAATGGAGTATATTCTGATGGCTTGAAGGACCGGGGCTTCTTCAGATTACCCTGTTTCTTTCCATTATTATTCTCCCTTTTTTGCCCCACCGATTCATTCTTGCGTGGAGCGACAGTGTTGTCTTCAGCTTTTTCCAACACTGCCTTTACTGGCAAAGGACGACTTTCCAAGCGAATGAATTCGTCTGCTTTATTGTAGAACTTTTCGAGAGAGGTTGGCTCCTTCATATTTAACCATTTCCCAAATTCGCTTGACTTATCAATAGCCCTCATCAGATAAGTCAATATCATTCGTGGTTCAGCATTGTCCACCTCAGCCAGTGCTATATTGAAGCGGTTCAAGAAGGATCTGATAGACTCACCAGGATTCTGCTCTAAACTCGATAGTGACATAATATCCTTGGCCTTCGAAGCATATAGTCTAAACTGCTCCTTGAATTTTCTGGTCAAGTCTGAAAACTGATCGATAGATCGGACTGGCAACTTGGTGAACCACAGTAAAGCCACGCCTTCCAGGTATACGGGGAAATATCGGCACTTTATTTCGTCGGAGGCCCTGGCACCTGTCATGTGCCAATCATATTTATACAAGAACTCGTTCGGATCACTTGTCCCTTTGTAAGCTGGAATAGTCAGAGGGACAAACTTCCTTGGAAATTCCGCCTTTAAGATTTTTTCAGTAAACGGAGTTTTACTTGGAGCGAAACCCCATTCCTTCTCATCTTCAACCCTTTGCATACTTTCTTTCATGATCTGCCGGACCATTCCAAAAAGATATTCCTCATCATGCCGAGTTCTAGATCCACCGGCCTCAGGTGCTGCCTGCTCAAAGGGACTAGTAGGCCTTTCAGGAGCATTTCTTTCATCGTGAATGTTGCCAGCATGGTTCCTTTCATTACCAGCCGGTTGATTGTTTGCCCCAAGTAAATCGTTCAACTTATTCAGAATCAGAGCATTCTGGGCACTTTGAGCCTCTAGTTGTGCATTTTGGGCGTTTATCTGCTGGTTTAACCCTAGAATCACAGCATCCAACTCCGCTTTCGTAACTCCAACAGACGGAGTAGGTTGATTAGGCACAGGGGAAGCGGAGGTTCCCTCTTGAATGTTTCCAGATCTGACAGATCTACTTTTCCTTCCAGGAGCCATAATCTCAGATAGACTTCTGGTTTTTAAAGAAATTCTTTCTTCAAATCTCTGCGAAGCAATGATGACAGTTGTCCTGAGTTCAATTCTCAGTGAAAGCACCAAAAATGTTAACGCTTAGATTTGAACGCTAACACCCCGATGTGTGAAGTTTAGTTGTGAAAGCACCACCCGATAGATCGGGAAAGAATTACAAGCAAGTAATAACGGAAAAGCAGTAAACAACAGCAATTTTATAGTGGTTCGGCTTATGGGTACAGCCTACGTCCACTTTAAGTACTTTTATTGATGATCTCGTTACAAGTTGATACAATTCTTCCCAAGTACAATTCACTTTGAACTACAAGAAACTTAGAACAAGTATTTTAAACTTCGAAGGAGATGAGAGTCTTTGAATCCATGTTGGATGTACGTGATCTCTTGTTGAAGTTGTTTGTAGCGTTCTTAGTGTCTCGAGAGCTTCAAGTGTTGAATTGGTTTGGAATGCAGCAGAGTATCAGCGCTTGAAGAGAATGAGCCCAAGTCCCTTTCATGTTGAATGGGGCCTTGTATATATAGGCAAACTGTTTAGGCTGAAATTGCTAAGTCATGAGTCGTGACCGACTCATGATGAGTCGTGACCGACTCATGATGAGTCGTGAGTCGTCTGCGAGTCACTCCTTTGCAACATGATTTTGAACTTGCCTCTGAGTCTTGTGTCGTGTGTCGACCTATCCTTCGAGTCGTAGGCTTTCCTGAGTCGTGCCATCCTTAACCCAGAATCTCCTTAACCCGTCAGGTTCCTTAAGTCGTAGCGGCCTCTTGAGTCGTTCATCTCTTGAGTCGTAAACCCAATGAGATACTTAAGGACCTTGAGTGGATGAGTCGTGATCAGATGAGTCGGTCTTTGATGAGTCGGAACTCGAATGAGTCGTTGGATCGGTCTAGGCCTTGAGTCGCAGACCGCTGAGTCGTTGATCCATACTGTATCTTTAAGGCGTTAACTCGCTGAGTCGTTGCTATCAATGAGTCGTTGACCCATTGAGTCGGCAATCCCTGAGTCGCTTCATCAGTTGAGTCGCTGATTCCTATGAGTCGCTGACTGCCTTATCTGTTGAGTCGGCCTAAGTTTCAGTGGGGTTAACATATTGGAAAACATTTCCATACTTATTAAATAAGTAATTCACAAATCTATTTATTTTCAACACTTGGAAAATATTCAATATACTTAAATCGTGCTTAAGTATATATTTCATTCTTTAAGGAAATCATTCTTATAAACATATTTATTTGGGCCAAAACGAATGTTGCGTAAAACATCGTTACGACAACCCAAAATCACTAGTATAGGGATTCAGATTTTAAGACAGATATATAAATCCCAATACTATACAAAACATTTCCTTTCGGAAATCATTTACTATAACAACAGTGTTATAGTCCACCATTTCCTTCTATCTCTCGAAAACGTCTATTTCAACAATCAATGTTGAAATCTATGGTTTCGAATCTCAACACATTTTAAAACATCGTTAGATCGTTTTAATTTTATTTAAAATATCACATTCTAAACATTTTCTTTAACATATTATTCACTATTCAAAAACGTGAATATACTACGTTAACACATTTCATCCTTTTATTCATTTTATTTCAAAGGATTATTCACAGTTCAAAAACGTGAATATAACCCCATTAATAGGTTTCAGCAATTAACTTATCAAAATAAGTCGTTTGCGAATTTATAAAACAACGTTTATAAATTCCATTTCTATTTATTTTATAACATCTCCTTTTATAAATTCCTTTATCAACCTATTCACTTTATAACTCAATTATAAACTAAAGATTCATATTATAAGTTAAATGCTCATAAAACGATTATTTTACAAAAATCGTTTCTTTGAACTTCATAATTATAAATCTTATAACTTATAAGATTCAATTATTCATCCAAATATATTCTTTGATAATTTCACAAAATTTATAAATATTACTATTTATAAATTTCATTTATAACTTCACCATTTATAATTTTATAAATTCCATTTATTTACAAAATTCATTTTCACTTCATTCAAACACTTATAAAAACTCGTTTTATAATGTCAGTATTTCAATTTATAAACATCCATTTATAAATCTCTTAATATAAATCAATTTATATTATTCTTTAAAACGTCTTTAATCTCCTTTATTATTTCACCATTTTGATTCATAAAATAATTAAATTTTATAAATCCTATATTTAAACTTTTCACAATAAATTCTAAAATCCCGATTAAACTATTTTATAAAATCATTAGCATCATATTCTCAAAAATCAGTTTTTAACTATATTTCTCAAAAATCATAATTTTTATAACATTAAAATTTATAACGTTTATTTATTTAAAATGGATCAATTCCAAAAATATTTTATAAACGTATACTTTCAAAAATCACTTTAAAAATCATTTAAAAATTCCAACTTGGTCCAATGATGCTACATACCAAATAGTCAATCACGACAACAACGATATCATATATCGATATGATAATCAGTCAAATATCAAAATATCTGAAATCAAAAATAAATACTGTTGAGGAATCCAGTTGGATCCCTCCAACCTGTTTCCTACATCACAAACATTAGCACAATACCAATTCCGCTCCAGTACGAAATTATCGCGGTATATGGGATTTAAAATATTATACGCTTAATAGATGGCGCAATAAGGTCTCATCCGCTAAACAAATAAATGCGGGAAATCAATAACTCCAATATATACATATGCCAATATATATATAATACCAATTTCACTGTTTATGAAATATTCGCGGTATATGTTTTTATTAAATAACATCCGCTTACTAACGGCGCATAATGTCTATTTTAACAATCAATAGATAACAATCATCATTCAAACATGCATTCAAATATTTTAAATCTAACTATTTAAAATAAAATCGAAACTGATTCGATTGAGTGAGAAGTTCTCACCTTGATTTTAAATTCCGTTTTAGCGATTTATTTCGAATAAAATTAAACGGACGTTTAATTTTACCCAAAATTCTCACTAACTCCAAACGACTCCAATCAAATTCCATCGCGTAGTGCTCGTCCATACGATTCCAACGCAACTGGTTTCGCGCGTTTTCGACCTCGTATGAAAAAGATATGAATATTTGAAGTTACACGATTTTATATATAACTAATTACAACTTAAATTTTAATTTTAAACCTACAACCCCTCATCACCCTTGGATCTGCACTGCTCAACATCAGGCCGCACGTCCTATTTCTTCCTTCTTCATCTTTCACGCGATTCATACAGACAACCCAAACCCATAGCTCACGAACTAGGGTTCGATTTTTCTCCTCCATCAACCCACTTGAACACGATCAGCCAACGTCAACTCGACCACCTACGCAAGCTCTCCACTCGGCCAGAAGGCTTTGAAGCTCGGCCACCTCGTGATGTGCGCGCACGAAGGCGAACACATGATGAACGCGGCCACTTTGCACCTTCCACACTGCTCCATTTTTAATCATAGCCGTTGGATCTCTAGCTCTCTTCATGCTTAACGATATTGTAGTTGATACTTTCACGAATCGATGAACGGATTGGAAGAAATCAGAGAGGAAACGAGAAGAGGTGCTGGCCGTTTATATGAGGGAGGAGGCTGCAGTTATTAGGGTTTAGTGTTTTTATTTTTTATTTTTAATTTATGAAGGGTGGGGCTATTTATAAGAAAATCGATCGACACTATTCATCCCGGAAATTCCGAACTCCGATTTACGCGCCGTAACCAGCGTTTCTAGGGTTTACCCCGCGTTCCGGACACAATGGAACAGGTTTCGGAAGCTAATTCGGACATCTGTGCGAGTTATGGCAATAAACGTTCAATTTGAATTAAACCGATTTAAGCGATTTCCTAGGCGTTTTAATTTGTACCGGACAAACGGTAAATCCAATTGATTTGAAATTTGAAACCTTACAATAATATCACATTACGGATCCGATGAAACTGGTTTCGTCGAAATCCGAGACTTTTTGAAAAATGGCTATTTTAACTCGCCAAATTAAAATTAAAAATAATTCGATGCGTTTCGAGCTGCCACGATCAAACGATAGCTCCGATTGACACGACAATTGAAATCCGGTAATAGCTAACTATTACGGATCCAATGGAACTGGTTTCGTTCAATTATGAGACTGTTCAAAAATTGACTATTTTCACTAGTCGATTTTAATATTAAAATATTCAATTTTCACAAATTAACTTTTAATTCGATTTTAAAAGTTCTAAAATATCATTCTAACTCCAATATGATAAAATAAAATTTTACAAATCATTTTCAATCATATTTAACCCAATTTTCAATTATTTCCATAATTTAACATATTAAATTATCGATTTAATTATCCAATTAAATTCAAAAATTCAAATTAAAATTTATTCAACTTATAAATTTCACTTATTAATATTTAAAATTAATTAAATATTCAAATTTTAATTATCAAAAATTCTGGGTCGTTACAATGTTCCCCCCTTAAAAGAATTTCGTCCTCGAAATTAACAAGTAAGAAAGGTTATAGAATTTATTAACTTTCCATAAAATCCATCGTTAAACTTCTTATAATAACTTACTAAGTTTTCAAATCATACTTAGTTATCTTTTCAAAAACAACTACTATTGTTTAACTTTCAATTCCAAATCAAAATTAAAGTTTTCAAAATTTTCCCAATTTTCTCAAAAAAATTTCTAACGCCTTAAATTTCCGGAAAAATTCGCCATAGTCTCCTTTGCGCGGCTCGATCCGAAAAAAAAATGACAGTATATATATCACAAATATACATCTCATCAAGTAATGAGGCATCCCGAAGGGAAAAAAATGTAAAAGTACGATATTTAATCCGAGATATGTACCTTATATTTTATTAGCAAGCATATACGGCTAATATAGCGCGAAAGCGAGCTCCAAATGCGAAGCAAACGCGATCCGCCCCTACTAAACACTCAACAAACAACATGAGAAACATGCATGTAGACAATAGTATCAATATACAACATATAGCAACATAATAACTATATATGTCAACATAGCAAATGCAACTAAACAACAAATGCAAACATCAACCAACTAGCATCCAACAAGCATTCATAACCAATATATATTCATTCATATTTTCATTAATATTAATGAATTGGTTTTCAATTTAAATCACATTTGATTCATTAACAGTGGATTTTATCAACATTCATTCTCAATTCAATTAGTTATCATTTACTAATTTAAATCCAATTCACTTTCAATTCTATTCAAATTTATTTACTTCAAATTCGAATTCAATTACATAACTTTCAATTTCATTAACTCTTAATGAATTTTATAGAATCAACTAACAATCATATAACAATCAATGTATATTAATCTCAACCAAATTCCTTTGCTTATAATTGGTTTAATTAAATTGATTTTCATTCTATTATTCAACTTCCAATAACATTAGATTTTAATGAATTTACATTTATATCCATTATTTCATATCAATTTAATTCACATTCAATTGATTAACATTCAATCCATTAATTCAATTCAATCACAAAAGTTGAATTTTATTTTTATATAACTCAAGTTCACATTTATCACTTAACTTTATTAATTTATTTTGATACCAATATCAATTTCATTCAATATCACTTAAGTTATACTTCCATTTCTAAAGTAAATTTCCATTTAACTTTAAATTCATTTTTATTACAACTCATATTCATAAATATATTCATATAGTTTCACTTTTTATATATATAAGTTTATTTCACCATCGCAAATCACTTTAATTATAATTCAATTCTTATAATTCTTTTGCTTATACAATTATTCTTTTATTTAGATTATTCAAACAACTAAACAATCAACTTATATACACTTTGATAATTCTAAAAAATTATTTCTTTATATACAAAATATACTCAAGGTAAAATTATTTCATTTACCCAATTTAAAACAATATTGTGTCGAATTGTTCTATTCAAGTGTTTAGAAACCCCTTCGGCATAGTTGTCGAGACCACGCTGACGAAAGTTCATATGCCACTCAACAAACCAATCATCACAATATAAAACAATTTTATATTCACTAACAAATACGCTCTCATAGCTATTATTACACTCAAACTCATTCTAGAGCACTACTGACTCTATCTCTAATGAGTAATACCCAACAGAACCATGGTTGTCGCTTAACCATAAGCTCTGATACCAAATGTAACGTCCCGGAAATTTTCGACTTTCGAAAATTCAACATCGATACTCACTTTATCGACTGCCGAGAAATCGAAGGCCGGAAACCCGAAAAGTTATGGTTTAAGAAACAGAAAGAGAGAGAAGAAGAAATAAGAAGGTAGAAAATAGAACAGAAAGAAAATAGGAAATAGATAGAAAATAAAGAAAAGAGAATAGAGGGAAAAGAAAAATAGAAACGGAGAAAACATAGAACGGAACAGAACAACATCAGAATCTCACAATTCGCAGCGGAACAACATATAATAAATAAATGAATAATCTTTAAACAAAGAACTATCTCAGTTATTACATTACATCACATTTCATTACATCATATCATCAGAGTGTACAACAACAACAACATCAAACAGTGCAGCGGAAAAAGAAATACTATATAAACTAGTAATACGCCATGCCATCCGTCTTGCCTCCAGCAACTCCAGAATATCCAGAATATCCTGATAAACCTTAACTCTTGACTGCCCGTGTGAAAATTTGTGGGCACCCAGAGTTTAGGAAGGAAAAAAATAAACTCCAAGTCAGTCATGTGACTGGTGTGAGAACTCAAAACAGTTTATTTATCTTTGAAAACAAAATAGAGGAATATTTTTAAAGTCAATTCGCAATGCTTTTAAAAATGAGACTACCATAAGGCCTCCCGCACACACACACAATGCAAACGCTGAATCGGAGGAGATTTCTCCTTATGATAGTCAAAGATGCTTGATACGCATTTAAAAGAACATTTGATATTATTATTAGTGCATAGTATAGAAAAAATTCATTTCGAAAGTAGAATATAAATCTTAGCCAACATACGACCATTATCGTATGCCTACTATAGCTACCATCCAAACAGTGGGGCGCCACCATAAGTGAATGATAGGTTCTACAACTAATACCGTACAAGTCACGTATTGTTTCTTTGGATTTCCAACGAATGATCAGGCCAAGGAACTTCCCATTGCCACATGAGAATGCCTCTGGATGGACATCCCCGAGAACCAAAATGCCTCTGGATGGACATCCCCAAGAACCAAACCGGATCTCTACCAACACAAGGCCGGGTTACCCCTAACCGAGTAACAACTGACCGAATATGCCATCCCCCGGTCCTTTGGGACCTTTTCACCGAGCGCTCGTAATCAATTCACACAATCATAACAAAGTGTTTTCAACATGAGTAAGTATCTGGGCTCCATACCATGATACCACCCTTTTCCAGAAGGAAATGCACACATCCTAAAGGGCGCTACCCCTCATAACCTTGCCGCATCTTTCCTGTTTTGACCATTCACAGGGTGTGAGGCTCGACGAAGTCACGTCCACAAAAACATACTTTAAACAAAAGCCATGCTTTGGGTCAACAAATGATCATAGAAATGATCACCAGGATAGACGATCAAATAAACGATCCTATCACAAATAATCAACACAATGATCATTTACAGCAACACTCAGCATGTCACATTACCAAATTGGGAATATATCGCTGATAACATTCAACTACATAACCTCTGAGCTCGTACGTCTCAGAGAAGGGTGTTAAGCTAAAAGAATAAATTCTCCGCCACCAATAGAAATATATTTGAAAGAAATCGGCTTTATATCTCAACTTGTAATGTCAGTTATACTATCCATACAAGTCTGTTTCGGGCTCGAACAAAACCGAAGGCACTTACAAAGAAGTCCTTGCAATCCGGATATTCACAATCCTGATCGGATTTCCCATCACTTAGGGAGTCTCTATACCGTTGCAACTCAGTGCAGAGACAATCGATAGGTCATCCTATCGCTCTCGCAAATACCGGGTCTTCAACACCGATCTTCAATGCGATTTATAACGACGTATCACATATTCGGAATGGGTTATACGACCCCATGGTCCTTTCCCGGTTAACCCGAATAGTGAGCGCTTATTCAAAAATAAGTGTAGCATTCACATTCAAACAAATCACATCAATTACCCATTCAAAGGGAAATATTGATAGTCGGTTATTGAACTATCAATGGATATGCACACATCACCAGTTTCCAAATAATTTTACAAATTATTTATTTTCCAAAATATCTTTACAAGATATATATTTTCAACACTTCAAAAATAAATCAATATTTATTTTTAAACAAATTCCACTTCGTTTTATAAATTCCATAGTGAATTTATATTTCACAATATCCATGCATATACGATTTCAATTATTCATTTCAATTTATCTTCAAAAAGATAAATTCTCTAATATTCACTTTATATTAGAAAACATTTCCATACTTATTAAATAAGTAATTCACAAATCTATTTATTTTCATCACTTGGAAAATATTCAATATACTTAAATCGAGCTTAAGTATATATTTCATTCTTTAAGGAAATCATTCTTATAAACATATTTATTTGGGCCAAAACGAATGTTGCGTAAAACATCGTTATGACAACCCAAAATCACTAGTATAGGGATTCAGATTTTAAGATAGATATATAAATCCCAATACTATACAAAACATTTCCTTTCGGAAATCATTTACTATAACAACAGTGTTATAGTCCACCATTTCCTTCTATCTCTCGAAAACGTCTATTTCAAAAATCAATGTTGAAATCTATGGTTTCGAATCTCAACACATTTTAAAACATCGTTAGATCGTTTTAATTTAATTTAGAATATCACATTCTAAACATTTTCTTTAACATATTATTCACTATTCAAAAACGTGAATATACTACGTTAACACATTTCATCCTTTTATTCATTTTATTTCAAAGGATTATTCACAGTTCAAAAACGTGAATATAACCCCATTAATAGGTTTCAGCAATTAACTTATCAAAATAAGTCGTTTGCGAATTTATAAAACAACATTTATAAATTCCATTTCTATTTATTTTATAACATCTCCTTTTATAAATTCCTTTATCAACCTATTCACTTTATAACTCAATTATAAACCAAAGATTCATATTATAAGTTAAATGCTCATAAAACGATTATTTTACAAAAATCGTTTCTTTGAACTTCATAATTATAAATCTTATAACTTATAAGATTCAATTATTCATCCAAATATATTCTTTAATAATTTCACAAAATTTATAAATCTTACTATTTATAAATTTCATTTATAACTTCACCATTTATAATTTTATAAATTCCATTTATTTACAAAATTCATTTTCACTTCATTCAAACACTTATAAAAACTCGTTTTATAATGTCAATATTTCAATTTATAAACATCCATTTATAAATCTTTTAATATAAATCAATTTATATTATTCTTTAAAACGTCTTTAATCTCCTTTATTATTTCACCATTTTGATTCATAAAATAATTAAATTTTATAAATCCTATATTTAAACTTTTCACAATAAATTCTAAAATACCGATTAAACTATTTTATAAAATCATTAGCATCATATTCTCAAAAATCAGTTTTTAACTATATTTCTCAAAAATCATAATTTTTATAACGTTAAAAATTATAACGTTTATTTATTTAAAATGGATCAATTCCAAAAATATTTTATAAACGTATACTTTCAAAAATCACTTTAAAAATCATTTAAAAATTCCAACTTGGTCCAATGATGCTACATACCAAATAGTCAATCACGACAACAACGATATCATATATTGATATGATAATCAATCAAATATCAAAATATCTGAAATCAAAAATAAATACTGTTGAGGAATCCAGTTGGATCCCTCCAACCTGTTTCCTGCATCACAAACATTAGCACAATACCAATTCCGCTCCAGTACGAAATTATCGCGGTATATGGGATTTAAAATATTATCCGCTTAATAGACGGCGCAATAAGGTCTCATCCGCTAAACAAATAAATGCGGGAAATCAATAACTCCAATATATACATATGCCAATATATATATAATACCAATTTCACTGTTTATGAAATATTCGCGGTATATGTTTTTATTAAATAACATCCGCTTACAAACGGCGTATAATGTCTATTTTAACAATCAATAGATAACAATCATCATTCAAACATGCATTCAAATATTTTAAATCTAACTATTTAAAATAAAATCGAAACTGATTCGATTGAGTGAGAAGTTCTCACCTTGATTTTAAATTCCGTTTTAGCGATTTATTTCGAATAAAATTAAACGGACGTTTAATTTTACCCAAAATTCTCACTAACTCCAAACGACTCCAATCAAATTTCATCGCGTAGTGCTCGTCCATACGATTCCAACGCAACTGGTTTCGCGCGTTTTCGACCTCGTATGAAAAAGATATGAATATTTGAAGTTACACGATTTTATATGTAACTAATTACAACTTAAATTTTAATTTTAAACCTACAACCCCTCATCACCCTTGGATCTGCACTGCTCAACATCAGGCCGCACGTCCTATTTCTTCCTTCTTCATCTTTCACGCGATTCATACAGACAACCCAAACCCATAGCTCACGAACTAGGGTTCGATTTTTCTCCTCCATCAACCCACTTGAACACGATCAGCCAACGTCAACTCGACCACCTACGCAAGCTCTCCACTCGGCCAGAAGGCTTTGAAGCTCGGCCACCTCGTGATGCGCGCGCACGAAGGCGAACACATGATGAACGCGGCCACTTTGCACCTTCCACACTGCTCCATTTTTAATCATAGCCGTTGGATCTCTAGCTCTCTTCATGCTTAACGATATTGTAGTTGATACTTTCACGAATCGATGAACGGATTGGAAGAAATCAGAGAGGAAACGAGAAGAGGTGCTGGCCGTTTATATGAGGGAGGCGGCTGCAGTTATTAGGGTTTAGTGTTTTTATTTTTTATTTTTAATTTATGAAGCGTGGGGCTATTTATAAGAAAATCGATCGACACTATTCATCCCGGAAATTCCGAACTCCGATTTACGCGCCGTAACCAGCGTTTCTAGGGTTTACCCCGCGTTCCGGACACAATGGAACAGGTTTCGGAAGCTAATTCGGACATCTGTGCGAGTTATGGCAATAAACGTTCAATTTGAATTAAACCGATTTAAGCGATTTTCTAGGCGTTTTAATTTGTACCGGACAAACGGTAAATCCAATTGACTTGAAATTTGAAACCTTACAATAATATCACATTACGGATCCGATGAAACTGGTTTCGTCGAAATCCGAGACTTTTTGAAAAATGGCTATTTTAACTCGCCAAATTAAAATTAAAAATAATTCGATGCGTTTCGAGCTGCCACGATCAAACGATAGCTCCGATTGACACGAAAATTGAAATCCGGTAATAGCTAACTATTACGGATCCAATGGAACTAGTTTCGTTCAATTATGAGACTGTTCAAAAATTGACTATTTTCACTAGTCGATTTTAATATTAAAATATTCAATTTTCACAAATTAACTTTTAATTCGATTTTAAAAGTTCTAAAATATCATTCTAACTCCAATATGATAAAATAAAATTTTACAAATCATTTTCAATCATATTTAACCCAATTTTCAATTATTTCCATAATTTAACATATTAAATTATCGATTTAATTATCCAATTAAATTCAAAAATTCAAATTAAAATTTATTCAACTTATAAATTTCACTTATTAATATTTAAAATTAATTAAATATTCAAATTTTAATTATCAAAAATTCTGGGTCGTTATAATCTTCCCCCCTTAAAAGAATTTCGTCCTCGAAATTAACAAGTAAGAAAGGTTATAGAATTTATTAACTTTCCATAAAATCCATCGTTAAACTTCTTATAATAACTTACTAAGTTTTCAAATCATACTTAGTTATCTTTTCAAAAACAACTACTATTGTTTAACTTTCAATTCCAAATCAAAATTAAAGTTTTCAAAATTTTCCCAATTTTCTCAAAAAAAATTCTAACGCCTTAAATTTCCGGAAAAATTCGCCATATTCTCCTTTGCGCGGCTCGATCCGAAAAAAAAATGACAGTATATATATCACAAATATACATCTCATCAAGTAATGAGGCATCCCGAAGGGAAAAAAATGTAAAAGTACGATATTTAATCCGAGATATGTACCTTATATTTTATTAGCAAGCATATACGGCTAATATAGCGCGAAAGCGAGCTCCAAATGCGAAGCAAACGCGATCCGCCCCTACTAAACACTCAACAAACAACATGAGAAACATGCATGTAGACAATAGTATCAATATACAACATATAGCAACATAATAACTATATATGTCAACATAGCAAATGCAACTAAACAACAAATGCAAACATCAACCAACTAGCATCCAACAAGCATTCATAACCAATATATATTCATTCATATTTTCATTAATATTAATGAATTGGTTTTCAATTTAAATCACATTTGATTCATTAACAGTGGATTTTATCAACATTCATTCTCAATTCAATTAGTTATCATTTACTAATTTAAATCCAATTCACTTTCAATTCTATTCAAATTTATTTACTTCAAATTCGAATTCAATTACATAACTTTCAATTTCATTAACTCTTAATGAATTTTATAGAATCAACTAACAATCATATAACAATCAATGTATATTAATCTCAACCAAATTCCTTTGCTTATAATTGGTTTAATTAAATTGATTTTCATTCTATTATTCAACTTCCAATAACATTAGATTTTAATGAATTTACACTTATATCCATTATTTCATATCAATTTAATTCACATTCAATTGATTAACATTCAATCCATTAATTCAATTCAATCACAAAAGTTGAATTTTATTTTTATATAACTCAAGTTCACATTTATCACTTAACTTTATTAATTTATTTTGATACCAATATCAATTTCATTCAATATCACTTAAGTTATACTTCCATTTCTAAAGTAAATTTCCATTTAACTTTAAATTCATTTTTATTACAACTCATATTCATAAATATATTCATATAGTTTCACTTTTTATATATATAAGTTTATTTCACCATCGCAAATCACTTTAATTATAATTCAATTCTTATAATTCTTTTGCTTATACAATTATTCTTTTATTTAGATTATTCAAACAACTAAACAATCAACTTATATACACTTTGATAATTCTAAAAAATTATTTCTTTATATACAAAATATACTCAAGGTAAAATTATTTTATTTACCCAATTTAAAACAATATTGTGTCGAATTGTTCTATTCAAGTGTTTAGAAACCCCTTCGGCATAGTTGTCGAGACCACGCTGACGAAAGTTCATATGCCACTCAACAAACCAATCATCACAATATAAAACAATTTTATATTCACTAACAAATACGCTCTCATAGCTATTATTACACTCAAACTCATTCTAGAGCACTACTGACTCTATCTCTAATGAGTAATACCCAACAGAACCATGGTTGTCGCTTAACCATAAGCTCTGATACCAAATGTAACGTCCCGGAAATTTTCGACTTTCGAAAATTCAACATCGATACTCACTTTATCGACTGCCGAGAAATCGAAGGCCGGAAACCCGAAAAGTTATGGTTTAAGAAACAGAAAGAGAGGGAAGAAGAAATAAGAAGGTAGAAAATAGAACAGAAAGAAAATAGGAAATAGATAGAAAATAAAGAAAAGAGAATAGAGGGAAAAGAAAAATAGAAACGGAGAAAACATAGAACGGAACAGAACAACATCAGAATCTCACGATTCGCAGCGGAACAACATAAAATAAATAAATGAATAATCTTTAAACAAAGAACTATCTCAGTTATTACATTACATCACATTTCATTACATCATATCATCAGAGTGTACAACAACAACAACATCAAACAGTGCAGCGGAAAAAGAAATACTATATAAACTAGTAATACGCCATGCCATCCATCTTGCCTCCCGCAACTCCAGAATATCCAGAATATCCTGATAAAGCTTAACTCTTGACTGCCCGTGTGAAAATTTGTGGGCACCCAGAGTTTAGGAAGGAAAACAATAAACTCCAAGTCAGTCATGTGACTGGTGTGAGAACTCAAAACAGTTTATTTATCTTTGAAAACAAAATAGAGGAATATTTTTAAAGTCAATTCGCAATGCTTTTAAAAATGAGACTACCATAAGGCCTCCCGCACACACACACAATGCAAACGCAGAATCGGAGGAGATTTCTCCTTATGATAGTCAAAGATGCTTGATACGCATTTAAAAGAACATTTGATATTATTATTAGTGCATAGTATAGAAAAAATTCATTTCGAAAGTAGAATATAAATCTTAGCCAACATACGACCATTATCGTATGCCTACTATAGCTACCATCCAAACAGTGGGGCGCCACCATAAGTGAATGATAGGTTCTACAACTAATACCGTACAAGTCACGTATTGTTTCTTTGGATTTCCAACGAATGATCAGGCCAAGGAACTTCCCATTGCCACATGAGAATGCCTCTGGATGGACATCCCCGAGAACCAAACCGGATCTCTACCAACACAAGGCCGGGTTACCCCTAACTGAGTAACAACTGACCGAATATGCCATCCCCCGGTCCTTTGGGACCTTTTCACCAAGCGCTCGTAATTAATTCACACAATCATAACAAAGTGTTTTCAACATGAGTAAGTATCTGGGCTCCATACCATGATACCACCCATTTCCAGAAGGAAATGCACACATCCTAAAGGGCGCTACCCCTCATAACCTTGCCGCATCTTTCCTGTTTTGACCATTCACGGGGTGTGAGGCTCGACGAAGTCACGTCCACAAAAACATACTTTATACAAAAGCCATGCTTTGGGTCAACAAATGATCATAGAAATGATCACCAGGATAGACGATCAAATAAACGATCCTATCACAAATAATCAACACAATGATCATTTACAGCAACACTCAGCATGTCACATTACCAAATTGGGAATATATCGCAGATAACATTCAACTACATAACCTCTGAGCTCGTACGTCTCAGAGAAGGGTGTTAAGCTAAAAGAATAAATTCTCCGCCACCAACAGAAATATATTTGAAAGAAATCGGCTTTATATCTCAACTTACAATGTCAGGCATACTATCCCTACAAGTCAGTTCCGGGCTCGAACAAAACCGAAGGCACTTACAAAGAAGTCCTTGCAATCCGGATATTCACAATCCTGATCGGATTTTCCATCACTTAGGGAGTCTCTATACCGTTGCAACTCAGTGCAGAGACAATCGATAGGTCATCCTATCGCTCTCGCAAATACCGGGTCTTCCACACCGATCTTCAATGCGATTTATAACGACGTATCACATATTCGGAATGGGTTATACGACCCCATGGTCCTTTCCCGGTTAACCCGAATAGTGAGCGCTTATTCAAAAATAAGTGTAGCATTCACATTCAAACAAATCACATCAATTACCCATTCAAAGGGAAATATTGATAGTCGGTTATTGAACTATCAATGGATATGCACACATCACCAGTTTCCAAATAATTTTCCAAATTATTTATTTTCGAAAATATCTTTACAAGATATATATTTTCAACACTTCAAAAATAAATCAATATTTATTTTTAAACAAATTCCACTTCCTTTTATAAATTCCATAGTGAATTTATATTTCACAATATCCATGCATATACGATTTCAATTATTCATTTCAATTTATCTTCAAAAAGATAAATTCTCTAATATTCACTTTATATTGGAAAACATTTCCATACTTATTAAATAAGTAATTCACAAATCTATTTATTTTCAACACTTGGAAAATATTCAATATACTTAAATCGAGCTTAAGTATATATTTCATTCTTTAAGGAAATCATTCTTATAAACATATTTATTTGGGCCAAAACGAATGTTGCGTAAAACATCGTTATGACAACCCAAAATCACTAGTATAGGGATTCGGATTTTAAGATAGATATATAAATCCCAATACTATACAAAACATTTCCTTTCGGAAATCATTTACTATAACAACAGTGTTATAGTCCACCATTTCCTTCTATCTCTCGAAAACGTCTATTTCAGCAATCAATGTTGAAATCTATGGTTTCGAATCTCAACACATTTTAAAACATCGTTAGATCGTTTTAATTTAATTTAAAATATCACATTCTAAACATTTTCTTTAACATATTATTCACTATTCAAAAACGTGAATATACTACGTTAACACATTTCATCCTTTTATTCATTTTATTTCAAAGGATTATTCACAGTTCAAAAACGTGAATATAACCCCATTAATAGGTTTCAATAATTAACTTATCAAAATAAGTCGTTTGCGAATTTATAAAACAACGTTTATAAATTCCATTTCTATTTATTTTATAACATCTCCTTTTATAAATTCCTTTATCAACCTATTCACTTTATAACTCAATTATAAACCAAAGATTCATATTATAAGTTAAATGCTCATAAAACGATTATTTTACAAAAATCGTTTCTTTGAACTTCATAATTATAAATCTTATAACTTATAAGATTCAATTATTCATCCAAATATATTCTTTAATAATTTCACAAAATTTATAAATATTACTATTTATAAATTTCATTTATAACTTCACCATTTATAATTTTATAAATTCCATTTATTTACAAAATTCATTTTCACTTCATTCAAACACTTATAAAAACTCGTTTTATAATGTCAATATTTCAATTTATAAACATCCATTTATAAATCTCTTAATATAAATCAATTTATATTATTCTTTAAAATGTCTTTAATCTCCTTTATTATTTCACCATTTTGATTCATAAAATAATTAAATTTTATAAATCCTATATTTAAACTTTTCACAATAAATTCTAAAATCCCGATTAAACTATTTTATAAAATCATTAGCATCATATTCTCAAAAAACAGTTTTTAACGATATTTCTCAAAAATCATAATTTTTATAACATTAAAAATTATAACGTTTATTTATTTAAAATGGATCAATTCCAAAAATATTTTATAAACGTATACTTTCAAAAATCACTTTAAAAATCATTTAAAAATTCCAAACTTGGTCCAATGATGCTACATACCAAATAGTCAATCACGACAACAACGATATCATATATCGATATGATAATCAATCAAATATCAAAATATCTGAAATCAAAAATAAATACTGTTGAGGAATCCAGTTGGATCTCTCCAACCTGTTTCCTGCATCACAAACATTAGCACAATACCAATTCCGCTCCAGTACGAAATTATCGCGGTATATGGGATTTAAAATATTATCCGCTTAATAGACGACGCAATAAGGTCTCATCCGCTAAACAAATAAATGCGGGAAATCAATAACTCCAATATATACATATGCCAATATATATATATTGCTATTATATATAATACCAATTTCACTGTTTATGAAATATTCGCGGTATATGTTTTTATTAAATAACATCCGCTTACTAACGGCGCATAATGTCTATTTTAACAATCAATAGATAACAATCATCATTCAAACATGCATTCAAATATTTTAAATCTAACTATTTAAAATAAAATCGAAACTGATTCGATTGAGTGAGAAGTTCTCACCTTGATTTTAAATTCCGTTTTAGCGATTTATTTTGAATAAAATTAAACGGACGTTTAATTTTACCCAAAATTCTCACTAACTCTAAACGACTCCAATCCAATTTCATCGCGTAGTGCTCGTCCATTCGATTCCAACGCAACTAGTTTCGCGCATTTTCGACCTCGTATGAAAAAGATATGAATATTTGAAGTTACACGATTTTATATATAACTAATTACAACTTAAATTTTAATTTAAACCTACAACCCCTCATCACCCTTGGATCTGCACTGCTCAACATCAGGCCGCACGTCCTATTTCTTCCTTCTTCATCTTTCACGCGATTCATACAGACAACCCAAACCCATAGCTCACGAACAAGGGTTCGATTTTTCTCCTCCATCAACCCACTTGAACACGATCAGCCAACGTCAACTCGACCACCTACGCAAGCTCTCCACTCGGCCAGAAGGCTTTGAAGCTCGGCCACCTCGTGATGCGCGCGCACAAAGGTGAACACATGATGAACGCGGCCACTTTGCACCTTCCACACTGCTCCATTTTTAATCATAGTCGTTGGATCTCTAGCTCTCTTCATGCTTAACGATATTGTAGTTGATACTTTCACGAATCGATGAACGGATTGGAAGAAATCAGAGAGGAAACGAGAAGAGGTGCTGGCCGTTCATATGAGGGAGGCGGCTGCAGTTATTAGGGTTTAGTGTTTTTATTTTATTTTTTAATTTAGGAAGGGTGGGGCTATTTATAAGAAAATCGATCGACACTATTCATCCCGGAAATTCCAAACTCCAATTTACGCGCCGTAACCAGCGTTTCTAGGGTTTACTCCACGTTTCGGACACAATGGAATAGGTTTCGGAAGCTAATTTGGACATCTGTGCGAGTTATGGCAATAAACGTTCAATTTGAATTAAACCGATTTAAGCGATTTTCTAGGCGTTTTAATTTGTACGGGACAAACGGTAAATCCAATTGACTTGAAATTTGAAACCTTACAATAATATCGCATTACGGATCCGATGAAACTAGTTTTGTCGAAATCCGAGACTTTTTGAAAAATGGCTATTTTAACTCGCCAAATTAAAATTAAAAATAATTCGATGCGTTTCGAGCTGCCACGATCAAACGATAGCTCCGATTGACACGAAAATTGAAATCTGGTAATAACTAACTATTACGGATCCAATGGAACTAGTTTCGTTCAATTCTGAGACTGTTCAAAAATTGACTATTTTCACTAGTCGATTTTAATATTAAAATATTCAATTTTCACAAATTAAATTTTAATTCGATTTTAAAAGTTCTAAAATATCATTCTAACTCCAATATGATAAAATAAAATTTTACAAATCATTTTCAATCATATTTAACCCAATTTTCAATTATTTCCATAATTTAACATATTAAATTATCGATTTAATTATCCAATTAAATTCAAAAATTCAAATTAAAATTTATTCGACTTATAAATTTCACTTATTAATATTTAAAATTAATTAAATATTCAAATTTTAATTATCAAAAATTCTGGGTCGTTACACGAGTTGTCGAGGTGTGGATGAATTTTGGCCGACCCCGGTGGTTTGTGCGGCGGTGGCGAAGTCGTTCTATCGATTTTGGTTGAGCCTCAGTTTCAAACAGAAAGCTAATTGTTGATTCGAAATTTCTGAAGGCGATTTGAGTTTAGATTTCGAGTATGTGGGTGTTTCGTGTTGTGCGTGCGGCGTTGGTGTTCGTTGGAGTTGGGTGGCGCCGCCGTGCACGAGTACGGCGGAGAGTGGTGTCAGCGTCGTGGACAAGAGAACGATCTCGAGTCAATACTCGAATTTTTAGATGTTGGCTTCGGGTTTCAATTTGAAGCGCGCATGGTTTTTCCTGATGCTCTAATTTATTCTTGAGTTTCAAATTTAAAAAAAAAGGAAGATGAAGATTCATACAAGAGGGAGAGAGGTGACTCGGGTAAAAGCTGTAGCAATTCGAAGTGTAACTCGAGCTAATCAGGGAGAGTCTCGGGTTTCCTACTGCAGTTTTTTTTTACAGGATTTTAATACTGAAAAACTTAATAAGGGTTTAACAGTTTAGGTTAAGACTTAATTACAAGTTTTAATCATCTTAGTTAATGCTTAACAATGATTTTAATTCCTAATTAATTATTTTAATTGAGTAATTAATTTTCGTTAAGTATTAAATTAATGAACATTTAAAGTTTTGTAGTTAATAACAAATTGGTTTTCAAAGTTAAAGAAGATTTCTTATTAATGTTAGTTAAGATGATTAATTATTCAATTAATTAATAATATTATTTTTTGAAAGTAATTAAGAATAATTACATTATAATGGTAATTAGGGTTTGAATTAATTAATGACTAATTGAAAATTAAATTGGTAATTAACTACTTAAAGTTAATTAACGAATGATTAGTAGTTAAGTAATTTAATTAACAAATGACTAATGATTTATTTAAGAGATAATTAAGAAATATCTAATTTGTAATTAAGTTGTTTTAGTCAATAATTAAGGTTTATTAATTATTGGATAAAGAATAATTAATCTGCAATTAAGATTGATTAATTGGGTTTAAAGGTAACTAAGGGATGGATTACCCGATTGAGATTAATTTGTTAATTAAAGGTAATCTCTTGGTAATGGTTAATTACAAATACCTGATGAGATTTAGTGAAGTAATTCATAATTACTAGATGTAAAAAAAAAGGGAATTTCTTAATAGGAAGTAATAAAAGGGTAATTACTTAGTAGAAGTAATTAAGGATAAATTACATGGTGTAATTAATCAAAAAGGATTAATAATTAAGTAAGCGGTTAATTACTTAAGTAAGTAATTACAGAGGGGCAAATACTATTTATAAGAATTGGGGTCGATTAAGGGATGCAATTAATTAAGTTTAATTGATTAATTGAGGATAATCATTCATGGGTTTGGTTAAGCATAAGTACTTAATGAAAGTACTTAGATAATGATGATAATCTTAATGTAATTAAAGAATAATTAATCACGGAGGATTAACTAAGATAAATTATCATGGGATGGTGAATCAACTAGGCTGTAATTAATTAATAATCAGGACTTAAAGTTAATTGATTTAATTCAACTCTGGTTAATTAGATTTATTCGAGATAGTGTGATTGATGTTCTTGCTTATGTATGATAAGTGAGTGTTTATATGCCCTGAATTGATTGATATCCCTGATATGAAATGGTTCGTGATATGATGTGTTTGGGTGGGCAATGATAATGTGATTATCTATCTATGATGAATTGCTGAGTAAAGGTGACATCTTTATTTAAAGTTGAATTGCATTTCACTTGAATAATTTGTCTTATGATAAACTGAATTCGAAGAGACCGGGGTCGGGTATTAGATATTACCAGAAACCACTTTGATTTTTTACAAATTGATACGTGGAATCAATAGGGTGTAATGGAATGATTTTAGTGAAATTGGACCATATAATCAAAGTTCTGGCACTTTATTGCTTTGTGAAATAAGGGATGTCTATAGCAACTTACAAAGTTGTAAATTGATATACATACCCCGGGTTTATATGAGTTAGATACCTTTGTATTACATGTTAGATGGGTTTACTCACGCTGGTTTCCAGCCTGATCCGTGTGTTACTTTGACGTAATGCTCGGGTCAGACCGAGTATTACAGATTTTCAGGTAAGGACGTTCTGGAGCTCAGGAGGCGAGCTGGATGGCAATAACGTATAGAGTAATTCCGCTGTATTTATATTATTGTTAATCTGAGACATGATAATTGTAGATATTCAGTGACTGTATATAATGTGAAACTCTGATGTATGTTAAATGTAATCGATAGATATAATATTCTTTTGGAGACAATTATTATTTATTATTTATTATATTTTAAGCGCTGCGAATGTGAGATGTTGTTGATTCTGTTCTTCTTCTTCTTCTATCTCTTTCTTCTTTTTCCTAACTATCTGGAATTTTCGGGATCGAAAATTACAGGTCGTTACATTTTGTATCAGAGCTGAAAGGTTAGACGAGAACCTTGGCTCTGTTGGGTGTACTCATTAAGGATAGGGTTAATAGTACCCTAGATTGAGTTGATTGTGTGTGTATATATATATGAGAGAGCGTACTTGTTATTTTCTTATATAAGGATTTTAAATGATTTTATATAAGATTATATTTTGATATATAAAGAAATATTTCACTCTGATAAATATTAAGGAAATTGCCTGTTAAATTATTAGAATTAAATTAAGAAGTAATATAATACAACAAAACTGAAATTAAATAAAGATAAGTTTGAAATGGATCCAAACTGAAATTGAAATCTTGAATCGGAGAAGTATTTTTGAATAAGATGATAATGAATGGTTTAGATATGATAACCTTGGTTATTATCATAAATGATTGTTGTGTGTTTAATAATAAGACGTGTATTAATGAGTAAGCAAAATGAAATATTCTAAAGAAGTAAACATTTAAGTAAAGTAGGATGTATAAAAATTGAAAATACCTGAATTGTGTAATTTTAAATATGGGTTATTTGAAAATTTGATTTGAATTTAAAACCAAGGGTGGTTTAAAATTTTAAAATATGGCTGGGAGGGCCAAGAAACAAATATGTATATACGTATGGATATACATGATATCAAAGATAATTTGAAATAAACTCTAAGAGGTTGAGTTTTGATTTTCCATGAAGTGTGATATAAAAACCCAATGTGATATAAGTTTTGAACTTATAAGAGGGAAAGAATTTTGAAGTTTAAAGCTGGAATTCAAATTGAGTAAGGTTGATTGGATTAAGCAAAATGAAATTCAACTTGGGAGAAGTTAAATAAGTTTGAATGAACAACTTGGATTGGAAAATTTAAAATGAAATTGGAATTGAACTTGGAAAGCTAAGTGGTAATTTGAATTGGGAATTTATGTGATCTCAAGTGGGTTTGAGATCTAGAAATTGAAATGGATGGATGTTTTTAAAATAAATTGGATGATACCATCCTATTGGTGTTAAAAATCCTTAAATTGTGGATCGGATTTGTTTAAATGAAATATAAATGAAGTGTTGCGATATATCCATTATTGAGAAAAAGGGAAGTTAAACTTTCATTTGAAATTAAGGGTATGAAATTACTTTGAATTAAAAATTAAATAATTGAATTTGTAAATTAAACTTGTTTAAGAACCGGCTTCAAACTGGAAGATAAAATTTACTAATAAATTAAAATTTTAAAATAAAATTGTATTGAATTCTTATTTGAACCTTGAAATACATAAGTAAAGATAATTTAAAATGGAAATTTGAAAATTGGATTCAAAAAATTAAATTATTTAAAAACTTTAAATGAACAAAGTTAATTTGGTTTAAAAGTTAAACCAACCTTTGAGAATTTAACTCAAATTTATTTAATTCGAGATGGTTTAAAAATTTGGATTGAAATTTAATTAGTTCAAATTGAATCTGATTTGAATTAATTGGATTTATGAATGAAGATGTAAAGATTTAAAAAAAAAATGATTAAATTGAAATGCTTTGATATTGAAGTGGGTTCAATTGATATTAGTCCAAATTGATTGGAATAATTTGAAATTATAATTAAAGTTGAACAAGTCAAAATCAAATGGAATTTTGATTTAAATTGGGAAAAAAATTAGGATTGATTCAACTTGAATTGGGTTAAATCAATTTCAATGGAAATCGAAGATTATTCAATTGGAATCGAGTCAATTTAAATGGAAGTGGAAATTTAAATTGAATTGATGGGACTGGAGGTTGGGAATTGAACAGTTTGACTCTGGACTATCTTCAATATAAATTGTTATAATATAAACTTATCTTTCCAAGCCATTTAATATATACAACCTATCTTTCTTAAAGCCAAATTATTTTATACTTGTTTTACAATTATTTTTGAAGCCATTTAACTAATTTTTCAACTGTTTTATAAACTAATTACTATCTTTCAACTATGTTACAAATTAATTACTATTTTACAACTATTTTGCAATTACCTAAAATTTCTGAAACTATTTAACTATTTTCTAATTATTTACAATTAATTAACTATTTTATAACTATTTTGCCAACTAATAATTATTTTTCAACTACTTATCTATTTTTCAATTTTCAAGCTATTTTCTAAATATAAACTTGTTGGAGTTTAAACTGTTTATGATTTAATACCCAACTGGGATAAGAATTAGGTGATAATCCAAATGGGGATTAAGGAAAATGTGAATAAGTGAGTGAAAATTTAAGTGAATGTGAATAGAAAGGAAATTGATTGGATTAATGATCAATGAAGTTAAATACGTAGGATATACGTATATTATTCTATTCGCATAATGATTTGATTCGGATTCGAGCATGGAATTTTGAGATAATTTACGGATCCGAGTTGGGATTTTTCACTCGATTTTCGATGGCGAACCTGGATATGGGCTGTTCATTGGTTCTGGACGTTCTCTATCATAGTTATGGCTATCCAAGGAGAGTGACGGTTTCTGATCAAGAAACCAGATTGGTGTCCGCACTAGGAAGTCGGGTGGACGATACTAGTTCGGAAGTGAAATTGTGTGATCGATCGAGCGATCAGGTTGATATAGCGTACGGATGTTATGTGCACATCGTACGGATTTGAATGAAATTGATATTGGAAAGAGAAACTAAATTTGGATATTTGGTTTTGAATAAACAAAGTTGTATATCTTTGTTGTATAAGATGAATCTCCCCTTGTTGAATTTATTTGCTGGAAGAAAAATGTTTTTGAAGTGTTTGAAGTATAAAAGGGTTTTATTCAAGTTTGAAATGATCCAAAGTTTTAAAAATTATATATATCTGTATATATATATATATATAAAGGATCTTATGAGGATTTTGGAAAAGGTTTTGAGAACCTTTGGATTTGGAAAGGCTTTTGAATTTTTGGGTAAAATCAATATGAGAATTTTGAAAGCCTAGTTTGAGAATTATCGATTTTGGAATAATCGATTTTGTATAAATGACCTTTGTATGAGATCATACTAGGTGTACGATTTGAAGATACTATATGTGTATAGTATAAAATGTTTTGATGATGACTCTAAGGAAAAAGGCGCTCCCTTGAAATGAACTTCTCAGGAGTGCCACCGGGTGGTGCTGCCTTGAGCCCCAAGGGGGGTTCTATAGTTGATCCTAGGAGGAGTCCGGACAAAACTAGTTCTTGATGATTATTGGGTAGCGAAATTCGAGGGCGCTGATGCCTACAGAGACATTTGGGTTATGCTGTGACGACAGTGTAACTCGATGTCACTGCAATCTATTATGGGGACCATAGCGAAAATCGTGTGGAGGATGAGTGTCAACGGTCTACACTTGATTTTGCCGGGAAGGCAACGCAACATCAGTAGACTACGATCTATGGTCAAGTGGAGTGGAGATGTTTCAGTCTTTTGGCAGCGAAATTCGAGGGCGCTGATGCCTACAGTTATATGGGTTTTGCTGTGATAGCTACGAAACCCATGTTGTAGCCGCGATCTATAGCTGGTTCCATGTCATAATTGAGGGGCGCGGAGGCCTGCGGTTATCTATGGATTTTGTCGGGATGGCAACGTAACCAACGGGTTAACCGTGACCATGGATGAGGGTGATGATTTCCAAAGCATTTTCACCAAAGATATTATCTCTATTTTCAAAACTGCCTTCTATATTTTTAGTAAAATTATTTTCCAAGTATTTTCACTGGATGTTGAAACGGGTCTGCCAAGCGCTTATAGATTTTCAGTCGTACGCCTGATCAACGTATGACCGAATTTCTGTGAGGACAAGGATGGACTTGTCGAAACATCGAGTTATAAAAGTATTTTTATAAAAATTATTTTGGAAATATTATGTAGTATTTTTAAAGTAGTTTAAAAATGATCAAAGAAAAAATTGTCTGATTTTAAGTATTTTAATAAATCTGGTTTCGTTCCTTTTCGAGGACGAAAAGATTCAAATGGGGGAGGAATGCTACGACTCTGGATTTTGGCTCTATTATTTTAATAAATATTTAATCTAATTTAAATAAAGAGTGGAAATTTAGAATAAAAATATCTCAATAATACTTACAATAAAACTTATCTTGTATAATTGAATTAAAATACTTTACTTTGTTTACATTTGGTAAATATTATATATAGATCATAATGTTGAAATAAAACCAAATTCTATCAAATTGAAATATAAATACAAGTAAGTCAAACTTATAAATCTAATTTAAACATTGTTAGTTAACATGCAAATAGAAATAAATTGAATAAGCAGGCATACAACATAAAACGGAAAATTGTAAGTAAAGTATAAAATAAAATAACTCAAACATATGTTGTAAATTAAAGGTTTGAAAATTTAATTACAAATAGAAAATTAAACCAAGAAGTTATGTAAACAATAACTATCATGATCTTACATAAACATAAAGAAAATAATAATAAGTTGCTGTATATACATTTGTACAAAGCAAAAGAAGACAAACTATTCATAATTCACAAAATATCTTGGTACAAAGAATAAAATAAAATAAAACCAAATGTAATGTAAAACCCAACACAAATATATTTGTATAAAACTATTCAAACTAGAAGTTAGTTAGAATAAACATTTGTACACAATACTTTCACATACAGGTCAAGCCTACGTGCTGAATGTATGTCTTCATACAAATATCTTCATACACAAGCTTTGTCTACTGCAAATGCAAACTCACGTACAAAAATATAAATATATATACACAGCAAAACATAATGATAATATGTAAACATATGAAGGAACAAAGCATTTAATGCTATCTTCTCAAGCCCAAATTTTGTCATTTCAAAATATTTAGCAAACCTGTTCAAAAAGAAGAAGCTGACCAGTTACCACCTCCCCTTGTATACCCTGATTATCCTATATATGAATACATCTGGCCACTCCATGTTCGTTCAGTAAAACCTAGAAACCAGAATAAGAAATCAACATCTTCATTTCCTTTCAAACTAAAATCAAATTTAACTCAACAAGAACAGGACGAAAATTCAAGCAGATTCAAGAATATCAGAGTGTTCTCTGTTCAACAGTGTCTTCAGGTTAGTAAACTAGAATTTTAAAGATTAAGTTCAATTTAAAACAGATCAAGTTTTAATGATCATAAGATATGGTATATGCTTTGACTTGTACACAATTATGTTTACTCTGGGCTCTCTGTTGTTTGTTACAGTTTGAATATTTTTTTGTTCAAACCAAAATTACTCTCATCAAACATTGGAAATCTGTAAACTAAAACAATATGTTTAAGACCAAATTAAGATATTTTTAAAGCTAATTAAACTATGTTGTAAGAAATATATCACTGTAACTTGTTCTACAGGCAAATAAAAATAATAATACTTTGCTAAATTTGAATGACATAAGAAGCTAGTTCAAGTTTATATCTGGAATTCTTACCGGAAGTTATGATTTTTACAACTAGAATAAAGATTTTTAGCTCAGTGATGCAAGAGAGTTTGTATTTGAGCAAAAATTGAATTTTTAACCATTTCTAGTGATCGAATCATTAATAAATATTGAAATTTGTTTGGAAGCATGTTTGAATATCCATGACGTTGGGGAAATTGTTGAAAATTTTGTCAAATACAAGTTTTGGTCGAACGAGATTGATTTAGGGCATGGGTTCAAGATTTTAGCCTTGAGAGTAATGTGAGGAGTACGACTCCTATACGTGATCGAGTGTCACGAATCTCGGATGGATGATTGCTTGTCGAGTTGTCGAGGTGTGGATGAATTTCGGGTGAACCCAGTGGTTTGTGCGGCGGTGGCGAAGTCATTCTATCATTTTTGGTTGAGCCTCAGTTTCAAGCAGAAAGCTAATTTTTGATTCGAAATTTCTGAAGGCGATTTGAGTTTAGATTTCGAGTATGTGGGTGTTTCGTGATGTGCCTGTGGCGTTGGTGTTCGTTGGAGTTAGGTGGCGCCGCCGTGCATGTGTACGTTGGAGAGTGGTGTCAGCGTCGTGGACAAGAGAACGATCTCGAGTCAATACTCGAAATTTTAGATGTTTGCTTCGGGTTTCAGTTCGAAGCATGTGAGCGTGGTTTTGCCTGATGCTCTAATTTATAGTTGAGTTTCAAATTTAAAAAAAAAAGAAAAAAAAGGAAGATGAAGATGGATACGAGAAGGAGAGAGGAGACTCGGGTAAAAGCTGAAGCAATTCGAAGTGTAACTCGAGTTAATCAGGGAGAGTCTCGGGTTTCCTGCTGCAGTTTTGTTTTTTTACAAGTTTTTAATACTGAAAAACTTAGTAAGGGTTTAACAGTTTAGGTTAAGACTTAATTACAAGTTTTAATCATCTTAGTTAATGCTTAACAATGATTTTAATTCCTAATTGATTATTTTAATTGAGTAATTAATTTTCGTTAAGTATTAAATTAATGAACATTTAAAGTTTTGTAGTTAGCAACAAATTGGTTTTCAAAGCTAAAGAAGATTTCTTATTAATGTTAGTTAAGATGATTAATTATTCAATTAATTTTTTTTGAAAGTAATTAAGAATAATTAAATTAAAATGGTAATTAGAGTTTGAATTAATTAATGACTAATTGACAAATAAATTGGTAATTAACTACTTAAAGTTAATTAACGAATGATTAGTAGTTAAGTAATTAAGTAATTTAATTAACAAATGACTAATGATTTATTTGAGAGATAATTAAGAAATATCTAATTTGTCATTAAGTTGTGTTAGTCAATAATTAAGGTTTATTAATTATTGGATAAAGAATAATTAATCTGCAATTAAGATTGATTAATTGGGTTTAAAGGTAATTAAAGGATGGATTACCCGATTGAGATTAATTTTTTAATTAAAGTTAATCTCTTGGTGATAGTTAAATATAAATACCTGATGAGATTTAGTGAAGTAATTCATAATTACTAGATGTAAAAAAAAAGGGAATTTCATAATGGGAAGTAAATAAAAGGGTAATTACTTAGTCGAAGTAATTAAGGATAAATTACTTGTTGTAATTAATCAAAAAGGATTAATAATGAAGTAAGGTGTTAATTACTTAAGTAAGTAATTACAGAGGGGTAATTACTGTTTATGAAAATTGGGGTTGATTAAGGGATGCAATTAATTGATTAATTGAGGATAATCATTCATGGGTTTGGTTAAGTATAAGTACTTAACGAAAGTAATTAGATAATGATGACAATCTTAATGTAATTAAAGAACAATTAATCATGGAGGATTAACTAAGATAAATGATCATGGGATGGTGAATCAACTGGGCTATAATTAATTAATAATCAAGACTTAAAGTTAATTGATTTAAATCAACTTTGGTTAATTAGATTTATTCGAGATAGTGTGATTGATGATCTTGCTTATTTATGATAAGTGAGTGTTTATATGCCCTGAATTGATTGATATCCCTGATATGAAATGGTTCGTGATATGATGTGTTTGGGTGGGCAATGATAATGTGATTATTTATCTATGATGAATTGCTGAGTAAAGGTGACATCTTTATTTAAAGTTGAATTGCATTTCACTTGAATAATTTGTGTTATGATAAACTGAATTCGAAGTGACCGGGGTCGGGTATTAGTTAATACCCGAAACCACTTCGATTTTTTGCAAATTGATACGTGGAATCAATAGGGTGTAATGGAATGATTTAAGTGAAATTGGACCATATAATCAATGTTCTGGCACATAATTGATTTGTGAAATAAGGGATGTCTATAACAACTTACGAAGTTGTAAATTGGTATACATACCCCGGGTTTATATGAGTTAGATACCTTTGTATTACATGTTAGATGGGTTTACTCACGCTGGTTTCCAGCCTGACCCGGGTATTACTTTGATGTAATGCTCGGGTCAGACCGAGTATTACAGATTTTCAGGTAAGGACGTTCAGGAGCTCAGGTGGCGAGCTGGATGGCAATAACGTATAGAGTAATTCCTCTGTATTTATATTATTGTTAATCTGAGACATGATAATTGTAGATATTCGGTGACTGTATATAATGTGAAACTCTGATGTATGTTAAATGTAATCGACAGATATAATATTCTTTTGGAGACCCTTATTATTTATTATTTATTATATTTTATCCGCTGCGAATGTGAGATGTTGTTGATTCTGTTCTTCTTCTTCTATCTTTTTCTTCTTTTTCCTAACTATCTGGAATTTTCGGGATCGAAAATTACGGATCGTTGCACCTACGCCCTTAGTATAACTAAAAGGACACACTAGAAGGCATGATGCGTTGTAGGTATAAACTAAAACTAGCAGAGATTAAAATTCACAAGACAGAATTAGGTAAAAACAGCGGTAACAATTTAAATAATAACTTATTTAAAGCAGAAGTTCATAATTTCTTTAGAAACCAAATTAGTCACCAAATACCAAATACATCACATGTGAAAATACCATACATATATGTCCTATGAAATCATAGAAAACCATAATCTCAAAAATCAAAGTACAACTATTGCCCAACATGCGCCAGTACAAATAAAGAACAAAAGGCTGAAATAAAAGAAGTGGAGGTACATAGTGGAAACTCCTTCAAATAAACCTCCAAGCAATTGCAACCTATTGTCCTCTTCCTTGATTGCCTATATTGTCAGAGAGGCACGTTCTATAACTGGTTGAATATATTTGCAAATGAAAGTTTGAATGCGTACGAATTGATTTATATAAAGACAAGGATTCAATGGATGGATGGAACTAATAGACAGAGGTATTCAATGGTACGAGGTGTGCTGAATATTTCCCATGTCATTAATCAGTTGTTGTTCAACATTTTATGCTCATTTAATCAGCTGCCAACCACAATAATCAATTCAATTCATCCAAAGGGTATTTCAAAATTTGGAATGCAAATAGGCTTACAATTTTGGGCTGAGATAGATTTGGTTTCAATTCAGAATCAATGTGGAAAATAATGTGAATTAGAGTGGGCTGAAAATGGACTGAATATTCATTTAACCAGTCGGTTTGGTACGACTGAGTTGGTGCAACGATTTACACCGAACTCCAATTTGTACGAATGAATATAACATTTTGATCGGCGTGATGAGGCGATTACATCGTACACATTTATTGATGATCTGACTATTCTATTAAAACTCAAATTTTTATGATGATTAAATTGTTCGTTCGGCAGAACAATTTAAACGAAACATACGATGATGAAATTAGATGAAATGAAATGTGACGTTTCAATCAGATATTTTTCCATAATATTACTGTGTAAAATATCTAGATTCGAAAGATGAAAATTACATACTTCAAAATGAACTATTATACAATAAAAATGTGAACGAATTTGCTTCGATGGTTTGCTACGAAACTTTTTTCACATCTATAACTAACTAGACGCATTTTATATTCTAAGTTTGGACATTAACTGAGAACGTTTATAATATTCAAATTTATACTAAAAAATGTCTTAAAATTTTTAAATTGGGTCGAAAATTCAGGGTCGTTACAATATCCCATACTCAAAACTTTTCGTCCTAAAAAGGGAACGTGGTGGAAGAAGCAGAAAAGAACAAGCGGAAAATTAAGATAAGTTTAAAACGGATTATACCTGGAATTAGCAATTCAAGATTTGAACACCGAATGCTATCCTTAATTTCCCATGTGCAATCTCGGTCATCAGCACTCTACTGAACTTTGACGAGATTGACCGTTTTCCCTTTAAGCTGTTTCGTATCTCGATCGATTATCCGAAGTGGCTTCCTCTCAATAGTCAAGTCAGGTTCGATAACCAATTCTTCATGTTGAGCAGTGGGGATGGTCATAGATAGATTGCGTACTACTTTGTGGAGATGTGAGACATGAAACACATCGTGCACACCCAAAAATTTCTCTGGTAATGTGATTCTATAGGCCAGGGTTCCGATCCTTTCTGTAATCACAAACAGACTAACAAATCTAGGAGCGAGCTTTCCTTTCCGTCCAAATCGAATAACATTCTTCAAAGGCGACACTTTGAGAAATACTTCATCCCCTACACTGAACTCGAGATCTCTCCTTCTTATGTCAGCGTAGCACTTCTGTCTATCTTGTGTTGTCTTTATCTTCTTTCTGATCTCTTCGACTTTCTAGGAAGCTTCCATAATCATTTCTGGGCCAAGCACCAATCGATCCCCTGGTTCAATCCAACAAGTTGGCGATTTACACGGTCATCCATATAAAGCTTCGAAGGTGCCATACAAATACTCGCTTGATTATTAAAGATAATTAAATTCCGATTTAAATACACTATTCAAATTGAAATTTATTTTACCTAATAACTATTATTATAACTGAATTCAACCAAATGGAGATGGTCTTCCCAAGATCCTCTAAAATCTATAATGCAGGCTCGGAGAAGATCTTCCAAAATCTGATTCACCTTCTCAGTTTGGCCATCTATCTGAGGATGATAAGCTGTGCTTAGATTCAGTTTAGTGCCCAAGGTGTCCTGAAATGCCTTCCAGAATTTACTGGTGCAAATAGGGTCTCTATCGCATACGATACTAGACAAAATACCATGCAGTCTAACAATATCCCTCATATATATCTTGGCCAAACTCAAAGCAGTACGAGTGGTCTTAACTGGATTAAAATGAGCGAATTTTGTCAGCCTATCAACAATTACCCAAATTCTCTTATTACCTCTTCTGGTCCTTGGTAGCCCATTAATAAAATCCATAGAAATCTGCTCCGTTTTCCAGTTTGGAATCTCAAGAGGTTGTAGAAATCCTACCATCTTTCTGTGATTGGCCTTAACTTATTGGCAGGTTGTGCATCTACTAACGTAAGTAGAAATGCTTCATCCTACTCCACCAATATAATCGCTTCATATTATGAAACATTTTCATGACTCCTGGATGAAATAAAAGCAAGGATTTATGATTTTCTCTAAGCAGCTCCAGTCTTAAACCATCTACATTTGGAACATGGATACGGTTGTCGATCCTCAAACTCATTACTATCAACTTGTGCACCCAATTTACTGCTAACATTCCCAACTCTACCGAGGACTTTCTCCTTGATACGATAGAGCAAATTGTCTTCATATTGCTTGGATATGATGCGATCCATAAGAGCTAGGGAGACAACAAGCTGGAATAACATTCCTTCCATAAGATTGCGACATAACATCGCCTTGTTTCTACTAAAAGCGTCAGCTACAACATTTGCTTTCCCCGGTGTGTAGTCGATGTCGAGGTCATAAGCAGCTAAGAATTCGAGCCATCGGATTGTCTCTAGTTCAAATCCTTCTGGGAGAAAATATACCTCATGACTTATGATCTGCAAATAATTCAAACTTGGTTCCCAAAAGATGATGCCTCCATATCTTCAATGAAAATACTAACGCAAGAAGTTCTAGGTCATGAGGTGCATAATTTGCTTCATGGGTCTTTAACTGACGACCTACATAAGCAATAACCTTTCCATTCTGCATCAAAACTGCACCTAATCAATTATGGCAAGCATCAGCATAGACGGTCAAACCTTCGCTTCCATCAATAACTGTAAGAACTAGGGTAGAAGTCAACTTTCGGTTCATATCATTGAAAGCTGATTCGCACTTTTCATTCCAATTAAATTTGACATCCTTCCTGATCAGTACGGTGAGAGGTGCTGCAATCCGAGTAAAATTCTCTATGAATCTACGATAATAGCCGGCTAAGCCCAAGAACCTACGAACATCTGTAGGAGTTTTAGGAGTTCCCCAATCCTGTAAATTCAAAGGGCTGGAGTTTAGAAGAGATAAGATGGTCCCAACGGAGAACGATGAAAAAGGATAGAACTTACATTTATTGCGGAGATCTTTGCCGGGTCAACCGAAATCCCATCCTTCGAAACAATATGGCCAAGAAATCGACTTCATCCCTCCAAAAGTGGCATTTTTAAAACTTGGCTTTAAGCTGATGCCTACAAAGAGTTTCAAGAACAAAACTCAAATGTGTCTCTTGCTCTTTCTCATCTTTAGAGAAGACGAGAATGTCAGCGATAAAGACAAGAACAAACTTGTTAAGAACATCATAGAAAACTTTGTTCATCAAATCTACTAAATAAGCTGGAGCATTGGTTAGGCCGAATGGCATAACCAGCCACTCAAATTAACCATTATTAGTACGGAAAGCTGTTTTTAGAATACTCCCCTCAGCAATTCTGAGTTGGTGGAAACCAGTAGCAAGATCTAGCTAAAAGAAAACTGTAGCTCCATGGAGCCGATCGAATAAATAATTAATGCGGGGCATTGGATATCTATTCTTGTGTGTGAGCTTGTTAGCTCTCTATAGTCCACACACATTTTGAGATAACCATCCGACTTGGTAACGAATATAACTTCGGCACCTCTTTCTAAATGACTATGCCTAATCAAACCTTTAGTAAACAAATCTTTAATCCAAGTATTTAATTCTGACTTCTCTTTAGGAGCCATTCGCTTGTGAGGGAGAACTACGAATCGAGCACTTGGAATGTGATCAACGCAGAACTCAATCTCCCGATGTGGTGCTAGAGTATTGACTCCTCCAAACACATCGGAAAAGAGCTGAGCAATAGGAGTAGAACTTAGATCACTAGGATGAGAGTCGAGAGAGGATATAAAACTTCTTGCGTACTCTTAAGGTGATTTACCTTCAATGACTAAGGGTTCACCCTTTGCATTGACTAAAGAAACGGTTCGAGCTTTACAAGAAATAAATGCATTGAACCTCCTTAACCAATCAACACCAAGTAGGATATCGAATGCTTCGAACCCAAGGACGTAGAAATCCCAAGTGAAACAATACCTACCATACATAAGTACAACTTCTTTACAGACCCTTTTGAGGTTGGCGGGTCCTTCGATAGGATTAGATACACAAAAGAAAATTGAGGCAAGAACGGGTTCCAATTCAAGTTTATTGCACAAATCAATAGATATAAAATATGTGTTGCTCCAATATCAAATTGAACTTTAACAGGAAAAGCATGCAACATAAAAGTGCCATGTAATGTACCTTGGCCATCCTGAGCTGCAAGGGTACGAGTGGTAATAGCAAAAACTCTAGATGGTGTACCCTTTTTCTGAGTAGGGCAATCTCTCTTGAAATGTCCTGGCTAAAGGCAGATGTGGCACACATCCCTCTTGGCCATCTGAGCTGGTGGCAGAATAGCAGCTCCTGCTGGGGATGGGCAACTACTAGCATAATGGCCATTCTTATTGCACTTGAAACAGGTGATGGAGGATATGTCAATGGGTTTCTTCTGGGAGTAGCCAACCCGATAGTCTTCTGCCAGTTCTTCCTTTGCTGCTCAAAATTCGGCTTCCTCTTTCCAAGCTGATTAGTGGATGGCTGAACAACTGGTGCCTTGGAGGCTGATGCACCCTTCGGCTTTCCCTCATATCTAAGGCCAAAGTCCATCAACTCGGTGAAAGTTCCATGAACATGGTCTATGAGGAGATCATAGTACTCTGGACATGCTCCATGAATTAAATTCTCGTTCTTCAAAAGTGGTGTGTCGGTCAAGCCCAGTCCGAACTTGGAGAGTTCGTTAAACTTCCCTTCATACTCTAAGAAAGTCATACTACCCTGCTTAAGGTCCACAAAAGATCTATAAAGATGAGCCTTTTGGGTTGTTGGCATCCACTGAGCCAAAAAAAGAATCCCTAAACTGAGTCCAGGTGATGGTTTCTTCGGCACTATTGTAGGTGACCGACTTCCACCAATCCCGTGTCGCATCCTGAAGTAGCCAAGTGGCTAATTGACGCTTTTGTGCGTCAGTAATTTCCAGACCGTTGAAGATCCTCTCCAGGCTCTTCAGCCATTGTTGAGCTCCAATAATGCTCTTGGATCCAGAAACTTTGGGGCCACCAAGCTGGGTGTACTATTTGCTTAGAGTGGTGAACTTGACTGTTGGAACTGGGACATGTGGTGTGGAAGCATTTCCTATACCCCCACCTTTGGCGTTCCTTCTGGTAATCATCCTGAAATACCAAAAGCGACTTTAGAATTAAAGATAGAAATTATAGAACTTAAGGAAATTAAAATCAAACGAATTCAATAAGGAAGATGGAATCAAAAGGATATAGATTCTAAAATGATTCCAATTATTCTATGGTATTGTTAACCTATTTCTAATGAGCTTTACAACTCCACAGGAAAAGCTTTTCGGGAACCAAAAGCTCTGATACCAGCTGTGTGACTCCCGACCTCTATACTCACGCTAGCCAGGGACACTACGGGGTAATGCCGTCAGCTAGCGCGGAGGATAAGACTGTTGAGGAGCGACCATACGCATAATTGCTTTGTGTGAGCACCGATATGTCAAATAGTACAACATGCATCCGGTTTCAGGAGGAAATCCGACATACCGATTCAAACTCAAAGCTACTAAGCGGTGGCTATATATATTCTTTGGAAATAAATATAGAAATAAGCATAGCACAAATCAATCACAGACATCCATATCACAAAGGCGGAAATAGATATGAATATATAACACATAAAAGTGTTCATCAGACTAGTGGTCAGACAAGATCCATAATATCACAAACGAATATTTACAAGTGCTAGACAAAAGAATATGTATACATCAAGGAGTCTATATCTCAAAGGTATACAATAAAATAAACTACCAATCTAAGTAGTTAGCCAAAAGTCTGGATAATAATCCCAGATGAGGAGTCAAGTAGAAGCACCTGTAACCACTCGGCCTGACCCGAGTATTATTCAATAAGAAAATAATAAACGGATCAGTCTAGCTATAAATATCAGATGAAATGATATAGAATAAGATATATGACAAAAACGTATGATAAACATAAAACCATACTGTTATAAGTATGTAATTGAAAATCAACAAGTGATTAATCAATATCATAAGAATCATCTCAAAGATCAAAAAGAATGTCATGTTTTTTATTTTTATTCACCAAACCATAAATATTGAAAATCATGTCAACGTCAATCACAAAAGTTAATGACACACAAATTCACCAATGCACAAATATTGATAACATATCAATGTAAATCACGAAAATTGGTGAAACACTAGTTCTACAAATCATCAATGGAAATCCAGAAATCACAAAAAGGGGGAGGCTTATCACAAAACGAGAGCATGAAAACTCACCAACACATGTATCACAAAATGGAACGCTATTCCATGGTTGCTAACCATAAATTTTGAACCGAAGCTCCACAAAACGGCCCAAAGACCATCGGTCGCTACCCCACCAAATTGAGCCGAAGCACCACATAAACGGGGTTTAGTCTCCCTCATAGACAAAGAGACATCGCACATTTATTGTCTAAATCACAAAAAATGATCATCAACGATCATCAAGAAGTGTCAATTACAGTAAGCTTGTAAATATATGAGCTTAGCCTCATGGCCCATAACCACTAGCTTAACTTAAATATTTACGAACAAATTGTAAGTTTTCGCTAGAAAATTGTCACAAGGGATTCAATCGAACAAGTCCAAGAATTAACCAACGAAGTAAACGCAATCATTTCATACCACTTGTTTTACTAAGTAGTTTAATTAGTTTTCTCATATGAGTGAGGTAAAGGTTTGTATATACTAGTAGATTGGAAACAATTAAAGAAACTGGCTTTGTAATAAAATAGGGTTGAAATCGTTTTGTTGATGGAGTTTTGATATTTACTGCTAGTATTGAAACCTTCATATTTTAAAGTGACAAATCACAAAAATGATTGTAGAAGCAATAAATCAAAGAAATTCACATTCAAAGACGTGAATAAAATCCAAATAATTCGATTCCCTGTCCATCAAAGTGGATATACTCTTGCGACTTAACAGCCACGACTTACGACTTAACACAATACAACACAAGAAATCAGCTGCTCAACTCAAGCGACTTCACCGCATACGACATAAGGGGTCAGCGACATAGCATGCGGCCTAACTGAGAGATCTACGAAATGGGCGACATAAGATGCAAGCGACCTAAGGAGCTAGCGGCTTAAGGTATAGCATGCGGCCTAACACAACGTGTTAACGCTAAAAATTGAACGCTAACACCCCGGTGTATGTAGAGGTTAAGTGAAAGCACCACCCGTGAACACGGGAATTAGAAACAAGCAGGAAAGTCACAGAGAAAGCAGTAAAAGACAACAATTTTATAGTGGTTCGGCTTTAGGTTAAGCCTACGTCCACTTTAATCCTCTTTATTACTGAATCAATTACAACTTTACAACAATCTTCAATTACAATACTGACGAGACAAACAACTAGAACTCCGATGTAGAAGAATTCTTTGAATCCATGTTGATTGTGTTAGATTTCCTCTTGAAGTTAGTTGAGATGCCGTTCGTGTTTGAAGTGTCGAGTGAGTCGAGAATTCAGCAGAGTATCGGCGTTTTAGGAATAAGCCAAAAGATCCCCTGAATGTTGGAACTAGCGCCGTATTTATAGGAGAGCTCGGCTTTAGGTCGTAGATCGCGAGCGACCTTGGGTAGGTCGTAGGTCGTTGCGCGACCTAATGGGAGTTGTCTACGGCTTATACAAGGAACACTTGATCATTCCGGAGAAACTAGCAAGTCATAGGTTGTAGCCAACCTAGGTAGGAAGCGGCATAGGAAACTCCTTTGGTATGTTTAGGTCGTGAGCGAGTTATGTATAGGTCGTAGGTCGTGGGCGACTTAGTAGACACGGTTTATGGGCTAATAGAAGCGCATTTGATTAAACGAACAAGTCTTAGATCGTGGGCGACCTAGGGGAGGAACGACTTAGGGAAGACAAGTTACGTCGGCTTTATATGGCTCGCTAGGTCGTTAGATCATAATGCCTTAGCTCGCTGCAGAACTTTACCCCTGTTAGGTCGCTCCCCTTACTAAATCGCTAGGTCGCATATAACTTTAGGTCGCTAGGTCACCTCAGTCCATGGGTTGTTGGTGCGCTAGATCGTTCAGTCCATTTAGCCTCTTGGTCATTTAACTTGCAGAGCCGCTTTATATGTTAGGTCGCTTACTCCCTTAAGTAGTTAGGTCGTGCCTTCACTTAAGCCGTTAACCCGTTGAGTCATAGGTCGCTGGACCATCTAATCCTTTAGGTTCTGTACCTCATTGGGTCGTAATGCTTGTTGCACCATTTGGTCGTTAGGACCGTCTTATCTTTAGGTCACTTATGGAGTTAGGTCGCTAGGTTGCTCAAAAAGAGGAGTTAACACAGCGCGACCTATAGCATGTCGTGACCTATAGCATTGCACGACTTAAGTTGGTGCGAGATATAGGAGCATGCCGAGCGACCTAAGTGATGCGACCTAAGAGATGCGGCTTAATATGGCGTGACCTATAGCAGGTGCGACTTAATGGTGCGGGCAGGCCGAGCGACCTAAGTGATGCGACCTAAGGCAGGCGACTCATAACAAGGCGAGCGACCTAAGGCAGGCCGACTCATAGCAAGGCAAGCGACCTAAAGGGCTAGCGACCTAAGGCGTGCGAGCAAGCCGAGCGACCTATAGCATGGCACGATTTAACAGGCCGAGCGACCTAAGGTGCTGGGGCAAGCCGAGTGACCTAAGCAACAGAAATGCAAAAACTCTCTCAACTTACAACCGTTCGAGCATGGACGCTAGGGGATTACGCCCATCGGCTACCCGGTCCAATTGGCTCCTCGATGCACCACCAAAAACGTGTTCAACTATCAAAGTTAGGATTTTTAATGATTTGAACCCCAAACGCTAAAAATTAGGATTTTCACCAGTTCAGTCCAAACCAAAAGCAAATACACATGAATAAGTGTTAGGAATTCATACCCAACAATCAAAGATAGTTATAGACAAAGATGTGAGATAAAAATCTCACCTTTTCACAAAATCAATGAAGGAGAAGCTTAAAAGCAAAGGAAGAATCAACCACTCTTCAATCTCAACGCAAGAAGCTTGAATCATTGGCTTCTCTTTGGATTTGGAGTAGATGTTGGATTTGCAAATGAACTAGAGCTTGGAGTTTTAATCTCCCTGTCCTCTGTCCATTTTTGATGAAGCTTGAGTGTTAGGAAATGAAAGTGAAGTAATGAAGGAAAGAGGGGGTTGAGCTAGAGTTAATAGTTTAGGCTAATGGGCTAAACCAAACCCAAAGCCCAAAGTGAAAAAGTGGCAAAATTCCACTAACTCCAAACATATCAAAGTTTATACTCAAAAAGATTGCAAACGGCGCTTTGAACTCAATGGAAGTGGTCCCGAGTCCTCATTCGACCGTTTACAAAAAGTGACTTTCGGACTAAAATCCGACTAACGATAAAATATTTAAATATTCAATCGCAAAATATGCGGGTTGTTACAGACTCCCCTCCTTAAAGAAATTGCATCCTCGCAATATTTAAGAAGAAAATATAAGGTAACAACCATGAAAGCATATCAACACAAAAGAAATTTGAAATAAGAAATTCACCTCAAGGAGCACGGGAAAGTAAGTCTGGATGTGTTCGCTCGATGAACTCCCTAGATTCCCAAGAGCAATCCTTAGTATTTGAGTTCCATTGAACTTTAACAAGCGGAACATCTTTATTTTGAAGGCGCTTTGTGACGACCCGGAATTTTCAAGCATTTTAAATCGGAATATTTAATTGATTTTAATATTCAATAGAGTAATCTTAACTTGAATTTGAATGAAATGTTGAATCTGGAATTTTAAATCCGATTTAAAATAATTTGAAGGCTTATAAAATTTATATTGATGATAGTGGAGGCAGTAAAAATGTTAAAATTGAATTTGGAAGTGATTTGTTCAGTTTTAAAAATAAATCGTTTAAATTGAATTTAAAAATATTCTTCTGAGGTACAGTGTCGGAATTTAACGAAACCAGTTCCATTGGGTCCGTAATATTTTATTATTATCGGATTTCAAATTTCGTAGCAATTGGAGTTGTTGTGTGAGCATACGATAAGTAATCACGCTGAAAATTAAATCGGAAATTCAATTTTATAACCGGTCCAAAACAAGTCTCTTCTTTTACATTGTTTTCCCATGTCATAGCATAGTTGAACACGTAATAATCACGTTCATCGTTTTTTTTTTACAGGACACTTTGAATTTTTGACTTACGGTGAATAAATGATTTTATATTTCTTATTTAAAACTATTGTCTTCCTCAACAAGCTGTTAGACTGGTAATTATCTCGAACCCTTCCTCTCCTTCAGCTTATTAAATCGCGCAACCTTCTTTATAAAATAAAACATGGCCGAAGCCTCTACATCTCAAACTAAAAAAAAAAAAAAATAGCCGCGTCCCCCTTGTTTTCTTCAGAATCTAGTATCATGGCATCCTCGAAGTCATCGCGTCGTCGTCACCGAGCTGGAAAGGGGGAAACTCGTGCTCGTCGCCGATGGGGGTTCATGTCGCGTTTAGGGTTACAAAGGGGGATTAGGGTTTGGGACGGTGCGTCGACTTGGAGGCGGCGTAGCGAGGTCAACGGGGTTCGCGAGTTCGAGGTGATGAGGCGCGTTGCTCTGAGCATAAGTGGAGGCCGAGACTTTGGGGATGATGGACCGCGTTGGGTCGCGATTTGGGGGGGGGGAAGGCTGAGGTTGTGATGTTGTTTCGATCTGTGCAGTGAGGTAAAATTGGTATTCTATTTATTTATTTTCGCTTAGCAGTGTATATATATATATATATAACAGTAAGTAGGAAATTTTATATAGATAGATTTAAATAAAAAAAAAGTATGAAGCTTTAAACTGTTCAAAGTTAGATTTGTAAAACCTATATATATTATTCTTATATGCAGGCAATTTAGAAGTATAAATCTACCAGTTTATGTTAATAATGTTTATTAGTGATTAATGTGTTGATAAACTGATATAATTTATTTTAGTATAAAAAAATAATTTATCTAAGGAAATTTGTTAATTTAAATTTATTAAACGTCAATAGAATTGTGGTTAACCAAGGATATTAATAAATCGAATAAATATTTATACAAGGTCTGAAATCATGGAAATTCAAGTCGGTTGGAGGGATTGCAATTTAAATAGCAAAGGTGAGTTAATCTCACTCAGTTTAAAAATTTAAATTTAAATGATTAAATTTAAATAAATTGTTTGGATGGTTGAAATTGATTGATGGATATGGTATGGAATATTCTGGAATCGATATGTTATTGTGCTAACATCTGTGGATGCAGGGAAAACAGGTTGGAGGGATCCAACTGGATCCCTCAACATTTATTTAAATTATTAAATATTCTCTGCTGTGCATATTGATATTCTATGATAGGTTATATTGGAATATTAAATATTCTGGTTGATATAATTTGGTATAATGAATTACCAAAAAAAATAATATAAATTTGATTTTGGAAATGAAAATAAAAGAAATGAAATTTCAAGTAAAGTAATTATAGAATAAATTTAAGAATAAATTGGAGCAGGAATAAAGTGACTTTAAATTTTTAATAAGAAATTGTGAGTATAGAAAGGAAAATTTGAATAAACAAGAAATTTATGAATTTAGAAATTCATTGTTATTTTTTTAAAAAGAACAAAACATTTCTTTAAAATCCAAGATTTAAATTATTGGAAGGAATAAAGAAGTAATTGGGAAAAAAATCTGAAAATTTGTATATTCAGTTAAAAGGGCTTAAAATCAAACGGGAAGTAATAACATAAATAATAAGTCTACAACTAATAAATTTTGAAATAAATTGAGGGATTTAAGGAACTCATTTTAAATAAAATAAATTGGATATCAATCTGGGAAAATTGATTTAAGTGATTAAAGTTGAAATTTTCTCTGGATAGCCAAGTACATGTTTTAAAAAGCAAATCTTTAAAAATATTAAATTGATGGTTTAAAGTGGTTTTTATTAGAAAACAAATTTTGTAAAATTTATTATTTCTAATACTTATTTTTCTATAGTAAATATTTTCTTTTAATCTATTATAGCAATAATTATTTAAAGAGTGATTTAGTGTTTGTTTTAAAAAGTGTAAATCTAGTTGTATATTTTATTAAGTTACTTTATTTTCAAATATTCATATGGTATGTATTTTTATTAAATTATTGAAGTACTTTTTAAAATAAATGTTTTAAAGTATATATTTCAAAGTAAAGTGCTTAAAATTGTTTTAAAATCTATTTTCGTGCTTGGTGTTTTCAGAGGAGATATAAAATATTTGGAAAAGTTGATTCTGAGAAGAATGATGGTTTTTGAAACTGTTTTCAAGGGATTGAAAATAGAAATATATCTTGTGAAGATATTTGAAGTTAATAAATAATTGGGGAAATTATTTGTTGGTTGATGGTTGCTTTGTGAATATAATTGATAGTTAAATAACCGACTATCAATATTGGACAATGCGTTAATCGTTTCGAAGAGACCGGGATCGAGATTTATTTCTCGAAAACCACTTCGATCCGGTTTGTACGTTTCGTGCGAAAACGTGTTTGGATTCGAAGATGGAGCAGTGAAGTGCAAGGGCTAGTCGCTACTAATCCTGAGGATATTTCCGAAATGGATGTAGTAGGAATAGTGCCTTCGGTTTCGTTCGAACCCGGGACGGACTTGTATGGACGAATGCTTGCGAAACATCGTCACGTGGACGATGGGCATTCTAAAGAATATTTTTCTAAAAAGGTAACGCTTAGCCTCAAGCCTCATCAAATGGGAATGACTGAAAATCAGGGGATATGCAGCAAGGTTAGGTGGGTCATGCCCAAGCAGGACAAGATAATTCCCCTGTCTAGGTGTCCCTTTTTATATATTTCGGCTTAGTGGGTGGTTGGTCGCGCCAACCACGGGGTTTATCTTGTTCGGGACTGTTCAGTAAGGAATGGTTCCGGCCTTGTGTTGCAGGGGATGAAGGGAGTAGTCCTCGGTACGGTGATCTAGGCCCCGTACTGTGACAGGTGGTACCCCAGTGCCTAGTCATTGTTGGAAATCCATTTTCCCTACGCGCCCATACGGTTTTGATTGTGCCCAACTATTGCTGAAACGTGAGATGCAAGCATTTCAGCTAGATTCTATTTACTTTCTATAGACACTATTATAATATCAGAGGATTTCTATAAAAATTGTTTTAGTTATCGTAAGGTAAAAACCCGACATGTTTATTTGTGGCGTGGTCTTACGAGATGCTTTTGTTTTCAAAGGATTTTGAAACTTTAATAATCAATTGGGTGTGATTTTCTCACTCTGGAATCCCAGACTGACTCGGGTATTATTTAACTGTAATGCTCGGGTCAGACCGAGTATTATAGGATACAGGAGATGATGCTGTGGAGCTCAGGAAACGAGCTGGATGGCGATACGTATAGTCGTACTTGTTATATATATATTCCGCTGTTTGAGTTGTGTATTCTGAGTCGTTGTGTATTCATTGTATGATATTGATGTTGAGCTGTGATTGATGTACTCTGATGATGTAATAAATAAACAGAAATATTTGATGTTGAGTAAAGATTACATATTATCTATTATATTTTATTCCGCTGCGATGGTTAGATTCTGTTGTTGTTTTCTACTTTTCTTCTTCTACCTCTTCTTCTTTAACCCAAATGGTTCGTATTTCTGTACAACTTGAGTTGATTGTTGTAGAATAGTGTAAACTCAAGGGGTACGGATTTGCGGGCTGTTACACTTGGTATCAGAGCTTAGGTTGGAGATAACCTTGGCTCTGGTGGGAATTACTCATTTAAATTAGAGTCTGTAGTACTCTATAATGAGTTGGAGCGTATTAGTAGATATGAGTGCGTACTTGTTAGTGAATATAAAATTTGTTTTATATTGTGTTGATTTATCGGTTGAGTGTTTATGGATTCTGGTCGATGTATGGGACGCCATGTCATCGATAGGGATTTCTAAACTTTTGGACAAGATAAACTGACACAATATTGTTTTAACTAGGGTAAATGAAATAATTTTACCCAAATTTATTTTATGTAAATAAAAGAAAATGATTTTCTTAATTATTATAGCTATATATGGATGTTTGGATGATAGAAGTGATAAATATTAAAAATTTAAAATTAAGGAATAATAATTAAAGTTTGAAATAATAATTAAAAATTAAGGAATAAATTAACATAATAGGTGAAATTTATGAATGTGATTCATAATGGAATAAGGAATTGAATTCATAATTAAAAACTAAGAAACCAATTCATATCAAATGAATTTGTAAATGTAAACTACAATGTAAATTATAGTATGATTAATAATTAAATAAAATTAAAAACTAAGAAACCAATTCATATCAAATGAATTTGTAAATGTTAACTACAATGTAAATTATAGTGTGATTAATAATTAAATAAAATAAAATTTCAATGTAATGTTTGAATATAAATTTAAAGAAGTTGGAATTTGAAAATTTTGGAATTTAAGTTCCTTTGAATTTGGAAATGATTTACAAAGATTGGGAAAGATATTATATTTATGAGTGATATTTTTGAATCGGATTTGAAATCTAGAGAGATTTGGAATTTAAAAATATTGGATGAATTTTAGAAAAAGAATAAAAGCATTGAACTCTTTTGGTCGCTAGAAAATAACTTCGGTGATGACTGCAGCATCATCGATGTTCATTTTCGAGTTTCCGGAAGTGAATTTGCTACCAAATTGTTTTGAATTGAAATTGTTTGCCAAACCGGTTGAGTTTTGAAATTCAAAGAGATAAATTGAATTTATCAAACGAATTATGGATATAGAAAGTTTTAAAGGGAATTTTGAAATGTTGAAAGGTTGTTTAAACTTTGGAATTTGTTGAAAAACAAAATTTCAACGGTGTATGTGAAACTGAATGCTGGAATTTAAAATTGAATGGTGTGGAGTTATGTGGAATGGGAAAATTAGTCAGAATGGACTAAAGATAATAAATGTTTGGACATAACATTTATTGGTTAAATAATAAATTGGTGAATGAATAGATGATCAAATAATGTACTTATAAAGAGAAGTTGATATTAATAAGAAGGGATTGAAAATTTTAATTCAGCAAATAAAATTATAAGCTTTGAATAATGGAATTTAAATTTAAAAGGCTAAATGAAAGTAACCTGGATTGGGAATAAAATTTTAACTGAATTAAAATAAATTGAATCCAGTTGTATTCGAATTTAAATTGAAATCGAATTGAGTTAAATAAATCTGAGTTAAACTTAAATTGAATTGGAATAAAAAAAAAAAATTCAATTGAATTATTGAATAAATTATATCCTTACCTGAATAAATGGAAAGTAAATTGGATAAGAAATGAGAATTGAAATCAATAAATCAGAATAACTTATAGGAGAATTAAAAACCCATGGAAATAACATATGCTTGGGCTATGAATAAATAGAAGGCTTAAGTTAAAATAAAGATGAATATATTCAAGCTTATGATGAATGGAATTGTATAAAATAGTAAGTTGTGACTTATCAAATTGGAAATGGAATACAAAGCCCAAATTTAGTATTTTGATGAATTGGATAATGAAAGGAAAGTCCAGACTTGAATTATAAGGTATATTGAACTTAAGAAAATAAAATGAAGTGATATTTGGAATAAAAATTCAAGTATTGGATTATAAATAAGGAAAGAACAAATTTGTTAATAAAATTGAATTGTGAGTTATTAATTCAAATTAGACTCGAGGTGTTAACAAATTAGATATAATTGGAAATGTAATGAATAAAAATGGAAATGGATTAAAATAGTGATGGTTTGAATGTGCAAATAAAATTCAAATAAGTGAAGATAACTGGAAAAATAGCCAGGTAATAAATTGAATGAGTTGAATCTAGAAAGTTAAATTTTATAATAACCAATCAAATGAAATTTGCAGATTTAAAATGAGATTGGATTGAAATAAAATCAAGTTAAATTGAAAAGAGAACTTGGTTTGCAAAATGAGAATGAGCTTAAGTATAATTTAGAGTGAATAAACTTAAGCCAAAAGATGGAAAGTAGTTGAATTGAATTCAACTTAAACTTAAGTTTAATAATATTGGATTGGTTTTAAATCATTCGATGAGTTATAAGTAATATTAATGGAATGGAATTCGAGAATAAATAATTGTAAATCATTTAAAATTACTAAGGAATTGAAATAACTTGAGGCAATAAGGAAAATGGAATGTTTCAAGTTGATTAGAATGGTTTAAGTGAATATGGATAAACTAATTATATTTAATAAATAAATGAGTGAGTGAGGATGGATTAAAATAAAAGGGGAAATTTAATTGGCTTTGAATAAACTAATTTGATTAATAAAATGTAAAGCAAGTGAATGGATTAAAATTTAAAATGCAATGAGAATAAGAATATAGGAATTGTGAATAAATTTAATAATGAGATAGAATTAAGTATAAATTGAGTTGAAATCCATTTAAATTGGTTATAAAATATAATACTTATTTATTCACATAAGTCTCGTCAAATTGCATAGAATAAATTGTTATTGGATGTAAATGGAAGTAATTAACATTCTATGTATTGATAGAAGTAAAATAAAGTGATTTTAAAAACAATTGAATTAAATATGAGTTCAGATTGTTTGAAATAAATTAAATGTAAGCTCTTGTGTTTAAACCATTCAAATTGATGAAGTTGTAAACGAATGGATTGAAAACCATTCAAATTGATGAAGTTGTAAACGAATGGATTGAAAACCATTCAAATTGATGAAGTTGTAAACGAATGGATTGAAAACCATTCAAATTGAGTGAAAATGGTTTATAAATTAATTGAAACAGTTAGATTAATATGAAAACTGTATAAGTTGCTTACAGAAAAATGTGTGGTGTGAATTTCTTTTAGAATTCATATGTTTTAACGATTGCAAGTAAGTGAAATGTGTTAAACTGCATATATTTGGCACTTACATGTTTAAATTGAGTAAGTACAGGTACCTGGAAGCCGTATGGCTGGATTTGGGTTGGGCTATTTGCTAAAAATAATAAGCCGCTTGCTTAAAATGCTAAATAAGGTACGCCTACGCAATAAAAATAGGAAATATGAACTGTTTTTGATTTTTCCGACCGTGTGGGTCGATGTATATATATTTATCTCTTTTGTCAAATTGCAAAAGCTCCTCCGTACAAAGGGGACTCTGCCAAAAATTTTCAGAAATTGTGGGAGTTAGAAATTTTTTTGAAAATTTTGAAAATTTTTGTTAACAACAAAACTATTTAGAATGGGAAACTAAAATAAGTTAGTAAATGAAACTAATTAACATAATGACATGAATTAGTTATGAATGAAAAGTAAAATTTAAGATTTAGAGGTGAGAATAAATTGAATTCGTATGAAATTAAAAGAATCAAGTTGAATAGAAATAGATATAAACTAAAGTGGAGGACGGAAATGAATATAAGGAACATATAGAATGCTTATGTTAACTTAAGTAAGGAAAGGTAAATTCTTAATTGGAAATTGAATATTGCAAATATATATTCTAAGTTGATATTTAAATGAATGAATACTGACATTTATAAGAAAGTCGATAAAATGTTTGGAATATTGTGGTTGGATGTTATTGCTAAGCAGGATATGCAGGTTTTATAAAGGGAAAGGAAATTGATATTTTGATTCCGAAAGATAAATTTGGAATGCTCGACAAAAAGGTATGTGTTTAAATTTGGTATGAAATTTGATTGGGATTTGGATTTGGATTGAGCCACTTGACCTTTTTGTTTTCTTTTTGGATTTGGAGAGGCCGTAGAGCCACTTTTGTAGTTGTACCGAGTCAGCCGCGCAAAGGAAACGCTGGCAAAATTTTTCGGGAATTTAGGGTGTTAGAAAAATTTAGAGAAAATTTTAATAATTCAAAATTGGTTTTAAGATTACAACTGGAATGGTTGAGCAAATATGATCGTTTGCAAACTAGGGAAAAGTTTGGAAAGTTAATAAGAATGATAATGGGCCTTTTATAAAGAGATAGTTAGATAGATGTTGAACTGTTTGGTTTTAGGAAAATAATAAACGGGTATTGAACCATTCTTCCTAACTAGTAATTTCGGGGACGAAATTCTTTTAAGGGGGGAGGAATGTGACGACCCGGAATTTTCAAGCATTTTAAATCGGAATATTTAATTGATTTTAATATTCAATAGAGTAATCTTAACTTGAATTTGAATGAAATGTTGAATCTGGAATTTTAAATCCGATTTAAAATAATTTGAAGGCTTATAAAATTTATATTGATGATAGTGGAGGCAGTAAAAATGTTAAAATTGAATTTGGAAGTGATTTGTTCAGTTTTAAAAATAAATCGTTTAAATTGAATTTAAAAATATTCTTCTGAGGTACAGTGTCGGAATTTAACGAAACCAGTTCCATTGGGTCCGTAATATTTTATTATTATCGGATTTCAAATTTCGTAGCAATTGGAGTTGTTGTGTGAGCATACGATAAGTAATCACGCTGAAAATTAAATCGGAAATTCAATTTTATAACCGGTCCAAAACAAGTCTCTTCTTTTACATTGTTTTCCCATGTCATAGCATAGTTGAACACGTAATAATCACGTTCATCGTTTTTTTTACAGGACACTTTGAATTTTTGACTTACGGTGAATAAATGATTTTATATTTCTTATTTAAAACTATTGTCTTCCTCAACAAGCTGTTAGACTGGTAATTATCTCGAACCCTTCCTCTCCTTCAGCTTATTAAATCGCGCAACCTTCTTTATAAAATAAAACATGGTCGAAGCCTCTACATCTCAAACTAAAAAAAAAAAAAAAAAATAGCCGCGTCCCCCTTGTTTTCTTCAGAATCTAGTATCATGGCATCCTCGAAGTCATCGCGTCGTCGTCACCGAGCTGGAAAGGGGGAAACTCGTGCTCGTCGCCGATGGGGGTTCATGTCGCGTTTAGGGTTACGAAGGGGGCTTAGGGTTTGGGACGGTGCGTCGACTTGGAGGCGGCGTAGCGAGGTCAACGGGGTTCGCGAGTTCGAGGTGATGAGGAGCGTTGCTCTGAGCATAAGTGGAGGCCGAGACTTTGGGGATGATGGACCGCGTTGGGTCGCGATTTGGGGGGGGGAAGGCTGAGGTTGTGATGTTGTTTCGATCTGTGCAGTGAGGTAAAATTGGTATTCTATTTATTTATTTTCGCTTAGCAGTGTATGTATGTATGTATATATATATATATATATATATATATATATATATATATATATATATAACAGTAAGTAGGAAATTTTATGTAGACAGATTTAAATAAAAAAAAAGTATGAAGCTTTAAACTGTTCAAAGTTAGATTTGTAAAACCTATATATATTATTCTTATATGCAGGCAATTTAGAAGTATAAATCTACCAGTTTATGTTAATAATGTTTATTAGTGATTAATGTGTTGATAAACTGATATAATTTATTTTAGTATAAAAAAATAATTTATCTAAGGAGAATTTGTTAATTTAAATTTATTAAACGTCAATAGAATTGTGGTTAACCAAGGATATTAATAAATCGAATAAATATTTATACAAGGTCTGAAATCATGGAAATTCAAGTCGGTTGGAGGGATTGCAATTTAAATAGCAAAGGTGAGTTAATCTCACTCAGTTTAAAAATTTAAATTTAAATGATTAAATTTAAATAAATTGTTTGGATGGTTGAAATTGATTGATGGATATGGTATGGAATATTCTGGAATCGATATGTTATTGTGCTAACATCTGTGGATGCAGGGAAAACAGGTTGGAGGGATCCAACTGGATCCCTCAACATTTATTTAAATTATTAAATATTCTCTGCTGTGCATATTGATATTCTATGATAGGTTATATTGGAATATTAAATATTCTGGTTGATATAATTTGGTATAATGAATTACCAAAAAAAAATAATATAAATTTGATTTTGGAAATGAAAATAAAAGAAATGAAATTTCAAGTAAAGTAATTATAGAATAAATTTAAGAATAAATTGGAGAAGGAATAAAGTGACTTTAAATTTTTAATAAGAAATTGTGAGTATAGAAAGGAAAATTTGAATAAACAAGAAATTTATGAATTTAGAAATTCATTGTTATTTTTTTAAAAAGAACAAATCATTTCTTTAAAATCCAAGATTTAAATTATTGGAAGGAATAAAGAAGTAATTGGGAAAAAAATCTGAAAATTTGTATATTCAGTTAAAAGGGCTTAAAATCAAACGGGAAGTAATAACATAAATAATAAGTCTACAACTAATAAATTTTGAAATAAATTGAGGGATTTAAGGAACTCATTTTAAATAAAATAAATTGGATATCAATTTGGGAAAATTGATTTAAGTGATTAAAGTTGAAATTTTCTCTGGATAGCCAAGTACATGTTTTAAAAAGCAAATCTTTAAAAATATTAAATTGATGGTTTAAAGTGGTTTTTATTAGAAAACAAATTTTGTAAAATTTATTATTTCTAATACTTATTTTTCTATAGTAAATATTTTCTTTTAATCTATTATAGCAATAATTATTTAAAGAGTGATTTAGTGTTTGTTTTAAAAAGTGTAAATCTAGTTGTATATTTTATTAAGTTACTTTATTTTCAAATATTCATATGGTATGTATTTTTATTAAATTATTGAAGTACTTTTTAAAATAAATGTTTTAAAGTATATATTTCAAAGTAAAGTGCTTAAAATTGTTTTAAAATCTATTTTCGTGCTTGGTGTTTTCAGAGGAGATATAAAATATTTGGAAAAGTTGATTCTGAGAAGAATGATGGTTTTTGAAACTGTTTTCAAGGGATTGAAAATAGAAATATATCTTGTGAAGATATTTGAAGTTAATAAATAATTGGGGAAATTATTTGTTGGTTGATGGTTGCTTTGTGAATATAATTGATAGTTAAATAACCGACTATCAATATTGGACAATGCGTTAATCGTTTCGAAGAGACCGGGATCGAGATTTATTTCTCGAAAACCACTTCGATCCGGTTTGTACGTTTCGTGCGAAAACGTGTTTGGATTCGAAGATGGAGCAGTGAAGTGCAAGGGCTAGTCGCTACTAATCCTGAGGATATTTCCGAAATGGATGTAGTAGGAATAGTGCCTTCGGTTTCGTTCGAACCCGGGACGGACTTGTATGGACGAATGCTTGCGAAACATCGTCAGGTGGACGATGGGCATTCTAAAGAATATTTTTCTAAAAAGGTAACGCTTAGCCTCAAGCCTCATCAAATGGGAATGACTGAAAATCAGGGGATATGCAGCAAGGTTAGGTGGGTCATGCCCAAGCAGGACAAGATAATTCCCCTGTCTAGGTGTCCCTTTTTATATATTTCGGCTTAGTGGGTGGTTGGTCGTGCCAACCACGGGGTTTATCTTGTTCGGGACTGTTCAGTAAGGAATGGTTCCGGCCTTGTGTTGCAGGGGATGAAGGGAGTAGTCCTCGGTACGGTGATCTAGGCCCCGTACTGTGACAGGTAGTACCCCAGTGCCTAGTCATTGTTGGAAATCCATTTTCCCTACGCGCCCGTACGGTTTTGATTGTGCCCAACTATTGCTGAAACGTGAGATGCAAGCATTTCAGCTAGATTCTATTTACTTTCTATAGACACTATTATAATATCAGAGGATTTCTATAAAAATTGTTTTAGTTATCGTAAGGTAAAAACCCGACATGTTTATTTGTGGCGTGGTCTTACGAGATGCTTTTGTTTTCAAAGGATTTTGAAACTTTAATAATCAATTGGGTGTGATTTTCTCACTCTGGAATCCCAGACTGACTCGGGTATTATTTAACTGTAATGCTCGGGTCAGACCGAGTATTATAGGATACAGGAGATGATGCTGTAGAGCTCAGGAAACGAGCTGGATGGCGATACGTATAGTCGTACTTGTTATATATATATTCCGCTGTTTGAGTTGTGTATTCTGAGTCGTTGTGTATTCATTGTATGATATTGATGTTGAGCTGTGATTGATGTACTCTGATGATGTAATAAATAAACAGAAATATTTGATGTTGAGTAAAGATTACATATTATCTATTATATTTTATTCCGCTGCGATGGTTAGATTCTGTTGTTGTTTTCTACTTTTCTTCTTCTACCTCTTCTTCTTTAACCCAAATGGTTCGTATTTCTGTACAACTTGAGTTGATTGTTGTAGAATAGTGTAAACTCAAGGGGTACGGATTTGCGGGCTGTTACACGCTTGACCTCCGAAGCAATAATACGAATAGGATGTTGCTCATAAGTTAAATTCGGCGAAACTTCAATTTCTTCCACAACACCCGGCTCAAGAATAGAATCAGAATCTCGAAGGCGTTTCCGTAATTGAGATACGTGAAACACGTCATGAAGAACAGAAAACTGAGCCGGTAATAAAAGGCGATAAGCCACGGAACCAATACGTTCGGTGATGGGAAATGGACCAATATATCGAGGTGCTAACTTTCCCGATCGACTGAAACGTACAACACCCTTCATAGGTGAAACTGGAATAAACATAAGATCTCCCACAGAAAATTCTAATTTCCTTCTCCAGTTATCGGCATAGGATTTTTGTCTACTCTGGGCTTCTTTCATCCTATGACGAATAAGGTCAATCTTTTCTGTGGAATCACGAATAAAATCTGGACCTAAAACCAACCTCTCACCGGCCTCAAGCCAACAAGAAGGGGATCGGCATGGCCTTCCATAGAGTGCCTCTAAAGGTGCCATACCCATACTAGATTGGAAGCTATTATTCTAGGAAAACTAAACAAGAGAAATATGATCTTCCCAACTTGCACCAAAATCAAGAACACATGCACGAAGAAGATCTTCAAGAGTTTGATTCGCACGCTCGGTTTGTCCATCGGACTGGGGATGATAAGCGGTGCTAAAATTAAGATTCGTTCCCAAAGCTTTTTGAAGACTCTTCCAAAATCCACTAGTAAACAATGGATCATGATCATTAACAATAGAAGAAGGAACTCCATGCAATTTTACAATTTCTTTAATAAAGAGTTTGGCCAAGAGAGGAACGGTTCGATTGGACCGAACGAAGATAAAATGGACGGATTTAGTAAGTCTATCAACTATCATCCATAAGCTATCATGACCCGAACGAGAACGGGAAAGGCCGTCTATAAAATCCATGGAAATTTGGTCCCACTTCCAAACTGGAATCTTTAAAGGTTGCAATAACCCACCGGGCCTTTGATGCTCGGCCTTAATGAGTTGGCAAGTCATGCAACACTTAACAAAGTCAGCAATATCATATTTCATTCCCTCCCAATAATAAAGTCGCTTCATATCCGCGTACATTTTACTACTACCGGGATGAATGGTAAATTTAGAACGATGATAATCTTCTAAAATGTCTTTACGAAGATTACTAATCTTTGGCATGATAATTCTACCAAATTTTCGAATACCGCCACGAGAATCAATATCAAAGTCTTTCAAACCTTCAATATCAATTTTATCCCTAAAATTTTGGCCAAGAAGAGCCAATTTGGGATCTAGCTTTTGAGCTTCAATAATGTGGTCTAAAAGAGAGGGACGAGCCTCAAGGCTACATACAACAAGAGATGAACATAAATCAGAAACACGATCTCGAATCTCACAAGTGGAAAGAATTACGAGATCATTCCATTCGGATATCATCATAGAAACAACCGCTTGTTGCTTACGACTAAGTGCATCGGAAACACAATTTCCTTTTCCGAGAATATAAAGAATATCAAGATCATAAGATGCAAGGAATTCGAGCCAACGTTGTTGACGCAAATTAAGTTCCTTTTGAGAAAATAGATACTTCAAAGATTTATGATAGGTGTAAAGAATAAATTTTTCTCCCAAAAGATAATGACGCCAAATTTGAACAGCGAAAACAATAGCCGCGAATTCTAAATCATGAGTGGCATATCTAGTCTCGGCAGGCTTTAATTGCCTAGAAGCATAAGCAATAACACGTTCTCTTTGCATAAGAACGGCACCCTAACCAACGCGACTAGCATCGGTATAAACAATAAAATCTTGGTTTCCCTCGGGAATCACAAGAATAGGAGCATCGGAAAGGAGTTCTTTTAATTTCTGGAAAGAAGCTTCACATTTGTTCGACCAAATGTATTTAACTCCCTTCTTTGTCAAGCTAGTAAGAGGCATGGCAATTTTAGAAAAGTCTTTTATAAAACGACGGTAATAGCCCGCCAATTCAAGGAAGCTACAGATCTCCGTCACACTCTCCGGTCTCTTACAACTTTGAATCGCTTCAATCTTTGAAGAATCCATAGAAATTCCAGATTCGAAAATAATATGACCGAGAACAACACACGAGATTGCCAAAAGTGGCATTTAGAAAAAAATTCTTTTAATTGATTACTCCTAAGAGTTTCCAACACAATCCGTAGATGCTTTTCATGCTCCTCCTCGGTTTTTGAATACACAAGAATATCATCAATAAAGATGAGAACAAACCGATAGAGGAAGTCTTTGAAAACTCTATTCATAAGGTCAACGAAATAAGCCGGAGCAATGGTTAAACCAAATGGCATAACAAGCCATTCATACGATCCATAACGGGTACGGAACGATGTCAAAGGAATGCTATCCTCTGCAATACGAAGCTGATGAAAACCGGTAGCTAAGTCTAATTGTGAAAAGACTCTAGCACCACTAAGCTGATCAAATAAATCATCAATCCAAGGTAAAGGATATTTATTCTTGATAGTAAGATCATTAAGCTTGCGGTACTCAACGCAAAGCCTAAGTGTACCATCGGATTTCTTCACGAAAATATCCAAAGCTCCCCAAGGCGAGGAACTAGAGCGAATAAATTGCTTCGTCTCCAATTCAGATAATTGTTTATTCATCTCCTCATTTTCTTTATTGGACGTACGATAAGGAGGACGAGTGATTGGTTGAGCTCCAGGGATGAGATTAATTTTGAACTCAATTGCTCGCCTAGGTGGTAATCCTAAAACGGGCTCAAATATGTCGGAAAATTCACGAACAACGTGAATAAGAGAAATGACACCTTCCTCATCATCATTATCGTCATCATGAGGATTTAAAGAATATAAAGATGCAACCAAGCTGGAATTCGAATCATTAAGATCAATAGAAATCAGCTTAATAGACTGGGGATGTCGAAGATGAATAGTCCGCTCGGGACATAGGATTTGGGCTTCATAGTGGTTAAGCCAATCCATTCCCAAAATCATTCCAAAGCCTAAGTAGCACATAACATGCAAATTGGCTCAGAAAGAAAAATCACACAAAATAATATCGACATCTTTACACAATAAACTGGGTGTTGTGGATCCACCAACCGGATTCGCAATTCTCAAAGAAGTCATTAAAGCAACAACACTTAAAGAAAAAGAATCAACAAGTTCTTTTGATATAATAGAATGGGACGCACCCGTATCAAAAAGAACGCGAATAGGTTGATCACCAAATAAAATAATGCCATCAAGGATAGAAGGAGAAATACCTTGACCACGAGAAGTGTTACTAGGAGTTTGCACCACATTAAGCTTTCCCTCCTTCCTGTTTTGAAGTTTGGGACACGAAGATGTAAAATGGTCCGGGCTTTTGTAATAGCGACAAGCACGGGGCTTTGAACACTTATTCGCATAATGGTCCTTAGAACCACAGTTGTAGCATTGCCCGCCCTTGAGGTAGAAGTCTTGGTTGCCGAAGAGGCTTTCTTCCCTTTCTTATTATTGGGATAAGGACCTTTGAACTTATTAGGCCTTTTCTTGTTGGTGAAGTTTGGTTTAGCACTCCCAACCTCAACATCACTTACCCTATCAGCCTCTTCAAGTCAAAGAGCGATATCAATGAGCTGACCAAAAGAAACTTCTAATTTTAGAAGTAATGTTTTCTTGAGATTTTTATTCAAGCCATAGACAAGTCTTTGGTTTTTCTTCAATGGGGTGTTTATGCACTCGACCCCGTATTTAGAAAGTGACTCGAATGATGCGACATAGTCTGACACAGAGGATTCACCTTGAATAAGGTCAATGAAACGGCGAGCCAAAGTCACCTTCTCACCTTCTGGTACAAATTTTAATTCGAAGCGTTCCTGGAATTTCTTCCAAGTAAGATCCTCTTCATTTATTTCAGAAATAAGAAGCTCATGCCAATCTAATGCTCTTTCTTGGAGCATACTAGAGGCCACCTGAACACGGTGAAGATCAATAAGATTCATGCGAGAAAAGATTCGATCGCACGTTCTCAGCCAAGCATGGACTTCAATAATAGTTTAAAATCCTTTGAATGGCTTCCTACCCAAATTTGTATAATCGTTGCACAAACGTGCAAATCCGGACTTAGGGTGATTAGATTCGGATTAGATCCGGCTGCTTAAGCATTCTTTACCAAATCAAGAAGCTATTGGGAAGACATAAATACTCCATCTTGGGGAGTAGCACTAGCTGGACCAGCGCTGGGACGGCCAGGTCTAACCATTTCCCTTCCTTTAGAAAGAAAGAAAGAAGAAGGATAAGGTTATTCACCAAATGAATATCAAGCAATCTTGATAGATAAAACAAGGAATCATAAAGAAAATAGGATGAATCGGTACGAAGACTCGAATTAAATCCTAAAGCACGACTCCTAAGAAGGACCTAGGACGATGATCCTTGCTAGATTATTCTACATTTTTACGAAGATTCTCTCTAATACCAAGTTGTGACGCCCCACCTCTATACCCACGCTAGCCAAGGACACTACGGGGTAATGCCGTCAGCTACCGCGGAGGATAAGGCTGTTGAGGAGCGACCATCCGCGTAATTGCTCTGTGTGAGCACCGATATGTCAGATAATACAACATGGATCCAGTTTCAGGAGGAAATTTGACATACCGATTCAAAATCAAAGCTACTACCAAGTGGCTATATATATATATATTCTTGGAAAAAAATATAGAAATAAACATAACACAAATCAGTCACAGACACCCATATCACAAAGTCGGAAATAGATATGAATATATAACACATAAAAGTGTTCATCAGAGTAGCGGTCAGACAAAATCCACAATATCACAAAAGAATAATTACAAGTGCTAGACAAAAGAATATGTATACATCAAGGAGTCTATATCTCAAAAGGTATACAACAAAATAAACTACCAATCTAAGTAGTTAGCCAAAAGTCTGGATAATAATCCCAGATGATGAGTCAAGTAGAAGTGCTTGTAACAACTCGGTCAGACCCGAGTATTGTTTAATAAGAAAATAATAAACGGATCAGTATAGCTATAAATATCAGATGAAATGATATAGAATAAGAGATATGACAAAAACGTATGATAACCATAAAACCATACTGTGATAAGTATGTAATTGAAAATCAACAAGAGATTCATCAATATCACAAGAATCTTCTCAGAGATCAAAAAGAATGTCGTACTCTTTATTTTTATTCACCAAACCATAAATATTGACAATTATATCAATGTCAATCATAAAAGTTAATGACACACAAATTCACCAATGCACAAATACTGATAAAACATATCAATGTAAATCACGAAAATTCGTGAAACACCAGTTCTTGAAATCATCAATGGAAATCCATAAATCAAAAAAGGGGGAGGCCTGTCACAAAACGGGAGCATGAAAACTCACCAACACGTGTATCACAAAATGGAACGCTATTCCATGGTTGCTAACCATAAATTTTGAGCCAAAGCTCCATAAAACGACCCGTAGACCATGGGTCGCTACCCCACCCAATTGTGCTGAAGCTCCACAGAAACGGGGTTTAGTCTCCCTCGTAGACAAAGAGACATCGCACATTTGCTAGTCTAAATCACAAAAAATGATCATCAACGATCATCAAGAAGTGTCAATTAAAGTAAGCTAGTAAATATATGAGCTTAGCTCATGTGCCATAACCATTAGCTTAACTTAAATATTTACGAACAAATTGCAAGTTTCCAATAGAAAATTGTCACAAGAGATTTAATCGAACAAGTCCAAGAATTAACCAACGAAGTAAACGCAAGCATTTCATACCACTTATTTTATTAAGTAGTTTGATTAGATTTCTCATACGAGTGAGGTAAAGGTTTGTATATACTAGTAGATTGGAAAATGGTTTAAGAAACGAGCTTTGTAATAAAATAGGGTCGAAATCGTTTTGTTGAAGGAGTTTTGATATTTACTGCTAGTATTGAAACCTTCATATTTTTAAAGCGACAAATCACAAAAATGATTGTAGAAACAATAAATCACAAAACACATTCGAAGACGTGAATAAAATCTAAAGAATTCGATTCCAAATCCATCAAAGTGGAAATACCCTTGCAACTTAACAGCCACGACTTACGACTTAACACAATACAACACATGAAATCAGCGGCTCAACTCATGCGACTCCATGGCATACGACATAAGGGGTCAGCGACATAGCATGCAACCTAACGGAGCGACCTAAGAAATGGGTGACATAAGATGCAAGCGACCTAAGGAGCTAGCGGCTTAAGGTATAGCATGCGGCCTAACACGGCGCGACCTATAGCATAGCGCGACCTATAGCATTGTGCGGCCTAAGTTGGTGCGAGATATAGGAGCAGGCCGAGGGACCAAAGTGGTGCGACCTAGGAGATGCGGCTTAACATGGCGCGACCTATAGCAGGTGCGACTTAATGGTGCGAGCAGGCCTAGCGACCTAAGTGATGCGACCTAAGGCTGGCCGACTCATAGCAAGGCGAGCGACCTAAGGCAGGCCGACTCATAGCAAGGCGAGCGACCAAAGGGGTCAGTGACCTAAGGCGTGCGAGCAAGCCGAGCGACCTATAGCATGGCACAGCCAATAGCATGGCGCGACATAATAGGCCGAGCGACCTAAGGTACTGGGGCAAGCCGAGCGACCTAAGAAACAGAAATGCAAAAACTCTCTCAATTTGCAACCGGTCGAGCACAGACGCAAGAGGATTACGCCCATTGGCTACCCCATCCAATTGGCTCCTCGATGCATCACCAAAAATGTATTCAATCATCAAAGTTAGGATTTTTAAAGATTTGAACCCCAAACACTAAAAATTGGGATTTCCACCAACTCAATCCAAACCAAAAGCAAATGCACATGAATAAGTGTTACAAATTCATACCCGACAACCAAAGATAGTTATAAACAAAGTTGTGGGATAAAAATCTCACCTTTTCACAAAATCAACGAAGGAGAAGCTTAAAAGCAAAGGAAGAATCAACCACACTTCAATCTCAACACAAGAAGCTTGAATTAATGGCTTCTCTTTGGATTTGGAGTTAGATGTTGGATTTGCAAATGAACTAGGGCTTGGAGTTTCAATTTCCCATTCCTCTCTCCATTTTTGATGAAGCTTGACTGTTAGGAAATGAAAGTGAAGTAATGAAGGGAAAAGGGGGTTGAGCTAGAGTTAATAGTTTAGGCTAATGGGCTAAACCAAACCCAAAGCCCAAAGTGAAAATTGGCAAAATTCCACTAACTTCAAACATATCAAAGTTTATACTCAAAAAGATCGCAAACGGCGTTTCGAACTCAATGGAAGTGGTCCCGAGTCCTAATTCGACCGTATGCAAAAAGTAACTTTTCGGACTAAAATCCGACTAACGATAAAATATTTAAATATTCAATGGCAAAATATGCGGGTTGTTGCAAGCTGAAACAATCCGTATATTTGAACCATTTAAATTACAATAATCCACACATGTCAACTTAAATAATCCAAAACACGAATCATTATTTGAGTATATGCATATAAATGAGAATCATTATCGAATCACAGACAGATAAAGAATAACAAAATAACATAGCGGAAATACATGTCATAATAGTAGTTCATGAAGCAACTAAATAAATACAACAATTTCTCAAAAGAAAAAGTGATGGAAATAGAAGACATAGATGTCCAATATAAGTACATCAAAACAGAATAGAGAAATGTTGAAAAAGACAAATGATAGAGTCTTCAAAGGATCCAACTCCCAAGCAGCTCAGCAACAGAAATCCTTAGATTGACTCGAGCAAAAGCATAAAAAAAACACTCAAGTCAGGCAAAATATTCTTATACAAGATAATATGACCCATGAGAGAAATATAAATAACTCAAAGATGAATGTAATAAACATCTTTTAGGATACGTTAAACTATCTATATATAGTAGTATATGCTAAATAGATAGGGTGTATCAGTAATATAAATTATCAAAATAGCATTAAGGCGTTACCATTATCCCCCTTAACACCTTTTATATAAGCGTCATAGTCTTTACAGGACTGTAAACTCCACCGTAAACTAGTGGGCTATCAAGGAGTACTCAATAGGTATAACACAAAACAAAACGTAGTTGTCGCGAATAGGGATACGAGTACGACAAAGGCTATGCCCAAGGTAGTGAAACTACCATTTGTGTGATCCGGACTGGTGAAAACGCATAGCCGCAATAATCGCAACACCACGGAACAACACTCCAAATTCAAGGGTGCGCACCAATCAAAAACAAGTAATGAGTAGTTTATGAAGAAGTGTGTGCGCTAGAGGTAACTAACCTCATTGGCCCGGCGCGGCTCCTGTTTAAGTCATTTCCAATTTTGACCCAAGTGTCAAGGCTATCCATTATCGTTCTCTTTCTCCAAATCCAGCAACGTCATCATTACAACCATTTCATTCTGGATCACACTCCTCGTATAATAGTTATTAAAGTGGTTTTCGGTTTATACAGAGAGTATGTCCATAAGCGATTTCGGACTCTTCGATAATGTAATTATTACACCGATTGTTCTTTAAATTAACATTCAAAATTTAGGTCAAAAATTTCAATTAACTTTGAAAGTCGACATTCCATTCGACTTCCAATGTCCGATTTCCATCTTTAAGTTTCAAGTTTCCAATTTAAAATTCTTATTTTATTTTGCAATTCATTATAAATTTAATTTAAAACAATTCGATTATTGATTTACTTTTGTATATGAATTCCATTCAATAGCCATTTAGTTTAAGTTAACTTAACGATTAAATCAAACTCAATTAAATTTCCAGTTGATTAAATTATTCACATTAGTTGACATAAATTTGATTCAAAATTTACGATTTGAATTTACTTAAGTTCTCCATATCAATTTCTTTTAGTCAAAAGGTTATATCTAAATTATTTAATAAATCTAGTATATTTCTTATTAAAGAAATTTCATTCCACTTTATTTAATCATTAAATTAAATATTAACTAGTTAGATTTCAATGAACAAGTTTCAAATCTAATTTGTTATTAAATAAAGTTTACAAATCTCAATTCAACAATTCATTAAATTTAAAACACTAAACTTTCACTAAAACATTTTTTTTAACATTTATTTCAATTATCTAATCTATAACTTTAGAATTTCAATTCAAATCAAATCATAGGTTAATTCATATTAGATTCATTAATTTATTCTCTTTAAATTCAAATAGAATTGTAATTTTAATTACAAATTACGTCTATTCGCTATTTCTTTTTAATTTAAATCTTTTTTTTTTCTTCAAATCAAATCGTTTGACAAATCAGGTTTCTTATTTAATTCTCTATCCTAGGTCAAGGGATTTATTTGGGTATTTATCATTTCAACCTGATTTCATTTCAGTTCAAAATAAGAGGCACGGTAAAGGAAACTTGCAGTGTGATAACTTGGATGGTGTCAAAGTAAATAAACAAGCAATAACGACAATTAAACAACCATAATATAATTGACTCAAATAATCCCAAAATAATCATAGTGATTTACACCCTCATTTCATATAAAATAACACAATTATTTCTAGAATCGACACTATCATTTCATGTAGATTAAAGATTATTGCAAGTAAGCTACGCTTCATTTCATGTAATTCTACATTTGTTATTAACATAATTCAACTAACACTACATCACTGTTTACACAATCAATTTGTTTACATTGTTTTAAAGTGTTGCTAATTATATTTTCATATGTCGACTAAATTATCATTTAAGGACACAACTAACAAAATTCACTTAAACAAATTCACCTTATACATGTCAAACTTTATAATGTCAACTATTGTATGTCAAGTTTGAATGTATATAACTTATCACTTTATGTGTAAACAATATTAATTTTCAATACTAACATCACAAACAATCATCACATATCTTCTTCAACGCATAACTAACATCAAATCAAACTTGGTCATCATTGTATAATAATATGAGTCGTGAACTTTAATTCACCTTTAGTCATTAATAGAGAATGAATGACGAAGGCAAAGAAGAGGCACGAATAAACTCGACTTGAACTTAAACACTAGCACGAACAATAAAACAAGCTGCAACAATTGACAAGAAGGAAATAATATCAACTTCCAATATAATTGTTTATATATATATATAAACATATATACAGACAAATTCTTACCAATCAACAAAGAGAGAGAAGAGAAGCTAAGAGAGAGTACCGCTGTAAGGTGGAAAGCTTCAGATAGTTGTTGTTCAATACAGAGAAACAAACACATCATTGACTATAACACATATTCATACATACATATATATAATATATATATATATTCATATGTAAAGAAAATGATCATTCATGCAAAGACGACAAGGATGCATAGGGAAGGCCGGTGGCACTGTGGCTCCGGTTCGGTGGCGTCGATTGACGGGTCAGGGTCGGTAGGTGACATAGTTCACATCGCCCGGAGGGGAAGCACGACGACTTTAACGAGGAAGGTGGTTCGGGTCTTGTAGTGTGGAGTGGGGTCTGGAGCTCGGCGGTGCTGACGATGGCGACTGGAGGGGAGTATGGGTCAGTCGACGGTGGCAAGTCGAGGAGGTCAACGACAGTGGAGGTTTGGGTGGAGCGGCTCGGTATTGTGAGAAATGCGGATTAAAGATCTTAAGGCTACGGATAAGCACTAGAGGGGGTGAATAGTGTGTTGATTCTATACAGACTCAAAAGACAATGATGATCTGAATATTTCTAAACTAGTATTAACAAACATAGCCATTTTAAAACTTTTTCAAAAATCAGACTATGAAACTTTGAAAACCTTGCTCCGATACCAAATGTTAGAAATGCAGATTAAGGATCTTAAGACTAAGGATAAAACTAGAGGGGGTTTGAATAGTGTTTATGAGAATCGTTAAATCTTTTTTAGTTTTTGTTAATTTGAACACAAATTTATGCAATATTCAAGCACAGATACGATCACAGAATCAAACACAAATGCAAATATAAAGTAAAAATAGTAAAGGTAAGAACACACCGGATTGTATACTGATTCGGAGTTGCCCTACAGATAGTCCCGCACATAAGTACGGATTTCCTTTTAAAAAATAATCCTTACAATTACACCCTCAATTTCAGGGCAACGAGGTACACCCTCCAGAATCACAACCCTTTGGGTAGAGATACTTGATTTCCTGGGCAACAAGTTCACCCATTTGATTTTCCAAGGCTATAATCACACCTTATCTCGCTTGATTGATTTCCAAGGCAACTATCACACCTTTTCTTGCTAAGTTGATTACAACAAGCCTATAACTCTGAATAGCACCGAGGTTCTTGTTGAGATAGTGATAGAGAATCAAACCAACGATAATCTAGTTAGATTCAATGTTGATTTTGGCAGAGTAATGGTAAGAATATGTATATAGAAATATGGAATAAGAAGAGGAGTGAAAAACCAGGCAAACTGAATTAAATTTCGTTGAAACTAACCCCTATTTGTAGAAGAACAAAAATCATGTTCATTCGTGAAGAGTTATGAAGAATAGACACTTCTTTTGAAATTTAAATTTTGAACTCAACTGACACAATGTCGACATGGGGTACTTGAGTATGTCGACATCCGAAAAGCATTTTTGGTGTTTTGATTTTCTTTGAAAATAACCTTTATCTTATATTAAAACTATTTTAAACTTTATAAATATACTTGAATATAATTAAAATATATAAGTAAATATAAAGAATAATATATTTAGAATTTTACTATAATTTTATATGTAAATCTAAATATATAAATATTAAAAAAATAAATATACTTTTATTTAAAAGATAGTTTAAAACCAAGGATAATTTGGTTTTGAAATTCAAGATTATTTTGAGGCTCAAAGTATTTGAAATCAGGATAGATGTTTTTGATGCTTTTAAAAGGAAGGTTTTGAAATCATTTTGAAAACAGGATATTATTTTGAAAAATCATTTTGAATAAAAAGTTAGGGATACAAAACAATATTCCTTTATATTTTTCGTAGGTTACATCCTACTTAGGGTTCCATCCCTTTAACAGGCTCGAAGTGGATTCCATTTCACGAATAAATTGGATTTTAAGATGCCAGAACTTTTCTAGGAGTTTATATAAAATTTATAATTAAAAAGTAAATTGCTTAAACTTTTGATAATCTTGATATTCTTGTTACTCACGAGTCTTCAATCTTGATATCTTGAATCTCTACACTGTACAGTCTTCATCCTTGGTACCTGCATGGTTAAATCCTGCATATACATATATATCAAAACTTATACTGTTAGTATTTATATTTTATAATCTATTGTAAGGTTGTTGCCATCAAAACCATCATCTCATGGACTAACAGGTATTGGTTTCATGGATTGGGAAAAACTCAGGTCCAGTGTGATCTGCGGTGATCGGAGACGTCAGGGGTAAGCGGAGGCACGCGGTGAGGTGTGAGCTGGCAAGGAAAGGGGAAAGAGGGAGGGGCAGTGCGAAGGCAGGCGAATGTGAGGGGAGGCCATTTTTTCTCTTTTCGAAAACATGACAGATCAAGAAAAATATAAAAGAGAAGAGGAAAAAGAAGATTGTCAGAGAGGCACGTTCTATACCTGGTTGGATATATTTGCAAATGAAAGTTTGAATGCATACGAATTGATTTAGATAGAGACAGGGACTCAATGGATGGATGGAACCAATAGATAGAGATATTCAATGGTGGTGAGTAACGAGGCATGCTGTATATTTTCCATGTCATTAATCAACTGCTGTTCAATTTTTTGTGCTCATTAAATCAGCTGCCAACTGCAATAATCAATTCAATTCAGCCAAAGGGTATTTCAAAATTTTGAATGCAAGTGGGCTGAGAATTTTGGGCTAGGATAAATTTTGTTTCAATTCAGAATCAATGGGTACAATAATGTGAATTAGAGTGGGCTGAAAATGGACTGAATATTCATTTAACCGGTCTGTTTGGTATGGTTAAATTGGTGCAACGATTTACACCGAACTCCGATTTGCACGAATGAATAGATCATTCTGATCGGCGCAACGAGGCGGTTACAACGGTACACAGTTATTGATGATATGACAGTTTATTAAAACTTAAACTTTTACGACAATTAAATTGTTCGTTCGACGGAACAATTTAAAGGAAACACACGACGATGAAATTAGACGAAATGGAATGTGACGTCTCGATCGGATATTTTTCTACAACGTTCCTTTCTAAAATATCCAGATTCGGAAGATGATAATTATGTACTTCAAAATGAACTGATGTGTGATAAAAATGTGAACGACTTTACTTTGATATTTTGCGACAAAACTTTTCCCACATCTATAACAAATTTGACGCATTTTATATTTTAAGTTTGGACATTAACTGAGAAATTTTGTAAAACTAAAATTTATACTAAAAAAGTGATTTAAAATTTTTAACTTGTGTCAAAAATTTAGGGTCATTATAGGTTTGGATGCTTTCTCTTGCATTATTGATGTTAGTTGCGTTATAATTTTTGAATTGGACAATAAAGGTTTTTGGGCTTATAGTTAAAGTTATTAGTATTTATAGCACCGCCATTTAGGGTGACTGTTACATTTAACATGGTCTTAAATATGTAAGACATATTTCTTATTTAGATAATATTGTTCCAAGTACAATTTTTTTAAAGCTCGAAATTTCCATTTCACCAGAAATTTGTTATTCAGACCCACTTCTCATTACAACACGTAGGTCATAGGGGGCAGTGCTGACTTAAGGAGGCATTGGTGGAAATGAAGACTTGTGGCAGTTATATATTTATTTATTTATGTTTTCTAAGCATTTTTGTTATACCTAGTTCAGACCGTTATATTATCACGAGATATTGTAGTATGGAGACTTCCTGTAAACATGTTGTAATGTTGAACATGTTATGTTTCTAAAATAGGTTTCTTTATGAAATGATTACTTGTTTCAAATATTATATCTTATCCATTCTACCATGAGATTCTTAAAATATAGATAGTTAGCCATGTGTAATGTGTATCCTTTTAACTTTATCCACCTAATAGCTTGCCTTAAGATAGGCCTATGGTTCGACGGGCTTTTACTGGGTCGGAATTATGTCTGTTTCGGAGCGGGTTGTTAGACTTCCTACATTCTCACACTATATCATCTCATATGAGGTCCGGTAACAGAAGATGAATATAATCTTCGAAGTTTAGGAGTGATTGGTAAGCAATGCATTCTCTTGTATAGAACTTCCTTCCCCTTCTTTTCGCTTGGGTTGCATCTTTACTCATTACATATTTTACACTTCCTAAGATTGATCCCAAAAAACATACAGCCATTTAAACATGTAACATTGCAAACTAACAGCTGACATGAGTTTTTTTTTACTTCATAATGATTTTCGCACATTAAATTATTGGGTGGAAAATGTCATTTTGCAGCTTATACAACAGTTATAAATCTGTCTTCTGTGAAGATGAATTTAGACGTCAAAAAAAATGTACTCAGCAGTTACGGATAATTGGATGTCACTATTATAACCATCCCAAAGGGATTTCTTAGCAGAATCCAATAAATCATAGATCTTATTTGCTCTAGTATTTGGTTTTTCTTCGATATTTACATCTTCGCCGTCAACTTCGATCATATGGAACATTGATTGTGTTGCATCCTCGATCTTATCTTCAATAGGGATTCACCCTGACATTCTAATTATCCACCTCCTCTATCACTATAGGGTTATGTAACAACCCGCATATTTATCGAGTTTACATTTAAATATTTTTATTTAAATATTAAATCGTTAATCGGATTTTGGTCCGAAAAACTACTTTTTGCAAACGGTCAAATTAGGACTCGAGACCACTTCCATTGAGTTCGAAATGTCGTTTACAACTTTTTAAGTATAAACATCGATAGGTTTGGAGTTAGTGAAATTTCACTAACTTTTCCCGCTTTGGACTTTGGGTTAGTTTAGCCTATTAAGCCCAAGTTCCAACCCTCTTCTCCTCACTCTTCATAAATTTCCTAACTAACTCAAGCTTTAGCATTAATGGTGAAGAGAATGGGAAATTAAAACTCCAAGCTCAAATTCAATTGCAACTCCATCATTCAACTCCAAATTCAAGTAGAAGATATTGGATTCAAGCTTTGGATTGCTTCTCCTTGCTTTCAAGCTTCATCTTCATAAAATTTTAGTGCAAAGGTGAGATTTTTATCTCACAATTCTAGTCTATAACTATATTGGACTGTTGGGAATGATTCCCTATCACTTTAGCATGCATATTTGCTTTTGGTTTGGATTGGATTGGCGAAAAACTCCGATTTTTGGTGTTTGGGAGAAATTTCTGCATTTAGGTCGTTCTGGCCGTTTTTAGCTCGCTCGGAGTTAGGTCGTGTGGACCTTAGGTCGTAGGTCACGTACGAGTTAACCCCTAGGTCGTTCTGGCCATTTTTAGGTCGTTCGGAGTTAAGTCGTTCGTCCATGGGTCGTGAGTCGTTCACGAGTTAACTTTAGGTCGTTCTGGGAGAATTGGCACTTCGGAATTAGGTCGCTCACGAGTTAAGTCGTTAGGTCGCTCGCGAGTTAGTACCATAGGTCGCAGGGCTTTAGGTCATTCTGGAAGTATTGGCACTTCGGAGTTAGGTCGCTCGCGAGTTAAGCCTTAAGTCGTAGGTTGCTCACGAGTTAGGCCTTAAGCCGTAGGTCGCTCGCGAGTTAAGCTTTAAGTCTTAGGTCGTTTCCGACCTATAATCTCCAGGCAAACGTTAAGTCGGCCTGCTTTATCTCGTAGGTCGTCCCCGACCTAAGCTCCTGATAAGTCGTTCGAGTTAGGTCGTTGGACCATTTACCTTAGGTCGCTCGTCCACTAAGTCGGCCTGGTTTATCTCGTAGGTCGTCTCCGACCTAAGCTCCAGATAAGTCGTTCGAGTTAGGTCGTTGGACCATTTACCTTAGGTCGCTCGACTCTGTTAAGTCGTAGGTCGTTAGACCTTAGGTCGCTCGACTCTGTTAAGTCGTAGGTCGTTAGACCTTAGGTCGTTCGCCTTCCTTAAGTCGCTCGACCCCTCCACACTAGGTCGCTCGGCTTGCTTGAGTCGTAGGTCGTTGGACCTTAAGTCGCTTGCCTCCCTTAACTCCAGTTAGGTCGCTCGGCCATTGTGTTAGGCCGCGTGAACCCTTAGGTCGTTAGACCTCATTTTGCTTTAGGTCGTAGGCCGCTTGTCTTCACTTAGGTCGTACCGTTTTGGACGGGGCGCTGCCCCCTGGACCCCCGCGACCTGACCGGGCAGGTCGAACCCCGTAAGCGGTGGCGTTGCCCCCGCACCCCCACCTTGGGGGGTTGCCACCCCCCTTGGACCCCCCCTCCGTAGGGGATCTTATCTGAAAAATATTGAGCTGATTTCCTTGGATTTTATTCGCATCTCCGTATGCGATCTTTGTGACTGATTGTTTCTACACTTGCTTATGTGTTTTGTCACTTTATAATATAAAGGTTTCAATACTAGTAGTAAATATCAAAACTCTTTTAACAAACAATTTCAACTCTATTTTTAATAACAAAGCTCTTTTCTTAAACCGTTTTCCAATCTATTAGTATATACAAGCCTTTACCTCACTCGGATGAGAAATCTAATTAAACGACTTAGTAAAACAAGTGGTATGAAACGCTTGCGTTCACTTCGTCGGTTAATTCTTGGACTTGTTCGATTGAACCTCTTATGACAATTTTATTAGTGAAGATTTACAGTTTGTTCGTAAATATTTAAGTTAAGCAAGTGGTTATGGGACATGAAGCTAAACTTCTATATTTACTAGCTTAGTGTAATTGACACTTCTCGTTGATCTTGATGATCGCTTTATGAATTAGACTAGCAATTGCGCGATGTCTCTTTCATTGCAAGGTTAGACTAGACACCACTTGTGTGATTCCATTCACACATACCTTTCTGCTTTTTGGTTAGTCTTGACCTCATTCTGTGTGATTCCACTCACACATGTGGGGTAGCTCCCCATGGTCTTCGGACCGTCATGTGATAGGCCTCTTTCCCTTTTTATGATTTCTGGATTTCTCGTGTTGATTTCTGGAATTTATGTCATTGACTTGTTATGAGTACAAGTTTAGGGTATGATGCCCCCTTCGAATCTTTGAGAAGATTCTTGTGATATTGATTATCTCTTATTGATTGATCTTCTGTTGATCATTATTTACATACTTATAGTGGTATGTCGTTATGGATGTTTATGTTTATGCCATATCTTTTATGTTATATCATGTCATCTGATATTTATAGCTAGACTGATCCGTTTATTATTTTCTTAAATAATACTCGGATCAGACCGAGATGTTACAGGTGCTTCTGCTTGACTTCTTCCCAGGGATTCATCACTCTGACTTTTGGCTAACTGTTTAGATTAGCAGTTTTTGTTGTATACACTTGAGATATAGACTCATAGCTGTATTCTTTTGTATAGCACGTGTTGCTATTCTTTTGTATTATCGTGGATCTTATTGACCACTACTCTGATGTACACTTTCATGTGTTAGTTATATATTCATATCTTCTTCCGCCTTTGTGATATGGATATCTGTGACTGATTTGTGATATGATTATTTCTATGTTTGTTTCCGAAGATTATTTATAGCCACCGTGTGATAAGCAATTACATGGATGGTCGCTCCTCAACAGCCTTATTCTCCGTGCTAGTTGACAGCACTTCTCCGGAGTGTTCTTGGCTAGCGTGGGTATAGAGGTGGGGCGTCACAGCTTGGTATCAGAGCCAAACTTCGGAACAATGTAGAATAACTTAACAAGGATCATCGTCCTAGGTCTATCTTAGGAGTCATACCATAGGATTAATTTGAGTCTTCGTACCGACTCATCCTATTTCCTTTATGATTCCTTGTTTTATCTATCAAGATTGCTTGATGTTCATTTCTAAATAACCTTCTTCCTTCTCTTCTTTCTTTCTTTAAGGAAGAGAATGTCTAGACCAGGCCGTCCCAGAACTGGATCATCTGGTGCTGCTCCTCCGGATGGAGTTTTTATGACTGCTCAACAGCTTCTTGATTTAGTAACTAATGCTCAAGCAGCTGGAGCTAACCCGGAACCTACTCACCCAAAGTCGGTGTAACGTACAGGATTTTCGTTCTTCGAAAATTCGACATCGATACTCACTTTATCGACTGCCGAGAAATCGAAGGCCGAAAACACGGCATGTTATGGGTTTTTAAAAAGAATTTAAGAAAAAGAAAGAGATAGAAGAAGAGAGAAGATAGAAAATAGAGATGAAAGAAGATAGACGATTTTTAGAAAACAGAGAATTTTGGAAAATAGAAGATAGAAGCATTTTAAAAATAGAACGAAAAGAATTTGAAAATAGAACGGACAGAAAGGAAACAAAAAGAACAACAACAGAATCTCACAATTCGCAGCGGAACAACATATAATAATGAATGAATAATCTTTAAACAAAGAACTATATCAGTTATTACATTACATCACATTTTATTACATCATATCATCACATCAGAGTGTACAACAACAACATACAACATCAAACAGTGCAGCGGAAAAGAAATACTATATAAATAATACGCCATGCCATCCAGCTTGCCTCCAGCAACTCCAGAATATCCAGAATATCCTGATAAACCTAACTCTTGACTGCCCGTGTGGAAATTTGTGGGCACCCAGAGTTTATGAAGGAAAACAATAAACTCCAAGTCAGTCATGTGACTGGTGTGGGAACTCAAAACAGTTTATTTATCTTTAAAATCAAAATAGAGGAATATTTTTAAATTCAATTCGCAATGCTTTTAAAAATGAGACTACCATAAGGCCTCCCGCACACACACACAATGCAAACACAGAATCGGAGGAGATTTCTCCTTATGATAGTCAAAGATGCTTGATACGCATTTAAAATAACATTTGATATTATTATTAGTGTATAGTGTAGGAAAAATTTATTTCAAAAGTAGAATATAAATCTTAGCCAACATAGACATTTCGATCTATGCCTACTATAGCTACCATCCAAACAGTGGTGACCACCATAAGTGAATAGCAGGTTCTACAACTAATACCGTACAAGTTTCGTATTGGGAATTGGATTTCCAACAAATGGTCAGGCCAAGGAACTTCCCATTGCCACTGAGAATGCCTCTGGATGGACATCCCCGAGAACCAAACCGGATCTCAACCAACACAAGGCCGGGTTACCCCTAACTGGATAACAACTGACCGAATATGCCATCCCCCGGTCCTTTGGGACCTTTTTCCGAGAGCGCTCTCTAATCAATTCACACAATCATAACAAAGTGTTTTCAACATGAGTAAGTATCTGGGCTCCATACCATGATACCACCCTTTTCCAGAAGGAAATGGACACATCCTAAAGGGTGCTACCCCTCATAACCTTGCTGCTTCTTTCCTGTTTTGACCATTTCCGGGATGTGAGGCTCGACGAATTCACGTCCACAAAAACATACTTTATACAAAAGCCATGCTTTGGGTCAACAAATGATCAACACAATGATCACAAGGATAGACGATCAAATAAATGATCCTATCACAATAATCAACACAATGATCATTTCAGCATCACTCAGCATATCACATTACCAAATTGGGAATATATCGCTGATAACTTCAACTATATAACCTTTGAGCACATACGTCTCAAAGAAGGGTGTTAAGCAAAGAATAAATTCTCCGCCACCAACAGAAATATATTTGAAAGAAATCGGCTTTATATCTCAAATTGTAATGTCAGACATACAATCCATACAAGTCTGTTCCGGGCTTGAACAGAACCGAAGGCACTTACAAAGAAGTCCTTGCAATCCGGATATTCACAATCCTGATCGGATTTCCCATCACTTAGGGAGTTTCTATACCGGCGCGACTCGGTGCAGAAACAATCGATAGGTCATCCTATCGCTCTTGCAAATACCGGTCTTCAACACCGATCTTCAAATGCAATTCACAACGACGTATCACATATTCGGAATGGGTTATACGACCCCATGGTCCTTTCCCGGTTAACCCGAATAGTGAGCGCTTATTCAAAAATAAGTGTGCATTCAAATTCAATCAAATCACATCAAATACCCATTCAAAGGGAAATACTGATAGTCGGCTATTGAACTATCAATGGATATGCATACATCACCAGATTCCAAATAATTTTCCAAATTATTTATTTTCCAAAATATCTTTACAAGATATAAAATTCCAACACTTCAAAAATAAATCAATATTTATTTTCAAACAAATTTAATTTTCACATATAAATTCCATAATGAATTTATACTTCAAAATATCCATGCATATATGATTTCAACTATTCATTTCAATTTATCTTCAAAAAGATAAATTCTAATTTTTCACTTCATATTGGAAAACATTTCCATACTTATTAAAAATAAGTAATTCACAAATCTTTTTTTTATTTCAACACTTAGAAAATATTCAATATACTTAAATCGAATTAAGTATATATTTCATTCTATTAAGGAAATCATTCACTTAACATATTTATTTGGGCCAAAACGAATGTTGCGTAAAACATCGTTACGACAACCCAAAATCACTAGTATAGGGATTCGAAATTAAAATAGATATATAAATCCCAATACTAAACCAAAACATTTCCATTCGGAAATCATTTACTATAACAACAATGTTATAGTCCACTATTTCCTTTTATTTCTCGAAACATCTATTTCAACAATAAATGTTGAAATCTATGGTTTCGAATCTCTATACCTTTTAAAACATCGTTGGATCGTTTTAATTCTATTTAAAACATTCACATTCTAAACAATTTCTTTAACGTGTTATTCACTATTCAAAAACGTGAATAAACTACGTTAACCAATTTCATTCTTTTATTCATTTTAATTCAAAGGATTATTCACTATTAAAAAATGTGAATATAACTCCATTTCTAAGTTATAACAATTAACTTGTCAAAATAAGTCCTTTGCGAATTTATAAAACAACGTTTATAAATTCCTTTTCTATTTATTTATAAAAACTTCCTTTTTTATAAATTCCTTTATTAACACATTTGATTTCATATCTCAATTATAAACTAAAAGTTCATATTATAAGTCAATTGCTTATAAAACGATTATTTTACAAAATCGTTCTTTTTAAAGACTTTTCAATTTATAAACCTTATAACTTATAAGATTTATTTATTTAATAAATCTATTCTTCAAATAATTTCACCAAATTTATAAATCTTACTATTTATAAATTTCGTTTATAACTTCACAATTTATAATTCTATAAATTTCATTCTATTATGAAATTCATTTTCACTACATTCAAACACTTATAAAAACTCGTTTTATAATGTCTATATTTCAATTTATAAATATCCATTTATAAATCTCTTAATATAAATCAGTTTATATTATTATTCTAAAACGTCTTTAGTTTCCTTTATAATTTCATCATTTCGATTTATAAAATAATCAAATTTTATAAATCCTATATTTAAACTTTTATCATATATTCAAAAATCCAAATTTAAATTATTTTATAAAATCATTAGTTCATATTTCTCAAAAATCGACTTTTAATCGTATTTCTAAAAATCAGCTTTTTAACTATATTTCACAAAAACCATAATTTTTATAACTTTAAAAATTATAACGTTTATTTATTTATAATGGATCAATTCCAAAAATATAGTATATTTTCAAAATCACTTTTAAAATCATTTTAAAATCCCAAAATCTGGGTCCAATGATGCTACACACCAAATAGTCAATCACGACTAACAACGATATCATATATCGATATGATAATCCATCAAATATCAAAATATCTGAAATAAAATAAATACTGTTGAGGAATCCAGTTGGATCCCTCCAACCTGTTTCCTGCATCCAAAAACATTAGCATAATACCAATTTCGCTCCAGTACGAAATTATCGCGGTATATGTTCTTAATAAATATTATCCGCTTAATAACGGCGTAATAGGGTCTCATCCGCTAAACAAAAAATGCGGGAAATCAATAACTGCAATATATACATATGCCAATATATATATATTGATATTATATATAATACCAATTTCACTGTTTATGAAATATTCGCGGTATATGTTTTAATAAATAACATCCGCTTACTAACGGCGCATAATGTCTATTTTAACAATTAATAATTTACAGTCATCATTCAAACATGCATTCAAATATTTTAAATCTAACTATTAAAAATAAAATCGAAATCTATTCGATTGAGTGAGAAGTTCTCACCTTGATTTTAAATTCCGTTTCAGCTTTTATTTCGAATAAAATTAAACGCGCGTTTAATTTTACCCGAAATTCTCACTAACTCCAAACGACTCCAAACCAACTCCATCGCGTAGTGCTCGTCCATACGATTCCAAAGCAACTGGTTTTGCATTTTTTCGACCTCGTATGAAAAAGATACGAATTTATGAAGTTTGTACACGATTTAAATAAACAAATACAACAAAACCTTTATATTTTTTAACCTACATCTATTCACAGCCATAGGATCTTTGCACCCCCTGATCTCCACCCTAGAACGCAACTTTCCCCTTCCCTCTCTTCTCCACGCAACACTCCAGTAAACCCACGCACGCACAAGAACCCAATCTCACAAGTTAGGGTTTAATTATTCATCGCCTATACTCGACGATATCTCGATCGGGAAGTTGCAAATCGAAGAGCATCACCAACCTCATCTTCGGCCTGACCCTGGTGGAGCTCGGCCCAAAGATTGGCCTAGAATCTCGTGCGCACGGCAGCAAGGTCGGCCCCACCTAGCTCCTCCTCCGATGCTCCAAACTCGATCTCAACCGTTGATCTCGTAGCTCTCGTCGTGCTCTTCATCTTTGTAGTTGAAACCTAAGGCTAAATGTCGACGGATTGGAAGATAATCGAGGTGGAAGTCGAGTGTTTTCTGTCCATTCATTTTTAGGGCCGGCTACATGAAGCAAATTAGGGTTTTGGAATATATTTTATCAAATTTTGTGAAGGGGTAGGGCTATTTATAAGGAACGAGCGACACTATTCATCCCGGATTTTCCGAACTCCGATTTAGACGCCGTAACCAGCGTACCTAGGGTTTATCCCGCATTCCGGACACAATGGAACAGGTTTCGGAAGCTAATTCGGAAGTATGTGCGAGTTATGGCTGTAAACGCTCAATTTAAATTAAACCGATTTAAATCGATTTCTAGGCGTTTTAATTCGTACCGGACAAACGGTAAATCCAAACGACTTGAAATTTGAAACCTTACAATAATATCACATTACGGATCCGATGAAACTGGTTTCGTCGAATTCCGAGACTTTTTGAAAAATGGCTATTTTGACTCGCCAAATTTAAATTAAAAATAATTAGATGCGTTTCGAGCTGCCACGATCAAACGATAACTCCGATTGACACGAAAATTGAAATCCAGTAATAACTAACTATTACGGATCCAATGAAACTGGTTTCGTTCAATTCTGAGACTGTTCAAAAATTGACTATTTTACAGTCGATTATTAAATATTAAAATATTCAATTTTTTACAAATTAACTTTTAATTCGATTTTAAAAGTTCTAAAATATTTCTATAACTCCAGTATGATTAATTAAAATTTTACAAATCATTTTCAATCATATTTAACTATATTTTCAATTATTTCCATAATTTCACATATTAAATTATCGATTTAATTATTCAATTAAATCCAATAAATCAAAATAAAATTTATTTGACTTAAAAATTCACTTATAAATATTTAAAATAAATTAAATATTCAATTTTTTATTAATAAAAATTCTGGGTCGTTACAATCTTTCCCCCTTAAAAGAATTTCGTCCTCGAAATTACAAGTAAGAAAGGTTACAAAATCTATTAACTTTCCAAAATTCATAATTAAACTTCTTACAAATCTTTACTAAGTTTTCAAATCATACTTAGTTATCTTTTCAAAAACAACTACTATTGTTTAACTTTCAATTCCAAATCAAAGTTTAAAGTTTTCAAAATTTTTCCAAAATTTTCTCAAATTTTTCTAACGCCTTAAATTTCCGGAAAAATTCGCCATAGTCTCCTTTGCGCGGCTCGATCCGAAAAAAAAAATGACAGTATATATATCACAAATATACATCTCATCAAGTAATGAGGCATCCCGAAGGGAAAAAAGTATAAAAGTGCGATATTTAATCCGAGATATGTACCTTATATTTTATTAGCAAGCATATACGGCTAATATAGCGCTAAAGCGAACTCCAAATGCGAAGCAAACGCGATCCGCACCTACTAAACACTTAACAAACAACATGAGAACATGCACATATGCAAATAATCTCAATATACAACATATAGTAACATAATAACTATATATGTCATATAGCAAATGCAACAATAGCAATATATATTCAACCATCAACCAACTAACATTCAACAAATTCATTCATATTCTCATTAATACTTAATGAATTGGTTTTCACTCTAAATCATATTTGATTTATTAACATTGGATTTACTAATTAAATCCAATTCACACTCAATTCTATTCAAATTTATTTATCTTTAATTTGAATTCCAATTACTTTAGCTTTCCACTTCATTAATACTTAATGAACTTATATAAAATCAACTACAATCATATAACAACCAAAGTATATTAATTTCAACCAAATTCCTTTTCTTTAAATTGATTTTCATTCAATTATTCAACTTTCTAATAACATTAGATTTTAATGAATTATCACTTATATTCATTATTTCATATCAATCTAATTTACATTTAATTGCTTAACATTCAATCCATTCATTCAATTCAATTACAAAGTTGAATTTCATTTAACTTTATATTCACTTTATATTTACAACTCATATTCATAAATATATCCATAAAGTTTCACTTCTTATATATATAAATTTATTTCACAATTGTAAATTACTTTAATTATAATTCTATTCTTATAATTCTTTTACTTATACAATTATTCTTTTACTTAGATTATTCAAACAACCTAACAATCAACTTACATACAATTTAATAATTCTGAAAAATTATTCCTTTATATATCAAATATAATCAAGGCAAAATTATTCCATTTACCCAATTTTAAAATCAATATTGTGCCAAATTGTTCTATTCAAGTGTTTAGAAACCCCTTCGGCTCAGTTTCGAGGCTGTGCTGACGAAAGTTCATATGCCACTCAATAAACCAATCATCACAATATAAAACAAATTTTATATTCACTAACAAATACGCACTCGTATCTATTATTACACTCAAACTCATTCTAGAGTACTACTGACTCTATCTCTAATGAGTAATACCCTACAGAACCATGGTTGTCGCTTAACCATCAGAGCTCTGATACCAAATGTAACAGTACAGATTTTCGTTGCCGAAAAACCGAGATGTTATGGGTTTTAAAAAGAATTTAAGAAAAGAAAAGTAGAAAAGAAGAAGAAGAGAAGAAGAAAGAAAATTTAGATAGGGAAAAGAAGATAGACAATTTTTTAGAAAACAGAGAATTAGAAAAACAGAAGATAGAAAATTTTAAAAATAGAACGAAAAGAATTTGAAAATAGAACGGACAGAAAGGAAACAAAAAGAACAACAACAGAATCTCACAATTCGCAGCGGAACAACATATAATAATGAATGAATAATCTTTAAACAAAGAACTATATCAGTTATTACATTACATCACATTTTATTACATCATATCATCACATCAGAGTGTACAACAACAACATACAACATCAAACAGTGCAGCGGAAAAGAAATACTATATAAATAATACGCCATGCCATCCAGCTTGCCTCCAGCAACTCCAGAATATCCAGAATATCCTGATAAACCTAACTCTTGACTGCCCGTGTGGAAATTTGTGGGCACCCAGAGTTTAGGAAGGAAAACAATAAACTCCAAGTCAGTCATGTGACTGGTGTGGGAACTCAAAACAGTTTATTTATCTTTAAAATCAAAATAGAGGAATATTTTTAAATTCAATTCGCAATGCTTTTAAAAATGAGACTACCATAAGGCCTCCCGCACACACACACAATGCAAACGCAGAATCGGAGGAGATTTCTCCTTATGATAGTCAAAGATGCTTGATACGCATTTAAAATAACATTTGATATTATTATTAGTGTATAGTGTAGGAAAAATTTATTTCGAAAGTAGAATATAAATCTTAGCCAACATAGACATTTCGAACTATGCCTACTATAGCTACCATCCAAACAGTGGTGACCACCATAAGTGAATAGCAGGTTCTACAACTAATACCGTACAAGTTTCGTATTGGGAATTGGATTTCCAACAAATGGTCAGGCCAAGGAACTTCCCATTGCCACTGAGAATGCCTCTGGATGGACATCCCCGAGAACCAAACCGGATCTCAACCAACACAAGGCCGGGTTACCCCTAACTGGATAACAACTGACCGAATATGCCATCCCCCGGTCCTTTGGGACCTTTTTCCGAGAGCGCTCTCTAATCAATTCACACAATCATAACAAAGTGTTTTCAACATGAGTAAGTATCTGGGCTCCATACCATGATACCACCCTTTTCCAGAAGGAAATGGACACATCCTAAAGGGTGCTACCCCTCATAACCTTGCTGCTTCTTTCCTGTTTTGACCATTTCCGGGATGTGAGGCTCGACGAATTCACGTCCACAAAAACATACTTTATACAAAAGCCATGCTTTGGGTCAACAAATGATCAACACAATGATCACAAGGATAGACGATCAAATAAATGATCCTATCACAATAATCAACACAATGATCATTTCAGCATCACTCAGCATATCACATTACCAAATTGGGAATATATCGCTGATAACTTCAACTATATAACCTTTGAGCACATACGTCTCAAAGAAGGGTGTTAAGCAAAGAATAAATTCTCCGCCACCAACAGAAATATATTTGAAAGAAATCGGCTTTATATCTCAAATTGTAATGTCAGACATACAATCCATACAAGTCTGTTCCGGGCTTGAACAGAACCGAAGGCACTTACAAAGAAGTCCTTGCAATCCGGATATTCACAATCCTGATCGGATTTCCCATCACTTAGGGAGTTTCTATACCGGCGCGACTCGGTGCAGAAACAATCGATAGGTCATCCTATCGCTCTTGCAAATACTGGTCTTCAACACCGATCTTCAAATGCAATTCACAACGACGTATCACATATTCGGAATGGGTTATACGACCCCATGGTCCTTTCCCGGTTAACCCGAATAGTGAGCGCTTATTCAAAAATAAGTGTGCATTCAAATTCAATCAAATCACATCAAATACCCATTCAAAGGGAAATACTGATAGTCGGCTATTGAACTATCAATGGATATGCATACATCACCAGATTCCAAATAATTTTCCAAATTATTTATTTTCCAAAATATCTTTACAAGATATAAAATTCCAACACTTCAAAAATAAATCAATATTTATTTTCAAACAAATTTCACTTTCACATATAAATTCCATAATGAATTTATACTTCAAAATATCCATGCATATATGATTTCAACTATTCATTTCAATTTATCTTCAAAAAGATAAATTCTAATTTTTCACTTCATATTGGAAAACATTTCCATACTTATTAAAAATAAGTAATTCACAAATCTTTTTTTTATTTCAACACTTAGAAAATATTCAATATACTTAAATCGAATTAAGTATATATTTCATTCTATTAAGGAAATCATTCACTTAACATATTTATTTGGGCCAAAACGAATGTTGCGTAAAACATCGTTACGACAACCCAAAATCACTAGTATAGGGATTCGAAATTAAAATAGATATATAAATCCCAATACTAAACCAAAACATTTCCATTCGGAAATCATTTACTATAACAACAATGTTATAGTCCACTATTTCCTTTTATTTCTCAAAACATCTATTTCAACAATAAATGTTGAAATCTATGGTTTCGAATCTCTATACCTTTTAAAACATCGTTGGATCGTTTTAATTCTATTTAAAACATTCACATTCTAAACAATTTCTTTAACGTGTTATTCACTATTCAAAAACGTGAATAAACTACGTTAACCAATTTCATTCTTTTATTCATTTTAATTCAAAGGATTATTCACTATTAAAAAATGTGAATATAACTCCATTTCTAAGTTATAACAATTAACTTGTCAAAATAAGTCCTTTGCGAATTTATAAAACAACGTTTATAAATTCCTTTTCTATTTATTTATAAAAACTTCCTTTTTTATAAATTCCTTTATTAACACATTTGATTTCATATCTCAATTATAAACTAAAAGTTCATATTATAAGTCAATTGCTTATAAAACGATTATTTTACAAAATCGTTCTTTTTAAAGACTTTTCAATTTATAAACCTTATAACTTATAAGATTTATTTATTTAATAAATCTATTCTTCAAATAATTTCACCAAATTTATAAATCTTACTATTTATAAATTTCGTTTATAACTTCACAATTTATAATTCTATAAATTTCATTCTATTATGAAATTCATTTTCACTACATTCAAACACTTATAAAAACTCGTTTTATAATGTCTATATTTCAATTTATAAATATCCATTTATAAATCTCTTAATATAAATCAGTTTATATTATTATTCTAAAACGTCTTTAGTTTCCTTTATAATTTCATCATTTCGATTTATAAAATAATCAAATTTTATAAATCCTATATTTAAACTTTTATCATATATTCAAAAATCCAAATTTAAATTATTTTATAAAATCATTAGTTCATATTTCTCAAAAATCGACTTTTAATCGTATTTCTAAAAATCAGCTTTTTAACTATATTTCACAAAAACCATAATTTTTATAACTTTAAAAATTATAACGTTTATTTATTTATAATGGATCAATTCCAAAAATATAGTATATTTTCAAAATCACTTTTAAAATCATTTTAAAATCCCAAAATCTGGGTCCAATGATGCTACACACCAAATAGTCAATCACGACTAACAACGATATCATATATCGATATGATAATCCATCAAATATCAAAATATCTGAAATAAAATAAATACTGTTGAGGAATCCAGTTGGATCCCTCCAACCTGTTTCCTGCATCCAAAAACATTAGCACAATACCAATTTCGCTCCAGTACGAAATTATCGCGGTATATGTTCTTAATAAATATTATCCGCTTAATAACGGCGTAATAGGGTCTCATCCGCTAAACAAAAAATGCGGGAAATCAATAACTGCAATATATACATATGCCAATATATATATATTGATATTATATATAATACCAATTTCACTGTTTATGAAATATTCGCGGTATATGTTTTAATAAATAACATCCGCTTACTAACGGCGCATAATGTCTATTTTAACAATTAATAATTTACAGTCATCATTCAAACATGCATTCAAATATTTTAAATCTAACTATTAAAAATAAAATCGAAATCTATTCGATTGAGTGAGAAGTTCTCACCTTGATTTTAAATTCCGTTTCAGCTTTTATTTCGAATAAAATTAAACGCGCGTTTAATTTTACCCGAAATTCTCACTAACTCCAAACGACTCCAAACCAACTCCATCGCGTAGTGCTCGTCCATACGATTCCAACGCAACTGGTTTTGCATTTTTTCGACCTCGTATGAAAAAGATACGAATTTATGAAGTTTGTACACGATTTAAATAAACAAATACAACAAAACCTTTATATTTTTTAACCTACATCTATTCACAGCCATAGGATCTTTGCACCCCCTGATCTCCACCCTAGAACGCAACTTTCCCCTTCCCTCTCTTCTCCACGCAACACTCCAGTAAACCCACGCACGCACAAGAACCCAATCTCACAAGTTAGGGTTTAATTATTCATCGCCTATACTCGACGATATCTCGATCGGGAAGTTGCAAATCGAAGAGCATCACCAACCTCATCTTCGGCCTGACCCTGGTGGAGCTCGGCCCAAAGATTGGCCTAGAATCTCGTGCGCACGGCAGCAAGGTCGGCCCCACCTAGCTCCTCCTCCGATGCTCCAAACTCGATCTCAACCGTTGATCTCGTAGCTCTCGTCGTGCTCTTCATCTTTGTAGTTGAAACCTAAGGCTAAATGTCGACGGATTGGAAGATAATCGAGGTGGAAGTCGAGTGTTTTCTGGCCATTCATTTTTAGGGCCGGCTACATGAAGCAAATTAGGGTTTTGGAATATATTTTATCAAATTTTGTGAAGGGGTAGGGCTATTTATAAGGAACGAGCGACACTATTCATCCCGGATTTTCCGAACTCCGATTTAGACGCCGTAACCAGCGTACCTAGGGTTTATCCCGCATTCCGGACACAATGGAACAGGTTTCGGAAGCTAATTCGGAAGTATGTGCGAGTTATGGCTGTAAACGCTCAATTTAAATTAAACCGATTTAAATCGATTTCTAGGCGTTTTAATTCGTACCGGACAAACGGTAAATCCAAACGACTTGAAATTTGAAACCTTACAATAATATCACATTACGGATCCGATGAAACTGGTTTCGTCGAATTCCGAGACTTTTGAAAAATGGCTATTTTGACTCGCCAAATTTAAATTAAAAATAATTAGATGCGTTTCGAGCTGCCACGATCAAACGATAACTCCGATTGACACGAAAATTGAAATCCGGTAATAACTAACTATTACGGATCCAATGAAACTGGTTTCGTTCAATTCTGAGACTGTTCAAAAATTGACTATTTTACAGTCGATTATTAAATATTAAAATATTCAATTTTTTACAAATTAACTTTTAATTCGATTTTAAAAGTTCTAAAATATTTCTATAACTCCAGTATGATTAATTAAAATTTTACAAATCATTTTCAATCATATTTAACTATATTTTCAATTATTTCCATAATTTCACATATTAAATTATCGATTTAATTATTCAATTAAATCCAATAAATCAAAATAAAATTTATTTGACTTAAAAATTCACTTATAAATATTTAAAATAAATTAAATATTCAATTTTTTATTAATAAAAATTCTGGGTCGTTACATTCGGGATTTGCACGCTTGTGCAGCGATTACACCAACTTGGGTGGGAAGCCCTTCAAAGGTTCGGAAAATATCATCGAGGTCCAGGCTTGGTTAAAATCATGCGATCGAATCTTTTCTCGCATGAATCTTATCGATCTCCACCGCGTTCAGGTGGCTTCCAGCATGCTCCAAGAGAGAGCATTGGACTGGTACGAACTCCTTATTTCAGAAATTAATGAAGCGGATCTCACCTGGGAGCAATTTCAGGGACGCTTCGAGTTAAAGTTTGTACCAGAAGCTGGGAAAGTAAGCTTGGCTCGACGTTTTATAGACCTTGTTCAAGGTCAATCCTCTGTGACTGATTACGTCGCAGCCTTCGAGTCGCTTTCCAAATATGGGGTTGAATACATCAACACCCCATTGAAGAAGAACCAGAGGTTCGTTTATGGCTTAAATAAGAGTCTTAAGAAGCCACTGCTCCTGAAACTAGAAGTCGCATTTGATCAACTCGTCGATATCGCTCTTCGTCTTGAAGAGGCTGATAGAGAGAGTGATGTTGAAGTGGAAGGCGCTAAACCAAACTTCAACAACAAGAAGAGGCCAAACAAATTCAAGGGTCCTTATCCCAACAAAAAGGGTAAGCAGGCAACCCCTGTGGCAAAGTATCCTTCTCCTAGTGGTGCGAGTTGCTTCAACTGTGGGTCTGGGGATCATTATGCGAATAAGTGCTCTAAGCCCAAATCTTTTCGCTATTGTAAGAGCCCAGATCACTTTATACATCAATGCCTCAAACGTAAAAGCAGGAATGAGGGAAAGTTAAATGTGGCTCAAGCCCCTGGCAACACATCTCGTGGCCAAGGTATTTCTCATTCCATTCTTGATGGTATTATTTTATTTCATGATCAACCTATTAGAGTTCTCTTTGATACGGGTGCATCCCATTCCTTTATGTCAAAGGAACTGGTAGACACTTTTTCCTTAAGTGTTACTGCATTGATGACTTCTTTAAAAATTGCGAATCCTGTTGGTGGATCCGCAACTCTTAGTTTGCTTTGTAAAGATGTGGAGATTATTTTATGTGATTTTTCTTTCCTAGCCGATTTGCATGTCATGCGTTACTTAGGCTTTGGAATAATTTTGGGAATGGATTGGCTTAACCGTTATCAAGCCCATATCCTATGTCCTGAGCGGACTATTCATCTCCGACATCCACAATCTGTTAAACATATTTCTGTTAATCTTAAAGATTCAGAATCATGTTTGGTGGCATCTTTATATTCTTTAAATCCTCGTGATAACGATGATGATGATGAAGATGATATTATTTCTTGTATTCACGTTGTTCGTGAATTTTCCGACATATTCGAGCCCGTTTTAGGTTTACCACCTAAACGAGCAATTGAGTTCAGAATTAATCTTGTTTCTGGAGCTCAACCTATTACTCGTCCTCCTTATCGCATGTCCAATAAGTAAAATGAGGAGAAGCGTAAACAATTATCTGAGTTGGAGACGAGGCAATTTATTCGCTCTAGTTCCTCGCCTTGGGGAGCTTCGGCTATTTTCGTAAAGAAATCCGATGGTACTCTGAGGCTCTGCGTTGATTATCGCAAGCTTAACGATCTTACTATTAAAAATAAATATCCTTTACCTCGGATTGATGATCTATTCGATCAGCTTAGTGGTGCTAAGGTCTTTTCACAATTGGACTTGGCTACCGGTTTCCATCAGCTTCGTATCGCTGAGGATAGCATTCCGTTGACATCATTCCGTACTCGATATGGATCTTATGTATGGCTTGTTATGCCATTTGGGTTAACGAATGCTCCAGCTTATTTCGTTGACCTCATGAATCGAGTTTTCAAAGATTTCCTCGATCGGTTTGTTCTCATATTCATTGATGATATTCTTGTGTATTCAAAAACCGAGGAGGAACATGAGAAACATCTTCGGATTGTATTGGAAACACTTAGGAGTAATCAATTAAAGGCGAAATTTTCTAAATGCCACTTTTGGCAATCTCGTGTGAAGTTTCTCGGTCATATTATTTCCGAATCCGGGATATCTGTGGATCCTTCAAAGATTGAAGCGATTCAAGATTGGAAGAGACCGGAGAGTGTGACAGAGATTCGTAGTTTTCTCGGATTGGCGGGCTATTACCGTCGTTTTATTAAAGACTTTTCTAAGATTGCCGTGCCTCTTACTGGCTTGACTAAGAAGGGAGTTAAATACATTTGGTCGGACAAATGTGAAGCCTCTTTTCAGAAATTGAAAGAACTCCTTTCCGATGCTCCTATTCTTGTTATTCCCGAGGGGAATCAAGATTTTGTTGTTTATACCGATGCTAGTCACGTTGGTTTGGGTGCCGTTCTTATGCAAAAAGAACGTGTTGTTGCTTATGCTTCTAGGCAATTGAAGCCGGCCGAGACTAGATATGCCACACATGATCTAGAGCTCACGGCTATTGTTTTCGCCCTTCGAATGTGGCGTCATTATCTATTGGGAGAGAAATTTATTCTTTACACGGATCATAAGTCTTTGAAATATTTATTTTCTCAAAAAGAACTTAATTTACGTCAACAGCGTTGGCTCGAGTTCCTTGCACCTTATGATCTTGATATTCTTTATACCCCCGGTAAGGGTAATCGTGTCGCCGATGCTCTTAGCCGTAAGCAACAAGCAGTTGTTTCTATGATGATATCCGAATGGAACGATCTCGAGATCTTATCCACTTATGAGATTCGAGAGCGCGTATCCGATTTATGCTCATCGCTTGTTTTATGTAGCCTTGAGGCTCATCCTTCTCTTTTAGACCGCATTCTTGAAGCTCAAGGGCTAGATTCTGAATTGGCTCTTCTTGGCAAAAATGTTAAGGATAAAATTGATATTGAAGGTTTGAAAGACTATGATATTGATTCTCGTGGCGGCATTCGAAAATTTGGTAGACTTATCGTACCAAATATTGGAGATCTTCGTAAAGATATTTTAGAAGATTCCCATTGTTCTAAATTCACCATTCATCCCGGTAGTAGTAAAATGTACGCTGATATGAAGCGACTTTATTATTGGAAGGGAATGAAATCTGATATTGCTAACTTTGTTAAGTGTTGCATGGCTTGCCAACTTGTCAAGGCCGAACATCAAAGGCCTGGTGGGTTATTGCAACCTTTAGAAATTCCAATTTGGAAGTGGGATCAAATTTCCATGGACTTTATAGATGGCCTTCCCCGTTCTCGTTCGGGTCATGATAGCTTATGGGTGATTGTTGATAGACTTACTAAATCCGCCCATTTTATTCCGGTTCGGTCTAACCGAACCGTTCCTCTTTTGGCCAAACTATTTGTCAAGGAAATTGTAAAATTGCATGGAGTTCCTACTTCTATTGTTAGCGATCGTGATCCATTGTTTACTAGTGGATTTTGGAAGAGTCTTCAAAAAGCTTTAGGAACGAAGCTTAATTTTAGCACCGCTTATCACCCCCAGTCCGATGGACAAACCGAGCATGTGAATCAAACTCTTGAAGATCTTCTTCGTGCTTGTGTGCTTGATTTTGGTGGAAGTTGGGAAGATCATATTTCACTTGTTGAATTTTCCTATAATAATAGCTTCCAATCTAGTATTGGTATGGCACCTTTCGAGGCACTCTATGGAAGGCCATGCCGATCTCCTTCTTGTTGGCTTGAGGCCGGTGAGAAGCTGGTTTTAGGTCCAGACTTTATTCGTGATTCCACGGAAAAGATTGAACTTATTCGACATAGGATGAAAGAAGCCCAGAGTAGACAAAAATCCTATGCCGATAATCGAAGAAGGAAATTAGAATTTTCTGTTGGGGATCCTGTTTTTATTCGTGTTTCACCTATGAAGGGTGTTGTACGTTTCAGTCGATCGGGGAAGTTAGCGCCTCGATATATTGGGCCATTTCCTATCACTGAACGTATTGGTTCCATGGCTTATCGCCTTGCATTGCCGGCTCAGTTTTCTGCTATACATGATGTATTTCACGTTTCTCAATTACGGAAATGCCTTCGGGATTCCGATTCTATTCTTGAGCCTGCTGTTGTGGAAGAAATTGAAGTTTCGCCGAATTTAACTTATGAGCAGCATCCTATTCGAATTATAGCTTCTGAGGTTAAACGACTTCGAAATAAAGATGTTCCACTTGTAAAGGTTCAATGGTCCTCAAATCCTAAGGATTGTTCTTGGGAATCCAGAGAATTCATCGAGCGTACACATCCGGACTTGCTTACTCCTGCCCTTTGAGGTGAACTTCTTATTTCAAATTTCTCTTGTGTTAATATGCTTTTATGGTTGTTACTTTTTATTTCCACCTTATATATATATATTGCGAGGACGCAATTTCTTTAAGGAGGGGAGTCTGTAACAACCCGCATATTTATCGAGTTTACATTTAAATATTAAATCGTTAATCGGATTTTGGTCCGAAAAACTACTTTTTGCAAACGGTCAAATTAGGACTCGAGACCACTTCCATTGAGTTCGAAATGTCGTTTACAACTTTTTAAGTATAAACATCGATAGGTTTGGAGTTAGTGAAATTTCACTAACTTTTCCCGCTTTGGACTTTGGGTTAGTTTAGCCTATTAAGCCCAAGTTCCAACCCTCTTCTCCTCACTCTTCATAAATTTCCTAACTAACTCAAGCTTTAGCATTAATGGTGAAGAGAATGGGAAATTAAAACTCCAAGCTCAAATTCAATTGCAACTCCATCATTCAACTCCAAATTCAAGTAGAAGATATTGGATTCAAGCTTTGGATTGCTTCTCCTTGCTTTCAAGCTTCATCTTCATAAAATTTTAGTGCAAAGGTGAGATTTTTATCTCACAATTCTAGTCTATAACTATATTGGACTGTTGGGAATGATTCCCTATCACTTTAGCATGCATATTTGCTTTTGGTTTGGATTGGATTGGCGAAAAACTCCGATTTTTGGTGTTTGGGAGAAATTTCTGCATTTAGGTCGTTCTGGCCGTTTTTAGCTCGCTCGGAGTTAGGTCGTGTGGACCTTAGGTCGTAGGTCACGTACGAGTTAACCCCTAGGTCGTTCTGGCCATTTTTAGGTCGTTCGGAGTTAAGTCGTTCGTCCATGGGTCGTGAGTCGTTCACGAGTTAACTTTAGGTCGTTCTGGGAGAATTGGCACTTCGGAATTAGGTCGCTCACGAGTTAAGTCGTTAGGTCGCTCGCGAGTTAGTACCATAGGTCGCAGGGCTTTAGGTCATTCTGGAAGTATTGGCACTTCGGAGTTAGGTCGCTCGCGAGTTAAGCCTTAAGTCGTAGGTTGCTCACGAGTTAGGCCTTAAGCCGTAGGTCGCTCGCGAGTTAAGCTTTAAGTCTTAGGTCGTTTCCGACCTATAATCTCCAGGCAAACGTTAAGTCGGCCTGCTTTATCTCGTAGGTCGTCCCCGACCTAAGCTCCTGATAAGTCGTTCGAGTTAGGTCGTTGGACCATTTACCTTAGGTCGCTCGTCCACTAAGTCGGCCTGGTTTATCTCGTAGGTCGTCTCCGACCTAAGCTCCAGATAAGTCGTTCGAGTTAGGTCGTTGGACCATTTACCTTAGGTCGCTCGACTCTGTTAAGTCGTAGGTCGTTAGACCTTAGGTCGCTCGACTCTGTTAAGTCGTAGGTCGTTAGACCTTAGGTCGTTCGCCTTCCTTAAGTCGCTCGACCCCTCCACACTAGGTCGCTCGGCTTGCTTGAGTCGTAGGTCGTTGGACCTTAAGTCGCTTGCCTCCCTTAACTCCAGTTAGGTCGCTCGGCCATTGTGTTAGGCCGCGTGAACCCTTAGGTCGTTAGACCTCATTTTGCTTTAGGTCGTAGGCCGCTTGTCTTCACTTAGGTCGTACCGTTTTGGACGGGGCGCTGCCCCCTGGACCCCCGCGACCTGACCGGGCAGGTCGAACCCCGTAAGCGGTGGCGTTGCCCCCGCACCCCCACCTTGGGGGGTTGCCACCCCCCTTGGACCCCCCCTCCGTAGGGGATCTTATCTGAAAAATATTGAGCTGATTTCCTTGGATTTTATTCGCATCTCCGTATGCGATCTTTGTGACTGATTGTTTCTACACTTGCTTATGTGTTTTGTCACTTTATAATATAAAGGTTTCAATACTAGTAGTAAATATCAAAACTCTTTTAACAAACAATTTCAACTCTATTTTTAATAACAAAGCTCTTTTCTTAAACCGTTTTCCAATCTATTAGTATATACAAGCCTTTACCTCACTCGGATGAGAAATCTAATTAAACGACTTAGTAAAACAAGTGGTATGAAACGCTTGCGTTCACTTCGTCGGTTAATTCTTGGACTTGTTCGATTGAACCTCTTATGACAATTTTATTAGTGAAGATTTACAGTTTGTTCGTAAATATTTAAGTTAAGCAAGTGGTTATGGGACATGAAGCTAAACTTCTATATTTACTAGCTTAGTGTAATTGACACTTCTCGTTGATCTTGATGATCGCTTTATGAATTAGACTAGCAATTGCGCGATGTCTCTTTCATTGCAAGGTTAGACTAGACACCACTTGTGTGATTCCATTCACACATACCTTTCTGCTTTTTGGTTAGTCTTGACCTCATTCTGTGTGATTCCACTCACACATGTGGGGTAGCTCCCCATGGTCTTCGGACCGTCGTGTGATAGGCCTCTTTCCCTTTTTATGATTTCTGGATTTCTCGTGTTGATTTCTGGAATTTATGTCATTGACTTGTTATGAGTACAAGTTTAGGGTATGATGCCCCCTTCGAATCTTTGAGAAGATTCTTGTGATATTGATTATCTCTTATTGATTGATCTTCTGTTGATCATTATTTACATACTTATAGTGGTATGTCGTTATGGATGTTTATGTTTATGCCATATCTTTTATGTTATATCATGTCATCTGATATTTATAGCTAGACTGATCCGTTTATTATTTTCTTAAATAATACTCGGATCAGACCGAGATGTTACAGGTGCTTCTGCTTGACTTCTTCCCAGGGATTCATCACTCTGACTTTTGGCTAACTGTTTAGATTAGCAGTTTTTGTTGTATACACTTGAGATATAGACTCATAGTTGTATTCTTTTGTATAGCACGTGTTGCTATTCTTTTGTATTATCGTGGATCTTATTGACCACTACTCTGATGTACACTTTCATGTGTTAGTTATATATTCATATCTTCTTCCGCCTTTGTGATATGGATATCTGTGACTGATTTGTGATATGATTATTTCTATGTTTGTTTCCGAAGATTATTTATAGCCACCGTGTGATAAGCAATTACATGGATGGTCGCTCCTCAACAGCCTTATTCTCCGTGCTAGTTGACAGCACTTCTCCGGAGTGTTCTTGGCTAGCGTGGGTATAGAGGTGGGGCGTCACAGGTTAGGTGCAGTAAGTTGTCCATGATGATTCCACACAAAATATTCTGGCACAAAACTATTTTGACTGAAAATCGTTTTGACACAAATGTACTATAACCATATTGGTTTCAAATGCTTCAAATGTTTGCAGCTACTACACGGATACTGAATTTCTTCATAGTTTCCATTATTACATAAAGCGAACTAAATAAATGTACACCATTGTAAAAACATTCCTTTACTGAACCTCTCATTCCCTTTCGTTGATACATCTAGGTCCTCTGATCGACAAAATAACTGATTATTTTTTTCCTACTTCAAGAAAATATGATAGAGTTACAAAAAATTATTAGAAATTTTTTGGATTCACATTTTATTTTTCAATTCATGTATATGTTTTAATATTTATCAATTATATAATATATTATCATTATACACTAATTTATTTATATTTCAATGTTTTATTAATTATATACTACACTATTCTTTTAACTTTTTTATAAAATCTTATATATTTTCAATTTAACAAATTAAGAATATAATATTATATTTTCACATTATTATTTTTTACTTTGGATGGTTGGTCACCCGACTTCCCATACAAACACAATATTAATTATATTTCATTAATCGTTTCATTTTAAATGATTCAAAAAAATTGATAGAACTTCCCCTTTGTTCTCTGTATCATACACAAATGCATGTACACAAGAAACAGAAAAGAAGTTCTTTCGAAATTTTGTGAACCATTTAAAATAAAATGTCCACATAATGTAATCATTTTATTATGCTTGTACTTTATCCAATATAGGGACAAATTGAAAAATATTGTATTAAATAAATACGGATATTTGTTTTGTAGTAAAAAATATATTTATATAATGATCATACTTGTAAAGATGGAGCCAAAAACTATCTAGGGATTTAAAAACATAAAGTACATTATACAATAATTTTTTATGTTAACGTTAGCACTAATTCATTGTTTGAATTCGTACCAATTAAAAAATTACTAAAAATTGTTTTTTTCAACATTTAGCTAACACTAACAAGAATTTATTGCGTAGTAATAAAAAATTAACACTAAACACTAATATGTTTATATTACCACATACCGCATACATGTAATCTATATTTATACACAATTTAGGTATAAACTAATAAAGTATTATGTAAATAAATTATTTTTATTGACATTTTAGTTAATACAACACTAACTAAAACTAATTTTGTTTACACTAATAAGCACATACATAAACTTATCACCGAAATTGGCCCTAACGATACATTAATTATCGAATATAAACATTAACAACTCTAAGCAACATATCTCAATCAAAACAAATATTCGATTATAAATAATTAATGAGTTATCAACAAATTTAACCATAATTTGGATTAATTAGTTTAAGCATAGAATATACTTGATTTTTGATGAATTGAAGGGGTAGATGGTTGAAGATTGAAAATTTATGAAAATTCAAACGGACATTGATGAGGGGCGGTGGTCGACAACGAAGCTTGGTTAAATAGTGTGGAGAATTTGGGGGTTTTGGGGAGGAAATAATAAATCAGGTTGGGCTTGGTTGAAGCTATAATTGCGAAATTCCGATGGTTTTCGACGACTTTTGACAGCTTCCGTCTACAAGTCTTTTTAAAATAAATTTAATGTATTTTAGTTTTATAGAAAAATTTAATTTTTTCTAGAATTTTTATAAGCTGTACGATAACCCATTTTTTTTCTAACTATTAAAAAGGTTATTTTATTTGTTATACAATTGACGGTTTGTTAATTAATTGTGAATCTGAAATGCATTTATCATAAAAAATTGATATAAAAAAGTATGGTAAAATAAATAAATTTGTTGAATCTTATATCCATCCAAGGTATTTTGGGCGAAATATGAAGGAAAATAAACAGTTTTAATCAATCTTGATTTTTTCATTTTATAACCGCGACGTTCAAACTTAACCTTTCATTTGAAGGTCGAATAATCTTCAAATGAGACAAAATTCAAAATATATATATTGTATTATGTATTTATCCAATCCATATGGTTGGATTTAGACAAAAAATTACAAAAAAAATTGAACAGGTCATTTTCATAGAAGTTATCCTAACAATATATATCAAGTGTTATAAAAAATAATACGTTGTCAGTCTAAATATTTTTATTTCATTTTTTTCGATTTCAACCATGGATAAATACATTATAAAGTATATTTGATCCAAATTTATCTAGTTTTATGATCGTTTGGCCTCAAATGAAAGGTTTTTACTTTAAATGTAGATGAAGGAATATAAATTTGAGAACCAAGATCGGCGTCATAGATTTATTTATTTTTATCATATTTTAGAATTAGGTCCAAAATACTTTGGATCGATGTAAGATATAAAAAAAATTTGGTCGAATATTTTCTTTTATATGAATTTACAATGTAAAATACATCTAAAAATTTATTATTAGCTACATAATGGTTAATGTATATATATATATGTGTGTGTGTGTATTCATAAAATAGTTACGCATCATAAATTTCACTAAAGTTGTATAATGGATGGACTGAAGTTGCATAGATTGATCATTTGAGTTCGATTTTCATTAAATTTAGATTTAGAATTACACGGCAAAAGGTTATCGAAAACATGATTTAATTAACCATAAACCATCATAACATTGAAGAATTGAATGAAAATATCCTTTTTAATCTTTAGAATTAAATTAGTATTTTTAAGCAAATTTCAAATTTTTATAATTAATAAATTAAAATAATGTGATAAATTAAATTAATTAAAATACATAGCCATCGAAAATGAAATGACGTAGCCGTCGATGCCTGTTGAAATAGTCCGTTGCTATTTAGCTCATTTTTAGTAGTGACTAAGAAGACCAGTTGATATAATTGCATCCGATCGTGTATCGTGTACATTTAATTATCAATTCTTCCCATTAATCCTTTATCTTGTCTCTTATTGTTTAATTTTACATTTAATTCTCAAGATAACTTGTTTGTAGAGTTGTAAAGAGTTTTTGAACATCATTATTGACTCTCTTAATTCAAATAGTAATAACAAATTTTATCTAGCAAGTGATAAGTTTACTAACATAAATTGGACAGCGAAGGTTCATGATCCATCGATGTAAATATATATTGAGAATTGTATAGACTTCATTAGATTAATGGCCCTTAGCACATAAATTTGTTACATAAACAAATGACCTTATTTAGTGCACTTTAACTTTTGAAAGATAATTATTTATAGGATAGGTAAGTGTTTGTGCACAACATGGTTTGCTAGTAGCAATATGAAATAAAAAAGTTTTGCAGGTGAAAATTGCTAAATGATCTAATTTGTAAACCCTCAATTACTGATCCAAAGTAAATTTATATCAAAAAAATAAAAGGCTTGCAGAGTTTGTTATCATCAGCACATAACTTTGCAGTTAAAGCCCCGCAAGATGCATGTTGTAGCACTTAGCGCTCTTCGACTGTAAGGTTTTCAACATAGTGTTATTAAACAGTACATCTGCTTTAACTCTTGTTATTTTCCACTGCACTCGTAATCAAAGCTTTTTAGCATCTGTTTTATCAACATTAATATAAAATGGTTGATTTTCCTGATTCCCTTTTGAATCAAATCAACGGAGTTATGATAAAGACCTAATTTTAAGGCATAAATGCTCAATATAAGTTGGAAATGTATCAAAGTCGTCAAATCTTGACTTTAAATATTTACTTGGTTCTATTATATAAGCCTAAAAAGTATTTCTTTTTCTTACGCAAATGATGTCAGAAGATGAATAAATTAACTTTAGATATTTGATTTTATATCTAATGAAGTGTTTCGTAAACTTTTCTCATCTCCATCTAGGGATGGAAATTTAATCCGCATGGGTGGATACCCACGGAGACACGCCCCTAATCGGATGGGGATTTACCGACTTGTCGGGTAATGGGGTGAAGGTGGAGGATGATTTCAACTACCAAAAGCGGTCGGGGCGGCTACGGGGGTGATATTATTCATCCAATATCCAACCTCGGTATATATAGTTTATGTTTATAGTTTTAATGTGGGGGTGTGTGTGTGTTAAGTAAAAATTATCCGACCCCATGATTATTATAGTTTCATTTTGCCTCTTATGATATGTCTACTTTTTGAAATTATTAACAGTTATGAAATTGTGACCATATAGTTGATTATGTTTTTTGTTTCAAACTTGAAGGCATGTCTTTTATCTTTCAGATAATTAATATTTGTTTGATTTAAATTTCAAACTTTTATTTGCCATTTATTTTTACTTATCACTTTTTTCTTCATCTTGCCTTAATGGATACCTAACTGGTTTGCTATAACCAATGGGGGTGGGGTAGGGATACGGTGCGTAGATAGGTAGCGGGGATGGAGGCGGAGAATGTGTTCCCCGTATATTACCCATCTCATTTCCATCCTTACCTCCATCACTATGAAACAATTAAGTATTTAACTGCACAGACACATACATATCACTTGTTCTTCGTTAACGCTATTCGTGAAAAGTAATATCATAATATATGTACAAAACTGGATCAACGATGTAAATTTATACTGGTTGAATCGCCATACAAAAATACCTATTGACTGTCACATTCATTAAAACTTAAATTTAAAAAGTAATTTAGTCAGTGGAAGTTGCATACATAGTGATTTAATGAAACTAAAGCATGAAAACAATGTTATTTTCTTCAAAATAGTTAGAAAATTAAAGGCCGATTTGGTTTCTCGTTTACAGGTTTAGGTTTCCGTCTAAACAAAAATGAACATAACAAAATATATATTTTTGAAATGAAATTTTCAATATATTTGCAACTATTTTGTTATATATTCACAATATTTTATCAAATCTATTATTTTTTAACAGAACATGTTTAATTCCCTCTAATCTTTGATAACATTATTGATTGTTAATTTCAAGCTACTAAAATTTTAAAAACATATATTGATGTCATTTTCTAAAGATTCCTACTAAAAGATTCTGTAACGACCCGGAATTTTGGGTCGCCAGATTTGAACATTTAATTCATTTTAAATGTCGAATATGGATTATAATTTGATTTTGAAGTAAAAGACTCTGGTTAAAATTCAAATATGGCAATTCAGTTGAAATTTGAATAATAATAATTTAATATTGGAACTTGGATAATTGGTAATTCTGAGTGCAAATAGATATAAAATTAGATTCTAAAGTTTGTTTTGAGTCTAATTGGATTTGAATTATAATATAGGATTGTTGGATGGAATTAAAGGTCGATAGATTAAGTTTGAAATTTTATATTAATTTAATAATGGAATTTAATAATATAATAATGCAAATATTCAGATTTTGATTTAAAATGAATTAGAATGATTTCTAATGTGATTATAAATTCAATATTAATTACAATTAAGTTAATAAAATTTTAAAAGTGAAATTTTAAGTGATTTCGACGATTGTGAAAATCGCTCGAATTTATCGACGAGTTAAAATAGCCTTCCGGGGCATAGTCTCGGAATTCGACGATACCAGTTCCACTGGATCCATAATAGTTAGTTATAATCGGATTTCAATTTTCGTAGCAATCGGAGTTGTCGTTTGACCCCGGCAGCTTAAAATGCATAGAAATCGATTTAACCATTTTAGTTTAAAATTTGATCGTTTAATTCCGTAACTCGCAAGCATGACCGAATTAGCTTTCGAAAATAGTCACATTGTGTCCGGAACGCGGAAAAGCCCTAGGAGCGCCTGTTGGTATGTGAGATTTGGAGTTTGTTTGCATAGGCTGTGAAAATTTGTAGGACAATATAAAAATAATATTAAATTTATATTATATAACGTAATATTTTGCAAACCCTAAGCTATTTTCGTGAGCCGCCACTCACAACTATCCATGGCCGAAACGAAACGACATTCATCTCCAATTATCGATCAATCCATGCAACGATTCTGAAAATTTTCAACTGAGGAAACGTAGAGTTCGATGCATTCTTGAAATCCAACGGTGGTGATGTGTTTTCGTGGGATGGTTTGGTGGCGACGGCGTTCGAAAACTTCACGTTCGATCATGTTTTTCCATGTGATAGTGAAGCCGAGCTCATTCGTTTTAGGACCGGAGGTGGGTGGCGTTGTAGGCGTTCGAATGGAGGTTGCTGATCGAGTTTGTGACGACCGAGGAGGAGGAGCTACTTAGCCCTAACTGCGGCGGCTTTGGGTTTCTCGAGCTGTTGATGTCGTGTGAGGAAGAATAGGGTACGAATGGCCTTGATTTTTCGTTCGTATCCACGCCCTGATTGTGTTTTGGTAAAATTAAATTTTAAATGTAAAAAGAAAATTTGTTTTAATTGTTATTCAAACTTTAAAAATCTATAACTTGCAAATACGTTATCAGATTTCGACGATTTTGGTAGCGTCGAAATCGCAGCGTCGTACTCTACGGTGCAGCACAAGTTTGGAGATGATCGGAGAAAGTGGAAAATTTAGGTTAAATCGAACACCATTCGGTTTAATTTAAATTTTGAACGCTCGACGAAACTCAAGATGCGTTATTCTCACTCACATCTGGATGCTAGACAATTTAAATAGTTAATATTTAAATATTTGTGTGATTGGTTGAATATAAGTGTTGTATCAGTCTGAAATGATATTTATATAAGTGATGTGCTAATATTTGTGGATGCAAGGAAAAACAGGTTGGAGGGATCCAACTGGATTCCTCACAATGTAGGGATTATTTTTTATATAATTGATGATGTATCGCATTTATATTCTGTGTCAGCTAAATTTTTGAATACGGCTATATCGTGAGATATTTTGATAAATAAAATCTGGAATATTAAAAATAAATAAAATAAAATGGATATTAAAGAAATTGTTGAATGAAGAATTTAAAGGTGTAAAATTTGGAATTTGGAGTAGATGAAGAATGGAAATTGGTAAATTTGAGCTTTAAATGAAGTGGAAAATTTATCAATCTATAATGTGGAAGTATGGCTTTCTGGTGAGAAATTTTAGAAGAAGTGATAAAGTGTTAAAATAACGATGGGTTATTTTTGATAATGAATAGTGTTTTTTCAGGAAATTAAAATATGTTTTAACGAAGCTTCCAAATATAAATTAACAGTTTAAAATGTAAATAAAATATTTCGAAATGCATTTTTCACCATTGGGATTTTATTTAAGTAAGTCATAAGTATTATTTTCCTTTAATAAATTCCAAAATGTTTATTTAAAAATGTTTTCATCCTATGCTTGGAAAATGAATTTTCGGGAATGGAAAAGGTGTTAAGCTTCAAAAAGGAGTTCATTTTTAAGCATGGAAAGGAAATTCACGTTGCTTAAACATAAAATTTGGATTAAAATGGATTGGACAGGATTTACAAGAAAAGTTCTTTGGAGTGTTTGAATGGAAGTGTGTTTCCCTGGGAAACCAAGTTTGTGTTTTAACAGATTTTATTTAAGAACAAATTAAAGTTTAAACTTGATTTAAAGAGTATTTTTGAAATTATTACTTTTAAGTAACTAATTAGTAAATTTGCAATAGTAATTATTTACGAATACATTAGTAATTATTTTTAAAAATGGATTTATTTAAAGGCTAGTTTCTACCTGAGTTATTTGAAATTAGTATTAATCTTTTTAAACTCTACCTTTAAATTTAGTTTAACTAAACCTTTATTTAAAATCAAGTTTATGTCTCTTAATAAATAGATTTACTTCACATATTTTAAATTTATATTTTTAGTAAATAACTAGAAATAAATTTACATATTTTAAAGTATATTTCAGGATAAAGTGTTTTAATTGTTTTGATTCTAAATTGTTTTGAACTTGGTTATTTCCAGTGGGAATTTATGGTAAAGGATTTACCTTGTAAAGTAAGAACTTCGGGAAATTATTTTCCAATGAGTTTTGAAAATTTGAAAATATATCTTGTAAAGATATTTGAGGAAAATAGATAATGTGGAAAATTATTTATTGTGTGATGGATGTTGTGGATATAAATTGATAGTTAAATCACCGACTATCAATATTGGACAAATGCGTTGATCGTTTCGAAGAGACCGGGATCAAGATTTATTTCTCGAAAACCACTTCGATCCGGTTTGTACGTTTCATGGAAAAACGTGTTCGGAGTCGAAGATGGAGCAGTGAAGTGCAAGGGCTAGTCGCTACCAATCCTGAGGATATTTCCAAAATGGATGTAGTAGGAGTAGTGCCTTCGGTTCCGTTCGAACCCGGGATGGACTTGTATGGACGAATGCTTTCGGAACATCGTCAGGTGGGCGATGAGAATTCTAGGTGTAACGTTCTAAAGGTAAGGCTTAGTGTTAACGCTAAAATTTGAACGCTAACACCCCGGTGTATGAGTTATAGTTGTGAAAGCACCACTCGATAACTCGGGAACAGATTACAAGCAGATAATAGCGGAAAAGCAGTAAACAACAACAATTTTATAGTGGTTCGGCTTAAGGGTACAGCCTACGTCCACTTTAAGTACTTTTATTGATGATCTCGTTACAAGCTAATACAATTCTTTCCAAGTACAATACACTTTGGTTTACAAGTCACTTAGAACAAGTAGCCTAAACTTCAATGGAGATTAGAGTCTTCAAATCCATGTTGGATGTGTGTGATCTTTTCTCGAAGTTGTTTGTAGCGTTCTTCGTGTCTTGAGAGCTTTAAGTGTTGGATTGGTTTGGAATGCAGCAGAGTAACGGCGCTTGAAGAGAATGAGCCAAAAGTCCCTTGAATGTTGGATGTGTCCATGTATTTATAGGCAAATTTCTGGGCTGGAATTGTTAAGTCATGAGTCGTGACCGACTCAGAATAAACCGTGAATGACTCACATACCACGAGTCAGTGGGCCACGATGTAAAATGAAGCGGTATCGAATTCTTTTGCTTAGGTCGTGAACGACCTATCATAGGTCGTAGGTCGGTCCTTTGCTGTTTTGGGATTTTAGCCAGTTAGGTCATTTGACACCTTAGGTCGTTGAGTCGTTAGAGAACTTGAGTCGGTCTATCCCATACACCGTTAATCCCTTGAGTCGCTCCACTCCTCTAAGTCGCCTTAAGCTTTAACTTGTTAGCTTGTTGAGTCAGTTGCTTGTTGAGTCGGTTGCTTGTTGAGTCGGTTGCTTGTTGAGTCGGTTCACCCTTTAAGTCGTGAGGCTTCTTAAGTAGTGGGTCCCTTCTGAACCGTTAAGAACCTTAAGTCGTGAATCGGCCCAGACCTTGACTCGTTGCCTAAACGGAGTTAACACTTAGCCTCAAGCCTCATCAACCGGGAATGACTGAAAATCAGGGAATATGCAGCAAGGCTTCGTGGGTAGCCCCCACTTGAGAGTAAGGTCATCCCTGTCTAGATGTCCCTTTTTATTTCGGCTTAGTGGTGAGGTTGCTGATCCCAATCACGGGATGATCTTATTCGAAACTGTCCAGTAAGGGATGGGTCCGGCCTTGTGTTGCAGGGGATCGAAAGTGGTCCTCGGTACGGTGATCTAGGCCCCGTACTGTGACAGGTGGTACCCCAGTGCCTAGTCATTAGTTGGAATCCATTCTTCCTACGAGCCTTTTACGAGTTTTGTTTGTATTACCCAATTTTTTGGCTAGTAGCTGGAATTTAATGAATGTAACAATTTCGGCTATTTTATAAGTATTTGTATATAGACCCTATTATAATATCAGAGGATTTCTATAAAAAGTGTTTTAGTTATCGTAAGGTAAAAACCCAACATATTTATTTGTGGCGTGGTCTTACGAGATGCTTTTATTTTCAAAGGATTTTTGAAACTTTAATAATCAATTTGGGTGCATTATTATCAGCTGGTATTCCAGACTGACTCGGGTGTTACTTCATTATTATGCTCGGGTCAGACCGAGTATTATATGTTCAAGGCAGGATGCTATGGAGCAGGAGAGGGGCTGGAGTCCGAGATGTATTATCTGTACCTATATATATATTCTGCTGTGGTGATTGTATGGTATGTTTGATTGGTAATGGATGATGTATGAGACATTGTGATGAGATGATGTATAAAACAGTTATAAACTTCATTTTGTGTAAAGTTATATATTTACTATTATATTTTGTTCCGCTGCGACTGTGAGATTCTGATATTGTTTAGTTCCTTCTTCTATCTCTTCTTCTTTAACCCTAATGGTTCATATTTCTGTTCCACTTGAGTTAATTGATGTAGAATAGTGTTGACTCAAGTGGTACGGATTTGCGGGCTGTCACACTTGGTATCAGAGCTTAGGTTGGAGACAACCTAGGCTTTGGTGGGGAAATTACTCATTAAATAGAGTCAATGGTACTCTATAATGAGTTGAGTGTAATAATAGATATGTGAGCGTACTTGTTAGTGAATATAAAAAATGTTTTCATACTGTGTTGACTTATCGGTTGAGTGTTTATGAATTCTGGTCGGTACGGAAAGTACAGCCATATCGATAGGGGTTTCTAAACTCTTAAACAAGATAAGCCGACATAGAAGGTGGTAAAAGCAGATTGTTTTTAAAGGGGGTAAATGAAATAATTTTACCCAAAATTATATTTTGATATAAAAGAAATAATTTTTTGAAATTATTATATATATTTGATTGTTTGGTTGTTAATACCTAAATCAAATAAGAATCTAAAATTTAATCTTAAATTTGAAATGGTTATAATCAAATAAAATTCTATGAGTACAAATTATACAACAGAAGAATAACTAAATTTAAATTCAACCAGAATTTAAATCTCGGGAATTTTGAAAAGGATTTTAAATGTAATGAAAAAATAAAAGTTTGGAAAATTTAAATCCTGGGAAAGTTTGAAATGTTTGTTAAGGTGTTTGAAGGCAATAATGGAATATTGTTTTGGGAAAATATTTTTGAATGGAAGCTGTTTTGAAATGAATTTGTGGGAATAAGGAAGCACTGAACTCACTTTAGTCGCTGGAAAATAATCCTGATGATGCTGGCAACATCATTAGAATTCATTTTCAAGTTTCTAAAGTGATGGATTGCTACCAAAGTGGTTGGTTATGATATTGTTTGGACTTGTTGGGTATACCAGTTGTTTTGGAAATTTCAAATGGGAAAATTGTTTGGTAAAAGCAGATTGTTTTGGAATCTGGGGTTTGATTTGATTTAGCAAGTGGGAATATGTTGATTATTATTTCAAAATGGTTTGAAGTTAAACCGGGTAATAGAATTCTGGAAAATTCTATTTAAATAATGTGTAAAGTAAAATGAATCAACTATTAAACTTATTAAGTGAAGTTGATATTAATATGAAGAAGGAAATGAAGATTTTAATCTTGGAATTAAAATTTAACTTAAGTATATGGAAGTGAATAGAAAATTTGAATTTAACTTGGGAAAGGTTAAATAGTTTGGACTTAGAATTAAATTGATTTGGATTAAACTAAAATGTAAGTTGACTTTGTAATTATGGGTCATCGTGTAATGAATTGTACCCATGAGCTATTAAGTGTTATACTTATAATCTAAAATTGAGAATTTAAAATGGTGCAAAGAATAAAATTGAAGAAAAATTTGTATCCTTAAGAATTCAGTGATATATATATATATATATATATATATGGAATTTGGAATTGTGATTATAAGATGTAAATGGATTGAAATGAGCAATATAAACCTTTAAGTAAATAAGTTGGTGAACTTATAAATAGAAAATGGAGTTATAATCACAAATGGGAAATGGTTGAATAGTATGGTGAATTCAACCATAATCTCAAAAGAAATATGAATTGAAATTCTAGAAATTCCATATTAAAAGGTGAAAGATGAAGAGAATCAATAACTGAACTTGAAGTTGGTTTAAATAAGGTTTTAGACCTATCCATTGGAAACTAAATGATGAATGGAAAGGTAAATTTTGACTCGGGTTAAATTTAGTTTAAGGTAAAAGGGAATTGACTGAGATTTGAATTGAATTGAAATCAAAATCCAGTGGAGTAATAAATAATCTTGAATGGAATTGAAGTTTTATTTTAAATGGTGTAGGAAAGGGTATGAATGTGGGTTGGCTAAATAAAAATTTGTTGGACTTGAATTAATTCTGGAAAAGAATTAAATTGAAAGAAAATATAAATTAGTTGAAATATTATTGATTAATTGAATAAAATTAATATAAATTTAAATTAGAATTAATTTTAATGGTTATGAGCTTAAGTGGTGATTATTTTTGATTGAATGAGAACTAAATGAAAATGAAATCAAATTGTAAGAAAGACAAAAATAATTGTGGAAAAGTGTTATTGAGTAATCTTGAGTGGAATTTATTGAGATAAATAAATAGAAATGAGAGTGAAATGACTTTTAATTAATTCTTGAGATGAAATTTTATAGTTTATTAAAATATGGAAAGTAAAATAAAGACCCAGTTCTGGAATGGGATTTACTTTTGGTAATAAAATTAGAGGTGTGAATGAATAGTGGAATTAGATTATAATAGTGATGGCTTGAGTTGTAATTAAATTCAAATTAGTGAGATAATTTAAAGTGGTCTGTTCGTTAATAAAATAAATCTAAAAATGGATTGAATAAATAAACAATGTGCATTTAATTTGTAAATCAATTGGAATTGATTTGGACGAAAATCAAATGAAAATGAAATAAAAGTGATATGAGGAGAACTGGAAATATTGTGTGATTGAAACAACTTAAGCAAATTGGAAAGAAAAAAATATTTGTGATCGAGCTTATAATGTGGTCTTGGATAAATTTGTTTAGATGGTGAAATTGAATTGCAAGTGAAATGGTTTTAATTAATTATTGTGATGAAATAAGAAAGAATGAATTAAAGATGTGTGAGTTGTATATAATATAGAATGAGATGTTATAAATTTAAACTTAAATGACGATCTTGAAGTGAAAATAAGAAAATTGAGTTAAAAATTGCAATATAATAAGAATGCTTGGATTGTGAACCATGCAAAATGGAATAAAATTAATATGAATATAAGTTGGAATTAATGTTAATGGTTATAAGCTTAAGAATTGGTTATTTGTCTGAATAACCACAACCTGCATAGAAATTAGTTGTTAAACTTAAGTGAATGTATTAAAAGAAGTAAATGAAATTGACATTTGAATAATGGCAAATGGATTGGAATCTATTTATTGGGTTTGTATGTAAGTACAGGGTAATTAAAAAGAAAAAAAATGAATTAAAAGCATATATTCATAATATTGAAGTGATTATGAATTGGTGGTAGTAATTATGAATTGGGAATGGTAAACTTGTATGTAAATCATTTGTGTGAAATATAATGAAACTTGGAATTAGAAAAGAAACTCTGTACATGCTATAAAATATGATTTACTTATGAAATCATGCAGATTGTTGATTGGATTATAAAATTGATGTGTTTGACTTAGATTAATATTGGGAATGTTGTTAAAATGTGCATAGTATTGGAAACTGATGAGTTTGTTGAGTAAGTACAGGTATGGGAGGCGTTCGATAGAGTTGGAGCGCGTATATGCGTTATATTAGCCGCTTGCTTTAAAATTTGCTAAAAAGGTACGCCTACGCAAATATAATTAGGAAATGATATATTTGTTGTGATATATTTTGGTTTCCGACCGTGTGGGTTGATGTATATATATTTATTTGTATCGCGAAAGCTCCTCCATGCAAGGGAGACTTTGCCAAAATTTTCAGAAAATTTTGGGAGTTTGAAAATTTTTGGCAATTTTGAAAAATTTATTAACTAGTAAAGTTGTTTTGAAATAATGTTGCCACAAGAGCTTTTGAATATAAATGAAGCACATGAGTTTGAATTTGAGCTAAAGGGTTTTGGGAAGAGTATATAAGCTTTTAACTAAGCTAATTGGGTAAGCAAATGAGTTTGAGAGTATGCTCTACCTTAGCAAATTTCGGGGACGAAATTTTTATAAGGGGGGAGGAATGTAACGACCCGGAATTTTGTGTCACCAGATTTGAACATTTAATTCATTTTAAATGTCGAATATGGATTATAATTTGATTTTAAAGAAAAGACTTTGGTTAAAATTCAAATATGGCAATTCAATTGAAATTTGAATAATAATAATTTAGTATTGGAATTTGGATAATTAGTAATTCTGAGTGCAAATAGATGTAAAATTAGATTCTAAAGTTTATTTTGAGTCTAATTGGATTTGAATTATAATATAGGATTGTTGGATGGAATTAAAGGTCGATAGATTAAGTTTGAAATTTTATATGAATTTAATAATGGAGTTTAATAATATAATAATGCAAATATTCAGATTTTGATTTAAAATGAATTAGAATGATTTCTAATGTGATTATAAATTCTATATGAATTATAATTAAGTTAATAAAATTTTAAAAGTGAAATTTTAAGTGATTTCGACGATTGTGAAAATCGCTCGAATTTATCGACGAGTTAAAATAGCCTTCCGGGGCACAGTCTCGGAATTTGACGAAACCAGTTCCATTGGATCCGTAATAGTTAGTTATTATCGAATTTCAATTTTCGTAGCAATCAGAGTTGTCAATTGACCCCGGCAGCTTAAAACGCATAGAAATCGATTTGACCATATTAATTTAAAATTTGATCGTTTAATTTCGTAACTCACATGTATGACCGAATTAGTTTCTGAAACCTATCCCATTGTGGCCGGAATGCGGAAAAGCTCTAGGAACGCCTGTTGGTACGTGAGATTCGGAGTTTATTTGCGTAGGTTGTGAAAAATATTAAAATAATATTAAATTTGTATTATATAACGTAATATTTTGCAAACCCTAAGCTATTTTCGTGAGCCGCCACTCACAAGTATCCATGGCTAAAATGAAACGACATTCATCTCTAATTATCGATCAATCCATGCAACGATTCCGAGAATTTTCAACCGAGGAAACATAGAGTTCGATGCATTCTTGAAATCCAACGGTGGTGATGTGTTTTCGTGGGATGGTTTTGTGGCGACGGCGTTCGAAAACTTCACGTTCGATCACGTTTTTTCACATGATGGTGAAGCCGACCTCGTTCGTTTTTGGCCGGAGGCGGGTGGCGTCGTGGGCGTTCGAATGGAGGTTGCTGATCGAGTTTGTGACGACCGAGGAGGAGGAGCTACTTGGCCCTAACTGCGGCGGCTTTGGGTTTCTCGAGCTGTTGATGTCGCATGAGGAAGAATAGGGTACGAGCGGCCTTGATTGTTCGTTCGTATTTACGGCTTGATTGTGTTTTGGTAAAATTAAATTTTAAATGTAAAATGAAATTTTGTTTTAATTGTTATTCAAACTTTAAAAATCTATAACTTGAACATACGTTATCAGATTTCGACGATTTTGGTAGCGCCGGAATCGCAGCGTCGTACTCTACGCTACAGCGCAAGTTTGGAGACGATTGAAGCAAGTGGAAATTTAGGTTAAATCGAACACCGTTCGGTTCAATTTAAATTTCGAACGCTCGCCGAAACTCAAGGTGAGTTATTCTCACTCACATCCGGATGCTAGACAATTTAAATAGTTAATATTTAAATATCTATGTGATTGGTTGAATATAAGTGTTGTATCAATCTGAAATGATATTTATATAAGTGATGTGCTAATATTTGTGGATGGAGGGAAAAACAGGTTGGAGGGATCCAATCGGATTCCTCACAATGTAGGGATTATTTTTTATATAATTGATAATGTATCGCATTTATATTCTGTGTTAGCTAAATTTTTGAATTCAATTATATCGTGAGATATTTTGATAAATAAAATCTGGAATATTAAAAATAAATAAAATAAATCAGATTTGAAAGAAATTGTTGAATGAAGAATTTAAAGGTGTAAAATTTGGAATTTGGAGTAGACGAAGAATGGAAATTGGTAAATTTGAGTTTTAAATGAAGTGAAAAATTTATCAATCTATAATGTGAAAGTATGGCTTTCTGGTGAGAAATTTTATAAGAAGTGATAAAGTGATAAAATAACGATGGGTTATTTTTGATAATGAATAGTGTTTTTTCGGGAAATTAAAATATGTTTTTACGAAGCTTCCAAATATAAATTAACAGTTTAAAATGTAAATAAAATATTTTGAAATGCATTTTTCACCATTGGGATTTTATTTAAGTAAGTCATAAGTATTATTTTCCTTTAATAAATTCCTAAATGTTTATTTAAAAATGTTTTCATCCTATTCTTTGAAAATGAATTTCCAGGAATGGAAAAGGTGTTAAACTTCAAAAAGGAATTTATTTTTAAGCAAGGAAAGGAAATTTACGTTGTTTAAACATAAAATTTGGGTTAAAATGGATTGAACAGGATTTACAAGAAAAGTTCTTTGGGGTGTTTGAAAGGAAATGTGTTTCCCTGGGAAACCAAGTTTGTGTTTTAACAGATTTTATTTAAGAACAAGTTAAAGTTTAAACTTGATTTAAAGAGTATTTTTGAAATTATTATTTTTAAGTAACTAATTAGTAAATTTGCAATAGTAATTATTTATGAATACATTAGTAATTATTTTTACAAATGGATTTATTTAAAGGCTAGTTTCTACCTGGGTTATTTGAAATTAGTATTAATCTTTTTAAACTCTACCTTTAAATTTAGTTTAACTAAACCTTTATTTAAAATCAAGTTTATGTCTCTTAATAAACAGTTTTACTTCACATATTTTAAATTTATATTTTTAGTAAATAACTAGAAATAAATTTACATATTTTAAAGTATATTTCAGAATAAAGTGTTTTAATTGTTTTGATTCTAAATTGTTTTGAACTTGGTTATTTCCAATTGGAATTTATGGTAAAGGATTTACCTTGTAAAGTAAGAACTTTGGGAAATTGTTTTTCAAATGAGTTTTGAAAATTTGAAAATATATCTTGTAAAGATATTTGAGGCAAATAGATAATGTGGAAAATTATTTATTGTGTGATGGATGTTGTGGATATAAATTGATAGTTAAATCACCGACTATCAACATTGGACAAATGCGTTGATCATTTCGAAGAAACCGGGATCGAGATTTATTTCTCGAAAACCACTTCGATCCGGTTTGTACGTTTCGTGGAAAAATGTGTTCGAAGTCGAAGATGGAGCAGTGAAGTGCAAGGGCTAGTTGCTCCCAATCCTGAGGATATTTCTAAAATGGATGTCGTAGGAGTAGTGCCTTTAGTTCCGCTCGAACCCGGGACGGACTTGTATGGACGAATGCTTTCGGAACATCGTCAGGTGGGCGATGGGCATTCTAAGTGAAACGTTCTAAAGGTAATGCTTAGCCTCAAGCCTCATCAACCGGGAATGACTGAAAATCAGGGGATATGCAGCAAGGCTTCGTGGGTAGCCCCCACTTGAGAGTAAGGTTATCCCTGTCTAGATGTCTCTTTTTATTTCGGCTTAGTGGTGCGGTTGCTGATCCCAACCGCGGGGTGATGTTATTCGAAACTGTCCAGTAAGGGATGGGTCCGACCTTGTGTTGCAGGGGATCGGGAGTGGTCCTCGGTACGGTTATCTAGGCCCTGTACTGTGACAGGTGGTACGCCAGTGCCTAATCATTAGTTGGAATCCATTTTTCCTACGAGCCTTTTATGAGTTTTGTTTGTATTACCCACTTTTGTGGCTAGTAGCTGGAATTTAATGAATGTAACAATTTCGGCTATTTTATAAGTATTTGTATATAGACCCTATTATAATATCAGAGGATTTCTATAAAAAGTGTTTTAGCTATCGTACGGTAAAAACCCGACATGTTTATTTGTGGCGTGGTCTTACGAGATGCTTTTGTTTTCAAAGGATTTTTGAAACTTTAACAATCAATTTGGGTGCATTATTATCAGCTGGTATTCCAGACTGACTCGGGTGTTATTTCATTATGATGCTCGGGTCAGACCGACTATTATATGTTCAGGACAGGATGCTAAGGAGCAGGAGAGGAGCTAGAGTCTAAGACGTATTATCTGTACCTATATATATATTCCGCTGCTGTGATTGTATGGTATGTCTGATTGGTAATGGATGATGTATGAGACACTGTGATGATATGATGTATAAAACAGTTATAAACTTCATTTTATGTAAAGTTATATATTTACTATTATATTTTATTCCACTGCGATTGTGAGATTCTGATATTATTTAGTTCCTTCTTCTTCTATCTCTTCTTCTTTAACCCTAATGGTTCGTATTTCTGTTCCACTTGAGTTAATTGATGTAGAATAGTGTTGACTCAAGGGGTACGGATTTGTGGGCTGTCACAGATTCATATTATTTAAATCATAGAATTGATTACATATTATATTTATTTATGTAGTTAAATTGACATCTAATTTAACCCTTATACATATTGAAATGGATTTTATTCCAATTAGAGTCTACAGTGTAAAATTATGCCCTATCATTGTAAAATTAGCACAACCTAAGAAGCATATATAAACATGCATATGTAAACTATGGAAATTAACGGCTTAAAAAGATTATGATACGAAATGTGAATAAATTTTCAAATAATTGGATGACAGCGGTGAACCGGGTATTACATAGACAATAAAAATAACCTTATCAACATCTCTCTATTTTACAATGCGATTTTCAACATAATACACGCAAATAAGTGCTTTAAGTGACCTCCTAGAAATCATAATTTTTAGCTTGTATAATGATCATGAAATTGAGGTGGTGACAATGTATTTTCTATACCAGATCCACTCTCATCCAATCAAAATTATACATGGCTCAGGATCAGTGTAGGCAAATGGCTTCATAACGAGCGAGGTATGAGTCTATATATTGATATATTTGTGAATAACGTACAACACTATATGAAAATCATGCACTTTGGTAAAAAAATATTACAAATCAGACACAAGCAAAGAAGCTATCAAAAAGCTCCGAACAATCAGGAGATTGGATTCGAGCGGAACTGAAGGCACAAGAATGAAGTGAAATGAAATTGGATCCTCAAGACGAAAACCCCTAGGGTCTTATTTATAGGCATTGCTTGAACCCTTTTGAATCAGACCGTTCAACCAAGTCAAAAGGAGTACTTTGAACTTTCGCTGCCACTAAAGTTTGGGAACCCTTCTAACTCTCTTTAAAATAAATTTTGATTTCTTTTGACATTATCGAAAGGGGTAGGTGCACTCTCCAATTTGTATTATTATGTTGTTGCATGTAAGAAAGATGCGAGATTACGATTTCATCGATAGTTGTATCTCTGTGTCATTAAAGGAGTCATAACATAGTAGAAAGTTAAGACCGGAAGGTAGCTTTCAAAGGCATGCATGTTGACTGATGCGGAACCCTCATCTTCTAGTACATGAGAATGTTATATTGAACTTTGGTAAACTTTCCTTTATAATTGGGTGGTTTCAACCGATTCGAAAGGCTAATATATTCTTTCATAGCGCTAGCTTTATCCGTATATTCTGTTGCGGAAGGTAAATGATGACAAAACCACTATTTCAAAATGGTTAGTGCTCATGCAAAAACCTACCATTTGTCGCTTTCCAAACTTAGCTTCAACACATTCAAAACTCCTTCAGGCTTGTGGATGTTACTTCTTTGAAAGGGGTTTATCGAAGCAAAAGGATGGCTCTATCAAATTTTTACTTCTTTGAAAATTCTCAGCTTATCTAATTTTTATTTGCTGAAGCACCCTTCGACTTTTTTGAAAGGTTTTGCTAATGCTATCGTTCCTTGTGGATAAATCTTTTATATTCCTCAGGGCTTCGACAGGGTTGAGTGAATACCGACGGTAACGCTTGCCTCCTCCTTACGAAGAGATGTTCTTTGTTTTTTCAAGTCAACTACATCGATGTCCTTTTTTATCTTATCGTAGAGATTTCCCACCGGTTCATATTCATTCACGAATCCTAGCCATTCATTTAAATTTGATCGAACGGTTTGTCCTTACAGTTGGCTTTTCTTATAAATCATTCTTCTAACTTCTTCCCTTCATTTGCCTGCAATTAAAGGCTTACAGCAAGAATCAAAATTTTCAATTTCTCACTAAGTTTCAACTTCCAGTAAAAAGAAGCTCGAATTCAAGGTAAGTCTCCATTATGTTATCTTTCAAATTGATTCACCGCACTTAATTCTTGTTTTAAAACCTATTGGGTTTGAAGTTGTATTATTGTTCTAATTTTTTGAAGATGATTCAAGTTTCTTGCTTATCCAAAATTATCATTACACTTATTTTATTCAATTTACAATGTTCATTTTTTGGTTTGAGTTCGAATCCATCAGATTTAAGGTACTTTCCATTACTATTTGCAAATCCAAGCTGTCTATTACACACGATTTTATCCTGTTTAATATTTTATTGAATCAATTATAGTTTGGATCTAAATTTAAAGATTTTCCTTGTTTTCGAATGTAAATTCATGCTTGGATCAATTTGATTGTTAGATTCTAGAAGAACTATGTAAAAATTAAATTAGGAAAAAATTCTTCCCTGGTTGCTTCAAAGAAAAGGTCAAGTCATACAAAGCAAAAATTGATATTGTAACGTGACTTTTCAACTCTTTCGATAGGGGTTGAGGTGGTCAATTCTTCCCTACTCTTTTAACCTCTTTCGAAGGGGTTGATGTAATCGACAGGAGATGGACTTCTTCAAAAGCATAAATATGATTTGATATTCTCTGATACCTTTTAAAGAAGTCAACATATATTCGACTTTTTTTATATTGTAAACGACTCAAAATTTAATGCATATAAAAGTGGACTTAATTTGTCATTGGATTCATGGTCAATTTTAATTTACTTTAGAAAATGTTAGAAGTTATAAATCTATATTTTCTATCAACAATTGGTTTGAAAATCGTATGTTCTGTTAAAGTTGTAAATTTTATCAAGCCTTTCGACTTGATCGCTTCAATATTGAAATAGGTTTAGTTGTTTATATGTTTTCGAAACATTACACCCTTACGACTTACTTGAAACCCATTGTATTAATTGGTATTTAACAATCAATTTTTTAAATATACACTACCGAAACGTTCATACGCCCTTTCACTTGTATTAATAACACCTGAATGAAAGTCTTTCGATTTTATGAGAATATAATATTTCAGCAATATTCGAATTCTAAGTAAATTTTTTTATAGGTTTTGACATTGTCGAAAGCTTTATTTGGCCTGATTGTGGAATGTTTTTAATATATATATATATATATATATATATATATCTGTGTGTGTGTGTGTTCAAACAAGCAATGTACGATTAACTTTCCCTTCTAATAATAAAAAAATTCCTTGGCTTTCGACATTGTTGAAGGATGTTTCTGCATTCCATCTACCCCTTCAACATCGTCAGAATCTCAATGAATTTCATGACCCAAATTGACTTTAACACTCTTTTAAAAATATGGATTTATAAACTTTGGTTGATATTTGAATTATTGCCATACGTTTTAGATACCTTTGAAAGGTGTTAATGATGGAACAAATTATAACTATTACTAAAATGATTTCACTTGTTAGGATCATGGGCCATAAAAAGATCTCCAAGAAAACTGAAAAAATATAGCTCCAGAGGTAAAATTTTCACCAAAGAAGGTTGAAGCCATTTCCAAACATTCTTTTATATCTTCTCAATATGAACTCGATGCCATTCATAACGACTTCGGAATCACTGGGCTAGAAGCTATTCACCTTAGCGATAACTATATTATTCAAAATCCTCCCAAAGGATACTTCACTTATACTACCATTCACATTTGGGAAGATGACTTTCTTCCCATCCCAGACCTCATATCTAAGTTCCTGCATCATCTTAGCTCTGCACCTATCCAATTATCACTAAACGTCTATACATACTGTAATGACCCTGACTCGACCTTCGAAAATCGACACTGAATACATCACCCATATTCGAATGCCATATATCCAAACGTCGAATCTGATTCGACGAAGCTTATAACACATTAAGTTCAACAACACAGCGGAAGAAAAAGATAATATCATTGATATACAACAGTTGATTACAATTATACAACACATTGATACAATTGATATCAACATTAGAGATACAAAAATAACAGTGGAAGAAAGTCCCCAAAAGATGATATCTTCAAAAGTCCTTAAGATAGATACTCCAATTAACTGCAACATAATCGTTAATGCTCCAAGACTAGAAGGACTCCAAACCCAAAAGTGAGAACCACCATCAGCATTGAAGTGAAGCAACTCGATCCCAATGCGATTGCCAATATCCAGAGATTGAATGCTATCGAATCTTCCCCTACTATTTGACTATCTGAAAAATCCAACTCTAGACTTCCCGTGTAGAAAATTGTGGGCACCCAAAGTTTAGAAAGGGAACTATAAACTCCAGGTCAGTCATGGGACTGGTGTGAGCAAACAAAAACAGTTTTATCCTTTAAAACAAACAACAAAAGAAATAGAAGAAATTCGCTATGCTTTTGGAAAATAAAACTGCCATTTGGCCTCCCTCCACACACGCAATGCAAGCGCACACTTGGAGGATATTTCTCCTTATGACAATCAAAAATGCTTAATACACGAAAATCCTTTTGATATTATTATTACTGCATAGTGGAAAACATATACAAGTATAATATAAATCTTAGTCGGCATACGTACCATTATAGTATGCCTATTGTAGCTACCATATTAGATGGAAGGTTCTACAACTAAAACCGTACAAGGTGCATATTGGATGATTTGGTTTCCAACAATGGTCAGGCAAAGGAATTTCCTACACCGAATGGAATGCCTCTGGAGGGACGCCCCCGAGAACCTAACCGGATCTCTGCCAACACAAGGTCGGGTTACCCCTATAACTGGGTAACTCTGACATGAGCATGCCATCCCGCGGTCGTTACCAACCTTTATCCGAGGTACCTCTACACCAACAACCACAAAGCAATAATTTTGCAGCAACCACATAGGTTAAGTATCTGGGCTCCATACCATGATACCACCTTTTATCCAGAAGCAAATGGACATACCCTTAGGGGCACTACCCTTAAATAACCTTGCTACAACGATTCTTGTTTCGACCATTCCGGCTTGTGAGGCTCGACGAAGTCTCGTCCACAAAGCTACACTTTTCACATAAGCCATGCTTCGATCAACAAATGATCAGCAGCACTTCGTATGCCACATTACCAAATTGGGAATGTATCACTAGTAACTATCAACTACATAACCTCTAAGTTTGTAATCTCAGAGAAGGGAGCTAAGCTAAGAGAATAAATTCTCCGCCACCAAACAGAAATGTATTTGATAGAAACAAGTTTTAAATCTCAAAGTGTAATGTCAGACAAACATCCATACAAGTTTGTTTCGGGTTCCAACAGAATCGAAGGCACTTCCAAAGAAGCCCTTGCAATCCGGGCATCCTCAATCCCGATCGGACTCCCCATCACATATGGAGATCTTTACACCGGAGCAACTCAGTGCAGAGTCATTCGACAGGTTATCATATCATTCTCGAAGACACTTGGTCTTCACCACCGTCTTCAATTGCTACCCATTTTGTCTTTTCACTATTCAGAATGGGTTATATGATACAAAGTACTCCCTTGGCTAAACCGAATAGTGAGTGCAATATTTTAAAAACATATGGATATTGGGATCTTAGTTAAGTCACAGCTTATTATCCAAAACCTTTCTTTCAAATGGTTTAAGCAGATTACCATTTCCAAATCTTTTAAACAAAAAGATTCACTTTGCAAAGTTCATCAATCTTTTACAAAGCTTCATTAACAATATTTAAACAAATGATCTATCTTTGAGATCCTCTTTTGTTTGAAAACAAAGTTCACCAAATATTTCACAACGATTCCTTCATAGCTTTCGAAACAATTCCATTTCAAATACAAAAGATACACCTTTAAGATCCTCTTCAATTTCAAAATAAGGTTTAACCATTTTTCACAAAGTTTCATTCATAGCTTTCAAAACTATTCCAATTCCATTTCAAACTTGAAATCTTTCAACACAAATTGGAAATCCTTTCTTTATATGAAAGCTATTACTATTTAAAAACAAAGGTTTTCGTTTTGGAAAAATATGATTACATTTGCATAAGTTAAAGCCCTTTAAGTCTAAAACTTGGGTTAAATTAAAATTTCTAAAATAATATTTTTAAAATGGTTTAAATCCCATATAAACACATTTATAACTTGTATAATCTTTTTAAACCAAAATTCCAAACATAGAATTCAATTTCAAATCTTTAATTTAAATTCCAATCAAACTATTTAAATTTAAAAACTTTATCAAGTTATTCAAAATAACTTTTATCTTTAAAACTCCTTTTCAAAAAAATTTCATATTTAACCCAATTCCATTTCCAAATCCATTTGATTTCAAAATTCAATTTTAAAACCATTTAAAAAAATCTGTGACTTAACTAATTTCCTTGTGCAATCCATATTTGTGTGTGTAGTGTAGTCTAGGGGTTTTACACAATAGTGCAACATCATTAATCATTACAGATTCAAGTACATCAATATCGATAAGCGGTATATTCCTATAACACTTATCTTCATTCACAGATTTACAGATACAGATCCATCACAGATAAATAAATTACATTCATCACAGATAAAAAAATTACATTCAACGCAGCTCAAATCAAAAATAATTCATACCACAAAGCATTACATATCAGAGATATCACACAATTCAACATTCAATTGAATCCAAACATTCATAAGCAAGATTAATTAATCATCTGATTAATTTTAAATAGGACTTAAATACTTATGAATAATTACTAATCCTGGTAAATTAATATTAATTAATTACAAACCTTCAATTAATTATCCTTTAATCATTTATTAATAAACCTTTAATTACAAATTCATCAACCTTAATTAATAAATTAATCCACCTTTAATCATTAAATAATTAACCTTTAATTATTTAATTATTCTTTAATTAATTAACCCTTAATTAATTAATTAATTAATTAACCCTTAATTAATTACTGTTAAATTAATTATCCTTAATTAATTATAATAAGTGATTATCCTAATCACTTATATTAATAAATCACAAATTAATTACTTTGAGTAATTATTCTTTAATCACATTAACTAACTTTAATCATTAATTAATTATTTTTAATTAAGTAATTATCTTTAAGTAATTAATTACATTTAATTACTTACGTTGACTAATTTTAATCCTTTACACAAAGTAATTATCCTTAACTACATTAAGTGATAATCTTTTACCTAAATTTCATTAAGTTATCATCCTTAAATTATTTTCATTAAATAATCAATCTTTAATTAATTCTAAATTACCCTCATTAAGTAATTATTCTTTAGCCACTTTTAATTACCTCATTCTTATTTTTTTGAAAACAATTAGAGATTAAATAAGGAAATTAATCGAATATCATTATTTAAATCAACCAGATTTTAAAAGCATTTAACTTTAAAATTTTATTTCTAAAACTTGTTTAAAACTTGTTTAAATAAATTTACTTTGGGAAAACCTCATTCAAATCCTTACGAAAACTTATTCAATTCAAAATTTAGTCAACGTTATATTTAAAAACTTATTGAATCACCAAGATAAAAGCCCTGAGACCAGACAGATTTTGCTCGAGTCCAAACCCGAGCCAGATACCCAAAACCTCGAGTTCTAACCCGAGTCATTTTTCCATCTTTTTTTCCTCTTTGCTTTAAAATATAAAACTGTTATGCTTCACGCGAGTGAACCCAGTAGAAATCTCGAGTCAACCAACCACACTCTCGAGATCTTCTTCGAGACCACCTAGTACCAAGTTCCTCTGACATAATTGGTAACTCGTGCATGTGCACACGAGTTCGCCGTCGTTCTGGCCAGCCTTACCGACTTCAACAAGTCACCAACGACCACTCTTAACATCTAGACTACCCAGATTCCCTTGATTTGCCAAGAAACCGAGATCGAACAACTCGACTCGATTGAAACTTGAACCTGATCATTAGAAATTGCTTTGCACCGCCATCAACGTTTATCTGAAAACCACGCGAGCCTACCCAAAACAGTGCCACAGACATGGGCTTCGATCCTACCACCTCTAAGCTATTCTAATGCACTCTTGACACCCAGTACTCACTTTTCCGACATTGACGAAGAATTGGGTTAAAATGCTAAAACTTTGTCGTCCAATCACCGCGGTATTTAGAAAATCCATCTAGAATTTTTTTAAGATTCAAAACACCTCAGCCTCTTCCAGTCTTGATCACGGCGATCATCATTTCACCGATGATTGAAATTTGACAAAAACACAGATACTGATTATCTCAAAATATCTCGACTTATACGAGCCTAAAAATCATGAAACGATCACCTAAATTCATGATTTCGCATTACGAAAATGTTTGTAAAGTCAAAACACGTAATTGAAATCATTGATTTTCGACTAAAATTAGATTACCACTGTAATATTCAATTTTCTAAACATTTCTTAAACATTTCCATTTAGAACAATTTTTAAAATGAATTTATGATGTTACAAACAATTTCTTTTTAGAAATCATAGCTTAAAGTTGATTCGATAATAAGCATTTGCACTTATTAAATGGATTAGTGTCTGTAATTTTCAACAGAGACAAATGCATCATACATACAGGCATGCATACCATAGATACTGAGGAATTCATCCATTTTTCTCAAATAAACCCATCACACTTTCAAGTATTATCCAATATCAGGATAAAATGGTAGAATAAAAGGTTTGCTCACCTTATTTTTGAACAGAGGACCAGAAAAATTTGTTTTGATCAGGCACTGCATTGATTTGAGAACTTTCAAAATGATCTGCTTTCTTTCAGGTTCTGTTTTTTTAATCTGATCTATTTGATTGTTGAATTTTTGAGTAGAAACAATCTTGAATTTGAATATTTAGCTGCTCTTGCTTTTGTTCTAGACGATCTGAACTTGATAAATTTGGATCTGCATTTTCTTTAATCACTTGATCTGGATTTTGTTTCTGATTGAACCTGATCTTGTTTTTGATGTTTGAAGAGTTTGTTTTTAGATTTTATTATTTTCTTCAGGATGAAGCTCTTGCTTTTTAGGTTTGTGTTTTCTTTTCTTTCTTTTTTGACATCCTTTTTTCTCTTTTGATTTGTAGTTTAGTTTGAGAAGTTTTGAACTGAGAAAAAAATAAACAGGGTTCTTAAACAACTTATTTGTATATATATTTCAATTTCAAAAGAAAATGATCTTTGCCACTTGTCTATATGCAAGCTATTTGATTACAAATGTTTCGAATACATTTTTAATGGTTTACACTCATAATTACATACCTTTTTTAATATGCACTTATTAAAATAATTTATAATTACATACGTTTTAATTCTACACTTATAATGGTTTCTAACACGCAATTTACTCCTTACTTAATTTGATTTATAAATTTTATTTTAAACCCTTATGTTATTAAAATTTACATTATTCATTCATTTATGTTACACAATTTTTAAAAGAGAAATATTTTAAAATCTTAATTGTACATTAATACGTAAATCACATATATACATACGTACATATATATATATATATATTAAAATTAGAAAATAAACTTTTATTATCGTTAAAATATAGTGTTTTCAAATCCAATATATTATTTAAACTTTCATTTTTAAATTACAAATTTAAATTTTTTATACAATCAATTTGTATTTATAAATAGTAAACAAATATCTTTTTATAAATTTTATTCAAATCATAATTTATTTATTTTCTAAATATTTATTTTCAACATATATGTATTTGAATTTCAAATTCCAAATTATAATTTATTTATAAAATGTTAACGCTAAAATTTGAACGTTAACACCCCGGTGTGTAAAGTGTAGTTGTGAAAGCACCACCCGATGATTCGGGAACAGAGTATAAGCAGAAAACCACAGAAAAAGCAGTAAATAACAACGATTTTATAGTGGTTCGGCTCAATAGTTTGCCTACGTCCACTCTGAATATCTTTATTGATGATTTCGTTACAAGTCGATACAATTCTTCCCAAGTACAACACACTTTGAATTACTAAACACTTTGAACGTTTAGCTTAAACTTCAATGTAAGTGAAGGTCTTCAAATCCATGTCGGATGTATGAGATTCCTTCTTGAAGTTGTTCATGGCGTTCTATGTGTCTTGAAAGCTTTGAGTGTCGAGTCGGTTTGGAATATAGCAGAGTATCGGTGCTTAGAGAGAATCAGCCAAAAGTCCCCTTCATGCTTGTGGTAGGTTGGTATTTATAGGAAAATTTTACCCTTAAGTCGTAACTCATGACCGAGTTAAGGTAGGTCGTGGCCGACTTATTGAGTCTAGCTCGTAGCTTGGTAGAAATTTGCCCATCTGCTTGAATCCATGTCAAGTCCTAAGTCACGCACGAGTTAACCGGACGCGGCTTCATTTGTTTACTTAAGTCGTGTACGACTCATCATAGATCATAGGTCATGACCGAGTTAACAGGATGCGGCATAAGTGTTGTGGCAGCGGGTTATAGCTTAGTGGCTTTAGGTCATGGACGACTTAAGCTAAGTCGTGAGTCATGGCTTAACTGGTAAGCTTGTTTATTTCAGATAGCAACACAAGTCTTAACCCGTTCACGAGTTAGGAGGCTATGTTTAATGAGTATCAGTGCTTTGTTTGCCTAAGTCGTTTACGACACATGCTAGGTCGTAGGTCGTAGAAAGCTTTAGGTCGTTAACTTATTTCCTTCTTGAGTCGTGCCATCTCTTAAGCCGTAGACTTCCTTAAGTCGTAGACTTCTTGGTCCGTTTCAATTCTTAAGTCGTCTGGACCTTAACTCGTTAGGTCGTGGAGACCCTAAGTCGTGTACCCTCCTTGATCCATTGAGTCGCTGTCTCCCTTGAGTCGTTGAGTCGGCCATTTCTTTAACACGTTAAACTGTTAGGTCGTACCATTCATAAGTCATAGATCGTCCATAACTTGAGTCATGTAAACCTTAACTTGTGAAGTCGCAAAGTGCTTTAAACTATTAGATCATGGTGGCCTCAAGTCATAAGTCGTTCATGCTTTGTCTTGTTAAATCGTCAAGCATCTTAAGTCATGAGGTTTGCTAAGCCGTAGACTTCTCTTGATCCGTTAAGTACCTTATGTCGTAAATCGTCCCAGGCCTTAACTCGTTGTCTTAACGGGGTTAACATTTGGCCCTCGAAGCACACGCCTAAGTCGTAGGTCGTGTGCTTCGACTTATCTTAACTCGATTGTGCCGTTTCAAGTTCCGCTGTCTTGGTGTATAAAAGACTTGAGTCTTTTCTCTTATTTCTTTCTGCTCATTATCAATCTCCTAAGTCGTATCCTCCATTAGCATCTCTTCGATCTTCCTGCGGCGATCCTGACTTGATTTACTTCCAACCACCTTTAGCTTCACATCATGTAAGCAATTTTCCCCATTTTCCAATCGCTGATCATCATTGTTAATCTTTGAGCCCTGTCTTCCGTCTCTGATTCCCCCCTTTAACCGTGCGAGTATTGTTGCATTGGTCGTCGAAGAACTCAAAGTTTGTTTGATTTGACTTAAGACGACTCGTGATTTGCGGCGATTCGGTGGTGTGGCAGAACTGGGGTTGTTGTCGATTGAGAGGTTATTGGGCTAACGGGTCAAGAGGATGAGGAGTTTCTGATTGGATGGGGGGTTTTTCGATTGGGTGAAGCGAGATACTAAATTGGATACGACCAAGCATTTTTGGGCAAGTTATAACCTTTCGTGGCTTAATGAGATACGACATGAGCTTTGAGTCGCGGCCGATCTAGGACTTAGAGAAATTCCCATTTCTTTGAACCGAATCTCTTCCTCCTTACCATGCTTTACGACTTATAGGACCAACGATTTAAGGAGCCAACGACTTAACTTGCAGGAAATCTTTAAGTCATGGGCGACTTAACCTTTAGGTCGTGGACGACTTATCCTTTAGGTCGTGGACGACTCAACACATGGACAATCTTTTACTGCCGAATTGTTTCCTAAGCAAATTTCATCCCTCTGTTAGGTTGTGAACGACTTAGGGCTTAAAGGATTTTTGGACTGTGACTAAATGGCTTGAACAAAAATTTGTAAACTTCAAGATGTCGACAAAACTTGATTGTACTTCCAATTTGAATTGCCAGAATATACTGCTTGAACTTTGTTGCATTTCTTTACAGATTATTCTAACTTTAACGCTATCAACCTGTTAAACACAACACTTGCAGAAAAATGGGACAAATATACTGCCATCGACTGCCCACGTCAAATGACAGATTAGCTAATAACAGATAATTAACTCAAATAAATTGTGTGAACGAAGTGCTTTCATCAATTTCAAGTAAAATATTAAAGCAACACTGAAATAGTCAATTGAAACTGACCAGCCTGTACTAATATTATGCTTGAACTTTATATTAACAAGTTCTGAAATTTTGTAATCGATCAATCATCGACTAGTTTAATTCCAGTTATATTTACTTGCTATTTTTATTAGTTTTGCACGACACTTCACACTTTTAGGAAACGTGCACCTTCACATTTGAATATCCAGTTGCTTGTGTAGAATGACTTCTCAGGAAGAAGATACAACGGTTCAGACTGGAGAGGCAACTGTAATTCCGGCTCCTCTTGTCAATCCTCCCGAAAGAGCCTCTTCTACTTTATTGTACAGAGTTTTCCGCCAATTGTGCGCTCAGTTTGGCATTGCTAAATCAAATGCCATTCTTCCCGAGAGAAGTAACACTACTGACATAGCACCCCCTGGCTTTGTAACGGTCAATCGACAAATGTGCCTGAGTGGGGGCGTTCCTCCTTTCAATGACTTTTTCCAACAACTTCTTCGTCAATTGGCCATCGCCCCATCCCAATTACACCCCAAAGGTTATGCAATTTTAATGGGGTTGTGTGTACTGTTCAGGAGGACGCTTGATCGATTCCCAAGCTTTGACGAGATTTGCTTCCTATGCTCTTTCACCAGGACTAAAGATCACCCCTCTATTACTGTCGTGAGAAGTGCTCGAAATCGTAAATTGATCATCGGTCTTCCTGACAGCGCACATGGGTTTTTGACTCAAATTTTCTATGCCCGCTGTCCCCCGGGGTTTTACGCTGTATGGAGGGAAGGAAGTAAGATTAACCATTCTTACTGTGTTTGTTATCCGACTTTTGTGAGACTGAATTGTTAAGTGTTAACTCCGCTTCTCTTTCTTTATTTTCAGCGCTCCCCTCTCCTTCTAGGGATCCCAGTCATAAGCCAACTTTCGAAAGGCTCAAGGCCGTGCCAGTTGAGGAGAGAGACATTCAATTTCTATTGAAAGACGAGTTTTTGCATCAGTACGGACTTTTGCATACTTCTCGTTCTACTCATCCTCATGAAATCCCAGACTCCCCAGCCAGAGTATCGGATGCCCCAGCTTCTACTGACACATCTATACCAAAAGGACCTGCTCCCGAGGCTTCGCTAGTGGAGTGCTCCACCTCTGTTGATATTGCGGGGCCATCTGACGAACTTGCCCCGGTTATTCAGGAAGAAGAGCCTCAGGGATCTCCCCGACGTTCACAGAAATCTGGCGAAGACGCTGAGAAAACTAGCCTTGTCAAGCAGAGCAGGGACGATACTTTCGAAGGGTTGAGCGACCTCTTTGCCACCTCTCAAGAGATCTTCAAAGATGACCCTATCACTACCGGGGTTTGTTCTTTAGTAGTTGAAGCGACTTCTATCCTGCGACAGACTTCGTCAACTCAAGAGTTGTAGCTATTACACCAACAACAACTCCTCAATTAAAGAGTGGTTCGTAGTTTGATGCACGTAGTTTGCACATCACACACACTTAGAATTTTTTCGGCACTTTTATGCTTCTGACTTTTTGTACTTTGAAGAATTCTAAATTCTAGCACTTTTTATTTCAGATTCTCCGATGGGGCGCAGCGGATCCTACTATGATGATTTCCAGCGCTACGGGAGGCATAGCCAATATGATTACAGGCGTTACCTTCCCTCTTACAGATAATCTGATGAAGAAAGAGCCGCTCGAAAGGCTCAAGAGAAGAGGGCTCAAGAGGAGCGTTACGAAAGAAGAGAGAGGGAGGAGCGCCACGATTCTTCGCAGAGAGGCGACGATTCCCATAAAAGAAAATCCAATGATGACAGAGGAAAAAGTCATATGGTTGAAGATTCGAGCAAGCGAGCCCGACATGGTGAGAAGCACACCTCTACAACTCCTGAAAAGGTTACTGCCCCTGCCTCGCTTGATATTCCTTCCAACTCTCCCGCTCTCGGGAAGACAGACATCCAAACAATAATTAGCAGGCCCAAATTCCAAGTCGGACCGGGTCCGGCCACTTTGCAAAGTCGGTTTCCACAGTGGTGTCTGAAGGGAGTAAGGTTTGACCTTGACTTGGTCCCCATTGACAAGTCTGCTATGTTACGAAACCTTGATGCCATCAAGCTTAATATTGAGAGGATGTCGAACTGGCAAAAACTTGTTGACGAGCTCCAAAGGGTTAATCGTGCAAACATAGAGGCCATGCTCACTATGGAAAATGATAAAGCCGAATGGCAAAAGGTTCTTGAGCAACATGACACTGAGATGAGGAGCATTGCTTCTTACAATGAAGAGCTTGAAGCAAAAATTGAAGAACTGAAACAAGAGCTTGCTGCTTCCTCTACTTCTTATTCTCAAAAAGAAGAAGTGCTCCTAAAACAAGTGAGAGATGCTCACGCCAGCCAAAGAGATGCCGAAGACAGGCTTGAAGTGCAGAAAAGAATTAGTGAGGGCTATGTTGCTGATATTGAAGAGCTTCGGAAGAAAAACAGCTCCCAAGAGGCGGAGATTCAAATGCTTAAGCTTCAACTTTCTAAAGCTGAAATGGAGGGTGATGAGGCCGTTGCCGGCAAAATTGCAGCTGAAGAATCTCATGAGGCAACGAAGACCAACATCAGCTCAATGTTATTTGATTTCTACCTGCATAGCATCTTGGGGCGCGGTAGCCTCGCTTTTCTAGGCCCTAAGTATGAAATTACTCTGGCTGAAGTTTGGGAGGCCGCACTCGATATGCTTGGTGGTAACGGCGCTGGCTATGCTGAGTCAGCTCTTGAGGAGCATTATCTTGATGATGATGCTCGTGCCGCTCTCGCCAGGGGGAGAGAACAGCTTGCAAAATTAAGGGTCGAAACAGCGGCAGGAGAATATTCAGGAAAAATCATCTCAACTGCTCCAATTCAACCTTCTCCTTCAGCCGAAATTGACATTATCGGCTCTAGTTCTCATTCCCCATCTCCTACTAAAGTTACAACCGAGATCACAAGCATACAAGGTGGAGATGAAGGCGGCGAGAGTGTCGAGGCACAGGCTTACGAAGTTGACGTCAGGGAACCGACTTCTGCAGGTAACCCTACTGACAATCTTGCCCAAGTAGACTGCTCATCTGTTTCTTACGAGCTTGATGGGATTTTTGACTACTTCTTGAATCTTAGCGAACCTTTATCCCCTCTTTTTACTGACTTGAACTTTTTTCCTTCTGTAGAGAAAACGTCGGGCATTGTTCAAGCTTCCCCACCTCCAATTATTCCTCCTCCATCTATTCAGGTGACTCCTCCTTTCGCCTCGCAACCGGGATCACAAGAGGAGCAAATAGAAGCTCTTCAAAACTTGGATGATCCCATTGCTTCACAAGAACACAAAGGAGAAGAAACTGAAGGGAGTGAGAAGACTCCAGAAGCAACTGGTTCTGATGATGAACCATTAGCTAAACTTCTTTCTCCAGAGAGTGGGTCTTCCTCCAAGAAGAGTGGAAAGCAGGGAGTTTCCAAGAAGAAGAAGAAGAAGGGATCTTTAACTGGCGAAGAAGAGACGGAAGAAAGTCCGACTGAGCCCCTTTCTCCTTCATCCCCTACCCTTACAAGCCGGCCTAAAAAGTTGGTTATTCGGCCAGGTGTGGGCTCAAAAGGTGGGCGGAAGAAGAAATGATGGCTCTGGTTCTGTGGCTTTCATATCGCTTTTTTGCCTTTTTTGCATGTACTGACCGGAAATTGTGCGGGTGCCGGCCACCCGCTTTTCTTTTGCTTTTTACTTTGGAACCTGTACCTGTATAAAAATTCTAATAGTGTTGAATAAAATGATTCTTTTTCTTTGTACAAACTTCTGTCTGTATCTGAGAATGCATTTATTATTCATTTTTGTACAAGTTTCTTTGTACGATATTGCAGTGAGCTTGTGGTATATATTGTTCGAGCGCAATTTTACCGATGTAGTTATACCATGTTGCCCCTATACCATAAGCTCATTGTAATATTTTATTTTATGAGGAACTTGTACTTTTATTTTTTAAAGAATAATTGTTCCACATTTGGAGGAATATTATTTCGTTAAAAAACAGAGTACAAATAAGTTTTTACGCTTCATCCTTCAAAGATATCACTTTTTACTTTGTGCATATACACATTTTACTGAATGAAATCTTCTATGTGGTAAGGCGGGTATTTGAAAGGTACTTCAACTTCTTTTTGAGGAAGAGAATTTTCTAGAATAAGTAATTCATTCTTCCTTTGAAAGTTATTCTTTGAAAAGTTGCACCTCTGAGGAAGACTTTTTCACGTTTCAACACGTGGAAGTTATATTTCAATCTTGGTGAAACATGTGCCTACGAAGAGGTCTTTCTGCTTGATTGTGCCTCCGGGAGGAGGTCTTTTCATTTCTGCCTCTGGGAAGAGGTCTTTCTGTCTTATTGTGCCTCTGGGAAGAGGTCTTTTTGTTTCTGCCCCTTGGGAGAGGCTCACTTCCTTTTTTTTTTTTTTTTTTGCATTTTAACTCTGGTGAAGTGAAACTCCGAAGAGCGGCTGTTGCACTTCAACTCCTGGTGAAATGGGCCTCCGAAGAGGGCTTTTATTTTGTTTTACATTTCAACTCTGGTGAAGTGAAACTCCGAAGAGCGGCTGTTGCACTTCAACTCCTGGTGAAATGGGCCTCCGAAGAGGGCTTTTATTTTGTTTTACATTTCAACTCTGGTGAAGTGAAACTCCGAAGAGCGGCTGTTGCACTTCAACTCCTAGTGAAATGGGCCTCCGAAGAGGGCTTTTATTTTGTTTTACATTTCAACTCTGGTGAAGTGAAACTCCGAAGAGCGGCTGTTGCACTTCAACTCCTGGTGAAATATGCCTCCGAAGATTGCCTAGAAGTTACTTTCTCATGGTTGGAGGGTCATGACACCTTCTATCTTTTTTGTTGAGTAGAGAACTTTCTTTTTTTGCGGCATATGCCTCGTTAGAGGTCTTTATCCTCCAAGGAGTTGCGCCTCTGAAGAGGACTTGTGCCTCCGAAGAGGGCTTTAGTTGTTCCTTGTCTACTTGCTTATGCCTTTTCAGCGATCCTCTATTTTTCTTTTCAAGCTCGCACTCCCTTCTCTTACAAGTAGTTTGTTTAATCCAAAGAAGTGTACTTCATTGCTAGGCCAGTTCGCGAGAACGGGCATAAGCTTCTTAATTGGATGTTTGTTTGTTCAAACTTCTCAATTTATTAGCTAGAGCCCGTTTTCGGTGAAATCATTGGCCGTTCAATTGAAGCACTTCTTATCTAGGATTTTAAATTCGGGGCTTTTTTGACTTGGAATTTGTTTGTTGAATGATAACAAGAATCACTTGGTCTTGTAATATGCAAGTTTTATTTTCGTTGCCTGCAAAAAATTAAATCGACATTTCAGCAATACATTTAATGTACTTTTCATATCGAAAATAAAGCAAACATGTAATAATAATAAGGAACATAAGATTTATAGTGGTTCGGCCAAGAATTCGGGCCTACATCCACTTTATAGTCTTTCATTATTCACTTGCATCGGTTTTACAATTGCTTTCAATTACAAGAATCATACATTCATAATTTTTTTTACAATATTTCAACAAAGCTTTCAAGTAAAGTATGGACGCAAGTGATTGCTGTTCCAAGCCCTTGGAATTTGATCTCCTTCGACAGTAGTGAGTTTGAATGTGCCGTCAAGAAGCTTCTGACCTATGACATATGGTCCTTCCCAATTTGGCCCAAACACACCTGTTGCTGTCATAATTCTCTTCAGGACTAGATCTCCAATTTCAAAGCTGCGTTGGCGAACTTTGGAATTGAAATGTCTGGCTATCTTTGTCTGATGAGCTGCGATTCTGAGCTCAGCCTCTTCTCTTTTTTCATCAAGGAGATCTAGTGCCTCAAGCTGTAGTTTTTCATTCTCCGCTTGATTGAAATGGATTCTTCTATGTGAAGGGACCTCTGTTTCTACCGGAATCATTGCTTCTGACCCGTATGCCAATGAAAATGGAGTGTGCCAAGTCGCAGTTTTGTGGGTGGTTCTGTACGCCCATAGTGCTAGTGGTAGCTTATCGATCCAACCACCTTTTGCTCTTTCGAGTTGCTTCTTGATGGTTGACTTGATAATTTTGTTTACTGCTTCCACCTGCCCGTTTGCCTGCGGATGAGCCACACTTGCAAAAATCTTGGAATTCTTCACTTTCAAATTGAGTACCATTGTCTGTAATTATCTTTTGGGGCACACCATATCTGCAAATTATACTTTTAGTTACAAAACTTATCATCTTTTTATAGGTGATAGTGGCCAGTGGTTCAGCTTCAGCCCATTTAGTAAAATAATCTACAGCAACAATGGCATATTTGATTCCAGACTTGGCAGTTGGTAACGGTCCTACGAGGTCTATCCCCCATATTGCAAACGACCATGGACTGACCATCTGTGTGAGTTCAGTAGAAGGTGCTCTAGGAATTTTGGCGAATCTTTGGCATCTGTCACATTTTCGGGAATAGTCTGCAGCATCTCGATTAATTTCTGGCCAAAAATATCCCTATCGGAGAATCTTCTTTGCTAAAGTTTGACCACCTAAATGATCACCACATTCTCCCCCATGCACCTCAGCTAGGATTGTTTTGGACTCTTCCCTGGATACACATCGAAGTAACGGCATTGAGAATCCCTGTCTGTATAATTGGCCATCCTGGACTATATAGCGAGAGGCTTTCCTCAGTAGCTTCTGTCATTCTTTTGAATTTTCTGGTAAAGAGCCATTGAGCAGATATTCTGTTATTGGAGTCATCCATGATTCTTGCTCTTGAGACACGCTCATGATGCAATCAATATCCATCTCATCAATGCTTGGAGCCGACAGGACTTCCACTGGAGTCAACCCCAGAAATTGAGCTTCACCTGTGCTAGAGTACTTTGCGAGAGAATCTGTTTTCGTGTTTTCTTCTCGAGGAATATGGCTTATCGTGTAATGATCAAAGTCACACAGGTGTTCCCAAGTCATTAACAAGTAGGTAGGCAGATTTCCCCCTTTTGCTTGGAATTCCTTCTTGACCAAGCATACAATAAGCTAAGAATCACTGAAGATCTGTAATGCTCAGATGTTTAGTTCTTTAGCAATTCTCAAGCCAGCGATAAGAGCTTCGTATTCTGCTTCATTGTTCGTTGAAGGAAATTCCAATCTCAGTGCATAGCATAATGACCGACCTTCAGGGGTCTCAAGTACAACTCCGGCTCCAGAACAGTAGTTATTTCTCGCGCCATCAACATATAACTTCCATTGGATTGGGGAATCATCGATCGTTTCCTCCTCACTGTTACCCTTATCTGTGAATTCTGCGATGAAATCCGCTAAAGCTTGTCCATTGATTGCCTTTCGGGGATGATAAGTGATGTCATATTGACTGAGTTCAATGTTCCACTTTAGAAGACGACCCGAAGTCTCAGGGCGAAACAGGACTTGCTTTAAAGGTTGATCAGTGAGGACTCTGATAGGGTGAGCTTGGAAATATTGCCTCAACTTCCTCGATGCAATCAGTAGGCAATAGGCGAGTTTTTCCAACTTGGAGTAATTCATCTCTGCCCCAGTGAGTCTTTTGCCGATATAGTAAACCGGATGTTGAATCCTCTTGTCTTCTCGTATCAGCGCTGCACTTAAAGCGTGAGATGATACTGCCAAGTATATAAGAAGATCCTCACCATCGCCGGGCCTAGAAAGTATTGGAGGCGTTTCCATATGGCGAATCAATTCATCAAAGGGTTTTTGGCATTCGGGAGTCCAATGAAAGTTTTTCTTTCCTTTCTTTAGGGCGTCAAAGAATGGGATGCATTTATCAGTGGCTTTGGAAATGAACCGACTCAAGGCGGCGACTTTTCCGTTGAGACTTTGCAACTCCTTCTTCGTTCTAAGAGCTTTGACTTCTTTTATGGCGGTAATTTGAGCTGGACTAGACTCAATGCCCCTAGCGCTCACGATGAAACCTAAGAACTTTCCGGATTCCACTCCAAATGAACATATTAAAGGGTTAAGCTTCATTCCGTATTTTCGGAGAACTGCGAACATGTCTGCTAAGTGTTCTATGTGATCCACTGCTTTCTTAGACATTACTAACATGTCGTCGACGTAGACTTCCATAGTCTTGCCCAATTGTGGTTTGAACATAGCATTAACAAGTCTTTGGTAGGTTGCCCCAGCATTCTTCAGCCCGAACGGCATAACTCTGAAGCAGTAAAGACCAACATCGGTAATAAAGCTTGTGTCCTCCTGATCTGGCTCATGCATCATGATCTGGTTAAATCCGGAGTAGGCATCCATATAAGATAACAATTCATGTCCCGCTGTTCCATCTACCAGTTGATCGATCCTGGGTAATGGGAAGCAGTCTTTGGGGCAGGCCTTGTTTAGATCTGAAAAATCGATGCACATTCTCCATTTTCCGTTGGCTTTCTTAACCAGCACTGGATTTGAAACCCAATTCGGATAGGTAGATTCTTTGATAAAGTTATTCTCCATGAGCCGATCAATTTCTTCTTTTAACGCTGCTGACCTTTCTGGACGTTGAGTTCTCCTTTTCTGTTTCACAGGTGTAAATTTTGGATCAACATTCAGAGCGTGTACTGCTACTTCTGGGGATATTCCGCACATATCGGCATGAGTCCAAGCAAAAACATCCAAATTTTCTTTTAAAAAAGATATTAAGATATTCTGAATCGACACATGAAGTTGTGAACCCACATTCAACACCTTATTTGGGTCCTTCGGGTCAACAGGTACTGGTACTGTCGTTTCCACTGGTACCACTCTATTCTCCCCTGCACTGGATTTTCTAGGATCCATCTCTTCTCGTGCTCCGCTGTACTCGCCAGTGCAGGGTCCGCCCTGTAATTGTTACAAGGCTGGTTCTTTGATGCGGACTGGGGTTGCCGCATCCTTTCCCATTTCTCTTTTCCTTGTTTCTCGCAGCTCTGTCAGATAACACTCCCGCCCAGCATTTTGATCCTCTTTTATAACTCCCACTCCATTGTCTATGGGGAATTTAATGGTGAGGCACCATGGGGCCAGAATAGCTTTGAACGTTGAGAGAGTTGGACGGCCAAGGAAAGCATTATAAGTAGAAAATTCGTCGACAATCACAAAAGTTTGCTTGCGGACTACTTTTCTTTCTCCCTCTCCAAGTTCTACAAGCAAATCAACGGTTCCTATCGGCTGTTTTGGCTCCCCAGTGAAGCCAGCGATTTTCTGCGACGAGGCTTGCACATCAGCCATAGGGATCTTCATTTGGTCGAATGTTTTCTTGAAGAGGATATTGCAGGATGCGCCACAATCAATGAGAACTCTTCTGACAATAGCTGGCCCGATACCAGCCGAGATGACTAAGGGATCCAAGGTAGGAGCTTCAACACCTGTGGAATCCCTGGCTCTGAACACAATATCATCATTGAAAGTTCTTTGTTGTTTCAGGGGCGTAGCATCTTCCAAACCAAAGACATCTTCTTTGGCCGGTACATACTTCAAAGCCCAGGTATACCTTTCCATCTCACCCCAGCTCCTGCCTGCTGGGTGAGGTCCACCCGTAATGACATTGATAACCGGCCTTCCGGATTCATGCCCTGCAGCCTTCTCACTTGTCCTGGATTGATGAGCAGGAGCTCGTTGCCCCTGACTAGACGAAGCAGGATTGATGCTATTCTTTTCCAAAAAATGTTGCAGCTTGTTTTCCCTTATCAATTCTTCAATCAAATTTTTTAATTGGCGGCATTCATCGGTATCATGACCGAGTTGATTATGGAAGCGGCAAAACTTCCCGCTTTGTACAGCTTTTTTCCCGGTTCTCAGAACGGGAGGTTTAGGATAATCAACAGAATCTTTAGTGGCAAGGTAAATACGCTCCGGCGTATCTGATAAAGGAGTATATTCCGATGGCTTGAAGGAGCGAGGCTTCTTCAGATTTTTCTGTTTCTTCCCATCGTTATTTTCCCTTTTCTGTCCTACAGATTCATTCTTGCGTGGAGCAGCAACGTTATCTTCAGCTTTTTCCAATACTGCCTTTACCGGTACAGGACGGCTTTCCAGGCGTATGAACTCATCTGCTTTCTTGTAGAATTTTTCAAGGGAATTTGGTTCCTTCATGTTTAGCCATCTTCCAAATTCGCTCGACTTGTCGATGGCCCTCATCAGATAAGTCAAGATCATCTGTGGTTCTGCATTGTCCACCTCGGCCAGCGCTATATTAAAGCGATTCAAGAAAGATCTGATAGTTTCCCCTGGATTCTTTTCTAAACTTGATAACGACATGATATCTTTGTCTTTTGAATCATATAGTCTGAACTGCTCCTTGAATTTCTGGGTTAGGTCAGAAAACTGATCTATAGACCGAATTGGTAGCTTGGTGAACCAAAGCAGAGCTACGCCTTCCAAATATACAAGAAAATATCGACACTTTATTTCATCAGAAGCTCTGGCACCTGTCATGTGCCAATCATACTTATACAAGAATTCATTCGGATCACTTGTTCCCTTGTAAGATGGAATAGTTGGAGGGACGAACTTCCTTGGGAACTCAGCTTTTAAGATCCTTTCGGTAAACGGGGTTTTACTTGGAGCGAAACCCCATTCCTTCTCGTCTTCATTCCTTTGCATGCTCTCTTTCATGATTTGTCGAACCATTTCAGAAAGATACCCCTCATCATTTCGAGCTTTAGATCCACCAACTTCAGGAAATGTCTGCTCAAAGGGGCTGGCAGCCCTCTCAGGAATGTTTCTTTCTTCAGCATCATGAATGTTGCCAGCAAAGTTCCTTTCATTACCCGTTGGTTGACGGTTTACCCTAAGCAAATCGTTCAACTTTTTCAAAATTAGGGCATTTTGGGCATTTTGAGCCTCCAATTGTGCACTTTAGGCATTTATCTGCTGGTTCAGTCCTAAAATTACAACATCCAACTCCGCTTTTGTAACCCCAACAGGTGGAGTGGCTTGATTAGGTACTGGGGAAGCGGAGGTTCCCTCTTGAACATTTCTAGATCTAACAGATCTACTCCTTCTCCCCGGAGCCATGATTTCAGATAAACTTCTAGTCTTCAGAGAGATTACTTCAACAAACTTTCGTGGAGCAATGATGATAATTCCCCTGAGTTCAGTTCTCAGTGAAAGCACCAAAAATGTTAATGCTAAAATTTGAACGCTAACACCCCGGTGTGTAAAGTGTAGTTGTGAAAGCACCACCCGATGATTCGGGAACAGAGTATAAGCAGCAAACCATAGAAAAAGCAGTAAATAACAACGATTTTATAGTGGTTCGGCTCAATAGTTTGCCTACGTCCACTCTGAATATCTTTATTGATGATTTCGTTACAAGTCGATACAATTCTTCCCAAGTACAACACACTTTGAATTACTAAACACTTTGAACATTTAGCTTAAACTTCAATGTAAGTGAAGGTCTTCAAATCCATGTCGGATGTTTGAGATTCCTTCTTGAAGTTGTTCATGTCGTTCTACGTGTCTTGAAAACTTTGAGTGTCGAGTCGGTTTGGAATGTAGCAGAGTATCAGTGCTTAGAGAGAATCAGCCAAAAGTCCCCCTCATGCTTGTGGTAGGTTGGTATTTATAGGAAAATTTTACCCTTAAGTCGTAACTCGTGACCGAGTTAAGGTAGGTCGTGGCCGACTTATTGAGTCTAGCTCATAGCTTGGTAGAAATTTGCCCATCTGCTTGAATCCATGTCAAGTCCTAAGTCACGCACGAGTTAACCGGACGCGGCTTCATTTGTTTACTTAAGTCGTGTACGACTCATCATAGATCGTAGTTCGTGACTGAGTTAACAGGATGCGGCATAAGTGTTGTGGCTGCGGGTTATAGCTTAGTGGCTTTAGGTCATGGACGACTTAAGCTAAGTCGTGAGTCATGGCTTAACAGGTAAGCTTGTTTATTTCAGATAGCAACACAAGTCTTAACCCGTTCATGAGTTAGGAGGCTATGTTTAATGAGTATCAGTGCTTTGTTTGCCTAAGTCGTTTACGACACATGCTAGGTCGTAGGTCATAGACAGCTTTAGGTCGTTAACTTATTTCCTTCTTGAGTCGTGCCATCTCTTAAGCCGTAGACTTCCTTAAGTCGTAGACTTCTTAGTCCGTTTCAATTCTTAAGTCGTCTGGACCTTAACTCGTTAGGTCGTGGAGACCCTAAGTCGTGTACCCTCCTTGATCCATTGAGTCGCTGTCTCCCTTGAGTCGTTGAGTCGGCCATTTCTTTAACACGTTAAACTGTTAGGTCGTACCATTCATAAGTCATAGATTGTCCATAACTTGAGTCATGTAAACCTTAACTTGTGAAGTCGCAAAGTGCTTTAAACTGTTAGATCATGGTGGCCTCAAGTCATAAGTCGTTCATGCTTTGTCTTGTTAAATCGTCACGCATCTTAAATCGTGAGGTTTACTAAGCCGTAGACTTCTCTTGATCCGTTAAGTACCTTATGTCGTAAATCGTCCCAGGCCTTAACTCGTTGTCTTAACGGGGTTAACATAAAATATTTAGATTTCCAAATCAAATCCATTATTTAAAAATCTTATATACATTTTTATTCCCACATTTTCAAATTAATCCACAATTTAGTTTATAATTAATATACTATTCAAAATATTTATTTTTGAATTTTCAATTGTAAATTCTATTTTAAAAACATATTTATATACATTTATATTAATAAACAAACAAATATTTTATTTTATTTGCAAAAATTCAAATTTATTCACAATTTAATCCAAAAATTTATTCTAATTATTAATTTAAATTTAACTCAAAAATCGGGATCGTTGCTATTATCCCACCTTTTGGTCAAGGCTGAAATATCAATAAGGTGGCTAGGGAAGGATGGATGTCAGGATTAGAAATCGATTAGAAACAAGGCTATAATCGATGTCATTTAAATTTGGCCGAGCTTCAATCAAGAAGGGATCTATTGGGAATTATGATTAGAGCTTGGAGAGGCTACGTTTCAATTTTCAGGTCAATCGGAGTTGGTATGGATGGGTTGAAGTATACGAATACTGGTTCGTATCGATACATTTCATATCGATCGATTGGCAACATTTCGAATTGATATTGTTCGTATCGATCGGCTTGGGTTCGACTCGATCAGTTTGAATCGATCAGGATGGAGACAGGCAGCGTGCTTCATATCGACGTCTTCGTATCCAAGGTAAGGCCTCACTCGTATTCCATAAGGTAAGGCTTCGTTCGTACCATCCTAAAGTCTAGTTTCATATCCATCTGTTGGCCCTTCGTGCATTTACGTGTCGATCGATAATGCCTCCTATACCATTATTTCATATCGATCGAACAGATCGATACAAAACACACTCTTGGAATCGATACAAAGAGGGTTGCAGCGATGCGAGCAGTTGGGTATGAATGCAAAGTTGCAAAATTATGGGCACTAATGAACGCGAAGTATGGATTCGAGTGAAGAACGCCCATGATTAAAGGGAAGATGCATTCAACTCGGCACAAAGTTAGGATCAAGCCTGGGAAATGGCACCATGTCAGCAGATAGGCATGTGCCTTGGATCGATGCGAAGAATATGGATGCGAAGGCATCGATACGAAAACGTTCCTTGTAAGAAAGCCCAAATTGTATTGATCGTATCTCACAATCCACAGTTCCAAATGCTATGAAATTTTCAAGAGCTTACATACAAGCCAAGGAAGGTTCATGCCAAGTTTCAACTCCATAGGATGAAATCTTGATCAATACGAAATTGGCTCGCATTGATCACGGAATAAGTCAAAACATACCGAGATCGATCGCATGGGCCCACTCACATGCCAGAAGAAGTCTCCTAGAGATTGAGCAAGATATTAGCCTCCCAGGCCTATAAATAGAGCCCTAGAGCCTACAGTAAAACGGATCTTTTGGCTATCTGACATCTAGACTCTGCCAGATTCAACCTTACACTTCATCGCAACTGTTGTATTCAAATTTCTTCAGTATAATTTCTTTAATCGATTGTAACCTTAAGGAAAATCAATAAAAGATAAACTTTTGGAGTGGACGTAGGCTAGAGATAGCCGAACCACTGTAAATCCCGTGTCTCTATCTTTTTCTTTCCATTTGAAGTTTATTATTCATCATCTTTTATCCTCTATATTACTTAGATCATCGATTTGCAATCATATACTGTTGAGTTATGATCACACTTTGGTGCTTTCACGATATTTTGGGGTTTGTGACCGATTTTGGCACAAATACTTTGGTGCTTTCACTGAACAACTAGCACCTGCGATACCAAATTTGGAGTTCAGATACGAAGGCTTAAAGGTCCAGATCTAGAGAATTTTGACAAGACAATCGAGTAGAAGACAGAGAATAGTGAGAAGTCAACATGAAGGAAGCCAGGAGGCTTCATCAAGAGCCAATCAGACTTCAGCTTTCATCTCCCGAGATGAAATGGAAATGATGATGGGAGAGATGAACGATGAATTCCTGAAAAGGCAGGAGGAGATGATGCATAACCTCATCAGTCAGTTTGGATAAACATGGACAGCCGGAGCTTCAGGAGTTCAGATCCACGATGTTGGAGCAGAAGGAAAAAACAGGCAACCGAATGTAGTTCAATAAGGCAGAATCCCTAATCAGCATAAACCTGCTAATCTGGATGAACCTGAGCTCGGGGGCACACCACCGGATAATGATGGACCAATTCATAGTAAAACTCCAGTTGACACCGCACAACAGGATGTTGGCAGGAATGTAAGAACATGGGATGAAGAGTATGTACCAAAGTTCCCTTAGGGAGTCCGGGGCAACCCCTGAGAGACAATGTTGGATTAGCTGAGATTATCAAGCAAACCATCCGCGAAGGTTTGACCAATAGAGATCTCGAAGGAGTAAATAGGAGTCCGTTTACTCATGACATTAGGATAGCTCAGAATCCACAAGATTTCAAGCTACCTAACGTGGAAATATATAATGGCAAGGCTGATCCAACTGATCACTTGATGAGATACACAAGACAAATGGAAGTGTTGGGGGCATTGGAGGAAGTTATGGACCGATGTTTCCCTCTGTACTTAACAGACATAGCAGCAATGTGGTTCAGACAGTTGGAAGAGGGATCTATCAGGACGTGGATGGAATTGGTGGACAGGTTTCTGAAGCAGATTCGGGTTCATATTAAAATACCAAAGAATGTGATGATGTTAACATCGATAAAGCAAAGGATGGATGAAACACTCAGAGCTTTCTTAACACGGTTCAATGCGGCGGTTGCTTTGGTGGATCGGCCGAATCCATCGATGGTTTTAATGGCAGCTGTTTCAGGAGTCAGATAGGATTCAGATTTCAAAGTATCTCTGATATTCGACCCACCACTGGATCTTGGGGAATTATTTTACTAAGCTGAGAGATTCCTTCGACAGAAAGATGCACGTAAGTTACGGGAGGTGAATGCGGCTGAGGATGGAGGGCCATCTGGCGGAAGCTTGAATAAGGAAAAAGGTAAATGAAAAAGGAAGTTTGATGATGACTCGGAAAAAGCTAAGAAAAGATTGAGAGAGCCAAAATTCTCTACATATACATGATTGAATGAAACATTGGAGCGGATGTTCATGGAGACCCGGAATCGCCTTCCCGACCGAAGGCCAGCTACGAGGAAGCCTTTCGAGCGTGAAAGGGCATTAGGGAGGCACTGTCTCTTTCACGATTTGGACGGGTATGATACCAATAGCTGCAGGTATTTAAAGGACATAATTGAGGTGCATGTAAGGAATGGACAGTTACGACAGTATGTCGAGACTCGGAATGCTGCGGTGGAGCGGGAGCATCCAATGTCAACCTCGAACAATGATGGGGCGAGGCCCAGGAATGAGGGTCAAGTGGTTATCAATTGACTAGGATAATATGAAATAAGTAGCAAACTGCAAGCAAGATGGCCAAGTCATTTACTCATGTACGGGGACAGAGATAAATCACGACGCTATGGTTTGTGAAATCTGTTTTCTGTTTTTGAACTGGACTTTCATTTTTCTAGTTTGGTTTTCGAGTTTGGTTTGAACTCCTAATTCTATTTTCTTTCTGGTTTGGACTTCTGTTTGGATGATTATTTTCGTGTTTGGATGTTGGCTTTGATTTCTGGTGTGGATTTTTGGTTTTTTGATTTGATTTGGATTTGGGATTGGATTTGCATTGGATTTTTATTTGGCTTTCCGTTAAATGGATGTCGGGTATGGATTGTACCTGGCAAGGAAAAAGTCGCTTAGCCCAAGCGCTGCAAATTGGCTTATTCAGGTCGTTGTGTATGGATTATACTCAACAAGGGTCTGGAGAGACCAGGATTCGACCTAGGACTTAGGCCCTATATTATCGGTTACTGTTCTAGGTCGTCGGGTATGGACTACACTCGGCAAGGGTCCGAAGCGACTAGGATTCGGCTTAGGACTTATGCCATAGCATTATGCAACGTCCAAGGACACTGGACCACGGTCGTCAGGTGTGGATTGAACTTGGAAGAACTCGGAGAGGTTACAGATTTGGATATCGACCAGGAGAGGTTATGGATTCCGTTATTGGTCATTGGATAAGGATGGATTAGGACTCGGTTATCGAGTTTAGATGGATATGGAATTGGCTAAGGCTTTGTTACTGGATTTGGAATTGGGGCATCGAAACGGTGCAGTCAAGAACGATGCACTCGGATGACATGGCTATGGAATACAGATATCGAATTCGGAATTATTCAAAACACACCTTTTTATCATGAGGTATGTTTTAGGGGGTTAATGTTATTCCACCCTTTGGTCAAAGCTGGAATATCAACAAGGTAGCTAGGGAAGGATGGATGTCAGGATTTGAAATCGATTGGAAACAAGGTTATGATCGATGTCGTCTAAATTTGGCCGAGCTCTAATCAAGACGGGATCGACTGGGAATGATGATCAGGGCTAGGAGAGGCCACGTTTCAATTTTTAGGTCAATCGAAGTTCGTATGCTCGAGATATGGATGGGTTAAAGTATGCGAATATAGGTTCGTATCGATCGGTTGGCAACATTTCGAATCGATACTATTCGTATCGATCAGCTTGGGTTCGACTCGATCAGTTTGAATCGATCAGGATGGAGACCGACGGCGTGCTCCGTATTGACGCCTTCGTATCCATCAGGTAAGGCCTCACCCGTATCCATCAGGTAAGGCTTCGTTCGTATCCATTCTAAAGTCAAATTTTGTATCCATCTGTTGGGCCATCGTGCGTTTTTCGTATCGATCGATAATGCCTCCTATACCATTATTTCGTATCGATCGAATAGATGGATATGAAACACACTCCTGGAATCGACACGAAGAGGGTTGCAGCGATGCAAGCAGTCGGGCACGAACGCGAAGTTGCAAAATTATGGGCACGAATGAACGTGAAGTATGGATGCGAGCGAAGAACGTCCATGATTCAAGGGAAGAAGCATTCAACTCGACACAAAGTTAGGATCAAGCCTGGGAAATGACGCCACGTTAGTAGATTGGCATGTGCCTTGGATCGTTGTGAAGAAGATGGATGCAAATGCATCGATACAAAAACATTCCATGTCAGAAAGCCCAATTCGTATCGATCGTATCTCACAATCCACAGGTCCAAATGCTATGAAATTTTCACAGGAGCTTACGTACAAGCCACAGAAGGTTCATGCCATGTTTCAACTCTATAGGATGAAACCTTGATCCTTACGAAATTGGTTCCCATCGATCACGGACCGAGTCGAAACTTACTGTGATCGATCGCGTGGGCCCACTCACGTGCCAGAAGAAGTCACTTAGAGTTTGAGTGAGATTAGCCTCCTACACCTATAAATAGAGCCCCAGAGCCTACAGTAAAAAGGATCTTTCGGCTATCTAACGTCTAGACTCTGTCGGATTCAACCTTACACTTCATCGCAACTGTTATATTCGGATTTCTTCATTATGATCATTGTAATAGATTATAACCACAAGGAAAATCAATAAAAGATAAACTTTTGGAGTGGACGTAGGCCGGAGATAGCCGAACCACTACAAATCCCATGTCTCTGTCTTTTTCTTTCCATTTGAAGTTTATTATTCATCATCTTTTATCTTCTACATTACTTAGATCTGCGATTTGTAATCATATCCTATTGAGTTGTGATCACACTTTGGTGCTTTCACGATATTCGGGGTTTGTGACCAATTTATACACAAACAGTTACAGATTCCTCCATTAAGAGAATTTCATCCTTAAACTTTGCTAGGTAGGGAGACAACAAACAATAGATAGAGAAATAGCTTTCTAGATCAAACTGAATATCTATTCGGCATTTAGCTTACAAAATCAGAATTTCAAAAATAAATTGAAGAACAACTCGTACAATACTTCACAAGATACTCGGATCACCAGATCTACGAAATATGCAGTGGTATTTTTTAGTTCGAAAGATAGCTAACCGTTTATAGAATATATCTGGACCCAATAGAAAAAACAATGGATACCTAATCCAAGTTGGAATATCCCAAAGTATATACTAACTTGTCCCTTTTTGGACTTTGATTCTCATAAGAAATCACAACAAAATTCCAAACTTTGGTTTTAATCGAAATCGTTTTATTGATACAAATCTTCATATTTTATTCATCAATTCATTTTATATAGGATCACAAATTAATTAATGTTTAAAATGAAATGATAATAATGAAAAAATGAGATAGGAACTTATCTACACAATTCTTAGGGCCATTACCATAGCAAAGCTTCTCCTTCGAGCTCCAGGAAACCATCAAAGAAATTGAAATCGGATCAAAGGAGACTGAGAAGAGTTGTTTCCTTGTTGTTGCAGGGTATTGACAATTTGGAGTGGTATTTTCCTGTCTCCTACCTCGTCCTCTTCTTGCACTCATACTCACTATCAGTGGATATTAAGAGAATTTACTGAGGCACACAAATAGATATCTTAGGGATATACTCATTCTAGGGTATACTTCACCCTATCTCTAATGAGTTACCTAATGTGTTTTACTCCTGAGAAAAAGTTTCAACCTTCATCTCTGATACCAATTATAACAACCCTGACTCGACCATCGAAAATCGACACTGAATACATCACCTGTATTCGAATGCTGTAGATCCTAATGTCGAATACGGTTTGTCGGAGCTTATAAAAAATTAAGTTCAACAACACAACGGAAGAAAAAGATAATATCATTGATATACAACAATTGATTACAATGATACAACACATTGATACAATTGATATCAACATTAGAGATACAAAAATAATAGCGGAAGAAAGTCTCCAAAAGATCATATCTTCAGAAGTCCTTAAGATAGATACTCCAATTAACTGCAACACTATCGCCAATGCTCCAGGACTAGAAAGACTCCAAACCAAAAAGCGAGAACCACCATCAACATTGAAGTGAAGAAACCCGATCCAAATGCAACTGCCAATATCCAGAGATTGAATGCTATCGAATCGACCACTGCTATTCGAATATTTGAAAAATCCAACACTAGACTGCCCGTGTGGAAAATTGTGGGCACCCAGAGTTTAAAAAGGGAACAATAAACTCCAAGTCAGTAATGTGACTTGTGTGAGAAAACATTTATCTTTTAAAACAAACAACAAAAGAAATAGAAGAAATTCGCTATGCTTTTGGAAAATGAAACTGCCATAAGGCCTCCCACCACACCCACAATGAAAGCGCACACTTGGAGGAGAATCTCCTTATGATAGTCAAAAATGCTTAATACACGAAAATCCTTTTGATATTTTTATTAGTGCATAGTGAAAAACATTTGCAAGTATAATATATATCTTAGCCGGCATACGTACCATTATAGCATGACTACTATAGCTACCATGTTTTATGGTATGTTCTACAACTAAAACCGTACAAGACGCGTATTGGATGATGGGGTTTCCAAAAATGGTCAGGCAATGGAACTTCCTACACCAAATAGAACGCTTCTGGAGGGACGCCCCAGAGAACCTAAACGGATCTCTACCAACACAAGGCCAGGTTACCTCTGTAACTATTTAACTACTGACACGAGCATGCCATCCCCCGGTCATTACCAACCTTTATCCGAGGTACCTCTACACCAATAACCACAAAGCAATAAGTTTTCAACAACCACATAGGTTATGTATCTGGGCTCCATACCATGATACCACCTTTTATCCAGAAGGAAATGGACATACCCTCAAGGGCTCTACCCCCAAATAACCTTGCTGCAACGATTCCTGTTTCAACCATTTCGCGTAGTGAGGCTCGACGAAGTCTCACCCATAAGGCTATGCTTTTCACAAAAGCCATGCTTCGATCAACAAATGATCAGCTGCACTTCGTATGCCATATTACCAAATTGGGAATGTATCACTAGTAACCATCAACTACATAACCTTTGAGCTTGTATGTCTCAGAGAAGAGTGTTAAGCTAAGAGAATAAATTCTCCACCACCAAACAGAAATGTATTTGATAGAAACCAGTTTTACATCTCGAAGTGTAATGTCAGAGACACATCCATACAAGTCTGTTCCGGGTTCGAATAGAATCGAAGGCACTTCCAAAGAATCCCTTGCAATCCTGGCATCCTCAATCCCGGTCGGACTCTCCATCACATATGGAGATCTCTATACTGGAGCAACTTGGTGTAGAGTCATTAGATAGGTTATCCTATCATTCTTAAAGACACCAGATCTTCACCACCGTCTTCAATTGCTATCAATTTCATCATATCACTATTCGGAATGGGTTACATGACACAAAGTCCTCTCCCGGCTAAACTGAATAGTGAGCGCAATATTTTAAAAACATATGGATATTGGGATCTCTGTTAAATCACAACTTAATATCCGAAACCTTTCTTTCAAAGGGTAAAAAAAATTACTATTTCCAAATCTTTTAAACAAAAAGATTCACTTTTCAAAGTTCACCAATCTTTCACAAAGATTTATTCATAAGATTTAAACAAAAGATCTATCTTTGAGATCCTCTTTCGTTTGAAAACAAAGTTCACCAAATATTTCACAAACATTCCTTCATAGCTTTCGAAACAATTCCATTTCAAATCTATTATACAAAAGACACACCTTTAAGATCCTATTCATATTCAAAACAAGGTTCAGCCATCTTTCACAAAGATTCATTCATAGCTTTCAAAACTATTTCAATTCCATTACAAACTTGAAATATTTCAACACAAATTGGAAATCCTTTCTTTACATGAAAGCTATTACTATTTAAAAACAAAGGTTTTTGTTTCAGAAAATTCCGATTACATTTGCACAAGTTAAAGCCCTTCATGTCTAAAATTTGGGTTGAATTCAAATTTCCTAAATAATATTTTAAAATGGTTTAAAGACCATATAAACACATTTATAATTTGTATAATGTTTTTAAACCATAATTTCCAAACATAGAATTCAGTTTCAAATCTTGAATTTAAATTCAAATCAAATTATTTAAATTTCAAAAATTTATCAAGTTATTCAAAATAGCTTTTATCTTTAAAACTCCTTTTCAAAAGCTTTTCATATTTAACCCAATTCCATTTCCAAAACCATTTGGATTCAAAATTCAATTTTAAAACCATTTTAAAAATATGTGATTTAACCAATTTCCTCGTGAATTCCATATTTGTGTGTGTGTAGTGTAGTCCAGGGGTTTTACACAATAGTGCAACATCATCAATCATTACAGATTCAATTACCTCAATATCGATAAGCGGTATATTCCTAAAACGCTTATCTTCATTCACAGATTTACATATATAAATCCATCATAGATAAATAAATTACATTCGTCATAGCTCAAATCAAAAATAATTCATACCATAAAGCATCACATATCCGGGATATCACACAATTCAACATTCAGTTGAATCCAAACATTCATAAGCAAGATTAATTAATCATATGATTAATTTTAAATCAGACTTAATTACTTATGAATAACTACTAATCTTGGTTAATTAATATTAATTAATTACAAACCTTTAATTAATTATCCTTTAATCATTTATTAATTAACTTTTAATTATAATTTAGTCAACCTTAATTAATAAATTAATCCACCTTTAATCATTAAACAATTAACCATTAATTATTTAATTACTCTTTAATTAATTTTCCTTAATTAATTAATTAGTTAGTTAGTTCACCTTTAATTAATTGCCATTAAATTAATTATCCTTAATTAATTTCAATAAGTGATTATCCTAATCACTTATATTAATAAATCACTAAATAATTACTTTGAGTAATTATTCTTTAATCACTTGATTAATTAATTTTAATCATTAATTAATTATTTTTAATTAAGTAATTATCTTTAAGTAAGTAATTACCTTTAATTACTTACGTTGATTGATTTTAATTAATTAATTATCCTTTACACAAAGAAATTATCCTTAACTACAGTAAGTGATAATCATTTACCTAAATTTCATTAGGTAATCATCTTTAAATTATTTTCATTAAATAATCAATCTTTAATTAATCCTTAATTGCCCTCATTAAGTAATTATTCTTTAATCACTTTAAATTACCTCATTTTTAATTTTTTTTAAAACGATTAGAGATTAAATAAGAAAATTAACCCAATATCATTATTTAAATCAACCAGATTTCAAAATCATTTAACTTTAAAATTTTATTTCTAAAACTTGTTTAAATAAATTTACTTTGGGAAAACCTTGTTCATATCCTTTCGAAAACTTATTCAATTCAAAATTTAGTTAACATTATATTTAAAAACTTATTGAATCACCAAGATAAAAACCCCGAGACCAAACAGATTTTGCTCGAGTCCAAACCCGAGCCAGATATCCAAAACCTCGAGTTCGAACCCGAGCCATTTTTACCACTTTTTTATCTTCACTTTAAAATATAAAATTGTTATGCTTCATGTGAATGAACCCGGTAGAAATCTTGAGTCAACTAACCACACTCCCGAGACCTTCTTCGAGACCACCCAGTACCAAGTTCCTCTGACATAATTGGTAATTTGTGCACATGCACACGAGTTCATCGTCATTCTGGCCAGCCTCGCCGACGTCAACAAGTCACCAAGGACCACTCCTGACATCTTTACTCACCAAATCCCCTAGATTTAACTAGAAACCGAAATCGAACAACTCGACTCGATTGACACTTGAACCTAATCATTAGAAATTGAATTGCACCGCCGCCAACGTTCATCTGAAAACCACGAGAGCCTACCCAAAGCAACGCCATACACATAGGCTTCGATCCCACCACCTCTAAGCTATTTCGATGCACTCTCGACACCCCAGTACTCACTTTTTCGACATTGGCGAAGAATTGGGTTAAAACCCTAAAACTTTGCCGTCCGATCAACGCGGTAGTTGAGAAGTCCATCTACCATTTTTTGAAGATTGTCAACACCTCAGCCTCCTCCAGCCTTGATCACGGTGATCAGCATTTCGCCGATGATTGGAATTTGAAAAAAACACATAGATTGGTTAACTCAAAATATCTTGACTTATATTAGCCTAAAAATCATGAAACGGTCACCTAAATTCATGATTTCGCATTATGAAACTGTTTGTAAAGTCAAAAACGAAATTGAAATCATTGATTTTCGACTTAAATTAGATTACCACTGTAATATTCAATTTTATAAACATTTCTTAAACATTTCCACTCAGAATTATTTTTAAAATGAGTTTATGATGTTACAAACAATTTCTTTTTAAAAATCATAGCTTAAAGTTGATTAGATAATAAGCGTTTGCATTTATTAAATGGATCAGTGTCTGTAATTTTCAACAGAGACAAATGCATCACATATACAAGCATGTATACCATAGATACATAGGAATTCATCCATTTTTCTTAGATAAACCCAACACACTTTCAAGTATTATCCAATATCAAGATAAAATGGTAGATTAAAAGGTTTGCTCACCTTAATTTTGAACAGAGGATAGGAAAATTTGGTTTGATCAGGCACTACTTTGATATGAGAATTTTGAAAATGATCTGGTTTGTTTCCGGGTACTGTTTTTTGAATCCGATCTATTTGATTGTTCAATTGTTGAGTAGAAACAATCTTGAATCTAAATATTTAGCTGCTCTTGCTTTTGTTCTAGATGATTTGAACTCGATAAATTTGGATCTGCATTTTCTTTAATCACTTGATTTGGATTTTGTTTTTGATTGAACCTGATCTTGTTACTCAGGTTTGAAGAGTTTGTTTTTAGATTTTATTGTTTGCTTCAGTCTGAAGCTCTTGCTTTTCAAGTTTGTTTTTTTTCTGTTTTGACATCCTTTTTTTCTTTTGATTTGTAGTTTAGTTTGAGAAGTTTTGAACTAAGAAAAAAAAATATACAGGGTTCTCGAACTACTTATTTGTATATATATTTCAATTTCAAAAGAAAATGATCTTTGCCACTTGTTTATATGTAAGCTATTTGACTACAAATGTCTCAAATACATTTTTAATGGTTTACACTTGTAATTACATACCTTCTTTAATCTACACTTGTTAAAATAATTAATTTTACGTTTAACTCCTTGCTTAATTTAATTTATTAATTTTATTTAAACGCTTATGTTATTAAAATTTACATTTGTTCATTCATTTATATATACACAATTTTTAAAAGAGAAAGATTTCAAAATCTTAATTATACATTAATAAGTAAATCAAACATACATATATATTAAAATTAGAAAACAAACTTTCATTATCTTTAAAAAATAGGGTTTTCAAATCCAATATATTATATAAACTTTTATTTTTAAATATAAAATTTAAAAATTAATATACAATCAGTTTGTATTTATAAATAAGTAAACAAATATTTTTTTATAAATTTTATTCCAATCATAATTTATTTATTTTTCAAATCTTTATTTTCAACATATTTGTATTTGAATTTCAAATTCAAATTCCAAATTATAATTTATGTATAAAGTATTTAGTTCTAAATCAAATTGTTTATTTTGAAAATCTTATATATATATATATATATATATATATTCCCACATTATCAAATTAATCCATAATTATGTTTATAATTAATATATTATACAAAATATTTATTTCTGATTTTTCATTTAGAAATTCTATTTTAAAATCATATTTATATACATTTATATTAATAAACAAACAAATATTCTATTTCATTTTGAAAAATTCAAATTTATTCACAATTTAATCCAAAAATTTATTTTAATTATTAATTTAAATTTAACTAAAAAATCGGGATCGTTACACATATCTTATCTTACTGGAACTTATGGCTTTGGAATTAGGCATTCCTTCGCGAAACGCTAAAGTTCTTAACTACTTAGTTCGCATAGTCAAGCTTAGCAATCTAATTAGCCCGATTTCTGAGCTAATCCCTCTAAAATGAGGTGAAAAATTTAGAGACTGGGAGTCGCAGTTCTTTTTCATCAAATGTTTTCAAACATCAGTGGAGTATTCTCTTTACCCCGGAAGTTGATCATAATCTTCATCTTTGTTCAATTATTTTCTTTTATTGAATTATGTTTTCTGATTAGGTCCTATGTCTAAAGAACTCAATGATTAGTATCAAAGAATCATAAAGTCGTTGATCACCACTTCAAGTAGAATTTGGGATCGATTCACAATTCTGACGCCTACCAATCTTAAAGGACATTACCTTCTCCTTGCAAGTCAAGAGTTCTTGGACAACCCAATAGCGACCCACCGTTCTATAATCTTTAAGTTGATAATAATTCACTCTTGTTCAACCCAAATTGTGTAAAAGAGCGAATAACTAGGGTAAAGATGAAGAAAGATATGGAAGAAAACAGATGCAACGACCCAGAATTTCGCAATCACAGCGGAATCAAATATAATATATAATACTGGATTTTTGTACAAAAGATTCGGTAACTGTTTTATAATTTCATTCATTAGAGTACAACAATAAATACATCAATCTGGATAGTTATAATAACTTGTCTTCATACAACGGAAATATGAATCAAGTACCGAAATACGTCTTTGTCATCCAGCTCGTCTCCTAAGCTCCATAGCATCCTATACTGAATCTGTAATACTTGGTCTGACCCACGCGTTATAATAAAATAGCACCTGAGTCGGTTTGGAAAACCAACATGAGAAAACACACTCAATTTGAATTATTAATTTTTATCAAAATCCTTTGAAAACAAAAATATCTCGTAAGACCACCTCACACATAAACACAATGGGTTTTTACCTTACGATAGCCAAATTTTATTTATCAAAATCATCTGATATTATAACAGTGTCTATAGAAAGTAAAAAGAAAATAGCTGAAATGCTTACATCTCACGTCTCAGCATAGTTGGGCACAATCAAAATTTTGTGACACTTATTGGAGAATGGATTCCGTACAATGACTTGGCACTAGGGTACCATCTATCACGGTACACATCTAGAAAAATGTACTAAGGACCTTACCGGGATCCCCTACAACATAAGACCGGCCCTACCCTAACCTGGATAGAACCGAATATGTTATCACTTCAGGTGTTCCCACCCTTATCAAGAGATCTTTTTCCATGTACCGCCATATCCATTATTTATTATATATGCGAGGGTATCTAGAAAGGTGATAACGTACCCAAATTGGATGCGACCCACTTAACCTTGGTGCATCTCCCCTAATTTTCAGTCATCCCGGTAGATGAGGCTTGAGGCTACAATTACTTTTCAAGAGCAATTTCAGTTAGAATGCTCACCGTCCTCCAGTGATAATGTTTTGATAGCATTCTGCCGTACAAGTTGTCCTGGGTCTGGACAAACCGAATTACCGTCGTTATTGTCTTTACGATATCCATTCGTAACGCTCAAATCGGATCGAAGTGGTTTTTAGATCACAGAATCAAAGACACAAAAATATCAAAATAACTCGCAGCGGAAATTAAAATACCATAGTAGTTCGTGAAGCAACTATAACAAACTCTCCAAACATAATACATAATATCAGTCTAGAAAAAGCGTATGCAATAGAAATCTCAAATACAAAGCAGTTTATAAATACCAGAACTAAAATAGAAAAACCGAAACTGAAAGGGAACAGATACTAGACAAGCAGAATCTCCAGCTATTCCTAGCTCCAGGAAAGAAATCCAAAGCTAAGCTGTAAATACTCAGGCTGACTCGAGCGTAAAGGAAAACACAAAACACTCAAGTCAGGATATATATACTTATATAATGTAAATCAACTCAAGTGAATTGTAATAAAAATGCACAATAACTTAAAGGATGCTTGGGATCGCCCATCCTTTAAGGATCAGTTAAACTATAAATTAAAAACATCCCATGGTTAAAATTTCAAAATGGTATTTTATACTTCGAAATCAAATATCATTTCAAAATTCAATATCATTCAAAAATCCATTTCAAAATATCGAAATATGTATCTTCCAAACCACATTCATTTATTTAAAATACCATTTCAACACACATTTCAAATACTTTAAATTTCAAAACAAATTACTTCATTTAAAATCATAAAAAGTAAGTTATTATATTTAATAATTAAATTATTAAATTTTCAAAATTTTAATCTTTCAAAATTCATTTATTCACTTAAATTTATCAAAACAACGAAAATTCAACTTTCGCAGCATTTAGAAAATGCTACGGAAAATTACTTTTAAAACTATTCAATTTAACAAAAGACAGCATTCAAAATGTTGTAATAGGGTTACATTAATTCAAATAAAACCTTAGTTAAATTCAACAATTATAGCACTTATAAAGTGCTATAATAGCCTTTAATTCAATTTATCCCTTTAGTTCATGTATATTAACAATAGCATTTACAAAGGCTGTAATATCCTTTACTTTAGAAAATAATACCATTTCAAAATGCTGTTAATTAAATTCCAAATATTCACTATACTTTCACAAACCATTAATTTTTATTTAAACCATTTCAATTCATAAAATTAAATTTTTAACTTAACATTTAAGTTTAAATTTCAAAATATAACTTATTTTACATTTTATTTACTTAACTTCAAAATTCAGTTTTAAGCAAAATTCACAATTTTCCTATTTAAGTTATATTTCAAAATTCAACTCAATATTAATTTATTTCACATTTTAACTTATAAATTCTCAGAAAAATCAAAATACTTTGCAAAAATCATTTTTAATAAAGTTTAAATCAAAATATTATAATATTTACATTTTTAAAATATTTTAAAAATTTTAGAAAAATATATTTTAACCACGGGTCTCTATATCATTTTCTACACTAGGTAAAATGATACGGGAAATATATCATTTCAACCCATAATTTACAAAGAAACCCCAGTTTTTATCATTTCAAACCCACAGTTCCAAGTAAAATGAAATAATTTAAAATCGTTCAGGCCTATCATTTCATCCCATAACGATCTTCCCCTATTCTAAAGTCCGTTCGGGTATGTATCATTTCAACCCATAGTGATTCTAATCTAAAGGGAACTTGTAGTGTGATAAACTGATATAAATAACAGAACAACATAAAATAACAGTAATATATGATATAACAGGTAAATAAGCATGAGTGAACATCATATGATCATAACATAGTAGATATAACATGGTGATGCATTTTACAGATTCAAATATGATCGATTTACTAGTCATATAAGTATAAAACTGTCTGGTGAGAATAACTCACTGGTATAAGCTGAACACAACAACTCAAATGCAGAAAATGAGATCTTCGAAGGCACAATAACACGACAAAGGTTCGAGTGTGTGTGTAACAACCCGCATATTTTACGATTTGAATAATTTAGTATTTTATTTTAATATTTTATCGTTAGTCTGATTTTAATCCGAAAAGTTACTTTTTTCATACAGTCTTATTAGGACCCGGAACCACTTCAATTGAGTCCAAAACACCGTTTGCGATCTTTTTGAGTATAAACTTTGATACGTTTGGAGTTAGTGGAATTTTGTCACTTTTTCACTTTGGGCTTTGGGTTTGGTTTAGCCCATTAGCCTAAACTATTTACTCTAGCTCAACCCCCTTCTCTTCATAACTTTACTTTCATTTCCTAACACTCAAGCTTCATCAAAAATGGAGGAAGCTGTGACGCCCCACCTCTATACCCACGCTAACCAAGAACACTACGATGTAGTGCTGTCAACTAGCACGTAGAATAAGGCTGTTGAGGAGCGACCATCCATGTAACTTCTTCGTGCGAGCACCGTTATGTCAGATAGTATAGCATGCATTTAATTTAAGGAGGAAGTCCAACATACCGATACAAACTCAAAGCTATCACACGGTGGCTATAAATAATCTTCGAAAACAAACATAGAAATAAGCATAACACAATCAGTCACAGACATCCATATCACAAAGGCGGAAGAAGATATGGATATATAACTAATACATGAAAGTGTACATCGGAGTAGTGGTCAAAAAGATCCACAATAATACAAAAGAATAGCAACATGTGCTATACAAAAGAATACAACTATGAGTCCATATCTCAAGTGTATACAACAAAAACTGCTAATCTAAATAGTTAGCCAAAAGTCAGAGTAGCAAACCCCAGGGAGAAGTCCAGAAGAAGCACCTGTAACATCTCGGTCTGACCCGAGTATTATTTAAGAAAATAATAAACGGATCAGTCTAGCTATAAATATCAGATGACATGGTATAAAATAAAAGATATGGCATAACATAAAATATCCATACTGACATACTACTATAAGTATGAAAATGATGATCAACAGAAGCTCAATCAATAAGAGATAAATCAATATCACAAGAATCTTCTCAAAGATCCAAAGAGGGCATCATACCCTAAACTTGTACTCATAACAAGTCAATGACATAAATTCCAGAAATCAACACAGGAAATCCAGAAATCATAGAAAAAGGGAAAGAGGCCTATCACATGACGGTCCGAAGACCATGGGGAGCTACCCCATATGGATGAGTCGGAATCACCCAGATGAGGTCTAGGCTAACCAAAAAGCAAAAAAGGTATGTGTGAATGGAATCACCAAATGGTGTCTAGCCTGACCTCGCAACAAAAAGGTATGTGTGAGTGGAATCACACAAATGGTGTCTAGGCTAGCCAAAAAGCAAAAAGGTATGTGTGAATGGAATCACACAAATGGTGTCTAGCCTAACCAGGAAGCAAACAAAGAGACATCGCACAATTGCTAGCCTAAATCACAAAATGATCGTCATGATCAACGAGAAGTGTCAATTACACTAAGCTAGTGAATATAAAAGTTTAGCTTCATGTCCCATAACCACTTGCTTAACTCAAATATTTACGAACAAACTGTAGATCTTCACTCGAAAATTGTCACAAAAAGGTTCAATCGAACAAGTCCAATAGTTAACCAACGAAACAAACGCAAGCGTTTCATACCACTTGTTTTACTAAGCCGTTTAATTCAATTTCTCATACGAGTGAGGTAAAGGTTTGTATATATTAGTAGATTGGAAAATGGTTTAAGAAAAGAGCTGTGTTATTGAAAATAGAATTGAAGTCATTTTGTTGAAAGAGTTTTGATATTTACTACTAGTATTGAAACCTTCATATTTTAAAGTGACAAACCATAGAAGTGATTGTAGAGACAATCAATCACAAAAATTCACATATGAAGACGTGAATAAAATCCAAAGAAACCGATAAAGAATCCATCGAAATAGATATTAAAAATCCATAAAATCGACCGAGAAGAATGGTCAACTCAGCATCTCAACAAAGCAAGTTCTATTGAATGTTTTTCAGATAAGATCCCCTACGGAGGGGGTCCAGGGGGTGGCAACCCCCCAAGGTGGGGGTGCGGGGGCAACGCCCATGCTACGGGGTTCGACCTGCCCGGTCAGGTCGTGGGGGTCCAGGGGGCAGCGCCCCGACCAAAACGGTATGACCTAGTGAAGACCTAAGGGAGGATAGGATCGAGCGACTTAAGGGTAAAGGTCATGCGACCTAAAATGGGTTCGCGACCTAACACTCAAACGACCTAAAGAAAATAAGGGGCCGAGCGACATATAAGAAGCAGCGACTTAAATAGAATCGAGGTCCAACGACCTACGGGTTAGGTCATGCGAGTTAAGGAGGTCAACGACCTAACAGAGACACACGACCTAATAAAGGAATGCGACCTAGCGACCTAAGTAGGAAACGCGACCTATGAGGGACAAGCGACTTAAGTGGGTCAACAACCTACGGAATATAGGTCACCCGACCTAACGGTTTACAAGGTGTTGTGACCTAACTGGAAATGTGGTCTAGCGACCTAGTGGTTTAAAGAAGATGGGTCACGCGACCTAAGGAAATAAGGCCTAGCGACCTACGAGCTAATGGTTCAACGACCTAACAGGAAGTAGGTCCAACGACCTAACAGGTAAAAAGATCACACGACCTAAAATGTCATAGGACCTAACGACCTAAGGTCATACGACCTAACGACCTAAAGCCATACGACCTAACGACCTAAGGTCATACGACCTAGCGACCTATAGCCATACGACCTAGCGACCTAAGGTCCATACGACCTAACTCTGAAGATGTTAGAAATGGCCAGAACGACCTACGACCTAAGGTCCATACGACTTAAAGCCCAACGACCTAGCGACCTAAAACCAAACGACCTACGACCTAATTCCGAGTGTCGAGCGACCTAACGTTGTAGGCATTTTAAGGTCGGAAATGAGCTATTTTGAGGCCGAGACTTTTCCACGCGAACGACCTAGCATAGGTAGAACGGCCTAAGTGCAGTTTTTTTACCAAAAACACTAAAATTTGGTGTTTTTCGCCAATCCAATCCAAACCAAATGCAAATGTACATGCAAACATGATAGGGATTCATTCCCAACAGTCCAAGATAGTTATAGGCTAGATTTGTGAGATAAAAATCTCACCTTTTCACTAAAATGGATGAAGATGAAGCTTGAAATGCTATGCAAGGATCAACCACTAGCTTGAATCAATGTCTTCACTTGAGTTTTGGAGTTGATGTTGGATTAGCAATGAAGACTTAGCTTTTGGATTTTTAATTTCTCTTTCCACTCACCATTAATGTAAAAGCTTGAGTTGGTAGGAATTTATGAAGAGTGAAGAGAAGGAGGGGGTAGGGCTTGAGTTATAATGGCTAAGCTAACCCAAAGTCCAAAGCGGGAAAAGTTAGTGAAATTCCACTAACTCCAAACCTATCAATGTTTATACTTAAAAAGTTGTAAACGGCATTTCGAACTCAATGGAAGTGGTCTCGAGTCCTAATTTAACCGTTTGCAAAAAGTAGCTTTTCGGACCAAAATCCGATTAACGATAAAATATTTAAATATAAAATCGACAAATATGCGGGTTATTACAGAAGGAATGGGAAATTAAAACTCCAAGCCCTAATTCATTTGAAAATTCAACATCCAACTCCAAATTCAAAGAGAAGCCATTGATTCAAGCTTCTTGTGTAGAGATTCAAGTGTGGTTGATTCCTCCTTTGCTTTTAGGCTTCTCCTTTATTGATTTTTTGTAAAGGTGAGATTTTTATCTCACATCGTTGTCTATAACTAGCTTTGATTGTTGGGTATGAATTCCTAACACATATTCATGTGCATTTGCTTTTGGTTTGGATTAAATTGATGAAAATTCCAATTTTTAGTGTTTTGGGTTCAAATCTTTAAAAATCCCAACTTTGATGTTTGAACATGTTTTTGGTGATGCGTCGAGGAGCCAATACGACCGGGAAGCCTATGGGCATAATCACCTAGCGTCTGTTCTCGATCGGTTGCAATTTGGGAGAGTTTTTGCACCTCAAATCCTTAGGTCGCTCGGCCTGCACCTGAATCATTCTCGGCCTGCAGTGAGGTCGACCTGCACATTAGGTCGTTCCCCTATAGGTCGCGTCGTGCTAGGTCGTTGCTCGGCCTTGTATTGCTTAGGTCGCTCTCCCCCTGGGTCGCACGGCCTATTCTCTAACATAGGTCGTTTTCAGCCTGCACTACGTCGCGTGCCCATGTGTTGGTCGCGCCACACTTTGGGTCGTACCATGTTAGGTCCCTCGCCTGTTTTGTGCCGCTACCAACTTAGGTCGCTCAGCAGTTAGGTCGCACCACTTCCTTAAGTCGCTCGGCCTACACTTATGCCGCTACAACTTAGGTCGCTCAGTCACTAGGTCGCGCCGTGTTTAGTCGCTAGGCTATCTCCACTTTGATGAATTTGGAATCGAATTCTTTGGATTTTATTCACGTCTTCGAATGTCAGTTTTTGTGATTTATTGTTCCTACAATCGTTTTTGTGATTTGTCACTTCATTTCACTCGTACAAGAAATCTAATTAAATGCCTTAGTAAAACAAATGGTATGAAACGCTTGCATTTACTTCGCTGGATAATCCTTGGACTTGTTCGATTGAATCTCTTGTGACAATTTTCGAGTGGAGATCTACAATTTGTTCGTAAATATTTAAGTTAAGCTAGTGGTTATGGGACATGAAACTAAGCTTATATATTTACTAGCTTATTGTAATTGACACTTCTTGATGATCGTTGATGATCATTTTTGTGATTTAGACTAGCAAATGTGCGAAGTCTCTTTGTCTACGAGGGAGACTAAACCCCGTTTCTATGGAGCTTCGGCTCAAATTGGTGGGGTAACGACCCACTGTCTTCGGGCAGTTTTGTGGAGCTTCGGCTCAAAATTAGTGGTTAGCAACCATGGAATAGCGTTCCATTTTGTGATACATGTGTTGGTGAGTTTTCATGCTCCCGCTTTGTGATAGGCCTCCCCCCTTTTGTGATTTCTGGATTTCCATTGATGATTTCTGGAATTTGTGTTTTCACTAATTTTCGTGATTGACATTGATAAGTTTTATCAATATTTGTGCATTGGTGAATTTGTGTGTCATTAGCTTTAGTGATTGGCATTGACATTATTGTTAATATTTATAGTTTGGTGATTTGGTAAATAAGGAGTATGACATTCCTTTTGATCTTTGAGAAGATTCTTGTGATATTGATTAATCCCTAGTTGATTTTCAATTGCATACTTATTATAGTATGGCTTTATGGTTATCGTATATTTATGTCATGTCTCTTATTCTATATCATTTTTATCTGATATTTATTTCTAGACTGATCCGTTTGTTATTTTCTTATTAAATAATACTCGGGTCAGACCGAGATGTTACAGGTGCTTCTGCTTGACTTCACATCTGTGATCATCACCCTGACTTTTGGCTAACTACATAGATTAGTAGTTTTTATTGTATACATTTGAGATATAGACTCATAGATGTGTCCATATTCTTTTGTCTAGCACTTGCAGCTGTTCTTTTGGGACATTGTGGATCTTGTTTGACCACTACTCTGATGTACACTTTCATGTATTATATATTCATATCTATTTCTACCTTTGTGATATGGATGTCTGTGACTGATTTGTGTTATGTTTATTTCTATATTTGTTCTGAAGAATATATATAGTCACTGGGTAGTAGCTTTGAGTTTGATTCGGTATGTCGGATTTCCTCCTGAAACCAGATGCTTGTTGTTGTACTATCTGACATGTCGGTGCTCGCACAAAGCAATTACACGGATGGTCGCTCCTCAACAGCCTTATCCTCCGTGCTAGTTGACGGCACTACACCGTAGTGTTCTTGGCTAGCGTGGGTATAGAGGTGGGGCGTCACAGCTTGGTATCAGAGCCAATCTTCGGAACAATGTAGAATAATCTAGCAAGGATCATCGTCCTAAGTCCATCTTCGGAGTCGTGCTTTAGGATTTAATTCGAGTCTTCGTACCGATTCATCCTACTTTTCTTCATGATTCCTTGTTCATCTATCAAGATTGCTTGATATTCATTTGGTGAATAACCTTATCCTTCTTCTTTCTTTCTTTCAAAAGGAAGAGAAATGGTTAGACCTAGCCGTCCCAGCGCCGGTAAATCTCGTGTTACTCCCCAAGATGGAGTATTTGTGTCTGCCCAGCAGCTTCTTGATCTAGTAAGGAATGCTGAAGCAGCCGGATCTAATTCAGAGTCTACTCACCCTAGGTCTGGATTTGCACGTTTGTGCAGTGATTATACTAATTTGGATGGAAAGCCATTCAAAGGTTATGAAACCATTATTGAAGTCCAGGCTTGGCTTAGATCGTGCGATCGAATCTTTTCTCGCATGAATCTTATTGATCTTCACCGTGTTCAGGTGGCCTCTAGTATGCTCCAAGAAATAGCAATAGATTGGTATGAGCTTCTGATTTCTGAAATAAATGAAGCGGATCATACTTGGGAGAAATTCCAGGAACGCTTCGAATTAAAATTTGTGCCAGAAGCTGAGAAGGTCACTTTGGCTCGCCATTTCATTGACCTTGTTCAAGGTGAATCCTCTGTGATAGACTATGTCGCATCATTCGAGTCACTTTCTAAATATGGGGACGAGTGCATAAACACCCCATTGAAGAAAAATCAACGATTTGTCTATGGTTTGAATAAAAACCTGAAAAAACCATTACTTCTTAAATTAGAAGTTTCTTTTGATCAACTCGTTGATATCGCTCTTCGACTTGAAGAGGCAGATAAAGAAAGTGATGTTGAAGTTATGGGTGCCAAACCGAACTTCAACAACAAGAAAAGGCCTAATAAGTTCAGAGGTCCTTATCCCAACAGTAAGAAAGGGAAGCAAGCCTCTCCGGCAACTAAGACTTCTACCTCAAGTAGTAGGCATTGCTACAACTGTGGTTCTAAGGACCATTATGCGAACAAGTGTTCAAAGCCTCGTACTTGTCGCTATTGCAAAAGCCCGGATCATAATTTATCTTCTTGTCCCAAACTTCAAAATAGGAAGGAGGGAAAGCTTAATGTTGCTCAAGCCCCTGGCAACACATCTCGTGGTAAAGGTATTTCTCATTCTATCCTTGATGGCATTATTTTATTTCGTGATCATCCTATTCGAGTTCTTTTTGATGCGTGTGTGTCCCATTCTTTTATTTCAAAAGAACTTGTTGATACTTTCTCTTTGGATGTTTTGTGTTTAATGACTTCTTTGAGAATTGCGAATCCAGTTGGTGGATCCGCAACAATCAGTTTATAGTGTAAAGATGTCGAGGTTATTTTGTGTGATTTTTCTTTCCGAGCCGATTTGCATGTTATGCGCTACTTAGGCTTTGGAATGATTTTGGGAATGGATTCGCTTAACTGCTAATCTTCGATATCCTCAATTTGTTAAGCAAATTTCTATTGACCTTAAAGATTCGGATTCCAGCTTAGTTGCATCTTTATATTCTTTAAATCCTCGTGATTACGATAATGATGATGAGGAAGATACTATTTCTCTTATTCACGTTGTTCGTGAATTTTACGACTCTTTGAGCCCGTTTTGGGATTACCACCTAAGCGAGCAATTGAGTTTAGAATTAATCTCATCGTTGGAGCTCAACCTATCACTCGTCCTCCTTATCGTATGTCCAATAAAGAAAATGAGGAGATGCGCAAACAATTATCCGAATTGGAGACGAAGCAATTTATTCGCTCTTGTTCCTCGCCTTGGGGAGCTTCGGCTATTTTTGTGAAGAAATCTGATGGTACACTTAGGCTTTGCATTGACTACCGCAAGATTAATGATCTTACTATCAAGAATAAATATCCTTTACCTCAGATTGATGATCTATTCGATCAACTTATTGGTGCTAGAGTCTTTTCACAATTAGACTTAGCTACCGGTTTTCATCAGCTTTGTATTACAGAGGATAGCATCCCTTTGACATCGTTCCGTACTCGTTATGGATCTTATGAATTGCTTGTTACGCCATTTGGTTTAACGAATGCTCTGGCTTATTTCGTTAATCTTATTAATAGAGTTTTCAAAGACTTCCTCGAGCGGTTTGTCCTCATCTTTAGTGGTGATATTCTTGTGTATTCTAAAACCGAGGAGGATCATGAAAAACATCTTCAGATTGTGTTGGAAACTCTTAGGAGTAATCAATTAAAAGCAAAATTTTCTAAATGCCACTTTTGGTAATCTCATGTGAAGTTTCTTTGTCGCATTATTTCCGAATCCAGAATTTCTGTAGATCCTTCAAAGATTGAAGCGATTCAAAATGGGAAGAGACCGAAGAGTGTGACGGAAATTCGTAGGTTCCTTGGATTGGCAGGTTATTACCGTCGTTTCATAAAGGACTTTTCCAAAATTTCTATGCCTCTTACTAGTTTGACAAAGAAGGGAGTTAAATACATTTGGTCAGACAAATGTGAAGCTTCTTTTCAGAAATTAAAAGAGCTCCTTTCTAATGCTCCTATTCTTGTGATTTCCGGGAGAAACCAAGATTTTATTGTTTATACCGATGCTAGTCGCGTTGTTTTGGGTGCCGTTCTTATGCAAAGAGAACATGTTATTGCTTATGCTTCTAGGCAATTGAAGCCAGCCGAGACTAGATATGCCACTCATGATTTAGAACTCGCGGCTATTGTTTTCCCCCTTCATATTTGGCGTCATTATCTTTTGAGAGAAAAATTTATTCTTTACACCGATCATAAATCCTTGAAGTACCTATTTTCTCAAAAGGAACTTAATTTGCATCAACAACGTTGGCTCGAATTTCTTGCAGCTTATGATCTTGACATTCTTTATACTCTCGGAAAGGGAAATCGTGTTGCGGATGCACCTAGTCATAAGCAACAAGCGGTTGTTTCTATGATGATATTCGAATGGGATGATCTTGAAATTCTGTCCACTTGTGAGATTCGAGATCATGTTTTTGATTTATGTTCATCTCTTGTTTTATGTAGCCTTGAGGCTCATCCTTCTCTTTTAGACCTCATTCTTGAAGCTCAAAAGCTATATCCCGAATTGGCCCTTCTTGGCCAAGATCTTAGGGATAAAATTGATATTGAAGGTTTGAAAGACTTTGATATTGATTCTCGTGGCGGTATTCCAAAATTTGGTAGACTTATCGTGCCAAATATTATTAATCTTCGTAAAGACATTTTAGAAGATTCTCATCGTTCTAAATTTACCATTCATCCCGGTAGTAGTAAAATGTACGCAGATATGAAGCGACTTTAATATTGGGAGGGAATGAAATCTGATGTTGCTAACTTTGTTAAGTGTTGCATGACTTGCCAACTCATTAAGGCCGAACACCATAGGCCTGGTGGGTTATTGCAACCTTTAGAAATTCCAATTTAGAAGTGGAACCAAATCTCCATGGATTTTACAGACGGCCTTGCCCGTTCTCGTGCAGGTCATGATAGCTTATGGGTGATAGTCGATAGACTTACTAAATCCTCCCATTTTATTCCCGTTCGGTCCAATCGAACCGTTCTTCTCTTGGCCAAACTCTTTATCAAAGAAATTGTTAAATTGCATGGAGTTTCTACTTCTATTGTTAGTGATCGTTATACATTGTTTACTAGTGGATTTTGGAAGAGTCTCCAAAAAGCTTTGGGAACGAAGCTTAATTTTTGCACCGCTTATCATCCCTAGTCTGATGGACAAACTGAGCGTGTGAATCAAACTCTTGAAGATCTTCTTTATGCATGTGTTCTTGATTTTGGTGGAAGTTGGGAAGATCATATTTCTCTTGTTGAGTTTTCCTATAATAATAGCTTCCAATCTAGTATTGGTATGGCACCTTTTGAGGCACTCTATGGAAGGCCATGCCGATCTCCTTCTTGTTGGCTTGAGGCCGGTGAGAGGCTGGTTTTAGATCCAGATTTTATTCGTGATTCCACAGAGAAGATTGACCTTATTCGTCAAAGGATGAAAGAAGCCCAGAGTAGGCAAAGATCCTATGCCGATAACCAGAGAAGGAAATTAGAATTTTCTGTCGAAGATCTTGTGTTTACTCGTGTCTCACCTAGGAAGGGTGTTGTACGTTTCGGTCGATCAGGAAAATTAGCGCCTCGATATATTGGGCCATTTCCTATCAACGAACGTATTGGTTCCGTGACTTATCGCCTTTTATTACCGACTCAATTTTCTGCTATTTATGACGTGTTTCACGTTTCTCAATTACGGAAGTGCCTTCGAGATTCCGATTTTATTCTTGAGCCCGGTGTTGTGGAAGAAATTGAAGTTTCACCTAATTGAACTTATGAGCAACATCCTATTCGTATTATTGCTTCGGAGGTCAACCGCCTTCGAAATAAAGATGTTCCGCTTGTTAAAGTCCAACTGTCCTCAAATCCTAAGGATTGCTCTTGGGAATCTAGATAGTTCACCGAGCGAACACATCCGGACTTACTGTCTCGTGCTCCATGAGGTGAATTTCATAATTTCAAATTTCTTTTGTATTGATATGCTTTCATGGTTGTTACCTTATATTTTCTTCTTATATATTGTGAGGACGCAATTTCTTTAAGGAGGGGAGTCTGTAACAACCCGCATATTTTACGATTTGAATATTTAAATATTTTATTTTAATATTTTATCGTTAGTCGGATTTTAATCCGAAAATTTACTTTTTGCATACGGTCGTATTAGGACCCGGAACCATTTCCATTGAGTCCAAAACACCGTTTAAGATCTTTTTTAGTATAAACTTTGATATGTTTGGAGTTAGTGGAATTTTGTCACTTTTTCACTTTGGGCTTTGGGTTTGGTTTAGCCCATTAGCCTAGACTATTTACTCTTGCTCAACCCCCTTCTCTTCAAAACTTTACTTTCATTTGCTAACACTCAAGCTTCATCAAAAATGGAGGATGGAATGGGAAATAAAAACTCCAAGCCCTAGTTCATTTGCAAATTCAACATACAACTCCAAATTCAAAGGGAAGTCATTGATTCAAGCTTCTTGTATAGAGATTCAAGTGTGGTTGATTCCTCCTTTGCTTTTATGCTTCTCCTTCATTGATTTTGTGTAAAGGTGAGATTTTTATCTCACATCTTTGTCTATAACTATCTTTGATTGTTGGGTATGAATTCCTAACACATATTCATGTGCATTTGCTTTTGGTTTGGATTGAATTGGTGAAAATTCCAATTTTTAGTGTTTTGGGTTCAAATCTTTAAAAATCCCAATTTTGATGTTTAAACACGTTTTTGGTGATGCATCGAGGAGCCAATACGACCGAGAAGCCAATGGGCATAATCCCCTAGCGTCCGTGTTCGATCGGTTGCAAATTGGGAGAGTTTTTACACCTTAAACCCTTAGGTCGCTCGGCCTGCACCAGAATCATCCTCGGCCTACAGTTAGGTCAGCATGCACCTTAGGTCGCTCCCCTATAGTTCGCGCCGTGCTAGGTCGTTGCTCGACCTTATATAGCTTAGGTCGCTCTCCCCCTAGGTTGCATGGCCTATTCTCTAACTTAGGTCGTTTTCGACCTGCACTACGTTGCTCGCCCATGTGTTAGGTTGCGCCACACTTTGGGTCGTACCATGTTAGGTCGCTCGCCTGTTTTATGCCGCTACCAACTTAGGTCGCTCGGCAGTTAGGTCGCACCACTTCCTTAAGTCACTTGGCATGCACTTATGCCGCTATAACTTAGGTCGCTCAGTCACTAGGTCGCGCCGTGTTTAGTCGCTAGGCAATTTCCACTTTGATGAATTTGGAATCGAATTCTTTGGATTTTATTCACGTCTTCGAATGTAAATTTTTGTGATTTATTGTTTCTACAATCGTTTTTGTGATTTGTCACTTCATTTCACTCGTACGAGAAATCTAATTAAACGCTTTAGTAAAACAAATGGTATGAAACGCTTGCATTTACTTCGTCGGTTAATTCTTGGACATGTTCGATTGAATCTCTTGTGACAATTTTCGAGTGGAGATCTACAATTTGTTCGTAAATATTTAAGTTAAGCTAGTGGTTATGGGACATGAATCTAAGCTTATATATTTACTAGCTTATTGTAATTGACACTTCTTGATGATCGTTGATGATCATTTTTGTGATTTAGACTAGCAAATGTGCGATGTCTCTTTGTCTACGAGGGAGACTAAACCCTGTTTCTATGGAGCTTTGGCTCAAATTGGTAGGTTAGCAACCCATGGTCTTTGGGCCGTTTTGTGGAGCTTCGGCTCAAAATTAGTGGTTAGCAACCATGGAATAGCGTTCCATTTTGTGATACACGTGTTGGTGAGTTTTCATACTCCCGTTTTGTGATAGGCCTCCCCCTTTTTGTGATTTCTGGATTTCCATTGATGATTTCAGGAATTTGTGTTTTCACCAATTTTCGTGATTTACATTGGTAAGTTTTATCAATATTTGTGCATTGGTGAATTTGTGTGTCATTAACTTATGTGATTGGCATTGATATTATTGTCAATATTTATAGTTTGGTGATTTGGTAAATAAGGAGTATGACATTCCTTTTGATCTTTGAGAAGATTCTCATGATATTGATTAATCCCTAGTTGATTTTCAATTGCATACTTATTACATTATGGCTTTATGGTTATTGTATATTTATGTCATATCTCTTATTCTATATCATTTTTATCTGATATTTATAGCTATACTGATCCGTTTATTATTTTCTTATTAAATAATACTCGGGTCAGACCGAGATGTTACAGGTGCTTCTGCTTGACTTCACATCTGGGATTATCACTCTGACTTTTGGCTAACTACTTAGATTAGTAGTTTTTGTTGTATACATTTGAGATATAGACTCATAGATGTATCCATATTCTTTTGGCTAGCACTTGTAGCTATTCTTTTGTGACATCGTGGATCTTGTTTGACCACTACTCTGATGTACACTTTCATGTGTTATATATTCATATCTATTTCCGCCTTTGTGATATGGATGTCTGTGACTGATTTGTGTTATGTTTATTTCTATATTTGTTTTCGAAGAATATATATAGTCACCGGGTAGTAGCTTTGAGTTTGATTCGGTATGTCAGATTTCCTCCTGAAACCAGATGCTTGTTGTTGTACTATCTGACATATCGGTGCTCACACAAAGCAATTACACGGATGGTCGTTCCTCAACGGCCTTATCCTCCTTGCTAGTTGACGACACTACCACATAGTGTTCTCGGCTAGCATGGGTATAGAGGTGGGGTGTCACAGTGAGAGAGCCAAAGATTAATTGTCTTGAACACATTCAAACAAAACAATACAAATAACATAACCTTTCAACCCAAATATAATAAAACAATGTTAGAAATGAATGCACAAAACATCACCAAAGTATTTGCACTTGCTTCAACCACTTGTGATTCAGTCTAGAGTCAGAAACACATGGCTAAGAATGGGTTAGGATCTGTTCTTTGGGTTCAAATGGGTCGGCCTATCATAGATTTAATGATGGTGCAAAGGTATGTGAATGAAATTACACAAAACAAGGCAACACAACATGGTTCAAAGCAAATAGGTCATGACCAAGGTAATCATGGGCATGGCCATGCTTCAGGTGGGCCAGGGATGACGTGGCAGAGGTGTCACGTCTGTTTTGAGGTGGTGGTGGTGGTGTAGTTGGCAGCCAAGGAGGAGTTTGTGGTGGTGGATGACATGATGTGCTCGGCTAGGTGGTGCAAGTGGAGTTTGGTGCATTTGTGTGGTGGATCTTCAACCTTTGGTGGCTTGGCTCGGCTAGGGGGTTGGAGAGGAGGTGGTGGTGACTGGTTCAGGTCGTTGTGGAGGGGGCAAGGTAGCTGGAGTGGTGAGGCCGAACCTAAAGATAGAAGAAGCAAGTGCAAATTCATGAAAACAAGTATAAAAACAATGAAAAGAACAGAGATTTTTACCAAACTTTTTTATGCAATGGAGATGGCTGAATTTTTGTGATGATGAGAAATTATTTTACGTGAAAATGAGATGGTGAAGTGGTCGGCTGAAAGATGAGGAGTTATGACAGCAAATAACGAGGATATGTTGGTTGAAAATGAAGAGACAAGAAGACAAAAGGCCTTAAGCGAATAAAAAGTCACAAATTCTTCATATTACCATAACTTCTTTTGGAATTTTAAATAACTGAAAAATATATATAAATTATGATAAAAACACGAAAATTTAGTAAATAAATAAATAAATATTAATTATATATAATTAAATTAAGAAAAATAGCAAAAATTACAAACTAGTCTTAAAAATATGAAAATAAATGCAACAAATTTTGGGAAAATTCTATGTCCTTAAGAAATATTTATAGATAAAGATAAAAACACAAAAATAAAATGCATGCATAAAAATAAATAAATAAATTTTAATTAATTACAATTAAATGAAGAAAATGGTAGAAAACTATGAAACCAGGCTTTAAAATTGAAAATAAATACCCTAAGCTTTGGAAAAATTATAACATCACTTTATAAATGTTTTAAAATAAAATAAATATCTAACATGTCATATAACACATATTAGAAAATGATTTGACAAACAAAAACATTATTTATATAAATTAAAATAGATATTTTTTATATTAAATAAATCAATTTACACCCAATATTGTAAAAAGCATAACTTTCACAATATAAATCGGATTTCAACGAAACAAAAAAAGTATTCTTGAAATTAAATGTATTTTCATAATGAAAGATAAACTTCAAAAATTCAAAATTTTAAATTTTAGAGTCAAAGTTTGACCGATTTGACCAAAAATACACTTTTTTAGAAATATCTTATTTATTCGGGTTTGAAATTATAATTCACACAAAAATCAAAATATATATTTAAAATAACAAATTTTATTCATTTTAAAGAATATTACAAAGTTTTTAAATTAGGAGTTTCAATTTAAATAATTAAAATAAACAATTAAAATAATTACAAAATACTGGGTTGTTACACTCTTCACCACTCAAATCTTTTCGTCCTCGAAAAAACGAACAAGGAAAAATAAGGAAAAGCAAGATGGACAACAAATAGTACCTGAAAAAAACAATTTCGGATTCGAAGCGCAAATGCTTTCCTCCGTTTTCTAGGTACAATCTCAATCGTCAGTACACCAGTGTACTTTTACCAGATTAACAGATTTCCTTTTGAGCTGCTTCGTACCTCTGTCGACAATACGAAGTGGCTTCCTCTTGACAGTCAGATTAGGCTCAATATCCAAACTATCAAGAGCAGAATGCTGGGCAATAAGAGATGGATCATGAAGATGACAGCGAAGGTGCGAGACATGGAATACATCATGCACTCCAGAAAGTATTTCGGGCAAATCTAAAGGATAAGCCAAAGAACCAACTCTTTCCATAATGCAGAAAGAACCCTCGAAGAGGAAAAAGGTAGGAATAGCTAGAAGGAAAAATAGGTTGAAAGACAAGGATGAACCCTTATTTTAAAACTATATAAATTTCAATTAAAATTTTATTTACAATGTTTTAAATATTTTATAATATGATGAATAGTCATTTGATTCAAATCTGATATTTCGAAGTAAACAATACTTAAAACATTTTTAAATTATTTAGACAAGTAAAACAAATGATCAAAATATCCTTTATATAATACTTTATCAAAATACTTTTATAACTTGATGTCTTAACAAGTTTACTTTCGTTCCTGCAGACTCTGGCTATGCGTTGATCAGGCGCAATGCTAGAATTCTCCAGGTACTTGGTAGACTTGTTTCAACACCCAGTGAAAATACTGGAAAACCTTTTAAAACAACAGATATTGAAAGTACAATCCAAACAAATCAACTAAACCAAACATTTGTCTAACCATGGATCGCAGATACACAATGGTTACGCCTGGATCCCGCAGGAAACGTCTGTATCCGTAAGCTATCTCATCCCTTCGAATTACGCCATGATGACTAGTGGACCGCAGATACACAATGGTTACGCCTGGATCCCCCAGGAAACATCTGTACCCTTAAGCTATCTCAGCCAGCGGATTTCGCTACTATTACGACCTACATAGATCGCAGGATACACAACGGTTATGCCAGGATCTCCTAGGAAACATCCATACCCCCATGCCATCTCAGCCAGGAGAATTACGCTATGCAGTCATAAACATGAGACCATGGAGATCGGCATAGAATTCGATGGACAATCGAGTATCATATCTGGAAAACTCAAATCAGATAGAATAATATCGATAGAATGAATCCACAATGTGGCCACAAACTGGATATCAAGGAGAAGGCACTTTCCATATCTTTACTTCGAAAATATGTATCATATAGTACCCTTCAAAATCACTTTCAAATATCATACTTATATAAAGTCCATTATATATAAGATTTCATTTCAAATCGAATACTCTCCAAATCAATAGTATATCAAATCATACTTATATAGACTTTGATTATATAAGATTTCTCTTCACAAATTGCGTACCCTTTCAAATCAACAGTTTCAAATCACATCATACTTATACAAATCAATTTCATACTTATACAAATCCGTTTATATAAGTTCGATAACTCCCAAGTCAAAGTATTTAAATAAACAAGGCTCTAAATTTCAAACCATTTCAATATCAATTTAGTTTCAAAATCATATATGATTTCACCAAATCATTTCTTCCTAATTACATATATTCAGTTTCAAAGTTTCTTAAAATAATAGATTTAGAAAATAATCCAAATTTCTGAATCAACAAAATGTATGTCAAACAAATTCATTTCCATTTCAAACATATATTTACTTTAAAAAATCATAATACTTTCAAAGTTATAAATATTTCGAAACCAAAATACTTGAAATCATTACACTTTGAAAATCATAATCTTTCGGAATCATACGTTTGAAATCATAAAATATTACTTTAATTCTTTACATTCACAAATTTATTCAATTAAACCCAAATCTAAAATTTCCAATTTTAATTCAATTCAACTATCAGTTTCAATTCAATTTAGTTTTCCAACAAAACCATTTCAAATATTATCAAATTTGAACTAAAGATTTGATCAATAAGATAAACTTTTCAATCTTTAATATATTTCAAAGCTTAAATATACCATATTCCAAAACTAAAATTTATAATTTCATATATCTCAAATTTTACTTTATTGTTACTTAGTTTTGAAATATTCCCTTCATAAATCTAATATTTTTAAATAAACTCAAATTACAAGTAAACCAAATATCCTTCATACAAATATAAACTTCAAATATTCATTTATCAAAATCAATTATCATTCCAAATTCACATTCTTTATCAAATAATGATTATTCCAAACCATTTCAATCATCAAAATATCTAAAATGGTAAAACCATTACTTTTTAAAACCCTCAAACTATTTATTTCTATATGGAAAATCCAATTTACAATTGGAAAGATTATTATTCTATATATATACTTTGTTAAAACATTTCTAATCTATTTTTCATACCAGTATTATTCAAAATAGTCTTATTTATTTCACTCAATAATAGTTTCAAACTTATATAAATCATATTACTTTATACTTAATCATACCAACTAAACTTATATTCTTTATCAAATACCTTATACCTTTCAAAATTACCCAGCTTTGAAAAGTTAACCTTGATTTGGAAGTGCTCGAACCTAAAAAAATAGTCGAAGAAATCACATTTTCAATCCAAGATTTGGAAATCACCAACAAATCAGTAAACCAATTCCAAAAGATAGGGTTATACCAAAACAAATCTGAATCTCGAGGACTGAACACCGACTCACTTTAAATCATTTCAAATATATATATATATATATATATACACATATATATATACACACATACATACATACATACATACATACATACATACATACATATCTTTCGAATATCAAACCATACTTCAAAATCTGAAATCAAAATTTGGTTTCACAAAATCACTCGCATAGAAAAGCTACTAGAGTGGCCTCTCCCCTACATAGAAACTCGAAAATCAATGTCGATGATGCATGCTTTCATCACCGAAATCATTTTCCAGCGACATAAGTGGGTTCTGGACTTTTATTTTCTTGAAACTTCTTTGAAATCTCTTTTGAAATCATTGGAATTCATTCGAATAAATTTGAAACATTCTTATTCAGAAAATATCTTTAAATCATATTATTATTATATATTTTCCAAAATCTTAAAACCGATTTCAAAACACCGGAGTTCGATTCCTCAAAATTCAAATTCAAAATCTTTCAGTTATAAATCATTTTTTTATATAAGTCAAATATTTATAAAATTTTCAAAATTTCAAATACTTTCGAAATTTCAAATTTTCATTTTTAAAAGATATATAATCCTTATCGAAAACATTTCACATTTATATACAAAAAAGGGCCATGCTTATCAAAATAGTATGCACAAATTCAAAATAAAATCAAATAGGATGGATTTCAAAACAAACTGAGAATCAAATTTAGAGGAACTATAATCAAATAGAATTCTGGTTCGAAGGTAAGCTCGAACGAAGATGAGATACTTTAATTACCAAATAGAAGATAGATAAGCCTTTATAAATCATGGGCGACCATAACTTGTCAACCATGACTTCAGGAATATAATCAATTTGGAAATCTAAGGCAAATCAACATTCGATCACCTGAGATAAAATCCAGATATAGCAGAAGGTAGATAGCATTGTAAACCAAGGATACAAAAATCTCCGGTTAATCAATGCCAATTGTAAAGGAGTTTCACCCCTTTACCAATCCTTCAAAGTTTGGCGGAATCACCGATCTTTAGAGTGGTCATTGCAAAGTGGAGTTATGGAATGCTCCAAAATCAAAAGGACAAAATAGGGAAGACAAGACTGGATTTTAGAACAAGTGGGAGCGTTCCAAAGTTCAAGGAATCCTAATCGATTAGAATCCTAACCAAGATATTTCTAACAAGGTGGATATGGAAGGAATGAAGTTTAGAAAATCTTCATTCCAAAATAAGAAAATTTTTATACCAAAATAATCTTTAAAAATCCTAAAACATTAGTTGGAAATCATTTTATACTTCGAAAATACGTTCTCTCACAAAGAAATGATTTTGAGATTGATTTCACTCATTCTAGGGTATTTCTACCCTATCTCTAATGATTTTTTGCTCCGCAGGCTGTGGTTTGCCAAAAACCAAAGCTTTGATACCAACTGTAACAACCCGATATTTTCAGCCTTTCGCATCCACACATGTCGGGCTTGAATTGCACAAAATACTGTATTGTAAATAAATTTGGAGCAAATGAAGTACAATCACAGAATCACAGACACAGAAATATCAAAATAACTCGCAGCGGAAATTAAAATACCATAGTAGTTCGTGAAGCTACTATAACAAACTCTCAAAACATAATACATAATATCAGTCTGAAAAAACATATACAATAGAAATCTCAAATACATAGTAGTTTATAAATACCAGAACTGAAATAGAAAAACCAAAACTGAAAGGGAACCGATACTAGACAAGCAGAATCTCCAGCGATTCCTAGCTACAGGAAAGAAATCCAAAGCTAAGCTGTAAATACTCAGGCTGACCTGAGCATAAAGGAAAACACAAAACACTCGAGTCATGACATATATACTTATATAATGTGAACCAACTCAAGTGAACTGTAGTAGAAATGCATAATAACTTAAAGGATGCATGGGATCGTCCATCCTTTAAGGATCAGTTAAACTATAAATTAAATACGTGTCATAGTTAAAATTTCAAAATGGTATTTTATACTTTGAAATCAAATATCATTTCAAAATTCAATATCATTCAAAAATCCATTTCAAAATATCAAAATATCGTATCTTCCAAACCACAATCATTTATTTAAAATACCATTTCAACACACATTTCAAATAGTTTAAATTTCAAAACAAACTACTTCATTTTAAATCATAAAAAGGAAGTTATTATATTTAATAATTAAATTATTAAATTTCCAAAATTTTAATCTTCCAAAATTCATTTATTCACTTAAATTTATTAAAACAATGAAAATTCAACTTTCGCAGCATTTAGAAAATGCTATAGAAAGTTACTTTTAAAATAATTCAATTTAACAAAAGACAACATTTAAATTGCTATAATAGGATTACATTAATTCAAATAAAACCTTAGTTAAATTCATCAATTATAGCACTTACAAAGTGCTATAATAGCCTTAATTCAATTTAGCCCTTTAGTTCATTTATATTAACTACAGCATTTACAAAGGTTGTAATATCCTTTACTTTAGAAAATAATAGCATTTCAAAATGCTGTTAATTAAATTCCAAATGTAACGACCCAGGATTTTGAATAATTTAAATTGAGAATATTTAATTAAATTTAAATATTTGAATGATGGTTTGAATTGAATTTTCAATATAACTTTGAAATTTACGATTAAATTATAGAATTTAATCTATTGAGTGTTGAATAAAAATTTGAATCTTCAATTTTAAGCCAATTAAAAATATTTCAAAGGCTTGTAAAATTCATATCGATAATATTGAAGATAATCGAAGCTTCAGAATTTAATTAGAAAGTGATTTGTTCAGTTTTGAATTAAATCGTTTGAATCGATATTTAAAATAGCCGTCCGAGGCACAGTCTCGGAATTCGACGAAACCAGTTCCATTGGGTCCGGAATATTGAATTATTCTAGGATTTCAAATTTCGTATTTTTTGGAGTTAATATGTGAGCACACGACACATAAACACGTCGAAATTTTCAATGATTTAAATTTAAATTTAAATTTAAATTTGGTCAACATCAGTACTTTTCCTTCCCCATCAAAAACACTATAGAGGTAATGCAAACACGTCTCTCTGCAAAGTCACGTATCCTTGTCTCCTCCATCCTTATTTTAAGCCAAGTTTTATCGTTTCAAATTTAAAAGAAAATTTAATGGTCGTGCTCTTCATTTTCATTCGAAAGAAAACTCACGAAAAGAAAAAAAAATGGCTGCATATAATCGCGACTCTCTTCTTCTCGTTCTAATTAAAAACTAATGGCCGCTCGTTCCTTTATAAATACAATTCAAAAAGAATCAAATCCCTCTTCCCCTTCGATATCTCCTCCTCCCTTTGTTATTAGCCGCCGTACTTATTTTCTTCTCCAATTAAAAAAAAATCGAAATCACAGCCGAGCTAATCTTCTTCGCGGTCTTCCTTTAGCATCAATTTCTGGTTGAGCTTGCGCGACGTTCGCGATGGGACGAGGTCGAGAGGGAGGTCGAACGATTTCTGTTCGAAATCGAAATGGCGGCAGCGTCGCAAGGTAGAGGGGATTCGTTTCCCAGTCGATTCGATACGAGGCACAGCGGCAAGCAAGTGAGGCGAGGCTAGGTTGGAGGGTTGGGTGATGGAACTCGACGAAGCAAGCTAAGGGTTCGAGCAGGGGGCAGCGCGCGATTAGGGCTTGGTGGTGAGGCCGAGTAGGGAGGTATTGTCTGAGTCGAACTACAGTGAGGTATTGTTTGATTTTATATAAAAAAAAAATCGCAGTATTTAATCTTTACGGTAAGTTAAATATTAAATTTTTAACATCTTGATTTGAAATTGAGAAACTACAGTAAAGCATTTAAATGCAGTTTATATATATATATATATATATATATATATATATTCAAAAGGAAGATGAATTTATTTAATCTACTTATTTAATTTATTTATTTGAAATGATTAAAGAAGAAAATTTAGTTTTAAACTAAAATTTTAGTTAAACAAATTTATTAAAGGAAATTTGATTTTAAACTAAATAATTAATGAAGTCATCAGTTTGAAATTAAAATTATGGATTAGGTGATTTAACCGTAAATTAACTTGTCTAAACGATTTTAGAGTTTGTTAAAAGGACGCTAGCTTAAGATTTAAAGCCCTTAATTTAAACGTAAATCACTAGTTAATTAATCTATTTAAAAAAGAAAATTAGTGAAAATAAAAATTTTGGTTAGGAAAATAAATCGAACGATAATTTAACTGTTCGATTTAATTCGAATATTGATCATCTGTATAAATATTTATATAAGGTATAAATCAAGAAATCGAGTCAAGAAGGAAATGGATTGCTAATAAAAGCAAAGGTGAGAACTTCTCACTCAAAAGGAATTATATTGTTTATTTAAATTTTAAATAGTTAGATTTAAAATTTGCTTGATTGTGTTGATTGAATGATTGAATGATTGAATGATGATTGTTATATATATATATATTGGATGTGAATAGACCCTATACGCCGTTAATAAGCGGAGGTTATTTATTACACACATATACCGCGATATTCCACCTCGAAGTGGAATTGGTATTATATAATATATAGCAATATATATATATTGGCATATGTATATATTGCAGTTGATTGATTTCCCGCATTTTCTTTTAGCGGATGAGACCCTATGCGCCGTTAGTAAGCGGATATATTTTATAAAATCCCATATACCGCGATATTCCGTCTTGAAACGGAATTGGTATTGTGCTAATGTCTGTGGATGCAGGGAAACAGGTTGGAGGGATCCAACTGGATTCCTCACAAATATTTATTTGATTTCATATATTGTGATATTTGATTGTTTATCGTGGATGATATATGATGTTTGAAAGTCGTGATTGACTATTTGATGTGTTACATCATCGGATCCAATTTTGAAGTTTAAAAACAACGATTTAATTTCTAAAGAGATTTTTGGAAATATACGTTTATAAAATATTTTTGGAATTGATCCATTATAAATAAATAAACGCTATAATCTTAATGTTATAAAAATTATATTTTTGAGAAATATAGTTAAAGGTTGATTTTAGAAAATATGGGATTTATGACTTTATAAAATAGTTAAATTGGGATTTCTAAATTTATCATAAGAAAAGTTTAAAATAGGATTTATAAGATTGGTTTATTTTATAAATCAAAATGATGGAATTCTAAAAGAGTTTAAAAGATGTTTTAAAATAATAATACAAATTCATTTGTATTAAAAGATTTATAAATTGATATTTGTAAATTAAAATATTGGAATTATAAAACGAGCTTTTATAAGTGTTAGAATGAATTGTAAATGAATTTCATAAATGAATGAAATTTATAGAATTATAAACAGTGAAGTTATAAATGAAATTTTGTAAGCAGTAGGTTTATAAAATTTATAATGTTATTAAAGGAATGGATTTGGATAAATGAATGAATCTTATAAGTTATAAGATTTATAAAATTTATGAAGTTTAAAGGAACGATTTTGTAAATAAATAAATTATAAGTATTTGACTTATAATATGAATTTTTAATATATCATTGTGATATGAATTGAGATAGGTTAACAAAGGAATTTAAAAAAAAGAAGTTGTCATAAAAGAAATAGAAATAGAATTTATAAAAAAGAAGTTGTTATAAAAGAAATAGAAATAGAATTTATAAACTGTTTTATAAGTCCGCAAGGACTTATCTTGATAAGTAAATTGTTGAAATTTTTAATGGAGTTATATTCATGTTTTAGATAGTGAATAATTCTTTAAAATAAAATGAATAGAAGTGATGAAATTTGTTAACGTAGTATATTCACGTTTTTGAATGGTGAATAATAAGTTAAAGAAATTATTTAGAATGTGATGTTTTAAATAGAATTAAAATGATCTAACGATGTTTTAAAATATGTTGAGATTCGAAACCATAGATTTCAACATTTATTGTTGAAATAGATGTTTTCGAGAAATAGAAGGAAATAATAGATTATAACACTGTTGTTATAATAGATGATTTCCGAAAGGAAATGTTTTATATAGTATTGGGATTTATATATCTATTTTAATTTCGAACCCCTATACTAGTGATTTTGGGTTGTCGTAACGATGTTTTACGCAACATTCGTTTTGGCCCAAATAAATATGTTTAAGAGAATGATTTCCTTAAAGAATGAAATATATACTTAATTTCGATTAGAGTATATTAAATATTTTCTAAGCGTAGAAAATAAAAAGACTTGTGAATTACTTATTAAATAAGTATGGAAATGTTTTCCAATATAAAGTGAATATGTTGAGAATTTATCTTTTTGAAGATAAATTGAAAATGAATATTTGAAATCATATATTCATAAATATTTTGGAAATATAAATTCAATATGGAATTTATAAATGAAATTGGGAAATGGGTTTAAAAATAAATATTGATTTATTTTTGAAGTATGGAAAGTTTATATCTTCTAAAGATATTTTTGGGAAATAAATAATTTGGAAAATTATTTGGATTCTGGTGATGTTGTGCATATCTATTGATAGTTCAATAATCGACTATCGATATTTACCTTTGAATAGGTATTTGTTGTGAATTTGTTTGAAATTGAATGCCACACTTATTTTTTTAAAATAAGCGCTCACTATTCGGGTTAACCGGGAAAGGACCTTGGGGTCGTATAACCCATTCCGAATACGTGATACGTCGTATGAATTGCATTCGAAGATCGGTGTTGAAGACCGGATATTTTCAAAAGCGAAAGGGTTTCATGTTGATTGTCTCTGCACTGGCTGATCCCCGGTATGGAGATCTCCATAAGTGATGGGAAATCCGAACGTGATTAGAGATTATTCGGATTGCAAGGACTTCGTAAGAAGTGCCTTGGGTTTTGTTCGAGCCCGGAACAGACTTGTATGGATTGTGTGTCTGACATTACAAGTTGAGATGTAAAGCCGATTTCTTTCAAATATATTTCTGTGGTGGCGGAGAATTTATTCTCTTAGCTTAACACCCTTCTCTGAGACGTACGAGCTCAGAGGTTATATAGTTGAAGTTATCAGCGATATATTCCCAATTTGGTAATGTGACATGCTGAGCGTTGCTGTAAATGATCATTGTGTTGATTATTGGGATAGGATCGTTTATTTGATCATCTATCTTAGTGATCATTGTGTTGATCATTTGTTGACCCAAAGCATGGCTTTTGTATAAAGTATGTTTTTGTGGACGTGACTTCGTCGAGCCACACATCCCGGAATGGTCAAAACAGGAAAGATGCGGCAAGGTTATGAGGGGTAGCTCCCTTTAGGGTATGTGCATTTCCTTCTGGAAAGGGTGGTATCATGGTATGGAGCCCAGATACTTACTCATGTTGAAACACTATATTTTATTACTGTGTGGTTTTGTTGATGACGAGCGCTCGGTTAAAAGGTCCAATGGGACCGGGGGATGTCATACTCGTGTAGTAGTTACCTAGTGATAAAGGTAACCCGGCCTTGTGTTGGCAGAGAGCTGGTTAAGTTCTCGGGACGTCCAGCAAGAGGCGTTTCCATGTGGCAATGGGAAGTTCCTTGGCCTGACCATTTGTTGGAAATCCAAAGAAACAATACGAGACTTGTACGGTATTAGTTGTATAACCTGCTATGGAATGTGGCGGTAACCTGCTATTGAACATAGTAGCTATAGTAGGCATAAGTGCGGAATGTCTATGCTGGCTAAGATTTATATCTTTAATTTCGAAATGATTTTCCTCTACACTATGCACTAATAATAATATCAAATGTTATTTTAAATGCGTATCAAGCATCTTTGACTATCATAAGGAGAAATCTCCTCCGATTCTGCGTTTGCATGTGTGTGTGTGCGGGAGGCCTTATGGTAGTCTCTTTTTTAAAAGCATTGCGAATTGAATTTAAAATATTCTTCTATTTTGATTTTAAAGTAAATAAACTGTTTTGAGTTCTCACACCAGTCACATGACTGACTCGGAGTTTATTGTTTTCCTTCCTAAACTCTGGGTGCCCACCAATTTTCCACACGGGCAGTTAAGAGTTAGGTTTATCAGGATATTCTGGATATTCAGGAGTTGCTGGAGGCAAGCTGGATGGCATGGCGTATTATTAGTATATAGTATCTCTTTTTCCGCTGCATTGTTGTTGTTGTAAGATGTTGTACACTCTAATGATATGATGTAATGAAATGAAATGTAAAGTAATAACTGATATAGCTCTTTGTTTAAAGATTATTCATTTATTATTATATGTTGTTCCGCTGCGAATTGTGAGATTCTGTTATTGTTCTGTTGTTTCCTCTTTCTTTCCGTTTCTATTTTTCTAGATATTCTATCTTCTTCTATCTCTTTCTTTTCTTAAATTCTTTTTAAAACCCTAACTATTCGGTTTTTCGGCAACGAAAATCCGTATACGTTACACCAAATATTCACTGTAATTTCACAAAACATTAAATTTTTTATTTAAACCATTTCAAACGTATAAAATCGTATATTTTTCACTTTTATAACCATCATTTAATTTTCCTTAAATTCATGATTTTATAAAGTAAAATTTCCATTCAAAAATCAATATATAATAATAATTCACTTATTAAATTCCAACATTCAATTTCAATTCATATAATTAAATTTTTGACTTAACAATTAAGTTTATATTTCAAAATATAACTTATATTACATTTTATTTATTTAACTTCAAAATTCACTTTTAAACAAAATTCACAATTTTCCTATTTAAGTTATATTTTAAAATTCAACTCAATATTCATTTATTTCACATTTTAACTTATAAATTCACAGAAAAATCAAAATATTTTGCAAAAATCATTTTTTTAATTAGGTTTAAACCAAAATATTATAATATTTACATTTCTAAAATATTTTAAATTTTTTTAAAAAATATATTTTAACCATGGGTCTGTATATCATTTTCTACACTAGGAAAAGTGATACGGGAAATATATCATTTCAATCCACAATTTACAAATAAAACCCGGTTTTTATCATTTCAAACCCACAGTTCCAAGTAAAATGAAATAAGTGAAAATCGTTCACGCCTAACATTTGAGCCCATAACGATTTTACCCTATTCTAAAGTCCGTTCGGGTACGTATCATTTCAACCCATAGTGATTCTAATCTAAAGGGAACTTGCAGTGTGATAAACTGATATAAATAACAGAACAGCATAAAATAATAGTAATATATTATATAACAGGTAAATAATCATGGGTGAACATCATATGATCATAACATACCAGATATAACATGGTGATGCATTTTACAGATTCAAATGTGATAGATTTTCTAGTCATGTAAGTATCAAAATGTTTGGTGAGAATAACACACTGGTATAAGCTGAAGACATCAACTCAAATGCACAAACTGAGATCTTCGAAGGCACGATAACACGACAAAGATTCGAGTATGAGAGAGCCAAAGATTAATTGCCTTGAACACATTCAAACAAAACAGTACAAATAACATAAGTTTTCAACCCGAATATAATAAAACAATGTTATAAGTGAATGCACAAAACATCACCAAAGCATTTGCACTTGCTTCAACCACTTGTGCTTTAGTCTAGGGTCAGAAACACACGGCTAAGCATGGGTTAGGATCTAGTCTTTGGGTTCAAATGGGTCGGCCTAGCATAGACTTAATGATGGTGCAAAGGTATGTGAATGAAACTACACAAAACAAGGCAGCACAACATGGTTCAAAGCAAATAGGTCATGGCCAAGGCAATCATGGGCACGGCCATGCTTCAGGTGGGTCAGGGATGACGTGGAAGAGGTGTCAGGTCAGGTTTGAGGTGGTGGTGGTGGTGGTGTAGGTGGCGGCCAAGGAGGAGTTTGTGGTGGTGGATGACATGATGTGCTCGGCTAGGTGGTGCAAGTGGAGTTTGGTGCATTTGTGTGGTGGATCTTCAACCTATGGTGGCTCGGCTTGGCTAGGGGATTGCAGAGGAGGTGGTGGTGACTTGGTTCAGGTGGTGGTGGAGGCGGCAAGGTGGCTGGAGTGGTGAGGCCGAACCTAAAGATAGAAGAAGCAAGTGCAAATTCATGAAAACATGTATAAAATAATGAAAAGAAAAGAGATTTTTACCAAACTTTTTTATGCAATGGAGATGGCCGAATCTTTGTGATGTTGAGAAATTTTTTTACGTTAAAATGAGATGTTGAAATTGTCGGCTGAAATATGAGGAGTTATGGCAGCAAATAACGAGGAGATGTTGGTTGAAAATGAAGAGACAAGAAGACAAAAGGCCTTAAGCAAATAAAAAGTCACAAACTCTTCATATTACCATAATTTCTTTTGGAATTTTGAATAACTGAAAAATATATATAAATTCTGATAAAAAAACGAAAATTAAGTAAATAAAAATAAATAAATAAAAATATATCAATTATATATAATTAAATTAATAAAAATAGCAAAAATTGCAAACTAGTCTTAAAAATATGAAAATAAATGCAACAAATTTTGGGAAAATTCTATGTACTTGAGAAATATTTATAGTTAAAGATAAAAACACAGAAATAAAATGCATGCATAAAAATAAATAAATAAATTTTAATTAAATATAATTAAATGAAGAAAATAGTACAAAAATATGAAACTAGGCTTTAAAATTGAAAATAAATACCCTAAGCTTTGGAAAAATTATAACATCATTTTATAGATGTTTTAAAATAAAATATATATCTAACATGTCATATAACACATATTAGAAAATGATTTTACAAATTAAAATATTATTTGTATAAATTAAAATAGATATTTTTTTTATTAAATAAATCAATTTACAACCAATGTTGTAAAAAGCATAACTTTAAGTCGGTAAATCGCGGCACCCCTTAGGTCGTTAACCCTCTTTAGCAGTTAGGTCGCTGTTAACTCGTTGATTCACTAGGTCGCTGGACCATCTGCTCCTTTAGGTCGCTAAGCCCTTTCAATCTTCTAGGTCGTTGAGTCGCGTCCAAGTTAACTCGTTCATACTCTAGGTCGCTAGGTCGCTGCCATATCTAGCTCGTTACATCGCTGATTCGTGAAAAAGAGGAGTTAACATTTATACTTAAACAAACATAATTTGTTTAAAACCTAAGTTCTATTAGTACCTAGATTAATAGAATATAAATTTTGAATAAAACTTGCGTCTGGGAACACAAATAGGAAGCACACAGTATATACACACTTACATATATACATAGATAATGCCAGAAATTCATATAAACATATTTGTTTCAGAGAATAGCATGCAATCTAGATTTACCCTAAGATTTTTTTAAATGCGAAGTTACTCACTTTGTTTTCAAGAATGAACAGAGCTTCTTTGTTGAAAATTGCAGTTGTTTTTCTCCTTTCTTCCTTTAATCTTTTTTTCTGTTTTTGTTGAATTGAATGGAGTTTTTTAAAGTTGAGTTGTTGTTTACTTCAGATTTTTTTTCTCAGTTTTGACGGACGAACTGAAATGAAAGTTTAATATATAGGCAAGAAAGCTTACATGCGATTATATGTTTGTACAGGGTGAGATATTTTCAAGTCAGGGATTTTTTTATGTTTGGAGGCTGATGGATCTACTTTGGTGGCTGATGGATAATATTATGGCTAACGTTAATTGTTATTGTCATTTTATTTTTATTTCTTATTATCCAAGCCTTCATAGATATTTATATTCCTACCTTTGTTCGTACCTATCTTTATTTGTTCATAGTTGAATGTATAAAAAATATCTTGTCTTATGGCTCTATAATATAAATAAATTTCTATAGTTAATATGTTGTTATAATTTTTCTAATGAAATCACTTTATATTTTAATTTATCTAATATATTTCTATTTCTATTTCAAATTTAAATATTTATTTTTAAATCTAATACTTATTGTTTTATTTTACATTTGCATTCCAATATACATATATATAGATATTTAACTTGAAACATCCTTTGAAAATTATTTTATATCAATTTTCAAAATATAACTTTCAAAAGATTCATTTGTATAAATAAAGGCGTGTCTAATTTAATCATATCCAAAATCCAAATACAAATTTATTTTCTAAGATATTTAAATTTACATCCCAATTTCAAATTCTATTTTCAATCTATTTTATATACATATTTATTTTCAAATATCCAAATTAATTCTCAATTAATTCATAATTTAACTAGAATCTTATATTAATTACCAATTAATTTCACCATTTTTATTCAAAAATTAAATTTAGCAATTTAAACTTAGTAAAAACCCGGGATCGTTTCAAATTCCCCCCTTAAGAAATTTCATCCTCGAAATTTGCGGGCAGAGAAACAACAAAGATAGATACACATAAATAGAGAAACAATTTTCCAGATCAACTGGATATCTATTCTGTATTTGGCTTACCAAATCAGAATATCAACAATAGTTATGAGAACAAACTCATACAAACTTTTCACAAGATACTCGGGTCCACCGGTCTACGAATATGCAAGGGCACTGGTTAGTTTGAAGGGATAATTAACCATTCGTAGAATATATCGGAACCCAGAAAATATATAGATAGATTCAATCTTCTATAATTTCTTAAACACAAGATATGGATTCCAATTCAAGTCGGAATACCCCAAAGTATATACCAACTTGTCCCTCTTCGAACTTCGACCTACCCAAGAAATTATAGAAGAATTTCAAATTTGGTTTCAAACGAAATCGTTTTATCGATTCAATTCAAATTTAGCTTTATATTCTATTAACCAATTTAACTCAATTTAAAATTTACAATTTATTTAAAATTTTCAATTTAAAATTTTCAATTTAAAATTTTCAATTCATTAAAGTTTAAATTGAAAAGCTAATAAGAAACCAATGAAGATACGAAGTAAGGATTTTCTATAACGATTCGTAGGGCCACCGTCACACTGAAACTTCTTTCTGGAGCTGTCACGAAGAAATCAAAAGAATATGGAATCGAACCAAAGGAGATTGATAGAGAAAATTGTTTCCTCTATTGTAGGGTATTGACCATTTGTAGTGGTACTCCCATGTCCCCTATCTCGTTCTCTTCTTGCACTCGTACTTACTATCGGTGAATAGTAAGAGAATTTACTGAGGCATTCGAACGGATATCTTAGCGATTACTCATTCGAGGGTAAACTTTACCCTTTCTCTAATGAGGTACTTAATGTGTTATACTCCTGAGTTGAAGTTTTAACCCTCGGCTCCAATACTAAATGTAGCGGCCTTGACTCGACCTTCGAAAATCAGCACCGAATACGACACTCGTATTCAAATGCCGCAGATCCAAACGTCGAATCTGGTTCGCCGGAGCATATAACACAATTAAGTACAACACATCGGAAGAAAAGAATATCAATGTATATAACATGGATACAATGACAGATACAATATCTGGTATAACATGATGCAACAGAATGATACAATAGATATCAATACTATCAGAGATACAAGACAATAGAAGCGGAAAGAAATAGATGACACCACCAGCGGAATAATAACTCTAAGATGGTCTTCAAAGAGAACTCCAATATCGGTAGTCTCCATCTCCAAAGCACCAATCCAAAGCTAGCTCGAACCATCATCACGTTTCACAAAGATAAGCAAGGTCAGTCCTGATCCAAAGACTGAACTAGCTACAGATAATCTACAAAACCTAACTATTTGAAAAACCCAACTCTAGACTGCCTGTGTCGAAATTTGTAGGCACCCAGAGTTTAGGAAAGGAACAATAAACTCCAGGTCAGTCAAGGGACTGGTGTGAGTAACAAAAATAGTTTATCTTTTATAATAGACAACAAGAGGATATAAAATAAATCCGCAATGCTTTTTAGTGAAACTACCATAAGGCCTCCCAAAACGCAATGCAAACGCAGAATTGGAGGAGATTTCTCCTTATGATAGTCAAATATGCTTGATACGAGAAAATTTCTTTGATATTATTATTAGTGCATAGTGTAGAAAACATTTCGAAAGTATAATATTAATCTTAGGCAGCATACAACCATTATTGTATGCCTACTATAACTACCATGTTCAATAGCAGGTTACCACCACATTCCGTGGCATGTTATACAACTAAAACCGTATAGGGCGCGTATTGTTTCGTTTGGATTTTCCAACAAATGGTCGGGCTAAGGAACTTCCCACTGTCCATGGGTACGCCTCTGGCGGGACGTCCCGAGAACTTAACCAGCTCTCTGCCAACATAAGGCCGGGTTACCTCTGTAACTAGGTAATTACTACATGAGCATGCCACCCCCGGTCCTTTGGGAACTTTATCCGAGGCGCCTCTAAACCACAAAGCAAAAGCCATACAGTAAATGAGATTGAAGCCACCACATAGGTAAGTATCTGGGCTCCATACCATAATACTACCCTTTACCAGAAGGGAATGACACACCAAAAAGGGCGCGACCCTCATAACCTTGCCACATCTTTCCTATTTCGACCATTTTCGGGAGGTGAGGTCCTGATGCACTCTCGTCCACAAAGCTATGCTTTACACGAAATCCATGCTTTGATCACAAATGATCAACAAATGATCATCAACACACAGCAACACTTAGCATGCCACGCTACCAAATTGGGAATATATCACAGATAACCTTCAACAACATAACCTCTGAGCTCGTATGTCTCAGAGAAGGGTGTTAAGCTAAGAGAATAAATTCTACTCCACCAACATATATGTATTTGAAAGAAATCTTCTTTATATCACAAAGTGTAGAGTCAGACATACAATGATACAAGTATGTCCTGGGTTCGAACAGAACCGAAGGCTCTTTGTAAGAAGCCCTTGTAAATCCGGGTATTCACAATCCGGTCGGACTTCCCATCACTTAGGGATTCTCTATAGCGGCGCGACTCAGTGTAGAGACAATCGATGGGTTAACCTTTCGTTTTTGAAAATACCCGGTCTTTTCCACCGGTCTTCAAATGCTATCCATAATGACGCTACATTATTGGAAATGGGTTATATGACACAAAGTCCTCTCCCGTCTAAACCGAATAATGAGCGTAATATTTAAAAACATATGGATAATGGGATTTTAGTTAAGTCACAACTTAATATCTGTTAACGCTAAAATTTGAACGCTAACACCCCGATGTATGAGTTGTAGTTGTGAAAGCACCACCCGACGACTCGGGAACAGATTACAAGCAGATAATAGCAGAAAAGCGGTAAACAACAACAATTTTATAGTGGTTCGGCTTAAGGGTATAGCCTATGTCCACTTTAAGTACTTTTATTAATAATCTCGTTACAAGCTGATACAATTCTTCCCAAATACAATACACTTTGAATTACAAGAGACTTAGAACAAGTAGCTTAAACTTCGATGAAGACGAGAGTTTTCGAATCCATGTTGGATGTATGTGATCTCTTCTTGAAGTTGTTTGTAGCGTTCTTAATGTCTTGAGAGCTTCAAGTGTTTGATTGGATTGGTTTGGAATGCAGCAGAGTAACGGCATTTGAAGAAAATGAGCCCCCAAAAGTCCCTTTCTAGTTGGAGCTAGGGTCGTATTTATAGGCAATTCTAGGCAGGAAACATTACCAAGTCCTAAGTCGTAACCGACCTAAGTTGAGTCGTGTACGACTTAAACTAAGTCGTGGGTCAGTTGTCACTTAAATGCTGGGTCCAGACTTCTTAAAGGCATCCTTGCTGAACCCTAGATATATCACAAGTCCTAAGTCGCAAATGAGTTAACCTGTCCTCCCATAAGTGATGCGGCATTGAACTGATTCTCGTGTACGACTTACCATATGTCGTAGGTCGTGACCGACCCAAACTGATCCTCGGCTTGTGGCTTAACTGGAGTTAACGAGTCATGGTGCAGTATTGAATTTGCCTTTGTAGCCTTAGGTCGTGAACGATCTAGCAAAGGTCGTAAATCCGTCACGACTTAGGTGCAGTCGTCTTAACTCCTCGTCCCTTGAGTCGTTAAGTCATAGACCCTTTAACCCGTGAAGGCCTTAAGTCGTAGACCTTATCTCGTAGACCCTTTAACCCGTGAAGGCCTTAAGTCGTAGACCTTATCTCGTAGACCCTTTAACCCGTGAAGGCCTTAAGTCGTAGACCTTATCTCGTAGACCCTTTAACCCGTGAAGGCCTTAAGTCGTAGACCTTATCTCGTAGACCCTTTAACCCATGAAGGCCTTAAGTCGTAGACCTTATCTCGTAGACCCTTTAACCCGTGAAGGCCTTAAGTCGTAGACCTTATCTCGTAGACCCTTTAACCCGTGAAGGCCTTAAGTCGTAGATTCCTTAACTCGTAGAGGAAACTGGGTTAACACTTGCCCCTCGAAGCACATGCCTTAAGTCGTAAGTCGTGTGCTTCGACTCATCATAACCCTGGTGTGCCGATTCGAGTTCCACTTCCCTGAGGTATAAAATGCTTGGGTCGTTCCTTCTATTTCCTTCTTCCCATTACTTACCTCTGAGCTATTTCTGCCATTAACACGTCCTCGAGCTTTCGGAAACAAATTCAACCAGTTCATCTTACCGTTGATTCAGTCCCTATAATCCTCATCACGCATCGCGTAAGTAGATCCGCAGTTCATTTGATTCCGCGATAGCTATTAACTTGCGAATTTAATCCAGTTCCTTATACCACGCTTCCTCACAATTGTTGCCACGATCGATTGCTGGTGAGCTCGAGGTAGTTTGATTAGGTTTTGGATAATTCGCGAGGAGAGGATAATGTGTTTCAATCTATTTATATTTTATTTTTATCAGGCTGTTAGGGGTTTGGAGAAGACGAGATAATAGTTAGTGGGTTCATCGGTTTAGGGGTGAGACGGTCTATGGGTTTAGGAGTGGAGATAAGGTTTTTAGGTCGTATCTGAGTTAAGACTTAGAAGAATTTGTATCTTTCTGACTTGAAGCCTTGTCTTCCTTTTATGACTCACGATTCAAAGGACTACCGACTCAAAGCCTCAACGACTCAAAAGTGAAGCGACCTATCCTGTTTCTCCTCATAATTCTTTAGGTCGTGGACGAGTCAACCAGAGAACCAACGACTTAACTTAAACCGAAGAGAAATTCTTAACTCGTAGACGAGTTAGCACTTGAGTCGTTTACAACTTTACTCTTGAGTCGTCTACGACTCAGCACTTGCATTTTTAAACTCTGCTTAGACCTTGAACTGTTGCATGGATTTTGATCTGTTGAACTTTGCTGCATTCTTTTACAGATTACTTTAACTTGTGGGTTAACAATCTGTTTAATATGACATTTACAGAAAATTGGGACGAATATACTGCCATCAACCGCCCACATCAAATGACAGATTAGTTAATAACAGATAATTAACTTAAGTAAATTGTGTGAACGAAGTGCTACCGATTTCAAGTAGAATATTAAAGCAACACTGGAATAGTCAATTGAGACTGACCATCCTGCACTAATATTATGCTTGAACTTTAAATTAACAAGTTCTGAAATTACCGTAGTCGATCAATCGTCGACCAGTTTAATTCCAGTTATATTTACTTGCTATTTTTATCAGTTTTGCACGACACTTCACACTTTTAGGAAACGTGCACCTTCATATTTGAATATCCAGTTGCTTGTGTAGAATGACTTCTCAGGAAGAAGATGCAACAGTTCAGACGGGAGAGGCAACTGTTCTTCCAGCTCCACTAGTTAATCCTCCCGAAAGAGTTCCTACTACACTATCATATAAAGTTTTTCGCCAGCTGTGTGCTCAGTTTGGCATTGCTGAATCAGATGCCATTCTTCCTGAGAGAAGTAACACTGCTGACATAGCACCTTCTGGCTTTGTGACAGTTAACCGGCATATGTGCCTAAGTGGGGGCGTTCCTCCTTTCAATGACTTTTTCCAACAACTTCTTCATCAATTGGCCATTGCTCCATCCCAACTACACCCCAATGGCTACGCCATTCTAATGGGGTTGTGTGTGCTATTTAGGAGAACACTTGATCGACTTCCGAGCTTTGATGAAATTTGTTACTTATGCTCCTTTAGCCGGACCAAAGATCATCCTTCTATTACTGTTGTGAGAAGCGCTCGAAACCGCAAATTAATTGTTGGCCTTCCCGACACTGCTCACGGGTTTCTAACCCAGTTCTTCTTCGTTCGTTGCCCCCCGGGGTTTTATGCTCTGTGGAGGGAAGGAAGTAAGATCACCCATCCTTGCTTCGTTTGTTATCTGGCCTTTGTGAGACTGACCTGCTAAGTGTTAACTCTGCTTCTTTTATTTTCAGCGCTGCCTCCTCCCTCTTGGAATCCCAGTCACAAGTCGACTTTCGAGAGGCTTAAGGCCGTACCGGTTGAGGAGAGAGATATTCAATTTCTGTTGAAAGATGAGTTTATGCATCAGTACGGACTTTTGCATACTTCTCGTTCTACGCGTCCTCATGAAATTCCAGACTCCCCAGCTAGAGTGTTGGATGCCTCAGTTTCTACTAGCACATCCATATCTAAAGGACCTGCTCCTGAGGCTTCGCTAGTGAAGTGTTCCACTTCTGTTGATGCTGCAGGGCCGTCTGACAAACTTGCCCCGGTTATCGAGGAAGAAGAGCCTCAGGGATCTTCCCATCATTCACAAGAATCTGGTGAAAAAGCTGAGAAATCCAGTCCTGTCAAGCAAAGCAGGGACGATACTTTCGAAGGACTGAGCGACCTTTTTGCTACTTCACAAGAGATCTTTAAAGAAGATCCTATCACTGCCGGGATTTCTTCTTCAGTAGTTGAAGCTACTTCTACTTTGCAACAGTTGCCGTCGACTCAAGAGTTGACGCTATCTATTACACCCACAACTACTCCCCAATTAAAGAGTGGTTTGTAGACTGAAGCGCGTAGTTTGCACATCACACACACTTAGAATTCCTGGCACTTTTATGCTCTCTCTTTTCTTTTTTAAACGTTTGAAGGATTCTCAAGTTTTATTTCTTCTTTTTAAATTTTAGGTTTACCAATGAGGCGAGGCAGCTCGTACTATGATGACTTTAAGCGATATGGGAAACGCAGCCAGTATGGCTATCAATCCTATCCTCCTATTCATAGAGAGACTGATGAAGAAAGGGCAGCCCGGAAAGCTCGGGAAAGACGTGATTATGAAGAACGCTTTGGAAGACCAGATAGTCGACATGATTCCTCCTACAGAGAGAGTGACTCCCTTAAACGCAAATCTCATGATGATAGAGGGAAGAGTCACACAACTGATGACTCGAGCAAACGAGCCAAAGTTATTGAGGAGCCAATGCCTGTGCCTTCAGAGAAGATTACTGCTCCTACTTCTTCTCAATCTCCTGCCCCTTCCCCTACTGATATCCAAGCAATCATTAATAGGCCATCTTACCAAGTTGGACCAGGTCCAGCCACTCTTCAACGCCGATTTCCTAATTGGTGTTTAAAAGGAGTTCGCTTTGACCTCGATCTGGTTCCCATAGATAAAAATGCTATGCTACGGAACCTTGATGCAGTCAGAACCGATATTGAGAGGATGTCATCTTGGCAGAAACTCGTTGATGAGCTCCAAAGGGTGAATAGGGCCAATCTTGAAGCTATGCTTACCATGGAGAACGACAAAACTGAATGGCATAAGATCCTTAAACAGCATGATGCAGAAATGAGGAGTATCGCCGATTATAATGAGAAACTTGAGGCAGAAGTTGGGAAACTTAAAGAGGAGCTTGCTACTTCTTCCACTTCTTATTCTCAAAGGGAAAGTGTGCTTCTTCAACAGGTGCGGGATGCTCATGCCGCGCAAAGGGATGCTGAGGCCAAGGCTGATGAGTTGGAGCAGATTATAGAGGGCAACCGTACTGACATTACTCAGTTGCGAGGACAAACTGGCCTTCAGGCTGTAGAGATCGAAAAATTGAAAGCCTAGTTATCCAAAGTCGAGAGAGAGCGGGATGAGGCTGTTGCGGGCAGAATTACCGCTGAAGAGGCCCATGAAGCTACCAAAGCTGATATTGGCTCGACACTATTTGATTTCTACTTGCAATGTATATTAGGGCGTGGCAGTCTTGCATTCCTGGGCCCCAAGTATGAGATTACCCTGGCCGAAGTGTGGGAGGCCGCACTAGATATGTTTAAAGGGGCCGGGTACACTGAAGAGGAGTTGGAGGTGCACTACTTAGACTTTGAGGCTCGCGTAGCCCTTGCCAGAGGGAAAGAGCAACTCGCCAGATCGCGGTTTGAAATAGTGGGGGAAGAGCATCAAGAAAAAGAAACAAATTTGACTGTTCCTGTCCCTCCTTCAACTTCGGTCGATGCCGACATTATTGGCTCTAGCTCATATGTACCGATCCCTGCTCAAACTGATACCGGGGCCAAAATTATTCAAGTTACAGATGAATCGCAAGAGAGTGCTAAAGCCCCGGACTATGAAATTGATGTAATAAAGACAACTTCTGCAGGTAATTCCACTGTAAATTTCGCTCAAGTGGATTGCTCATTTACTTCACATGGGTTTAATGAGCTCCTTGACTATTTTCTCAACCTTGATGAGCCTTCATCTCCTCTCTTTACTGACTTTAACCTCTTTTCTTCTACAGAGAAAGTATCAAGCACCGCTCAGATTTCTCCTCCTCCGGTTATCCCTCCTCCATCTCTCCAGGTGGCTCCTCCTTCTGCTTCTCAGCCCGGGTCGCAAGAGGAACAAATAGAAGCCCTCCATGGTTTAGACGATCCCATCGCTTCACAGGAGCATAGAGACGAGGGACTTGTGGGAGGTGAGATATCCCCGGAGCGGACCCCTTCTGATGACATAAATTTGTCTAAACTTGCCACTTCGGGAAGTGAGTCTTCCTCAAAGAGGAGGAAAAAGCACGGAACGTCAAAGAGGAGGGGGAAGATAATCACTGTTACTGAAGGGGAGCCAGAAGTTGGACCAACTGCACCTACCCCTCCTTCTTCCCTTGTGCCAACTGACCGGCCTGAAAAGCTAATCATTCGGCCGGGAAAAGGGTCCAAAGGTAGTAAAAAGAAGTGAACATTTTAGCCTTTTGCCTTTTGTATGTACTGGTCGAGAATTGTGCGGGTACCGGCCCCCGCTTTTCTTTATTTTGAAACCTGTACCTGCATTTCAATTGAATAAAATGATCCTTTGTTTGTACAGACTTCTGTTTGAATGCATTTATTATTCATTTTTGCACAAGTTTATTTATATGATATTGCAGCGGGCTTATGGTATGTTGTTTGAGTATTACTTTACTGATGCAGCTATACTATTATACCATGTTGCCCCCATACCTTAAGCTTGCTGCAATATCTTATACTTCGAGGGGACTTGCACTCTTATTTGCTAAAGAATAATTATTTTATTCTTTTTAAAGAAAATTTTTGTAGAGTACAACTCCCTTCGTATAAGTTTCTATGCTTTGTTGTTCGAAGAAATCACTTTTTTCTTTTACTTATGTGCATATTTTACCAAGTGAATTCTTCTATGTGGTAAAGCGGGCCTCTGAAGGGCACTTTAACTCTTTTTTTCTTTTTTTTCTTTTTTCTCTTTTTTTTTTATATACAAAGTTGTACCTCTGAGGAGGGATTTTTCACGTTTCAACACTTGGAAGTTTTATTTCAATCTCGGTGAAACGTTGTTAACGCTTAAATGTGAACGCTAACACCCCGGTGTGTGAAGTGTAGTTGTGAAAGCACCACCCGATAGATCAGGAAAGAATTACAAGCAAGTAATAGCAGAAAAGCAGTAAACAACAACAATTTTATAGTGGTTCGGCTTAAGGGTATAGCCTACGTCCACTCTAAGTTCTTTTATTAATAATCCCGTTACAAGCTGATACAATTCTTCTCAAGTACAATATACTTCAAGTTACAAGTGATTTGGAACAAGTCTTAAGCTTCAATGTCGATTAAAGTCCTTAAATTCATGTTGAAGATGTGTGGTTTCTTCGTGAATTTCTTTGATGTATTCCTCTAATCTTGAAAGCTCTAAGTGTTGATGAAGTTCTCAATGCAGCAAGGTAACGGTGTATGAAGAGAATGTGCCAAAAGTCCTTTGAATGTTGGAGGTGGTTGCCTATTTATAGAGAGTTCTGATTCTGAAATTTTTGCCAAGTCCTAAACCGTGGTCGACTCAAGTTAAGCCGCAGCCGACTCAAGGTGAGTCGTGACCGGTCTAAGGTCGCCTCCGAGTCAACACCACCTCTTCTCAGTAACATGGCATCGGGCTTATATTAGGTCGTGGACGAGTTAACTTGGTAGGTCGCAAGTCACGGTCCAAATGATAAGTCCTGGATCGTGAACGAGATAACTGGGGAGCTGGATCGGTTGTGACTTGGGTCGGCAACTATTCTAGGTCGCCAGCTTGGTAGGGTATTAGATCGGTGACTCGGTCAAGTCACTGAGTCGGTATCTTCTGAGTCTTAGGCCAGTACCCACGTTAGGTCGGCAACTGTTTTAGCCTTAACTCGGTATTTCTCAAGTCGGTATGCCTCTCAATCCTACTAGGTCGGTAACCCTTTGAATCTTAAGTCGGTCTCCCTTGAGTCGCTGTCCCTTCTGAGTCATTAAGTCGGTAACCATTGACTCGCCATTCATTTTAGGTCGGCAATGAGCTAAGGCTGTTGGGTCGGTATTTATGTTGAATCGGTAGCCTCGTTGAAGTGTTAAGTCGGCATAACCCTTAGGCCTTAGGTCGGCACCCCCTGTTGAGCCTTAGGTCGGCACCCCCTGTTGAGCTTTAAGTCGGTACCCCTGTTAAGCCTTAAGTCGGCATGCTTCTAACTGTTAGGTCGGAACCTCTTGATGCACTAGATCGGTAAGTCATGGTCAAGGCGGAGTTAACATTTGCCCCTCGAAGTATACGCCTAAATGTTAGGTCGTGTGCTTCGATAGCCCTTAACTCATCCCTTCTTAGGTCGGTAGGTCGTATGTAAACTAACAGTTAGACCGTATGCATTGCTCCAAGTCCTCCACCGCAGGGTATAAGTTGACTCTCTTCCTCTTTCTTCGTCACTTACTCTCTTGCCTGATTCCGCCATTAAAGTATTCTCAAGTTCCTAGAAGCGATTTCCTTCCAACTAATCACCGATAACCTCTACCATCCATTGCGTAAGTGATTCTATTCCTCTTTCGATTGTAGATTACTGTCGATTCATGAATCCTGTCGCTCGAACACGAATCGCCTCTTTGCGTGATGCTCCATCAAGAATACCATTATTTTCGTAATTGATGAAGTTTAGGTTGCTTGAGATGATCGTTGATACAATGAAGGTGGCTTATCGCCTCAGGCTCGATGGTTTTTGATGGCAGGACATCGGATCTGTAACAATTTCAAATTGTTTTATTGGGTGATTGGATTATGTGAATGAAGGCGGCTGTTGATGGAATGGTTATTGGGTTAACGGGTTGAATGTAGTGAGATGTTAGTCCGGAAGCGACCCAGTGAATTTGGGTAGCTTAACATTTGGCCGACCTTACCCTTAGATCGTAGCCGAATTAATTCTTGGGAGAATCTGCCGATCTAATCTTCTACTGATTTAAGCTTTAAAACTGTGGCCGAGTTAATCCTTCAATCGTAGCTGAGTTAAGCCTTCAATCATAGCCGAGTTAAGCCTTCAACCCGTGACCGAGTTGACACTTAAACCGCTGCCGAGTTAACACTTAAACCGCTGCCAAGTTAACACTTAGACCGTTGTCGAGTTAACACTTAGAGAATATCACACCACTTCTTGAACCAGAGCCTTCCTCTCTTACTATTTTCCACGACCTAAAGAACTGCCGCTTTAAGGAACCAGAAACCTAACCTTAACTCGCGAGAAATTCCTTGGGTCACAGCCGATTTAACACTTAGATGCCCAACTCGAATTCCCACTTAAAAGCATAGTTCCAATTTGAATTCTTAACTTGATCTACTGTGCTAAACAGCTTAAATTTTGGATCATTTTAACCTTGTTGCTTTACTTCATAGACCACATTGTCTCATAGGTTAACAACCTGCTGAAAACAACAATCACAAAGACCAAGGCGAATATATTGCCAATGACTGCCCACATCAAATGACAGATTAGCTGACATAAAGTAATCAATTTAAATACATTGTATGAAATGCTGTGAATCATTCAACTAAAGTGAAGTATTAATGCAAAGCATCGCTAAATTGAACTGACTTGCTTGCATCAACATTACACTTGCATATTAAAACAATGAATCTTGGACTTTACAACTAACAAATGCTTGCTAGCTTTTATTCCAATTACATTTGTTTACTGCTTGATTGATTTTACACAACACTTCACACACTTTAGGAAACGTGCACCTTCATGTTTGAATACCCAGTTGTTTATGTAGAATGACTTCCCACCGAGAAGAAGAAGTGGTAACTCAAGAGGAAGAAACTTTTCCGATAGCTGTTCCCATAGAGAATCCTCCGGAGAGAACCTCGACTATTCTAATTTCGAGAGCGTTTATCCAGCTGCACACTCAATTTGGCTTTGCTGAAAGTGATGTTCTTCTCCCTGGGCCAAGTGATACTGCTGACAATCCTCCCTATGGTTTTGTTGCAGTCAATCGCCAAATGTGCTTAAGTGGGGCGATTCCTCCTTTTAACGACTTCCTTCGAACTCTTCTCCTTCGGTTGACAATCTCTCCGTTTCAACTTCATCCCAATGGCTATGCCATCTTGACGGGGCTATGTGTTTTGTTTAGAAGAACTCTTGATCGCCTACCGAGTTTTGAAGAAATTCGTTATCTGTGCTCGTTTGCAAAGAGTAAAGATCATCCTTCCCTCATTATTGTGAGAAGTGCTAGAAACCGCAAGCTCATTTCCGATCTTACTGAAAGCGTTCATGGATTTTTGAACCAGTTTTTCTTTGCCCGCTGTCCCGCAGGGTTTTATGCCATCTGGAGAGTGGGAAGTAAGATTAGTGTTTCTATTTTTTTCCGTTTGAAAACCTTTTCGAGATCCGAACTTTCAGTTGCTAATTTCATTCTTTGTTCCTTTCAGCACTTCCTCTCCCTTCTAGAGATCCAATTCATAAGCAAGTTTTTGAGAGGTTGAGTGCCGTGGCCACAGAAGAGAGGAGCATAAAATTTCTGTTGAGGGATGAATTTTTACATCAACATGGGCTTCTACACACTTCTCGCTCTATGCATGCTCATGAAGTTCCAACGGAAGTCCCCGATTCTCCGATAAAGACTCCTGAATCTTCGCTGGTGAAGTGCTCCACTTCTGTTGATGTTGCGGGGCCATCTGATAAACTTGCCCCGGTTATCGAGGAAGAAGAGCCTCAGGGATCCTCTCACCATTCACAAGAATCTGGTGAAAAGGCTAAGAAATCCAGTCCTGTCAAGCAAAGCAGGGATGATACCTTCGAAGGATTGAGCGACCTCTTCGCTACTTCACAAGAGATCTTCAAAGATGACCCTACTACTGCCGGGATTTCTTCTTCAGTAGTTGAAGCTACTTCTATTTTGCAACAGTCGTCGTCGACTCAAGAGTTGACATTAACTATTACACCCACAACCACTCCCCAAATAAAGAGTGGTTCGTAGATTAATGCGCGTAGTTTGCACATCACACACACTTAGAATTTCTCATCACTTCTATGCACTTATCTTCTTGTACTTTAAAGATTTCTAAAGCTTATTATTTTAATTCCAGATTCTCCTATGGGGCGCAGCGGCTCGTACTATGATGATTTCCAGCGCTACGGGAGGCGTAGCCAGTATGATTACAGGCGTTACCTTCCTTCTTACAGAGAGTCGGATGAAGAGAGGGCCATCAGGAAAGCCGACGAGAGACGAGCATATGAAGAACGTCGCCGAAGGGAACAAGAAAGACATGATCTTCCCCATAGAGATGATGACACCCAAAAGAGAAAAGCTAATGATGAGAGAGGAAAGAGTCACATAGACGATTCTTCTAGCAAGCGGGCTAGACTTACTGAAGAAACAACTCCTTCAGCTTCTGAACATGTCCCTGCTCAATCTCCTGCTCCCGCTCGCTCCGACATTCAAGCAATCATCAACCGGCCCGCATACCAAGTCGGGCAAGGTCCTCCCACTCTTCAAAGTCGATTTCCTCAGTGGTGCCTGAGAGGGGTTCGATTTGATCTCGACTTGGTTCCCCTCGACAAACCGGCTATGCTGCGAAATCTTGATGCTGTCAGGACCGATATCGAAAGAATGTCGAACTGGCAAAAACTCGTCGACGAACTTCAGAGGGTTAACCGAGCCAATCTCGAGGCCATGCTAACAATGGAGAATGATAAGGCTGAGTGGCAGAAGACTCTTGAACAGCATGACACCGAAATGAGAAGTATTGCTTCCTACAACGAAAAGCTGGAAGCGGCAGTAGAAAAACTTAAGGAAGAATTAGCTACTTCATCTACTTTCCATTCACAAAAGGAGAGCATGCTTCAGCAACAAGTACGAGATGCGCATGCCAGTCAAAGAGCAGTCGAAGATAAGCTTGCACACAAGGAAAAGGTCATAGAAGAATATCGTGCTGAAACTGTACAACTGCGAGAACAGACCGGCTCTCAAAGCTTGGAGATAGAGTTGTTAAAAACTCGACTTTCTATGGCCGAAAAGGAGCGCGACGAGGCTGTTGCTGGTAAACTTGCGGCCGAAGAGGCTCATCAAGCAACCAAAGCTGACATTAGCTCCACATTATTCGATTTTTATCTGCACAGCATTTTGGGACGTGGCAGCCTTGCCTTTCTAGGCCCCAAGTATGAAATCACACTGGCTGAAGTTTGGGAGGCAGCACTTGATATGCTCGGTGGTAAAGGTGCTGGATATGCTGAGTCAGCCCTTGAAGAGCATTATCTTGATGATGAGGCCCGTGCCGCTCTTGCCAAGGGAAAGGAGCAGCTTGCCAGAGTGCGGTCCGGGATGGCGGAAGAGGAGCGTTCTGAAAAAGAAGTACCGCCTACCATCTCTGAACGTCCTCTAGTTTCTCCCGAGGTGGACATTACAGGCTCTAGTGCTCATTCGCCGCCTCCTACAAAAACCGCGGTAATTACCCCTACTGATGAAGAGGCTTTGGAGGACATTGGGGCTCAGAATTATGAGATTGAACTGACGAAGCCAATATCTTCAGGTAATTTCGACATTGGTCCGATTCAGGTGGATTACCTGCTTATTCCTCAAAAATTTGATGAGCTTCTCGATTACCTCTTGAATCTCGATGAACCCATATCTCCCTTCTTTCGGGAAGATACTAACATTTTCAAATTTTCTTCTTCTGCAGTTGAAACAACAAGTGTCGTGCAGACTTCGCCTTCTCTGGTTATTCCTCCTCCATCTCTTCAGGTGACTCCTCCTTCTGCTTCACAACCTGGGTCACAAGAGGAGAAAATTGAGGCTCTTCATGATTTGGATGACCCTATTGCTTCGCAGGAGCAAAAAGATGAGGGACTCGAAGGAGGCGAGATCTCTCCGGAGCGGACTCCTTCTGACGACGTAGTTTTGTCCGCTCTCGTTACTCCGGGGAGTGAGTCTTCTTCGCAGAGAAGAAAGAAGCATGGGACATCGAAGAGGAGGGGGAAGAAAATTATCACCACTGAAGAGGAACCGGAAATTGCGCCAGTTGCACCTCCCTCCCCTTCTTCCCTTATGCCTTCAGACCAACCTGGAAGACCCGAAAAGCTAACCACTCGGCCGGGTAAAGGGTCTAAAGGCGGCAAGAAGAAATGAAGAGTTGAGCTTTTTGATTCCTTTTTTGTGTAATGGTCGGATGTTGTGCAGGCACCGGCCCCTGCTTTTTTATTTCGAAACCTGTATCTGCAATATCTGCAATTGAATAAAGTGATTCTTTATTTGCACAGACTTTTGTTTGAATTTGAGAATGCATTTATTATTTATTTTTGCACAAGTTTTATTTATACGATGTTGCGGTGAGCTTGTGGTATGTTGTTTGAGCGTACTTTACCGACATAGTTATACCGCTTTGTATGTAACTATACCATGTTGCCCCTATACCATGAGCTTACTGCAATATCGTATACTTTGAGGGGACTTGCACTCTCGTTTTCTAAAGAATAATTACTTCATTCTCGAAGAGAATTTTCGTAGAGTGCAACTTCCTTCATATAAGTTTCTACGCTTTGTCCTTCGAAGAAATCACTTTCTCCTTTTGCGTATGTATATATTTTGCCAAGTGAATTCTTCTATGTGGCAAAGCGGACCTCTGAATGTACTTTAACTTTCTTCCCCCTTCTTCTTTTTTTTTCCTTTTTTTTTTTTTTAGAATAGGTAAATCGCTCTTCCTTTGAAAGTTAAAGTACGCTCTTGATGAGGACTTTTCTTTTTTTCCTTTTAATAAAAATTTGTGCCTCTGAGGAGAGATTTTTTTTTTTTACGTTTCAACACTTGGAAGTTTTATTTTAATCTTGGTGAAACGTGTTCCTCCAAAGAGTTGTGCCTTTGAAGAAAGCCTTTTCACGTTTCAGCACTTGAAAGTTTTATTTCAATCTCGGTGAAACGTGGGCTTCTGAAGAGGTCTTTCTTTTTAATTGTGTCACCGGGAGGGGGTTGTACCTCTGAGGAGGGATTTCTCACGTTTCAACACTTGGAAGTTTTATTTCAATCTTGGTGAAACGTGTACCTCCAAAGAGTTGTGCCTTCGAAGAAAGCCTTTTCACGTTTCAACACTTGGAAGTTTTATTTCAATCTCGGTGAAACGTGGGCTTCCAGGAAGGTCTTTATCTTGTTTTGCATTTCAACTTTGGTGAAGTGAAATTCCGAAGAGCGGTTACGACACTTCAACTCCTGGTGAAATGGGCCTCCGAAGAGGGCTTTTATTTTGTTTGCATTTCAACTCTGGTGAAGTGTAATTCCGAAGAGCGGTCATAACACTTCAACTCCTGGTGAAATGGGCCTCCGAAGAGGGCTTTTATTTTGTTTGCATTTCAACTCTGGTGAAGTGAAATTCCGAAGAGCGGTCTTAACACTTCAACTCCTGGTGAAATGTGCCTCAGAGAGGGTTTTCATCGCCTGGAAGTTACTCTCTCATGGTTGGAGGGTCATGACTCCTCCAATCTTTTTTGTTGAGTAGAGAACTTTCTTTTTTGTGGCGTATGACCCATTAGAGGTCTTTATCCTCCGAAGAGTCGTGCCTCCGAAGAGGACTTGTGCCGCCAATGATGGTTTTTGGTTGTATTCTTGTCTTCTTGCTTATGCCTTTTCAGCGATCCTCTTTTTTTTTTCTTTTCAAGTTTTCATTCCCCTTTTCTCGCAAGTAGCTTGTTTAATCGAAGGAAGTGTACTTCATTGTCAGGCAAGTTCGTGAGAACGGGCACTAGCTTCCTAATTGGATGTTTGTTCGTTCAAACAATCTCAATTTATTAGCAAGGGCTCGTTTCTATCGAAATCATAAGCCGTTCAATTGAAGTATTTCCCATCTAGGATTTGAATTCGGGGCCTTTATGACTTGAAATTTGTTTGTTGGATGATGGTGAGAATCACTCGGTCTTATTATGCGCAAGTTTTATTTCCATTGTCTGCAAAAATTTAAATCGACATTTCAGCAATACATTTTATGTACTTTTATATCGAAAATAAAGCAAACATGTAATAATAATAAGGAACACAAGATTTATAGTGGTTCAGCCAGAAATTTGGGCCTATATCCACTTTATATTCATTCATTATTCACTTGCATCAGTTTTACAATTGCTCTCAATTACAAGAATCATACATTCATAATTCTTTTTACAATGTTTCAACAAAATTTTCAAGTAAAGTATGGACGCAAATGGTTGCTGTTCCATGCCCTTGGAATTTGATCTCCATCAACAGTGGTGAGTTTGAATGTGCCGTCAAGAAGCTTCTGACCTATTACATACGGTCCTTCCCAATTTGGCCCAAACACACCTGTCGCTGTCATAATTCTCTTCAGGACTAGGTCTCCAATCTCAAAGCTGCGTTGGCGAACTTTGGAATTGAAATGTCTGGCTATCCTTTGCTGATGAGCTGCAACCCTGAGATTAGCTTCATCTCTTTTTTCATCAAGGAGATCTAGCGCTTCAAGTTGTAGCTTTTCATTTTCTGCTTGATTGAAATGGATTCTTCTGTGTGAAGGGACCTCTGTTTCAACCGGGATCATTGCTTCCGATCCGTATGCTAACGAAAAAGGAGTATGCCCAGTCGCAGTTTTGTGAGTAGTTCTGTATGCCTATAGTGCAAGTGGTAGTTTATCGACCCAACCACCTTTTTCTCTTTCGAGTTGCTTTTTGATGGTTGATTTGATGATCTTGTTCACTGCTTCCACTTGCCCGTTTGCCTGCGGATGAGCTACTGCCGAAAAGCTTTTCTGGATTTTGAATCGTTTGCAAAAATCCTGGAATTCCTCGCTTTCAAACTGAGTACCATTGTCTGCGATTATTTTCTGAGGCACACCGTATCTGCAAATGATATTCTTGGTCACAAAGCTTATCATTTTCTTAGAAGTGATAGTAGCCAATGGTTCAGCTTCAGCCCATTTAGTAAAGTAATCAACTGCAACAATAGCATATTTAATCCCTGATTTGGCAGTTGGTAGCGGCCCAATGAGATCCATTCCCCAAATCGCAAACGGCCATGGACTGACCATCTGTGTGAGTTCGGTAGAAGGTGCTCTAGGAATTTTGGCAAATCTTTGGCATCTGTCACATTTTCGGGAGTAATCTGCAGCATCTCGATTAATTTCTGGCCAAAAATATCCGTATCGGAGAATTTTCTTTGCTAATGTTTGACCACCTGAATGATCACCACATTCTCCTCCATGCACCTCAGCTAGGATTGTTTTGGACTCTTCCCGGGATACACATCGAAGCAATGGCATTGAGAATCCCCGTCTGTACAATCGACCATCCTGAATTACATAGCGAGAGGCTTTCCTTAGTAGCTTTCGTCTTTCTATCGAATTATCTAGCAGAGAACCTCTGAGTAGGTAGTCCAGTATTGGAGTCATCCATGACTCTTGTTCTTGAGATACATTCATAATCCAGTCAATATCCATCTCGTCTATACTTGGTGCTGAAAGGACTTCTACAGGGACCAATCCCAATAGTTGAGCTTCACCAGAACTTGAATACTTTGCGAGGGAATCTGCCTTCATATTCTCTTCCCGAGGAATGTGGCTTATTGAATAGTGATCGAGTTCACATAGGAGTTCCCAAGCCTTTGACAAGTAGGAAGGCAAGTTTCCACCTTTTGTTTGAAATTCCTTCTTGACTTGGCATACAATAAGCTGAGAATCACTGAAGATCTGTAATGCTCGAATGTTTAGCTCTTTAGCAATTTTCAGACCTGCAATAAGAGCTTCATATTCTGCTTCATTGTTTGTTGAAGGAAATTCCAATCTTAGTGCATAACATAATGATCGACCTTCAGGAGTTTCAAGTACCACTCCGGCTCCAGAACAGTAGTCATTTCTTGCGCCATCAACATACATCTTCCACTGGATTGGGGAATCACTGATCGCTTCATCCTCACCATTATCCTTCCCTGTGAATTCTGCAATGAAATCAGCTAAAGCTTGTCCATTGATTTCTTTTCGGGGGTGATAAGTGATGTCATATTGACTGAGTTCAATGTTCCATTTTAGAAGGCGAGCCGAAGTTTCAGGGCGAAATAGGACTTGCTTTAGAGGTTGATCAGTAAGTACCCTGATAGGATGAGCTTGGAAATATTGCCTCAGTTTCCTTGACGCAACTAGTAGGCAATAGGCGAGTTTTTCCAACTTGGAGTAATTCAGCTCTGCCCCAGTGAGTCTTTTGCTGATATAGTAAACCGGATGTTGAATCCTTTTGTCTTCCCGTATCAGCGCTGCACTTAGAGCATGAGATGATACTGCCAAGTATATAAGAAGATCCTCACCATTGCCTGGCCTAGAAAGTATTGGAGGCGTTTCCATATGACGGATCAACTCATCGAAGGCTTTTTGGCATTCGGAAGTCCATTCAAAATTCTTCTTTCCTTTCTTCAGGGTGTCAAAGAATGGGATGCATTTATCAGTGGCTTTGGAAATGAACCGACTCAGGGCGGCGACCTTTCCGTTGAGACTCTGCAATTCCTTCTTCGTTCTAGGAGCTTTAACTTCTTTTAAGGCAGTAATTTGAGCTGGACTAGCCTCAATGCCCCTAGCACTAACAATGAAACCTAATAACTTTCCGGACTCGACCCCAAATGTACATTTCAGAGGGTTAAGCTTCATTCTGTATTTCCGGAGGACTGCGAACATTTCTGCTAAGTGTTCAATGTGATCCGCTGCTTTCTTAGACTTCACTAACATGTCGTCGACGTAGACTTCCATAGTTTTGCCCAATTGCGGTTTGAACATAGCATTAACAAGTCTTTGGTAGGTTGCCCCTGCATTTTTCAATCCGAAGGGCATAACTTTGTAGCAATAAAGACCAACATCGGTGATAAAGCTCGTGTCCACCTGATCAGGTTCATGCATCATGATCTGGTTGTATCCGGAGTAGGCATCCATGAAAGACAACAACTCATGCCCCGCTGTTCCATCTACCAGTTGGTCGATCCTGGGCAAAGGGAAGCAATCTTTGGGGCAAGCCTTGTTTAGATCAGAAAAATCGATGCACACTCTCCGTTTTCCATTAGCTTTCTTGACCAGCACAGGATTTGAAACCCAATTCGGATTTGTAGATTCTTTGATGAAGTTATTTTCCATGAGTCGATCAACTTCTTCTTTTAATGCTGCTGACCTTTCTGGACCTTGGGTTCTTCTTTTCTGTTTAACTGGCGTAAACTTTGGGTCAATATTCAGAGCGTGTACTGCAACTTCTGGAGATATTCCACACATATCGGCATGAGTCCAAGCAAAGACATCCAGATTTGCTTTCAGGAAAGATATCAAGATATTCTGAATTGACACATTAAGTTGTGAACCCACATTCAACACCTTATTTGGGTCCTTCGGGTCAACAGGTACCGGAACTGTCGTTTCCACCGGCACCACTCTATTCTCCCCTGCACTGGCTTTTCTGGGATCCATTTCTTTTCGTGCCCCGCTGTGCTCGCCAGTGCAGGGTCCGCCCTGTAATTGCTACAAGGCTGGTTCCTTGATGCGGACTGGGGTTGCCGCATCCTTTCCCATTTCTCTTTTTCTTGACTCTCGCAGTTCTGTCAAATAGCACTCTCGCGCAGCATTTTGATCCCCTTTTATAACTCCTACTCCATTGTCAGTAGGGAATTTAATAGTGAGGCACCACGGGGCTAGGATAGCTTTGAATGCTGCGAGTGTTGGACGGCCAAGAAAAGCATTATAAGCAAAAAACTCATCGACAATCACAAATGTTTGCTTGCGGACCACTTTCCTTTCTGCTTCCCCAAGTTCTACAAGCAGATCGATGGTCCCAATTGGTTGCTTTGGCTCCCCAGTGAAGCCAGCGATCTTCTGTGATGAGGCTTGTACATCGATCATAGGGATTTTCATCTGGTCAAATGTCTTCTTGAAGAGGATATTACATGATGCTCCGCAGTCGATGAGGACTCTTCTGACAATGGCCGGTCCAATACCAGCCGAGATGACCAAGGGATCTATGGTAGGAGCTTCTATACCTGTGGAATCTCTGGCTCTGAAAACAATATCATCGCTGAAAGTTTTCTGTTGTTTCAGGGGCGTAGTGTCTTCTAAAACAAAGACGTCTTCTTCGGCTGGAGCATATTTCAAAGCCCTGGAATATCTTTCCATCTCACCCCAGCTCTTGCCAGCTGGGTGAGGCCCTCCTGTAATGACATTGATAACGGGCCTTCCAGATTCATGTCCCGTAGCTTTCTCACCTGTCCTAGGCTGATGAACAGGAACCTGTTGCCCCTGACTTGACGATGCAGGATTGTTGCTATTCTTCTTCACAAATTGCTGCAGTTTGTTTTCTCTTAGCAACTCTTCAATCAGATTTTTCAACTGGCGGCATTCATCAGTCTCATGACCGGGTTGGTTGTGGAAGCGGCAGAATTTCCCACTCTGTATGGCTTTTTTCCCGGTTCTCAAAGGGATAGGTTTAGGGAAATCGACGGAATCTTTAGTGGCAAGGTAGATGTGCTCCGGCGTATGTGATAATGGAGTATATTCTGATGGCTTGAAGGATCGGGGCTTCTTCAGATTACCCTGTTTCTTCCCATTATTATTCTCCCTTTTTTGCCCCACCGATTCATTCTTGCGTGGAGCGACAGTGTTGTCTTCTGCTTTCCCCAACACTGTCTTTACTGGTAAAGGACGGCTTTCCAAGCGAATGAATTCATCTGCTTTTTTGTAGAACTTTTCGAGAGAGGTTGGCTCCTTCATATTTAACCATTTCCCAAATTCGCTTGACTTATCAATAGCCCTCATCAGATAAGTCAATATCATTCGTGGTTTAGCATTGTCCACCTCAGCCAGCGCTATATTAAAGCGGTTCAAGAAAGATCTGATAGACTCACCAGGATTCTGCTCTAAACTCGACAGTGACATGATGTCCTTGGCCTTCGAAGCATATAGTCTAAACTTCTCCTTGAATTTTCTGGTCAAGTCTGAAAACTGATCGATAGATCGGACTGGCAACTTGGTGAACCATAGTAGAGCCACACCTTCCAGGTATACGGGGAAATATCGACACTTTATTTCGTCAGAGGCTCTAGCACCTGTCATGTGCCAATCATATTTATACAAGAATTCATTCGGATCACTTGTCCCTTTGTAAGCTGGAATAGTCGGAGGGACAAACTTCCTTGGAAATTCCGCCTTTAAGATTTTTTCAGTAAACGGAGTTTTACTTGGGGCGAAACCCCATTCCCTCTCATCTTCAACCCTTTGCATACTTTCTTTCATGATCTGCCGGACCATTCCAGAAAGATATTCCTCATCATGCCGAGTTCTAGATCCACCAGCCTCAGGAACTGCCTGCTCAAAGGGACTAGTAGCCCTTTCAGGAGCATTCCTTTCATTAACATCATGAACGTTGCCAGCATAGTTCCTTTCATTACCAGCCGATTGATTGTTTGCCCCAAGTAAGTCGTTTAACTTATTCAGAATCAGAGCATTCTGGGCACTTTGAGCCTCTAATTGTGCATTTTGGGCGTTTATTTGCTGGTTTAGCCCTAGAATCACAGCATCCAACTCCGCTTTCGTAAATCCAACAGACGGAGTGGGTTGATTAGGTACAGGGGAAGCGGAGGTTCCCTCTTGATTGTTTCCAGATCTGACAGATCTACTTTTCCTTCCAAGAGCCATAATCTCAGATAGACTTCTGGTTTTTAAGGAAATTCTTTCTTCAAATCTCTGTGAAGCAATGATGACAGTTTTCCTGAGTTCAATTCTCAGTGAAAGCACCAAAAATGTTAACGCTTAAATGTGAACGCTAACACCCCGGTGTGTGAAGTGTAGTTGTGAAAGCACCACCCGATAGATCAGGAAAGAATTACAAGCAAGTAATAGCAGAAAAGCAGTAAACAACAACAATTTTATAGTGGTTCGGCTTAAGGGTATAGCCTACGTCCACTCTAAGTTCTTTTATTAATAATCCCGCTACAAGCTGATACAATTCTTCTCAAGTACAATATACTTCAAGTTACAAGTGATTTGGAACAAGTCTTAAGCTTCAATGTCGATTAAAGTCCTTAAATTCATGTTGAAGATGTGTGGTTTCTTCGTGAATTTCTTTGATGTATTCCTCTAATCTTGAAAGCTCTAAGTGTTGATGAAGTTCTCAATGCAGCAAGGTAACGGTGTATGAAGAGAATGTGCCAAAAGTCCTTTGAATGTTGGAGGTGGTTGCCTATTTATAGAGAGTTCTGATTCTGAAATTTTTGCAAGTCCTAAACCGTGGTCGACTCAAGTTAAGCCGCAGCCGACTCAAGGTGAGTCGTGACCGGTCTAAGGTCGCCTCCGAGTTAACACCACCTCTTCTCAGTAACATGGCATCGGGCTTATATTAGGTCGTGGACGAGTTAACTTGGTAGGTCGCAAGTCACGGTCCAAATGATAAGTCCTGGATCGTGAACGAGATAACTGGGGAGCTGGATCGGTTGTGACTTGGGTCGGCAACTATTCTAGGTCGCCAGCTTGGTAGGGCATTAGATCGGTGACTCGGTCAAGTCACTGAGTCGGTATCTTCTGAGTCTTAGGCCAGTACCCACGTTAGGTCGGCAACTGTTTTAGCCTTAACTCGGTATTTCTCAAGTCGGTATGCCTCTCAATCCTACTAGGTCGGTAACCCTTTGAATCTTAAGTCGGTCTCCCTTGAGTCGTTGTCCCTTCTGAGTCATTAAGTCGGTAACCATTGAGTCGCCATTCATTTTAGGTCGGCAATGAGCTAAGGCTGTTGGGTCGGTATTTATGTTGAGTCGGTAGCCTCATTGAAGTGTTAAGTCGGCATAACCCTTAGGCCTTAGGTCGGCACCCCCTGTTGAGCCTTAGGTCGGCACCCCCTGTTGAGCTTTAAGTCGGTACCCCTGTTAAGCCTTAAGTCGGCATGCTTCTAACTGTTAGGTCGGAACCTCTTGATGCACTAGATCGGTAAGTCATGGTCAAGGCGGAGTTAACAAACATGTACCTCCAAAGAGTTGTGCCTTTGAAGAAAGCCTTTTCACGTTTCAACACTTGGAAGTTTTATTTCAATCTTGGTGAAACGTGGGCTTCCGAAGAGGTCTTTCTTCTTGATTGTGTCCCCGGGAGGGGGTTGTACCTCTAAGGAGGGATTTTTCACGTTTCAACACTTGGAAGTTTTATTTCAATCTTGGTGAAACGTGTACCTCCAAAGAGTTGTGCCTTCGAAGAAAGCCTTTTCACGTTTCAACACTTGGAAGTTTTATTTCAATCTTGGTGAAACGTGGGCTTCCGAAGAGGTCTTTCTTCTTGATTGTGTCCCCGGGAGGGGGTTGTACCTCTAAGGAGGGATTTTTCACGTTTCAACACTTGGAAGTTCTATTTCAATCTTGGTGAAACGTGTACCTCCAAAGAGTTGTGCCTTCGAAGAAAGCCTTTTCACGTTTCAACACTTGGAAATTTTATTTCAATCTCGGTGAAACGTGGGCTTTCAGGAAGGTCTTTATTTTGTCTTTGCATTTCAACCTTGGTGAAGTGAAATTCCGAAGAGCGGTTGTTACACTTCAACTCCCGGCGAAATGTGCCTCTGAAGAGGGCTTTTATTTTGTTTACATTTCAACTCTGGTGAAGTGAAATCTCGAAGAGCGGTCATAACACTTCAACTCCTGGTGAAATGGGCCTCCGAAGAGGGCTTTTATTTCGTTTGCATTTCAACTCTGGTGAAGTGAAATCCCGAAGAGGGGTCATAACACTTCAACTCCTGGTGAAATGTGCCTCAGAGAGGGTTTTCATCGCCTGGAAGTTACTCTCTCATGGTTGGAGGGTCATGACTCCTCCAATCTTTTTTGTTGAGTAGAGAACTTTCTTTTTTGTGGCGTATGACCCATTAGAGGTCTTTTATCCTCCGAAGAGGACTTGTGCTGCTGATGGTAGCTTTGGTTGTTCCTCTGTTCACTTGCTTATGCGTTTTCAGCGATCCTCTCTTTTTTTTTTTCTTTTCAAGTTTTCATTCCCCTTTTCTCGCAAGTGGCTTGTTTAATCCAAGGAAGCGTACTTCATTGTCAGGCAAGTTCGTGAGAACGGGCACTAGCTTCCTAATTGGATGTTTGTTCGTTCAAACAATCTCAATTTATTAGCAAGGGCTCGTTTCTATCGAAATCATAAGCCGTTCAATTGAAGTATTTCCTATCTAGGATTTGAATTCGGGGCCTTTATGACTTGAAATTTGTTTGTTGAATGATGGTGAGGATCACTCGGTCTTATTATGCGCAAGTTTTATTTCCATTGTATGCAAAAATTTAAATCGACATTTCAGCAATACATTTTATGTATTTTTATATCGAAAACAAAGCAAACATATAATAATAATAAGGAACACAAGATTTATAGTGGTTCGGCCATGAAATTGGGCCTACATCCACTTTATATTCTTTCATTATTTACTTGCATCAGTTTCACAATTGCTTCCAATTACAAGAATCATACAATCATAATTCTTTTTACAATGTTTCAACAAAATTTTCAAGTAAAGTATGGACGCAAATGGTTGCTGTTCCATGCCCTTGGAATTTGATCTCCATCAACAGTGGTGAGCTTGAATGTGCCGTCAAGAAGTTTCTGACCTATTACATACGGTCCTTCCCAATTTGGCCCAAACACACCTGTCGCGGTCATAATTCTTTTTAAGACTTCAACTCCTGGTGAAATGGGCCTCCGAAGAGGGCTTTTATTTTTTTATTTTTTTTTTGGCATTTCAACTCTGGTGAAGTGAAATTCCGAAGAGCGGTCATAACACTTCAACTCCTGGTGAAATGTGCCTCAGAGAGGGTTTTCATCGCCTGGAAGTTACTCTCTCATGGTTGGAGGGTCATGACTCCTCCAATCTTTTTTGTTGAGTAGAGAACTTTCTTTTTTGTGGCGTATGACCCATTAGAGGTCTTTATCCTCCGAAGAGTTGTGTCTTCGAAGAGGACTTGTGCTGCCGATGATGGCTTTGGTTGTTCCTCTGTTCACTTGCTTATGCCTTTTCAATGATCCTCTGCCTCCTCTTTCTCTTTTTTTTTTTGGTAACTTGTTTAATCCAAGGAAGTGCGCTTCACTGTCAGGCAATTTCGTGAGAACGAGCACTAGCTTCTTAATTGGACGTTTGTTTGTTTAAACGATCTCAATTTATTAGCAAAGACCCGTTTCTGTCGAAATCATAGGCCGTTCAATTGAAGTACTTCCTATCTAGGATTTGAATTCGGGGCTTTTGTGAATCGAAATTTGGCGAGAATCACTCGGTCTTTTTACGTGCAAGTTTCACTTCCATTGTCTGCAAAAATTTAAACCGACATTTCAGCAATACATTCTATGTACTTTTCATATCAAAAATAAAACAAACATGGAATAGGAATAAGGAACACAAGATTTATAGTGGTTCGGCCAGGAAATTGGGCCTACATCCACTTTGTATTCTTTCATTATTTACTTGCATCAGTTTTACAATTGCTTTCAATTACAAGAATCATACATTCATAATTCTTTTTACAATATTTCAACAAAATTTTCAAGTAAAGTATGGACGCAAATGGTTGTTGTTCCATGCCCTTGGAATTTGATCTCCATCAATAGTGGTGAGTTTGAATGTGCCGTCAAGAAGCTTCTGACCTATTACACACGGTCCTTCCCAATTTGGCCCAAACACACCTGTCGCTGTCATAATTCTCTTCAGGACTAGGTCTCCAATCTCAAAGCTGCGTTGGCGAACTTTGGAATTAAAATGTCTGGCTATTCTTTGCTGATGAGCTGCAATTCTGAGATTAGCCTCATCTCTTTTTTCATCAAGGAAATCTAGCGCTTCAAGCTGTAGCCTTTCATTTTCTGCTTGATTGAAATGGATCCTTCTGTGTGAAGGAACCTCTGTTTCTACCGGGATCATTGCTTCCGATCCGTATGCTAATGAGAAAGGAGTGTGCCCAGTTGCAGTTTTGTGAGTGGTTCCGTATGCCCATAGTGCAAGTGGTAGCTTATCGACCCAACCACCTTTTGCTCTTTCAAGTTGCTTTTTGATGGTTGATTTGATGATCTTGTTTACTGCTTCCACTTGCCCATTTGCCTGCGGATGAGCAACTGCTGAAAAGCTTTTCTGGATTTTGAATCGCCTGCAAAAATCTTGGAATTCCTCGCTTTCAAACTGAGTACCATTGTCTGTGATTATTTTCTGAGGCACTCCATACCTGCAGATGATATTCTTGGTCACAAAACTTATCATCTTTTTAGAGGTGATAGTAGCCAACGGTTCAGCTTCAGCCCATTTAGTAAAATAATCAACTGCAACAATAGCATATTTAATCCCTGATTTGGCAGTCGGTAGCGGCCCAATGAGATCCATTCCCCAAATTGAAAACGGCCATGGGCTGACCATTTGTGTGAGTTCAGTTGAAGGTGCTCTAGGAATTTTGGCAAATCTTTGGCATTTGTCGCACTTTCTGGAATAGCTTGCAGCATCATGATTAATTTCTGGCCAAAAATATCCGTATCGGAGAATTTTCTTTGCTAATGTTTGACCACCTGAATGATCACCACATTCTCCTCCATGTACCTCAGCTAGGATCGTTTTGGACTCTTCCCGGGATACACATCGAAGCAATGGCATTGAGAATCCCCGTCTGTATAATCGGCCATCCTGAATTACATAGCGAGAGGCTTTCCTTAGTAGCTTCCGTCTCTCTCTCGAATTTTCTGGCAGAGAACCTCTGAGTAGGTAGTCCAGTATTGGAGTCATCCATGACTCTTGTTCTTGAGATACATTCATAATCCAGTCAATATCCATCTCGTCTATACTTGGTGCTGAAAGGACTTCTATGGGGACCAATCCCAATAGTTGAGCTTCACCAGAACTTGAATACTTTGCGAGGGAATCTGCCTTCATATTCTCTTCCCGAGGAATATGGCTTATTGAATAGTGATCGAGTTCACACAGAAGTTCCCAAGCCTTTGACAAGTAAGCGGGCAGGTTTCCCCCTTTCGTTTGAAATTCCTTCTTGACTTGGCATACAATAAGCTGAGAATCGCTAAAGATCTGTAATGCTCGTATGTTTAGTTCTTTAGCGATTTTCAGTCCTGCGATAAGAGCTTCATATTCGGCTTCATTGTTTGTTGAAGGAAATTCCAATCTTAGTGCGTAGCATAATGACCGACCTTCAGGAGTCTCAAGTACAACTCCGGCTCCAGAACAGTAATCATTTCTTGCACCATCGACATATAACTTCCATTGGATAGCGGAATTGTTGAACGTTTCTTCCTCACTATTACCCTTATCTGTAAATTCTGCAATGAAATCAGCTAAAGCTTGTCCATTGATTGCTTTCCGGGGATGATAAGTGATGTCGTACTGACTGAGTTCAATATTCCACTTTAGAAGACGACCCGAAGTTTCAGGGCGAAACAGGACTTGCTTTAAAGGTTGATCAGTGAGGACTCTGATAGGATGAGCTTGAAAATATTGTCTCAATTTCCTAGACGCAATTAGTAAGCAATAGGCGAGTTTTTCCAACTTAGAGTAATTCATCTCTGCCCCAGTGAGTCTTTTGCTGATATAGTAAACTGGATGTTGAATCCTTTTGTCTTCCCGTATCAGCGCTGCACTTAAAGCATGAGATGATACTGCCAAGTATATAAGAAGATCCTCGCCATCGCCAGGCCTAGAAAGTATTGGAGGTGTCTCCATATGGCGAATCAATTCATCAAAGGCTTTTTGGCATTCGGGAGTCCAAACGAAGTTCTTCTTTCCTTTCTTTAAGGCGTCAAAGAATGGGATGCATTTATCTGTGGCTTTGGAAATGAACCGACTTAAGGCGGCAACTTTTCCATTGAGACTTTGCAATTCCTTCTTTGTTCTAGGAGCTTTGACTTCTTTCAAGGCAGTAATTTGAGCTGGACTAGCCTCAATGCCCCTAGCGCTGACGATAAACCCTAAGAATTTTCCGGACTCGACCCCAAACGTGCATTTCAGAGGGTTAAGCTTCATTCTGTATTTCCGGAGGACTGCGAAAATTTCTTCCAAGTGTTCAATGTGATTCGCTGCTTTCTTAGACTTTACTAACATGTCGTCGACGTAGACTTCCATAGTTTTGCCCAATTGCGGTTTGAACATAGCATTAACAAGTCTTTGGTAGGTTGCCCCTACATTCTTCAATCCGAAGGGCATAACTCTGTAGCAATAAAGACCAACATCGGTGATAAAGCTTGTGTCCTCCTGATCTGGTTCATGCATCATGATCTGGTTATATCCGGAGTAGGCATCCATGAAAGATAACAATTCATGTCCCGCTGTTCCATCTACCAGTTGATCAATCCTGGGTAAAGGAAAGCAATCTTTGGGGCAGGCCTTGTTCAAATCTGAAAAATCGATGCACACTCTCCATTTTCCATTAGCTTTCTTAACCAACACAGGATTTGAAACCCAATTCGGATATGTAGATTCTTTGATGAAGTTATTTTCCATGAGTCGATCAATTTCCTCTTTTAATGCTGCTGACCTTTCTGGACCTTGGGTTCTTCTTTTCTGTTTCACTGGTGTAAACTTTGGGTCGATATTCAGAGCGTGTACTACAACTTCTGGAGATATTCCACACATATCAGCATGAGTCCAAGCGAAGACATCCAGATTTGCTTTCAGGAAAGATATCAAGATATTCTGAATTGATACATTAAGTTGTGAACCCACATTCAACACCTTATTTGGGTCCTTCGGGTCAACAGGTACCGGTACCGTCGTTTCAACCGGCACCACTCTATTCTCCCCTGCACTGGCTTTTCTGGGATCCATCTCTTTCCGTGCCCCGCTATGCTCGCCAGTGCAGGGTCCGCCCCGTAATTGCTACAAGGCTGGCTCTTTGATGCGAACCGGGGTGGCCGCATCCTTTCCCATTTCCCTTTTTCTTGACTCTCGCAACTCTGTCAAATAGCACTCTCGCGCAGCATTTTGATCCCCTTTTATAACTCCTACTCCATTGTCTGTAGGGAATTTAATAGTGAGGCACCACGGGGCTAGGATAGCTTTGAACGCTGCGAGCGTTGGACGGCCAAGGAAAGCATTATAAGCAGAAAATTCATCGACAATCACAAATGTTTGCTTGCGGACTACTTTCCTTTCTCCTTCCCCAAGTTCTACAAGCAGATCGATGGTTCCTATTGGTTGCTTTGGCTCCCCGGTGAAGCCAGCGATCTTCTGCGATGAGGCTTGTACATCGACCATAGGGATTTTCATTTGGTCGAATGTCTTTTTGAAGAGGATATTACATGATGCTCCGCAGTCAATGAGAACTCTTCTGACAATGGTCGGTCCGATACCAGCTGAGATGACCAAGGGATCTAGGGTAGGAGCTTCGACACCTGAGGAATCTCTGGCTCTGAAAATAATATCATCACTAAAAGTTTTCTGTTGTTTCAGGGGCGTAGTGTCTTCTAAAACAAAGACGTCTTCTTCGGCTGGAACATATTTCAAAGCCCTGGCATATCTCTCCATCTCTCCCCAGCTCTTGCCAGCTGGGTGAGGCCCTCCTGTAACGACATTGATGATGGGCCTTCCAGATTCATGCCCCGTAGCTTTCTCACCTATCCTAGGCTGATGAACAGGAGCCTGTTGCCCCTGACTTGACGATGCAGGATTGTTGCTATTCTTTTTCACGAATTGCTGCAGCTTGTTTTCTCTTAGCAATTCTTCAATCAGATTTTTCAACTGGCGGCATTCATCGGTCTCATGACCGGGTTGATTATGGAAGCGGCAGAACTTCCCACTTTGTATAGCCTTTTTTCCGGTCCTCAAGGGGATAGGTTTAGGGAGGTCAACAGAATCTTTAATGGCAACGTAGATATGCTCCGGCGTGTCTGATAAAGGAGTATACTCTGATGGTTTGAAGGATCGGGGCTTCTTCGGATTACTCTGTTTCTTCCCATTGTTATTTTCCCTTTTTGGCCCTACAGATTCATTCTTGCGTGGAGCAACAGTGTTATCTTCAGCTTTTTCCGACACTGCCTTCACCGGTACAGGACGGCTTTCCAGGCGTATGAATTCATCTGCTTTTTTGTAGAATTTTTCGAGGGAGGTTGGCTCCTTCATGTTTAACCATTTCCCAAATTCGCTCGACTTATCAATAGCCCTCATCAGATAAGTCAATATCATTCGCGGTTCAGCATTGTCCACCTCTGCCAGCGCTATATTAAAGCGGTTCAAGAAAGATCTGATAGATTCACCAGGATTCTGTTCTATACTTGACAATGACATGATGTCTTTGGCCTTTGAAGCATATAGTCTAAACTGTTCCTTGAACTTTCGGGTCAAGTCTGAAAACTGATCAATAGATCGGACTGGCAACTTGGTGAACCACAGTAGAGCCACACCTTCAAGGTATACGGGGAAATATCGGCACTTTATCTCGTCTGAGGCTCTGGCACCTGTCATGTGCCAATCATATTTATACAAGAATTCATTCGGATCACTTGTCCCTTTGTAAGCTGGGATAGTTGGAGGGACAAACTTCCTTGGAAACTCCGCCTTTAAGATTTTCTCAGTAAATGGAGTTTTACTTGGGGCGAAACCCCATTCTTTCTCATCTTCAACCCTTTGCATACTTTCTCTCATGATTTGCCGGACCATTCCAGAAAGATACTCCTCATCATGTCGAGTTCCAGATCCACCAACCTCAGGAAGCGTTTGCTCAAAGGGACTGGCAACCCTTTCTGGAGCATTCCTCTCATTAGCATCACGAATGTTGCCAGCATAATTCCTTCCATTACCAGCCGGTTGATTGTTTGCCCCGAGCAAATCATTCAACTTATTCAGAATTAGAGCATTTTGGGCACTCTGAGCTTCTAATTGCGCATTCTGGGCGTTTATCTGCGGGTTCAGTCCTAATATTACAGCATCCAACTCTGCTTTCGTAACCCCAGCAGACGGAGTGGGTTGATTAGGTACAGGGGAAGCGGAGGTTCCCTCTTGAATATTCCCAGATCTGACAGATCTACTCTTCCTTCCAGGAGCCATTATCTCGGATAGACTTCTGGTTTTCAGGGAAATTCTCTCTACAAACCTCTGTGAAGCAATGATGATAACTTGCCTGAGTTCAATTCTTAGTGAAAGCACCAAAAATGTTAATGCTAAAATTTGAACGCTAACACCCCGATGTATGAGTTGTAGTTGTGAAAGCACCACCCGACGACTCGGGAACAGATTACAAGCAGATAATAGCAGAAAAGCGGTAAACAACAACAATTTTATAGTGGTTCGGCTTAAGGGTATAGCCTACGTCCACTTTAAGTACTTTTATTAATAATCTCGTTACAAGCTGATACAATTCTTCCCAAATACAATACACTTTGAATTACAAGAGACTTAGAACAAGTAGCTTAAACTTCGATGAAGACGAGAGTTTTCGAATCCATGTTGGATGTATGTGATCTCTTCTTGAAGTTGTTTGTAGCGTTCTTAATGTCTTGAGAGCTTCAAGTGTTTGATTGGATTGGTTTGGAATGCAGCAGAGTAACGGCGTTTGAAGAAAATGAGCCCCCAAAAGTCCCTTTCTAGTTGGAGCTAGGGTCGTATTTATAGGCAATTCTAGGCAGGAAACATTACCAAGTCCTAAGTCGTAACCGACCTAAGTTGAGTCGTGGACGACTTAAACTAAGTCGTGGGTCAGTTGTCACTTAAATGCTGGGTCCAGACTTCTTAAAGGCATCCTTGCTGAACCCTAGATATATCACAAGTCCTAAGTCGCAAATGAGTTAACCTGTCCTCCCATAAGTGATGCGGCATTGAACTGATTCTCGTGTACGACTTACCATATGTCGTAGGTCGTGACCGACCCAAACTGATCCTCGGCTTGTGGCTTAACTGGAGTTAACGAGTCATGGTGCAGTATTGAATTTGCCTCTGTAGCCTTAGGTCGTGAACGATCTAGCAAAGGTCGTAAATCCGTCACGACTTAGGTGCAGTCGTCTTAACTCCTCGTCCCTTGAGTCGTTAAGTCATAGACCCTTTAACCCGTGAAGGCCTTAAGTCGTAGACCTTATCTCGTAGACCCTTTAACCCGTGAAGGCCTTAAGTCGTAGACCTTATCTCGTAGACCCTTTAACCCGTGAAGGCCTTAAGTCGTAGACCTTATCTCGTAGACCCTTTAACCCGTGAAGGCCTTAAGTCGTAGATTCCTTAACTCGTAGAGGAAACTGGGTTAACAATATCCAAACTTTTCTTTCAAATGATTTAAACCAATTACCATTTCAACTCTTTTTAACAAAAAAGTTTTGTTTCACAAAGTTCACCCAGTTTCACAAAGATCCATTCACGGATTTTAAAACAATTCCCATTTCGATTGGATTAACTCATTAAATATTTAAATCAAATATTTGACTTATAGCTTTCAAACCGTTTCCATAACTTGGAAATCATTTTCATTTTAGACTTGAAATAGTTTTAACACCAATTGGAAGTTCGTTTCTTATATGAAAGCTTTTATTATTTGAAAACAAATAGTTTTCGTTTCGAAAGAATCCAATTAAATTTGCACGAGTTAAAGCCTTTGAATTAAATTCAAATTCCCAAGTCAATACATTTAAATTGGTTTAACCCATATATAACTTGTATGACATCTTTAATCCTTAATTTCAAATCATAGAATTCATTTTAAAATATTGTATTCAAACTTCAAGGCGTAATCAAGTTATTCCAAAATAATTTTTTATCTTGAAATTCCATTTCAAAACCTTTTTACTCTAATCCCATCCATTTCCCCAAACTATTTGGATTCAAAATTCAAATTCAAACTATTTCAAAAATCTGCGACTTAACCAATTTCCACGTGCATTTCATATTTGTGTGTGTATAAGTGTAGTCCAGGGGTTTACATAATAGTGCACAACATCAATCATCACAGATAAAGTAAATTCATCAATCACAGAGATTTACCATTACGATTCGATGTGGGTTTCAGATAGCCAACTAGAATCCGACTCCCTGTCGCATCGAAATTTAAATGCCGTTTTACGGGCGAAAAGGGTTTTCACTTAAATACAGAAACAAATCACAGTTCAACACAAAGCAATTCACATTACACGGTATCACAATCACAACAGAAATGTCAATCCAGTACACAATATTTGATAATCAACTTAAATTAATCAAATTAAACTTAATTAATTACAATGAGCAATTAATTCCTTAATTACATTCACAAAGTAATTACACTTACACAATTTCATAAATGATTATCATTAATTAATCAATCAAATAAATTATTAAAAATAATCACATTAATTAATTATTTAAATAATCTTAGTTAATTATCTTCATTAACCAAAAAATTCTTTAATTACTTTCCTAATTAATCTCTAGTTATAAATTAGTCTAAATCATCAATTTATAAATTAAATAAATAAATCATTCGTTAATTATCTTATTCATTAAATCATTTTAATACCTTAATTATCTCTAAGGTAATCCATTACTTTATTAATGACTTCATTAATACTAAAGCGTGTTTAGAACATTACACTTCTCAATTTAGACTCAAATTTCATTTTGAATGTAGGACTCAGAATGATTATATATCTAAACATTAACCAAGTTTTAAATATCAACTCATGAACCTATATAAGAAAAGTTCTAATTAAATTACTTAAATTTTTATTTAAAATTTAAGCATTAAAATACATTACATTTTAACTTGCAAATTCAAGTTAAAAAAATTATTTAACTTTTCACTCAAAATCCTTTTTATAAAAGAACTTTATCAAAATCCAATTCAAAAATTTATTTGAAAACAAATTGCTTTCAAAAAGATATTTGAATTAAACTTGTTTAAAACATTCAGATTTAAAAACTGATTTAAATCACAGGTTTGAATTCAAGAAACTTGATTCCGTATCTAAACATTTGATTTGGACTTGGCTTTAAACCTTAATTTAAAACTTTGATTTAAACTTACTTTTAAAACCTCGATTTTAAATTCTTGATTCAAAATCCAAATTCATTTTAAAAGCTTAAGATTCAAAAGTTTATTTGAAACTAAACTTAACTTTTGAACTTATACCCAGTTGAAATTCCGTTTCCAGATTTTAAATTAAATTTTAAAATCTGAAAACTGTGAGGTTTGTTTTTAAAACCTGAAACCCTTTTTTTAAATATTTTAAAACTTTAAGATTTCCAAGACATTTTAAATCTAACTTTATATAGGTTTAAACTTATTTTTAAATCTATCTCATAATTTAAATTCTATTTAAATTTGGTTTAAATTCAAATTTACTGTGAGGATTACTAAAACCTGTAGCAAAACAAAACAACCCGAGGCGACTTTTCTTTACTTCGAGTTCACCCCAACTTAACATGAGCCAACCATCACCATGCTTCGAGAAAAACTAGAGACTACCGATATCCCCAAAACAAGAACTTCATTGGAAAATAAAGTGCACCATGCACATGTACGGTGGCTTTATCCACCTCCGACCATCTCTGATGGTCCATCCACATCGGCTACATCCTCTACATCCATACACAATCAACAGTAATAGCCTTCCCAAGCTCGAAATTGAATTCGAGTACAAGCCCAAACCTGGAACAAGAAGAAGCTGGAACCCTTCCAAAACCTGGAAATGCGTTGCCTCCGCAACCTCGTCCACCAGAGCTCCAGAAATTTCGGCCATCACTTCGTCAATGTGACCACTGCCTTTCCCCTAAATCAAGTCGCACTCGATCCAACGTAGACGACGAACCAATCAAATCTCTCGGCCTCAACAAAACTAGGTCTACGAACATCAAATGCTCGCCGCCTCCACCACGACCATCTGCCAACCATCTCACTATTTTTCCTTCATTCTTCGTTCACCATTCCATCACCAAACAAAATCCCGATCCCTACCAATGAGTGAATCTCCATAGATCATTGAAACAATGAAATTTATGCAAACCCAAACTGGTCTTTCAGTCTCCATCTTAAAATTATGATTGTTGCTTTAAAAATCATGTTTTAGTATACGAATTCAACTTACATACTTGAATTTGTGAATTAAGAAATTTGTATTTTGACTAATTTAAAGTTTTTCTCAGTTCTTTTGAATTCCAGAGCAATATACAAATTTATTTAACTTAATTAAATTTTTCAACCTTACTTTATACTTAAATAAACATAATTTGTTTAAAACCTAAGTTCTATTAGTACCTAGATTAATAGAATATTAATTTTGAATAAAACTTGTGTCTGGGAACACAAACAGGAAGCACATAGTATATACACACTTACATATATACATAGATAATGCCAGAAATTCATATAAACATATTTGTTTCAGAGAATAGCATGCAATCCAGATTTAGTCTAAGATTTTTTTAAATGTGAAGTTACTCACTTTGTTTTCCAGAATGAGCAGAGCTTCTTTGTTGAAAACTGCAGTTGTTTTTCTCCTTTCTTCCTTTAATCTTTTTTTCTGTTTTTGTTGAGATGAATGGATTGTTTTAAAGTTGAGTTGTTGTTTACTTCAAATTTCTTTTTTTCGTAGTTTTGATGGACGAATTGAAATGAAGGTTTAATATATCGGAAAGAAAGCTTACAGGTGATTATATGTTTGTACAGGGTGAGATATTTTCAAGTCAGGGATTTTTTTATGTTTGGAGGCTGATGGATCTACTTTGGTGGCTGATGGATAATATTGTGGCTAACATTAATTGTTATTGTCGTTTTCTTTCTATGTCTTATTGTCCAAGCCTTCATAGATATTTATATTCCTTCCTTTGTTCGTACCTATCTTTATTTGTTCATAGTCGAATGTATAAAAAAAATTCTTGTCTTATGGCTCTATAACATAAATAAATTTCTATAGTTAATATGTTGTTGTAATCTTTGTAGTGAAATCACTTTATATTTTAATTTATATTATATATATATATATATATCTATTTCTATTTCAAATTTAGATATTTATATTTAACTCTAATACTTATTGTCTTATTTTACATTTGCATTCCAATATTCATATATATAGATATTTAACTTTAAAAATCCTTTGAAAATTATTTTATATCAATTTTCAAAGTATAACTTTCAAAATATTCATTTTCATAAATAAAGGCACATCTAATTTAATCATATCCAAAATCCAAATACAAATTTATTTTCTAAGATATTTAAATTTACATCCCAATTTCAAATTCTATTTTCAATCTATTTTATATGCATATTTATTTTCAAATATCCAAATTAATTCTCAATTAATTCATAATTTAACTAGAATCTAATATTAATTACCAATTAATTTCACCATTTATATTCAAAAATTAAATTAAGTATCAATTTAAATATAGTAAAAATCTGGGATTATTACAGCCAAAGAATTGAAATTGAATGATGAACAAAAGATATTGAAGGAAAAAGTTGTTCCTTTTTGTTACAGGGCATCGCCCATTTGTAGTGGTACTTCCCTATCCCCTACCTCGTCCTCTTCTTGCACTCATTCTCACCATCAGTGAATAGTAATAAAATCAACTGAGGCTTATGGACAAGATATCTTAGGGATATACTCATTCTTGGGCATTTATAACCCTATCTCTAATGGGTCACCTAAATGTATTATACTCCAAAGTTAAAGTTCTTACTCAACCTTTAGCTTGGATACCAAATGTGACTACCCGGGCCTGCCATTCTTCCCGATCAAATCAACAACCCACTGACATAATCAAATACGTGTGCACGTGTACATGTGAAAGACGACGTTCTGACCATCATCTCGACCATCTTCAAATCACCTATGACTTCTACGATGATCCATGTAACCCAGATCGACGAGATTATCCAGAAAACAAAATCGAGCTAGCAAGCATCCTGCTGAAACCTAACACTGATGACAAAAACACCTCGCCACGCCAACTCTGACAACCGTACACCACATGATAATGACCTGAGCTACTCCGATGACCGTTGAGACTTTCCCCCAGGTGCGACCTGTTCTAGTACTTGACCTTGACAAAATCTCCACGTCTATCACCTCGACCAAGATAGTACATTAAGCCCTAAATCGATGAACCCACGCCACGTTGATGATGTATAAACTCATCCACCATTTTTCCTATAATCTCCATCCTTCCAACTATCACCATGATCAAACCCGATACCTAACTCATCGCCGATCACCAGAAATCGACAAATTTGTATTTTTCGTTCAACTCGAATTTTCCCATCAAATATAAACTTAAATATTCTGAAATGATTATCAAAAATCATGATTTTGAAAAACGAATCCATCCCTATGATCAAACTTTAAAATCAAGACATTCGATTTTGGGCTTGTTTGAATCATTGCTGTTATATATCATTTTTGAAATAAATACTTAGTTTAAATACCTAAAATTATTTTGAAAACCTTGTTCTTGATCATATAAACATGTTTTGTTTACAACTTAAAGACTAAAAAGGATTAGGAAGAGAGATTTTTGTTTTTGAACATGTTTGTGAAAAACTACGAAGTAGAGGCAAATTTTTTTCTTTATACATGCCTGCACAAACAAACACATATATACACACACAAACGTACAGGCATGTTTATCAACTAATTAAGCAATTTTTTTCATCATACATCAAGTGTCAATCACATATCAAAGTATAGAGGCAGAACCAAATGAATTTTCTCACCTGGATATTGATAAAGCAAAGAACAAGCCTTGCCTGGAAAATGCAAATTTGAAATTTTGAACTCTGATCTGGAATTTTTGATCTGCTAATTGATTGTTTGATGAAATGATATGCGTTTGTTTTTAACTTGAAACTTGCTTTTTTTCTAGGTTTGAGATGTTTTCAGGTTAAAATGCTTCAGGTTTGCAATAGTTTGTTTTTGAGTTGCTTTACTGGTTTTATTTGATTTTTCCTCTTCTGTTTTTGGTTTCTGGTTTTGATTTCCTTTGTCTCGGGTTTCATTGTTATAAGTTTTGAATTTTTGAAACATATGAAAGAAAATTGAAGTGTAGGAGTTAGATGTGTTTATATGACATTGTTCATCCCTTTTTCAAAATTTAAAATGAAAAAAAATATAAAAGTATGACACTTGTAAATACAAATTAGATTAAGGCAACACATGTTAATGTATGTTATAAATTAGCTACAAATGTTAATACATGATCTTATTATTTTACAAATGTCATAGACAATGTATTTTTATGTTTTAAACCCTTACTTATTAATTTACTAATCACTTATATTTTCAAACTATATATATATATATGTATTATGTATTTATTATTTCCTATTTTATATTATATATACACAACTTTTAAAGACAATGATTTAAAATTAATTACACATTAATAAATAAACATATATATTAGAATTTAATCCTTAAATAGCTTTTGTAAATTTACTTATATCAATTTCAAAATATAACTTTCAAATCACAATGTATATATATACACACACATATTATAAATACAATTTTTTTTTACTAATTTTGAAATATAGAGTTTTTGGTCCAATTATTTTTAAAATATTTATTTTTGAATTTCAAATTCAAATTTCAATTTAAAATCAATTCATGTATATAAACAAACAAACAAATATCTTATTTAATTTGGAAAAATTCAAATTAATTCACGATCAAATTCTAAATTTAATATTAATTACTAATTTAAATCTGATTTAAAAACAGGATCGTTATAGCTCTTTCCCTTATCACATTAAAAAATGAAATATAATTATCGATGGGTTTTGATATAAACTGCTTGAATGCTGCCACTTAACCATTGGAGCTCATTACATCTGTACCTGTTATAGGCTTCGCCATACCTTCGATTGCTTTTATTTATTCTGGGTTCACCTCTATTCCTTGTACACTTACTATATATCTCAAAAACATTCCAATTTGTATTTTGAAAGAACAATTTTATGGATTCAGTTTCATCATACTTCTATAATAATTCGAACATCTCATTTAGGTCTTTTATATGATCTATCCATTCTTTGGATTTCACTAGCATATCATCTACTTATACATCCATATTTTCCCCAATTTGATTTTTGAACATCCTATTTACTAATAGCTAAGCCCATGCGTATTTTATCCTAAAGAGCATCGCTTCATAGAAATGTTTTCCATAATCAGTTACAAAACTTGTATGTTCGACATTGAGATTGAGTATAGGGATTTGGTTATACCCGAAATATGCATCTAGGAACGATAGTAACTTGTGCTCATTAGTTGTAACTACTAATTGATTAGTCTTTAGAAGGGAATAACAATCCTTTGGACTTATTTGTTTAAATCCATATAATCAACACAAGTTCCCCACTTCATACTAGGTTTCTTAACTATCATCAGGTGTCCTAAACATTTTGAGTATAATACTTCTATGATAAACCCATTTCTAGCAAACTTTTTGACTCCTCTTGTGATGAAATTATTCGTGTTTTATAAAATTGCCTTTCATTTTCCTTGTAGGAGTGTAACTTGAATCCATATTGAGTGCATAGCACATTACCAAAAGAATAATTCCCAACACATCTACATGAGTCCAAGCGAAAACATCTTAGCTTTCCTGGAGGAAATGACTATGTTTTCCCATGTATCTTTAACCAGCCCTTTCCCTATCTTTACAATTTTAGTGGAATTATGAAGTTAATAATTATCTCTTCCAATTTCTATACTCTTTATATTTTTTAAATTATCATTGGAATCTATATCTAGAATACTTACTTCTAGGGGTTCTACGTTGTCTACTCCTTTTTTTTACGGGCAAAAAAATATATTATTATTTTGCACACACAAGTCGGATTATAGTGGTTGTACCACTTAACAACAATAATTACAATTGTAAGGCAAAGACGCCTCAACATTTGAAAATATTAGCTACCAACTACTATAAGCACTATGACATTTTACATGCGCATTAACCGTACCAGAAAATTTCAATATCCTTTCCATTCCAACAACAACAAACAAAAAAGTTAGCGAAGATCGACTTTGCAACCTCCAACAGAATGAGTGACGAAATAGGACCAATTTCAATTGAGGAGCAAGAACTTCAAAATGACCAAAAGAAGCACTCCAAGGGTTAAAACAATAACCCAAAAACCAAAAGAAATTATTAATATGCTAGAAGCAAATGATTGACAGAATCAGTAAAACCCAAAATTTTCTACTTTTCTTAGTTTGCCTTTTTTTTTTTTTTGAAAAAGGTTTCAAATTTCTATAATAAATCAAGATTGTTTACAATTACAAAAGGAAAAGAAATTCTTTATATACAAAATTAATTCAAAACAACTAATAAAAAAAACTTTCGGGCCTAAGAATCTCAGCCCAAACTAACTTAAATTAAACATGACCCAAAACCCAAAATCCAGAATCTTCGAAGCAAGTAGAACCGGTAAATAAGGAAACCCTTCAGTTTACTATAGTCTTCATTTACTACTCTCGGAGCTTAAGAAATAATGGCGGCGGGAGGAAAATGGCGAAAAAATCACTGCGACAACTGCTACTTGTTCAAATCTAACACTAAATCAAGTTAGGAAGCTTTTCTGACATGAATAAGGTCCTCCTCAAGGAAAGACTACGAAAGATAAGTATCTCAAAACCATAAGTTTTACTACTTTAGTTAAGGAAGAGACTGATTATCTTTTGCTGTGTCTATAACCCTAGGTTGCAAGGTTTGAAGACAGGACCCGAGGTTGTATTGTTAGTTGGAATCAGCAAAGTCCTGCAACCACTTCCCTTGTAGCTAGTAGATCTAAGAAAGATAAGACTTCATCTACCATAAAGTAACAATCTTTAAGCTTTAATGAGGTCGCTAATCCTTTTAATGTTTTACAGTGCCTAGTTCCGCAGTTTGACCCGATCTGAGGAAGAATAAGTACTTTACGAAGGAGAAAGAGTCCTCTGAAGCTAAGTTTTTAAACTCCCTTGATTACTTTCTGTTATTTGTTTGTGCAAAGCCAAATTCTATTTGATTCTTGTAGGAGCAATGATGGAAAACATTGGGATGTCAGACAGCGACTATTTCTGCATTCTATTACCTTACTGTCTAGATCAAATGTATTAAATAATTGTAGATACAATATGTAAATTAAACGAGCGGATGTGAGGAAAATGTAATAATAATACAGGTAAAGAGATTACCAGATACAGGAAAACAAAGAACCTGCAGAAGGAGGGAACAGAGCGAATGATCTAGCCGATATAACCCCAATTCAGCGTTGGGTGGTAAATCCCCACTTCTTTGCAATTATGTTATTTGAGCCGTTAATATTCCTGAAATGTTTTGATTTCACCATTCTGATGTTCATAGTCTGATGTATTTTGAAACATATTTGCGAAGTCTTAGTGTAGTTATCATGAAAGACCCTGTCGTTTCTTTCTTTCCATATGTGCCAAATGCAAACTGAGATTGAAAGTTGAAACAAATCTGAACTAAGGTTTTAAACTTTAGTTAGAGAAACAATTTTTTCCAAATCTTCCTTCAATGATAATGAGAACATTTTTTCCGGAGAAATAAAAAAGAATTTACAACTCGAGAGCCAAATTTTTCTTGTAAAATTACATTGAAAAAATAGATGATCTGTATTTTCAATGTGATTTTTACAAAAGATACAAGTAGGGTCGACTATAATTTGTTTCTAAAGTAACTTCTCCTTCGTTAGCAAGTAGTCATTTATGGCTTTAAAAAGGCATACCGCCATTTTTGGAACATGAATTTTATTCCAAACCATATACGACCAGCTTTTCAAATCATAACTGGATCTAACCGAATTCCAAACTTTTTTGAACTGGAATTGACCATCCTTGGAACACTTCCATGTCCAATAATCCCTTTCTCTGTTTTTATGAATTCTGACACCTTCGATTTCCTCATGAATTTGAAACAGAAAACTGTACGCATCCCACTTCCATTCACCGTTTTTAACAATTTTGTTAAGGGTCGTAGATTCTGTACCCGTTCTAAAAGCTGTGTCTAAACCAATGCGTTCCAAAATAGTGCTTCCGTTCAGCCATGGGTCATACCAAAGAGAAGTTGTTTTTCCATCCGATATATTTAGAGAAAGACACTTCAAGGCTTCATGTCTATTCTTTAATATAAATTTCCACACTCCCGAGTCATCCTTTCTCTGATTGATTTCCCAAAAGCTTTTGCTACCTATGTATTTGCGATGAATGAGATCCGCCCATGTACCATCTGCATTTATTATTTTCCAAATCAGTTTTATGTATAATGCTCGGTTCAACTCCTCTAAGTTTCTCAGTCCCATTCCTCCTTCTTCTTTTTGTTTACATAGAACTTCCCAGGGGATCTTGCTGCTACGACTTTTCCATAAGAAATTGAGAATCGTATGCTTAATTTTACATACCGTAGATTTTTGGAGGCAGAAACATTGCATCCAGAATTGAATTATGGGATATATGGTTGATTTGATAAGTTCAAGTCTTCCAGCTAAACTTAGCATTCTAGTTTCCCATCCTACAATTCTTATTCAATGAGTAATGAACAATCCCTATCTTTCAGATTTGAACTAGACAAGGGGATGCCCAAATACCTGATTGGAAGTTCCGCTTGTTGAATGTTTAAGATATTGCTTATTTCGGAACTATTTGCAACCCCTTTGCCAAAGAAAACATTAGACTTCTCACAACTAAGTTCCAAACCGGTAACCTTCTTCATGTTTTGAAAAACATCACTAATAGCATTTGCATTTTGAATACTTGCTTTAGTGAAAGCAATAATGTCACCAGCGTAAATGAGATGGGTTAACTTATTATTGTAATTAGTAATTGGAGAGATGAGTCCTTCTCTGACTTTACCGTCCATCAAAAGTGTAAAATATTCCATAACCAGAGAAAATAAGATAGGGGAAATAGGATCTCCTTGTCTGAGTCCGTTTGAGCTCTTGAAATATCCATGAGATTCCCCATTTACTACAAGGGAAAACACCGGAGTGGTTATGATACTTTCAATGATTTTCACCCATTTGACTGGGAAACACAAACTTCTTAACATGTTTATAACAAAATCGCGATTAATAGAGTCATATGCCTTTTTCAAATCTACTTTGATACACATTATTTATTTTCTTTTCTTCCAAGTCCCCTAATGATTTCATGGGCAAACAAAATTCCATCCCCTATTGATCTACCTTTTATAAACGCCGTCTGATTGGGGGACACCAACTTATCCAAAAAAGGAGCCATTCTATTGCAAAGGATTTTAGTAAAAACCTTGTATAGAGTGTTACAGCAAGCAATGGGTCTGAAGTCCTGAATACAAGTGGAATGTGGTTTTTTTGGAATCAGATGCAGGAACGTGTGATTCCACTCTTTTATAATCGAACCATTTTGAAAACAATCATTCAATGCTTTGAAAATTAGGTCTTTCGAAAGGTTCCAATGAACTTTGAAGAATTTAGAATTAAAACTGTCTGGTCCAGGAGAAGTAGTTTCTTTAATGTCCCACAACGCAAATTTAATTTCCTCATATGATATAACATCATTCAAGAAATTCGCGCCGTAGTCAGAAATTATTGATTTACAAATAACTTCTGGAAATTGAGCGTATCCGGGAAGGTTAAAAATTCTTTTGAAGTAATTAATAGCCATTTCTGCGAATTTTCCTTCCATGACCTCCTTGTCATCAATTTTGATGTTATTTAAACCATTCCTATTTCTTCTGCCAGACATTTTCGCATAGAAGAAAGCAGAGGCCTCATCACCCCACATCAACCAATCACATTTAGCTTTTTGTTAAGTGTCCAGATATTCTTTCTTGAGAGCCATTTCCAAATCTATTTTTGCGTTTTGAAACTCCAAAGCTAAATTATGATCTTTTGATTTTTCTAGGAGTTTTTGAAGTCTAGAACATTTCTCTCTCTGGGCATCCACCTCTTGTTTAGTATTCCGAAATTTAGCACTCCAAGTCTTGAGCTCCTTTTTAATATTTTTGAGGATATATAAGATTTGATATAAAGGACGATCTTCCTGCTCAGAGACCCATAATTTCTCAACCAGTGGAAAATATTGATCACACAGAGGCCAATGATTCATGAATCTAAATGGTCTATTTTTAACTCTAGGTTTGAGAAATGTTGAGACAATTATTGCATTATGATCACTCACATATTTCCTTTTTTCTGGAAATGTGACATTTATAGGAAATATTTTTCATTTCTCAATTTGCATTTTAGCCTAATTACCGAAGATTATTGTAATGTGCAACTATTTTGAACTATACAAATCGCCAATAACCTACACTTGTCAGACTTGAATTACTTAAAAGAATAGATTGTTATTTAAATTTAGGTTAAATAATAATTGATCACAGAATCACAGACACAGAATGCTACAACAATAAGTAGTGGAATAAACAAAAATAGTAGTTCATGAAGCGACTACAACATCAGAGTTTGAAGAAAATACAATAGAAATCCTAAATACAAAGAAGTTTGCTATTACATAGGCAAATAACAAAGTCTGATAACTGGAATAATTGGAATAGCAAAGATGACTGAACTAGCTAAGCAGATAGATAGAAAGATGTCCAACTAGTTTCCAGCTCCAATAGATCAAATGTTGTGATACAGCTGACCCGAGCATAAAGCAAAAACAAAACACTCGAGTCAAGATTAAAATTCTTATGTAAGTAAATCAACTCGAGTGAAATTTACAAGTGAAATGAATCGATAGCTTAAAGGATGTTTCAAATTTCCATCCTTTAAGTATCCATCAATTTGTCTACATATATCATACAATACGCTACATAGATAATGTTTACAGTAAAGTAAAGTATTGTAGTAGCATTAAGGCGTTACCTATATCTCCCTGAACACATTTTATACAAATACCATAGTCTATACATATACTATAAGCTCCACCAAACCAGTAGGATAGTCAGGGAGCACTCCATAGGTACAATACAAAACAAAGTCATAGTGGCTCGATCTGGATAAATATGACAAGGCATGCGAGGCAATTCCTAGGGTAGGATACAACCATTTTGAGGGTCCAGACTGGTGGTAACGCATAACAGCTACTACCGTCCACCTTGAGACACACTCCCTTAATAAAAGGTGTGCACCAATTAAATCACAAAATAATAGATATTGTTTCGAAGAAGCAAGCTCAATAGCGGAGCGACCCCACTTTACCCGGCGTGGCACCTGTTTTAGTCATTTTAGTTATGACCCGAAAGTCAAGGCTATCCATCATCCTTCTCTTACTTTATTCCAGTAGTGTTTTCCAAACCATCTTACTTCATTTTGGATTCTCCACTATGTGCACAGTGGTTAATGTAGGTTTCAGTATTGACAAAAAGTATGACAATATCCAATCGATCTTAGTCTCTTTAACAACCCAATTCTTACTTCATACCATGGTCATTTTTATAAATCATCTTAAAGAATCAAAATCTTAAGTTACAATTTAAATCAATTACTAAAATACCTAACTTCAATTACATTTTAGCTTTTAAACATTCAACTTATTGTTTCTGTGACATTAAAATTTATACTTTTAAAAATCATACCTTTGGAAATTCTATAGCCAAATATATTCAATAATCCTATTTGATTTAGTTCATTTAATTGGATTAAATTAAAATATAACCTTAATTTATCTTTTCTTATTTTATTTTTTAAAGTTGTTATGAAATTAATTCTATTAAATTATGTTTTTAAACAAATCCTTTAAAACTATATTAATTATTTTATTAAATTATATTACTAAAATGTTTTATTCCATATTTTACTGGTTAAGTATTAAATTATATATTTTAAATTTTAACTAAATTATAAGTCAAAAAGTTGAAATTTGACCGTCAAAAACGCTAACTTATAAATTAACTTTAAAACATATAATTTAAATTTAAATTTTATTTTATTTCTAAAATATAATTTTAACAAATGTTTTTAATTAAATTTTATGAATCAACTTATTAAATCAAAATATATTATTAAATTTAGAAAACGCTTCACAATAGACCAACGGTGTCCATATATAGTTTTCTACCCTATTGTCAAGTGATTAGGGCGTATATCATTTCAACCCAAGATTATAAATTTTTCGGGTATATGTCATTTCAACCCATATCCCAATTTTGGTTTGTAATCAATAAAACTGCTTGCGTCTATCATTTCAACCCATAATGATTTTTCTAATCTAAAAGATAGTTCGGCTATATATCATTTCAACCCGTAGGGATTTCCTAACTAACGTACAAATGGAACAAGCAGTGTGATTTGCATAAATAAATAAATAACATAACATTACATTTTCATAACACATAATACATGTCATAACATATATCATAGCATAACACATATGTAAACTAAAATATAACATAATATATATCATGGTGACATATCATATTATGTAACACATATCATGTGGCATACGTAACATATAATTTAACATAACATATGTGACCTATAAATTAATATAATAAATATGACATACAAATTAACATAATATGTATGACATATAATTTAGCACGACATATGGGATATATAAATTAATATAATATATGTGAAAATAAGTTAATATAACATATGTGACAATTAATTTCATAACACATGTGACAGTAAATTTTATAACACATGTGACAATTAATTTCATAACACATGTGAAAACAGATTTCATAATATATGTGACAATAGATTTCATAACATAGGTGACAATAAATTCCATAACATACTAGACAGTAAATTTCATAACATAAGTGATAATAAATTTCATAACATAGGTGACATTAACATAGCATCCATAACATATAAATTAACATAACATCCATAATATATAAATTGACATAACATGCATAACATATAAATTAACATAACATGTAAAACATATAAATTAACATAACATGCATAATATATAAATTAACATAACTTGTAAAACATATTCCTAACTAAATCAACAATTCACATACCATTTCATTTGGTTCCTGTGATGACCCTGGATTTTGGGCCCTATTATTTTAATGAATATTTAAATCTAATTAAATAAAAAGTGAACTTACCATTTTAAAATGAATATGACTTTTGAATTAATTGCCATTTATTTGTATGGATTTGTATGTTTGAAAGGAAATTGATTTGAAAATTTAAAATAAAATCTCTTAATAATATTCACAATAAAATCTTTCGTACATAATTAAATTAAAATGCTTACCTTGTTAACATTCATAAATAAAAATATATATATGGATAATGATGTTTAAAATAAAATCAAATTCTAGCAATATAAAATATAAATGTAAAATGTAAGGCAAACTTAAGAATATAGTTTTAATAAATACAAATAGAAATAAATATAAAAATAAAATATAAACATAAATAAGTAAGCCTGGATATCATTTAAATATTGATAGCTAAAATACAAGTACAAACAAATATAAGTAAGAAAACCATATGAATATTGATTGTCAAAATATAAAAATAAGAAATAAGTGAGACACAAACATATGTATATGAATTGATGTGCAAGAATTTAGTAGTAGGGTATACATACAACATAACTTTAACATTTGTGAACAAAGTATAAAAATAAGCACAAAATATAAAATGAAACAAGAACATAGTAAAAGTAAAAGCTGACACAAAACAAACATTTTTTTTATATACAAAACAAATCTTCATTTACAAGCTTACCTGCAAGTGTATAATTACAAACAAAATATCTGTCTACAAACAATTAAAGGGATAAACATGAAGTGTGAAACAAGACAATAGTAATTAATGCTAGCCAAAAATATATCATTTCAGCCACCACAAAGAAAGATCTAGTCTGGTCAAAGAAATAAACATCTCTAACCATTTTTGTACTAGCCATATACAAAGCCCTGTATACTTGCTTCATTTCGTGGAAAAAAAAACATAGCATTCCAGAAGTAAAAACAAATATATAAAAAAAGAGGAAATTTAATCTTACAACAAAAGCTGGGGTAACAACTCAAGTTATGATTCAACTAACACAAACAAGAAAACAGGAAAGGCCAGCTGATAGTTTTTCAAAACCAGGGAGTTTTCTCTGTTCAAAGTTTTCTCAGGTGAGACCACTCTTAAATCTGTTATGTATTAGTTGGCATGTGATGCAGCATTTAAGTATGATCTGAATTTTTTGTATACAAATGGGTGTTAGCATATGTGTTCAGGTCTGGAATAAGTTTACATATCTCTGTTTAAACCATTACAGGTTTGAAACCTGATTTAAAACTCAAATCATTCACTTAAGTGATTTTATTTTATTTTTGTCCGTGATCTCTGAACATAATTTTGCTTGTATGCGAGTAACAAAAGGAATATGAGATAACAATTTGATTCATAGGAATTACTAAAAAAGTAGATATGCTTTGTGAATTTGAATTGTGATGAATATCCTGTACAATTACATATATGGTTGTTGCTATGTATATATTTTTCCTGTTCTTCTCTTTGTTTAGATATAGGGTTAATAGTTATTTAAAAAAAAAAATCATGTCAACCATTCATAGGTGTACCGTTAAAACAAAATAAGTTGGTTTAAACTTAAATTACAGTCTAAAAATTGTATTAATCATGTTAGTGAAATATTATAGCTGTAAATTTAGTTTTACAGAACCAAATCTAGATTTTTGTTAAATTTGGATGTCACAACTTGTTAATTCAATTCTATATCTTGAATCACCTTCAAAAGTTAGGATTTTTAAAAAATAAATCTCAAATTTTAATATTGTTATGAATGAGGATTTGGGAATTTACTGGGAATGGGATTTAGGTAATATCTGATGATCACGAGGTTTTTGGTGGTCGAGATCTTGGGTGAAGGTGGAGGTAGTATCAGTAAGTAGGGGAAAAATGGTGGAAGCGCTGGACGATCGCCGTGGCAACCGCGGTGAGGTGATTTGGGTTTAAACCTAATTTTAGTCGGCCAAGGAAAGTGAGATCACCGCCACGTCTCAGGGTGATCGAGTTCAACAAGGTTGTGGAGGTGGGTTCGTGGGTGAACGAAGTTGCCGGTGCCGGAGTTCGTGGTCGCCTGGTGGTCGGAGATGCTACTTTGAGGAAGGTTTATCCATGGTAGTGGGTTCCAGTTTTTAACTGGGTAGCTCGATTTTGATTCGAGGCAGGGGTTGAAGTTCTTGTGATCAGGAATGGTTGCCGCTTCGCTGTTCGATATGTTGGGAGGATTATCGGAGATGGGCAGCGACTCCGGCGCTGGTGCATGTACACGGGGGTGTTTGGTATCAGTGACATATTAGTGGTTGAGTTAGGCTGTGGCTTGAGTTTGAATTTGAGTTTCCTGTATCATTGCAACTTGGAACAGTTGATTGAATTCCAGTTTTTTTTTTAAAAAAAGGAGAAAATCTAAACAAAACTTTGAGATTTAAGGAAGAATCTAACTTAGAATTGTTTGTGTGTTCTCAGGTTCAATATGAAGCAGAGGATTTAAAAGGAAATTTCAAAATGCTACAAAAAGTATTTATAAACAAGTTTAAATTTTAAAACAAAGGAAGTTTTTAACTTTTGGATTAAGTCTGTTTTTTTTATTTCTGTTCTTTAAAACTAAATGTTTTCTTTATCATGTTATTAAAAAATTTGGAAATTTGGTAAATTGAATCTTGATTTAGTAAATTTAAGGGTGAATTTAAATTTATGGTAAGAAATGGAATTTTCGGGTAAATTATCAAGTTAATGATTTTAGAGGATAATTGATCAATGTGAGAAATTATAGGATAATTAATTCGAGCAATAAAATATGGATCAATGTAATCAATGTTTATGGGTATGGATAATTGATTGGTGTAATTAAATAAGTAAAGCAATTAAAGGTTAATTATTTTATGGTAGTAATTTTGAGGAAGTGATTTGGGGTTAATCACTTAAAGTTATTAACTAAGTATAGTTAATTAACTAAAGAGGCAATTACTACAAATTGTTTGAAGGATAATGTATGGCTTAGACTAGTTGATATCTCTAGTATGTGATGTGAGATACATGCTATGCGATACAAAATGTTGAGTTAAAACAATGACATTTTGTATATTAAAATTTGAATTGTATTTAGATAACTTGGGTTAATCATGTCATTGGAGTCAAAGAGACTGGAGTCGGGTATTTGCAGATGTTCGAAACCACTTCGATTTTATATAGATGATATGTGAAATAAATAAGCTGGGATGGAATGATTCAAATGAATTTGGGCCGTTTAATCCCAATTTGGTACTAGAAATTGAGGTGGGAAATAACTGATTAATAACAAATTGTGAATTTGTAAATCAATACGAGTTACCCGGGTTTATATAAGTGATATGCATTTGTATTCCGTAATAGATGAGTTTACTCACGCTGGTTTCCAGCCTGACCCGGGTGTTACTTTGATGTAATGCTCGGGTCAGACCGAGTATTACAGATTTTCAGGTAGGACGTCTTGGAGCTCAGGAGGCGAGCTGGATGGTAATAGCGTATAGAGTATTTCCGCTGCATTTATATTATTGATAATCTGTGACATGATAATTGTATTTATTCAGTGACTGTATATATATGAAACCCTGATGTATATTAATGTAATCAACAGATATAGTATTCTTCTGTAAACTATTTTTATTTATTATTATATTTTATCTGCTGCGAATGTGAGTTGTTGTTGTTGTTCTTCTTCTTCTATCTCTTTCTTCTTTTTCATAACTATCTGGAATTTTCGGGTTAGAAAATTTCGGGTCGTTACATTTGGTATCAGAGCTGAAAGGTTAAGCGAGAACCTTGGCTCTGGTGGGGATTACTCATTTAATAGAGTCTGTAGTACTCTAGAATGAGTTGAGTGTATCTATATGAGCGCATACTTGTTATTTTCTTATAGAAAGATTTTAAATGATTTTATGTAAAATATATTTTGATATATACAAAGAAATATTTCCTTCAAATAAATATTAGGTGATTGGTTGTTAATTATTGGACTTAAAATTAAGGAATAATATTATACAACCAAACTGAAATTTAATAAAGATTAGTTTGAAATGGATTCAAACTGAAACTGAAGATGAGAATTGGAATTAAATTAAGTAGGAAAAAAAAATAACCAAATTAAAATTTAAGTGATTGAAAATGAAATTCAAAATCTAATCCCGGAATTTTAAATATAGATTGGGAATGAAATTTGTAAGTTGAAATAAACTTTATAGGTAAATGAGATTATAATTTGAAATAGAATTCCGAAATAGAATTTCAAAGAATATTTGAAAATAAAGTAAGATGGAAATTCCAGAGTAATGTTTAAATATGAATTGGGTGGATTGGGAAAATTTAAAATCCCTTTGAATTTGAAAGTGATTTCCAAAGGTTTTGGAGAAATAATAGTATTATTTCAAAAAAAAAAAAAATTGGGTTGAATTTGAGATCTGGGAGATTTGAAATCAAAACTATTTGGTAATGTTTTTAAAGAAAGAAAAGCATTGAACTCTTTCGGTCACTGGAAAATAACGTCGATGATGACTGCAGCATCATCGATGTTTATTTTCGAGTTTCTAAAAGAGAAATTGCTACCAAAATGTTTTTAATTGGAATTGTTTGTGAACTGGGTTTGGATTTGAAATTCTGGAATCTTGATAAAATGTTTATGGAATAATAAAAAAAAAATAAGTAGAGATAAGTTGAAATAAAGAATTAAACTCGGAAATTTGAGATTGTTTAAAAACTTTAAATAAAAGATAATTTGGTTTAAAAGGTTAAATCAACCTTTGAGAATTTAACTCGAATTTATATAATTCGAGGTAGTTTAAAATTCAAGATTGAAATTGAATTAGTTCAAAATTTAATTTGGGATGAAGTAATTGGATTGGTGATTGAAAATATATAAGTTTAAAAATTTTAAAATGGGAAATTGGAATGGATTAAATTGAAGTGATTTGGATTCTAAAATTAAATTGATAATAATTCAAATTGATTGGAATAATATGAAATTATAGTTAAAATTGAACAGGATTAAAATCAATTAGAATTTGATTTAAATTTGGGAAGGAATCAAGATTGATTCAACTTGAATTGGGAATTAATCAAGTCCAATGGAATTTGGAGTTATTTGCATTGGAATTGGGTCACTTTAAATGGAGATTTAAATTGAATTGTTTGGGAGGTGAACAGTTGGCTCTTGACTATTTTCAATATAAATTGTTTTGATATAAACTTATTTTCTAAGCTATTAAATATATACAGCCTTTCTTTTTAAAGCTAATTTATTATATATTTTTTACCATTATTTTTGGAGCTATTTAAATATTTTTCAATTGTTTCCTACACTATTTACTATTTTTCCACTACTTTACAAATAAATTACTATCTTTCAATTGTCTAAAAATCTCTGGAACTATTCAACTATTTTTCGACTATTTTACAATTAGTTAACTATTTTACAATTATTTTGCAACTAATAATTATTTTTCAACTACTTACCTATTTTTAAAATTTTCAAGCTATTTTTCTAAACTGGTCGGAGTTCAAACTGTTATTGATTAAAGTACCCAACTGAGATAAGGATTGAAGTAATAATCCAAATGGGGATTAATGTAAAGGTGAATAAGGAATGTGAAATGGTTCTTTTGAACTAAAAGAATATTTTGAGAAATATGAAATGAATAAAGATGGAAATTGGATATTTCTATGGTTTTTGAGAGTGTTTGGAGTATAGAAGGGTTTTATACAAGAAAGTAAGGATCCAATTTTTAAAAATTTATATATATATATATATATATATATATATGAATATATATAAAGGATCTTATGAGGATTTTGGGAAAGGCTTTTGATTTTTGGGAAAAATCAATATTGAGTTTTGGAAAGCCTATTTTGAGAATTATCGATTTTGGGATAATCGATTTTGTGTAAAAGAGCTTTGTATGATATCATACTAGGTGTATGATTTGAAGATACTATATGTGTATAGTTTAAAATATTTTGATGATGGCTCTGGGGAAAAAGGCATCCCCTTGAAATGAACTTCTCAGAAGTGCCACTGGGTGATGCTGCCTGAAGCCCGAGGGGGTTCTAAAGTTGATCCTGTGAGGAGTCCGGACAAAACTAGTTCCTGGGGATTATGAGTAGTGTATACCATAGCGGAAGTTGTGTGTGCCGCGGAGAGCCAACAGTTTACGTTTGATTTTATATCGGTAGACTGCGACTTATGGTATAACATAGCGAAAGTCGTGTGTGCCGCTTAGAGCCAACAGTCTGCGTTTGAGTTTATCACAGTAGACTGCGACCTATGTTAGAGTGGAGAAGTTTCATTTTAATAGCGAGATCAGAGGCCGCGGAGAGCCTGCAGTTACATAGACTTTTGTTGTGACTGCAACGTAACCCTGGATGTAACTATGATCTGTTGTGTGGGTTCCATGGCGAAATCGAGAGGCCGGGAGAGCCTGCAGTTACATGGACTTTTGTTGTGACTGCAACGTAACCCTGGTATGTAACTGTGACCATGGAATGGGGGTGATGATTTTCAGAGCATCCTCACTAAAGATATTTCCTCTATTTTCAAAACAAAAAAACTGTTTTCGGTAATTTCAATAAAATTGTTTTCCAAGTATTCCCACTGGGTGTTGAAAACGGGTTTACCAAGTACTTATAGATTTTCAGTCCTACGCCTGATCAATGTATGATTGAATTTCTGTGAGAACAAGGATGGACTGGTTGAAACATGGAGTTATGAGAAATATTTTATAAAAAGCTATTTTAATTGTATTATCCGAATTTAAGGCATTTCTAAATCTTCAAGTAAAAAGGGAATCCAAACTGGAATTATAAAACAAAACTGAACTCAGGAAAAATTTAATGAAGTGATTTTGTAAATTAAGTTGCAGGGAAGCTAATCAGCTAAATAAATTATTTAATGGAGTATGTTGATAAAAATTTAACTCGGTTAATTATAATGGATTGTAAGTTGATAAGGGAGTTTGGAAATAAATTCGAATTATAAATAGAATTCGACTTGGATTTGGTAATGAATTAAATAAGAGGTGTTGTAAAACAATTAAAATAAAGTTGGCTTGAAAGGGTGATGGTTTGACTTGCAAATAAAATTCAAGTGATTTGAATAATATATAGTGTAATTTGCAAGTAAATTTTGATAAAATGGAAGTGCTGAAATAAAAGCGAATTATAATAGAAATGGTTTGGGTTGCACACAAAACCCAAGTGAATAAAAATAAATTGAGAATGACCATGTATTAATAAAATAAATTCGAAATTGAATTAAATAAGTAAATTCAAAAATTAAAATGGGTAAATAAACGGGTTAATTAATTTAAAAAATAAATGGATGAAGTCTGATAAAATAAAATTAAAACCAAATCAAAGATGTGATTGGAATTGGATTATCTGACTGAACTTAAGTTCGGTAACATAATAATTTGAAGTGTAAATGAGTTAAGTATGGGTTGGATATTATTTTGATAAATTGAGAAGGTGGATTAAAATTTAAAATTAAAGTGGATGGGCTAACTGAATTAAATTCTATGAATTAGTGGAAGCAAATATAATTGATTTTTGAATCAACTGATATGAATGCGAGTTTGTTTTGCTTAAAAATGAATTTAGCTGATTTTAAGCATTTTGAGGAATCTGGCTTCGTTCCTTTTCGAGGACGAAAAGATTCAAAGGGGGGAGGAATGTGATGACCCTGGATTTTGGGCCCTATTATTTTAATAAATATTTAAATCTAATTAAATAAAAAGTGAACTTACCATTTTAAAATGAATATGACTTTTGAATTGATTGCCATTTATTTGTATGGATTTGTATGTTTGAAAGGAAATTGATTTGAAAATTTAAAATAAAATCTCTTAATAATATTCACAATAAAATCTTTCGTACATAATTAAATAAAATGCTTACTTTGTTAACATTCATAAATAAAAATATATATATGGATAATGATGTTTAAAATAAAATCAAATTCTAGCAATATAAAAATAAATGTAAAATGTAAGGCAAACTTAAGAATATAGTTCTAATAAAATACAAATAGAAATAAATATAAAAATAAAATATAAACATAAATAAGTAAGCCTGGATATCATTTAAATATTGATAGCTAAAATACAAGTACAAACAAATATAAGTAAGAAAACCATATAAATATTGATTGTCAAAATATAAAAACAAGAAATAAGTGAAACACAAACATATGTATATGAATTGATGTGCAAGAATTTAGTAGTAGGGTATACATACAACATAACTTTAACATTTGTGAACAAAGTATAAAAATAAGCACAAAATATAAAATGAAACAAGACCATAGTAAAAGTAAAAGCTGACACAAAACAAACATTTTGTTTTTATATACAAAACAAATCTTCATTTACAAGCTTACCTGCAAGTGTATAATTACAAACAAAATATCTGTCTACAAACAATTAAAGGGATAAACATGAAGTGTGAAACAAGACAATAGTAATTAATGCTAGCCAAAAATATATCATTTCAGCCACCACAAAGAAAGATCTAGTCTGGTCAAAGAAGTAAACATCTCTGACCATTTTTGTACTAGCCATATACAAAGCCCTGTATACTTGTATATATTATGAATCCTCTTTGCTTCCTTTCGTGGAAAAAAAAACATAGCATTCCAGAAGTAAAAACAAATATATAAAAAAAGAGGAAATTTAATCTTACAACAAAAGCTGGGGTAACAACTCAAGTTACGATTCAACTAACACAAACAAGAAAACAGGAAAGGCCAGCTGATAGTTTTTCAAAACAAGGGAGTTTTCTCTGTTCAAAGTTTTCTCAGGTGAGACCACTCTTAAATCTGTTATGTATTAGTTGGCATGTGATGCAGCATTTAAGTATGATCTGAATTTTTTGTATACAAATGGGTGTTAGCATATGTGTTCAGGTCTGGAATAAGTTTACATATCTCTGTTTAAACCATTACAGGTTTGAAACCTGATTTAAAACTCAAATCATTCACTTAAGTGATTTTATTTTATTTTTGTCCGTGATCTCTGAACATAATTTTGCTTGTATGCGAGTAACAAAAGGCATATGAGATAACAATTTGATGCATAGGAATTACTAAAAAAATAGATATGCTTTGTGAATTTGAATTGTGATGAATTTCCTGTACAAGTACATATATGGTTGCTGCTATGTATATATTTTTCCTGTTCTTCTATTTGTTTAGATACAGGGTTAATAGTTATTTAAAAAAAAAATTCATGTCAACCATTCATAGGTGTACCGTTAAAACAAAATAAGTTGGTTTAAACTTAAATTACAGTCTAAAAATTGTATTAATCATGTTAGTGAAATATTATAGCTGTAAATTTAGTTTTACAGAACCAAATCTAGATTTTTGTTAAATTTGGATGTCACAACTTGTTAATTCAATTCTATATCTTGAATCACCTTCAAAAGTTAGGATTTTTAAAACATAAATCTCAAATTTTAATATTGTTATGAATGAGGATTTGGGAATTTACTGGGAATGGGATTTTAGGTGATATCTGATGATCATGAGGTTTTTGGTGGTCGAGATCTTGGGTGAAGGTGGAGGTAGTATCAGTAAGTAGGGGAAAAATGGTGAAAACGCTGGACGATCGCCGTGGCAACCACGGTGAGGTGATTTGGGTTTAAACCTAATTTTAGGCCAAGGAAAGTGAGATCACCGCCACTTCTCAGGGTGATCGAGTTCAACAAGGTTGTGGAGGTGGGTTCGTGGGTGAACGAAGATGCAGGGGCCGGAGTTCCTGGTCGCCTGGTTGTCGGAGATGCTACTTTGAGGAAGATTTAGCCATGGCAGTGGGTTCCAGTTTTTAAGTGGGTAGCTCGATTTTGATTCGAGGCAGGGGTTGAAGTTCTTGTGATCAGGAATGGTTGTCGCGTCGCTGTTCGATATGTTGGGAGGATCATCGGAGATGGGCAGCAACTCCGGCGTTGGTGCATGTACACGGGGGTGTTTGGTATCAGTGACATATTAGTGGTTGAGTTAGGCTGTGGCTTGAGTTTGAATTTGAGTTTCCTGTATCATTGCAACTTGGAACAGTTGATTGAATTCCAGTTTTTTTTAAAAAAAAGGAGAAAATCTAAACAAAACTTTGAGATTTAAGGAAGAATCTAACTTGGAATTGTTTGTGAGTTCTCAGGTTCAATATGAAGCAGAGGATTTAAAAGGAAATTTCAAAATGCTATAAAAAGTATTTATAAACAAGTTTAAATTTTAAAACAAAGGAAGTTTTTAACTTTTGAATTAAGTCTGTTTTTTTTTCTATTCTTCAAAACTAAATGTTTTCTTTATCATGTTATTAACAAATTTGGAAATTTGGTAAATTGAATCTTGATTTAGTAAATTTAAGGGTGAATTTAAATTTATGGTAAGAAATGGAATTTTTGGGTAAGTTATCAAGTTAATGATTTTAAAGGATAATTGATCAATGTGAGAAATTATAGGATAATTAATTCGAGCAATAAAATATGGATCAATGTAATCAACGTTTATGGGTATTGATAATTGATGGTGTAATTAAATAAGTAAAGCAATTAAAGGTTAATTATTTTATGGATGTAATTTTGAGGAAGTGATTTGGGGTTAATCACTTAAAGTTATTAACTAAGTATAGTTAATTAACTAAAGAGGCAATTACTACAAATTGTTTGAAGGATAATGTATGGCTTAGACTAGTTGATATCTCTGGTATGTGATGTGAGATACATGCTATGCGATATAAAATGTTGAGTTAAAACAGTGACATTTTGTATATTAAAATTCGAATTGTATTTAGATAACTTAGGTTAATCATGACATTGGAGTCAAAGAGACTGGAGTCGGGTATTTGCAGATGTTCGAAACCACTTCGATTTTATATAGATGATATGTGAAATAAATAAGCTGGGATGGAATGATTCAAATGAATTTGGGCCGTTTAATCCAAATTTGGTACTAGAAATTGAGGTGGGAAATAACCGATTAATAACAAATTGTGAATTTGTAAATCAATACGAGTTACGCGGGTTTATATAAGTGATATGCATTTGTATTCCGTAATAGCTGAGTTTACTCACGCTGGTTTCCAGCCTGACCCGGGTGTTACTTTGATGTAATGCTCGGGTCAGACCGAGTATTACAGATTTTCAGGTAGGACGTCCTGGAGCTCAGGAGGCGAGCTGGATGGTAATAGCGTATAAAGTATTTCCGCTGCATTTATATTATTGATAATCTATGACATGATAATTGTATTTATTCAGTGACTGTATATATATGAAACCCTGATGTATATTAATGTAATCAACAGATATAGTATTCTTCTGCAAACTATTTTTATTTATTATTATATTTTATTTACTGCGATTGTGAGTTGTTGTTGTTGTTGTTCTTCTTCTATCTCTTTCTTCTTTTTCATAACTCTATGGAATTTTCGGGTTAGAAAATTTCGGGTCGTTACAGTTCCATTTACTTACATGTAAGAATATTAATCATGAGTGACTTGGCGACCTTTCATGGTAAATGAAGGTGATAAACATAACACAACGAAGATGGAGACAAAAGCAAGCATAGATCAATCCAAAGCTATCCAAACTTGAATATGACAATCATCAGATACTTCTTTTTTCTCTTTCTTTTTTTTATATTTTTTACTCTTTTTTTATAAGGAGGGTTTGGCCTTGGCTTGATGAGGGGACAGGTCAAGGCAAAAGGGAAGGGAGAGGGAGGAAAAGAGAAGAGATATGAGGAAAAGGAGTGGAAAAAGTAAGGGAGAGGAGAGGAAAGTTGAAGGCAAAGGAGAAAGGAAGGAAGAGGGAAAATGGATAGGAGATTGGATTTTTTTTTTTTTTTTTTGATTTAGGAATTTAGGAAGAGAAAAAAAGGAAGAAGATAATACAGAAGCTTTCAGAAAGTAAAAGTGCGACAGAAAAGTTTTTGTACGTACATTGACTGTTCAATGAATAAGATGTCCGTTAGGGTATTGAGGAGTCATTTGATGCCCAAAAGTCAAAAGGAACCCAAAAGACCATATACCATCCAAATATGCAATATATGCTATGTAAATACTATAGGAAATACACATGAAACTATACAGATAATTTTGCTAGTTTTCGACAGTAAATTGAAAATTTATAGTTGGAATCCGAATTTGATGAAATGAAAAGTCGGGTGGAAATAAGAATTCAGTCTAGTTCTGATGTAGCTCAGGGGATAAGTCGTATGCAACTTAAAGAGGAAGATCGTTCTCGAGTTAAGGAAGCTTCGATTTTAGGACTTAAGTCGTTCACGAGTCAAGCAGCTATGAGTCGTGGACGACCTAACTGGTCAAGTGAAGGGGAGGTACGACCTAACGAAGAAGAGGCACGAGATAACAAACACTTGAGTCGTATACGGGTTAATGAAACAGGGCTACGACTCAAGGGGAACTTGGGGTGTTCAAGTCTGATGAGTCGTACACGACTCAACGACCCATCTATAAGGCGTATACGACTTATCAGGAAGAAGGAGAAGGTTCCAACTGTTAAAGGCTTGAGTCGGCGGAAGGGCACGACCTAGTTAAGTCGTTTGAGGAGTTACCACAGGAAGCTTGGGAGCTTAAGTCGCGTGTGTTTTGAGTCGTTAATGGTGATGATGAGTCGTATGTCGTTTGTATCTGATGACTCGTGTTGTATATAAGTCGTTTATGTTTAGGTCGTCTATTTTTGCCGCTGTTCTGAGTCGTATGTCGTTGTCATCTGTTGAGTCGGTTGCTTGTGTTGTGTTGTAATTGAGGCGTATAGTGTCTGTTAGGTCGGCAACGACCTAGTTGAGTCGTGAGGCATGAGTCGGTCACGACTTAAGGGTCAGGGGTTGAAAACACTATAAATAGGGGGTGTGTTGTAATTCTTTTGGTGGTTGAAAATTGAATAAAATTTCCATTTGATTGCTTTGTGTTTTCTTTAAATTGGCAGTCGAGTGAAAATCTCCTATCTCCACCTACGTCATTCGAGTGCGCTCGAATCTTCGTTTGTGAAGCCGATTCGCGAAATCAAGTGCGCTTGATCAACGTCGAAGAATCGTAGATCTTTGCTTCTCGGTATCGTGCGCGATCAACGAGACGAAGATAGCTAGAATCCGGCATCTTTGGATCAACGGATTTCGGCATTTCAGTATTCTCAACTCATCGATTGCTAATTCCATCGACCATTCAAGTTTTTTTGTTAATCCGCTGTGTCAGTTTGGTATCAGAGATTGTTTTAGCCAACCATAGCTAAAACAGGTCTTGGAGCCAAGTGTTGAAGTTTGAAGTTGTTAATCGCGTTCATATTGAAGTTGCAACAAGAGGGAGAACTTTCGATCCATTCCATTTTGGATCAAAGTGTTGGAAGTGTTCGAATTTGAAGTTAGGCCGTGTATACTTGTAAAATAGCCAAGCCTAGTGAAGGGTCTTGAAGCTTGAGCCGTGACTTATTGTTGTTTGTCGAAGTGTTGTGTTGATTCAATCATGCCGCCAAGGAGAGCTAACCGCCATCAAAATGTTGAAGCTTTATATCGGAGAGAAGAGGCTGATCAAATGGAACAACATATGCATGAGAAGATTGATGAAGGCATTGGTAGGTTGGAGAAGCTTATGATTGATATGAATCAAAGTAGAAGAAGAAATTCACCTGAATCCATCCGTGGGGGTAGTAGAGTGTCATCACATTCAGAACGGGAGAGGAGAGAAAGTCAAGAGCCTAGGAGTGTTGACAATCGAAGTAGGAGGAATGTTGATGATCATGATAGACGGGATGTTGGTAGTAGGAGTGGTGGTAGAGATGTTGGAGGACGAGAACGACAACGATATGCATCAGACTTTGTAGAGGAGTTTGATGGTGAAAGAGGAAGTGTTCATTACAGAGATAGAGATCAGGGACAACGTCAGTATCGGGTTATTGATGATGATCGACGTTGGGAATCGGGAATGAAGATGAAGATTCCGGAGTTTAAAGGAGGGATGGTAGCAGAAGAATTCTTAGATTGGTTGTCAAATGTGGAGGAAATCTTTGATTTCAAGGAGGTTCCGGAGAATCGAAGGGTGAAGTTAGTTGCTACTAGGTTGAGGGGGAGAGCTTTGGCGTGGTGGCAGCAAACTAAACTTACCAGGGAGAGAATGGGGAAGTCAAAGATAGAATCATGGGAGAAGATGAAGAAGTTGATGCGAGCTACATTCTTACCATACAACTATCAATCACTTATGTACCAGAGGTTGCAGAATCTGAGGCAAGGGACGAAGTCTGTTAGTGATTATGCTGATGAATTTTACCAACTCATTGCCAGAAATGATATTATGGAAACGGAAGAACAACTAACTGCCAGATTCATTGGGGGATTGAGAATGCAGATACAGGATATGGTTAATATGTTTGATCCTAGATCTGTAGCGGAGGCACATCAGAAAGCGTTGGCTTGGGAGAAGCAAGGAAGGCGTGGAGGTGGTGTGTTTACTAATTCCAATAATCAAGTGAAGAATGTTAGTGGGAGTTCTAATGTTTCTAAACCTGTCAGTAAGCTAGTGGTGAAGGAGGCTGAGAAGGCAAAGGTTAGCAGTGGGTCCAAATGTTACAATTGCCAGGAGATGGGTCATAAAAGCAACGAGTGTCCGAAGCCGAAGAAAAGAACTATGATAGTTGAAGCTGAGGATGAAGAGGAAGGAGCTGAATGTTCTAATTCACCTAATGTTGAGGAGGAAGAAGAAGTGTCGGGGGGCGAAGGTTGTAATCTGATGATGAGGAGGTCATGTCTTACACTAAAGCAAGAGGAGGATTGTAGTTGGTTGAGAAGCAATATTTTTCAGTCAACATGCACTATTCTGGAAAAAGTTTGCAAGTTCGTTATTGATGCTGGAAGTTGCGATAATATTATTTCTACCGAGGCTGTGAAGAAGTTGAACTTGAAAACTGAGAAACATCCTAAACCGTACAAGCTAGCATGGTTAAGGAAGGGTGGTGAAGTGAAGGTGTGTCGAAGGGCTTGTGTTAATTTTTCTATTGGGAAGAAATACAAAGATGAAATCTGGTGCGATGTAGTGGACATGGACGTGTGTCATCTATTGTTGGGCAGACCATGGCAGTTTGATAGAGCAGTTCAACATGATGGTCGTGCCAATAGTTACAGTTTCATGTTCGAGGGTACTAAAATCACTTTGGTTCCCAAGAAGCAACAACAGAAGGAGAGCAAGCTGGAAGAGATTGAAGAGCTGAAAACTTTATTATCTTTGAAGGAGTTTGTTAAAGAAGTTGAAGAGGGGCCTGAAGTCTATTTGTTGATTGGGCGAGAGAGCAGTGAAGAGGTTGAAATTCCAGAGGAAGCGAAGCTAGTTTTGCAAGAATTTGAGGATGTATTTCCAGAGGATTTGCCTAAGGAGTTACCTCCATTGAGAGACATTCAACATCAAATTGATCTTGTTCCGGGAGCAGTTTTACCACATCGACCACATTACCGAATGAGTCTGAAGGAATATGAAGAATTACGAAGGCAGGTGGAATAGTTACTTGAACAAGGGCGAGTGCAGGAGAGTTTGAGTCCATGTGCTGTACCAGCTTTATAGGTACCCAAGAAGGATGGGACGTGGAGGTTGTGCACTGACAGTCGAGCATTGAACAAGATTACCGTGAGATATAGATTTCCCATGCCAAGGTTGGATGACTTGCAAGATCAGTTGAGTGGGGCTATTATCTTTTCGAAGATTGATTTGAAGAGTGGTTATCACCAGATTCGAATTAGACCCGGAGACGAGTGGAAGACAGCGTTTAAGACGAGAGAGGGGTTATACGAATGGTTGGTTATGCCATTTGGTTTATCAAATGCACCTAGTACATTCATGCGGCTGATGAATCAAATCTTCAGACCATTCATTGGGAAGTTTGTGGTAGTTTATTTCGATGATATTGTGATATATAGCAGGAGTATGGAGGAGCATGTTCTACATTTGAGGGAAGTGTTGATTATTCTTCGTGAGGAACAATTTTATGCTGCTACAAAGAAGTGTGTGTTTATGACGAGGAGTGTTTTATTTCTGGGGTATGTTGTTTCGGACGAAGGAATTCAAGTTGACCAGAGTAAAGTTGAAGCTATTAGAAATTGGCCACAACCGAGAACTATCACTGAAGTTAGAAGTTTTAATGGACTAGCGTCATTCTACCGGAGATTCGTTCCACACTTCAGTAGCGTGATGGCTCCAGTGACTGATTGCATGAAGGGGAAGCAGTTTGTATGGTCAGAGGAAGCGGGAGTTGCTTTTGAGAAGATCAAGGAACTATCAACGACAGCACCAATTCTTGTTTTACCGAATTTTCAGTTGTTGTTTGAATTGCATACTGATGCTTCGAAAGTTGGTATTGGAGGAGTTCTGAGTCAGAATGGGAAGCCAGTTGCTTATTTCAGTGAGAAGTTGTCAGGGACAAAGATGAGATACAGTACATATGACGTTGAATTCTATGCTGTTGTGCAAGCGATTAAACATTGGAGACATTATCTATTTCAGAAGGAGTTTGTTCTGTACACTGATCATGAGGCGTTGAAGCTTTTGCAGGGGCAGGACAAGATTTCTGCGAGACATGCATCATGGATTGCCTATTTGCAACAATTTACTTTCGTTGTTAAACATAAGTCGGGAGTGACGAATCAGGTAGCTGATGCTTTGAGTAGGAGGAGTCATCTATTAATGACAATGAAAGTTGAAGTGATGGGTTTCGAGCTATTGCCAGAGCTAATTGAAGAAGATCCTTATTTTAAGAAATTTGTTGAACAAGTTAAGGAAGGAAATGCTGATGAATTCATATTGGTGGATGGTTTTCTGTTTAAAAGAAATCGTTTGTGCATTCCGGATTGTAGCTTGAGATTGAAAATTATCAAGGAGTTACACGAGGAAGGGCATGTGGGCCGTGATCGTACTTTGCAATTGATTTCACAGTCTTACTTTTGGCCGTCGATGAGGAAAGAAGTGGGAAGGTTTGTGGAGCGATGTCATATTAGCCAAGTTTCGAAAGGAACCGCGACCAATGTCGGGTCGTATATACCGTTGCCTGTACCGGCTAGACCATGGGTTGATGTGAGTATGGACTTTGTATTGGGATTGCCGAGAACGCAGCGTGGTAATGATTCCATATATGTAGTGGTTGACAGATTTTCTAAAATGGCACATTTTATTGCTTGCAAGAAGACGACGGATGCTGTTCGTGTTGCTCAGTTATTTTTCAAGGAGATTTATCGATTGCATGGTTTACCAGAATCTATTGTTTCTGATCGGGATACTCGTTTTCTGAGTCACTTTTGGTTAAGTTTGTGGAAGATGATGGGAACGAAGTTGAACTTTAGCAGCGCGTATCATCCGCAGACAGATGGTCAAACCGAAGTTGTGAACAGATCATTGGGAAATTTGTTGCGATGTTTGGTGAAAGATAATCTGAAAAATTGGGACATGAAGTTATGCCAGGCAGAGTTTGCTCATAATCATGCAGTGAATCGTAGCACGGGATTCAGTCCATTCCAGATTGTATATTCAAATTTACCCAGGGGACCGTTGGATTTGGCAGTAGTACCACAACTGAAGGGGACGGTTAAACGAGCTGTAGACTTTGTTGACGGGTTGACGGAATGTCATAAGATCGTTCAAGAACGATTAGAAAAGTCAAATGAGAAGTATAAGCGGGCTGCTGATTTGAAGCGACGGAATGTTGAATTTAACGAAGGTGATTTGGTTTACGCTGTGTTGACGAAGGATCGTTTTCCGGTAGGCACTTATAACAAGTTGAAAGCCAGAAAAATTGGTCCTGTAGAAGTTGTGAAACGGATTAATGAAAATGCTTACAAATTAAAATTGCCGGAGGATGTTTACACTTCTGATGTGTTCAATGTTAAACATCTCGTACCATATTATAGAGACGAACAATCTGAGGTAGAAGAATTTACAAATTCGAGGACGAATTTCTCTCAACCATGGGAGGATGATGTAGCTCAGGGGGATAAGTCGTATGCAACTTAAAGAGGAAGATCGTTCTCGAGTTAAGGAAGCTTCGTTTTTAGGACTTAAGTCGTTCACGATTCAAGCAGCTATGAGTCGTGAACGACCTAACTGGTCGAGTGAAGGGGAGGTACGACCTAACGAAGAAGAGGCACGAGATAACAAACACTTGAGTCGTATACGGGTTAATGAAACAGGGCTACGACTCAAGGGGAACTTGGGCTATTCAAGTCTGATGAGTCGTACATGACTCAACGACCCATCTATAAGGCGTATACGACTTATCAGGAAGAAGGAGAAGGTTCCAACTGTTAAAGGCTTTAGTCGGCGGAAGGGCACGACCTAGTTAAGTCGTTTGAGGAGTTACCACAGGAAGCTTGGGAGCTTAAGTCGCATGTGTTTTGAGTCGTTAATGGTGATGATGAGTCGTATGTCGTTTGTATCTGATGACTCGTGTTGTATATAAGTCGTTTAGGTCGTCTATTTTTGCCGCTGTTCTGAGTCGTATGTCGTTGTCATCTGTTGAGTCGGTTGCTTGTGTTGTGTTGTAATTGAGGCGTATAGTGTCTGTTAGGTCGGCAACGACCTAGTTGAGTCGTGAGGCATGAGTCGGTCACGACTTAAGGGTCAGGGGTTGAAAACACTATAAATAGGGGTGTGTTGTAATTCTTTTGGTGGTTGAAAATTTAATAAAATTTCCATTTGATTGCTTTGTGTTTTCTTTCAATTGGTAGTCGAGTGAAAATCTCCTATCTCCACCTAGGTCATTCGAGTGCGCTCGAATCTTCGTTTGTGAAGCCGATTCGCGGAATCAAGTGCGCTTGATCAACGTCGAAGAATCGTAGATCTTTGCTTCTCGGTATCGTGCGCGATCAACGAGACGAAGATAGCTAGAATCCGACATCTTTGGATCAACGGATTTGGGCATTTCAGTATTCTCAACTCATCGATTGCTAATTCCATCGACCATTCAGGTTTTTTTGTTAATCCGCTGCGTCAAGTTCATATAAAAGGATAAAATTTTAAAAGTCAAAATTTAAAATTTTCAACCAAAAGCCAACTTTGACTAGAGTTGACCAAAATTTGATTTTTCACAAAATATTTCAGTTACCTAAATTTTGTCAATCGTAATGCTCAACAGCACAAATTTGTTATTTAAATTTAAAATTTAAAAATTCAATTTAATTCAAAATAATATAATTTTAAATTGACCAAATCAATTGCTATCTACTTCCCCTTTTTAAAATATTTAAAGTCTACAAATTCAATATTAAATTTCCGAATTGAACGTTGGTAATTTAATGTCAATTAATTCACTACTAATTTTTTTCTCTTTATCTTAATTATAAGATTTAATGTCAATATTTGTCTCTATATTAACACAATAGTGTATCCTTACATCACATTAATTTCATTTGTAAATTAAAAGATCTCAGTAAATTCAATTGCATTAAATTTTATTATGGAATATCAACAAGTTTCTAATAGCAACAATATTTTCCATCTTTAATAGCAATCAATGTAACTTATAAGTTCATTTTATTTAACAAAACATATTCGTCACTCCTTAATAAATGGTTTGACCTCATTTTCATATATTACCATTTAAATCACGCATTTTATTTCTCCTTACATAAACATGCATTTAGTTGTCGCTTCAATTTCTCTTATTATCCAATTCATAGTATTAACAACGCATCCAATTTTCATCCAATTACATTCAAATCTATGTTATCATTTTTATGTAGCTAATCGAAATTTGTTATTTAATAATTTTGTTCAAGTTTATATCAATAAATTACATAAATAAATTTAAATTTTTATTCCTAACCAATATCTGTTTAGCAAATATAATTAATATTTTTTATTATTCGCATTTATGGGTCATCACAATTTCAATTCTTGGTGATCGATAAATAGAGATTTAAATTTATGTTTTTATTTATTTTTGACACAACACCATAATAGGAATCATCCTAATTATTACATTATTCCAATTTGCAGAGTAAATTTCACTAGAATAAAATTACTCTCCTTGAACGTCACCCCATCTGGCCTTAGTTAAAAATTTGACAACCAAAATCATTTTTTTTTTTTTTTTTTAAATAAAGAAAATATATATAACATCCACCAAAAGCTGTCAACAAGCCTGACAGGTAACCTGAGAACAAAGCAAAAACAGAATCTATACAATGACAAAACCAACAAGCCCTGAAAAACAGCAACAACCAAATAAAGATAAAACCACCACAAACAACCCAACAACAGACAGGTCGGATACCGGAAAGAGAAACAAAACTCTGAAAACAAAGACCAAACAAAGATCGGGCGAAGAACCACGCCCTCCCCATAGAAATCCCTAACAATAAGCAAAGCCAGAACCCAGGAACCAGCCAGAGAACTATTCCGAAAAACTCCCAGAAACAACCCCATAACCAACATCGTCATCGAGCTCCGGCAAGGCCACCGCCCGACTACAATGAAGTAGGAACAGTACCCATAGATCAAGCCAATCACCGCTTCTACTACCATATCCGGAGGAAAGACAAATGGAAGAAGGCCAGCGGACTCACAGCAGAAACAATAGTTTCCAGAACCCAGCAAACCACAACCCGAATCCGAGCGAAAAGAAGGAGCATAAGATCCCAAACCAGTACCCCATGGAAAAGATAGGAGAACTCGATAAACCCAAACACCGAAACCAAAACAATCACCAAGAGCCTGAAGACAGCTGCGCTAGGAAGAATGACAAGACGACCCGAACACCACCGGTAACCGAACCTGAAAAGAAAAGCCACACAGCAAAAAAACGAACAAAAACACAAATAAAAATGGGGAGGAAGATGGGAGAGGAGAGAAGGATCCAGATGGGCCAGGGAAGAAAAGGAAGGAGAGGCACCCGACAAGCAAAGAGAGTCAACCAATTCCCGCTCTGACAGAAGAGCGAGAACATGAAACAGAAAAGAGGTTCACAAGATGAGCAGACCGCAAAGATACCATACCACGAAAAGGACGGCCGCGAAAAGCTAAGAACACATCCTCTCTGACTCTTCGAATAACTGATAGAGGATCCATCGGAGATTCATCAAAAATTGCCTTGTTCCGCGCACACCACAGATGCCAGCATAAAATACAAGGAATCAGACGGAAGATGATTGATCGAAGAGATCGACCAGAACACCCAGCCCACCAATAGAGCACCAAATCTTGGGAAGTGGACAATGTACCACTGACACCAAGAAGAGATCGGAAGTAGTTCCAACAGACGTTGGCACACCAGCCACCGAAGAAAAGATGGTCCACGGTCTCCATATCACCGTTACCGCAACACCTGCATCGGGAAACAAAAGGAATGCCGATCTGCTGGAGATTCGCATCCACCGCTATTCCCTTGTGGAACAACCTCCACATCAGGACAGAAACTTTTGGGGGGATACGAACGTCCCAAATGAACTCAAAAAAAGGAAGGATAGGAGACTGGATACGAACAGAATTCCAGGCCTTCTGAATGGAAAAGGAACCACCATCCCATCCGATAAGGCCATTGTGAGAATCAACCAGAAGTTTGACAGCTTGCATATGCTTCCAAGTCTCACTAGCGAAAGAAGGAGAACCGGTGTAACCCGAAGGAGCAAGACTTCGGTATTTAGCATGGAGAAAATTCGCCCATAAGGAGTCGTTGGTCCCAAACCTGAACCACAACTTACAAGCGAAAGCCGAACAGATGTCCTTCGGATTGCGCAATCCTAGCCCGCCCTCATTCTTCGGACGACAAATAACTTTCCACGACACCCAGTGATGACGACGGTTATCGCCCTTTGAACCCCAAAAGAAGGAAGAAGCCAAGGATTGAAAGGAGCGGAAGAAAGAGGAAGTAGGGGTCATAGCAGCGAAAATATGAGTACCCATAGAGCATAAAACAGATTGAATCAGAACCAGTCTGCCAGCTTGGGACAGAAAAGACGAATTCCACCGAATAATTTTACCCCTCACTTTATCCGTCAGAGGGTCGAAAATAGCATTCAATTTCCTACCTCTGTAAAGAACAATACCAAGGTAAGGGAGAGGAAGAGAAGACGCCCTGAAACCAGTAAAGGACTCAACCCACGAAATACGCGAATGGATCATATCCCGAGCAGGAATGAAGCAGCTCTTCGAAGAGTTGACCCGTTGACCTGAACACCTCTCGTAAAGCTGGATAAACCTAACAAGACGTCGAACGGAAGAACGGTTGCCATTGGAGAATATGACAATGTCATCTGCGAAAGATAGAGAGGAAATAAGCGGACACCCACTGGGAATCCCAAAACGCTGAATCTGACTATAAACGGTCAACGTGTGGATTCCACGAATGAATGCCTCAGCCGCGATAACGAAAAGAGTAGGAGATAAAGGATCTCCTTGGCGAATGCCTCTACCAGCCTTGAAAAAGCCATTGGCCGTTCCGTTGATAATAACAGAAAACCAACAGTTGGAAATGAGCCTCCAAACCAAATCGATCAGAGTTTCCGGGAAACCAAAGGCACGAAGCACCTTTATGATGAAAAACCAAGACATACGATCATAGGCTTTCTCCATATCAAGTTTGAAGACCACGTTGGAACCCCTAACCTTACGGTTAATCTGAGAGATAAGTTCCTGGGCAAGAAGAACGTTATCAGTGATCAAACGGCCTTTAACAAAACCCGCCTGAGAAGAAGAAATAATGCGGTCGAGAAGCGGAGCTATTCTCGATGCCAAAATCTTAGAAATAACCTTATTGGCGAAATTACAAAGACTAATCGGACGAAACTCCGAACAGTACCTCGGGTTATCACACTTAGGAATGAGGATCAAATTTGTGGAAGACCAGCTAATCCGGAGGCTGGCTCCTGAAAAGAAATGCTGAACAGCCAGACAGAAATCAGCTTGGATAATATGCCATGCACTACGGAAGAAAGATCCGTTAAAGCCGTCCGGACCACTGGCACTATCCTTACTAAGAGCAAAGACACAAGCTCGAATCTCATCTGTCGTAGGCGGGCATGCTAAAGCATCACCCTCATCCGCCACAACAAAACGAGGAATAAACGAAAGGATAACCGACACCTCACCAGAAGCAGAAGGTGAGCCAAGATAAGACTGGAAGTGAGATACAATAACATCAATAACCCCTGACTGGGAAGAGACCATAGACTGATCCTCACGCAAAATCTCGCGGATGAAGAGCAGATTGGCTTTCTTGCGAATAGATGAATGAAAGAACCTGGAGTTCATATCACCATCAACAACCCATTTGAGCCTGGCCTTTTGGCGAAGGTAAGAATTTTCAATACGGAGTTCCGAGGAGAAAGCCTGATGAGCCAGCGCCCATTTCTCCTTGTTTTCAGCAGAGGGAATCTCGTCGAACAGAGATTCAGCAAGAATCAGAGATTCTTCAGCCGCTCGCACCCGGTCGAAAATGTTCTTGAAGACAAGGGAGTTCCACGCCTTAAGGGCCACCTTAAGGCGTTTCAGTTTACGAGAAAAGGAGACCATGGGAGCAGCCACTAAGGGAGTGGACCACGACTCCTCCACCATCTGAAAAAAATTATGGTGGGAACTCCACATGTTGAGATATCTGAATGAGGAGGGACCCGTAGCAGAACGCGAAGCACAATGCAAGATCATTGGCGCATGGTCAGAACAGGCTCGATGGAGATGGGAAATAGAGAAGGATAGAGGTAGGTCGAACCAGCTGCCCGATCCAAAAACCCTATCCAATCTAGAGAGAATCCGATCCGGACCCTCCTGGTTGTTAGACCAGGTAAAAGCAGAGCCAACGAAAGGAAATTCAGATAATCCAGATCGCACAATGAAAGAGTTGAAATCTGAAACCGATAGCCGATTGACCGCCAATCCGCCAAGTTTCTCAGCCTGACTAGCGACCACATTGAAATCCCCGCCCACAACAGAATAAGGGAAGCCCGCTTCACCAAGAGACAGAATGTCTTCCCAGAGAGATAACCTCTCAAACCTATCGCATCTGGCGTATACTCCTGAGAAAATGAACGGATGTGGGAATAATGGAGTTCGGCACAAAACAGAAAAAAGCTGAGACGAGTCAAAAAAGGGAGAAACAGCGTAATCTTTGGACCAGAGAATCCAGATCTTACCCGAAGCGTTTGAAAGAGCGCCGCCAAAACCCAAAGATAAAACCGTCTTAGAAATCTCTCCAGAACCCACTAAAGGTTCTAAAATAGCCACCAGACCAATGGAATGCTTACGGACAATCCGTTTAAGTCTAGCAGCAGACGCCTCGTTTCCAATACCACGAATGTTCCAAAAAAGAAAGTTCGACATTGAAGAATATAAAACGAAAGAAGGACAACTGTTAAGATCAAAAACAAAGACCAGTGGCCAATCAGATACGATAAAAAGAGGATAGAGCCGACCTCTCGGTCCGCTCCGTCGCCGCTATAGAGCGAGTGCGAATAGTGCGGGGGATAGCTGAAATGCCTCTCGTACCAGCGCGAGAGCCACGGCGACTATAACCACGACTGGTCCCGGGCACAGGAGGAGCATCACAGCATTCCCTAAGGGTAGAGAGAGAGGAGGATCTGGACGGATCAGAGTTCTCGGCGAGCCGAGCCAGCCTATCATTAATCTCCACTATCTCCTCCGGGCTGAGCATCGGGATGACAATCGACAAAGAGCATGAAGAGGATGGAAGAGAGCAAAGAGATGAGCACCCAGAAGACAGAGAAACAGAAGACTCCGACGGAGAAGAAGAAGCAGCTAGGCGTAAGTATGTCGGGGATCGAATCAATCGCATCCCACGATGCTGTAGGAACCTCTCCCATGCCGGACTGCCAGTCATGGGACAGCCCCGCGCGTTGGGGACGGTTCTCAGATAGGCCCCGTCAGAGATATCTCCCACGCTAGACGATAGTGACCGGTAACATTCCAGGTTGCCCGCATAGTGTACCGATAAAGGATACACTATGCACACAAAACTGGAACACCGCCAACGCCACATGACCCACCCGGGGAAATATCTCTGTAGAGACCGAAGGAAATCAACCCAAGAAGAAAACCGACATAAAACCATCTGCGACACGGACCAGGCCGCGCTATGGCAATGAGTGAAAAAGCACCGAAATGCCCAGCCATGTTCTCTCCAAACGGAAAGAGCACAGCCGATAGGACCTGACACGCAAGCTAACACCCCGAAGGGGACAGTGACAGGGAGCATACGCCGAAACGCATCATGGCTCACAATAACAAAAAGCATGGGTCCAAAACCAACCCAATCGACAAACAAATATACCACAACAGCAAACGACAAGGACAAAAACAACGAAAGCCTAACCTGCCCCCCCGAAACCGACCATACCAGCATAAACATACCCAAGCTACCAATAACACTGACCTGCAGCTGCAACACCACCCAAATACCACCCCACAACCCGCCAAGATCCCCTTCAACAGAAACCAACAAGAACAACGAGCCACACAAGACCACAGACCACCCAAAATCGAACACAGCTACAGTCAAAGAACCGGCAGCAACAAAACCAAACCAACTCACCAACACCACCTTCAACAACAAGCAAAGATCCAGAGCACCCAAAACTACACAACCAGTTCCGATAAGCAACCAGACAGGAGCAACACTCAAACGAACACATAACGCAACCATAGCCTCGCCCTCAACCTCAACCACAAATACCCCAAAGGTGTGAGGATAGGTCAAAGTCACAACAACCGGATCTGGACCAAACAACAAACCAGCAGAAGGAGAAACAGACATATGCACCCACCACACCAAACACCGAAACTGATCACTCCAAACATCTGAAGGGGTGATAAAGTCCCCTAAAGATGCCCCACTATCCCTCACAACCCCACAGGACAGAGCGTCAAGCTGGGACGAGCCGGCGGCATCAGAGGGCACAAACGAGGAGTCACCCACCGTTGTACAAAGCGGCGTAGGAAGCACGCATCCAATGCTTCGCCTCCGACGACGCCGTCGTACCCTTTTTCTCTTCCTACTCGGCTCCAAAACCGACGGCGGTAAGCAAGGGGTGGTTAAATCCCCTATTGCTACCACACTAGGAAGTTCACAGGAAGCATTAGAATGAGAAAGCCCCAAAACCGAACCAAAAGAAATAGGACAGTTCCCCCAATTCTGCAAATAACACGAATCCGCAAATCGCAAGCACGGATCGAAACTCACATCATCACGCCGCCTAATTGGCAGCGCACCAGCGGACAAACCCCCATCAGAAAACGGCAGAATTTCCAAGAAACAACCATCGACCAAAACCATACGGTGGCGGCTAATCTCGGCAAACGCGAGACACGAAAAGACCTGGATCTCAATCGAATTCGCGCCAGTGAAAATCAGGGAGATCGGTCCTTCCGTAAGGTCGCGCAACGCCACAGCGATAACCTCAAAACTAGGGCAAGATTTCACAAACGAGCCAGTGAGGATGAATACCTCCTCAACATAAAGAAGATCCATGAATACGAGCCACAAGACAGTAGTAATAAACGCGAGAAGAAGATAGGAGAAGACGAGAAGAAAAGAAAGTCAGAAATTAGGCAGAGGAGGACATTAAAGTACTACCTTGGATGAAGTGGATGATTTCATCCCACCGACAACCAAAATCATTGGTGGGATGAAATCATCCACTTCATCCAAGGTAGTACTCCCAAAGAAGGCATCGTAATATGTGAGATTGTCCATCACCACGAATACAAATTAGTTCTTGAATATGGTGGGGTTCCCTTTTCGACAGGCTACATTGTTTGCTCAATCGGAGAAGAAAATTTATTATTGAACCATATACGAACTCAAAGTTGGGCTTAAGCTTTTCCATAAGGATATCCATTTGATTAAACACAGTTTTGAATATGACATTCACTTCACTTTTGGACCAAGATCTTGAATACTAAAGATAGTCCGACTTGTGCAGTAATCATTAATGGGTTATTAGTGTAGGGAATCTTTGATTTTCCAAATAAACTCTTTGAGAGCTCCTCTCTTAATCATATTGTGGATAATCCCAAGTAAGAATTGACAATCATCATCTTTTGGATTCGTTCACCTTGTGAAAAGCATAGTAGTCTCCTCTTTTGTCTGGTTTTAGGTTAGCTTTAGCATATGTAGTATACAATATTCCATTTCATTTTTTTGGTAACGTAAATATATGAGATAGGCTGGTTTAGTCCAACATAATTTTGGTATTTCATCTTATCTCCCTCTTTTATTTTTGAGCTAAGAAGCTAAATGTCTCTCGTTCTCTTCTCATCCAATGAATCTTCCTTATCTCATGATCCACACTAATGAATTAGATTGCTTGGAAGTGAAAGTATTGTAAATCTCAACATTTGTGGAGGTTAAGTTCTTTCTAGAATGGGTATTCTCTGCCAACCTTGATTTTACTGCCATTAATTTTCCTTATTACTCTCTTTTTCAGCCACTAGGGCTTCATAATTCAACCTTTTGTTATAGCCTATCAATAATTCCCATGGGTTTTGCTTGATGTCAAACAGGAATATTAAGTCTATCGTTGATTCTACTAATGTGCCGAATTGGCCAGAGAATACATACACAAATTTTCCCTAAGAATATTGGGTTGTTTCCTTATAGCATCGATACGATCTGATTGGCACCCAAGAAAGGCATAAGGAAAATTTTGCACCTTACTAATTTTAGGGCATCATAAATGACCATTTGGCTTCCGAAAGCCACTAAGTGATCATCTAGGTCAGTTGATCCATCGTACTTAATAGATTGACCTATGGTGGTAATCTGATAAGCATTTATTCTTCTATGAATGGCACCACCTTGTCATTATTTTTTACTTTAGGATTCATCATCCTCTTTCCTTTCAAACCCATCATATTATTAGCTAATTCATTAGCTAAGTCTTTCAAGGATGCCACATCGTCATTATAATCTTTTATTTCTAGCTTATATTATGTATGACAAGTCGAGCTTACAAATTGCACAAGCGAATATTTTCGTGAACCCTTTAATTCTTTATTTGCCTATTGGTTTGATTGATTATTATTATCTACTTCTTTTACCAAGTTTGGTATTTATTTTAAGATTTTCCCAACTTCACAGCTTCGACTTCATCTTTTCTTTTGGGCTCTAAGCTACTCTTACCATGATTCTTAATCCTATGATATATTTGCATCATTTTGAGGTGATTCATCTCCTTGTCTTCATCATTTTTTATCACTTTGTTTATTCTAAATGATTTTTAAAACTTAAGCATTTCAATCAATTCATGCATAGACTGGGTTTTTTCTTCGTGGCCTTTGTATCAGCTCTCCCATTCTTCATTTCAACAATAATTAAGGTCTTCTCAGCCATAATTTTTTGGTACCTTAAATTGAGATGTAACATATTCCTCTTGTTTGAAATGGTGCACTGCCTCCTTCTCTTGGAAGTTGTCTTATTTGCCCCTTCCTTTTATGCGTAAACAAAATAATTTTTCCTTGACCTCAATTCTCAGTGTAAGCACAAAGAATGTTAGAAAAAAAAATGTACTATATTACATGCTTAAGTCAAGGAAATCGATGGTACTTGGGCCAGAGGTTAGCTCTTCGGCAATTGTGCAAGTTATCATATTGTTAAGCAGTCAATTTTGCTAATAGGTAACTATGCATGTCCTTAGGAGGTAATTAAAGTCTCAAATCAAGCTCTTATTTATGTTAGAATAAAAAATAAAATAAGGAAGAAGTACAATTCAGAATTTTCCCCTTCTTATTATGGGTACAAGCTTACCCACAGAGATATTTTTCCTTCAAACCTTTGGCATGTGGCATTCATGGGCGACAAATAGTTGAGATTTGGCTCATATGGAACATTTCCAATTTTACTTACAGTATAACTTACTTTTAATCTCTTTCACGATGGCAAGGCATGGATGGATCAATTAGGACTATCGCATTGCTAATTAGAGTGTTTTATGAGCTGACTTCTTAATAAGTGATAATAGTTTCTCGTAATATGATAGTAATATTATTTAATAGTACCAACATGCGATAGAACTAACCTTTAATAGGTTTACTCCAGCATATGGTAACATTAATCCTGAGATAGCATACCATCATCATGCAATACCCATTATGACTTTAACCTCTGATAGCTCAACTTTAATTTCAATAGGCTTATGAATGCAACCTATGATAGCTTCATATTAACATATGGTAGACCCTATGGCTTCGAATCGTAGTAGCTTCATGTAAATATGCGATAGCCTTTATGACTTCGACTTACACTAGCTGAACTTCATTATGAGATAACTTTTATGGATTTGATAGTTTATTCTTGTGATAGCTTGCTACTTCCTTATGAAATAGTGTTTTTTGACTTCTATATGTGATAGCTTTGGCACATTGAACATGTGTTAGCTTGGTCGTCTCACTATGGAAAAGCGTTCATATTCTCAATATGCAATGCTTAACCAACTCACTATGTGATAGCTTATATATTATTAATATGCGATGGCTTGATCATCTCACTATGCGATAGCTTTCTGATGGCTTGATAACCTCAACATGCAATAGCTTTGATATTCTTAACATATGATAGCTTGATCATCTTACTGTTTAATACCTTAGGGATTCTCAACATGCGATGACTTGTTCATCTCATTATATGGTAGCTTTGATATTCTCAGCATGCGTTGGCTTGATCATCTCAACGTGTAATAGATTTCAATATTCTTAACATGTGATGGCCTAATCACGTCAATCTATGGTAGCATTGATATTCACAACTTGTGATGGCTTGATGACCTCACCATGCACTAGCTTTAATATTCTGAACACAAAATGGCTTAATTATCTCACTATGCAATGACTCTTTCTTTTTCTATTAATTTACAGAATTCTATATTAAAAATTCTAGTGTGTAACACATGTATGTGACCAATCTTTTTTTCTTTGTTTTTTCTCTTACATATTCAGATTATCTTACTTTTGGGTGTGGTTAAACTTTCTCTAACATATTATTACTCAAGGACAACTTTCTGAATAAATTAGTACCAATTATTTATATAGTTTTTATCATTAAAACCCTTAATATGAGCTCTAAGAGCTCCAACTTATTATCTAGTTGAAGTGTATTAGTCAATTGGTGGCGTCTTCAAATCTGATGTTCTCTAAATCGATCAGTGGTGGGGTGGTCCAATTCTATTGTTTAGGTTGACGATTTGGAAATCGAGGTTCATTAGTTTTGATAGTGGATACCAAAATGGTTATTATCCAATAACCAAGACTTAATTAGATTTCTATATAACCTACTTAAATATTTTCTCTCGTGGTTTGAAAACATATTATTTATTATATCAAATAGAGTCTAAGTTTTATCCTCTATCAAAGAACGTAATTGGTTTCTTGAAAATCTCACTTCCCCAATGTCTGTGTACATAACCACGTGGATAGTGAAACTATGACGGCCCGTAAATTTTAACCATTTTTATAGCATAATTAACTGAAATTTTGCTTGAAATTAAACAATTAAATTTTCCAATGAAAATTAGATATTTCAGATACGTCTATTTAAACATAGCAAATGGTAAATTTTCACTAGTGAATATGAATGTTAATTCGATTGTGTAATTTGAGTTCTAATTTAAATCAGTTAATATTGGATGTAAATAAATTGTTTTACAAATGTGAATATTTTTATTTCATAAAAATGTAAATCAATTTTTTGAGTGAGACATCATAATACGTTTCGTCAAATTTGGACTTCTGTAACTCCGTTTACCTTATTTTTGGTATTTTGGCAGCATTTTCGGCAGCGAAAAAAGAAATTTTTATAACTTGAAAGAATCGCTGATATTAGTGTACCATTCTGTTCATCTTGTCGTGTTGATCTTTGTAGTGTATTCATCTATTCATTTTGGTGTCCGGTACACGGCGGTAACTACGAAACTGATAACCATATCGGTACCCGTTTTAACTTTTGATTTCTGTGTCCATTCAAAATTTTCCAACGGTTGAAAAACAAACGGCCAATTGATTTAATGATTCCCTGAATACTCATGCTTGACATTTGACATTCATACAGTTATAAATATAAATAATGGTTCGTTTCCGCCTCCCTATCGGTTAGTAGTTATAATAATAAATTCAGAATTCAATGCATGATGTTTATTATTCTAGCCTTTAACTTTATATTTACTGTTCCTTTCTTCTGACATTCGTCCTCTTTGGCTTTCATTTTTTTCTACATTCCCGTTCTATAAAAAAATTGTTATAAGGCTACTATATTGGAAGTTGCATGCTCTTCTCCTTCCCTCTCCATTCTCTCGTCGCCTATTCGTGCTCAACCAAGCATCTCAACCACGTCATGGCCTTCATGGAAACGCCATCTAATTCGTGCTCATCTTATGATGGGTAAGTGTTAATATTTTGAAAGGTAAATATCTGTAAAATGGTTGTTTATGTAATATGTAGAAAAAAATATGTAAGTTTATCTACATGTTTGTATAGTAATTTATATATATATATATATATATATTATATGTGATTGAATTAAATATTGATTTGAATATATATGTATATATATATATATAATTATTTTATTTTGAATATATGTTTCAAATTTATTTTAGAAAAATATACATAACATATATGTTGTTTCACCGATCTCTAATACGTCTTAACTTACTTTCTCAATATTGAATTCGCAATAGCAGTTCTAACCTTGTCATTGCCTCGCTTGTTCGATCCGTATGCTTGTCCCTGTCCGTTTGCTTCATTTTCGTTCATTTCTCTTACCTCGAATGATGAGTAATCACTCATGATTAACATTCTTACATTTCATAAACTTGATTTCACTTGAAATGAAAATTGAAATATGTTGTTAAATTAAAGTTGCTAGTTATTTAATTGTTAAATATGATATGACATTATCTGAAACCGTTCACTTGTGACATATGACACCATATCCTGTTGTGTATATTTTATTTGATTTGTTAATATTGATATATGCCTATTGCTGGTATGTTATAATTGATCTCACTCTACAAGTTCCATGATAATTTAGAATTTTCTGTGGGTTGAAATGATACATACTCGAACGATTTTGTAGAATAAGGGAAAATCAATATTGGTAGAAATAATAAACACGAACAATTTTCTTTAATTTTGAATTTTGAGGTTGCTGGTTGAAATGGTATATACCCATAGATATTTAAATTGTGGATTGAAATGACAAATATCCGTATCACTTGATCATAGGATAGAAAATTATACACAGAAACCATTGGTCTATATTTGAAAAATGATTTCCAAAGTTTGAAGGGAAATATATGGGTTTTATTGAATCTTGACTTCTAATTATATATATATATAATATATAAATTCTATTTTTATATGAAAAAAATTTAGATTCTAAAATAATATATTTATGAAATTTTAATTTATTAGTTGTTTTGAAAATATAATTTTAAGATTTTTCTTATAATTTTATTATTTCAAAATATTTATAAAATAGGATTCAATACAAAATACATTTAATAGTAAGACTAAATTTAATAAAAATTTAATTTAATTAGTATATACTATGTTAAGTATTTGTTCAAATTTATATTATTATTTAAAAATTTATTTTTATAACTTTAATAATAAAGGCTGGAAAGAAAAATTAATGTTGCTTGGAATTTAAATTGGTCAATAATTGAATTTAAATAATAATTGATCTTAACTTATTGATTTTGAGATTTTGAAAGAAATGATTTATAATATGATTTGATAAAATGGGATTAAGTGAATATTCTCAAATTTGAATAAAATTAAAGTGAAATATTGAAGTATAAATGAAATTTATATCGAAAATGTTTGAATATTTAAATTTTGAATCTTATTGGAATTGAAATGATTGCTCAAACCTGGGTTTGAAATCGAGATAAATTGAAATGGTTTAATGAGAATTTGAACCGAATCTTTGACCTTTAAATTGAAATGGTTAAACTGGAATTGATTTAAATTGAATTTGGAATTTAAGATGATTTGAGTTGACTTGCGAAATTAGAGGAAACTAATTCTATTATATAAATTATTTTTATATATAAATTCTTCTAATTTATAACTATTAGAATATATATAGTATTTTCAATATATAAACTATTTAAGTGGAAACTGTTATGATTACGGAAGTGTTATGATTTCCAAAGTTTTATGATTTCAAAAGTATTATTATTTCTAAACTGTTATGATTTTCAAAGTGTTATGATTTCAAAAGTATTATGATATTCTGAGTGTTATAATTTTGAAAGTGTTACGATTTTGGAAATGAATATTATTTAAAGTGAATAATGATTTCGAATTGATATTATTTAGGATGAATAAGATATCTCGATTTTCAAGTTTGAACTATTGAAATGAAATTGCCACAGTGTGAAATAAGCGCTTGGTTGTTAAAGATACCGGGATCAGATATTGTCATACTCTTCGCAATTACCGATGACCAATTTAACAACTATGTATGTGGTGGAGATTCCAGAATGAAGTAGGATGGTTTTCGACGATTCTATATGGTAGTTACGTAGCCCGGACTCCCGTGAGCCACGTTGATGTGGCTAAAATAGAAGCTATGCCGGACCAAGTAAGGCCACTCCCTCGATCGGACACATTTCTTCGATACCATTCTATTGCTTTGTAATTTGATTGGGTGATTTGGATTGTGTAATGAGGTGGGCCGTAGTAGCTGATATGCGTTAGCAACGGTCCGGGAGTGCAATATATCTACCCTGCATTTCCGCTCGTGCCTTGTCAGATGCCCTATCGCGCCTTCAAATTATTAAATGTCTACCCTGGCATTTCCTCGCGTGCCTTGTCACATGCCCTATCTCGCCTTCTACGAGTTTATTTTGTGTCGTACCTATGGAGTGCTCCCTGCAGCCCACTTGCGAGTGGAGTTTGCAGTATCTGTATAGACTACGACATTATATAAAATGTATAAAAGGGGATATTGGTAACTCCTTAATTCTATTTTAATAATTTACTTTTCTGTGCACATATTATAATAGCGTATATTACTACATTGTAGATAGTTCCACCGATCCATAAAGGATGGAAATCCCAAACATCCTTTAAGTTACTTGTATTTTAGTTGACAAATCACTTTAGTTAAACTTATTAATATAAGAATGTAAATCCTGCCTCTTGTGTCTCATGTTTCGCTTTATGCTCAGGTCGGACAGCATTTGAGATTTACGTTTGGAGTTGGAGCTTCACTTAAATATCCATCTATATCTATTCAGCTTTGAGCTATCCAATTGTTTTGTTCAGCCTTGTCATCAGTTTGTATTCGAGACTACATTGTATTTGAGATACTCTGTTGTATTTTATTTCAAACTCTGTTGTTTCTATAGTAGCTTCATGAACTTCTATTTATCTATTCTACTGCTTATTGTTGTAAATACTCTGTGATTCTGCGATTGAATTATTTACTGTATATGCTTAGTTTTGCCAAATAAAAATTAACAATATGATATTTGAGCGATTCAAGTCTAACATGTACGGATATGAATGGTCCAAATTACCAGGTCGGTACAAGTGGTATTTTAGCTCTGGTTTAGGCAAAACCCAACATAAAGAGTAAAATTTAGTTACATAATCACCTTTGTTCGAGCTTGAGTTTCTTCCTCTTTGTCTTGGGTTTCCTTTGAATTTTGAAACCTTTCCCTTCATTTTGAAAATTCGTTCTTGTCTTTTCCTGTTCGTGTTCTTCTTGATTCTGGAGCATCCTATAGCTCCACTTCGGTTGATCTCAATAATGAATTTGAGCACATTGTGCCACCTCAATTGGCAATTTCATCCTTGTGTGTGTCTAATACCATAGGCGGTCCTGCCAATCTTAAAATGATTTAAAAAGGGGTGAAACTTCTTTACCACCGTCGTTGATTCACCGGGGATCTTTAGTTCTTGGTTTCGATGCTATTATCTTATGCAAAGCTTGAATTGCTTCTCTAGTAGACGACCATGGTAGTTCTCTTGATTGTTAGCCAACTGATCTTGACTCCACTCAGATAATCAGGGATTATCCTGATATTGGGTGAAGTCGCTTCTCTTCTCTTTAAGTGAGAAATTGAATTTCTGCCTCGATCTTATTCTTGGAATCTCGGTAGACCGGGTTAAGGTCGCCGCAATAAAAAATTAAGTCTATCCATTTCGTCTTTTGTAATTTAATTATTTTATCTTGATTTCGAGCCTATCTTTTTAGTCAGAATTTCTCTAATATAGATCCCTCTCTCTTTGAATTCCTGTTCTTGTTTTAAAATCTATTCTTGAATCATCATGTGAAGGAGTCTATTTTTAATTAAAATGTTTTATATTATGCTGTTTGAGTTATTAAGTTTGAATTTTGGGTTTCAATCGATTCTTTGAGCTAACACTATCGACAAGAATTCCAAAACACTTGACCAGAGCAAACTGATATAATATTATTTTCAAAACTTAGTAAATGAAATAAATTTTGTATGATTATATTTATGTATGGAGATATAAATTTTCTGAAGTTAAATAGTTAAATAAATTGGTTGTTAGAAATGATAATAATAGAATATCATTCATTGTTTTGTCAACATTCTTTAACTGTTAGCTATTGTTGTATGCTATAAAGAGTTGATAATTTTATAAGTATGATTTATAAATCTACCTTGAAAATGAAATAAATTTAAATCAAGGATTTAGGAATTTAATTTCCAGTGCTTTACAAAATTTGGTGTCATGGTTTGAAAGAATATATTATTTGAAAGTATTTTTGAATATAAATTATTTTCAAATAATTTCAAAATGAAGAAAATCAGTACTCTTCTCATTTGTCGTCGGAATATAATTTCGGTGATGACTGCAGCATCATCGACATTAATTTTCGAGTCTCGAAGTGGAGAGACCACTTAGTAACTTTGCTATTTTGTTTTAAAAAATAAAATGGATTTTGTTTTAAACCGCTTGTGTATAATCTAGTTTATAAAATATACATGTACATGTTTATTTCAAAATGGTAGGAAATGCAACCGAAAATTTTATTCTTAAATTCTATGTTTAGTTAGAGTTTTCAATTACTAAAATGAATCAAAAATTCTGAAATATTTGAAGTGTTTAAATTTTAAATTGAAAGTTAAAACACCTTGAAATGGTTGAAATAGGAGAAAATTTTATTTGTATAATACTTAATTGCTTTCTAATATATAGTTTACATAAAATATTCAAAAAGTTAAATGTTAGGGTGAATATGTAATTGAGGTTATACAAGAGAAACTTAAGTAATAAATTTTTCAAGCTACATTCTTGCTTAATAAAATATTGAAAAACGGGGGAAAATTTGTAAAGTACTCAATTTCATTTAGAAAATATTAAGAAAAATTAACTGGGAAAAGTTTGAATGTAATTGAATAATATATAATGAAAAATATATGAAATAAAATGTTCCTATAAAGAATTTTGATAAGGAAATAAATAAATAAAATTTAGTGCTTATAATAATGGTTTATATACTAAATTTATAATTGTAGGAAACATTAATTGAGATAAATTGAATAGTAAAAAGATAAGGAATAAATAAATATGAATTTGGGGATAGTTAAGATTGAATTATAGGTGGAATCAACTTAACTTAAGGTAAACAGATTTAAGTAAATAAGTTAAATCAAATAAATTCTATTTTGAAAGAAATTTTGTAACAAATGGTAACAAATTGAAATCAAATCAATTGATTTAAATACATTGAATTTAAGTCAAACAAAATGTTAATAAAATGACTATTATTTACTGCATAAAATGTATTGAAACCGAAATTGTTGAACATAAATTAATTCTAAGACTAGTCAAAATTTATATTATTTTAAATTAATTGTTGTACATAATACTATGTATTGTAAAACTGTCTTTCTTTCTGTTTGTTTCTATTCTCCTATCTCCTTCCTTTTCGGGGACGAAATTTTTTGAGTGGGCAAGAGTGTGAATACCCGTAAATTTAAACTATTTTTGTAATGTAATTAACTAAAATTTTACTTGAAATTAAATAATTAAATTCGACAATGAAAATTTGATATTTGAAATATGATTATTTAAACATAGCAAATGGTAGATTTTCACTAGTAAATATGAATGTTTGTTCTGTTGTGTTATTTCAATTTCAATTTAAATCAGTTAATATTGGATGCAAATAAATTGTTTTTGAAAGCTGAATTTTTTTATATAATAAAAATGTGAACCATTTTTTGAGTGAGGTGTCATAATTCATTTTGTCAAATTTGAACTTCTACAACTCCGTTTATCTTATTTTCGGCATTTTAGCAACATTTTCATCAGCGAAAAATTGAATTTTTATTACTTGACCGTATCGCAGATATCTGTGTATCATTCTATTCATCTTGTCGTGCCGATCTTTGTAGTATATTCAGCTATGCATTTTCTTGTACGATACGTGGCGATGCCCGCAAACAGATTACCATATCGCTACCTTTTAACTTTTTGATTTCTACGTCCGTTCAAAATTTTCCAATAGTTGAAAAACAAACAGCCAATTACTTTAATGATTCCCTAATTTCTCGTGCTCGACATTTGACCTTCCTACTGTTATAAATATTAATGACGGTTTGTTTCCACCTTCCTATTGGTTCATAGAAATAATAATAAAATCAAAATTCAATGCATAACTATTATTATTCTAACCTTTCTGTGATGACCCGAAATTTTAGATATTTGAAATTGGAATATTTAATTGTTTTTAAATATTTCAAAGTTAATTTCTCACTTGAGTTTCAATTACCAAAATTTATTGGATAATTAAATTCTTTGAATTAGGCAATTAGAAATTGGGTAAAATATGATATCTATGGTTTCAAGACTTTTAAAAATAATTTGATGGTTTATAAAATTCCTATTGATAATACTGAAGGTAATAGAACTTTTAAAATTGAATTTAAAAGTATTTTTTTCAGTTTTGAAAATATATTGTTTAAATGGATATTTAAAAATAGCCTTTCGAGGCACAGTCTCGGAATTTGACGAAACAAGTTCCGTGGGATCCGTAATATTGTATTATTATCAGATTTCAAATTTCATTGCGTTTGGAGATGTCGTGTGGTCATAACTGTGGGAAATGCGATGAAAATCATGTCGAAAATTCAATATAAAAACTGGGTCCAAAAAGCTATCTTCTTTATATGATCGAGTTTGGATTTAAATCTTTTCCGTTGCATTCGGAATAGGGGTTTAACATTATGAACGCCTAGCGGCACGCCTCAATAGGAGGTCAAGATTTTGAGTTGCGTAATTCGAGAAGATTTGAATATAATATACATTGTTTGACTGGTCAAAATTTTCTTCAACTAAAATCCTTTCCCATCAGAACTTTTTCGAAATCACTACAGCCATCCCTTCTTCAACATGCCAACATCCTATCTGTTTTTTAAAAGCATAACACGACATCTCCTTTTCATTCATTAAATTGAAAGCCAGGGAAAATGAAATGGAAGATTGGATGCGTTTCCCACTTTAAATTCAGGAAAATACAAAATCAGTTCGTTCCTCAAAAAAAATAAACATAAAATGGCTGCTCTCCTTTTTGTGTTCGAAATCGAGAACGACATATAATAAAAAAGAGAAGTCGAATCGTCGAATCGCCTGGGAGGCACGGCGAGTTCCTTTTTCAACATCAAACATCGATTTCACGTATGTACGCATTCACGAGCGGAATCTAGGCCTTGGAGCAAGGAGGCGGTTCACGATTTAAACTGCGTTTTGGGGGAGCGCTTGACCATGGGGTGATGGTGGATGCTCAGTTGTAGATGGGGGTTTCTGGTTGTTCTGGATGATGTCGATGGTAGGGTGGGTTGAATGCGCGGCGGCAAGGCGAGCACGATATGAAGGGGATGAGCGGTGGTCTGATGGTGAGGCTAAGGTGAGCGTGCATCGGTCGCGAGGCTAGGGTTTCTCTTCGATAAGTCAGTGAGGTAAAGTTGAGGTATAATTTTTTTTCAATTTAAATATATATATGTATATATATATATATATATGTATATGTATATAACACAAAATTTGATTTTATAGCAAGGTATTGTTTTCTTGAATTTATGTATAAGTATTACTTATAAATAAAAGGAAAAAAATATAATTACAGTAAGGTATAAAATATTCTGTTAATAGGTAAATATATATGGGTTAGAAAAATAATTTACAGTGAGGAAAAAGGTTTTAAAATTCAGATTGATATATATAAATATATATATATATATATAATATATATATACATATATATTAAAGAAGGAAGTTGTAAAGTAAGTAAATCTCATTTTTGCTCTTTACAAAAAATAAATGCAAATATGAATAAATATATAAATAAACTTACATGTTTTAATATACTTAGGTAAATGGAAATTTTATATAGATAAGATTTTGGAAAGAAATGGGAATTTTAAACTATTTGGAAGTCTATATAAAAGTAGATTTTTATAAGCATATATATATTATTTCAAAGGAAGATAAATATATATATATTCACATTTTAAAACTACTAGATTATTTAAAAAAATATGTGTTTAGGGTAATTAATGTATTTAATAAACTTATTTAATTTATCTTAGTTACTGGAAAAAAATTATTATAGGAAAATTAGTTTAAGTTAAATTTTTAGATTGAGTTAAAATTTATTAAATGGAAATAAATTATTCAATTGGTTCAAATGTTAATAAATCATATAATGTTATATAAGGTCTAAAATGAGGAAGAAAAAACCTGGTTTGGATCGGATAGCAATAAAAAACTGAGTTAATCTCACTCACATCGGGATTATGAGTTAATTTAAATAGTAAAATTTAAATTATTGGTTGATTAGTTGAATTGATGATTTATTATCAGTCTGGATGCGATATATTATATATAGCATATAGTGGAATGATTTATATTCCCACATTATAAAGAGGATGGGACCCTACGCAACCCGCATAATTGCGGATGACCCTTCATACCACGATATCCCCCTCGAAGTGGGATTGGTAATTTATACGCTTACATCTGTTGATGCAGGGAAACAGATTGGAGGGATCCAACTAGATTCCTCAAAATGTTGGAATTTATTTTCATATTCCATGACATGTTTTATTTGATGATCTATGATAGATTATATTGATTATATTGCAAATTGAAAATATTGAATGCCACGGTTTGACTAAATATATTTTGGGTATATTGAGATCTCAAAAATATAAAGATTGGATTTTTAAACGAAAATAAAAGAGGGAATTCTAAGTAAAATAAATATAGTGAAATTGGAAAATTTAAAAGAATGAATTTGGGAAACAATAAAGAGTTTCAATTAAAATCCTAAATAAATTCCAAGTATGCGAAAAGAGGTTTTTGAATAAATGGGAATAAACGAATTTTGAAACTTAAGTGATATAGTTTAAAGAAATAAAGGATTATTTTTAAACTCAGGGTTTTAAATGGTTTTGGAGAATTTAAACGGGGAAATTATGAAATGAAGTGTGAAGTTGATAGTGTCAGATTTAAATAAGATTTTAAATCATAATAAAAGGATGAATATGAAATTAATGGGTTTTGGAATATATTTGGGTCAGTAAAGGAATTTATTTTAAAGTGGAGTTAATTTTGAAAATTGATTTCGAAATCGATTAAGTGTTGAAACAGTGATTTAAAAGGTGAATGAGACTATGGAATTTATGAACTGGGTTTATTAATAAGTGAAATAAATATCAGTGGATATTTGAGAATTTAAATTCACGGTGAGAATTTTTAAGGAAATGGTACTTTGTTTTAAAAATAAGAAGGTGCTTTTGTTTTTAAAGGTATGAAAAAGAAAATTTATGGGATTGAGACGTAAATTAAATAGGAAATAAATCGAGAAGGATTCGTAAATGGTTAGACGGTTATATTGGTATCGAAAGTGTATTTTCCTGAAAGGCTGAGTATATTTTCAAAAGAAGATTTCTAAGTATATGTTGAAGGTTTAAAGTTGTTTTTAAAAGAATGTTTTTAGAGATATTATTATTTAGTTGTTCAAAATTTATAAAAGTAATTATTTATTAAGTTAATTATATAAGTACGAGTATTATGATCTAACGTATAATTATTTAGTATTTAGAACTTATAGAATAACTTTTATTTTAAATTTAGTTTTGGCTTAAGTTTTACATGAGAAATTTTTGTAAAATTTCATAACTAGTATTTTAAATAAAGTGTTTTGAATATTTTTATTTTAAATGTTTTAAAGTACATATTTCTAGATAAAGTAATTTAAATTATTTAAAATCTAAAGTATTAAGACTTGGTGATTTTCAAGGGAAATAAAACAATTGATAAATGATTGTTTGAATTGGTAGTTAAATAAACGAATATCAACATTGACCAATGTGTTGATCATTTTGATGAGACCAGGATCGAGTATAATTATCCGAAAACCACTTCAATCTGGTTTGCACGTTTGCGAATGAATACTACGATGATGATGAAGATGGTGATTCGGTTTATCCAGTCCCAAGGCAACTTGTATGGATGAATGCTATCAGAACATTGTTAGGAGGACAGTGATTATTCTAAGTGAATGTGTGCTAAAAGGTAATGCATAGCCTCGAGCCTCATCAACCGGGAATGGCTAAAATAGGGGAGGTGTAGCAAGGCTATGTGGCTAGCAACCAATTAGGGTAAGGTCATCCCTATCTAGATGTCCCTTTTATTCAGCTGTGTGGGCAGTTGCTGATCCCAACCGTGGGGTGATCTTATTCGGACTATCCAGTAAGGGGTAGCTTCGGTCTTATGTTGCAGGGTATCGGGAGGGGTCCTTGGTACTATGATCTAGACCAGATACTGTGACGAGCGGTACCCTAGTAGCCCTACCATTGTATGAATCCAATCTCCAATAAGCGCCTGCATAGTTTTGATTGTGCCCAACTATGTTGGAACGTGAGATGCAAGCATTCCGGCTAGATTTTATTTTACTTTCTGTAGACATTATTATAATATCGGATGAATTTGAAAAAAATGTTTTGGTTATCGTAAGGTAAAAACCCGACATGTTTATTTGTGTCATGGTCTTACGAGATACGTTTGATTTCAAAGGATTTTGAAACTTTAATAATCCAATTGAGTGTGTTTTCTCATGCTGGTTTTCTTAACTAACTCAGGTGTTGTCCGACCCGAACTCGATGTCCGACAACAACATCAAATTCGTATCGCCGGAGCTTGCAACAACATTAGATGATAAATAACACAGCAGAAATAAAAGATTATATCACTGATACAACATGAATACAATATCAAATACAACGATTTGATTCAATGATAAACATCGACATTAGAGAATACAACACAAAAATACAGCGGAACACGACACAATAAAAGATAAGTCTTTACAGAATCCAATACTACCACTCTGATCCAAAAGCTCCAAAGACAAAGCTCCAAACTCCAATCTTGATCCACCATCAATTTACACCAAGCTAAGCAAGTCTCGTCCACCAAAGACTTCAATATCCTAGAGCTCCAAAATGTATCAAATAGAAAACTGAAAGCTACCAAACGATATCTACTACCCGGCTATCTGAAAAGAACCAAACTCTAGACTACCCGTGTGGAAAATTGTAGGCACCCAGAGTTTAGGAAAGGAACAATAAACTCTGGGTCAGTCATGAGACTGGTATGAGCAAACGAAAACATTTGTTCTTTTAAAAACAAACAAAGAAGTTAAATTTGAAATCCGCAATGCTTTCGGATAATGAAACTACCATAAGTCTTCCTGCCCCACACACAATGCAAACGCAGACTTGGTGGAGATTTCTCCTTATGATAGTCAAATATGCTTGATACGAGAAAATAATTGATATTATTATTATAAGTGCACGGTGTAGAAAATCATTTCGAAAATACAATATTAGTCTTATCCAGCATAGGTGCCATTATATTATGCCTACTATAGCTACCATATTAGATGGCAGGTTCTACAACTAAAACCGTACAGGGCTCATATTATTTTGTTTGGATTTCCAACAAATGGTCAGGCCAAAGACTTCCCATTGCCACATGGGTACGCCCCTGGAGGGACGCCCCCAGAACCTACCCGGATCTCTGCTAACACAAGGCCGGCTACCCCCTTCTGAGGGAATAAAACCTAAGATATGCCACCCCCGGTCCTGCGGGACCTTTAACCGAGGATCCTCAATACCAACAACATCACATTGTAATAAATATATACCACAACGCCCACATGAGTAAGTATCTGGGCTCCATACCATGATACTACCCCTTTCCAGAAGAAATGGCCATACCCTAGAGGAGCTACCCCTGAAACCTTGCAAAATCTTTCCTGTTTCGACCATTACCGGTTTGTGAGGCTCGATGAAGTTTCGCCCACAAAGCTACGCTTTACATGAAAGCCATGCTTTGATCACAAATGATCAACAAATGATCATCAACACACAGCAGCACTTAGCATGCCACACTACCAAATTGGGAGTATATTGCTGATAAACTTCAACTACATAACCTCTGAGCTCGTACGTCTCAGAGAAGGGTGTTAAGCTAAGAGAATAAATTCTCCGCCACCAACAGATATGTATTTGAAAGAAATCGGCTTTATATCTCAAAGTGTAGTGTCAGACACATGACCATACAAGTCTGTTCAGTGTTTAAATAGAACCGAAGGCACTTCCGAAGAAGCCCTTGCAATCAGGGTATTCACAATCCCGATCGGACTTCCCATCACTTAGGGAATCTCTATACCGTAGCTACTCAGTGCAGAGGAAATCGATAGGTCATCCTATCGTCCTCGCAAATACCCGGTCTTCAACATCGGTCTTCAAATGCTATCCATAACGTCGTATCATTATTCGAAATGGGTGATGTGATACAAAAGTTCACTCCTGGCTAAACCGAATAACGAGCGCAATATTTGAAAACATATGGATATAGGATTTCAGTTAAGTCACAACTTCAAGTCCAAAACTTTTCTTTTCAAATGGTTTAAACAAATTACCATTTCAAATCTTTAAAAAAGATTCATTTCACAAAGCTCACCCAATTTCACAAAGATCCATTAATAGATTTTCAAATCAATTTTCATTTCAATCGGATTAACTCGGTAAATCTTTAAATCAAAGATTTAACTTATTGATTCCAAACCCATTTTCAAAGATTTATTCACAACTTGGAAAACCGTTTACATTTTTACTTGATATCCTTTTAACACTAATTGGAATTTTATCCCTTATATGAAAGCTTTTACTATTTGAAAAACAATAGTTTTATTTTAGAAAATTCCAATTTATACAAGTTAAAATCCTTGGAATAAATTCTCAAAACAATACTTGTGAAATGACTTTAAGTCCATATAAACACATTTATAACTTATATGACATCTTTAAACCAAAATTTTCAAACATGGGATTTAAATTCCAAATTTTTTTGAATTTAAATTCAAATTAAATTACTTTAATTTTAAAACCTTATCAAGATATTCAAAACTCCATATTAAATCCCAAATTCTATTTTTTAAAATTTATTGAAATTTAAAATCTCAATTTCAAAAAAAATATTAAATTTAAATTTGCATTATCTGTGACTTAACCGATTTCCACGTGAAATCCATATTGGTGTGTGTAAAAGTGTAGTCTAGGGGTTTTACACAATAGTGCAACATCACAAATCATCATAGAGTCAAGCGTATCAGAAACGATAAGCGGTATATTCCAATAACGCTTATCTTCCATGCACAGATTCAGATAAATATCATACATTTATTCATAGATAAAATAGATTACATTCATCACAGCTTGAATTAAAACAATTCAAAATCACAAAGCAACACACAGTCAAGATACCAAGCAATTCAACATCCAATCGAGTCCAATATCCATAAGTAGAATTAATAAATTATCTGATATCCATGAGAAATAAGCTTTTTATAGTGAAGCCATGGATGAGAACATTGTCAATACTTGTAGTAGTATAAAATCAGTTCCAGTTTGGATTAAACTTTACAATATACCACTTTATGCTTGGTCACCGTTGGGTATCAACTGGTTAGCTTCAAGAGTTGGGAAACTTCTTTGTTTGGATGCTTCAACTGAAAATTTTGAGTGCATTTCTTTTGCGAAATGTTTAGTTGAAGTAACTTCAAATCAAGATTTACCTGATGACTTTTCAGTTAGATTGTTAAATGGTTCTGAGCAGATAGTAAAGGTAGAACACTTGTGGAAACCTGAGATATGTATTGTATGTAAAGAGTTTGGTCATACTGTAGAAAATTACAAGAAAGTTGAATGTGAATGTGTTGTAGAGCAATGTTTAGAAAGAGAGCAGCTGATTATAAGTGATGGAGGAATGAATAAGATGAAGAACGGGCAAAGCATAGTTAAGCAGGACAAAGTTAAACAGATATGGAAAAAGGTTATGAAGAATAAGGGGAAAAAAGTTTTTTTTTTTGAAAGAAGGTTCATACTTTTCTATTAAGAAGGAGAGAATAAGAATATACAAATGCCGAGTTAAGGCAAGTCCAACAATCCAAGCTGTTAGCAAATAAAAATTACAAATTAACATAAAACATAAGGCCCAAGCTAACTAAATCTTATACAAAATAAGGCCCAAACTATATACCAATAGCGTAAGCCTTCAACCCGAACCAATAACAAGACCCGGTTGGCAGAAGATTCGCGACTATTCTCGAGTAGAATAAGGCAACTCAAATCTACAACTCACTTCATTTTCTCTTAACTGCTAAAAATTAAAACTGAGACTTTAATGGCGGCTCGAGTAAACTTTACTTCAGATCTATACAAAATTAAATCGTTTAAATATCGTCTTCAACAGTCAGATCTATACAAACTTCACTTCAGATCTGAAGAGACTGAAGCAAAGTAAAGCTAAGACTTTAAAGGCAGCTATTCGTCTTCAACAGCCATATCATTACATTCTTCCCTCCAGATCTGAGGAGACTGAGTCATGGAAACCTACGTCCTACTTCTTACAACAAGTCTCTTCTCGTAGAAGCGTAAAAGGACGACAGACGAACATACGATAGCAATGGTAAGTCTCTGTGACTCAAACCGATTTTTGTTCTTCAGTCTTTGAATGAAAGGCTAACAGACTTCTTTGCATCTAGACAAATCGATAAGGATCTTGAACCTCGGTGAAATATCCATCATCTCTCAAAAATGAAGTCTTTAACATAGTATTTCCAGAAAGATAAGTCTCCAACTTTGCAATTGTTTTCAATAAAACTATACATATCTAATGTCTGTAATTTCCTTAGGTCAAGAAATGCTCCAGCAATTTTCTGTGAGAAACTGCAACCAGAAACTTTCATTCTAGATCAAATTAGTATTATGATAGTATAAAAATATGTAAATTAAATGAGAGGGCGTGAGGAAAATGTAAATAAAACATGTACAAGTGAACCTCAGTCTAGATACAGAAAGGAAAGCAGAGAGCAGGATAGAGAGTCATATGATAATGAAGAATCAACACCAATTCAGCGTTGGGAGGTATATCCCCATTTATTTGCTATACAATCGTGCTTGCCAGTGATGTTTTTAAAAAATTTGGATTTTGACATTCTGATATTTATGGTGTGAAAGATCTGATTGCATATCTGAGATATATCAGTGAACCGATTGTGAAAAATTCTTTCATTCCTTTCTCTCCATATGTGCCAAATACACGTAGACAACGAAAGTTGAAACAAGTCTGTATCTAGGTTTTTTCTTTTTGCTAAAGAAACTATTTTCCGTAAATCAACCTTTAAAGTAAATGAGAACAGATTTTTTGGTGATTTAAAAAAAATTTTACTACTCCACATCCAAATATTTCCTGTATAATTACATTGAAAGAATAGGTGGTCAGTTGTTTCAATGTGATTATTACAGATAACGCAGTTAGGGTCCACATCTATATATCTCTGAAGTAACCTTTCTTTAGTCAAAAGAAAATCGTTAATCGCTTTAAAAAGACAAATCGCCATTTTAGGGACGTGAATTTTATTCCAAACTAGAGTCGACCAAAATTTAATCTCATAACTGGTTCTCACCGAATTCCAAGCTTTTTTAAAATGGTAACACCCGTCCTTAGAACATTTCCAAGACCAGAAATCACTCTCTTTGTCTTTATGAATTGATACCCCTTCAATTTCTGCATGTATATGATATAGGAAACTCAACGTATCCCATTTCCACACACCATCTTTTATAATCTTACACAGAAGTAAATTTTCCGTCCCAGTTCTAAATGCTGCATCTCTACCTATACGTTCCGTAATAGAACTTCCATTTAACCAGGGATCGTACCATAAGGAAGTAGTTTTACCATCAGCAATGTTAAGGGTAAGGCATTTTAACGCTACGTTTCTATTTTTTAGAATAAATTTCCATACGCCCGAGTCGTCCGTTCTTTGTGAAATTTCCCAGAAACTTTTATGCCCAACATACTTACGCAGCATGAGATTCGCCCAGATTCCTTCTGCATTAACTATTTTCCAAATTAGTTTAATAGATAACGCTTGATTCATATCTTCAAGGTTTCTTAGTCCCATTCCTCCTTCATCTTTCTGCCTGCACAAAATTTCCCAGGGTATCTTACTACTGCGACTTTTCCAAAGAAAGTTGATAATCAAATGCTTGAATTTATGAATAGTGGAAATCTGAAGACAGAAGCATTGCATCCAAAATTGGATTATAGGGTAAATGGATGATTTGATAAGTTCTAATCTTCCAGCTAAACTAAGCATACGATTTTCCCATCCTCCGAATCTCAACTTAATCTTCTCTATCAAACTAACACAGTCCTTGTCCCTCAAATTGGTACTCGACAAAGGAATACCCAAGTACCTTATTGGGAGGTCTAATTGCTGAATGTTAAGGATGTTACTAATGTCCGTGCAGTGCTCCACTACTTTTCCAAAGAAAACATTTGATTTTTCACGACATAAATCCAATCCGGTTTCTCTTCTCATTCTATTGAAAAGGTCCTTTATCGCTGATGCTGTCTTTACATTGGCATTGGTGAAGACTAATATATCGTCAACATAGATAATATGAGTCAATTTATTGTCAAATCTGAAATTGGAGAAATGAGACCATCCCTCGTTTTTTCATCCATTAAAAGCGTAAAGTATTCCATTACTAAAGCAAATAGAACGGGTGAGATAGGGTCACCTTGCCTAAGACCGTTAGAACTCTTAAAATAACCATGAGATTCCCCATTTGATATTATGGAAAAAACAGGTGTCTTTGTGATGTTTTCAATAAGTCTCACCCATTTATCTGGAAATCCCATACTCCTTAACATGTGAATGACAAAAGATCGATTTATAGAATCGTAAGCTTTCTTTAAATCTACTTTAATGCACATATTTCTATTATCCTTTCTCCCAAGACCCCTTATAATTTCATGAGCAAATAAAATTCCATCCCCTATAGATCTACCTTTAATAAAAGCCGTCTGATTCGGGGACACCAGCTTATCCAAAAAAGGAACAAGGCGATTACAAAGAATTTTTGTGAGAACCTTATATAGGGTATTACAACAGGCAATAGGTCTAAAGTCTTGAATCTTATTGGAATGATCTTTTTTAGGAATCAGGTGCAAAATGGTGTGGTTCCATTCTTTGATGATTAAACCCTTATGAAAGACATCGTTCATGGATTTAAAAATTAGATCCTTAGAAAGATTCCAATGAATTTTGAAAAACTTTGAATTGAAATCGTCCGGTCCTGGTGATGACGTATCTTTAGTCTCCCACAATGCAGATCTGATTTCATCCAATGAAATGCATTCATTTAAAACATTAGCACCGTACTCTGTGATGACCGTTTTACAGATGACTTCTGAAAACTGTTCGCATCCAGGACGATTAAATAAACCTTTGTAATAGTCAATACCCAATTCTGAAAACTTGTCTTCCGAGATCATCTTTCCTTCTATTTCAATACTTGTCAATTTTCTTCTGCTCCTTCTACTAGACATTTTAGCATCGAAAAAAGAAGAGGCCTCATCAGCCATCATCAGCCAATCACACTTTGCCTTTTGTTTGGTATCCAGATATTCCTTTTTTAGAGCCTTTTCCAAATCAGTTTTGGCATCTTGAAATTCCCTAGCTAAATTGTGATCTTTGGACTTTTCCAAGAGTTTCTGCAGACTAGAGCACTTCTCTCTTTGAACTTTAACCTCCGTTTTGGTGGTTCGAATTTTTTCACTCCAGATCTTAAGATTTCTCTTAATGTTCTTTAGAATGAACATGATTTGAAAAAGAGGACGATCTTCAGGGTTGGAATTCCATAATTTCTCAATTAGAGGGAAACAATGGTCACATATAGGCCAATGATTCATGAACTTAAAAGGTCTGTTCTTGATACTGGGGTTGTTGAAGAGAGAAACATGAACAACATTATGGTCACTAACCGAAGGAGGGAGGTATTCAGCCGAAAGGTCTTTGAATAAGTTGATCCAGCCTATATTTGCAAATACCCTGTCTATTTTTGAAAATATGTTACGGCTTGGGCCTGACCACCATGAAAATTCGAATCCTTTAACTTGTATCTCATTAAGACCTGTGAATCTGGACATTTCATCCATTTCAAAAAGGTTACCAAAAGCTACTGGATTGCCTCCTTTTTTGTCTGATTGGCTACTGATACAATTGAAGTCTCCAATAACTAACCAAGGTCTATAGATACTGATAGCATCCTCCTGCAAGTTTCTCCATAACCTTTTCCTAAGTGTAAAATGATTCTGAGCATATACAAAGGATATATTACATTTAAAATTGAGGATGTTAATTAGTTCTAAGGTTATGTGTTGATCACTCATAATAATGAAGTTATAATTCCAAGATTTTCCATCGACGAAAATAAGAATTCTACATTATAGTAGCAGGAAACATTACTTATTAATTTCCATCCTTGATCCAGTGCTCTTTCGATCTTTAACAATTCCGAGTGTAACAACTTATTTTCCAAAATACCGAAACAACTTACTTTAAATTTATTTATAATATTTTTCACTTCCTTCATTCTGTTAGGGTTATGAAACCCCCTAACATTCCAACATGCTATCGACATTATAAACCTTTGTTATTGCGAGTCCTTTGCAGCCTACTGCTTGAGGACTCCCCCAAATCTCCCACAGGAATGCCTATAATTTGAACCCACTTAGGGTTCTTGCGAACTAACTTATCCTTCTGGATATTCTCAACTATTGTGTCCTGGGGTTTGAATGTCATCTGCTCCTCCTGAGCTGAAATTTCATTATCATAAGTGACCCGTTCCTCTGCCGCTACTGTTATTCCAGTACCTTGATCCAGATTTGCCTGTACCTGTATATCAATACATGGTTCAGATCCTCTCATAAAATTAACATTATTAACTAGAATATCAGTAATACAAATATCATTAGAATGTAAAGAGTTAGAGGTTGTGGGAGTATCCGAAGTTGCCATAGGCCTTTTGAGAACTGAGATTTTTGTAGTCGGCGCTTTCGGAGATGTTGGACTTTCAAAGGTGATCACTGGGGTTGAGATCTCAATACCAGAACCTTCTAATTGATCTCCCCTATATTCTACTCCTGTACTGTCAACTGTCTGGTGATCTTCCCGAGACCCGTTTAAATCAGTGTTTAGATCTACATTTACTTGATGTTCCTGAGGCTGATCTTCACAACCTGAAACCTCTTTCCTGGTTTCTCCTTCTTGAAATGACCCTTCATTCAATAAATCAGAATTTAGAGGTATAGGGGAGTTTCTTTCGATCATCTGCGTATTCAAATCTCTAAAAGTGTCAACTCGAACTTCCTCCCTATCTTCTTCCGGACATCCCATTAAACTTGTATCCTCTGGGTTTACCGTTTCAGGGGCTTCTCTGTGGTCTGTTTTGGAACTCATGTCTTCGTCATTGGACATTCAGCTGTTACATGTTCAAAACATACACACTTACCACATATTGGAGGGGGATTCTCATATTCCACCTCCTGAAGGAAACTCCTTCAGCTGTCATCAATACCTTCAATGGTGTTTGGCATACCGTAAGCCGCGTTAACTTCAATTAGGACTCGCGCATAGGCTAACCTGGATTTGTTTTTCGTGGCCTCATCCATCTTAATAGGGACTCCTATTGTACTTGTTAATGCACTGATAGCTTTATTACCCCACAATTTGAAACTAAGTCCAGGGAGCCTGACCCACATCGGCATAGATGTAAGGAGATCTCTATCTGTTTTCATATCAGGGGTTAGGCGCTTCATTATTATCAGGTTCCGGTCCATAAACCAGGGTCCTGATTTTAAGATTTTATTGCAGTCTTCCTCCGTGCCGAATCTTACCACAAAAAAACCGTTGTTCCTTGTGTGGATAGAAAACGGCTTCTGTGTTGTCCAAACTCGATTTGCATATCCTTCAAACGTTTTAAGCCATGGTTTATAACCAACTACGTACAACAGTATACAGAGATCCCAGCCTTCCTCCGCCTCTCTGATAGCGTCTGAAGAAAGGAAACCAATCCATTTACCATCAGCTATCTTAGGATGAATAAACTCCAGATCTAGCTTCCTAAATCACCAACTGCACCAACTTTTACTGCCTCACTATATGAATTTTTTTTGGCGTTATCAGAAACCGTGAATTTTATTTTAGAAATGCTTTTGACTGGAACGATATTGGGCTTAGTAGATTTCTTAGGTTTTGAGGATAACCGACCTCCAATGACTTCCTGATTTGTTCCCCCTGAATTCCGGACTTGGGTTGTCCCAGATATGCTTGAATGACCTCCCAGATTAAGCCTCGTTTCGAGACCCGTAGGAGCTGGGGCCTTACCCCTTTTCCTCCTTACTTCCTCCCAACCTTCATCATCACGCAGAGAACCCATAGATTTTGTAGAGAAAGAGTTGAAGAACAACCAGAAGATAAATAAAGAGAATTCGAAAGAAAATAGATGAAAGAAGAAGAAAAACCCTAGTCTCCAGATCTAGATCCAGATCTGGTGGACACCATTTTTCATAAGAAAGTAGAGTTATTTCATAAGAAAGAGAATTCAAAAGAAAATAGATGACAGAAGAAGAAAAACCCTAGTCTCTAGATCTAGATCCAGATCTGGTAATAAGGGGAAAAAAGTTATAACTTGTGAACAGAAAGAAGAAGAAGAAGATGCTCTGAAGAAATTAAGTGTAAATGGAACTGTAATACATGATGGTCCTGAGCAAAGCAATAAGGAAATGGAAAGGAGAGTGTTCAAACCAGTGTTGAACAAAGTTGCACAGTTAGCACACAAAACCAGTACAACTTGCTACAAAGTGCAGACAATGAATGTTATATATTGGAAATGTATGATAAGGAGAAAGGAGAAATTAAAGTTGAAGACAAAAGTACACAAGAACGCAATGTGACAACCAAGTATCCTAAAGAGACTGAAACTATTGATGACCAAAATGAAACTTGTACACAACTCCAGGTTGCAAAACCTAGTGTGCAAGAAAGTGAAGATAAACATTCCACCCCAATAATGAGTGGCAAGGGGGTGAAAAAGTTGCAACTGAAAAAAATGCACACACTCAAGTAACTGCATCTGATTTTGAAAAAAGTTGGTGTCAATCTTTTGAAACTCAATCTATCAACTTATAACCACCTTGCATTCTGCTTCTGTTCAAATTCAACCACCTACCTCTCCACATTACAATTTCTCAATATAGCTTCCTGGTTGGCCTTCATCCAATTCTATCAAACATACTCAAACAGCAACACATCATGTCCCTCCTACTCATACAAAATCTCAACCAACCTCCCCTCGGTCTGTACCAAGAAGGAAAATTGAAACAAGGTCTCTGTCAGCTCAGAGGAGGAATACCAGCAACCAAAATTAATAATTTTTAATGTTAAAAAATATTCCATCTTGGAACATAAGTGGAGCACATAATAATTTGAAACTTGATCAAGTGAAAAGCTATATATCAGAGCATAACATTTGTATATTTGGCCTTCTTGAAACTAAGCTCAATAGTACTTTATCCCAAAAAGCAGCAAACTACATTAATCCAAAATGGTCAATACATCATAACCTTGAAGCTGCTGCTTATGGTAGAATTCTTGTCATTTATGATCCTACTGTTATAACTTTTTCTCCTATACTGACAGCTAGGCAGTATATTCACTTTCATGTCCCTGTTTGTCAATCTCAAACTTCTTTCTACTTAACATTTGTATATGCTGATAACTCTGTCATCTCAAGAAATGCTTTCCTCAATTCAATGCCACCTTTAAGACAAGCATCTCACCCCTGGCTTGTCTTAGGTGATTTCAACTCCTGTTTTGCCTATGATGATAAATTTGGTGGATCTCCTCTTCTACCTAGAGATATAGAATCTCTCAATCTTGTAGTTTATGATTCTGATTTGTTATTGGTTAACAAATCTGGGGCTAAATTTTCATGGAATAATAGTAGTAGAAGTGGTGTTCGTATTTTCACTACTATTGACCATGCTTTTAGTAACTTTCAATCTATCATTCAATGGCCCTGTCTCTCTGTCTTTCTTCCTCAGCCTATACTATCAAATCACTCCCCCCTTGTCCTATCTTTTGGGAACCATTTGAGAAAGGAAAAAAGAAGTTTTAAATTTTTTAATGCCTGGTCTAAGCATGAACAATTTTTGAGCATTTTCAAACAAGCTAACTCTGAGTTTTCTTGTTATGGTAACCCTATGTATAAATTTTGCAGGAAATTAAAAAGTATAAAGCTAGCTATCAAACTCTGGGTATCTACTACATTTGGTTCTGGTAGCCAACTGTCCACTACACTGAAAGAGCAACTGAAGATCAAACAAGAGAACATGATGGACCACCCTCTTGATATCCAAGCATCTGTTGAAGAGGGGAAATTACACAAGGAAGTCCACAATGCCCTCACTTTGGAGGCAAGCATGAAGAGGCAGCAATTGCACAAAAAATGGATAGATGAGGGGGATAGAAATACTAAATTCTATCATGATTCTATTAAGGTTAAGCATTCTAGAGAGAATATATTTAGTATTACTGATGAACATGGTTCTCTTTTTACCACTACAGACACTGTTGATCAAGCTTTTATCCAATACTTCACCAATTTGTTTGGCAATGCTAATGGTTTCATTCCTGATTTGAACCTCATATCAACACTTGATCTTCCTTGCATTTCTACTATGGAAGCTTCCTCTCTTATTTTTCCTGTTACTAATGAAGAAATCAAAGCCACCCTTTTCTCTATGAACAAGCAATCATCAGGAGGCCCAGATGGATTAAATGTCATTTTCTTTATATCATCCTGGAATGTTTTAGGTGATGATTTTTGTGCAGCTATTCACAACTTTTTCAATAAGTGTAAGTTGCTTGGGGAAGTCAATAGCACCAACATTTCCCTGATCCCTAAGGTCTCTCCACCAACAAGTGTTACATCTTTCAGACCTATCTCATGCTGTAATGTTGTTTACAAGTGTATTTCAAAAATTCTAGCTTCTCGTCTTGTCAAAGTACTATCTTCTGTTGTATCCAATAACCAATATGCCTTTATTCCTTCTAGAGACATAATTGATAATGTTCTCCTTGCTCAAGAATTACTCAAGGGGTATGGCAGAAAGAATGTGGTTCCTGCAGCTGCTCTAAAACTAGATATATCCAAGGCATATGATTCTATCCATTGGGATTCTATAGTTAGGATATTGGCAGTGATGGGTTTCCCTAAAGCATTTGTGTCCTGGATATATGTTTGTATATCCACCCCTTCCTACTCTGTTGATATAAATGGCAGACCTGTTGGTAGTTTCAGAGGTAGTAAAGGAATTCGCCAAGGTGACCCTATATAATCTTACATATTCTTGATGGTCATGGAAGTGTTAACAGTAATTCTCAGAGATAGGTTCAAACACAAAATCATTAAGTATCATCCTAAGTGCACTGATCTACAAATTACTTCTATTATGTTTGCTGATGATGTTATGTTGTTTACCAAACCAGAATTGCCTTCTTTAAATGGTGTTTTGGAAGTATTGCATGAATTTCATAGTATGACAGGGCTCTGTATAAATCATGGCAAGTCTTCTCTTCTGGTCTCTGGTGTTAGTCAATTGCAGGCTGCTGCTCTTCATAACCATACTGGTTTCTCTAGCATGACTAATGATATGAGGTATCTTGGTCTACCTTTAATATCTAAAAGAATAACTAAGGCTGATTACATTCCCCTATTCAATAAAATCACCTCTGCATTAATAAGTTGGGATAATAGGAGCTTGTCTCAGAGTGGTAGGCTAGTTATCATTAAATCCGTTGTTTTTCCCTCCATGGTCAACTGGGCTAGAACCCTTATCCTTCCTGTTAAAATGTTGCAACTCATTAGGTCTGCCATGATTAGATTTTTTGGACAGGAAGTATACACAACAGAAAGATTGTGCCTTGTTCCTTTTCTAAAATTGAGACACCTTTGAAATTAGGGGGGCTGGGAGTAATTGATATCAAGAAATGGAATACATCTGCAATTAGTAAACAATTTGTTGTCCTACTAAATAAGAAGAATAGTTTGTGGGTTAGTTGGACATGGAATCACAGTATAAAGAACAAGAATTTTTGGACAATGGAAACACCACAGAACTGCAGCTGGATTTGGAGAAGTATATTGAAACTCAGGCATGTTTTCCTCCCTATGATACAATTTCCTATAAATTCTACAATAGCTGTTAGCTTTTGGCATGATCCATGGGTTAGAAGTGGCCATATCCTATACAATGTTTGTGATCATGCTCAGATAATACAGTCTGGTATACACCAAAATGCTTTAGCAAATGATTTTTTCCATAAAGGTAAAATTCTGTTACCATCCACCAGCAACCAAGTGATTAAGCAGATGTGGGGTGATATACAACAGCATAATTTCAGTGTGCAATAGGATGCTTGTGTTTCATGGAATAAGAAAACTCACACTGTTAAAACTGTATACAATTATGTTACTGCTAGTGTTCCACTCCCTGCTGTTGAGTGGTACAATGTGATTTGAAATTCTGATTCAACTCCAAAAGATAATTTAATGATGTGGAAAGTCATAAATCAGGCATTACTTACAAGAAGAGTTATCAGTAGTTTTGGTATGGCTTGTTCCAAACTGTGCTTGTTCTGTCAACTTCATGATGAATCAACTGATCATCTATTTTTTGGTTGTCCTGCCTTGCACTTCATTTTAGACAGGATCAGTTGCATTACTGGTTATCGTTTAGCTGGTTCTGCAACACGTACTCTCTGGCATATAATCTATAAAGCAACTAGGTGGAGAATGGAACAAGGAAGAGTTTTAGCTGTTGTATTGAAAATAAGTATGTCAGTGATCTGGGCAGAGAGGAATTCCATGGATTTTGATAATGTTAGAAGAACTGATGCCTTAATATGGAAAGAAGTCAAGTCATGAACTCATTCTCAACTGATATTTTGTGCTACTGGTTTTCCACTTTCCCTGGTTAATGCTCGGGGATGAGTCTGTTGTTCTTGTAGTTTTTTGTTTTTTTTTCATTTTCTTTATGTTTTACTCTTTTTTTATTGTCGTGCAATAAAACTGGTAGGGGCCCAGTTAACCCAGCTGGCTTTGCCAAAAAAATAAATTATCTGATTACTTCAAATTAGATTAATTACTTATGAGTACTTACAAATTCTGGTTAATTTATATTAATTAATTACAAACCATCTTGATAAATCATTTATTAATTAACCTTAAATTAATCATTTTCAAAGTAATTACCTTGATTAATTAATCACATAACAAATTACTCTTAAATTAATTATTGTTTAATTACTTGATTTATCAAACTTAAATTATTAATTAACCTTGACCACTTTCGTTAAGTAATTAACTTTAAGTAATCAATTACCTTATTTTCTTATCATAAACTAACCAACCTTTAACAAGTTAACCCCGAATTATATTAATAAATCACTTAATTATTATCAACATCTTTAAATTAAGAATTTGATTTAAACCATTTAATTTATAGATTAATCAACCATTAATTTATTGAGTGGTTATTATTATTTTTAAATAAATTACTTAAAAATTAAACTTGTTTAAACAAAAGTTTATTTTAAACATTTCACTCTGCAATTTTTTTATATAAAAGAATTTAACAAAGCTTGGTTAAACTTATACTATAAACTTGTATTAGTTTATAACTTTCCAAACCTGGTTACCTTTATAATTTAAAAACCCGGTTGCTTAATAAAATCGAACCCGAGCCAATAAACATATTTACTGAGAAAAAACCCCCAGGTCCCAGAATTTACGATCTCACTGAGACAATCACATAACAGCCTCGAGCGAAACCCGACACCAATGCCTCTTCCCTAACCCATTATTATCGCCAGATGTCCTAGGGAAACCGTGCACATGCACAGCTGCCTGAACCACTTCCGACCAACCTCGCGACCACCCATGAGTCCCCCGTGATCCCATCAACTTGCCTGAATACCCAGAACCCACGATACCATCGTGGTTCAAAATCGAACATTATAGCATCATCATAGAACCACCAGTCCCCAGAAAAAGCTCCCGCATCGCCAGTCCCGACCATCTTACCTTCTGAAACCACCGCCGCACCTCCACAACCCTTCCACGAAGCCACCACCAGAACGCGGTGCGACTCAATTAACCAGAGATTGCGCATTTGCCTTAGTTAACAGTCTGAACAAAATTAGGTTTACAAACGCGAATCGACTCGTCATCGCCACCACCGTGGCCTGACCACCATTCCAATCATTTTTTCCAGCAGCGCCGATCTTCCTTCTACCTCCACGCTAGAGCCCATTCCCCAAAACGCCTCCGGCCGCCTGAATTTCATCAAAACCCACACCCAGATCATCTATGAACTGCTCCTTCACCTTAGCACCTAAAATCATGATGCTTGCCTTAAAATTCATATTACAGTATGAGGATTCAATCTTCATATTTGAATTCGACAATTAAAAATCTTGAATTTTAAGTTGTTAAGAGCTTTGCTTAGTTATACTGATTTCCATAAGGATTTACAAATTATTTCCAATTGAATGAAGTTTAAGTCATGAGTATAGGCTTAACCACTCTATTTGAATGCAAGGTTAATCCACGATCAAATACAAGATTTGGAATTTTAACTTATGTTTTCAATCCCTGTGTCAAGACAGGGAAGAATAAGTATTCCAGACAAGCACTGTTTTATTTTCCTTCTTTTTTTTTTCTAGTGAGATCTCCAAACTATCTTTAACTTAAATAGATTTTACTTTATCAACACACAAACATGTTTTTCTTAAGTACCCAAGCTTATCAGTGAAATATGGAGTAAACTTTGGAAAGGAAAGACCTAACCCTGGAAATTTAAAGACAGAGATGGTCTCTGGTAAAAAACACCAGGCTCAAACATCTGTATATACATCTATATATGTACAAAAAAATTATATATGACAAACATGCCTAATCCAGATTTTAGTCAGGGAGCCAATTCACATTCTTAAAATTTTAAAAGTAAACTGTTACTTCCTAAAAGAAAAACTTTTGGGTTTCAAAGGTTTTTTTTTCTCACAGTAATTATATTATTTCCATATAATATTCATAAAAAATTTCTTGTATACTTTAAAAATCTGTATTACATCATCATTATAAATTTTCCTACAAATATCATACTTAATAAAGGTTGAGAGGGGAAGATAAGAATCCATTTGTGAGCAACCATCACGCTGTCAAATAGAACTATGCAAATGCATACAGGCAGTGATAAAGGAATTTGTATATCCAAACAACGGAGCATTTCAAATCATCAAAAACTTAAGAGGCTAAAGAAAATCAACTTTTCAAAAGATTGAAATTTGCTCATAGTCAATGAAGGGCAAGAACCAAGTTTTGGAAGATCTGGAATGGTTTGAGTCTATGCTTGATTCTTGTTCAAGACTGAAAGCCTTACCTGATATATTCTCTCACACTTTGCTTTTACTGCTGTTACTTCAGAACCATCTCCTTGAATTGAACTTCCAGGCTTTGGTTTTGAGTGAGTTTTGCTTTATATTTTCTCAGTTTTCCAATTTTGTTTTTGTCTGCAATTGCTTCTCCTTTTCTTTATTTTCTATTCAGACTTTGATTTTCTTGCTCATAGGTCCTCTCTCTGTTTTCTTCTTTCTGGTTTTATATTTTATTTTATTTTTGCTTTAGGAGTTTTAGTTTTGGAGGAAGTTTTTTTGTGATTTGTTTTCAGATTTTAGTAAGGGAGGGAATTGGAATTTTTTTAGGTTGAAGAAGATTTTGCTTTAGCTGAGATGACGCTGAAGTTTAATTTGTTTTCAGATTTTGAGAAGTAGAATGGCTGGTCATTATTACTTGCACGTTCCCCAAAATTTGATTCAAGAGCAAAGAAATTTTTTTTGCTGGTTTGTTTCTTTTGTTTCAGATTTAAATATGAAAGAAGAATTTTTAATATTTACTCCTTTGCATGTTACTTACACTTTTAATTTAAAAGAAAATGAGTTTAAATGCCACTTGTTATCTTTTGTAAACACTTGTTAATTCCTTAATTGAAATGCTTACAAATGTAAATCTTTGTATTTTTATGTTTAAGTCCTTAAGTTCAATAAATAATTAAAAATTAGTGTTAAACCCTTAATTTGAATTAATTCATGCATTTGCATTTAAACCTTATTTTTATTTTTTATATTTACACATTATGTTTTATACCTTGTCTTGTTTTAAATTTATAATTTTTATTTTAAACTCTTTTCATTTTAATACTTTTAAACATGTATATATTTTTTCTTTTATCCTTACATTCTATTTTGTACTAATACAATTTAAAACAGTTGTTTTGAAAAGTTATTAATTACAAATAAATATTTATAAGTTAGTAAATACAAATTTTTTTATTTTCAATACATTTATATTTTTAAACTTAAGAAATTAACTTATTAACAAAGACTTATTTTAAAATTTCCATCTTAAACTTAAGTAACAATACTTATTATATTTTTGTTTTCAAATATAAATTTCTTTAAGTGTAATTAAATTTCAATATATTGACAATTGAATTTCAAATTCACACCTTCAAATTATAATCTATTTATAAAATATTCACTCTTGAATTTTAATCCTAAGATTTAATTTAAACTAAATTTATAAATAAATTACAGAACATATCTTTTTATAAATCTTAAAGCTTTTGATCCAATAAATATAACATATGTTTATATGCTTGAGAAATGTTTTTTAATTTAACTCTTTACATAAAATTTTAAAACAAGCTTATCTTATATTATTAAAATCCAAATCTAAAATATCATTTCTAAAAACTATTAAGTCAAATTTAAATGTTCAAATTACAAACTATATATAATAAAGTTTGAAAATAATTTATTAAATTAAAACAATATTTTCTAAACAACTAATATTTTTTTTATTTTTTTAAAACTCTATTAAATCCATAAATTAATTTCAAAAATTAATTTAGTTATCAAATTAAACTGGGCTAAAATCCGAGGATGTTACAGGTGTTATTTCACTATAATGCTCCCCGAGTATTATAGAGTACAGATTCTAGATGGATTGCTATGGAGCTCAGGGAAAGTGCTGGATGGCGAGACATATCACACATATCTGTCGTATTTCCGCTGTTTTACTATGTTGTGTAGTCGGCTGTTGTTGGGACAAGCTAATATAACTGTCCAATATTTTGCTATTGATGGTGTTGTACTCTGATGATGTATTGAATAAAACAGAAATATTTCTTTTAGTTTAAAGATCAATTCTATTACATGTTGTTCCGCAACAATTGTGAGATTCTGATGCTGTTTTGTTTTCTCATCTTCTACCACCTTCTTCTTATCCTTACGGGTTTGTTTTGTGGCGTTGATTGTTCGAAATTTAATACAGTGGATGTAAAGATGCCGATTTTCGGGCGTCAAAAAATAGGGTCGTGACATTTTGGTATCAAAGCTGAAGGTTAAGCAAGAACCTTGGCTCTATTGGGGATTACTCATTAGAAATAGAGTCAGTGGTACTCTAGAATGAGTTTGAGTGTATAAATAGATACGAGCACATATTTTTTAATGAATATAAAATTGTTTTATATTGTGTTGATGGGTTTATGGAGTAATTTATGGATTTTGGTCAATGCAAGTAATTAACATTATTGATAGGGATCTCTAAACACTTGAATAGAACAATTCGACATAGTATTGTTTTTAATAGGGTAATTGAAATAATTTTGCCAAAAGTTATTTTTATATAAAAGAAATAATTTTTCATAAATTATTATAGTTATATGTGGTTGCTTGGTTGCTAGAAAATGAAAATATCAAATTATTATCATTGTTGTGTGGAAATTGAATAAGAAAATGAATTCATAACTAAAAGCTAAGAGATAAATTCATATACATATGGAATTCGTGGAAGTAAATTATAAATGAGATTTATAATTGGAATGAGATAAAATCAAGAGTAATGTTTGAATATAGACTGGAAGAATTTGGAATTTGGAATTTGAAATTTTGGGAAAATTTTAAATTCCTTTGGGTTGGAAAATGGTTGTCAAAGATTTTTAAGAAATAAGAGTGTTTTTTTTCGAAAATATTTTTAAATTGGAAATGAATTCTGGTGGGATTTGGAATTTAAAATAATCTACTCGGTGTCTTTTTGAAACTTCAAAAATACCCTTGCCCATGTGCGAAGCACGGGCCCATACTAGTGTTAAATAAAGTGAAATGGAAAATTAGTCAAGTAGGACTAAACAAAAAAAGAATTGAAAATAAAATTAGTGAGTAAACTAATTGATTTAAGTGGGCTAGTCAATGAATTGAAATTGAATATTGAAATTTGACGCAGGGGATAATATGAAAACAAATGAAATCGATGGAATGTAGCAATCGTTGGATTGAAGATACTGAAATGCCCAAGTTCGATGATCACAAAGATACCGAATTCTAGCTATCCTTGTCCCGTTGATCGCGCACGATACCGTGAAAGAAGATCTTCAATTCTTCAAGCGTTGATCAAGCGCACTTGATTCCGCGAATCGGCTTCAACAATCGTTGATTCGAGCGCACTCGAATAACCGAAAGTGGAGATAGGAGATTACACTCAACTACCAATTTAAGATGAAAGCACACAGCAATCAACAAGAATTTTATTCAAAAATCAACAACCTCAAAATGTACAACACACTCGCTATTTATAGAGTTTTGACCCTGACCCTTAAGTCGTTGCCGACTTAACACTCCCCGACTCACGACTAACGACTCAACTAAGGTCACGCGCAACCTAAGCGCTCAGCGACGTACTTATTACAACGACCTAAAACAGTACAACGCAAGTCCATCCTGACACACGACTTAAGGAAGCCCGCGACATACGACTCAACACTTATTTACATCACATATGTAACCATACACGGCTCAACTTACAAACGACATAACAGAATGGCGACTCAACAACCACATGTCTTCGGCCGACTCAGCACTTGAACGACTTATGGCATAACTCTTCACATGACTTAACGCTTTAGCTATATCCCGTTAGGTCGCAACCGACTTAAATCTTCTTTCTTAGGTCGTTGCCGACCTAAACCCCTTTGAACGACTCAGACCCGAAGCTTCCTCCCGCGACCTTAGGCCTTCCTCTCCTGCTTGACTCGTGAATGGCTTAAGACCTAAAACTGAAGCTTCCTCCATTCGACTTAAAGCTTTGTTAACTCGTAGTTCCTTATCTCGTGACAACTTAGGTCGTGACCATCTTCTGTTAAGTCGGAAACGACTTAAAATTCCTGAATGACTTAAGATTATGGCCTTCTCCAAACGACCTAAAGACTTTGAACACTTCAACCTTACTAATTTCGTAGATCGTTCTACATCATCCTTCCCCGGTTGACAGGAATTCGTCCTCGAATTTTCACTTTCTCTTTCCACAATAAATTCATTTCCATGATACGGAATTAAATGTTTAACGTTGAACACATCAGACGTATACACATCCTCCGGCAGCTTCAACCTATAAGCATTTTCATTGATCCGTTTCACAACTTCTACAGGGCCAATTTTCCTGGCTTTCAGCTTGTTTTAAGCGCCTACTGGAAATCGATCTTTGGTTAATACAGCGTAAACCAAATCTCCTTCGTCAAATTCAACACTTCGTCGTTTCAAATCTGCAAATCTCTTATATTTCCCATTCGATTTCTCCAATCGTTCCTGAACGATTCTATGACATTCTGACAATCCTTCAACAAAATCAACGGCTAGCTTAGCTGTTCCCCTTGGTGGTGGTACTACTGCTAAATCCAATGGTCCCTTGGGTAAATTGGAATATACAATCTGAAATGGACTGAATCCCGTACATGATTTACTGCATGATTATGAGAAAACTCCGCCTCGCATAACTTCATGTCCCAACTCTTCAGATTGTCCTTCACAAGACATCTCAGTAAATTCCCCAACGATCTATTCACCACCTCTGTTTGCCCATCTTAAGCACTACTAAAATTCAGCTTCGTTCCTACCATCTTCCACAAACTCAACCAAAAATGATTCAGAAAACGAGTATCTCTATCCGACACAATAGACTCTGGTAATCCATGAAGTCGATAGATCTCCTTGAAAAATAACTGAGCAACATGAACAGCATCTGCCGTCTTCTTACAAGCAATAAAATGTGCCATTTTCGAAAATCTGTCCACCACAAAAAATATAGAATCATTCCCCCTTTGAGTTCTAGGTAAACCTAAAACAAAATTCATGCTGATATCAACCCATGGTTTAGTCGGTACAGGTAACGGCATATACAATCCTGCATTTGTCGCTGTTCCCTTCGAAACCTGGCAAATATGACATCTCTCCACAAACTTCTCAACCTCTTTTCTCATTGACGGCCAAAAGTAAGATTGAGAAATCAATTGCATTGTACGATCACGGCCCAAATGTCCTTCCTCGTGCAACTCCTTGATAATCTTCATTCTCAAACTGCTATCTGGAATACATAATCGATTTCCTTTAAACAAGAATCCATCAACCAATATAAATTCATTAGTACTCCCATCCTTAACTTTCTCAACAAATTTCAGAAAGTAATGATCTTCGTTAATCAATTCTGGCAATAATTCAAACCCTGTTACCTCAACTTTCATTGTAGTCAACAAATGACTCCTCCTACTCAAAGCATCAGCTACAAGATTTGTTATCCCAGATTTGTGCTTCACAACAAAAGTAAACTGCTGTAAATAGGCAATCCATGATGCATGTCTCGCTGAAATCTTATCATGTCCTTGCAAATGCTTCAAAGCTTCATGATCCGTATAAAGAACAAATTCCTTCTGAAACAAATAATGTCTCCAGTGCTTCACGGCTTGCACAACTGCATAAAATTCAACATCGTATGTGCTATATCTCATCTTTGCCCCTGATAACTTCTCACTGAAATATGCAATAGGACGTCCCTTCTAACTCAACACCCCTCCAATTCCAACCTTAGATGCATCAGTGTGTAGTTCAAACAACAACTGAAAATCCGGTAATACAAGAATTGGTGCTGTCGTCAAAAGCCCTTTGATTCGTTCAAAAGCAAACCCTGCTTCCTCCGACCAAAAAAACTACTTCCCTTTCATACAATCAGTAACTGGTGCCATCACGCTACTGAAGTGTGGAATGAATCTTCGGTAGAATGATGCCAATCCATGAAAACTTCTAACTTCAATGATAGTCCTTGGTTGTGGCCAATTTCTGACTGCTTCAACTTTATTCTGGTCCACCTGTATACCTTCTCCTGACACAACATATCCCAGAAATAAGACACTATGCGTCATGAACATGCATTTCTTTGTAGCAGCATAAAATTGTTCCTCACGAAGAATAATTAACACCTTTCTCAAATGCTCTACATGCTCCTCTGTACTCGCACTATAAATTAGAATATCATCAAAGTAGACTACAACAAACTTCCCAATGTACGGTCTGAAAATTTGGTTCATCACCCTCATAAATGTACTCGGTGCATTCGATAGACCAAACGACATAACCAACCATTCATATAATCCTTCCCTTGTCTTGAATGTTGTCTTCCATTCGTCTCCTGGTCTAATTCGAATTTGATGATATCCGCTCTTCAAATCAATCTTCGAAAATATAATAGCCCCAGTCAAATGATCTAGCAAGTCATCCAATCTTGGCATAGGAAATCTATAGCGAACAGTAATCTTGTTCAAAGCTCTACTATCGGTACACATTCTCCATGTTCCATCCTTCTTCGGCACCAACAAAGCTGGTACTGCACAAGGACTCGAGCTTTCCTGAACACGTCCCTGCTCTAACAATTCTTCCACCTGCCTTCTCAGTTCCTCATGTTCCTTCGGACTCATTTGATAATGTGGCCTGTGTGGTAATACTGCCCCTGGAACAAGATCAATCTGATGGTGAATATCCCTCAACGGTGGTAACTCCGTTGGTAATTCTTCAGGAAACACATCTCTGAATTCTTCCAATACCGGTTTTACTTCCTGTGGAACTTCTACAGATTCAGTCGCTTCATGTCCAATCAACAAAAATACCTCTGGACTCTCTTCTACTTCTTCAATGAATTCCTTCAAAGTCAATAATGTCTTCAGCTCCTCAATCTCTTCTGATTTACTCTCTTCCTGTTGTCTCTTCTTTGGAACCAAAATGATTTTAACACCTTCAAACATAAAACTGTAGCTATTGGTCCGACCGTCATGTTGCACTACTCGATCATACTACCACGGTCTTCCCAAAAGTAAGTGACAAACATCCATCTCAACAACATCACACCAAATTTCATCTTTATATTTCTTCCCAATAGAAAATGGAACTCGAACTCGCCTGTCCACCTTCACTTCTCCTCCTTTTCTCAGCCACGCTAACTTGTAAGGATTTGGATGCTTCTCCGTTTTCAAATTCAACTTCCTCACAGCTTCGGTAGAAATAATATAGTCACAACTTCCAGCGTCAATCACAAATTTACAAACCTTCCCCAGAATAGTGCACGTTGACTGAAAGATGTTACTCCTCAACCAACTAGCTTCTTCTTCTCACTTCGGTATCAAACAAGACCTCCTCATCATTAGATTACATCCTTCATCTCCTGACGCAATATCCTGTTCGTCCTCCGCAACTGGACTAGAATAACCTTCCCCAATTTCCTCACCTTCAACTTCAGTGATCATAGTTTGTTTCTTCGGCTTCGGACATTCATTACTCTTGTGGCCCACTTCCTGGCAATTGTAACATTTGAAACTGTTGTTGACCTTTGCCTTCGCAACTTCATTCACAACTGGTTTTGTAACAGCTTTGGAAACATTGGAACTCGAACTAGCACCCTTCACTTGATTGTTGGAATTAGTAAACACACCACCTCCACGCTTTCCCTGCTTCTCCCAAGCCAATGCTTTCTGATGTGCTTCTGCTACAGATCTTGGATCAAACATATTCACCATATCCTGGATCTGTATCCTCAACCCTCCAACAAATCTAGCAGTCAGCTGTTCTTCCGTCTCCATAATATCATTTCGAGCAATCAGTTGATAAAATTCATCAGCATAATCATTAACATTCTTCGTTCCTTGCCTCAAGTTCTGCAACCTCTGATACATGAGTGATTGATAATTGTAAAGTAAAAATGTAGCTTTCATCAACTTCTTCATCTTCTCCCATGATTCAATCTTTGACTTTCCCATTCTCTCCCGTGTAAGTTTAGATTGCTGCCACCATGCTAAAGCTCTTCCCCTCAACCTAGTAGCAACCAACTTCACCTTTCTATGCTCGGGAATCTCCTTAAAGTCAAAAATCTCTTCAACATTAGACAACCAATCAAGAAATTCTTCTGCTACCATTCCACCCTTGAATTCTGGAATTTCCGTCTTCATACCCGATTCCCATCGACGATCATCATCTACATCTCGATATGAATTTCGAACTTGGTCTCGATCACGATAATGAATGCTAGCTCTATCACCCTCTTCATCATAATCAAATGTATGTCTATATCGATCTCGACTATCAACATCCCTTCGATCACGCATGTCTCTTCTACTATGTCTCTCTTCATCTCTATATGGCTCATTTTCAAACTCTCGTGGAGGTCTCCTCTCTTCATGTCCATAGTCATGGTGATCTCTTCTTGACGAAATTGAGGTTTCTCTTCTTTCTCTAAAAGATTGCGGTGATACCCTTCTCGCTTCCGTAACCATTGGTGAAACTCTGTTTCCTCCATGGTTCGAGATTGGCGATCTCCTCCTTTGAGTTTGATTCAAATCATTCATCAACTTCTCTAACTTTCCAATGCCTTCATCAAATATCTCATTAATACGTTGTTCCATTTGCTCGGCTTCTTCTCTTCTATACAACGCTTCAACATTTTGATGACGATTAGCTCTCCTTGGTGGCATGATTAATCTTCTCAAATACTTCAACAAATACTTCACCTAGGCTCGGCTACTTCTCACAAGTATACACGGCCTACTCATTAAACTCTCGGCTCAAATTCAAACAACTTCACACTTTGATCCAGAAGAATATGGATCGAAAACTCCCAACTTGTTGTAACTTCAAGATGAACATGATGAACACCAAACTTCAAACTCCTTGGCTCCAAGACTCGTCTTAGCTATGATTGGCTAAGTCAAGCTCTGATACCAAAACTGACGCAGCAGATAATATGAAAACAAATGAAATCGATGGAATGTAGCAATCGGTGGATTGAAGATACTGAAATGCCCAAATTCGTTGGTCACAAAGATACCGAATTCTAGCTATCCTCGTCACGTTGATCGCGCACGATACCGTGAAAGAAGATCTTCAATTCTTCAAGCGTTGATCAAGCGCACTTGATTCCGCGAATCGGCTTCAACAATCGTTGATTCGAGCGCACTCGAATAGCCGAAAGTGGAGATAGGAGATTACACTCAACTACCAATTTAAGATGAAAGCACACAACAATCAACAAGAATGTTATTCAAAAATCAACAACCTCAAAATGTACAACACACTCGCTATTTAAAGAGTTTTGACCCTGACCCTTAAGTCGTTGCCGACTTAACACTCCCCGACTCACGACTTACGACTCAACTAAGGTCACGCGCAACCTAAGCGCTCAGCGACGTACTTATTACAACGACCTAAAACAGTACAACACAAGTCCATCCCGACACACGACTTAAGGAAGCCCGCGACATACGACTCAACACTTATTTACAGCACATATGTAACCTTACACGACTCAACTTACAAACAACATAACAGAATGGCAACTCAACAACCACATGTCTTCGGCCGACTCAACACTTTAATGACTTACGGCATAACTCTTCACACGACTTAACGCTTCAGCTATATCCCGTTAGGTCGCAACCGACTTAAATCTTCTTTCTTAGGTCGTTGCCGACCTAAACCCCTCTGAACGACTCAGACCCGAAGCTTCCTCCCGCGACCTTAGGCCTTCCTCTCCTGCTTGACTCATGAACGACTTAATACCTAAAACTGAAGCTTCCTCCATTCGACTTAAAGCTTTGTTAACTCGTAGTTCCTTATCTCGTGACAACTTAGGTCGTGACCATCTTCTGTTAAGTCGGAAACGACTTAAAATTCCTGAATGACTTAAGATTGTGGCCTTCTCCAAACGACCTAAAGACTTTGAACACTTCAACCTTACTAATTTCGTAGATCGTTCTGCATCAAAATTCAATTTGAATCATGTTAAGCAAGGTGAAATTGGAAAAAATTGGTTGAGTTGGGCTAAGTAAAAGCAAAAGCTGGGAATAAGATTTGATTGAGAAAAGAGACAAATTGGAGGGTTAAGTGTATGAGTTCGATATCTAATTTGATTAGAAATAAAATGTAGTGGATGCACTAATTGGCTTGATATGGTAAGCAAATGAGGAAAAATTAATTCGTGGAATGAGATCTGACTTGAATCGTGTTAAATAAAATAGAATTATTGAATTTGATCGGGAATAAATAGGTGAAAGGATGGAAAATTGAGTTCAAATGAATTTGAAAATGAAAATTTGAATAAAAGTATACATAAAGAAAAGTGGCAAGGTGAAAATATATATAAGAAGTGCATAAAATACTTATATTGAACCTAAAGAAATGAATGGAAAATTCTTAGGTAAAGTGGTATTAGAAATATACTAAGTTAATGCATGAAAGAAGAATTAATAAAAGTTGGGTAAAACGGAAAATTGTGGATAAGTTAATGCGAATCAAAGTGAATGTGAATGAGAAGAGAATTGATATAGCAAATAATCAATTAGGATAAATACGTAGGATATACGTATATTATTTTATCGGCATAACGATTTGATCCAGATTCGAGCATGGACGAGATAGCTATATCAATACGAGTGGGGATTTTTCACTCGATTTTCGACGATGAATCCTGGATATGGATTTATGAATGATTCTAGAAATTCTCTATCATAGTACGACTATGCAAGGAGGATGACGGTTTCTCACTGAGAAACTAGATCTGAGTCCGCACTATGAAGTCGAGCGAACGATACTAGTTCGGAATTAAAGTTATGTGATCGAGTAAGCAATCGGATTTGATACTGCGTATGTATGATATAGATAAATCGTACAGGCCTGAATGAATTATAAATTTTGGAAAAAAATAAATAAAATGATTTTGGATTCTGTGATTGGATATTAATGCTAAGTAGGATATACAGGTGTTTTGAAAGGAAAGGAAATTGGTATTGTTGATTTCAGAAGATAAATATGAATTGCCTGACTAAAAGGTATGTATTTAATTGTGTAACGACCCGATATTTTCAACCACTCGCATCCGCACATGTGGACTTGAATTGCTCAAAATACCGTGTTGTAAATAAAATTTGGCAATCTCATCATATACAGTAAATACATAATCACATAATCACAGACATAGAGTAAATAATAATGCAGCGGAAGTAAAAGAGATGGTAGTTCATGAAGCTACTATATATATAAGATACATCAAATTTAAAAAAGATGCAATAGAAGAGTGACAAGATACATCAGGTACAGATCAGAATACATCACTGGAATCACTGGATACTAAAAGCAAAATAGATGGCTGGATCTTAAAGCAAAGCTCCAACTCCGAAGGTGAGTCTTGAATGCTGAATCACTCACTCTGACCCGAGCGTAAAGCAAAACACAAAACACTCGAGTCAGGACATACATACTTATGAACTGTAAATCAACTCAAGTGAATAGTAATAAAATGCATCAGTAACTTAAAGGATTCTTGGGATCGCCATCCGTTAAGGATCCGTTAAACTATTTCTTTGTTGTAATATTCGCTATTATAATAACGTCTACAGTAAAATAAACTTACTTTTAAATAGCTTTAAGGCTTTATATTTTCCAACTTAACACATAATAGTCCCAGTAGTCCATCCGATATCATAATACCTCCTGATCGAGAGGCTACTAGAGGATACTCCATCGCTACAGGAGAAAACCAAACTCATACAAGGCGCGCTAGGGTAGGCGACATGGCACACAAGGCAATGCCAGGGTAGATATACCAATTACGCACATAGGCTGGTGGTAACGCGTAGAAGCTACTACCGCCCACCTCGAGCCACATCCCCAAATCAAAAATCAAAAGTGGCCACCGAATCAGTCCAAAAGTTAGAGTATAATATCGAAGGGATGTGTCCGATAAGAGGGGCTACCTCCTTGGCCCGAGATCGCTCCTGTTTTAGCCACCTTTTGCCAACTCATAAGAGTCGGGTCCACGTATATACTTTAAAGGACGTCGCCACCATCCTACTTCATTCTGGAATCTCCACAGTGTATACGGTTGTAAAGGTGGCTTTCGGAGTTGGCAGAGAGTATGACAATTTCCGATCCCGGTCTCTTTAACAACCAATCGTTATTATATTGTCATGGTCATTTCAAAAATAGTTCATACTTCAAAATCAAATAATTTCATTTCCAAAATATATTCCTTTCAAAATAGTTTATACTTCGAAACCAAAACCGTTTTTATTTCAAAACTATATTCAAATCAAAATAGTTTATACTTCAAAACCAAAACCATTTCAAAACCATTTCCTTTCAAATCCTTTATCAATTCATTTTCATTCTTTAATTCAAATATTCAAATTAAATATCATTTTAAAATCAAGTATGTCATTCATTTATTATTCCAAATATCATTACAAAATACATCTCAAAATTACATTCAAAAATTCATTTATCTCATTTCATTTCATTCCATTTAACACATAACAAAGTAACCATTATTTAAATTCAAATTCAATTTATATTCCTTAAAAATTCAAATTTAAATATAAAAATATATTCAAACTCCTTAAATTTCAAAATTTATCAATTTCAAAAGTTAAATCATTATCACTTTAAAATATAAATTAAAAAGTGTTAAAGTCTATAACATTTCAAAACATTGTCAAATTTTAGCAACGACAGCATTTATAAAGTGCTACAGTAGGTATTTAATTTTCAAAATAGTTCAGTTCAGAAACAACAGCATTCATAAATGCAGTAATAGATATTTAGTTATGTTAGAACTTAGTTAAATTTCAGAAATGACAGCACTTAACAAATGCCATCGTAAAGCCACATCATTTTTGGAAATGCCATCAATAAAATTCTAGATTTTATTATAACTTTTCAAAAACAATAAAACTTCAATTTTAGCAAATTTTAAACTTATCAATCATATTTTTAGTCTTCAAAACTTCATATTTAAATCGATTTAACATATGATTCATCACAACAAAATTTTATAATTAAATATCCAATTTAAAACTCAATTTATTTGTTAAGTCAAAAATTCACTGTTCTCTTAACTTATTAATTTAACAAAACTTTAACATTTTACTCCAAATATCTTTTCAAAACTTTAAATTTAATTTCCATTATTTACTTACATTTTTTAAAAATAAAATTTAAAGTCAAAATCACATTCACTTGAAATTTACATACTTAAATTTAATTCATATATTTAACATTCTTAAAATATAACAAAATTATTTAAATCATAATTTCATACTTTAAAATACATATTTATATGAAAATTTTAAATTTACCACGGGGTATGTATAAAATTTTCTATCTTAGGTTAAGTGATACGGATATGTATAATTTCAATCTGCAATTTAAAAAGAATAACCTGGGTTCTATCATTTCAAACCCGCAATCCCAAGTCAAATAAAATACAATAAAAGTAACTTGAGCCTATCATTTCAGCTCACAATGATTTTTTCCCTATTATAATGTCCGTTCGGGTGTGTATCGTTTGAATCCATAGTGATTCTATTCTAACAGGGAACTTGCAGTGTGAATATATGCATAAACAATATAAACAATTATACTACATGTTAATGTCACAATATATCATATGTCAGGAGACAATTAACTTGGTAATAAAATACATATCATATAATCATCATTAGCTTGCATAAACATTTTAATTACTAATCACTTGTCATCCATTTACCATTTCATAAGTAATAATGTCAGAGTGAGAAGGACTCACCTTTATCAAAGCTAGAAATCCAAAACAACACTCAAGAACGATTTTAAAAGCATGACAAGCACGATTAGATTTGAATGGATGGAGAGCCTTGTAAACAACACAAAATATAACCTACATAAGCACAGATATAAATATTGACATACAAATAAAGTTAACAACTTTTGTTTGCAAAACAAGAGAGATAACCAAACCTTAGGAGCAAAAGACTTGTACAAGAGCTTGACCAAAATTCAAATTGGCTTGATCTAACCACACCTAGGCTCAGACTAGGTCATGTATTGTCGACCATGAGTCATGAGACATGGCTATGGACATGAAAATGGAAGGCAAAGGCATGGAGAGGCAAAAGTATGCAAGGGGTCAAGGGATGGAAGGTTTTGATGCAAGATAAGCTTGGCCTATGGTCATGTTTGGGCTCGGACATGCCACCACAGGTCATGGCAGCAAGTGGTGGTGGTGTTAGAGGCGGTGGCCAAGGCTAAACATGAAGGTAATGGGACTACATGGCTTGGCTAGGCATAGTTTGGAGCTTTTGCAAAGTTTTTGTGTTGCTTGCTCACTTTGTGGTCATGGCTTGGTCAGGTCGGAGGAAGGGGAGGTTGTAAGCCACGGATGATGAGGAGGAGATGCTGGTGGTGGTAGGTGGAGGTGAAGGTGGATGGTGGATGGTGGCCGAGCAAAGCTAGTGAGGAGCAAAGCAAAAGTCAAAGGAAATGAAGAAGAAAGTAAGGAAGAAGGAAGCCATAGCTTGCTATTTTTTATAGAATGAAATGGTCATGAGAATGAAGGAAATGAGAAGTTTTTCACGTGATAAGCAATAAGAAATGCATGGCTAGGAAGAAAAATGAAATGTCAAGACAATGAAGAGGCATAGGATAATGAAAAGTCGCACGTTTTAAAGCTTTGTCTCTTTGAATTTCTAATTCTTTTAAATCCAATATAAACAAATAAAAATTAAGTAAATAAAATAAAAAGTTAAAAAAATAAATAAAGTAGAACTGAACATAAATAAATAGTTTTAGGAAAAATAGAAAATAAATAAAGAAAACTTTATTTAATCGAAACTAGAATTAAAATTGTAAACAAAATACACTGACATTGGAAAATTTCAACTGCACTTTTAAAATGTTTTAAAAATAAAATATATATACATAACATGTCATGTTACAAATATAACATAAATTAGAACATGACATGACAAATAAAAATATTATTTTTATAAATTAAAATAAACAATTTTGTTAAATAAAATAATTTACATACAATGGTTTAAAAAGCATAACTTTCACAATAATAAAATAATTTACATACAATGGTTTAAAAAGCATAACTTTCACAATATTAATCAGATTTCAACGAAACAAAAAACAGTGTACTTCAAATTTTATATACTTTCACACAAAATAGACAAATTTCAAAAACTCAATTTTAAATTTTTGAAATTAAAAGTCAAAGTTTGACCATATTGACAAAATTTCACATTTCTGGAAAATATTCTATTTATTTATGTTTAGAATTATAATTTACATCAAAATCAAAATTTATATTTAAAATAACAAAAATTATTCATTTTAATAAATAAAATAAAGTTTTTCAATCAGGAAATTCAATTAAATATAATTAAAATATACAATTAAAATAATCACAAAATACAGGGTTGTTACACTCTTCCCACTCAAAACTTTTCGTCCCCGAAAAGGAATGAGGTACGGCAAAACACAGAAAAAGATGGAGTGAAATATTATTAAGAAAAGACGACAAGAAGATTGAAATTATACCTGATAACTGTTGTTTGAGGTAAATTAAATAAGGTGGAGATGATCTTCCCAATATCCACCAAAATCAAGAACATAAGCACGAAAAAAATCATTTAGAATCTGATTCAGCCTTTTCGCTTGACCGACGGTCTGTAGATGCCCAGCAGTGCTCAAATTCAAAATGAGTACCAAAGATTATAGAAAGGTTTCCAAACAGACTGGTATAAGCAATAGTTTCCTCATTCTGTAGCAAGATAAGGGAAATAAGGACAACCAAAAGATAGTTTGAAAAACAAAATAAGATAATAAATTTGAAACCATGAAAATTTCAACTTAAATTGAAAATTAATTTTACATAAGTTAAATAATTCTTAACTATCTCTAATTTCATTATCTTATCATCCAATTATCTTAAATTAACAATCTCTAAAATCATGGATTTGAAAAAACCTCATTTAATATACTCATGATGTACTCAATAAAATTAATTCTTCTTTATTCCTAATTATAATTAAATTTATTCCTCTCAATATATTTTCTCACCTATGTTAAATATATTTACACTTATTATAACTACTTTAATTTATCCTTAGTTCCTTTAATATCATTTTATATTGTAAATTATTCCATTACCCTTTTTCTCTATTTACCTCTGTTAATCTTTTTATAACTAAAATATAAGTGTATAATATTTATTATAACCACTAGAAGTTTATTTATAAAATCTTTTTATATTGTATATTATCCATTTACATATTCAACTTCTGTATAATTTAAGTAAGTCATATCGGAATGAAGTCGTGTATTATACAAATAAAACCTTCTAATTCAATCATTTCAACCATGAATATTTATTCAAATATTGAAATTATACTTGAAATTATCCTTCAAAATAAAATTTAGGAATTAAATTTCCAATAAATTCCAACTATTTAGAGATAAATAAATGCACATATACTATATATATCCATTCAAATTTTAAATCATATATCAGCATATGTTATAAATCCAGTCTTATTTTAGAAATTCAAATCAATTAAATTCCCCAAAACAAAACTGTAGTAAGACTACAGAACGGTCTCTTCACTTCGAAACTCGAAAATGAATGTCGATCATGCTGTAGTCATCACAGAAGTTATTTTTTAGCGACAAAGAGAAGAGTACTAATTTTAAACTTGAAAATTCTTTGAAAACAAATTTCTATTTGAAAATACTTTTAATAATATATCCTTTTAAAACTTTAAACACAAGGTTTCAAACCTTCGGAAATTAAATTCTCAAATTCATGGTTAAATTCATTTTAAATTTCCAAATAAATTTATAACCATGTTTTATAGTTCAATTATTTATATATGAAACATGGTATAATGATATATAAAATCAAATATTATTTCTTAATAACCAATTCAATAAAAATGCAGAAAAATTTATAATAAACTTACAAAATTTATTTCACTACTAAATTTGAAACACCATATTGTATCCGTTTTCTCTATTCGAGTGTTTTGGAAATCTTATCGATAGTGTTGATCAGACGAATCGATCGAAAATCCAAATCAACATCAACAACTCGAACAACACAATATAAAACAAAACATTAAATATAGATTTACAAGTATAAGTCAAAAATGTTTTGAAGATAGGTTGGAAGCAAAAGACAAGTTGATTAAATAACAAAATAGGGAGATGGATAAGCTTAAATAAATCGCGGCCAACTCTAAACGGTCAACCGTGACTTAAAAAATTAGATCGATTTGGATTTTCTGGGGCAAATCAACATTCGATCTCAAGAGATAGAATTTGGGATAATAAGAGATACTAGCATCTAAACCGAGGATATACAATCTTTGGTGAATCGATACTATTGTAAAGGAGTTTCACCCCTAAACAAATAAATTTGAGATTGGCGAGACGGCTGACTCATTATATAGATCATTCGAAGTGGAGTTATCGGATACTCCACAATTAAAAGAAGACGAATAGTTAGGGACATGAATGGATTTTGGAACCATAGGAAACGTTTTGAAATTCAAAGGAAATTCGAATCGAGGAGGAGGAGATTCAAACTCTAACGAAAGTGATTCTGTTAATAAATTTACCATATACGCTAAGATTGCCTAGAGCTAAAGCTCTGATACCAACTGTAAGGACCCGATATTTTCAACCACTCGTAAGGCCCACCGTAGCATACATTGGTACCAGTGTTCAGCTCTTATGGCCAGCCTATCGACTGCACCAACCCCCGCATGTACATGTAGGAGTAAGATTCATTCGCTTGCTACCAAACCAAATGCGAGAACCCCCAATCATGCTACAAACTCCAAGTGCATTGGCTGACATACATGTCGGACTTGAATTGCTCAAAATACCGCGTTGTAAATATAATTTGGCAATCTCATCATATATAGTAAATAAATAATCACATAGTCACAGACACAATAAATAATAATGCAGTGGAAGTAAAAGAGATAGTAGTTCATAAAGCTACTATATATAAGATACATCAGAGTTAAACAAGATACAATAGAAGAGTAACAAGATACATCAGGTACAAATCAGAATACATCGTTGGAATCACTGGATACTAAAAGCAAAATAGATTGTCGGATCTTCAGGCAAAGCTCCAACTCCGAAGGTGGGTCTTGAATGCTGAATCACTCAGTCTTACCCCAGTGTAAAGCAAAATACAAAACACTCGAGTCAGAATATACATACTTATGAACTGTAAATCAACTCACGTGAACAGTAACAAAATGCATCAGTAACTTGAAGGATGGTTGGAAACGCCATCCTTTAAGAATTTATTAAACTATTTACTATGTAGTAATATTCCGTATTATAATAATGTCGACAGTAAAATAAATTTAATTTTTAATAGGGATAAGGCTTTACATTTTCCACCTTAACACGTAATAGTCCCAGTAGCCCATCCAGTATCATAATACCTCCTGATCGAGAGGCTACTAGAGGATATTCCAAAGGCTACGGGAGAAAACAAAACTCGTACAAGGCGCGCTAGGGTAGGTGACACGGCACACAAGGCAATGCCAGGGTAGATATACTAATTACACACATGGGCTGGTGGTTACGTGTAGCAGCTACTACCGCCCACCTTGAGCCACAGCCCCAAATCAAAAATAAAAAGTGGCCACCGAATCAATCCAAAAGTCAGAATATAATATCGAAGGGATGTGTCCGATAAGAGGGGCTACCTCCTTGGCCCAAGATCGCTCATGTTTTAGCCACCTTATGCCAACTCACGGGAGTCGTGTCCACGTATACACTTCAAAGGACATCGCCACCATCCTACTTTATTCTGTAATCTCCAATGCGTACACGGTTGTTAAAGTGGTTTTCGGAGTTGGCAGAGAGTATGACAACTTTCGATCCCGGTCTCTTAACAACCAATCATTATTATTAAGCCGTGTTCATTTCAAAAATAGTACATACTTCAAAATCAAATCATTTCATTTCCAAACTATATTCCTTTGAAAATAGTTTATACTTCAAAACCAAAAACATTTTTATTTCAAAACTATATTCAAATCGAAATAGTTTATACTTCGAAACCAAAACCATTTCAAAATACTTTCCTTTCAAATCCTTTATCAATTCAATATCAGTCTTTAATTCAAACATTCAAATTAAATATCATTTTAAAATCATGTATGTCATTCATTTATTATTCCAAATATCATTACAAAACACATTTTAAAATTCCATTAAAAAACTCATTTATCTCATTTCATTCCATTTAACATATAACAAATTAACCATTATTTAAATTCAAATTCAATTTAAATTCCTTAAAAATTCAAATTTAAATATAAAAATATATTCAAACTCCTTAAATTTCACAACTTATCAATTCTAAAAGTTAAATCATTATCACTTTGAAATATAACTCAAACATTGTTAAAATCTACAACATTTCAAAACATTATCAAATTTTAACAACGATAGCATTTATAAAGTGCTACAATAGGTATTTAATTTTCAAAATAGTTCAGTTCCGAAACAACAGCATATATAAATGTCGTAATAGATATTTTGTTATGTTAGAACTTAGTTAAATTTCAGAAATGACAACACTATACAAATACCATCGTAAAACCACAGAATTTTTGGAAATGCTATCAATAAAATTCAGATTTTATTACAACTTTTCAAAAACAATAAAACATCGATTTCAACAAATTTTAAACTTATAAATCATATTTTTAGGCTTCAAAACTTCACATTCAAATCAATTTAACACATGATTCATCACAATAAAATTTTATAATTAAATATTCAATTTAAAACTCAATTCATTTGTTAAGTCAAAATTTCATTATTTTATTAACTTATTAATTTAACAAAAAATTAACATTTTACTTCAAATATCTTTTCAAAACTTTAAATTTAATTTCCACTATTTACTTGCATTCTTTTAAAATAAAATTTAAGGGCAAAATCACATTCACTTCAAATTTGCATACTTAAATTTAATTCAAATATTCAACTTTCTTAAAATATAAGAAAAATATTTAAATCATAATTTTGTACTTTAAAATACTTACTTATATGAAAATTTTAAAATATACCACGGGGATGTATATATTTTCTATCCTATGTAAGTGATACGGATATGTATCATTTCAATCTGCAATTTAAAAGGAATAACCCGGGTTCTATCATTTCAAACTCGCAATCCCAAGTCAAATAAAATACAATAAATATCACTTGAGCCTATCATTTCAGCTCATAATGATTTTTCCCTATTCTATTGTCCGTTCAGGTATGTATCGTTTCAATCCATAGTGATTCTATTCTAACAGGGAACTTGCAGTGCGAACATATGCATAAACAATATAAACAATTATACTACATGTCGATGTCACAATGTACTGTCATATATCATATGTCTGGCGATAATTAACAAAGTTAAGATGGTAATAACATGAAATACGTATCGTATAATCATCATTAACTTGCATAAACATTTTAATTACTAATCACTTGTCATGCATTTACCATTTCATAAGTAATTATGTCAGAGTGAGAAAGACTCACCTTTATCAAAGCTAGAGACCAAAAAAACACTCAAGAATGATTTTAAAAGCATGATTAGATTTGAATGGATGGAGAGCCTTGTAAAAAACACAAAATATATAAGCACAAATATAAATATTAACATACAAATAAAGTTAACAACTTTTGTATGCAAAACAATTGCAAAACAAGAGAGATAACCAAACCTTAGGGGCAAAAGACTTGTACAAGACAACATAAGCTTGGCCAAAATGCAAATGGGCTTGATCTAACCACACCTAGGCTTGGACTAGGTCATGTATGCTCGGCCATGAGTCTTGAGACATGGCTATGGACATGAAAATGGAAGGCAAAGGCATGGAGAGGCAAAAGTACGTAAGGGGTCAAGGGATGGAAGGTTTTGGCGCAAGATAGGCTTGGCCTATGGTCATGATTGGGCTCGACCATGCTACTATAGGTCATGTCAGAGGCTAATTGTGATGGCTAGAGGTCATGGCAGCAAGTTGTGGTGGTGTTAGAAGTTGTGGCCAAGGCTAAACATGAAGGTGATGGGAACACATGGCTTGGCAAGGCACTGTTTGGAGTTTTTGCAAAGTTTTTGTGTTGCTTGCTCACTTGAAGGTCACGGCCTGGTCTGGTCAGAGGAAGGGGAGGTTGTAGGCCATGGATGATGAGGAGGAGATGATGGTGGTGGTTGGTGGAGGTGGATGGTGGCCGAGCAAAGCTAGTGAGGAGCAAGGTAAAATTCAAAGCAAATGAAGAAAAAACTAAGAAAGAAGGAAGCCATAGCTTGCACATTTTTTTTAGAATGAAATGGTCATGGAAATGAAGGAAATGAGAAGTTTTTCACGTGATAAAAAATTAAGAAATGCACGGCCGGGAAGAAAAATGAAAAGTCAAGGCAATGAAGAGGCATAGGATAATGAAAAGTCAAGTGTTTTAAAAGCTTTGTCTCTTCGAAGTTCCAATTCTTTTAAATCTAATATAAACAAATATAAATTAAGTTAAATAAGATAAAAAGTTTAAAAAAAATAAAGTAGAACTAAAAATAAATAAATAGTTCTAGGAAAATAGAAAATAAATAAAGAAAATACTTTATTTAATTGAAACTTGAATTAAAATTGTAAACAAAATACACTAACATTGGAAAATTTCGACTGCACTTTTAAAATGTTTTAAAAATAAAACATATATACATAAAATGTCATGTTACACATGTAACATAAATTAGAACATGACATGAAAAATAAGAATATTATTTATATAAATTAAAATAAACAAATTTGTTAAACAAAACAATTTACATACAATGGTTTAAAAAGAATAAGTTTCACAATATTAATCATATTTTAATGAAACGAAAAGCAGCATATTTAAAATTTTATTTAATTTCATATAAAAAGACAAATTTCAAAAGTTTGAGTTCTAAAATTTTAAATTAAAAGTCAAAGTTTGACCATATTTACAAAATTTCACATTTCTAGAAAATATTCTATTTATTTATGTTTGGAATTATAATTTACATCAAAATCAAAATTTATATTTAAAATAACAACAATTATTCATTTTAATAAATAAAATAAAGTTTTTAAATCAGAAAATTCAATTTAAAACAATTAGAATATACATTAAAATAATCACAAAATACAGGGTTGTTACAAATTGTCACGTGAAATTTGATAGTTTTCTAGTCTAGCCACTGGGCTTTGTTTTCTTTTGAAATTTGGGGGCCCATAGGGTCATTTTGTAGTCATACCGATCTAGCCGTACAAACAAGACGCTGATGAAATTTTTCGAAAATTTAGGGAGTTAGAAAAATATTGTGACAATTTTGATAATTTAAAATTTGGTTTAAAATTATAATTTGAAAGGTTGAGTAAGTAATGTTTGTTGGGAAACTATGGAAGAATTTAGAAGGTTAGTAAGGGTGATAATGTGTCTTTAATAAAAGATTGTTTTGGGTGTTGTTAAAGCTATTTGCTTTTGGAAGTTGTTAAAAACTATTTGGATTGGGGAATAGTTTACGGGTTCTTGATCATTCTTCCTAACCAGTAATTTCGAGGATGAAATTCTTTTAAGAGGCAAGGAATGTGACGACCTGGAATTATAGATATTTGAAATTGGAATATTTTATTGATTTTAAATATTAAAAATTTAAATTCTAACTTGAATTTTAAATAGCACAATTTGATGGATAATTAAATTCTTTGAATTAGACGGCTCGAAATTGGGTAAAATATGAAATCTGGGATTTCAAGTCTACTAATATAATTTGATGGTTTATAAAATTCCTATTAATAATAATAAAGGTAATAGAACTTTTAAAATTGAACTTAAAAGTGTTTTTTCAGTTTTAAAAATATACTGTTTAAACGGATATTTGAAAATAGCCTTCTGAGGCATAGTCTCGTAATTCGACGGAACCATTTCCATTAGAACCGTAATGTTGTATTATTGTCGGATTTCAAATTTCGTAGTGTTTGAAGTTGTCGTGTCGTCGTAGGAGAGGGAAACGCGTCGAAAATCATGTTGAAAATTCAATATAGTAACTGGGTCGAAAAAGCTATCTTCTTCATAGGATCGAATTAGGACTCGAAACCTTTTCCACTGCATTCAGAATAGGGGTATAACATTTGAATGCCTAGCAGCATGCCTCTATAGGAAGTCAAGATTTTTAGTAGCATAATTCGAGATGATTTAAATATAATATACATTGTTTGACTGGTCAAAATTTCCTTCAAATGAAATCCTTTCCCATAGGAAATTTTTCGAAATCAATCTAGCTATCCGATCTTCAACATGCCAACATCCATCTTTTTATTAAAAAGCAGAGCATGACATCTCCTTTTCATTCATCAAATTGAAAGCCGAAGAAAATGAAATGGCAGATAGAATTCAACGTGTTTCCCTTTTCAAGTTCAGGAAAATATAAAATCAGTTCGTTCCTTAAAAACTAAAAATAAAATGGCTGCTCTCCTTTTCGTGTTCGAAATCGAGAACGATATGCAAATAAATAAGTCGAGTCAGCTCGAATCGCTTGGGAGACACGGCAAGTTCCTCATTAAACGTCAACGATCGATTTAATGAATGCACGCATTCACGAGCGGAATCTAGGCCTCGGAGCAAGCATGCGGTTCGTGATTCAAACTGCGATTTGGTGGAGTGCATGACCATAGGGTGCTGGGGGATGCTCGGTCGTAGATGGGGGTTTTCGATTGTTCTGGACGATATCGAAGGTGTGGTGGGTTAAATGCGCGGCAGCAAGGCGAGCACGATATTACGTGGAGGAGCAATGGTTTGATGATGAGGCTAGGGCGAGCTTGCATTGGTCACGAGGCCAGGGTTTCGCTTTGATAAGTAAGCGAGGTAAAGCCGAGGTATAAACTAATTTTTTTTCAATTTAAATATATATATATATATATATATATATATATATAACAAAGAAATTGAGTTTACAGTAAGGTATTGTTTTCTTGAATTTATGTATAAGTATTATTTATAAACAAAAGGAAAAAATAATAATTACAGTAAAGGTATAAAATATTCTGCTAATAGGTAAATATATATAGGTTAGAAAAAAAATTTATAGTGAGAAAAACATTTTAAAAATCATATATACACACACACACACACACATATATATATATATATATATATATATATATATATATATATATATATATATTGAAGAAGGAAGTTGTACAATAAGTAAATCTCATTTTTGATGTTTACTTAAATGAAATACAAATATGAATAAATATATAAATACACATACATGTTTTAATATACTTAGATAAATGGAAATTTTATATAGATAATATTTTGGAAATAAAATGGGAATTATGAACTATTTGGAAGTCTTTATAAAAGTTGATTTTTGACCTATAATTTATTTTTATGTGTGTATATATATATATATATTATTTCAAAGGAAGATAAATATGCATATTCACATTTTAAAACTACTAGATTATTTTAAAAAAATGTGTTTAGGGTAATTAATGTATTTAATAAACATATTTAATTTATATTAGTTACTGAAAATAATTTTATTATGGGAAAACTAGTATAAATACATTTTTTAGATTGAGTTAATATTTATTTAATGGAAATAAATTATCGATTTGTTCAAATATTAATATACCGTATAATGTTATACAAGGTTAAAAAGTAGGGAGAAACAAGATGGTTTGAATCGGATTGCAAGTCAAAAATCAAAGGTGAGTTAATCTCACTCACATCTGCATTAATAATTAATTTAAATAGTAAAATTTAACTTATTGGTTGATTGCTTGAATTGATGATTTATTATCAGTCTGGATGAGATATATTATATATAGTATATATATGTTGGAGTGATTGATATTCCAGCATTATATAGCGGATGCCCCTTTATACCGCGATATCCCCCTCGAAGTGGGATTGGTTTTTTTTGTGCTTACATTTGTGGATATAGGGAAACAGGTTGGTGGGATCCGACTGGATTCCTCAAAATGTTGGAATTTATTTTATATTTGGTGATATGTTTTATTTGATGATCTGTGATGGATTATATTGATTATATTGGGAATTGAAAATATTGAATGTTATGGTTTGGCTGAATCTATTTTGGGTATATTGGGATATCAAAAATATAAAGATTGGATTTTTAAAGGAAAATAAAAGAGGTAATTCTAAGTAAAATAAATATAGTGAAATTGGATAAATTAAAAGAATGAATTTGGGAAAGGATAAAGAGTTTGATTTAAAATCCTATCAAATAAATTCCGAGTACGGGGAAAGATGTTTTTGAATAAATGAGAATAAATGAATTTCGAGGCCTAAGTAATATTGTTTAAAGAAATAAAGGATTTATTTTTAAAGTCAGGGTTTTAAATGGTTTGGGAGAATTTAAACAGGGAAATTTTGAAATGAAGTGTGAAGTTGATAATGTCAGATTTAAATAACTTTTTAAATCGTAATAAAAGGATGAATCTGAAATTAATGGGTTTTGGAATAGATTTGGGTAAGTAAAGTGTGACGCCCCACCTCTATGCTCACAATAACAAAGAGCATTAAAGGAAATACTGTCTGTTATTATGAAGAATAAGGCTGGATAGGAGCGGCCATCCGTAGTTAGGCCTTACACTAATATTGGTTACCTCAATAGGAGTGGCATATTTTTTTTTCATCTCATATTTATTTACTCCCATCAACGTATCCAATTCTAGTATAAAACGAACTACGATGGTTCATAATAGTTTAGGACAATAGATATAATAATAACACAGATAATATAAATGCGGAACACAGATAATCAAAAGTCTCATATATATATAACTGAAGTCAGTTGATATACATGTGATACAATACATATGATACAACTACATCTGTCGACTCTGGCAGTTACATATACAAGTACATTATCGTGCATAATATACATGAATAACAACATCCTATACAAATACACTGACTACTTTAAATGACAGTGACTACTCCAAAAGATATGAAGAGACTTCATAGCTCTAGCAGCAACCCAAAGCAAGATATCAACAACCTGTAAATACTCGGTCTGACCCGAGTATTACATTCAAAAGAAAATAATACACGGGTCAGTCTAATTCAAACTCAGTTATTAATGCACAGAAGCATTAATAATTATTTAACAATTAGACGTTAGTCAAAATAAATTCACCTATCCGATACTTTAACAAGAAAATCGGATAACGTTGAATATAACACGTATAGTGTTAAACAACAATTCAGCAAACTCAAATTATCAACGAAGATAGATGAAAGGATTATTAATGAAGATAATTTAGAAAAACATCAGAATTGCCTAATTGGCAATTAACATCAAAATCTAATTATTAATAAATAACTAGAAACTCATAATCTAATTATCAAATAGATAATTAGATAACAACAAAATGATTAAATGAAACTAAATCAATTTAAACATTTGAAATATCACTTAAAAACATCAATTCTAATTGGCTGCAGTACACGCTAACGTGTACTGCCTCGCCAATGCGGCATATGAAATACGCAAAAAATAAATGGATCAAAAGTAATTGAAATATCAATAAAAGCAATACCGTGTGGCTGCAGTTCACGCTTGCGTGCACTGCCTTGCCACTACAGTGATGATGTACCCAATGAATACCGTGTGGCTGCAATTCACGCTTGCGTGCACTGCCTTGCCACTACAATGATGATGTACCCAATGAAAATTCACAAGAAAACACAAGATCAAACCCGTATTACCAGATTCAACTCAAGTGTAGTCAGAAAGCAAACCATTAGCAACACTGTAATGCAAAAGAACAAGGGCAACTGCAGCTAAAAACTACAGCCACCACAAGATCATATGTGTACAAGACAACATGTCTCGAAGGACAAAGACTAAAAGAGGCCACCAAGTGATGTGCAAATGAATGCATCAGTGGCCGATGCATGTGCATACTCAAATTAAAAAGGCAGTAGTGATCTGCAATTACCAAAGTGAAGCAAGCTAAACAGGTCGCTGTAACATGACAGCAAGAAGTGCCACAAATCCATCAAGTTACAGCGTTCAATGTTACAACTCACCACAATTCAAAGTCAGTGATACTAGATCACCCTATGTGAACTAAAACTGATGAAAGTTGAACAAAGAAATGCCAAATTCACATAATCAAATCAGCTGAAACAATACCACAATGCATGAGATACAAGGATGCAAGTAAACAATGTACAAGCCAAATGCACTAGCCAAGACAAGTATTCTGTTCATATACACTAATTAATGTCAACCGACTCGATTTGCCAGCCAGAAGGATGCATCAGAGGAAACATGGCACCTACTGATATGTTTTTTTTTTTGACAACAAGACGATTATGTAGAAAATATTTTCAATGCAATGGTTCTACCAAAATATGCTACAGTAGGATCAAACTCGATGCAGGGAACCTGAATGATCACAGACATGAACACACAAATACATATATGCAAACTGCCTCAATGGTGAAGACAGCCGCAATGAATGATCAAACTCGAAGGATACTTCAACTACAAGTGTGTTGTATGAAGAAGAGGTGTAGTAAATGCATATTGTAGCAGTGGGTAGTGAAAGCAATGGATTTGAATCACAAACCAAGTGCACAAAAATTACAACATACATGCAACTGTACAGTGTGCATATGGGCGAAATAAACATGCACAACATTAAGGTCAGAAGCACAAGGATGCGCAACTCACACATAAATGCATCAACAACTTGAAGGATGACAAAAACACAACATAAGCAAGTGAACAAAACATAAATACTCAGGTGAAGATCGGTGCCTACAAAAGAATCAAGGCAATGGTGCAAAAGAAAAGCAAATACAGGCGAAGACGTACAAATTGGTCACAAAATAGCAAAGGAAAGATATTTACGCGTATATTCAATCAAACTTTCAAAATATATCATAAGATATTACAAATTATCAACTGGCCAAAATCATATAACAGTTTCAAACTAATGAAATTCAGCAAGCTTGAACAAAATAAAATTAAGCATCAGTTTAATCAAAAATCGAACGAGTTCAAAATCAATGGAAGCTGTGATAAACCAGCGACGAACTTCATGAATTTTAGTAAGTCGGAATCATCAAATACAGTTCAATGAAATTAAATGGCCGAAAACATTATCAAGTCAGAGCAGAATCAAGCAACAATTTATACAGGTCAGAGGCAAGCAAGAAATTCATGAATTTGAACAAGCCATAAAATCACAGTCATTTAAAGATATTTAAGTGGCCGAACAAGATTCAACCAATTTTATACGAAGGAAAATCACAAAAATTCAAACCCTACACATTTGAGATTTGAGTAGATGTGAGTAACAAAAATTACTCACTTTCGTTTAGAAGAACCCCTAATCCATCAGTTTAGAGTCGAGGCCGATCCACGCAACCTCGAATTCGCTTTGGATGAAGCTGCCACGAACGAATCAGTAGGAGAAGAAATCGAAGCACCCCCATCAATATAAGTGGCGACTTTGAAAATTTCCTAAAATCTTAATTACAGCAGAAAGAGGACGAACTATGAGCCGCCTTATATTTTTTTTTCGTAAGTTTAGGTTTAGGGTTGCGAAGATGAAAATGAGTAGAGGGAACTATTATTCTTGATAATTATCACGGCCCAACAATAAAAAGAAAACATGGGCTACAATTTCAACTTTAAAGCCCGCATAACCGTTAGACCAATATTCAAAAGAATTTTCAATCGATTAAATGCCAATGGCAATTAGCAACCAAATTAAATCGTCATTTGACGATAAGTTATTGTTACAAAAATTCCAGGGTTGTTACATAAAGGAATTTATTTTAAAATGGGGTTAATTTTGAAAATCAATTTGGAAATCGACTAAGTGTTGAAATGGTGATTTAAAAGGAGAATGTGACTATGGAATTAATAAACTGGGTTTATAAATAAGTGAAATAAATATCAGTGGATATTTGAGATTTTAAATTCATGATGGGAATTTCTAAGGAGATGGTAATTTGTTTTAAAAATAGGAAGTGGTTTTATTTTTAAAGGTATGGAAAAGAAAATTTAAGGGATTGGGACGTAAATTAAATTGGAAATAAATCGAGAAGGATTTGTATGTGGTTATTATGACGGTCCGAATTTCAATGCCCGAAAATTGACATCCATACAATACACGTATTCGAATGCCGCAGATTCGTATGTTGAAGTCCAATTTTCCAAAGCTTATAACAACATTAGGTAATAACAACACAGCGGAAATAGAAGAATAATTTTATTGACACACAACAAATTTATATAACAATGATACAATATGAAGTGATCAACAATATCAGAGACCGATACAACAGCGGAAAAACAAAGCAGCGGAAAGATAACATCCATCCCAAATCTCCAAAACTCCAAACCATAAGAGAGAACCCCTATCATGGTGAACTTGTAGCAAACTCGGTGCAGTCGCCAACCAAAGACTTCAAAGACTGCTAAAAGCTACACCTACTAGTCGACTATCTGATAACCTGACTCTAGGCTGCTCATGTGGAAAATTTTAGGCACCCAGAGTTTTGAAAGGGAACAATAAACTCCAGTTAACCACGGGACTAGTGTGAGCGAACAAAAACAGTTTTATTTGAACAAAAATTGTGAAGGTTAAAATTTTCGACTCACGAAAGTCGACATTAATACGTCCACTATATCAACTGCCGAACAATCGAATGCCGGAAAACTGAACCCTTAAGGTTTAAGAAGATGAAAAGGATAGAAGAAGTAAGAAAGAAGAAGCAACATAACAATATCAGAATTTTACAATCGCAGCGGAACAACATATAATAGATAAATGAATAATCTTTTAAATCAAAAGAACTATACATTTTATACATTACATCATCAGAGTCAATATACAACACAACACAATAATGGACAGTTATATAAACCTGTCCACACAACTGAATACACAGCGAAAAAGATAATATCATATACAAGTGATACGCTTCGCCATCCATCTTGCTCCTGATCTCCAAGCATCTCCTGAATTCCAGAATGACCTGATAACCTGACTCTAGACTGCCCGTATGGAAATTGGTGGGTACCTAGTGTTTAGGAAGTGAAAAATATACTCCAGGTCAGTCATCTGACTGGTGTGAGAACTTAAAACAATTTATCTTAAAACAAACCAAGAAATATTTTAAGATAGATCCGCAATGCTTTTGGAAAATGAAATTACCATAATGCCTCCCGCACACACACAATGCAAACGCAGAATCGGAGGAAATTTCTCCTTATGGTAGTCAAACATGCTTGATACGTAGAAAAATTTCTTTGATATTATTACTATAAGTGCAATGTACAGGAAAACATTTCGAAACTATAATATAAATCTTAGCCAGCATAGACATTCCACACTTATGCCTACTATAGCTACCATGTTCAATAGCAGGTTACTGCCACATTCCATGGCAGGTTATACAACTAAAAGCGTACAGGGCTCGCATTGTTTATTTGGATTTTCCAACAAATGGCCAGGCCATGGAACTTCCCATTGCCACATGGTTACGCTTCTGGAAAGACGCCCCAAGAACCTAACCGGATCTCTGCCAACACAAGGCCGGGTTACCTCTGCAAAATTAGGTAACTACTGACATGAGTATGTCATCCCCCGGTTGTAAACAACCTTTATCCGCGGATCCTCAACTAACAACAATCACAAAGTCATATATATCTGCGATATCTACATAAGTTAAGTATCTGGGCTTCATACCATGATACCACTTCTATCCAGAAGGAAATGCACATACCCTAAGGGGCGCTACTCCCTATAACCATGCTGCATCTTTCATGTTTTGATCATTACCGTGGTGCGAGGTCCTACGAAGTCTCGTCCACAAAGCTACACTTTTCACAAAAGCTATGCTTTGATCAACAAATGATCAGCAGCACTCCGTATGCCACATTACCAATTTTGGAATGTATCACTAGTAACCATCAACTAGCTCGTACGTCTCAGAGAAGGGTGTTAAGCTAAGAGAATAAATTCTCCGCCACCAATAGAAATGTATTTGATAGAAACCAGCTTTACATCTCAAATTGTAACGTCAGACACACATCCATACTCTGGGATTGAACGGAACCGAAGTTACTTCCAAAAAAGCCCTTGCAATCTGGATATTCACTAATCACGTCCGGAATTCCCATCACAAAGGGTGATAAAATCTTTATATCGAAGATCAGTCGATGCAGAGACATTCGACGGTAATCCTTCCGTTTCTGAAAATATCTGGTCTTCAACACCGGTCTTCAAATTCTATCCATTACGACGTATCACTATTCGGAATGGGATTCATGACCCAAAGATTCCTCTCCTAGCTAAACCGAATAACGAGCGCTTATTTTTTAAATAAGTGTAGCATTCAAATTCAAGCAAATCACAACAAGTACCCATTTAAAGGTAAATATTGATATTCGGTTATTTAACTATCAATAGATATGCACAACATCACCAGATTCCAAATAATTTCCCAAATTATGTAATTTCCAAAAATATCCTTACAAGATTATTTTCCACACTTCAACCATTTGAAAACAAATTTCAAATCACTTTTCACCTTTACAACTTTTGAAAACCAATTTCAAATCATTTTCCTTACACGGAAACACTTCCAAATATTTATTCATTTTAACTAGAAATCTGCCGAGTTCAAATACTTTAAAATAATTTATAGCACTTATCCAAAATATATCGAGAAAACACTTTGAAATAAAAGATATTTTTCTTTAAACACTTTACTCAAAATATTAGTTATAAAAATATCATACCAATATTACATATAACTCAAGTCTAAACTAATTTTCAAAATAAAAATTAGTAGATAGAGTAAACTATTTAAATAACTACTTTCTAAAACAATTATTGATTAAATCTTAGAAATAATCATTTCTATATCAACTTAATAAATCATTACTTAAAGGATTCAAAACAATTTAAGAAGTTAATTTATCCAAAGTATCCTTTTCAAAACCAATTCTATAATTTTTATATGAATATATATATATATATATATATGTATATGTATGTATGTATGTATGTATCTTTAAAAGCTATTCAGAAATTTTATTCGGCTTTCCAGGGAGAATACACTTTCCTTTCAAAATGGTTCTTTTAAACCAATTTAATAAATCCTTACTGATTTACTTTAAATTTACATTCCAAATCCGTAAATTTATTTCCACACTTCAAAAATAAATCAGTGTTTATTTTTAAACAAATTTCCCTTTCCTTTACAAATTCCATGGTGAATTCACATTTCCAAAATATCCACTGATATATGATTTTCAAATCGATTTCAAATATTCACTTTCAATTTATCTTTAAAAGATATAATCTCAAAACATTTCACTTCATATTGGAAAACATTTCCATACTTATTTAATAATAAGTAATTCACAAATCTATTTAATTTCAACATTTGAAAAGTATTCAATATACTTAAATCACAACTAAGTATATATTTTATTCTTTAAAGAAAACATTCTCTTAAACACATTCATTTGAGTCAAAACGAATGGTGCGTAAAACATCGTTACGACAACCCAAAATCACTAGTATAGGGATTCGAAATTAAGATAGATATATAAATCCCAACACTATATAAAACATTTCCTTTCGAAAATCATTTACTATAACAATAGTGTTATAGTCCACCGTTCCCTTTTATTTCCCGAAAACGTCTATTTCAACAATGAATGTTGAAATCTATGGTTTCGATACTTAATACACTTTAAAACACCTTTAAATCATTTTAATTCTATTTAAAATATCACTTCCCCAAAACATTTCTTTGATATATTACTCACTGTCCAAAATCGTGAATATACTTCGTTAACCAAATTCAACATTTCTACACATTTTATTTTAAAGGATTATTTACTGTCCAAAATCGTGGATATATTTCCTTTAATAAGCTATAAAAATTAACTTATCAAAATAAGTCGATTTCGGATTTATAAAACAATATTTACAAATTCCATTTATATTTTATAACAACTTCAACTTATAAAATCTCTTTATTAACAAATTTATCCATATCCCATTTACACGCCAAAATCCAAATTATAAGCAAATTACTCATAATCCTCTATTTACATACTCATTCATTTTATAACTTCGCAAATCGTAGATTCTATTCTTTTATAAAAACCATTTATAACATCATTTTAAAACGTCTTTAAAACTCCTTTATAATTCCATCACTTTGATTTATAAAAATCCAATTTTTTTAAAATATTATATATAAATATTTTATAATAAATTCAAAAATCACCATTTAAAATTATTTTATAAAATAATCACCTTCATATTTCCAAAAATCACCATTTAAAATTATTTTATAAAATAATCAACTTAATATTTCTAAAAATAACATTTCAACTATATTTCTCAAAACATCAAAATTTTAATATAAACTTTCAACCTGAATTTTCAAAAATAAAATTTTCATTTACTTCTGGTATCTAACAATACCAAATTTTATTCGGCTAAATTTTAGCCTTCAATGATTTCAATCACAATGATTATAAATACACAACATTGAAACAAATTCAATTAATTGAGGAATCCAGTTGGATCCCTCCAACCTGTTTCCCTGCATCCACATATGTTAGCACAATACCAATCTGTTTCAAGGCAGAATATCGCGGTACATTGGTTAATATAAAATATTATTCGCTATTATGCGGCGCAATAGTGTCTCATTCGCTATATAATGCGGGAAATCGACTCCAAGTACATATTAACACCAATTCCACTTCAAGGTGGAATATCGCGGTATATGTGTTTTATATAATAACCTCCGCTTAATATGCGACGTATATGGTCTATTTCAATACAACAAACAACAATTTATTATCCAAGCATACAATCAACACAATTAGGCAATTTTAAATCTAACTATTTAAAATTTAAAATCGAAACACAATTCGATTGAGTGAGAAGTTCTCGCCTTGCTTCGAATAACAGTTGTAGTGTTTCGTTTCGAATAAAATTAAACGACCATTTAAATTTCACCCAAAATTATCACTAGCTCCAATCAACTCCAATCCAGCTCCATCACGTAGTGCTCATCAATAGGAACCCGACGCAACTCATTTCATGCGAAACGGACCTCGTATGAACAAGATATTAATTTTTAAAGGTTGAACGAATTTAAATAATAAAATTTAACATCTTATTTTCTTATTGAACCTTGAAATCAACCAGGGCCGCACATTTTTGATACTACATATCTCGGTCGCACTATATTTTCTTCCTCTAGGATAACACGCGTACGAACAACCAAATGAGCCGCCCCCAAACCCTAATCGCCGCAACCAATACGAGCATCTTCACGCTGATCAACCACCACCATTCGAACGACCATCACAAACTCCACCTTCACCACGAATATGGACGAACTCGGTCGTCCCATTGACGTGCAAAACACCCACGAACGACGTGCGTTTGAACTTGATCTACCGTCGATCCACTCAATAAAATTCGATCACATCCGTATGGATCGAAAGATCTCATCACTCTCTACAAACTTCATTTAGGAATCAAAGGCTAAAAGTGTTTGGATCGAGAGAGATTACGAAAAGACTTTGGAAAACGTCGGTCATTGAAAATTAGAGGGTGGCGGCCTGAAACCCTAGCACGGCTTTGATGCAAAATGAAATAAATGAGGTCCTTATATAGAATATATTCGTGCACTATTCAACCGAAATTTTTCCGAACTCCGAACAAAGCGTGCCACTAGGCGTTTATAATGTTTTACCCGTATTCCGAACGCAATGGAATATATATTGGGAGCCAATTCGATCGTATTTGAAAGAGAGGTTTTTGAATCCACTATTTTAATTTAAAAATTCACTTAAACCGATTTCTACGCATTTTAGCTTGCCCCAGACAAACCGTAAATCCGATTGACACGAAATTTGAAATCTTACAATAATATAAGATTACTGATCCGATGTGTTAACCCCGCCTCGGCCGTGATTCACCGATCCAAGATAATAAACGACCTAACACTCTGCCGACTTAACAAAGGATGCCGACCTAAGGCTCGAATGAACACCGACCTAACTTCCTAATGCCTTAAAGAAGACCGACCTAACGCTTTGCCGACTTAACGAAGGATGCCGACTTAATAATCAAGGAGATTCCGACCTAGGACTTACAAAAGTCTACTGACCTAACACGTTTTCCGATCTAACTACTCAAGTTATTTGCCGACCTAACTGTTAAGGATAAGTTGGTTCACACCTGAGTCGTGATCGGCTTACGGCTCATGATAAGTCGTGACCGACCTAAGGGTATGAAGGAGGAAGTAGTGCAACAGTTCAATGCGCGTCATGATAACTCGGCAGCGAATTGGGACTTGGGATTTGGGGCCAGAAGAATATGCGCCTCCCATTTAAACCATAGGTCGTGCGTAGGTGAGGACCAGCGACCTACGACCTAGCCTAACCCGGAGCCGACTCACGATCCAACTCATCTCGGCAGCTGCTTACAACTTGACACCGGAAGCTCCTATAAATACGCGACCACCTCCAACATTCAAGGGACTTTTTGGGGGGATCATTCTTTTCGTGACATCAAGGCTCTACTATCTTCAAGACAATATAAACTCCATCACTTCAAGCTCACGCAAGATTTTTAGACCAAACTTCGCACAAAGATTCGACATATCCAATCATGGATTCAAAGAACTCTGTGGCATTGAAGTTCTTTCTAGCTACTTGTCTTTTTGAATTGAGTTGGATTGTAATTGAAAGAGATTGTAATAAGTTGTAATTTAGTCAGCAATAAAAAGGATTGAAGTGGACGTAGGCTTGATCATAAGCCGAACCACTATAAAACTGCTGTTGTTTACTGTTTTTTCTACAGTTTTCTGCTCATACTCTGTTCCCGAATCATCGGGTGGTGCTTTCACAACTACACTTTACACACCGGGGTGTTAGCGTTCAAATTTTAGCGTTAACATTTTTGGTGCTTTCACTGAGAACTGAACTCAGGTGAATTATCATCATTGCTCCACGAAAGTTTGTTGTAGTAATCTCTCGGAAGACTAGAAGTTTATCTGAAATCATGGCTCCGGGGAGAAGGAGTAGATCTGTTAGATCTGGAAATGTTCAAGAGGGAACTTCCGCTTCCCCAGTACCTAATCAAGCCACTCCACCTGTTGGGGTTACAAAAGCAGAGTTGGATGCTGTAATCTTAGGGCTGAACTTGCAGATAAATGCCCAAAGTGCACAATTGGAGGCTCAGAATGCCCAAAATGCTCTAATTTTGAATAGGTTGAACGATTTGCTTGGGGCAAACCGTCAACCAACAAGTAATGAAAGGAACTTTGCTGGCAAAATTCATGATGCTGAAGAAAGGAACGTTCCTGAGAGGGCTGCCAGCCCCTTTGAACAGACACTTCCTGAAGTTGGTGGATCTAAAGCTCGAAATGATGAGGGGTATCTTTCTGAAATGATTCGACAAATCATGAAAGAGAGCATGCAAAGGAATGAAGACGAGAAAGAATGTGGTTTCGCTCCAAGTAAAACCCCGTTTACCGAAAGGATCTTAAAGGCTGAGTTTTCGAGGAAGTTCGTCCCTCCAACCATTCCAGCTTATAAGGGGACAAGCGACCCCAACGAATTCTTGTATAAGTATGATTGGCACATGACAGGTGCCAGAGCTTCTGATGAAATAAAGTGCCGATATTTTCCTGTATATCTGGAAGGTGTAGCCCTGCTTTGGTTCACCAAGCTACCAATCTGGTCTATAGATCAGTTTTCTGACCTAACACGGAAATTCAAGGAGCAGTTCAGACTATATGCTTCAAAAGCCAAAGATATCATGTCGTTGTCAAGCTTAGAACAGAATCTAGGGGAAACTATTAGATCTTTCTTAAATCGCTTTAATATAGCGCTGGCCGAAGTAGACAATGCAGAACCACGAATGATCTTGACTTATCTGATGAGGGCCATTGACAAGTCGAGTGAATTTGGAAAATGGCTAAACATGAAGGAACCAAATTCCCTTGAAAAATTCTACAAGAAAGCAGATGAGTTCATACGCCTGGAAAGCCGTCCTGTACCGGTGAAGGCAGTATTGGAAAAAGCTGAAGATAACATTGCTGTTCCACGCAGGAGTGAATCTGTAGGACAGAAAAGGGGAAACAACGATGAGAAGAAACAGAAAGATCTGAAGAAGCCTCGTTCCTTCAAGCCATCGGAATATACTCCTTTATCAGATACGCTGGAGCGTATTTTCCTCGCCACCAAAGATTCTGTTGATTATCCTAAACCTCCTGTTTTGAGAACCGGGAAAAAAGCTGTACAAAGCGGGAAGTTCTGCCGCTTTCATAATCAACCCGGTCATGATACCGATGAATGCCGTCAATTGAAAAATTTGATTGAAGAGTTGATAAGGGAAAACAAGCTGCAACAATTTGTGAAAAAGAATAGTAGCAATCCTGCTTCGTCTAGTCAGGGGCAACAAGCTCCTGCTCATCAGCCCAGGACAAGTGAGAAGGCTGCAAGGCATGAATCCGGAAGGCCTGTTATCAATGTCATTACGGGAGGACCTCACCCAGCAGGCAGGAGCTGGGGTGAGATGGAAAGGTATACCGGGCTTCAAAATATGTACCGACCCGAAGAAGATGTCTTTGTTTTGGAAGAAGCTACGCCCTTGAAACAACAAAGAACTTTCAATGATGATATTGTGTTCAGAGCCAGGGATTCCACAGGTGTTGAAGCTCCTACCTTGGATCCCTTAGTCATCTCGGCTGGTATCGGGCCAGCTATTGTCAGAAGAGTTCTCATTGATTGTGTCGCATCCTGTAATATCCTCTTCAAGAAAACATTCGACCAAATGAAGATCCCTATGGATGATGTGCAAGCCTCGTCACAGAAAATCGCTGGCTTCACTGGGGAGCCAAAATAGCCGATAGGAACCATTGATTTGCTTGTAGAACTTGGAGAGGGAGAAAGAAAAGTAGACCGCAAGCAAACTTTTGTGATTGTCGATGAATTTTCTACTTATAATGCTTTCCTTGGCCGTCCAACTCTTGCAGCGTTCAAAGCTGTTCTGGCCCCATGGTGCCTCACCATTAAATTCCCCACAGACAATGGAGTAGGAGTGATAAAAGGGGATCAAAATGCTGGGCGGGAGTGTTATCTGACAGAGCTGCGAGAAGCAAGGAAAAGAGAAATGGGAAAAGGTGCGGTAACCCCAGTCCGCATCAAAGAACCAACCTTGTAGCAATTACAGGGCGGACCGTGCACTGGCGAGCATAGCGGAGCACGAAAAGAGATGGATCCTAGAAAAGCCAGTGCAGGGGAGAATAGAGTGGTACCAGTTGAAACGACAGTACCTGTACCTGTTGACCCGAAGGACCCAAATAAGATGTTGAATGTGGGATCACAACTTAATGTGTCAATTCAGAATATCTTAATATCTTTTTTAAAAGCAAATTTGGATGTTTTTGCTTGGACTCATGCCGATATGTGCGGAATATCCCCAGAAGTTGCAGTACACGCTCTGAATATTGATCCAAAATTTACGCCTGTGAAACAGAAAAGAATAACCCAAGGTCCAGAAAGGTCAGCAATATTAAAAGAAGAAGTTGATCGGCTCATGGAGAATGACTTTATCAAATAATCTACCTATTCGAATTGGGTTTCAAATCCAGTGCTGGTTAAGAAAGCCAACGGAAAATGGAGAGTGTGCATCGATTTTTCAGATATGAACAAGGCCTGCCCCAAAGACTGCTTCCCATTACCCAGGATCGATCAACTAGTAGATGGAACAGCGGGACATGAATTGTTATCTTTTATGGATGCCTACTCCGGATATAACCAGATCATGATGCATGAGCCAGATCAGGAGGACACGAGCTTTATCAACGATGTTGGTCTTTACTGCTACAGAGTTATGCCCTTCGGGCTGAAGAATGCGGGGGCAACCTACCAAAGACTTGTTAATGCTATGTTCAAACCGCAATTGGGCAAGACTATGGAAGTCTACGTCGACGACATGTTAGTAAAGTCCAAGAAAGCAGTGAATCACATAGAACACTTAGCAGAAATGTTCGCAGTCCTCCGGAAATACGGAATGAAGCTTAACCCTTTAAAATGTTCATTTGGGGTAGAGTCCGGAAAGTTCTTAGGTTTCATCGTGAGCGCTAGGGGCATTGAAGCTAGTCCAGCACAAATTACCGCCTTAAAAGAAGTCAAAGCTCCTAGAACGAAGAAGGAATTGCAAAGTCTTAACGGAAAAGTCACCGCCTTAAGTCGGTTCATTTCCAAAGCTACTGATAAATGCATCCCATTCTTTGACGCTCTGAGGAAAGGAAAGAAAAACTTTGATTGGACTCCCGAATGCCAAAAAACCTTTGATGAATTGATTTGCTATATGGAAACACCTCCAATACTTTCTAGGCCCGGCGATGGTGAGGATCTTCTTATATACTTGGCAGTATCATCTAATGCTTTAAGTGCAGCGCTGATACGAGAAGACAATAGGATTCAACATCCGGTTTACTATATCAGCAAAAGACTCACTGGAGTAGAGATAAATTACTCCAAGTTGGAAAAACTCGCCTGTTGCCTACTGATTGCATCGAGGAAGTTGAGGCAATATTTCCAAGCTCATCCTATCAAAGTCTTCACTAATCAACCTTTAAAGCAAGTCCTGTTTCGCCCTGAGACTTCGGGTCGTCTTCTAAAGTGGAACATTGAACTCAGTCAATATGACATCACTTATCACCCCCGAAAAGCAATCAACGGACAAGCTTTAGCGGATTTCATCGCAGAATTCATAGATAAGTGTAACGGTAGGGAGGAAATGATCGATGATTCCCCAATCCAATGGAAGTTGTATGTTGATGGCGCGAGAAATGACTACTGTTCTAGAGCCGGGGTTGTACTTGAAACCCCTGAAGGTCGGTCATTATGCTATGCACTAAGATTGGAATTTCGTTCAACGAACAATGAAGCAGAATACGAAGCTCTTATCGCTGGCTTGAGAATTGCTAAAGAACTAAACATCCAACCATTACAGATCTTCAGCGATTCTCAGCTTATTGTATGCCAAGTCAAGAAGGAATTCCAAGCGAAAGGGGGAAATCTGCCTGCCTACTTGTCAAAGACCTGGGAACTTCTATGTGACTTTGACCATTACACGATAAGCCATATTCCTCGAGAAGAAAACACGAAAGCAGATTCTCTCGCAAAGTACTCTAGCACAGGTGAAGCTCAATTTCTGGGGTTGACTCCATTGGAAGTCCTGTCGGCTCCAAGCATTGATGAGATGGATATTGATTGGATCATGAGCATGTCTCAAGAGCAAGAATCATGGATGACTCCAGTAACAGAATATCTGCTCAATGGCTCTTTACCGGAAAATTCAAAAGAACGACAGAAGCTACTGAGGAAAGCCTCTCGCTATATAGTCCAGGATGGCCAATTATACAGACGGGGATTCTCAATGCCGCTGCCTCGATGTGTATCCAGGGAAGAGTCCAAAACAATTCTAGCTGAGGTGCATGGGGGAGAATGTGGTGATCATTTAGGTGGTCAAACTTTAGCAAAGAAGATTCTCCGATACGGATATTTTTGGCCAGAAATTAACCGAGATGCAGCAGACTATTCCCGAAAATGTGACAGATGCCAAAGATTTGCCAAAATTCCTAGAGCACCCTCTACTGAACTCACACAGATGGTCAGTCCATGGCCGTTTGCAATATGGGGGATAGACCTTGTAGGACCTTTACCAACTGCCAAATCTGGAATCAAATATGCCATTGTTGCTGTAGATTATTTTACTAAATGGGCAGAAGCTGAACCACTGGCTACTATCACCTCTAAAAAGATGATAAGTTTTGTGACCAAAAGTATCATTTGCAGGTATGGTGTGCCTCAAAAGATAATTACGGACAATGGTACTCAGTTCGAAAGTGAAGAATTCCAAGATTTTTGCAAACGATTCAAAATCCGAAAAAGCTTCTCAGCAGTAGCTCATACGCAGGCAAACGGGCAGGTGGAAGCAGTAAACAAAATTATCAAGTCAACCATCAAGAAGCAACTCGAAAGAGCAAAAGGTGGTTGGGTCGATAAGCTACCACTAGCACTATGGGCATACAGAACTACCCACAAAACTGCGACAGGGCATACTCCGTTTTCATTGGCATACGGGTCAGAAGCAATGATTCCGGTAGAAACAGAGGTCCCTTCACATAGAAGGATCCATTTCAATCAAGCGGAGAATGAAAAACTACAACTTGAGGCACTAGATCTCCTTGATGAAAAAAGAGAAGAGGCTAAGCTCAGAATTGCAGCTCATCAGCAAAAGATAGCCAGACATTTCAATTCCAAAGTTCGCCAACGCAGCTTTGAAATTGGAGATCTAGTCCTGAAGAGAATTATGACGGCAACAGGTGTGTTTGGGCCAAATTGGGAAGGACCATATGTCATAGGTCATAAGCTTCTTGACGGCACGTTCAAACTCACTACTGTCGAAGGAGATCAAATTCCAAGGGATTGGAACAGCAATCACTTGCGTCCATACTTTACTTGATATGTTTGTTGAAATATTGTAAAAAGAATTATGAATGTATTATTCTTGTAATTGAAAGCAATTGTAAAGCCGGTGCAAGTGAATATTGAAAGACTATAAAGTGGATGTAGGCCCAAATTCTTGGCCGAACCACTATAAATCTTGTGTTCCTTATCATTATTACATGTTTGCTTTATTTTCAATATGAAAAGTACATTAAATTTATTGTTGAAATGTCGATTTAAATTTTTGCAGGCAACGAAAATAAAACTTGCACATTACAAGACTAAGTGATTCTCGTTATCATTCAACAAAAAAATTCCAAGTCACAAAAGCCCCGAATTTAAATCCTAGATAAGAAGTGCTTCAATTGAACGGCCAATGATTTCGCCGAAAAACGGGCTCTAGCTAATAAATTGAGAAGTTTGAACAAACAAACATCCAATTAAGAAGCTTATGCCCGTTTTCGCGAACTGGCCTAGCAATGAAGTACACTTCTTTGGATTAAACAAACTACTTGTAAGAGAAGGGAGTACGAGCTTGAAAAGAAAAATAGAGGATCGCTGAAAAGGCATAAGCAAGTGGACAAGGAACAACTAAAGCCCTCTTCCGAGGCACAAGTCCTCTTCGGAGGCACAACTCTTCGGAGGATAAAGACCTCTAACGAGGCATATGTCGCAAAAAAGAAAGTTCTCTACTCAACAAAAAAGATTGGAGGAGTCATGACCCTCCAACCATGAGAGAGTAACTTCCAGGCAATCTTCGGAGGCACATTTCACCAGGAGTTGAAGTGCGACAGCCGCTCTTCGGAGTTTCACTTCACCAGAGTTGAAATGCAAAACAAAATAGAAGCCCTCTTCGGAGGCCCATTTCACCAGGAGTTGAAGTGCGACAGCCGCTCTTCGGAGTTTCACTTCACCAGAGTTGAAATGCAAAACAAAATAAAAGCCCTCTTCGGAGGCCCATTTCACCAGGAGTTGAAGTGCGACAGCCGCTCTTCGGAGTTTCACTTCACCAGAGTTGAAATGCAAAACAAAATAAAAGCCCTCTTCGGAGGCCCATTTCACCAGGAGTTGAAGTGCCACAGCCGCTCTTCGGAGTTTCACTTCACTAGAGTTGAAATGCAAAACAAAATAAAAGCCCTCTTCGGAGGCCCATTTCACCAGGAGTTGAAGTGCCACAGCCGCTCTTCGGAGTTTCACTTCACTAGAGTTGAAATGCAAAACAAAATAAAAGCCCTCTTCGGAGGCCCATTTCACCAGGAGTTGAAGTGCAACAGCCGCTCTTCGGAGTTTCACTTCACCAAAGTTGAAATGAAAAAGTAAAAAAAAAAAAAAAAGAGCCTCTCCCAAGGGGCAGAAACAAAAAGACCTCTTCCCAGAGGCACAATAAGACAGAAAGACCTCTTCCCAGAGGTAGAAATGAAAAGACCTCCTCCCGGAGGCACAATCAAGCAGAAAAACCTCTTCCGAGGCACACGTTTCGCCAAGATTGAAATAAAACTTCCAGGTGTTGAAACGTGAAAAAGCCTTCCTCAGAGGTGCAACTTTCCAAAGAAACGAAAATCAAAAGGCCCTTTACTGTGGTATATATATAAAAAAAAAATTTCTCATCAAAGGCACACTTTAACTTTCAAAGGAAGAATAATTTACCTATTCTGGAAAATAATCTTCCTCGGAAAGAAGTCAAAGTGTCCTTCAGAGGCCCACTTTATCGCATCAAAGAATTCACTTGGTAAAATGTGCACATGCACAAAAGAAAAAGTGATATCTTCAAAAGATGAAGCGTAAAAACGAATTTGTACTTTGTTTTTTAACGAAATAATATTCCTCCAAATGTGGGATAATTATTCTTTAGAAAATAAAAGTACAAGTTCCTCATAAAATAAAATATTACAATGAGCTTATGGTATAGGGGCAACATGGTATAACTACATCGGTAAAATTGCGCTCGAACAAGTATACCACAAGCTCACTGCAATATCATCCAAAGAAACTTGTATAAAAGTGAATAATAACTGCATTCTTAGATATAGACAGAAGTTTGCACAAAGAAAAAGAATCATTTTATTCAACACTATTAGAATTTTATACAGGTACAGGCTCCAAAGCAAAAGGCAAAAGAAAAGCGGGGGCCGGTACCCGCACAATTTCCGGTCAGTACATGCAAAAAAAAGCAAAAAGCGATATGAAAGCCACAGAACCAGAGCCATCATTTCTTCTCCCGTCCACCTTTTGAGCCCGCACCCGGCCGAATAACCAACTTCTTAGGCCGGCTTGTAAGAGTAGAGGATGATGGAGAAAGGGGCTCAGTCGAACTTTCTTCTGTTTCTTCTTCGCCAGTTAAGGATTCCTTCTTCTTCCTCTTCTTGGAAACTCCCTGCTTTCTCTCTTCTTGGAGGAAGACCCACTCCCTGGAGAAAGAAGTTTAGATAACGGTTCAGCGTCGGAGCCAGTCGCCTCTGGAGTCTTCTCACTCCCTTCAGTTTCTTCTCCTTTGTGTTCTTGTGAAGCAATGGGATCGTCCAAGTCTTGAAGAGCTTCTATTTGCTCCTTTTGTGATCCCGGTTGCGAGGCGGAAGGAGGAGTCACCTGAATAGATGGAGGAGGAATAATTGGAGGTGGGAAAGCTTGAACACTGCCCAACATTTTCTCTACAGAAGGAAAAAAGTTCAAGTCAGTAAAAAGAGGAGACAAAGGTTCGCTGAGATTCAAGAAGTAGTCAAAAAGCCCATCAAGCTCGTAAGAAACAGATGAGCAGTCTACTTGGGCAAGATTGTCAGTAGGGTTACCTACAGAAGTCGGTTTCCTGACGTCAACTTCATAAGCCTGTGCCTCGGCACTCTCGCCGCCTTCATCTCCACCTTGTACGCTTGTGATCTCGGTGGTAACTTTAGTAGGAGATGGGGAGTGGGAACTGGAACCGATGATATCAATTTCGGCTGAAGGAGAAGGTTGAATCGGGGCAGTTGAGATAAGTTTTCCTGAACATTCTCCTGCCGCTGTTTCGGCCCTTAATTTTGCAAGGTGTTCTCTCCCCCTTGCGAGAGCGGCTGTTAACCCCTCTGCTCAAGAGACTCAAGAAAGGCTCACGACTCACAATGATTACCGACTCAACTGATTACCGATCTAACATATGGACCGAATCAACGACTTATCTAGTTACGACTCAACAGGCTAATGACTTAGTAACCTTAGCGGCTTAAGAGAATAGTCTGACTCAACAGCCTTAAGGAGTTACCGACTCAACGGCCTTGAAGGGTTACGACTCAACGACTCAGGAGGGGCAGCGACTCACCGGGTTGTAACCTTAGCGACTTAAAGGTGCCGGCCGACTCAACGGGTTACCGACTCATGGAGATAACAACCCATGTGGCAGACCGACCTTAGTTTTCCAACGACTCAAGTAACTCAAGATGTCTAATGACCTATTATAAGTCGCTGGCGACCTAAGCAAACAATAAGCAAACTCAATGCCGCTTCACTTATATCGCTGCCTGCTGACTCGTGATATTTAAGTCGGTCACGACTTATGACTCATCCTCAGTCGGTCACGACCTATGACTTCGGCAACAATTCCAGCCCAGAAATTTGCCTATAAATACATGGCCATCTCCAACATTCATGGGACTTTTTTGGCTGATTCTCTCCAAGCACCAATACTTTTCTTCATTCCAAACCGACTCGATACTCAAAGCTTTCAAGACACGTAGAACGCCATGAACAACTTCAAGAAGAAATCTCATACATCCGACATGGATTTGAAGACCTTCACTTACATTGAAGTTTAAACTAATCATTCAAAGTGTTTAGTAATTCAAAGTGTATTGTACTTGGGAAGAATTGTATCGACTTGTAACGAAATCATCAATAAAGATATTCAGAGTGGACGTAGGCAAACTATTGAGCCGAACCACTATAAAATCGCCGTTATTTACTGCTTATTCTGTGATTTTCTGCTTATACTCTGTTCCCGAATCATCGGGTGGTGCTTTCACAACTACACTTTACACACCGGGGTATTAGCGTTCAAATTTTAGCGTTAACATTTTTGGTGCTTTCACTGAGAACCGAACTCAGGGGAATTATCATCATTGCTCCACGAAAGTTTGTTGAAGTAATCTCTTTGAAGATTAGAAGTTTATCTGAAATCATGGCTCCGGGGAGAAGGAGTAGATCAGTTAGATCTGGAAATGTTCAAGAGGGAACCTCCACTTCCCCAGTACCTAATCAAGCCACTCCACCTGTTGGGGTCACAAAAGCGGAGTTGGATGCTGTAATCTTAGGGCTAAACCAGCAGATAAATGCCCAAAGTGCACAATTGGAGTTCAAGAATGCCCAAAATGCCCTAATTTTGAATAAGTTGAACGATTTGCTTGGGGTAAACCATCAACCAATGGGTAATAAAAGGAACTTTGCTGGCAACGTTCATGATGCTGAAGAAAGGAACGATCCAGAGAGGGCTGCCACCCCCCTTGAGCAGACACTTCCTGAAGTTGGTGGATCTAAAGCTCGACATGATGAGAGGTATATTATGTGCACGTAAATGTGCATATTTTTACCACCATATTTATTCTATTTAAATTAAATAATTGATCATATTGGGTATTTTAACTTGTTTTAACGAAAATTCATATTAATTCCAAATTTTCATATATTCATCTTCATATAGGGGCAAAACGGTCATTTAAGTGCATATATTTCTTTGAGAAAAATTAATTGAAAATTTGTATATATTTTTGTAGGAAACTGATCTCAAATAGAAGTGGTTTCATGAAGATATGCATGCACAAAATTAATACAAAGGAATGAAGATGGAAATAATTCAAAGTGAAGAACATGGAGGACCCCACCTACCCACCTACCTTAATGTACAAATTAAAGCTAATGCACATGCTTTTGGACTTAATGGTTTCATGTACACTTAATGGGGGATTAAGACATGTTAATGGTTACTTGGCCTCCACACTTCCTAAGGGGCATTTTGGGTATTCCCCAAAAATATGAATTAGGGTTTCATACATGTATAAATACCCATATGTTTCATGTAACATGATCTCTCCCTCTTAGTCTCTCTTAGGCCTCCTTCTCTTTAGTTTAGGTTAGATCAAATAAAAGAAAGCTCTCTTTCTCTTTTAATGGCTACTTAGCCAATTTTTATTTCTTGTAATCTTTTTTATTTTATGCAATTTAATACATGCTCTTTCCTTTTCATGTTCATTTACTTTCATGTTGTAGTGTAGATCTCTTTTCCTTTATGCAATTAGAATAGTTTTCCATTTCACTTTGCTCTCTTTTCATTTTCTTTTTCTCTTATGTTGCAAGCTACATTTGTTCATATGATAACAAATATGAGAGGCTAAACCCCTTCAATTTAGGGGTAATGAAGCTCTCTAATCATGTAGCTTCAACTTAATTTGATGTTTATGCTCTCTTTTTGTGCTTAATGAGAATGATTGAAGTGGTTTAATGATGTTGTTTAGCTTTGAATTTGATAGTCTATGTTGTTTATAACAAATAGGCTATGCTTAGTCAAACAAAACACAAATTGCCTCTTCATCTACATATGATTATGGCAAAGAAGTGATTGTTGAAATTAAAATTTGATGGCTTATATTTCTAATTAATAGTTAATAGGCCATGCTTAAAATAGATTTTGCTTTCAACTTTCTTGTCATATTTTATGAGATTTAAAAGTGTATTAGTGGTTGTGTTATAGTTTGATGGTTTATATTGAGCTAATTAATAGCACAAATATACCATACTTATGATAAGCACATCAACTAATTCACTAATGATAATAAAAGAGAGATCATAACTTCATTTTATTGATTTATGTGATCTAGAGAGTGGAAGTTGCCTCTAAATTGTCTTAACACTCATATTTTTATCAATTTTCTTTTGTTTGTTTTTTCTTCTTTTCTAGTTTAACACTCTCTTCAAGATTGGTTTAATTTGATTGAATAGATTTTTAAAATCATCAATTCCCTGCGGATCGACCCGTATTCGTCGCGTGCTACATTCGTACACCGTGCGCTTGCGGTAAATTTTATTTCAAAATTCGTTCGACGGTTTTCTAAACCGATAGAATTTCCGTCGACGAACATATATTTCTGAAATGGTTGGACAAATCATGAAAGAGAGCATGCAAAGGGATGAAGACGAGAGAGAATGGGGCTTCGCTCCAAGTAAAACCCCGTTTACCGAAAGGATTTTAAAGGCAGAGTTTCGCAGGAAATTTGTACCTCCTACCATCCCAGCCTATCGAGGGACAAGTGACCCTAACCAATTTCTATACAGATACGATTGGCATATGACTGGGGCACGAGCATCGGATGAGATTAAATGCCGATATTTTCCAGTATATTTAGAAGGGGTGGCTTTGCTTTGGTTCACCAAGCTACCGGTTCGATCCATAGACCAATTCTCCGATTTAACCCAAAAATTTAAAGAACAATTCAGGTTGTATGCGTCAAAGGCAAAAGATATAATGTCACTGTCCAGTATAGAACAATCGCCCGGAGAGCCCATCAAGTCTTTTTTGAACCGTTTTAAGATAGCGTTAGCCGAGGTAGACAACGCGGAGCCCCGAATGATCCTCACATACTTAATGCGGGCCATCGACAAGTCAAGTGAATTCGGGATGTGGCTTAAAATGAACGAACCAAACTCACTCGAAAAGTTTTATAAAAAGGCCGACGAATTCATACGCCTAGAAAATCTCTCGGTGTCAGAAAAAGTAGCGGTGGCCGAAATTAAGAATAAAGATGTCTTCTCTAACAAGAGAGGACTTGGGAACCAGAAAAGGGAAAGTGATGAAGGAAAGAAGCAGGGAAACAAGAAGAAACCTCGACGTTTTAATCCTTCAGATTTCACCCCCTTAACTGATACCCCAGAAAGAATCTTCTTAGCAACAAAGGATGTTATCAAGTACCCTAAACCACCTGAGATGGGAAGAGGGGCAGTGCAAAATGGGAAATTCTGTCGATTTCACAACCAACCTGGTCACGATACTGATCAATGTCGCCGGTTAAGAAGTGTGATTGAAGAATTGCTAAAACAGAATAAACTTCAACAATTTGTGAAGAAAGACAAAATTGACCCAACCTCGTCCGCTCAGGGGCAACCGTGTCCTCCTTACCGACCCGGTTCAAGCAACAGAACTACGGAACAAGAATTCGAGAAGCTAATCATTGACTGACATGTGAATCGCAGAATCATGGGATGACATTCATTTACACCCATATTTTACTTAATAGTGTTGCTTAACTTCGTAAAATGATGATGAATGAATAATTCTTGTGTTGTTAACCACTGTAAATGTGATGTGAATCAGTAATGAGCAATTATAAATCTTATATTCTTTGATGTCGAAAATGCCTGTATCATTTCAATATGCAAATATTACTAAAAATCTCGATTTAGTATTGCAGGTTTTCGAAATAAAGCTTGTTCATCCAACACATCATGAAGCAAAGCGATTCCTACAAATCATAGAGTAAACGAATGGCAGGTCAAAAATGTTCCGAATTCCAGTATTTCGAAAGAAGTGCAATTTGCAAACGATTGAGGACTCCACCAAAGAGGGCAATTTGCTAACCAACCATGATCGTTTGTGTAAACGAACATCTGGTGGAGCAGCTTGCATTTGCCCCATGGATCCATTCAGCAATAAGGCACATTTCTTTAGCAAAAACAAACGAAAAAACGTGACATGTACTAAATAATTGTGAGGAATTGCTAAGAAGCACAGGGTATAAAGACACAAGCGCAAACGCTACTCTTCAGAGTCCAAATGCTTCTCTTCGGAGACCCAATGCCACTCTTTAGAGTTCAAACTACTCTTCAGAGTCCAATGCTACTCTTCGGAGTCCAACGCTACTCTTCAGAGTCCAAATGCTTCTCTTTGGATACCCAATGCCACTCTTTAGAGTTCAAACTACTCTTCAGAGTCCAATGCTACTCTTCGGAGTCCAACGCTACTCTTCAGAGTCCAAATGCTTCTCTTCGGAGACCCAATGCCACTCTTCAGAGTCCAATGCTACTCTTCGGAGTCCAACGCTACTCTTTAGTGTCCAAATGCTTCTCTTCGGAGACCTAATGCCACTCTTTAGAGTTCAAACTACTCTTCAGAGTCCAATGCTACTCTTCGGAGTCCAACGCTACTCTTCAGAGTCCAAATGCTTCTCTTTGGAGACCCAATGCCACTCTTTAGAGTTCAAACTACTCTTCAGAGTCCAATGCTACTCTTCGGAGTCCAACACTACTCTTCAGAGTCCAAATGCTTCTCTTCGGAGACCCAATGCCACTCTTTAGAGTTCAAACTACTCTTTAGAGTCCAATGCTACTCTTCGGAGTCCAACGCTACTCTTCAGAGTCCAAATGCTTCTCTTCGGAGAACCAATGCCACTCTTTAGAGTTCAAACTACTCTTCAGAGTCCAATGCTACTCTTCGGAGTCCAATGCCACACTTCAGAGTCCAAATGCTTCTCTTCGGAGACCCAATGCCACTCTTCAGAGTCCAACGCTACCCTTCAGAGTCCAATGCTACTCTTTAGAGTCCAAATCAAAGACCTCGAGCAGGCCTAACCAGAAAAAGAGAGATCTTTCTCAGTACAAAGTTGCGGAATAATCGGTCGATACACTCCCATGAATCCGTCCAACCGAGAGAAAGAAACCCCAAACTTCCAGGCAAAAGCTCTACTCAGAGGCGCACGTTTCACCGAGATTGAAATAAAACTTCCAAGTGTTGAAACGTGAAGAAGCCCTCATCAAAGGCACACTCCAACTTTCAAAGGGAGAATAGTTCACCTATTCTGGAAAATACACTTCCTCAAAAAAGAAATTAAAGTACCCTTCAGAGGCCCGCTTTACCACATAGAAGAACTTACTTGATAAAATGTGTATTTGCACAAAAGAAAAAGTGGCATCTTCGAAGGTTGAAGCGTAAAAACTTGTATGGAGCAAGTTGTACTTTTTTAACGAAATAATATTCCTCCAAGTATGGAATAATTATTCTCTAGGAAATAAAAGTACAAGTCTCCTCAAAATGTAAAATATTGCAACAGGCTTATGGTATAGGGGCAACATGGTATAACTACATTAGTGAAATTACGCTCAAAACAATATACCACAAGAGCACTACAATATCATATAAATAAACTTGTACAAAAATGAATAGTAAATGCATTCTCAGATTCAAACAAGAGTTTGTACAAATAAAGGATCATTTTATTCAATTGTATTACAGATACAAGTTTCAAAATAAAGAAAGTGGGGGCCGGTACCCGCACAATCCCCGACCAATACATCCAAAAAACGAAAAAGCTAAAAACTGGAATCTTCATTTCTTCTTGCCACCCTTGGACCCTTTACCCGGCCGGATGGTTAGCTTCTCGGGTCGATCTATAGGCATGAGGGAAGAAGGAGAGGGAGGTACAACTGGTTCAACTTCCGGTTCCTCTTCAGTAGCAGTAATGCTCTTCCACCTCCTCTTTGATGTTCTGTGCTTCTTTCTCCTCTTTGAAGAAGATTCACTTCCTGGAGTAACAAGTTTAGACAAAATTATGTCATCAGAAGGAGTCCGCTCCAGGGATATCTCACCTCCCTCAAATCCTTCGTCCTTTTGCTCTTGTGAAGCAGCTGGGTCATCCAAGCCCCGGAGGGCACCTATTATTTCTTCCTGTGATCCCGGATGAGGAGTACGAGTGATTGGGGAAGGCAGAGGAACAATAGCTGGAGGTGAAGAAATTTGAATGACGCTCGGCGTTTTCTCTACAAAGGAAAAGTCAAAAATGTTAGTAATTCCCATAAAAAGAGGAGACAATGGCTCATCGAGATTCAAGAAGTAGTCAAAAAGCTCATCAAGCTCATAAGAAACAGATGAGCAGTCTATTTGGGCAAGATTGTCAGTAGGGTTACCTGCAGAAGTCGGTTCCCTGATGTCAACTTCGTAAGCCTGTGCCTCAGCACTCTCGCCGCCTTCATCTCCACCTTGTATGCTTGTGATCTCGGTGGTAACTTTAGTAGGAGATGGGGGATGAGAACTAGAACCGATAATGTCAATTTCGGCTTAAGGAGAAGGTTGAATTGGAGCAGTTGAGATGATTTTTCCTGAATATTCTCCTGCCGCTGTTTCGGCCCTTAATTTTGCAAGCTGTTCTCTCCCTCTGGCGAGAGCGGCACGAGCATCATCATCAAGATAATGCTCCTCAAGAGCTGACTCAGCATAGCCAGCGCCGTTACCACCGAGCATATCGAGTGTGGCCTCCCAAACTTCAGCCAGAGTAATTTCATACTTGGGGCCTAGAAAGGCGAGGCTACCGCGCCCCAAGATGCTATGCAGGTAGAAATCAAATAACGTTGAGCTGATGTTGGTCCTCGTTGCCTCATGAGATTCTTCAGCTGCAATTTTGCCGGCAACGGCCTCATCACGCTCCATTTCAGCTTTAGAAAGTTGAAGCTTAAGCATTTGAATCTCTGCCTCTTGTGAGTTGTTTATCTTCCGAAGCTCTTCAATATCAGCAACATAGCCCTCACTAATTCTTTTCTGCACTTCAAGCTTGTCTTCGGCATCTCTTTGGCTGGCATGAGCATCTCTCACTTGTTTTAGGAGCACTTCTTCTTTTTGAGAATAAGAAGTAGAGGAAGCAGCAAGCTCTGGTTTCAGTTCTTCAACTTTTGCTTCAAGCTCTTCATTGTAAGAAGCAATGCTCCTCATCTCAGTGTCATGTTGCTCAAGAACCTTTTGCCACTCAGCTTTATCATTTTCCAAAGTGAGCATGGCCTCTATGTTTGCACGATTAACCCTTTGGAGCTCGTCAATGAGTTTTTGCCAGTTCGACATCCTCTCAATATCAAGCTTGACGGCGTCAAGGTTTCGTAACATAGCAGACTTGTCAATAGGGACCAAGTCAATGTCAAACCTTACTCCCTTCAGACACCACTGTGGAAACCGACTTTGCAAAGTGGCCAGACCCGGTCCGACTTGGAATTTGGGCGTGCTAATTATTGTTTGGATGTCTGCCTTTCCGAGAGCGGGAGAGCCGGAAGGAATGTCTAGCGAGGCAGGGGCAGTAACCTTTTCAGGAGTTGCAGAGGTGTGCTTCTCACCATGTTAGGCTCGCTTGCTCGAATCTTCAACCATATGACTTTTTCCTCTGTCATCATGGGATTTTCTTTTATGGGAATCGTCACCTCTCTGCGAAGAATCGTGGCGCTCCTCCCTCTCTCTTCTTTCATGGCGCTCCTCTTGAGCCCTCTTCTCTTGAGCCTTTCGAGCGGCTCTTTCTTCATCAGATTCTCTGTAAGAGGGGAGGTAACGCCTGTAATCATATTGGCTACGCCTCCCGTAGCGCAGGAAATCATCATAGTAGGATCCGCTGCGCCCCATCAGAGGATCTGAAACAAAAAAGAGCTAAATTTTAGAATTCTTCAAAGTACAAAACGTCAGGAGCGTAAAAGTGTCGAAAGAATTCTAAGTGTGTGTGACGTGCAAACTACGCGCATCAAACTACGAACCACTCTTTAATTGAGGAGTGGTTGCGGGTGTAACAGTTAACGTCAACTCTTGAGTTGACGGAGTCTGTTGCAGGATAGAAGTCGCTTCAACTACTGAAGAAGAAACCCCGACAGTGATAGGATCATCTTTAAAGATCTCTTGCGAGGTGGCAAAGAGGTCGCTCAGCCCTTCGAAGGTATCGTCCCTTCTCTGCTTGACAAGGCTAGCTTTCTCGGTTTCTTCGCCAGATTTCTGTGACAGTCGGGGAGATCCCTGGGGCTCTTCTTCCTCAATAACCGAGGCAAGTTCGACAGATGGCCCCGCAACATCAACAGAAGTGGAGCACTTCACTAGCAAAGCCTCGGGAGCAGGTCGTTTTGGTATGGATGTGTCTGTAGAAACCAGGGCATCTGTTGCTTTAGGTGGGGAGTCTGGAACCTTGCAGGGGTGTGTGGAGCGAGAAGGGTGAAGAAGTCCGAACTGGTGAAGGAATTCGTCGTTTAGCAAAAATTTCATATCCCGTTCTTCAACCGGTACTGCTACAAGCCTCTCCAGGGTTGGCTTGTGACTGGGATCTCTACAAGGAGGGGGAAGCGCTGAAATAAAAGAAAAGAAATTATGATGAAGTTAACACTTGGCAATTCGAACTTCAAAAGACTCAAAATATAAAGGAGGTAAAGGTAGATGATCTTACTTCCTTCTCTCCACACAGCATAAAACCCCCGGGGGCAACGGACATAGAAAAATTGGGTCAAAAACCAATGAGCGCTGTCAGGAAGACCGATGATCAATTTACGATTTCGAGCACTTCTCACGACAGTAATAGAGGGGTGATCTTTAGTCCTGGTGAAAGAGCATAGGAAGCAAATCTAGTCAAAGCTTGGGAATCGATCAGGCGTCCTCCTAAACAGTACACACAACCCCATTAAAATGGCATAACCATTGGGGTGTAATTGGGATGGGGCGATCGCCAATTGACGAAGAAGTTGTTGGAAAAAGTCATTGAAAGGAGGAACGCCCCCGCTCAGGCTCATTTGTCGATTGACCATTAGAAAGCCGGGGGGTTCTATGTCAGCAGTGTTACTTCTCTCGGGAAGAATGGCATCTGATTCAGCATTGCCAAACTGAGCGCACAATTGGCGGAAAACTCTGTACGATAAAGTAGAAGAGGCTCTTTCGGGAGGATTGACCAGAGGAGCAGGAATTACAGTGGCCTCTCCAGTCTGAACCATTGTATCTTCTTCCTGAGAAGTCATTCTACACAAACAACTGGATATTCAAATGTGAAGGTATACGTTTCCTAAAAGTGTGAAGTGTCATGCAAAACTAATAAAAATAGCAAGTAAATATAACTGGAGTTAAACTAGTCGACGATTGATCAACTACAAAATTTCAGAACTTGTTAATCTAAAGTTCAAGCATAATATTAGTGCAAGCTGGTCGGTTTCAATTGACTATTTCAGTGTTATTTTAATATTTTACTTGAAATTGATGAGTTGAAAGCACTTTGTTCACACAATTTATTTAAGTTAATTATCTGTTATTATCTAATCTGTCATTTGATGTGGCCAGTCGATGGCAGTATATTCGTCCCAATTTTCTGTAAATGTTGTATTGGACAGATTGTTAGCTTGCAAGTTAAAGTAACCTGTGAATGAATGCAATAAAGTTCAACAGTTCAAATTCCATGCGACGGTTCAAAGCACGAACAAAATTCACACAAGTCCTGACTCGCCAACGACTCAAAGCCTAGGTCCCATCTACTTGAGTCGGTCAGGGGTTAAGCCACAAGAAGCAACTCGGTATGGAAAATAGCCTAAGTGCTGAGTCGTTCACGACTTATGGCTTGAGACGTTCACGGTCTAAAGGATAAGTTGTGGTAAGGATCTAAAGGGTTGAGTCGCTCGTACGACCTAAGTCGTAAATCATCAGGAAGTCAACACGACCCAAAAATTAGGTCATGGACGGATGAGATTGCAAGGCCTTCCTAAATCGGTAGATCCAAAAAACCAACTATATCGTGAGAATTTTAGGTCGTCTCCACAACCAGTTAACTCCTTTCTAACCCATTAACCCATTAACCCGCAAAGAAATTTCTCATCTCCTCTAAACCCACAGACCAGCTAATTCGAGACACTGTAATTCATTATCTTCTCCTCACATCATCGGAAATCACCCAAAAACCAATTCGAATCGCTTTAAGCATGCGACGAATCTGATGCACTACTATGATTCACGAACAATAACAACAATATGATTGATGGCAGTTGCAAATCGATCAAAAACATGGCTCGCAATGGAACACGACACAAAAGTGAATTGGAGTCAGAAAATGGGGAGTTCAGATTCGTGAGTCAATGGCGATCGTGGATTGAACAGAAAGTGAATTCACTTACGCAATAAAAAGGTAAAGATGAGTTGATGACTGATTAGCTTGGATGTGTCTCTGGAAACTTGAAGGATCGTTAATGGCAGGATCAAATAAAACAGATAAGCAATAAAGTGAGGAGGAAGGACCGACTCAACGGCTTATATACGATGCAGGGGGAAAGATGGAAGGACTAACAAGTCCTGAGTCTCTTTGAGTCGTTTAAGACTTAGGCACTGGGTCGAAGCACACGACTCATGACTTAAGCGTGTACTTCGAAGGGCAATTGTTAACCCCTCTGCTCAAGCGACTCAAGAAAGGCTCACGACTCACAATGATTACCGACTCAACTGATTACCGACCTAACATATGGACCGAATCAACGACTTATCTAGTTACGACTCAACATGCTAACGACTTAGTAACCTTAGCGGCTTAAGAGAATAGTCCGACTCAACAGACTTAAGGAGTTACCGACTCAACGGCCTTGAAGGGTTACGACTCAACGACTCAGGAGGGACAGCGACTCACCGGGTTGTAACCTTAGCGACTTAAAGGTGCCGGCCGATTCAACGGGTTACCGACTCATGGAGATAACAACCCATGTGGCAGACCGACCTAAGTTTTCCAACGACTCAAGTAACTTAAGATGTCTAATGACCTATTATAAGTCGCTGGCGACCTAAGCAAACAATAAGCAAACTCAATGCCGCTTCATTTATATCGCTGCCTGCTGACTCGTGATATTTAAGTCGGTCACGACTTATGACTCATCCTGAGTCGGTCACGACCTATGACTTCGGCAACAATTCCAGCCCAGAAATTTGCCAATAAGTACATGGCCATCTCCAACATTCAGGGGACTTTTTTGGCTGATTCTCTCCAAGCACCGATACTCTGCTTCATACCAAACCGACTCGACACTCAAAGCTTTCAAGACACGTAGAACGCCATAAACAACTTCAAGAAGAAATCTCATACATCCGACATGGATTTGAAGACCTTCACTTACATTGAAGTTTAAACTAAACGTTTAAAGTGTTTAGTAATTCAAAGTGTATTGTACTTGGGAAGAATTGTATCGACTTGTAACGAAATCATCAATAAAGATATTCAGAGTGGACGTAGGCAAACTATTGAGCCGAACCACTATAAAATTGCTGTTATTTACTGCTTATTCTGTGATTTTCTGCTTATACTCTGTTCCCGAATCATCGGGTGGTGCTTTCACAACTACACTTTACATACCGGGGTGTTAGCGTTCAAATTTTAGCGTTAACAGCGGCACGAGCATCATCATCAAGATAATGCTCCTCAAGGGCTGACTCGGCATAACCAGTGCCTTTACCGCCGAGCATATCGAGTGCGGCCTCCCAAACTTCAGCCAGAGTAATTTCATACTTGGGGCCTAGAAAGGCGAGGCTACCTTGCCCCAAGATGCTATGCAGGTAGAAATCAAATAATGTTGAGCAGATATTGGTCCTCGTTGCCTCGTGAGATTCTTCAGCTGCAATTTTGCCGGCAACGGCCTCATCACGCTCCCTTTCAGCTTTGGAAAGATGAAGCTTAAGCATTTGAATCTCCGCCTCTTGGGAGCTGTTTTTCTTCCGAAGCTCTGCGATATCAGCAACATAGCCCTCGCTAATTATTTTCTGCACTTCAAGCCTGTCTTCGGCATCTCTTTGACTGGCGTGAGCGTCTCTCACTTCTTTTAGGAGCACTTCTTCTTTTTGAGAATAAGAAGTAGAGGAAGCAGCAAACTCTTGTTTCAGTTCCGCAACTTTTGCTTTAAGCTCTTCATTGTAAGAAGCAATGCTCCTCATTTCAGTGTCATGTTGCTCAAGAACCTTTTGCCATTCGGCTTTATCATTTTCCATGGTGAGCATGGCCTCTATGTTTGCACGATTAACCGTTTGAAGCTCGTCGACAAGTTTTTGCCAGTTTGACATCCACTCAATATCAAGCTTGACGGCGTCGAGATTTCGTAACATGGCAGACTTGTCAATGGGGACCAAGTCAAGGTCGAACCTCACTCCCTTCAGACACCACTGTGGAAACCAACTTTGCAAAGTGGCCGGGCCCGGTCCAACTTGGAATTTGGGTCTGCTAATTATTGTTTGGATGTCTGTCTTCCCGAGAGCGGGAGAGCCGGAAGGAATGTCAAGCGAGGCGTGGGCAGTAACCTTTTCAGGAGTTGTAGAGGTGTGCTTCTCACCATGTCAGGCTTGCTTGCTCGAATCTTCAACCATATGACTTTTTCCTCTGTCATCATGGGATTTTATTTTATGGGAATCGTCGCCTCTCTACGAAGAATCGTGGCGCTCCTCCCTCTCTCCTCTTTCATAACGCTCCTCTTGAGCCCTCTTCTCTTGAGCCTTTCGGGCGGCTCTTTCTTCATCAGATTCTCTGTAAGAGGGGAGGTAACGCTTGTAATCATATTGGCTACGCCTCCCGTAGCACTGGAAATCATCATAGTAGGATCCGCTGCGCCCCATCGGAGGATCTGAAATAAAAAAGAGCTAAATTTTAGAATTCTTCAAAGTACAAAAAGTCAGAAGCATAAAAGTGCCGAAAAAATTCTAAGTGTGTGCGATGTGCAAACTACGCGCAGCAAACTACGAACCACTCTTTAATTGAGGAGTGGTTGTGGGTGTAATAGTTAGCGTCAACTCTTGAGTTGATGAAGTCTGTTGCAGGATAGAAGTCGCTTCAACTACTGAAGAAGAAACCCCGGTAGTGATAGGATCATCTTTAAAGATCTCTTGCGAGGTGGCAAAGAGGTCGCTCAGCCCTTCGAAAGTATCGTCCCTGCTCTGCTTGACAAGGCTAGTTTTCTCGGCTTCTTCGCCAGATTTCTGTGAACGTCGGGGAGATCCCTGAGGCTCTTCTTCCTCAATAACCGGGGCAAGTTCGTCAGATGGCCCCGCAACATCAACAGAAGTGGAGCACTTCACTAGCGAAGCCTCGGGAGCAGGTCCTTTTGGTATGGATGTGTCTGTAGAAACTGGGGGATCCAACGCTCTAGCCGGAGAGTCTGGAACTTCATGGGGGTGTGTAGAGCGAGAGGTATGCAAAAGCCCATATTGGTGCAAAAATTCATCCCTCAACAAAAACTTGATGCTTCTCTCTTCTACGGCCACTGCACTCAATCTATCAAAGGTCTTCTTATGGACCGGATCTCTGGAAGGAAGAGGAAGTGCTGAAAAGAGCAAAAAATGAAATTAGCAATGGGTAATTCGGATCTCGAGAAATCTTGAAAACGGAGACAGGTAATCTTACTTCCTACTCTCCAAGCGGCATAAAACCCTGGGGGGCAGCGAGCAAAGAAAAATTGGTTCAAAAGTCCATGAACGCTTTCGGTAAGATCAGAAATAAGTTTGCGGTTTCTAGCACTCGTCACAATTAACGCTTTCGGTAAGATCAGAAATAAGTTTGAGATCTCTACTCTTTGCAAACGAGCATAAGTAACGAATTTCTTCGAAACTTGGTAAGCGATCAAAAGTTCTTCTGAACAAAACACACAACCCCATCAAGATGGCATAGCCGTTAGGATGGAGTTGGGACGGAGAGATTGATAACCGAAGGAGAAGAATTCGGAGAAAGTCATTAAAAGGAGGAATCGCCCCGCTTAAACACATTTGACGATTGATTGCAATAAAGCCACGGGGAGGACTGTCGGCGGTATCACTTTGCCCAGGGAGTAGCACATCACTTTCAGTAAAACCAAATTGAGTGCGCAGCTGAGTAAATGCTCTCGGAGTTAGAATAGTTGGGGTTCTTTCTGGAGGGTCCTCTATAGGAAGAGCTATCGGAAAAGTTTCTTCCTCTTGAGCTGCCATTTCTTCTTGATGGGAAGTCATTCTGCATAAATAACTGGATATTCAAACATCAAGGTGCACGTTTCCTAAAATGTGTGAGGTGTTGTGTGAAATTAACAAAGCAATAAACAAATATAACTGGAATGAAAACTAGCAAGCATTTGTTAGTTACGAAACCCAGGGAATATTGTTTTAAGCCTAAATATGCAAGTATAATGTTGATGCAGACAAATCAGTTCAGACTGTTGATATTTTGCATCAATGTTTAACTTTAGTTGATTGATTCACAAACATTTCATGCAATATATTTAAGTTGCTCGTCTCGTCTCGACTAATCTGTCAATTGATGTGGGCAGTCAATGGCAGTATTTTCGCCTTGGTTTCTTTGTTTGTTATTTTCAGCAGGTTGGCAGCTTATAAGTTAATGCGGTCTGTGAAATAGTACAATGAGATTCAAGCGAGTTTAAAGTTGGGGCAGTTCAAAATTTAGGTAAAGTTAGTTCGGCAGTTCGAGTCAAATACTCAGTGGGACTATGATTCTAAATGACAACACATCCAAAGCTCAAGTATTAGGTCGACTACGATTTAAAAAGTCTTTCACAAGATAAGGCTAGGTCGGTAGCGGGTCGGAGTCAATGTTAGTTCGGCAGCTCAGTCCTCTAGGTCGCAAGGAAGAGATAAGAAAGTAAGCTCCGATCCAAAAAGGCAGAAACTTCTCCAAGTATTAACTCGGTCACGATTCAGGCCTTAAAGTTTAAATCGGCAAGTTTCCTTCAAATATTTTCGCAGCCGCGACTTAAGGTCACTAAGAGCTAGGTCGGCCAAGGCTAAGCCACCCAAATTCACTAACTCGCTCCCGAACCAACATCACACTTCATCAACCCGATAACCCAATAACCATTCCATCAGCAGCCGCCTTCATTCATGACCAACCAATCACCCAATGATACGATTCGAAATTGTCACAAGTTCGATGCCATGCTATCAGAAATCATCTAACTTGAGGTAGTAAACTGCCTTTGTTGCATCAATGATCACCTCGAGCAACCTACACCTTGCCGATTATAAGTATGATGAATTTTTTGATGGGGCGTCGTGCAAAGGAACGATTCGAGTTCGAGCAACAAGGTTTGCGAATCGACAGTGACCTACAATCATAAGAGGAACGAGGTTACTTACACGATCAATGGTAGAGGTTATCGATGATTAGATGGGATGAGATCGCCTTTAGGAGCTTGAGAAAATTTTAATGGCAGAATCGAACAAGGGAGTAAGTAATAAAGAGGAAAAAGAAAAGAAAATGGAGGACTTATATCTCACTGTAGTAGAGACTGAAGCGACTTAGGCCATCTAACTGTTAGGTCGTTTACGACCTACCGATCTAAAAAAGGAACGGGTTAAAGAGTATCGAAGCATACGACCTAACCATTAGGCGCATGCTACGAGGGGCAAATGTTAACCCCGCCTCGGCCGTGATTAACCGATCCAAGATAATAAACGACCTAACACTCTGCCGACTTAACAAAGGATGCCGACCTAAGGCTCGAATGAACACCGACCTAACTTCCTAATGCCTTAAAGAAGACCGACCTAACGCTTTGCCGACTTAACGAAGGATGCCGACTTAATAATCAAGGAGATTCCGACCTAGGACTTACAAAAGTCTATTGACCTAACACGTTTTCCGATCTAACTACTCAAGTTATTTGCCGACCTAACTGTTAAGGATAAGTTGGTTCACACCTGAGTCGTGACCGGCTTACGGCTCATGATAAGTCGTGACCGACCTAAGGGTATGAAGGAGGAAGTAGTGCAACAGTTCAATGCGCGTCATGATAAATCGACAGCGACTTGGGACTTGGGATTTGGGGCCAGAAGAATATGCGCCTCCCATATAAACCATAGGCCATGCATAGGTGAGGACCAGCGACCTACGACCTAGCCTAACCCGGAGCCGACTCGCGATCCAACTCATCTCGGCAGCTGCTTACAACTTGACACCGGAAGCTCCTATAAATACGTGACCACCTCCAACATTCAAGGGACTATTTGGGGGGGTCATTCTTTTCGTGACATCAAGGCTCTACTATCTTCAAGACAATCTAAACTCCATAACTTCAAGCTCACGCAATATTTTTAGACCAAACTTCGCACAAAGATTCGACATATCCAATCATGGATTCAAAGAACTCTATGGCATTGAAGTTCTTTCTAGCTACTTGTCTTTTTGAATTGAGTTGGATTGTAATTGAAAGAGATTGTAATAAGTTGTAATTCGGTCAGCAATAAAAAGGATTGAAGTGGACGTAGGCTTGATCATAAGCCGAACCACTATAAAACTGCTGTTGTTTACTGTTTTTTCTACAGTTTTCTGCTCATACTCTGTTCCCGAATCATCGGGTGGTGCTTTCACAACTACACTTTACACACCGGGGTGTTAGCGTTCAAATTTTAGCGTTAACACGATGAAACTGGTTTCGTCGAAATCTGAGACTGTTTGAAAAATGGTTATTTTTACTCGTCAATTAAATATTAAAATATTCAATTTCCACAAATTAACTTTTAATTCAATTTTAAAAGTTCTATAACATCATCCTAACTCCAATAAGATTTAATTCAACTTTACAAATCAATTTTAATCACATTAAACCCAATTCCCAGTTATTTCTGTAATTTCAAATATTTAATTATCGATTTAATTATCCAATTAAATATAGATATTCGAAATAAAATTTATTTGAGTTACAAATTTTTACTTGTTAATATTTTAAAATCAATTAAATATACGAATTTTAAATGACATAAATTCTGGGTCGTTAGAAACTTCCCCCTTAAAAGAATTTCGTCCTTGAAATTGCCAAGTAAGAATAAGTTACGGAATCCATTAACTTTTCAAAACCGTTTGTTCAAATTAAATTTCAAATTCATTTAAACATTTTAACTTTTCCCAAAATCCATAGTTAGACTTCTTACAACAACTTTACTAAGTTTTCAAATCATACTTAGTTATCTTTTCAAAACCAACCATATCGTTTAACTTTTCACTCCAAAATCAAAGTTATAGTTTTAAAAAATTTCCAGTTTTCTCAAAAACATTCTAACGCCTTAAAGTTTCGAAAATTTTTGCCAGCGTCTCCTTTCCGTTGCTAGCTCGGTACGACTGCAAAAATGGCACCATGGCCCCCAGATTTCAAAAAGAAAAGAAAAAGCCAAGTGGTTGGACAAGAAAATCATCAAATTTCATACTGAAATTCAAATACAGACCTTTTGTCGAGCAATTCAATTTTTTTTATCTTCGAAATAAAAATCCCAATTTCCTTTATTCCACCTGTATATCCTGCTAACCATAATATCTATTTTCATTCAATCTCACATTGTCAATTTCATTTGAATTCAATTTACCGTAACGATCCGAAATTTTCTAACCCGAAAATTCCAGATAGTTATGAAAAAGAAGAAAGAGATAGAAGAAGAAGAAGAACAGAAACACCAAACATCTCACAATCGCAGTGGATAAAATATAATAATAAATAATAACAATTTAAAAAAAAAAAATTAGTTGTCGGTTACATTTAATATACATCAGAGTTTCAAATAATATACAGTCACTGAATATTTACAATTATGATGACTCAGATTAACAATAATATAAATACAGCGGATATACTCTATACGATATTGCCTCCAGCTCGCCTCCTGAGCTCCAGAACATATCTACCTGAAATCTGTAATACTCAGTCTGACCCGAGCATTACACCAGAGTAACACCCGGGTCAGGCTGGAAACCAGCGTGAGTAAACCCAACTAACATGAAATACTAAAGCAAACAATTTATATAAACCCGGGGTAACTTATATATTTTTAATCCAATTCACAATTTTCTATAGACAATGCTTATTTCACATATAAATTTCTAAGTACCAAACTTAGCTAAAATAATCCAACTCACTTAAATCAATTCATTCCATCCTATTGATCTCAAAAAACAATTTTAAAATTCGAAGTGGTTTCGGGTATTTCCCGATAACCGGCCCCGGTCTCTTCGAAAACTCATGTTATCCTATCCCAAGTTATTCAAATGAAATACACATCATCCATATCAGAGATATCAACATATTCAAGCATTCAATACCATTCAATCACCCATAAGCAAAGCTTAGTCACATACAAATCAATTCAATTGATTCAAATTGAATTTCAAACCTCAATCACTTAGGTTCCTTCAATAATTAATTCCAAATAAATTAATTAATCAACTCTTCCATATCCATTCATCTTAGCTAACAGCCCTGGATAAATTACCTTCCAATTCCAATTGATTGATTCTCTTTAATTAATTTCACGATATTAGATACTCTTACCAAATCAATGAGTAATCTTTAATTACTTCCCAAATTAATTTACTATAATCAATTACGTTAATTCTTAAGTACTTATATTAACTGACTTCTCATAAGTCACTTATTATGAATTAATTAATATCAATTAATCAAATCTTTAATTACTTCATTAATCATATAAATTAATGATTTCCAATTATATTTTACTTTAATTCAACCCCAATATTTATCATTCTCGATTAATCTCAATATGTAATTAACTATTCTTTTATTTACTTTATTACTAAATCAGTTACTCCCTAAATTAAATATCTTAATTAATCTCTTGATAAATTTCACAAAGGAATTCTATTTTATTGGTTACATTAAGTAATTAATTATTAAACCACCCAATGATTTTTCTAAATCAAATTTCACTTCATTTATTAAATTAAACCTCATTTATTAATCTAAACCCTGAATTACTAAATTAATCATCCCAAATCATAAATTAACTAAATTAATTAATCATCCATTTAATCACCCTTATATTTCTTTCAAAAAATCCAATTTATATATATTTCGATAACTTAAGGTACCGAAATATTCAAGCAAACCACATCATTCAACATTCCAATTTCCCAAAAAATATTCATCCCAGAATATCAACCATTCCAGTATATACTATATACCACTATATAATATAGCACATCACTTCAAGTCAACCATTCAACCAAGCACTTAAATTTAACTACGTAAATTTAAGTAAAAAAAACCCAGAAGCGTGAGGTTTACTCTACTTTGATTTTATTCGCAATCCATTCCCAAATCCAGCTTGTTTCTTCTCAAGTTTTGACCTTGTATAAATATTATATGATTTCATTAATATTTGAAATAAATCAAACAATCAAATTTCCATTTATTAATTTAATTAACTAGGAAATTTGAGTTTAAACTAATAAATTTGATTTTTAAACAAATTTTCTTCTTTATAAATTATTTCTAGCAATTAAAATAAATTAAATGAAAATTCTTCCGAACCCATGTACGTGCCCAATATTAAAACAGAATTGCCTCCTATTTATCTTATTTTTCAGTTGTTTATCTAAACCAACCTTATCTTACTATTTAAATCTGTCTATATACATATATATTTTTCCTTTCTTGTATATGTATGTTTGAATTGAAGAGACTGTAAATATACAAACCTACTGAAATTGATTTGTCTTCTGCATATAAATATTCACATATGTATAAATTTAAGAAAATAAAATAATACCTCACTGCCTCCTAACTCGAACCTGCCATGAACGACCAACGCAGTCGCCACTCCCCTCGAACACGCGATAGAAACCCTAGTTTCCACATGACTGCCTTCACGCGAACTGCCGCTGCCTTCACACGGTCGCGAACCTCCCTAATGTCGATCGAGTGCTTCGGCAAGAGCGCCTCGAGATTGCGAGCGTCACTGCCTCGAGCTCGAGTTCGAGCTGCTTGCGATGTCGATCGCGACTCGGCCTCACCGAGAATCCCCCAAATCGAACCCCTTCCCTCCGATGATCACCTCACCCTCACGTTCGCACACGAGCCCTCTCTTTTTTTTTTAACCGAGGGAACGATCGGCCAATTTTTTTATATATATTCGATTTGCTTCTTGAAGGAAGAGGGGGACGGGAAATGAATATAAGATGGAGGAAGGCTTCCTGAGCATGACGTAGTCCACAAAAATATCTTGTTAATTTTACTTTAAATATAATTATATTATAAAATTTCAAAGCGTCTCCTTAATTGCCAATTAAAATGTTAAATTCCTCTTAAGAGATGCCGCTAGGCGATTATAAGGTTTTACCCGTATTCTGAACACAATGGAACATGTTTCGGAAGCTAATTTAATTATATGCGTGAGTTACGGAAGAAAACGATAAATTTTAAATTGAATTGATTAAATATTTCTAAGCGTTTTGAGCTGCCAGGGTCAAACGACAACTCCGATTGCTACGAAAATTGAAATCCGATAATAACTAACTATTACGGATCCCATGGAACTGATTTCGTCAAATTCCGAGATTGTGCCTCGGAAGGCTATTTTCAAGTTCCAATGTAAACAATATATTATTAAAATTGAACAAATTACCTTTAAATTAAATTTCAATCATTCTATTATCCTCAGTATACTCATTATAGATTTTACAAGCCTTCAAATTATTTTAAACAGGCTTAGAATCTCAAATTTAACAATTTACCCAATTTCAATTATATAATTCAATACTTTACTTATCTAATAAATGTTAATATTCGGAATTCAAGCTAAAATTAACCTTTCAAATGTTAAAATCAATTTGTTATTCCATTTTAAATCGTTAAAATATCCGGATCGTCACATTCCTCCCCCCTTAAAAGAATTTCGTCCCCGAAATTACTAGTTAGGAAGAATGGACCAATACCCGTTTACTTTTTTCCCAAAACCAACACTTCAACAGTCTTACCAACTATCCTTTATTAAAGATCCACTATCACCTTAACCGACTTCCTACAACCTTCTATGATTTCAAACAATACCCCTCACTCAATCGTCTAAATTTCAATTTAAAACCAAATTTTGAATTATCAAAATTTTCTTAAAATTTTTCTAACTCTCTAAATTTCCGAAATTTTTTGCCAGCGTCTCCTTTGCGCGGCTAGCTCGGTATAACTACAAAAGGCCTCTACGGCTCCCAAATATCAACAAGAAAACAGAAAGCCAAGTGGCTAGATCAAAAACCCAATCCAATTCAAACAGAAATTAAAATACATACATTTTTGTCGGGCAATACAAATTTATCTTTTGTAATCAAATCCAATTTTCTTTTCCCCTTTTAATACCTGCATATCTTGTTTAGCAATAATATTCAATCGTAACTTTACGAATCATTTTATACATTCTTTTATATAGGTTTTCATATTTACTTCTCTTCAAATTCGTTTTTCCCGTTTTAATATGAATTCAACTTATTTCAATTTTGAATATTAAATTTTTATTTTCCATAAATAACTGAGTCTAATTAGTTCCATCTACTAATCTATTTCAGTTTCATATTTAAACCGTTTAATTGCCTAACACAAATTTTCACAATTTTTTTTTCTAACTCCCAAAATTTTCGGAAAATTTTGGCAGAGTCTCCGTTGTACGGAGAAGCTTTTGCAATTTGATAAGAGATATAAATATATATACATCGACCCACACGGTCGGAAAAAGAAAAAACAGTTCATATTTCCTATTTTTATTGAGTAGGCGTACCTTATTTAGCAATTTAAGCATGCGGCTTATTTATTTTAGCAATTAGTGCAATCCAAATCCAGCCAAACGGCCTTCAGGTACCTGTACTTACTCAACTTAAATATGTAAGTGCCTTATATAGAGAATTTATTAGCATTCCATTTACTTTCAATAGCTAAACCTATGCATTACTAAACCTCAAGCACCAGACACTTCCCATAAACAATTTATATGCTTTAAAGCTAATTCAATTTCCTTTCAACCAATTCATATGTCGTTTCATTTAAGTTTTAATGGTTCACAACTCAATTTCCAACATTCCATTGATTTATAATCCAAACATGCTCATATTCTCTTCAAATGATTCATAATCAAATTTATTTAATCTCTATTGGCTCATAGAATTTTAATTACTTTGTTTAAGCCAAACGACAATTATTTTTATGCAAATTCGACAATATTCGTTTAATAGAGTATCTATTTTAGTTTATAACTACTTCAATTTAATTTCAACTCATTCTGAATTTAATTTCTTTTCATTTCTAATTTATTTACCAACCATTCATTTAGTTCGACACATTCCATTCTTGTATACTTCTAGCCATTCCCAAATTAATTCAATCCAAGCTTTTAATTAATGGGCTTTCATCCTTATCCGAAGCCAAGCTTCCATATCAAGTGAATTTACTTTAATTTATTCCAACATCAAACTTAAGTCTACTTCTATTTGATTCTCCAATAATCAACTTCCATTAAATTCAGTTAGTCATCCATTTTAATTTTAATTTTAAATTCACCCTTTTCAATTTATCAAAATAATATCCAAGCACATACTTAACTCATTTATACTTCAAATTAATATACCACAAAATTTAAGTTCAGTCTGATAATCCGATTCCAAAATTCCAATCACAACTTGATTTAGTTTTTATTCAATCAGACTCCATCCATTTATTATTTAATACAATTAACCCGTTTTAAATTTTTAATTTACTTACTTAATTCGTTATTGAATTTATTTTATTAGTATAAGACCATTCTCAATTTATTTCTATTCACCTGGGTTTTGTTTTGCAACACAAACCATTTCTATTATAATCACTTCCCTAATATCCAATTTACTTGCAAATTTCATTAAATCTTATTCAAATCACCTTTGAATTTTATTTGTAATTCAAACCATCCCATTTTTCAACCCAACTCTATTTTTATTTTTACTTTACAACATCTCCTCTTATTTAATTCATTATCAAATCCAAGTCTAATTCTATTTACAATTCGAATTCACTTCCAAATTCCGTTATTAACTTACAATCCATTTATTTACCCAAGTTAAATTTTATTAACATATTCAGTCAAACAATATTTAGCCAATTAGCTTACTTCCAAATTTTATTACAAAAATCACTTTATGAAAGTCTCTTGAGTGCCAAAATTTTTCATAATTCCAGTTTGGATTCTTCTTTATTTTTCCAAAATTCTAACACTTTTATTTTGAAAAAAAATTTAAAAATGCTTTTATATTTATATAATATTATTAAAATAGCTTTCATAAAATATTTCTTATAACTCGATGTCTCAACCAGTCCGTCCTTGTTCTCATAGAAATTCAGTCATACGTTGATCAGGCGTAGGACTGAAAAACTATATGTACTTGGTAAACCCGTTTTCAACACCCAGTGAAAATACTTGGAAAATAATTTTATTGGAAATCTAAAAAAACAGTTTTGAAAATATTGGAAATATCTTTAGTGAGGATGCTTTGGAAATCATCACCCCCATCCATGGTCGCAGTTAACCCAATGGTTACGTTGCCGTCCCTATAAAATCCATAGATAACTGTAGGCCTCGGCACCCCACGATTACACCATGGAACCCACGACAGATCGCAGCTACAACTGGGTTTACGTAGCTATCACAACAAAAACCCATATAACTGTAGGCATCAGCGCCATCGAATTTCGCTGCCAAAAATGAACCTTCTCCACTCCACTTGACCATAGATCGCAGTCTACCGATGTTGCGTTGCCTTCCCGGCAAAATCAACTGTAGACCGTTGACACTCATCCTCCACACGATTTCGCTATGGTCCCCACAGTAGATCGCAGCGACATCGAGTTACACTGTCGTCACAGCATAACCCAAATGCCTCTGTAGGCATCAATGCCATCGACTTACGCTACCCAATAATCCTCAGCAACTAGTTTTGTCCGGACTTCTCACAGGATCAACTTTAGAAACCCCCCTTGGGGCTCAAGGCAGCACCACCTGGTGCCACTCCTGAGAAGTTCATTTCAAGGGAGCGCCTTTTTCCCCAGGGCCATCATCAAAACATTTTATACTATACACATATAGTATCTTCAAATCATACACCTAGTATGATATCATACAAAGCTCATTTATACACAATCGATTATTCCAAAATCGATAATTCTCAATCAAGGCTTTCCAAATTTTCATATTGATTTTACCCAGAAATCAAAAGCCTTTCCAAATCCAAAGGTTCTCAAAACCCTTTCCAAAATCCTCATAAGATCCCTTTTATATATATATATTCAGATATAAAATTTTAAAATTTTGGATCTTTTCAAACTTGTATAAAACTCCCTTTTATACTTCAAACACTTCCAAAATACTTTTTCTTCCAGCAATAGATTCAGCAAGGGGAGAATATATAACAAAGATATAACTTTGTTTATCCATAATCAAATATTCAAATTGGATTACTCTTCTAAGATCAATTTCCTTTCTATTCACTTTCACTTAAATTTTCATTCACTTATTCACATTTGCCTTAATCCCCATTTGGATTATTACCTCAATTCTTATCCCAGTTGGGTATTTAACCAATAACAGTTTGAACTCCGACAAGTTTATTTAGAAAATAGCTTGAAAAATTTAAAAACAAATACGTAGTTGGAAAATAATTACTAGTTTTGTAAAATAGTTAGAAAATAGTTAACTAATCGTAGAATAGTTGAAAATAGCTAAATAGTTTCAAACATTTTGGATAATTGTAAAATAGTTGTAAAATAGTAATTAATTTGTAACATAGTTGAAAAACAGTAATTAGTTTAGAAAATAGTTGGAAAAAAGTTAAATAGCTTCAAAAATAATCGTAAAACAAGTATATAAAATAATTTCGCTTTAGGAAAGAAAGGTTATATATATTTAATAGCTTAGAAAAATAAGTTTATATCAAAACAATTTATATTGAAAATAGTCAAGAGCCAACTGTTCACTTTCCCAACAATTCAATTTAAATCTCCCTTTAAATTGATCCAATTCCAATTCAAATAACTCCAAATTCCATTGGACTTGATTAATTCCCAATTCAAGTTAAATCAATCTTGATTCCTTTCCAAATTTAAATCAAATTCTAGTTGATTTTAATCCTGTTCAATTTTTAATTATAATTTCCCATTATCCCAATCAATTTGAATTATTATCAATTTAATTTTAGAATCTAAATCACTTCAACTTACTCCAATCCAGTTTCCCATTTAAATTTTAAACTTATACATCTTCAATCACCAATCCAATTACTTCAAAAAAAATTCAATTTTGAATTAATTCGATTCAATCTTGAATTCAAACTACCTCGAATTATATAAATTCGAGTTAAATTCTCAAAGGTTGATTTAACCTTTTCAACCAAATTTACTTTTATTTAAAGTTTTTAAACAATCTTAAATTCTTCATTTCAATTTATCACTGCTTATATTTTTTAGATTCAAATAATAGCTCAATACAATTTTATTTGTTTTCAAAATTTAATTTATTATTCAATTTTATCTTCCAGTTTGAAGCCAGTTCTTAAACAATTTTAATTTTGCAATTCAATTGCTCAAATTTATTTTGTTTATACAATACCATTCTCAAATTAAAGATTTTTATTAACAAGAGGATATCATACAATTTATTTTAAAACGTCCATCCATTTTAAATTTTTAGATCTCAAACCCTTTCGAGATCACACAAATTTCCAATTCAAATCAACCATTTAACTTTCCAAGTTAAATTTCAACTTACCTAATCCAATCAACCTTACTCAATTTGAATTCCCGCTTCAAACCTCAAAATTCTTTCCTTCTTATAAGTTCAAAACTTATATCACTTTGAGAGTTTTATATCATATTTCAGGGAAGAATCAAAACTCAACCTCTTAGAGTTTATTCTAAATTATCTTTCATATCATACATATCCATACATATATACATATTTATTCCTTGACCCTCCCAGCCATATTTTAAAATTTAAACCACCTTTGGTTTTAAATTCAAATCAAATTTCAAACAACCCATTGTTTGCAACAAGTCTCATTTCAAACTTACCTTTATGTAAAGCTTTTAAATAATTTAATTCCTGAATTCTAATTTTAGAATTTCATTTGCAATTAATTTAAATTACAATTTGGTTGTATTTTCATTTTTACTGCATTTAATTCTAATTCAAGACATCAATTTGGTTGTATTATATTACTTCTCAATTTTAATTCCAATAATTTAACAACCAATCGCCTTAATATTTATTAGAAAGAAATATTGCTTTATATCTCAAAATATATTTTATATAAAATCATTTAAAAGCTTTATATAAGAAAATAACAAGTACGCTCTCATATATATATATATATATATATATATATGTATATATATATTCTCAACTCATTCTAGAGTACTAATGACCCTATCCTTAATGAGTACACCCACCAGAGCCAAGGTTCTCGCTTAACCTGCTCTGATACCAAATGTAACGACCCGAAATTTTCTAACCCGAAAATTCCAGATAGTTATGAAAAAGAAGAAAGAGATAGAAGAAGAAGAAGAACAGAAACACCAAACATCTCACAATCGCAGTGGATAAAATATAATAATAAATAATAACAGTTTACAAAAGAATATTATAATTGTCGGTTACATTTAATATACATCAGAGTCTCAAATAATATACAGTCACCGAATATTTACAATTATCATGACTCAGATTAACAATAATATAAATACAGCAGATATGCTCTATATGATATTGCCTCCTGAGCTCCAGAACGTATCTACCTGAAATCTGTAATACTCGGTCTGACCCGAGCATTACACCAAAGTAACACCCGGGTCAGGCAGGAAACCAGCATGAGTAAACCCAACTACCATGGAATACCAAAGCAAACAATTTATATAAACCCGGGGTAACTTATATATTTTTAATCCAATTCACAATTGGCTATAGACAATGCTTATTTCACATATAAATTTCTAAGTACCAAACTTAGCTAAAATAATCCAATTCACTTAAATCAATTCATTCCATCCTATTGATCTCACAAAACAATTTTAAAATTTGAAGTGGTTTCGGGTATTTCCCGATACCCGGCCCCGGTCTCTTCGATAACTCATGTTATCCTATCCCAAGTTATTCAAATGAAATACACATCATCCATATCAGAGATATCAACATATTCAAGCATTCAATACCATTCAATCACCCATAAGCAAAGCTTAGTCACATACAAATCAATTCAAATTGATGCAAATTGAGTTTCAAACCTCAATCACTTAGATTCCTTCATTAATTAATTCCAAAGCAATTAATTAATCAACTCTTCCATATCCATTCATCTTAATTGACAGCCCTGGATTAATTTCCTTCCAATTCCAATCAATTGATCCTCTTTAATTAATTTCACGATATTAGATACTCTTACCAAATCAATGAGTAATCTTTAATTACTTCCCAAATCAATTTACTACAATCGATTACGTTAATTCTAAAGTACTTATATTAACTGACTTCTCATAAGTCACTTATTATGAATTAATTAATCTCAATTAATCAAATCTTTAATTACTTTATTAATCATATAAGTTAATGATTTCCAATTATATTTTACTTTAATTCAACCCCAATATTTATCATTCTCGATTAATCTCAATATGTAATTAACTATTCTTTTATTTACTTCATTAATAAATCAGTTACTCCCTAAATTAGATATCTTAATTAATCTCTTGATAAATTTCACAAAGGAATTCTATTTTATTGGTTACATTAAGTAATTAATTATTAAACCACCCAATGATTTTTCTAAATCAAATTTCACTTCATTTATTAACTTAAACCACATTTATTAATCTAAACCCTGATTTACTAAATTAATCATCCCAAATCATAAATTAACTGAATTAATTAATCATCCATTTAATCACCCTTATATTTCTTTCAAGAAATCCAATTTATATATATTTCGATAACTTAGGGTACCGAAATATTCAAGCAAACCACAGCATTCAACATTCCAATTTCCCAAAAAATATTCATCCTAGAATATCAACCATTCCAGTATATACTATATACCGCTATATAATATAGCACATCACTTCAAGTAAACCATTCAACCAAGCACTTAAATTTAAATACTTAAATTTAAGTAAAAAAAATCCAGAAGCGTGAGGTTTACTCACCTTTGATTTTATTCGCAATCCATTCCCAAATCCAGCTTGTTTCTTCTCAAGTTTTGACCTTGTATAAATATTATATGATTTCTTTAATATTCGAAATAAATCAAACAATCAAATTTCCATTTATTAATTTAATTAACTAGGAAATTTGAGTTTAAACTAATAAATTTGATTTTTAAACAAATTTTCTTCTTTATAAGTTATTTCTAGCAATTAAAATAAATTAAATGAAAATTCTTTCAAACCCATATACGTGTCCTAAATTAAAACAGAATTGCCTCCTATTTATCTTATTTTTCAGTTGTTTATCTAAAACAACCTTATCTTACTATTTAAACCTGTCTATATAAATATATATTTTTCCTTTCTTATATATGTATGTTTGAATTGAAGAGTCTGTAAATATATAAACCTATTGAAGTTGATTTTTCTTCTGCATATAAATATTCACATATGTATAAATTTAAGAAAATAAAATAATACCTCACTGCCTCCTAACTCGAACGTACCACGAACGACCAAAGCAGTCGCCACTCCCCTCGAACACGCGATAGAAACCCTAGTTTCCACATGACCGCCTTCACGCGAAATGCCGCTGCCTTCACACGGTCGCAAACCTCCCTAATGTCGATCGAATGCTTCGGCAAGAGCGCCTCGAGATTGCGAGCGTCACTGCCTCGAGCTCGAGTTCGAGCTGCTTGCGATGTCGATCGATACTCAGCCTCATCGAGAATCCCCCAAATCGAACCCCTTTCCTCCGATGATCACCTCGCCCTCGCGTTCGCACGTGAGCCCTCTTTTTTTTTTTAACCCAGGGAACGATCGGCCAATTTTTTATATATATATTCGATTTGCTTCTTAAAGGAAGAGGGGGACTTGAAATGAATATAAGATGATGGAAGGCTTCCTGAGCACGACATAGTCCATGAAAATATCTTGTTAATTTGACTTTAAATATAATTACATTATAAAATTTCAAAGCGTCTCGTTAATTGCCAATTAAAATGTTAAATTCCTCTTAAGAGATGTCGCTAGGCAATTATAAGGTTTTACCCATATTCCGAACACAGTGGAACATGTTTCGGAAGCTATTTTAATCATATGCGTGAGTTACGGAAGAAAACGATAAATTTTAGATTGAATTGATTAAATATTTCTAAGCGTTTTGAGCTGCCAGGGTCAAACGACAACTCCGATCGCTACAAAAATTGAAATCCGATAATAACTAACTATTACTGATCCCATGGAACTGATATCGTCAAATTCCGAGACTGTGTGTGACGCCCCACCTCTATACCCTCACTAGCCAAGAACACTACGGTGTAGTGCTGTCAACTAGCATGGAGAATAAGGCTATTGAGGAGCGACCATCCATGTAATTGCTTATCACACGGTGGCTATAAATAATCTTCGAAAGCAAACACAGAAATAATCATAACACAAATCAGTCACAGATATCCATATCACAAAGGCGGAAGAAGATATGAATATATAACTAACACATGAAAGTGTACATCAGAGTAGTGGTCAGTAAGATCCACGATAATACAAAAGAATAGCAACACGTGCTATAAAGAAGAATACAACTATGAGTCTATATCTCAAGTGTATACAACAAAAACTGCTAATCTAAACAGTTAGCCAAAAGTCAGAGTGATGAATCCCTGGGAAGAAGTCAAGCAGAAGCACCTGTAACATCTCGGTCTGACCCGAGTATTATTTAAGAAAATAATAAACGGATCAGTCTAACTATAAATATCAGATGACATGATATAACATAAAAGATATGGCATAAACATAAAATATCCATAATGACATACCACTATAAGTATGTAAATAATGATCAACAGAAGATCAATCAATAAGAGATAATCAATATCACAAGAATCTTCTCAAAGATTCGAAAAGGGCACCATACCCCAAACTTGTACTCATAACAAGTCAATGACATAAATTCTAGAAATCAATGCAAGAAGTCCAGTAATCATAGAAAAGAGAAAGAGGCCTATCACATGACGGTCCGAATGTAGGATCGATTTCACCCTAGAGGGGGGGGGGTGAATAGGGTGATAGTGTAAATTACAAAAATTAATCGCGGAAGCTTATGAATTAAATTCAATTCAGATCACAGAATAGCAGCACAGATATTGCAGAATATAAATAACAGAACAACACAGAATTTACCCAGCTTCGGCAAAACCCTGCCTACGTGCTGCCTCCAAGGTTTCTACTAGAAATTAGATAGTCCCTCGCTTACACACGTAAACTCGCTATACCCGCTATTGACTAATCTAACTCTACGCTCAATACCCTGACCACAACTCAACTATCGAGTTGCGAATTCCCAAACTACACACCGTAGTTTGTACCCTAGTCACACGACTAGAAAATTAAAAACGGTTTAGAAGAAAAATACAATTTAAAAACAATTTAAAACACAATAACCCTTATTTAAATTTAAACCCTTAAAATAAAAATACGCCCAAATTAATAGACACAGGCCGGCCCCTTATTCACTTCTTCAACCCGTTCCTTTTATTATTATTTTTTTCTTCTTCGTGAAAGAAAATGGCCGCCCCTCTTTGTTCCTCTTTGCGAATTAGGGCTTCTGGTAATTTGCTATTGCTCCTTGCGATTTAAACTAGGGTTGAGCAAAATTGAAGCGCCGCTCGATTTCGTTCGATAGTAGGCTTCGATGCTTTTGATTTGCTTACGGCTTCTTCAATTTTGGATCGAATTCGTTCTGCTTTTTCTGGCATGTATTTTCCTCCTTTTACTTTGCTGGTTGATTCTTGAACTCGATGCTTTATGCCGGTGATGATATTGGGTATTTATAGGATTCGAAATCCTAGAATTGCGTTCGTATATGTTGATTTGAATTTGTCAAATTCTTCATCTCGGCCACTTTATTATTCTTGAACGATTGAGATTGATTCTGACTTGTTCAATATGAATATGCTTTCGGTGATTTATTTCGTGATGACCACGGTGTTGATTATTGACTTGGTAAAAAACACGGCTTTGGTACTTTGTAAACTTTCCATTCTTGTTTTGCATATTTTAACAACTTGCCGCAGTGTTGGTTCGACTCTGGTCATTTTGTATTTCTGTATATTGCTGCAGTCTTCATTTCCTTGTATTGTCTAGTACAGTTGATTTGGATTCATATGATGTTGAGCAATGGATTTTTGAAACTTTGAGTTGTAGTCTTCTGTCTTCATGTAGCTTGGTACATTCCTGTAGCACATCTATGTCGTAGCCTGGACTGGTGCATACTGTGGTTTGTATATGTGTAGTTATTATTGCCAGTTGCCTATAGTTTTGTTGATCTTGCCTTGTATCACAACCTACTGCATATTCCTCCTGTAGTATGCTTGTTGTTGCATGCTTGTTTGTATTTACTTGGTGCATTGCACTTGGTCTTTGTTGCATGCTTTGTACTTCATTTGAGGTTGTCTCCACCTTCTGGTATGCTGCAGCTTGGTCTTTGTTTTGATTCATTTCGTGATGATGTTGATTTCATGTTGCTATTGCATTATGTTGGTCTGACTCGAATTTGATATTTGAGCTTCAGTAGTTTCTGGTTGGTCACTTGATTCACCTGTGCACATTGTTGCTTGGTTCTCTAACCTTGTTGCTTCATTGCTTACTGTCATTTGTTTCTTCGCTTGTGCATATTGTACTCGATACTGTTGCATTGTTTTCTGGTCATTTTCACTTGCAGTTGGTTCATTTGCTTTGGCTTCTCCCTTAGAATACTTCACATGCACAGTTTTTAACTTAGGTTGCATCTGTGGTTTGGCTGTCACTTACTTGGTGAGTTGTGTTCATGTTTGATCACCTGCATGTAGCTGTTGCTCCCATGAACATGCTTCACTGTTTACTGCACTGACTCATCATGTTCACTTGCACACTCGAGTTTGTAATCTCTGATTCATGTTGGTACTGGCTGTTGTAGTCCTGTCCACTCATGTGCATGCTTCACTGCAGCCTTCTTTGCATTGTTCATTTTACTGTCTTTATTGTGGCATAATTTGATTCTTTTGAAACTCGAGTTGCACACTACTGTCTTGGTTTTGGGGCTGCTGGTTACATATGCATTCTGGTTCATTTTCGAGTCTAGTTGATGTTGCTGAAATCTGTAGCATCTTGGTTTCACTAATGGCCTGTTGTAGTGGTTGTGACTTGTTTGCATTCTCTTCATCACTTTAGTCGTGTATTGCTTTCACCTCTGGCCTGTTGTAGTTAATGGTTGCTGTGTTGGCTTAATCATGGCCTTTGCACTTTGTAGTTGCCGTGTGCATGCAGTTTTGTAGTTGTTGATGTTCTTTGTAGTTTGTATCTGCATTTTGCATTGGCCATGCTTTGGTCATTGAAGTATGTTGTCACTTGTTGACTGCATGTTCATCATTTCATATTGAACTGTTTCTTGTCATGTTTATTTGTGTTGAATCCAGTTTCAAAACTCGGATTTGACCTTGTGCTCGTGTCGTATTTTTGAATTTATTGCACCTGAGTTGAACCTGTCCGTATATTTGGGTTTGACCTTGTGCTCACCTGTCCCTGTAGCATCAATCAAGTGTATATATCGGCGTGCACGGCCTTGTGGCATATACAGTAATACACTGTGTATGTCACAAGTTGTTCGTGTATGATGAATTCAAATATAAATGATGACGAACAACCCAAATAACTGAGGCAAATCATATTTTCAAAATCCATCTTTTATTTTATATTGCAAAAATATCTCTTTTTCAATTTTACTGCGTTAGTGAATATTTTTGCAGATTTCTCAGATGCTGGATTCAAACTGAAATGCAGTTGAAGATAAATACGAGTGTGAGTGATATGTAGTGAGGTGAATTGTAAATGTGAAATGTGAATTGTAAATGTGAAATGTGATGTAATTGTAATCAAAGTTGTATAGTTATAGTGAGAGCTTGAAATTGTACTATTCAAAGATGTAATAAATATTTGTTTGAATAAAATATTCGTTTGAATTCAAATTTCGTGTTATTTATTTTATTCAGCAAATATTTATTTAATCTGTGAAAAATAAGATAGTATATTATCAAATACATTTAAATGAATGTATATATGTTTATTATCATCAAACAAAAATCATATAAGCGCATATTCAACACCGAAGACCAAGGGGAGCTACCCCACATGTGTGAATGGAATCACACAGATTAAGGCCCAGACTAACCAAAAAGCAAAAAGGTATGTGTGAGTGGAATCACACAAGTGGTGTCTAGTCTAACCTCGCAATAAGAGACATCGCACAGTTGCTAGTCTAAATCATCAGAATGATCGTCATGATCATTCTGAAGTGTCAATTACACTAAGCTAGTAAATATAGAAGTTTAGCTTCATGTCCCATAACCACTTGCTTAACTTAAATATTTACGAACAAACTATAAATCTCCACTAGGAAATTGTCACAAGAGGTTCAATCGAACAAGTCCAAGAATTAACCGACGAAGTGAACGCAAGCGTTTCATACCACTTGTTTTACTAAGTCATTTAATTAGATTTCTCATCCGAGTGAGGTAAAGTTTTGTATATACTAATAGATTGGAAAACGGTTTAAGAAAAGAGCTTTGTTATTAAAAATAGAGTTGAAATTGTTTGTTAAAAGAGTTTTGATATTTACTACTAGTATTGAATCCTTTATATTATAAAGTGACAAAACACAGAAGCAATTGTAGAAACAATCAGTCACAAAGATCGCATACGGAGATGCGAATAAAATCCAAGGAAATCAGCTCAATGTTTTTCAGATAAGATCCCCTACGGAGGGGGGGTCCAGGGGGGTGGCAACCCCCCAAGGTGGGGGTGCGGGGGCAACGCCACCGCTTACGGGGTTCACGCGACCTAACACAATGGCCGAGCGACCTAACTGGAGTTAAGGGAGGCAAGCGACTTAAGGTCCAACGACCTACGACTCAAGCAAGCCGAGCGACCTAGTGTGGAGGGTTCGAGCGACTTAAGGAAGGCGAACGACCTAAGGTCCAACGACCTACGACTTAACAGAGTCGAGCGACCTAAAAGCACATGACCAAACTAGCAGAGGAGATTTAAGGTCGGTAACGACTTACGACTTACGAAATGGAGGGTGAACGACTTAACAAGGTTCACGACCTAAATGGGGTCAACCCAACGAGTTATAGGTCCAACGACCTATCGGTTTAAAGGTCATGCGACCTAAAAACCACGCGACCTATGACTTAACAGAAGCCTAGGTCGGAGACGACCTACGAGATAAACCAGGCTGACTTAGTGGACGAGCGACCTAAGGTAAATGGTCCAACGACCTAACTCGAACAACTTATCAGGAGCTTAGGTCGGAGACGACCTACGAGATAAACCAGGGCGAGCGACTTAACGTTTGCCTAGAGATTATAGGTCGGAAACGTCCTACGACCTAAGGTCCATGCGACCTAACTCCGAAGACGTTAGAAATGGCCAGGACGATCTACGACCTAAGGTCCATACGACCTATGACCTAAGGCTCAACGACCTAATTCCGAGGCTAATGACCTAACGCTGCAGGGGGAATTTAAGGCCAGAAACGACCTACGACCTAAACCCCATACGACCTAACGTGAAACGACCTAACTCCGAAGTGAAGATTCAAGGCAGTGCGACCTAGCGCGATAACACGCGAACGACCTAAGGGTTAGGTCGCGAGCGACCTAACTCCGAACACACGAAAATGGCCAGAACGACCTAAGTGCAGAAAATTCACCAAAACGCTAAAAATTGGAGTTTTTCGCCAATCCAATCCAAACCAAATGCAAATGTGCATGCAAAAGTGATAGGGAATCATTCCCAACAGTCCAATATAGTTATAGACTAGATTTGTGAGATAAAAATCTCACCTTTGCACTAAAATTTATGAAGATGAAGCTTGAAAGCAAGGTGAAGCAATCCAAAGCTTGAATCCAATATCTTCTACTTGAATTTGGAGTTGAATGTTGGAGTTGCAATTGAATTTGAGCTTGGAGTTTTAATTTCCCATTCTCTTCACCATTAATGCCAAAGCTTGAGTTAGTTAGGAAATTTATGAAGAGTGAGGAGAAGAGGGTTGGAACTTGGGCTTAATAGGCTAAACTAAACCAAAGTCCAAAGCGGGAAAAGTTAGTGAAATTTCACTAACTCCAAACCTATCGATGTTTATACTTAAAAAGTTGTAAACGGCATTTCGAACCCAATGGAAGTGGTCTCGAGTCCTAATTTGACCGTTTGCAAAAAGCAGTTTTTTCGGACCAAAATCTGATTAACGATTTAATATTTAAATAAAATATTTAAATATAAACTCGATAAATATGCGGGTTGTTACACTGTGCCTACGAAGGCCATTTTCAAGTTCCAATTTAAACGATATATTATTAAAATTGAACAAATTACCTTTAAATTAAATTTCAATCATTCTATTATCTTCAGTATCCTCATTATAGATTTTACAAGCCTTCAAATTATTTTAAACAGGCTTAGAATCTCAAATTCAACAATTTACCCAATTTCAATTATATAATTCAATACTTTACTTATCTAATAAATATTAATATTCGGAATTCAAGCTAAAATTAACCTTTCAAATGTTAAAATCAATTTGTTATTCCATTTTAAATCGTTAAAATTTTCGGGTCGTCACATTTACAATTTCAATTCTATTTAGATTCAATTTACCTTCTGAATATTGAATTTTATCAATTATTTTTCATTCACAACTGATTCATCTTGCCGAATTCAATTCATTTCAACCCATATTAAATTTGTCATTTCTTCAATTAGTTTTACTTACTTATTTTATTTTAACGCTAAAATTTGAGCGCTAACACCCCGGTGTATGAAATTAGATCGTGAAAGCACCACCCGATACCTCGGGAACAGATTATAAGAAGAAAGTAGTAAAGAAAAACAGTAGACAACAACAATTTTATAGTGGTTCGGCTTAAGAGATAGCCTACGTCCACTTTGAATATCTTTATTGATGATTTGATTACAAGTCAATGCAGTTACACTTTGATTACAACACACTTTGAGTTTCAAGTGACTTAGAACAAGTAGCCTAAACTTCAACGTCGATCCAAATCTTTGAACACATGTTTGACATGTTTGATTTCTTCGCGAAGTTCCTTGAAGGTGTTGAAGTAGTTCAGAATGCAGCAGAGTAACGGCGCTTGAAATGAATGAGCTAAAAGGTCCTTTTCTAGTTGGAACTAGGGTCGTATTTATAGGCATTTCTCGGAGTTAGGTTGTAGGTCGTGACCGACCTAAGCTAGGTCGTAGGTCGTGACTGACCTAAGATACACTGTCCTCTCTTTCACAAGAACACGCATGCTGGTTTACATAAGTTCTAGGTCGTGAGCGACCTATCCCCCTGCGGCACAGTATGGGTCACTTCTTTACTCAGGCATTTAGGTCGTTAGCGACCTATCCTAGGTCGCGTGTACTTTTCTCATAGTTATAACTGGAGTCTTTTAGATCACGACTCTCCTTAGGTCGCGAAGTATTCCTAGGTCACGAAGCTTGATAGGTCGCGGCCTCCTTTAGGTCGCGAAACATATTTAGGTCGTTCCATCCCTTAAGTTGCAAGGTCGCTCTGGCTCATAGGTCGCTAAGTCGCTGAAACTTTAGGTCGCGGCCTTCCTTAGGTCTAAGCACCCAGTTAGGTCGTGTGAGTGCTATAGGTCGCAGAATTCTATAGGTCGGTGCTTCCCTTAGGTCGCAGATACTTTTAGGTCACTTGATGAGTTAAGTTGCTAGGCCGCTCCATCTCTTAGGTCGTTGGTCTAGTTAGGTCGTTGGTCTAGTTAGGTCGTTGGTCTAGTTAGGTCGCTCCACATTTTCTAGTTTCCAACGAAGAGGAGTTAACATTTGCCCCTCGAAGTACGTGCCTAGGTCATAGGTTGTGTGCTTCGATTCTCTTAACTCGAGCTCTGATGAGTTGTTAGGTCGCGAGCGACCTATCGAGAAAATTAGGTCGTGTGTGTCGATTCACATCTCACTTCCCCGGGGTATAAATGACATAGGTCGTTCCTCCTTTACTTCATCTGCTTTGAACTTCCTATTAATCCATTATCAAGCTCTCAAGTTTTCGAAGGCAAATTCAACCCATTTAGCTGTCAATTTATCTTCACCCACATAATACGTATGTGAATTCAATCTCCATCCCACCATAATCACTGTCGAATTACGAATCCCCATTTTCTGACCTTGAACCAATTCCTTGCATCGTGCCACATTTTGATTCGTTGCAATCGATTTTCGATCGCCGCTTGAGTAGGCACGAAAATGTATTGAATGTATGATGGATTGGAGATTCTTTGAATCGCTTTTAATGTGATTCGGTGATGTGTGGAGATGATGGACTTCACGAAGAGGATGATGGATTTCTGTGTAGTTGATAGCGGGTTATCGGGTCTGGTGAAGCATTGCGTGGAGAGGAAGTTAGTGACCTAGCGGATTTGAGCGACTTAAGATAATTCGCGATCTAATGACCCTTGCGACCTAAGGAATAGTTTCGACCTACACTAGGTCGCTGAACGACCTAATATTCATGCGACCTAAGACTTTGCATGAGTTAAGAGTTGCTCGAGCTAAGAACTGCACGACCTAACTTCCTTGCGACATAGGCTTTAGGTCGCGGCCGAGCTAACACTAGGACGAATTTGTAAAGCCTTATCCTTTACTTTGCACAGTGCGACCTAAGAAGGCTCCGACCTATGCTAGGTCGCTGGACGACCTAGGACTTGTGAAATCCTGAGACAACTTTGGTTGAACTGTTTGAACTTTGAACTATATGGACTTGAATTTTGTCGTATTTCTTTGCAGATTATCTCTAATGCTAACAACCTGTTTAAACATAACATTTGCAGAAAAATGGGACGAATATACTGTCATTGACCGCCCACATCGAATGACAGATTAGTCGATAAAGAATAATCAACTTAAATGAACTGCGTGAGTGAAATGCTGTGAATCAACCGACTCAAATGAAGTGTTAAAGCAAAGCAAAAATTTTGTTTGAATTAACACTGCGCTTGAGTTTTAAATTAACAAGTCCTGAAATCTCACGATCGATCAGTTGTCAATTAGTTTAATTTCAGTTATTTCGCTTGTTATTTTTATTAGTTTCGCACAACACTTCACACTTTTAGGAAACGTGCACCTTCACACCTGAACATCCAGTTACTCATGTAGAATGACGTCTCAACCAGAAGAGATGATAGAACACGTCGAAGGGGCTTTCCCAGTTTCTATTCCACTAGAGAACCCTCCGGAAAGAACTCCTACCCTTCTGAAACAGCGGGTGCTTAACCAATTATGCATTCAATTTGGCATTGCCGAGGTAGAAGTTTTACTCCCTGGACCAAATGATTTCGCTGATAGACCTCCTTCCGGTTTTGTTGCCATTAATCGCCAAATGTGCTTAAGTGGAGCAATTCCTCCCTTTAATGAATTTCTTCAACAAATCCTTCTTCGACTGACGATCTCTCCTTTCCAACTGCATCCCAATGGCTATGCCATCTTGATGGGATTGTGCGTTCTGTTCAGGAGAACTCTTGACCGTCTTCCGAGTTTTGAGGAAATCTGTTACCTGTGCACTTTTGCGAAGAACAAGGATCACCCTTCGATTGTACTTGTAAGAGGTGCGAGGAACCGTAAACTAATTTTGGATTTGCCGGAGAGTGCACATGGTTTTTTGAATCAATTCTTCTATATTCGTTGCCCCGCAGGATTTTACGCAGACTGGAGAATAGGAAGTGAGATCTTTTTTCCCTTCTTTCTTCAATTCCATTCTAAGTTTTTCATGGCTCGTATTGCTAGATGTTGATTCCATTCCTTATTTTTACAGCACTTCCTCCTCCTTCTAGAGATTCCAGTCATAAACCAGTCTTTGAAAGGCTAAGCATTGTGGCTGCTGAAGAGAGGAGCGCAAAATTTCTATTGACAGATGAACTCCTTCATCGATTTGGGCTTTTACATTCATCTCGTTCTACTCAACTTCATGAAGTTCCGACTGAGGTTCCCGATTCTCCGATGAAAATTCCTGACGCCCCGGTCCCTACTAAAGAGCACATGCAGGGAGGAACCTCTATAGAAACTTCACTAGTAAAGTGTTCAATTCCGAAAGATGTTGTGGGGCCATCTGACAAGTCTGTACTTGCCCCAGTTATCGAAGAGGAAGAACCTCCACGATCTTCCGAAAAATCTACTAATGAAGGAGTCAAAAAAGCAAGTCCCAAAAAACATAGTGGTGATGATGTTTTCGAGGGGTTGAGTGATTTAATTATGACTTCTCAAGAACTTTTCAAAGATGATGTTTCCAAAACTATCTCTTCTGTAATCGAGGCGACATCTTCTCTACAACAAATGTCAACTCCTCCTACTCAATTTATCACTACCTCTATTCCACAGAGTGGTTTGTAACTCGATGCGTGTAGTTTACACGTTACACGACACTTCGGATTTTTCATCACTTCTACGCACTTATCTTCTTGTACTTTAAAGATTTCTAAAGCTTATTATTTTTATTCCAGATTCTCCAATGGGGCGCAGTGGCTCGTACTATGATGATTTCCAGCGCTACGGGAGGTGTAGCCAGTATGATTATAGGCGTTACCTCCCTTCTTACAGAGAATCCGATGAAGAGAGGGCCATCAGGAAAACAGACGAGAGACGAGCATATGAAGAACGTCACCGAAGAGAACAAGAAAGACATGACCCTCCCCACAGAGATGATGATACCCAAAAAAGAAAGACTCACGATGAGAGAGGTAAAGGACACATGGAAGATTCTTCTAGCAAGCGGGCTAAACTTACTGAAGAAACAATGCCGACAGTTTCTCAAAACGTTCCTGCTCAATCTCCTGCCCCCGTTTGCTCCGACATTCAAACAATCATCAACCGGCCCGCATACCAAGTTGGGCAAGGTCTTCAAAGTCGATTCCCTCAGTGGTGCCTGAGAGGGGGTTCGATTTGATCTCGACTTGGTTCCTCTCGACAAACCGGCTATGCTGCGAAATCTTGATTCTGTCAGGACCGATATTGAAAGAATGTCGAACTGGCAAAAACTTGTCGACGAGCTTCAGAGGGTTAACCGAGCCAATCTCGAGGCCATGCTCACAATGGAGAACGATAAGGCTGAGTGGCAGAAGACTCTCGAACAGCATGACGCCGAAATGAGAAGTATTGCTTCCTATAATGAAAAGCTGGAAGCGGAAGTAGAAAAGCTTAAGGAAGAATTAGCTACTTCATCTACTTTCCATTCTCAAAAGGAGAGCATGCTTCAGCAACAAGTACGAGATGCGCATGCCAGTCAAAGGGCAGTCGAAGATAAGCTTACACACCAGGAGAAGGTCATAGAAGAATATCGCGCTGAAACTTTACAGCTGCGAGAACAGGCCGGCTCTCAAAGCTTGGAGATAGAGATGCTAAAAGCTCGACTTGCTATGGCCGAAAAGGAGCGTGACGAGGCTGTTGCTGGTAAACTCGCGGCCGAAGAGGCCCATCAAGCAACCAAAGCTGACATTAGCTCCACATTATTTGATTTCTATCTGCATAGCATTTTGGGGCGCGGTAGCCTTGCCTTTCTAGGCCCTAAATACGAAATTACATTAGCTGAAGTCTGGAAGGCAGCACTTGATATGCTAGGTGGTAAAGGTGCTGGATACGCTGAGACAGCTCTTGAAGAGCATTATCTCGATGATGATGCCCGCGCCGCTCTTGCCAAGGGAAAAGAGCAACCCTCCAAGGTACGGGCCGGAATGGCGGAAGGAGAACGTTCTGAGAAAGAAATACCACCTACCACTTCTGAACGTCCTTTAGTTTCTTCCGAAGTGGACATTACAGGCTCTAGTGCTCATTCGCTGCCTCCTACAAGAACCGGGGTAATCACCCCTACTAATGATGAGGCTTTGGAGGATATCGGGGCTCAGAATTATGAGATTGAGCTAACGAAGCAAACATCTTCAGGTAATTTTGATATTGGTCCGATTCAAGTGGATCGCTTGCTTACTCCTCAAAAGTTTGATGAGCTTCTCGATTACTTCTTGAATCTCGACGAACCCATATCTCCCTTCTTTCGGGGAGATACTAATATTTTTAATTTCTCTTCTTCTGCAGTTGAAACACCAAGTGTTGTGCAGACTTCACTTCCTCCGGTTATCCCTCCTCCGTCTCTTCAGGTGACTCCTCCTTCTGCTTCACAACCCGGGTCACAAGAAGAACAGATTGAGGCTCTTCACGGCTTGGATGACCCTATCGCTTCGCAAGAGCAGAAGGACGAGGGACTTGAAGGAGGCGAGATCTCTCCGGAGCGGACTCCCTCTGATGACGTAGTTTTTTCCGCTCTTGTTACTCCAGGGAGTGAGTCTTCTTCGAAGAGAAGAAAGAAGCACGGAACATCGAAGAGGAGGGGGAAGAAAATCATCACTACTGAAGAGGAACCGGAAGTTGCACCGGTTGCTCCTCCCTCTCCTTCTTCCCTTATGCCTATAGATAGACCTGAAAAACTAATCATTCGGCCAGGCAAAGGGTCCAAAGGTAGCAAGAAGAAGTGAAGAGTCGGACTTCGTGCTTTTTGACTCCTTTTTTGTGTAATGGTCGGATGTTGTGCAGGTACCGGCCCCTGCTCTTTTTTTTTTATTTTGAAACCTGTATCTGCAATTGAATAAAATGATCCTTTATTTGTACAGACTCTTGTTTGAATTTGAGAATTCATTTATTATTCATTTTTGCACAAGTTTATTTATATGATATTGCAGTGAACTTGTGGTATGTTGTTTGAGCGTACTTTACCGATGTAGCTATACCATTTTGTATGTAACTATACCACTATACCATGTTGCCCCCATACCATAAGTTTGCTGCAATATTTTATACTTTGAGGGGACTCGCACTCTTATTTTTTGAAGAATAATTACTTCATTCTTGAAGAAATTTTTCGTAGAGTACAACTTCCCTCATATAAGTTTTTATGCTTTGTCCCTCGAAGAAATCACTTTTTTCTTTTGCTTAAGTACGCATTTTGCCAAGTGAATTCTTCTATGTGGTAAATCAGGCCTCTGAAGAGTACTTTAACTTTCTTCCTCTTCTTTTTTTTTTTTGAAATAGAAATTTGTACTTCTGAGGAGGGATTTTTCACGTTTCAACACTTGGAAGTTTTATTTCAATCTTGGTGAAACGTGTACCTCCAAAGAATTGTGCCTTCGAAGAAAGCCTTTTCACGTTTCAACACTTGGAAGTTTTATTTCAATCTCGGTGAAATGTGGGCTTCCGAAGAAGTCTTTCTTTTTGATTGTGTCCCCGGGAGGGGTTGTACCTCTAAGGAGGGATTTTCCACGTTTCCACACTTGGAAGTTTTATTTCAATCTTGGCGAAACGTGTACCTCCAAAGAGTTGTGCCTTTGAAAAAAGCCTTTTCACGTTTCAACACTTGGAAGTTTTATTTCAATCTAGGTGAAACGTGGGCTTCCAGAAAGGTCTTTATTTTGTTTTGCATTTCAACTTCGGTGAAGTGAAATTCCGAAGAGCGGTCGTAACACTTCAACTCCTGGTGAAATGGGCCTCCGAAGAGGGCTTTTATTTTGTTTACATTTCAACTCTGGTGAAGCGAAACTCCGAAGAGCGGTCGTAACACTTCAACTCCTGGTGAAATGGGCCTCCGAAGAGGGCTTTTATTTTGTTTACATTTCAACTCTGGTGAAGTGAAACTCCGAAGAGCGGTTGTTACACTTCAACTCCTGGTGAAATGGGCCTCCGAAGAGGGCTTTTATTTTGTTTACATTTCAACTCTGGTGAAGTGAAACTCCGAAGAGCGGTTGTTACACTTCAACTCCTGGTGAAATGTGCCTCAGAGAGGGTTTTCATCGCCTGGAAGTTACCCTCTCATGGTTGGAGGGTCATGACTCCTCCAATCTTTTTTGTTGAGTATAGAACTTTCTTTTTTGTGGCGTATGACCCATTAGAGGTCTTTATTCTCCGAATAGTTGTGCCTCCGAAGAGGATTTGTGCTGCCGATGATGGCTTTGGTTGTTCCCTTGTCCACTTGCTTATGCCTTTTCAGTGATCCCCTTTTTTTTTACCAATGACTTGTTTAATCCAAGGAAATGTACTTCATTGTCAGGCAAGTTCGTGAGAACGAGCATTAGCTTCTTAATTGGATGTTTGTTTGTTCAAACGATCTCAATTTATTAGCAAAGGCTCGTTTCTTTCGAAATCATAGGCCGTTCAATTGAAGTACTTCCTATCTAGGATTTGAGTTTGGAGCTTTTGTGACTTGAAATTTGGCGAGAATCACTGGGTCTTATTATGTGCAAGTTTCACTTCCATTGTCTGCAAAAATTTGAATCGACATTTCAGCAATACATTCTATGTACTTTTTATATCGAAAATAAAGCAAACATGTAATAATAATAAGGAACACAAGATTTATAGTGGTTCGGCCAGGAAACTGGGCCTACATCCACTTTATATTTTTTCATTATTTACTTGCATCAGTTTTACAATTGCCTTCAATTACAAGAATCATACATTCATAATTCTTTTTACAATATTTCAACAAAATTTTCAAGTAAAGTATGGACGCAAATGATTGCTGTTCCATGCCCTTGGAATTTGATCTCCTTCAACAGTAGTGAGTTTGAATGTGCCGTCAAGAAGCTTCTGACCTATGACATATGGTCCTTCCCAATTTGGCCCAAACACACCTGTCGCTGTCATAATTCTCTTCAGGACTAGGTCTCCAATCTCAAAGCTGCGTTGGCGAACTTTGGAATTGAAATGTCTGGCTATCCTTTGCTGATGAGCTGCAATTCTGAGATTAGCCTCATCTCTTTTTTCATCAAGGAGATCTAGCGCTTCAAGCTGTAGCTTTTCGTTTTCTGCTTGATTGAAATGGATTCTTCTGTGTGAAGGAACCTCTATTTCTACCGGAATCATTGCCTCTGACCCGTATGCCAATGAAAACGGGGTGTGCCCAGTCGCAGTTTTGTGAGTGGTTCTGTATGCCTATAGTGCCAGTGGTAGCTTATCAACCTAACCACCTTTTGCTCTTTCAAGTTGCTTCTTGATGGTTGACTTAATAACTTTGTTCACGGCTTCCACTTGCCCGTTTGCCTGCGGATGGGCCACTGCTGAAAAGCTTTTCCGGATCTTTAATTGCTTGCAAAAATCTTGGAATTCTTCACTTTCAAACTGAGTACCGTTGTCTGTAATTATTTTTTGAGGCACACCGTATCTGCAAATGATGTTTTTAGTCACAAAACTTATCATCTTCTTTGAGGTGATAGTAGCCAGTGGTTCAGCTTCTGCCCACTTAGTAAAATAATCTACAGCAACAATGGCATATTTAATTCCAGATTTGGCAGTTGGTAACGGTCCTACAAGATCTATTCCCCATATTGCAAACGGCCATGGACTGACCATCTGTGTGAGTTCAGTGGAAGGAGCTCTAGGAATTTTGGCGAATCTTTGACATCTGTCACATTTTCGAGAATACTCTGCTGCATCTCGATTAATTTCTGGCCAAAAATATCTATATCGGAGAAGTTTTCTTTGCTAATGTTTGGCCACCTGAATGATCACCACATTCTCCTCCGTGTACCTCCGCTAGGATTGCTTTGGACTCTTCCCTGGATACACATCGAAGTAATGGCATTGAGAATCCCCGTCTGTACAATCGGCCATCCTGGATTATATATCGAGAGGCTTTTCTCAGTAGCTTTTGTCGTTCTTTTGAGTTCCCTGGTAAAGATCCATTGAGCAGATATTCTGTTATCGGAGTCATCCATGATTCTGGCTCTTGAGACATGCTTATGATCCAATCAATATCCATCTTATCAATGCTAGGAGTCGACAGGACTTCCACTGGAGTTAATCCCAGAAATTGGGCTTCGCCTGTGCTAGAATACTTTGCGAGGGAATCTGCTTTCATGTTTTCTTCTCGAGGAATGTGACTTATCATGTAATGATCGAAATCACCCAGGAGCTCCCAAGCCTTTGACAAGTAGGCGGGCAGATTCCCCTCTTTTGCTTGGAATTCCTTTTTGACTTGGCATACAATAAGCTGAGAATCGCTGAATATCTGTAACGCTCGGATGTTTAATTCTTTAGCAATCCTTAAGCCAACGATAAGGGCTTCGTATTCTGCTTCATTGTTTGTTGAAGGAAATTCCAATATTAGGTCATAGCATAATGATCGGCCTTCAGGGGTCTCAAGTACAACTCCGGCTCCAGAACAGTAGTCGTTTCTCGCACCATCGACATATAACTTCCATTGGATTGGGGAATCGTCGACTGTTTCCTCCTCACTGTTACCCTTATCTGTGAATTCTGCAATGAAATCTGCTAAAGCTTGTCCATTGATTGCTTTTCGAGGATGATAAGTGATGTCATACTGACTGAGTTCAATATTCCACTTTAGAAGACGACCCGAAGTCTCAGAGCGAAACAGGACTGGCTTCAAAGGTTGATCAGTGAGGACTCTGATAGGATGAGCTTGAAAATATTGCCTCAACTTCCTAGATGCAATTAGTAGGCTATAGGAGAGTTTTTCCAACTTAGAGTAATTCATCTCTGCCCCTGTGAGTCTTTTGCTGATATAGTAAACAGGATGTTGAATCCTTTTGTCTTCTCGTATCAGCGCTGCACTTAAAGCATGAGATGATACTGCCAAGTATATAAGAAGATCCTCGCCATCGCCAGGCCTAGAAAGCATTGGAGGCGTTTCCATATGGCGAATCAATTCATCGAAGGCTTTTTGGCATTCGGGAGTCCAATCGAAGTTTTTCTTTCCTTTCTTTAGGGCGTCAAAGAATGGAATGCATTTATCTGTGGCTTTGGAAATGAACCGACTCAAGGCGGCGACTTTTCCATTGAGACTTTGCAATTCCTTCTTTGTTCTAGGAGCTTTGACTTCTTTCAATGCAGTAATTTGAGCTGGACTAGCCTCAATGCCCCTAGCGCTCACGATGAAGCCTAAAAACATGCCGGATTCCACTCCAAATGAACATTTTAAAGGATTGAGCTTCATTTTGTATTTCCGAAGGACTGCGAACATGTCTGCTAAGTGTTCTATGTGATCCACTGCTTTCTTAGACTTTATTAACATGTCATCGACGTAGACTTCCATAGTCTTGCCCAGTTGCGGTTTGAACATAGCATTAACGAGTCTTTGGTATGTTGCCCCTGCATTCTTCAACCCAAAGGGCATTACTCTGTAGCAGTAAAGACCAGTGTCGGTGATAAAGCTCGTATCCTCCTGATCCGGCTCATGCATCATGATCTGGTTATATCCGGAGTAAGCATCCATAAAAGATAACAATTCGTGTCCCGCTGTTCCGTCTACCAATTTGTCGATTCTGGGTAATGGGAAGCAGTCTTTGGGGCAGGCCTTGTTTAGATCTGAAAAATCGATGCATACTCTCCATTTTCCGTTGGCTTTCTTAACCAACACTGGATTTGAAGCCCAATTCGGATAGGTAGATTCCTTGATAAAATTATTCTCCATTAGTCGATCAACTTCTTCTTTTAATGCTGCCGACCTTTCTGGACCTTGAGTTCTCCTCTTTTGTTTCACAGGTGTAAATTTTGGATAAATATTTAGAGCATGCACTGCAACTTCTGGGGATATTCCACACATATCGGCATGAGTCCAAGCAAAAACATCCAGATTTGCCTTTAAAAAATATATTAAGATATTCTGAATTGACACATTAAGTTGTAAACCCACATTCAACACCTTGTTTGGGTCCTTTGGGTCAACAGGTATTGGTATTGTCGTTTCCACTGGTACCACTCTATTTTCCCCTGCACTGACTTTTCTAGGGTCCATCTCTTTCCTTGCTCCGCTGTGCTCGCCAGTGCAGGGTCCGCCCTGTAATTGCTACAAGGCTAGTTCTTTGATGCGGACTGGGGCTGCCGCATTCTTTCCCATCTCTCTTTTTCTGGTTTCTCGTAGCTCTGTCAGATAACACTCTCGTCCAGCATTTTGATCCCCTTTTATAACTCCTACTCCATTGTCTGTAGGGAATTTAATGGTGAGGCACCACGGGGCAAGAACAGCTTTGAACGCTGCCAGAGTTGGACGACCAAGGAAAGCATTATAAGCAGAAAATTCGTCGACAATCACAAAAGTTTGCTTGCGGACCATTTTTCTCTCTCCTTCTCCAAGTTCCACAAACAAATCAATGGTTCCTACCGGCTGTTTTGGCTCCCCAGTGAAGCCAGCAATTTTATGCGATGAAGCTTGCACATCAACCATAGGGATCTTCATTTGGTCGAATGTTTTCTTGAAGAGGATATTGCAGGATGCGCCACAATCAATGAGAACTCTTCTGACAATAGCTGGCCCGATACCAGCCGAGATGACTAAGGGATCCAAGGTAGGAGCTTCAATTCCTGCGGAATCCCTAGCTTTGAATACAATATCATCATCAAGAGTTCTTTGTTGCTTCAAGGGCGTAGCACCTTCCAAAACGAATACATCTTCCTCGGTCGGTACATACTTTAAAGCTCGTGTATACCTTTCCATCTCACCCCAGCTTCTGCCCGCTGGGTGAGGTCCTCCTGTAATGACATTGATAATGAGCCTTCCAGATTCATGCCCTGAAGCCTTCTCAATCGTCCTAGGCTGATTAGTAGGAGCCTGTTGCCCCTGACTAGATGAAGCAGGATTGTTGCTATTCTTTTTCACAAACTGCTGCAGTTTGTTTTCCCTTAGAAACTCTTCAATCAGATTTTTCAACTGTCGGCATTCGTCGGTTTCGTGACAGGGTTGATTATGGAAGCGGCAGAACTTCCCACTCTGTATAGCCTTTTTCCCGGTCCTTAGAGGAGGAGGTTTAGGAAAGTCAATAGAATCTTTAGTGGCAAGGTAGATACGCTCCGGCGTATCTGATAAAGGAGTATATTCTGATGGCTTGAAGGATCGGGGCTTCTTTAGATTACTCTGCTTCTTCCCATTGTTATTTTCCCTTTTTTGCCCTACAGATTCATTCTTGCGTGGAACAACAGTGTTATCTTCGGCTTTTTCCAACACTGCCTTTACCGGTACGGGACGGCTTTGTAAGCGTATGAATTCATCTGCTTTTTTATAGAACTTTTCAAGGGAATTTGGTTCCTTCATGTTTAGCCATTTCCCAAACTCGCTCGACTTGTCAATTCCCTCCATCAGATAAGTCAATATCATTCACGGTTCTGCATTGTCCACCTCAGCTAGCGCTATATTAAAGCGGTTTAAGAAAGATCTGATAGTCTCCCCTGGATTCCGCTCCAAACTTGACAGTGACATGATATCCTTGGCTTTTGAGGCGTATAGTCTGAACTGCTCCTTGAACTTCCGGGTTAAGTCAGAAAACTGATCGATAGATCGGACTGGAAGTTTGGTGAACCAAAGAAGAGCTACACCTTCGAGATACACAGGAAAATATCGGCACTTTATTTCATCAGAGGCTCTGGCACCTGTCATGTGCCAATCATACTTGTATAAGAATTCGTTCGGATCACTCGTCCCCCTGTAAGCTGGAATGGTTGGTGGGACAAACTTTCTTGGGAATTCAGCCTTTAAGATTTTCTCAGTAAAAGGAGTTTTACTTGGGGCGAAACCCCATTCTTTCTCGTCTTCAACCCTCTGCATACTTTCTTTCATAATTTGTCGAACCATTCCAGAAAGATACTCCTCATCATGTCGAGTTCTAGATCCACCAACCTCTGGAAGTGTTCGTTCAAAGGGGCTAGCAGCCCTTTCAGGAGCATTTCTTTCTTCAGCATCACGAATGTTGCCAGCAAAATTCCTTTCATTATCTGCCGGTTGACGGTTTGCCCCAAGCAAATCGTTCAACCTATTCAGAATTAGGGCATTCTGGGCATTCTGAGCCTCGAATTGTGCATTTTGGGCATTTATCTGTTGGTTCAGCCCAAAGATTGCAGCATCCAACTCTGCCTTTGTAACTCCGACAGCTGGAGTGGCTTGATTCGATATAGGGGAAGCGGAGGTTCCCTCTTGAATATTCCCAAATCTGACAGATCTACTTTTCCTTCCAGGAGCCATAATCTCGGATAGACTTCTGGTTTTCAAGGAAATTCTCTCTACAAACCTCTGTGAAGCAATGATGATAACTCTCCTGAGTTCAATTCTCAGTGAAAGCACCAAAAATGTTAACGCTAAAATTTGAGCGCTAACACCCCGGTGTATGAAATTAGATCGTGAAAGCACCACCCGATAGCTCGGGAACAGATTATAAGCAGATAGTAGTAAAGAAAAACAGTAGACAACAGCAATTTTATAGTGGTTTGGCTTAAGAGATAGCCTACGTCCACTTTGAATATCTTTATTGATGATTTGATTACAAGTCAATGCAGTTACACTTTGATTACAACACACTTTGAGTTTCAAGTGACTTAGAACAAGTAGCCTAAACTTCAACGTCGATCCAAATCTTTGAACACATGTTTGACATGTTTGATTTCTTCGCGGAGTTCCTTGAAGGTGTTGAAGTAGTTCAGAATGCAGCAGAGTAACGGCGCTTGAAATGAATGAGCCAAAAGGTCCTTTTCTAGTTGGAACTAGGGTCGTATTTATAGGCATTTCTCGGAGTTAGGTCGTAGGTCGTGACCGACCTAAGCTAGGTCGTAGGTCGTGACTGACCTAAGATACACTGTCCTCTCTTTCACAAGAACACGCATGCTGGTTTACATAAGTTCTAGGTCGTGAGCGACCTATCCCCCTGCGGCACAGTATGGGTCACTTCTTTACTTAGGCATTTAGGTCGTTAGCGACCTATCCTAGGTCGCGTGTACTTTTCTCATAGTTATAACTGGAGTCTTTTAGATCACGACTCTCCTTAGGTCGCGAAGTATTCCTAGGTCGCGAAGCTTGATAGGTCGCGGCCTCCTTTAGGTCGCGAAACATATTTAGGTCGTTCCATCCCTTAAGTTGTAAGGTCGCTCTGGCTCATAGGTCGCTAAGTCGCTGAAACTTTAGGTCGCGGCCTTCCTTAGGTCTAAGCACCCAGTTCGGTCGTGTGAGTGCTATAGGTCGCAGAATTCTATAGGTCGGTGCTTCCCTTAGGTCGCAGATACTTTTAGGTCACTTGATGAGTTAAGTTGCTAGGCCGCTCCATCTCTTAGGTCGTTGGTCTAGTTAGGTCGTTGGTCTAGTTAGGTCGTTCCACATTTTCCAGTTTCCAACGAAGAGGAGTTAACACCAGCATAGACATTCCGCATTTATGCCTACTATAGCTACCATGTTCAATAGCATGTTACCGCCACATTCCATGGCAGGTTATACAACTAAAACCGTACAGGGCTCGTATTGTTTCTTTGGATTTTCCAACAAATGGCCAGACCAAGGAACTTCCCATTGCCACATCGGTACGCCTCTGGAAAGACGCCCCGAGAACCTAACCGGATCTCTGCCAACGCAAGGTCAGGTTACCTCTGCAAAGTATGTAATTACTGACACGAGTATGCTATCCCCCAATTGTAAACAACCTTTATCCGAGGATCCTCAACTAACAACAATCACAAAGTCATATATATCTGCGATATTCACATAAGTTAAGTATCTGGGATCCATACCATGATACCACTTCTATCCAGAAGGAAATGCACATACCCTAAGGGGCGCTACTCCTTATAACCTTGCTGCATCTTTCTTGTTTTGACCATTACCGTGGTGTGAGGTCCGACGAAGTCTCGTCCACAAAGCTACGCTTTTCACAAAAGCTATGCTTTGATCAACAAATGATCAACATCACTTTGTATGCCACATTACCAATTTGGGAATGTATCACCAGTAACCATCAACTACATAACCTCTGAGCTCGTACGTCTCAGAGAAGGGTGTTAAGCTAGGAGAATAAATTCTCCGCCACCAATAGAAATGTATTTGATAGAAACCAGCTTTGCATCTTAAATTTTAACGTCAGACACACATGCATACAAGTCTGTTTCAAGATCAAACGTAACCGAAGGCACTTCCAAAGAAGCCCTTGCAATCCGGATATTCACTAATCACGTACGAAATTCCCATCATAAAGGGTGGTAAAATCTCTATATCGGAGATCAGCCGATGCAGAGACATTCGACGTTGATCCTTCCGTTTTTTCGAAAATATTCGGTCTTCAACATCGGTCTTCAATTGCTATCCATTACGACATATCACTATTCGAAATGGGATTCATGACCCAAAGGTCCTCACCCGGCTAAACCGAATAACGAGCGCTTATCTTTAAAATAAATGTAGCACTTAGGTTCAAGCAAATCAGAACAAATACCCATTTAATGGTAAATATTGATAGTCGGTTATTTAATTATCACTTGATATGCACAACATCACCAGATTCCAAATAATTTTCCAATTTATTTATTTTCCAAAAATATCTTTACAAGATATATTTTCCACACATCAACCATTTGAAAACAAATTTCAAATCACTTTTCACCTTTACAACTTTTGAAAACCAGTTTCAAATCATTTTCCTTACGCGAAAACACTTCCAAATATTTATTCATTTTAACTGGAAATCTGCCGAGTTCAAATACTTTAAAATAATTTATAGCACTTATCCAAAATATATCGGGAAAACACTTTGAAATAAAAACTATTTTTCTTTAAACACTTTACTTAAAATATTAGTTATAAAAATATCATACCAATATTACATATAACTTAAGTCCAAACTAATTTTCATAATAAATATTAGTTGATAGAGTATAAATATTTAAATAACTATTTTCTAAAACAATTATTGATTAAATCATAGAAATAATCATTACTATATCAACTTAATAAATCTTTACTTAAAGGATTCAAAACAATTTAAGAAATTAATTTCTCCAAAGTAACCTTTTCAAAACCAATTCTAGAATTATATATATATATACATCTCTGTGTGTGTGTGTGTGTCTTTCAAAGCTATTCAGAAATTTTATTCGGCTTTCCAGGGAGAATACACTTTCATTTCAAAATGGTTGATTTAAACTAATTTAATAAATCCTTACCGATTTACTTTAAATTTACGTTCCAAATCTATAAATTTATTTCCACACTTAAAAAATAAATCAATGTTTATTTTTAAACAAATTTCCCTTTCCTTTATAAATTCCATGGTGAATTCACATGTGACGCCCCACCTCTATACCCACGCTAGCCAAGAACATTACGGTGAATGCTGTCAACTAGTACGGAGGATAAGGCTGTTGAGGAGAGACCATCCGTGTAATTGCTTTGTGCGAGCATCGATATGTCAGATGGTATAACATGCAATACTTTATCAAGAGGAAATCCGACATACCGACACAAACTCAAAGCTACTACACAGTGGCAATAATATATTCGGAAACGAATACAGAAATAAACATAACATAAATAAGTCACAGATAATTCATATCACAAAGGCGGAAGAAGATATGAATATATAATTAACACATGGAAGTGTGTATTAGAGTAGTGGTCAAAAAGATCCACAATAACACAAAAATAATAGCAACATGTGTTACACAAAAGAATACATCAATGAGTCAATATCTCAAGAGTATACAACAAAAACTACTAATCTATGTAGTTTTCCAAAAGTCAGAGTAATGAATCCCAGGGGAGAAGTCAAGCAGAAGCACTTGTAACATCTCGGTCTGACCCGAGTATTATTTAATAAGAAAATAATAAACGGATCAGACTAATTATAAATATCAGATGAAACGATATAGAATAAGAGATATGACTAAACACATAATAATCACAATGCCAAGCTGTGATATATATATATAAGTAATTGAAAATCAACGAGAGATTAATCAATATCACCAAATCTACACAAGAATCAAAGGAAATGTCATACTCCTTATTTCGTTCACCAAACCATAAATATTGACGATTATATCAATGTCAATCACAAAAGTCCATGACACACAAATTCACCAATACACAAATATTGATAAAACTTATCAATGGAAATCACGAAAATTGGTGAAGCATAAATTCTAGAAATCATCTCAAGAAATCCAGTCAATGACACACAAATTCACCAATTCACAAATATTGATAAAACTTATCAATGGAAATCACGAAAATTGGTGAAATACAAATTTTAGAAATCATCACGAGAAATACAAAAATCACAAAAGGGGGGAGGCCTATCACAAACGGGAGCATAAAGCTCACCAACACGTGTATGACAAACGGAACGCTAATTCCATGGTTGCTAACCATCACAAATTGAGCCGAAGCTCCACAAACGGCCCGAAGACCATGGGTTGCTACCCCACCAAATTGAATCGAAACTCCACAAAACGGGGTTTAGTCTCCCTTGCAGACAAGGAGACATCGCACATTGCTAGTCTAAATCATAAAAGATGATCATCATGATCAACGAGAAGTGTCAATTACACTAAACTAGTAAATATATGAGTTTATCTTCATGTCCCATAACCACTTGCTTAACATAAATATTTGCGAACAAACTGTAAATCTTCACTAGAAAATTGTCACAAGAGGTTCAATCGAACAAGTCCAAGAATTAACCGACGAAGTAAACGCAAGCGTTTCATACCACTTGTTTTACTAAGCCGTTTAATTAGATTTCTCATACGAGTGAGGTAAAGGTTTGTATATACTAATAGATTAGAAATCGGTTTGAGAAAACGATCTTTGTCATAAAATAGTGTTGAAATCATTCGAAGAAAGAGTTTTGATATTTACTACTAGTATAGAAAACCTTTATATTTTTAAAGTGACAAACCACAAAGAAGATTGTAAGAATAATCAACCACTAAAATTCACATTCGAAGACGTGAATAAAATCCAAAGAAACCGATAAAGAATCCATCGAAATGGATATTCAAAAATCCCTAAATAGGAGTCATCAAAGGCATAATAAATGATAACAACAAATAGGATCATCACGAATCGATTTAAATTGGAATTCTCAAGCGAATAGGCAAATAGGCAAAATTGGCAAAACACAGTAGTTTCAGACGTCTGAAACGAGTGGTTCAGACGTCTGAATATGGAAATATAAAGATTTCCAGAACACAATTCAGACATCTGAACCAAGTGTTTCAGACGTCTGAAATAGGCATATTTTAGCCTATTTCCTTTCTGGTTGAAATAGAACCAATTCAGACATCTGAAACCCTATATTCAGACGTCCGAATCTGGGAATAGAAATCTTCCCAGACAATATTCAGACGTCTGAATATTCCGTTTCAGACGTCTGAATCTGGGGTTCAGGGCATTCCCTGAACCTACTCCAAAAATGGCCAAACGAATATCGGAAACGATCGAACGAGCAAATGGCGATGACTAAGGAATTACGTCGAACGACAACCCAGCCTAAACGGCTCTTCGATACGCCTTAAATATCAATGTCCAAATATCCATAATAGGATTTTCATAAATTAGACCAAAACACCAAAAATTGGAATATACACGAAGTCGATCCAAACCAAAATCAATTGCACACGAATAAACGTTAGGAATTCATACCTAATAATCGAAGATAATTATAGACAAAGATGTGAGATAAAAATCTCACCTTTTTACAAAATCATATAAGAAGAAGCTTGAAAGCAAATGGAGAATCAACCTCTCTTCAACACAACCCAAATGAGCTTGAATCTATGCTCAAAACAAGAACATTCCCGAAATTAGGTTTAGGAATTTCTGAAATTGATAAGAGAATAAGTTGGAGAAGAAGAAGAGAATGCTTACCAATGGGTTCTCTTGAATTTGGAGCTAGGAATTTGAGGTTGCAAGAGGAACTAGGGTTTTGGAGTTTTAATTTCCAATCTCTCCCACCATTATTGCCTTAGAACTGAAAAGAGGAAGAAGTGAGGGTGAATGGGGAAGAGTGGTTCAGTTTTGAGTATAAGTTGGCTAGTGGGCTGAACCCAAACTCAAACCCAAAGTGAAAAAGGTCAAATTTTTGACTAACTCCAAATATATCAAAGTTTATATTCAAAAAGGTCGCAAACGGCATTTTAAACTCAATGGGAGTGGTCTCGAGTCCTAATTCAACTGTATGCAAAAAGTAGCTTTACGGACTAAATTCCGAGTAACGATAAAATATTTAAATAAAATATTTAAATATAAAATCGATAAATATGCGGGTTGTTACAGACTCCCCTCCTTAAAGAAATTGCGTCCTCGCAATATTTAAGAAGAAGATATGTAGTAACAACCATAAAAGCATATTTAACACAAAAGAAATTTGAAATAAAAGGTTCACCTCAAAGAGCACGAGAAAGCAAGTCCGGATGTGTTCGCTCGATGAACTCTTTAGATTCCCATGAACAATTCTTAGGATTTGAAGACCATTGGACTTTAACGAGCGGAACATTGTTATTTCGAAGGCGTTTGACCTCCGAAGCAATGATACGAATAGGATGTTGCTCATAAGTTAAATTAGGCGAAACTTCAATCTCTTCCACAACACCGGGCTCAAGAATAGAATCGAAATCTCGAAGGCATTTCCGTAATTGAGAAACGTGAAACACGTCATGAATAGCAGAAAATTGAGCCGGTAACAAAAGGCGATAAGCCATGGAACCAATACGTTCAGTGATAGGAAATGGCCCAATATATCGAGGCGCCAATTTTCCCGATCGATTGAAACGTACAACACCTTTCATTGGTGACACACGAATAAAAACAGAATCTCCAACAGAAAATTCTAATTTCCTTCTTCGATTATCGGCATAGGATTTTTGTCTACTCTGGGCTTCTTTCATCCTATGACGAATAAGATCAATCTTTTCTGTGGAATCACGAATAAAATGTGGACCTAAAACCGGCTTCTCACCGGTCTCAAGCCAACAAGAAGGAGATCGGCATGGCCTTCTATAGAGTGCCTCGAAAGGTGCCATACCAATACTAGATTGGAAGCTATTATTATAGGAAAATTCAACAAGTGAAATATGATCTTCCCAACTTCCACCAAAATCAAGAACACAAGCACGAAGAAGATCTTCAAGTGTTTGATTCACAAGCTCGGTTTGTCCATCGGACTGAGGATGATAAGCGGTGCTAAAATTAAGCTTCGTTCCCAAAGCTTTTTAAAGACTCTTCCAAAATCTACTAGTAAACAATGGATCTCGATCACTAACAATAGAAGTAGGAACTCCATGCAATTTAACAATCTCTTTGATAAAGAGCTTGGCCAAAAGAGGAACGGTTCGGTTAGACCGAACGGGAATAAAATGGGCGGATTTGGTTAGTCCATCAACAATCACCCATAAGCTATCATGACCCGAACGAGAACGGGGAAGGCCATCTATAAAATCCATGGAAATTTGGTCCCACTTCCAAATTGGAATTTCTAAAGGTTGCAATAACCCACCGGGCCTTTGATGTTCAGCCTTAACGAGTTGGCAAATCATGCAACGCTTAACGAAGTTAGCGATGTCAAGTTTCATTCCCTCCCAATAATAAAGTCGCTTCATATCCGCGTACATTTTACTACTACCGGGATGAATGGTGAGTTTAGAGTGATGAGAATCTTCTAAAATATCTTTACGAAGATCACTATTATTTGGCACAATAAGTCTACCAAATCTCCGAATGCCGCCACAAGAATCGATATCAAAGTCCTTCAAACCTTCAATATCAATTTTATCGCTAATATTTTGGCCAAGAAGAGCCATTTCGGGATCTAACCTTTGAGCTTCAAGAATGCGGTCTAAAAGAGAAGGATGGGCCTCAAGGCTACATAGCACAAGTGATGAACATAAATCGGAGACACAGCCTCGAATCTCACAAGAGGATAATAGCACGATATCATTCCATTCGGATATCATCATAGAAACAACCGCTTGTTGCTTGTGGCTAAGAGCATCGGCGACACGGTTACCCTTACCGGGAGTATAAAGAATATCAAGATCATACGGTGTAAGAAATTCGAGCCAACATTCTTGACGCAAATTAAGTTCCTTTTGAGAGAATAAATACTTCAAAGACTTATGATCGGTATAAAGAACAAATTTCTCTCCTAAAAGATAATGACGCCAAATACGAAGGGCGAAAACAATAGCCGCGAGCTCTAAATCATGAGTGGCATCTCTAGTCTCGGCTCGCTTCAATTGCCTAGAAGCATAAGCAATAACACGTTCTTTTTGCATAAGAACGGCACCCAAACCAACGTGACTTGCATCGGTATAAACAACGAAATCTTGATTCCCCTCGGGAATAACGAGAATAGGAGCATCAGAAAGAAGTTCTTCTAATTTCTGAAAAGAAGCTTCACATTTGTCCGACCAAATGTATTTAACACCTTTCTTCGTCAAGCTAGTGAGAGGCACGGTAATCTTAGAAAAGTCTTTGATAAAACAACGGTAATAGCCCGCCAATGCGAGAAAACTACGAATCTCTGTCACACTCTCCGGTCTCTTCTAATCTTGAATCGCTTCAATCTTTGAAGGATCCACGGAAATTCCGGATTCGAAAATAATATGACCGAGAAACTTCACACGAGATTGCCAAAAGTGGCATTTAGAAAATTTTGCCTTTAATTGATTACTCCTAAGAGTTTCCAACACAATCCGAAGATGTTTTTCATGCTCCTCCTCGGTTTTAGAATACACAAGAATATCATCGATAAAGATGAGAACAAACCGGTCGAGGAAGTCTTTGAAAACTCTATTCATAAGGTCAACGAAATAAGCCGGAGCATTCGTTAGACCAAATGGCATAACAAGCCATTCATAAGATCCATAACGAGTACGGAACGATGTCAAAGGAATACTATCCTCTGCAATACGAAGCTGATGAAATCCAGTAGCTAAGTCTAATTGTGAAAAGACTCTAGCACCACTAAGTTGATCGAATAGATCATCAATCCGAGGTAAAGGATACTTATTTTTGATAGTAAGTTCATTAAGCTTGCGGTAGTCAACGCAAAGCCTAAGTGTTCCATCGGATTTCTTCACAAAAATAGCTGAAGCTTCCCAAGGCGAGGAACTAGAGCGAATAAATTGCTTCGTCTCCAATTCGGATAATTGTTTACGCGTCTCCTCATTTTCTTTATTGGACATACGATAAGGGGGACGAGTGATAGGTTGAGCTCCAAGAATAAGATTAATTCTGAACTCAATTGCTCGCTTAGGTGGTAATCCTAAAACGGGCTCGAATATGTCGGAAAATTCACGAACGACGTGAATAAGAGAAATAATATCACCCTCATCATCATCATCGTCATCACGAGGATTTAAAGAATATAAAGATGCGACCAAGCTGGAATCTGAATCTTTAAGATTAATAGAAATCTGCTTAACAGATTGAGGATGTCGAAGATGAATAGTCCGCTCAAGACATAGGATATGAGCTTCATAATGGTTAAGCCAATCCATTCCCAAAATCATTCCAAAGCCTAAACAACGCACGACATGCAATTCGGCTCGGAAAGAAGAATCACACAAAATAATCTCGACATCTTTACACAATAAACTGATGGTCGCGGATCCACCAACCGGATTCGCAATTCTCAAAGAAGTCATTAAACACAAAACATCCAAAGAAAAAGTATCAACAAGCTCTTTTGATATAAAAGAATGGGACGCACCCGTATCAAAAATAACTCGAATAGGATGATCACGAAATAAAATAATTCCATCTAGAATAGAATGAGAAATACCTAGGCCACGAGATGATTTGCCTGGGGCTTGAGCAACATTAAGCTTTCCCTCTTTCCTGCCCTGAAGCTTGGGGCATGAGGATATAACATGACCGGGACCTTTGCAGTAGCGACAAGAGAGAGACTTTGGTCACTTGTTCGCATAATGGTCCTTCGAACCATAATTATAGCATTCCCCACGACCAAAGGAAGAAGTCTTTGCCACGGAGGTTGCTTTCTTCCCTTTCTTATTAGGATAGGGGCCTTTGAATTTGTTTGGCCTCTTCTTGTTGTCGTTGAAGCTTGGTTTGGAACCCACCACTTCAACATCATTCTCCCTATCCGCTTCTTCAAGACGAAGAGCGATATCAACGAGTTGGTCGAAAGAAACTTCTAATTTTAGAAGTAATGGCTTCTTGAGATTTTTGTTTAAGCCATAGACGAACCTTTGGTTCTTCTTTAAAGGGGTGTTGATGTATTCTACCCCATATTTGGAAAGCGACTCGAAGGAGGCGACGTAATCAGTCACGGAGGACTCACCTTGAGCAAGGTTTATAAATCGTCGAGCCAATGTCACTTTCTCTGCTTCTGGTACAAATTTCAACTCGAAGCGTTCTCGAAATTGCCCACAGGTGAGATCCGCTTCATTAATCTCAAAAATAAGAAGCTCGTACTGGTCCAATGCTCTTTCTCGGAGCATACTAGAGGCCACCTGAACTCGGTGAAGGTCAATAAGATTCATGCAAGAAAAGATTCGATCTCATGACCTTAGCCAAGCTTGTACTTCAATAACAGTTTCGGAACCTTTGAATGGCTCCCCACCCAAATTAATGTAATCGATGCACAAGCGTGCAAATCCCGACTTTGGGTGAGTAGGTTCCGGGTTAGCTCCAGCTGCTTGAGCATTAGTTAGCAAATCAAGAAGCTGTTGAGCAGTCATAAATACTCCATCCTGGGGCGGAGTGCTAGATGGTACGGCTCTGGGGCGTCCTGGTCTAGACATTTCTCTTTCTTTTGAAAGAAAGAAGAAGAAGAAAAAGGTTATTCACCAAATTCAATATCAAGCAATTGTTGATAGATAAAACAAGGAATCATAAAAGAAAATAGGATGAATCGGTACGAAGACTCAAATAAAATCCTAAAGCACGACTCCTAAGGTAGACTTAGGACGATGATCCTTGTTAAGTTATTCTACATTGTTTCGAAGTTTGGCTCTGATACCATGCTGTGACGCCCCAGCTCTATACCCATGCTTGCCAAGAACATTACGGTGAATGCTGTCAACTAGCACGGAGAATGAGGCTGTTGAGGAGCGACCATCCGTGTAATTGCTTTGTGCGAGCATCGATATGTCAGATGGTATAACATGCAATACTTTATCAAGAGGAAATCCGACATACCAACACAAACTCAAAGCTACTACACAGTGGCTATAATATCTTCGGAAACGAATACATAAATAAACATAACATAAATCAGTCATAGATAATTCATATCACAAAGGTGGAAGAAGATATGAATATATAATTAACACATGGAAGTGTGCATCAGAGTAGTGGTCAAAAAGATCCACAATAACACAAAAATAATAGCAACATGTGCTATACAAAAGAATACATCAATGAGTCAATATCTCAAGAGTATACAACAAAAACTACTAATCTAAGTAGTTTGCAAAAAGTCAGAGTAATGAATCCCAGGGGAGAAGTCAAGCAGAAGCACCTGTAACATCTCGGTCTGACCCGAGTATTATTTAATAAGAAAATAATAAACGGATCAGTCTAACTATAAATATCAGATGAAACGATATAGAATAAGAGATATGACTAAACACATAATAATCACAATGCCAAGCTGTGATATATATATAAGTAAATGAAAATCAACGAGAGATTAATCAATATCACCAAATCTACACAAGAATCAAAGGAAATGTCATACTCCTTATTTCGTTCACCAAACCATAAATATTGACGATTATATCAATGTCAATCACAAAAGTCCATGACACACAAATTCACCAATACACAAATATTGATAAAACTTATCAATGGAAATCACGAAAATTGGTGAAGCATAAATTCTAGAAATCATCTCAAGAAATCCAGTCAATGACACACAAATTCACCAATGCAGAAATATTGATAAAACTTATCAATGGAAATCACGAAAATTGGTGAAACACAAATTCTTGAAATCATCTCGAGAAATCCAAAAATCACAAAATGGGGGGAGGCCTATCACAAACGGGAGCATAAAGCTCACCAACACGTGTATCACAAACGGAATGCTAATTCCATGGTTGCTAACCATCACAAATTGAGCCGAAGCTCCACAAACGGCCCGAAGACCATGGGTTGCTACCCCACCAAATTGAGTCGAAACTCCACAAAACGGGGTTAGTCTCCCTCGCAGACAAGGAGACATCGCACATTGCTAGTCTAAATCATAAAAGATGATCATCATGATCAACGAGAAGTGTCAATTACACTAAACTAGTAAATATATGAGTTTAGCTTCATGTCCCATAACCACTTGCTTAACTTAAATATTTGCGAACAAACTGTAAATCTTCACTAGAAAATTGTCACAAGAGGTTCAATCGAACAAGTCCAAGAATTAACCGACGAAGTAAACGCAAGCGTTTCATACCACTTGTTTTACTAAGCCGTTTAATTAGATTTCTCATACGAGTGAGGTAAAGGTTTGTATATACTAATAGATTAGAAATCGGTTTGAGAAAACGATCTTTGTCATAAAATAGTGTTGAAATCATTCGAAGAAAGAGTTTTGATATTTACTACTAGTATAGAAAACCTTTATATTATTAAAGTGACAAACCACAAAGAAGATTGTAAGAACAATCAACCACTAAAATTCACATTCGAAGACGTGAATAAAATCCAAAGAAACCGATAAAGAATCCATCGAAATGGATATTCAAAAATCCCTAAATAGGAGTCATCAAAGGTATAATAAATGATAACAACAAATAGGATCGTCACGAATCGATTTAAATTGGAATTCTCAAGCGAATAGGCAAATAGGCAAAATTGGCAAAACACAGCAGTTTCAGACGTCTGAAACAAGTGGTTCAGTCGTCTGAATCTGGAAATATAAAGATTTCCAGAACGCAATTCAAACGTCTGAACCAAGTGTTTCAGACGTCTGAAATAGGCATATTTTAGCCTATTTCCTTTCTGGTTGAAATAGAACCAATTCAGATGTCTGAAACCCTATATTCAGACGTCTGAATCTGGGAATAGAAATCTTCCCAGACAATATTCAGACGTCTGAATATTCCGTTTCAGACGTCTGAATCTGGGGTTCAGGGCATTCCCTGAACCTAGGCCAAAAATGGCCAGACGAATATCGGAAACGATCGAACGAGCAAATGGCGATGACTAAGGAATTACGTCGAATGACAACCCAGCCTAAACGGCTCTTCGATACACCTCAAATATCAATGTCCAAATATCCATAATAGGATTTTCATAAATTAGACCAAAACGCCAAAAATTGGAATATACACGAAATCGATCCAAACCAAAATCAATTGCACACGAATAAACGTTAGGAGTTCATACCTAACAATCGAAGATAATTATAGACAAAGATGTGAGATAGAAATCTCACCTTTTTACAAAATCAAACAAGAAGAAGCTTGAAATCAAATGGAGAATCAACCTCTCTTCAACACAACCCAAATGAGCTTGAATCTATGCTCAAAACAAGAACATTCCCAAAATTAGGTTTAGAAATTTCTGAAATTGGTAAGAGAATAAGTTGGAGAAGAAGAAGAGAATGCTTACCAATAGGGTTCTCTTGAATTTGGAGCTAGGAATTTGAGGTTGCAAGAGGAACTAGGGTTTTGGAGTTTTAATTTCCAATCTCTCCCACCATTATTGCCTTAGAACTGAAAAGAGGAAGAAGTAAGGGTGAATGGGGAAGAGTGGTTCAGTTTTGAGTATAAGTTGGCTAGTGGGCTGAACCCAAACTCAAACCCAAAGTGAAAAAGGTCAAATTTTTGACTAACTCCAAATATATCAAAGTTTATACTCAAAAAGGTCGCAAACGGTATTTTAAACTCAATGGGAGTGGTCCCGAGTCCTAATTCAACCGTGTGCAAAAAGTAGCTTTACGGACTAAATTCCGAGTAACGATAAAATATTTAAATAAAATATTTAAATATAAAATCGATAAATATGCGGGTTGTTACAGACTCCCCTCCTTAAAGAAATTGCGTCCTCGCAATATTTAAGAAGAAGATATGTAGTAACAACCATAAAAGCATATTTAACACAAAAGAAATTTGAAATAAAAGGTTCACCTCAAAGAGCACGAGAAAGCAAGTCCGGTTGTGTTCGCTCGATGAACTCTTTAGATTCCCATGAACAATCCTTAGGATTTGAAGACCATTGGACTTTAAAAAGCGGAACATCTTAATTTCGAAGGCGTTTGACCTCCGAAGCAATGATACGAATAGGATGTTGCTCATGAGTTAAATTAGGCGAAACTTCAATCTCTTCCACAACACCGGGCTCAAGAATAGAATCGGAATCTCAAAGGCATTTTCGTAATTGAGAAACGTGAAACACGTCATGAATAGCAGAAAATTGAGCCGGTAACAAAAGGCGATAAGCCATGGAACCAATACGTTCAGTGATAGGAAATGGCCCAATATATCGAGGCGCCAATTTTCCCGATCCACTGAAACGTACAATACCTTTCATTGGTGACACACGAATAAAAACAGAATCTCCAACAGAAAATTCTAATTTCCTTCTTCGATTATCGACATAGGATTTTTGTCTACTCTGGGCTTCTTTCATCCTATGACGAATAAGATCAATCTTTTCTGTGGAATCACGAATAAAATCTGGACCTAAAACCGGCTTCTCACCGGTCTCAAGCCAACAAGAAGGAGATCGGCATGGCCTTCCATAGAGTGCCTCGAAAGGTGCCATACCAATACTAGCTTGGAAGCTATTATTATAGGAAAATTCAACAAGTGAAATATGATCTTCCCAACTTCCACCAAAATCAAGAACACAAGCACGAAGAAGATCTTCAAGTGTTTGATTCACACGCTTGGTTTGTCCATCGGACCGAGGATGATAAGCGGTGCTAAAATTAAGCTTTGTTCCCAAAGATTGTTGAAGACTCTTCCAAAATCCACTAGTAAACAATGGATCTCAATCACTAACAATAGAAGTAGGAACTCCATGCAATTTAACAATCTCTTTGATAAAGAGCTTGGCCAAAAGAGGAACGGTTCAGTTAGACCGAACGGGAATAAAATGGGCGGATTTAGTAAGTCTATCAACAATCACCCATAAGCTATCATGACCCGAACGAGAACGGGGAAGGCCGTCTATAAAATCCATGGAAATTTGGTCCCACTTCCAAATTGGAATTTCTAAAGGTTGCAATAACCCACCGGGCCTTTGATGTTCAGCCTTAACGAGTTGGCAAGTCATGCAACGCTTAACGAAGTTAGCGATGTCAAGTTTCATTCCCTCCCAATAATAAAGTCGCTTCATATCCGCGTACATTTGACTACTACCGGGATGAATGGTGAATTTAGAGCGATGAGAATCTTCTAAAATGTCTTTACGAAGATCACTATTATTTGGCACAATAAGTCTACCAAATCTCCGAATGCCGCCACGAGAATCGATATCAAAGTCCTTCAAACCTTCAATATCAATTTTATCCCTAATATTTTGGCCAAGAAGAGCCATTTCGGGATCTAGCCTTTGAGCTTCAAGAATGCGGTCTAAAAGAGAAGGATGAGCCTCAAGGCTACATTACACAAGTGATGAACATAAATCGGAGACGCGGTCTCGAATCTCACAAGAGGATAATAGCACGAGATCATTCCATTCGGATATCATCATAGAAACAACCGCTTGTTGCTTGCGGCTAAGAGCATCGGCGACACGGTTACCCTTACCGGGAGTATAAAGAATATCAAGATCATATGGTGCAAGAAATTCGAGCCAACATTGTTGACGAAAATTAAGTTCCTTTTGAGAGAATAAATACTTCAAAGACTTATGATCGGTATGAAGAACAAATTTCTCTCCTAAAAGATAATGACGCCAAATACGAAGGGCGAAAACAATAGCCGCGAGCTCTAAATCATGAGCGACATATCTAGTCTCGGCTGGCTTCAATTGCCTAGAAGCATAAGCAATAACATGTTCTTTTTGCATAAGAATGGCACCCAAACCAACGCGACTAGCATTGGTATAAACAACGAAATCTTGATTCCCCTCGGGAATAACGAGAATAGGAGCATCAGAAAGAAGTTCTTTTAATTTCTGAAAAGAAGCTTCACATTTGTCCGACCAAATGTATTTAACACCTTTCTTCGTCAAGCTAGTGAGAGGCACGGTAATCTTGGAAAAGTCTTTGATAAAACGACGGTAATAGACCGCCAATCCGAGAAAACTACGAATCTCTGTCACACTCTCCGGTCTCTTCCAATCTTGAATCGCTTCAATCTTTGAAGGATCCACGGAAATTCCGGATTCGGAAATAATATGACCGAGAAACTTCACACGGTATTGCCAAAAGTGGCACTTAGAAAATTTTGCCTTTAATTGATTACTTCTAAGAGTTTCCAACACAATCCGAAGATGTTTTTCATGCTCCTCCTCGGTTTTAGAATACACAAGAATATCATCGATAAAGATGAGAACAAACCGGTCGAGGAAGTCTTTGAAAACTCTGTTCATAAGGTCAACGAAATAAGCCGGAGCATTCGTTAGACCAAATGGCATAACAAGCCATTCATAAGATCCATAACGAGTACGGAACGATGTCAAAGAAATACTATCCTATGCAATACGAAGCTGATGAAATCCAGTAGCTAAGTCTAATTGTGAAAAGACTCTAGCACCACTAAGTTGATCGAATAGATCATCAATCCGAGGTAAAGGATACTTATTTTTGATAGTAAGATCATTAAGCTTGCGGTAGTCAATGCAAAGCTTAAGTGTTCCATCGGATTTCTTCACAAAAATAGCTGAAGCTCCCCAAGGCGAGGAACTAGAGCGAAAAAATTGCTTCGTCTCCAATTCGGATAATTGTTTATGCATCTCCTCGTTTTCTTTATTGGACATACGATAAGGAGGACGAGTGATAGGTTGAGCTCCAGAAATAAGATTAATTCTGAACTCAATTGCTCGCTTAGGTGGTAATCCTAAAACGGGCTCGAATATGTCGGAAAATTCACGAATGATGTGAATAAGAGAAATATTATCACCCTCATCATCATCATCGTCATCACGGGGATTTAAAGAACATAAAGATGCGACCAAGCTGGAATCCGAATCTTTAAGATTAATAGAAATCTGCTTAACAGATTGAGGATGTCGAAGATGAATAGTCCGCTCAGGACATAGGATATGAGCTTCATAACGGTTAAGCCAATCCATTCCCAAAATTATTCCAAAGCCTAAACAACACATGACATGCAAATCGGCTCGGAAAGAAAATTCACACAAAATAATCTCGACATATTTACACAATAAACTGATGGTCGCGGATCCACCAACCGGATTCGCAATTCTCAAAGAAGTCATTAAACACAAAACATCCAAAGAAAAAGTATCAACAATTTCTTTTGATATAAAAGAATGGGACGAACCCGTATGAAAAAGAACTCGAATAGGATGATCACGAAATAAAATAATTCCATCCAGAATAGAATGAGAAATAACTCGACCACGAGATGTGTTGCCAGGGGCTTGAGCAACATTAAGCTTTCCCTCTTTCCTGCCCTGAAGCTTGGGGCATGAGGATATAACAAGACCGGGACCTTTGCAGTAGCGACAAGAGAGAGACTTTGGTCACTTGTTCGCATAATGGTCCTTCGAACCACAATTATAGCATTCCCCACGACCAGAGGAAGAAGTCTTTGCCACGGAGGTTGCTTTCTTCCCTTTCTTATTAGGATAGGGGCCTTTGAATTTGTTTGGCCTCTTCTTGTTGTTGTTGAAGCTTGGTTTGGAACCCACCACTTCAACATCATTCTCCCTATCCGCTTCTTCAAGACGAAGAGCGATATCAACGAGTTGGTCGAAAAAAAATTCTAATTTTAGAAGTAATGGCTTCTTGAGATTTTTGTTTAAGCCATAGACGAACCTCTGGTTCTTCTTTAAAGGGGTGTTGATGTATTCTACCCCATATTTGGAAAGCGACTCGAAGGAGGCGACGTAATCAGTCACGGAGAACTCACCTTGAACAAGGTCTATAAATCGTCGAGCCAATGTCACTTTCTCTGCTTCTGGTACAAATTTCAACTCGAAGCATTCTCGAAATTGCCCCAGGGGAGATCCGCTTCATTAATCTCAGAAATAAGAAGCTCGTACCAGTCCAATGCTCTTTCTCGGAGCATACTAGAGGCCACCTGAACTCGGTGAAGGTCAATAACATTCATGCGAGAAAAGATTCGATCTCATGACCTTAGACAAGCCTGTACTTCAATAATAGTTTCGGAACCTTTGAATGGCTCCCCACCCAAATTAGTGTAATCGCTGCACAAGCGTGCAAATCCCAACTTTGGGTGAGTAGGTTCCGGGTTAGCTCTAGCTGCTTGAGCATTAGTTACCAAATCAAGAAGCTGTTGAGCAGTCATAAAAACTCCATCCTGGGGCGGAGTGCTAGATGGTACGGCTCTGGGGCTGCCTGGTCTAGACATTTCTCTTTCTTTTGAAAGAAAGAAGAAGAAGAAAAAGGTTATTCACCAAATTCAATATCATGTAATTCTTGATAGATAAAACAAGGAATCATAAAAGAAAATAGGATGAATCGGTACAAAGACTCGAATAAAATCCTAAAGCACGACTCCTAAGGTAGACTTATGTAACAACCCGGTATTTTCAGCCATTCGCAGCCGCACATGTTGGACTTGAATTGCTCAAAATACCGCATTGTAAATAAATTTGGAGCAAATGAAATACAATTCACAGAATCACAGACATAGAACAAACAGAATACCTCGCAGCGGAATATAAAATACATAGTAGTTCATGAAGCTACTACGGCAGAGTCTCAAACCAAAAACATAATACAGTCTGAAAACAACAAAATAGAAATCCCAAATACATATAAGTTCACTAATACATGAGATAAACTAGGATAACTGGAATAGAAAGTAGATATAAATGTAGATAAGCAGAAACTCCAGCAAAGACAAGCTCCAGAAAGAGAATCCAAAGATGTGAATAATCAGGCTGACCCGAGCGTAAAGTAAAACACAAAACACTCGAGTCAGGACAATATATACTTATATAATGTAAATCAACTCAAGTGAACTGTAGTAGAAATGCACCATAACTTAAAGGATGCTTGGGATCGCCCATCCTTTAAAGATCAGTTAAACTATAAATTAAATACATCCCGTGGTTAAAATTTCAAAACAGTATTTATACTTCGTAATCAAATATCATTTAAAATTTCAATATCATTCAAAATCCATTTCAAAATATCAAAATATCATATCTTCCAAACCACATTCATTTTTATTTAATTTAAATACCATTTCAAAACACATTTCAAAATAGTTTATATTTCGAAACAAATTGCTTCATTTAAATCATTAAAATGAAGATATTATATTTAATAATTAAATTATTAAATTTCCAAAATCTTAATCTTTCAAAGTTCATTCATTCACTTAAATTTATTAAAACAATGAAAATTTAACTTTCGCAGCTTTTAGAAAATGCTACGAAAGGTCACACTTAAAACAGTTCAATTTCACAAAAGTCAACATTTAAAATGCTGTAATAGGGTTCCATTAGTTTCAAAAAAACTTAGTTAAATTCAACCATTATAACATTCACAAAAAAAAATGCTATAATAGCCTTTAATTAAATTGAGCCATTTGGTTCATTATTATTAACTACAGCATTTACAAATGTTGTATTATCCTTTACATTAGAATTAATAGCATTTTAGAAATGCAGTAAATTAACTTCAAATATTCAGTATAATTTCACAAACAATAATATTTTTATTTAAACCATTTTTAACTTATAAAATCATATAATTTCACTTTTAAAACTATCATTCAAATACCCTTATATTCATGATTTTATAAAGTTAAATCTCTATTCAAAAAATCAAAATTTAATAGTAATTTACTTATTAAATTCCAACATTAAAAGTTAAATTCATTAAATTAAATTTAACTTAACACTTAAGCTTAAATTTTCAAATTTAATTAAATTTCATTTTTATTTACTTAACTTAAAATTTACTTTTAAGCCAAATTCGCAAATTTCCAATTTTAGTTATATTTCAAAATTTGATTTTTATTTACTTAACTTAAAATTCACTTTTAAGCCAAATTCGCAAATTTCCAATTTTAGTTATATTTCAAAATTCCAACTTAAATATTCATTCATTTCACATTTTAACTTAATCCAAAAATCACTAATATATAAAAAATTATTTTAAATTCATTTAATTCAAAATATCATAAATTTATCATATTTTCATATTTAATTTAAATTCCATTTATTACAAAATTATAATTTCCAAAAACTTACATTTCAGATTTTCTAACTTTACCATTAATTTATTTCACTTATAAATTTTCAGAGAGTCAATAGTGCTTTACAAAAATCATTTTTAATCAAATTTAAATCAAAATATTGTAATATTTACATTTCTAAAATATTTTAAAATTTTAAGAAAAACATATTTTAACAACGGGTCTGTATTTCATTTTCTAGCCTAGGTAAAGTGATATGGTAATATATCATTTCAACCCATAATTTACAAAGAGAACCCGGGTTTGATAATTTCAAACCCGCAATCCCAAGTAAATGAAAATAATTGAAAATCATTCAGGCCTATCATTTCAGCCCATAACGATTTTCTCCTATTCTAAAGTCCGTTTGGGTATGTATCATTTCAACCCATAGTGATTCTAATCTAAAGGGAACTTGCAGTGTGATAAATTGATATAAATAAAAGAACAGCATAATAAAACAGTAATATATGATATAACATGTGTTTAAGCATAGGTGAACATCATATAATCATAGCATAGCAGATATAACATGGTTACGTATTTTACAGATTCAAAAGTGGTCAATTTACTAGTTATATAAGTATACGATGTCTGGTGAGAATAACTCACTGGTTTAGCTGGATATGACAACAACGAATACATAAAAGAGATCCACACAAGCACGATAGCACGACAAGCTATGAGTGAGAGAGCCAAAATATCAATTCCCTTGGAAACAAATCAAACAAAAACAATACAATACACATAAGCTTTCAACTCAAAACTATTAAACTATGCTAGAAATAAGTGCATAAAACAAAGCTGAAATGCTTTGCACTTGCTTCCAACTTTTATTCGGTTAAGCCACAGGTGAAATAAAAGGCTAAAGAAGGGGTTTGGATCAGGTTTTGGTTTCCTAAGGGTCGGCCAAACATGGATGGAGATGGTGCAAAGGTGAGCATGCATGAAACAACACTAAACAACAACATGCATGGTTTTCAATGCAAAGCAAGGCTCAAATAGGTCATGACCAAGGCCATATGGGCACGGCCTTCTCTGGTGGGGTCAAGGGTATGACGTGGCAGAGGGCTCAGGTGAGGTTGGAGGTGGTGGAGGTGGAGTAGGTGGCGGCCAAGGGGGAGTTGAAGGTGGTGGAAGCAAGGTGTGTTCGACTATGGACATATATGTGGAGTTTGCTCTTTTTGTGTGGATCTACTTCATCATGGTGCACGGCTATGGCAAGGGGATGGGCTGGAGGTGGTATTGACCAGATGTGGTGGTGGTGGAGGCGGCCTAGGTGATGGAGGAGGGCTGGAGCTGAGCATAGAAGGTTGAAGAAAGCTAGAGCAAAACAATGAAACAAGAAGAAAACACTGAAAAGAGAATTGAATTTTTACCAAACTTTTTGCTCAGGTTGATGGCCGATTTTTTTGAGTTGAGAAACTATTTTGTGCGTGAAAATGAGGTGGGATGCAACTGAAGAATGATAGGGGACAGCCAAAAAGAATTGAATGCAAGAAGAATAGGAAAAAAATGAAGAGACGGGAAAACAAGGGGTCTCAAGCAACTAAAGAGTCACAAAACTCTTCGAATTTCCCCTATTTATTTTTGTAATTTATAAATACATATAAAAACTGATAAATAAAGATAACAACTCAGAAATGAAAATAAATATATAAAATAAATAATTAAATTTTAATTAAATAGAATTTAAATTAAGAAAATGGCTTAAAATTGCAAACTAGGCTTAAGAATTATAAATAACAGAATAAATTTTAGAAAAATTATATGGACTTGGGAAAATAATTATAACAAAGATAATAACATAAAAATAAAAATTAATTCACAAAATAAATAAATAAAATGTAATTAAATATAATTTATATGAAAAAAATAGCAGAAAATTAGAAAGCAGCCTTTAAAAATAGGAAATAAATACAATAAATTTTGAATTTTTTTTATTATCACTTTAAAAATATTAAAAGAGAAAATATACATAAAATAACATATTAACAAATATTTGAATAAAATTTGACAAAGAAAATATTATTTATATAATTTAAAATATACAAAATTGCAAAATAAAACAAATTATACTCAAAATTGAAATACACATAACTTTCACAATTTAAATCCGTTTTCAACGAAACAAAAAGCAGTATTCAAGTTATTAAATCTATTTTCATAATAAAAGATAAAATTTAAGAATTTAGATATTTAAATTTGAAATTTAAAAGTCAAGGTTTGACCAGTATGAACAAAAATTCATCTTTCAGTAAAATATCCAATTTATACCGTTTTGAAATTTATAATTCACATAATAATCAACAACTATATTTAAAAATGAAATGTTTGAAACAAAATAAGTTTAAAAAAAATTTCAAAATAAAATAAAGTCAAATATTAAAATATATGAAAAAATCTAGGGTTGTTACAACTTAGGACGATGATCCTTGTTAAGTTATTCTACATTGTTCCGAAGTTTGGCTATGATACCATGCTGTGACGCCCCACCTCTATACCCACGCTAGCCAAGAACATTACGGTGAATGTTGTCAACTAGCACGGAGAATAAGGCTGTTGAGGAGCGACCATCCGTGTAATTGCTTTGTGCAAGCATCGATATGTCAGATGGTATAACATGCAATCCTTTATCAAGAGGAAATCCGACATACCGACACAAACTCAAAGCTACTACACAGTGGCTATAATATGTTCGGAAACGAATACAGAAATAAACATAACATAAATCAGTCACAGATAATTCATATCATAAAGGCGGAAGAAGATATGAATATATAATTAACACATGGAAGTGTGTATCAGAGTAGTGGTCAAAAAGATCCACAATAACACAAAAATAATAGCAACATGTGATATACAAAAGAATACATCAACGAGTCAATATCTCAAGAGTATACAACAAAAACTACTAATCTAAGTAGTTTGCCAAAAGTCAGAGTAATGAATCCCAAGGGAGATGTCAAGAAGAAGCACCTGTAACATCTCGGTCTGACCCGAGTATTATTTAATAAGAAAATAATAAACGGATCAGTCTAACTATAAATATCAGATGAAACGATATAGAATAAGAGATATGACTAAACACATAATAATCACAATGCCAAGCTGTGATATATATATATAAGTAATTGAAAATCAACGAGAGATTAATCAATATCACCAAATCTACACAAGAATCAAAGGAAATGTCATACTCCTTATTTCGTTCACCAAACCATAAATATTGACGATTATATCAATGTCAATCACAAAAGTCTATGACACACAAATTCACCAATACACAAATATTGATAAAACTTATCAATGGAAATCACGAAAATTGGTGAAGCATAAATTCTAGAAATCATCTCAAGAAATCCAGTCAATGACACACAAATTCACCAATGCACAATTATTGATAAAACTTATCAATGGAAATCATGAAAATTGGTGAAACACAAATTCTAGAAATCATCTCGAGAAATCCAGAAATCACAAAAGGGGGGAGGCCTATCACAAACGGGAGCGTAAAGCTCACCAACACATGTATCACAAACGGAATGCTAATTCCGTGGTTGCTAACCATCACAAATTGAGCCGAAGCTCCACAAATGGCCCGAAGACCATGGGTTGCTACCCCACCAAATTGAGTCGAAACTCCACAAAACGGGGTTTAGTCTCCCTCGTAGACAAGGAGACATCGCACATTGCTAGTCTAAATCACAAAAGATGATCATCATGATCAACGAGAAGTGTCAATTACACTAAGCTAGTAAATATATGAGTTTTGCTTCATGTCCCATAACCACTTGCTTAACTTAAATATTTACGAACAAACCATAAATCTTCACTAGAAAATTGTCACAAGAGGTTCAATCGAACAAGTCGAAGAATTAACCGACGAAGTAAACGCAAGCGTTTCATACCACTTGTTTTACTAAGCCGTTTAATTAGATTTCTCATACGAGTGAGGTAAAGGTTTGTATATACTAATAGATTAGAAATCGGTTTGAGAAAACGAACTTTGTAATAAAATAGTTTTGAAATCATTCGAAGAAAGAGTTTTGATATTTACTACTAGTATAGAAAACCTTTATATTTTTAAAGTGACAAACCACAAAGAAGATTGTAAGAACAATCAACCACTAAAATTCACATTCGAAGACGTGAACAAAATTCAAAGAAACCGATAAAGAATCCATCGAAACGGATATTCAAAAATCCCTAAATAGGAGTCATCAAAGGCATAATAAATGATAACAACAAATAGGATCATCACGAATCGATTTAAATTGGAATTCTCAAGCGAATAGGCAAATAGGCAAAATTGGCAAAACACAGCAGTTTCAGACGTCTGAAACAAGTGGTTCAGACGTCTGAATCTGGAAATATAAAGATTTCCAGAACACAATTCAGACGTCTGAACCAAGTGTTTCACACGTCTGAAATAGGCATATTTTACCTATTTCCTTTCTGGTTGAAATAGAACCAATTCAGATGTCTGAAACCCTATATTCAGACGTCTGAATCTGGGAATAGAAATCTTCCCAGACAATATTCAGACGTCTGAATATTCCGTTTCAGACGTCTGAATCTGGGGTTCAGGGCATTCCCTGAACCTAGGCCAAAAATGGCCAAACGAATATCGGAAACGATCGAACGTGCAAATGGCGATGATTAAGGAATTACGTCGAACGATAACCCAGCCTAAATGGCTCTTCGATACGCCTCAAATATCAATGTCCAAATATCCATAATAGGATTTTCATAAATTAGACCAAAACACCAAAAATTGGAATATACACGAAATCGATCCAAACCAAAATCAATTGCACACGAATAAACGTTAGGAATTCATACCTAACAATCGAAGATAATTATAGACAAAGATGTGAGATAAAAATCTCACCTTTTTACAAAATCAAACAAGAAGAAGCTTGAAAGCAAATGGAGAATCAACCCCTCTTCAACACAACCCAAATGAGCTTGAATCTATGCTCAAAACAAGAACATTTCCAAAATTAGGTTTAGGAATTTCTGAAATTGGTAAGAGAATAAGTTGGAGAAGAAGAAGAGAATGCTTACCAATGGGTTCTCTTGAATTTGGAGCTAGGAATTTGAGGTTGCAAGAGGAACTAGGGTTTTGGAGTTTTAATTTCGAATCTCTCCCACCATTATTGCCTTAGAACTGAAAAGAGGAAGAAGTGAGGGTGAATGGGGAAGAGTGGTTCAGTTTTGAGTATAAGTTGGCTAGTGGGCTGAACCCAAACTCAAGCCCAAAGTGAAAAAGGTCAAATTTTTGACTAACTCCAAATATATCAAAGTTTATACTCAAAAAGGTCGCAAACGGCATTTTAAACTCAATGGGAGTGGTCCCGAATCCTAATTCAACCGTATGCAAAAAGTAGCTTTACGGACTAAATTCCGAGCAATGATAAAATATTTAAATATAAAATCGATAAATATTCGGGTTGTTACATCACATTTCCAAAATATTCACTGATATATGATTTTCAAATCTATTTCAAATATTCACTTTCAATTTATCTTTAAATGATATAATCTCAAAACATTTCACTTCATATTGGAAAACATTTCCATACTTATTTAATAATAAGTAATTCACAAATCTATTTAATTTCAACATTTGAAAAGTATTCAATATACTTAAATCACAACTAAGTATATATTTTATTCTTTAATGAAAACATTCTCTTAAACATATTCATTTGATTCAAAACGAATGTTGCGTAAAACATCGTTACGACAACCCAAAATCACTAGTATAGGCATTCGAAATTAAGATAGATATATAAATCCCAACACTATATAAAACATTTCCTTTCGAAAATCATTTACTATAACAATAGTGTTATAGTCCACCATTACCTTTTATTTCTCGAAAACGTGTATTTCAACAATGAATGTTGAAATCTATGGTATCGATACTTAATACATTTTAAAACACCTTTAAATCGTTTTTAATTCGATTTAAAAAATCACTTCCCCAAAACATTTCTTTAATATATTATTCACTGTCCAAAATCATGAATATACTTCGTTAACCAAATTCAACATTTCTACGCATTTTATTTTAAAGGATTATCCAGTGTCTAAAATCGTGCATATCTCTCCTTTAATAAGCTATAAAAATTAACTTATCAAAATAAGTCGACTTCGGATTTATAAAACAATGTTTATAAATTCCATTTATATTATATAACAACTTCAACTTGTAAAATCTCTTTATTAAAAAAATTCTATCCATATCCCATTTAAATGCCAAAATCCAAATTATAAGCAAATTACTTATAATCCTCTATTTACAAACTCATTCATTTTATAACTTCACAAATCGTAGATTCTATTCTTTTACAAAATCCATTTATAACATCTTTTTAAAACGTCTTTAAAACTCCTTTATAATTCCATCACTTTGATTTATAAAAATCCATTTTTTTAAATCTTATATATAAAGCTTTTATAATAAATTCAATAATCACCATTTAATTTTTTTTATAAAATAATCACCTTCATATTACCAAAAATCACCATTTAAAATTATTTTATAAATAATCAACTTAATATTTCCAAAAATAACCTTTCAACTATATTTCTCAGAACAACAAAAATTTTAATATAAACTTTCAACCTGAATTTTCAAAAATCAAATTTTCATTTATTTCCGGTATCTAACGATACCAAAATTTTATTCAGCTAAATTTTAGCCTTCAACGATTTCAATCACAAAGATAACCACACAGAGATTACAAATAAACAACACTGAAACAAATTCAATTAACTGAGGAATCCAGTTGGATCCCTCCAACATGTTTCCCTGCGTCCACAGATGTTATCACAATACCAATCCTGTTTCAAGATGGAATATCACGGTATATGGGTTTATATAAATTATTATCCGCTATTATGCGGCGCAATAGGGTCTCAATCGCTATATAATGCGGGAAATCAACTCCACGTACATATATAATACCAATTCCACTTCAAGGTGGAATATAGCGGTGTATGTGTTTAATATAATAACCTCCGCTTAATATGCGGCGTATAGGTTCTATTTCAATACAACAGATAGCAATTTATCATCCAAGCATACAATCAACACAATCGGGCAATTTTAAATCTAACTATTTAAAATTTAAAATCGAAACACAATTCGATTGAGTGAGAAATTCTCACCTTGCTTCCAATAATAGTTGCAGTGTTTCATTCCGAATAAAATTAAACGACAATTTAATTTTTACCCAAAACTATCACTAGCTCCAATCAACTCCAATCCAGCTCCATCGCGTAGTGCTCGTCAATACGAACCCGACGCAACTCGATTCATGCGAAACGGACCTCGTATGAACAAGATATCAATTTTTAAATGTTGAAAGAATTTAAATAATAAAATTTAACATTTTATTTTCTTATTAAACCTTGAAATCAATCAGGACCGCACGTTTTTGATACTGTAGATCTCGGCCGCACTATACTTTCTTCCTCCAAGATAACACGCGCACGAACCAATACGAGCATCTTCACGCTGATCAAACCACCACCATTCGAACGACCATCACAAACTCCACCTTGACCACGAATATGGACGAACCCGGTCGCCCCATTGACGTGCAAAACACCCATGAACGGCGCGCGTTTGAACTTGATTTGCCATCGATCCACTCAAAAATAAGTGACCACATCCGTATGTATTGGAAATCTCGTCACTCTCTACAAATTTCATTTAGGAATCGAAGGCTAAAAGTGTTTGGATCGAGAGAGATTAAGAAAAGACTTTTGGAAAACGTCGGCCATTGAAAATTAGAGGGTGGCGGCCTGAAACCCTAGCTCGATTTTGATGCAAAATGAAATAAATGAGGTCCTTATATAGAAAATATTCGCGCACTATTCACCCAAATTTTTTTCAAACTCCAAATGAAGCATGCCACCTGGCGTTTATAATGTTTTATCCATATTCCGAACACAATGGAATATATCACGAGCTAATTCGATCGTATTTGAAAGATAGGTTCTCGAATCGACTATTGGAATTTAAAAATTCACTTAAACCGATTTCTACGCGTTTTAGCTTGCCCCGGACAAATCGTAAATCTGATTAACACGAAATTTGAAATCTTACAAGAACATAACATTACGGATCCAATGAAACTAGTTTCGTCGAAATCGAAGACTGTTTGAAAAATGGCTATTTTTACTCATCAATTAAATATTAAAATATTAAATCTCCACAAATTAACTTTGAATTCAATTTTAAAAGTTCTATAACATCATCCTAACTCCAATAAGATTTAATTCAACTTTATAAATCAATTTTAGTCACATTAAACCCAATTCCCAATTATTTCTGTAATTTCAAATATTTAATTATCGATTTAATTATCCAATTAAATATAGATATTCGAAATAAAATTTATTCGACTTACAATATTTTATTTGTTAATATTTTAAAATCAATTAAATATACGAGTTTCAAATGATAGAAATTCTGGGTCGTTACAAAAACAAATAAAAAGAAATACGCTATGCTTTTTGGAAAATGAAACTAACATAAGGCCTCCCACTACCCACACAATGCAATCACACACTTGTAGGAGATTTCTCCTTATGATAGTCAAACATGATTGATACGTGAAAATCCTTCTGATATTATTGTTAATGCACAGTGTGGAATAAATTTATAATATTAACCTTAGCCAGCATAGGTACCATTATATTATGCCTACTATAGCTTCCATTTAAGAATGGTTGGTTACACAACTGAAATCGTAAAGGAATCGTATTGGGTGATTGGATTTCCAATAAATGGTCAAGGCTAAGGAACTTCCTTTTCGAATGGGTACGCCTTTGGAGGGACACCCCAAGAACCTGACCGACTCTTTGCCAGTAGAAGGCTGAGTTACCTCCGTAACTAGTTAACTAACTGTCACGGGTATGCCATCCCTCGGTCGTTACCTGCCTTTATCCTGGGATTCACCAACAAATTACAATAACCACATAAGTTAAATATCTAGGCTCCATTCCATGATACCACTTTTTATCCAAAAGGAAATGCACATACCCTAAGGGGCACAACCCCAGTAACCTTGCTGCATCCTTCTTGTTTCGACCATTTCTGAGGTGTGAGGTATAATAAAGTCTCGTCCCACAAAGCTACGCGTTTCACAAAATCCATGCTTCGATCAACCAATGATCAACACTTAGCATGCCACATTTCCAAATTGGAAATATATCACTAGTAACCATCAACTACATAATCTCTGAGCTCGTACGTTTCAGAGATAGCTGTTAAGCTAAGAGAATATAAATTCTCCGCCACCAAACAGAAATGTATTTGATAGAAATCAGCTTTACATCTCAAAGTGTAACTTCATACATAAATCCATACAAGTCCATTTTGGGTCTGAATGGAACCGATGGCACTTCCGCCAATTAAGGAAAGAAGCCCTTGCAAATTCGGAATATTCACAATCCCGACCGGACTCCCCATCACATATGGAGATCTCTATACCGGAGCAACTCAGTGCAGAGACATTAAACAGGCAGTCCTTTTAGTTCTCGAAAATACCCGGTCTTCAACCATCGGCTTCAATTGCTATCCATTTCGTCGTATCATTAATTCAGAATGGGTTTTATGACATTCAGTACTCTCCCGGCTGAACCGAATAATGAGTGCTAATTTTGAAAGCATGTGATATATTGGGATCTTAGTTAAGTCACAACTTTTAGCCTAAAACCTTTCTTTTTGCATGGTTTAAACAAATTTCCATTTCAAATCTTTTAATCAAAAGATTCACCCTTTATAATCCTCTTCTATTTGAAAACAAGATTCACCAATCTTTAATAAAGATTCGTTCGTAGCTTTCAAAAACTATTTTCAATATGATTCACCCATAACTTGAAATTCTTTCAAAAAAACAGGAAATTCTTTCTTTATACGAAAGTTGTGATCATATGAAAAGAAAGGATTTTTTTTGGGGAAAATCCGATTAAATTTGCTCAAGTTATAGCCTCTTGAAATTATAAATCAAAAAAATTATTGAACTGCCGTACTATCGGCAAGTTCTATTTGAATTAAATTCAAACTCCCAAAATAATTCATTTAATATACTTCAAAAGTGGTTTAAAATCCATATATATTGTATAACTTGTATAACCCTTTCAACTCATAGTTTCCAAAATAATTTCAAAACATTAACAAGACATATTATGTTCAAACTAAAGTTTAATTTCAAAACTTCCTTTTCAATAGCATCTCCCAAATCACTTATAAACCAATTTGGATTCAAAGTTCAACTTTTAAAATAATATTTAAATTCAAATTACCCATGACTTAACCAATTTTCCGTGAATTCCATATTTTTGTGTGTGTGGTGTATTCCAAGGGTTTCACAGGCAACAATAAATGTCAACCATAATAAATTCAAGCACAACAATATCGACAAGCGGCATAACATTATAACGCTTATAATTCATTCACAGATAAATATATATAAATTCATCATAGATAAATAAATCGCCGTTCACAACATAATCCACACAATTCATATCACAGAACATCACACACTAGAGATATCAAACAATTCAAGGCATTGAATATAATCCAATCACCCATAAGCAAGATAAATTAATCACATGATTACAATTAATTTAATTAACTCAAATAGATTAATTACTTATGAATTAATCACCTAACTTTGAAAAATTTAATTAATTACGGACCATTTCAATTAATTATCCTTTAATCGTTTATTAACTAACCTTTAATAATAATTGATTAACCTTTAATTAATTAATCAACCCTAATTAATAAATCAATCAACCTTTAATCATTAATAATTAACCGTTAATTATTTAATTATTCTTTAATTAATTATCCTTAATTAATTACAATAATTAATTAACCCTTAATTAATTACCATTTAATCAATTAGTTATCCTTAATTAATTACAATAAGTGATTATCCCTAATCACTTATATTAATAAATCACAAATTAATTACATTGAATAATTATCCTTTAATCACTTGATTAATTACCCTTAATTATTAATCAGTTTTTCTTAATTACTTTCATTAACTAATTTACTTGTAAGTAATTAATTAACCTTTAATTACATATCATTAATTAATCAACCATTAATTAATTAATAAGCCAACCTTTAATTATTTGAATATCCTTTATGTAATCACATTAAGTAATAACCTTTAATTACTTACATTAATTATCCTTTAAATAAAGATAAACATTTACTTTATAAATCACTTAGTTTTTATTTAAATCTTATTAAATAAACCTTGAAAATTTATTAGCATTGACCTATAAATTAACTTAAGACCTTAAGTTAATTAATATTTAAAGACACTTGCTTTTTAAATCAATCCACAACTATAATAAATTTTCAAATAAAGTTAATATTAAAACAATTTAAAGTTAATTAATTTAAAATAATTTATTTAAAACTTTAATAAATTCCAAAACTAGTATAAAACATTTATTATGAAAGTGTTTAGAACTTGATTAAATATAAAATTTTGAAAAACTAGGTTTATTTTAAATTTCAAAATTGATTTATTCAAACACTTAAAAACTCAGACCCGAGACAACCTCGGGTTCTAACCCGAGTCGAATCCCAATTTCCCTCAGAAAAACTACGAGTCACCTCCCTTTTTTTTCTTTGCTATCTTTAAAACTTTTAAGCTATTAAAACATATAATACTCACACGAACAACCCGGTAGCAATATCAAGCCAACAAACTAAAACCCCGAGACCCAACCCGAGGCAAATTCCATCTTTCCCTAACTCTCTTATATTGACACGCGTATACGTGCACGGTCTATCAACGACGCCCTGTCCATCATCGCCATCACTGGCAGGTCAGATATGATCAACATACCGATTCTTACCACCAAAATCACAAGACATTCACGAAATCGAGTTTGAGCATTTCTGCTTCCACTTGGAACTAAACATATCATCCAAATCCTCCTCAACCCACCACCTCAAGCCGCCAGATGCGACGTAACTCTGTCTAGAGCTCCGCCTGACTCCTACGCTTTGATTCCCAACTGTGCGATCGCCTCTAGTTCATCTGTGACGACGCAGCAGCTCGAATTCTGACTACCACCAAAACTTGATTTTAAACCCTAAATCAATGTCAATGTGCCACCACGGTGGATTAAAAATCCACTGACTATTTTTCGATGACCTCATCACCTTAGCCACCTCTTGCTTCAAACTGGACGAACAACACTAAGCCGATCGTCGAAATTCGACAAAAATGCATTTTCCATTCAACTAGAAATACCTCATTGTATACAAACATAAAAAATACGAATTGATTATCAAAATTCATCATATTGAAATACAAATCTGCTTGTAAAGTCAAAACATAAAATCGAGATCATTGACTTTTGACTTAATTTTGATTATCACTATTATTTATCATTTTGAAATAAATATTCAATTTAAACACGTGAAATTATTTTTAGAAATGATGTCGCATATATACAAATATTTTTCATTCAGAAGTTATAGCCTAAAAACATTCAGGTGGAACGATATGAAATCTTTTAACAGGTTTCAAAAACCTATAAACAATGAACTAAGATAATTTTTCTATATACAGCGATGCATTCATGCATTAACATACACACACACACATATATATACACACACACAAGCATGCAGACCTATTTAACCAATAAACAAACACTTTTCATAATATACTTCCATGTCAATCCAAACATCAAGACATAGAAGTAAATTCAAGTGGGTTTTCTCACCTGGAATCATGAAACAGTGAACTTTAAAACTTGAAAAAAAATGGAAACGCCGTGCATCAATCGAAATTTGCTAGACAGGGAGACAAACAATGAACACATCAAAAATAGAGAAATGGGTTACCAGATCAAACTGAATATTTATTCTATATTTGGCTTACGAAATCTGAATATCATCAATAAATATGAAACGAACTCATTCGATACTTTACGAAATACTCAGGTCACCAAACCTACGAAATATGTAGGGCATTGTTTAGTCTGAAGGATAACTAATCGTTCGTAGAATATATTTGGACCCCAAAAACATACAAATGGATACAATTTAACTCAGCTTCAAATTTTGTCAATCAACTCATTTCATACAAAATTTCATATTTATTAAACGAAAATCTAATAGGAAGCTAATGATGTGAAAATGAAATGGGAATTTTTCTACAATGTAAACAAAGATTCGCAGGGCCACCACCATACCAAAGCTTCTTCTTGTAGCTACTAGGAAGCCATCAAAGAATTGATATCGGATGATAATCAAAAGAGATTGAGGAAAAAAATGTTCCTTGTTGTTGTAGGGTATCGACTATTTTTAGTGGTACTCCCCTGTCCCCTATCTCATCCTCTTCTTGTACCCATTTTCATAACCAGTGAATACTAAGAGAACTAATTAAGGCATACGGACAAGATATCTTAGGGATACTCATTCTAGGGCATTTATATCCCTATCTCTAATAAGTCACCTAATGTGTTATACTCCAAAGGCTAAAGTTCTTACCCAACCTTACCTCTATGATACCAATTGTGACGGTCCGAACTTGAGCGCCCGAAAATCGACATCCATACATCACCCGTATTTAAATGTCGCAGATTCAAACTTTGAAATCCATTTCGTCGGAGCTTATAACAACATTAGGTGATAACAACACAGCGGACACAGAAGAATAATTTTATTGACACACAACAAATTGATACAACAATGATACAATATGAAAGGATCAACAATATCAGAGACAGATGCAACAGTGGAAAAACAAAAAAAGCGGAAAGATAACATCTACGCCAAAGCTCCAAAACTGCAAACCAGAAGCGAGAATACCCTATCATGCTGAACTTGTAGCAAAATTGGTGCAGTCCCCAACCAAAGACTCCAAAGACTGCCAAAAGCTACTAGCTGACTATTTGATAAACTGAATCTTGGCTGCCCATGTAGAAAATTTTAGGCACCTAGAGTTTAGAAAGGGAACTATAAACTCCAGGCCAGCCATGGGATTGGTGTAAGCAAACAAAAATAGCTTATTTGAACAAAAAGAAATAAAAAGAAATGTTCTATGCTTTTTAGAAAATGAAACTACCATAAGGACTCCCGCCACACACACAATGCAATCGCACACTTGGAGGATATCTCTCCTTATGATAGTCAAACATGCTTGATACGCGAAAATCCTTTTGATAATATTATTAGTGCATAGTGCGGAAAACATTTCAAAAGTATAATATAAATCTTAGCTAGCATAGGTACCACTATATTATGCCTGCTATAGCTACCATTTAAGAGTGGCAGGTTATACAACTGAAATGTAAAGGGACTCGTATTAGGTGATTAGATTTCCAACAAATGGTCAAGGCTTTGGAACTTCCTTTCCGAATGGGTACGCCTTTGGAGAGATGTCCCGAGAACCTAACCAGCACTCTGCCAACACAAGGCCGGTTACCTCTACAACTAGATAATTAACTAGCACTAGTATGCCATCCGCCGGATATCACCGGCCTTTATCCAGGGATTCACCAACAAATTCCAAAACCACATAAGCTAAATATCTAAGCTCCGTACCATGATACCACTTTTTATCCAGAAGGAAATGCACATACCCTAATGGGCGCGAACCCCATAATCTTGCCCCATCCTTCCTGTTTTGACCATTTCCATGGTGTGAGGTACGATGAAGTCACATCCCCCAAAGCTACGCTTTTCACAAAAGCCATGCTTCGATCAACCAACGATCAACAATAAGCATTCCACATTACCAAATTGGGGCTATATCACTAGTAACCATCAACTACTTAACCTCTGAACTCGTACGTCTCAGAGAAGGGTGTTAAGCTAAGAGAATAAATTCTCCGCCACCAAGCAGAAATGTATTTGATAGAAACCAGCTTTACATCTCAAAGTGTATCGTCATACATACATCCATACAAGTCTATTCTGGATCTGAATGGAACTGAAGGCACTTCCTCCAATTAAGGATGAAGCCCTTGCAAATCCAGAATATACGCAATCCCAACCGGACTCTCCATCTCATATGGAGACCTCTATACCGGAGCAACTCAGTGCGGAGACATTCGATAAGTAATCCTTTCTTTCTTAAAAATGCCCATTCTTCAACCACTATAACATCCAATTTTTAAGCCAGATATTTATTTAGAAATTGATATAAATTCTGGAATTTTATTTGAAATTAATTTGAATTTGTATAAAAAAGTAAGATAAGTGTTTGATTATATATATATATATATATATATATATGAATACAGTGTAATTTGAATTTGAATTTGAAATTCAAATATAAATAGCTTAAAAATATTAGGATTTAAAAATAAAATATATGTGATTTTTTTAGTATTAAAACATATTCCTTGAAATCTTATATAAAAATTAATATAAGGAAATGTATTTAATAAAGATACAAATTTATATCAAAAACATATATATTTATAAATATGTACATATATAAATATAAACGTAATAAAATGTGATATATAAATTATATAAAACTATTATTTACATAGAAAATTACAAGGGTAAGAGATTAAGAAAACAAGTTAACAAGTGTTAGAAAATTAACATTAGTAATTACAAGTGTCAACTCAATCTCTCATGCATATTTACAAGTGTTATAATTTTCCTTTATTTGTTAAAATAATAGATGTAGAAAACTAAGAATATAATCTCTCTACTCTCCTCTCCCACATTTCTTTTATTCTTCATTTCCAAAAATCAAAAGCCTGTAAACTGTAAAACCAAAGCAAAGGAAAAAAAGAAACCAGAAAATATTAAAGAAAGAAACCTCTTCAACTTTAAAACTGAAACAACCAAAATCGAAGAAAAAAATCATCTCAAAATTTCAACTGAGCATGCTAATTCATCAAGCCAAAGCAAGATCATCTTAGACCGGATTTCAGATCAAAAGCACTGTAACGACCCCAGATTTCGCAATTATTAGTTATCGTCAAATGACGATTAGATTGGCTTGTTAATTGCTAATTGAGTTTTAATCATTCGCAATTCTTTTAAAAATTTGTTAAGTGTTGTTGAGCTTTGCAAATTTCAATCTCGGCCCATTTATTATTGGAGCCGTATTATTTCAAGCTAATACCCGTTCCCCCTTACCCTTTCATTGCAAACACTAGCATCACAAACCAAAAAAAAGAAAAAAAATGGCGGCCGTGCTCTTCGTTCCAAAAAAAATTAGGGTTTCGGGAAATTAGTTGATGCCGATTTCTATGGCACGAGTCAAAGTTGATTTCCTTGCTCGAGTGGTCGATCATCTCTTGAGATGCGTGTGTGCAATTACTCGTTTGAGTCCGTCTTCGCTTCGTCGATAAGGTGAGTGATTTCCTCACTCACATCTAGTTCAAAATCGTATGAGCCTTTGTCACTTGATTTCCATAGCTTTGATTTCTGGTTTGAAACCGCTGAGACATTATTTGATTCTTGATTTTCACGGCTTTGATTTTTTCTGTTGACTTTTGTTATTTTGACCTCGACCGTGGTTGAGATTGCTATTGTTTTGAACTGTGATTTGACTTTGCCATTTTCTTTGTTGGCTTCGACCTTGCTTACTCTGATGAATTGCGATTATGTTGGGTTCGTAGCCAGCACGGCTTGCTTCACAGTGACTTCGGTCACTTGATTTTATATATGTAATTCCGGCTTTGGTTTTATGGTCCCTGTGTGCTTCGGCTCTGGCCATTTTTGTGTTAATCCCTTACCTTTCGCACATGCAGAGTATTGATATTTTGTAGTTGAACACTTATATATTGGGTTGTTTTATGTTATAGCTGGTAGTGTGCACTTGTTTGCACGATCAATTTACTGGAATGACTTGGTTCGAACTTGTTGCCACCTCTCTTGAACTTGTTTCATTGATGCATTATGTTGTACCTGTTATGTATGCATTCATTGCTGGTTTCATTTGCATGTTGCTTGAAGGATTGGAGTCTTTGTATACATTTGCGCATTAGTCACTGTCACTGCTTCAAGCACTAATACATGTATACATGTATGTGCATATATGTATATATGTTGTTTGAAGTGGTAGCCTTTTTGGTCATGTTGCTTCGAGTTTGATTCAATGTAGAGTGATGCATTTCATTCTGTTGTCGATTGGTCAACACTTGCTGTTGTTCATCGCTGCACTGTTTATTTGCATACATGCCAATGATCATATGTTGAAGCCGTACATGTTGTTGTCTTTGAGCTTCACTTTGATATTTTTGAAGACCACTTGATTTTCCTCTAGCATTTCTCTGTGTTCATTTGAGTTGTTGCACTTTCATTTTATTTACAGTTTTGCACCTATTGAAGTGTGCAGTCTAGAGTTGTTTAGGAACTTGCTTCTTGAGTTTGCTTGAGTATATGCAAAATAGTTGCATTTCGACCTTGTCATGTGTTAACGCTAAAATTTGAACGCTAACACCCCGGTGTATGAGTTGTAGTTGTGAAAGCACCACCCGACGACTCGGGAACAGATTACAAGCAGATAATAGCAGAAAAGTGGTAAACAACAACAATTTTATAGTGGTTCAGCTTAAGGGTATAGCCTACGTCCACTTTAAGTACTTTTATTAATAATCTCGTTACAAGCTGATACAATTCTTCCCAAATACAATACACTTTGAATTACAAGAGACTTAGAACAAGTAGCTTAAACTTCGATGAAGACGAGAGTTTTCGAATCCATGTTGGATGTATGTGATCTCTTCTTGAAGTTGTTTGTAGCGTTCTTAATGTCTTGAGAGCTTCAAGTGTTGGATTGGATTGGTTTGGAATGCAGCAGAGTAACGGCGTTTGAAGAAAATGAGCCCCAAAGTCCCCTTCTAGTTGTAGCTAGGGTCGTATTTATAGGCAATTCTAGGCAGGAAACATTACCAAGTCCTAAGTCGTAACCGACCTAAGTTGAGTCGTGGACGACTTAAACTAAGTCGTGGGCCAGTTGTCACTTAAATGCTGAGTCCAGACTTCTTAAAGGCATCCTTGCTGAACCCTAGATATATCACAAGTCCTAAGTCGCAAATGAGTTAACCTGTCCTCTTATAAGTGATGCGGCATTGAACTGATTCTCGTGTACGACTTACCATAATCTTAAGTCGTGTACGACTTACCATATGTCGTAGGTCGTGACCGACCCAAACTGATCCTCGGCTTGTGGCTTAACTGGAGTTAACGAGTCATGGTGCAGTATTGAATTTGCCTCTGTAGCCTTAGGTCGTGAACGATCTAGCAAAGGTCGTAAGTCCGTCACGACCTAGGTGCAGTCGTCTTAACTCCTCGTCCCTTGAGTCGTTAAGTCATAGACCCTTTAACCCGTGGAGGCCTTAAGTCGTAGATTCCTTAACTCGTAGAGGCCTTAAGTCGTAGACCTTATCTCGTAGACCCTTTAACCCGTGAAGGCCTTAAGTCGTAGACCTTATCTCGTAGACCCTTAACCCGTGAAGGCCTTAAGTCGTAGACTCCTTAACTCGTAGATTCCTTAACCCGTGAAGGCCTTAAGTCGTAAACCTTAACTCGTAGAGGAAACTGGGTTAACACTTGCCCCTCGAAGCACATGCCTTAAGTCGTAAGTCGTGTGCTTCGACTCATCATAACCCTGGTGTGCCGATTCGAGTCCCACTTCCCTGAGGTATAAAATGCTTCGGTCGTTCCTCCTATTTCCTTCTTCCCATTACTTACCTCTGAGCTATTTCTGCCATTAACACGTCCTCGAGCTTTCGGAAACAAATTCAACCAGTTCATCTTACCGTTGATTCAGTCCCTATAATCCTCATCATCGCATGGCGTAAGTAGATCCGCAGTTCATTTGATTCCGCGATAGCTATTAACTTGCGAATTTAATCCAGTTCCTTACACAACGCTTCATCACAATTGTTGCCACGATCGATTGCTGGTGAGCTCGAGGTAGTTTGATTAGGTTTTGGATAATTCGCGAGGAGAGGATAATGGGTTTCAATCTATTTATATTTTATTTTTATCAGGCTGTTAGGGGTTTGGAGAAGACGAGATAATAGTTAGTGGGTTCATCGAATTAGGGGTGAGACGGTCTATGGGTTTAGGAGTGGAGATAAGGTTTTTAGGTCGTAACTGAGTTAAGACTTAGAAGAATTTGTATCTTTCTGACTTGAAGCCTTGTCTTCCTTTTATGACTCACGATTCAAAGGACTACCGACTCAAAGCCTCAACGACTCAAAAGTGAAGCGACCTATCCTGTTTCTCCTCATAAATCTTTAGGTCGTGGACGAGTCAACCAGAGAACCAACGACTTAACTTAAACCGAAGAGAAATTCTTAACTCGTAGACGAGTTAGCACTTAAGTTGTTGTCGAGTTATCACTTGAGTCGTTTACGACTTTACTCTTGAGTCGTCTATGACTCAGCACTTGCATTTTTAAACTCTGCTTAGACCTTGAACTGTTGCATGGATTCTGATCTGTTGAACTTTGCTTCATTCTTTTACAGATTACTTTAACTTATGGGTTAACAATCTGTTTAATATGATATTTACAGAAAATTGGGACGAATATACTGCCATCAACCGCCCACATCAAATGACAGATTAGTTAATAAAAGATAATTAACTTAAGTAAATCGTGTGAACGAAGTGCTATCGATTTCAAGTAGAATATTAAAGCAACACTGAAATAGTCAATTGAAACTGACCAGCCTGCACTAATATTATGCTTGAACTTTAAATTAACAAGTTCTGAAATTACCGTAGTCGATCAATCGTCGACCAGTTTAATTCCAGTTATATTTACTTGCTATTTTTATCAGTTTTGCACGACACTTCACACTTTTAGGAAACGTGCACCTTCATATTTGAATATCCAGTTGCTTGTGTAGAATGACTTCTCGGGAAGAAGATGCAACAGTTCAGACGGGAGAGGCAACTGTTCTTCCAGCTCCACTAGTTAATCCTCCCGAAAGAGTTCCTACTACACTATCATATAAAGTTTTTCGCCAGCTGTGTGCTCAGTTTGGCATTGCTGAATCAGATGCCATTCTTCCCGAGAGAAGTAACACTGCTGACATAGCACCTTCTGGCTTTGTGACAGTTAACCGGCAAATGTGCCTAAGTGGGGGCGTTCCTCCTTTCAATGACTTTTTCCAACAACTTCTTCATCAACTGGCCATTGCTCCATCCCAACTACACCCCAATGGCTACGCCATTCTAATGGGGTTGTGTGTGCTATTTAGGAGAACACTTGACCAACTTCCGAGCTTTGATGAAATTTGTTACTTATGCTCCTTTAGCCGGACCAAAGATCATCCTTCTATTACTGTTGTGAGAAGCGCCCGAAACCGCAAATTAATTGTTGGCCTTCCCGACACTGCTCACGGGTTTCTAACCCAGTTCTTCTTCGTTCGTTGCCCCCCGGGGTTTTATGCTCTGTGGAGGGAAGGAAGTAAGATCACCCATCCTTGCTTCGTTTGTTATCTGGCCTTTGTGATACTGACCTGCTAAGTGTTAACTCTGCTTCTTTTATTTTCAGCGCTGCCTCCTCCCTCTAGGAATCCCAGTCACAAGTCGACTTTCGAGAGGCTTAAGGCCATACCGGTTGAGGAGAGAGATATTCAATTTCTGTTGAAAGATGAGTTTCTGCATCAGTACGGACTTTTGCATAATTCTCGTTCTACGCGTCCTCATGAAATTCCAGACTCCCCAGCTAGAGTGTTGGATGCCTTAGTTTCTACTAGCACATCCATATCTAAAGGACCTGCTCCTGAGACTTCGCTAGTGAAGTGTTCCACTTCTGTTGATGCTGCAGGGCCGCCTGACAAACTTGCCCCGGTTATCGAGGAAGAAGAGCCTCAGGGATCTTCCCATCATTCACAAGAATCTGATGAAAAAGCTGAGAAATCCAGTCCTGTTAAGCAAAGCAGGGACGATACTTTCGAAGGACTGAGCGACCTTTTTGCTACTTCACAAGAGATCTTTAAAGAAGATCCTATCACTACCGGGATTTCTTCTTCAGTAGTTGAAGCTACTTCTACTTTGCAACAGTTGCCGTCGACTCAAGAGTTGACGCTATCTATTACACCCACAACTACTCCCCAATTAAAGAGTGGTTCGTAGACTGAAGCGCGTAGTTTGCACATCACACACACTTAGAATTCCTGGCACTTTTATGCTCTCTCTTTTCTTTTTTAAACGTTTGAAGGATTCTCAAGTTTTATTTCCTCTTCTTAAATTTTAGGTTTACCAATGAGGCGAGGCAGCTCGTACTATGATGACTTTAAGCGATATGGGAAACGCAGCCAGTATGGCTATCAATCCTATCCTCCTATTCATAGAGAGACTGATGAAGAAAGGGCAGCCCGGAAGGCTCGGGAAAGACGTGATTATGAAGAACGCTTTGGAAGACCAGATAGTCGACATGATTCTTCCCACAGAGAGAGTGACTCCCTTAAACGCAAATCTCATGATGATAGAGGGAAGAGTCACACAACTGATGACTCGAGCAAACGAGCCAAAGTTATTGAGGAGCCAATGCCTGTGCCTTCAGAGAAGATTACTGCTCCTACTTCTTCTCAATCTCCTGCTCCTTCCCCTACTGATATCCAAGCAATCATTAATAGGCCATCTTACCAAGTTGGACCAGGCCCAGCCACTCTTCAACGCCGATTTCCTAATTGGTGTTTAAAAGGAGTTCGCTTTGACCTTGATCTGGTTCCCATAGATAAAAATGCTATGCTACGGAACCTTGATGCAGTCAGAACCGATATTGAGAGGATGTCATCTTGGCAGAAACTCGTTGATGAGCTCCAAAGGGTGAATAGGGCCAATCTTGAAGCTATGCTTACCATGGAGAACGAAAAAACTGAATGGCAAAAGATCCTTAAACAGCATGATGCAGAAATGAGGAGTATCGCCGATTATAATGAGAAACTTGAGGCAGAAGTTGGGAAACTTAAAGAGGAGCTTGCTACTTCTTCCACTTCTTATTCTCAAAGGGAAAGTGTGCTTCTTCAACATGTGCGGGATGCTCATGCCGCGCAAAGGGATGCTGAGGCCAAGGCTGATGAGTTGGAGCAGATTATAGAGGGCAACCGTAATGACATTACTCAGTTGCGAGGACAAAATGGCCTTCAGGCTGCAGAGATTGAAAAATTGGAAGCCCAGTTATCCAAAGTCGAGAGAGAGCGGGATGAGGCTGTTGCGGGCAGAATTACCGCTGAAGAGGCCCATGAAGCTACCAAAGCTGATATTGGCTCGACACTATTTGATTTCTAATTGCAATGTATATTAGGGCGTGGCAGTCTTGCATTCCTGGGCCCCAAGTATGAGATTACCCTGGCCGAAGTGTGGGAGGCCGCACTAGATATGTTTAAAGGGGCCGGGTACACTGAAGAGGAGTTGGAGGTGCACTACTTAGACTTTGAGGCTCGCATAGCCCTTGCCAGAGGGAAAGAGCAACTCGCCAGATCGCGGGTTGAAATAGTGGGGAAGAGCATCAAGAAAAAGAAACAAATTTGACTGTTCCTGTCCCTCCTTCAACTTCGGTCGATGCTGGCATTATTGGCTCTAGCTCTTATGTACCGTTCCCTGCTCAAACTGATACCGGGGCCAAAATTATTCAAGTTACAGATGAATCGCAAGAGAGTGCTGAAGCCCCGGACTATGAAATTGATGTAATAAAGACAACTTCTGCAGGTAATTCCACTGTAAATTTCGCTCAAGTGGATTGCTCATTTACTTCACATGGGTTTAATGAGCTCCTTGACTATTTTCTCAACCTTGATGAGCCTTCATCTCCTCTCTTTACTGACTTTAACCTCTTTTCTTCTACAGAGAAAGTATCAAGCACCGCTCAGATTTCTCCTCCTCCGATTATCCCTCCTCCGTCTCTCCAGGTGGCTCCTCCTTCTGCTTCTCAGCCCGGGTCGCAAGAGGAACAAATAGAAGCCCTCCATGGTTTAGACGATCCCATCGCTTCGCAGGAGCATAGAGACGAGGGACTTGTGGGAGGTGAGATATCCCCGGAGCGGACCCCTTCTGATGACATAACTTTGTCTAAACTTGCCACTCCGGGAAGTGAGTCTTCCTCAAAGAGGAGGAAAAAGCACGGAACGTCAAAGAGGAGGGGGAAGATAATCACTGTTACTGAAGGGGAGCCAGAAGTTGGACCAACTGCACCTACCCCTCCTTCTTCCCTTGTGCCAACTGACCGGCCTGAAAAGCTAATCATTCGGCCGGGAAAAGGGTCCAAAGGTAGTAAAAAGAAGTGAACATTTTAGCTTTTTGCCTTTTGTATGTACTGGTCGAGAATTGTGCGGGTACCGGCCCCCACTTTTCTTTATTTTGAAACCTGTACCTGCATTTCGATTGAATAAAATGATCCTTTGTTTGTACAGATTTCTGTTTGAATGCATTTATTATTCATTTTTGCACAAGTTTATATGATATTGCAGCGGGCTTATGGTATGTTGTTTGAGTATTACTTTACTGATGCGGCTATACTATTATACCATGTTGCCCCCATACCTTAAGCTTGCTGCAATATCTTATACTTCGAGGGGACTTGCACTCTTATTTGCTAAAGAACAATTATTTTATTCCCTTTAAAGAAAATTTTTGTAGAGTACAACTCCCTTCGTATAAGTTTCTACGCTTTGTCGTTCGAAGAAATCACTTTTTTTTACTTATGTGCATATTTTACCAAGTGAATTCTTCTATGTGGTAAAGCGGACCTCTGAAGGGCACTTTAACTTCTTTTTTTTTTTATATATATACAAAGTTGTACCTCTGAGGAGGGATTTTTCACGTTTCAACACTTGGAAGTTTTATTTCAATCTCGGTGAAACGTGTACCTCCAAAGAGTTGTGCCTTTGAAGAAAGCCTTTTCACGTTTCAACACTTGGAAATTTTATTTCAATCTTGGTGAAACGTGGGCTTCTGAAGAGGTCCTTCTTCTTGATTGCGCCCTTGAAGAGATCTTTCCTTTGAACTGTGTCCCTGGGAGGGGGTTGTACCTCTAAGGAGGGATTTTTCACGTTTCAACACTTGGAAGTTTTATTTCAATCTCGGTGAAACGTGTACCTCCAAAGAGTTGTGCCTTCGAAGAAAGCCTTTTCACGTTTCAACACTTGGAAGTTTTATTTCAATCTTGGTGAAACGTGGGCTTTCAGGAAGGTCTTTTATTTTGTCTCTGCATTTCAACTTTGGTGAAGTGAAATTCCGAAGAGCGGTTGTTACACTTCATCTCCTGGTGAAATGGGCCTCTGAAGAGGGCTTTTATTTTTGCTTACATTTCAACTCTGGTGAAGTGAAATTCCGAAGAGCGGTTGTTACACTTCAACTCATGGTGAAATGGGCCTCCGAAGAGGGCTTTTATTTTGTTTACATTTCAACTCTGGTGAAGTGAAATTCCGAAGAGCGGTTGTTACACTTCATCTCCTGGTGAAATGGGCCTCCGAAGAGGGCTTTTATTTTGTTTACATTTCAACTCTGGTGAAGTGAAATTCCGAAGAGCGGTTGTTACACTTCAACTCCTGGTGAAATGTGCCTCAAAAAGGGTTTTCATCGCCTGGAAGTTACTCTCTCATGGTTGGAGGGTCATGACTCCTCCAATCTTTTTTGTTGAGTAGAGAACTTTCTTTTTTGTGGCGTATGACCCATTAGAGGTCTTTATCCTCCGAAGAGTTGTGCCTCCGAAGAGGATTTGTGCTGCCGATGATGGCCTTGGTTGTTCCTTTGTCCACTTGCTTATGCTTTTTCAGTGATCCTCTTTTTTTTTTTTTTTTACAAGTGACTCGTTTAATCCAAGGAAATGAACTTCATTGCCAGGCCAGTTCGTGAGAACGAGCATCAGCTTCTTAATTGGATGTTTGTTTGTTCAAACGATCTCAACTTATTAGCAAAGGCCCGTTTCTATCGCAATCATAGGCTGTTCAATTGAAGTACTTCCTATCTAGGATTTGAATTCGGGGCTTTTGTGACTTGAAATTTGGCGAGAATCACTTGGTCCTTTTATGTGCAAGTTTCACTTCCACTGTCTGCAAAAATTTAAATCGACATTTCAGCAACACATTCTATGTACTTTTCATATCGAAAATAAAGCAAACATGTAATAATAATAAGGAACACAAGATTTATAGTGGTTCGGCCAGGAAATTGAGCCTACATCCACTTTATATTCTTTCATTATTTACTTGCATCAGTTTTACAATTGCTTTCAATTACAAGAATCATACATTCATAATTCTTTTTACAATATTTCAACAAAATTTTCAAGTAAAGTATGGACGCAAATGGTTGCTGTTCCATGCCCTTGGAATTTGATCTCCATCAACAGTGGTGAGTTTGAATGTGCCGTCAAGAAGCTTCTGACCTATTACATACGGTCCTTCCCAATTTGGCCCAAACACACCTGTCGCTGTCATGATTCTCTTCAGGACTAGGTCTCCAATCTCAAAGCTGCATTGGCGAACTTTGGAATTAAAATGTCTGGCTATTCTTTGCTGATGAGCTGCAATTCTGAGATTAGCCTCATCTCTTTTTTCATCAAGGAAATCTAGCGCTTCAAGCTGTAGCCTTTCATTATCTGCTTGATTGAAATGGATCCTTCTGTGTGAAGGAACCTCTGTTTCTACCGGGATCATTGCTTCCGACCCGTATGCTAATGAGAAAGGAGTGTGCCCAGTCGCAGTTTTGTGAGTGGTTCTGTATGCCCATAGTGCAAGTGGTAGCTTATCGACCCAACCACCTTTTGCTCTTTCAAGTTGCTTTTTGAGGGTTGATTTGATGGTCTTGTTTACTGCTTCTACTTGCCCGTTTGCCTGCGGATGAGCAACTGCTGAAAAGCTTTTCTGGATTTTGAATCGCCTGCAAAAATCTTGGAATTCCTCGCTTTCAAACTGAGTACCATTGTCTGTGATTATTTTCTGAGGCACTCCATACCTGCAGATGATATTCTTGGTCATGAAACTTATCATCTTTTTAGAGGTGATAGTAGCCAACGGTTCAGCTTCAGCCCATTTAGTAAAATAATCAACTGCAACAATAGCATATTTAATCCCTGATTTGGCAGTCGGTAGCGGCCCAATGAGATCCATTCCCCAAATTGCAAATGGCCATGGACTGACCATTTGTGTGAGTTCAATTGAAGGTGCTCTAGGAATTTTGGCAAATCTTTGGCATTTGTCGCACTTTCTGGAATAGCTTGCAGCATCATGATTAATTTCTGGCCAAAAATATCCGTATCGGAGAATTTTCTTTGCTAATGTTTGACCACCTGAATGATCACCACATTCTCCTCCATGTATCTCAGCTAGGATCGTTTTGGACTCTTCCCTGGATACACATCGAAGCAATGGCATTGAGAATCCCCGTCTGTATAATCGGCCATCCTGAATTACATAGCAAGAGGCTTTCCTTAGTAGCTTCCGTCTCTCTATCGAATTTTCTGGCAGAGAACCTCTGAGTAGGTAGTCCAGTATTGGAGTCATCTATGACTCTTGTTCTTGAGATACATTCATAATCCAGTCAATATCCATCTCGTCTATACTTGGTGCTGAAAGGACTTCTACGGGGACCAATCCCAATAGTTGAGCTTCACCAGAACATGAATACTTTGCGAGGGAATCTGCCTTCATATTCTCTTCCCGAGGAATATGGCTTATTGAATAGTGATCGAGTTCACACAGAAGTTCCCAAGCCTTTGACAAGTAAGCGGGCAGGTTTCCCCCTTTCGTTTGAAATTCCTTCTTGACTTGGCATACAATAAGCTGAGAATCGCTAAAGATCTGTAATGCTCGTATGTTTAGTTCTTTAGCGATTTTCAGCCCTGCGATAAGAGCTTCATATTCGGCTTCATTGTTTGTTGAAGGAAATTCCAATCTTAGTGCGTAGCATAATGACCGACCTTCAGGAGTCTCAAGTACAACTTCGGCTCCAGAACAGTAATCATTTCTTGCACCATCGACATATAACTTCCATTGGATAGGGGAATTGTTGAACGTTTCTTCCTCACTATTACCCTTATCTGTAAATTCTGCAATGAAATCAGCTAAAGCTTGTCCATTGATAGCTTTCCGGGGATGATAAGTGATGTCGTACTGACTGAGTTCAATATTCCACTTTAGAAGACGACCCGAAGTTTCAGGGCGAAACAGGACTTGCTTTAAAGGTTGATCAGTGAGGACTCTGATAGGATGAGCTTGAAAATATTGCCTCAATTTCCTAGACGCAATTAGTAAGCAATAGGCGAGTTTTTCCAACTTAGAGTAATTCATCTCTGCCCCAGTGAGTCTTTTGCTGATATAGTAAACTGGATGTTGAATCCTTTTGTCTTCCCGTATCAGCGCTGCACTTAAAGCATGAGATGATACTGCCAAGTATATAAGAAGATCCTCGCCATCGCTAGGCCTAGAAAGTATTGGAGGTGTCTCCATATGGCGAATCAATTCATCAAAGGCTTTTTGGCATTCGGGAGTCCAAACGAAGTTCTTCTTTCCTTTCTTTAGGGCGTCAAAGAATGGGATGCATTTATCTGTGGCTTTGGAAATGAACCGACTCAAGGCGGCAACTTTTCCATTGAGACTTTGCAATTCCTTCTTTGTTCTAGGAGCTTTGACTTCTTTCAAGGCAGTAATTTGAGCTGGACTAGCCTCAATGCCCCTAGCGCTGACGATAAACCCTAAGAATTTTCCGGACTCGACCCCAAACGTGCATTTCAGAGGGTTAAGCTTCATTCTGTATTTCCGGAGGACTGCGAACATTTCTGCCAAGTGTTCAATGTGATCCGCTGCTTTCTTAGACTTTACTAACATGTCGTCGACGTAGACTTCCATAGTTTTGCCCAATTGCGGTTTGAACATAGCATTAACAAGTCTTTGGTAGGTTGCCACTGCATTCTTCAATCCGAAGGGCATAACTCTGTAGCAATAAAGACCAACATCGGTGATAAAGCTTGTGTCCTCCTGATCCGGTTCATGCATCATGATCTGGTTATATCCGGAGTAGGCATCCATGAAAGATAACAATTCATGTCCCGCTGTTCCATCTACCAGTTGATCGATCCTGGGTAAAGGAAAGCAATCTTTGGGGCAGGCCTTGTTCAGATCTGAAAAATTGATGCACACTCTCCATTTTCCATTAGCTTTCTTAACCAACACAGGATTTGAAACCCAATTCGGATATGTAGATTCTTTGATGAAGTTATTTTCCATGAGTCGATCAATTTCCTCTTTTAATGCTGCTGACCTTTCTGGACCTTGGGTTCTTCTTTTCTGTTTCACTGGTGTAAACTTTGGGTCGATATTCAGAGCGTGTACTGCAACTTCTGGAGATATTCCACACATATCAGCATGAGTCCAAGCGAAGACATCCAGATTTGCTTTCAGGAAAGATATCAAGATATTCTGAATTGATACATTAAGTTGTGAACCCACATTCAACACCTTATTTGGGTCCTTCGGGTCAACAGGTACCGGTACCGTCGTTTCAACCGGCACCACTCTATTCTCCCCTGCACTGGCTTTTCTGGGATCCATCTCTTTCCGAGCCCCGCTATGCTCGCCAGTGCAGGGTCCGCCCCGTAATTGCTACAAGGCTGGCTCTTTGATGCGAACCGGGGTGGCCGCATCCTTTCCCATTTCCCTTTTTCTTGACTCTCGCAACTCTGTCAAATAGCACTCTCGCGCAGCATTTTGATCCCCTTTTATAACTCCTACTCCATTGTCTGTAGGGAATTTAATAGTGAGGCACCACGGGGCTAGGATAGCTTTGAACGCTGCGAGTGTTGGACGGCCAAGGAAAGCATTATAAGCAGAAAATTCATCGACAATCACAAATGTTTGCTTGCGGACTACTTTCCTTTCTCCTTCCCCAAGTTCTACAAGCAGATCGATGGTTCCTATTGGTTGCTTTGGCTCCCCGGTGAAGCCAGCGATTTTCTGCGATGAGGCTTGTACATCGACCATAGGGATTTTCATTTGGTCGAATGTCTTTTTGAAGAGGATATTACATGATGCTCCGCAGTCAATGAGAACTCTTCTGACAATGGCCGGTCCGATACCAGCTGAGATGACCAAGGGATCTAAGGTAGGAGCTTCGACACCTGAGGAATCTCTGGCTTTGAAAATAATATCATCACTGAAAGTTTTCTGTTGCTTCAGGGGCGTAGTGTCTTCTAAAACAAAGACGTCTCCTTCGGCTGGAACATATTTCAAAGCCCTGGCATATCTCTCCATCTCTCCCCAGCTCTTGCCAGCTGGGTGAGGTCCTCCTGTAACGACATTGATGATGGGCCTTCCAGATTCATGCCTCGTAACTTTGTCACCTATCCTAGGCTGATGAACAGGAGCCTGTTGCCCCTGACTTGACGATGTAGGATTGTTGCTATTCTTTTTCACGAATTGCTGCAGCTTGTTTTCTCTTAGCAATTCTTCAATCAGATTTTTCAACTGGCGGCATTCATCGGTCTCATGACCGGGTTGATTATGGAAGCGGCAGAACTTCCCACTTTGTATAGCCTTTTTTCCGGTCCTCAAAGGGATAGGTTTAGGGAGGTCAACAGAATCTTTAATGGCAAGGTAGATATGCTCCGGCGTGTCTGATAAAGGAGTATACTCTGATGGTTTGAAGGATCGGGGCTTCTTCGGATTACTCTGTTTCTTCCCATTGTTATTTTCCCTTTTTTGCCCTACAGTTCATTCTTGCGTGGAGCAACAGTGTTATCTTCAGCTTTTTCCGACACTGCCTTCACCGGTACAGGACGGCTTTCCAGGCGTATGAATTCATCTGCCTTTTTGTAGAATTTTTCGAGGGAGGTTGGCTCCTTCATGTTTAACCATTTCCCAAATTCGCTCGACTTATCAATAGCCCTCATCAGATAAGTCAATATCATTCGCGGTTCAGCATTGTCCACCTCTGCCAGCGCTATATTAAAGCGGTTCAAGAAAGATCTGATAGATTCACCAGGATTCTGTTCTATACTTGACAATGACATGATGTCTTTGGCCTTTGAAGCATATAGTCTAAACTGTTCCTTGAACTTTCGGGTCAAGTCTGAAAACTGATCAATAGACCGGACTGGCAACTTGGTGAACCACAGTAGAGCCACACCTTCAAGGTATACGGGGAAATATCGGCACTTTATCTCGTCTGAGGCTCTGGCACCTGTCATGTGCCAATCATATTTATACAAGAATTCATTCGGATCACTTGTCCCTTTGTAAGCTGGGATAGTTGGAGGGACAAACTTCCTTGGAAACTCCGCCTTTAAGATTTTCTCAGTAAATGGAGTTTTACTTGGGGCGAAACCCCATTCTTTCTCATCTTCAACCCTTTGCATACTTTCTCTCATGATTTGCCGGACCATTCCAGAAAGATACTCCTCATCATGTCGAGTTCTAGATCCACCAACCTCAGGAAGCGTTTGCTCAAAGGGATTGGCAGCCCTTTCTGGAGCATTCCTCTCATTAGCATCATGAATGTTGCCAGCATAATTCCTTCCATTACCAGCCGGTTGATTGTTTGCCCCGAGCAAATCATTCAACTTATTCAAAATTAGAGCATTTTGGGCACTCTGAGCTTCTAATTGTGCATTCTGGGCGTTTATCTGCTGGTTCAGTCCTAATATTACAGCATCCAACTCTGCTTTCGTAACCCCAGCAGACGGAGTGGGTTGATTAGGTACAGGGGAAGCGGAGGTTCCCTCTTGAATATTTCCAGATCTGACAGATCTACTCTTCCTTCCAGGAGCCATTATCTCGGATAGACTTCTGGTTTTCAGGGAAATTCTCTCTACAAACCTCTGTGAAGCAATGATGATAACCTGCCTGAGTTCAGTTCTCAGTGAAAGCACCAAAAATGTTAATGCTAAAATTTGAACGCTAACACCCCGGTGTATGAGTTGTAGTTGTGAAAGCACCACCCGACGACTCGGGAACAGATTACAAGCAGATAATAGCAGAAAAGTGGTAAACAACAACAATTTTATAGTGGTTCGGCTTAAGGGTATAGCCTACGTCCACTTTAAGTACTTTTATTAATAATCTCGTTACAAGCTGATACAATTCTTCCCAAATACAATACACTTTGAATTACAAGAGACTTAGAACAAGTAGCTTAAACTTCGATGAAGACGAGAGTTTTCGAATCCATGTTGGATGTATGTGATCTCTTCTTGAAGTTGTTTGTAGCGTTCTTAATGTCTTGAGAGCTTCAAGTGTTGGATTGGATTGGTTTGGAATGCAGCAGAGTAACGGCGTTTGAAGAAAATGAGCCCCAAAGTCCCCTTCTAGTTGTAGCTAGGGTCGTATTTATAGGCAATTCTAGGCAGGAAACATTACCAAGTCCTAAGTCGTAACCGACCTAAGTTGAGTCGTGGACGACTTAAACTAAGTCGTGGGTTAGTTGTCACTTAAATGCTGGGTCCAGACTTCTTAAAGGCATCCTTGCTGAACCCTAGATATATCACAAGTCCTAAGTCGCAAATGAGTTAACCTGTCCTCTTATAAGTGATGCGGCATTGAACTGATTCTCGTGTACGACTTACCATAATCTTAAGTCGTGTACGACTTACCATATGTCGTAGGTCGTGACCGACCCAAACTGATCCTCGGCTTGTGGCTTAACTGGAGTTAACGAGTCATGGTGCAGTATTGAATTTGCCTCTGTAGCCTTAGGTCGTGAACGATCTAGCAAAGGTCGTAAGTCCGTCACGACCTAGGTGCAGTCGTCTTAACTCCTCGTCCCTTGAGTCGTTAAGTCATAGACCCTTTAACCCGTGGAGGCCTTAAGTCGTAGATTCCTTAACTCGTAGAGGCCTTAAGTCGTAGACCTTATCTCGTAGACCCTTTAACCCGTGAAGGCCTTAAGTCGTAGACCTTATCTCGTAGACCCTTAACCCGTGAAGGCCTTAAGTCGTAGACTCCTTAACTCGTAGATTCCTTAACCCGTGAAGGCCTTAAGTCGTAAACCTTAACTCGTAGAGGAAACTGGGTTAACATCATGTTGCATGGGTTTTGGTTGTTGCAGTTGTGTTGGGTCACTGACTTGACCTTTTGCATTGTGTTGAAGTTTGATTTGGGCCTGTTTAAGTGAAGCCTACATTTCTGATAGTGGATTTGCACTTGAATTTCTAGCCTGTCGCACTATTAGTTTTATTTCCAGTTGCGTTGAGTCGCGATAGCACTGACTTGACCTCTGCCATTTCTATTGTTGTAATATGCAGTAGTCTAAATTGCTGGTGCATATTCTTCATTCTGAAGTTGCACTGGATTTGGGCCCACTGTCTTGACATGTACTTGATTCACTGGTTCGAGTCACTTGTGCATGTCACTATTCATTTTGATTGCACCTGAGCTTCATTTTGAGTTGAGCAGAATTCGTCTTTAATTTGGGTTTGACGTTGTAGTTTGTGAATTTTCATTGTGTACATACGTGCACATTGTCCATGTCTTTATGCTTTGACCATTGAGGCCGTGGCATTGATATTTGATTCTCCATTGATTTTGGTTCGTTGATCTTTTATGTGCATCATCACTGTAGTGGCAAGGCAGTGCACGCAAGCGTGTACTGCAGCCACACAGTATGTCTTTTATTGATATTCTATTTCGTTTTGATTTATTGATCTTTTGCGTATTCCATATGCTGTAGTGGCGAGGCAGTGCACGCGTGCGTGTACTGCAGCCCTACCCAAGTTGGCGTTTTAATTGATATTTCAATTGTTTGAACTATTTCGTTTATTCAATTCAATACGTTTTGAATTGTATTTTGATTGGTTTAATTTGATGATTTTGTTGTTAATTGTCGTTTAGGCAATTCTGTTGTTTTCTAAATTATCTTCATTGATAATCTTTTTTATTTATTTTTGTTGATAATTTGGAATTGCTAATTTGTTGTTTAACACTGTTACGTGTTATATTTATCGTTATCCGATTTCTTTATTTAAGGATCGAATAGACGAGATTTATTGTGACTGTCACCTATTTGCTACTTAATTATTATTGCTTCTGTGCACTAATAACTGAGTTTGAATTAGACTGACCCGTGTATTATTTTCTTTGAATTTAATACTCGGGTCAGACCGATTAATTACAGGTTGTAGATATTTTGCTTTGGGTTGCTGCTTGAGCTATGAAGTCTTTTCATATATTTTGGAGTGGTCGTCGTCATTGTATATTAGTCAGTGTAGTTGTATGGGAAGATATGTGTTCATGTATATTATATACGTTAATGTACTTGTATATGTAACTTCCAGAGTCCACAGTTGTAGTTGTGTCATATGTACTGTATCACATGTATTGTAACTAACATCAGTTATTATATATATGAGACTTTTTGTTTTATCTGTGTTCTGCATTTATATTATCTGTGTTATTATTATATTTATTGTCCTAAACTATTATGAACCATCGTAGTTCGTTTTATACTGGAATTGGGTATGTCGATGGGAGTAAATAAATAAGAGATGAAAAATAAAAATATATACCACTCCTATCGAAATAACCAATACTAGTGTAAGGCCTAACTACGGATGACCGCTCCTATCCAGCCTTATTCTTCGTGATAACAGACAGTATTTTCTTTAATACTCTTTGTTATTGTGAGCATAAAGGTGGGGCATCACAGTTGGTATCAGAGCTTGAGGTTTATGGACATAATATAAAACATAACTTAGATGGAACATGTGTTACAACTAATTGTCGATGTTTTATTGTGCTTTGAGTTAAAACTTAATTTTTGAAATTATGATGAAATTTTTAAATATCTTTGTTAACTCCGCTTTGAAAATAACCTCACGACCTAAATCAAAATGTGGCGACCTATCGACTTAAGGATTGCACGACCTAACTGCTTAAAAGATGGACGACCTAGCGACTTAGAGAAGTGAGCGACTTAACGACCTAAAGGTGGCACGACCTAAAAGGTGTAACGACTCAAGAGGTGAAACGGTAGAACGACCTAACAACGTCGAGAATTGGATGACCTAACGGCTTACAGGAAGCCACGACTCAGCGACCTGAAATAAGAAACGAGTTAGCAATCTAAAAGGCAGCGACCTACCGACCTAAGAGGTCCGCGACCTAGCGACCTAATGGCCTAATGACCTAATGGGCTATGCGACATAGTGGGTTAACGAGTTAGCTTAGGTCGCTACATTGGATATCTTAGCGCTATAAGGTTGCCAACCATTCCCATAAGTCGTCCACAACTTAGTACTTCATCCAAAAGAGACCAATGTTACCAGGAAGGGCCGAAGCTTTCCTTTGCTAGGTCGCTCACATGTGGTCTATGACTTATTTTAACCCGTTATCTTCGACCTACGACCTACTTTAGCTCGCGACTTTCGACCCACGACCTACTTTAAGTCGCAGCTTCCAACCTACGACTTATGATCAGAAAACTCCTATAAATACAGCATGAGCTCCGACATTCGGGGGATCTTTTGGCTCATTCTCGAAGCACCAATACTCTGCCATTTTCTCAACTCAAACAGCACTTCAAGCGCTCCAAACACCAAAGGCATTACGACAAACTTCAAGAGAAAATCTACATCATTCGACATGGATTCGGAAGATTATTCTACATCGAAGTTTGAACTACTAGTCTAAAGTGTGTTGTAATTGAAGAAAGTTGTATAAGTTGTATTTAAATCAGCAATAAAGAGAATTAAAGTGGACGTAGGCTTGACTATAAGCCTAACCACTATAAAAACTGTGTCTTCTACTGTCTTTCTGATATTTTTCCTGCTTATTTCCGATTCCCGTATCATCGGGTGTTGCTTTCACACTTTCTTTACGTGCATCGGGGTGTTAGCGTCAGATTTTTACGTTAACATTTTTGGTGCTTTCACTGAGAACCCAACTCAGGATACTGTTATCATAGCTTCACAGAAATTTGTGGAAAGGATCTCTCTAAAAACCAGAAGTTTGTCAGAAATAATGGCTCCTGGAAGAACGCGCAAGTCTGTTAGATCTGACGATGTTCGCGAGGCTACTGCCACTTCTCCTCCTTTAAGTCAAACAACTCCAACTGTTGGAGTAACGCGAGCAGAATTGGATGCTACGGTTTCTGGGCTATATCAGCAGATGGAAGCCCAAAACAATCTGATGTTGGAATGGTTGAACACTTTTCTTGGGGCTAACCGTCAACCGGTGAATAACGAACCAAACTTTGCTGATAATGATCATGATGTGGAAGAAAGAGACGTTCCTCAAAGGGCAGCCGGCCCGGTTAAAGACACACCTCGCCAAGTTGGAGGATCGGGACAACAACCAACTATCCGTGAACGCCTGTCAAGGCAAACTTCTGAAAAGATGGCCGATTCCTGTCCAGCTGAGCCCCTTAATGATGAGGAATATTTCTCAGGGATGGTTCGACAAATCATGAAGGAAAGTATGTAATGGGAGGAAGACGTAAAAGAATGGGGCTTTGCTCCGAGCAAGACTCCATTCACTGAAAGGATTCTGAAAGCAGAATTTCCTGGAAAGTTTGTTCCTCCTACCATACCGGCTTATAATGGAACGAGCGATCCTAATGAGTTTCTGTATAAGTATGATTGACACATGACGGGTGCCAGAGCCTCTGATGAAATCAAATGCCGGTATTTTCCGGTATACCTGGAAGGAGTTGCTCTACTTTGGTTCACAAAGCTGCCGGTCCGATCGATAGACCAATTTTCTGATTTGACTCGGAAATTCAAGGAACAGTTTCGATTGTATGCGTCAAAGGAAAAGGATATAATGTCGCTCTCCAGCCTAGAACAAATTCCTGGAGAATCTATCAGATCATTCTTGAATCGCTTTAACATAGCTTTGGCCGAGGTGGATAACGCAGAGCCATGCATGATCCTGACATACTTGATGAGGGCAATTGATAAATCAAGTAAATTTGGAAAGTGGTTGAAAATGAAAGAACCAAATTCCCTTGACAAGTTTTATAAGAAAGCCGATGAATTCATGCGCTTGGAAAGCCTCCAAGCACCGGCTAAGATGGTATCGACAGGGGCTGGAAATAGTAACGCTGTTCTGAATAAGAAGGAATCTGGAAATCAGAAGAGGGGGAATGATGGCCAGAAGAAGCAAGGAGATGCAAAGAAAGGTCGTCCCTTCAACTTCACCACTCTGACTGATACCCCGGAAAACATCTACTTTGCAAACAAAGACACGGTCGAATTCCCCGCACCAGGTAAACAAAGAGTTAATAGGAAAGCTGAGAAGAATGGAAGGTTTTGCCGGTTCCATAACCAACCCGGGCATGATACTAACGAGTGTCGTCACTTGAAGGAGGTAATTGAGGAACTACAGAAGGAAAACAAGCTCCAGCAATATGTAAAAAGGAACAAGAATGGCCCAACTTCGTCAACTCAAGGACAACAGGTTCCTGTTCATCGTCCTAGCTCAAGTGAAAAGGCGGCAGCACATGAATCAGAGAGGCCTGTTATAAATGTGGTTACAGGGGGCCCTCACCCAGCTGGCAGGAGTTGGGGTGAGATGGAGAGATACGCCCGTGCTTTGAAGTATGCACCGCCAGATGAAAGTGTTTTGGTGTTAGAAGGTGTTGCACCATTGAAGCAGCAGAAAACTTTTAATGATGACATTATATTCAGTACTAGAGATTCGATGGGTGTTGAAGCTCCTACCATTGATCCTTTGGTCATCTCCGCTGGCATTGGGCCAGCTACTGTGAAAAGAGTTCTGGTTCACTGTGGAGCTTCGTGAAACATTCTCTTCAAGAAGACTTTTGATCAGATGAAGATTCCAATGGCTGACATTTAAGCTTCATCACTAAAGATTGCTGGTTTTACTGGGGAGCCAAAACAGCCAATCGGGACTATTGATTTGTTCGTAGAGCTTAGAGAGGGGCAGAGAAAAGTGGCTCGAAAACAGACCTTTGTTATTGTTGAAGAATTTTCTACCTACAATGCCTTCCTAGTCCGACCAACTTTGGCAGCAATTAAAGCTATTCTTGCCCCATGGTGTCTGACCATAAAATTCCCCACAGATAATGGAGTCGGTGTGGTGAAAGGGGATCAGAATGCTAGACGAGAGTGTTATCTTACAGAGTTGCGTGAAACGAGGAAGAGAGAAATGGGAAAAGATGCGGCGGCCCCAGTCCGCATCAAAGAATCAACCTTGTAGCAATTACAGGGTGGACCCTGCACAGGCGAACATAGCGGTGCACGAAGAGAGATGGATCCCAGAAAAGCCAGTGCAGGGGAGAATAGTGTGGTACCAGTTGAAGTGACAGTGTCGGTACCTGTTGACCCGAAAGACCCGAACAAAGTGTTGAATGTGGTTCGCAGCTTAATGCAACGGTTCAAAATGTTTTGATATCATTTTTGAAAGCAAATATGGATGTGTTTGCTTGGACTCATGCTGATATGTGTGGAATATCGCCAGAAATTGCAGTGCATACCTTGAATATTGATCCAAAGTTTACACCGGTAAAGAAGAAAAGAAGAACTCAAGGTCCTGAAAGGTCAGCAGCATTGATAGCAAAAGTTGATCGGCTCATGGAGAATGGTTTTATCAGGGAATCTACTTATCCGAATTGGGTCTCACATCATGTACTGGTTAAAAAAGCTAATGGAAAATGGAGAGTGTGCATTGACTTTTTAGATCTAAGCAAAGCCTTCCCCAATGGCTGCTTCCCGTTACCCAGGATTGACCAGTTGGTGGATGGAACGACGGGGCATGAATTGCTATCTTTTATGGATGCCTACTCCGGATATAACCAGATCATGATGCATGAGCCAGATCAGGAGGACACAAGCTTTATCACCGATGTTCGTCTTTACTGCTACAGAGTCATGCCTTTCGGACTTAAGAATGCGGGGGCAACTTACAAAAGACTTGTTAATGCCATGTTTAAACCGCAGATTGGCAAGACTATGGAAGTTTATGTCAATGATATGCTGGTAAAATTTAAGAAAGCAGTGGACCACATGGATCACTTGGCAGAGATGTTCTCAATCCTCCGAAAGTATGGTATGAAGCTTAACCCATTGAAGTGTTCATTTGGGGTAGAATCTGGAAAGTTTTTGGGTTTCATTGTGAGTGCAAGGGGCATTGAAGCTAATCCTGCTCAGATAACTGCCTTAAGAGAAGTCAATGCTCCTAGAACGAAGCAGGAGTTGCAAAGTCTCAATGGAAAAGTTGAATCCTTGAGTCGGTTCATTTCCAAAACTGCTGATAAATGCATTCCATTCTTTGATGCTCTAAAGAAAGGAAGAAAAAACTTTGACTGGACTCCTGAATGCCAGAAAGCTTTCAATGAGCTAATTCGTCATATGGAAACGCCTCCTATACTTTCTAAGCCTGACAATGGTGAAGATCTTTTTGTATATTTGGCAATCTCGTCTCATGCCCTCAGTGCAGCTTTGGTACGGGAGGATGCGAAAATTCAGCGACCGGTCTACTACATCAGCAAGAGATTCACTTGGGCAGAATTGAACTATTCAAAGTTGGAAAAGCTTGCCTATTGTCTACTAATTGCATCAAGAAAATTGAGGCCATATTTCCAAGCTCATCCCATCAAAGTCCTCACCGATCTGCCCTTGAAGCAAGTCCTGTTTCGTCCTGAGACTTCGGGTCGTCTTTTGAAGTGGAACATTGAGCTCAGTCAATATGACATCACTTATCATCCCCGGAGAGCAATCAATGGAAAAGATTTGGCAGACTTCATCGCAGAATGTACAGACAAAGGTGATAGTGAGGAGGTGGTAACCGATAATTCCCCAATTCTATGGAAATTGTATGTTAATGGCGCAAGAAACGATTACTGTTCCGGGGCTGGGGTTGTGGTTGAATCCCCTGAAGGACGGTCACTGTGTCATGCATTGAGATTAGAATTTCCTTCGACTAATAATGAGGCAGAATATGAAGCTCTCATTGCTGGCCTGAAGATTGCTAAAGAACTGAACATCAAGGCATTGCAGATCTTCAGTGATTCACAGCTTATTGTGTGTCAAGTCAGGAAAGAGTTTTAAACCAAAGGAGGAAACCTGCCCGTTTACTTGTCAAGAGCCTGGGAGCTTCTCGAGGACCTGGACCATTATATGATAAACCATATACCTCGGGAAGAAAACATGAAGGCAGATTCCCTCGCAAAGTATGCAAGCACTGGTGAAGCTCAATTATTGGGATTAGTTCCTGTGGAAGTCCTATCAACTCCAAGCATTGATGAAATGGATATTGACTGGACCATGACTATATCACAGGAGCGGGAATCATGGATGACTCCGATATTGGAATATCTACGCGACGGTTCTCTACCAGAAAACTCAAAAGAACGGCAGAAGTTGTTAAGAAAAGCATCCAGATTTGTAATTCAAGATGGCCGATTGTATAGATGGGGATTCTCAATGCCATTACTCCGATGTGTGACCAAGGAAGAAGTAGAGACAATTCTAACTGAGGTACACGGAGGATAGTGTGGAGATCATTGAGGTGGTCAAACTTTAGCAAAGAAAATTCTCCGTTATGGATATTTTTGGCCAGATATTAATCGTGATGCCACGAGTTACGACCGAAAATGTGACCGATGCCAGAGATTTGCAAAAATCCCAAGAGCATCTTCCACTGAGATAACACGGATGGTCAGTCCATGGCCATTTGCTATTTGGGGAATAGATCTCATCGGGCCTTTGCCAACTGCAAAATCCGGAATCAGATATGCTATTGTTGTTGTTGATTATTTTACTAAATGGGCTGAATCGGAACCCTTAGCTACTATTACCTCTAAGAAAATGATAAACTTTGTAACTAAGAATATCATTTGCAAGTATGGTGTGCCTCAAAAGATAATCACAGACAATGGAACCCAATTTGAAAGTAAAGAGTTCCAAGATTTTTGCAAGAAATTCAAGATCCAGAAAAGCTTCTCAGTAGTGGCTCATCCGTAGGCAAACGGGCAAGTGGAAGCAGTGAATAAAATTATCGAGTCAACCATCAAAAAGCAGCTAGAAAAAGCAAAAGGTAGTTGGGTTGATAAGCTGCCACTAGCACTATGGGCATACAGAACTACCCACAAAACTGCGACTGGGCACACACCATTTTCATTGGCATATGGATCGGAAGCAATGATTCCAGTGGAAACAGAAGTCCCTTCGCACAGAAGAATCCATTTCAATCAAACCGAAAATGAAAAGCTGCAACTTGAAGCCCTTGACTTCCTTGATGAAAAAAGGGAAGAAGTTGTCAGAATTGCGGCTCATTAGCAAAGAATAGCCAGGCACTTCAATTCCAAAGTTCGCCGACGCAGCTTTGAATTTGGGGATCTAATCATAAAAAGAATTATGACACCTACAGGCGTGCTTGGACCAAACTGGGAAGGGCCGTATGTTATCGGCCAAAAACTTCTTGACGGCACATTCAAACTTGTAACTGTCGAAGGAGACCCAATTCCAAGAGCCTGGAACAGCAATCATTTGCGCCCATATTTTACATAAAGGCTTTAATGAAATATTGTAAAAGGATAATGAATGTATGATTCTTGTATTGAAAGCTGTTGTAAAGCCAGTGCAAGTGAATAATAAGACCTATAAAGTGGATGCAGGCCCAGTTCTTGGATGAACCACTATAAATCTTGTGTTCTTTACTATTATAAACTGCTTTGTTTTATTTCGACATATAAAATATGTCAATTGTGTTACTAAAATGTCGATTTAATAATGCAGGCCATAAAAACAAAGCTTACCCATCGCAAGACTAAGCAATCCCCGACATCACCCAACAAGCAAACGCTAAGCCGTTCAAAATTTCCGTACACAAATCCTACGGGAGAAGTGCTTCAAACAAAAAGTTAGTGATTTTGCTGGAAGTGGGCCCTTGCTAACCAACTGTGGATGTTTGTACAAATGAGCATCCAGTTAAATAGCCTGTGTCTGCCACCACCAACTCGCTGAACTATGAAGTATATTTCTTTGGATAAAGGAAATTGTTGGTAACTAAAAGGGAAGTGTATTTGGAAAAGATAACGGGGATCGCCGATATGAATAGACGGCAAAGAGACATGGGCGAGCAAGCATCAGACAACAAAAGACCTCTTCGGAGGCACAAGCCCTCTTCGGAGGCACAACTCTTCGAAGGATAAAGACCTTAAACGGGGCATGCCAAAAGATTTTCTCAACAAAAAAGATTGGTATGGAATGGCCGGGAGCACCTTCCCGACTGGAAGGCAAGGCGCTTGTTCATTAGCTGAGACAGTTTGCGCAGACAAGTATCCAAGTAACTTGCGTCCGCCCCATGAATCCATACGATGATCGGAGGCACCTTCCCAAGTGGAAGGCAAGGCGCTTGTTCACTAGTTGAGACAATCTGCGCAAATAAGCGTTCAAGTAACTTGCGTCTGCCCCGTGAATCCGGCCAACCATGAGGAAGAAACTTGGCAGGTATACTCGGAGGCACGCATTCCACCGAGATTTGAAATAAAACTTCACAAGTGCTGGAATGTGAAAATCTCTCTTCGGAGGCCCATTTCACCATAGTTGAAATGCTAAAAGACCTCGAGCGGGCCTCGTCAGAAAAAGAGAGTTCTTTCTTGACAAAAAGTTACGGACTGATCGGTTGCACAGAACACTTGTGTCTGCCCCGTGAATCCATCCAACTAAGAGAAAGAAGCTCCAAACTTCCAGGCAAAATCCCTACGCAGAGGCACACATTTCACCGTGATCTAAAATAAAACTTCACATGAGTCGAAATGTGAAAAGCTCTCTTCGGAGGCCCGCTTCCCAGCGAACAGGGAAAAGATAAAAGCCTCTTCCCAAGAGGCAGAAACAAAAAGACCTCTTCCCAGAGGCACAATCAAACAAAAAGACCTCTTCCCAGAGGTGCAAGCAAACAAAAAGACCTCTTCCTAGAGGCACGATAAATAAAAAACTCTCTTCGGAGGCTCAAGCAGGTTGAAGCCCTTTTTTGGAAGGCCCACTGCACTATGAAGTAAAATTCACTTGCCAAAGCAAAAGTGACTTTTTCCAAAAGTGAACTGTAAAAACTTCACACCAAAAAAAAAAGAAAAGACTCCTCCAATATGAAGTGCATTCTACTAAATTAGAAAAATATTTTCTTGAAACGGAAATATTAACCTATAAAGTACAAATGCAAACCTCCTTCAAATGGAAGGGTTGTTCTCTAAAGGAAGAGTACAAGTCTTCTTGAAACAGAAGAGTTGTTCTCCGAAACTTTGCCAATATGAAAGAGATTGTAATAAACCATGGTATGGGGGCAATACAGTATAGTCATCACAAAAATGGAAACAATGCTCAATAAACATACCATAGGTTTACTGCAACCTCACATAAAGAGGATAAAGAAACTTGCATGAAAACATAAAGTAAAAGCGTTCTCAAATACAGACAGAAATTTGCATAAGTAAAAGAACCATTTTATTCCATACTATGAGAATTTTATACATATGCAGGTTTCAAAGTAAAAGAAGCGGGGACTAGTACCCACACAATCTCTAGTCAACACAAACTTATATACAAGAAAAAAGCAAAGAGCGAGATAAGAAGCAAAGAACCAAAGCCATCATTTCTTCTTCATTCCACCTTTTGTGCTTGCGCCTGGCCGGATGATCAACTTGTTGGGTCGGCTTATAAGAGTAGGGGAAGAAGGAGAAAGGGGCACAGTGGGACCTTCTTTTGTTTTTTCCTCACCGGCTGAGGCTTCCTTCTTCTTCTTTGAAACTCCACTTTTCCCCCTCTTCTTAGAGGAAGACCCACTTCCTGGAGTGAAAAGTGTGGTTAACGGCATATGGTCAGAACCAGTTGGTTCCAGAGTCTTTTCGCCCTCTTCGGGTTCTTCTCCCCTATGTTCTTGAGAAGCAATGGGATCGTCCAAGTCTTGGAGAGCTTCTATTTGCTCCTCTTGTGACCCCGGTTGAGGGGCAGAAGGAGGAGTCACCTGAAGAGACAAAAGAGGAATAATTGGAGGAGGGGAAGTCTGAACAATACTCGGCACTTTCTCTATAGAAGAAAAGAGGATAAAATCAATAAAGAGAGGAGATAAAGGCTCGTTGAGATTTAGGAAATAATAAAGAAGCTTATCAAACTCATGTGAAGCAAATGGGCAGTTTACTTGAGCAAGATCAGCGTTAAAGTTACCTGGAGAGGTTGTCTTTCTAACGTCGATTTCATAAGCTTGTGCTTCAGTGCTTTCTTCGCCTTCGTCTCCACCCTGTGCGCTTGTAATCTCAGTTACGACTTTAGCCATGGGCGAATAATGGGAACCGGAATCCATGATATCAATGTCGGCCGAAGTCAAAGGAGGGCCAGGGGCAATTAAAGGTGGTTCTTTCTCTGAATGCTCCCCTCCCATCGTTTCGGCTCGTACTTTAACAAGCTGCTCCTTTCCTCTGGCGAAAGAAGCACGAGCTTCGTCATCAAAGTAATGTGCCTCAAGTTCATCTTCGGAATAACCGGCACCTTTGAGCATATCCATTACAGCCTCCCACACTTCAGCCAAAGTGATTTCGTAATTAGGCCCCAAAAATGCAAGGCTGCCACGCCCCAAGACGCTTTGGACATAAAAATCAAACAGAGTAGAGCTGATGTTGGCTTTTGTCTCTTCATGAGATTGTTCAGCGGCTTTCTTTTCAGCCATGGCCTCATCACGTTCTTTCTCAGTTTTTAATAGTTGAGCTTTCATCCCTATGATTTCTAAGTCCTGGGAGTTAGCTTTCTCCCGTAACTCTGCAAAGTCAGCATGATATTTTTCCACCATCTTCTGCGTGGCTTCAAGACGGGTTTCGACATACCGTTGAGCGGCATGAGTATCTCGAACTTGCTTCTGAAGCACTTCTTCCTTTTGAGTATAAGAGGTGGAAGAGGTAGCAAGCTCATGCTTAAGTTTCTCGACCTCCGCCTCAAACTTTTCGTTGTACTCAGCGATGTTTTTCATTTCGGTGTTGTGCTGATCAAGAATTTTCTGCCATTCAGACTTGTCGTTCTCCATCGTCAGCATAGCTTCAAGGTTGGCCCGGTTCACCCCCTGAAGCTCATCGACGAGCTTTTGCCACGCTGACATTCTCTCAATATCAAGTTTAACAGTGTCAAGATTTCGTAGCATGGCCTCTTTGTCGATGGGAACCAAGTCAAGGTCAAAGCGGACTCCCTTTAAGCACCAATGCGGGAACCGACTTTGAAGGGTTGGTGGACCTCTCTCAACTTGGTAAGAGGGTCTTCCGAGAAGTGTCTGAATGTCGACTCCTTCAAGGGCAGGAGACTTTGAAGGAATTTCAGGAGAAGTGAGAGCAGCGGCCTTTCCTAAAGTTGCAGATGCGGTCTTTTCATCAAACCTAGCCCGCTTGCTTGGGTCTCCAATGTCATGACTCTTTCCTCTATCGTCATAAGTTTTTCTTTTATGAGAGTCATCGCCTCTGCAAGAAGAGTCATGTTGCTCATCCCTTCAACCGTACCTTTCTTCATACGCTCTTCTCTCTTGAGCCTTTCGAGAAGCTCTCTCTTCATCAATTTCCCTGTGGGTGGGAAGATAGCACCTATAATCATACTGACCACGCCTTCCGTACTGTTGAAAGTCGTCATAATAGGAATCGCTACGCCCCATTGGAGAACCTGAAAATGAGAAAGTGGCAAAACTTGAAAATCCTGGAAGTAAAAGTGCATATAGGTACATATAATTGCTGAAAAATCCTAAGTGTGTGTAACGTGCAGACTACGCGCGTTAAACTACGAACCACTCCTCGGTTACGAAGAAATGATGGGTTTAGTAGATAACGTCAACTCTTGTGTCGACGGAATCTGTTGCAAAATGGAAGTTGCCCCAACTACTGAAGAGGAAACCCTAGTGGTAACAGGATCATCTTTAAAGAGCTCCTGCGAGGTGATAAACAGGTCGCTCAACACTTTTAAAGTGTCATCCCCGCTCTGCTTGGCAGGACTTGTTTTCTCGGCTTCTCCATCATCGGACTTCCCTGAATGTTGGGGAGATTCTCGAGGCTCTTCTTCTTCAATGACCGGGGCAAGTGCAAATTTGCCAGATTACCCCGCGACATAAGTAGAAGTAGAACACTTCACCAGAGAAGCCTCAGGAGACGGATCTTTCAGTGTAGGCTCCTCAACAGAAACTGTGGCATCCGGTGCCTCGGCCGGAGAATCAGGAACTTCGTAAGGCTGAGTAGAGCGGGAAGGGTGTAAGAGTCCGAACTGATGAAGGAAATCATCTCTTAGCAAAAACTTGATGCTTCTCTCCTCAGCCGTCACAACGATAAGCCTCTTAAAAGTTGACTTGTGCCTAGAGTCTCTACAAGGAGGAGGGAGGACTGCCAAAGTAGAGAGCAAAGTTAACATTTAGCAATTCGGATCTCGCAAAGCTCAGAAAAGGAAAGAATGGGGATAAGTAAGCCTACACCCTACTCTCCAGACAGCATAAAATCCCTGGAGGCAATGAACAAAGAAGAACTGGTTCAGGAAACCATGAGCGCTATCAGAGAGATCAGTGATAAGCTTGCGATTTCTGGCGCTTCTCACATATATAATGGAAGGATGGTCTTTGTTTCTCGCAAATGTGCGTAAATGGCAGATTTCTTCAAAGCTTGGGAGGCGGTCAAGCGTCCTTCTGAAGAGAACGCATAATCCCATCAAAATGGCATAGCCGTTGGGGCGCAATTGAAAAGGAGAAATAGCCAATCGGCGAAGGAGTTGTTGGAGAAAACTGTTGAAAGGAGGAATGGCTCCACAAAGGCACAATTAGCGGTTAACGGCAACAAACCCGAAGAGAGGACTATCAGCAAAATCATTTGGCCCAGGGAGAATAACATCTGCTTCTACAATCCCAAATATGACGCGTAACTGGTTGAACACCCGGTAACTCAGGGTAGTTGGAGTTCTTTCTGGTGGGTTGACTAGTGGAGCAGCCATCGGGAGGGCCTCTCCAGTTTGTACTGCTTCTCCCTCTTAACGAGAAGACATTCCACACAAGGAACTGGATATTCAAATATGAAGGTGCACGTTTCCTAAATGTGTGAAGTGATGTGTAAAACTAATAAAGCGATAAGTAAATATAACTGAAGTTAAACTATGAACATGTGTCAATTGTAAAATTTCGAGACTTGTCGCTCTAAGTCCAAGTACAAGTGCAGTACTAAGGCAAACAAATCAGCTTTAGTTGATTAACATTGCTTTACTACTTCACTTGAATTTGTTGACTCACAACATTTCATACATTTTTCCTTAAGTTGAGTTAATTATCTTTTATCGACTAATCTGTCATTCGATGTGGGCGGTCAATGACAGTATATTCGCCCTAGTTTTCTGCAAGTGTTGTATTTAACAGGTTATTAGCGCCAAAATTGGTATAATCTGTTAAGAAGGCATAGCAAGTTAATCTGTTAAGAACGCATAGCAAGGTCGTGCAAGTTATCTCGGCATTACAAAGTTCAAGTTGGAAGTGCAATCAAGTTTTATCAAGATTTTGAAGCTCTCAAGTTGTTCAAGTCCTAGGCCGTATGGTTTGAGTTAAAAGATGTAAGGCATGACAGTATGTATTCAAGTCCTGGGTCATTCACGACCTAACAGATAAGTCGAAGTGGATTTAGGTCGCAAGAAGTGGTTTGACAGTGAAAAATCGTTCAACTCCTAAGTCGTTTACACGGCCTAAAGCCTAAGTCGCTCACACGACCTAAAGGGCAAGTCACAAAGCTTCAAACCAAGATAGTATAAAGCTGATTAAGTCCTAAGTCGTCAGGAAACTAACACGACCTAAAGAGTTAAGTCGTGTGTAACTAAGGTCGCAGAAAGTTTTTAGGTCGGTCGATTTGAAAACCGTGCAAATCAGCTAAATCACAGGAATTTCAAGGTCATCCAAGATCTGTTAAGTCGCTTCTGTTGATTATTCGGCAATTTCAAGCTATCTCCGTAACCCACTAACTCGTCTCCAACCCGATAGCCCGTTATCACCTAAAATGACGAAAATTCATCATCCTCTTCGCTAAGTCCGTTATTCATACCACCACCTCACTCAACTCCGATTCAAATCATCTCAAATCCATCTCACCACTTTTCTCCCACGAATCGCGACAGCAGCATAGCTTATCGCGATCGAAAGTGAAGCGAGGCACATGAAGTTGGATCGGATCAGATGATGGGAGTTTCAAGGTTCGAAGGTGACCGTGGCCGGATAAAAATCGAATTCACTTACAGGACGTGATAGTAGGGATGAATCAACAGCTCGATTGGAGTAGGTTCGCCTTTGAGAATTGAGAAATCACTAATGGAAGAAAGGGTTGTGGGAGCAGTTAAGTAAGGGGAAAGGAGGGAGTTACTAGTTATATAAGGCAGAGGCAAATGAGTACGCGAGTTAAGCTAACTCTTAGGTTGGTAATGACCTAATAGAGTTAAGTCGAAGCACACGACCTACGACCTAGGCGTGTACTTCGAGGGGCAAGTGTTAACTCCACTTTGAAAATAACCTCATGTCCTAAATGAAAATGTGGCGACCTATCGACTTAAGGATTACACGACCTAACTGCTTAAAAGATGGACGACCTAGCGACTTAGAGAAGTGAGCGACTTAACGACCTAAAGGTGGCACGACCTAAAATGTGTAACGACTCAAGAGGTGAAACGGTAGAACGACCTAACAACTTCGAGAATTGAACGACCTAACGGCTTACAGGAAGCCACGACTCAGCGACCTAAAGTAAGAAACGAGTTAGCAATCTAACAGGCAGCGACCTACCGACCTAAGAGGTCCGCGACCTAGCGACCTAATGGGCTATGCGACATAGTGGGTTAACGAGTTAGCTTGGGTCGCTACATCGGATATCTTAGCGCTATAAGGTTGCCAACCATTCCCATAAGTCGTCCCCAACCTAGTACTTCATCCAAAAGAGACCAATGTTACCAGGAAGGGCCGAAGCTTTCCTTTGCTAGGTCGCTCACATGTGGTCTACGACTTATCTTAACCCGTTATCTTCGACCTACGACCTACTTTAGCTCGCGACTTTCAACCCACGACCTACTTTAAGTCGCAGCTTCCGACCTACGACTTATGATCAGAAAACTCCTATAAATACAGTGTGAGCTCCGACATTCGGGGGATCTTTTGGCTCATTCTTGAAGCGCCAGTACTCTGCCATTTTCTCTACTCGAACAGCACTTCAAGCGCTCCAAAAACCATAGGCATTACGATAAACTTCAAGAGAAAATCTACATCATTCGACATGGATTCGGAAGATTATTCTACATCGAAGTTTGAACTACTTGTCTAAAGTGTGTTGTAATTGAAGAAAGTTGTATAAGTTGTATTTGAATCAGCAATAAAGATAATTAAAGTGGATGTAGGCTTGACTTTAAGCCAATCCACTGTAAAAACCGTGTCTTCTACTGTCTTTCTGATATTTTTCGTGCTTATTTCCGATTCCCGTATCATCGGGTGGTGCTTTCACACTTGCTTTACTTGCATCGGGGTGTTAGCGTTAGATTTTTACGTTAACAATCTTTATTTAAAAATAAAAGTGAAACTGTGTTTTGATGATTGGTTCATTCGTGTTTTATTTATTAGAGTGCGTAACGAAAACAGTGAGACTGTCTTCGATGAGTACAGCTGATAACCTTTTTGATTTAAAAATCAAAATATGAAATCAAAATATAGTTTCATTTGTTGTTCACATAGCCGTGTTTAATTTGTTTTCTTTGAAAATTTCGAATCCCATTTGAGGATTCAAAGCGATTGCAGTTATGTCCTTTTGTTGAGATTTTTGCTGTTTTGAATTATCTTCTTTGAAGATATATTTGAATGATTTCTTTGTTCATTTTATGGTATACGTGCAGATTTATGTTGCACGTTGCTGCATTAATTTTACGTTGAACCGGTGTTTGGTTTTAAACGTATTTTGTTGCCATTATTTTTATAACGGTGTTTTCACGCTGGTGCTAAGTTTTTGAAGCACGGTGTTTTGTTGACCTTTTTAATGAATGAAAATTCAGTGATACTATATTTGATGCAAATTATTTTGATGAGACTTTGACGTATGAATATTATTGTCGCTTTGGCTTTAGTAACCGTCAAATTGTAAAGTGAATTTTCAAGCGGTTATCCCGCAATGCTGATTTTGTTGTCCGTTTTTATGGTATTTTGAGAAGTGCAATTTCCTTGTCGAAGTTGCTAGTGATTTTATTGTTTTAATCACGTGTTTTAAAAATTGTTTCAAAATAAAAATTGTTATTATTTTTTTTACAATTTACGCTTACAAAAGAATGAGGAAGCGATTTAAACGTTTCAGCAAAATCGAGGACTATGACCCCTTTCTTTTACTGATTCGCTTAATTCTGGACTTGTTCGTTTGAGAACGTAAATTATTACTTTTATAAAATAAATGAAATTGTTTTCATAAGTTTTGCAGTTTGCGTTTTCAAAAGAATGAGAAAGCGATTTAAATGCTTCAGCAAAATCGAGGACTATGACCCCTTTCTTTTACTGATTTGCTTAATTTCGGACTTGTCCATTTGATATTGTGAAATGTTATTTTTGGAATACACAATTTTGCACTTTCATGGAAAGGATGAAGAGAATTAAACGATTTAGTAAAACTCATGGTTATGTGACATGTGTGTTTGCTATTTTGGTTAATTCCGGACTCGTTAATTGAAATATTTGCTGTTTTTATGATTTTGATGATTTTCGTGTGCTTTCGAGCCACTATGTTGGACCTTCTGGTCATTTGTTTGACCTTCGGGTCATATGTTCGACCTTCGGGTCAATACCAGTACCAAACCTTCGGGTCATTTGTTCGTCCTTCGGGTCATTTGTTGGGCGCCAAAATAATGTTGATAGTACTTGGTAGGCTTCAGCCATTTGTTGATGCACGTGCGGCGTAGCTAAAACTCGCCATCTGATGGGATCGATCCAACCTTTTATGTTGATTTTCTAGTCATCTTAATTGATTTCTAGATATTTGTTGTTTCCAATTATCTGCAGGTAATTGGATATTTGTTGATTCCGATTATCATTTTTGATAATTAGATATTTGTTGTTTCTGATTATCGTTTATGATAATTAAATATTTGTTGATTTGAGATTTGATTATCGTTTTAGATAATTAAATATTTCTTGATTTGAGATTTGATTATCATTTTTGATAACTAAATATTTGTTGATTCCGATTATCGTTTTTGATAATTAGATATTTGTTGATTCTGATTATCGTTTTTGATAATTGGATATTTGTTGTTTCTGATTATCGGTTTTGATAGTCGGATATTTGTTGATTCCGATTATCGTTTTTGATAGTCGGATATTTGTTGTTTCTGATTATCGTTTTTGATAATTAGATATTTGTTGATTCTGATTATCGTTTTTGATATTTAGATATTTGTTGATTTGAGATTTGATTGTCGTTTGTGATAATTAAATAATTGTTGATTTGAGATTTGATTATCGCTTGTGATAGTTAAATATTTGTTGATTTGAGATTTCATTATCGTTTGTGATAAGTAAATATTTGTTGATTTGAGATTTGATTATCGTTTTTGATAATTATATAATTGTTGATTTGAGATTTGATTATCATTTTTGATAATTAAATATTTGTTGATTTGAGATTTGATTATCGTTTTTGATAATTAAATATTTGTTGATTTGAGATTTGATTATCGTTTTGATGATTAGGTAATTGTTGTTTTCAAATTATCTGATTAATAACTAGATGATTGCAGTTTTGCGAATTGTGATTTATGTTTTCTAGTTATCTTTGTTGATAATTAGATTTTGCTATTTTCTGATTTTCGTATCGATAATTAGGTATCGCTGTTTTGTGATTTCTGTATTCAAATTATCTAAGTGATAAGTGAATATTCCCGATAATTGCATTTATTCAGTTTTGTTGTTTTCTGATTATCTATTTGGTAATTAGTTTTTGTTGAGAATTTGTGAATTCCTTTTGTGAAATTAAAAGGTTTCTTTGGCATTTGTGTTCTTGACCTTTATTTTTCTAGCTTAACTGGTTTAGTTTAGAAAAATAATTGTTATTGACGACCTTAATTATGAAAATTGCGGGGACGCAATTTCTGGAAGGAGGGGAGTCTGTAACAACCCAGGATTTCGCATTTATTTAACTATCGTCAAATGACGATTAGATTGGCTTGTTAATTGCTAATTGAGTTTTAATCAGTTGAAATTCTTTTAAAAATTTGTTAAGTGTTGTTGAGCTTTGCAAATTTGAATCTCGGCCCATTTATTATTGGAGCCGTATTATTTCAAGCTAATACCCGTTCCCCCTTACCCTTTCATTGTAAACCCTAGCATAACAAACGAAAAAAAAAATGGCGGCCGTGCTCTTCGTTCCAAAAAATTAGGGTTTCGGGAAATTAGTTGATGCCGATTTCCATTGCTCGAGTCAAAGTTGATTTCCTTGCTCGAGTGGTCGATCATCTCTTGAGATGCGTGCATGCGGCTGCTCGTTTGAGTTCGTCTTCGCTTCGTCGATAAGGTGAGTGATTTCCTCACCCACATTTAGTTAAAAATCGTATGAGCCTTGGTTACTTGATTTCCATAGCTTTTATTTCTGGTTTCAAAACGCTGAGACATTATTTGATTCTTGATTTTCACGGCTTTGATTTTTGCTGATGACTTTGGTTATTTTTACCTCGACCGTGGTTGAGATTGCTATTGTTTTTGAACTGCGATTTGACTTTTCCATTTTCTTTGTTGGCTTCGACCTTGCTTACTTTGATGAACTGCGATTATGTTGGGTTCGTAGCCACCACGGCTTGCTTCACAGTGACTTCGGTCACTTGATTTAATATATGTAATTCCGACTTTGGTTTTGTGGCCCCTATGTGCTTCCACTCTGGCCATTTTTGTATTCATCCCTTACCTGTCGTACTTGCAGAGTATTGATATTTTGTAGTTGAACACTTATATATTGGGTTGTTTTATGTTATAGCTGGTAGTGTGCACTTGTTTGCACGGTCACTTTACTGGAATGACTTGGTTCGAACTTGTTGCCACCTCTCTTGAACTTGTTTCACTGATGCATTATGTTGTACCTGTTATGTATGCATTCATTGCTGGTTTCATTTGCATGTTGCTTGAAGGCTTGGAGTCTTTGTATACATTTGCGCATTGGTCACTGTCACTGCTTCGAGCTCTAATACATGTATACATGTATGTGCATATATGAAAATATGTTGTTTGAAGTGGCAGCCTTTTGGTCGTGTTGCTTCGAGTTTGATTCAATGTAGTCTGATGCATTTCATTCTGTTGTTGATTGGTCAACACTTGTTGTTGTTCATCACTGCACTATTTGTTTGCATACTTGCCACTGATCATATGTTGAAGCCGTACATATTGATGTCTTTGAGCTTCACTTTGATATTTTTGAAGACCACTTGATTTTCCTGTAGCATTTCTCTGTGTTCATTTGAGTTGTTGCAGTTTCATTTTATTTAAAGTTTAACACTTATTGAAGTGTGCAGTCTTGAGTTATTTGGGAACTTGCTTCTTGAGTTTGCTTGAGTATATGCAAAACAGTTGCATTTCGACCTTGTCATGTTGCATGGGTTTTGGTTATTGCAGTTGTGTTGAGTCACTGACTTGACCTTTTGCATTGTGTTGACGTTTGATTTGGGCCTGTTTAAGTGCAGTCTACATTTCTGATAGTGGATTTGCACTTGAATTTCTAGCCTGTTGCACTATTAGTTTTATTTGCAGTTGGGTTGAGTCGCGATAGCACTGACTTGACCTCTGCCGTTTCTATTGTTGTAATATGCAGTAGTCTAAATTGCTGGTGCATACGCTTCATTCTGAAGTTGCATTGGATTTGGATCCACTGTCTTGACATGTACTTGACTCACTGGTTCGAGTCACTTGTGCACGTCACTATTCATTTTGATTGCACCTGAGCTTAATTTTGAGTTGAGTTGAATCCGTCTTTAATTCGGGTTTGACCTTGTGTTCGTTTGTGAATTTTCATTGTGTACATACGTGCACATTGTCCATGTATGTCTGCTTTGACCATTGAGGCTGTGGCATTGATATTTGATTCTCCATTGATTTTGGTTCGTTGATCTTTTGTGTGCATCATCACTATTGTGGCAAGGCAGTGCACGCAAGCGTTTACTGCAGCCACACGGTATGGCTTTTATTGATATTCTATTTTGTTTTGATTTATTGATCTTTTGCGTATTCCATATGCTGTAGTGGCGAGGCAGTGCACGCGTGCGTGTACTGCAGCCCTACCCGAGTTGGCGTTTTAATTGATATTTCAATTGTTTGAACTATTTCATTTATTTAATTCAATATGTTTTGAATTGTATTTTGATTGGTTTAATTTGATGATTTTGTTGTTAATTGTCGTTTAGGAAATTCTGTTGTTTTCGAAATTATCTTCGTTGATAACCTTTTTAATTTATTTTTGTTGATAATTTGGAATTGCTGATTTGTTGTTTAACACTGTTACGTGTTATATTTATCATTATCCGATTTCTTTATTTAAGGTTTGATAGACGAGATTTATTGTGACTGTCGTCTATTTGTTACTTAATTATTATTGCTTCTGTGCGCTAATAACTGAGTTTGAATTAGACTGACCTGTGTATTATTTTCTTTGAATTTAATACTCGGGTCAGACCTAGTTATTACAGGTTGTAGATATTTTGCTTTGGGTTGCTGCTTGAGCTATGAAGTCTTTTCATATCTTTTGGAGTGGTCGTCGTCATTGTATAGTAGTCAGTGTACTTGTATGGGAAGATATGTATTCATGTATATTATATACATTAATGTACTTGTATATGTAACTTCCAGAGTCGACATTTGTAGTTGTATCATATGTACCGTATCACATGTATTGTAACTAACATCAGTTATTATATATATGTGACTTTTTGTTTTATCTGTGTTCCGCATTTATATTATCTGTGTTATTATTATATTTATTGTCCTAAACTATTATGAACCATCGTAGTTCGTTTTATACTGGAATTGGGTATGTCGATGGGAGTAAATAAATAAGAGATGAAAAATAAAAATATATACCACTCCTATCGAAATAACCATTACTAGTGTAAGGCCAAACTATGGATGGCCGCTCTTATCCAGTCTTATTCTTCGTGATAACAGACAGTATTTTCTTTAATACTCTTTGTTATTGTGAGCATAGAGGTGGGGCGTCACAGTTGGTATCAGAGCTTGAGGTTTATGGACATAATATAAAACATAACTTAGATGGAACATGTGCTACAACTAATTGTCGATGTTTTATTGTGCTTTGAGTTAAAACTTAAGTTTTGAAATTATGATGAAATTTTTAAATATCTTTATTTAAAAATAAAAGTGAACTGTGTTTTAATGATTGGTTGATTCATGTTTTGTTTATCAGAGTGCGCAGCGAAAACAGTGAGACTGTTTTCGCTGAGTGCAGTTGATAACCTTTTTGATTTAAAAATCAAAATATGAAATCAAAATAAAGTTTCATTTTTTGTTCACATAGCCATGTTTAATTTGTTTTCTTTGAAAATTTCGAATCCGATTTGAGGATTCGAAGCGATTGCAATTATGCCTTTTGTTGAGATTTTTGCTGTTTTGAATTATCTTCTTTAAAGATATATTTGAATGATTTCTTTGTTCATTTTGTGGTATACACGCAAATTTATGTTGCACGTTACTGCATTAATTTTACGTTGAACTGGTGTTTGGTTTTAAACGTATTTTGTTGCCGTTATTTTTATAACGGTGTTTTCACGATGGTGCTAAGTTTTTGAAGCACGGTGTTTTGTTGACCTTTTAAATGAATGAAAATTCAGTGATATTATATTTGATGCAAATTATTTTGATGAGACTTTGACGTACGAATATTACTGTTGCTTTGGCTTTAGTAACCGTCAAATTGTAAATTGAATTTTCAAGCGGTTATCCCGCAATGTTGATTTTGTTGTCCGTTTTTATGGTATTTTGAGAAGTGCAATTTCCTTGTCGAAGTTGCTAGTGATGTTATTGCTTTAATCACGTGTTTTAAAAATTGTTTCAAAATAAAAATTGTTATTAAATTTTTTGTAACTGACATCAGTTGTTATATAGTGATTCGTGTAATTGACATCACGGTAGAGTCGAGAGTTGTAGTTGTATCATATGTACTGTATCACATATATTGTAACTGACATCAGTTATTATATATATGTGACTTTTTGTTTTATCTATGTTCCGCATTTATATTATCTGTGTTATTATTATATTTATTGTCCTAAACTATTATGAACCATCGTAGTTCGTTTTATACTGGAATTGGGTATGTCGATGGGAGTAAATAAATAAGAGATGAAAAATAAAAATACATACCACTCCTATCGAAATAACCATTACTAGTGTAAGGCCAAACTATGGATGGCCGCTCTTATCCAGTCTTATTCTTCGTGATAACAGACAGTATTTCCTTTAATACTCTTTGTTATTGTGAGCATAGAGGTGGGGCGTCACAAGCACGATCACCTTCCAGTTTCAAACGTCAAGTATAAATCAAAAGAACGAAAGTTCCAAAGAAACAAAAATAAACTCTACCTCTCTGTTATTACGAAACTGTGAGTAGACTCTTTCAATCTGGTGCATAATTAGTCATTTGGTGAAGTGAAGCTGTGAAAATTATTGTATATGTAAATATGTCTGTATGCATAAAAATAAGTATATATTTAGCTGTGCATGTCTGCTTGTACAGACATACGTCTCTGTTTCTAGGTTTACAAGTATTAAACCTGTTCAAAATCTAAAAACTCTCCCACTAAATCTTTTTAGGCTTCAAAGTAAAAGCAAAATTTCTTTGTAAAATCAAGATTGAAGTTTTAAAAATAGTCTTAAGTTCAAACTGAAAGTAATTTTGTCTAGGAAGAAGATAAACAGTAAACCCAAATACATGTCTAAATTCAAGTATCTTAATTACTTGGTTTACTTATGTAATATGTTTTGCTTTTGGAAACTATGATTTTTAAAAGAAAAGGCATGAATTTTAGTTCTGTAAATTGTGAGAATTTGCAAGATGAACGAGAATTGGGTTTTGACAAATTTCAGGTGATCGGCGAATTGTTAGGGGTCGGAGATGCTTTGGGAGTTGCCTCGGTGGTTGTCGAGCTAGGACAAAATAATCGATGATTTTTCCAATCATCGCGGCAATGGCGCGATGAGGTTGTAGTTTTAAACCCAGATTTTGGTCGATCATGTTCCTGAGGCTAGTGCGTCATCAACGTCGAATCGATCTCGACCGTGGCTGGTGGAATCGAAGCATAGGAGTTCGACGAAGTTATGGCTGGATTTCCAAGGCCTCGGGTGGCCAGAGGTGGCAGGGTGAATTGTTTGTGTTAATCATAGTTTTTGTTCCAGGTTGTGTCGAACAGCTAAAATTCGAGTTCGTCGCCGCTCAGGGGTTCTGGGTGGTCTGGTGATTTATGGTGGTTGTCGTTAACTTGTCAATGGTCGTAGCATCGACCAGACGTGGTCGGAGTAGCTGTAGACATGCACATGTGCATGTGAGTATCTAGGTTCATTGTGTAGTTTTGGAAGACAGGCATTGCCTCAGGGTCGAACTCGAAGTCAAACATGGTTGGACTCGAAGATGAAGGTGTGGGATTTTTTGCTCGGGGTTTTGTTCGGGTGTGACTCAGTTGAGACTCGAGTCTGGAAATTTTGATGAAATAACAAGTTTTAAAATTTTAAAACCAATCATGTTTTAGTTAAAATAATTTTCTTAACTCGTTTTTTAATTAATCTAGGTTTTGTTTAAAGTTTGGATTAGTGAAAGGTTTTTATAATTAAATTAATTAAGTTTAAAATATTTTAAATAATATTATTTTCAAAGTAACTTAAAAATATAATTAAGGAGTTGAATAAGAAGATTAAAAGTTTTTTAAAAAGGTTTATTAACTTAAAGTACCTTAAGTTAATTTATGGGTTAATGATAATTAATCACAAGGTTTATTAATTAAAGATTTTTAATGATAATTAAGTAATTAATTTAGATAAATGATTTAACTTTTAATTAATTAAGTTTTTAAGTAATTAAATATTGATTAATTAATGAAGGTAATTAAAGGTTGATTACTTAAAGAATAATTACTTGATATAAGTAATTAAAGAATAATTAAGGGTTAATTAATTATTTATTAAACGTTGATTAATTAGCAATTACAAATTAATTAATAAATAATTAAAGTTAATTAATTAATAATTAACGATTAATAAATAAATAACTAAGGATGATTAATCATTAATCAAGGATAATTAATGTAAATAATTATGTGATTAATTAATTATAATCACATGATTAATTAATCTTGCTTGTAAATGATTGGATTATTATTAATACCTTGGATTGGTAGATATCTTTGATATGCGATTGCGATACTTTGAGATATGAATTGCTTTGCTTTAAGCTGTGACATCTGTAGTATATTGCTGTGTGAATGTGAAAACAACTTGGCCTTTAAATGACATTTGAATTTCTATGCGATAGGGAGCCGGATTCCAAATGGTTATTCAAAACCCATATCTAGTCTTAATGGTTAAACTTCGTGACCTATATATCTACATGTTTTTAAAATAAGCGCTTCTTATTCGGTTGAGCCAGGAGAGGACATTAAGTCATAAAGCCCATTCCGGATAATCATATAGCGAAATGGGAGTGCATTTGAAGACGGTAGTTGAAGACCGGGTGTTTTCTAGAACGAAAGGATTAACTGTCTATTGTCCCTGCATTAAGTTGATCTGGTATAGAGATCTCCATATGTGATGGGAAGTCCGATCGGGATTGTGGATACCCGGCTTTGCAAGGGATTCTTCCTTTATTGGACGAAGTGCCTTCGATTCCATTCAGACCCAAGATGGACTTGTATGGATGTATGTCTAACATTACACTTTGAGATGTAAAGCATATTTCTATCAAATACATTTCTGTTTGGTGGGGAGAATTTATTCTCTTAGCTTAACACCCTTCTCTAAGACGTACGAGTTCATAGGTTATGTAGTTGATAGTTATTAGTGATATATTCCCAATTTGGTACTGTGGCATTCTGAGTGCAGAACATTTTTTGATCGAAGTATGGCTTTTGTGAAAAGTATAGCTTTGTGGGACGAGACTTCATCGAACCTCACACCCCGAAAATGGTTGAAACGGTAGGATGCGACAAGGTTACGGGGGTAGCGCCCCTTAGGGTATGTGCATTTCCTTCTGGATAAAACGTGGTATTCTGGTATTCAGTCTAGGTACATAACTTACGAGGTTGTTGGTTTTTTTTGTTGCGTCCTAGGATAAAGGACGGTCACGACTAGGGGATGACATACTCATGTCAGTAGTTACCTTATTACAAAGGTAACCCGACCTTGTGTTGGCAGAGATCCGGTTAGGTTCTCGGGATGTCCCTCCAGAGGCGTACCCATTCGAAAAGGAAGTTCCTTAGCCTGGCCATTTCATTTGTATAACTTTCCGTTCTTAAATGGTAGCTATAGGAGGCATAGTATAATGGTGCCTATTCTAGCTAAGTTAATATTATACTTTTGAAATGTTTTCATATTACGCACTAATACTAATATAAAAAAAGAATTTTTACGTATCAAGCATGTTTGACTATCATAAGAAGAAATCTCCTCCAAGTGTGCGATTGCATTGTGTGTGCGCCGGGAGGCCTTATGGTAGTTTCGTTTTTCAAAAAGCATAACGGATTTCTTTTATAAATTGTTTTTGGTCAAACAACTGTTTGTGTTTACGCACACCAGTCCCATGACTAACCCAGAGTTTATTGTTCCATTCCAAAACTCGAGTTGCCCATAATTTTCCACACGGGCATCCTAGAGTCAGGTTATCCGGGTTTTGGAGCTAGTTTAGATTTGGATCTAGAAATCTTTTGGAGTCTTTGGTTTGGAAGCTATTCGATTTCAGAGGCTTTTGGCTTGGAAGTCTTTTGAAGCTTTGAAGTATGGAAGAAGGTGCTTATGTTGGATTCTCGCTATATCTCTTTTTGAAGGCACTGTTGGTGTTATTTAGTTGTTATGTTATCTTTTCCGCTATGGCGTTATCTTTTGTTGTTGTATCGTATACATCCTTCTCTGATGACGGTGTTCAATTGTTGTAATGATGTTGTATCCATGTGTTGTATATCAATGAAAATTCATTTTGTTTCGTTGTGTTATATCATCAAATGTTGCTATAAGCTCCACCGAAATGGAGTTCGACGTTTGGATCTCCGGCATTCGAATACAAGTATCGAATATCTATTTTCAAACGCAAGATATCGGGTCGCGACAAATGGTATCAGAGCTAAAGGTTGAGTAAGAACTTTAACTTTGGAGTATAACACATTAGGTGACTCATTAGGGATAGGGTTAGAAATACCCTAGAATGAGTAGATCCCTATGATATCTCGTCTGTATGCCTAAATCAAGTTTTCTTACTATTTACAGATAGTGAAAATGAGCGCAAGAAGAGGACAAGGTAGGGGACACGGAAGTACCACTACAGCTGGTCAAGACCCTACAACAGCAGCTATTCCTATTCAACCTAAGCCGAATCTTGCTGTATTATATAGAAGTTTTGTAAGACTTGGTGGAAATCCATTCACAGGAAAGGAGTCTATTATCGAAGCACAAGCATAATTTCGATCATGTGTGAGGATTTTCATAGGACTGAAGTTTGAGGATGACCAGATGAGATTGATAGCATCTTGGCAGCTTCAGGAGGAGGCTTTAGCATGGAGGGAGACTATTACATTGGATGATCCAGAGGATGAATTTACTTATGATCGATTCAAAGAGGTGCTTGAGCAGCGTTATATGCCGTCTGCTAGTATCTCAAAAATGTACCAGGAGTTTACTTATTTGAAGCTAGGAAGTTTGTCTTTTGAAGAATACTTGAACAAGTTTAACGAGCTATCTCGATTTGGTCCAGAGTTGGTGAACACCCCCGTAAAGAAGAATGGAAGGTTTATTCGAGAAATGAACAAGAAATTCCGTGATAGAATGACTGCCCACATGAAGGAATCTTTTTTTGATTTGACGGATATGGGTTATAGATATGCTACCCTGGATAAATAAGAAGTTTCAGAGGAGAAAGGAAGTTCAAGCAGTCCAAATTTGAAGAAAAGGAAATTTGAAGGGAAGAAACAACGGTAGGGCAAAGAGAAGAAGAACACTCAGGAAAATAAGGTGAAGGATGTAACTTGTTTCAACTATCTAGAGAAAGGCCATTATTCAAGCAATTGCAAAAAGCCTAAGAAACATGGAAAGAAAGATCAACCTATGAAGACAAGTCAAGGAGCCAGGTAATGTTATTATTGTTGTAAGCCTGGACGCGTAGTTATAGATTGCCCAACAATGAAGCAAGCTCAAGTAGCGATGGTTTATGCGATCAAAGATGAACTCTCAACCTCAAAGGCAGATAAAGGAAAAGGAGTTTTAGAAGGTAACCTTCTTATTTATGATAAAATTTTAAGAGTTCTGTTAGACATGGGAGCCACACATAGCTTTATTTCCCAATAGACCGTAAACTAATTAAAACTTGAACCTGAATTTGTCGGCGAACACATTTTCGTGAAGAATCCGGTTGGTGGCCCTGCAAATCTTTGTCTATATTATAGGAAGTTTCCTATCTTGTATTCTTGTCATCAATTTCCTATAAATCTTTTCATTCCCGACTTTAATGAATTTCAAATGTTACTTGGAATGAATTGGTTAACGAAATACGAAGTTAAACTAGGTTGCAACAGTCGAACGATTTCGGTTAGAACCAAATTTGGGAATTTCATTGTGACTTCTTGTGAGGATCCCGGTCCAAAAAGGGATAAGTTAATGTATACTTTAAGGTATCCCGAACCTAGTAGGGAATCTATACCTATCGTCCAGGAATTTTCAGACGTATTCGAAGAGGTTAAATCTTTACCTCCACACATGGAAACTGAATTCAGAATCGACTTGGTTCCCAATGCTTGTCCCATTGTTCATGCAAGACGCAGGATGGCACCAAGGGAAAGAATAGAGCTAGTCTAGCAAACCCAAGATTTGCTAGAGAAAGGATTAATACGTCCCAGTTGTTCCAGTTGGGGTTAAGCTATGGTGTTTGTTGTCAAGTTTGACGGATCTCTGAGATTGTGCATAGACTACCACGATCTCAATAAATTAACTCTTAAAAACAAATTTCCTTTGCCCAGAATCGGCAACCTGTTCGATCAATTGCATGGCGCTCGATTCTTTTCAAAGATGAATCTAGCCCAAGGATTCCATCAGTTGATGCTGAAGACTGTATTCATTTAACTGCATTTAGGGGTCCTAACGCATTCTACGAATGGTTAGTTATACCTTTCGGACTAACCAATGCTCCTGCAAATTTCATAAACTTAATGACCCAAGTATTCTGAGAGAAGTGTTGAATAAATTTGTTCTTATGTTTATTGACGATATTATGATCTATTCCAAAACTGAAGTGGAGCATGCCGGGCACTTGAGAATTGTTTTGGAAATATTGAGGAGGAACATTCTATTTTCCAAATTTCTAAATGTCATTTTTGGGTCTAGGAAGGTAGATTTCTCGGACACATTATTACTGAAGAGGAAATTTCTGTAGATACTGGCAAGGTCTCTGCTATCCTAAATTGGAAGCAACCCACAACTTAAAAAGAAGTTAGAAGTTTTCTTGGATTAGCCGGATATTACCAGAAATTTGTCCAGGATTTCTCCAAGACAGCCAGTCTATTAACTAAGCTGACCATGAAGAACTCTAAATTTGATTGGACTTCGAAGTGCGAGGAAGCGTTCGAGGAGTTGAAGAGAAGATTGACCACTACTCCCGTTCTTACCATTATTAATGGGAATCAAGGTTTACTTATTTATATTGATGCATGTAGGGAAGGTGTGGGTGTTGTTCTAATGCAGGAGGGTAGAGTGATTGCCTACGCATCTAGATAATTGTGACCACTGGGAAAAACTACCCGACCCACGATCTCGAACTTCTGGTAGTTATTTTTGCTTTAAAATTCTAGCATCCTTATCTTTTGGGTGAAGTGTTCGAATTGTTCACCGAACATAAATATTTGAAGTATCTCTTTACCAAAAAGAATTTGAATCTAAGGCAACAACGTTTGGGATTCCTAGCGTCATACGACCTGGATATTCTGTATATGCCTGCAAAAGCCAACGTGGTAGCCGATGCTTTCAGTAGAAGACATGTTGTTCTTGCTTATCTTGTTGTCACTCCTACTGTCTTAAGAAGATCGCAAGTAAGTAAAAAGAAGACAAGTTTCTCCAAGAAATTTATAAAGGAATTCATCTAGGTGAAGGTTCCAACTTCGAAGTCGATAAGGATAGAATTTTAAGACTCAAAGGTAGGTTGTGTGTCCCAAATATTCCAGATCTGAATTGGGAAGTATTTCGACGAGTTTCACAAGTCCAAGCTTAGTATCCATCCAGTAGTTAACAAGATGTATCACGATATTAAAAGGACTTTCTGGTGGAAAACGATGAAGTGGGACATATCTAGTTATGTCAGTCATTGTGCAACTTGTCAGCAAATCAAAAGTGATCAGATGAAGATGGCGGGTTTACTTCAACCATTGGAAGTGGCTCATTGGAAATGGGATCAAGTGTCTATGGATTTCGTAGATGGGTAGCTACGAACTCGAAAGGTTATTGAAGCGATTTGGGTTACTGTGGATCGTCTGACCAAGACTGCCCACTTTATTCCATTAAAGTCCACCCAAACGACAGCGAGTTTGGCAGAGTTGTATGTGAAAGAGATCGTTCATCTCCATGGAATACCATAACGCCCCACATCGAGACCCACCTTAGTAAAGAGAATTAACAAGTAATTCCTTCTACTAAGCAGAGAATAGGGCTGGTTAAGGGCAACCATCTATAACTTTGTCTTAAACATCTACTGAATACGTCGAAAATTGCACCATGATTTTTCTTTTTTATCTCGATGGATCGACATAACCAGTAAATGTTTAATCCAAAACTATAGGTGGCTAACGGATCTTTCAGAACAAAATATAATAACTAAATGTAAATCACATCATAGAACAGTAATCAACCTCATATATATACATATACACTAATACTTGTTTAGTAGAATACAATATGAATACAATATAGGTGGTACTCGACCACAACATATACATCGAATCAAATATAAATAAATCAGAGTATGTGGAAGAACAGAAATTACTCAAGAGAAAGAAGAGCTATCATCTAGCATCAACTTCAAGCTAAATCCAATAGATGATACCTGAAACAACTCGGTCTGACCCGAGTATAAGTACACTGGTCAGTCTAGCTACACAAATCAGTCAATATTGATAATATGAAGCAGAATGGATATTGCGATACTTCTTCTCTAATGAGGAGAAGGATTAGATAACTCATAGCTCGATACTTAAATAACAAACGCTACCTAAGTGACTAAATCCTCGAAAGAGGTAACTCAAACTAAATGCTCAAATAAAACACAAGTGCCTAATATCATCGACGATAACCCATGATGAACTCAAATCAACTCATATAAAACTCAAGCAAAACTCAAATGGTTCAATGAACTATTACTCCAAAAAGAAGAAAACTCATCCCAATCATAAATAGAAGCCATAAAAGCAACACAAGATAACTCCATATGAATGTGAGATTTCAAACTCATAAGTAAGCCAAGATGGCTAAATCTCACACATACATCACAATCTTAAAAGCTCATGGAACTCGTTACGAATTCAAACTCATAAATTCTCAAACTCAATAAAGAATCCGATGCATGTTCAAAACTCAGAAAATTTTAACACTAATACGCCAAAAACAGTGAACTCAGAACTCAAAAAACCCGGATTGGCCAGATCCCTGATTACAATGCGAAGCAATGCTGTACGTGCTAAACTCAAACAGCCGAAGCCTTAGGAAAGGTCGCTAACACCTCCCAAAGCAGTTCACCCTCATGACCAGGTTGCTGACACCTTTCCAAGCCGTTTTGTCATCCCTAACAAGGTCGCTAACACCTCCCAAAGCAGTTCGTCCCCATGACATGGTTGTTAACACCTCTCAAAGCAGTTCTGCTAGGTAAACATCGTGAATGTGTCACAAACTCACGGGTAGAAACTCGAAAAGTGTTAATATGTGTCCCATACCATACATTCACACTTAGCGGTTTACTAGCTGCTAGTCGATGCCACACTAGGAACATCATAAAACTCTAAAAAACATATATCGCCTCCTCTCATTGGAAAGTGATAAAGAAACACATACTTGTCTCATCTCGTCTACAAGTATTAAACAACATCATAACTTGTCTCATCTCCTCGACAAGTGAAAACATCGTGATGGTTCCTCATAAGCCATAAATCTCAAAATATGAAATCATATACTAAAGACTTGCCTTATATCATTGGCAAGTAAATAAAATATCGTGATGGTTCCCGTCGACCATACTCCTACATAGGGGATCTCAAACCATAATACTTACCAAATATTGCCCATCTTAAATAATTCCAATAAATGGGAATTATAAAACTCAAAATACGCCATAAAATGGAAAAACATCTCAGAATCCATGATCACAAATAGCTTCGTTCGTATAAGTCCGGGATTAACCGAAATAGTAAGCGCACATGTCCCATACCACGTGTTTGAATACATCGTTTAATTCTCTTTTCCATATGTTCGAATAGTGTAAAAGTTTGTGTTTTATATATAAAATAGTTTACTAGAGAAAACAAGCTTCTAAAACATTTTCCCGAAAATATTAATAAAACCAATATTTGACATTGCTTTATTATAGGAAATAAGTAGATTTTGTATTAGAAAAATAATTTGAAAATACTATATAACAATAACTTGAAATTTTCATTTATTTCAAAAATCACTTCAAAAATGGTTTAGTGAAAACCGTGCTCGAAAACAATAAAGAACAAGGAAGATAACTCAAGATCGAGAACTTGAGTTCAATATGAATTCAATTAAAATTAACCCAAAATCAATTCAAATTCTTTTTATATTTGAATTTCAAATTCTCCAAATATAGCTAGTCTATTGATATGCATAATAGCTTTCAAAACATCTCAAAATAGCATCAAAATCGAATAAGAATGAGGGGTAAAATAAGCCAATATAATTCTAAGTTCAATGAATGTTTGTTGCTGTCATCTTGCTCTCAGGACAGCAACATACAACCGTAATTTAGACCAAGCAAACTTTAAAATTACAGAAAACACAAGGAGTAAAACTAGTAGCACATGACTAAGCTTTCCACAACATTCAAAATTATTAAATCCGGTTAAGAAACAAAGAAGTTATGGCTAATTTTGTTGCAGCTTCAAACACATAGCAAAAATAGATTTTGCTCTCGGGATAGCCGAAAGAAAATTCTATTTTGACATAGCTAACCTCAAAATTACTGAAATCTCAATATATGAAGTTGTAGATAAATAATTTAGGTTTTAAACAAAAAACGATCATTTAAGTTGGATATATGGTTCAAATGTTATAACTGAAGCAATTTCTCATATTTGAGTTAGTTAATTTTGTCTTTTAATCAACAGGCTAGCGACAAAGAAACAAGTTTTTGAACATCTAAACTTCAAAATTATGCAAAACACGAAACATAAAAGTTGTTCCTTTTTAAAAAAATTCCTTTCAACTAAAAAAACCTCACTCAATTGCGACTTACCAATCAGAAGTAATGATGATTTTTATTTCAGATTTCAACATAGAAAATTGATACACCAGAGCATGTATTAGTTTCAAACCCAATTTTGATCCATTAAGTCACATAATTTTCTAAAACATACAACATGAAATTTTAGAACATAGTCAAGTCTTACCAGAGCACCAAGAATTACCAAATTTTGATGAAAATCAAAAAAAAAAAAAAAATACGATGAAAACAACTTCAGATTCAAAATAAGAAAATTTTAACAAAGACAGAATTGTTGTTCTTTGTTCAATTCTATTTCAGGCCAAGTAAATGGAAATTTTTTCTAATAGTAACAAAAAGAGAAATAGTTTCTCATTGAACCTATTTTCTAACCTAAAAAAAACAAGCCATTTCGGATCGTTATGCACCAATATATCGCTGTTTTGCTACATCGATTTTCATACAAAATTTTCAGCAAACAATCATTGGATTTATTTAACACATGCAATCAATTCACAATCAAATTGAAAGCATTTCAATCAAAAACCATCTAATTCAATAAAATAACAACTAACAATCACACATATGGATTAGAGACAACAAGTGTGAGTTGTAAATGACTCACCTCTTATTTTCCTATGGCTTGCTAAATCCTCTTTGTAACAACCCGCATATTTATCGATTTTATATTTAAATATTTTATTTAAATTTTTATCGATACTCAGAATTTAGTTGGAAAAGCTACTTTTTGCATACGGTCGAATTAGGACTCGGGACCACTTCCATTGAGTTCAAAACGTTGTTTGCGATCTTTTTGTGTATAAACTTTGATATGTTTGGAGTTAGCGGAATTTTACCACTTTTCACTTAGTGCTTTGGTTTGGGCTGAGCCCATTAACCCCACTTATTAACTCAGTCCCAACCCTCCCCTCTTCATTTACTTCCTTTCTATTTTCCTTATACTCAAGCTTTTACATCAATGGAGAGTGGAATGGGAAATTAAAACTCAAGCCCTAGTTTTCTTTTGCAAATCAAGCTCTAGCTCCAAACTAATAGAAGAAACTTTGGTAATCCTCTCTTCTTCTTCTCCAACTCATTCTTTTATCAATTTCAGAAATTCCTAAACCAAACTTTGGGAATGTTCTTCTTTTTGAGCATAGATTCAAGCTCATTTGGGTTGTGTGAAAGAGTGGTTGACTCTCCCTTTGCTTTCAAGCTTCTTCTTCATTGTTTTTGTGAAAATGTGAGATTTTTATCTCACATCTATCACTATAATTATATTTGGTTGTTGGGTATGAATTTCTAACACTTCTTCATGTGCATTTGCTCTTGATTTGGATTGGTTTTGTGAATATTCCAATTTTTTGGGTTGTTAAGTCAAATTTGTGTGAAAATACTTTTATGGATGTTTGATCATGCTTTGGATGATGCATCGAGGAGCTTATAGGGTCGGGTTGCCATTGGCATAAACCCATAGTGCCAATGTTCATCCGGTTGCATTTTGGAAGAGTTTGCTCTTCATTTGGATAGGCTGAAAAACAGCCCAGGCATGATTCATTCGACTGAAATCTTTTGTTCAGTCGACTGAATCTGGAACCCAAAAGTTTCCAGGCAGGGTTTAGTCGATTGAAAATCTCTGTTCAGTCGACCGAACCTGGAAACAGAAAGTTTTCAGGCAGGGTTTAGTCGACCGAATTCTCTGTTTAGTCGACCGAACCGGGAACCAGAAAGTTTCCAGGCAGAATTCAGTCAACTGAAAATCTCAGTTTAGTCAACTGAATTTGTTGTTTAGTCAACTGAAAATCTTTGTTTAGTCAACTGAATTTGTTGTTTCATCCCACTTTGCCTTTTAGTATTGAATTTCGAATTTGAGTCGATTCGTGATGATCCTGTTCGTTGTTATCCTTTATTATGACTTTGACGACTCCTCTTTAGGGATTTTTGAATATCCATTTCGATGGATTCTTATCGATTTGTTTGGAATTTATTCCCGTCTTCCTATGTGAATTTTGATGATCGATTGTTCTACTATCATCTTTGTGATTTTCACTTCAAAATATACAAAGGTTTCAATACTAGTAGTAAATATCAAAACCCTTTCATTAAAACGATTTCAACACTATTTTATTACAAAGCTCGTTTCTTAAACCGTTTTCCAATCTACTAGCATATACAAACCTTTACCTCATTCGTATGAGAAATCTAATTAAACGGATTAGTAAAACAAGTGGTATGAAATGCTTGCGTTTACTTTGACGGTTAATTCTTGGACTTGTTCGATTGAATTTCTTGTGACAATTTTCTAGTGGAGATCTACAATTTGTTTGTAAATATTGAAGTTAAGCAAGTGGTTATGGGACATGAAGCTAAGCTCATATATTTAATAGCTTATTGTAATTGACACTTCTTGATGATCGATGATGATCATTTTTGTGATTTAGACTAGCAATTGTCTGATGTCTCTTTGTCTACGAGGGAGACTAGACCACGTTTCAGTGTGATTTCGACTCACACATGTGGGGTAGCACCACATGGTCTTCGGGCCGTTCGTGTGTCAAAAATTAATAGCTAGCTACCATGAGATAGCATCTCGTTCGTGTGATACATATCTTGGTAAGTTTTCATGCTCTCGTTCGTGTGATAGGCCTCCCCCTTTTTATGATTTCTGGATTTCGTGTGTTGATTTCTGGAAATTTTATGCTTCACCAATCTTAGTGATTTTCATTGATATGATTTATCAATTTTTGTGCATTGGTGAATTCGTGTGTCATTGACTTATTGTGAATACAGGTCTTGGGTATGAAACCCTTTTTGGATATTTGAGAAGATTCTTGTGATATTGATTAATCTCATGTTGATTTTCAATTACATACTTATAGTAGTATGCCATTATAGTTATCATATGTTTATGAAATATCTCTTATTATATATCATGTCATCTGATATTTATAGCTAGACTGATCCGTTTATTATTTTCTTATGAAATAATACTCGGGTCAGACAGAGATGTTACAGGTGCTTCTGCTTGACTTCTCCCCAGGGATTCATTACTCTGACTTTTGGCTAACTATTGTAGTTTTTGTTGTAAACATTTGAGATATAAACTCTATGATGTATACTTATTCTTTTGTATAGCACATGTTGCTATTCTTTTGGGTTATTGTGGATCTTTGTGACCACTACTCTGATGAACACTTTTATGTGTTATATATATTCATATCTATTTCCGCCTTTGTGATATGAATTATCCGTGACTGATTTGTGTTATGTTTATTTCTATATTTGTTTCTGAAGACACTATAGCCACTGTGTAGTAGCTTTGAGTTTGTGTCGATATGTCAGATTTCCTCTTGAAGGAATGCAAGTTATATTTTATCTGGCATATCGGTACTCGCACAAAGCAATTATACAGATGGTCACTCCTCAATAGCCTTATTCTCTGCGCTAGTTGACGGCATTACTCCGTAGTGTCCTTGGCTAGCGTGGGTATAGAGGTGGGGCGTCACAGATTGGTATCAAAGCCAAACTTCAGAACAATGTAGAATAATTTAACAAGGATCATTGTCCTAAGTCCATCTTAGGAGCCGTGCCTTAGGATTTAATCTGTGTCTTCGTACCGTTCTATCCTATTTTCTTTTATGATTCCTTGTTTTATTTATCAAGGTTGCTTGATATTCATTAGGTGAATAACCTTTTTCTTCTTCTTTCTTTCTTTCTAAAGGAAGGGAAATGGTTAGACCAGGCCGTCCCAGCGCCGGTTAATCTAGTGCTACTCCCCAAGATGGAGTTTTTATGTCTGCCCAGCAGCTTCTTGATTTAGTTAAGAATGCTCAAACAGCTGGTTCTAATTCGGAACCTACTCATCCTAAGTCTGGATTTGCACGTTTGTGCAACGATTATACCAACTTCGGTGGGAAGCCATTCAAAGGTTCTGAAACTATTATTAAAGTCCAGGCTTGGTTAAGATCATGCGATCGAATCTTTTCTCGCATGAACCTCATTGATCTTCACTGAGTTCAGGTGGCCTCTAGTATGCTCTAAGAAAGAGTATTGGACTGATATGAACTTCTTATTTCTGAAATCAATGAAGAGGATCTCACCTGGGTGCAATTCCAGGAATGCTTTGAATTAAAATTTGTGCCAGAAGCTGAGAAGGTGACTTTGGCTCGCCGTTTTATAGACCTTATTCAAGGTGAATCCTCCGTGACTGATTATGTAGCATCCTTCGAGTCACTTTCCAAATATGGGGTTGAATACATCAACACCCCATTAAAGAAGAACCAAAAATTTGTCTGTGGCTTAAACAAAAATCTCAAGAAGCCAATACTTCTAAAATTAGAAGTTCCCTTCGACCAACTCATTGATATCGCTCTTCGTCTTGAAGAGGCGGATAGGGAACCGATGTTGAAGTTGTGGGTGCCAAACCGAACTTCAACAATAAGAAAATGGCAAACAAATTCAAAGGTCCTTATCCCAACAAAAAGGGTAAGCAAGCAACTCCTGTTGCAAAGGCTCCTTCTCCTAGTAGTGGGAAATGCTTCAACTGTGGGTCTGGGGACCATTTTGCGACCAAGTGTTCAAAGCCCCGTTGTTGTTGCTATTGTAAGAGCCCAGATCATTATATACAGGAATGCCTCAAACTTGAAGGCAAGAAGGAGGGAAAGTTAAATGTTGCTCAAGCCCCTACAAACACATCTTGTGGTCAAGGTACATCTCATTCTATCCTGGATGGTATTATTAGATTTCGTGATCAACCTATTCGAATTCGTTTTGATACGGGAGCATCCCATTCTTTTATATCAAAAGAGCTTGTTGATACTTTTTCTTTGAGTGTTGTTGCTTTAATGACTTCTTTGAGAATTGCAAATCCGGTTGATGGATCTGCAACACTCAGTTTATTGTGTAAGGATGTCGTGATTATTTTATGCGATTTTCTTTCCTAGCCGATTTGCATGCCATGCATTATTTAGGCTTCAGAATGATTTTGGGTATGGATTGGCTTAACCGTTATGAAGCTCAAATCCTATGTCCTGAGCGGACTATTTATCTTCGACACCCTCAATCTGTTGAGCATATTTCTATCGTACTTAATGATTGGGGTTTCGACTTGACAGCATCTTTATATTCTTTAAATCCTCATGATGACGATAATGATGATGGGGAAGATATTATTTCTCTTATTCACGTTGTTTGTGAATTTTCCGACATATTTGAGCCCGTTTTAGGATTACCACCCAAGCGAGCAATTGAGTTCAAAATTAATCTTATTCCTGGAGCTCAACCTATTAGTCGTCCTCCTTATCGCATGTCCAATAAGGAAAACGAAGATATGCGCAAACAATTATCCGAATTGGAGACGAAGCAATTTATTCGCTCTTGTTCCTCGCCTTGGGGAGCATCGGCGATTTTGTGAAGAAATCCGATATTACTCTTAGACTTTGCATTGATTACCGCAAGCTTAATGATCTTACTATCAAAAATAAATATCCTTTACCTCGGATTGATGATCTATTCGATCAACTTAGTGGTGCTAGAGTCTTTTCACAATTGGACTTGGCAACCGGTTTTCATCAGCTTCGTATTGCAGAGGATAGCATTCCTTTGACATCATTCCAAACTCAGTATGGATCTTATGAATAGATTGTTATGCCATTTGGGTTAACGAATGCCCGGCTTATTTCGTTGACTTAATGAATCGAGTTTTCAAAGACTTCCTCGATCGATTTGTTCTCATCTTTACTGACGTTATTCTTGTGTATTCAAAAACCGAGGAGGAGCATGAAAAGCATCTTCGGATTGTGTTGGAAACTATTAGGAGTAATCAATTAAAGGCAAAGTTTTCTAAATGCCACTTTTGGCAATCTCGTGTGAAGTTTCTCGGTCATGTTATTTCCGAATCCGGAATTCCACGGATCTTTCAAAGATTGAAGCGATTCAAAATTGGAAGAGACCGGAGAGTGTGATGGAGATTCGTAGTTTTCTTGGATTGGCGGGTTATTACCGTCGATTTATCAAGGACTTTTCTAAGATTGTCGTGCCTCTCACTAGCTTAACGAAGAAAGGTGTTAAATACATTTGGTCGGACAAATGTGAAACTTCTTTTCAGAACTAAAAGAACTCCTTTCTAATGCTCCTATTCTTGTTATTCCCAAGGGGAATCAAGATTTGGTTGTTCATACTGATGCTAGTCGCATTGGTTTGGGTGCCGTTCTTATGCAAAGAGAACGTGTTTTTGCTTATGCTTCTAGGCAATTGAAGCCTGCTGAGACTAGATATGCCACTCATGATATAGAGCTCGTGGCTATTGTTTTCGCCCTTCGTATTTGGCGTCATTATCTTTTAGGAGAGAAATTTGGTCTTTATACCGATCATAAGTCTTTGAAGTATTTATTCTCTCAAAAGGAACTTAATTTGCGTCAACAGCGTTGGCTCGAATTCCTTGCATCTTATGATCTTGATATTCTTTATACTCCCGGAAAGGGAAATCGAGTTGCCGATGCACTTAGTCGCAAGAAACAAGCGGTTGTTTCCATGATGATATCTGAATGGAATGATCTCGAGGTTTTATCCACTTGTGAAATTCGAGACCGTGTTTCCGATTTATGTTCATCTCTTGTTTTAGGTAGCCTTGAGGCTCATCCTTCTCTTTTAGACCGCATTCTTGAAGCTCAAAGGCTAGACCCTGAATAGGCCCTTCTTGGCAAAAATATTAAGGATAAAATTGATATTGAAGGTTTGAAAGACTTTGATATCGATTCTCGTGGCGACATTCGAAAATTTGTTAGACTTATCGTGCCAAATATTAGTGATCTTCGTAAAGATATTTTAGAAGATTCTCATCATTCTAAATTAACCATTCATTCCGGTAGTAGTAAAATGTATGCAGATATGAAGTGGCTTTATTATTGGGCGGGAACGAAATCTGATATTACTAACTTTGTTAAGTGTTGCATGACTTGTCAACTCATTAAGGCCGAACATCAAAGTCCCGGTGGGTTATTGCAACCTTTACAAATTCCAATTTGGAAGTGGGATCAAATTTCCATGGATTTTATAGGCGGCCTTCCCCGTTCTCATTCGGGTCATGATAGCTTATGGGTTATAGTTTATAGGCATACTAAATCCGCCCATTTTATTCTCGTTCGGTCCAATCGGACCGTACCTCTTTTGGCCAAACTTTTTATTAAAGAAATTGTTAAATTGCATGGAGTTCCTACTTCTGTTGTCAGTGATCATGATCCATTGTTTACTAGTGGATTTTGGAAGAGTCTTCAAAATGCTTTGGGAACGAAGCTAAATTTTAGCACTACTTATCATCCCCAGTCCGATGGACAAACCGAGCGTGTGAACAAACTCTTGAAGATCTTCTTCATGCATGTGTTCTTGATTTTGGTGGAAGTTGGGAAGATCATATTTCACTTGTTGAATTTTCCTATAATAATAGCTTCCAATCTAGTATTGGTATGGCACCTTTTGAGGCACTCTATGGAAGGCCATGCCGATCTCCTTCTTGTTGGCTTGAGGCTGGTGAGAAGCTGGTTTTAGGTCCAGATTTTATTCGTGATTCCACAGAAAAGATTGACCTTATTCGTCATAGGATGAAAGAAGCCCAAAGTGGACAAAGATCCTATGCCGATAACCGGAGAAAGAAATTAGAATTTTCTATGGGAAATCTTGTTTTTATTCGTGTTTCACCTATGAAGGGTGTTGTACGTTTCAGTCGATCGGGAAAATTAGCACCTCGATATATTGGTCCATTTCCCATCACCGAACGTATTGGTTCCATGGCTTATCGCCTCTTATTACCGGCTCAGTTTTCTACTATTCATGACGTGTTTCACGTTTCTCAATTACGGAAATGTCTTCGAGATTCCGATTCTATTCTTGAGCCCGGTGTTGTGGAAGAAATTGAAGTTTCGCGTAATTTCATTTATGAGCAACATCCTATTCGAATTATTGCTCCGGAGTTTAAACGCCTTCGAAAAAAAGATGTCCTGCTTGTGAAAGTTCAATGGTCTTCAAATCCTAAAGATTGCTCTTGGGAATCTAGAGAGTTCGTCGAGCGAACACATCCGAACTTACTTTCCCGTGCTCTTTAAGGTGAATCTTTTATTTCTATTTCTTTTGTGATGATTACGCTCTCATGGTTGTTACTATACATCTTCTTCCTAAATATTGTGAGGATGCAATTTCTTTAAGGAGGGGAGTCTGTAACAACTCGCATATTTATCGATTTTATATTTAAATATTTTATTTAAATATTTTACCGATACTTGGAATTTAGTCCGAAAAGCTACTTTTTGCATATGGTCGAATTAGGACTCGGGGCCACTTCCATTGAGATCAAAACGCCGTTTGCGATCTTTTTCAGTATAAACTTTGATATGTTTGGAGTTAGCGGAACTTTGCCACTTTTCACTTAGGGTTTTGGTTTGGGCTGAGCCCATTAGCCCCACTTATTAACTTAGTCCCAACCCTCTCCTCTTCATTCACTTCCTTTCTATTTTCCTTATACTCAAGCTTTTACATCAATGGAGAGTGGAATGGGAAATTAAAACTCAAGCCCTAGTTTTCTTTTACAAATCAAGCTCTAGCTCCAAACTAATAGAAGAAACTTTGGTAAGCCTCTCTTCTTCTTCTTCTCCAACTCATTCTTTTATCAATTTCAGAAATTTCTAAACCTAACTTTGGGAATGTTCTTCTTTTTTAGCATAGATTCAAGCTCATTTGGGTTGTGTGAAAGAGTGGTTGATTCTCCCTTTGCTTTCAAGCTTCTTCTTCATTGTTTTTGTGAAAAGGTGAGATTTTTATCTCACATATATGACTATAATTATCTTTGGTTGTTGGGTATGAATTCATAACACTTCTTCATGTGCATTTGCTCTTGATTTGGATTGGTTTTGTGAATATTCCAATTTTTTGGGTTGTTAAGTCAAATTTGTGTGAAAATCCTTTTATGGATGTTTGATCATGCTTTGGATGATGCATCGAGGAGCATATAGGGCCGGGTTGCCGATTGGCATAAACCCTTAGAGCCAATGTTCGTCTGGTTGCATTTTGGAAGAGTTTGCTCTTCATTTGGAAAGGATGAAAAACAGCCTAGGCATGATTCAGTTGACTGAAATCTCTTTCAGTCGACTGAATCTGGAACTCGAAAGTTTCCAGGCAGGGTTTAATTGACTGAAAATCTCTGTTCAGTCGACTGAACCTGGAAACAGAAAGTTTCTAGGCAGGGTTTAGTCGACTGAATTCTCTGTTCAGTCGACTAAACCTGGAAACAGAAAATTTCGAGGCAGGGTTTAGTCGACTAAATTCTCTGTTTAGTCGACTGAACCTGGAAACAGAAAGTTTCCAGGCAGAATTCAGTCAACTGAAAATCTCTGTTTAGTCAACTGAATTTGCTGTTTAATCAACTGAAAATCTCTGTTTAGTCAACTGAATTTGTTGTTTATCCCACTTTGCCTTTTAGGATTGAATTTCCCATTTGAATCGATTCATGATGATCCTATTTGTTGTTATCCTTTATTATGACTTTGATGACTCGTTTTCAGGGATTTTTGAATATCCATTTCGATGGATTCTTATCGATTTGTTTGGAATTTATTCACGTCTTCCTATGTGAATTTTGATGATCGATTGTTCTACTATCATCTTTGTGATTTGTCACTTCAAAATATACAAAGGTTTCAATACAAGTAGTAAATATCAGAACCGTTTCATTAAAACGATTTCAACACTATTTTATTATAAAGCTCGTTTCTTAAATCGTTTTCCAATCTACTAGCATATACATACCTTTACCTCGTTGTATGAGAAATCTAATTAAACGGCTTAGTAAAACAAGTGGTATGAAACGCTTGCGTTTACTTCATCGGTTAATTCTTGGACTTGTTCGATTGAATCTCTTGTGACAATTTTCTAGTGGAGATCTACAATTTGTTCGTAAATATTTAAGTTAAGCTAGTGGTTATGGGACATGAAGCTAAGCTCATATATTTACTAGCTTACTGTAATTGACACTTCTTGATGATCGATGTTTATCATTTTTGTGATTTAGACTAGCAATTGTGCGATGTCTCTATGTATGCGAGGGAGACTATACCCCGTTTAAGAGTGATTTCGACTCACACATGCGGGGTTGCACCCCATGGACTTTGGGCCGTTTGCGTGTCAAAAATTAATGGCTAGCTACTATGAGATAGCATCTCATTCGTGTGATACATATGTCGGTGAGTTTTCATGCACCAGTTCGTGTGATAGGCCTCCCCCTTTTTATGATTTCTGGATTTCGTGTGTTGATTTCTGGAAATTTATGCTTCACCAATTTTTGTGATTTTCGTTGATATGATTTGTCAATTTTTGTGCATTGGTGAATTCGTGTGTCATTGACTTATTGTGAATACGAGTCTTGGGTATGAAACCCTTTCTGGATCTTTGAGAAGATTCTTGTGATATAGATTAATCTCATGTTGATTTTCAATTACATACTTATAGTAGTATGCCATTATGGTTATCATATGTTTATGCCATATCTCTTATTCTATATCATGTCATCTGATATTTATAGCTAGACTGATCCGTTTATTATTTTCTTATGAAATAGTACTCGGGTCAGACCGAGATGTTACAGGTGCTTCTGCTTGAGTTCTCCCCGGGGATTCATTACTCTGACTTTTGGCTAACTATTGTAGTTTTTTGTTGCAAACATTTGAGATATAGACTCTATGATGTATACTTATTCTTTTGTATAGCCCATGTTGCTATTCTTTTGGGTTATTGTGGATCTTTCTGACCACTACTCTGATGAACACTTTATGTGTTATATATATTCATATCTATTTCCTCCTTTGTGATGTGAATTATCTGTGACTGATTTGTGTTATGTTTATTTCTATATATGTTTCCGAAGACACTACAGCCACTGTGTAGTAGCTTTGAGTTTGTGTCGGTACGTCCGATTTCCTCTTGAAAGGAATGCAAGTTATATTTTATCTGGCATATCGGTACTCGCACAAAACAATTATACAGATGGTCGCTCCTCAACATCCTTATTCTCCGCGCTAGTTGACGGCATTACTCCGTAGTGTCCTTGGCTAGCGTGGGTATATAGGTGGGGCGTCACACTCTATTAAGCCTTGCTAACCTCTTAGCTTCACTAAAATCACCTTAAAACACTTACTCTACATTATTGGAAAGAATTCCTTTGATTTGAGATTTGAATTTGGAAATTAGGAACTTGGGTTTTAAAGCTTTGAGAAGGAGGAGTTAATTTTTTGTTTTCTCTTTTCTGACTTTAGAATGAAGGTGAATACATACTAAAGGGAGGTACCTTCTCTTATTTACACTAATGGGTCAAGAGAGTTAAGAGGGGGATCCACTAACAAGATGTTGCTAATTCTCCTAAATGTTACTTACATTTGTTTAGTTCTATCATTAATAAACCAAATTTTTTTTCTAACAATGTTTTAACAAAATTAATTCACTAATTTATCAAATTTAACAAAACCAATTAACCATTTAAAAATTGCATTTTAACAAAAATTCACAACATTAACACTTCACTTTAAACACCAAATTCAAATAATTGATTTTATAATATTTCAAAATTTTAAATTGAAATCCTATTTAAGAAAAGAAGCTCATTCTTTAATTTAATCTGATCGGTTATTCTCAAAATGTGTTTTAATTACTCTATTAAATTTCACAAATCATAAATCAAAATTAATCGTTCCTAATTAAATTTAATTAATTTGTGAATTTACACCCGGGTTGTTGCAAATTCCCCTTATAAAAATTGCGTCCGCGCATTTTTCTAGAAAAAGAGCCGTAAACAACACAAAAATTCAATCGACAATGGATAAATGACAAGCTCGAAATCCAAACCATTCATACTCTTAACATAGAATGGTAGAGAGAAACAAGGAAAAACTCACTTGGTTAATCCAATGGCCCACCAAATGCTAATATAGTGATTAGCAAATCATCAAATTTTCTTAGTAACTAGAAAGAATTTCGAAGATATCCTGTCTTTGAAACAAAACTTAATAAGATGCTCAATAGTTAATCAATCGAAAATGATTGATTTCAAATAAGACTACGAATAAGGTCGGGATCTAACTCACTCAAACCCGAACTCTAAGTAATAAAGAAGACCATCAATAAGATTTTCCGTATAAATATACGGAAAGAACATCCTCACAATAGGATAGACAAAATAGACAAGATTGATAAATCACAAGATGGCTTCTCACACGGCTACCAACTCGAACGACCGCGAAAAATGCTCGTCATTGATAATAGCTCAAAGATAGAATATACTCAAGAACAAGGATATAAACTCAAATTAATTTTCAATCCATGATATTTAGAATTTATAAATCTCAACATCTTTTAAATTTCAAATCTCAATTTTCAATATTTGAAAATTTTCAAACTTTTTACTATATTACTTAGTAAGTAATTTAAAACTCAAATTAAACGTCCAAATTCCTTCTCTTACTTCAAAATTAATTTCCACAGAAATTTGTAAGTCAATAATAATATTCGTCAAAATAAATTAAGGGTTTACCTCTTTTTACTCTTTTTACCCTTTTTATTAAACCACTTAATTAGTTTAAAAAAAATCTTCAAATTCTCTTATAACTCTTCTCTTAAAACATTCGATGTTTATAATATGCATTCTAAAATCTAAAAATATACTTTCAATAAAGTATAGCTCAAGAATATTCTCATTTATTCTCATCTTTAGAATTCAAAATAAATAAATAAATGACATTGCCTTCCCCTTGAATCTCTAATAAATAGATATATCCGTTGGCTGCAAAGTCGATCGAGCGATCAAAACTGCCTCGCCACCCTATTACTCATCTCCAAAATCAATGGCTGCAATTACTGTTCAAAAATAAATTTAATACATACTCTCTAAATATTATTTTCAAAATGTCAATCATTAAAACAGAAATTATCGTTTCTGATTGCCTCATCATAGCATTTAGGAGATTCCTATCGATAACGTTGATCAGGCATATCGACCAGAACTCTTAACTACTCGATGGATAACCCAACACTCTCAAATTATTTCCATAAAAGAATACTACTCATATAAATATATTCTCAAAACATTCCTTGATTTTTAAAACTCATATATGTATATAGCTTCAAAAACTCAAACCAAAGAATATTAAGAGAATGCATCGAGATATTCCTAGAATATTCGATTCAAAAAATTAAGAGAATGCGTCGAGATATTCCAAGAACACTCGATTCACAAAATCAACAGAAGGAGATGGAGTGTTCGTCAACTCCTACAAGATGATGAGCCACTCTCGAAAATCATCAAGACACAAGATAAGCAAGATATTCATCTTAAAGGAGAAGAAGCACACAAATAACAAATCATTACTTCAAACAAAGTAATGCTACAAAGGATAACACCGATTGAGTATCCGAAAAGGATAACTCAAAGAAACTGAATGATAAACTCAATTCAACTCGAACAATCTAGAAACTCACCTCATTCTTTAGTGGATATCCTCATGGGAGGATAGCCAAATGCTAAAAGCGAGGAAGGTTAATTCAACACTCAATTGCCCGATTGGATATCAAACCCAAATGGACTCATCAATACTCAACAAAGTCACCTTGACTGGAATTCGAGATATATCATCGACATCTCGACACTTAAGAGTGAATTTAGAAACTTCAAAGTCATCATTAACATTCCAAAGCGATAGAAATAATAAACCAATCAAAATAGGAAACCTAAATATACAATAGGATCCTATAAAACAAAGAATTGGACTGAATATCGAATAAGTCAATCTATCTCAAATCAAACGCATGTCAAGATTGTGAGTAACAAAAAAAATACTCACAAAAGCAACATCAAATAGAAATCTTAGAATTATCACAACGAGCCAATCATTATGGATCCTCTCAATACGTTTCCACAACTCTCAAAGGAACACAACAAGAATACTCAAAGGAATCAATAAGCTTCATCGATACGAATTCATTCGCATCGACCAAAATAAGAATAGAATAATCCCAGATAAGATTATTCATAAGATAAGATAACATCAAACTCAATTATGGAATACTATGGAATACAATTTATATTCCTAGACATATACCATCTTAACATATCCCAAAACTCGAAAAAGAATCAAAGTAGATTCCAAAACAAGCTCGAATAAAGGGCAATGTTTCACTCATATTGTACTTCGACATATCATGATATATGCGTATTGTTCTGTGTTTATTCTACTTTGTTATGACCACAACTTTGATACCATGCTGTAACGCCCCACCCCGAGACCCACCTTAGTAAAGAGAATTAACGAGTAATTCCACCTAATAAAGAGGAAAATAGGGCTGGTTAAGGGCGACTATCTATAACTTTGTCTAAAACATCTACCGAATACGTCGAAAATTACACTATGATTTTTCTTTTTCATCTCGAGTGGATCGACATACCTAGTAAATGTTTAATCCAAAACTATAGGTGGCTAAAGGATCTATCAGAACAAAATATAATAACTAAATGCAAAGCACATCACATAACAGTAATCAACTTCATATATATACATATACACTGATACTTGTTTAGTACAACACAATCTGAATACAATAAAGGTGGTATTCGACCACAACATATACATCGAATCAAATATAAATACATCAAAGTATGAAAAAGAACGGAAATTACTGAAGAGAAAGAAGAGCTGTTATCTAACATCAAATTCAATCTAAATCCAATAGATGATGCCTGAAACAACTCGGACTGTCCCGAGTATAAATACATGCGTCAGTCTAGCTACACAAATCAGTCAATATCGATAATATGAAGCAGAATGGATATTGTGATACTTCTCCTCGAATGATGAGAAGGATTAGATAACTCATAGCTCAATACTTAAGTAACAAATGCTACCTAAGTGACTAAATACCTCCAAAGACGTAACTCAAACTTAATGCTCAAATAAAACAAAAGTGCCTCATATCATCGGCGATAACCCATAATGAACTCAAATCAACTCATAAAACTCAAGCAAAACTAAAGTGGTTCAATGAACCATCACACCAAAAAGACGAAAACTCATCCCAATCATAAGTAGAAATCATAAAAGCAGCACAAGATAACTCCATAAGAATGTGAGATCTCAAACTCATAAGTAAGCCAAGACGGCTAAATCTCACACATACATCACAATCTTAAAAGCTCATGGAACTCGATAGGAATTCACACTTATAAAATCTTAAACTCAATAAAGAATTCGATGCAAGTTCAAAACTAATAAAAATATTAACATTAATGCGCCAAAAACAGTGAACCCAGAACTCAAAAAACCCGGATTGGCCAAATCCCCGATTACAATGCCGAAGCAATGTTGCACGTGCTAAACTCAAATGGCCGAAGCCTTAGACAAGGTCGCTAACACCTCCAAAAAAGTTCATCCTCATGAAAAGTCGCCTACACCTTTCCAAGCCGTTTTGTCAGGTGTAACAAGGTCGCTAACACCTCCCAAAGCAGTTCGTCCTCATTACAAGGTCGCTAACACCTCTCAAAGCAGTTCTGGTAGGTAAACATCATGAATGTGTCACAAACTCATTGATAGAAACCCGAAAAGTGTTAATGTGTGTCCCATACCACAAGTTCACACTAAGCGGTTTACTAGCTGCTAGTCGATGCCACACGAGGAACATCATAAAACTCAGAAAATCGTATTTCGTCTCGTCTCATTGGCAAGTGATAAAGAAACACATACTTGTCTGATCTCATCTACAAGTATTAAATGACACCATAACTTGTCTCATCTCCTCGACAAGTGAAAACATCGTGATGGTTCCTCATAAACCATAAATCTCAAAATACGAAATCATATACTCAAGACATGCCTTATATCATTGGCAAGTAAACAAAACATCGTCATGGTTCTCATCGACCATACTCCTACATAAGAGATCTCAAACCCATAATACTTACCAAAAATTAGATATCTCAGATAAGTCCAATAAATAGGAATTATAAAACTCAAAATACGCCATAAAATGGCAAAACATCTCAGAATCAGTGATCACAAATAGCTTCGATTGTACAAGTCCGGAATTAACTGAAATAGTAAACGCACATGTCCCATACCACATGTTTTACTAAATCGTTTAATTCTCTTTCTCATATGTTCGAATAGTGTAAAAGTGTGTTTTATGTATAAAATAGTTTACTAGAGAAAACAAGCTTCTAAAACTTTTTCCCGAAAAGATTAATAAAACCAATATTTGAAATTCCTTTATTACTGGAAATAAATAGATTTTATATTAGAAAAATAATTTTAAAATACTATATAATAATAATTTGAAATTTCCATTTATTTCACTAATCACTTCAAAAATGGTTTAGTGAAAACTGTGCTTGAAAACAATAAAGAACAAGGAAGATACTTAAGACTAATAACTTGATTTCAATACGAATTCAATTCAAATTTAATCCAAAATCAATTAAAATTCTATTTACATCTGAATTTCAAATTCTACATATATAGCTAGTCTATTAATAGGCATCATAGGTTTCAAAACATATCAAAACAATATCAAAATCGAATAAGAATCGGAGGAAAAAATAAGCCAATACAATTCTAAGTTCAGTGAATGTTTGTTGCTGTCACCTTGCTCTCAGGACAACAACATACAACCAAAATTTTGACCAAGAAAACTTTAAAATTACAGAAAATACGAATAATAAAACTTTTAGTACATGATCTAAGCTTTTCCGAACATCCAAAATTATCAAATTCGGTTAAGAAACAAAGAAGTTATGGCAAATTTTGTTGCAGCTTCAAACATAGAGAAAATATTGATTTTGCTCTCGGGATAGCTAAAAGAAAATTCAATTTTGACGTAGCTAACCTCAAAATTACTGAAAACTCAACACATGAAAGGTGTATAAATATTTAGCTTTTAAACAAAAAAGATCATTTAATTTGGACATATGGTACAAAAGTTATGATTGAAACAATTTCTCAGATTTGAGTTTGTTAATACTGTCTTTAATCAATAGCCTAGTGACAAAGAAACAAGTTTTTGAACATTTAAACTTCAAAATTATGCAAACGCAAAAAAAAAGTTTTCCCTTATAAAAATTTCTTTCAAATGAAAAAACCTCACTCAATTACGACTAACCAATCAAAAGTTCTGATGATTTTTATTTAATATTTCAACTTAGAAAATTGATGCGGTAGAGCATGTATCAGTTTCAAACCCAATTTTGATCCTTTAAATCACAGAATTTTCTGAAACATACAACAATAAATTTTAGAACATAGGCCAGGCTTTCTAGAACATTAGGAATTATTAAATTCTGATGAAAATCGAAAAAATTAAGAAGAAAACAACTTCAAATTCAAAATAAGAAAATTTTGACAAACATAGGATTGTTCTTCTATGTTCAATTCTATTTTAGGTCAAGGAAATGGAAAATTTTCAAATAGTAACCAAAAGAGAAATTGTTTCTCATCGAATCTATTTTCTAACCTAAAATAAAAGAGCCATTTTGGATCGTTCTGTACCAATATATCATTGTTTTACTACTGCGATTTTCTTATAAAATTTTCAACAAACAATCATTGGATTTATTTAACACATATAATCAATTCGCAATCAAATTGAAAGCAACTCAATCAACAGCCATCTAATTCAATCAAATAACAACTAAAAATCACACATATGGATTAGAGATAGCAAGTGTGAGTTGTAACGACCCGTAAATTTAACTATTTTAATAACGTTATTAATTGAAATTTTATGGAATTTTAAATGATAAAATTTTGAAATATAAATTTGATATTTGGAATGCGTCTTGCTAAACATAGCAACTGGTAAATTTTCGTCCGAAAATATGGAAGTTTATTTCGTGCGTAAATGTAATTTAATTTAATCAGTTAAAAAGCGATGAAAATAAAACATTTTCAAAACCCAAATATTTTTACATAGAAAATTCTAAATCGTCTTCTGAGCAAGTTGCCATTTTTCATTTTTCAAAATTGGGACATCTTTAGCTCCATCGATCTTATTTTTCTGTATTTTTCATGCATTTTCCGCTAGTAGAAAATTCAAATTTTTATAATTCGATCATACCACTGATATTCGTGTTCTATCTTTATCATCTCGTCGTGCTGATCTCCGTAGTACATTCATTCGCGTGTTTCGAAATTCGAGATATGACGAAATCGATAGACCGATCAGTCGTATCAGTTCCGCGTTTGAGTTGTTTGACCTAGTTCCTTTGTCCTTTAATATGGAAAAAATTTTAAGTTAATAGCCGCAAGCTATTAATCTTCCTATCAACTGTCAATAGCCTTTTTATATTTCCCAAAATTTTCTGACTATTACTATTCCTACCGGTTCAAGCTAGAATTGTTTTATTACTGTTCACCCTCATCCTTTTCATTTTCTTCTACTCGTTCTAAAAAAAATATGAATGTTGATAGTAGAAAATTTTTCCCTGTAGCTCTCAACATTTCCCACCTTCGTTCCTTTTCGCATGCACCGTACCTAGGAGCCAGCCCACTCGACAGCCACCTCATCCCACGGCCTCCCCCTGAACCGCCTCTGCCACCAAGTCGCCTCCGCCCGTGCTTCCACCTTAACGACGAAGTCCGCCTGTCACAAAAAAAAACCTAGGCTAACCCACCTGATTGCCTCCATCGCCTCCGCACGGCCGCACCCCATCCAGGGCAACGACGCTTCACAGCTCCTCCTCCCTCACAACAAAATCCAAAACAGCCCTATACGTCCAGCCTCACATTCCCTCTACCACCAGCGTCAGCCACACATTGCCGCCATCACTCGAGGCAGCCACCTACCAAGCCTCGTCCACCCTCCAGCTATGCCAAGCTTGCCACCAGGCCGAATGCACTCGTCGCTGGCCGAGTTCACCACCCGCCTCCACCTCTGCAACATCCATGTCCACCGACCATCCTCCTGTAACCGCTGCCCCTCCGCATCTTTCCCCAAGCCGCTATGATCTCCTCTAATGTAGCCGAAGCTATCACCAGCATCCACTCCCTCACCGGTAAGCGGAACCTCCTCTTTGCTTCACCTCCATGTGTCAGGCCTCCGACCGAGCCCGGTACGCCATTCTTTGCTAGTTTATTTCGAGCCTCCACGTGTGTTTTTTCAATCTCCCTTCCACGTCGGCTCACCCTTCTATTCAACCTATCCACCCATGTTAGCTGATCCCATCTCTTTATCTTGAAGGTCTGTTTTATTTTCTATACGTTAGTGTACATATTATCATATATAGCATTATATATGTTTTGACAACACACACACACACACACACACACACACACACACACACACATATATATATATATATATATATATATATATATATATATTTCTTGTAGCAGCACATGTGTTATTAGCTTGTTATAAAATGCATATTATTTTATTAACTTATTGTATATATAGTATACTTGCTGTTGTATAAAAGCATGACTGCCTATTTATATACACGTGTTATTCTACGTTCGCTGATGCAAGTATATGTAGGTTTATATGTAAAAGTTTGTATAAGATTTTATATAATACGTTGTTATATATAGATATGTATATTTTATAAGATCGGGAAAGTATAAGTTAATATTGGTATATTATATTTTGTCGAATCATATATATATATATGTACCGTTTAATGTTTCATATGTTATAGTCATACTTGTGAGTTGATTTTTATATATTTGCATGAGTACGTATGCGTCCTGTATAAATTTATATAAGTAAGTTGGGTTTACATTCTATATTATTATAAGTTTGTATACCAGTTAATTTCATCAGTTTTATATTATAAAGATTATTTTTGTCTGGTTGAAAATCTGTCGAGAAATAGTTCATATAACTTGTAATTTGTGGTTTACAGTTTATAAATATTAGTATATAATGTTGATATGTATTAGTATGTAGCATGGGTACATATATTTTAAAGGATTATATATTTAGTGTCATGCATCTGTAGCTAGCTGTTATGATAAAATACAATACGTCAGCTTTATATATTAATATACTTATAGGATGGACTGTCGATTAGCTAACTTGAATTATAATACATTAGGTGCATGAGTTTTATACAGTAGTATATGCATATGAATTTTATGAATGGTTTGGTGACCTTCTACTGTTTTCTGTTTCATTGCTTTATGATGATTCGACTTTTGGTATATATACAACATAAAGATTTCATGGTATGGATTTTTAAGGATAATTGTGAAAGGGAGGTTTTGCTTATTTATTTATATTATCTATTACATCAGTGATGGTACATATACCAGTATGTATGATAGTCATACATGTAGTTGTTTATTTCATAACAAGTATGTACTTTAAAAATATTGCGTATACGTGTTGATTTTAATTTGAATAATGGTTTTTTAAATACAATGTTAACTCCTTCTCGGTTTCGACTTAGCAACTCAAAGGGATGCCGACCTACGGCTTAAAAGAGTTACCGACCTAACAGGTTTGAGAGGCATACCGACCTAACCGCCTTAAAAGAGTGCCGACCTAAGACCCAAAAGGATACCGACTTAAGGCTAAGGTGGGTTACCGATCATATATGGAAGCCGACCCTAAGGCCTAAGAGGGATACTGACTTAAGGGTAAACAGCTGCCGACCTAACGCTTTAGCAAGGTTGCCGACCCAACTGTCTAAAATAAGGTAGCTACCGACCTAACGTGGGTACTGGCCTAAAATAGATGCCGACTTAATGACTTAACCAAGTTACCGATCTAATGCTTTGCCAAGCTACCGACCTAAAATAGTTGCCGACTTAAGTCACAGCCAACCTAGGACTAATGTTAACTCGTTCACGGCTCATGACCTAACTTGAGCCGTCAACAACCTAAAGCTACTAAATGCAAGCCCGATGCCGGGTTACTGAGATAAGGCTGTGTTGACTCGGGGGCGACCTGGGACTTCTACAAATGAGCCTAGGTGAAACCATGGAGGGGTTAGATGAGTCGGCTGCGATTTGCCTTAGACCGGCCACAACTAACATTGGACAGTTCACGGCTTACGACCTAAGGAGTGGGATTTTCCCTATAAATACCAACCCACCTCAAGCATGAAAAGGACCTTTTTTTTTTGGCCAATCACTTCAAGCGCCAATACTCTGCTGAATTCTCAACTCACCCGACACTTCAAGTTCGAAAGGCATCTCAACTAACTTCAAGGGAAAATCTAACGCAATCTACATGGATTCGAAGAATTTTTCTATACCAAAGTTCTAGTTGTTTGTCTCGTCATAATTGTAATTGAAGATTGTTGTAAAGTTGTAATCGGTTTAGCAATAAAGAGAATTAAAGTGGACGTAGGCTTGCCTTGAGCCGAACCGCTATAAAATCGTTGTTATTCACTGCTTTTTCTGTAATTTTCTGCTTATACTCTGTTCCCGAATCATCGGGTGGTGCTTTCACAACTACACTTTATACACCGGGGTGTTAGCGTTCAAATTTTAGCGTTCACATTTTTGGTGCTTTCACTGAGAACTGAACTCAGGCAAACTATCATCATTGCTCCACGAAAGTTTGTTGAAGTAACTTCTCTGAAGACTAGAAGCTTATCTGAAATCATGGCTCCGGGGAGAAAGAAGATCTGTTAGATCTGGAAATGTTCAAGAGGGAACCTCCACTTCCCCAGTATCTAATCAAGCCACTCCACCTGTTGGGGTTACAAAAGCAGAGTTGGATGCTGTAATCTTAGGGCTGAACCAGCAGATAAATGCACAAAGTGCACAATTGGAAGCTCAGAATACCCAAAATGCCCTAATTTTGAATAAGTTGAATGACTTGCTTGGGGTAAACCGTCAACCAACGGGTAACGAAAGGAACTTTGCTGGCAACATTCATGAGGATGAAGAAAGAAACATTCCTGAGAGGGCTGCCAGCCCCTTTGAGCGGACATTTCCTGAAGTTGGTGGATCTAAAGCTCGAAATGATGAGGGGTATCTTTCTGAAATGGTTCGACAAATCATGAAAGAAAGCATGCAAAGGAATGAAGACGAGAAGGAATGGGGTTTCGCTCCAAGTAAAACCCCGTTTACCGAAAGGATCTTAAAGGCTGAGTTCCCCAGGAAGTTCGTCCCTCCAACCATCCCAGCTTACAAAGGAACCAGTGATCCGAACGAATTCTTGTATAAGTATGATTGGCACATGACAGGTGCCAGGGCTTCTGATGAAATAAAGTGTCGATATTTTCCTGTATATTTGGAAGGTGTAGCTCTGCTTTGGTTCACCAAGCTGCCAATTCGATCTATAGATCGGTTTTCTGACCTAACCCGGAAATTCAAGGAGCAGTTCAGACTATACGCTTCAAAAGCCAAAGATATCATGTCGTTGTCAAGTTTGGAACAGAATCCAGGGGAAACTATCAAATCTTTCTTTAATCGCTTTAATATAGCGCTGGCCGAGATAGACAATGCAGAACCACGGATGATCTTGACCTATCTAATGAGGGCCATCGACAAGTCGTGCGAATTTGGAAAATGGCTTAACATGAAGGAATCAAATTCCCTTGAAAAATTCTACAAGAAAGCAGATGAGTTCATACGCCTGGAAATTCGTCCTGTACCGGTAAAGGCAGCATTGGAAAAAGATGAAGATAACATTGTTGCTCCACGCAAGAGTGAATCTGTAGGACAGAAAAGGGAAAATAACGATGGGAAGAAACAGAAAAATCTGAAGAAGCCTCGTTCCTTCAAGCCATCGGGATATACCCCTTTATCAGATACGCCGGAGCGTATTTACCTTGCCACTAAAGATTCTGTTGATTATCCTAAACCTCCCGTTCTAAGAACCGAGAAAAAAGCTGTACAAAGCGGAAAGTTTTACTGCTTCCATAATCAACCCGGTCATGATACTGATGAATGCCGCCAATTGAAAAATTTGATTGAAGAATTGATAAGGGAAAACAAGCTGCAGCAATTTGTGGAAAAGAATAGCAACAATCCCGCTTCGTCTAGTCAGGGACAACGAGCTCCTGCTCATCAACCCAGGACAGGTGAGAAGACTGCAGGGCATGAATCCGGAAGGCCTGTTATCAATGTCATTACGGGAGGACCTCACCCAACAGGCAGGAGCTGGGGTGAGATGGAAAGCTATACCCGAGCTTTGAAGTATGTACCGACCGAGGAAGATGTATTTGTTTTGGAAGGTGCTATGCCCCTGAAGCAACAAAAAACTTTCAATGATGATATTGTGTTCAGAGCCAGGGATTCCACAGGTATTGAAGCTCCTACCTTGGATCCCTTAGTCATCTCAGCTGGTATCGGGCCAGCTATTTTCAGAAGAGTTCTCATTGATTGTGGCGCATCCTGCAATATCCTCTTCAAGAAAACATTCGACCAAATGAAGATCCCTATGGATGATGTGCAAGCATCATCGCAGAAAATCACTGGCTTCACTGGGGAGCCAAAACAGCCGATAGGAACCGTTGATTTGCTTGTAGAACTTGGAGAGGGAGAAAGAATAGTTGTCCGCAAGCAAACTTTTGTGATTGTCGACGAGTTTTCTGCTTATAATGCTTTCCTTGGACGTCCAACTCTCGCAACATTCAAAGCTGTTCTGGCCCCATGGTGCCTCACCATTAAATTTCCCACAGATAATGGAGTGGGAGTTATAAAAGGGGATCAAAATGCTGGGCGGGAGTGTTATCTGACAGAGCTACGAGAAACAAGGAAAAGAGAAATGGGAAAGGATGCGGAAACCCCAGTCCGCATCAAAGAACCAGCCTTGTAGCAATTACAGGGCGGACCCTGCACTGGCGAGCACAGCGGAGCACGGAAAGAGATGGATCCTAGGAAAGCCAGTGCAGGGGAGAATAGGGTGGTACCAGTGGAAACGACAATACCAGTACCTGTTGACCCAAAGGACCCAAACAAGGTGTTGAATGTGGGTTCACAACTTAATGTGTCCATTCAGAATATCTTAATATCTTTTTTAAAGGCAAATTTGGATGTTTTTGCTTGGACTCATGCCGATATGTGCGGAATATCCCCAGAAGTTGCAGTACACGCCCTGAATATTGATACAAAATTTACACCTGTGAAGCAGAAAAGGAGAACTCAAGGTCCAGAAAGGTCAGCAGCGTTAAAAGAAGAAGTTGATCGGCTCATGGAGAATAACTTTATCAAAGAATCTACCTATCCGAATTGGGTTTCAAATCCAGTGCTGGTTAAGAAAGCCAACGGAAAATGGAGAGTGTGCATCGATTTTTCAGATCTAAACAAGGCCTACCCCAAAGACTGCTTCCCATTACCCAGGATCGATCAACTGGTAGACGGACCAGCGGGACACGAATTGTTATCTTTTATGGATGCCTACTCTGGATATAACCAGATCATGATGCATGAGCCAGATCAGGAGGACACGAGCTTTATCACCAACGTTGGTCTTTACTGCTACAGAGTTATGCCCTTCGGGCTGAAGAATGCAGGGGCAACATACCAAAGACTTGTTAATGCTATGTTCAAACCGCAATTGGGCAAGACTATGGAAGTCTACGTCGATGACATGTTAGTAAAGTCTAAGAAAGCAGTGGACCACATAGAACACTTAGCAGACATGTTCGCAGTCCTCCGAAAATACGGAATGAAGCTCAACCCTTTAAAATGTTCATTTGGAGTGGAATCCGGAAAGTTTTTAGGTTTCATCGTGAGCGCTAGGGGCATTGAGGCTAGTCCAGCTCAAATTACCGCCTTAAAGGAAGTCAAAGCTCCTAGAACGAAGAAGGAATTGCAAAGTCTCAATGGAAAAGTCGTCGCCTTGAGTCGGTTCATTTCCAAAGCCACAGATAAATGCATCCCATTCTTTGACGCCCTAAAGAAAGGAAAGAAAAACTTCGATTGGACTCCCGAATGCCAAAAAGCCTTTGATGAATTGATTCGCCATATGGAAACGCCTCCAATACTTTCTAGGCCTAGCGATGGCGAAGATCTTCTTATATACTTGGCGGTATCATCTCATGCTTTAAGTGCAGCGCTGATACGAGAAGACAATAGGATTCAACATCCGGTTTACTATATCAGCAAAAGACTCACTGGGGCAGAGATGAATTACTCTAAGTTGGAAAAACTCGCCTATTGCCTACTGATTGCATCCAGGAAGTTGAGGCAATATTTCCAAGCTCATCCTATCAGAGTCCTCACTGATCAACCTTTAAAGCAAGTCCTGTTTTGCCCTGAGACTTCGAGTCGTCTTCTAAAGTGGAATATTGAACTCAGTCAATATGACATCACTTATCATCCCGGAAAAGCAATCAACGGACAAGCTTTAGTGGATTTCATCGCAGAATTCACAGATAAGGGTAACAGTAAGGAGGAAACGATCGACGATTCCCCAATCCAATGGAAGTTATATGTCGATGGCGCAAGAAACGACTATTGTTCTGGAGCCGGAGTTGCACTTGATACCCCTGAAGGTCGATCATTATGCTATGCACTAAGGTTGGAATTTCCGTCAACAAACAATGAAGCAGAATACGAAGCCCTTATCGCTGGCTTAAGGATTGCTAAAGAACTAAACATCCAAGCATTACAGATCTTCAGTGATTCTCAGCTTATTGTATGCCAAGTCAAGAAGGAATTCCAAGCGAAAGGGGGAAATCTGCCCGCCTACTTGTCAAAGGCTTGGGAACTCCTGGGTGATTTCGATCATTACATGATAAGTCATATTCCTCGAGAAGAAAACATGAAAGCAGATTCTCTCGCAAAGTACTCTAGCACAGGCGAAGCTCAATTTCTGGGGTTAACTCCAATGGAGGTCCTGTCGACTCCGAGCATTGATGAGATGGATATTGATTGGATCACGAGCGTGTCTCCAGAGCAAGAATCATGGATGACTCCAATAACTGAATATCTGCTCAATGGCTCTTTACCGGAAAATTCAAAAGAACGAAAGAAGCTATTGAGGAAAGCCTCTCGCTATATAGTCCAGGATGGCCAGTTATACAGACGGGGATTCTCAATGCCGTTACTTCGATGTGTATCCAGGGAAGAGTCCAAAACAATCCTAGCTGAGGTGCATGGGGGAGAATGTGGTGATCATTTAGGTGGTTAAACTTTAGCGAAAAAGATTCTCCGATATGGATATTTTTGGCCAGAAATTAATCGAGATGCAGCAGACTATTCCCGAAAATGTGACAGATGCCAAAGGTTCGCCAAAATTCCTAGAGCTCCTTCCACTAAACTCACACAGATGGTCAGTCCATGGTCGTTTGCAATATGGGGGATAGACCTTGTAGGACCGTTACCAACTGCCAAATCTGGAATTAAATATGCCATTGTTGCTGTAGATTACTTTACTAAGTGGGCAGAAGCTGAACCACTGGCTACTATCACCTCAAAAAAGATGATAAGTTTTGTGACTAAAAGTATCATTTGCAGATATGGTGTGCCTCAAAAAATAATTACATACAATGGTACTCAGTTTGAAAGTGAAGAATTCCAAGATTTTTGCAAACGATTCAAAATCCGAAAAAGCTTCTCAGTAGTAGCTCATCCGCAGGCAAACGGGCAGGTGGAAGCAGTAAATAAAATTATCAAGTCAACCATCAAGAAGCAGCTTGAAAGAGCGAAAGGTGGTTGGGTCGATAAGCTACCACTAGCACTATGGGCATACAGAACTACCCACAAAACTGCGACTGGGCATACTCCGTTTTCATTGGCATACGGATTAGAGGCAATGATTCCGGTAGAAACAGAGGTCCCTTCACATAGAAGAATCCATTTCAATCAAGCGGAGAATGAAAAACTACAGCTTGAGGCACTAGATCTCCTTGATGAAAAAAGAGAAGAGGCTGAGCTCAGAATCGTATCTCATCAGCAAAGGATAGCCAGACATTTCAATTCCAAAGTTCGCCAACGCAGCTTTGAGATTGGAGATCTAGTCCTAAAGAGAATTATGACAGCGACAGGTGTGTTTGGGCCAAATTGGGAAGGACCATATGTCATAGGTCAGAAGCTTCTTGACAGCACATTCAAACTCACTACTGTCAAAGGAGATCAAATTCCAAGAGCTTGGAACAACAATCACTTACGTCCATACTTTACTTGATAGCCTTGTTGAAATATTGTAAAAAGAATTATGAATGTATGATTCCCGTAATTGAAAGCGATTGTAAAACCGATGCAAGTGAATAATGAAAGACTATAAAGTGGATGTAGGCCCAAATTCTTGGCCGAACCACTATAAATCTCGTGTTCCTTATTATTATTACATGTTTGCTTTATTTTCGATATGAAAAGTACATTAAATGTATTGCTGAAATGTCGATTCAAATTTTTGCAGGCAACGAAAACAAAACTTGCACATTACAACACCAAGTGATTCTTGTTATCATTCAACAAACAAATTCCGAGTCACAAAATTCCCGAGCTTAAATCCTAGATAAGAAGTGCTTCAATTGAACGGTCAATGATTTCGCCGAAAAGGGGCTTTAGCTAATAAACTGAGAAGTTTGAACAAACAAACATCCGATTAAGAAGCTTATGTCCGTTCTCGTGAACTTGCCTAGCAATGAAGTACACTTCTTTGGATTAAACAAACTACTTGTAAGATAAGGGAGTGCAAGCTTGAAAAGAAAAAAAAATAGAGGATCACTGAAAAGGCATAAGAAAGTGCACAAGGAACAACTAAAGCCCTCTTCGGAGGCACAAGTCCTCTTCGGAGGCACAACTCTTCGGAGGATAAAGACCTCTAACGAAGCATATGCCACAAAAAAGAAAGTTCTCTACTCAACCAAAAAAGATTGGAGGAGTCAAGACCCTCCAACCATGAGAGAGTAACTTCCAGGCAATCTTCGGAGGACCATTCCACCAGGAGTTGAAGTGTTACAACCGCTCTTCGGAATTTCACTTCACCAGAGTTGAAATGTAAAACAAAATAAAAGCCCTCTTCGGAGGCCCATTTCACCAGGAGTTGAAGTGTTACAACCGCTCTTCGGAATTTCAATTCACCAGAGTTGAAATGTAAAACAAAATAAAAGCCCTCTTCGGAGGCCCATTTCACTAGGAGTTGAAGTGTTACAACCGCTCTTCGGAATTTCACTTCACCAGAGTTGAAATGTAAAACAAAATAAAAGCCCTCTTCGGAGGCCCATTTCACCAGGAGTTGAAGTGTTACAACCGCTCTTCGGAATTTCACTTCACCAGAGTTGAAATGTAAAACAAAATAAAAGCCCTCTTCAGAGGCCCATTTTACCAGGAGTTGAAGTGTTACAACCGCTCTTCGAAATTTCACTTCACCAGAGTTGAAATGTAAAAAAAAATAAAAGCCCTCTTCGGAGGCCCATTTCGCCAGGAGTTGAAGTGTAACAACTGCTCTTCGGAGTTTCACTTCACCGGAGATGAAATGCTAAAAAAAAAAAAAAAAAAGGGAGAGCCTCTCCCAAGGGGCAGAAACAGAAAGACCTCTTCCCAGAGGAACAATAAGACAGAAAGACCTCTTCCCAGAGGCAGAAATGCAAAGACCTCCTCCCGGAGGCACAATCAAGCAGAAAAGACCTCTTCGGAGGCACACGTTTCACCAAGATTGAAGTAAAACTTCCGAGTGTTGAAACGTGAAAATTCTTCCTCAGAGGTGCAACTTTTCAAAGAAACAAAAATCAAGAAGCCCTTTACTGTGGCAAGTAAAAAAAAAATCCTCATTAAGAGCACACTTTAACTTTCAAAGGAAGAGTGAATTACTTGTTCTAGAAAATTCTCTTCCTCAAAAAGAAGTTGAAGTACTTTACAAATACCGCTTTACCACATAGAAGATTTCATTCAATAAAATGTGTATATGCACAAAATAAAGAGTGATATCTTCGAAAGTTGAAGCGTAGAAACTTATTTGTGCTTTATTTTTTAATGAAATCATATTCCTCCAAATGTGGAATAATTATTCTCTAAAAAATAAAAGCACAAGTTCCTCATAAAATAAAATATTACAATGGGCTTATGGTATAGGGGCAGCATGGCGTAACTACATCGGTAAAATTGCGCTCGAACAATATATACCACAAGCTCACTGTAATATCGTACAAAAAAATGGTACAAAATGAATAGTAAATGCATTCTCAGATATAGACAGAAGTTTATACAAAGAAAAAGAATCATTTTATTCAACACTATTTTATATACAGGTACAGGTTCCAACAAAAGAAAAGCGGGGGGCCGGTACCCGCACAATTTTCGGTCATTGCATGCAAAAAAGGCAAAAAAGCGATATGAAAGCCACAGAACCAGAGCCATCATTTCTTATTCCGCCCACCTTTTGAGCCCGCACCTGGCCGAATGACCAACTTTTTAGGTCGGCTTGTAAGGGTAGGGGATGAAGGAGAAAGGGGCTCGATCGGACTTTCTTCCGTCTCTTCTCCGCCAGTTAAAGATTCCTTCTTATTCTTCTTCTTGGAAACTCCCTGCTTCCCTCTCTTCTTGGAGGAAGGCCCACTCCCTGGAGAAAGAAGTTTGGATAACGGTTCAGCATTGGAGCCAGTGGGTTCTGGCGTCCTCTCGCTTCCTTCAGTTTCTTCTCCTTTCGGATCTTGAGAAGCAACGGGATCATCTAAGCCGTGAAGGGCTTCTATTTGCTCTTCCTGTGACCCGGGTTGTGAGGCAGAATGAGGAGTGACCTTAGGAGGCGGAGAAGGAATAATTGGAGGAGGAGAAGCCTGAACAATGCCCGACGTTTTCTCTGCAGAAGGAAAAAAGTTTAAGCCAGCAAAAAGCGGAGATAAAGGTTCGCTGAGATTCAAGAAGTAGTCAAAAAGCCCATCAAGTTCATAAGAAACAGATGAGGAGTCTACTTGGGCAAGATTGTCAGTTGGGTTACCTGCAGAAGTCGGTTCCCTGATGTCAACTTCATAAGCCTGTGCCTCGGCACTCTCGCCACCCTCATCTCCACCTTGTATGCTTGCAATATCAGTGGTGACTTTAGTAGGAGATGGGAAATGAGAACTAGAACCGATAATGTCAATTTCGGCTGAAGGAGAAGGTTGAATTGGAGTAGTTGAGGTGATTTTTCCTGAATATTCTCCTGCCGCTGTTTCGGCCCTTAATTTTGCAAGCTGTTCTCTCCCCTTGGCAAGAGTGGCGCGAGCATCATCATCAAGATAATGCTCTTCAAGAGCTGACTCAGCGTAGCCAGCGCCTTTACCACCAAGCATATCGAGTGCAGCCTCCCAAACTTCAGCCAGAGTAATTTCATACTTGGGGCCTAGAAAAGCGAGGCTACCACGCCCCAAAATGTTGTGCAGATAGAAATCAAATAATGTTGAGCTGATGTTGGCCCTCGTTGCCTCGTGAGAATCTTCAGCTGCAATTTTGCCGGCAACGGCCTCATCACGCTCCATTTCAGCTTTAGAAAGTTGAAGCTTAAGCATTTGGATCTCCGCCTCTTGGGAGTTATTCTTCTTCCGAAGCTCTTCAATGTCAGCAACATAGCCCTCGCTAATTCTTTTCTGCACTTTGAGCCTGTCTTCGGCATCCCTTTGGCTAGCATGAGCATCTCTCACTTGTTTTAGGAGCACTTCTTCTTTTTGAGAATAAGAAGTAGAGGAAGCAGCAAGCTCTCGTTTCAGTTCTTCAACTTTTGCTTCAAGCTCCTCATTGTAAGAAGCAATGCTTCTCATCTCGGTGTCATGTTGCTCAAGCACCTTTTGCCATTCGGCTTTATCATTTTCCATGGTGAGCATGGCCTCTATATTTGTACGATTAACCCTCTGAAGCTCGTCAACAAGTTTCTTCCAGTTCGACATCGTCTCAATATCAAGCTTGACGGCGTCAAGGTTTCGTAACATGGCAGACTTGTCAATGGGGACCAAGTCAAGGTCAAACCTTACTCCCTTCAGACACCACTGAGGAAACCGACTTTGCAAAGTGGCAGGACACGGTCCAACTTGGAATTTGGGTCTGCTAATTATAGTTTGGATGTCTGACTTCCCGAGAGCGGGAGAGCCGGAAGGAATATCAGGCGAGGCAGGGGCAGTAACCTTTTCAGGAGTTGTAGTGGTGTGCTTCTCACCATGTCGGGCTCGCTTGCTCGAATCTTCAACCACATGACTTTTTCCTCTGTCATCATGGGTTTTTCTTTTATGGGAATGGTCACCTCTCTGTGAAGAATCATGGCGCTCTTCCCTCTCTCTTCTTTCGTAGCGCTCCTCTTGAGCCCTCTTCTCTTGAGCCTTTCGGGCGGCTCTTTCTTCATCGGATTCTCTGTAAGAGGGGAGGTAACGCCTATAATCATATTGGTTACGCCTCCCGTAGCGCTGGAAATCATCATAGTATGAGCTGCTGCGCCCCATCGGAGAATCTGAAATAAAAAGAGATAAGTTTTAGAGGTCTTCAAAGTACAAAAAGTGAGAAACATAAAAGTGCCAAAAAGAAATTCTAAGTGTGTGTGGCGTGCAAACTACGCGCATCAAACTACGAACCACTCTTTAATTGAGGAGTGGTTGTGGGTGTAATAGTCAGCGTCAACTCCTGAGTCGACGGAGTCTGCTGCATGACAGAAGTTGCTTCAACTACTGAAGAAGAAACCCCAGTAGTGATAGGATCATCTTTAAAGATTTCTTGCGAGGTGGCAAAGAGGTCGCTCAGCCCTTCGAAAGTATCATCCCTGCTCTGCTTGGCAAGGCTAGTTTTCTCGGCTTCTTCGCCGGATTTCTGTGAGCGTCGGGGAGATCCCTGAGGCTCCTCTGCCTCAATAACCGGGGCAAGTTCGTCAGATGGCCCCGCAACATCAATAGAAGTGGAACATTTCACTAGCAAAGCCTCGGGAGCAGGTCCTTTTGGTTTGGATGTATCTGTAGAACTTGGGGCATCCAATGCTCTAGCCGGGGAGTCTGGGATTTCATGAGGATGTGTAGAACGAGAAATATGCAAAAGACCGTATTGGTGCAATAATTCATTCCCCAACAAAAACTTGATGCTTCTCTCTGCTACGGCCACGGCACTCAATCTATCAAAAGTCTGCTTATGGACCGGATCTCTAGAGGGAAGAGGAAGTGCTGAAAAGAGCAAAGAATGAAACTAGAAATTGGTAATTCGGATCTCGAGAAAGTTTAAAAATGGAGACAAGTAATCTTACTTCCTACTCTCCAATCGGCATAAAACCCCGGGGGGCAGCGAGCAAAGAAAAATTGGTTCAGAAATCCATGAACGCTTTCGGTAAGGTCAGAAATAAGTTTGCGGTTTCTAGCACTCCTCACAATTATAAGGGAAGGATGATCTCTACTCTTTGCAAACGAGCATAAGTAACGAATTTCTTCAAAACTTGGTAAGCGATCAAAAGTTCTTATGAAAAAAATGCACAACCCCATCGAGATGGCGTAACCATTAGGATGAAGTTGGGACAGAGAGATTGACAACCGAAGGAGAAGAATTCGGAGAAAGTCATTAAAAGGTGGGATCGCTCCGCTTAAACACATTTGACGATTGATTGCAATAAAGCCACGGGGAGGACTGTCGGCAGTATCACTTGGCCCAGGGAGCAGGACATCACTTTCAGTAAAACCAAATTGAGTGCGCAGCTGAGTAAATGCTCTCAGGGTTAGAATGGTTGGAGTTCTCTCTGGAGGGTTCTCTATAGGTAGAGCTACCGGAAAAGTTTCTTCCTCTTGAGTTGCCATTTCTTCTTGATGGGAAGTCATTCTACATAAATAACTGGATATTCAAACATGAAGGTGCACGTTTCCTAAAGTGTGTGAAGTGTTGTGTAAAATCAATCAAGCAACAAGCAAATGCAACTGGAATAAAAAATATAATAAATAGCAAATATTTATCAGTTGTAAAGTCCAAGGTACGTTGTTTTAATATTCAAGTGTAATGTTAATGCAAATAAATCAGTTCAAGTTAACGATTCTTTGCATTAATGCTTCACTTTAGTTGATTGGTTCACAGCATTTCATACAATGTGTTTAAGTTGATTACTTTATATCGACTAATCTGTCATTTGATGTGGGCAGTTAATGGCAGTATATTCGCCTTGGATTTTTTGTGATTGCTGTTTTCAGCAGGTTGTTAGCCTATGAGTTAATGTGGTATGCAAAATAAGACAGCAAAGTTGAAACAATCCAGGATTTAAGCAGTTCAGTGCAGTAAATCGAGTCATGAAGAGTAGTAAGAAGGAAAGCTCTGGTTCAAAAAGTGGTGTGAAATTCCCTAAGGGTTAACTCGGCCACGGTTTGAAGGTTTACGCGGCCACTGCTTAAGGATTAACTCGACCATGGTATAAGGCTTAGATTGGCAGATGAATAGGTCGGCAGATTTCCCCCAAGTGCTAACACGGCCACGATTTAAGGATTGGGTCGGCCAAAAGCTAAGTCACTTAAAATCACCAGGTCGCATCTAAATCAATACCTCGCCCCACTCAACCCGTTAGCCACTCCCTCAACCAAAAAACCCTCATTTCATTTATGCTATTTCATGCTATCGGATCATCCAATACACCATTTCGAAACCACTGCAAATTTAACGCCTTGCAATCCTAGCGCGAATCAAAATCAACTAGCCTGAATCAGTAAATCATCTTTATCGTCTCATCGGTCAGTTAAAGCCAAACCGAGCAATCTAAGCTCCATCAGCCATGAGTGTAATAGGATTCATGATGAAGGATCATGCAAGGAAGCGGTTTAAGTGACGAAATTCATGAGCCAACAGTGATCGAAGAAGAGAGTTTACTTACGCAATGAATAGCAGAGGTTGTTAGTAGTTGATTGGAGTTAAATCGCCTTTTGGAGCTCGGGAAAATTTTAATGGCAGAATCAAAGGAGTAGGTAATGAGAAGGAAGAAGGAGATGTGACTTATACCCTGCAGTGAAGGGATATGAAGTGGTATGTATGACTCAACTGTTAGGTCGCGTATGACCTACCGACTTAAAGAGTGGACGAGTTAGAGGATATCAAAGCACACGACCTAACCAGTAGGCGTATACTTCGAGGGGCAATTGTTAACTCCTTCTCGGTTTCGACTTAGCAACTCAAAGGGATGCCGACCTACGGCTTAAAAGAGTTACCGACCTAACAGGTTTGAGAGGCATACCGACCTTACCGCCTTTAAAGAGTGCCGACCTAAGACCCAAAAGGATACCGACTTAAGGCTAAGGTGGGTTACCGATCATATATGGAAGCCGACCCTAAGGCCTAAGAGGGATACTGACTTAAGGGTAAACAGCTGCCGACCTAACGCTTTGGAAAGGTTGCCGACCCAACTGTCTAAAATAAGGTAGCTACCGACCTAACGTGGGTACTGGCCTAAAAGAGATGCAGACTTAATGACTTAACCAAGTTACCAATCTAATGCTTTGCCAAGCTGCCGACCTAAAATAGTTGCTGACTTAAGTCACAGCCAACCTAGGACCAATGTTAACTCGTTCACGGCTCACGACCTAACTTGAGTCGTCAACAACCTAAAGCTACTAAATGCAAGCCCGATGCCGGGTTACTGAGATAAGGCTGTGTTGACTCGGGGGTGACCTGGGACTTGTACAAATGAGCCTAGGTGAAACCATGGAGGGGTCAGATGAGTCGGCCGCGATTTGCCTTAGACCGGCCACAACTAACCTTGGACAGTTCACGGCTTACGACCTAAGGGGTGGGATTTTCCCTATAAATACCAACCCACCTCAAGCATGAAAAGGACCTTTTTTTTTTGGCCAATCACTTCAAACGCCAATACTCTGCTGAATTCTCAACTCACCCGACACTTCAAGTTCGAAAGGCATCTCAACTAACTTCAAGGGAAAATCTAACGCAATCTACATGGATTCGAAGAATTTTTCTCTACCAAAGTTCTAATTGTTTGTCTCGTCATAATTGTAATTGAAGATTGTTGTAAAGTTGTAATCGGTTTAGCAATAAAGAGAATTAAAGTGGACGTAGGCTTGCCTTGAGCCGAACCACTATAAAATCATTGTTATTCACTGCTTTTTCTGTAATTTTCTGCTTATACTCTGTTCCCGAATCATCGGGTGGTGCTTTCACAACTACACTTTATACACCGGGGTGTTAGCGTTTAAATTTTAGCGTTAACATACACATATTTTCAAATTTAAAATTTTATTTGAATTATGTATATGACTTTATAAATATATAGTTATTTATAGTTATTTATATATATGTAAGTCACTCATACCAATTACCTTCATCGATCTAGTTCTTACTCGATTTCGTCAATTCCTATTTGTCAGCTTCGTTCGCCGATTTGAGTTTAATCTTGCTTTGTTTGAGATTCATGCTTGTATTTCACAACTCAACTTCATTGTCAAAACTCCTCTAGCCTCAAAAGGTGAGCAATCACTCACGATTAATATTCTTTTATTTATTAAATTTGATTTCAATTGAAATGACAATTGAAATATACCTATTGTTAGTTATGTACACTGTTTTAATATATGTTATTACCTGTATCAGTTCACCAGTGACATCAGATCCCATTATCTGTTATTTACACGACGATAATCCCGTTTGGTTGATAATTGATTTATTGTTTGTTGCTTATATTGGATGTTAAATTGTAATGTATAAAGTGATAAACATAATGCAATTGAATTTGACGTAGGATAGTTAAAATTTGAATCGACATATGCGTTAAGTTTGATTTGTTAAATTTGTAAAATATGACCCTTTAAATGTTTAAATTATTTGACATGTAGAAATGGTTAATTACCCTTGAACCATTTGAATTTTTGGTAGGAAATTGAATAATAAATGTCAAGTGTAGAACCGCGTAAAAAAAAGGTAATAATCTTTAATCTACATGAAATGATAGTGTAGATTCTAGAAATAATTATATTAATTTGCACAAACAACAACGTGAATTTATACGATTATTTCGGGATTATTTGAATTAATTATTGGATTGTTATTGATGGTTACTATTGCTTGTTTATTTACTTTGGCACCATTCCTGTTATCACCCTGCAAGTTCCCTTTGCTATGCTTTGATTTTAGAATCGGGTTGAAATGATAAATACCCAAATGAACCTGACTTTGGGTAGAGAATTAAATAAAACCCGATTGGTCAATTTTTTGATTTAAAAATGAAAATTAGGATTTAAATTGAATATATAATAAGGGCTTAACATGAAGTTGGAATTTGAATTTTAGGGAAATTTAAATGTTAATATTTAATAATATGAAACAAAATATTAACGATGCAATTGATGAAAGAACGTTGTTTAATTTAAGAAATGATTGAATTAAGTTTTGAAATTATTTTATAATCAAGTTTGAAATTATTTTATAATTAAGTTTGAAATTATTTAATAATTAAATAAAATTGAATTATCTGATAATTAAATGAAAATTTGAATTCTTGATAAGAAAAATTGAAATTTTAATTAAGTGAATTTGAACTTCGTTAATAAATGAAATTTGGTTCTTTATTTATTAAGTTTTGGAAAATTATTTAAGTAAGTTAATAAGTGAAATTGGACTTCTTGAATATGTGAAATTTAGTTTCTTTATTAATTGAGTTTTGAAAATTGTAACTAAGTAAATAAATATGTGAAATTGAATTTCCTTAACAAGAAATAAATTGTGATTTATTGAAATTAATGTAAGGCTTGTAATTTAATGAATTTGATTTGTCGAACCCAATTTAATTAAAATTTTAAGCTTTGTTAATGATGTTGAACTTAAGTAATTGATTTAGTGAATTGGTAATTTAATAGAAATCGTTTTGAATAATAATTTAACTTAATGAATATTGAATGAAATCGATAAATGAATTTGAAATTGATTTGAGGGTTAAATTAATTTATTTAAGTGATTTCGGAATGAAATTTATATATGAATTTGAATCAATATTTGAATTGTTTAAATAAAAGTTGAAATCGAATTATAACATTTTTAAATTGTAATTTGGAAGTTTTGAAACGTAAATTTTGGAAATTAATTTAGAACGATAAATGAAATGTTGGTTTACGAATTGAATTTGTAATTGAATTTTATTTGGTTTGATATATATTAAACAACCAATCGGTGTAATAATTACGAAAGTTGCTAAAGAAACCGGAATTAGTTATGGACATACTCTCTGTCTAAACCGAAAACCACTTTAATAACTATACACAGAGTGTGATCCAGAATGAAGTGGTTGGATTGGCGTATGCGATGAATGAAGAAAGAAAACGATAATGGATTGTAACGACCCGGTATTTTCAACCATTCGCATCCATTATAAGTGTAAAGGTAGACACTCATGCCGGAATTGAATTGCTCAAAATACCGCATTGTAAATAAAAATTTGGCAAATCTCAGAATATACAGTAAATAAAAATCACAGATCATAGACACAGATTAATAAAAATGCAGCGGAAGTAAAAGAGATAGTAGTTCATGAAGCTACTATATAAATATATCAGAGTAACATAAGATACAATAGAAGAAATAAAGTATAACAGAAGTTTAAATATGATAACCAAGTACAAGCTGAATAGAACAGCCAAAATGAAAAGATGAAACCTGACAAGTAGATAATCTCCAGCGATTCCAATATCCAGAAAGTGGAAATCCAAATCTGTAAATAACTCAGGCTGATCCGAGCGTAAATAAAAATACAAACACTCGAGTCAGGACATACATACTTATACAATGTAAACCAACTCAAGTGAACTGTAGTAAAGGTACAAGTAACTTAGAAGATGCTTGGGACCGCCCATCCTCTAAGGATCCGTTAAACTATTTACTATATAGTAATATACGCTATATACAGTAGTGTCTAATCACTAAAGTACAATCATATAGAAAATAGTGTTAAGGGGATGGTGAACCTTAACGCGGTCGGATCATTAAAACCAAAATCGTAGTGGGCTCGATATAAGGAGATGACACGGCACACGAGGCAATGCCAGGGTGGATACACCGTTTGCACTCCTGGACCGGTGGTAACGGCAAGCCAGCAGCTTCCGCCCACCTCGAACAATACCCCCGAATCAAAGTGGCGCCACGTATCGAATCACAAAAGTAATAGAATGGTTTTCGATGGAGCATGCTCGATGAAAGGATGCGACCCTTTGTGTAGCCCGGTATAGCTCCTGTTTTACTCATTTATGCCAACTCACGGGAGTTGGGTCCACGTAAAATACCTCGAGAACGTCGCCACCATCCTACTTCATTCTGGAATCTCCACCGCGTACACAGTTGTTAAAGTGGTTTTCGGTATTGGCCGGCTATAAGACAATATCTGATCCCGGTCTCTTTAACAACCAATCGTTATTATAACCCGTAGTTATAACTTTAAAGAAAAAATATTTTATACTTCAAAATAAAATATCATTTCAACCCAAATCTTTATCCAAATATAGAATAAATCATTTCCAAACCATTTAAATATATCATCATACCATATCTTTCAATTCAAATATTTATCAAAATAAATATCAAGTCATTTCTAACCATTTCAATATATTAAATTATCATATCCGTTCAAAACTTCCTTTCAAATCATTTTGATATATCAAAATATCATAACCTTTTAAAGCTTCATTTTTTAAATCATTTAATATCAAAATATCATATCTTTCAAAACTTTGTTTCAAATCATTTTAATATATCAAAATAACATATCTTTTCAAAACCACATTTCAATCATTTAATATATCAAAATATCATCTCTTTTCAAAACCACATTCATTTCAAATCATTATTCATTTTATTCAATTTAAAATACCATTTCAATTCACATTTCAAAACAGTTTATATTCAAAAAAAAATCATTTTTAATCATTAAAATGAAGTTATTATGTTCAATAATTAAATTATTAAATTTCCAAAATTTTCAACTTCCAAAGTTCATTTATTCATTTAAGTTTATCAAAACAGCGAAAATTCACTTTTCGTGGCATTTAGAAAACGCTACGGAAAGATACATTCAAACAGTTCAATTTAACAAAAGACAACATTTTAAATGTTGAAATAGGGTTTACTTAAATTTCAAATAAACTTAGTTAAATTCAAAAATTATAGCACTTACAAAAATTGCTATAATAGCTTTTAATTCAATTTAGCTTTTTAGTTCATTATCATCAACTACAACATTTACAAATGCTGTAATATCATTTACATTGTAATTAATAGCATTTCAAAAATGCAGTCAATTAGCTTCAAATATTAAATATAATTTCTCAACCAATTATATTTTTTTATTTAAAACATTTTTAACTCATAAAATCGTACAATTTCACATTTATAAACATCATTTAATTTTCCTCAAGTTCATGATTTTATAAAGTTAAATTTCCATTCAAAAATCAAGATTTAACAATAATTCACTTATTAAATTACAATGTTCAATTTTAAATTCATTGCATTAAATTTCAACTCAACACTTAAGTTCAAATTCTCAAATATAACTTAGTTTTATTTTTATTTACTTAACTAAAAGTTCACTTTTAAGTCAATTTCATAAATTTCCAATTTTCGTTATATTTCAAAATTTCAACTTAAAGTATTCATTCATTTCACATTTCAACTTTATTAAAAATCATTAATATGATATAAAATCACTTTGAATTCACTTAAATTCAAATTATCATAAATTTATCATAATTTCATATTCAATTTAATTTCCAATTATAATTAAATCAAATTTTCCAAAATAACTTACGTTCAAAATTTTCTAACTTTTCATTAATTCATTTTACTTACAATTATTCAGAAAATCAATAATATTTTACAAAAATCCTTTTTAACTAGATTTAAATCAAAATGTTTTAATATTTACATTTCTAAAATAATTTTAAAATTTTTAGAAAACATATATTAACTACGGGTTTGTATATAATTTTCTACACTAGGAAAAGTGATACAGGTAATATATCATTTCAACCCGTAATTTACAAAGAAAATCCGGGTTTTATCGTTTCAAACCCGCAGTCCCAAGTAAATGAAATAAATTGAAAATCATTCAGGCCTATCGTTTCAGCCATAACAATTTTCCCTTATTCTAAAGTCCGTTCGGGTATGTATCATTTGAACCCCTAGTGATTTCTAATTTACAGGGAACTTGCAGTGTGATAAACTGATAAAATATACAGAATAGAATGAAATAATAGTAACATATGATATAACAGGTGTAATAACAGGTGTGAACATCATATGATAATAATATAAGAAGTTATAACATGTTAATATAGTTCTACAAATTCACAGGGTGTCAATTCACATTTGTATAAGTATAAACATCTGGTGAGAAATACTCACTTTTTTGGTGCTGGAGATTGCAATACAAATGGCACAACGGATTCCCGAAGGCACGACGACACAACAATAGGCTCAAGTGGGAAGAGATCCAAGCTTAGAACTTATGTTACAACCCAAAACAAAACAAAATATAACACATGAATTTCTAGTACAAAACAACATTGAAACAGATTGACATAAATGCAACAATGAACAAGATGATTTTACCATGCCTCAATCACTTCAATGCTTGGCCTAAGGCACTCTTTAGCTTGGCCATAACGATGTTTTGGCTAAGGTATGGCACCATATAGGTCAGGTTTGGACTCGGAAAGGCATGGCTACAAAGGAAATGTGAAGGGGTATGGTAAGTTATAATGCAAAGAATGCTAAAGGTCAAGGCAAAGTGGTTTTGGTACAACATAGGCTCGACCTATGGTCATGTTTGGGTTCGGCCTTCATTGCTACAGGTCTGGTCATGTCAGGTACAGGTCTGGAACTGATGTCAGAGGTGATGTGATGGCTGGAGGTGGTGGCTATGAGGTGGCCAAGGCAAGGTATGGAAGGGTAGTGATGAAACATGAGTTCTGCTAGCATGTTTGTGGAGTTTGTGGTGATGCTTCATCCATTGGTCATGGCCTGTATTTTTTTGTCAGAGGAGGGGCTGATGGCTGCTGTAGATGGAGGAGGTGATGGTGGAGCAAATAGGTATGGCCAAGGTGGTGTATGAAGGTGGTGAAACAACTAGGCTAGGCTAGGCAATGTTTTAAGGGATTTTGCATAGTTTTTGTGGAGATTGGATCATTGGATGGTCAAAGCACTCTCAGATTAGAGGATGGGAATAGTTTGGCCGTGGATTGTGTGGGGAAGAAGTGGCGGTGGTCGGTGGTGGTGATTGTGAGGCTATGGCTGAGCAAACACATGGAAGAATCAAAGCAAATTCAAGTGAAAACATGGAAAAAAAAGAGGAAGAAATGTGAGCAAAGAAGAAGCCATGGAATTTTTTCTTAGCCGTGACTTTTTGTGGTGGCGAGATGGAATATTTCACGTGAAACCTGAAGGAGAATACACGGCAAGGAGATAAGGAGTGAACAGCCAAAATAATGGTGTATTGATTGAAAAAGAAACGGTAAAAAAAATGGTGAAACGACTTTACGTTTCAAAGCCTTTAAAACCTTTTAAATTTCCTATATATATTTATGTACATTTTAAATAACTGAAAATACTTATAAATTTCAGTTCAAATTCGAAAATATAACAGAAAAACAAAATATTAATAATTAAATATTAATTTGATATGATTAAAATAAGAAAATATCACAAAATGAAAACTAGTCTAGAAAATTTGAAATTAAATGGAACAAACTTGGAAAAATTATTTTGGACTTAGGAGATATTTAAAAATAAAGATAAGAAAACAAAATGAAAATGTCTTCACAAAATAAATAAATAAATTTTAATTTAATATAATTTAAATGAAGAAAAAAGCAAAGAAAAATAGAAACTGGGCTTAATAAGTAGAAATAAATTTCAATAGACTTTAGAAATTTTTTATATTATCACTTTAATATATTAAAAGAGAAAATATATTTAAAATAACATATTAACATGTTAACTCCGCCTCGACCATGACTTACCGACCTAACAGTTAGAAGCATGCCGACCTAAGGCCTAAGGGTTATGCCGACTTAACACTTCAACAAGGCTACCGACTCAACATAAATACCGACCCAACAGCCTTAGCTCATTGCCGACCTAAGATGAATGGTGACTCAATGGTTACCGACTTAATGACTCAGAAGGGACAGCGACTCAAGGGAGACCGACTTAAGATTCAAAGGGTTACCGACCTAGTAGGATTGAGAGGCATACCGACTTGAGAAATACCGAGTCAAAGCTAAAACAGTTGCCGACCTAACGTGGGTACTGGCTTAAGACTCAGAAGATACCGACTCAGTGACTTGACCGAGTTACCGATCCAAGGCCCTACCAAGCTGGCGACCTAGAATAGTTGCCGACCCAAGTCACAACCGATCCAGCTCCCCAGTTATCTCGTTCATGATCCAGGACTTTATCATTTGGACCGTGACTTGCGACTTACCAAGTTAACTCGTCCACGACCTAATATAAGCCCTATGCCATGTTACTGAGAAGAGGTGGTGTTGACTCGGAGGCGACCTTAGACCGGTCACGACTCACCTTGAGTCGGCCACGGTTTAGGACTTGGCAAAAATTTCAGAATCAGAACTCTCTATAAATAGGCACCCATCTCCAACATTCAAAGGACTTTGGCACATTCTCTTCACACACCGTTACCTTGCTGCATTAAGAACTTCATCAACACTTAGAGCTTTCAAGATTAGAGGAATTCATCAAAGAACTCCACGAAGAAACCACACATCTTCAACATGGATTTAAGGACTTTAATCGACATTGAAGCTTAAGACTTGTTCCAAATCACTTGTAATTTGAAGTATATTGTACTTGAGAAGAATTGTCTCAGCTTGTAACGAGATTATTAATAAAAGTACTTAGAGTGGACGTAGGCTACACCCTTAAGCCGAACCACTATAAAAATGTTGTTGTTTACTGCTTTACCGCTATTACCTGCTTGTAATTCTTTCCCGATCTATCGGGTGGTGCTTTCACAATTACACTTCACACACCGGGGTGTTAGCGTTCACATTTTAGCGTTAAAATTTTTGGTGCTTTCACTGAGAATTGAACTCAGGGGCAAACTTCGACCATTGTTCAACAAAATTCTAACAGAAATCATGGCTTCAGAAAGGAAACGGAAGTTGTTAAGGTTTGAAGGTACTTGCAGCAATGCCATTGCTCTTCCCACGCTAAGTGAAACAGCTTCAAGTATTGGAGTCACAAGGGCTGAATTAAATGCCGTGATATATGGAATATATCAACACATGGAAGTTCAAAGCAATAGGATACTGGATAAGATGAACGCATTGCAGGAAGAAGTCCATCGACTAGAAAGTGATATAAAAACCATTGCCAAAGAGGCCCAGGTTTCAGAAGAATGGAATGCTCCTCAACGAGCAACTGGCATTACTATTGGAACATTCCCCCAAACAGAGAATTCATGGCCACGACCAACTATCCACGAACGTTTGTCAAGGCGAACTTTTGAAAGAATAGTTGATGATTACCCATTAAGTCCTGGTAACGATGAAGAATACATACCGGAAATGATTGAACAGAAAGAGAAGAATGGGGGAAGGAGAAAACAGAAACTCTTGAAAAAAGCTCGACGCTTCATACCCTCCAACTTCACTCCCTTGACCGACACTCCGGAAAGCATCTTCTTGGCAACAAAGGATGTTGTTGTTTACCCCAAACCATCTCTGATGAGGAGAAGCGCGACAGACAATGGGAAATTCTGTCAATTTCACAATCAACCTGGCCATGAAACTAACCAATGTCGCCATCTAAGGAAGGAGATTGAAGAATTGATCAAGCAGAATGAACTGCAACAGTATGTGAAAAAAGATGAAATTAACTACTCCTCATCCTCTAAGGTGCAGCTGGTTCCCGCTCAACAATGTAGCTCAAGTAAGAGAACCGTGGCACAGGGAGATGAAGGTCCTATCATCAGTGTCATCACAGCAAGTCCTCACCAGGCAGGGAAAAATTGGATGAGGCGGGAAGACGTGCTCACGCTCCAAGGAGACCTTCAAAGTGAAAGGAAGTTTCGATTCTGAAAGATGTTGCCATCCAGTCCTCTTATGCCAAAAAATTCAATTCCTAAAGCCTGGGGCAGCAATTGCTTCCATACCTTACTTGAACACTTTGTTTCAAATTTGTAAAAGAGTGCTGATCCAATGATTCTTGTTTCAAAATCTGTAGTAAAAACAATGCCAATAAATAATAAAAACTATAAGTCTTGCTTTCCCTATTATTACGAGTCGCTTATTTTATTTCGATATGTGAAATATTCTGAGAATATCACTAAGATTATCGATCTAAATTTGCAGGCAATCAATACCAAGCTGATTCATTGCAATATCAAGCAACCCTTGGTAGCATTCAAAAGCAAGCCTTAAACAACAGAATTCCAGGGTCAAATCCTGAATAAGAAGTACTCTAAGCAAACAAATAAGATTTGGCTAGAGTATGTTTCTTCAGTTAAAACCACCCGCCAACAGAAGAAGATGATGCACACTTAAAGACGGCACTAAGGAATTTCTAATATAATCAATCAAATTCGCAACTGTCAAAAGAAAACCAATTCCAAGAACTTGGAACAGCAACCATTTACATCCATATTTTACATGAAAACTTTGCTAAGATATTGCAAAGAATTTACAAATATATGATTCTCTTGTTAAGGGCAATTGCAAGGCAGGGGAATAATAAAAGCTATAAAGTGGATATAGGCCCAGTTTCGGTTAAACCACTATAATTCTTATGTTCCCTACTATTATAAACTGCTTTGTTTTATTTCGGCATATGAAATACGTTAATCGTGTTACTAAAAAAAAACGATTTAATAATGCAGGCCATAAAAACAAAGCTTACCAGTCACGAGACCAAGCGATCCGCAACATCATCCGGCAATCAAGCACTGGGCCATTCAAAATTCCCATATTCAAATCCTACAAAAGGAGAACTTCAAACGAAAGTAAGCAAGGTGGATAGAAGCAGATAATATATAGCTAACTACAAATGTTTGAACGAACAAACAGCAAGTTAAAGAACCTAAATCTGCCACCACCAATTCGCTTAACTATAAAATATACTCCTTTGGGTAAGGGAGAGGCCTGGTAGCTGAAAGTGGTGACACTTGCGAAGCAATGGGGATTGTCAACATGAATCAACGGCAAAGAGACATGCGAGAGCAAGCGTCAGCCAGTAAAAAGAATATTTCAGAAGCACAAGCCCTCTTTGAAGGCATAACTCCTCAGAGGATAAAGACCTCAAGCGGGCTTCACCGAAAAAAGGCGTCTTTCTCGTTACAAAGTCGTGGAGTTATCGGTCGACACACTCCCGAGAATCCATCCAACCGAGAAAAGGAAACTCCAAACTTCCTGACAATAACCCTACTTAGGGGCGCGCATTTCACCACAACCGATCAACATACTCCTGTGAGATGAAATGTGAAAAGCCCTCTTCGGAGGCAAAATGCTTCTCTACGGGGACCGAATGCTTCTCCTCAGAGACCAAAGCCCTCTTCGGAGGCGAAAAGCTTCTCTACGGAGACCGAATGCTTCTCCTCAGAGACCAAAGCCCTCTTCGGAGGCGAAAAGCTTCTCTACGGAGACCGAATGCTTCTCCTCAGAGACCAAAGCCCTCTTCGGAGGCAAAATGTTTCTCTGCGGGGACCGAATGCTTCTCCTCAGAGACCAAAGCCCTCTTCGGAGGCGAAAAGCTTCTCTACGGTGACCGAATGCTTCTCCTCAGAGACCAAAGCCCTCTTCGGAGGCGAGATGCTTCTCTACGGGGACCGAATGCTTCTCCTCAGAGACTAAAGCCCTCTTCGGAGGCGAAAAGCTTCTCTACGGAGACCGAATGCTTCTCCTCAGAGACCAAAGCCCTCTTCGGAGGCGAAATGCTTCTCTACGGAGACCGAATGCTTCTCCTCAGAGACCAAAGCCCTCTTCGGAGGCAAAATGCTTCTCTACGGAGACCGAATGCTTCTCCTCAGAGACCAAAGCCCTCTTCGGAGGCAAAATGCTTCTCTACGGAGACCGAATGCTTCTCCTCAGAGACCAAAGCCCTCTTCGGAGGCAAAATGCTTCTCTACGGAGACCGAATGCTTCTCCTCAGAGACCAAAGCCCTCTTCGGAGGCAAAATGCTTCTCTACGGAGACCGAATGCTTCTCCTCAGAGATCAAAGCCCTCTACGGAGGCAAAATGCTTCTTTACGGAGACCGAATGCTTCTCCTCAGAGATCAAAGCCCTCTACGGATGCAAAATGCTTCTCTACGGAGACCGAATGCTTCTCCTCAGAGACCAAAGCCCTCTTCGGAGGCAAAAAAAGTTTCTCTACGGGGACCGAATGCTTCTCCTCAGAGACCAAAGCCCTCTTCGGAGGCAAAATGCTCCTCTTCGGAGGCACAACTCTTCGGAGGACAAAGACCTCAAATGGGACATATGCCGCAAAAAAGAAAGTTCTCTACTCAACAAAAAAGATTGGAGGAGTCATGACCCACCAACCATGAGAGAGTAACTTCCAGGCAATGTAAACCATCTCTGGGGCACATTTCACCAGGAGTTGAAGTGTAACAGCCGCTCTTCGGAATTACACTTCACCAGAGTTGAAATGCAAACAAAATAAAGACCTCTTCGGGGGCACATTTCACCAGGAGTTGAAGTATAACAGCCGCTTTTCGGAATTACACTTCACTAGAGTTGAAATGCAAACAAAATAAAGACCTCTTCGGGGGCACATTTCACCAGGAGTTGAAGTATAACAGCCGCTCTTCGGAATTACACTTCACCAGAGTTGAAATGCAAACAAAATAAAGACCTCTTCGGGGGCACATTTCGCCAGGAGTTGAAGTGTAACAACCGCTCTTCGGAATTTCACTTCACCAAAGTTGAAATACAAAACAAGATAAAGACCTTCCTGGAAGCCCATGTTTCACCGAGATTGAAATAAAACTTCCAAGTGTCGAAACGTGAAAAGGCTTTCCTCGAAGGCACAACTCTTTGGAGGTACACGTTTCACCAAGATTGAAATAAAACTTCCAAGTGTTGAAACGTGAGAAATCCCTCCTCAGAGGTACAACCCCCTCCTGGGGACACAATTAAGAAGAAAGACCTCTTCGGAAACCTACGTTTCACCGAGATTGAAATAAAACTTCCAAGTGTTGAAACGTGAAAAGGATTTCTAAGGCATAACTCTTTGGAGGTACACGTTTCACCGAGATTGAAATAAAACTTCCAAGTGTTGAAACGTGAAAAATCCCTCCTCAGAGGTACAACTTTCTATATATATATATAAAAAAAAAATCCTCATCAAGAGCATACTTTAACTTCCAAAGGAAGAGTAATTTACCTATTATGGAGAATGATCTCCCTAAAAAAAAAAAAAAGAGAAAGGGGGGTTAAAGTACACTCAGAGGTCCGCTTTGCCACATAGAAGAATTCACTTGGCAAAATATATATACATACGCAAAAGAAGAAAGTGATTTCTTCGAAGGACAAAGCGTAGAAACTTATATGAAGGAAGTTGTACTCTGCAAAAATTTTATTTAAAGAATAAAATAATTATTCTTTAGCAAATACGAGTGCAAGTCCCCTCGAAGTATAGAATATTGCAGCAAACTTATGGAATGGGGGCAATATAGTATAATTACACACAATATGGTATAGCCAAACCAGCAAAAGGTAACGCTCAAGTAACATGCCATAAGCTCGCTGCAGTATCATGTAAATAAACTTGTGCAAAAAATAAATAGTAAATGCATTCTCAAATTCAAACAAAAGGCTGTACAAATAAAGAATCATTTTATTCAATTGCAGATATTGCAGATACAGGCTTCAAAATAAAAAAAGCAGGGGCCGGTGCCTGCACAACATCCGACCATTACACAAAAAAGGAATCAAAAAGTTCAACTCTTCATTTCTTCTTGCCGCCTTTGGACCCTTTACCCGGCCGAGTGGTTAGCTTTTCGGGTCTTCCAGGTTGGTCTGAAGGCATAAGGGAAGAAGGGGAGGGAGGTACAACTGGCGCAATTTCCGGTTCCTCTTCAGTGGTGATAATTTTCTTCCCCCTCCTCTTCGATGTCCCATGCTTCTTTCTTCTCTGCGAAGAAGACTCACTCCCCGGAGTAACGAGAGCGGACAAAACTACGTCGTCAGAAGGAGTCCGCTCCGGAGAGATCTCGCCTCCTTCGAGTCCCTCATCTTTTTGCTCCTGCGAGGCAACAGGGTCATCCAAACCATGAAGAGCCTCAATTTTCTCCTCTTGTGACCCAGGTTGTGAAGCAGAAGGAGGAGTCACCTGAAGAGATGGAGGAGGAATAACCAGAGAAGGCGAAGTCTGCACGGCACTTGTTATTTCAACTGCAGATGAAGAAAAATTGAAAATGTTAGTGTCTTCCCGAAAGAGGGGAGATATGGGTTCATCGAGATTCAAGAGGTAATCGAGAAGCTCATCAAATTTTTGAGGAATAAGCAGGCAATCCACCTGAATCGGACCAATGTCGAAATTACCTGAAGATATTGGCTTTGTCAGTTCAATCTCATAATTCTGAGCCCCGATGTCCTCCAAAGCCTCTTCATCAGTAGGGGTGATTACCCCAGTTCTTGTAGGAGGCGGCAAATGAGCACTAGGGCCTGTAATGTCCACCTCGAGAGAAACTAGAGGACGTTCGGAGATGGTAGGTGGTACCTCTTTTTCAGAACGCTCCTCTTCCGCCATCCCGGCCCGCGCTCTGGCAAGCTGCTCCTTACCCTTGGCAAGAGCGGCGCGGGCTTCGTCATCAAGATAATGCTCTTCAAGGGCTGACTCAGCATATCCAGCACCTTTACCACCGAGCATATCAAGTGCTGCCTCCCAAACTTCAGCCAGTGTGATTTCATACTTGGGGCCTAGAAAGGCAAGGCTTCCACGCCCCAAGACGCTGTGCAAGTAGAAGTCGAATAATGTTGAGCTGATGCTGTTTTTGGTCGCCTCATGAGATTCTTATTGTAACGACCCAGAATTTTATTTAATTAAAATTTGAATATTTAATTTATTTTAAATATTAATAATTGAATTTATAAGTCGAATAAATTTTTATTTGAATTGTTGGATTTAATTGGATAATTAAATCGATAATTTAATACGTTAAATTATAGAAATAATTGAAAATGAGGTTAAATATGATTGAAAATGATTTGTAAAATTTTATTTTATCATGTTGAAGTTAGAATGATATTTTAGAACTTTTAAAATCGAATTAAAAGTTAATTTGTGAAAATTGAATATTTTAATATTTAATAATCGACTGTAAAATACCCAATTTTTGAACAGTCTCAGAATTGAACGAAACCAGTTCCATTGGATCCGTAACAGTTAGTTATTACCGGATTTCAATTTTCGTATCAATCGGAGATATCGTTTGATCGTGGCAGCTCGAAACGCATCGAATTATTTTTAATTTAAAGTTGGCGAGTCAAAATAGCCATTTTTCAAAAAGTCTCGGATTTCGACGAAACCAGTTTCATCGGATCCGTAATGTGATATTATTGTAAGGTTTCAAATTTCAAGTCAATTGGATTTACCGTTTGTCCGGTACAAATTAAAACGCCTAGAAATCGATTTAAATCGGTTTAATTTAAATTGAGCGTTTGTTGCCATAACTCGCACATACTTCCGAATTAGCTTCCGAAACCTGTTCCATTGTGTCCGGAACGCGGGATAAACCCTAGGTACGCTGGTTACGGTGTCTAAATCGGAGTTCGAAATTCCCGGGATGAATAGTGTTTACGCTTGGTTTTCTATAAATACACCACACACACAAATAAAAAATAAAATAAAAACAAAACCCTAGCCCATAATTGCAGCCGCCATCTCTTATTTCAAAGGCTGAGAATCCATCTCCTTCCTCTCTCAATCTTTCTCAATCCACTCGTTTTTAGAAAAAGTTGTTAACTAAAGAATCGAAGAGCTCGCCGAATACTTCACATCCATACGGATATGATCGGGAACGGAGCGACGATGGAGGGGCAAGGATGGGCCGTTCGTGGGCTGTTCACCACCGTGCGCGCGCGTCCTAGGGGGGCCGAGCCTTGAGCTCTTCCTGGTGGAGATAGCTTGCGTCGTGTGCTTCGCGTTGGCATTGGTGTGATCGAGTATCGTTGAGTGTGGTGGGTGCAAAAATTAACCCTAGTTGTTGCTTATGGGTTCATGTATGTCGGCCTCAACCTGGAGATGATAACGTGAGGGAGGGGATGAAGGGGAACGGCAAAGATTTGGGGGCCCAAGATCTAACGGCCCAGATTTGCTTTGGGTATAAATAATTAAGTTATGTGTGATTTAAGTTATATAAAACGTGTACAAACTTGTAAATTCATATCTTTTTCATACGAGGTCGAAAAAATGCAAACTCAGTTGCGTTGGAATCGTATGGACGAGCACTACGCGATGGAGTTGGTTTGGAGTCGTTTGGAGTTAGTGAGAATTTCGGGTAAAATTAAACGCGCGTTTAATTTTATTCGAAATAAATCGCTAAAACGGAAAAATAAACCAAGGTGAGAACTTCTCACTCAATCGAATAGGTTTCGATTTTTATTTTAAATAGTTAGATTTAAAATATTTGAATGCATGTTTAAATGTTGATTAATATCTATTGATTGTTAAAATAGACATTATACGCCGTTAGTAAGCGGATGTTATTTATTAAAAACATATACCGCGAATATTTCATAAACAGTGAAATTGGTATTATATATAATATCAATATATATATATTGGCATATGTATATATTGCAGTTGTTGATTTCCCGTATTTTTTAGCGGATGAGACCCTATTACGCCGTTATTAAGCGGATAATATTTAATAAAAACATATACCGCGATAATTTCGTACTGGAGCGAAATTGGTATTGTGCTAATGTTTTTGGATGCAGGAAAACAGGTTGGAGGGATCCAACTGGATTCCTCAACAGTTTTTATTTGATTTCAGATATTTTGATATTTGATGGATTATCATATCGATATATGATATCGTTGTAGTCGTGATTGACTATTTGGTGTGTAGCATCATTGGACCCAAATTTTGGGATTTTAAAATGATCTTTAAAATGATTTTTGAAAATATACTTTATTTCTGGGATTGATCCATTATAAATAAATAAAAGTTATAATTTTATAAGTTATAAAATTATGGTTTTTGTGAAATATAGTTAAAGCTGATTTTTGAGAAATATAGTTAAAAGTTGATTTTTGAAATTATGGAGTTAATAATGTTATAAAATAGTTTAAATTGGGAAATTTGAATTTATTGTAAAAAGTTTAAAGATAGGATTTATAAAATTTAATTATTTTATAAATCAAGAGAAGGTGAAATTATAAAGGAATTTGAATACGTTTTAAAGAATAATATAAATTGATTTATATTAAGAGATTTATAAACGGATATTTATAAATCGAAATAGTGACATTATAAAACGAGTTTTTATAAGTGTTTGAATGAAGTGAAAACGAATTTTGTAAATGAATGTAATTTATAAAATTAAAAACGGTGAAGTTATAGATGAAATTTATAAATAGTAAGATTTATAAATTTTATAAAGTTATTAAAAGAATGGTTTTGAATAAATCATTGAATCTTATAAGTTATAAGATTTATAATTATGAAGGTTAAAGGAACGATTTTGTGAAATAATCGTTTATAAGTAGTTAACTTATAATATGAACTTTTAGTCTATAATTGAGTTATAAACTGGAATAGGTTAATAAAAGAATTTATAAAAAGGAAGTTTTTATAAATAAATAGAAATGGAATTTATGAACGTTGTTTTATAAATTCGAAACGACTTATTTTGATAAGTTAATTGTTATAGTTTATTTACGGAGTTATATTCACGTTTTTAGACAGTGAATAATCCTTATAGTAAAATGAATAGAAAAGATGAAATTTGTTAACGTAGTATATTCACGTTTTTGAATAGTGAATAATACGTTAAAGAAAATGTTTGAATGTGATGTTTTAAATTTAATTAAAACGATCTAACGATGTTTTAAAAGGTGTTGAGATTCGAAACCATAGATTTTAACATTTATTGTTGAAATAGATGTTTTCGAGAAATAAAAGGAAATGGTGGACTATAACACTGTTGTTATAGTAAATGATTTCCGAAAGGAAATGCTTTGTAAAGTATTGGGATTTATATAGCTATTTTAAATTCGAATCCCTATACTAGTGATTTTGGGTTGTCGTAATGATGTTTTACGTAATATTCGTTTTGGCCCAAATAAATATGTTTAAGAGAATGATTTCCTTAATAGAATGAAATATATACTTAATTAGATTTAAGTATATTGAATATTTTCCAAGGTTGAAAATAAAAAGATTTGAATTACTTATTTTTAATAAGTATGGAATTGTTTTCCAATATAAAGTGAATATAGAGAATTTATCTTTTTGAAGATAAATTGAAATGAATAATTGAAATCGTATATGCATGGATATTTTGAGATATTAATTCATTATGGAATTTATATGTGAAAGGGAATTTGTTAAAAATAAATATTGATTTATTTTTGAAGTGGAAATTATATATCTTGTAAAGATATTTTGGAAAATAAATAATTTGGAAAATTATTTGGAATCTGGTGATGTATGCATATCCATTGATAGTTCAATAGCCGACTATCAGTATTTCCCTTTGAATGGGTATTTGATGTAAATTGTTGAATTTGAATGCACACTTATTTTTGAATAAGCGCTCACTATTCGGGTTAACCGGGAAAGGACCATGGGGTCGTATAACCCATTCCGAATATGTGATACGTCGTTGTGAATTGCATTGAAGATCGGTGTTGAAGACCGGTATTTGCGAGAGCGATAGGATGACCTATCGATTGTCTCTGCACTGGGTAGCTCCTGGTATAGAGATTCCATAAGTGATGGGAAATCCGATCAGGATTGTGAATATCCGGATCGCAAGGACTTCTTTGTAAGTGCCTTCGGTTCTGTTCGATCCCGGAACAAACTTGTATGGATTGTATGCCTGACATTACAATTTGAGATATAAAGCCGATTTCTTTCAAATATATTTCTGTTGGTGGCGGAGAATTTATTCTTTGCTTAACACCCTTCTTTGAGACGTACGAGCTCAAAGGTTATATAGTTGAAGTTATCAGCGATATATTCCCAATTTGGTAATGTGACATGCTGAGTGATGCTGAAATGATCATTGTGTTGATTATTTGTGATAGGATCGTTTATTTGATCGTCTATCCTTGTGATCATTGTGTTGATCATTTGTTGACCCAAAGCATGGCTTTTGTATAAAGTATGTTTTTGTGGACGTGACTTCGTCGAGCCTCACACCCCGTGAATGGTCAAAACAGGAAAGAAGCAGCAAGGTTATGAGGGGTAGCACCCTTTAGGATGTGTCCATTTCCTTCTGGAAAAGGGTGGTATCATGGTATGGAGCCCAGATACTTACTCATGTTGAAAACACTTTATGATTGTGTGAATTGATTACGAGCGCTCGGTGAAAAGGTCCCAAAGGACCGGGGGATGGCATATTCGGTCAGTTGTTACTCAGTTAGGGGTAACCCGGCCTTGTGTTGGTAGAGATCCGGTTTGGTTCTCGGGGATGTCCATCCAGAGGCATTCTCATGTGGCAATGGGAAGTTCCTTGGCCTGACCATTTGTTGGAAATCCAATTCCCAATACGAAACTTTTACGGTATTAGTTGTAGAACCTGCTATTCACTTATGGTGGTCACCACTGTTTGGATAGTAGCTATAGTAGGCATACGATAATGGTCGTATGTTGGCTAAGATTTATATCTTTATTTTTGAAATGATTTGTTATTACACTATGCACTAGTAATAATATCAAATGTTATTTTAAATGCGTATCAAGCATCTTTGGCTATCATAAGGAGAAATCTCCTCCGATTTTGCGTTTGCATGTGTGTGTGTGCGGGAGGCCTTATGGTAGTCTCATTTTTAAAAGCATTGCGAATTGAGTTTAAAAATATTCCTCTATTTGATTTTAAAGTTAAATAAACTGTTTTGAGTTCTCACACCAGTCACATGACTGACTCGGAGTTTATTGTTTTCCTTCCTAAACTCTGGGTGCCCACCAATTTCCACACGGGCAGTTAAGAGTTAGGTTTATCAGGATATTCTGGATATTCTGGAGTTGCTGGAGGCAAGCTGGATGGCATGGCGTATTACTAGTTTATATAGTATTTCTTTTTCCGCTGCACTGTTTGTTGTTGTATGATGTTGTACACTCTGATGATATGATGTAATGAAATGAAATGTAATGTAATAACTGATATAGTTCTTTGTTTAAAGATTATTCATTTATTATAATATGTTGTTCCGGTGCGAATTGTGAGATTCTGTTGTTGTTCTGTTGTTTCCTTTCTGTCCGTTCTATTTTTAAAATTCTTCTATCTTCTATTTTTCAAATTCTCTGTTTTCTTTCTCTGTTTTCTAAAAATTGTCTATCTTCTTTCCGTTCTATTTTTTTCTGTTTTTCTGTTTTCTTTCTCTATTTCCTATCTTTTCTCTCTTCTTCTCTCTCTTTCTTTTCTTAAATTCTTTTTTAAAACCCATAACATTCCGTGTTTCCGGCCTTCGATTTCTCGGCAGTCGATAAAGTGAGTGTCGATGTTGAATTTACGAAAGTCGAAAATTTTCGGGACGTTACATTTGGTATCGGAGCTGATGGTTAAGCGACAACCATGGTTCTGTTGGGTATTTCTCATTAGAGATAGAGTCAGCAGTACTCTAGAATGAGTTTGAGTGTAATAATAGCTATGAGAGCGTACTTGTTAGTGAATAAAATTGTTTTATATTGTGTTGACTTATCGGTTGATTGTTTATAGATTCCCGTCGATTTAGTCTAGCTAACTATCGTAGATAGGGGTTTCTAAACTCTTAAACAAGATAAATCGACATAGTATATTTTTAAATTGGGTAAATGCAATAATTTTACCTTGATTTTATTTTGAATATAAAGGAATAATTTTTCAGAATTATTAAAGTGTATATAAGTTGATTGTTAGGTTGTTTGAATAATCTAAGCAAAAGAATTATAAGTATGAATTATAATTAAGGTGATTTACAATTGTGAAATAAACTTATATATATATATAAAAAGTGAAACTATATGAATATAACTTAAGATATGTTGAATGAAGTTGATTTTGGTATCAAACTAAATTAATAAGGTTAGTGATAGATGTGAACTTGAGTTATATAAATAGAATTCAACTTTGTAATTGAATTAAATTAATGAATTGAATGATAACCAATTGAAAGTGATGGTGTTAAACCAAATTGAATGAATATAAGCAAAGAAATTTGGTTGTAATTAATTTACATTGGTTGTTATATGACTGTTTGTTGATTGTGTATAATTCATTAAGTGTTAATGAAATTTAAAGCTATGAAATTGAATTCAAATTGAAAGTAAATGAATTTGAATAGAATTGAATGTGAATTGGATTTAAATTAGTAAATGTTAACTAATTGAATTGAGAATGAATGTTGATAAAATCCAATGTAAATGAATCAAATGTGATTTAAAGTGAAAAACCATTTCATTGAATATTAATGAGAATATGAATGAATATTATTGATTATGAATGATAATTGGTTGATGGTTGAATATATATTGCTATTGTTGCATTGCTATGTGACATATATAGTTATTATGTTGCTATATGTTGTATATTGATACTATTTACATGTATGCATGGTTCTCATGTTGTTTGTTGAGTGTTTAGTAGGTGCGGATCGCGTTTGCTTCGCATTTGGAGTTCGCTTTAGCGCTATATTAGCCGTATATGCTTGCTAATAAAATATAAGGTACATATCTCGGATTAAATATCGTACTTTTATACTTTTTCCCTTCGGGATGCCTCATTACTTGATGAGATGTATATTTTTGATATATATACTGTCATTTTTTTTTCGGATCGAGCCGCGCAAAGGAGACTATGGCGAATTTTTTCGAAAATTTAAGGCGTTAGAAAAAATTGGAAAATTTTGAAAACTATAACTTTGATTTTGGAATTGAAAGTTAAACAATAGTAGTTGTTTTTGAAAAAGATAACTAAGTATGATTTGAAAACTTAGTAAAGATTTATAAGAAGTTTAACTATGAATTTTGGAAAATTAATAGATTCTCTAACTTTTCTTACTTGTAATTTCGAGGACGAAATTCTTTTAAGGGGGAAAGATTGTAACGACCCAGAATTTTATTTAATTAAAATTTGAATATTTAATTTATTTTAAATATTAATAATTGAATTTATAAGTCGAATAAATTTTTATTTGAATTATTGGATTTAATTGGATAATTAAATCGATAATTTAATACGTTAAATTATAGAAATAATTGAAAATGAGGTTAAATATGATTGAAAATGATTTGTAAAATTTTATTTTATCATGTTGAAGTTAGAATGATATTTTAGAACTTTTAAAATCGAATTAAAAGTTAATTTGTGAAAATTGAATATTTTAATATTTAATAATCGACTGTAAAATACCCAATTTTTGAACAGTCTCAGAATTGAACGAAACCAGTTCCATTGGATCCGTAATAGTTAGTTATTACCGGATTTCAATTTTCGTATCAATCGGAGCTATCGTTTGATCGTGGCAGCTCGAAACGCATCGAATTATTTTTAATTTAAAGTTGGCGAGTCAAAATAGCCATTTTTCAAAAAGTCTCGGATTTCGACGAAACCAGTTTCATCGGATCCGTAATGTGATATTATTGTAAGGTTTCAAATTTCAAGTCAATTGGATTTACCGTTTGTCCGGTACAAATTAAAACGCCTAGAAATCGATTTAAATCGGTTTAATTTAAATTGAGCGTTTGTTGCCATAACTCGCACATACTTCCGAATTAGCTTCCGAAACCTGTTCCATTGTGTCCGGAACGCGGGATAAACCCTAGGTACGCTGGTTACGGCGTCTAAATCGGAGTTCGAAATTCCCGGGATGAATAGTGTTTACGCTTGGTTTTCTATAAATACACCACACACACAAATAAAAATAAAAATAAAAACAAAACCCTAGCCCATAATTGCAGCCGCCATCTCTTATTTCAAAGGCTGAGAATCCATCTCCTTCCTCTCTCAATCTTTCTCAATCCACTCGTTTTTAGAAAAAGTTGTTAACTAAAGAATCGAAGAGCTCGCCGAATACTTCAAATCCATACGGATATGATCGGGAACGGAGCGACGATGGAGGGGCAAGGATGGGCCGTTCGTGGGCTGTTCACCACCGTGCGCGCGCGTCATAGGGGGGCCGAGCCTTGAGCTCTTCCTGGTGGAGATAGCTTGCGTCGTGTGCTTCGCGTTGGCATTGGTGTGATCGAGTATCGTTGAGTGTGGTGGGTGCAAAAATTAACCCTAGTTGTTGCTTATGGGTTCATGTATGTCGGCCTCAACCTGGAGATGATAACGTGAGGGAGGGGATGAAGGGGAACGGCAAAGATTTGGGGGCCCAAGATCTAACGGCCCAGATTTGCTTTGGGTATAAATAATTAAGTTATGTGTGATTTAAGTTATATAAAACGTGTACAAACTTGTAAATTCATATCTTTTTCATACGAGGTCGAAAAAATGCAAACTCAGTTGCGTTGGAATCGTATGGACGAGCACTACGCGATGGAGTTGGTTTGGAGTCGTTTGGAGTTAGTGAGAATTTCGGGTAAAATTAAACGCGCGTTTAATTTTATTCGAAATAAATCGCTAAAACGGAAAAATAAACCAAGGTGAGAACTTCTCACTCAATCGAATAGGTTTCGATTTTTATTTTAAATAGTTAGATTTAAAATATTTGAATGCATGTTTAAATGTTGATTAATATCTATTGATTGTTAAAATAGACATTATACGCCGTTAGTAAGCGGATGTTATTTATTAAAAACATATACCGCGAATATTTCATAAACAGTGAAATTGGTATTATATATAATATCAATATATATATATTGGCATATGTATATATTGCAGTTGTTGATTTCCCGTATTTTTTAGCGGATGAGACCCTATTACGCCGTTATTAAGCGGATAATATTTAATAAAAACATATACCGCGATAATTTCGTACTGGAGCGAAATTGGTATTGTGCTAATGTTTTTGGATGCAGGAAAACAGGTTGGAGGGATCCAACTGGATTCCTCAACAGTTTTTATTTGATTTCAGATATTTTGATATTTGATGGATTATCATATCGATATATGATATCGTTGTAGTCGTGATTGACTATTTGGTGTGTAGCATCATTGGACCCAAATTTTGGGATTTTAAAATGATCTTTAAAATGATTTTTGAAAATATACTTTATTTCTGGGATTGATCCATTATAAATAAATAAAAGTTATAATTTTATAAGTTATAAAATTATGGTTTTTGTGAAATATAGTTAAAGCTGATTTTTGAGAAATATAGTTAAAAGTTGATTTTTGAAATTATGGAGTTAATAATGTTATAAAATAGTTTAAATTGGGAAATTTGAATTTATTGTAAAAAGTTTAAAGATAGGATTTATAAAATTTAATTATTTTATAAATCAAGAGAAGGTGAAATTATAAAGGAATTTGAATACGTTTTAAAGAATAATATAAATTGATTTATATTAAGAGATTTATAAACGGATATTTATAAATCGAAATAGTGACATTATAAAACGAGTTTTTATAAGTGTTTGAATGAAGTGAAAACGAATTTTGTAAATGAATGTAATTTATAAAATTAAAAACGGTGAAGTTATAGATGAAATTTATAAATAGTAAGATTTATAAATTTTATAAAGTTATTAAAAGAATGGTTTTGAATAAATCATTGAATCTTATAAGTTATAAGATTTATAATTATGAAGGTTAAAGGAACGATTTTGTGAAATAATCGTTTATAAGTAGTTAACTTATAATATGAACTTTTAGTCTATAATTGAGTTATAAACTGGAATAGGTTAATAAAAGAATTTATAAAAAGGAAGTTTTTATAAATAAATAGAAATGGAATTTATGAACGTTGTTTTATAAATTCGAAACGACTTATTTTGATAAGTTAATTGTTATAGTTTATTTACGGAGTTATATTCACGTTTTTAGACAGTGAATAATCCTTATAGTAAAATGAATAGAAAAGATGAAATTTGTTAACGTAGTATATTCACGTTTTTGAATAGTGAATAATACGTTAAAGAAAATGTTTGAATGTGATGTTTTAAATTTAATTAAAACGATCTAACGATGTTTTAAAAGGTGTTGAGATTCGAAACCATAGATTTTAACATTTATTGTTGAAATAGATGTTTTCGAGAAATAAAAGGAAATGGTGGACTATAACACTGTTGTTATAGTAAATGATTTCCGAAAGGAAATGCTTTGTAAAGTATTGGGATTTATATAGCTATTTTAAATTCGAATCCCTATACTAGTGATTTTGGGTTGTCGTAATGATGTTTTACGCAATATTCGTTTTGGCCCAAATAAATATGTTTAAGAGAATGATTTCCTTAATAGAATGAAATATATACTTAATTAGATTTAAGTATATTGAATATTTTCCAAGGTTGAAAATAAAAAGATTTGAATTACTTATTTTTAATAAGTATGGAATTGTTTTCCAATATAAAGTGAATATAGAGAATTTATCTTTTTGAAGATAAATTGAAATGAATAATTGAAATCGTATATGCATGGATATTTTGAGATATTAATTCATTATGGAATTTATATGTGAAAGGGAATTTGTTAAAAATAAATATTGATTTATTTTTGAAGTGGAAATTATATATCTTGTAAAGATATTTTGGAAAATAAATAATTTGGAAAATTATTTGGAATCTGGTGATGTATGCATATCCATTGATAGTTCAATAGCCGACTATCAGTATTTCCCTTTGAATGGGTATTTGATGTAAATTGTTGAATTTGAATGCACACTTATTTTTGAATAAGCGCTCACTATTCGGGTTAACCGGGAAAGGACCATGGGGTCGTATAACCCATTCCGAATATGTGATACGTCGTTGTGAATTGCATTGAAGATCGGTGTTGAAGACCGGTATTTGCGAGAGCGATAGGATGACCTATCGATTGTCTCTGCACTGGGTAGCTCCTGGTATAGAGATTCCATAAGTGATGGGAAATCCGATCAGGATTGTGAATATCCGGATTGCAAGGACTTCTTTGTAAGTGCCTTCGGTTCTGTTCGATCCCGGAACAGACTTGTATGGATTGTATGCCTGACATTACAATTTGAGATATAAAGCCGATTTCTTTCAAATATATTTCTGTTGGTGGCGGAGAATTTATTCTTTGCTTAACACCCTTCTTTGAGACGTACGAGCTCAAAGGTTATATAGTTGAAGTTATCAGCGATATATTCCCAATTTGGTAATGTGACATGCTGAGTGATGCTGAAATGATCATTGTGTTGATTATTTGTGATAGGATCGTTTATTTGATCGTCTATCCTTGTGATCATTGTGTTGATCATTTGTTGACCCAAAGCATGGCTTTTGTATAAAGTATGTTTTTGTGGACGTGACTTCGTCGAGCCTCACACCCCGTGAATGGTCAAAACAGGAAAGAAGCAGCAAGGTTATGAGGGGTAGCACCCTTTAGGATGTGTCCATTTCCTTCTGGAAAAGGGTGGTATCATGGTATGGAGCCCAGATACTTACTCATGTTGAAAACACTTTATGATTGTGTGAATTGATTACGAGCGCTCGGTGAAAAGGTCCCAAAGGACCGGGGGATGGCAAATTCGGTCAGTTGTTACTCAGTTAGGGGTAACCCGGCCTTGTGTTGGTAGAGATCCGGTTTGGTTCTCGGGGATGTCCATCCAGAGGCATTCTCATGTGGCAATGGGAAGTTCCTTGGCCTGACCATTTGTTGGAAATCCAATTCCCAATACGAAACTTTTACGGTATTAGTTGTAGAACCTGCTATTCACTTATGGTGGTCACCACTGTTTGGATAGTAGCTATAGTAGGCATACGATAATGGTCGTATGTTGGCTAAGATTTATATCTTTATTTTTGAAATGATTTGTTATTACACTATGCACTAGTAATAATATCAAATGTTATTTTAAATGCGTATCAAGCATCTTTGGCTATCATAAGGAGAAATCTCCTCCGATTTTGCGTTTGCATGTGTGTGTGTGCGGGAGGCCTTATGGTAGTCTCATTTTTAAAAGCATTGCGAATTGAGTTTAAAAATATTCCTCTATTTGATTTTAAAGTTAAATAAACTGTTTTGAGTTCTCACACCAGTCACATGACTGACTCGGAGTTTATTGTTTTCCTTCCTAAACTCTGGGTGCCCACCAATTTCCACACGGGCAGTTAAGAGTTAGGTTTATCAGGATATTCTGGATATTCTGGAGTTGCTGGAGGCAAGCTGGATGGCATGGCGTATTACTAGTTTATATAGTATTTCTTTTTCCGCTGCACTGTTTGTTGTTGTATGATGTTGTACACTCTGATGATATGATGTAATGAAATGAAATGTAATGTAATAACTGATATAGTTCTTTGTTTAAAGATTATTCATTTATTATAATATGTTGTTCCGGTGCGAATTGTGAGATTCTGTTGTTGTTCTGTTGTTTCCTTTCTGTCCGTTCTATTTTTAAAATTCTTCTATCTTCTATTTTTCAAATTCTCTGTTTTCTTTCTCTGTTTTCTAAAAATTGTCTATCTTCTTTCCGTTCTATTTTTTCTGTTTTTCTGTTTTCTTTCTCTATTTCCTATCTTTTCTCTCTTCTTCTCTCTCTTTCTTTTCTTAAATTCTTTTTTAAAACCCATAACATTCCGTGTTTCCGGCCTTCGATTTCTCGGCAGTCGATAAAGTGAGTGTCAATGTTGAATTTACGAAAGTCGAAAATTTTCGGGACGTTACACTTCAGCTGCGATTCTGCCGGCGACAGCCTCATCACGCTCCCTTTCAGTTTTGGCAAGCTGAAGCTTAAGCATTTGTATCTCCGCCTCCTGAGAGTTGTTTTTCTTTCGGAGCTCAGCAATATCAGTAGCATAGCCTTCACTGATTCTTTTTTGTACTTCTAGCCTGTCTTCGGCATCCCTTTGGCTAGCGTGAGCGTCTCTCACTTGTTTCAGGAGCACTTCTTCTTTTTGAGAATAGGAAGTAGAGGAAGCAGCAAGCTCATGTTTCAATTCCTCGACTTTTGCTTCAAGCTCCTCATTGTAAGAAGCAATGTTCCTCATCTCGGTGTCGTGTTGCTCAACGACCTTTTGCCATTCGGCCTTATCGTTTTCCATAGTAAGCATGGCCTCTATGTTGGCACGGTTAACTCTTTGAAGCTCATCGACAGGCTTCTGCCAGTTTGACATCCTCTCGATATCAAGTTTGAAGGCGTCAAGATTGCGCAACATGGCAGACTTGTCGATGGGGACCAAGTCTAGGTCGAACCTCACTCCCTTAAGGCACCATTGAGGAAACCGGCTGTGCAGAGTAGCAGGACCCGGTCCAACTTGAAATTTGGGCCTGCTAATTATCGTTTGAATATCTGATTTCCCAAGAGCGGGAGAGTCAGAAGGAATGTCGAGCGAGGCAGGAGTAGTAACTTTCTCAGGAGTAGTAGAGGCCTGCTTTTCACTGTGACGGGCTCGTTTGCTTAAGTCTTCACCCATGTGACCTTTTCCTCGATCGTCATGAGATTTTCTCTTGTGGGAGTCATCGCCTTTTTGCCAAGAATCATGGCGCTCTTCTCTCTCCCTTCTTTCACGATGTTCTTCTTCAGTCCTCCTTTCATGAGCCTTTCGGGCAGCCCTCTCTTCATCCGACTCTCTGTAAGAAGGAAGGTAACGCCTGTAATCATACTGGCTACGCCTCCCGTAGCGCTGGAAATCGTCATAGTACGAGCCGCTGCGCCCCATAGGAGAATCTGGAATTAAAATAATAAGCTTTAGAAATCTTTAAAGTACAAGAAGATAAGTGCATAGAAGTGATGAGAAATTCTAAGTGTGTGTGTTGTGCAAACTACGCGCATTAATCTACGAACCACTCTTTATTTGGGGAGTGGTTGTGGGTGTAATAGTTAACGTCAACTCTTGAGTCGACGACGACTGTTGCAAAATAGAAGTAGCTTCAACTACTGAAGAAGAAATCCCCGCGGTAGTAGGGTCATCTTTGAAGATCTCTTGTGAAGTAGCGAAGAGGTCGCTCAATCCTTCGAAGGTATCGTCCCTGCTTTGCTTGACAGGACTGGATTTCTTAGCCTTTTCACCAGATTCTTGTGAATGGTGAGAGGATCCCTGAGGCTCTTCTTCCTCGATAACCGGGGCAAGTTTACCAGATGGCCCCGCAACATCAACAGAAGTGGAGCACTTCACCAGCGAAGATTCAGGAGTCTTTATCGGATAATCGGGGACTTCCGTTGGAACTTCATGGGCATGCATAGAGCGAGAAGTGTGTAGAAGCCCATGTTGATGTAAAAATTCATCCCTCAACAGAAATTTTATGCTCCTCTCTTCTGTGGCCACGGCACTCAACCTCTCAAAAACTTGCTTGTGAATTGGGTCTCTAGAAGGGAGAGGAAGTGCTGAAAGGAACAAAGAATGAAATTAGCAACTGAAAGTTCGGATCTCGAAAAAGTTTCAAAACGGAAAAAATAGAAACACTAATCTTACTTCCTACTCTCCAAATGGCATAAAACCCTGAGGGACAGCGGGCAAAGAAAAACTGGTTCAAAAATCCATGAACGCTTTCAGTAAGATCGGAAATGAGCTTGCGGTTTCTGGCACTTCTCACAATAATGAGGGAAGGATGATCTTTACTCTTTGCAAATGAGCACAGATAACGAATTTCTTCAAAACTCGGTAGGCGATCAAGGGTTCTTCTAAACAAAACACATAACCCCGTCAAGATGGCATAGCCATTGGGATGAAGTTGAAACGGAGAGATTGTCAACCGAAGGAGAAGAGTTCGAAGGAAGTCGTTAAAAGGAGGAATCGCCCCACTTAAGCACATTTGGCGATTGACTGCAACAAAGCCATAGGGAGGATTGTCAGCAGTATCACTTGGCCCAGGGAGAAGAACATCACTTTCAGCAAAGCCAAATTGAGTGCGCAGCTGGACAAACGCTCTCAAAGTTAGAATAGTCGAGGTTCTCTCCGGAGGATTCTCTATGGGAACAGCTATCGGAAAAGTTTCTTCCTCTTGAGTTACCACTTCTTCTTCTCGGTGGGAAGTCATTCTACATAAACAACTGGGTATTCAAACATGAAGGTGCACGTTTCCTAAGGTGTGTGAAGTGTTGTGTAAAATCAATCAAGCAGTGAACAAATATAACTGGAATGAAAACTAGCAAGCATTCGTTAGTTATGAAATTCAGGGACTATTGTTTTAAGCCTAAATATGCAAGTAAGATGTTGATGCAGATAAATCAGTTCAGATTATTGATACTTTGCATTAATGTTTAACTTTAATTGATTGATTCACAAACATTTTATGCAGTGTAATTAAGTTGCTTGTCTTGTCTTGACTAATCTGTCATCTGACATGGGCAGTCAATGGCAGTATTTTCGCCTTGGTTTTCTTTGTTTGTTATTTTCAGCAGGTTAGCAGCTTATAAGTTAATGCGATCTGTGAAATAATACACTGAGATTCAAGCAAATTTAAAGTTGGGGCAGTTCAAAATTTAGGCAACTTAGTTTGGCAGTTCAAGTTAGAAACTCAAAGTGGATCTGTGCTCTCAAAAAGTCAGCATGCCCAAAGCTTAAGTGTTAACTCGGCAGCGGTTTAAGAGCCAACTCGGTCACGGTTTAAGGGCTTAGCTCGGTCACGACTTAGGGGTTTGGCTGCGGTTCAAGGTTAAATCAGTAGAAGGTTAAATCGGCAGATTTCCCCAAGGATTAACACGGCCACGATTTAAGGATTGGGTCGGCCAAAAGCTAAGTCACTTCAAATCACCGGGTCGCATCTAGATCAATACCTCGCCCCACTCAACCCGTTAACCCGTTAGCCACTCCCTCAACCAAGAAACCCTCATTTCATTTATGCTATTTCATGCTATCGGATCATCCAATACACCATTTCGAAACCACTGCAAATTTAACGCCTTGCAATCCTAGCGCGAATCAAAATCAACTAGCCTGAATCAGTAAATCATCTTTATCGTCTCATCGGTCAGTTAAAGCCAAACCGAGCAATTTAAGCTCCATCAGCCATGAGTGTAATAGGATTCGCGATGAAGGATCATGCAAGGAAGTGGTTTAAGTGACGAAATTCATGAGCCAACAGTGATCGAAGAAGAGGGTTTACTTACGCAATGAATAGCAGAGGTTGTTAGTAGTTGATTGGAGTTAAATCGCCTTTTGGAGCTCAGGAAAATTTTAATGGCAGAATCAAAGGAGTAGGTAATGAGAAGGAAGGAGGAGATGTGACTTATACCCTGCAGTGGAAAATTTGGAGCAACACATACGGTCTAACTGTTAGGTCGCATACGACCTACCGACCTAAGAGGGGACGGGTTAAGGACTATCGAAGCACACGACCTAACATTTAGGCGTATACTTCGAGGGGCAAATGTTAACTCCGCCTCGACCATGACTTACCGACCTAACAGTTAGAAGCATGCCGACCTAAGGCCTAAGGGTTATGCCGACTTAACACTTCAACAAGGCTACCGACTCAACATAAATACCGACCCAACAGCCTTAGCTCATTGCCGACCTAAGATGAATGGTGACTCAATGGTTACCGACTTAATGACTCAGAAGGGACAGCGACTCAAGGGAGACCGACTTAAGATTCAAAGGGTTACCGACCTAGTAGGATTGAGAGGCATACCGACTTGAGAAATACCGAGTCAAAGCTAAAACAGTTGCCGACCTAACGTGGGTACTGGCTCAAGACTCAGAAGATACCGACTCAGTGACTTGACCGAGTTACCGATCTAAGACCCTACCAAGCTGGCGACCTAGAATAGTTGCCGACCCAAGTCACAACCGATCCAGCTCCCCAGTTATCTCGTTCATGATCCAGGACTTTATCATTTGGACCGTGACTTGCGACTTACCAAGTTAACTCGTCCACGACCTAATATAAGCCCTATGCCATGTTACTGAGAAGAGGTGGTGTTGACTCGGAGGCGACCTTAGACCGGTCACGACTCACCTTGAGTCGGCCACGGTTTAGGACTTGGCAAAAATTTCAGAATCAGAACTCTCTATAAATAGGCACCCATCTCCAACATTCAAAGGACTTTGGCACATTCTCTTCACACACCGTTACCTTGCTGCATTAAGAACTTCATCAACACTTAGAGCTTTCAAGATTAGAGGAATTCATCAAAGAACTCCACGAAGAAACCACACATCTTCAACATGGATTTAAGGACTTTAATCGACATTGAAGCTTAAGACTTGTTCCAAATCACTTGTAATTTGAAGTATATTGTACTTGAGAAGAATTGTATCAGCTTGTAACGAGATTATTAATAAAAGTACTTAGAGTGGACGTAGGCTACACCCTTAAGCCGAACCACTATAAAATTGTTGTTGTTTACTGCTTTTCCGCTATTACCTGCTTGTAATTCTTTCCCGATCTATCGGGTGGTGCTTTCACAATTACACTTCACACACCGGGGTGTTAGCGTTCACATTTTAGCGTTAACATAACACATATTAAAATAAAATTAAATTTAATGAAAATAGAAAAAGATTTAAAGAAATTGCTTAAAAATCCAAAACAGTGTCCAGAAATTACAAATAAATCACCATTGACTTTGGAAAATTGTTTACTTCACTTTAAAATTATTATAATGAAAAATATGCGTACAATAACATATTAATACATATTACAATAAAATATGACAAAGAAAAATAAAATTTATACTATTTAAAATAATAAAATTGCAGAATAAACAAATTGCACTCAATATTGAAATATACATAACTTTCACAATTTAAATCCATTTCCAACGACACAAAAAGCAGTGTTCTTAACATTTTATGTACTTTCATAATAAAAGATAAATTTTAAATTTTCAAACTTTTAAAATTTTAAATTAAAAGTCAAAGTTTGACTATTTTGACCAAAAATTCAATTTTTGGAAAATATTCTTTTTAGTCATGCTTTGGAATGATAATTCACATCAAAAATAAAGTTTATCATTCAAAATAAATAAATTAGGTTTTAAATAAAAAATTCAATTAAAATATACAAGAAAAAAAATCACAAAATACAGGGTTGTTACACTCTCCCCCACTCAAAACTTTTCGTCCCCAAAAAGGAATGAGGTACGGGAAAGCACAGAAAAAGATAGAGTGAAACAAGATTAGGATAAGATGACAAGGAGAAGGAAATTATACATGATAACTATTGTTATAGGTAAGTTTAACAAGGTGGATATGATCTTTCCAAGATTCTCCAAAATTAAGAACACAAGCATGAAAAGGTAGATTCAAAATGATTACCAAAGATCTATCAAAGATTATAGAAAGATGCCTATACCAATCTATAGTAAGATAAGGATGATAAGGACAACCAAAAGATAGTTTGGAAAACAAAATAAGGAAATAAATTTGAAAGCACGGAAATTTCAACTTAAATAGAGAATAAATCTGTACACAAGTTAAATAAATCTTAACTATCTCAAATTCGATTATCTTATTATCCAATCATCTTAAATTAACAATTTTAAAACCAAAGGGTTTGAAAAATAATCATTTATTATACTCATAATGCACATAATACATTTAATTCTTCTTTATTCCGAATTAAAATTAGAATTATTCTTTTCAATATATTTATTACTTATGTTAAACTTACACTTATTATAACTGCTTTGATTTATTCTTAGTTATTTTAACATTATTTCATTGTAAGTTATTCAATTACCCTTTATTATATTACCTCTGTTAATCATTTATAATTAAAATTTAAGTATATAACATTTATTATAACCACTAAAATTTTATTTATAAATCTTTTTATACTGTATATTATCCAATTACATTTTTAACTTCTGAAATTAAGGTAAGTTATATTTGAATGCAATTGAGTATTATACAAATAAACTTTCCAATTAAATCATTTCATGCTTGATATTCATCCAAAATTTTGATTTGATTTTTTTTCTATAATTGGAATTATTATTTAAAATAAATTTAAGAACTAAATTTCTGATTACATTCAAACCATTTAGAGATAAGTAATAATATATACATAATATGTCAAATCAAATTTCAATCATATATATATATATATATATTATAAATCAAGTCATATTTTAGAAATTCAATTCAAATCAATTAGATTTACCAAAACAAAGCTGTAGTAATTCTACAGAGCGGTCTCTTCACTTCGAAACTCGAAAAAGAATGTCGATGATGCTGCAGTCATCACCGAAGTTATTTTCCAGCGACAAAGAGAAGAGCACAAAATTTTAAACTTTCAAGTTCTTTGAAAAAAAAAATTCTATTCGAAAATACTTTAAATAATATAACCCTTTAAAACTTTAAACACAAGTTTTGAAACCATCGGAAATTAAATTCTCAAATTTCTTGTTTTAAAATCATTTCAGTTCCCAAATAAATTTATAAAAAACTATCTATAAATTCATTTATAGAACAATAGATGATAAATTAAGTATTATCATTTCAAATAATCAATTTTAAATCAATTTATTAAGTTCCATAAATTTACTTATATATCAAAATTTTATTTCATTAACCAAATTTTAAAATAATATTGTGTTAGTTTGTTCTGTCAATGTGTTTTAGAAATCCTATCGATAGCGTTGATCAGACGAATCGATCGGAAGCCCAAATCAACATCAACAACCCAAACAACATAATATATAAAACTAAACATAGATATACAAGTACAATTCAAAATGTTTGGAAGAATAGATTGGAAACAAAAGACAAGATGATTAAATAACAGAGTAGGGAGGTGGGTAAGCTTAAATATATCGCGGGCAACCTTAACCGGGTCAACCGTTGCTTAAAGAATAAGATCAATGTGGATTACTGGGGTAAATCAACATTCAATCTCAAGAGATAGAGCTTGAATGATAAAGATATTACCATCTAAACCATGGATAAAATCACTGGTGAATCGATGCTAATTGTAAAGGAGTTCCCCTTTTTTTCAATTCAATTTGAAATTGGCGTGACCGTCAACTCACTAAAAGGTCATTCGAAGCGGAGTAATGGAATACTCCAGAATCAAAAGAAGATGAATAGTGAGGGATACGAATGTATTTTGGAACCGTAGGGAACGTTCCAAAATTCAAAGGAATCAAGTCAAAAAGGAAGAGATTCAAACTCGAATGAAAGTGATTCTATAAATACATTCACTCCATATGCTAAGTTTTGCCTAGAGCTACCAAAGCTCTGATACCAACTGTAACGACCGGTATTTTCAACCATTCGCATCCATTATAAGTGTTTAGGTAGACACTCATGACGGAATTGAATTGCTCAAAATACCGCGTTGTAAATAAAAATTTGGCAAATCTTAGAATATACAGTAAATAAAAATCACAGATCACAGACATAGAGTAATAATAATGCAGCGGAAGTAAAAGAGATAGTAGTTCATGAAGCTACTATATAAATATATCAGAGTTACATAAGATACAATAGAAGAAATAAAGTATAACAGAAGTTTAAATATGATAACCAAGTACAAGCTGAATAGAACAACCGAAATGAAAAGGTGAAGCTTGACAAGTAGATAATCTCCAGCGATTCCAACCTCCAGAAAGTGGAAATCCAAATCTGTGAATAACTCAGGCTGACCCGAGCGTAAATAAAATTACAAACACTCGAGTCAGGACATACATACTTATACAATGTAAACCAACTCAAGTGAACTGCAGTAAAGGTACAAGTAACTTAGAAGATGCTTGGGACCGCCCATCCTCTAAGGATCCGTTAAACTATTTACTATGTAGTAATATACGCTATATACAGTAGTGTCTAATCAGTAAAGTATAATCATATAGAAAATAGCGTTAAGGGGATGCTGAACCTTAACGCGGTCGGATCTTTAAAACCAAAATCGTAGTGGGCTCGATATAAGGAGATGACACGACACGCGAGGCAATGCCAGGGTGGATACACCGTTTGCACTCCTGGACCGGTGGTGACGGCAAGCCAGCAGCTTCCGCCCACCTCGAACAATACCCCGAATCAAAGTGGCGCCACGTATCGAATCACAAAAGTAATAGAATGGTTTCCGATGGAGCATGCTCGATGAAAGGGTGCGACCCTTTGTGTAGCCCGGTATAGCTACCGTTTTAGTCATTTATGCCAACTCACGGGAGTTGGGTCCACGTAACATACCTCGAGAACGTCGCCACCATCCTACTTCATTCTGGAATCTCCACCGCGTACACAGTTGTTAAAGTTGTTTTCGGTATTGGCCGGCTATAAGACAATATCCGATACCGGTCTCTTTAACAACCAATCGTTATTATAACCCGTAGTTATAACTTTAAAAAAAAATTATACTTCAAAATAAAACACTACTACAAAACAGACCATTTGCATCGCCTCATTTGAATCGGTTGAAGTAAAAACTGATGCAAATAGAACTATTTGCATCAGTTCTGTATTAATAACCGATGCATTTGGTACGTGGAAAGCAATAGGTAATAAAAAAAATCAAATTTGCATCAGTTGTCACCAACAACCGATGCAAATACGTCGATGCAAATCGTTTAGTCGCATCGGTTTTAAAGTCAACCGATGCAACTACGTCCAAAATAATAATTTTTCGCATCGGTTCCCTAGTGGAGACGATGCAATTTCAAATTATTCAGGTTTTTCGTTGCTCACCTAGTCAGCTGTTAAATCCCGCCTTTCCAATTTTTTTTTTCCCGCTCCCGCCTCTCGTTCTTTCCCCAAATATTTCGACTGCTTCAAAACAAAAAAAAAACCCTAAAATTTCAAGTGATGAAAGTTGTGGCTCGTTCTTTTCTCTTCCTTTTTTTTCTTTCTTTCGGATTTTGGGTGAAGTCGCAAGTTGCTGATGATAATTGAAGGGTGGGGATTTGAGTAAAGCGCGGTGATTAATGGTGATTATTGAGGGTTGCTGAAGAATTAGAGAAGGCGATTGTCGATTATTGAAGAAAGTGGTGTCATGCTTGTACTTGTCTGCTGTAGTGAGGTAGGAGTACAGAGGAGAGGAAGTCTTTCCTGGCCACGAAATATGAAATTATCTCAGGAGCAAAATCGCGTTCTTCTTTAGCTTTTATCCCAAAATCAGGTAAAATCCAATATTTGCTTCTTTGTATTATGTCCCTCTTACTTTTGTCACTGTTACAAGTAATCCTAGTACTACAACTGATGTGTTATCGCTTCAACAAACAAAAACTGAAAATTGATTAACAAACGTGAATCAGTGTGCTCCTACTTGCATTCGAAATTATGCTTCAGATTGCCTTCAAAATCTTTATACAACAGTTTTTTTAATGTTACTCTAATATCAAATTCATTTTCTTTTGGTTCTATCCCAAATGGTTTAAAGGGTCGTGTGTCTTTTGATTTTAAATTTTGATTTTCAATCGTTTACGTGATAAACCTTCAAACAATATTTCTATGTCCATTTAGTTAAAAAAAAATGTTTGTTATTGGTTAAGTATGTAGACAAATTTTGTATGATGTACTTTTCAAAGTCACTTTACAAAGACGCTATAATTAAATATTATTTATTATACAAAGGCGTGACAATAACATAATGGACAGGTCACTGCTATGCATGGACTGTGAATAATACCTCACAAACACCAACCTATTTCGTCAATCATTTCACGCCGTTAGATCGATGTGCTAGCTTGTTTTTCTAGCTACCAAACCTAATACACAATCAGTGCACAGTGAACTGATCTTTGATGCAGGGATAGGAAAATGACATCATGCATGATCGTTTATCTTATTGTCTACTTGTGTGATTGAGAAGATATGTGTTGCTATCTGATTTTCAATTTGGAATGAAAATTGTGTACTGATCTCTGAATTCTCCAACACTATCAAAAATGTGACAGAGTTATCATACCTACCTTTAAGGTAACAAGTTCTGCATCTTGCAAACTAGTTAATGCATTATTGCTGTACTAAAATTCCTGGCTCAGCTTACTTTGAAATGTTGAAATATAAGTGTATTGCATTGCTGTTTTGTTGACATGTTATGGCTTATGAGTAAATTAAAAGCAGTTAGTGGTTAGTCCTTTTTAGTAGGCTCATATGTATTTGACATTATTCCACTACATTGTTTCTTAGCTAGTGATTATACTGTTTTTATTTATTTTTTATCTATACAAGTTAGATTATATATTCGCACACTATTTACATAGGCTATATATATTGTACGATGCATTCCTAAGTTATCATCGCCCACAAATTAATTTAACTAGACGGAAATATAGTAGAAGTTGGAATGTTGGGAAACTAACGGTCATATCATCCAAGGTTGCAGAACAGACAAGGGAAATTAGTTGTAAACGCTTCCTGTGCATAATAAAAGTATTTGTTTCTTTTAAATCGTGATTTTGCCAAATTCATGTGAACAACCTCGTTCATCAACACAACAATATATATTTTAATATATTGACGATTTGCCTATTATTTTGGAATATGTTATATATTTCAGAAAAACTTTCATATTCATTTCGTTCCGTATAATAATTAAGTAATTAGCTTATTTGCAATGGGTAGAAAAACATAGAAACTATTTCTTTTAAAGAACCTACAAAAGTCATCCTTAAACTATAAGTTTAATGATAGTTGAGATTCTTTTTTGTTCAGTTTTTTTTTTAATTTTTGTCCCCATTGTATTAAACCATTGATAATTTTCTGTTTAATCTTGCCATCAAATAGTTAAAAAAGAAAATTCTTATTTATCCACATGTTGCCGTCATAGCTGCCAAATCATTTGCCAGTTCATCTGCTTCTGTAAGGCAATCAAATAGTAAATTAAGAAGATGTTCATAGGATTAAACTTGTTTCCAGCTAGTACAATATTTAACTTTTTTCTACGGTTCTTTCTTACTTGCATAAATGTTGGATCGCAACCTGACATTGTTTGACATCCCCGCTGCAATTTGACATTGTTTGAAAACATCATATACTTTTCAACTTAATCCTTTAAAATGGAAGACCGGATATAACTGAAATCCAACCACGAAATTTGATATCCAGCATTAATTCTTGACATTAAATATCAAGGTAATGGTAGCAAAATGCAAATGCTCTAATAAAAAATATTTAGAAAATCATGATGTTCATGTAATATTATTCACAGCAAAACAAAAGAGATACACTAGGTAAGGCCTTACAGGCTACCAATTCTTCCAAATCCAAATGTCTCAGTTATAAGAAAAATGTTATAGAACAACTACAAAACATAAGTACCAAAGAAATATAACAAAATGGTAGCTATCATCAACTAGTAATTAGCTGTAGACGCCAACAAGAAAAATAAATGAAAAATCTACTTAACACCCATAATAATAATGGAAAAGCATGGCAGATGAGCAGAAGGCTATGAGACAGGAGCTTGTATTTGCATATGACAAAAACATAGCGACAAGTTTAAAATCAGAGCTTTGTGGACTCGCTATGGATCATAGTAATAACAATTACAGCTACAACAACGTTATTCACCATTGTACTATAATACATGATTCATTAGTTTTGCACTAATATGCTGAACTTCAATGTTAATGCAGTAACAATGAAGAAGGAGAATTGGAGCAATAGCTGGTGGGTGCAGTTCAGTGTACTTTTAAGAAGAGGAGTGAAAGATAGGAGGCATGAGGCATTCAATAAGCTAAGAATATTCCAGGTCCTCAGTGTCGCAACATTAGGAGGTTTGTTGTGGTGGAAAACACCTTCCTCTCACTTACAAGACAGGGTAAGCCTTTGTCCATGTATTTAGTTACAGAGAAACACACATATAATAAAACATCATAGAAACTAACACAGTTTTGTTGTCAGTTATTAAGTGGTCTAAGGTTTAAAATTTTGGTTTTTGGATCCATTTCGAACATTTGAAAAATTAAAAACTTTAAAATTTTGATTCTGTTTTGAAAATTTCGTAAATTGTGTTTCAATTTCAGTTTTTTTGATATTATTTTATATAAGTACATGATAGATGATACAAATTTGTGTAGCATAACAAAGTTATACATAGTGATGTTGCTCTAGAACGTAGACACTGATATGAAGTGTATACAGCATCAGTTTTCAGGGACCAAGCATGTCTAAAATCAAACCAAAATATTGTCATTCTCTCAGTTCTCAAGTCTGTTCTTTGCTCTGGAATACCAAGGAGCATGAACTGCTCAGTTCTCATGGATTTACTCAGAATCAGTTGACTCTTTGGAAGTATCCATCCATGTCTAAGATTGCTGAACACACTGGTCATACCTCTAGAGTGCTCTTCATGGCCCAGGTATAACATATACATTGATTATTTCAAGTAGGTTTTATGAAGGTCCTGTCCTTGATTGTTGGAGGCCTTCATAAACTTATTACTGTGAATACTTGGCTTATATCAGTGGTATAAACTATGCACTGTCTATTCAATTATCTCAAGAATGTTACACTCCTTTTTGTGATCACCTGCCATTTTGTTTCATTCCAGCTAATCATATGAAGATTAATCTGAAAATTTCAGGTTATTGGTTCATGTGTCTTAATTTTCAAACGCAAGGTTTGACGTGGATTGTGCATGCTTTAGGAGGGATTCTGGATTAATATCGAGGTTTGTTTTGATTGATGCTTCGTTGGTTACATGTTTGCAAGAAAACATCATCATTAATTTTCTAAATGTATTGTGTGTGTGTGTGATAATTTGAGGTTATAGGCTGAATGGTGTTGAAAATAAAACCAACTTTTTAGTTATTCGGTTGGATGATCTTGAATTGATGTTGTCTGACTACACAATATTATGGATTGAAAAAAATAAACTAAAAGTAAAAGTCAAATACTTCTTCTGAGATTTTAATTTGTTTCACGTTATAAATAATTTTAACAGCGCTGAGGTCAAATTAAAAGTAAAAGTCAAAGAATCTGACGATTGTGGTTAGTGGCAGAGAAGGAGGATAACATTTGCAATACTGTACTCATACCCATAATGTTTGCTATATTTAAAATATAAACATAAATCTCATCTAGATATTTTTTTAAGGACAATACACAACTTATTATCAACTACTGTTCAACTTTCTTTTGATATATTTATATGCCATGATTATGTGGTATATTTGAATACTCAGATTGTAGTACCTTAATTGTGATATCACTAGCTCTTACTTATGGGGCTTAGCCACTATGTGCTAATTTATATTTTTTTGGTCAGGTTAAATGGCTATATATTTCTAATCGTATCAACAAAACTTTTTTATTTTTTATTTCATCTTCTTTCTTCACTCTTTGTGGTATCTGATTGTCGATGGGTCGCTGATCTACAAGCAAAGTAGGTAACCAAGTTATTTTATTATGGTATCCATAATTCAATTAATTTTTTCACACAATTAAACCATGAAGTTTCCATCATAATTCAGTGTGAACTGAGTATGAAAGGAAAGTGAAGATAAAACAAATTATTGAGAAGAATAACAAGTTGATGCTTATATATCATGTCCAAATATTTTAATGGCTTGTTCTTTACCTGAGATGTGAATTTTCATTGCCTGCGATTACGGTCTGTTCATATTTAAAGAGATAATATGCATTACTTTCTTTATTTTAGGTAGTTGAATAAAGAATGATGGAGTATTACAAATATGAGTTATGGAATTATGTCATCCACTTAAATTCTTCTCTCCATTCATGATGTATTTACTCAAGTGTGACGTGTCAAGGTAATATTTTTACAAATTTTTTGCCAAGTTTGTTTTATGTTCAAATACTGCAAATTTTTTGCCAAGTTTAAGGAAGGCTTTTTTCTAATAGAATTTAAAAGTTCTATTTTTGTCATCATGTATTAAATCAGCAAGTAAATAAAGACGACCTAAGATATTACAGACTTAATACATAAACTGAATTCTGAACTGAACAATTTTTTGTTGTTGTGCAGTATGAAGTAGATGCACGTGCAAGGATGTGCACTGTGATATGTGCACAGATGAAGGAGGGGAAATGGACAGCGACTGTATTAGTTATATGGAGCAGTTGATGTATTTGTGATATGAGGGAGTTTGCAGAGGTGGTTGGTGGTATGTTTCTGTGTTGTTGTATTAGGCAGTGAGCAAGTTGTTGCAGGTGAAGTACTGATGTTGTTGACAGGTTGTTATTGATGAAGGATTGTTGAACTGAAGTAAGAAAGTTTGAGCTTGGATGGCGGTCAAGTATAAGTTTGTATTGATTATGAGTGGGGGGTAATGAGTGAATTGAATTGGCAGTGATGGGTAATTGAATTGGCAACAAGGAGTGAGGGGTAATGAGTGTTGTTTGCACTGAAGTGTTGCATAAGGGGTGATGAAGGAATTTGCACTGAAGTGTCCAGTTTGAAAGTACGGAGGGGATGAATGTGATGGTAGCAAGTTGAGGTGGTGGGTGTGGTTCTGTTGACAGTGAGGGTATGGATGCCAGTTTTGAATTGCAGTCACAGTGGAAGGCAGAGCGATATAACAGTTTTGTTAGGAATAATGTATGAATAATGCAGAAGTGATTTAAGGCAGTAAAGTTTTGAATATGGTTGGTAAGTTGAAGTATGCAGGGTTATGTATATGTCAGTTAGGTGATGTGGATGTGCAGGGTGGTGGAATTCTGGTGGTGGTGGTATTGTTGCAGCAGGAGTTTGGAAGGTTGTTGACCGTGCAAAAACATTGCAGAGAAGATTTTGATATGAATGGAAATGAATGTATGGTACTGTTGTAGCAGGAGTGTGGAATGTGGGTAATGAACGTATGGGTTCAAGCGATATGGGGTGATTAGGTAGGCAGAAGCTTTTTGTTGAGGAAGTGGTCCCAGTTTGGTGGCAGGGCAGTGTGGTTGTAAATGTTTAGGCAGTGGGTGGTTGTTTACTGGATGTATGTGTTAACGCTAAAATTTGAACGTTAACACCCCGGTGTATGAAGTGAGATTATGAAAGCACCACCCGATAGTTCGGGAACAGATTATAAGCAGATAACAATGAAAAAGTAGTAAACAACAGCAATTTTATAGTGGTTCGGCTTAAGAGAGAGCCTACGTCCACTTTGAATATCTTTATTGACGATTCGATTACAAATTAATGCAGTTACACTTTGATTACAACACACTTTGAATTTCAAGTGACTTAGAACAAGTAGTCTAAACTTCAATGTTGATCCGAATCTTTGAACACAGGTTAGACATGTTTGATTTCTTCGTGAAGTTCCTTGAAGGTGTTGAAGTAGTTCAGAATGCGGCAGAGTAACGGCGCTTGAAATGAATGAGCAGAAAAAGTCCCCCTCTAGTTGGAACTAGGGTTGCATTTATCGGCATTTCTCGGAGTTAGGTCGTAGGTCGTGACCGACCTAAGTTAGGTCGTAGGTCGTGACCGACCTAAGTTGCATTGGCTTCTCTTTCACAAGAACATGCATGCTGGTTTGCACAAGTCCTAGGTCGTGAGCGACCTATCCCCCTGCGGCACAATATATGTCACTACTTTGCCCAGGCATTTAGGTCGTTAGCGACCTATCCTAGGTCGCGGAGTTTCATATGTCGAGACCGTTTTTAGGTCGCATTCACTCTTAGGTCGCCCTACTTCTTAGGTCACGGCTTTCTGTTAGGTCGCGAAGCTTGATAGGTCGCAGCCTCCTTTAGGTCGCGAAACATATTTAGGCCGTTCCATCCCTTGAGTTGTAAGGTCGCTCTGGCTCATAGGTCGCTAAGTCGCTGAAACTTTAAGTCGCTAGGTCACATTATCCTTTAGGTCGCGGCCTTCCTTAGGTCTAAGCACCCAGTTAGGTCGTTTGAGTGCTATAGGTCGCAGAATTCTATAGGTCGGTGCTTCCCTTAGGCCGCAGAGCTCTGTAAGTCGGTGCTTCCCTTAGGTCGCAGATACTTTTAGGTCGCTTGATGAGTTAAGTTGCTATGCCATTCCTGTAGTTAGGTCGCTCCATGTCTTTAGGTTTTAGGTTGCTAATGAAGAGGAATTAACATTTGCCCCTCGAAGTACGTGCCTAGGTCGTAGGTCGCGTGCTTCGACCTGACTTAGCTAGGTCGTGAGCGACCTAACACTTGCGCCAATACGCGTGCCTATTTGTTTTCCCATATTTGCCTCATATAAAGCTGTTAGGTCGCTACTTCTTCCTCATTCCATTGCTCTAACCTCCTACGTCTCGTAAAGCTGTTAGGCGAATTCGACCCATCTAGTCACCGATTCACTTTCATCATTACGTCTCGTAAGTAAACTTGGTCTTCATCCCATCATAATCGCCGTTGAATCATGAATTCTCACTTTCTGACCTTAGCTCAACTCCATGTATCACGCTTTATTTCGAGTGATTGTTGCGATCGATTTTTCGGTCGTTATCTGGTTGATTTAGGAAGTCATGGCAATGCGTTGAATTTATGATGGATTGAGGATTTTTTGGTTAGTTTTTGGAATGATCTGGTGGTGTGAAGAGATGGTAAATTTCATGGAGAGGATGATGAATCTCTTCGGGTAGTTGATGGCAGGTTATTGGGTCTGGTGCAGAGTGGAAGTTAGGCGACCTAACGAATTTGAGTGACAAAAAATAATTCGCAATCTAATGACCCTTGCGACCAAAGGAATAGTTTCGACCTACACTAGGTCGCTGAACGACCTAATATTCATGCGACCTAAGACTTTGCATGAGTTAAGAGTTACTCGAGCTAAGAACTGCACGACCTAACTTCCTTGCGACATAGGCTTTAGGTCGCGACCGAGCTAACACTAGGACGAATTTGTAAAGCCTTATCCTTTACTTTGCACAGCGCGACATAAGAAGGCTCCGACCTATGCTAGGTCGCTGGACGACCTAGGACTTGTGAAATCCTGAGACAACTCTGATTGAACTGTTTGAACTTTGAACTATATGGACTTGAATTTTGTCGTATTTCTTTGCAGATTATCTCTAATGCTAACAACCTGTTTAAACATAACATTTGTAGAAAAATGGGACGAATATACTGTCATTGACCGCCCACATCGAATGACAGATTAGTTGCTAAAGAATAATCAACTTAAATGAACTATGTGAGTGAAATGCTGTGAATCAACCGACTCAAATGAAGTGTTAAAGCAAAGCTAAAATTTTGTTTGAATTAACACCGCGCTTGAGTTTTAAATTAACAAGTCCTGAAATCTCACAATCGATCAGTTGTCAATTAGTTTAATTTTAGTTATTTCACTTGTTACGTTTGTTAGTTTCGCACAACACTTCACACTTTTAGGAAACGTGCACCTTCACACCTGAACGTCCAGTTACTCATGTAGAATGACGTCTCAACAAGAAGAGATGATAGAACACGTCGAAGGGGCTTTCCCGGTTGCTATTCCACTAGAGAACCCCCCCGAAAGAAGTCCTTCCCTTCTGAAACAGCGGGTGCTTAATCAATTATGCATTCAATTTGGCATTGCCGAGGCAGAAGTTTTACTCCCTGGACCAAATGATTTCGCTGATAGACCACCTTCCAGTTTTGTTACCATTAATCGCCAAATGTGCTTAAGTGGAGCAATTCCTCCCTTTAATGAATTTCTTCAACAAATCCTTCTTCGACTGACGATCTCTCCTTTCCAACTGCATCCCAATGGCTATGCCATCTTGATGGGATTGTGCGTTCTGTTCAGGAGAACTCTTGACCGTCTTCCGAGTTTTGAGGAAATTTGTTACCTGTGCACTTTTGCGAAGAACAAGGACCACCCTTCGATTGTACTTGTAAGAGGTGCGAGGAACCGTAAACTAATTTTGGATTTGCCGGAGAGTGCACATGGTTTTTTGAAACAATTCTTCTATATTCGTTGCCCTGTAGGATTTTACGCAGACTGGAGAACAGGAAGTGAGATTTTTTTTCCTTCTTTCTTCAATTCCATTCTAAGTTTTTCATGGTTCGTATTGCTAGATGCTGATTCCATTCCTTATTTTTACAGCACTTCCTCCTCCTTCTAGAGATTCCAGTCATAAACCAGTCTTTGAAAGGCTAAGCATTGTGGCTGCTGAAGAGAGGAGCGCGAAATTTCTATTGACAGATGAACTCCTTCATCGATTTGGGCTTTTACATTCTTCTCGTTCTACTCAACTTCATGAAGTTCCGACTGAAGTTCCCGATTCTCCGGTGAAAATTCCTGATGCCCCGGTCTCTACTAAAGAACACATGCAGGGAGGAACTTCTATAGAAATTTCACTAGTAAAGTGTTCAATTCCGAAAGATGTTGCGGGGCCATCTGACAAGTCTGTACTTGCCCCAGTTATCGAAGAGGAAGAACCTCCACGATCTTCTGAAAAATCTACTAACGAAGGAGTCAAGAAAGCAAGTCCCAAAAAACATGATGGTGATGATGTTTTCGAGGGGTTGAGTGATTTAATTGTGACTTCTCAAGAACTTTTCAAAGATGATGTTTCCAAAACTATGTCTTCTGTAATCGAGGCGACATCTTCTCTAAAACAATTGTCAACTCGTCCTACTCAAGTTATCACTACCTCTACTCCACAGAGTGGTTTGTAACTCGATGCGTGTAGTTTACACGTTACACAACACTTAGGATTTTTCATCACTTCTATGCACTTATCTTCTTGTACTTTAAAGATTTTCTAAAGCTTATTATTTTTATTCCAGATTCTCCTATGGGGCGTAGCGGCTCATACTATGATGATTTCCAGTGCTACGGGAGGCGTAGCCAGTTTGATTATAGGCGTTACCTCCCTTCTTACAGAGAATCCGATGAAGAGAGGGCCATCAGGAAAGCAGACGAGAGACGAGCATATGAAGAACGTCACCGAAGAGAACAAGAAAGACATGACCTTCCTCACAGAGATGACGATACCCAAAAAAGAAAGACTGACGATGAGAGAGGTAAGGGTCACATGGACGATTCTTCTAGCAAGCGGGCTAAACTTACTGAAGAAACAATGCCGACCGTTTCTCAAAATGTTCCTGCTGAATCTCCTGCCCCCGTTCGTTCCGACATTCAAACAATTATCAACCGGCCCGCATACCAAGTTGGGAAAGGTCCTCCCACTCTTCAAAGTCGATTCCCTCAGTGGTGCCTGAGAGGGGTTCGATTTGATCTCAATTTGGTTCTTCGCGACAAACCGGCTATGCTGCGAAATCTCGATTCTGTCAGGACCGATATTGAAAGAATATCGAACTGGCAAAAACTTGTCGACGAGCTTCAGAGGGTTAACCGAGCCAATCTCAAGGCCATGCTCACAATGGAGAACGATAAGGCTGAGTGGCAGAAGACTCTCGAACAGCATGACGCCGAAATGAGAAGTCTTGCTTCGTATAATGAAAAGCTGGAAGAGGAAGTAGAAAAGCTTAAGGAAGAATTAGCTACTTCATCTACTTTCCATTCTCAAAAGGAGAGCATGCTTCAGCAACAAGTACGGGATGCGCATGCCAGTCAAAGGGCAGTCGAAGATATGCTTACACACCAGGAGAAGGTCATAGAAGAATATCGCGCTGAAACTTTACAGCTGCGAGAGCAGGCCGGCTCTCAAAGCTTGGACATAGAGATGCTAAAAGTTCGACTTGCTATGGCCGAAAAGGAGCATGACGAGGCTGTTGCTGGTAAACTTGAGGCCGAAGAGGCCCATCATGCAACCAAAGATGACATTAGCTCCACATTATTTGATTTCTACCTGCATAGCATATTGGGGCGCGGCAGCCTTGCCTTTCTAGGCCCTAAATACGAAATTACATTAGCTGAAGTCTGGGAGGCAGCACTTGATATGCTAGGTGGTAAAGGTGCTGGCTACGCTGAGACAGCTCTTGAAGAGCATTATCTCGATGATGATGCCCGCGCCGCTCTTGCCAGGGGAAAAGAGAAACTCGCCAAGGTACGGGCCGGAATGGCGGAAGGAGAACGTCCTGAGAAAGAAATACCACCTACCACTTCTGAACGTCCTTTAGTTTCTTCCGAAGTGGACATTACAGGCTCTAGTGCTCACTCGCTGCCTCCTACAAGAACCGGGGTAATCACCCCTACTGATGATGAGGCTTTGGAGGATATCGGGGCTCAGAATTATGAGATTGAGCTAACGAAGCAAACATCTTCAGGTAATTTTGATATTGGTCCGATTCAAGTGGATCGCTTGCTTACTCCTCAAAAGTTTGATGAGCTTCTCGATTACTTCTTAAATCTCGACGAACCCATATCTCCCTTCTTTCGGGGAGATACTAATATTTTTAATTTCTCTTCTTCTGCAGTTGAAACACCAAGTGCTGTGCAGACTTCACTTCCTCCGGTTATCCCTCCTCCGTCTCTTCAGGTGACTCCTCCTTCTGCTTCACAACCTGGGTCACAAGAAGAATAGATTGAGGCTCTTCACGGCTTGGATGACCCTATCGCTTCGCAAGAGCAGAAGGACGAGGGACTTGAAGGAGGCGAGATCTCTCCGGAGCGGACTCCCTCTGATGACGTAGTTTTGTCCGCTCTTGTTACTCCAGGGAGTGAGTCTTCTTCGAAGAGAATAAAGAAGCATGGAACATCGAAGAGGAGGGGGAAGAAAATCATCACTACTGAAGAGGAACCGGAAGTTGCACCGGTTGCACCTCCCTCTCCTTATTTGATGCGGCTAAGGCCAGAGAAGAGGTGGTGCAAACTTTAATTCCTGAAAACACGAGTTTGTGGTGTAGTGTGTTGAGTCGTCCACGACTCAAGGAAGGTTTGAATCGGTTCCGAGCTAAGGAAGGAGGGCCACGAGTTAACAAGCCAAGGGGGAAGGTAGGCCGAGTTAACAAGGCATCGGATTTGAGTCGTCCACGACTCTAGAGAAGCATGAGTCGTTTCCGACCTAACTGGGAGAGAGATGGGGAGGTACAACTTGACAAGGAAGAGATTCGAGATAACAACTGCTTGAGTCATACACGGGTTAGTAAAGCAGGGTTACGACTCAAGGGAAAGTTGGGTGTTCGTGTTTGCTGAGTCGTACACGACTCAACGACTCATCATTAAGTCGTTCGGAGTTGACTCGGGAGGAGGGGATATGCCGTAAGGAAGCTATGAGTCGGTGAAGTCTTATGACGTGGTTTTCTTAAGTCGGTTTGTAGTTGAGTCGTGGGTCGTTTGGCTTGTTGAGTCGTTTACTTGTGAGTCGGTCATGTGTGTTACTGTGTAGTTGAGTCGTGTGATTTAAGTCGCTACCGACTTAAGGGGAGTTGTATGAAGGTCGCTTGTGTTAAGTCGGATATGTGTGAGTCGTGTTAACCGTGTTGTGTAGTTAAGTCGGTAACGACTTATGATGAGTCGGTCGTGTTTGAGTCGTCTGTGTTGAGTCGGTGCCGACCTATGAGTTGTACAGCGTTGTGTTGTATTGTTGAGTCGAGAGCCTTAAGTCGTGAGTCGTGGGGAATGAGTCGTGTACGACTTAAGGCTGGGTTGTAACTCCTATAAATACGCGTGCGTTGTACATTTTTTGGTCGTTGATTTTTGAATAAAATTCTCTTTTGTTAGCTTTGTGCTTTCATACCAATTGGTAGTTGAGTGTAATCTCCTATCTCCTCTTTCGGTTAATCGAGTGCGCTCGATTCAACGATCGTAGAAGCCGATTCACGGAATCTAGTGCGCTAGATCAACGTGCGAAGAATCGTAGATCTTTGAACACGGTATATTGCGCTATCAACGTGTTTGAGATAGCTAGAGTTCGGTATCTTTGGATCAACGAACTTGGGCATTTTGGTATCTTCAACTCACCGATTGCTACATTCCATCGATTGAAGTTTTGTTTGATTAATCCGCTGCGTCAGTTTTTGGTATCAGAGCCATACTTAGCCAATCATAGCTAAGTTGATTCTTGGAGCCAAGTTGTTGAAGTTTGAAGTTGTTCATCGTGATCATATTGAAGTTGCATCAAGTTTGGAGTGTTTGATCCATTTCATTTTGGATCGAGGAGTTGGACATTGTTTGGATTTTGTCTTGGATTTTTGCGCGTCAAGGGTTGAGCCGTTTCATATTGCCGAGACAAGTGGAGGCCGAGACAAATTGTAGCCGAGTCATTGTTGAGCCGTGACTTATTGTTGTTTGTGTAGTGTTTGTGAAGTTTTTCAATCATGCCACCAAGGAGAGCTAATCGTCATCAAAACGTTGAAGCTTTGTATCGTAGAGAAGAAGCCGAGCTTATGGAACAACGTATTAATGAGAAATTTGATGAAGGCATTGGTAAATTGGAGAGATTGATGAATGATTTGAATCAAAGGAGGAGATCACCAAACTCGAACCATGGAGGAAACCGAGTTTCACCATCGGTTACGGAAGCGAGGAGGGTATCACCACATTCTTGTAGAGATAGAAGAGAAACGTCAATTTCATCACGAAGAGATCATCATGACTATGCACATGAAGAGAGGAGAAGTGAACGTGAATTTGACAATGAAGCATATAGAGATGAAGAGAGACATAGTCAAAGAAGCATGCATGAACGAAAGGATGATAATGATCGAGATCGATGTAGGCGTACTTTTGATTTTGTTGAAGAGGGTGATAGAGCTAGTATTCATTATCGAGATCGAGACAAAGTTCGAAATTCTTATCGGGATGTTGAAGATGATCGTCGATGGGAATCGGGTATGAAGATGGAGATTCCGGAATTTAAAGGCGGGATGGTAGCGGAAGAATTTCTCGATTGGATTTCTAATGTTGAAGAGATCTTTGATTTCAAGGAGGTTCCTGATCATAGAAGGGTGAAGTTGGTTGCTACTAGGTTGAGGGGGAGAGCTTTGGCGTGGTGGCAACAAACTAAACTTACTAGGGAGAGAATGGGAAAGTCAAAGATAGAATCGTGGGATAAGATGAAAAAGTTGATGAGATCTACTTTCTTACCTTACAACTACCAATCACTTATGTACCAGAGGTTGCAGAATCTGAGGCAAGGAACAAAGTCTGTTAGTGATTATGCTGATGAATTTTACCAACTCATTGCCAGGAATGATATTATGGAGACGGAAGAACAGCTAACTGCTAGATTCATTGGGGGATTGAGAATGCCGATCCAGGATATGGTTAATATGTTCGATCCTAGATCAGTTGCAGAGGCGCATCAGAAAGCGTTAACTTGGGAAAAACAAGGAAGACGTGGAGGTGGTGTGTTTACTAATTCCAATAATCAAGCAAGGGGTGTTGGTGGAAGTTCTAATGTTCCTAAACCTATTTCAAAGCCAGTGGTGAAGGAGGTTGAGAAGGCGAAGGTTAGCAGTGGGTTCAAGTGTTATAATTGTCAGGAGTTGGGTCACAAAAGTAATGAATGTCCGAAGCCGAAGAAGAGAACCATGGTTGCAGAAGTCGAGGAGGATAATGGTGAGGAGGCAGAATGTTCAAATACACCTTATGTTGAGGAGGAAGAATAATTGTGTGGAGATGAAGGTTGTAATCTTATGATGAGGAGAAGTTGTTTGACACCAAAGCAAGAGGAGGATTGTAGTTGGTTGAGAAGCAATATTTTTCAGTCGACATGCACTATTCTGGGGAAAGTTTGCAAGTTCGTCATAGATGCGGGAAGTTGTGATAATATTATTTCTACAGAAGCAGTAAGGAAGTTGAACTTGAAGACTGAGAAGCATCCTAAACCGTACAAGTTAGCATGGTTAAGGAAGGGTGGTGAAGTGAAGGTGTGTCGAAGGGCTTGTGTTAATTTTTCTATTGGGAAGAAATACAAAGATGAAATTTGGTGTGATGTTGTGGATATGGATGTTTGTCATCTGTTGTTGGGCAGACCGTAGCAGTTCGATAGAGCAGTTCAACATGATGGTCGTGCCAACAGTTACAGTTTCATGTTCGAGGGTACTAAAATCACTTTGGTTCCCAAGAAACAGCAACAGAAGGAGAGCAAGCTAGAGGAGATTGAGGAATTAAAAACTCTGTTGACTTTGAAAGAGTTTGTTAAGGAAGTTGAAGAGGAGCCTGAAGTATTTTTGTTGATTGGGAGAGAGAGTAGTGAAGAAGTTGAGATTCCAGATGAAGCAAAGCCAATTTTGAAAGAATTCGAAGATGTCTTTCCAGAGGAGTTGCCTAAGGAGTTACCACCACTTAGAGACATTCAACATCAAATTGATCTTGTTCCGGGAGCAGTGTTACCACATCGACCACACTACCGAATGAGTCCGAAGGAACATGAGGAGTTACGAAGGCAGGTGGAAGAGTTGTTGGAACAGGGACGTGTTCAGGAAAGCTTGAGTCCTTGTGCCGTGCCAGCATTATTAGTACCAAAGAAGGACGGAACATGGAGGATGTGCACAGATAGTAGAGCTTTGAATAAGATCACTGTCCGATATAGATTTCCTATGCCGAGGTTGGATGATTTGTTGGATCAGTTGAGTGGGGCAACTATATTCTCGAAGATTGATTTGAAGAGTGGTTATCATCAAATTCGAATCAGACCTGGAGACGAATGGAAGACAGCTTTCAAGACGAGAGAGGGGTTGTACGAATGGTTGGTTATGCCATTTGGTTTGTCAAATGCACCTAGTACATTCATGCGGGTGATGAATCAAATCTTTAGACCATTCATTGGGAAGTTCGTTGTGGTTTATTTCGATGATATTCTGATTTACAGCAGAAGTATGGAGGAGCATGTTCTACATTTGAGGGAAGTATTGATTATTCTTCGTGAAGAACAATTTTATGCTGCTACGAAGAAATGTGTGTTTATGACGCACAGTGTTTTATTCCTGGGTTATGTTGTTTCAGGGGAAGGTATTCAAGTTGACCAGAGTAAAGTTGAGGCAGTCCGGAATTGGCCTCAGCCAAAGACAATTACGGAAGTGAGGAGTTTTCATGGGCTAGCGTCATTCTACCGAAGATTCATTCCACACTTCAGTAGCGTGATGGCTCCAGTTACTGATTGCATGAAAGGGAAACAGTTTGTATGGTCAGAGGAAGCGGGAGTTGCTTTTGAACGGATCAAAGAACTATTGACGACAGCACCAATTCTTGTTTTACCTAATTTTCAGTTGTTGTTTGAGCTACACACTGATGCATCAAAGGTTGGTATTGGAGGAGTTCTGAGTCAGAATGGGAAGCCAGTTGCTTATTTCAGCGAAAAGTTGTCAGGAGCAAAGATGAGATACAGTACATATGACGTTGAATTTTATGCTGTTGTACAAGCTGTTAAGCATTGGAGACACTACCTATTTCAGAAGGAATTTGTCCTTTATACAGATCATGAAGCATTGAAACATTTACAGGGGCAGGATAAGATTTCAGCGAGACATGCATCGTGGATAGCATATTTACAGCAGTTTACTTTTGTTGTCAAACATAAATCAGGGGTGACAAATCAGGTAGCTGATGCTTTGAGTAGGAGGAGTCATTTATTAACGACAATGAAAGTTGAAGTGACGGGTTTTGAGATGTTGCCGGAGATGATTAATGAAGATCCTTACTTTGTGAAATATGTTGAGAAAGTGAAGGGTGAGAGTACCGATGAATTTACGTTGGTTGATGGTTTTCTGTTTAAAGGGAATCGTTTGTGTATTCCAGACTGTAGCTTGAGGTTGAAAATTGTCAAAGAGTTACACGAGGAAGGGCATGTGGGCCGTGATGGTACTTTGCAATTGATTTCACAATCTTACTTTTGGCCGTCGATGAGAAAAGAAGTGGAAAGATTTGTGGAGCGATGTCATATTTGCCAAGTTTCAAAGGGAACATCGACGAATGCAGGGTTGTATATGCCATTACCTGTACCGTCTAAGCCATGGGTTGATATTAGCATGGATTTCGTTTTGGGTTTGCCTAGAACTCAAAGGGGAAATGATTCGATATTTGTTGTGGTGGACAGGTTTTCGAAGATGGCACATTTTGTTGCTTGCAAAAAGACAGCGGACGCAGTTCGAGTGGCGCAGTTATTTTTTAAGGAGATTTATCGAATTCATGGTTTATCAGAATCTATTGTTTCTGACAGGGATACTCGTTTTCTGAGTCATTTTTGGTTGAGTTTGTGGAAGATGGTGGGAACGAAACTGAAATTCAGTAGTGCTTATCATCCACAAACTGATGGACAGACGGAAGTTGTTAACAGGTCATTGGGAAATTTGTTGCGATGCCTTGTACAGGATAATTTGAGAAGTTGGGACATGAAGTTATGCCAGGCAGAATTTGCACATAATCATGCAGTGAATCGTAGCACGGGATTCAGTCCATTTCAGATTGTTTATTCAAATTTACCCAGGGGGCCGTTGGATTTAGCAGTAGTACCACAGTCGAAGGGAACAGTTAAACGGGCTGCTGATTTTGTTGATGAGCTGACTGAATGTCATAAAGTCGTTCAGAAACGATTGGAGAAATCGAATGAGAAGTATAAGAAGTCTGCAGATTTAAAGCGACGAAATGTTGAATTTAACGAAGGTGATTTGGTTTATGCTGTATTGACCAAAGATCGTTTTCCAGTGGGCGCATATAATAAGTTGAAAGCCAGAAAAATTGGTCCTGTCGAAATTGTGAAACGAATTAATGATAATGCTTATAAGTTGAAGCTGCCGGAGGATATTTACACTTCTGACGTATTCAATATTAAGCATCTTGTGCCATATTATGGAGATGAACATTTTGATGAGAAAGAATTTGCAAATTCGAGGACGAATTTTTCTCAACCAGGGGAGGATGATGCGGCTAAGGCCAGAGAAGAGGTGGTGCAAACTTTAATTCCTGAAAACACGAGTTTGTGGTGTAGTGTGTTGAGTCGTCCACGACTCAAGGAAGGTTTGAATCGGTTCCGAGCTAAGGAAGGAGGGCCACGAGTTAACAAGCCAAGGGGGAAGGTAGGCCGAGTTAACAAGGCATCGGATTTGAGTCGTCCACGACTCAAGAGAAGCATGAGTCGTTTCCGACCTAACTGGGAGAGAGAAGGGGAGGTACAACTTGACAAGGAAGAGATTCGAGATAACAACTGCTTGAGTCGTACACGGGTTAATAAAGCAGGGTTACGACTCAAGGGAAAGTTGGGTGTTCGTGTTTGCTGAGTCGTACACGACTCAACGACTCATCATTAAGTCGTTCGGAGTTGACTCGGGAGGAGGGGATATGCCGTAAGGAAGCTATGAGTCGGTGAAGTCTTATGACGTGGTTTTCTTAAGTCGGTTTGTAGTTGAGTCGTGGGTCGTTTGGCTTGTTGAGTCGTTTACTTGTGAGTCGGTCATGTGTGTTACTGTGTAGTTGAGTCGTGTGATTTAAGTCGCTACCGACTTAAGGGGAGTTGTATGAAGGTCGCTTGTGTTAAGTCGGATATGTGTGAGTCGTGTTAACCGTGTTGTGTAGTTAAGTCGGTAACGACTTATGATGAGTCGGTCGTGTTTGAGTCGTCTGTGTTGAGTCGGTGCCGACCTATGAGTTGTACAGCGTTGTGTTGTATTGTTGAGTCGAGAGCCTTAAGTCGTGAGTCGTGGGGAATGAGTCGTGTACGACTTAAGGCTGGGTTGTAACTCCTATAAATACGCGTGCGTTGTACATTTTTTGGTTGTTGATTTTTGAATAAAATTCTCTTTTGTTAGCTTTGTGCTTTCATACCAATTGGTAGTTGAGTGTAATCTCCTATCTCCTCTTTCGGTTAAGCGAGTGCGCTCGATTCAACGATCGTAGAAGCCGATTCATGGAATCTAGTGCGCTAGATCAACGTGCGAAGAATCGTAGATCTTTGAACACGGTATAGTGCGCTATCAACGTGTTTGAGATAGCTAGAGTTCGGTATCTTTGGATCAACGAACTTGGGCATTTTGGTATCTTCAACTCACCGATTGCTACATTCCATCGATTGAAGTTTTGTTTGATTAATCCGCTGCGTCATTCTTCCCTTATGCCTGTAGGTAGACCTGAAAAATTAATCATTCGGCCAGGCAAAGGGTCCAAAGGTGGCAAGAAGAAGTGAAGAGTCGGACTTCAGGCTTTTTGACTCCTTTTTTGTGTAATGGTCGGATGATGTGCAGGCACCGGCCCCTGCTTTTTTTTTATTTTGAAACCTGTATCTGCAATTGAATAAAATGATCCTTTATTCATACAGACTCTTGTTTGAATTTGAGAATGCATTTGTTATTCATTTTTGCACAAGTTTATTTATATGATATTGCGGTGAGCTTGTGGTATGTTGTTTGAGCGTACTTTACCGATGTAGCTATACCATTTTGTATGTAACTATACCGCGTTGCCCCCATACCATAAGCTTGCTGCAATATTTTATACTTTGAGGGAACTTACACTCTTATTTTTTGTAGAATGACTATTTCATTCGTGAAGAAATTTTTCATAGAGTACAACTCCTTTCATATAAGTTTTTACGCTTTGTCCTTCGAAGAAATCACTTTTTCCTTTTGCGTATGTACACATTTTGCCAAGTGAATTCTTCTATGTGGTAAAGCGGACCTCTGAATGTACTTTAACTTTCTTCCTTTTTTTTTTTTTAAGAACAGGTAAATCACTCTTCCTTTGAAAGTTAAAGTATGCTCTTGATGAGGATTTTTCTTTTAAATAGAAATTTGTACCTCTGAGGAGGGATTTTTTCACGTTTCAACACTTGGAAGTTTTATTTCAATCTTGGTGAAACGTGTACCTCCAAAGAGTTGTGCCTTTGAAGAAAGCCTTTTCACGTTTCAACACTTGGAAGTTTTATTTCGATCTCGGTGAAACGTGGGCTTCCGAAGAGGTCTTTCTTCTTGATTATGCTTCCGGAGGAGGGGGGTTGTACCTCTGAGGAGGGATTTTTCAAGTTTCAACACTTGGAAGTTTTATTTCAATCTTGGTGAAACGTGTAGCTCCAAAGAGTTGTGCCTTTGAAGAAAGCCTTTTCACATTTCAACACTTGGAAGTTTTATTTCGATCTCGGTGAAACGTGGACTTCCAGAAAGGTCTTTATTTTGTTTTGCATTTCAACTTTGGTGAAGTGAAATTCCAAAGAGCGGCTGTTACACTTCAACTCCTGGTGAAATGTGCCTCCGAAGAGGTCTTTATTTTGTTTGCATTTCAACTCTGGTGAAGTGAAATTCCGAAGAGCGGTCGTAACACTTCAACTCCTGGTGAAATGTGCCTCCGAAGAGGTCTTTATTTTGTTTGCATTTCAACTCTGGTGAAGTGAAATTCCGAAGAGCGGTCGTAACACTTCAACTCCTGGTGAAATGTGCCTCAGAGAGGGTTTTCATCGCCTGGAAGTTACTCTCTCATGGTTGGAGGGTCATGACTCCTCCAATCTTTTTTGTTGAGTAGTGAACTTTCTTTTTTGTGGCGTATGACCCATTAGAGGTCTTTATCCTCCGAAGAGTTGCGCCTCCGAAGAGGACTTGTGCTGCTGATGACGGCTTTTGGTTGTTCCCTTGTCCACTTGCTTATGCCTTCTCGGTGATCCTCTCTTTTTTTTTCTTTTTCTTAGCTTTCATTCCCTTTTCTTACAAGTAATTTGTTTAATCCAAGGAAGTGTGCTTCATTATCAGGCAATTTCGTGAGAACGAGCATTAGCTTCTTAATTGGATGTTTGTTTGTTCAAACGATCTCAATTTATTAGCAAAGGCCCGTTTCTGTCGAAATCATAGGCCGTTCAATTGAAGTACTTCCTATTTAGGATTTGAATTCGGGACTTTTGTGACTTGAAATTTGGCGAGAATCACTTGGCCTTATTATGTGCAAGTTTCACTTCCATTGTCTGCAAAAATTTAAATCGACATTTCAGCAATACATTCTATGTACTTTTTATATCGAAAATAAAGCAAACATGTAATAATAATAAGGAACACAAGATTTATAGTGGTTCGGCCAGGAAATTGGGCCTACATCCACTTTATATTCTTTCATTATTTACTTGCATCAGTTTTACAATTGCCTTCAATTACAAGAATCATACATTCATAATTCTTTTTACAATATTTCAACAAAATTTTCAAGTAAAGTATGGACGCAAATGGTTGCTGTTCCATGCCCTTGGAATTTGATCTCCTTCAACAGTGGTGAGTTTGAATGTGCCGTCAAGAAGCTTCTGACCTATGACATATGGTCCTTCCCAATTTGGCCCAAACACACCTGTCGCTGTCATAATTCTCTTCAGGACTAGGTCTCCAATCTCAAAGCTGCGTTGGCGGACTTTGGAATTGAAATGTCTGGCTATTCATTGCTGATGAGCTGCAATTCCGAGATTAGCCTCATCTCTTTTTTCATCAAGGAGATCTAGCGCTTCGAGTTGTAGCTTTTCGTTTTCTGCTTGATTGAAATGGATTCTTCTGTGTGAAGGGGCCTCTATTTCTACCGGAATCATTGCTTCTGACCCGTATGCTAATGAAAACGGGGTGTGCCCAGTCGCAGTTTTGTGAGTGGTTCTGTATGCCCATAGTGCCAGTGGTAGCTTATCAACCCAACCACCTTTTGCTTTTTCAAGTTGCTTCTTGATGGTTGACTTAATAATTTTGTTCAAGGCTTCCACTTGCCCGTTTGCCTGCGGATGAGCCACTGCTGAAAAGTTTTTCCGGATTTTGAATTGCTTGCAAAAATCTTGGAATTATTCACTTTCAAACTGAGTACCATTGTCTGTAATTATTTTTTGAGGCACACCGTATCTGCAAATGATGTTTTTAGTCACAAAACTTATCATCTTCTTTGAGGTGATAGTAGCCAGTGGTTCAGCTTCTGCCCACTTAGTAAAATAATCTACAGCAACAATGGCATATTTAATTCCAGATTTGGCAGCTGGTAATGGTCCTACAAGGTCTATTCCCCATATTGCAAACGGCCATGGACTGACCATCTGTGTGAGTTCAGTGGAAGGGGCTCTAGGAATTTTGGCGAATCTTTGACATCTGTTACATTTTCGGGAATACTCTGCTGCATCTCGATTAATTTCTGGCCAAAAGTATCCATATCGGAGAATTTTCTTTGCTAATGTTTGGCCACCTGAATGATCACCACATTCTCCTCCATGCACCTCCGCTAGGATTGCTTTGGACTCTTCCCTGGATACACATCGAAGTAATGGCATTGAGAATCCCCGTCTGTATAATCGGCCATCCTGGATTATATATCGAGAGGCTTTTCTCAGTAGCTTTTGTCTTTCTTTTGAGTTCCCTGGTAAAGATCCATTGAGCAGATATTCTGTTATCGGAGTCATCCATGATTCTTGCTCTTGAGACATGCTCATGATCCAATCAATATCCATCTCATCAATGCTAGGAGTCGACAGGACCTCGACTGGTGTTAATCCCAGAAATTGGGCTTCGCCTGTGCTAGAATACTTTGCGAGAGAATCTGCTTTCGTGTTTTCCTCTCGAGGAATGTGACTTATCATGTGATGATCGAAATCACCCAGGAGCTCCCAAGCCTTTGACAAGTAGGCGGGCAGATTCCCCCCTTTTGCTTGGAATTCCTTTTTGACTTGGCATACAATAAGCTGAGAATCACTGAGTATCTGTAACGCTCGGATGTTTAATTCTTTAGCAATCCTTAAGCCAGCGATAAGGGCTTCGTATTCTGCTTCATTGTTTGTTGAAGGAAATTCCAATCTTAGTGCATAGCATAATGATCGGCCTTCAGGGGTCTCAAGTACAACTCCGGCTCCAGAACAGCAGTCGTTTCTTGCACCATCGACATATAACTTCCATTGGATTGGGGAATCATCGACTATTTCCTCCTCACTGTTACCCTTATCTGTGAATTCTGCAATGAAATCTGCTAAAGCTTGTCCATTGATTGCTTTTCGAGGATGATAAGTGATGTCATACTGACTGAGTTCAATATTCCACTTTAGAAGACGACCCAAAGTCTCAGGGCGAAACAGGACTTGCTTTAAAGGTTGATCAGTGAGGACTCTGATAGGGTGAGCCTGAAAATATTGCCTCAACTTCCTAGATGTAATTAGTAGGCAATAGGCGAGTTTTTCCAACTTAGAGTAGTTCATCTCTGCCCCAGTGAGTCTTTTGCTGATATAATAAACTGGATGTTGAATCCTTTTGTTTTCTCGTATCAGCGCTGCACTTAAAGTATGAGATGATACTGCCAAGTATATAAGAAGATCCTCGCCATCGCCAGGCCTAGAAAGTATTGGAGGCGTTTCCATATGGCGAATCAATTCATCAAAGGCTTTTTGGCATTCGGGGGTCCAATCGAAGTTTTTCTTTCCTTTTTTTAGGGCGTCAAAGAATGGGATGCATTTATTTGTGGCTTTGGAAATGAACCGACTCAAGGCGGCGACTTTTCCATTGAGACTTTGCAATTCCTTCTTTGTTCTAGGAGCTTTGACTTCTTTCAATGCAGTAATTTGAGCTGGACTGGCCTCAATGCCCCTAGCGCTCACGATGAAGCCTAAAAACTTGCCGGATTCCACTCCAAATGAACATTTTAAAGGATTGAGCTTCATTCTGTACTTTCGAAGGACTGCGAACATGTCTGCTAAGTGTTCTATGTGATCCACTGCTTTCTTAGACTTTACTAACATGTCATCGACGTAGACTTCCATAGTCTTGCCCAGTTGCGGTTTGAACATAGCATTAACGAGTCTTTGGTATGTTGCCCCTGCATTCTTCAACCCGAAGGGCATTACTCTGTAGCAGTAAAGACCAGTGTCGGTGATAAAGCTCGTATCCTCCTGATCCGGCTCATGCATCATAATCTGGTTATATCCGGAGTAGGCATCCATAAAAGATAACAATTCGTGTCCCGCTGTTCCGTCTACCAGTTGATCGATTCTGGGTAATGGGAAGCAGTCTTTGGGGCAGGCCTTGTTTAGATCTGAAAAATCGATGCATACTCTCCATTTTCCGTTGGCTTTCTTAACCAGCACTGGATTTGAAACCCAATTCTGGTAGGTGGACTCTTTGATAAAATTATTCTCCATGAGCCGATCAACTTCTTCTTTTAATGCCGCCGACCTTTCTGGACCTTGAGTTCTCCTTTTCTGTTTCACAGGTGTAAATTTTGGATCAATATTTAGAGCATGCACTGCAACTTCTGGGGATATTCTGCACATATCGGCATGAGTCCAAGCAAAAACATCCAGATTTGCCTTTAAAAAAGATATCAAGATACTCTGAATTGACACATTAAGTTGTGATCCCACATTCAACACCTTGTTTGGGTCCTTTGGGTCAACAGGTATTGGTATTGTTGTTTCCACTGGTACCACTCTATTTTCCCCTGCACCGACTTTTCTAGGGTCCATCTCTTTCCTTGCTCCGCTGTGCTCGCCAGTGCAGGGTCCGCCCTGTAATTGCTACAAGGCTGGTTCTTTGATGCAGACTGGGGCTGCCGCATTCTTTCCCATTTCTCTTTTTCTGGTTTCACGTAGCTCTGTCAGATAACACTCTCGACCAGCATTTTGATCCCCTTTTATAACTCCTACTCCATTGTCTGTAGGGAATTTAATGATGAGGCACCACGGGGCAAGAACAGCTTTGAACGCTGCCAGAGTTGGATGACCAAGGAAAGCATTGTAAGCAGAAAATTCGTCGACAATCACAAAAGTTTGCTTGCGGACCATTTTTCTTTCTCCTTCTCCAAGTTCCACAAACAAATCAATGGTTCCTACCGGCTGTTTTGGCTCCCCAGTGAAGCCAGCGATTTTATGCGACGAAGCTTGCACATCAGCCATAGGGATCTTCATTTGGTCGAATGTTTTCTTGAAGAGGATATTGCAGGATGCGCCACAATCAATGAGAACTCTTCTGACGATAGCTGGCCCGATACCAGCCGAGATGACTAAGGGATCCAAGGTAGGAGCTTCAATACCTGCGGAATCCCTAGCTTTGAACACGATATCATCATCGAAAGTTCTTTGTTGCTTCAAGGGCGTAGCACCTTCCAGAACAAACACATCTTCCTCGGTCGGTACATACTTTAAAGCTCGGGTATACCTTTCCATCTCACCCCAGCTTCTGCCCGCTGGGTGAGGTCCTCCTGTTATGACATTAATAATGGGCCTTCCAGATTCATGCCCTGAAGCCTTCTCAATCGTCCTAGGCTGATGAGTAGAAGCCTGTTGCCCCTGACTAGATGAAGCAGGATTGTTGCTATTCTTTTTCACAAAATGCTGCAGTTTGTTTTCCCTTAGCAACTCTTCAATCAGATTCTTCAACTGTCGGCATTTGTCGGTTTCGTGACCGGGTTGATTATGGAAGCGGCAGAACTTCCCACTCTGTATAGCCTTTTTCCCGGTCCTTAGAGGAGGAGGTTTAGGAAAGTCAACAGAATCTTTAGTAGCAAGGTAGATATGCTCTGGCGTATCTGATAAAGGAGTATATTCTGATGGCTTGAAGGATCGGGGCTTCTTCAGATTACTCTGCTTCTTCCCATCGTTATTTTCCCTTTTTTGCCCTACAGATTCATTCTTGCATGGAACAACAGTGTTATCTTCATCTTTTTGCAACACTGCCTTTACCGGAACGGGACGGCTTTCTAAGCGTATGAATTCATCTGCTTTTTTATAGAACTTTTCAAGGGAATTTGGTTCCTTCATGTTTAGCCATTTCCCAAACTCGCTCGACTTGTCAATACCCTTCATCAGATAAGTCAATATCATTCGCGGTTCTGCGTTGTCCACCTCAGCTAGCGCTATATTAAAGCGGTTTAAGAAAGATCTGATAGTCTCCCCTGGATTCTGCTCCAAACTTGACAGTGACATGATATCCTTGGCTTTTGAGGCGTATAGTCTGAACTGCTCCTTGAACTTCCGGGTTAAGTCAGAACACTGATCGATAGATCGGACTGGAAGTTTGGTGAACCAAAGCAGAGCTACACCTTCGAGATACACAGGAAAATATCGGCACTTTATTTCATCAGAGGCTCTGGCACCAGTCATGTGCCAATCATACTTGTATAAGAATTCGTTCGGATCACTCGTCCCCCTGTAAGCTGGAATGGTCGGTGGGACAAACTTCCTTGGGAATTCAGCCTTTAAGATTTTCTCAGTTAAAGGGGTTTTACTTGGGGCAAAACCCCATTCTTTCTCGTCTTCAACCCTCTGCATACTTTCTTTCACAATTTGTCGGACCATTCCAGAAAGATACTCCTCATCATGTCGAGTTCTAGATCCACCAACCTCTGGAAGTGTTCGTTCAAAGGGGCTAGCAGCCCTTTCAGGAGCATTTCTTTCTTCAGCATCACGAATGTTGCCAGCAAAATTCCTTTCATTATCTGCCGGTTGACGGTTTGCCCCAAGCAAATCGTTCAACCTATTAGGAATTAGGGCATTCTGGGCATTCTGAGCCTCGAATTGTGCATTTTGGGCATTTATCTGTTGGTTCAGCCCTAAGATTGCAGCATCCAGCTCTGCCTTTGTAACTCCGACAGCTGGAGTGGCTTGATTCGATATAGGGGAAGCGGAGGTTCCCTCTTGAATATTCCCAGATCTGACAGATCTACTTTTCCTTCCAGGAGCCATAATCTCGGATAGACTTCTGGTTTTCAAGGAAATTCTCTCTACAAACCTCTGTGAAGCAATGATGATAACTCTCCTGAGTTCAGTTCTCAGTGAAAGCACCAAAAATGTTAACGCTAAAATTTGAACGTTAACACCCCGGTGTATTAAGTGAGATTGTGAAAGCACCACCGATAGCTCGGGAACAGATTATAAGCAGATAACAATGAAAAAGTAGTAAACAACAACAATTTTATAGTGGTTCGGATTAAGAGAGAGCCTACGTCCACTTTGAATATCTTTATTGACGATTCGATTACAAATTAATGCAGTTACACTTTGATTACAACACACTTTGAATTTCAAGTGACTTAGAACAAGTAGTCTAAACTTCAATGTTGATCCGAATCTTTGAACACAGGTTAGACATGTTTGATTTCTTCGTGAAGTTCCTTGAAGGTGTTGAAGTAGTTCAGAATGCGGCAGAGTAACGACGCTTGAAATGAATGAGCGGAAAAAGTCCCCTTCTAGTTGGAACTAGGGTTGCATTTATAGGCATTTCTCGGAGTTAGGTCGTAGGTCGTGACCGACCTAAGTTAGGTCGTAGGTCGTGACCGACCTAAGTTGCACTGGCTTCTCTTTCACAAGAACATGCATGCTGGTTTGCACAAGTCCTAGGTCGTGAGCGACCTATCCCCCTGCGGCACAGTATAGGTCACTTCTTTGCCCAGGCATTTAGGTCGTTAGCGACCTATCCTAGGTGCGGAGTTTCATATGTCGAGACCGTTTTTAGGTCGCATTCACTCTTAGGTCGCCCTACTTCTTAGGTCGCGGCTTTCTGTTAGGTCGCGAAGCTTGATAGGTCGTGGCCTCCTTTAGGTCGCGAAACATATTTAGGCCGTTCCATCCCTTGAGTTGTAAGGTCGCTCTGGCTCATAGGTCACTAAGTCGCTGAAACTTTAAGTCGCTAGGTCACATTATCCTTTAGGTCGCGGCCTTCCTTAGGTCTAAGCACCCAGTTAGGTCGTTTGAGTGCTATAGGTCGCAGAATTATATAGGTCGGTGCTTCCCTTAGGTCGCAGAGCTCTGTAAGTCGGTGCTTCCCTTAGGTCGCAGATACTTTTAGGTCGCTTGATGAGTTAAGTTGCTATGCCATTCCTGTAGTTAGGTCGCTCCATGTCTTTAGGTTTTAGGTCGCTAATGAAGAGGAATTAACAGTATGTAACAACAATGTGGATGTAAAGGCAGTGGAAGGAAATGGTAGCAGCACTGTGATGTTTAGGCAGTGGAGATGAAGTTGAGAAGTGGGCAAGGAGATGTGATGTGCATTTGGATAGGTAGAGATGTGATGTGGTGTAGAAGTGTTGGTGAAGTGGTTCAGATCAGTGAAATTACGTACGGTGGAATTTATTTATGTTTTTCATTCTTTTGTAGAATTATTAAATCTGATTATGTATTTGCCATCAAATTTAATTTTTAATGATAGTAATATTGCATGCAATAATTGTTTGTTATAATCAATAATATATATATAGTCTATTTGAGTACTGTAATAATGGTATCTGAGAATGGTTTTTTTGCATCAGGTATAAATAGTTGATGCAATAGAGGGATTAGTTTGCATCGGTTGTTATAAAAAACCGATGCAATAGAGAGATTAGTTGCATCGGTTTTCATTACAACCGATGCAACATGGGGCTGTGTCCAAGCAACCAACCATGATATTTTGCATCAATTGTTAGTAACAACCGATGCAAAAAGGATCTTTTTGCATCAGTTTCAAAACTGATGCAAAAGTGTTAAGGCTGTTGCATCGGTTGTGACGCAGCGGATTAATCGAAACAAACTTCAATCGATGGAATGTAGCAATCGGTGAGTTGAGAATACTGCAAGGCCCAAATCCGTTGATCCAAAGATACCAGATTCTAGCTATCTTCGTCTCGTTGATCGCGCACGATGCCGAGAAAGAAGATCTACGATTCTTCGTACGTTGATCTAGCGCACTAGATACCGTGAATCGGCTTCTACGATCGTTGAATCGAGCGCACTCGATTAACCGAAAGAGGAGTTAGGAGATCACACTCAACTACCAATTTGTATGAAAGCACAAAGCTAACAAAGAGAATTTTATTCAAAAATCAACCACCCCAAAAGTTACAACACACTCCCTATTTATAGTGTTTTCGACCCTGACCTTAAGTCGTTGAGCGACCTACGACCTATACAAGGTCGGCAACGACCTACCATTACAACACAACACCACATGTTTACATTACACGCGACTCACGACCTAAAAACAATTCACACGATCAAACAGACACTCAAACACACGACCTACGACTTACAAAAGGTCGTTAGCGACCTAACACACATATATACAACACATAGCGACTTAAACAAGGTCGTTCGCGACCTAAAGGAGCGGCTTCAGTAATCTTCTTGCGACTTATATGAGTTAGGTCGTTCGCGACCTAGAAATGCGGCAACAGGAATTCACGCGACCTACCTTCCTTCACGCGACCTATCTTCTCGCGACCTAACTTCAGCTCACTTTCATCATACCCACTAGGTCGGAGGCGACCTAAAACTTGTTGCACTGAATCATGTAGCTCGTTAGGTTGATTTCTTTGGCCCGTTAGGTCGGTTGGACGACCTATCAACACACTAGGTCGCAGCCGACCTAAATACAACACAAATTGCACATCTCGGCCTACACTAGGTCGTTCACGACCTTTGCTAGGTCGCCGGCCCCCATATGATTGTAGAATCTGACGTATTGCATCATCTAACACATTAGGTTGTAAGTCGTTATGGACTTCACGACTTGAAGCAATCGAACCCACCTCCTGGCCTGCATCATCCTCCCCTGGTTGAGAAAAATTCGACCTCGAATTTGTAAATTCCTCCACCTCAGATTGTTCATCCCCATAATATGGTATAAGATGCTTAACATTGAACACGTCAGAAGTGTATACGTCCTCCGGTAACTTCAACTTATAAGCATTCTCGTTAATCCGTTTCACAACTTCTACAGGTCCAATTTTTCTGGCTTTCAACTTATTATAAGCGCCCACTGGAAAACGATCCTTTGTTAATACAGCATACACCAAATCGCCTTCGTTAAATTCAACATTTCGTCGCTTCAAATCTGCAGACTTCTTATACTTCTCATTCGACTTTTCCAATCGTTCTTGAACGATCCTGTGGCACTCCGTCAAACCTTCAACAAAATCAGCAGCTCGTTTAACCGTCCCCTTTGGTTGTGGTACCACCGCTAAGTCCAACGGTCCCCTGGGTAAATTTGAATATACAATCTGAAATGGACTGTAACCCGTACTACGATTCATGGCATGATTATGAGCAAATTCTACTTGGCATAACTTCATGTCCAAACTTTTCAAATTATCTTGTACAAGACATCGCAACAAATTTTCCAATGACCTGTTAACAACTTCTGTCTGTCCATCAGTTTGTGGATGATAAGCACTACTAAATTTCAGCTTCGTTCCGACCATCTTCCACAAACTCAACCAAAAATGGCTTAGAAATCTAGTATCTCGATCCGAAACAATAGATTCTGGTAAACCATGCAATCGATACACCTCCTTAAAGAATAATTGTGCCACTCGAACTGCATCCGCTGTTTTCTTGCAGGCAATAAAATGTGCCATCTTCGAAAATCTGTCCACCACAACAAATATCGAATCATTTCCCCTTTGAGTTCTAGGCAAACCCAAAACGAAATCCATGCTGATATCAACCCATGGCTTAGACGGTACAGGTAAAGGCATATACAACCCTGCATTCGTCGCTGTTCCCTTTGAAACCTGGCAAATATGACATCGCTCCACAAACCTTCCCACTTCTTTCCTCATCGACGGCCAAAAGTAAGACTGTGAAATCAATTGCAAAGTACGATCACGGCCCACATGCCCTTCCTCGTGCAACTCCTTGATAATTTTCAATCTCAAACTACAATCTGGAATACATAATTGATTTCCCTTGAACAAGAATCCATCAACCATCACAAATTCATCCGAACTTCCATCCTTAACTTTCTCAACAAACTTTGCAAAGTAAGGATCCTCCCCAAACAATTCTGGCAACATTTCAAACCCTGTCACTTCAACCTTCATTGTCGTTAATAAATGACTCCTCCTACTTAAGGCATCAGCTACCCGATTCGACACCCCTGATTTGTGCTTAACGGCAAAAGTAAACTGCTGTAAATAAGCAATCCATGATGCATGTCTCGCTGAAATCTTGTCTTGCCCTTGTAAATGCTTCAATGCTTCATGATCAGTGTACAGAACAAATTCTTTCTGAAATAGATAGTGTCTCCAATGCTTAACAGCTTGTACAACAGTATAAAATTCAACGTCATATGTATTGTATCTCATCTTTGCCCCTGACAACTTTTCACTGAAATATGCAATAGGTCTCCCCAGCTGACTCAACACTCCTCCAATTCCAACCTTTGATGCATGAGTGTGTAGCTCAAACAACAACTGGAAATTAGGTAAAACAAGAATTGGCGCTGTCGTTAACAGTTCTTTGATTCGTTCAAAAGCAATTCCGGCTTCTTCTGTCCATGAAAACTGTTTACCCTTCATGCAATCAGTAACTGGAGCCATCACACTACTGAAGTGTGGAATGAATCTTCGGTAGAATGACGCTAGCCCATGAAAACTTCTTACTTCCGTAATTGTATTTGGTTGTGGCCAATTCCTGACTGCTTCAACTTTACTCTGATCAACTTGAATACCTTCTCCTGAAACAACATAACCCAGAACTAAAACACTGTGCGTCATAAACACACATTTCTTCGTAGCAGCATAAAATTGTTCCTCACGAAGAATAATCAATACTTCCCTCAAATGTCGAATATGCTCCTCCGTACTCCTGCTGTAAATCAGAATGTCATCGAAATAAACCACGACGAACTTCCCAATGAATGGTCTAAAGATTTGATTCATCACCCGCATGAATGTACTAGGTGCATTTGACAAACCAAACGGCATAACCAACCATTCGTATAACCCCTCTCTTGTCTTGAAAGCTGTCTTCCATTCGTCTCCAGGTCTAATCCGAATTTGATGATAACCACTTTTCAAGTCAATCTTTGAAAATATAGTTGCCCCACTCAACTGATCCACAAATCATCCAACCTCGGCATAGGAAATCTATAACGAACGGTAATCTTGTTCAAAGCTCTACTATCTGTGCACATTCTCCATGTTTCATCCTTCTTTGGTACTAACAATGCTGGCACGGCACAAGGACTCAAGCTTTCCTGAACACGTCCCTGTTCCAACAACTCTTCCACCTGCCTTCGTAACTCCTCATGTTCCTTCGGACTCATTCGATAATGTGGTCGATGTGGTAACACTGCTCCCGGAACAAGATCAATTTGATGTTGAATGTCTCTCAATGGTGGTAACTCCTTAGGCAACTCTTCTGGAAAGACATCTTCAAATTCTTTCAAAATTGGCTTTGCTTCTTCTGGAATCTGAACTTCTTCACTACTCTCTCTCCCAATCAACAAAAACACCTCAGGTTCTTCCTCCACTTCCTTAACAAACTCCTTCAAAGATAATAAAGTTTTCAACTCTTCAATCTCTTCTAGCTTGCTCTCCTTCTGCTGTTGCTTCTTGGGAACCAAAGTGATTTTAGTACCCTCGAACATGAAACTGTAACTATTGGCACGACCGTCATGTTGAACTGCTCTATGAAACTGCCATGGTCTGCCCAACAACAGATGACAAACGTCCATGTCTACAACGTCACACCAAATTTCATCTTTGTACTTCTTCCCAATAGAAAAATTAACACAAGCCCTTCGACACACCTTCACTTCACCACCCTTCCTTAACCATGCTAGCTTGTACGGTTTAGGATGCTTATCAGTTTTCAAGTTCAACTTTCTTACTGCTTCTGTAGAAATAATATTATCGCAACTTCCAGCATCAATAACGAACTTGCAAACTTTCCCCAGAATAGTGCATGTCGACTGAAAAATATTGCTTCTCAACCAACTACAATCCTCCTCCTGCTTTGGTGTAAGACATGACCTCCTCATCATAAGATTACAACCTTCATCTCCAAACAATTCTTCTTCCTCCTCAACATAAGGTGTATTTGAACATTCTGCCTCCTCACCATCATCCTCCTCAACTTCTGCAACCATTGCTCTCTTCTTTGGTTTCGGACATTCATTGCTTTTATGACCCAACTCCTGACAATTATAACACTTGAACCCACTGCTAACCTTCGCCTTCTCAGCCTCCTTCACCACTGGCTTTGTAACAGGTTTAGGAACATTAGAACTTCCACCAACACCCCTTGCTTAATTATTGGAATTAGTAAACACACCTCCTCCACGCCTTCCTTGTTTCTCCCAAGCCAACGCTTTCTGATGTGCCTCTTCCACTGATCTAGGATCAAACATATTAAGCATATCCTGGATCTGTATTCTCAATCCCCCAATGAATCTAGCTGTTAGCTGTTCTTCCGTTTCCATAATATCATTCCTGGCAATGAGTTGGTAAAATTCATCAGCATAATCACTAACCGACTTTGTCCCTTGCCTCAGATTCTGCAACCTCTGGTACATAAGTGATTGATAGTTGTAAGGTAAGTAAGTGGATCTCATCAACTTCTTCATCTTATCCCACGATTCAATCTTTGACTTCCCCATTCTCTCCCTGGTAAGTTTAGTTTGCTGCCACCACGCCAAAGCTCTCCCCCTCAACCTAGTAGCAACCAATTTCACTCTCCTATGCTCAGGAACCTCCTTGAAATCAAAGATCTCTTCAACATTAGAAATCCAATCGAGAAATTCTTCCGCTACCATCCCTCCTTTAAATTCTGGAATTTCCATTTTCATACCCGATTCCCATCGACGATCATCTTCAACATCCCGATATGAGTTTCGAACTTGGTCTCGATCTCGGTAATGAATACTAGCTCTATCACCCTCTTCAACAAAGTCAAAAGTATGCCTACATCGATCTCGACCATTATCATCCCTTCGTTCATGCATGCTTCTTTGACTATGTCTCTCTTCATCTCTATATGCTTCATTGTCAAATTCACGTTGACTTCTTCTCTCTTCATGTGCATAGTCATGATGATCTCTTCGTGCTGAAATTGATGTTTCTCTTCTGTCTCTACAAGAATGTGGTGATACCCTCCTCGCTTCCGTAACCGATGGCGAAACTCGGTTTCCTCCATGGTTCGAGTTTGGTGATCTCCTCCTTTGATTTAAATCATTCATCAATTTCTCCAATTTACCAATGCCTTCGTCAAACTTTTCATTAATACGTTGTTCCATAAGCTCGTCTTCTTCTCTTCTATACAAAGCTTCAACGTTTTGATGACGATTAGCTCTCCTTGGTGGCATGATGGAAAAAAAACTTTACAAACACTTCAACAAAACAACAATAAGTCACGGCTTTAAACTTCAAAATCCTTCACTAGGCTCGACTACTTCCCCAGTATACACGGCCTTCAACCCAAACACTTCAACAAACTCCAAATTCAAACTCCTTTGCTTACTTTGATCCAAAATGGAATGGATCGAAAGTTCTCCCTCTTGTTTCAACTTCAATATGAACAAGATGAACACAACTTCAAAAATTGGCTCCAAGAATCAACTTAGCTATGATTGGCTAAGTATGGCTCTGATACCAAAACTGACGCAGCAGATTAATCGAAACAAACTTCAATCGATGGAATGTAGCAATCGGTGAGTTGAGAATACTGCAAGGCCCAAATCCGTTGATCCAAAGATACCGGATTCTAGCTATCTTCGTCTCGTTGATCGCGCACGATGCCGAGAAAAAAGATCTACGATTCTTCGTACGTTGATCTAGTGCACTAGATACCGTGAATCGGCTTCTACGATCGTTGAATCGAGCGCACTCGATTAACCGAAAGAGGAGATAGGAGATCACACTCAACTACCAATTTGTATGAAAGCACAAAGCTAACAAAGAGAATTTTATTCAAAAATCAACCACCCCAAAAGTTACAACACACTCCCTATTTATAGTGTTTTCGACCCTGACCTTAAGTCGTTGAGCGACCTACGACCTATACAAGGTCGGCAATGACCTACCATTACAACACAACACCACATGTTTACATTACAAGCGACTCACGACCTAAAAACAATTCACACGATCAAACAGACACTCAAACACACGACCTACGACTTACAAAAGGTCGTTAGCGACCTAACACACATATATACAACACATAGCGACTTAAACAAGGTCGTTCGCGACCTAAAGGAGCGGCATCAGTAATCTTCTTGCGAGTTATATGAGTTAGGTCGTTCGCGACCTAGAAATGCGGCAACAGGAATTCACGCGACCTACCTTCCTTCACGCGACCTATCTTCTCGCGACCTAACTTCAGCTCACTTTCATCATACCCACTAGGTCGGAGGCGACCTAAAACTTGTTGCACTGAATCATGTAGCTCGTTAGGTTGATTTCTTTGGCCCGTTAGGTCGGTTGGACGACCTATCAACACACTAGGTCGCAGCCGACCTAAATACAACACAAATTGCACATCTCGGCCTTCACTAGGTCGTTCACGACCTTTGCTAGGTCGCCGGCCCCCATATGATTGTAGAATCTGACGTATTGCATCATCTAACACATTAGGTTGTAAGTCGTTATGGACTTCACGACTTGAAGCAATCGTACCCACCTCCTGGCCTGCATCAGGTTGCATATGCATCGGTTGTTGAACTGATGCAAAAGGGGAGTAAACAACCGATGCAAATGACCTGTTTTGTAGTAGTGAAATATCATTTCAACCCAAATCTTTATCCAAATATATATTAAATCATTTCCAAACCATTTCAATATATCATCATACCATATCTTTCAATTCAAATATTTATCAAAATAAATATCAAGTCATTTCTAACCATTTCAATATATTAAATTATCATATCCTTTCAAAACTTCCTTTCAAATCATTTTAAATACCAAAATATCATAACCTTTCAAAGCTTCATTTTTCAAATCATTTAATATCAAAATATCTTATCTTTCAAAACTTCGTTTCAAATCATTTTAATATATCAAAATATCATATCTTTTCAAAACCACATTTCAATCGTTTAATATATCAAAATATCATCTCTTTTCAAAACCACATTCATTTCAAATCATTATTCATTTTATTCAATTTAAAATACCATTTCAATTCACATTTCAAAACAGTTTATATTAAAAAAAAATCATTTTTAATCATTAAAATGAAGTTATTATGTTCAATAATTAAATTATTAAATTTCCAAAATTTTCAACTTCCAAAGTTCATTTATTTACTTAAGTTTATCAAAACAGTGAAAATTCACTTTTCGTGGCATTTAGAAAACGCTACGGAAAGATACATTCAAACAGTTCAATTTGACAAAAAACAACGTTTTAAAATGTTGTAATAGGGTTTACTTAAATTTCAAATAAACTTAGTTAAATTCAAAAATTATAGCACTTACAAAAATTTCTATAATAGCTTTTAATTCAATTTAGCTTTTTAGTTCATTATCATCAACTACAACATTTACAAATGCTGTAATATCATTTACATTGTAATTAATAACATTTCAAAAATGCAGTCGATTAACTTCAAATATTAAATATAATTTCTCAACCTATTATATTTCTATTTAAAACATTTTTAACTCATAAAATCGTACATTTTCACATTTATAAACATCATTTAATTTTCCTCAAGTTCATGATTTTATAAAGTTAAATTTCCATTCAAAAATCAAGATTTAATAATAATTCACTTATTAAATTGCAATGTTCAATTTTAAATTCATTGCACTAAATTTCAACTCAACACTTAAGTTCAAATTCTCAAATATAACTTAGTTTTATTTTTATTTACTTAACTAAAAGTTCACTTTTAAGTCAATTTCATAAATTTCCAATTTTAGTTATATTTCAAAATTTGAACATAAAGTATTCATTCATTTCACATTTCAACTTTATTAAAAATCATTAATATGATATAAAATCACTTTGAATTCATTTAAATTCAAGTTATCATAAATTTATCATAATTTCATATTCAATTTAATTTCTAATTATAATTAAATCAAATTTTCCAAAATAACTTACGTTCAAAATTTTCTAACTTTTCATTAATTCATTTTGCTTACAATTATTCAGAAAATCAATAATACTTTACAAAAATCTTTTTTAATTAGATTTAAATCAAAATGTTTTAATATTTACATTTCTAAAATAATTTTAAAATTTTTAGAAAACATATGTTAACTACGGGTCTGTATATAATTTTCTACACAAGGAAACGTGATACGGGTAATATATCATTTCAACCCGTAATTTACAAAGAAAATCCGGGTTTTATCATTTTAAACCCACAGTCCCAAGTAAATTAAAAAAATTGAAAATCATTCAGGCCTATCATTTCAACCCATAACAATTTTCCCTTATTCTAAAGTCCGTTCGGGTATGTATCATTTCAACCCCTAGTGATCTCTAATTTACAGGGAACTTGCCGTGTGATAAACTGATAAAGTATACAGAATAGCATGAAATAACAGTAACATATGATATAACAGGTGTAATAATAGGTATGAACATCATATGATAATAATATAAGCAGTTATAACATGTTAATATAGTTCTACAGATTCACAGGGTGTCAATTCACATTTGTATAAGTATAAACATCTGGTGAGAAATACTCACTTTTTGGTGCTGGAGATTGCAATACAAATGGCACAACGGATTCCCGAAGGCACGATGACACAACAATAGACTCAAGTGGGAAGAGATCCAAGCTTAGAACTTGTGTTACAACCCAAAACAAAGCAAAATATAACACATGAATTTTTAATACAAAACAACATTGAAACAGATTGAAATAAATGCAACAATGAACAAGATGATTTTACCATGCCTCAATCACTTCAATGCTTGGCCTAAGGGACTCTTTAGCTTGGCCATAATGATGTTTTGGCTCAGGTATGGCATCATATAGGTCAGGTTTGGACTTGGAAAGGCATGGCTACAATGGGAATGAGAAGAGGTATGGTAAGTTATAAGGCAAAGAATGCTAAAGGTCAAGGCAAAGTGGTTTTGGTACAACATAGGCTCGACCTATGGTCATGTTTGGGTTCGCCCTTCATTGCTAAAGGTATGGTCATGTCAGGTACAGGTCTGGAACTGATGTCAAAGGTGATGTGATGGCTGGAGTTGGTGGCTATGAGGTGGCCAAGGCAAGGTATGGAAGGGTAGTGATGAAACATGAGTTCTGCTAGCGTGTTTGTTGAGTTTTTGTGCAAAGTTTGTGGTGATGCTTCATCCAATGGTCATGGCCTGGATTTTTTTGTCATAGGAGGGGCTGATGGCTGCTATTGATGGAGGAGGTGATGGTGGAGCAAATAGGTATGGCCAAGGTGGTGTATGAAGTTGGTGAAACAACTAGGCTAGGCTAGGCAATGTTTTAAGGGATTTTGCATAGTTTTTGTGGAGATTGGATCATTGGTTGGTCAAAGCACTCTCAGGTCAGAGGAGGGGAATGGTTTGGCCGTGGATTGTGTGGGGAAGAAGTGGCGGTGGTCGGTGGTGGTGATTGTGAGGCTATGGCTGAGCAAACACATGGAAGAATCAAAGCAAATTCAAGTGAAAACATGGAAAAAAAGAGGAAGAAAAGTGAGCAAAGAAGAAGCCATTGCATTTTTTCTTAGTCGTGACTTTTTGTGGTGGTGAGAAGGAATATTTCACGTGAAAACTGAAGGAGAATATACGGCAAGGAGATAAGGAGTGCACAGCCAAAATAATGGTGTATTGATTGAAAAAGAAACGGTAAAAAAAACGGTGAAACGACTTGACGTTTCAAAGCCCTTAAAACCTTTTAAATTTATATACATTTTAAATAACTAAAAATACTTATAAATTTCAGTTCAAATTAGAAAATATAACAGATAAATAAAATATTAATAATTAAATATTAATTAGATATGATTAAAATAAGAAAATAGCACAAAATGAAAACTAGTCTAGAAAATTTAAAATTAAATGGAACAAACTTGGAAAAATTATTATGGACTTAGGAGATATTTAAAAATAAAGATAAGAAAAAAAATGAAAATTTCCTCACAAAATAAATAAATAAATTTTAATTTGATATAATTTAAATGAAGAAAATAGCAAAGAAAAATAGAAACTAGGCTTAATAAGTAGAAATAAATTTCAATACACTTTAGAAATTTTTTATATTATCACTTTAAAATATTAAAAGAAAAAATATATTTAAAATAACATATTAACACATACTAAAATAAAATAAAATTTAAAGAAAATAGAAAAAGATTTAAAGAAATTGCTTAAAAATCCAAAACAGTGTCCAGAAATTACAAATAAATCACCATTGACTTTGGAAAATTGTTTACTTCATTTTAAAATTATTATAATACAAAAATATACATACAATAACATATGAATACATATTACAATAAAATATGACAAAGAAAAATAAAATTTATACTATTTAAAATAATAAAATTGCAGAATAAACAAATTGCACTCAATATTGAAATATACAACTTTCACTATTTAAATCCTTTTCCAACGAAACAAAAAGCAGCGTTCGTAAAATTTTATGCACTTTCATAATAAAAGATAAAATTTAAATTTTCAAACTTTTAAAATTTTAAATTAAAAGTCAAAGTTTGACTATTTTGACCAAAAATTCACTTTTTGGAAAATATTCTTTTTAGTCATGCTTTGGAATGATAATTCATATCAAAACTAAAGTTTATCATTCAAAATAAATAAAATAAGTTTTTAAATCAAAAATTCAATTAAAATAATTAAAATATACAAGAAAAAAAATCACAAAATACAGGGTTGTTACATGGATAGCCTTGACACTTGTGTCAAATTGGAAATGACTAAAACAGGAGCCGTGCCAGGCCAAATTGTGTTAGCCACCTCGAGCGAACACACTTCTTCATAAACTACTCATTACTTGTTATTGATTGGTGCACCCTCGTACTTTTGGGAGTCTTGTTTCGCGGTGTTTCGATCGTCGCGGCGATGCGTTTTCATCGATCCGGATCAGGCAAACGGTAGTTTCACTACCTTGGGTATTGCCTTAGGTGTCTTGTCATACATGTATCCCTATATACGCGACCACTACGAATTTGTTTTGTGTTATACCTATGGAGTACTCCCTGATATCCCACTAGTTTATGGTGGAGTTTACAGTGCTGTATAGACTATGACCTTTATATTAAATGTGTTAAGGAGGATAATGGTAACACCTTAACACTATTTTGATATTTTATAGTACTGATAGGCATTATCTATTTAGCGTACACTACTACATAGTAGATAGTTTAACGGAACCTTAAAGGATGGTTATTCCAACGTCCTTTGAGTTATTGTATTTCAATTGTTTTTTCTCTTGAGTTATTGTATTTCAATTGTTATTTCTCTTGAGTTGGATTTATTGATATAAGAATGTTAATCCTGACTCGTGTATTTTGCTTTATGCTCGGGTCAGACTAAGAGTACCAGCTTTCGAGACTCACCTTTTGTAACGACCCGTAAAATTTTGTTAATTTTTAATGGTTTTATTTAGCGTATTTAATTTGATTTTTGAGAAATTTTAAATAATAATATTTTGAAATAAAATCTTACATTTGGATTACGTATAGTTAAATGTGGCAAATGATAAATTTTCATCAAAAATTAAGAAAGTATATTTTAGGGTGAAAATTTTATTTTTCTAATCTTTCCTTTCCTACGCTCCCTGTTTCCACTTCTTTCACTATGACCATTCATTATATATATACACTACAGCTGGTAAGTTATAAACGTATAAACTTAGATACGTTTTCTATTTATTAAAAATTTAAAGCTTACCTTTAATTGTGACCTTTTGGTTTCCTTGCTTTCAAAAAAATTTGAACCATAGCCACGGTAATAAATTATTAAAAAAATTTCAACTTAATCTAGGATGAACGTTGCTACTAGAATCATTACTTTTCTAATATATTCATTCCTACTTTCACTGACCTTTTATTTCTTCATTTTTCCACCGTCTAAAAAATAAAAATAAATGGTTATTCATTTTATTTTATTCAGTAATCAACGTGACTCTTGCCATTTACATCGCACCATATTTGACTGTTGATTTTCATTCAACATTATTATTTTAAAAATATACCGCAGAGTAACTTTGCCTCCACAATTTAAAAATTGGTTTAATAGCTCTTGAATAAATGTGTAGCTGTTACTTTGATATTTTTCCGGAATTGTGACTTTTCTCTTTCCTTCCGTTCAAATTTGAAACGTGCTACCATTTATTTGCTTTGATTATTTTCCTGAATCAACGTTAATATTTTTCCTTATATCCTCCACTGAGCCATAGCACGTGATTGTGCTATTTCTTTGGTTACTTTTATTTAGTCGTTTCCATTTACTTCTATTCGTATTTTCTTCCCTTTTTTATTGCTCCTTTCCAGATTTCTCTTCTTTCCCTCTCTATTGTTTCTTCCTCTTCTATATAAACTTGCCTGGCACTACAAATTTCGGCCTCTCCTTCACCTTTTCCAAACTCCGCTCCACCACCGAACCACTCTTCGTCTTGCGCAATATCCGTCGAAGACGCAACGACCCTCCCATGTTTCCTCTACTATTCGCATAACCAGGCATAGGTAAGTTAAGTTTATATTTGCAAGTGTTATTTATATATATATATATATGATGTAGTTTTATATTTAGCTATGATATGGGTGATTTTATCAATACACGTCCCTTGTACGTGCTATTGATGCATATTATAACATTCAAAGTTGGTACGCATATTTGTTTATATGGAGTATAGTTATGATATATTGATAGTGGTATAAAAATATGAGATGCAAACATACAGTCGTTTATATAAAGTTGTTGGATTTGAATACATATATATACCAAACGTGGTTTTCAATTTTTTTGAAAAGTTTGTTTTGTTTCTAGAAGTGTATGCATATTTAATATGGGTGAGTTGTGTTGGATCTGCAAATGGAGTCTGCATATTTGGCAAGTAGATTTATATTCATTTTTGTTTTCACATTGAGTTCATATATGTATATTTTACAAACCATATTGTACGATTTATTTATAAGTTTTGTAAATCCGTTATTATATTTTTATAATAAACAGGTTTAAACTTTTATTGAAGGTCAATATACACCTTATTATTATGGAAGTTGTATAGGATTTTGGAAGTTGTTTATTTTCCTAAGTTCGTATATGACATATATTTATATAAAGTTATAATAATTATAGATATATCTTTATGGCCTTATATATATATATATATATATATATATATATATATACACTTTGCATACACTTATCTATGGAGTTATTTTTCTGATATATAAGTTTTCATTTCATTTGGCATGCATGTTTGCATAAAAGTTAAGGGTGTATTTGTGTTTTAGTGTAGACCGGTTGCTTTCGCAAAAAATATATATTCAAAGTTATATTAGTTGCTATTTATATATATTGTATAAAGTTTACATTCTAACTTATACTTTCGGTCTGCATAGGTTACAGTATTATATATATTTATAAAATAAGTTATAATATAAGTTATATAAGTAATTCGTATGTCCATTGTCTAAAACTTTATATAAGTCTGTGTATAGGCTTTACTGTTTATGTATGGGTAGTTATATATTAGTTTATATATAGAGGTAGTGTTTAAAATTTATAATTGTATCGTGAAGTGGATTTTGTACCATATGTATGTAGTAGTTTATAAATGAGATTTGAACAGTATAATTTGTTGAAGTTTTATATATTAATCTTATTTTAAAATACAAATCTTAATGATATTATATACATAGGTCGTATGGGGTGGTTTGGGTCTTAGATTTGTAAATAGAAATTTTGATCTATGTGTAAAAATTAAAATGGTTTGGAAAAATTATAAGGATTTTTATTTAACATATATGTTTTATTTCAAATATTAAAACTATTGGTTTATGTATGAAAAAAAGGGTAAATTATATATATGTGTGTGTGTGTGATTCGACTTTAAATTTTTCTTAGGGATGCAATCTTGATTTTTATTAAAATAGAAAAAAATTCTATATATATCAGACTGATTCTGATTCAATTCATAAATTCTTGATTATCAGCCTCGTTCGTCCAATTCGTGCCAATCCTACTTTGCTTTGAAATTCGTGCTCGGATTTATAATTCAAAATTCAGCGTCCGTATCAATGTGCATGTCCATGTCATCTTCTGTATTCTGTAGCCTCGAAAGGTGAGCAATCACTCACGATTAACATTCTTTTATTTGTTAAATTTGATTAAATTGAAACGACAATTGAAATATAATGCTGTAGTTATTTAAATTGTTATATATGCTATTATCTGTAACTGTTCACTTATGGGATATAACACCATATCCTATTGTTTATATTTATTACTAGTGATATATGCCTGTTGTTATTATTATTTTCATATCTGTTATCACTCTAAAAGTTCTCTGTTAGTATAGAAATCACTATGGGTTGAAATAATACATACCCGAATGGATTTTAGAATAGGAGAATTTCATTATGGGCTGAAATGATAAATCCAAGTGATTTTCATTTGAATTGAATTTTGGATTACGGGTTGAAATGATATCCACCCGTATATATTTAACTTACGGATTGAAATGATAAATTTCTGTATCCCTTGTACATAGATTAGAGAATTTTACATCGACGCCATGGTCTATATGAATGTTTTGAAAATAATTTCTATGGTCTTGAAAAGAAATATATGGTTTTAATGAATATTAATTTAAAGTATTATATATAAAGGTTATTTTATATATAGATTTAATATTAAGATTGATTTTATTAATATGAAATATGTTTAAGGATTTATTAAATTTGTATTTCTGAAATATATTTGTGGAATAAATTTTATAAGCTAAGGCTTGAAGATATATTTGGGACTTATTTGAATTTGTCATTAATTAAGGATTTTATTTAGTTAAATTAATTTGAAACTATTAAATTCGAAACTTTAACATATGATCCTATAACTTGAATTTTTATTTAAGAAATTTAATGGATGATTCATGTCTAAAGAAATCGAAGGTAATATATAGAAAATGTAAATTTAAGGTCATATAAATAATATTGAATTTATTAAGTGAATATTTCAAAACTAAATAATAGTGAAATCAAGTTGGGAGATAAACAAAACTATCAAAGTTTAGTCTTTGAAATGTTGAATATTTAAAGCTCTGAAATATATTAACTTCGAATTATATTGAAATTTAAATGGTTTATTTTCTGGTTCAAATCCATATTTAAAATAGATAAAATTTGAATTAGTTTAGTCAGAAACTAAATTAAATGGAAATTGATAAATTTTGATTTAATTAAATTTGAACGGGAGGGTCGAGTTGATTTTTGAAGCGATTTGTGAAGTTTGAGGAAATAAAAATACTTTGATTCATAAATTATTGGATATATATATATATATATACTAATTTGGAAAAATAGAGATATTGAAATGAAAACGATATTTTAATTTTGAAATATAAATAAAATTGAAATGACCAGGGTGCTATAGTGTATATTTCTACCTTGTAGATAGTTCTTTGGATCCTTAGAGGATGGGTATCCCAAACATCCTCTAAGTTAATTATATTTCAGTTGATATTTCACTTGAGTTGGATTTATAGATAGAAGAATGTTAATCCTGACTCGAGCGTTTTGTGTTTTGCTCTACGCTCGGGTCGGACTGAGTGATACAGCATTTGAGACAACTTCAAAGTTGGAGCATTGCTTGAAGATCCAGCTATCTATCCTTTCAGTCATCCAGTCGATTGGTTCAGAGAAGTCATCTGCCCGTACTGGAGACTTGACTGCATCTGGGATTTTCTGATGTATTTTATTTCTAACTTTGTTTATATGGTAGCTTCATGAACTACTATTCATTTATTCCGCTGCGTATCATTGTATTACTCTGTATCTGTGATTCTGGATTGATTTATTTACTGTAGATGTTAAGTTTTGCAAAATCTCAATTAACAATCTGATATTTTGGGCAATTGAAGTTCGACATCTGCGGATGCGAATGGTTGAAAATATCAGGATGTTACAGTTGGTATCAGAGCTATGGCTCTAGGAAAAACTTAGCATATATGGTAAATTTATTTACAGAATCTCTTTCGTTTGAGTTGAATCTCTTCCTTTTTGACTCGATTTCCTTTGAATTTTGGGATATCCCTCGGTTCTGAAATTCATCCTTGTCTCTTTCTATTTATATTCGTTTGCGTAACATCCCATAATTCTGGACATTGAATTTTGAACATTTAATTCATTTTAAATGTTCAATGAAGATTTTGAATTGGCTTTAAAATAAAAAGAATTGGGTGGAATAAATAAATTACTTATAATTCCAAATATGGTAATCTAGTTGGGATTTAAATAGTAATAATTAAATATTGAATCGGGATAAATTGTGAATATGGAGATAATTAGATATGGAAACGAGTTCTAAAATTTATTTTAAGTCTATTTGGTCATTAAAAGCGTTGTTGGATTTTTAGATGGATCTAAAGGTTAACAAGTTATTATTGGGGATTTTATATTAAATTAAAAATGAATTTAGTATTATTAAAATGCTATTAATCAGATTTCGATCTGGAATGAGCCAGAATGTTTTTTGAATGTGATTATAAATTTTATATGATTTATTGTTAAGTTAATAAAATTTTAAAATTAAATTTTAAAGCGGTTTCGACAATTATGAGAATCGCCCGATTCAATAGACGAGTTAAAATAGCCTTCCGGGGCACTGTCTTAGAATTCAACGAAACCAGTTCCATTGGATCCGTAATAGTTAGTTATTATCGAATTTCAATTTTCGTAGCAATCGTAGTTGTCGTTTGACCGTGGCAGCTTAAAACGCATAGGAATCGATTTAACCGATTTAAATTTAAATTGATCGTTTAAATCCGTAACTCGCACATATGACCGAATTAACTTACGGAACCTGTTCCATTGTGTCCGGGACGTGGAAAAACCCTAGGAGTGCTTGTTGGTATGTGAGAATTGGAGTCCGTTTGCGTAAGTGGTAAATTTATTAGAACAAGATTAAAATAATAATTAATAATATTATATATATACATTAGAATTTCTTAAAACCCTAGCAAACAAACGTGAGCCGCCGCAGTTTATATTCAATGGCCGACGTTCCTCCATGCTTCACCTCCATTTCCAATCAATCCAGCGATTATTTGCGAAAATCTTCAACATGGAAGTTGAAGCTCTCGAGAAGCTCTTCAATACCAACAGGTATGATCGTTTATTGCAGAGTGGTTTGTCGGAAATCGTGCTTTGAAGGTCGCGGTATTCATTCGTTTGTGCTCGATTTCAGGGGGCTTGAGGCGACCGAGTTCGAGGTGGCTTCGGCTATGGATAGAGCTTGTCTCGACGCTCGAGAAGGTGGCCTTGGATCGACATTCCAACGAGCGTAGGTGGTCGCGAATGGATGGCGTGATGGGTTTGTTTCCGTTCGATTCGTCCTGATGCTTGCGTGAGGAAGTATTACTGTGTGGCCTTGATTTAGGTTATAGATCTAGCGGCCAGGATTTCTTATGGTAAATAAAATAAAAGAAATTTGTTTAAAATTCAAATTGAAACTTATAAAATTCATATCTACTTCATATGTAATCAGATTTCAGCAAAATTTGCGCCGCCGAGATCGCAACGACGAGCACTACACAGTGGTGCAGTTCGGGAATCATTCTAGGCAAGTAGAAATTTGAGTTAAAATCGAACGTCGTTTGGTTTAATTTAAATTTCGAACGCTCGCCGAAACTCAAGGTGAGTTAATCTCAATCACATCTGGGATATTAGCTAATTTATAGTTAATATTTAAATATCTGTGTGATTGGTTGAATATAATTGTTGTTATCAGTCTGGATTGATACTTATATACGTGATGTGCTAATATTTGTGATGCAGGGTAAACCGGTTGGAGGGATCCAACTGGATTCCTCACGATGTAGTAATTATTTTTATAATTGATGATGATGTCTGTTTATACGTTGTGATTGATAAATTTGAAATTTAATTGTGCCGTGATATCGTTGGATAAATTATAAACTCAAAGTTTCAATTATAAGTAGAATAAGTTGGGTTTTAAAAGAAATAAAGGAAATTGATAAATAAGAATTTAAAAAATAAAATTTGGAATTTGGTTTGGATAAAAATAAAAATAAAAATTTGGTAAAATTTGGAATTATTAACGAAGAGGACATTTTATCAGTTGATAACTGTGGAAGTATAAATTGCTGGAAATTAAAATATAACTATCTGAAATATATATAAAAATATTCAGAAATACAATTTTACACTATGGAAATTTTATTTAAGAAATTTGTAAGTATGATTTCCATTGAAGTAATCTCCAAATGTTTTATTTAAAAATGTATTAAAATATACTTTAACAAATTGAAATTCCGGAATTGGGAAAAGTGCTTAAACTTCAAAGGGAGTTTATTTGTAAGCTTGGAAATAAATTTACGATAACTAACATAAATTCGAGTTGAAATAGATCGGGCGGAATCTATATGGAAGATTCTTTGGGTTGTTTGAATGAAAATGTTTCCCTGGGAAAAACCGAGTTCGTGAATAAAATCAGGTTTAAAGGTTAAGCAAAATTTGTTTCAAGGAAGTGTTTTAAGAAATTCTCCTTTAAAAATAAGAAATAAATTTAGCTATGGTATGATTATTTAAGAGGTTTACTAGTAATTATATTTTATAAACGGATTTATTTAAAGAATAAATGATTTAAATTATTTGAAAACCAGTATTTATTCTTTAAACTACTACTTTTAAGTTTAGTTAACAAATCTCGTATTTAATAAATAGTTTTATTTTACATATTTGAAATTATATTTTATGAGTAATAACTAGAAGTAATTTTACGAATTTTAAAGTATATTTCAGAATAAAATGGTTTAATAGTTTTAAATTTAAATTGTTTGAACTTGGTTATTTCCAATGGGAATAATGGTAAAGGAAGATATTTTGAAAATTGTTTTCAAATGAGTTTTGGAAATTCGAAAATATATCTTTTAAAAGATATGTGAGGCAAATAAATAATGTGGAAAATTATTTATTGTGTGATGGATGTTTGTGAATATTAATTGATAGTTAAATCACCGACTATCAATATTGGACAAATGCGTTGATCGTTTCGAACAGACCGGGATCGAGATTTATTTCTCGAAAGCCACTTCGATCCGGTTTGTACGTTTCGTGCGAAAAACATGTTCGGAGTCGACGATGGAGAAGTAAAGTGTAAGGGCAAGTCGCTACTAATCCTGAGGATATTTCCAAATGGATGCAGTAGGAATAGTGCCTTCGGTTCCGTTCGACCCAGGGACGGACTTGTATGGATGAATGCTTGCGAAACATCGTCAGGTGGGCGATGGGCATTCTAAATGAAAAGTTCTAAAAGGTAACGCTTAGCCTCAAGCCTCATCAAATGGTAATGACTGAAAATCAGGGGATATGCAGCAAGGCTTCGTGGGTAGCCCCCACTGGAGAGTAAGGTCATCCCTGTCTAGATGTCCCTTTTTATTTCGGCTTAGTGGGCGGTTGGTCGCGCCAACCGTGGGGTGATCTTATTCAGAACTGTCCAGTAAGGGATGGGTCCGGCCTTGTGTTGCAGGGGATCGGGTGTGGTCCTCGGTACGGTGATCTAGGCCCCGTACTGTGACAGGTGGTACCCCGGTGCCTAGTCATTGTTGGAAATCCATTCTCCCTATGAGCCTTGTACGAGTTTTGTTTGTATAACCCACTTTTGTGGCTAGTAGCTGGAATTTAATAGATGTAACAATTTCGGCTATTTTATAAATATTTGTAAATAGACCCTATTATAATATCGGAGGATTTCTATAAAAAGTTTTTTAGCTATCGTAAGGTAAAAACCCGACATGTTTATTTATGGCGTGGTCTTACGAGATGCTTTTGTTTCAAAGGATTATGAAACTTTAATAATCAATTTGGGTGCATTATTATCAGCTGGTATTCCAGACTGACTCGGGTGTTATTTCATTATAATGCTCGATTCAGACCGAGTATTGTATGTTCAGGACAGCATGCTATGGAGCTGGAGAGGAGCTGAAGCCCGAGACATATTATCTGTACCTATATATATATATATATATATATATATATTCCGCTGCTGTGATTGTATGGTATGTCTGAATGGTAATTTGATGTATGAGATACTCTGATGAGATGATGTATAAAACAGTTATAGATTTCATTTTGTGTAAAGTTCTATATTTACTATTATATTTTACTCCGCTGCGACTATGAGATTCTGATTTATTTAGTTTCTTCTTCATCTATCTCTTCTTCTTAAACCTAAATGGTTTGTATTTCTGTGCCACTTGAGTTAACAAAGGTAGAATAGTGTTGATTCAAGGGGTACGGATTTGCGGGCTGTCACACTTGGTATCAGAGCTTAGGTTGGCGACAACCTAGGTTTTGGTGGGGAAATTACTCATTAAATATAGTCAATAGTACTCTATAATGAGTTGAGTGTATTAATAGCTATGAGAGCGTACTTGTTACTGGATATAAAATTGTTTTGTACTGTGTCGATTTGTCGGTTGAGTGTTTATGAATTCTGGTCGGTACGGGAAGTACAACCGTATCGATAAGGGTTTCTAAACTCTTAAAAAAGATAAACCGACATAGTACTTTTTTTAAAGTGGGTAAATGAAATAATTTTACCCAAAATTATATTTTGATATAAAAGAAATGGTTTTCTAGCTTATTATATATTGGGTGTTTGTTGGTTGTTAATACCATATTCAGGTAAGAATCTTGAATTTTATCAAAATTTGAACTGATATAAGCTAATAAGAATATAACATATTAAAATGGTTTATAACCAAATAGAATTAATTTAATATGTTGTAAATAAGATGAAGTTAAATTAAAAATTGAGTTAAACCAGAATTTTGATCCCGGGAAAATTTGAAAGGTGTTTAAATGGATTAAAACAAAGGTTTGAGAAATTTAACATCTTGGGAATGTTTGGAAATGTTTTCCAAAGCATTAGAAGGCAATAATGAAATTTTGTTTTGGGAAGTATTTCTGAATGGAAACTGTTTGAAATGAATGTAGGAAAGTAAAGAAGCACTGAACTCACTCTAGTCGTTGGAAAATAATCCTATGATGCTGGTCACATCATTAGAATTCATTTTCGAGTTTCTAAAGTGATGGATTGCTTCCCTAGTACTTGATTATGGTATTGTTTGGATTTGTTGGGTATACCAGTTTTTTTGGAAATTTCAAAGGAGGAAGTTTGTTTTGGTATAAACAAGTTGTTTTGGAAATCAAAGAATTTGATTTGATTGGGTATACCAAAATTAGGTATATCTTTAACATTTCCAAATGGTTGTGAAATAGAACCGGGTAAATTGAATTCTGGGAAAATTCTATTTAAAAAATGTGTAAAATTTAAAATGAATTCACTATTGAACTTATTAAGTGAAGTTAATATTAATAAGAAGGAAGAAATGAAAATTTTAATCTTGGTATTAAAATTTAACTTGAGTAATTGGAATTGAATAAAATATATTGAAGTGAACAGAAAATTTGAATTTAACTTGGATAAGTTAAATAAATTGAGCTTAGAATTAAATGGATTTGGGCTCAATTAAAATGTGAGTTGGCTTTGAAATTGTAGGTCATCGTGTAATGAATGGTGTCCATGAGCTATTAAGTATTATACTTATAATTTAAGGTTGATAATAATAAGGAAGGAAAATAAACTTTTATCCTGGGATTAGATAAAGTTTGTGCATATGAAGGTGAATGGAATATTTTTAAATTTAACTTAAGATAAGTTAAATAAAATTGAGAATTTGAAACTGAATTAAATCAAAATGAAATGAATTCAAGTTGGCTAAATAAAAACTTAGGTGGACTTGAAATTAATTTGGGAAAGAATTTAGTATAAGTTGAATTAAATAAAAGAAGCTTGAAGATGAATTTAGTGTAAACTAAATTTAATGAAATTGGTCTTGGCCTGGGTGGAATTTTTGTGGTTTGAGAAGTAAAGTTTGAAAAGAATAATGAAAAACCAAGTTCTAGTATGGGATTTAGTTTCGGCAATAAAAAGTTGAGAGTGTGAACGAAACTGGTCATATTATAAATAAATTCAGGGTGAATTGTGGAAGCAAATTAAAACCTAATATGGATTAGGTTATTGACTAAATTGAATTAGAAGTTAATGGAATTTGTATTGAAATGAATAGAATTTCGATAGTTTGGTCAAAATTTGGAAAATAAATAAAAATCCAACTGTGGCATGGGATTTAAATTTGCAGTAACAAATATTGAAGTGTAGATGAAAATGGAATTAGATTATAATGGTGATAGTTTGAATTGTAAATAAATTCAACGGAAGGAAATAAATTAAAGTGGTTTCTTTGCTAATAAAACAAATCTAAAAATGGATTGAATAAATAAGCAAAGTGCATTACAATTTGTAAATGGATTGGAATTTGATTTGGATGAGAATCAAATGAAAATAAATTTGATTTATAAGAAGAAAATGAAAATGTTTGTGATTGAGCTTATAATGTTGTCTTGGATAGATTTTGTTTAGATAATAAAATTAAATTGCAAGTGGAATGGTTTTAATTAATTTTGTGATATGGATATAAGAGTTGCTAATAAGTCCTGGATGGTATGATAAAAGTAAAACTTAAGTTGAATAATGGATTTGAAATATGAAAATCAAGACCTGGTTTTAAAAAGAATAATAATAAGAATAATAAAAAAATAAAAATAAACTTAAGATGGATAATAAATTTGAAAGGTGAGAATAAGGATTTGATTTAAAAATTGCAAGGAAATAAGAATATTTAGGTTGTGAATAATTCCAAATGGAAAAAGAAAGCTTGAATTGTGAACCATGCAAAATTGAATGAAATTAATATAAATTTAAACTAGAATTAATTTTAATGGTTATAAGCTTAAGTGATGGTCACTTGCTTGGATAACCTAAAATTTGCATAAGAATGGGTTGTTTTGTCGTATTCAAAATTTAGTTTTTTAAACAACAACTGAATTAGTTTAGAATTAATTGGAATGGATTGAAATTTTATTAAATGATTTTGCATATGAATGGAAATGGATCATAAAAGAAATGCAAATGTTTCAAGTTTAAAATAAAATTTGACTGTAAATCAAATTGGGAATGTAAGTTAAAATAAAGAAATGTAAGTAAGGCATATGTTAAGCATATTGAAATAGAAATGAATTGGTGATAGTAATTACGAATTGAGAATGGTAAACTTATATGTAACTCATTTGTGTGAAATAACTTGGAGTTCGGCATTAGAAAAGGAACTTTGTATATGCTTTAAAATATGATTTACTTATGAAATTATGCAAAGTGTTGTTTGGGATGTAAATGATATGTTGGCTTACATTTATTTTGGAAATGTTGTTAAAATGTTCATATCTTTGAAAACTGATGAGTTTGTTGAGTAAGTACAGGTACGGAAGGCATTTGAGAGAGTTGGAGCGCGTATATGCATTATATTAGCCGCTCGCTATAAAAATTTGCTAAAAAGGTACGCCTACGCAAATATAATTGGAAAAATGATATATATATTGTGATATATTTTGGTTTCCGACCGTATGGGTCGATGTATATATATTTATGTGTATCGCGATATCGCGAAAGCTCCTCCGTACAGGGGAGACTCTGCCAAAAATTTTTGAAAATTTTGGGAGTTGGAAAATTTTTGGAAATTTGAAATTTGAAAATTTACTTGGAAAGTTGTTTTAGGAAAATGTTGAAACAAAAGCTTTTGAGCATAAATAACTCAAGTGAGATTGGATTTGAGCTAAAGGGTTTTGGGAAGTGTATATAAGCTTTTAACTAAGTAAATTGGGTATGTAAATGAGTTTGAGAGTATGTTCTACCATAGAAAATTTCGAGGACGAAATTTTTATAAGGGGGGAGGAATGTAACATCCTAGAATTCAGGACATTAAATTTTGAACATTTAATTCATTTTAAATGTTCAATGAAGATTTTGAATTGGCTTTAAAATAAAAAGAATTGGGTGGAATAAATAAATTACTTATAATTCCAAATATGGTAATCCAATTGGGATTTAAATAGTAATAATTAAATATTGAATAGGGATAAATTGTGAATATGGAGATAATTAGATATGGAAATGAGTTCTAAAATTTATTTTAAGTCTATTTGGTCATTAAAAGCGTTGTTGGATTTTTAGATGGATCTAAAGGTTAATAAGTTATTATTGGGGATTTTATATTAAATTAAAATTGAATTTAATATTATTAAAATGCAATTAATCAGATTTTCATCTGGAATGAGCCAGAATGTTTTTTGAATGTGATTATAAATTTTATATGATTTATTGTTAAGTTAATAAAATTTTAAAAGTAGATTTTTAAGCGGTTTCGACAATTATGAAAATCACCCGATTTAATAGACGAGTTAAAATAGCCTTCCGGGGCACAGTCTCGGAATTCGACGAAACTAGTTCCGTTGGATCCGTAATAGTTAGTTATTATTTGATTTCAATTTTCGTAGCAATCGGAGTTGTCGTTTGACCGTGGCAGCTCAAAACGCATAGGAATCGATTTAACTGATTTAAATTTAAATTATTCATTTAATTTCGTAACTCGCACATATGACCGAATTAACTTACGGAACCTGTTTTATTGTGTCCAGGATGCGGAAAAACCCTAGGAACGCCTGTTGGTATGTGAGAATTGGAGTCCGTTTGCGTAAGTGGTAAATTGATTAGAACAAGATTAAAATAATAATTAATAATATTATATATATACATTAGAATTTCTTAAAACCATAGCAAACAAACGTGAACCGCCTGTTAACTCCGCTTTATCAGTTACTCAGCGACCTAACTGTTCGATGACCTAACGACCTAAAGCTTAACGACCTAAAGATGGACGACCTAACTACCTAAAAGAATGGGACGACCTAACGACCTAATGGTTAACGACCTAAAGATGGACGACCTAACTACCTAAAAGAACGGGACGACCTAACGACCTAAAGCTTAAGGACCTAAAGATGGACGACCTAACTACCTAAAAGAATGGGACGACCTAACGACCTAAAGCTTAACGACCTAAAGATGGACGACCTAACCACCTAAAAGAATGGGACGACTTAACGATCTAATGGCTTAAGTTCCCTGCGACCTAAAGAGTTAAAGAGGCAACGACCTAATGATTTGATAACCTATTTTAGGTCATTCACGACTTAATACTTGGCGAAAAAAACTATGCCGCTTCCCTATAAGTCGCTGAGTCCTACCCGTTGGTTCGTATGGACAAGTGCAGGCCGTTTAGGTCGTAACTTGTATGTCTTTAGCTCGCCAACACTTCTTTAGGTCGCCCACACTTCTTTAGGTCGCTCACAACCTTCCTTAGGTCGCTCACGACCTAAGGCCTGTCCAAAATTCTCTATAAATACACCCTAAGCTCCAACATGAAGGGGACTTTTCCGATCATTTTCTTCAAAGCATCGATACCCTGCCATCTTCAAGCCGAGCCTTACTCCAACATTCGAAACTCACAAGAAGCTTCAGTCAACTTCAAACAGGGATTCAGCATATTCAATCATGAATTCGGAGAACTCTCTTGCATCGAAGTTTTTCTAGCTACTTGTCTTTTGTAGTGAATTGTAATTGAAGGAAATTGTAAAGGATTGTAATCATATAAGCAATAAAAAAGGATTGAAGTGGATGTAGGCTTGATTATAAGCCGAACCACTATAAACTCTGCGTCTCTTACTGCTTTTTCAGTGAATTACTGCTTTTTCTGATTCCCGTGTTAACGGGTGGTGCTTTCATTCAATCTCTATTTGCATTGGGGTGTTAGCGTCTGACTTTTTAGGTTAACATTTTTGGTGCTTTCACTGAGTACCCAACTCAGGACACTGTCATCATAGCTTCACAGAAATTTGCAGAAAGGATCTCTCTAAAAACTAGGAGTTTATCAGAAATAACGGCCCCCAAAAGAAAACGAAAGTCTGTGAGATCCGACGATGTTCGCGAGACTACTGCCACTTCTCCTCCTTTAAGTCAAACAACTCCAACCGTCGGAGTTACACGGGCAGAGCTGGATGCCGTGGTATCTGGGCTACATCGACAAATGGAAGCTCAGAATAACCTAATGATGGAAAGGTTGAATGCTTTATTTGAGGCAAACCGCCAGCCAGCAACTAAGGAGGGAAACCTTGCCGATGAAGTGCAGAATGTGGAAGGAAGGAATATCCCCCAAAGGCCAGCTGATCCAGTGGAAAGGACACCTCCCCAAGCCGGAGGATCGGGGCTGCAACCAACCCTCCGTGAACGGTTGTTATGACAAAATTCGGAGAAAATGGCCGATGTTTGTCCCGCTGAGCCTCAAAATGATGAAGAGTATTTCTCAGGCATGGTTCGTCAGATTATGAAGGAAAATATGAAGAGAAATGAAGATGAGAAAGAATGGGGTTTCACTCCGAGCAAAACTCCATTCACTGAAAAGATCTTGAAAGCAGAATTCCCAAAGAAGTTTGTCCCTCCAACTATCCCAGTTTACAAGGGGACGAGCGATCCTAATGAGTTTCTTTATAAGTACGATTGGCACATGACGAGTGCCAGAGCCTCTGATGAGATCAAATGCCAGTATTTTACGGTATACCTGGAAGGAATTGCTTTACTTTGGTTCACAAAGCTGCCGGTCCGGTCGATAGACCAATTTTCTGATTTGACTCGGAAATTCAAGGAACAATTTCCATTGTATGCATCAAAGGCAAAGGACATAATGTCGTTATTCAGCTTGGAGCAGAATCCTAGAGAATCCATTAGAGCTTTCTTGAATCGCTTCAATATAGCTCTGGCTGAAGTGGACAATGCGGAGCCGAGAATGATTTTGACGTACCTGATGAAGGCTATTGATAAGAAAAGTGAGTTCAGGAGGTGGTTGAAAATGAAGGAACCAAATTCACTTGACAAGTTTTATAAGAAAGCCGATGAATTCATGCGCCTGGAAAACCTCCAAGCACCGGCTAAGGTGATATCGACAGGGGCTGGAAATAGTAATGCTCTTTCGAATAAGAAGGAATCTGGCAATCAGAAGAGGGGGAACGATGCCCAAAAGAAGCAAGGAGATGCAAAGAAAGGACGTCCTTTCAACTTTACTCCTCTGACTGATACCCCGGAAAACATCTACTTTGCAAACAAAGACACTGTCGAATTCCACGCACCAGCTAAGCAAAGAGTTAATGGGAAAGCTGAGAAGAAGGGAAGGTTTTGCCGGTTACATAACCAACCAGGGCATGATACTAACGAGTGCCGTCACTTGAAGGAGGTAATTGAGGAACTATTGAAGGAAAACAAGCTCCAGCAATATGTAAAAAGGAACAAGAATGGCCCAACCTCGTCAACTCAAGGACAACAGGTTCCTGTTCATCGTCCTAGCTCAAGCGAAAAGGCGGCAGCTCATGAATCAGATAGGCCTGTTATAAATGTGGTCACAGGGGGCCCTCACCCAGCTGGCAGGAGCTGGGGTGTGATGGAAAGATACGCCCGTGCTTTGAAGTATGCACCGGCAGATGAAAGTGTCTTTGTGTTAGAAGATGCTGCACCCCTGAAGCAGCAGAAGACTTTTAATGATGACATTATATTCAGTACTAGGGATTCAATGGGTGTTGAAGCTCTTACCATTGATCCTTTGGTCATCTTCGTTGGCATTGGGCAAGCTACTGTGAAAAGAGTTCTGGTTGACTGTGGAGCTTCGTGCAACATTCTCTTCAAGAAGACTTTTGATCAGATGAAGATTCCAATGGCTGACATTCAAGCTTCATCACTAAAGATTGCTGGTTTTACTGGGGAGCCGAAACAGCCAATTGGGACTATTGATTTGTTCGTAGAGCTTGGAGAGGGGCAGAGAAAAGTGACTCGAAAACAGACCTTTGTTATTGTTGAAGAATTTTCTGCCTACAACGCCTTCCAAGGCCGACCAACTCTGGCAGCATTTAAAGCTATTCTTGCCCCATGGTGTCTGACCATAAAATTCCCCACAGATAATGGAGTCGGTGTGGTGAAAGGGGATCAAAACGCTGGACGGGAATGTTATCTTACAGAGTTGCGTGAAGCGAGGAAGAGAGAAATGGGAAAAGATACGGCAGCCCCAGTCCGCATCAAAGAATCAACCTTGTTGCAATTACAGGGTGGACCCTGCACAGGAGAACATAGCGGTGCATGAAGAGAGATGGATCCAAGAAAAGCCAGTGCAGGGCAAAATAGAGTGGTAGCAGTTGAAGTGACAGTCTTGGTACCTGTTGACCCGAAAGACCCGAACAAAGTGTTGAATGTGGGTTCACAGCTTAATGCAAGGGTTCAAAATGTTTTGATGTCATTTTTGAAAGCAAATCTGGATGTATTCGCCTGGAATCATGCCGATATTGTGGAATATCTCCAGAAATTGCAGTGCATACCTTGAATATTGATCCAAAGTTTACACCGGTAAAGCAAAAAAGAAGAACTCAAGGTCCTGAAAGGTCAGCAGCATTGAAAGAAGAGGTTGATCGACTCATGGAGAATGGTTTTATCAGGGAATCTAATTATCCGAATTTGGTCTCAAATCCTGTACTGGTTAAAAAAGCTAATGGGAAATGGAGAGTGTGCATTGACTTTTCAGATCTAAACAATGCCTACCCCAAAGACTGCTTCCCGTTACCCAGGATTGACCAGTTGGTGGATGGAACGGCCGGGCATGAACTGCTATCTTTTATGGATGCCTACTCCGGATATAACCAGATCATGATGCATGAGCCAGATCAGGAGGACACGAGCTTTGTCACCGATGTTGGTCTCTACTTCTATAGAGTCATGCCTTTCGGACTTAAGAATGCGGGGGCAACTTACCAAAGACTTGTTAATGCCATGTTTAAACCACAGATTGGCAAGACTATGGAAGTTTATGTCGATGATATGCTGGTAAAGTCAAAGAAAGCAGTGGACCACATGGATCACTTGGCAGAGATGTTCTCAATCCTCCGAAAGTACGGTATGAAGCTGAATCCTTTGAAGTGTTCATTTGGGGTAGAATCTGGAAAGTTTCTGCGTTTCATTGTGAGTGCAAGGGGCATTGAAGCTAATCCTGCTCAGATATCTGCCTTAAGAGAAGTCAAAGCTCCTAGAACGAAGAAGGAATTGCAAAGTCTCAATGGAAAAGTTGCAGCCTTGAGTCGGTTCATTTCCCAAGCTACTGATAAATGCATCCCATTCTTTGATGCTCTAAAGAAAGGAAGAAAAAACTTTGATTGGACTTCTGAATGCCAGAAAGCTTTCGATGAACTGATTCGTCATATGGAAAAGCCTCATATACTTTCTAAGTCTGACAATGGTGAAGATCTTTTTGTATATTTGGCAATCTCGTCTCATGCCCTCAGCGCAGCTTTGGTACGGGAGGATGCGAAAATTCGGCACCCGGTCTACTACATCAGCAAGAGATTCACTAGGGCAGAATTGAACTATTCGAAGTTGGAAAAGCTCGCCTATTGTCTACTGATTGCATCAAGAAAATTAAGGCCATATTTCCAAGCTCATCCCATCAAAGTCCTCACCTATCAGCCCTTGAAGCAAGTCATGTTCCGTCCTGAGACTTCGGGTCGCCTTTTGAAGTGGAATATTGAGCTCAATCAATATGACATCACTTATCATCCCCGGAGAGCAATCAATGGACAAGCTTTGGCAGACTTCATCGTAGAATGTACAGACAAAGGTGATAGTGAGGAGGTGGTAACCAATAATTCCCCAATTCTATGGAAATTGTATGTTGATGGCGTAAGAAACGATTACTGTTCCAGGGTTGGGGTTGTGCTTGAAACCCCTGAAGGACGATCATTGTGTTATGCTTTAAGATTGGAATTCCCTTTGACAGACAATGAAGCAGAGTATGAAGCTCTTATTGCTGGTTTGAGAATTGCTAAGGAGTTGAATATCAAAATGTTGCAGATCTTCAGTGATTCGCAGCTTATTGTGTGTCAAGTCAGGAGAGAGTTTCAAACCAAAGGAGGAAATCTGCTCGCTTACTTGTCAAGAGCCTGGGAGCTTCTCGAGGACCTGGACCATTACACGATAAACCATATACCTCGGGAAGAAAACATGAAGGCAGATTCCCTCACGAAGTATGCAAGCACTAGTGAAGCTCAATTATTGGGATTAGTTCCTGTGGAAGTCCTATCAATTCCAAGCATTGATGAAATGGATATTGACTGGATCATGACTATATCACAGGAGCGGGAATCATGGATAACTCCAATATTGGAATATCTGCGTGACGGTTCTCTACCAGAAAACTCAATAGAACGGTAGAGGTTTTTAAGAAAAGCATCCAGATACATAATTCAAGATGGTCGATTGTATAGGCGGGGATTCTCAATGCCATTACTCCGATGTGTGACCAAGGAAGAAGCGGAGACAATTCTAACTGAGGAACATGCAGGAGAATGTGGAGATCATTCAGGTGGTCAAACTTTATCAAAAAAAATTCTCCGCTATGGATATTTTTGGCCAGATATTAACCGTGATGCCGCGAGTTACGCCCGAAATTGTGCCCGATGCCAGAGATTCGCAAAACTCCCGAGAGCACCTTCCACTAAGATAACACAGATGGTCAGTCCGTGGCCATTTGCTATTTGGGGAATAGATCTCATCGGGCCTCTGCCAACTGCAAAATCCGGAATCAGATATGCTATTGTTGCTGTTGATTATTTTACTAAATGGGCTGAATCTGAACCCTTAGCTACTATTACCTCTAAGAAAATGATAAACTTTGTAACTAAGAATATCATTTGCAGGTATGGAGTGCCTCAAAAGATAATCACAGACAATGGAACCCAGTTTGAAAGTAAAGAGTTCCAAGATTTTTGCAAAAAATTCAAGATCCAGAAAAGTTTCTCAACAGTGGCTCATCCATAGGCAAACGGGCAAGTGGAAGCAGTAAACAAAATTATCAAATCAACCATCGAAAAACAGCTGGAAAAAGAAAAAGGTGGTTGGGTCGATAAACATCCGCTAGCACTATGGGCATATAACTACACATAAAACTGCGACGGGGCACACTCCATTTTCATTGGCATACAGATCAGAGGCAATGATTCCGGTAGAAATAGAGGTCCCTTCACATAGAAGAATCCATTTCAATCAAGCCGAAAATGAAAAGCTACAACTTGAAGCCCTTGACTTCCTTAATGAAAAAATGTAAGAAGCTGAGCTCAGAATTGCGGCTCATCAACAAAGAATAGCCAGGCACTTCAATTCCAAAGTTCGCCGACGCAGCTTTGAAGTTGGGGATCTAATCTTAAAAAGAATTATGACACCTACAGGCGTGCTTAGACCAAACTGGGAAGGGCCGTATGTTATAGGGAAAAAATTTCTTGATGGCAAATTCAAACTTGTAACTGTCGAAGGAGACCCAATTCCAAGAGCTTGGAACAGCAATCATTTGCGCACATATTTTACTTAAAGGCTTTAATGAAATTTTGTAAAAGAATGATGAATGTATGATTCTTGTATTGAAAGCCGCTGTAAAGTCAGTGCAAGTGAATAATAAGAACTATAAAGTTGATGCAGGCTCAGTTTTTGGCTGAACCACTATAAATCTTGTGTTCTTTACTATTATAGACTTCTTTGCTTTATTTCGGTATATAAATTACGTCAATTGTATTACTAAAATGTCGATTTAATAATGCAGAGCATAAAAACAAAGATTACCCATCACAGGACCAAGCAATCCTTGACATCAACCAACAAGCAAACGCTAAGCCGTTCAAAATTTCCATACTCAAATCCTACAAAAGAAGTACTTCGAACAAAAGTTAGCGATTCGGTTGGAAGTGGGCCATTGCTAACTAACTATGAATGTCTGTACAAATGAGCATCCAGTTAAATAGCCTGTGTCTGCCACCACCAACTCGCTTAACTATGATGTATATTTCTTTAGATAAGGGAAATTGTTAGCAACTAAAAGGAAAGGGTATTTGGAAAAGAACGAGGATCGCCGATATGAATAGATGGCAAAGAGACATGGGCGAACAAGCATCAAACAACAAAAGACCTCTTCGGAGACACAAGCCCTCTTCGGAGGCACAACTCTTTGGAGGATAAAGACCTCAAACGGGGCATGCCAGAAGACTTTCTCAACAAAAAAGAATGGTATGGAATGACCGGGAGCACCTTCCTGACAGGAAGGCAAGACGCTTGTTTACGAGCTGAGACGATTTGCGCAGACAAGCGTCCAAGTAACTTGCGTCCGCCCCGTGAATCCATACGATGATCGGAGGCACATTCCCAAGTGGAAGGCAAGGCGTTTGTTCACTAGTTGAGGCAATCTGCGCAAATAAGCGTCCAAGTAACTTGTGTCCGCCCCGTGAATCCGGCCAACCATGAGGAAGAAACTTCAAGGTAGACTCGGACGCACGCATTCCACCGAGATTTGAAATAAAACTTCACAAGTGCTGGAATGTGAAAAGCCCTCTTCGGATGCCCATTTCACCATAGTTGAAATGCTAAAAGAGCTCGAGCGGGCCTCGTCAGAAAAAGAGAGTTCTTTCTCGACATAAAGTTGCAGACTGCTTGGTTGCACAGAACACTTGTGTCCACCGCGTGAATCCATCCAACCAAGAGAAAGAAGCTCCAAAATTCCAGGCAAAATCCCTACTCAGAGGCACACATTTCACCGTGATCTGAAATAAAACTTCACACGAGTCGAAATGTGAAAAGCCCTCTTCGGAGGCCCGCTTCCCAACGAACAGGGAAAAGATAAAACCCTCTCCCAAGAGGCAGAAACAAAAAGACCTCTTCCCAGAGGCACAATCAAACAAAAAGACCTCTTTCCAGAGGCGCAACCAAACAAAAAGACCTCTTCCCAGAGGCACAATCAAAAACTCTCTTCAGAGGCTCAAGCAGGTTGAAACCCCTTTTTCGAAAGGCCCACTGCACTATGAAGTGAAATTCACTTGCCAAAGCAAAAGTGACTTTTTTCAAAAAGTGAAGTGTAAAAACTTTGCAACAAAAAAAAGAGAAGGAGAAAACTCCTCCAATATGAAGTGCATTCTACTAAGCTAGAAAAATATTTTCTTGAAACAGAAAATATTATCCTACAAAGTACAAATGCAAACTTCCTTCAAATCGATGAGTTGTTCTCTAAAGTAAGAGTACAAGTCTTCTTGAAATAGAAGAGTTGTTCTCCGAAACTTTGCTAATATGAAAAAAGATTGCAATAAACCTCTGGTATGGGGGCAATACAGTATAGTCATCACAAAGATGAAGACAATCCTCATTAAACATACCATAGGTTTACTGCAACCTCACATAAAGAGGATAAAGAAACTTGCATAAAAAGAGAAATTAAAAGCGTTCTCAAATACAGACAGAAATTTGCATAAGTAAAAGAACCATTTTATTCCATACTATGAGAATTTTATACATATGCTGGTTTTAAAGTAAAAGAAAGCGAGGACTGGCACCCGCACAATCTCCAGTCAACACAAGCTTATATACATGCAAAAAAAAGCAAAAAGTAAAGCAAAGAAGGGAAAGCGGGACTCATCACTTCTTTCTCCCACCACCTTTAGAGCCTTCACCTGGCTTGATAGGCAATTTTTCATGCCGGCTTGGGAGAGTTGGGGGAGAAGGAGAGAGAGCTAGTGCTGGATTAACTTCCGTTTCCTTTTCGGTAACAGAAATGCTTCTCCCTTTCTTCTTTGAAGTTGTACGCTTCCTCCTCCTCTTTGAAGAAGACTCACTCCCCGGAGTGACAAGAGCAGACAATTTTATGTCATCAGAAAGGGTTCTCTTCGGAGATACTTCGCCTCCTTCAAGTCTTTTGGCCTTATGCTTCTGCGAAGCGGTTGGATCGTCCAAGTCTTGAAGGGCTCCTATTAATTCTTCCCGCGATCCCGGCTGGGAAGTAGGAGTTATTTGATGGGATGGAGGAGGAACAGCTGGAGGAGGAGAAGTTTCTATGACACTAGGCGTTTTTCTACAGAAGAAAAGAAAAAAATATTAGTATCTCCCGCGAAGAGAGGAGATAACGGCTCATCGAGTCTTAAGTAATAAGCAAGAATTTCATCAAGCTCGGCCGAAGTAAATGAGTAATCCGCTTGACCTGGTTCGACGTTAATATTACCTGGAGAAGTGGGCTTCCTAATATCAACTTCATATGCTTGTGCTTCAGTGCTTTCTTCTCCTTCATCTCCACCCTGTGCACTTGTAATCTCAGTTATGACTTTAGCAGGGGACGGAGATTGGGATACAGAGCCTGTGATATCAACGTCGGCCGAAATTAGATGAGGGACAGGGGTAATTAATGGTGCTTCTTTCTCTGGATGCTCCTCTCTAATCGTCCGAGCACGCTCTCTAGCGAGCTGCTCTTTTCCTTTGGCAAGGCCTGCACGAGCTCCGTCATCCAGATAATGTGCCTCGAGTTCTTCTTCGGCATACCCAGCATCTTTAAGCATATCAAGCGCAGCTTCCCATACTTCAGCCAAAGTGATTTCGTATTTGGGGCCCAAAAATGCGAGACTGCCGCGCCCTAGGACACTTTGCAAGTAGAAGTCAAATAATGTCGAACTGATATCGGCTTTAGTGGCTTGATGAGCTTCATCAGCTGCAATTTTACCGGCAACAGCCTCATCGCGCTCTTTCTCAACTATAGTAAGTCGAGTTTTTAATATCTCGATTTCGAGGTTCTGGGAGCTGGTCTGTTGTCGCAACTGTGCAACATCAACGCGATAATCCTCTACAACCTTTCCCTGTCACTTGAGTTTATTTTCGGCCTCTCTTTGGCTAGCATGCACATCCGCACTTGTTGCTGAAGCACATTTTCCTTTTGAGAGTAGGAAGTGGAGGAAGTAGCAAGCTACTCTTTAAGTTTTCCAACTTCCGCTTCAAGCTTTTCATTATAAGCGGCGATGCTCCTCATCTCTGCATCATGTTGATCGAGAGTCTTTTGCCATTCGGATTTATCATTCTCCATGGTCAACATAGCCTCAAGGTTCGCGCGATTCACTCTCTGGAGTTCGTCAACAAGTTTCTGCCAATTCGACATTCTCTCAATACCAAGTCCGACATCATCAAGATTTCGCAACATGGTTGGTTTGTCGATTGGAACCAGATCAAGATCAAAGCGAACTCCCTTCAAGCACCAGTTTGGAAATCGGCTTTGAAGAGTAGCCGGGCCTGGTCCAACCTGATATGAGAGCCTGCCAATGATCGTCTGAATGTCGGTACGAGCGAGAGTGGGAGATCGAGAAGGCACCGAAGCAATGGGCTCTTTAAGAATGTCAGATGATGACTTTTCACCATGCTTGGTCCGTTTGCTCGAATCTTCGGCAGCGTGGCTCTTTCCTTTGTCATCATGGGATTTTCGTTTGAGGGAATCACCCTCTCTGTGGGAAGAGTCGTGACGTTCATCCCCTCTCCCGTACCGTTCTTCAAATGTTCTTCTCTCCTGGGCTTTTCGAGCAGCCCTCTCTTCATCAGTTTCCCTATGAGGGGGAAGATAACGCCTGTAATCATATTGACTGCGCCTTCCATACTGCTTAAAGTCATCATAATACGAGCCACTTCGCCCCATTGGAGAACCTGAAATAAAAAAAAACATAACTTGAGAATCTTCAAGTTGCAATGAGTTAAGTGCATATAAGTGCTGAAAAATTCTAAGTGTGTGCAACGTGCGTACTACGCGCGTTGAACTACGAACCATTCCTCGGTTGTGAAGGAATGATGGGTGTAGTAGCTAACATCAACTCTTGAGTCGACGGGATCTGTTGCAAAACAGAAGTTGCTTCAACCACTGAAGAGGAAACCCTAGTGGCAACAGGATCATCTTTAAAGAGTTCCTGTGAGGTGATAAACAGGTCGCTTAACCCTTCAAAAGTGTCGTCCCCGCTCTGCTTGGCAGGACTTGTTTTCCTGGCCCCTCCGTCACCGGACTTCCCTGAATGTTGGGGAGATTCTTGAGGCTCTTCTTCTTCAATGACCGGGCAAGTGCAAATTTTCCAGATGAACCCGCGACATCAGTAGAAGTAGAGCACTTCACCAGAGAAGCCTCAAGAGTAGGATCTTTCAGTGTAGGCTCCTCAACAGAAACTGGGGCATCCAGTGCCTCGGTCGGAGAATCAGGAACTTCGTAAGGCTGAGTAGAGCGGGAAGGGTGTAAGAGTCCAAACTGATGAAGGAACTCGTCTCTTAGCAAAAACTTGATACTTCTCTCCTCAGCCGCCATAGCGTTAAGCCTCTCAAAAGTCTGCTTGTGGCTTGGATCTCTACAAAGAGGAGGAAGGACTGCAAAAGTAGAAAGCGAGGCTAACATTTAGCAATTTGGATCTCGCAAAGCTCAGAAGAGGAAAGAATGGGGATAAGTAAGCTTACCCCCTACTCTCCAGATAGCGTAGAATCTCTGGAGGCAATGGACAAAGAAGAACTGATTTAGGAATTCATGAGCGCTATCAGAGAGATCGGTGATAAGCTTGCGTTTTCTGGCGCTCCTCACATATATAATGGAAGGATAGTCTTTGTTTCTCGCAAATGTGCATAAATAGCAGATTTCTTCAAAGCTTGGGAGGCGATCAAGCGTCCTTCTGAAGAGAACACATAATCCCATCAAAATGGCATTGTCGTTTGGGTGCAATTGAAAAGGAGAAATAGCCAATCGGCGAAGGATTTGTTGAAGAAAACTGTTGAAAGGAGGAATGGCTCCACAAATGCACATTTGGCAATTAACGGCAACAAACCCAAAGGGAGGACTGTCAGCATAATCATTTGGACCAGGGAGAATAGCATCTGCTTCTACAATCCCAAATTGGGCGCGTAACTGGTTGAACATCCGGTAACTCAGGGTGGTTGGAGTTCTTTCTGGTGGGTTGATCAGTGGACCAGCCATCGGAAGGGCCTCTCCAGTTGGTACTGCTCCTTCTTCTTGATGAGAAGCCATTCTACATAAGCAGCCGGATATTCAAATATGAAGGTGCACGTTTCCTAAATGTGTGAAGTGTTGTACAAAACTAGTAGATTGACAAGCAAACATGACTGAAATTAAATTAATAAATATGAAAATTTTCAGGACTTGACCGAATACAAGTGCAGTATTGATGCAAAAAATCAGCTCTAATTGATTAACATCGCTTTACTACTTCACTTGAATTCGTTGATTCGCAGCATTTCATACGATTTCTTTAAGCTGATTATATTTTATCGACTAATCTGTCATTTGATGTGGGCAATCAGTGGCAGTATATTCGCCCTAGTTTTCTGCAAATGTTATATTTAACAGGTTATTAGCATCGAATCTGGTATAATCTGTTAAGAAAGCATAGCAAAGTCATGCAAGTTGTCTTGGCAGTTCAAAGTTCAAATCAAAAGTACAATGAAGTTCAAACAATTCAAAGTTCAAACAATTCAAAGATTAAGCAATTCAGAGTTTAGGCAATTCAGTCCGGCAGTTCGAGTAAAGCACTCAAGTTGAGATTATGCTTCTAAGTGTGAATTCGAGTTGAGCATCCAAGTACTAAACTGTCCACGACCTAAAAGATTTCTTGCGAGTTAAGTTTGGTTGTTGGTTCTTTAGGTCATTTGTCCTTCAAATCGTGAGGCATAGTAAGGAGAAAAGGCTTCGGTTCAAAGTGACGTGAATTTCTCTAAGTCCTAGCTCGGCCGCGACTCAAGGTTTATGTCGCGTCTAGTTAGGTCGGTCAAAAGTTAAGTCGCGAAGGTTTATAGGTCCAAGGTTTATAGGTCGCGAAGTTTTATAGGTCGAAGGTTTATAGGTCGAAGGTTTATAGTCGTGAAGGTTTATAGGTTGAAGGTTTATAAGTCGCGAAGGCTTATAGGTCGAAGATTTATAGGTCGCCCAAAGTTGATGGGTCGTGTCCAAGCTAATGCCTTACTTCACTCAACCGACAAACCTCCAATCTAATCGGTAACTCATCATCCTTTTGACCCGTTAACCCGTTAGCCACCCCATCAACAGAAGCCCTCATTTTCTCATGCTTTCGAATCATCCAAAAAACTAATTCGAAATCACCACAAATTCAATGCCCTGCCATTCTAACGCAAATCAAAAATTAGTTAGTCTGAAGCACCGCAACCCATCGCCATCGTCTCATCAATCGTTCAAGGCCAAATCGTGCTAACTCAAGTTCATCAACTATCGATGTAACGAGATTCCCGATGAAACATTGCGTAAGGAGGTGGGTTAAGATTGAAAAAATGGAATTCATGAATCAATGATGATAAAGGATCGAGAAAGAAGCAGGTTCACTTACGCGATGTAATATCAAGGATAATCGGTGATTGATCGGATTGAAATTGCCTTTGGGAGCTCGGGAAAAAGTTAATGGCAGAATCAAATGAGGAAGTAGGTAATGAGAAGAAAGAAAGGATGAATGGCTTATACATTACAGTGGAGGAACCTGAAGCGGCACCTACGACCTAACCTTTAGGTCGCACACGACCTAGCGACCTAGAAGGGGACGGGTTAAAGGATATCGAAGCACACGACCTAACCATTAGGCGTGTACTTCGAGGGGAAAATGTTAACTCCGCTTCATCAGTTACTCAGCGACCTAACTGTTCGACGACCTAAAGCTTAACGACCTAAAGATGGACGACCTAACTACCTAAAAGAAAGGGATGACCTAACGACCTAAAGGTTAACGACCTAAAGATGGACGACCTAACTACCTAAAAGAACGGGACGACCTAACGACCTAAAGCTTAAGGACCTAAAGATGGACGACCTAACTACCTAAAAGAACGCGACGACCTAACGACCTAAAGCTTAACAACCTAAAGATGGACGACCTAACTACCTAAAAGAATGGGACGACTTAACGACCTAATGGCTTATGTTCCCTGCGACCTAAAGAGTTAAAGCAGCAACGACCTAATGATTTGATAACCTATTTTAGGTCGTTCACGACTTAATACTTGGCAAAAAAAAACTATGCCGCTTCCCTATAAGTCGCTGAGTCCTACCCGTTGGTTTGTATGGACAAGTGCAGGCCATTTAGGTCGTAACTTGTATGTCTTTAGCTCGCCAACACTTCTTTAGGTCTTGCAAGATGCTTTTGTGGCGTGGTCTTGCAAGATGCTTTTGTTTCAAAGGATTGTGAAACTTTAATAATCAATTTGGGTGCATTATTATCAGCTGGTATTCCAGACTGACTCGGGTGTTATTTCATTATAATGCTCGGGTCAGACCGAGTATTAAATGTTCAGGACAGGATGCTATGGAGCTGGAGAGGAGCTGGAGCCCGAGACGTATTATCTGTACCTATATATTTATATATATATATATATATTACGCTGCTGTGATTGTATGGTATGCCTGATTGGTAATTTGATGTATGAGATACTCTGATGAGATGATGTATAAAACAGTTATAGATTTCATTTTGTGTAAAGTTCTATATTTACTATTATATTTTACTCCTCTGTGACTGTGAGATTCTGATTTGTTTAGTTTCTTCTTCATCTATCTTGTAACGACCCGTATTTTAAGTCGTCTAGAGTTTAAGTCAACCAGAGCTTAAGTCATCTAGAGTTAGGACGTAGAAGAGTTTAGAGCGACCTAGTAGTGAACGACCTCAGGAGGTTAGCGACTTAGGAATTAGCGGCATAGGTGAGCGACCTAAGGAAGTTGGCGACCTAGGGATTAGCGGAATAGGAGTAGCGACCTAGGAGATTGAACAAGTTAACGACCTAAGGGGGATAGGTCGGTTGAACGACTTAAGGATGATAGATTAAGTCGTTGAAGATCTGAAGCGTGTTGCTTTTGAGGTGTTTTGGTGATTCGGTGAGTGGTGGTTATCTCTCACACGGAACCAAAGGAGCATATTGGATTGGTGGTTTGATTTTGTGTTAAAATAGTGATTTCCATGCATTTTCTTAAACATAAGTGTAGATCCATTGTTCATGCTTATTAGATTTGGACTATTTATTTACAAGATTTCCATTTCAGTTATAATTGCTTTTAGATTATGTTTTGAATGCTTAATTACTTGGATTAACGATTGATTTGATTGATTGTTATAAATTAGTTGATTAATGGTTGGATTTGGACAAGTTGGTCGAAGATGATTCAAAAGCTAAGGGAAAGGCTGTTGAATAGGAAAAAGCTACTCATGGCATATGTGGCGGATGATAAAGCTCATATGGACAGATTTGATGACGATGCTGATATGGGACTTTGCTATGATGAAGTAAAGCAAGGCATGATATGAAGTAGTCTTGGTACAATCCAGACGGGATCATTCCAAGCATGTTGATAACTCGAGGGATGGTTCGAGTTTGTAGATAATGGTTGGCTCGAGAGGCGCTTGAGCTAGTATGAGAATAGTCGTCGAGGAGGATGACTAGAAGGCTGAGATTTCATCGTTATTGAAGGTTCTAGCAGACTCAAAGCAAGAGTACGCTGGGCAGATTCGATAGTCCCAAAAGACTACAGTTGGTGGTCGAGTACTCTGGGCAGATTCGATAGTCTTAGGCACGGGCTGCGACGACGTGCGGAGTTCTGTCTAGAACCGGGGTAACCATTAGCCCTTGACGGACGGCTGAAAGAATGTGCCGGTCATTCAATTAACGGTGGTATCGAAGCAAGGATAATAGTGATAGCCAGAGTCATGGATGTTTTGGTTGTATCGTCATTCGGTCTCAAGAGCGATGTTTTCTTGGTGCTTATCTGATCTTGGTTTAGGCCTTGGGGTTTTGTACTTGGAAAACATCGACCTTGACTCGAGTGATAATTGCTTTACTTTAAATGTCTGCTTTGCTATGTTTACTTTTACTTAGTGTGTCTGGGGGCTATCACTTTAGAAAGAGGTGGAGTGGGAGGGTTGGGTTCCTATTCCTTTTACCTTTATGCTCTTTTGGTATGTTGTTAGTTAATTTACCGCTCACTAAGACTGTTGTCTGACTCAAGGTTTTATGTTCAACTCTTATTACCTTGGGCTGTTCATTCATTTTGGGATGGACAGACTAGGTAGCAAGTGACAGGTGCTGTTCATAGTGACCAACGATGCTGATGACAAAGACGAGTTGGGGGTTTGCATATTATTTTCTTACTATATGTACTGGATGTTCCTCTGTTTGTATAATCTCTGAGTGATATATGTAGCGAGGCTTGATGTATTGACTCTCCAGATTTTTGTATCAAACTACTATGAGGCTTATTTGACGAGGTTCTGTTTTGTGGAGCTTCACCATATATATATATATATATATATATATATATTTTCTATTGTATTTTTACCCATGCGCTGTGAGTAATACGATAGACTCCGCTGTTTTACCTTACCCTGACGATCATCCATGGCTGCTTGGCATACCTTTTAGCGCACCATTTCCTTGTTTAATGCAGGGGTCATGGGCGGTCGTCACATTTGGTATCAGAGCTTTGGTTAACCGATTTTAGCCAGCGCTCGCTGACGTAACTACGTATGAGAGATGTAATTGTATTCTGATGGGTGATTACTATATATAATATAGTAGCATAGAAGGATTTGAACTCCTTATGCAGTTGCTTCTCAAGGTGTATTAATCGTTTTTTTTAGATATTAGGAATGATTCGAAGAGGGAGACCAACAGCTTGGGAAGGCTGTACTGCTGAGGGGGCTGCTGATTATGCTGCGATGTTCGAGGCTATGATGACTTCGATCATGAGAAGGATGCTAGCTCCGAGGCCATCAGTAGACGTTGGAGTTCAAGTTCAAGCTCGAAAACCGGTGGATTTTGCTAAGTTGTGTAATGACTATACTGCTCTTGGAGGAAAGGTTTTCTTGGGAACAGAGTCAACCATTGAAGTCCAGAGATGGATAGATGCTTGTAGAAGAATCTTTGGTGATCTAGGAATTAAGGATGCAACCAAAAGGAAGCTCGCATCAAGACAGCTTCAAGGGAGAGCTTCTGACTGGTGGAACTCTATCACCACTGATACTCCGGAGGAAGAAATTACTTGGGTGCAATTCCAAGCCAGATTTGAAGCTAAGTTCATTTCTACAGCTCAGAATTCCGTTATGTTCAAGAAGTTTTTGGAGCTCAAGCAAGGAGGAAGACCAGTTCTTGAGTATGTTTCGGAGTTTGAAGCCTTGTCCAAGTATGCCCGGTCGTATATTGAACTCCATATCAGAAGAACGAGAAGTTTGTGACAGGCTTGGACATCTATCTAGGGAGACAGTTGGTGGATCATCTGGACGATCCATTTGAGAAGCTTGTGGAGAAGGCTCTCAAGCACGAGAATCTGTTTCCTAAAGAAGGATCTGTTGTTGCTGTGACCAAGGAGGATTCTAAACCACATCAAGGTGGAAACAAGAAGAGGAAGTAGCAGGAGAAGGGTAAGGATGGCCAGAAGAAGCCGAAGGGCGAAGTGACCTGCTACAACTATCAGTAGAAGGGCCATTTCTCCAAAGATTGTAAGATTCCAAAGGTGCCGGTGAAGTGCCACAACTGTGACAAGCTGGGGCATATTAAGAAGAATTGTCCGGAACATAGGAAGGACAGGCAGGTTGTACAAGCTTATGCTTTGGGGGCTGTGCCATCATCATCAAAAGCCCCTACTACGGAAGAGAAAGGAAAGAGTGTGGTGGTACAAGGTACTCTTTCCATTTGTGGTATTCCAGTTAGAGTGTTGTTCGATACTGGGGCGTCGTATTCTTTTGTTTATAATGAACTTGTAGGCCGATTGGGTTTGGAACCGGATATTGTTGATAGACCATTGGTTGTGACTAATCCAGTTAGGGGTTCGTCTTGTTTATGTATGATATGCCGTGGTCTGGTTGTATCGAGTCATGATTGCTCCTTTGTTTGTGATTGATTTGTTCTGAACTTTGAGGGGTTTGGAATTATTTTGGGTATGGACTGGCTTAGGAAGTATGCGGCAAAGGTTGATTGTAAAAGGTTGGAGGTGACAGTCGAGAATGTGGAAGGGCGAAGGGTTGTGATACAATGTAAGCATGAGGAAGGCGTCTTCTTGAGCTTCATGTATTCGCCGGTTGTTCCACGGGAAGGACTGTCATCGGTGCCAATCGCAAATGGATTTGAGGATGTATTTGATGAGCTCAAAGGGTTACCGCTGCACAGAGAGATCGAGTTTCACATCAATCTAGTTGAAGGAGCCAGGCTTGTTGTGATGCCTCTTAGGCGGATGGCGCCTAGGGAACAGCAAGAGTTGAAGGTGCAAGTTGATGATCTTTTACAGAAAGGATTCATTCGGCGTAGCGTGTCCGAATGGGGTGCACCAGTTGTGTTTGCAACCAAAGCGGATGGATCGTTGAGGTTGTGTGTGGATTATCATGAACTGAATAAAGTAACTAAGAAGAACAAGTATCCATTGCCGAGAATAGATGACTTGTTCGATCAGCTTCACGAAGCCAAGGTGCTTTCCCAGATGGATTTGGCAACGAGATTTCACAAATTAAGAGTGGCAAAGGATAGTGTGCCGAAGACTGCTTTTAGGACACCATCTGCTTTCTTTGAGTGGCTGATAATGCCGTTTGGATTGACCAATGCACCATCATATTTTGTGGATCTTATGAATAGAGTGTTCAGGGATCAGTTGAACAAGTTCATACTAGTATTCGTGGATGACATTTTGATTTATTCCAGAACTGAAGAAGAGCACAAGATGCACTTGCGTATTGTTTTGGAGACCTTGCGGAAACATCAGCTGAAGGCTAAGTTTTCGAAGTGTCACTTCTGGAAGAGTAAAGTGAGGTTCTTAGGCCATATTATCTCTGGTAATGGAATAGCGGTCGATCCCGCCAAGGTGGCAGCAATCCAGGATTGGGTTAGACCTAAGAATGCATCGGATGTGAGAAGTTTTCTTGGATTAGCAGGATACTATCGTCGATTTATCAAAGACTTTTCCAAGGCAGCTGCACCATTAATAGGATTGACGAAAAAGAACCAAGTATTCAGATGGGATGCTAAGTGTGAGCAAGCTTTCGGAATCCTGAAAGAACGACTAACAAGTGCTCCTGTTTTGACTATTCCAAGTGGAAATGATGAGATGGTGGTTTACACCGATGCATGTGGTACTGGACTTGAAGCAGTGCTGATGCAGAAGGGTAAAGTTGTTGCGTATGCAAGTCAACAACTAAAGCCGCATGAAAGGAATTATCCGACTCATGATTTGGAGTTGGCGGCGATTGTATTTGCTCTGAAGATATGGAGACATTACCTATTGGGAGTTCGATTCGAGTTGTTTACAGATCATGTTAACTCCTTCTCGGTTTCGACTTAGCAACTCAAAGGGATGCCGACCTACGGCTTAAAAGAGTTACCGACCTAACAGGTTTGAGAGGCATACCGACCTAACCGCCTTAAAAGAGTGCCGACCTAAGACCCAAAAGGATACCGACTTAAGGCTAAGGTGGGTTACCGATCATATATGGAAGCCGACCTAAGGCCTAAGAGGGATACTGACTTAAGCGTAAACAGTTGCCGACCTAACGCTTTAGCAAGGTTGCCGACCCTACTGTCTAAAATAAGGTAGCTACCGACCTAACGTGGGTACTGGCCTAAGTCTCAGAGGATGCCGACTTAACAGGAAGGCCGACCTAAGGCCTAAAAGAGATGCCGACTTAATGACTTAACCAAGTTACCGATCTAATGCTTTGCCAAGCCACCGACCTAAAATAGTTGCCGACTTAAGTCACAGCCAACCTAGGACCAATGTTAACTCGTTCACGACTCAAGTAAAGGAAGACAAGTTCAATGCAGCTACTCGGCACAGCAGCCTCTTAACTCGTGCACGATCCAGTTGCCAGTTAACTCGTTCACGGCTCACGACCTAGCTTGAGTCGTCAACGACCTAAAGCTACTAAATGCAAGCCCGATGCCGGGTTACTGAGATAAGGCTGTGTTGACTCGGGGGCGACCTGGGACTTGTACAAATGAGCCTAGGTGAAACCATGGAGGGGTCAGATGAGTCGGCCGCGATTTGCCTTAGACCGGCCACAACTAACCTTGGACAGTTCACGGCTTACGACCTAAGGGGTGGGATTTTCCCTATAAATACCAACCCACCTCAGGCATGAAAGGGACCTTTTTTGGCCAATCATTTCAAGCGCCAATACTCTGCTGAATTCTCAACTCACCCGACACTTCAAATTCGAAAGGCAACTCAACTAACTTCAAGAGAAAATCTAACGCAATCTACATGGATTCGAAGAATTCTTCTATACCAAAGTTCTAGTTGTTTGTCTCGTTATAATTGTAATTGAAGATTGCTGTAAAGTTGTAATCGGTTTAGCAATAAAGAGAATTAAAGTGGACGTAGGCTTGCCTTGAGCCGAACCACTATAAAATCGTTGTTATTCACTGCTTTTTTCTGTGATTTTCTGCTTATACTCTGTTCCCGAATCATCGGGTGGTGCTTTCACAACTACACTTTATACACCGGGGTTTTAGCGTTCAAATTTTAGCATTAACATTTTTGGTGCTTTCACTGAGAATTGAACTCAGGCAAATTATCATCATTGCTCCACGAAAGTTTGTTGAAGTAACTTCTCTGAAGACTAGAAGCTTATCTGAAATCATGGCTCCGGGGAGAAAGAGTAGATCTGTTAGATCTGGAAATGTTCAAGAGGGAACCTCCGCTTCCCCAGTATCTAATCAAGCCACTCCACCTGTTGGGGTTACAAAAGCGGAGTTGGATGCTGTAATCTTAGTGCTGAACCAGCAGATAAATTCCCAAAGTGCACAATTGGAAGCTCAGAATGCCCAAAATGCCCTAATTTTGAATAAGTTGAATGACTTTCTTGGGGTAAACCGTCAACCAACGGGTAACGAAAGGAACTTTGCTGGCAACATTCATGAGGATGAAGAAAGAAACATTCCTGAGAGGGCTGCCAGCCCCTTTGAGCGGACATTTCCTGAAGTTGGTGGATCTAAAGCTCGAAATGATGAGGGGTATCTTTCTGAAATGGTTCGACAAATCATGAAAGAAAGCATGCAAAGGAATGAAGATGAGAAGGAATGGGGTTTCGCTCCAAGTAAAACCCCGTTTACCGAAAGAATCTTAAAGGCTAAGTTCCCAAGGAAGTTCGTCCCTCCAACCATCCCAGCTTACAAAGGAACAAGTGATCCGAACGAATTCTTGTATAAGTATGATTGGCACATGACAGGTGCCAGAGCTTCTGATGAAATAAAGTGTCGATATTTTCCTGTATATTTGGAAAGTGTAGCTCGGCTTTGGTTCACCAAGCTACCAATTCGGTCTATAGATCAGTTTTCTGACCTAACCCGGAAATTCATGGAGCAGTTCAGACTATACGCTTCAAAAGCCAAAGATATCATGTCGTTGTCAAGTTTAGAACAGAATCTAGGGGAAACTATCAGATCTTTCTTGAATCGCTTTAACATAGCGCTGGCCGAGGTAGACAATGCAGAACCACGGATGATCTTGACCTATCTGATGAGAGCCATCGACAAGTCGAGCGAATTTGGAAAATGGCTTAACATGAAGGAACCAAATTCCCTTGAAAAATTCTACAAGAAAGCAGATGAGTTCATACGCCTGGAAAGCCGTCCGGTACTGGTAATGGCAGCATTGGAAAAAGCTGAAGATAACGTTGTTGCTCCACGCAAGAATGAATCTGTAGGACAGAAAAGGGAAAATAACGATGGCAAGAAACATAAAAATCTGAAGAAGCCTCGTTCCTTCAAGCCATCAGAATATACCCCTTTATCAGATACGCCGGAGCGTATTTACCTTGCCACTAGAGATTCTGTTGATTATCCTAAACCTCCCGTTCTGAGAACCGGAAAAAAAGCTGTACAGAGCGGAAAGTTTTGCCGCTTCCATAATCAACCCGGTCATGATACCGATGAATGCCGCCAATTGAAAAATTTGATTGAAGAATTGATAAGGGAAAACAAGCTGCAGCAATTTGTGGAAAAGAATAGCAGCAGTCCCGCTTCGACTAGTCAGGGGCAACGAGCTCCTGCTCATCAACCCAGGACAAGTGAGAAGACTGCAGGGCATGAATCCGGAAGGCCTGTTAACAATGTCATTACGGGAGGACCTCACCCAGCAGGCAGGAGCTGGGCTGAGATAGAAAGATATACCCGAGCTTTGAAGTATGTACCGACCGAGGAAGATATATTTGTTTTGGAAGGTGCTACGCCCCTGAAGCAAAAAAGAACTTTCAATGATGATATTGTGTTCAGAGCCAGGGATTCCACAGGTATTGAAGCTCCTACCTTGGATCCCTTAGTCATCTCAGTTGGTATCGGGCCAGCTATTGTCAGAAGAGTTCTCATTGATTGTGGCGCATACTGCAATATCCTCTTCAAGAAAACATTCGACCAAATGAAGATCCCTATGGCTGATGTGCAAGCATCATCGCAGAAAATCGCTGGCTTCACTGGGGAGCCAAAACAGCCGATAGGAACCGTTGATTTGCTTGTAGAACTTGGAGAGGGAGAAAGAAAAGTGGTCCGCAAGCAAACTTTTGTGATTGTCGACGAGTTTTCTGCTTATAATGCTTTCCTTGGCCGTCCAACTCTCGCAGCATTCAAAGCTGTTCTGGCCCCATGGTGCCTCACCATTAAATTTCCCATAGATAATGGAGTGGGAGTTATAAAAGGGGATCAAAATGCTGGGCGGGAGTGTTATCTGACAGATCTACGAGAAACAAGGAAAAGAGAAATGGGAAAGGATACGGCAACCCCAGTCCGCATCAAAGAACCAGCCTTGTAGCAATTACAGGGCGGACCCTGCACTGGCAAGCACAGCGGAGCACGGAAAGAGATGGATCCTAGGAAAGCCAGTGCAGGGGAGAATAGAGTGGTACCAGTGGAAACGACAATACCAGTACCTGTTGACCCAAAGGACCCAAACAAGGTGTTGAATGTGGGTTCACAACTTAACGTGTCAATTCAGAATATCTTAATATCATTTTTAAAGGCAAATTTGGATGTTTTTGCTTGGACTCATGCCGATATGTGCGGAATATCCCCAGAAGTTGCAGTACACGCTCTGAATATTGATCCAAAATTTACGCCCGTGAAGCAGAAAAGGAGAACTCAAGGTCCAGAAAGGTCAGCAGCGTTAAAAGAAGAAGTTGTCGGCTCATGGAGAATAACTTTATCAAAGAATCTACCTATCCGAATTGGGTTTCAAATCCAGTGCTGGTTAAGAAAGCCAACGGAAAATGGAGAGTGTGCATCGATTTTTCAGATCTAAACAAGGCCTGCCCCAAAGACTGCTTCCCATTACCCAGAATTGATCAACTGGTAGACGGAACAGCGGGACACGAATTGTTATCTTTTATGGATGCCTACTCTGGATATAACCAGATCATGATGCATGAGCCAGATCAGGAGGACACGAGCTTTATCACCGACGTTGGTCTTTACTGCTACAGAGTTATGCCCTTCGGGCTGAAGAATGCAGGGGCAACATACCAAAACTTGTTAATGCTATGTTCAAACCGCAATTGGGCAAGACTATGGAAGTCTACGTCGATGACATGTTAGTAAAGTCTAAGAAAGCAGTGGATCACATAGAACACTTGGCAGACATGTTCGCAGTCCTCCGAAAATACGGAATGAAGCTCAACCCTTTAAAATGTTCATTTGGAGTGGAATCCGGAAAGTTTTTAGGTTTCATCGTGAGCGCTAGGGGCATTGAGGCTAGTCCAGCTCAAATTACCGCCTTAAAGGAAGTCAAAGCTGCTAGAACGAAGAAGGAATTGCAAAGCCTCAAAGGAAAAGTCGCCGCCTTGAGTCGGTTCATTTCCAAAGCCACAGATAAATGCATCCCATTCTTTGACGCCTTAAAGAAAGGAAAGAAAAACTTCGATTGGACTCCAGAATGCCAAAAAGCATTGGATGAATTGATTCGCCATATGGAAACGCCTCTAATACTTTCTAGGCCTGGCGACGGGGAGGATCTTCTTATATACTTGGCAGTATCATCTCATGCTTTAAGTGCGGCGCTGATACGAGAAGACAAGAGGATTCAACATCCAGTTTACTATATCACCAAAAGACTCACTGGGGCAGAGATGAATTACTCTAAGTTGGAAAAACTCGCCTATTGCCTACTGATTGCATCCAGGAAGTTGAGGCAATATTTCCAAGCTCATCCTATCAGAGTCCTCACTGATCAACCTTTAAAGCAAGTCCTGTTACGCCCTGAGACTTCGGGTGGTCTTCTAAAGTGGAATATTGAACTCAGTCAATATGACATCACTTATCATCCCCGAAAAGCAATCAACGGACAAGCTTTAGCGGATTTCATCGCAGAATTCACAGATAAGGGTAACAGTGAAGAGGAAGCGATCGACGATTCCCCAATCCAATGGAAGTTATATGTCGATGGCGCGAGAAACGACTACTGCTCTGGAGCAGGAGTTGTACTTGAGACCCCTGAAGGTCGATCATTATGCTATGCACTAAGATTGGAATTCCCTTCAACAAACAATGAAGCAGAATACGAAGCCCTTATCGCTGGCTTAAGGATTGCTAAAGAACTAAACATCCGAGCGTTACAGATCTTCAGTGATTCTCAGCTTATTGTATGCCAAGTCAAGAAGGAATTCCAAGCGAAAGGGGGAAATCTGCCCGCCTACTTGTCAAAGGCTGGGGAACTCCTGGGTGATTTCGATCATTACATGATAAGTCATATTCCTCGAGAAGAAAACACGAAAGTAGATTCTCTCGCAAAGTACTCTAGCACAGGTGAAGCTCAATTTCTGGGGTTGACTCCAGTGGAGGTCCTGTCGGCTCCGAGCATTGATGAGATGGATATTGATTGGATCATGAGCGTGTCTCAAGAGCAAGAATCATGGATGACTCCAATAACAGAACATCAGCTCAATGGCTCTTTACCGGAAAATTCAAAAGAACGAAAGAAGCTACTGAGAAAAGCCTCTCGCTATATAGTCCAAGATGGCCAGTTATACAGATGGGGATTCTCAATGTCGTTACTTCGATGTGTATCCAGGGAAGAGTGCAAAATAATCCTAGCTGAGGTGCATGGAGGAGAATGTGGTGATCATTTAGGTGGTCAAACTTTAGCGAAAAAGATTCTCCGATACGGATATTTTTGGCCAGAAATTAATCGAGATGCAGCAGACTATTCCCGAAAATGTGACAGATGCCAAAGGTTCGCCAAAATTCCTAGAGCTCCTTCCACTAAACTCACACAGATGGTCAGTCCATGGCCGTTTGCAATATGGGGGATAGACCTTGTAGGACCGTTACCAACTGCCAAATCTGGAATTAAATATGCCATTGTTGCTGTAGATTATTTTACTAAGTGGGCAGAAGCTGAACCACTGGCTACTATCACCTCAAAAAAGATGATAAGTTTTGTGACTAAAAGTATCATTTGCAGATATGGTGTGCCTCAAAAAATAATTACAGACAATGGTACTCAGTTCGAAAGTGAACAATTCCAAGATTTTTGCAAACGATTCAAAATCCGAAAAAGCTTCTCAGCAGTAGCTCATCCGCAGGCAAACGGGCAGGTGGAAGCAGTAAATAAAATTATCAAGTCAACCATCAAGAAGCACCTTGAAAGAGCAAAAGGTGGTTGGGTCGATAAGCTACCGCTAGCACTATGGGCATACAGAACTACCCACAAAACTGCGACTGGGCATACTCCGTTTTCATTGGCATACGGATCAGAGGCAATGATTCCGGTAGAAACAGAGGTCCGTTCACATAGAAGAATCTATTTCAATCAAGCGGAGAATGAAAAACTACAGCTTGAGGCACTAGATCTCCTTGATGAAAAAAGAGAAGAGGCTGAGCTCAGAATCGCATCTCATCAGCAAAGGATAGCCAGACATTTCAATTCCAAAGTTCGCCAACGCAGCTTTGAGATTGGAGATCTAGTCCTAAAGAGAATTATGACAGCGATAGGTGTGTTTGGGCCAAATTGGGAAGGACCATATGTCATAGGTCAGAAGCTTCTTGACGGCACATTCAAACTCACTACTGTCGAAGGGGATCAAATTCCAAGAGCTTGGAACAGCAATCACTTGCGTCCATACTTTACTTGATAGCTTTGTTGAAATATTGTAAAAAGAATTATGAATGTATGATTCCCGTAATTGAAAGCGATTGTAAAACCGATGCAAGTGAATAATGAAAGACTATAAAGTGGATGTAGGCCCAAATTCTTGGTCGAACCACTATAAATCTCGTGTTCCTTACTATTATTACATGTTTGCTTTATTTTCGATATGAAAAGTACATTAAATGTATTACTGAAATGGCGATTCAAATTTTTGCAGGCAACGAAAACAAAACTTGCACATTACAAGACCAAGTGATTCTTGTTATCATTCAACAAACAAATTCCAAGTCACAAAATTCCCGAGCTTAAATCCTAGATAAGAAGTGCTTCAATTGAACGGTCAATGATTTCGCCGAAAACGGGCTTTAGCTAATAAATTGAGAAGTTTGAACAAACAAACATCCAATTAAGAAGCTTATGTCCGTTCTCGTGAACTGGCCTAGTAATGAAGTACACTTCTTTCGATTAAACAAACTACTTGTAAGAGAAGGGAGTGCAAGCTTGAAAAAAAAAATAGAGGATCACTGAAAAGGCATAAGCAAGTGGACAAGGAACAACTAAAGCCCTCTTCGGAGGCACAAGTCCTCTTCGGAGGCACAACTCTTCGGAGGATAAAGACCTCTAACGAAGCATATGCCGCAAAAAAGAAAGTTCTCTACTCAACCAAAAAAGATTGGAGGAGTCAAGACCCTCCAACCATGAGGGAGTAACTTCCAGGCAATCTTCGGAGGCCCATTTCACCAGGAGTAGAAGTGTTACAACCGCTCTTCGGAATTTCACTTCACCAGAGTTGAAATGTAAAACAAAATAAAAGCCCTCATCAGAGGCCCATTTCCCCAGGAGTTGAAGTGTTACAACCGCTCTTCGGAATTTCACTTCACCAGAGTTGAAATGTAAAACAAAATAAAAGCCCTCTTCGGAGGCCCATTTCACCAGGAGTTGAAGTGTTACAAACGCTCTTCGGAATTTCACTTCACCAGAGTTGAAATGTAAAACAAAATAAAAGCCCTCTTCAGAGGCCCATTTCACCAGGAGTTGAAGTGTTACAACCTCTCTTCGGAATTTCACTTCACCAGAGTTGAAATGTAAAACAAAATAAAAGCCCTTTTCGGAGGCCCATTTTGCCAGGAGTTGTAGTGTAACAACCGCTCTTCGGAGTTTCACTTCACCGGAGATGAAATGCTAAAAAAAAGAGAGCCTCTCCCAAAGGGCAGAAATAGAAAGACCTCTTCCCAGAGGCACAATAAGACAGAAAGACCTCTTCCCAGAGGCACAATAAGACAGAAAGACCTCTTCCAAGAGGCAGAAATGAAAAGACCTCCTCCCGGAGGCACAATCAAGCAGAAAAGACCTCTTCGGAGGCATACGTTTCACCAAGATTGAAGTAAAACTTCCGAGTGTTGAAACGTGAAAAAGTCTTCTTCAGAGGTGCAACTTTTCAAAGAAACAAAAATCAAGAAGCCCTTTGCTGTGGCAAGTAAAAAAAAAATCCTCATTAAGAGCACACTTTAACTTTCAAAGGAAGAGTGAATTACTTGTTCTAGAAAATTCTCTTCCTCAAAAAGTAGTTGAAGTACTTTACAAATACCCGCTTTACCACATAGAAGATTTCATTCAATAAAATGTGTATATGCACAAAATAAAGAGTGATATCTTCGAAAGTTGAAGCGTAGAAACTTATTTGTGCTCTATTTTTTAATGAAATCATATTCCTCCAAATGTGGAATAATTATTGTATAAAAAATAAAAGCACAAGTTCCTCATAAAATAAAATATTACAATGGGCTTATGGTATAAGGGCAGCATGGCGTAACTACATCGGTAAAATTGCGCTCGAACAATATATACCACAAGCTCACTACAATATCGTACAAAGAAACTTGTACAAAAATGAATAGTAAATGCATTCTCAGATATAGACAGAAGTTTATACAAAGAAAAAGAATCATTTTATTCAACACTATTTTATATACAGGTACAGGTTCCAACAAAAGAAAAGCGAGGGGCCGGTACCCGCACAATTTCCGGTCATTGCATGCAAAAAAGGCAAAAAAGCGATATGAAAGCCACAGAACCAGAGCCATCATTTCTTCTTCCGCCCACCTTTTGAGCCCGCACCTGGCCGAATGACCAACTTTTTAGGTCGGCCTGTAAGGGTAGGGGATGAAGGAGAAAGGGGCTCGATCGGACTTTCTTCCGTCTCTTCTCCGCCAGTTAAAGATTCCTTCTTATTCTTCTTCTTGGAAACTCCCTGCTTCCTTCTCTTCTTGGAGGAAGGCCCACTCCCTGGAGAAAGAAGTTTGGATAACGGTTCAGCATCGGAGCCAGTGGGTTCTGGCGTCCTCTCGCTTCCTTCAGTTTCTTCTCCTTTTGGATCTTGAGAAGCAACGGGATCATCTAAGCAGTGAAGGGCTTCTATTTGCTCTTCCTGTGACCCGGGTTGCGGGGCAAAAGGAGGAGTGACCTTAGGAGGCGTAGAAGGAATAATTGGAGGAGGAGAAGCCTGAACAATGCCCGAAATTTTCTCTGCAGAAGGAAAAAAGTTTAAGTCAGCAAAAAGCGGAGATAAAGGTTCGCCGAGATTCAAGAAGTAGTCAAAAAGCCCATCAAGTTCATAAGAAACAGATGAGCAGTCTACTTAGGCAAGATTGTCAGTAGGGTTACCTGCAGAAGTCGGTTCCCTGATGTCGACTTCGTAAGCCTGTGCCTCGGCACTCTCGCCGCCCTCATCTCCACCTTGTATGCTTGTAATATCAGTGGTGACTTTAGTAGGAGATGGGGAATGAGAACTAGAATTGATAATGTCAATTTCGGCTGAAGGAGAAGGTTGAATTGGAGTAGTTGAGGTGATTTTTCCTGAATATTCTCCTGCCGCTGTTTCGGCCCTTAATTTTGCAAGTTGTTCTCTCCCCTTGGCAAGAGCGGCGCGAGCATCATCATTAAGATAATGCTCTTCAAGAGCTGACTCAGCGTAGCCAGTGCCTTTACCACCAAGCGTATCGAGTGCAGCCTCCCAAAATTCAGCCAGAGTAATTTCATACTTGGGGCCTAGAAAAGCGAGGCTACCACGCCCCAAAATGCTGTGCAGATAGAAATCAAATAATGTTGAGCTGATGTTGGCCCTCATTGCCTCGTGAGAATCTTCAGCTGCAATTTTGCAGGCAACGGCCTCACGACGCTCCATTTCAGCTTTAGAAAGTCGAAGCTTAAGCATTTGGATCTCCGTCTCTTGGGAGTTATTCTTCTTCCGAAGCTCTTCAATGTCAGCATGATAGCCCTCGCTAATTCTTTTCTGCACTTCGAGCCTGTCTTCGGCATCCCTTTGGCTAGCATGAGCATCTCTCACTTGTTTTAGGAGCACTTCTTCTTTTTGAGAATAAGAAGTAGAGGAAGCAGCAAGCTCTTGTTTCAGTTCTTCAACTTTTGCTTCAAGCTCCTCATTGTAAGAAGCAATGCTTCTCATCTCGGTGTCATGTTGCTCAAGCACCTTTTGCCATTCGGCTTTATCATTTTCCATGGTGAGCATGGCCTCTATGTTTGCACGATTAACCCTCTGAAGCTCGTCAACAAGTTTCTGCCAGTTCGACATCCTCTCAATATCAAGCTTGACGGCGTCAAGGTTTCATAACATGGCAGACTTGTCAATGGGGACCAAGTCAAGGTCAAATCTTACTCCCTTCAGACACCACTGAGGAAACCGACTTTGCAAAGTGGCAGGACCTGGTCCAACTTGGAATTTGGGTCTGCTAATTATAGTTTGGATGTCTGACTTCCCGAGAGCGGGAGAGCCGGAAGGAATATCAAGCGAGGCAGGGGCAGTAACCTTTTCAGGAGTTGTAGTGGTGTGCTTCTCACCATGTCGGGCTCGCTTGCTCGAATCTTCAACCACATGACTTTTTCCTCTGTCATCATGAGTTTTTCTTTTATGGGAATCGTCACCTCTCTGTGAAGAATCGTGGCGCTCTTCCCTCTCTCTTCTTTCGTAGCGCTCCTCTTGAGCCCTCTTCTCTTGAGCCTTTCGGGCGGCTCTTTCTTCATCGGATTCTCCGTAAGAGGGGAGGTAACGCCTATAATCATATTGGCTACGCCTCCCGTAGCGCTGGAAATCATCGTAGTATGAGCTGCTGCGCCCCATCGGAGAATCTGAAATAAAAAGAGATAAGTTTTAGAGGTCTTCAAAGTACAAAAAGTGAGAAACATAAAAGTGCCGAAAAGAAATTCTAAGTGTGTGTGGCGTGCAAACTACGCGCATCAAACTACGAACCACTCTTTAATTAAGGAGTGGTTGTGGGTGGTCAGCGTCAACTCCTGAGTCGACGGAGTCTGCTGCTGGACAGAAGTTGCTTCAACTACTGAAGAAGAAACCCCAGTAGTGATAGGATCATCTTTAAAGATATCTTGCGAGGTGGCGAAGAGGTCGCTCAGCCCTTCGAAAGTATCATCCCTGCTCTGCTTGGCAAGGCTAGTTTTTTCAGCTTCTTCGCCAGATTTCTGTGACAGTCGGGGAGATCCCTGAGGCTCTTCTTCCTCAATAACCGGGGCAGGTTCGTCAGATGGCCCCGCAACATCAACAGAAGTGGAACATTTCACTAGCAAAGCCTCGGGAGCAGGTCCTTTCGGTTTGGATGTATCTATAGAAACTGGGGAATCCAATGCTCTAGCTGGGGAGTGTGGAATTTCATGAGGATGTGTAGAACGAGAAGTGTGTAAAAGCCCGTATTGGTGCAAAAATTCATCCCCCAACAAAAACTTGATGCTTCTCTCTGCTACGGCCATGGCACTCAATCTATCAAAAGTCTGCTTATGGACCGGATCTCTAGAGGGAAGAGGAAGTGTTGAAAAGAGCAAAGAATGAAATTAGCAATTGGTAATTCGGATCTCGAGAAAGTTTAAAAATGGAAACAAGTAATCTTACTTCCTACTCTCCAATCGGCATAAAACCTTGGGGGCCAGCGAGCAAAGAAAAATTGGTTCAGAAATCCATGAACGCTTTCGGTAAGGTCAGAAATAAGTTTGCGGTTTCTAGCACTCCTCACAATTATAAGGGAAGGATGATCTCTACTCTTTGCAAACGAGCATAAGTAACAAATTTCTTCAAAACTTAGTAAGCGATCAAAAGTTCTTCTGAACAAAACGCACAACCCCATCAAGATGGCATAACCATTAGGATGAAGTTGGGATGGAGAGATTGACAACCGAAGGAGAAGAATTCGGAGAAAGTCATTAAAAGGAGGGATTGCTCCGCTTAAACACATTTGACGATTGATTGCAATTAAGCCACGGGGAGGACTGTCGGCGGTATCACTTGGCCCAGGGAGCAGGACATCACTTTCAGTAAAACCAAATTGAGTGCGCAGTTGAGTAAATGCTCTCGGGGTTAGAATGGTTGGAGTTCTCTCTGGAGGGTTCTCTATAGGTAGAGCTACCGGAAAAGTTTCTTCCTCTTGAGTTGCCATTTCTTCTTGATGGGAAGTCATTCTACACAAACAACTGGATATTCAAACATGAAGGTGCACGTTTCCTAAAGTGTGTGAAGTGTTGTGTAAAATCAATCAAGCAACAAGCAAATGCAACTGGAATAAAAAATATAATAAATAGCAAATATTTATCAGTTGTAAAGTCCAAGGTACGTTGTTTTAATATTCAAGTGTAATGTTAATGCAAATAAATCAGTTCAAGTTAACGATGCTTTGCATTAATGCTTCACTTTAGTTGATTGGTTCACAGCATTTCATACAATGTGTTTAAGTTGATTACTTTATATCGACTAATTTGTCATTTGATGTGGGCAGTATATGGCAGTATATTCGCCTTGGTTTTTTTTGTGATTGCTGTTTTCAATAGGTTGTTAGCCTATGAGTTAATGTGGTATGTAAAATAAGACAGCAAAGTTGAAACAATCCAGGATTTAAGCAGTTCAGTCCAGTAAATCGAGTCATGAAGAGTAGTAAGAAGGAAAGCTCTGGTTCAAAAAGTGGTATGAAATTCCCTAAGGGTTAACTCGGCCACGGTTTGAAGGTTTACTCGGCCACTGCTTAAGGATTAACTCGGCCACGGTATAAGGCTTAGATCGGCAGAAGAATAGGTCGACAGATTTCCCCCAAGTGCTAACACGGCCACGATTTAAGGATTGGGTCAGCCAAAAGCTAAGTCACTTAAAATCACCGGGTCGCATCTAAGTCAATACCTTGCCCCACTCAACCCGTTAACCCGTTAGCCACTCCCTCAACCAAAAAACCCTCATTTCATTTATGCTATTTCATGTTATCGGATCATCCAATACACCATTTCGAAACCACTGCAAATTTAACGCCTTGCAATCCTAGCGCGAATCAAAATCAACTAGCCTGAATCAGTAAATCATCTTTATCGTCTCAACGGTCAGTTAAAGCCAAACCGAGCAATCTAAGCTCCATCAGCCATGAGTGTAATAGGATTCGTGATGAAGGATCATGCAAGGAAGCGGTTTAAGTGACGAAATGCATGAGCCAACAGTGATCGAAGAAGAGGGTTTACTTACGCAATGAATAGCAGAGGTTGTTAGTAGTTGATTGGAGTTAAATTGCCTTTTGGAGCTCGGGAAAATTTTAATGGCAGAATCAAAGGAGTAGGTAATGAAAAGGAAGAAGGAGATGTGACTTATACCCTGCAGTGAAGGGATATGAAGTGGTATGTACGACTCAACTGTTAGGTCGCGTATGACCTACCGACTTAAAGAGTGGGCGAGTTAGAGGATATCAAAGCACACGACCTAACCAGTAGGCGTATACTTCGAGGGGAAATTGTTAACTCCTTCTCGGTTTCGACTTAGCAACTCAAAGGGATGCCGACCTACGGCTTAAAAGAGTTACCGACCTAACAGGTTTGAGAGGCATACCGACCTAACCGCCTTAAAAGAGTGCCGACCTAAGACCCAAAAGGATACCGACTTAAGGCTAAGGTGGGTTACCGATCATATATGGAAGCCGACCTAAGGCCTAAGAGGGATACTGACTTAAGGGTAAACAGCTGCTGACCTAACGCTTTAGCAAGGTTGCCGATCCAACTGTCTAAAATAAGGTAGCTACCGACCTAACGTGGGTACTGGCCTAAGTCTCAGAGGATGCCGACTTAACAGGAAGGCCGACCTAAGGCCTAAAAGAGATGCCGACTTAATGACTTAACCAAGTTACCGATCTAATGCTTTGCCAAGCTACCGACCTAAAATAGTTGCCGACTTAAGTCATAGCCAACCTAGGACCAATGTTAACTCGTTCATGACTCAAGTAAAGGAAGACAAGTTCAATGCAGCTACTCGGCACAGCAGCCTCTTAACTCATGCACGATCCAGTTGCCAGTTAACTCGTTCACGGCTCACGACCTAACTTGAGTCGTCAATGACCTAAAGCTACTAAATGCAAGCCCAATGCCGGGTTACTGAGATAAGGCTGTGTTGACTCGGGGGCGACCTGGGACTTGTACAAATGAGCCTAGGTGAAACCATGGAGGGGTCAGATGAGTCGGCCGCGATTTGCCTTAGATCGGCCACAACTAACCTTGGACAGTTCACGGCTTACGACCTAAGGGGTGGTATTTTCCCTATAAATACCAACCCACCTCAGGCATGAAAGGGACCTTTTTTGGCCAATCATTTCAAGCGCCAATACTCTGCTGAATTCTCAACTCACCCGACACTTCAAATTCGAAAGGCAACTCAACTAACTTCAAGGGAAAATCTAACGCAATCTACATGGATTCGAAGAATTCTTCTCTACCAAAGTTCTAGTTGTTTGTCTCGTTATAATTGTAATTGAAGATTGCTGTAAAGTTGTAATCGGTTTAGCAATAAAGGGAATTAAAGTGGACGTAGGCTTGCCTTGAGCCGAACCACTATAAAATCGTTGTTATTCACTGCTTTTTTCTGTGATTTTCTGCTTATACTCTGTTCCCGAATCATCGGGTGGTGCTTTCACAACTACACTTTATACACCGGGGTGTTAGCGTTCAAATTTTAGCGTTAACAGATCATAAGTCATTGAAGTATCTTTTCTCCCTAAAGGATTTGAATCTTCGGCAGCAACGATGGCTAGAGTTTTTGGCATCATATGATTTTGGTATAGCCTATACTCCGGGAAAGGGTAACACAATGGAAGATGCATTAAGTCGAAGACATGCAGGATTGGGGTCCATGTTTTCAGAATGGAAGAATCTTGAGTATTTGGATGGATTTAACTTCAGGCCCAGATGTGAGTGGGAACCTGAAATGTTGGCAAACTTATCGACAAGACCTACTCTTGTGGAAAGAATTGGCAAGAGCCAAAAACGAGACGACAAGCTTGTTAAGATTATCCGTGATTTGGAATCTGGGTTGGACCTAGAGAAGGATAAATGATTTGAGGTCGATCGAGAGGGTTGGCTTAGGAAGCAAGGACGACTAGTTGTTCCCGATATAGATGAATTGAGAGATGAAGTTCTGAAGGAAAGTCATCACTCGAAGCTGATAATTCATCCAGGTGGAAATAAGATGTATCGAGATATGAAGAGGACCTATTATTGGGAAGGTATGAAGAAGGATGTTGGAAATTTTATTTCCAAGTGCATGAACTGCCAGTTGGTAAAAGCCGAGCAGAAGAAGCCCAGTGGATTGCTTCAGCCATTAGAAGTTCCTACATGGAACTTGGAGCAAATATCGATGGATTTTATCGATGGGCTACCTAGAACAAGAGCAAGAAATGAAGGGATTTGGGTCATCGTAGATCGTTTGACTAAGAGTGCAAGATTTATTCCTATTCGATCAACTAGGACTGCATCGAAGTTGGTTGAGTTGTATGTTAAGTGGATAGTTCGATTCCATGGTATTTCGAAAAGTATAGTGAGCGATCGAGACCCATTGTTCACTAGTATATTTTGGAAGAGCTTCCAGGAAGTTTTGGGAACCGAGTTGTGTTTGAGTACAGCTTATCACCCCTAAACAGATGGTCAGACCGAGAGAGTCAACCGAGTTTTGGAAGATCTCCTCAGAGCATGTGTTTTGGATTTCGGAGGATCGTGGGAAGATCATCTTCATTTGGTGGAATTTTCATGTAATAACAGTTACCAATCAAGCATTGGTATGGCGCCGTATGAAGCATTGTACGGAAGACCGTGTAACTCTCCGACATGTTGGTTGGAAACAGGAGAAAAGTTGATACTTGGGCCAGAAATGATTCAACGGACTTCGGATTGCATAGAGATCAATCGGCAACGAATGAAGGCAGCCCAAGACCGTCAGAAAAGTTATGCCGATAAGCGTCGTAAGGATTTGGAATTCGATGTAGGTGATATGGTTTTTGTGAAAATTTCTCCACTAAAGAATGTTATTCGATTTGGGAGAAAAGAAAAATTAACTCCGAGATTTGTTGGACCATTCCCGATCATCGAGCGAATTGGAAAGCTGGCCTATAAATTGGAGTTACCACAAAAGACGTAGGGTGTGCACAATGTTTTTCATGTATCGTATCTACGGAAGTATGTGCACGACTCGAATACAGTGGTTTCTGCTGATAGCTATAAAGATTTTGAAGTTGATCCAGTTATTAAGAGACCTCGTAAGCCGCTTCGTGTTGTGGGAACTGACACGAAACAGCTCAGGAGGATGGTAGTTAGGTTGCTCAAGATACAATGGAGTGATGATGTTAACGATTGTACATGAGAGGTGGAAGAGAGGATAAAGGCAGCTTATCCTGAACTCTTCGAGGTATGACCATAAGGTGTCATGTCATCTCATGACATTGTAACTTTTTCTAGTCTTAGAATTCTGCATGGTAGGCTAGTAATTGGATGCATGGTTTGTTGGTAGCTATGTATGGTAGGCATGCAGAATAGTTTTTGGTTGTCCTTGTTTGTTTGGAATTTCGGGGGCGAAATTCCTAAGGGGGAGAGAATGTAACGACCCGTATTTTAAGTCGTCTAGAGTTTAAGTCGACCAGAGCTTAAGTCGTCTAGAGTTAGGAAGTAGAAGAGTGTAGAGCGACCTAGTAGTGAATGACCTAAGGAGGTTAGCGACTTAGGAATAAGCGGCATAGGTGAGCGACCTAATGAAGTTGGCAACCTAGGGATTAGCGGAATAGGAGTAGCGACCTAGGAGATTGAACGAGTTAACGACCTAAGGGGGATAGCTCGGTTGAACGACTTAAGGATGATAGCTTAAGTCGTTGAAGTTTAGGTCGTGGAGGCCTTTTGTTTAAGTTAGGTCGAGAGACGACCTAAGGTAGTTAAGTTGGGTAGCGTTAAGCCGCTGAGTCGCTGCATGTGTTAGGCAGTTGAGTCGTTAGGTCGGCAATGCAGTTGAGTCGTTAGCTCGTTATAGTATAGGTCGTTGAGACCCTGTGTTTAGTTAGGCCGTGAGCGACCTATGTTAGGTTGCTGTGTGTAGTTAGGTCGTCCAGACGACTTAAGTAGGAACGTGGCTTGTGTGTTAGGTCACGCATGTGTTAGGTCGTGTTTGTGTTAGGTTGCGTGATGGCTTGAACCGTTAGGTCGTAGGTCGTTGGATTTTTAGGTCGTGGGGTTTTGTTAGGTCGTGAGCGACTTAAGAGCGAATGACCTACGGGGTTTTTCAGCCTATAAATACACGTGCTTGCCTCTCTTTTTGGGATCTGGATTTTGAACCGACGAAGTTCTGCTATTTTGAGAGCTCAAGTACTACACTTCTTCACTTCTTATCTCTTCTTTAATCTAGTGCTTCCTTCCATCCAAGTTGAAGATCAAATCGAAGATCCAAGAGCTTAGATTGAAGATCTCCATCCATTGAAGAGAGATTTCATCGTTTGAAGGGGAACTTTGGCGGATCAAGCTAGATCCTTCGCTGTCCAGATCTGAAGTGTGTTGCTTTTGAGGTGTTTAGGTGATTCGGTGAGTGGTGGTTATCTCTCACACGGACCCAAAGGAGCATATTGGATTGGTGGTTTGATTTTGTGTTAAAATAGTGATTTCCATGCATTTTCTTAAACATAAGTGTAGGTCCATTGTTCATGCTTATTATATTTGGACTCTTTATTTACAAGATTTCCATTTTAGTTATAATTGCTTTTAGATTATGTTTTGAATGCTTAATTACTTAGATTAACGATTGATTTGATTGATTGTTATAAATTAGTTGATTAGTGGTTGGATTTGGACAATTTGGACGAAGATGATTCAAAAGCTAAGGGAAAGGCTCTTGAATAGGAAAAAGCTGCTCATGGCATATGTGGCGGATGATAAAGCTCATATGGACAGATTTGATGATGATATAGAGATGGGACTTTGCTATGATGAAGTAAAGCAAGGCATGATATGAAGTAGTCTTGGTACAATCCAGACGGGATCATTCCAAGCATGTTGATAACTCGAGGGATGGTTTAAGTTTGTGGATAATGGTTGGCTCGAGAGGCGCTTGAGCTAGTATGAGAATAGTCGTCGAGGAGGATGACTAGAAAGCTGGGATTTCATCGTTATTGAAGGTTCTAGCAGACTCAAAGCAAGAGTACGCTGGGCAGATTCGATAGTCCCAAAAGACTACAGTTGGTGGTCGAGTACTCTGGGCAGATTCGATAGTCCTAGGCACGGGCTGCGACGACGTGCGGAGTTCTGTCTAGAAGCGGGGTTACCATTAGCCCTTGATGGACGGCTGAAAGAATGTGCCGGTCATTCAATTAACGGTGGTATCGAAGCAATGATAATAGTGATAGCCAGAGTCATGGATATTTGGATGTTTTGGTTGTATCGTCATTCGGTCTTAAGAGCGATGTTTTCTGGGTGCTTATCTGATCTTGGTTTAGACCTTGGGGGTTTGTACTTGGAAAACATCGACCTTGACTCGAGTGATAATTGCTTTACTTTAAATGTTTTCTTTGCTATGTTTACTTTTACTTAGTGTGCCTGGGGGCTATCACTGTAGAAAGAGGTGGAGTGGGTGGGTTGGGTTCGTATTCCTTTTACCTTTATGCTCTTTTGGTATGTTGTTTGTTAATTTACCGCTCACTGAGACTGTTGTCTGACTCAAGGTTTTATGTTCAACTCATATTACCTTGGGCTGTTCATCCATTTTGGGATGGGCAGACTAGGTAGCAGGTGACAGGTGTTGTTCTTAGTGACCAACGATGCTGATGACGAAGACGAGTTGGGGGTTTGCATATTATTTTCTTACTATATGTACTGGATGTTCCGCTGTTTGTATAATCTCTGAGTGATATATGTAGTGAGGCTCGATGTATTAACTATTCAGATTTTTGTATCAAACTACTATGAGGCTTATTTGACGAGATTCTGTTTTGTGGAGCTTCACCATATGTATATTTTCTATTGTATTTTTACCCATGCGCTGTGAGTAATACGATAGACTCCGCTGTTTTACCTTACCCTGACGATCATCAATGGCTGCCTAGCATACCTTTTAGCGTGCCATTTCCTTGTTTAGTGCAGGGGTCATGGGCGGTCGTCACATATCTCTTCTTCTTAAACCTAAATGGTTCGTATTTCTGTGCCACTTGAGTTAACAGAGGTAGAATAGTATTGATTCAAGGGGTACGGATTTGCGGGCTGTCACAATTTGATTCTGCAGTATCCCATAATTCCACTAAATGTTTTGTACAGGGGGTGAAAACTCCTTTACAATTGGCATTGATTCACCAAAGATTTCTGCATCCTCGGTTTACGATGCTGCTATATCTTGATATGGCGAATTCTATCTCTGGCGATCGAATCTCGATTTGTTTTGGAATTCCGCATCGAATATAATCCTGAAGTCACGGTTGACCCGATTAAGGTCGCTACGATTTATAAAAGTATATCCATCTTCTATTTTGTAATTTAATTATCTCATCTTCGATCGAGCCTATCTTCGAATCAGGATTCTATTGATTGGAGTTCCTCTAATTTAAATCCCTATCGTTGCTTCGAAATCCATTCTTAAATCATCCTTTGAAAATGGGGTTATGTTTAAAATTATTTTATATATCGAAATTATTATTTGGATAACTATGATTTTATTCCATATATAAAAGTGAAATGTTATTCTATATATAAAAGTTTTGAAAGGATTTGAAATTTTGGAAATTTATAAGAAATTGATTTATATAAAAATGATTTATAACTGAAGGGTAAAATTTAAAATTCGAGAATTGAATTCCGGTATTTTGAAATTAGTTTTAAGATTTTGTAAAATATATAAAATAATACGATTTAAAAGTATTTTCCGAATAAGAAATGTTTCAAATGAGTTCAAATGAATTCCAATAATTTTGAAGAAATTTCAAAGAAGTTTTCAAGAAAATAGAAGTGCAGAACTCGCTTATGTCGCTGGAAAATAATTTCGGTGATGTGTGCATGCATCATCGACATTGATTTTCGAGTTTCAAAGTGGGGGAAAGACCACTTTAGTAGCTTCGCTATGCGAGTGATTTTGTAAAACCATTTATGATTTCAAATTTCAAAGTAATTTGATATTTTCGAAATATATATGTACATATTTGAAACAATTTAATGTGAGACCGGTATTCAGTCCTCGAGTTTCGGATATGATTTGGTATAATCCTATCTTTTGAAATTGATTTATTGGTTTATTGTTGATTTTCCACTCTTGAATTGGAAATTTGTTTTCTCTAACTATTTTGAATGTTCGAACACTTCCAAATCAAGGTTAAATTTTCAAAGCTAAGAAATTTCGAAGAGGTTAAAGTATTTGATAAAGCATATAAGTTTAGTTTTGTATGTTTAAGTTTGAAACCTTTGTTAAGTAAATGAATATGACTATTTTGAATTATACTAATATGGAATTTAGTTTCGAAATGTTTTGAAAAAAAAATTATGTTTTAAAAAATGGTTTTCATAAAGGTAAATTGGATGGTTTAAAATTTTTAAAGGGATAATTATAAATTTGGAAACCATTTTGAGTATAATTGATTTTGAGAAAAATATTTGGTATTGAAATTAGATTGGAATTAAAACCAGTACTTCTATGGTGATTTTGGAAATGAATTTGTTGACTTGAATTATGTTAATTTGGAAACTGGGGTTATTTTTCTAAACCTATTATTTTGGGAACTTTGAAATTGAGATATTCAATTTGGAAGAAAAATTGGTGAAATCATATATGATTTTGAAACTGAATTGATATTGAAATAATTTGAAATTGAGAACCTTATATTATTAAGTACTTGATTTGGGAGTTGTCAAACTTATATAAAATGGATTTGTATAAGTATAAAGTTGGTTTGAAATCTATTGATTTGAAAGGTACTCAATTTGGAAAGGAATTTTATATAATCGAAGTCTATATAAGTGTGATTTGATATACTATTGATTTGGAAAGCATTCGATTGGAGAATGAAATCCTATGTATAATGGACTTTATATAAGTATGATATTTGAAAGTGATTTGAAAAGGTACTATACGATATATATTTTTGAAGTAAAGATATGGAAAGTGCCTTCTGCTTGATATCCGCTTTGTGGCCACATTGTGGATTCATTCTATCGATATTATTCTCTTTGATTTTTGGTTTTCCGGATGTGATACTCGAGTGTTCCCACCATGGCATAACCCATGGTTTTTTTTCTCGCGACTGCATAGCGCAACTGCTTGGCTGAGTCTGGCCTAGGGGTATGGATTGTTTCCTAGGGGATCCAGGCGTAACCATTATGTATCCCGCAATCTGTGTAGGTCGGATTAGTAGCGAAACTGCCTGGCTGAGACGGCCTATGGGTATAAATTATTTCCTGAGGGACCCAGGCGTAACCATTGTGTATCCTGCACCCTACTAGTCATCATGGCGTAACTTGCAGGGCTGAGAAAGCTTACAAATATGGATTGTTTCCTAGGGGATCCAGGCGTAACCATTGTGTATCTACGAACCATGGTTGGACAAAGGTTTTGGTTTGATTGTTTTTTTTGGATTGTCTTTCCATATTTGATTTTTAGGTTTTTCAAGTATTTTCACTGGGTGTTGAAACAGGTCTACTAAGTACTTGAAGAATTCTAGCTTTGCGCCTGATCAACGCATGGTCAGAGTCTGCAAGAACGAGGATAAACTTGTTGAAACATCGAGTTATAAAAAGTATTTTTGAAAGGAAAAATTCGTTTCGATAGAAAAATATTTTATTATAAAAGTATTTCCAACAAAGAAATTTTGTATTTATATTTAAGATTAAAATTTTATGGTTTGATTTAACTATTCAAGCCCGATACTATCCCTTTGAACCTACCTTATCCGCTCGGCTTTATTTAATCACCTATATTCCGTTTTTTCGAATCTACCCTCCTTTCCTTTTTGAATATAATCTTTAAAATATTGTTTATTTATATACTACATGGTTTAATAGTAAATCATTAGTGTCATTAATATTGCAGAGTTACTAATTTAATATAACATATTTAAGAAATGAGTACTAATTTATCTATAATGATTGAAAGTGTCTTAAGATAAATTAGTAAATTTATAAACTATGGATTTAATGTTGTCAAATAACTTCCCTGAAAATATAATCAAGGATGTGAATAACTGTTTCCAAATAGTTTTCCTATATATTTAAAAAGGTGTTATTTAAAACTTATAAATGGTATTTATAAAGTAAGCAAGAAATTTTACAAATAGGTTTGAAATTTTTTTTATGTATTAAAGAAAATTTAATTTCAAATGAATATTTCAAGTAAAATTTAGATGGTCTTAAATTAATTGTTTATCCTTGTCTTTCAATCTATTTATCTTTCTGCTTGTTTATATTCTCCCACCTTCTTCCTTTTCGGGGACGAAAAGTTTTGAGTGGGGAAGAGTGTAACGACCCGTAAACTTTTGTCAATTTTTAATGGTTTTATTTAGCGTATTTAATTTGATTTTTGAGAAATTTTAAATAATAATATTTTGAAATAAAATCCTATATTTAGATTACGTATAGTTAAATGTGGCAAATTATAAATTTTCATCAAAAATTGAAAAAGTATATTTTAGGGTGAAAATTTTATTTTTCTAACATTTCCTTTCCTACGCTCCCTGTTTCCACTTCTTTCACTATGACCGTTCATTATATATGTACACTACAGCTGGAAAGTTATAAACGTATAAACTTAGATACGTTTTGTATTTATTAAAAATTTAAAGCTTACCTTTAATTGTGACCTTTTGGTTTCCTTGCTTTCAAAAAAAATTGAACCATAGCCACGGTGATAAATTATTATGAATTTTTCAACTTAATCTCGGATGACCGTTGCGACTAGAATCGTTACTTTTCTAATATATTCATACCTACTTTCACTGACCTTTTATTTCTTCATTTTTCCACCGTCTATAAAATAAAAATAAATGGTTATTCGTTTTATTTTATTCAGTAATCAGCGTGACTCTTGCCATTTACACCGCACAATATTTGACTGTTGATTTTCGTTCAGCATTATTATTTTAAAAATATACCGCAGAGTAACGTTGCCTTCACAATTTAAAAATTGTTTTAATAGCTCTTGAATAAATGTGTAGTTGTTACTTTGATGTTTTTCCGGAATTGTGATTTTTCTCTTTCCTTCCGTTCAAATTTGAAACGTGCTACCATTTATTTGCTTTGATTGTTTTCCTGAATCAACGTGAATATTTTGACTTAAATCCTCCACTGAATCATAGCACGTGATTGTGCTATTTCTTTGGTTACTTTAATTTAGTCGTTTCCATTTACTTCTGTTTGTATTTTCTTCCTTTTTTTATTGCTTCTTTCCAGATTTCTCTTCTTTCCCTCTCTATTGTTTCTTCCTCTTCTATATAAACTTGCCTGGCACTACAAATTTCGGCCTCTCCTTCACCTTTTCCAAACTCCGCTCCTCTACCGAACCCACTCTTCCTCTTGCGCAATATCCATCGAAGACGTAGCGACCCTCCCCTGTTTCCTCTACTGTTTTGATAACCCGGCATAGGTATGTTAGGTTTATATTTGCAAGTGTTATTTATATATATATATATATATATATTATATGTAGTTTTATCTTTAGCTATGATATGGATGATTTTATCAATACACGTCCCATGTACGTGCTATTGATGCATATTCAAGCATTCAAAGTTGGTACGCATATTTGTTTATATGGAGTATAGTTATGATATATTGATAGTGGTATAAAAATATAAGATGCATACATATAGAGGTTTATATAAAATTGTTGGATTTGCATACATATATATACCAAACGTGGTTTCCATTTTTTTTGAAAAGTTTGTTTTGTTTCTAGAAGTGTATGCATATTTAATATGGGTGAGTTTTGTTGGATCTGCAAATGGAGCCTGCATATTTGGCATGTAGATTTATATTCATTTTTGTTTTCACACTGAGTCCATATATGTATATTTTACAAACCATATTGTATGATTTATTTTATAAGTTTTGCAGATCCGTTATTATATTTTTATAATAAACAGGTTTAAACTTTAATTGAAGGTCAATTTACATCTTATTATTATGGAAATTGTATAGGATTTTTGAAGTTGTTTATTTTCCTAAGTTCGTATATGACATATATATATTTATATAAAGTTATAATAATCATAGATATATCTTTATGGCCTTATATATATATATATATATGTATGTATGTATCTATATACTTTGCATACACTTATGTATGGAGTTATTTTTCTAATATATAAGTTTTCATTTCAGTTGGCATGCATGTTTTAATAAAAGTTAAGGGTGTATATGTGTTTTAGTCTAGACCAGTTGCTTTCGCAAAAAAAAATATTCAAAGTTATATTAGTTGCTATTTATATATATTGTATAAAGTTTACATTCTAACTTATACTTTCGGTTTGCATAGGTTACAGTATTATAGATATTTATAAAATAAGTTATAATATAAGTTATATAAGTAATTCGTAAGCCCGTTGTCTAAAATTTTATATAAGTCTGTGTATAGGTTTTACTGTTTATGTATGGGTAGTTATATATTAGTTTATATATATAAGTAAAGTTTTTAAAATTTATAATTGTATTGCGAAGTGGATTTTGTACCATATGTATATAGTAGTTTATAAATGAGATTTGAACAGTGTAATTTGTTGAAGTTTTATATATTAATCTTATTTTAAAATACAAATCTTAATGATATTATATACATAGGTCGTGTGGGGCGGTTTGGGTCTTAGATTTGTAAATAGAAATTTTGATCTATGTGTAAGAATTAAAATGGTTTGGAAAAATTATATGGATTTTTATTTAACATATATGTTTTATTTCAAATGTTAAAACTATTGGTTTATGTATGAAAAAAAAAGGTAAATTATATATATCTGTGTGTGTGTGATTCGACTTTAAATTTTTCATAGGGATGCAATTTTGATTTTTATTAAAATAGAAAAAGATTCTGTATATATCAGACTGATTCTGATTCAATTCATAAATTCTTGATTAGCAGCCTCGTTCGTCCAATTCGTGCCAATCCTACTTTGCTTTGAAATTCGTGCTCGGATTTATAATTCAGATTTCAGTGTCCGCATCAGTGTGCATATCCATGTCATCTTCTGTATTCTCTAGCCTCGAAAGGTGAGCAATCACTCACGATTAACATTCTTTAATTTGTTAAATTTGATTAAATTGAAACGACAATTGAAATATGATGCTGTCGTTATTTAAATTGTTATATATGCTATTATCTGTAACTGTTCACTTATGGGATATGACACCGTATCCTATTGTTTATATTTATTTTTGATGATATATGCCTGTTGTTATTATTATTTTCGTATCTTTTATCACTCTAAAAGTTCTCTGTTAGTATAGAAATCACCATGGGTTGAAATAATACATACCCGAATGGATTTTAGAATAGGAGAATTTTGTTATGGGTTGAAATGATAAACCCAAGCGATTTTCATTTGAATTGAATTTTGGGTTACGGGTTGAAATGATATCCACCCGTATATATTTAACTTACGGACTGAAATGATAAATATCCATATCCCTTGTACATAGAATAGAGAATTTTACATCGACGCCGTGGTCTATACGAATGTTTTGAAAATAATTTCTATGGTCTTGAAAAGAAATATATGGTTTTAATGAATATTGATTTAAAGTATTATATATAAAGGATATTATATATATAGATTTAATATTGAGATAATTTAATTAAGATTGATTTTATTAATGTGAAATATGTTTAAGGATTTATTAAATTTGTATTTCTGAAATATATTTGTGGAATAAATTTTATAAGCTACGGCATGAAGATATATTTGGGACTTATTTGAATTTGTCATTAATTAAGGATTTTATTTAGTTAAATCAATTTGAAACTATTAAATTCGAAACTTTAACATATGATCCTATAACTTGAATTTTTATTTAAGAAATTTAATGGATGATTCATGTCTAAAGAAATCGAAGGTAATATATAGAAAAGTTAAATTTAAGGCCATATAAATAATATTGAATTTATTAAGTGAATATTTCAAAACTAAATAATAGTGAAGTCAAGTTGGGAGATAAACGCAACAATCAAAGTTCAGTCTTTGAAATGTTGATTATTTAAAGCTCTGAAATATATTAACTTCGAATTATATTGAAATTTAAATTGTTTATTTTGTGGTTCAAATTCGTATTTAAAATAGATAAAATTTGAATTAGTTTAGTCCGAAACTAAATTAAATGGAAATTGACAAATTTTGATTTAATTAAATGCGAACGGGAGGGTCGAGTTGATTTTTGAAGCGATTTGTGAAGTTTGAGGAAATAAAAATACTTTACTTCATAAATTATTGGATATACATATATACACACTAATTTGGAAAATAGAGATATTGAAATGAAAATGATATTTTAGTTTTGAAATATAAATAAAATTGAAATGACCACGGTGTTATAGTGTATATTTCTACCCAGTAGATAGTTCTTTGGATCCTTAGAGGATGGGTATCCCAAACATCCTCTAAGTTAATTATATTTCAGTTGATATTTCACTTGAGTTGGAGTTATAGATATAAGAATGTTAATCCTGACTCGAGTGTTTTGTGTTTTGCTTTACGCTCTGGTCAGACTGAGTGATACAGCATTTGAGACTCACCTTCGAAGTTGGAGCATTGCTTGAAGATCCAGCTATCTATCCTTTCAGTCATCCAGTCGATTAGTTCAGAGAAGTCACCTGCACGTACTGGAGACTTCACTGCATCAGGGATTTTCTGATGTATTTTATTTCTAACTTTGTTTATATAGTAGTTTCATGAAGTACTATTCATTTATTCCGCTACATCATTGTACTACTCTGTATCTGTGATTCTGTGATTGATTTATTTACTGTAGATGTTAAGCTTTGCCAAATCTTAATTAACAATCTGATATTTTGAGCAATTCAAGTCCGACATGTGCGGATGCGAATGGTTGAAAATATCAGGACATTACACCTTTATAGTTGGAGCTTTGCTTGAAGATCCAACCATCTATTCTGGTTTCAGTATTCGATGATTCCAGTGATGTATTCTGATTTGTACTTGATGTATCATGTTACCCTTCTATTGTACGTGGTTTAACTCTGATGTATCTTATTTACTTATATAGTAGCTTCATGAACTACTATCTTTTGCTTCCGCTGCATATTATTACTCTGTGTCTGTGATTCTGTGTTATTTACTGTATTAGTTCGGTTTTGCCAAATTTAAATTAACAATTCGGTATTTTGAATTATTCAAGTCCGACATGTGCGGATGCGAATAGTCAAAAAATAGCGGGTCGTTACAGTTGGTTTCAGAGCACTGGTAGCTCTAGGAAAAACTTAGCATATAGGGTACAGAATCACTCTCACTCGAGTTTCAATCTCTTTATTTTGACTCTATTCCTTTGGATTTTGGAACGTTCCCAACGGTTCCAAAATTCATTCGTCTCCCTCACTATTCGTCTTCTTTCAATCCTGGAGCATCCCAAGCTCCACTTCGAATGATCTTTATAATGGATTGGTTGTCATGCCAATCTTTGAATTATTCGTAAACGGGTGAAACTCCTTTAAAATAGACATCGATTTACCAGAGATTTCTGTATCCTCGATTTACGATGCTATCTGTCTCGTGCTATACCTGAATTCTACCTCTTGAGATCAAATGTTGATTTACCTCGGAATTTAGCATCCACCTTATCCTTTAAGTCACGGTTGACCCGGTTAAGGTTGCCCATAAATTAAATAAGCGTATCCATCTCCCGATTCTGTTAATTGAAATGTCCTATCCTTTGTTTCGAACTTATTATTGAATCAAAATTCTCTTTGAATTGAGTGCATCAAATTTGAATTTCAATCCTTGCTTTGAAATCCATTCTTGTATCGTCGAGCGAGGAAGTATATTTGTAAATTAATATTATATGTTTTATATATTGTTGTTTGAGCTGTCGATGTTGATTTAGATTTTCGATCAATCCGTCTGACCAACGCTATCTATAGAATTTCCAAAACACTTGTATAGAACAAACTGATACAATAATGTTTCCAAATTTGGTGCATAAAATAAATTTTGTATGATTATATTATATATAAGTATAAATTTTTCTGAAATTAAAATGTTAATGGATCTGTTGTTCGAAAGGTCAAAATTTAATTTTCATTTATTGTTTTATAAATCATTGACTATTTCGTAAAATAAATAAATGAATTTATAAAATTTGGTTATAATTTGAGTTGGAATTTGAAATGTATTAAAATTAGAAATTGAGAATTTAATTTCCGATGATGTCAAACTTTGATTTGAAATTTTTAAAGTGTATAGTTGAAAAATATTTTCAAATAGAAATCATTTCAAAGAAATTATAAAAAGTATAAAATTAGTGCTCTCTTGTTTTGTCGCTGAAAAATAATTTCGGTAATGATGGCCGCGTCATCGATATTCATTTTCGGGTTTCGAAGTGGAGGAGACCATTCTGTAGCTTTGCTGCAATTTTGTTTTGGAAACTAAATCGATTAAATTTCTTAAATATGGTTTGATTTATAATATATATTGAAGATTTTTAAATCTGATTTGATATATTATGTATGTATGTATGTATGTATGTATGTATGTATGTATGTATGTGTGTGTGTGTGTGTATATATATTTCATCTATAAAATGGTTTGAAGTTAATCGAAAATTAATTCTTAAAATTTTGGTTAAAGGATGATTTCAATTATAAATAAATCAAAATTTGAATTAATATTTGAACTGGAGAGAATTGAATTAGAAATTTACTTGTATAACACTCAATTGCATTATATATAACTTACCTAAATTTTAAAATATGAACTGTGTAATTGAATATTATACAGTAGAAAATGATATCAAGAAATTTTTAAATGAATTTGAGTAGTTATGATGAATGTAAATATGCCCAATATATATGTGATAAGATACATTAAGTAGAATAAATTTAATAATAATTTGAAATTAAAAAGAAAATTAAATTTGTCGAATAAAATATGATTAAAATAAATGACTATTCAAATTTATGATCTTTGAAATTGTTAATTTAAGAAAATTGGATAATATATAATATAAATTGTCTTTATATATAATATTTGAGTGCGTATAATAAATGTTATTCACTTAAATTTTAATTATAAAATGTTTATGGAGATACATAGAATAATAAGTTGGATAAATAATAGGTGTGATTAATAGAAGAAAAATTTGTTTTTAAAGCTAATAAATTGAATTAAATCAACTTAAGAGCGTATCTTGAATTAATTGAATATAAATTGAATTTCATTTGAAAGAAACCTTTTGTACCTAACATTAATAATTGAGAAATCAATTCAATTTAATGAAAATCTTGAATTTAAAAACAAATTTTGGAATATAAATTAATTTAAATTGAAATTTATATGGTTTAAATTAATTGTGTTATTAATCTATTTTCTTTTGGCTGTTTCTATTCTCCTATCTCCTTCCTTTTCGAGGACGAAAAGTTTTGAGGGGGGAGAATGTAACGACCCGTAAATTTAACTGTTTTAATAATGTTATTAATTGAAATTTTGTGGAATTTTAAACAATAAAATTTTGAAATATAAATTTGATATTTGGAATGCGTCTTGTTAAACATAGCAACTGGTAAATTTTCGTCCGAAAATATGAAAGTTTATTTTGTGCATAAATTTACTTCAATTTAATCTGTTAAAAAGCGATGAACATAAAACGTTTTCAAAACCCAAATATTTTTACATAGAAAAATTCTAAATCGTCTTCTGAGCAAGACGCCATTTTTCGTTTTTCAAAATTGGGACATCTTTAGCTCCATCGATCATATTTTTCTGTGTTTTTCATGCATTTTCCGCTAGTAGAAAATTCAAAATTTTATAATTCGATCATACCACTGATATCTATATAGTATCTTGATCGTCTCGTCATGCTAATCTCCCAGTATATTCGTTCGCGGGTTTTGGTATTCGAGATACGACGAAATCGATATACCGATCAGTCGTATCTGTTCCGCGTTTGAGTTGTTTGACATTGTTCCTTTATTCTTTAATATGGCAAACAGTTTAAGTTAATAGCCGCAAGCTATTAATCTTCCAATCAGCTGTCAATAGCCTTTTTATACTTCCCAAAATTTCTGACAATTACTATTCTTACCGATTCAAGCTAGAATTGATTTATTACTGTTCACCCTCTTCCTTTTCATTTTCTTCTTCTATTCGTTATAAAAAAAATATGAATGTTGACAGCAGAAAATTTTCCCCTGTAGCTCTCAACATTTCCCACCTTCGTTCCTTTTCGCATGAAACATACCTAGGAGCCAGCCCACTCGACAGCCACCTCATCCCACGGCCTCCCCCTGAACCGCCCCTGCCGCCAAGTCGCCTCCGGTGCTTCCACCTCAGCGACGAAGTCCGCCTGTCACAAAAAAAAAACCCTACGCTAACCCACCTGACTGCCTCCATCTCCTCCGCACGGCAGCACCCCATCCACGGCAACGGCGCTTCACAGCTCCTCCTCCCTCACGAGAAAATCCAAAACAGCCCTATAGGTCCGGCCTCACATTCCCTCTACCACCAGCGCCAGCCACGCATTGCCGCCATCACTCGAGGCAACCACCCTCCAGCTGTGCCAAGCTCGCCACCAGGCCGAATGCACTCGTCGTTGGCCGAGTTCACCACCCGCCTCTTTCTCTGCAACATTCATGTCCATCGACCATCCTCCTGTAACCGCTGCCCCTCCGCATCTTTCCCCAAGCCACCATGATCTCATCCAATGTAGCTGAAGCCACCACCAGCATCCACTCCCTCACCGGTAAGCGGAACCTCCTCTTTGCTTCGCCTCCATGTGTCAGGCCTCCGGCCAAGCCTTGTATGCCATTCTTTGCTTGTTTCTTTCGAGCCTCCACGTGTGTTTTTTCGACCTCCCTTCCACGTCGGCTTACCCTGCTATTCAACCCATCCACCCATGTTAGCCGAGCCCATCTCTTTGTCTTTGAAGGTGACGCAGTGGATAATTAACAGCACGATATGAATCGATGAAAGTAGCAATCGATGGATTGAAGATACTGAAATGCCCAAATTCGTTGATCACAAGGATACCGAATTCTAGCTATCTTCGACACGTTGATCGCGCACGATACCGTGAGAGAAGATCTTCAATTCTTCAAGCGTTGATCAAGCGCACTTGATTCCGCGAATCGGTTTCAACAATCGTTGATTCGAGCGCACTCGAATAACCGAAAGTGGAGATAGGAGATCACACTCAACTACCAATTTAGATGAAAGCACAAAGCTAACAAACAAGAATTTTATTCAACAATAACCAATTTACAAATGACCCACACTCGCCTATTTATAGGCTACATCACACCACACAACACCTTACAACACCACCGACCTACCATAGGTCGTTCATGACCTAACTTCCCACACTAGGCCGCACGCGACCTAACACCAATACACGACCCAGACACGAATCTCACAAGTACACGACCTACGACCTAAGCAAGGTCGTTAACGACCTACGTATTACATCAAGCGACTCAACTTATATACAACACGGAGCAGTACAAACACAACATACACGACTCGACTTACGACCTATCATAGGTTGAAAACGACTTAAGAAACAATATTACAAACAACTTATTACAACACAAGTACACGCGACCTAAAACACACACGACCTATACATCATGCGACCTAAGCTCCATGCGGCATAACTCTTCAGCGACTTGACATTGATCGGCAGGTCGTATGAGCGACCAAAGGAAAGCACCATGCAGCGACCTATTTTTTCAGTGCATAAGGTCGAGCGACCTAAAATAAAGCGGCATCCACATTAGCGACCTAACATAGGTCGTAACTCGAAACAGTCTTCAGTCGATAGATCGGAGCGGCCTAAAGTGAGCGATCTAAGGTCTCGCGACCTAAGGCCTTGCGACTTATCATAGGTCGTTGGCTTTCCTGTTCTTGCATAATCCGCTTCTTCGCCTTTTATCTCGTCGTCCTGGAACCTGTTAAGTCGCACACGACTTATCATTACGTTAGGTCGCTCGCGACCTAAGACTTTAGTTTCCACTGCATCATCATAGGAGTTAGGTCGCAACTCCTTAGCTCATGCTCTGTTAAGTCGTGGTCGACCTATAGCCATTTCGTCATCTTGTAGATGACCTAAAATGGTAATATTAGATCGCAGCCCCTCTTCTTCTGACCTGTTAGGTCGTGGTCGACCTAAGCCTTTAGGTCATGGCCGACCTAATCCTTGTGTCTCTGTAGCTCGTGCTGCATCATCCTCCCTCGGTTGATAAAAATTCGACCTCGAATTTTCACCATCTTCTTCCACAACACATTCATTTCCATGATGCGCAATTAAATGTTTTATGTTGAACACATCAGAAGTATACACATCCTCCGGCAGCTTTAACCTGTAGGCATTTTCATTGATCCGTTTCATAATTTTTACAGGACCAATTTTTCTGGCCTTCAACTTGTTGTAAGCGCTTACTGGAAAACGATCCATGGTTAATACAGCATACACCATATCTCCTTCATTAAACTCAACATTTCTTCGCTTCAGATCTGCGAATCTTTTATATTTTTCATTTGCCTTCTCCAATCGTTCCTGAACGATTTTATGACATGCCGTCAAACCTTCAACAAAATCAACAGCTCGTTTAACCGTCCCCTTTGGTTGTGGTACTACCGATAAGTCCAACGGTCCCCTGGGTAGATTTGAATATACAATCTGAAATGGACTGAATCCCGTGCTACGATTCACTACATGATTATGAGCAAACTCTGCTTGGCATAACTTCATGTCCCAACTCTTCAAATTGTCTTTCACAAGACATCGCAACAAATTTCCCAATGATCTGTTAACAACTTCGGTCTGTCCGTCTGTTTGCGGATGATAAGCGCTGCTAAAATTCAACTTCGTTCCCACCATCTTCCACAAAATAAGCCAAAAATGACTCAAAAATCTGGTATCCCTGTCTGAAACAATAGACTCCGGCAACCCATGTAAACGATAGATTTCTTTAAAGAACATCTGAGCAACATGAACAGCATCCGCCATCTTCTTGCAAGCAATAAAATGTGCCATTTTTGAAAATCTGTCAACCACCACATATATAGAATCATTACCACGCTGCGTTCTCGGCAATCCCAACACAAAGTCCATACTCACATCAACCCATTGTTTAGATGGTATAGGTAACGGCATATACAATCCTGCATTGGTCGCAGTTCCTTTCGAAACCTGGCAAATATGACATCTCTGAACAAACCTTTCTACTTCCTTCCTCATTGACGGCCAAAAGTAAGATTGAGAAATCAAATGCAATGTACGATCTCGGCCCACATGTCCTTCCTCGTGTAACTCCTTGATAATCTTCAATCTCAAACTGCTCTCTGGAACACATAATCGATTTCCTTTAAACAGAAAACCATCAACCAACACAAATTCATCAGTACTTCCTTCCTTGACATTTTCAACAAATTTCATAAAGTAAGGATCTTCTTCAATCAGTTCTGGCAACAATTCAAACCCAGTCACCTCAACCTTCAATGTGGTCAACAAGTGATTCCTTCTGCTTAATGCATCTGCTACACGGTTCGTCACCCCTGACTTGTGCTTCACAACGAAAGTAAACTGTTGCAAATAAGCAATCCATGATGCATGTCTCGCTGAAATCTTGTCTTGCCCCTGCAAATGCTTCAAAGCTTCATGGTATGTGTGAAGAACAAACTCCTTATGGAACAGATAGTGTCTCCAATGTTTCACTGTTTGCGCGACAGCATAAAACTCCACATCATACGTACTATATCTCATCTTTGCCCCTGATAACTTCTCACTAAAGTATGCAATTGGACGTCCCCTCTGACTCAACACTCCCCCAATTCCAACCTTTGATGCATTAGTATGTAGAGCAAACACTAACTGAAAATCTGGTAAAACTAGAATTGGTGCAGACGTCAACAATTCCTTGATCCTTCCAAAAGCATTCCCGGCTTCCTTGGACCACGAAAATTGTTTACCCTTCATGCAATCAGTAACCGGAGCCATCACGCTACTGAAGTGTGGAATGAATCTTCGGTAGAATGACACAAGCCCATGAAAACTTCTCACTTCTTTAATTGTCCTCGGCTGTGGCCAATTTCTGACTGCTTCAACTTTATTCTGGTCCACCTGGATACCCTCTCCTGACACAACAAACCCCAGAAATATAACACTCCTCGTCATAAACACACATTTTTTTGTTGCGGCATAAAACTGTTCCTGTCATAGGATCATCAATACTTCCTTCAAATGATGTAAATGTTCCTCCGAACTCCCACTGTATATCAGAATATCATCGAAATACACCACCACGAACTTCCCAATGTACGGTCTGAATATTTGGTTCATCACCCTCATGAATGTACTCGGCGCATTCGATAGACCAAATGGCATAACCAGCCATTCATATAATCCTTCCCTCGTCTTGAAAGCGGTCTTCCATTCGTCTCCTGGTCTATTTCGAATTTGATGATATCCGCTCTTCAAATCAATCTTCGAAAATATAGTAGCCCCACTCAACTGATCTAGCAAGTCATCCAATCTTGGCATAGGAAATCTGTAGCGAACAGTAATCTTGTTCAAGCTCTACTATCGGTACACATTCTCCATGTTCCATCCTTCTTCGGCACCAACAAAGCTGGTACTGCACAAGGACTTAAGCTTTCCTGAACACGTCCCTGCTCTAACAACTCTTCCACTTGCCTCCTCAACTCTTCATGTTCCTTCGGACTCATTCGATAATGTGGTCTATGCGGTAATACTGCTCCCGGAACAAGATTGATTTGATGTTGAATGTCTCTCAGTGGCGGTAACTCCTTAGGCAACTCCTCTGGAAATACATCCTCAAATTCTTTCAAAACTGGCTTCGCTTCTTCTGGAATTTCAACCTCTTCACTGCTTTCACGCCCAATCAACAAGAATACTTCAGGCTCCACTTCAACTTCCTTAACAAACTCCTTCAATGTCAACAGAGTTTTCAATTCCTCAATCTCCTCCAGCTTGCTCTCCTTCTGTTGTTGCTTCTTGGGAACCAAAGTGATTTTAGTACCTTCGAACATGAAACTGTAGCTATTGGCACGACCGTCATGTTGTATTGCTCTATCAAACTACCATGGTCTGCCCAATAACAGATGACACACATCCATGTCTACAACGTCACACCAAATTTCATCTTTGTATCTCTTTCCAATAGAAAAATTAACACAAGCCCTTCGACATACCTTCACTTCACCACCCTTCCTTAACCATGCTAACTTGTACGGTTTAGGATGCTTCTCAGTTTTCAAGTTCAACTTCTTTACTGCTTCTGTAGAGATAATATTGTCACAACTCCGTGCATCAATAACGAACTTGCAAACCATCCCCAGAATAGTGCATGTGGACTGAAATATGTTATTCCTCAACCAACTGTTTTCCTCTTCTTGTTTTGGTGCCAAATAACTTCTCCTCATCATCAAATTACATCCTTCATCTCCGGACAACTCTTCCTCCTTCTCACCATAAGGTGAATTAGAACATTCAGCTTCCACATCCTCTTCTTCTATCTCTGCAACCATTTCTCTCCTCCTCGGCTTCGGACATTCATTGCTTTTGTGACCCAACTCCTGACAATTGTAACATTTGAAATTGCTATTAACCTTTGCCTTCTCAACTTCCTTCACAACTGGCTTACTGACAGGTTTAGGAACATTAGAACTTCCACTAACACCCTTCACCTGATTATTGGAATTAGTAAACACACCACCTCCACGCCTTCCCTGCTTCTCCCAAGCCAACGCCTTTTGGTGTGCTTCCGCCACAGATCTTGGATCGAACATATTAACCATATCCTGGATCTGCATTCGCTACCCTCCAATGAATCTAGCAGTTAGCTGTTCCTCTGTCTCCATAATGTCATTTCGAGCAATTAGTTGATAAAATTCGTCAGCATAATCATTAACAGTCTTCGTCCCTTGCCTTAGATTCTGCAATCTCTGGTACATAAGTGATTGATAGTTGTAAGGTAAAAATGTAGCTCTCATCAACCTCTTCATCTTATCCCAAGACTCAACCTTTGACTTCCCCATTCTCTCTCTCGTAAGTTTAGTTTGCTGCGACCATGCCAAAGCTCTTCCCCTCAACCTAGTAGCAACCAACTTCACTCTTCTATGCTCAGGTACCTCCTTGAAATCAAAGATCTCTTCAACATTAGACAACCAATCAAGAAATTCTTCTGCCACCATTCCTCCTTTAAATTCGAGAATTTCCATCTTCATACCTGATTCCCATCGACGATCATCTTCAACATCCCGATAAGAATTTCGAACTTGGTCTCGATCTCGATAATGAATGCTAGCTCTATCACCCTCTTCATCAAAATTAAATGTTCGTCGACATCGATCTCGACCATCAACATCCCTTCGATCACGCATGTCTCTTCTACTATGTCTCTCTTCATCTCTATATGGCTCATCTTCAAACTCACGTGGAGTTCTTCTCTCTTCATGTCCATAGTCATGGTCATCTCTCCTTGATGATATTGATGTTTCTCTTCTTTCTCTAAAAGATTGCGGTGATACCCTTCTCGCTTCCGTAACCAATGGTGAAACTCTGTTTCCTCCATGGTTCGAGATTGGTGATCTCCTCCTTTGATTTTGATTCAAATCATTCATCAACTTCTCTAACTTTCTAATGCCTTCATCAAACTTCTCATTAATACGTTGTTCCATAAGCTCGGCTTCTTCTCTTCTATACAACGCTTCAACATTTTGATGACGATTAGCTCTTCTCGGCGGCACGATTGAAAGCTTCTCAAAAACTTCAACAAATACTTCAAGACTTTCAACACAAGTCAAACAAATCTCGGCTCAATTCAACTTGGCTCGGTCTCAACTTTGCAACGGTCCAAAGTTAGGTCGGTTTCGACTCAACAAAGCACGCACGGCTCACACCCTTCTCCAAAAATTCAAACACTTTCCGGTCTTTGATCCAAAATGAAGTGGATCGAAAGCTACCAACTTGTTGCAACTTCAAGATGAACACGATGAACACCAAACTTCAAACTCCTTGGCTCCAAGACTCGTCTTAGCTATGATTGGCTAAGTCAAGCTCTGATACCAAAACTGACGCAGCGAATAATTAACAGCACGATTTGAATCGATGAAAGTAGCAATCGGTGGATTGAAGATACTAAAATGCCCAAATTCGTTGATCACAAGGATACCGAATTCTAGCTATCTTCGACACGTTGATCGCGCACGATACCGTGAGAGAAGATCTTCAATTCTTCAAGCGTTGATCAAGCGCACTTGATTCCGCGAATCGGCTTCAACAATCGTTGATTTGAGCGCACTCGAATAACCGAAAGTGGAGATAGGATATCACACTCAACTTCCAATTTAGATGAAAGCACAAAGCTAACAAACAAGAATTTTATTCAACAATAACCAATTTACAAATGACCCACACTCGCCTATTTATAGGCTACATCACACCACACAACACCTTACAACACCACCGACCTACCATAGGTCGTTCACGACCTAACTTCCCACACTAGGTTGCATGCTACCTAACACCAATACAAGACCCAGACACGAATCTCACAAGTACACGACCTACGACCTAAACTAGGTCGTTAACGACCTACGTATTACATCAAGCGACTCAACTTTTATACAACACGGAACAGTACAAACACAACATACACGACTCGACTTACGACCTATCATAGGTCGAAAACGACTTAAGAAACAATAGTACAAACAACTTATTACAACACAAGTACACGCGACCTAAAACACACACGACCTATACATCATGCGACCTAAGCTCCATGCGACATAACTCTTCAGCGACTTAACATTGATCGGTAGGTCGTATGAGCGACCTAAGGAAAGCACCATGCAACGACCTATCTTTTCAGTGCATAAGGTCGAGCGACCTAAAATAAAGCGGCATCCACATTAGCGACCTAACATAGGTCGTAACTCGAAACAGTCTTCACTCGATAGATCGGAGCGGCCTAAAGTGAGCGATCTAAGGTCTCGCGACCTAAGGCCTTGCGACTTATCATAGGTCGTTGGCTTTCCTGTTCTTGCATAATCCGCTTCTTTGCCTTTTATCTCGTCGTCCTTGAACCTGTTAGGTCGCACACGACTTATCATTACGTTAAGTTGCTCGCGACCTAAGACGTTAGTTTCCACTGCATCATCATAGGAGTTAGGTTGCAACTCCTTAGCTCTTTCTCTGTTAAGTCATGGCCGACCTATAGCCATTTCGTCAGCTTGTAGATGGCCTAAAATGGTAATATTAGATCGCAGCCCCTCTTCTTCTGGCCTGTTAGGTCGTGGTCGACCTAAGCCTTTAGATCGTGGCCGACCTAAACCTTGTGATTCTGTAGCTCGTACTGCATCAGAAGGTCTGTTTTATTTTCTATACGTTAGTATACATAATATCATATATTGCATTATATATGTTTTGACAACACACACACACATATATATATATATTCTTGTAGCAGCACATGTGTTATTAGCTTGTTATAAAATGCATATTATTTTATTAACTTATTATATATATATAGTATACTTGCTGTTGTATAAAAGCATGACTGCCTATTTATATACACGTGTTATTCTACGTTTCGCTGATGCAAATATATCCAGGTTTATATGTAAAATTTGTATAAGACTTTATATAATACGTTGTTATATATAGATATGTATATTTTATAAGCTTAGGAAAGTTTAAGTTAATATTGGTATATTATATTTTGTCGAATCATATATATATATGTATTGTTTAATGTTTCATATGTTATAGTCATACTTGTGAGTTGATTTTTATATATTTGCGTGAGTACGTATGTGTCCTGTATAAATTTATATAAGTAAGTTGAGTTTACAATCTATACTATTATAAGTTTGTATACCAGTTAATTTCATCAGTTTTATATTATAAAGATTATTTTTGGCTGGTTGAAAATCTGTCGAGAAATAGTTCATATAACTTGTAATTTGTGGTTTACAGTTTATAAATGTTAGTATATAATGTTGATATGTATTAGTATGTAGCATGGGTACATATATTTCAAAGGATTATATATTTAGTGTTATGCATCTGTAGCTAGCTATTGCGATAAAATACAATACATCGGATTTATATATCAATATACTTACAGGATGAACTATCGGTTAGCTTACTTGAATTATAATACATTAGGTACATGATTTTTATACAATAGTATATGCATATGAATTTTACGAATGGTTCGGTGACCTTCTACTGTTTTCTATTTCATTGCTTTATGATGATTCGACTTTTGGTATATATACAATGTAAAGATTTTATTGTATGGATTTTTAAGGATAATCGTGAAAGGGAGGTTTTGCTTATTTATTTATATTATCTATTACATCAGTGATGGTACGTATACCAGTATTTATGATAGTCATATATGTAGTTGTTTATTTTATAACAAGTACTGACTTTAAAAATATTGCGTATATGTGTTGATTTTAATTTGAACAATGGATTTTTAAATACACATATTTTCAAATTTAAATTTTATTTGAATTATGAATATGACTTTATAGATATATAGTTATATATAGTTATTTATATATATGCAAGTTACTCATACCAATTACCTTCATCGATCTAGTTCTGACTCGATTTCGTCAATTCCTATTTGTCAGCTTCGTTCGCCAATTCGAGTTTAATCTTGCTTTGTTTGAGATTCATGCTTGGATTTCACAACTCAACTTCATTGTCAAAATTCCTCTAGCCTTGAAAGGTGAGTAATCACTCACGATTAATATTCTTTTATTTATTAAATTTGATTTCAATTGAAACGACAATTGATATATACCTGTTGTTAGTTATGTACACTGTTAAATATATGTTATTACCTATATCAGTTCACCTATGACATTTGACCCCATTATCTTTTATTTATACGATGATAATCCCATTTGGTTGATAATTGATTTATTGTTTGTTGTTTATATTGTATGTTAAATTGTAATGTATAAAGTGATAAATATTATGCAATTGAATTTGACGTAGGATAGTTAAAATTTGAATCGACATATGCATTAAGTTTGATTTGTTAAATTTGTAAAATATGACCCCTTAAATGTTTAAATTATTCGACAAATAGAAATGGTTAATTACCCTTGAACCATTTGAATTTGTAGGAAATCGAATAATAAATGTCAAGTGTAGAACCGCGTAAAATAAAAATGTAATAATCTTTAATCTACATGAAATGATATTGTAGATTCTAGAAATAATTATATTAATTTGCACAAACAACAATGTGGATTAATACGATTATTTCAGGATTATTTGAATTAATTATTGGATTGTTATTGATGGTTGCTATTGCTTGTTTATTTACTTTGACACCATCCCAGTTATCACCCTGCAAGTTCCCTTTGCTATGCTTTGATTTTTGAATTTAACTGGAATCGGGTTGAAATGATAAATACCCAAATGAACCTGACTTAGGATAGAGAATTAAATAAAACCCGATTGGTCAATAATTTGATTTAAAAATGAAAATTAGATTTAAATTGAATAAATAATAAGGGTTTAAAATGAAGTTGGAATTTGAATTTTAGGGAAATTTAAATGTTAATATTTAATAATATGAAACAAAATATTAACGATGCAATTGATGAAAGAACGTTGTTTAATTTAAGAATTGATTGAATTAAGTTTTGAAATTATTTTATAATAAGTTTGAAACTACTTTATAATTAAGTTTGAAATTATTTTATAATTAAGTTTGAAATTATTTAATAATTAAATAAAATTGAATTATCTGATAATTAAATAAAAATTTGAATTCTTGATAAGAAAATTTGAACTTTGGACTAAGTGAATTTGAACTTCATTAATAAATGAATTTTTTCTTTATTTATTAAATTTTGGAAAATCATTTAAGTAAGTTAATAAGTGAAATTGGACTTCTTGAATATGTGAAATTTAGTTTCTTTGTTAATTGAGTTTTGAAATTTGTAACTAAGTAAATAAATATGTGATATTGAATTCCTTAATAAGAAATAAAATGTGATTTATTGAAATTAATGTAAGGCTTGTAATTTAATGAATTTGATTTGTCGAATCCAATTTAGTTAAATTCGTAAGCTTTGTTAATGAAGTTGAACTTAAGTAATTGATTTAGATTTAGTGAATTGGTAATTTAATAGAAATCGTTTTGAATAATAATTTAACTTAACGAATATTGAATGAAATCGATAAATGAATTTGAAATTGATTCGAGGGTAAAATTAATTTATTTAAATGATTTCGGAGTGAAATTTATATATGAATTTGAATCAATATTTGAATTGTTTAAATAAAAGTTGAAATCGAATTATAAGATTTTTAAATGGTAATTTGGAAGTTTTGAAACGTAAATTTTGGAAATTGATTTAGAAAGACAAGTGAAATGTTGGTTTATGAATTGAAATTGAAATTGAATTTGATTTGGTTTGATATATATTAAACGACCAATCGGTGTAATAATTACGAAAGTTATTATAGAAACCGGAATCGGTTATGGATATACTCTCTTCCTAAACCGAAAACCACTTTAATAACTATAGGCGGAGTGTGATCTAGAATGAAGTGGTTGGATTGATGTACGCGATGACTGAAGAAAGAGAACGATAATGGATAGCATTGACACTTGTATCAAATTGTAAATGACTAAAACAGGAGCCGTGCCTGGCCAAATGGGGTTAGCCACCTCGAGCGAACACACTTCTTCGTAAACTACTCATTACTTATTATTGATTGGTGCGCCCTCGTACTTTTAGGAGTGTTGTTTCGCGATGTTGCGATCGTTGCGGCGATGCATTTTCACTAGTCCGGATCAGTCAAATGGTAGTTTCACTACCTTGGGTATTGCCTCATGTGCCTTATCATACTTGTATCCCTATATACACGACCACTACGAATTTGTTTTGTGTTATACCTATGGAGTACTCCCTGATATCCCACTAGTTTACGGTGGAGTTTACAGTGCGGTATAGACCATGACCTTTATATAAAATGTGTTAAGGGGGATAATGGTAACGCCTTAACATTATTTTGATATTTTATATTACTGATAGGCATTATCATTTGCGTACGCTACTACATAGTAGATAGTTTAACGGATCCTTAAAGGATGGTTATTCCAACGTCCTTTGAGTTATTGTATTTAAATTGTTATTTCTCTTGAATTATTGTATTTCAATTGTTATTTCTCTTAAATTGGATTTATTGATATAAGAATGTTAATCCTGACTCGAGTGTTTTGTATTTTGCTTTACGCTCGGGTCAGACTAAGAGTACCAGCTTTCGAGACTCGCATTTAGAGTTGGAGCTTTGCTTGAAGATCTAGCTATCTATTCTGCTTTCAGTATTCGATGATTCCAGTGATGTATTCTGATTTGTACTTGATGTATCGTGTTACTCTTCTGTTCTATCTGGTTTAACTCTGATGTATCTTATTTACTTATATAGTAGCTTCATGAACTACTATCTTTTGCTTCCGCTGCATATTATTACTCTGTGTCTTTGATTCCGTGATTATTTATTTACTGTATATGTTTAGTTTTGCCAAACTTAAATTAACAATTCGGTATTTTGAATTATTCAAGTCCGACATGTGCGGATGCAAATAGTCAAAAATAGCGGGTCGTTACATGAGTTGTAAATAACTCACCTTTTATTTTCCTATAGCTTGCTAAATCCTCTTTTAAGCCCTGCTAACCTCTTAGTTTCTCCAAAATCGACTAAAAACTCAAGAACAAAATTCGGACTGCAAGAAATTTGATCAAAAAGGGGATCAAAATCATTCTTTTATAGTTCTAAAGGATGGAGATAGAGTTTAAAACACTTACTCCACATTATTGGACAAAATCCCTTTGATTTGAGCTTTGAATTTGGAAATTAGGAACTAGGGCTTTAAAGCTTTGACAAGGAGTTTAGTTTTTGGTTTTCTCTTTTCTTACTTTAGAATGATGGTGAATACATACTAAGGGGAGGTACTTTCTCTTATTTGCACTAATGGGTTAAGAGACTTAAGATGGGGATCCACTAACAAGGTGTTGCTAATTCTCCTAAGTGTTACTAATATTTGTTTACATATATCATTAATAAACCAATTTTTATTCTAGCAATGTTTTAACAAAGTTCATTCACTAATTTCTCAGATTCGAAAAGACCAGTTAACCATTTAAAAATTTCATTTTAACAAAAATTCTCAATATTAACATTTTACTCTAAACACCAAATTCAAATAATTGATTTTATAATATTTCAAAATTTTAAATTGAAATCCTATATAAGAAATGAGGCTCGTTCCTTAATTAAATCTAATCAATTATTCTCAAAATATGTTTTAATTACTCAATTAAATTTCACAAATCATAAATTAAAATCAATCATTCCTAAATAAATTTAATTAATTAGTGAATTTACACTAGGGTTGTTACAAATACCGAGTAGTATAGTGAGTGATCGTGACCCGATCCTTACCAGCAGATTTTGCGAGGCGTTTCAAGCCGCATTAAGAGCCTAGTTGAACTGCAGTACCGTTTACCATGCGTAGTCTGATGGGCAAACTGAAAGGATAAACCGAATCTTACAAAATCTTTTGTGTGCTTGTATTCTTGACTTTGGCGGTTAATGGGAGGACCATTTGCATCTGGTTGAATTTTCATATAATAGTAGATATCAAGCCAGAAAATTCCAGATAATTAGGAAAAGAAGAAAGAGATAGAAGAAGAAGAAAATAGAAACACAACACTGATTCTCACAAATCGCAGCGGATCAAAATATAATATCAAATAATAACAAATTACAAAAGAATACCTGTATCTATCAATTACATTTTTACATCAGAGTTACACACATACACAAACCACTGGACATATACAAATCACATGACCCAGATAAACAGAAATAGTATCACAACGGAAACACTCCATACGTTCCTACCATCCAGCTCGTCTCCTGAGCTCCAGAATGTCCTTACCTGAAAATCTGTAATACTCGGTCTGACCCGAGCATTACATCAAACTAACACCTGGGTCAGGCTGGAAACCAGCGTGAGTAAACCCACTAATTCCAAATCATTGGAGAAAACTTGGGTAATTCGTAACGATTTTACAAATTCACAGGGTTGGTATAGACAACACTTACTACACACATCAATTTCTTGGTATCAAACATAGATCAAATGGTCCAGTTCACTTAAATCATTCCATTCCGGTCTATTGATTTCACATATCAAATCAGTACAGAATTATTGTAGATTACGAATCAATGTGGTTTCGGGTAATTACTAATACCCGACTTCGGTCTCTTCAAATTCAATGCCATCTTAACACATGTTATTCAAGTGAACACAATTCAACCTTTGAATACCAGATGTCACTTTTTATACAGCAATTCATTATCGACAAACACAATCACTAGTCAAGACAAACTTATCGTATCACAAACATTTCATATCAAAAGTATCAATCAATCATACATAAGCAAGATTTATTTGTCACCCATTACTAATTAAATCAAAATCAATTACTTTAATCATTTTTAATCTTGCTTACTTAACAATAATTAATTACAAACTATTAATTAATCAATCCCTAATTTGTCCTCTCTAATTACATTCAGTAATTAGGCTTTAACTAATTTACCCCATTCACTAATCAACCTTGATCAATCACATTCAGTAATTAATTATTCTTAATTACTTACATCAATTAATTAACCTCTTAATTAATTAATAAATCCTTTAATTGATTACACAGAAAAATTAACACTTAATTACTTCCACTAAGTAATTATTCCTTAATTACTTTCCATCAAGTAATTACCCATTGATTAATTACATCCTATAATTATCCATTAATTACTTCATTAAGCAATTATCATTATATAAGTCACATTTAGTAATTACCCTTTAATTAATTACATTAATTATTCTCTATTAATCAATTTCCTAAATAATTAATCATATTAATAAATCAATACCTTTAATTGATTTCACAAACTAATCAACTAATTACCCAAATAATGAAATTAAATAATTATTCCTTTAACTGATTACCTTAACCAATTACCATCCCTAATAAATAATTTATACTTTATTTAATGACATCTTTTAAATCACCTCTTAAAACATATAGGAATTTACCTACTAAAAATACTTTAAATAATCAAATTTGATTACCTTAATCAATTAACCAATTAATTAATCATTATTAGAAGCATTTAGAAATAAATTCTTAAAATTGAAGATAATTAATTTATTTAAGTCAAAACCTATTAAACATTTTAATTAAAATTTTAAATTATTGAAAAAAACTTTGATTAACTTGTTTTAAATAAAATTAAACAAATTCACTATCTGGAAAACTTAATTATCCCAACATTTCATTATTTAAAACCCAATTAAGTTATAACTTTAATTACTTTATTAACTTAAAACTTGTTCTAGCCTTTTACTCAAATTTGTGTACTAAAATCATCCTTACATTTAAAAACTTGGTCACTGATTTATTTAAGTTTGAACATCATTCATGTATACTTGAGAATTTTAAAGTGTGGAAATTCTTATCACTTCCCACCCGAGAAATACATAGGCTAACCCGAGCTAAACACTGAAAAACTGAGAAACTCAAAACTTCGAGACACACACTCAAAAACACGGAAACCAACCCGAGCCATTACTCCTTCTTCCCCATCCTCGCATTCTAGATAAGCACACGCGATCACCGTGCACCAAGCACGTCATTTCGATCACCGTTGATCATCTCCTCGGCAGTCCACTAGTCAGAGTTAGCCACTCCGTCACCCTCGACATCCCAGATCAACGTCATCGCCAACCGATCAAAAACAAGCCTCCGGATCGAACTGGAACCCATCAGGATCAGAAACTCGTTCCCAAAATTCGCCTCGACATCGAACTCTCCCATCTGAAGACTTGTCGCTGCATTCGCAGTCGTACCGCGAAGCCCCGCATCTATTCCCCTCCCAACGATCAGCTTCGTCGCTCCACTATCGTGCGATCACCTCAACAACCCGCATCAACACAACATCCCCTAAAACCCTACCTCCTTTTTCTCCGGCTACTACGGTCAACAGAAAAATCACTCTCCATTTTTCTAGCAATCCCCAACACCCCGACCACTATCAGGCCAAACTTCACCGCCTACTTCATCTCCGATCGGCAGTAGATGACAAAAATCACAAATACAAACAACACTGAACACCACCTCGAATTCCAAACTAGAAATCCCAATTTTTATACCTAAATTCACGATTTAGTACAACAATTCAACTTGCCAAATAAACATTAAAATTTACCAGTTTGATTTTTACCCATTTCTTGATTACCACTGTAATATTCAAATTTGAAGTCAAATACTAATTACATACCCTTGAACATTTTTTTAAAATTTGAATTACATTATTAGAAAACTTTTACCTTTACATGCTCAAGCCTAAAATTTAATGTAAATGAAAAAAAAATTGTTTTCTTACCAGGAATGAAGACTGAACAAAAACAGAGGACATCTACATTCATTTACGGGCATATACAGGCATAAAACTACACACATACATACATACATACATACATACACACATATATATATATTCATACACACATCATACAAGTAAACATTGTTCATCATATCATCACTATATTCATTACTCAGTCAACGCATATAAAAGCATTGTTTCAAACTTTTAAAAAAAAAATGTTTACTCACCTTTCCTTGTTTTTGAGAAAAGCATACTGGCTACTTTTGATGATCTTCTCTTTTGAGTTCCTTTGTTTGATTCTTTAGTTTGTAATGGAAGTATATATTCTTTGTTTTACTTAGCATGCTCTCAATGAATGGAATAAAAGAAATAGTGGAGGTAATACACACACACACACACACACACACATATATATATAAGAGAAAGTATGGTACATTCTTTGCCGTACACAGTAAGCTACTCTATAAATTTCTTTATATTTCTTTTGTTTGTATATTGATTCGATAATGTAGATCTATTTTGACTTCCTAAATTCCAGTGATTTGATTTTTCCTTTTAACTCAAGCTTGACCTGATTTAAGTTTTGTATGCTTGAAATGATGTATTGTATGCTATAATTTAATGCTTGTCTCACTATGTGTTTACAAGAATTTTTATATGAATCATATATGTATGCATAAATATTCTTTTGTAACTTATACATGTATGTATAGTTATATATTCTTATATATGCTTGCCTTTCCACTATATGATTATACACTTTGGCTTGCATTTGTCATCATATACATAAATACATGTGCACGTTTTCATTTTCTTCACATAGACATTTCTACTTTTATTCACCAGAATGTACATATACAATATACATTTTTACTTTGCCATGTTTACCTTTTTATTTGATATATTTAGATATACACTTGCTTAACATACATGTATAGATATTTATTTTTTTCTTCCATACGTATTGTTATTATAACATTTATACACACTCATAATTTTTGAAATCTTATTATTGCGAAGTTATACATTCATATATTTGTAAATTTATATACTTATATATTTTCGAACATCATAAAGTTTGTATCTATTTGTAATTTCATTTGTATATTTATGGATTTTTCATCTTAATTTAGATAGTGGAATATTTATATATATATATATCCTTTATTTTTCTTTATTTTAGTTCTTAAGCCATTTATGTATCCAATATTTTAATTATTAGAAATTTATTCATTGGACTAATTTAAAACTAATATTCCAATAACTGCATCGGTTAATCACTCGATATTAGAAGGCCCAAAAATCTGGGTCGTAACATTCCTTCCCCCTTTTGAACTTTTCGTCCTCGAAAAGGAACGAAGAGAGAATTTTAATTTAATGCTTATTTTAGTTAAATTATTCTTTAAACGATTTTAACTCTTTTATTTTTAAAATTTTAAAACATCATTAAAAATTACATAATATTACAAAACCATCTTTATACAAAAAATACTTTTTATAACTCGATGTCTCAACAAGTCCATCCTTGTTCTCACAGAAATTCAGATATACGTTGATCAGGCGTAGGACTGAAAATCTACAAGTACTTGGTAAACCCATTTTCAACACCCAGTGAAAATACTTTGGAAAATAGTTTTATTGAAAATATAGAAAGTAGTTTTGAAAATAGAGGAAATATCTCTGGTGAGAATGCTCTGGAAATCATCACCCCCATCCATGGTCGCAGTTAACCCGACGGTTACATTGCCATCCCGGCAAAATCCATAGATAACTGTAGGCCTCCGCGCCCCTTGATTACGCCATGGAACCTGTTACAGATCGCAGTTATACCCGGGCTTACGTTGCTATCACAGCAAAACCCATATAACTATAGGCATCAACACCCTCGAATTTCGCAGCCAAAAAATGAAACTTCTCCACTCGATCATAGATCGCAGTCTACCGATGTTACGTTGCGATACCGGAAAAATCAAATGTAGACTATTGGCACTCATCCATCACACGATTTTTGCTATGGTCGACACAGTAGATCGCAGCGACATCGAGTTACACTGTCGTCACAGCATAACCCAAATGCCGCTGTAGGCATCAGCGCCCTCGACTTTCACTACACGACAATCGTCAGGAACTTCAGTTTGTCCGGACTTCCTTACAGGATTAACTTTAGAGCCTCCCCTTTGGGGCTCAAGGCAGATTCAAGGGAACGTCTTTTTCCCCAGAGCCACTTCAAAACACTTTATACTGTACACATAAAGTATTTTCCAAATCGTACACCTTGTATGAATTTCATATAAATCTCCTTTCTCAAAATCGATTATCCCAAAATCGATAATTTCACAAACTAGGTTTCCAAATTCCAAATTTGATTTTCCTCAAAATCAAAAGCCTTTTTAGAAATCCATAGGTTCCAAAACATTTCCTCAAAATCATTTTCGCAAAATGCTTTATATATATATATATACATATATATATATATATATATATAATAATAATAATCTTGGAAAATCCTTGAATCAATTCATACTTGTATAAATTCCCTTTTTGTACTTCAAATACTTCAAAACCCTTTTCTTCTAGCTATAGATTCAATAAGGGAAGTTTACCATATATAACAAAGATATATAACTTTGTCTATTCCAAATCAAATATACAAATTTGATTACTCTTTTGTAAAGTCATTTAGCTTATTGCTTACTTCCATAAAGTAAATTTTAATCATAGAAATATTCAATTTCCACTTTATTTCATCACATATTTCACAAAATATACTGTGACGACCCGACTTTTTTCTCTAGAAAAGTCGTATCATCATGAAGAAAGAAAGGGATAAAAAAGAGAAAAGAAAGAGAAGAAAGAAGAACACAACATCAGAATCTCAACAGCGGAACGAATAAATTATATTAATAACATAAAATATTACATAGTTTACAACCACTATCAGAATACACAGATATACAACACATACTAGACAATGATAAACACCTGTCTAGTATTTACAACATAATACAACTCAGAGACAATCACAGATCACACAGCGGAATACTATATATCTAGCGCAGAAGCCTCATACTCCATAACTCCTCCAATATTCGTCAAAGCTAACCTGAATCCCTTGGCTATTCGTAAAAATTTGAGTACCCAAGAGTTTAAGAAAACAAAAGATAAACTCCGGGTTAGACATGGGTCTGGTGTGAGTAACAGGTTAAAGTTGCTTAATTTTGAAAATCCTTTTGAAAAGAAAGGTATCACGTAAGACTTCCCACACATAAACATGGAAAAGTTTTTACCTTACGCTAACCAAAACATTTGATAGGAAATCCAGTGATATTATAATAGTGTCTAGGGTTTTCAAAATAAAATACAGAAATAGCTGGAATGCTTACATCTCACGTTCCAACATAGTTGGGCACAATCAAAACCGTGCAGGCACTTATTGGATTATGGATTCCATCAATGGCAGGGCTACTGGGGTACCACCCGTCACAGTACGTGGCCTAGATCACCGTACCGAGGAGTACGCCCACCACTGCAACACAAAGCCGGACACATTCCTTACTGAATAGTTCCGCACAAGACAACCCCGCAGTTGGTGTACACTAACAACTGCCCAACAAGCCGAATAAAAAGGGACCTCTAGACAGGGATCAATCTTGCTCTCCAGTGGGTGCTACCCACGAAGCCTTGTTGCACCTCCCCTGTTTTAGCCATTCCCGGTTGATGAGGCTTGAGGCTACGATTACCTTTAGAGGACACATCTCTTCGAATGCTCATCGTCCACCTGACGGTGTTCTGAAAGCATTCAATCCATACAAGTTCGTTCCGGTTTCGAACGAAACCGAAGGCATTATCTCGTTACACTCATTACGGAATCACCCACAGAGTTAACGATGATAACCCTTGCACTCTAAATCACCATCTCGAATCTATAAGTACTATTCCGTCAAACTCATTACAGAATCACTCACAGAGTTATACTGACGTATAGCCCTTACACCTCGAATTTTCACTCTTCACAAAAGATTCACGACCTATCGTTAATTTGGATCGATGTGGTTTTCGGATATCCAAATATGGAAACCTGGTCCCGGTCTCGTCGAAATCCAAAGCATGTCTTTTAAGGCCAAGTTGTTTTTAAAGGTTTAAAACAATTCAATTATCTATATACACAGATAGATAAATCGCTGATCTACATCAGATAATCAATATTATCATCATATCAGATAAACCATATTATCATTATTCAAAAAGATAATCTATAATTTTAAAGTTATTTTTAAGCAATAAACTCTTTTAAAGTTATTTTTAAGCAAATTTGAATTTAAATACCTAATCATTTCCAACTTTAAGATTTAATTCAACTTGAATCCATAATTTAAATTAGATTTAAAACTTAATTTAAATCTTTGCTTTATATTTCAAATTCCAATTTAAAATTTGAAACAAGACAATTTCTAAACTTCAATAACTAGTTCGAGCTGACTCAAGCAACTCGAGTAACTCGAGAATCATCATATTTTCATTTTGCAATTTATTAAATTAAGAAACAACTCAGGTTTCACAAACCTGTAACAGCTTTACCAACCCGAGCCTAATCAACATCTACTCCGAGTCTCTAACCCCAAAACTTCGGGACCATCATCAAACTGCTTCGAGCTTACCACAAAACTACCCGATACAAAACGAGTAACTCATCTTCCCTAAACCACTGATACTCCATTACCACCGTACACCTACACACCCACGGCCATCTCCTCCGGCCACTCGCGATCCCCTACGCAAGTCACAAATCTTCTCCAAACACCAAATCAACTCTCAATTCAACTATAGAAACTCTAAATCAAAATCTTGACGATCAAATCCCCTATTCTAACAACCATAATAACCAATTCAAACAAAACAAATCTAATTATCCAGAAAAATTCTGGATAAAATTTTCATGAGTTTCCCCGGTAAATATCGGGATACTCACTCTATAGAATCTAAACAATCAGTACTATTAAGCTACAGAGCTCCTATCCAACTATATCTACCAACAAAACAATATGTCAGACTATAGACGAGTCTGAATCAACAATCACATCCTCCTGAACTGCTGGCTCCACAACCAGAGATAAACCATACACGTAGTCCTTCAGAGATACGTAAAACACATCGAATCCCATTTATCCAACTAACTATTCAACTTTGAAAATCAAACACCAATCCTCACAAGAACACGGAAAAAGATCCAAAATACTTTGGAGCTGACTTACCAAGTCTTACTCAATCTTAAAATTCTTTAGATCGGAGAAAACTTACCCAAAATCAAATCTCCGATTCCGAAATCCAAATTCCTTTGTCTCTTATCCAAAAAAATACTCTTGACGATCCTGGGCTGCCTCAACTCTCCTGATCAGCTCAACCTTTGCTGATGTCCCTAGAAACACACAGAACCAAAAACAATCCAACAAAATGATCTCCTCAAGATCAATACCAAACCAAGAACACCAACTCTAATCCAAAAATACCAAAAAACTAACTTACATTTCTTATCCGGAAAAAACAAAACAAAAGCATTTCCAATCTGCTTCCACTGCACAACTCTGATCTGAAGCAGAAGAAAAACTCGAGCACAAACTGGATAACACATCACAAAAATATGGTTCAACAGATCCATAAAAGAAAACTAAGATGCCCTATCTGATCCAAGGCTGCTTCACCAAACCTTCGGTATCACTCCTAGAATCCAGTTGATAAGAAAACTCAACCTCCAAATATGGACAAACTTCCCATAGCTCAAGAGAACACTCAAACTATTGCAAGTCACTTTTCCGATCAACCATGACTAATATCCAAAGAAAACTGTTCTCTCTTTACCAATCAGAACAGCTTACGCTTATCTATCCAATCCATTGAAGAAATGAAATCCACTCTGCTGCTTCTGAACTCTATCTTCAGAAACTGCTAACCAGAAAATCTTCTCGCCAGCACACAAAAAACTCTGAACTGCACTGCTGACACCGACACCAAAGACTTCCTAATCCAAAACTCTTCGAGAAACTTGGACCTCACCAGACAGAAACATCCTGCTCAATCCAGCAACAACACTGAAGCAGACTCACCTTCTTAACTTGTTCGAAAGAAAAAATCTTCCGAGATATCTATAGTCATTGCGTCTCATCACGCAGCTACCACTCCCTGAGATATCAAGATATCATCATTCTCTTTTGCCAAACCGATAGATCAAAACTCTACTCGTCCAACTCAAAGATACACTTCGAACCTTAACAGGTTACCTTCAGAGATCCATGAAATCCTATACTCTACACAACTCACTCGAGACGGTATTAGGTTTACAGTCTCGACAAATACTCCCAACCTCATCACTCAAACTCCAACCATTGGTAGTAGTCGTGTTACACACCCACTACTTTATCTACCTTTATAACCTATATTGGAAAACCCGAAAAGGTAACCCAACAAATAGGTAGAAGTAATTATATAAATATATATAATAAAAATACAAATACGCTCTCCCAAGATAGACACCACTCCAGAGCCTAGGTATTCACTCAACTAATGCTCTGATACCACCTGTGACGACCAGACTTTTCTCTCCAGAAAGGTCGTATCATCATGAAGAAAGATAGGGATAGAAAAGATAAAAGAAAGAGAAGAAAGAAGAACACAACATCACAATCTCAACAGCGAAACGAATAAATTATATTAATAACATAAAATATTACATAGTTTACAACCACTATCAGAGTACACAGATATACAACACATACTAGACCGTTATAAACACCTGTCTAGTATTTACAACATAATACAACTCAGAGACAATCGCAGATCACACAGCGGAATACTATATATCTAACGCAGAAGCCTCCTGCTCCATAACTCCTCCAATATTCGTCAAAGCTAACCTGAATCCCTTGGCTACTCGTAAAAATTTGAGTACCCAAGAGTTTAAGAAAACAAAAGATAAACTCCGGGTCAGACATGGGTCTGGTGTGAGTAACAGGTTAAAGTTGCTTAATTTTGAAAATCCTTTCGAAAAGAAAGGTATCATGTAAGACTTCCCACACATAAACATGGAAAAGTTTTTACCTTACGCTAACCAAAACATTTGATAAGAAATCCAGTGATATTATAATAGTGTCTAGGGTTTTCAAAATAAAATACAGAAATAACTGGAATGCTTACATCTCACGTTCCAACATAGTTGGGCACAATCAAAACCGTACAGGCACTTATTGGATTATGGATTCCATCAATGGCAGGGCTACTGGGGTACCGCCCGTCACAGTACGTGGCCTAGATCACCGTACCGAGGAGTACGCCCGCTCCCCTGCAACACAAAGCCGGACCCATTCCTAACTGAACAGTTCCGAACAAGACAACCCCACAGTTGGTGTACACTAACAACTGCCCACTAAGCCGAATAAAAAGGGACCTTTAGACAGGGATCAATCTTGCTCTCCAGTGGGTGCTACCCATGAAGCCTGGCTGCACCTCCCCTGTTTTAGCCATTCTCGGTTGATGAGGCTTGAGGCTACGATTACCTTTAGAGGACACATCTCTTCGAATGTTCATCGTCCACCTGACGATGTTCTGAATGCATTCAATCCATACAAGTTCATTCCGGGTTCGAACAAAACCGAAGGCATTATCTTGTTACACTCATTACGGAATCACCCACGGAGTTAACAACGATAACCCTTGCACTCTAAATCACCATCTCGAATCTATAAGTATTATTCCGTCAAACTCATTACGGAATCACCCACAGAGTTATACTGACGTATAGCCCTTACACCTCGAGTCTTCACTCTTCACAAAAGATTCACGACCAATCGTTAATTTGGATCGATGTGGTTTTCGAATATCCAAATATGGAAACCCGATCCCGGTCTCATCGAAATCCAAAGCGTGTCTTTTAAGGCCAAGTTGTTTTAAAGGTTTAAAACGATTCAATTATCTATATACACAGATAGATAAATCACAGATCTACATCAGATAATCAATATTATCATCATATCAGATAAACCATATTATCATTATTCAAAAAGATAATCTATATTAACATCACCATGCAAACAATGCATCGAAATCACTCAACATTATCTATCTCATATCTGAGATTCTAACCATCCAAAGCAAACAACACTATCCAATCCATATAAGCCATGATTTAATATCACACCAAATATAATTAATTTAAAATTAATTAAATTAATTACGTCATTCCATTAATTTAAAGTAAATTAAATTAATTACTTCAACAATATCAACTTGCTCATATTACTATTGATAATTTACCAATCAATTAATTAATCATCATCCAATTATTCATTTTAATTAATCATCCCTGATTAATTAACCCTTAATTATATTCAAGTAATTGCCCATTAATTAATTTCTCAAATTAATTATATTTAACCAAATACAGTAATTAACCTTTGATTACTTCCTTAATTAATTACCTAAAATTTATTACCTTTAATCACTTATTATTGATTAATTAATCTTAATTAATCAATCTTAATTACATCATTAAATATAATAATTAATGATCTTCTAATTACGTTTTCAAATTAAATTAATTACATTAAGTAATTTAATCTTTATTTAAATCATAACTGTTAATCACCCTTGATTAACTCCATTCAGTATTATCTACCCTTAATTACTTCACCAAATAAATTAATTACTCATTAATTAATTATCTCTAATTAATTCCTTGATTAATTTACAAGTAATTATACTCAAATTACTTTTATCAACAAATCACCTTCAATTAATTACATATAGTAATTACTCATTAATTACTTTCCAAAGTAACTTCTCTTCATTTAATTACATTAAGTAATTATACTTCACAAACCATCAAACGATTAATTTAAATTAATTAAACTAAATTAATTAACTTAAACTAATCAAATTTAAAGTCAATTAATAAGTAATTAATTCCTTAATTACTTCCATAAGTAATTATACTTAATAACTTACACAATTGATTATCGTTAAATTAATTAATCCAATTATTAATTAAAATTAATCACATTAATTGATTATTAAATAATCCTTAGTTAATGATCTTCATTAACTATTAACAACTCATTAATTATTTTCTAAAATAATTAACTTATTTTAATCATTATTAATAACAAATTAATTAATCATTAATTAACCATTAATTAATCCCTAATTAATTAAATAATTAAGTGTTAATTAAAACTTAGTTAATCCATTATTACTTGATGAATTAATTATTAATCATTATTCAAAAACTAATTTTATTTAATTATTCTTAATTACAAGTTAATTATTCAAAGAATAATTAATCCTAAACCCTCAAGATTAACCTTAATTACTTTAAGAAATTATTTATTTCATTAATTTATTAAATAAATTAATTATTCATTTAATTACCCTAATAATTAAATGAAATACAAACATTAAATTGTTATTTAACTTTACAAGTTTAAATTCAATTTAAAACCTTTAATTGCTAAATAACACTTTTATTATAAAAGAAATTTTACAAAAGTTAAAACAAATTTCTTCTTAAATTAAAACCATTTAGATTTTACATTATTATTCAAATTTGTTTAAGCACTTAAATTTATAAAACTAAAATTTAATTTGAAACAAAGATTCAAATCCAAATTTGAATCAAATTTTACATTTTGATTAAACATTACTTCATATTTTCAATTTCAAATTCAATTTCAAATTCTTTAAAAACATTTTAAACAATAAACTCTTTTAAAGTTATTTTTACGCAAATTTGAATTTAAATACCTAATCATTTCCAACTTTAAGATTCAATTCAACTTGAATCCATAATTTAAATTAGATTTAAAACTTAATTTAAATCTTTGCTTTATATTTCAGATTCCAATTTAAAATTTGAAACAAGACAATTTCTAAACTTCAGTAACTAGTTCGAGCTGACTCAAGCAACTCGAGTAACTCGAGAATCATCATATTTTTCATTTTGCAATTTATTAAATTAAGAAACAATTCAGGTTTCACAAACCTGTAACAGTTTTGCCCACCCGAGCCTAATCAACATCTACTCCGAGTCCCTAACCCCAAAACGTCGAGACCATCATCAAACTGCTTCAAGCTTACCACAAAACTACCCGATACAACACGAGTAACTCATCTTCTCTAAACCACTGATACTCCATTACCACCGTACACCTGCACACCCACGGCCATCTCCTCCGGCCACTCGCGTTCCCCTACGCAAGTCACAAATCCTCTCCAAACACCAAATCAACTCTCAATTCAACTATAAAAACCCTAAATCAAAATCAAGCATTCGAACTCGAATCTGGAACAAAATGGGTTGACTGCAAACACCTCAACCTCTAAACTCCGGCCATCTGAGAGGTACCACCTCCGGCTACAACATCCTCCATACCCCATCTATCTTTAGCTCGAACTAGAGAGAACTCAATCACCTAATTTGATCACAGTGATCAAATCTCTTAAACATAGTAAAACTAGGGTTATATACATTAATCCCTATTCACTACTTTCCCACCGCATTGATTCCTCAATTACCATTTTTCCTCAATTCACCTATCACCATTCTATCACCAGGAACATCACTGGCCACCAAATCTTCTTAGATCGACATAATCAACCCAAATTATGATTTCTGGTTAAACCAAAAATTCTTAATCAAAAACAAACTAAAAGTTCTAATGTAAATTTTAAAATTCGAGTTTTTGATCAGGTAACATATTGATAATCTTAAATCAGAGAATTTAAAGGATTAAATTCTTATTAATAACAGAATTACTCTATTGTTCAGTGTTTTCCTAAAGGCCATACTGTTTTTTTTTTTTCAGTGACACTTCTGGTTTGTATTCATGCTTGATAAAACCTAAAATTTAGTTATGTTACACAACTTTATTTTTTTTTCTTAAGTCATAGACCTAACATAGATTAGATCTAAAGTATAGGATTTTAAGAAAATCAAGGGTCTGGAACTTAAGTACAAAAACATGCATTCACAATAACATGCATCATAACCTTCATTCAGTAACATACACATATTCTTGTTTCCAGAGTAAATAACAACTAATTTTATGCTTAAATTTATTAAATATAAATTGTTACTCACAGGTTTATAAAAGCAGAGCATGCATTGTTAGATGAACAGCTTCAGATTTGCTCCTATTTTAGCTTATGAATTGAACTTCAGATTGCTTTTTAAACTGCAAATGCTTATTAAAATTTCCATCTTGCTTACTGTAATGCTTTCAGACTTACATGCATGCTTGTTTCCAGGTGAACACATGCAGGCTTCCAGAGAGAAGATGCATGCAAGTTTGGATGTTGATTTCAAACAGCGAACTGCAGGCTTTAGTTGATTTAGAAAAGAACTGCAGGTATTTGAGTTGAGACTTGAAATTGCAGATGAACTTCAGGTGCATGCAGGTTTGTAATTTTTTTTTAAAAACAGAAAAGAATTTGCAGAATTGGATTGCAAATTTGATTTATTTTGGTTAGAGGAAACATGGGTTTTTAGATTTGTTTGTGAGGGGGATTTGCAGATTTAGTTTAGAACAGAATTTGTTTGAATGTAGAAGAATTCAGATTTTAGAATCTGAAAATTTCTCTTAAGTTTGAAGAAAAGAAGAATAAGACGAGGAGATGTGTTTTATATAAGAAATATTTTTGAAAAATAAAAATAAAATAAACAATTGGTTTAAATTTAACACTTTTCTTCTTAGTATACTCTATGTTTAACACTTGTCAATTTGGGTGTTAATAAACTTACATATGTTATTTAAGTATTTAAATTTTAATTCTAAATTGTTTATAAATCTTTAAGCCTTTAAATCTTATTTTATTTCTTAAGTAATATAAATGAATTTGTCTCTTTTTAAATTGAAAAGAAATGAAAACAAACAAATTAAAAATATAGCTTATTCAAAAATATTGAAGTATTTATTCTATTAAATTTCAAAACATCAAATTCAAATTTAAAATTAATTTATCAAATCAAAATTTTAATAATCAAGTTACATATATAAATGCATATATAATTCTATTAAAATTAAAAACAACAATTTTATTCCTTACAAAATCTAATTATGTTCGTAAGAACTTAAGTATTATAATTTTTATTTAAAAATAACAAATTAAGCAATATCAAATAATTTGTTAAAAGAGACTATAACAAACTAAGATAATTTGTAATTTACATTGCAAGTTCTTATATATATAAATCCCAAGTAATATAAAATAAAACTTAGCTTTTATATTTATCTAATTTTAAATTCATATATTTTAAAGTTAAATAAAATTTCAAAACAAATAAGATTTATCATAGTATAAATCATAACACTATTTATTGGATTGTGTCGAAAAGTTAAATGTCAAATTTATATCAAATTTCCAATTTATCAAATATAAATTATAGTTAGAAAATTAATTCATTTACTATCAATTTACAATATATAAAATTATATATTATAAACAGAAAACAATTTATTTATTTAAAAAGATAAAATCTTCTAATTTAAATATTTATTAAAACATGATTATTAAATCAAATTCCAAATCTGTTATTAAAATTATCAAATCGAATTAAATTTATAACACAGATTATTAAATTTATATTGCCCAATTTCCGGGATATCACATTCCTCCCCCCTTAAAAGAATTTCGCCCCCGAAATTTAAAAGCAAAGGTAATTTAATAATCTATCTTAAGATTTCTATTTTAAAACACAAGCATATATTATCAAACATATGCTAACAACCATAACAACGAATTCAAACAAAACAAATCTTATTATCCAGAAAAATTCTGGATAAAATTTTCACGAGTTTCCCCGGTAAATATCGGGATACTCGCTCTATAGAATCTAAACAATCAATACTATTAAGCTATAGAGCTCCTATCCAAATATATCTACCAATAAAACAATATGTCAGACTACAGACGAGTCTGAATCAACAATCACATCCTCCTGAACTGTTGGTTCCACAACCAGAGATAAACCATACACGTACTCCCTTAGAGATACGTAAAACACATCGAATCCCAGTTATCCAACTGACTATTCAACTTTGAAAATCAAACACCAATCCTCACAAGAACACAGAAAAAGAACCAAAATACGTCGGAGCTGACTTACCCAGTCTTACTCAATCTTAAAATTCTTTAGATCGGAGAAAAATTTACCCAAAATCAAATCTCCGATTCCGAAATCCAAATTCCTTTGTCTCTTATCCAAAAAAAATACTCTTCACGATCCTGGGCTGCCTCAACTCTCCTGATCAGCTCAACCTTTGCTGATGCCCCTAGAAACACACGGAACCAAAAACAATCCAACAAAATGATCTACTCAAGATCAATACCAAACCAAGAATGCCAACTCTACTCCACAAATACCAGAAAACTAACTTACATTTCTTATCCGGAAAAAGCAAAACAAAAGCATTTCCAATCTGCTTCCATTGCACAACTCTGATCTGAAGCAGAAGAAAAACTCGAGCACAAACTGGATAACACATCACAGAAATATGGTTCAACAGATCCATAAAAGAAAACTCAGATGCCCTATCTGATCCAAAGCTGCTTCATCAAACCTTCGGTATCACTCCCAGAATCCAGTTGATAAGAAAACTCAACCTCCAAATATGGACAAACTTCCCATAGCTCAAGAGAACACTCAAACTATCGCAAGTCACTTTTGCGATCAACCCAGACTAATATCCAAAGCAAAATGTTCTCTCTTTACCAATCAGAACAGCTTACGCTTATCTATCCAATCCATCGAAGAAATGAAATCCACTCTGCTGCTTCTGAACTCTATCTTCAGAAACTACTAACCAGAAAATCTTCTTGCCGGCACACAAAAAACTCCGAACTGCACTGCTGACACCGACGCCAAAGACTTCTTAATCCAAAACTCTTCGAGAAACTTGGACCTCACCAGACAGAAACATCCTGCTGAATTCAGCCACAACACTGAAGCAGACTCACCTCCTTAACTTGTTCCAAAGCAAAAATCTTCGAAGATATCTATAGTCATTGCATCTCATCACGCGGCTACTACTCCCTGAGATATCAAGATATCATCATTCTCTTTTGCCAAACCGACAGATCAAAACTCTACTCGTCCAACTCAAAGATACACTCCGAACCATAACAGGTTACCTTCAGAGATCCATGAAATCCTATACTCTTCACAACTCACTTGAGACGGTATTAGGTCTACAGTCTCGACAAATACTCCCAACCTCATCACTCAAACTCCAACCATTGGTAGTAGTCGTGTTACACACCCACTACTTTATCTACCTCTATAACCTATATTGGAAAACTCAAACAGGTAACCCAACAAATAGGTAGAAGTAATTATATAAATATATATAATAAAAATACAAATACGCTCTCTCAAGATAGACACCACTCCAGAGCCTAGGTATTCACTCAACCTAATGCTCTGATACCACCTATGACGACCCGACTTTTCTCTCCAGAAAAGTCGTACCATCATGAAGAAAGAAAGGGATAGAAAAGAGAAAATAAAGAGAAGAAAGAAGAACACAACATCAGAATCTCAACAGCGGAACGAATAAATTATATTAATAACATAAAATATTACATAGTTTACAACCGCTATCAGAATACACAGATATACAACACATACTAGACAGTTATAAGCACCTGTCTAGTATTTACAACATAATACAACTCAGAGACAATCACAGATCACACAGCGGAATACTATATATCTAACGCAGAAGCCTCCTTGTTAACCCCGTTCTGCCAACGAGTTGAAACCTGGGCCGACTCATCCACTTAAGTTCCTTAACGACTCAATGGATCTACGACTCAAAAAAGCCTCAGCAACTTAGAATGGACCGACTCAACTGGTAGCGGCTCAATTGGCTGGCGAGTTAGGGCTCAAGGAAACTTAGGGGAATGGAACGACTCATGGAGGTTAACGGTTCATGATACAGGCCGACTCATTGCGTTGCCGACTCAACGAAGTTCACGGCTCATACGAGACGACTCAAGGACTGGACCGACTCATCTGCTCAAGGTTCGTAACGACTCAGTGGATCAACGACTCAACGAGTTAATGCCTTAGAGGAGCAGAGTGGTTTAACTAGTTAGTTGTTTATGGGGCAGACCGACTCAGGGTTTCCAACGACTCAGGGTTTCCAACGACTCAAGGTGACTAACGACCTATCATAAGTCGCTGGCGACCTAAGCATACGAGGAACAAGATCAGTGCCATTTCATCTATGCCACTGCTTGCTGACTCGTGATATGTGAGTCGGTCACGGTTCATCCTGAGTCGGTCACGACTCATGACTTAACAATTCCAGCCCAGAAATTTGCCTATAAATACATGGCCACCTCCAACATTCAAGGGACCTTTTGGGCTCATTCATTTCAAGCACCGTTACTCTGCTGCATTCTGAACTACTTCAACACTTTCAAGGAACTTCACGAAGAAATCATACATGTCCAACATGAGTTCAAAGATTTGGATCGACATTGAAGTTTATGCTACTTGTTCTAAGTCACTTGTAACTCGAAGTGTGTTGTAATCAAAGTGTAATTGCATCGACTTGTAATCAAATCGTCAATAAAGATATTCAAAGTGGACGTAGGCTCTCTCTTAAGCCGAACCACTATAAAATTGCTGTTGTTTACTGCTTTTTCGCTATTATCTGCTTATAATCTGTTCCCGAGCTATCGGGTGGTGCTTTCACAATCTCACTTCATACACCGGGGTGTTAGCGTTCAAATTTCAGCGTTAACATTTTTGGTGCTTTCACTGAGAACTGAACTCAGGTGAATTATCATCATTGCTTCACAGAGATTTGTAGAGAGAATTTCCTTGAAAACCAGAAGTCTCTCCGAGATTATGGCTCCTGGAAGGAAAAGTAAATCTGTCAGATCTGGAAATGCTCAAGAGGGAACCTCCGCTTCCCCTGTATCGAATCAAGTCACTCCAGCTGTCGGAGTTACAAAGGCAGAGCTGGATGCTGCAATCTTAGGGCTGAACCAGCAGATAAATGCCCAAAATGTACAATTCGAGGCTCAGAATGCCCAAAATGCCCTAATTCTGAATAGGTTGAACGATTTGCTTGGGGCAATCCGTCAACCGGCAAGTAATGAAAGGAACTTTGCTGGCAGCATTCATGATGCTGAAGAAAGGAATGCTCCTGAAAGGGCTGCTAGCCCCTTTGGACAAACACTTCCTGAGGTTGGTGGATCTAGAACTCGACATGATGAGGAGTGTCTATCTGGAATGGTCCGACAAATCATGAAAGAGAGTATGCAGAGGGTTGAAGACGAGAAAGAATGGGGTTTCGCCCCAAGTAAAACTCCATTTACTGAGAAAATCTTAAAGGCTGAATTCCCAAGGAAGTTTGTCCCTCCAACCATTCCAGCTTACAAGGGGACAAGCGATCCGAACGAATTCTTATACAAGTATGATTGGCACATGACAGATTCCAGAGCCTCTGATGAGATAAAGTGCCGATATTTTCCTGTATATCTAGAAGGTGTGGCTCTACTGTGGTTCACCAAGCTACCAATCCGATCTATTGATTAGTTTTCGGATTTAACCCGGAAATTCAAGGAGCAGTTCAGACTATATGCTTCAAAAGCCAAAGATATTATGTCATTGTCAAGTTTAGAGCAGAATCCAGGTGAAACTATCAGATCTTTCTTGAATCGCTTTAATATAGCGCTGGCCGAGGTAGACAATGCAGAACCACGGATGATCTTGACCTATGTGATCAGGGCCATCGACAAGTCGAGCGAATTTGGAAAATGGTTAAACATGAAGGAACCAAATTCCCTTGAAAAATTCTATAAAAAAGCAGATGAATTCATACGCCTGGAAAGCTGCCCCGTACCGGTAAATGCAGTGTTGGAAAAAGCTGAAGATAACACTGTTGCTCCACGCAAGAATGAATCTGTAGGGCAAAAAAGGGAAAATAACAATGGGAAGAAACAGGGTAATCTGAAGAAGCCTCGATCCTTCAAGCCATCAGAGTATACTCCTTTATCAGATACGCCGGAGCATATCTACCTTGCCACTAAAGATTCTGTTGATTTTCCTAAACCTCCGCCTCTGAGAACCGAGAAAAAGGCTATACAGAGTGGCAAGTTTTGCCGCTTCCATAATCAACCCGGTCATGAGACTGACGAATGCCACCAGTTGAAAAACCTGATTGAAGAGTTGCTAAGGGAAAACAAGCTGCAGCAATTTGTGAAAAATAATAACAACAATCCTGCTTCGTCTAGTCAGGTGCAACAAGCTCCTGCTTATCAGCCTAGGACAGGTGAGAAGGCTGCAGGGCATGAATCTGGAAGGCCCATTATCAATGTCATTACAGGAGGATCTCATCCAGCAGGTAGAAGCTGGGGAGAGATGGAAAGGTATACCCGAGCTTTGAAGTATGTACCGACCGAGGAAGATGTATTCGTTTTGGAAGGTGCTATGCCCCTGAAGCAACAGAGAACTTTCAATGATGATATTGTGTTCAGAGCTAGGGATTCCGCAGGTATTGAAGCTCCTACCTTGGATCCCTTAGTCATCTCGGCTGGTATCGGGCCAGCTATTGTCAGAAGAGTTCTCATTGATTGTGGCGCATCCTGCAATATCCTGTTCAAGAAAACATTCGACCAAATGAAGATCCCTATGGCTGATGTGCAAGCCTCATCGCAGAAAATCGCTGGCTTCGCTGGGGAGCCAAAACAGCCGGTAGGAACCATTGATTTGTTTATGGAACTTGGAGAAGGAGAGAGAAAAGTGGTCCGCAAGCAAACTTTTGTGATTGTCGACGAATTTTCTGCTTATAATGCTTTCCTCGGCCGTCCAACTCTCGCAGCATTCAAAGTTGTCCTGGCCCCATGGTGCCTCACCATTAAATTTCCCACAGATAATGGAGTGGGAGTTATAAAAGGAGATCAAAATGCGGGGCGGGAATGTTATCTAACAGAGCTACGAGAAACCAGAAAAAGTGAAATGGGAAAGAATGCGGAAGCCCCAGTCCGCATTAAAGAACCAGCCTTGTAGCAATTACAGGGCGGACCCTGCACTGGTGAGCACAGCGGAGCGAGGAAAGAAATGGATCCTAGAAAAGTCAGTGCAGGGGAGAATAGAGTGGTGCCAGTGGAAACGACAATACCAGTACCTGTTGACCCAAAGGACCCAAACAAGGTGTTGAATGTGGGTTCACAACTTAATGTGTCAATTCAGAATATCTTAATATCTTTTTTAAAGGAAAAGTTGGATGTTTTTGCTTGGACTCATGCCGATATGTGCGGAATATCCCCAGAAGTTGCAGTACACGCTCTAGATATTGATCCAAAATTTACACCTGTGAAGCAAAAAAGGAGAACTCAAGGTCCAGAAAGGTCAGCAGCATTAAAAGAAGAAGTTGATCGGCTCATGGAGAATAACTTTATTAAAGAATCTACCTATCCGAATTGGGTTTCAAATCCAGTGCTGGTTAAGAAGGCCAACGGAAAATGGAGAGTATGCATCGATTTTTCAGATCTAAACAAGGCCTGCCCCAAAGACTGCTTCCCATTACCCAGAATCGATCAACTGGTAGACGGAACAGCGGGACACGAATTGTTATCTTTCATGGATGCTTACTCCGGATACAACCAGATCATGATGCATGAGCCAGATCAGGAGGACACAAGCTTTATCACTGACATTGGTCTTTACTGCTACAGAGTTATGCCCTTCGGGTTGAAGAATGCAGGGGCAACATACCAAAGACTTGTTAATGCTATGTTCAAACCGCAATTGGGCAAGACTATGGAAGTCTACGTCGATGACATGTTAGTAAAGTCTAAGAAAGTAGTGGATCACATAGAACACTTAGCAAACATGTTCGCAGTCCTCCGAAAATACGGAATGAAGCTCAATCCTTTGAAATGTTCATTTGGAGTGGAATCCGGCAAGTTTTTAGGTTTCATCGTGAGCGCTAGGGGCATTGAGGCTAGTCCAGCTCAAATTACCGCCTTAAAGGAAGTCAAAGCTCCTAGAACAAAGAGGGAATTGCAAAGTCTCAATGGAAAAGTCGCCGCCTTGAGTCGGTTCATTTCCAAAGCCACAGATAAATGCATCCCATTCTTTGATGCCCTAAAGAAAGGAAAGAAAAACATCGATTGGACTCCCGAATGCCAAAAAGCCTTTGATGAATTGATTCGCCATATGGAAACGCCTCCAATACTTTCTAGGCCTGGCGATGGTGAGGATCTTCTTATATACTTGGCAGTATCATCTCATGCTTTAAGTGCAGCGCTGATACGAGAAGACAAAGGGATTAAACATCCAGTTTACTATATCAGCAAAAGACTCACTGGGGCAGAGATGAATTACTCTAAGTTGGAAAAACTCGCCTATTGCTTACTAATTGCATCTAGGAAGTTGAGGCAATATTTTCAAGCTCATCCGATCAGAGTCCTCACTGATCAACCTTTAAAGCAAGTCCTGTTTCGCCCTGAGACTTCGGGTCGTCTTCTAAAGTGGAATATTGAACTCAGTCAATATGACATCACTTATCATCCCCGAAAAGCAATCAATGGACAAGCTTTAGCAGATTTCATTGTAGAGTTCACAGATAAGGGTAACAGTGAGGAGGAAACGATCGACGATTCCCCAATCCAATGGAAGTTATATGTCGATGGCGCAAGAAACGACTACTGTTCTGGAGCCGGAGTTGTACTTGAGACCCCTGAAGGTCGATCATTATGCTATGCAATAAGATTGGAATTTCCTTCAACAAACAATGAAGCAGAATACGAAGCCCTTATCGCTGGCTTAAGGATTGCTAAAGAATTAAACATCCGAGCATTACAGATCTTCAGTGATTCTCAGCTTATTGTATGCCAAGTCAAAAAGGAATTCCAAGCGAAAGGGGGGAATCTGCCCGCCTACTTGTCAAAGGCTTGGGAACTCCTGGGTGATTTCGATCATTACATGATAAGTCACATTCCTCGAGAAGAAAACATGAAAGCAGATTCTCTCGCAAAGTATTCTAGCACAGGCGAAGCTCAATTTCTGGGGTTAACTCCAGTGGAGATCCTGTCGACCCCAAGCATTGATGAGATGGATATTGATTGGATCATGAGCGTGTCTCAAGAGCAAGAATCATGGATGACTCCAATAACAGAATATCTGCTCAATGGATCTTTACCGAAAAATTCAAAAGAACGAAAGAAGCTACTGAGGAAAGCCTCTCGCTATATAGTCCAAGATGGCCAGTTATACAGACGGGGATTCTCAATGCCGTTACTTCGATGTGTATCCAGGGAAGAGTCCAAAACAATCCTAGCTGAGGTGCATGGGGGAGAATGTGGTGATCATTTAGGTGGTCAAACTTTAGCGAAAAAGATTCTCCGATACGGATATTTTTGGCCAGAAATTAATCGAGATGCAGCAGATTATTCCCGAAAATGTGACAGATGCCAAAGATTCGCCAAGATTCCTAGAGCTCCTTCCACTGAACTCACGCAGATGGTCAGTCCATGGCCATTTGCAATATAGGGGATAGACCTTGTAGGACCATTACCAACTGCCAAATCTGGAATTAAATATGCCATTGTTGCTGTAGATTATTTTACTAAGTGGGTAGAAGCTGAACCACTGGCTACTATCACCTCAAAGAAGATGATAAGTTTTGTGACTAAAAACATCATTTGCAGATACGGTGTGCCTCAAAAAATAATTACAGACAATGGTACTCAGTTTGAAAGTGAAGAATTCCAAGATTTTTGCAAACGATTCAAAATCCGAAAGAGCTTCTCAGCAGTAGCCCATCCGCAGGCAAACGGGCAAGTGGAAGCAGTAAATAAAATTATCAAGTCGACCATCAAGAAGCAACTTGAAAGAGCAAAAGGTGGTTGGGTCGATAAGCTACCGCTGGCACTATGGGCATACAGAACTACCCACAAAACTGCGACTGGGCATACTCCGTTTTCATTGGCATACGGATTAGAGGCAATGATTCCGGTAGAAACCAAAGTCCCTTCACATAGAAGAGTCCATTTCAATCAAGCGGAGAATGAGAAACTACAACTTGAGGCACTAGATCTCCTTGATGAAAAAAGAGAAGAAGCTGAGCTCAGAATCGCATCTCATCAGTAAAGGATAGCCAGACATTTCAATTCCAAAGTTCGCCAACGCAGCTTTGAAATTGGAGATTTAGTCCTAAAGAGAATTATGACAGCAACAGGTGTGTTTGGGCCAAATTAGGAAGGACCATATGTCATAGGTCAAAAGCTTCTGGACGGCACATACAAACTCACTACTGTCAAAGGAGATCAAATTCCAAGAGCTTGGAACAGCAATCACTTGCGTCCATACTTTACTTGATAGCTTTGTTGAAATATTGCAAAGAGAATTATGAATGCAATGAAAACAAAACTTGCACATTACGAGGCCAAGTGATCCTTGTTATCATTCAACAAACAAATTCCAAGTCGCAAAATTCCCGAGCTTAAATCCTAGATAAGAAGTGCTTCAATTGAACGGTCAATGATTTCGCCGAAAACGGGCTTTAGCCAATTAATTGAGAAGTTTGAACAAACAAACATCCAATTAAGAAGCTTACGTCCGTTCTCGTGAACTGGCCTAGCAATGAAGTACACTTCTTTGGATTAAACAAGCTACTTGTAAGAGAAGGAAGTGCAAGCCTAAAAAAAAAAGAAAAAAAAAATAGAGGATCACTGAAAAGGCGTAAGCAAGTGGACAAGGAACAACTAAAGTCCTCTTCGGAGGCACAACTCTTCGGAGGATAAAGACCTCAAACGAAGCATATGCCGCAAAAAAGAAAGTTCTCTACTCAACCAAAAAAGATTGGAGGAGTCATGACCCTCCGACCATGAGAGAGTAACTTCCAGGCAATCTTCGGAGGCACATTTCACCAGGAGTTGAAGTGTTACGACCGCTCTTCGGAATTTCACTTCACCAGAGTTGAAATGTAAAACAAAATAAAGCCCTCTTCGGAGGCCCATTTCACCAGGAGTTGAAGTGTTACAACCGCTCTTCGGAATTTCACTTCACCAGAGTTGAAATGTAAAACAAAATAAAGCCCTCTTCGGAGGCCCATTTCACCAGGAGTTGAAGTGTTACAACCACTCTTCGGAATTTCACTTCACCAGAGTTGAAATGTAAAACAAAATAAAGACCTCTTCGGAGGCCCATTTCACCAGGAGTTGAAGTGTTACAACCGCTCTTCGGAAGCTCACATTTCACCGAGATTGAAATAAAACTTCCAAGTGTTGAAACGTGAAAAGGCTTCCTTCAAAGGCACAACTCTTTGGGGGTACACGTTTCACCAAGATTGAAATAAAACTTCCAAGTGTTGAAATGTGAAAAAAAATCCCTCCTCAGAGGTACAACTTTCTATGTTACTAAAAAAAAAAAACCTCCTCCCGGAGACACAATCAAGAAGAAAGACCTCTTCGGAAGCCCACGTTTCACCAAGATTGAAATAAAACTTCCAAGTGTTGAAACGTGAAAAGGCTTCCTTCAAAGGCACAACTCTTTGGAGGTACACGTTTCACCGAGACTTAAATAAAACTTCCAAGTGTTGAAACGTGAAAAAATCCCTCCTCAGAGGCACATCTTTCTATGTAAGAAAAAAAAAATTCCTCATCAAGGGCACACTTTAACTTTCAAAGGAAGAGTGATTTACCTATTCTGGAAAATAACCTTCCTCAAAAAAAAAAGTTAAAGTACCCTTCAGAGGCCCGCTTTACCTCATAGAAGAATTCACTTGGTAAAACGTGTACATAAGCAAAAGAAAAGTGATTTCTTCGAAGAACAAAGCGTAAAGACTTATATGAACGGAGTTGTACTCTACGAAGAATTTCTTCAAGAGTGAAGTAATTATTCTTCAGAAAATAAGAGTGCAAGTCCCCTCGAAGTATAAAATATTGCAGCAAGCTTATGGTATGGGGGCAACATGGTATAGTTATATACAATATGGTATAGCCACATCGACGAAAGTAATGCTCAAACAACATGCCATAAGCCCACTGCAATATCATATAAATAAACTTGTGCAAAAATGAATAATAAATGCATTCTCAAATTCAAACAAGAGTCTGTACAAATAAAGGATCATTTTATTCAATTGTATTGCAGATACAAGTTTCAAAATAAAAAGCAGGGGCCAGCACCCGCACAATTCTTGACCAGTACATGCAAAAGACAAGAAGCTAAAAGCTGGAATCTTCATTTCTTCTTGCCACCTTTAGACCCTTTACCCGGCCGAATGGTTAGCTTTTCAGGTCGGTCTGAAGGCATAAGGGAAGAAGGAGAGGGAGGTGCAACTGGTGCAATTTTCGGTTCCTCTTCAGTAGCAATGATTTTCTTCCCCCTCCTCTTCGATGTTCCGTGCTTCTTTCTTCTCTTCGAAGAAGACTCACTCCCTGGAGTAACAAGAGCGTACAAGATTACGTCATCAGAAGGAGTCCGCTCCGGAGAGATCTCACCTCTTTCAAGTCCCTCGTCTTTCTGCTCTTGCGAAACGATAGGGTCATCTAGGCCATGAAGGGCCTCAATTTGCTCCTCTTGTGACCCGGGCTGTGAAGCAGAAGGAGGAGCCACCTGAAGAGACGGAGGAGGGATAACCGGAGAAGGAGAACCCTGAACAATGCCCAACATTTTCTCTGCAGAAGGAAAAAAGTTTAAGTCAGCAAAAAGCGGAGATAAAGGTTCGCCGAGATTTAAGAAGTAGTCAAAAAGCCCATCAAGTTCATAAGAAACAGATGAGCAGTTTACTTGGGAAAGATTGTCAGTAGGGTTACCTGCAGAAGTCGGTTCCCTGATGACAACTTCGTAAGCCTGTGCCTCAGCACTCTCGCCGCCCTCATCTCCAACTTGTATGCTTGTAATATCAGTGGTGACTTTAGTAGGAGAAGGGGAATGAGAACTAGAACCAATAATATCAATTTCGGCTGAAGGAGAAGGTTGTATTGGAATAGTCGAGGTGATTTTTCCTGAATATTCTCCCATCGCTGTTTCAGCTCTCAATCTTGCAAGTTGTTCTCTCCCCTTGGCAAGAGCGGCGCGGGCATCATCATCAAGATAATGCTCTTCAAGAGCTGACTCAGCGTAGCCAGCGCCTTTACCACCGAGCATATCGAGTGCTGCCTCCCAAACTTCAGCTCGTGTAATTTCATACTTAGGCCCTAGAAAGGCAAGGCTGCCACGCCCCAAAATGCTATGCAGATAGAAATCAAATAATGTTGAGCTAATGTTGGATTTCGTTGCCTCGTGAGAATCTTCAGCTGCAATTTTGCCGGCAACGGCCTCATCACGCTCCATTTCAGCTTTAGAAAGTTGAAGCTTAAGCATTTGAATCTCCGCCTCTTGGGAGCTGTTTTTCTTCTGAAGCTCTTCAATGTCAGCGACATAGCCCTCGCTAATTCTTTTCTGCACTTCAAGCCTGTCTTCGGCATCCCTTTGGCTAGTGTGGGCATCTCTCACTTGTTTGAGGAGCACTTCTTCTTTTTGAGAATAAGAAGTAGAGGAAGCAACAAGCTCTTGTTTCAGTTCTTCAACTTTCGCTTCAAGATCCTCATTGTAAGAAGCAATGCTTCTCATCTCGGTGTCATGTTGCTCGAGCACTTTTTGCCATTCGGCTTTATCATTTTCCATGGTGAGCATGGCCTCTATGTTCGCGCGATTAACCCTCTGAAGCTCGTCAACAAGTTTCTGCCAGTTTCACATCCTCTCAATGTCAAGTTTAACGGCGTCAAGGTTTTGTAACATAGCAGACTTGTCTATGGGGACCAAGTCAAGGTCAAACCTTACTCCCTTCAGACACCACTGAGGAAATCGGCTCTGCAAAGTGGCAGGACCCGGTCCAACTTGGAATTTGGGTCTGCTAATTATAGTTTGGATGTCCGACTTCCCGAGAGCGGGAGAGCCGGAAGGAATATCAAGCGAGGCAGGGGCGGTAACCTTTTCAGGAGTTGTAGTGGTGTGCTTCTCACCATGTCGTGCTCTCTTGCTCAAATCTTCAACCATGTGACCTTTTCCTCTGTCATCATGGGTTTTTCTTTTATGGGAATCGTCACCCCTCTGTGAAGAATCATGGCGCTCTTCCCTCTCCCTTCTTTCGTAGCGCTCCTCTTGAGCCCTCTTCTCTTGAGCCTTTCGGGCAGCTCTTTCTTCATCGGATTCTCTGTAAGAGGGGAGGTAACGCCTATAATCATATTAGCTACGCCTCCCGTAGCGCTGGAAATCATCGTAATATGAGCTGCTGCGCCCCATTGGAGAATCTGAAATAAAAAAAAATAAGCTTTAGAAATCTTTAAAGTATAAGAAGATAAGTGCGTAGAAGTGCTGAAAATCCTAAGTGTTGTGTAATGTGTAAACTACACGCATCAAGCTACAGACCACTCTGTGGAGTAAAGGTGGTGATAACTTGAGTAGGAGGAGTTGACATTTGTTGTAGAGAAGATGTCGCCTCGATTACAGAAGAGATAGTTTTGGAAACATCATCTTTGAAAAGTTCTTGTGAAGTCACAATTAAGTCGCTCAACCCCTCAAAAACATCATCACCATCATGCTTTTTGGGACTTGCTTTCTCAACTCCTTCGTCAGCAGATCTCCCGGAAGATCGTGGAGGTTCTTCCTCTTCGATAACAGGGGCAAGTACAGACTTGTCAGACGGCCCCGCAGCATCCTTCGGAGTTGATCACTTCACTAGTGGAGTTTCTATAGAAGTTCCTCCCCGCATGTGCTCTTTAGAAGAGACCTGGGCATCAGGAGTTTCTATCGGAGAATCGGGAATTTCAGTTGGAACTTCATGAGGTTGAGTGAAGCGAGAGGAATGGAGAAGCCCATATTGATGTAAAAATCATCATTTAACAAAAACTTTATACTCCTCTCTTCTGCCTCCACGGCATTCAGTCTTTCAAAAATTTGCTTATAGCATGGATCTCTAGAGGGAGGAGGAAGTGCTAAAACAGGAAAAAAGAAGCGAAGTTAGCATTTAGCAACTCAGATTTCGAAAAGCTCAAGAATGGAGAAATAAAAACAGGAAATCTTACTTCCTACTCTCCAGATGGCATAAAACCCTGGAGGACAGCGAACAAAGAAAAACTGATTTAGAAATCCATGAACGCTTTCAGGAAGATCAGTGATGAGTTTGCGGTTTCGAGCACTCCTTATAACTATGATAGAGGGATGATCTTTAATTTTTGTGAATGAGCAGAGGTAGCAGATTTCCCCAAAGCTCGGTAGTCGGTCCAAAACTCTCCTAAATAGCACACATAACCCCATCAGAATGGCATGGCCGTTGGTGTGCAATTGGAATGGAGAGATAGATAACCAAAGCAGGAATTGCAGAAGGAAGTCATTAAAAGGTGGGATGGCACCGCTCAAGCACATTTGGCGATTGACAGCAACAAAGCCAAGAGGGGGCCTGTCTGCAGTATCATTTGGCCCCGGCAGTAAGGCATCAGCTTCGTCAATGCTAAACTGGATGCGCAATTGGTTAAACACCCGCTGATTCAGAGTTGTGGAAGTTCTCTCCGGAGGGTTATCCACTGGGTTAGCTATTGGGAAGACATCTTCAGCCTGGCCCATTGGTTCTTCTTGTTGAGAAGTCATTCTACACAAGCAAATGGATGTTCAAATGCGAAGGTGCACGTTTCCTAAAAGTGTGAAGTGTTGTGCAGAACTAATGAAAATAAACAAGTAAATATAACTGAAGTTAAGCTAGTTGGCAATTGATCAATTACTAAATTTCAGGACTTGTTAATTTAAAAAATTCAGGTATAGTGTTGGTGCAAACCGGTCAATTTCAGTTGACTAGTTCAATGTTGCTTTAGCACTTTACTTGAATTCGTTGATTTAAAGCACTTCATTCACGCAATCTATTTAAGTCAATTATCTTCTATTGACTAATCTGTCATTGGATGTGGGCAATCAATGGCAGTATATTCGTCCCGATTTTCTGTGATTATTGTATTAAGCAGGTTGTATACTTGCAAATTGAAGCAATCTGTAAAACTAAAATATGCAACAAAGTTTAACAGGTTAGAGTCCAAACGAATCAATATTCAGGCAGAATATTTCAGCAATCCAAGTTAAAGTTCAAGTCCACGATTTAAAAGTTATAAGGTGGCTTAGGTCGTTTATGCTTTAAGTTATCAACACTTTGAGTCGGCAGCATTTATGTCGTAAGGCACAGTAGGGGGAAAGGATTTCAGTTCAAAGTTATGTGAAATTCTCCAAGTCCTGTCTCGGCCACGACTTAAGACTTGTGTCGTGAGAATTGGTAAGCCGGTCCAGAGTTGAGTCGCGAAGGGTATCAGGTCGCCCAGAATTATTGAGTCGCATCCGAGGCAATGCTCCACTCCGTTTGGCCAACTTACCATACAATTCCTAAACCCATTTACCTTCTAACTCTTAACCCGTGAACCGTCTCACTCCTATCCCGTGAACCTTCTAATTCCTAACCCATTAACCCAATAAACTCTCAATCGACGATCCTTGCTCTATCACAACACTAAATCGCCTCGAATCGCGAATCATCAGAGCAAATAACCCTAAGTCCATTGATGGCCAAAGCAACCAAATTCGCAGGGCTCAAAAGGGCAAATCGAAGGTGGAGATGGGGCGCATATGCTAGAGATGATCGACAATCATAGGGGAAGCGAGATTGCTTACGTAGTATGATGCTAGAGGTGATCAGAGGTGAATCAGGTCGAAATCGCCTTTGAGAGCTTGGAGATGCGTTAATGGCAGAACGGTTTAAAGGTTAGCGAATGAGAAGAAACGGGGAACGACTCAGGTTTTTATAGCTTTGGGCAGTGGAGCTTGAGTCGGCGCACGAGTTAAGATGAGTCGAAGCACACGACCTACAACTTAGGCATGTACTTCAAGGGGCAAATGTTAACCCCATTCTGCCAACGAGTTGAAACCTGGGCCGACTCATCCACTTAAGGTCCTTAACGACTCAATGGATCTACGACTCAAAAAAGCCTCAGCAACTTAGAATGGACCGACTCAACTGGTAGCGACTCAATTGGCTGGCGAGTTAGGGCTCAAGGCAACTTAGGAGAATGGAACGACTCATGGAGGTTAACGGTTCATGATACAGGCCGACTCATTGAGTTGCCGACTCAACGAAGTTCACGGCTCATACGAGACGACTCAAGGACTGGACCGACTCATCTACTCAAGGACTGGACCGACTCATCTGCTCAAGGTTTGAAACGACTCAGTGGATCAACGACTCAACGAGTTAATGCCTTAGAGGAGCAGAGTGGTTTAACTAGTTAGTGGTTTATGGGGCAGACCGACTCAGGGTTTCCAACGACTCAGGGTTTCCAACGACTCAAGGTGACTAATGACCTATCATAAGTCGCTGGCGACCTAAGCATACGAGGAACAAGATCAATGCCATTTCATCTATGCCACTGCTTGCTGACTCGTGATATGTGAGTCGGTCACGGTTCATCCTGAGTCGGTCACGACTCATGACTTAACAATTCCAGCCCAGAAATTTGCCTATAAATACATGGCCACCTCCAACATTCAAGGGACCTTTTGGGCTCATTCATTTCAAGCACCGTTACTCTGCTGCATTCTGAACTACTTCAACACTTTCAAGGAACTTCACGAAGAAATCATACATGTCCAACATGAGTTCAAAGATTTGGATCGACATTGAAGTTTAGGCTACTTGTTCTAAGTCACTTGTAACTCGAAGTGTGTTGTAATCAAAGTGTAATTGCATCGACTTGTAATCAAATCGTCAATAAAGATATTCAAAGTGGACGTAGGCTCTCTCTTAAGACGAACCACTATAAAATTGCTGTTGTTTACTGCTTTTTCGCTATTATCTGCTTATAATCTGTTCCCGAGCTATCGGGTGGTGCTTTCACAATCTCACTTCATACACCGGGGTGTTAGCGTTCAAATTTCAGCGTTAACACTCCTGCTCCATAACTTCTCCAATATTCGTCAAAGCTAACCGGAATACCTTGACTACTCGTAAAAATTTGAGTACCCAAGAGTTTAAGAAAACAAAAGATAAATTCCGGGTCAGACATAGGTCTGGTGTGAGTAACAGGTTAAAGTTGCTTAATTTTGAAAATCCTTTTGAAAATAAAGGTATCACGTAAGACTTCCCACACATAAACATGGAAAAGTTTTTACCTTACGCTAACCAAAACATTTGATAGGAAATCCAGTGATATTATAATATTGTCTAGGGTTTTCAAAATAAAATACTGAAATAGCTGGAATGCTTACATCTCACGTTCCAACATAGTTGGGCACAATCAAAACCGTACAGGCACTTATTGGATTACGGATTCCATCAATGGCAGGGCTATTGGGGTACCGCCCGTCACAGTACGTGGCCTAGATCACCGTACCGAGGAGTACGCCCGCTCCCCTGCATCACAAAACCAGACCCATTCCTTACTGAACAGTTCCGAACAAGACAACCCCGCAGTTGGTGTACACTAACAACTGCCCACTAAGCCGAATAAAAAGGGACCTCGAGACAGGGATCAATCTTGCTCTCCAGTGGGTGCTACCCACGAAGCCTTGCTGCACCTCCCCTGTGTTAGCCATTCCCGGTTGATGAGGCTTGAGGCTACGATTACCTTTAGAGGGCACATCTCTTGGAATGCTCATCGTCCACCTGACGATATTATGAAAGCATTCAATCCATACAAGTTTGTTCCGGGTTCGAATGAAACCGAAGGCATTATCTCGTTACACTCATTACGGAATCACCCATAGAGTTAACGACGATAACCCTTGCCCTCTAAATCACCATCTCGAATCTATAAGTACTATTCCGTCAAACTCATTACGGAATCACCCACAGAGTTATACTGACGTATAGCCCTTACACCTCGAGTCTTCACTCTTCACAAAAGATTCACGGCCTATCGTTAATTTGGATCGATGTGGTTTTCGGATATCCAAATATGGAAACCCGATCCCGGTCTCATCGAAATCCAAAGCGTTTCTTTTAAGGCCAAGTTGTTTTAAAAGTTTAAAACAATTCAATTATCTATATACACAGATAGATAAATCACAGATCTACATCAGATAATCAATATTATCGTCATATCAGATAAACCATATTATCATTATTCAAAAAGATAATCTATATCAACATCACCATGCAACCAATGCATCCAAATCACTCAACATTATCTATCTCATATCTGAGATTCTAACCATCCAAAGCAAACAACACTATTCAATCCTTATAAGCCATGATTTAATATCACACCAAATATAATTAATTTAAAATGAATTAAATTAATTACATCATACCATTAATTTAAAGTAAATTAAATTAATTACTTCACCAATATCAACTTGCTCATATTACTATTGATAATTTATCAATCAATTAATTAATCATCATCCAATGATTCATTTTAATTAATCATCCCTGATTAATTAACCCTTAATTATATTCAAGTAATTATCCATTAATTAATTTCTCAAATTAATTATATTTAACCAAATACAGTAATTAACCTTTAATTACTTCCTTAATTAATTACCTAAAATTTATTACCTTTAATCACTTATTATTGATTAATTAATCTTAATTAATCAATCTTAATTACATCATTAATTATAATAATTAATGATCTTCTAATTACATTTTCAAATTAAATTAATTACATTAAGTAATTTAATCTTTATTTAAATCATAATTGTTAATCACCCTTGATTAACTCCATTTAGTAATTATCTACCCTTAATTACTTCACCAAATAAATAAATTACTCATTAATTAATTATCTATAATTAATTCCTTGATTAATTTACAAGTAATTATACTCAAATTACTTTTATCAACAAATCACCTTCAATTAATTACGTATAGTAATTACTCATTAATTACTTTCCTAAGTAACTTCTCTTCATTTAGTTACATTAAGTAATTATACTTCACAAATCATCAAAAGATTAATTTAAATTAATTAAACTAAATTAATTAACTTAAACTAATCAAATTTAAACTCAATTAATAAGTAATTAATTCCTTAATTACTTCCGTAAGTAATTATACTTAATAACTTACACAATTGATTATCTTTAAATTAATTAATCTAATTAATAATTAAAATTAATCGCATTAATTGATTATTAAATAATCCTTAGTTAATGATCTTCATTAACTATTAACAACTCATTAATTATTTTCTAAAATAATTAACTTATTTTAATCATTATTAATTACAAATTAATTAATCATTAATTAAGCATTAATTAATCCTTAATTAATTAAATAATTAAGTGTTAATTAAAATTTAATTAATCCATTATTACTTGATGAATTAATTATTAATCATTAATTAAAAACTAATTTTATTTAATTAATTATTCTTAATTACATGTTAATTATTTAAAGAATAATTAATCCTAAACTCTTAAGATTAACCTTAATTACTTTAAGAAATTATTTATTTCATTAATTTATTAAATAAATTAATTATTCGTTTAATTACCCTAATAATTAAATGAAATACAAACATTAAATTGTTATTTAACTTTACAAGTTTAAATTCAATTTAAAACATTTAATTGCTAAATAACACTTTTATTATAAAAGAAATTTTACAAAAGTTAAAACAAATTTATTCTTAAATTAAAACCATTTAGATTTTACATTATTATTCAAATTTGTTTAAGCACTTAAATTTATAAAACTAAAATTTAATTTGAAACAAAGATTCAAATCCAAATTTGAATCAAATTTTACATTTTGATTAAACATTACATCATATTTTCAATTTCAAATTCAATTTCAAATTCTTTAAAAACACTTTAAACAATAAACTCTTTTAAAGTTATTTTTAAGCTAATTTGAATTTAAATACCTAATCATTTCCAACTTTAAGATTCAATTCAACTTGAATCCATAATTTAAATTAGATTTAAAACTTAATTTAAATCTTTGCTTTATATTTCAAATTCCAATTTAAAATTTGAAACAAGACAATTTCTAAACTTCAATAACTAGTTCGAGCTGACTCAAGCAACTCGAGTAACTCGAGAATCATCATATTTTTCATTTTGCAATTTATTAAATTAAGAAACAACTCAGGTTTCACAAACCTGTAACAGTTTTACCCACCCGAGCCTAATCAGCATCTACTCCGAGTCTCTAACCCCAAAACTTCGAGACCATCATCAAACTGCTTCGAGCTTACCACAAAACTACCCGATACAACACGAGTAACTCATCTACCCTAAACCACTGATACTCCATTACCACCGTACACCTGCACACCCACGACCATCTCCTCCGGCCACTCGCGATCCCCTACGCAAGTCACAAATCCTCTCCAAACACCAAATCAACTCTCAATTCAACTATAGAAACCCTAAATCAAAATGAAGCATTCGAACTCGAATCTGGAAAAAAATGGGTTGACTGCAAACACCTCAACCTCCAAACTCCGGCCATCTGAGAGGTACCACCTCCGGCTACAACCTCCTCCATACCCCATCTATCTTTAGCTCGAACTAGAGAGAACTCGATCACCTAATTTGATCACAGTGATCAAATCTCTTAAACACAGTAAAACTAGGGTTATATACATTAATCCCTAGTCACTACTTTCCCACTGCATTGATTCCTCAATTACCATTTTTCCTTAATTCATCTATCACCATTCTATCACCAGGAACATCACTGGCTACCAAATCTTCTTAGATCGACAGAATCAACCCAAATTATGATTTCTGGCTAAACCAGAATTTCTTAATCAGAAACAAACTAAAAGTTCTAATTTAAATTTTAAAATTCGAGTTTTTGATCAGGTAACATATTGATAATCTTAAATCAAAGAATTTAAAGGATTAAATTCTTGTTAATAACAGAATTACTCTGTTGTTCAGTGTTTTCCCAGAGGCCATACTGTTTTTTTTTTTTTCAGTGACACTTCTGGTTTGTATTCATACTTGATAAAACCTAAAACTTTAGTTATGTTACAAAACTTTATTTTTTTTATTAAGTCATAGACCTAACATAGATTAGATCTAAAGTATAGGATTTTAAGAAAATCAAGGGTCTAGAACTTAAGTACAAAAACATGCATTCACAATAACATGCATCATAACCTTCATTCAGTAACATACACATATTCTTGTTTCCATAGTAAATAACAACTAATTTTATGCTTAAATTTATTAAATATATATTGTTACTCACAGGTTTATAAAAGCAGAGCATCCATTGTTAGATGAAAAGCTTCACATTTGCTCCTGTTTTAGCTTATGAATTGAACTTTAGATTGCCTTTTTAAACTGCAAGTGCTTATTAAAATTTCCTTCTTGCTTACTGTAATGCTTTTAGATTTACATGCATGCTTGTTTCTAGGTGAACACATGCAGGCTTCTAGATAGAAGATGCATGCAAGTTTGGATGTTGATTTCAAACAGAGAACTGCAGGCTTTAGTTGATTTAGAAAAGAACTGCAGGTATTTGAGTTGAGACTTGAAGTTGCAGATAAACTTCAGGTGCATGCAGGTTTGTATTTTTTTTTAAACAGAAAAGAATTTGCAGAATTGGATTGCAAATTTGATTTATTTTTGTTAGAGGAAACATGGGTTTTTAGATTTGTTTGTGAGGGGGATTTGCAGATTTAGTTTAGAACAGAATTTGTTTGAATGTAGAAGAATTCAGATTTTAGAATCTGAAAATTTCTCTTAAGTTTGAAGAAAAGAAGAATAAGATGAGGAGATGTGTTTTATATAAGAAATATTTTTGAAAAATAAAAATAAAATGAACACTTGGTTTAAATTTAACACTTGTCTTCTTAGTATACTCTATGTTTAACACTTGTCAATTTGGGTGTTAATAAACTTGCATATCTAATTTATGTATTTAAATTTTAATTCTAAATTGTTTATAAATCTTTAAGCCTTTAAATCTTATTTTATTTCTTAAGTAATATAAATGAATTTGTCTCTTTTTAAATTGAAAAGAAATGAAAACAAACAAATTAAAAATATAGCTTATTCAAAAATATTGAAGTATTTATTCTGTTAAATTGTAAAACATCAAATTCAAATTTAAAATTAATTTATCAAATAAAAATTTTAATAATCAAGTTACATATATAAATGCATATATAATTCTATTAAAATTAAAAACAACAATTTTATTCCTTACAAAATCTATTTATGTTCATAAGAACTTAAGTATTATAATTTTTATTTAAAAATAACAAATTAAGCAATATCAAATAATTTTTTAAAAGAGACTATAACAAACTAAGATAATTTGTAATTTACATTATAAATTCTTATATATATAAATCCCAAGTAATATAAAATAAAACTTATCTTTTATATTTATCTAATTTTAAATTCATATATTTTAAAGTTAAATAAAATTTCAAAACAAATAAGATTTATCATAGTATAAATCATAACATTATTTATTGGATTGTGTTGAAAAGTTAAATGTCAAATTTAAATCAAATTTCCAATTTATCAAATATAAATTAGAGTTGGAAAATTAATTCATTTACTAAATTCAAAATCAAAGTTTATCAATTTACAATATATAAAATTATATATTATAAACATAAAACAATTTATTTATTTAAAAAGATAAAATCTTCTAATTTAAATATTTATTAAAACATGATTATTAAATCAAATTCCAAATCTGTTATTAAAATTATCAAATCAAATTAAATTTATAACACAGATTATTAAATTAATATTGTCGAATTTCCGGGATATCACATATACTCTTCTTTCAAAGATCATTTTACATTTCTTATCCAAAAATTTCAATAGCAATTTCATTCAAACCCGTACGATGTACACATATCATCCGTAAGCTATATCAATTTGATCGCTCACTCGATCACATAATTTCTCTTCCGAACTAGTATCGTCCACCCGACTCACTAGTGCGGACACAGATCTAGTTTCTTGATCAGAAACCGACACTCTCCTTGTATAGTCACAACTATGATAGAGAATTTCCAAAACCAATCAAAAACCCATATCCGGTTCGCCATCGAAAATCAAGTGAAAAATTCCAACTCAAATCGATAATACTATCTCGAAATTCTGTGCTCGAATCTGGATCAAATCACTATGCGATTAGAATAATATACGTACATCCTACGTATTCACCTTCATTGATTATTAACCAAGTCAATTTCTTTTCTATTCACATCCCTTTTTATCTCTATTTAATTTATTCACAATAATCTCAATTCAATTTGGATTATTACCTCAATTCTTATCTCAATTGGGTATTTAACCATAAACAGATTGCACACTGACCGACTTACATTTAGGAACAGCTTGAAAAAAAAATAAAAAGATAAGTAGTCGAAAAATAATTATTAGTTTGTAAAATAGCTATAAATAGTTAAATGGTTATAAAATAGTTATGTAATTGTAAATTAGTTACAAAACAATTGAAAACAGTAATTAGTTTATAAACAGTTGCAAAATTGTTAAATAGTCTCAAATTAATTGTAAAATAAGTACTAAATAGTTTACCTTTTAAAATAATTGTAAATATCTTGGAAAAATTGATTTAAGAAATCTTACATTAAAAATAATTTGTTGAGAAAAGGTTTAGAGTCAAACGGTTCACTACTCAATTTTTATTCCCAAAGATTCAATTTAAATTTCGACTTCCGTTTAAATTGACTTAATTCCAAAATAACTTCAATTTCCATTCCATACTTCACTTTATTCATCTTTGATTTCAACCTCTAATGATTTAAATAAATTTCAAATTGAACTAGTTTCAATTTCAATTCATTTCAATCCAGTTTGAATTAATCCCAATTTCAAACTCCATTTCAGTTATTTTCCCATCCCAATAAACTAATTCGATACCAACCAAGTAGAATTATTCCTGATTCCTTCCCAAATTCAAATCAAATCCCATTTGAGTTTAAACTATTCTACTTTAAATCCAAATCCAAACTATTTAAATCAAATTTAAATTTGAACCAATTTTTAAATTCAATCTCGCTTTAAACCATCTCAAATTATATAAATTCGGCTTAAATTTTCAAATGTTGATTTACTCTTTTAAACCAAATTAATCTTTACTTTTAAAGCCTTTACACACTAATTCTGATTCCAAATTCTAAAAAACTTCCATTTTAAATTGTCTTACCTTCCATATAAACTTATTTCTAAGTTCACATCATAGTTCAAATCCTTTTAAACAACTCAATCTTTGGGGTTCAATTTATCACCAAAATTAAATTTCCAAGTTCCTTTAATCATCCAAAACTTAAGTTCAAAATGACATCACTTTCACAAGCACAATTTTTATCTTCAAAAATCAAAATAACCTAAATGATCTCAAATAAAGTTTTATCTTCATTTAATTTCTATAATGGATATAAAATATCAAAATCCATTTCTTAATTCATTTAAAACAACTCAATTTACAGATAATAATAGGATGATGTTAAAGATAAGTAAACATCCAGCTTATTTAAAACATTCATCATCCACTTCCCATTCTCAGATCTCACCCTATTTGAGATCACATATAATTCCCCACCAAATTAAACCATTTCACTTTTCTAAGTTAAATCTCAATTTCATCTGGAAATTTCCAATTCAGTTTATTCATTTCGAACTTATTTAACTTCCTTTAAGTTAAATTTAATTTAATTTCATTTACCTTACCCAATTTTAATTTCTGCTTCAAATTTCAAAATTCTTTCCCACTTATAAGTTCAAAACTTATATCACTTTAGTTTTTACGTCACACTTCAGGGAAATCAAACTCAACACCTTAGAGTTTATTTCAAATCATCTAAGATATTATGTATATCCACACATATATATACATATTTACTTCTTGGCCGCCAAGCCATATTTTTAAAATTTAAACCACTTTAGGCTTTAATCCAAACGATTTTCTTTAAAGCTTCAAAAAATTCTCATTTCAAATAAGATCACTTCCAAAAATTATTTATTATCTCTCTTAACATTTTGAAAACAATTTCAAATGTTTCTAGATTTAGAATTCAAAACATGTCAATTTACATCCCTTTTATTACAAGTTATTTTTGTCTAATGGTTACTTCCTCAAAACATCTCATTGTTTATTGTAAAATAATCAACCCGTTTAAACACGATAACCATTCTATTTTCTGGTTTGAACCCAATTTTATTTCATCTTATTTGTATAGTTCATTTTAGCCAATCCTTATTTGGATATATGTATATATATTCCTAAATTTCTTATTTAATAACCAATTATTGCTTTACAAATAAGATATAAGATTTTATAAAAATCATCCAGTTTTAAAACCATTTTTAAAACCTTTATATAGGAAATAACATGTATGCTCTCATATATATACTTAACTAATTCTAGGATACTATAGACCCTATCTCTAATGAGTAATCCCCACCAGAGCCAAGGGTCTCGCTTAACCTTCGCTCCGATACCAAATGAAACGACCTAAAATTTTCGATCCCGAAAATTCCAGATAGTTAGGAAAAGAAGAAAGAGATAGAAGAAGACGAAAATAGAAACACAGCACTGATTCTCACAAATCGCAACGGATCAAAATATAATATCAAATAATAACAGATTACAAAAGAATACCTATATCTATCAATTACATTTTTACATCAGAGTTACACACATACACAAACACTGGACATATACAAATCACATGTCTTAGATAAACAGAAATAGTACCACAGCAGAAACACTCCATACATTCCTGCCATCCAGCTCGTCTCCTGAGCTCTAGAACGTCCTTACCTGAAAATCTGTAATACTTGGTCTGACCCGAGCATTACATCAAAGTAACACCCAGGTCAGGCTGGAAACCAGCGTGAGTAAACCCACTAAATCCAAATCATTAAACAAAACCCAGGTAACTCATAATGATTTTACAAATTCACAAGGTTGGTTTAGACAAAACTTATTACACACATCAATTTTTAAGTACCAAATTAGATTAAATTGTCCAATTCACTTATACCATTCCAATCTACTGATTTCACATATCAAATCTACACAGAATTATTATAGATTACGAATCGAAGTGGTTTCGGGTAATTACTAATACCCGACTCCGGTCTCTTCGAATTCAATGCCATCTTAACCCATGTTATTCAAGTGAACATAATTCAACCTTTAAATACCAGATGTCACTTTTTATACAGCAATTCATTATCGACAGATAACCACACAATCACTAGTCAAGACAAACTTATCATATCATAAACATTTCATATCAGAAGTATCAACCAATCAATCATAAGCAAGATTTATTTGTCACCCATTACTAATTAAATCAAATTAATTACTTTAATCATTTTTAGTCTTGCTTACTCAACGATAATTAATTACAAACTATTAATTAATCAATCCCTAATTTATCCTCGCAAATTACATTCAGTAATTTGCCTTTAATTAATTTACCTCATTCATTAATCAACCTTGATCAATCACATTCAGTAATTAATTATTCTTAATTACTTACATTAATTAATTAACTCCTTAATTAATGAATAAATCCTTTAACTGATTAAATAGAAAAATTAACACTTAATTACTTCCACTAAGTAATTATTCCTTAATTACTTTCCGTCAAGTAATTACCCAATGATTAATTACAGCATATAATTATCCATTAGTTACTTCATTAAGTAATTATCATTAAATAAATCACATCTAGTAATTACCCTCTAATTAATTACATTAATTATTCTCTATTAATCAATTTCCTTAATGATTAATCATATTAATAAATCAATACCTTTAATTGATTTCACAAACTAATCAACTAATTACACAAATAATGAAATTAATTAATTATTCCTTTTACTGATTACCTTAACCAATTAACCATCCTTAATATATAATTTATACTTTATTTAATGACATCATATAAATCACCTCTTAAAACATATAGGAATGTAATACTAAAAATTACTTTAAACAATCAAATTTGATTACCTTAATCAATTAACCAATTAATTAATCATTATTAGAAGCATTTAGAAATAAATTCTTAAAATTGAAGCGAATTAAGTTATTTAAGTCAAAACCTGTTAATCATTTTAATTAAAATTTTAAATTCTTGAAAAAACTTTGATTAACTTGGTTTAAATAAAATTAAACAAATTCACTATTTGGAAAACTTAATTATCCCAACATTTCACTATTGAAAACCCAATTAAGTTATAACTTTTATTACTTTATTTACTTAAAACTTGTTCCTGACTTTTACTAAAATTTGCTTACTAAAATCTTCCTTACATATAAAAACTTGGTCACCAATTTATTTAAGTTTGAACTTCATTCATGTATACTTGAGAATTTTAAAGTTTGGAAATTATTATCACTTCCCTCCCGAGAAATATACAGGCTAACCCGAGCTAAACATTGAAAAATTGAGCAACTCAAAACTTCGAGACACACACTCAAAAAAAAGAAAACCAACCCGAGCCATTACTCCTTCTTCCCCATCCTCGCATTCCAGATATGCACACGCGATCACCATGCACCAAGCACGTCATTCCGATCACCGTTGATCGTCTCCTCGGCCATCTACAAGTCAGAATTAGCTACCCCATCACCCTCGATAATCCAGATCAACGTCATCACCAGCCAATCAAAAACAAGCCTCCCGATCGAACTAGAACCCATCAGGATCAGAAACTCAATCCTAAAATTCGCCTCGACGTTGAACTCTCCTACCTGAGGACTTGCCACCGCGTTCACAGTCTTATCGCGAACCCCCGCATCTATTCCCCTCCTAGGGATCAGCTTCGTCGCTCCACTATCGCCGCGATCACCTCAACAACCCGCATCAACAAAACATCCCCTAAAACCCTACCTCCTTTTTCTTCGGCCACCACGGTCAATAGAAAAATCACTCTCCATTTTTCTAGAAATCTCTGACACCCCGACCACTATTAGGCCAAACCTCGCTGCCTCCTTCATCTCCGATCAGCAGCAGATGACAAAAATCACAAAGACATGCAGGATCTAGATTAACCCTAGAGGGGGGGTGAATAGGGTTATAGAAAATTTTCTCGATTTAAACACAGAAAACAAAATGCAAAAATAAATATGCTGTAAAGTAAATCACACACAAAATTTACCCAGCTTCGGCAACCCCTGCCTACTGCTGCATTCCCAAATTTCTATTAGAATTAAACAGTTTCCCGCTTACAAACACTCTACTAGACTCGCAAACCCTTTCTCCAGCTCACAAACACTCTCATAGACTCGCACACCCTGCTCTGCCTATAGAGTTTCGCAAACTCGGAAACTCTACTCCCACCTATAGAGTTTTGCAAACTCGCACACCCTGCTCACTGAACTAATTCTAACTAGACAATCTGACACTACCTACAACCTAGGTGGTGATTTACCAATACTTTGACTCGAAAAGAAAAACAGACTTCAAAAATAAAAGCAGGAGCAAAAATTAAAATACAACTTTGAATCCATAATTTTTGCTCGAATAAAAATTAAAAAAACCCATTTAATAAAACCCTAAATAAAATAACTAAAGCCCCTTTAATAAGAATAAAGGCCGGCCCATTATTTCTTTAACCCAATCCCCTTTCTTTTGGCTTGTGAAGAAAAATGATGGCCTCTCTCTTCTTTCTGAAATTAGGGCTTCGTTCTTCTGTGAAATTTAGGGCTTTGTTCGATCTGATTTGTGATGCTCTTGCTTGCGCTCTTTCTCTGATGATTGATTCTAGTTTGCGTTGCTCCTCTGATGATCGATTCTCTTTGCTTGGCTCACTCGTTCTCTGATGATCGAGTTCGTTGTTGATTCGGTATGTAATTTCTCTGTTTGTGCTATTGTGATTTTCGTACTCAAACTCGATGCCTATGATGAGTTTTGGTGTTTGGTATTTATATGAATTCGAATACACTTGATTTGTTCGTATTCACTTGCACCACTTCGTCACTTTCCTAATGCTTCAATTGCTTGATGCGCACGTCTTTCCTGATATAATTTCAACTTGTTACTCACGGCCTTGATTTTCAAACGTTTGATTTATCTCGTGGATAATGCGGCAGAAACTTTCCCTTTTATTTGTTTTGACTTTTTCAAAGATACGAATTTGAACTTTTGACTTGGTCATCTGATTTTGTCAACGCAAATCCATGACTTGCCATTACCATTGCGTTCACTGGTCAATTACTGCTTTACTGATTTCTTTGTATTCGATACTTGTTATGTTTGACTGCCACTGCTTTGACTTGGTTATCCCTTTGAATTTCTTTTGGCTTCACTGTGAACTTTGGCTCTGTTGTAACTGGATATTTTTTCTTGAGTCACTTGCATTACTGATGCTACGATGTGGTTATTTCATATTCATTTGAATTTGCATTTGTCTGCACTGTGTATCGAGTACTTTGGTTTCATACATGTGAGTTGTTGTTTGCTGAGATTGTTGTTTCAATTATCTTCTGTTCATGTTGGCACTGGTTGTTGTTGAGTTGATATATTTGTGGTGCTCTTGCAGTCGAGTCTGCATTGTTGCTTGACCTGTCTGGTTCATCTTGTTGTTGCTCTGACTTGTATCACTGCATCCATTCTGGTTGCTTTGACTTCATTGACTTCGACCATATGTGTTCATCTGCACTTGCACACTCCTGCTTGTTGTGCTACTACTTCAACTTGTCACATTTGACTTGACTGTGTTGATCCAATTTATCATGTTGTTGTTGGGTTGTAGTTTGCATTATGTTGGTCTGGCTTGAACTTGATTGTTACACATCTTCAAATCTGCCTGTTTCATTAAGCTTGATCTCTGATCTGTTCACCTGTAGTCTTTATTTGCAGCCTGGTCAACTTGATATTGTTGAACCTGATTTTCATTGTGGGTCTGTTCATTGTGTTGGTTACTACTTGATGCTGTAGTCTTCAAGCATTTTTGATTGCCGTGTGCATCATGTTCATTCCACTGTAGCAACTTTGTGCATTTCTCTGTCCATTTGTGTTGGGCATTTCTTGCATCACTGGTGCACTTTATATCATGGTGTACATATGAGTTCATGCTTTAATGTTGTTTTAGTCTTCATGCACTGATGCATTTGGAGTTGGTCTGTTGCACTTCGGTCTTGCATTTGTGATCTGATGCAGTTTTAATTTGTCGAAGCTTTGCATTCTTCATGTTGCCTTGTGTTGAACCCAGTTTTTAAAAAATCGGGTTTGGCCTTGTGCTAATGACGTGATTTCATTTGTATTGCACCTGAGTTGAACCTGTCTTTATATTTGGGTTTGACCTTGTGCACACCTGTCCCTGTAGCATCATCAAGTGTATATAGATGTGCACGGCCTTGTGGCATGTACAGTGATACACTGTGCATGTCACATTGTTCGTGTATGATGAATTCAAGTGTGAATGATGACGAACAACCCAAATAACTGAGGCAAATAATATTTTCAAAAATCATATTTCATTTTATATTGCAAAAATATTTCTTTTTTCAATTTTACTTCGTCAGTGAATATTTTTGCAGATTTCTCAGATGCTGGATTCAAACTGGAATGCAGTTGAAGACAAAATACGAGTGTGAGTGATATGTAGCGAGGTTATTAATGTAAACTGAATTGTGATGTATTCAAAAATGTATATGTATAGTGAGAGCTTGAAATTGTACTATTCAAGATTGTAATAAATATTTGTTTGAATAAAATTTCTGTTTGAATTTAAATTCTGTGTTATTTATTTTATTCAACAAATATTTATTTGATCTATGAAAAATAAAATAGTACATTAACAAATACATTTAAATGAATGTATATATGTTTATTATCATCAAACAAAAATCATATACTTGCATGTTCCACAAGACAAACAACACTGAACGCCACCTTGAATTCCAAACTAGGAATCCCAATTTTAATACCTAAATTCATGATTTAGTACAACAACTCAACTTGGAAAATCAAACATTAAAATTTAGCAGTTTGATTTTTTACCCATTTCTTGATTTCCACTGTAATATTCAAATTTTGAGTTAAATACTAATGACATACCCTTGAACCTATTTTTAAAGTTTGAATTACATTTTTGAATTACATTATTAGAAAACTTTTACCTTTACATGATCAAGCCTAAAATTTAATGTAAATAAAAATACGAATTTTTTTCTTACCAGGACTGAAAGACTGAACAAAAACATAGGACATCTACAATCATTTACAAGCATATACAGGCATAAAACTACACACACACACACATATATATATTCATGCACACATCATACAAGTAAACATTGTTCATCATATCATCACAATATTTATTACTCAGTCAAGATATATAAAAGCATAGTTTCAAAAAAAATTAAAAAAAAATGTTTACTCACCTTTCCTTGTTTTTGAGAAAAGCATATTGCCTGCTTTTGATGATCTTCTCTGTTGAGTTCCTTTGTGTGATTCTTTACTTTGTAATGGAAGTATATATTCTTTGTTTTACTTAGCTTGCTCTCGAATGAGAGGAATAAAAGAAACAATGGATATATATATATATATATAAGACAGTATGCTACATTCTTTGATGTACGAAGTTAGCTACTCTTTAAATTTCTTTATATTTCTTTTGTTTGTATATTGATTCGATAATGTAGATCTGATTTGACTTCCTAAATTCCAGTGATTTGATTTTTCCTTTTAACTCAAGCTTGACCTGATTTAAGTTTTGTATGCTCGAAAGGATGTATTGTATGCTATAATTTAATGCTTGTCTCACTATGTGTTCAAAAGAATTTTTGTATGAATTATATATGTATGCACATATATTCCTTTGTAACTTATACACGTATGTATAGTTATGTATGTTATTATTATTATATACTTATATATGCTTTCCTTTCCACTATTTAATTATACACTTTGGCTTGCATTTTTCATCATATACATAAATACATGTGTATGTTTTCGTTTTGTTCACATAGACATTTCTACTTTTATTAACCATAAACACTTTTATATATGTACATATACAATATACATTTTTACTTTGCTATGTTTACCTTTTTATTTGATATATTTAGATATACACATTCTTAACATATATGTATAGATATTTATTTTTTTCTTCCATACGTATTGTTATTATAACATGTATACACACTCATAAGTTTTGAAATTTTATTATTGCGATGTCATACACTCATATATTTGTAAATTTATATACGTATACTTATATATTTTCGAACATCACAAAGTTTGTATCTATCAGTAATTTCATTTGTATATTTATGGATTTTTCATCTTAATTTAGATAGTGGAATTTATATATATATATATATATATATATATATATATATATATATATATCCTTTATTTTTCTTTCTATAATTTTTATCATATTTAGAGATTTATGAGCCAATGTTTATTTTAGTTCTTAAGCCATTTATGTATCCAATATTTTAATTATTATAAATTTATTCATTGGACTAATTTAAAACAAATATTCCAATAACTGCATCGGTTAATCACTTGATATTAGATGGCCTAAAAATCTGTGTCGTCACACCAGTATTAGGATGGCTCTTTTCGAAGCATCGTACGATCGTCCGTGTAGATCACCTTCGTGTTAGATTGAGTCAGGTGATAGGCATGTTCTCGGACCAAACATGATAAAGGAAGCTACCGAGAAAGTTGATTTTATTCGAAAGAAGTTGAAAACTGCCTAAAGTCGGCAAAAAAGTTATGCCGACCACATGAGAAGAACTTTAGAATTCCAGGTTGGAGATTCGGTTTTTCTAATGGTTTCTCCAATGCGTGGAGTGTTGAGATTTGGAAAGACTGGTAAGTTAGCATCGCGATATATATGTCTTTTCCTATAATTGAGAGAATCGGTCCTTTGGTCTATCGGGTGCAGTTACCCATTTGGTTATCTGGCGTACATAATGTGTTTCATGTTTCACACCTTCAGAAATATGTGCACTATCTAGACTGTATCATTGAGGAGGCAGCTCGGCAGGATTTGGAAATCACTCCCAATTTGGCAATGAAAAGAGAACCGTTGAAGATTTATGACAGAGATGGAAAATGTTTGAAAAAAAAAGTGGTGAAACTGGTAAATTGCAATGGAGTGGTGATCCAAATGATTGTACTTAGGAAACAGAGGATAGCATGTAGAAGTCCTAACCCAAGTGTAAGGTGGATGCTCCGGCTTGATTGTAAGCCATTTCTCTATCTTTTTCTGTCTATTAATATATTCTTTGTGGTCTCTCTCTCTTTTTCAAATTTCGGGGAAGAAATTTTCTTAAGGGGGAAAATTTGTAACATCCCATTTTTAAAACAAATATTTATTTAGAAATTAATATAAATTCTAGAATTTAATTTGAAATTAATTTGAGTTTTTCAAAAAAAAAAATAAGTTAAGTGTTCGATTATATATATATGAATAGATTGTAATTTGACTTTGAAATTCAAATAAAAATATCTTAAAAATATTTAGAATCAAAAATAATATATATGTGATTTTGTTAGTGCTAAAACATATTCTTCGAAATATTAAATAAAAATTAATATGGGGAAATGTATTTAATAAGGAAATAAATTTATGTCAAAAACATATATACATATATATATAAACTAAATAAAATATGATATATAAATTATATAAAACTAATATTAACATAGAAAATTACAAGTGTAATAGATTAAGACATTAAGTTAACAAGTGTTAAAAATTTAAGATAAGTTATTACAAGTGTTAACTCAATCTCTCATGCATATTTACAAGTGTTATAATTTTCCTTTATTTTTAAAAATAATAAATGGAAAAAACCAGGTTATGTAATCTCTCTAGTCTCAACTACCTCATTTCTTTTATTCTTCATTTCTAAAATCAAAAGCCTGTAAACTCTAAAACCAGAGCAAAAGAAAAAAAAGAAACCAGAAAACATCAAAGCAAACAACGTCTTCAACTTTAAAACAGAAACAAACAAAATCAAAGAAAAAAATCATCTCAAAATTTCAACTGAGCAAGCTAATTCATCAAGTCAAAGCAAAATCATCTTAGACCGGATTTCTGATCAAATGCAAGATCATCTTCCAGTTTCAAACATCAAGCATAAATCAAAAAATCAAAGTTCCAGAGAAACAAAAATAAACTCGGCCTCTCTGTTATTATCAAAACTGTGAGTAAACTCTTTTAATCTGGTATATAATTTGTTGTTTGGTGAAGTGAAGTTGTGAAAATTATTGTAATATGTGTAAATTTGTGTATATACATACAAATAGGTATATATTTAGCTGTGCATGTCTGCTTGTACATGAATACATCTCTTTTCCAGTTTTACAAGAATTAAACCTGTTTAAAATCCAAAAACTCTCCCTCTAAATCCTTTTAGGCTTCAAAGTAAAAACAAAATTTGTTAGTAAAATGAAGATTGAAGCTCTAAAAATAATCGTAAATTGAAACTGAAAGTAATTTTTGTCTAGGAAGAAGATAAACAGTAAACCCAAATACATATCGAAATTCAAGTATCTTAATTACTTGATTTACTTATACAATATGTTTTTCTTCTGGAAATTGTGATTTTGAAAAGAAAAATATTGAATTTTAGTTTTGTGAATCCCAAGAGTTTACAAGATGAATGAGAATTAGCTTTGACAAATTTCAGGCGATCGGTGAATTGTTAGGGGTAGGGGTTGCTTCTGGAGTTGCCTGGGTGGTTGTCGAGTGAGGGAAAAGTAATCGGAGATTTTTACGATCATCGTGGCAATAGTGCGACGGGTTGTAGGGTTTAAACCCAGATTTTGGTCGATCGTGTTCTTGAGGCAAGTATGTCCTCAACGTTGAATCGGTCTCGGTCGAGGCTGGTGGAATCGAAGCATAGGAGTTTGACGAATCTCTGCCAGGAGTTGCATGGCCTCTGGTGGCCTGAGGCGGCGAGGCGAATCGTTTGTGATGATCAGAATTTTGGTTCCAGGTTGTGTCGAATAGCTGAAATTCGAGTTCGTCGTCATTCAGAGGTTTTAGGCGGTCTGGTGATTTGTGGTGGTTATCGAATATTTGTCAATAATCGTAGCATTGACCAGAGGTGATCGGAGCAGGTGTAGATCTGCACATGTACATGTGAGTATCTAGATTCATTATGGAGTTTGGGAAGTAAGGCATTGCTTCGGGGTCGAAGTCGAAGTCAAGTAGGGTTGGATTCGAAGACGAGGGCGTGGGACTTTCTGCTCGGGGTTTTCTTCAGGTGTGACACGGGTAAGACTAAAGTCTGGAAATTTTGATGAAATAACAAGTTTTAAAATTTTGAAACTAATCCAGTTTTAGCTAAAATAATTTTCTTAACTGATTTTTTTTAAATAATCAAGGTTTTGTTAAAGTTTGGATTAAATTAATTAAGTTTAAAATGTTTTAAATAATATACAACCTTTATTTTCAAATTAACTTAAAAATGTAATTAAAGAGTTAATTAAGAAGATTAAATGTTTTCAGAAAGGTCAATTAACTTAGTACCTTAAGCTATTTTATAGGTTAATGATAATGAATCTCAAGGTTTATTAATTAAAGATTTTTAATAATAATTAATTAATTAATTAAGATAAAGGATTTATATTTTAAGTAGTTTTCAAGTAATTAAAGATTGATTAATTAATGAAGGTAATTAGAGGTTGATTACTTAAAGAATAATTACTTAATATAAGTAATAAAGAATAATTAAGGGTAATTAATTATTGATTAAAGGTTGATTAATTAATAATAAAAGATTAATTAATAAATAATTAAAGTTAATTAATTATTAATTAAGGATTAATAAATAAATAATTAAGGATAATTAACCATTGATTAAGGATAATTAATATAAATAATTATGTGATTAATTAATTATAATCACACAATTAATTAATCTTTCTTGTAAATGATTGGATTATTATTAATACCTTGGATTGGTTGATATCCCTGATATGTGATTGCGCTACTTTGAGATATGAATTGCTATGCTTTAAGCTGTGACATATGTGATATATTGCTGTGTGAAGGTGAAAACAACTTGGCCTTTAAAAGGCATTTGAATTTCTATGCAATAGGTAGTCGGATTCCAAATGGTAATCTAAAACCCACATCAAATCTTAGTGGTGAATCTTTGTGACTTATATATCCATGTGTTTTTAAAATAAGCGCTTCTTATTTGGTTGAGTCGGGTGAGGACATAAAGTCATAAACCTATTTCGAATAATGATACGACGTAATAAGAGTGCATTTGAAGACGGTGGTTGAAGACCCGGTATTTTCGAGAACGAAAGGATTACCAATCGATTATCTCTACACTGAGTTGCTCCGGTATAAAGATCTCCATATATGATGGGGAGTCCGGCCGGGATTGTTAATATCCGAATTTGCAAGGGCTTCTTCTTTTATTGGACGAAGTGCCTTCGGTTCCATTTAGACCCGGAAGGACTTGTATGGATGTATTTCTGACATTACACTTTGAAATGTAGAGCTGGTTTCTATCAAATACATTTCTGTTTGGTGGCGGAAAATTTATTCTCTTAGCATAACACCCTTCTCTGAGACGTACGAGTTCAGAGGTTATGTAGTTGATGATTATTAGTGATATATACCCAATTTGATAGTGTGGCACGCCGAGCGCTAATCATTTGTTGATCGAAGCATGGCTTTTGTGAAAAGCGTAGCTTTGTTGGATGAGACTTCATCAAACCTCACACCTTGGAAATTGTCAAAACAGGAAGGATGCGAAAAGGTTACGGGGGTAGTGCCCCTTAGGGTATATGCATTTCCTTTTGGATAAAAAGTGGTATTGTGGTACGAAGTCCAGGTATTTAACTTTTGTGGTTGTTGGTTGTTTTTGTTGGGGCCCTGGATAAAGGTCGATTACGATCGGGGGATGACGTACTCATGTTAGTAGTTACCTAGTTACAGAGGTACCCGGCCTTGTGTTGGCACAAATCCGGTTAGGTTCTCGAGGAGTCCCACCAGAGGCATACCCATTCGGAAAGGAAGTTCCTTAGCTTGGCAATTTTTGGATATCATTTCACCAAATACGAGCCCTTTACGATTTCAGTTGTATAACCCTACATTATTAAATGGTAGTTATAGTAGGCATAGTATAATGGTACCTCTTCTGGCCAAGATTGATATTATACCTTTGAAATGCTTTCACACTGTGCGCTAATAATAATATCAAAAAGAATTTTTACGTATCAAGCATTTTTGACTATCATAAGGAGAAATCTTCCCAAGAGTGCGATTGCATTTTGTGTGTGCCGGGAGGCCTTATGATAGTTTAATATTCCAAAAGGCATAAAGGATTTCTTTTATAAATTATTTTTGTTCAAACAACTATTTTTTTTACTTATACCAGTCCCATTACTGGCCCGGAGTTTATTGTTTCCGTTCCTGAACTCTGGGTGCCCATAATTTTGCACATGGGCAGCCTAGAGTCAGGTTATCCGTGTTCTGGAGCTAGTTCAGATATGGATCTAGTAATCTTTTGGAGTCTTTGGTTTGGAAGCTCTTCGATTTCGGAAGCTTTTGGGTTGGTAGAATTTTGAAGCTTTGAAGTTTGGAAGAAGGTGCTTATGTTGGATTCTCGCTATCTCTTTTTTTGGGGGCTCTATTGGTGTTATTCAGTTGTTATGTTATCTTTTCTGCTGTGGCGTTATATTTTGTTATTGTATCATATACATTCTTCTCTGATGATGGTGTTCAATTGTTGTAATGATGTTGTATCCATGTGTTGTATATCAATGAAAATTCATTTTTTTTCCATTGTGTTATATCATCCAATGTTGTTATAAGCTCCACTGAATTGGAGTTCGACGTTTGGATCTCCGGCATTCGAATACAAGTGAGGTATTGGATGTCGATTTCTGGACACTGGATTTCGGGTCGTGACAATCATCGTCTTCAGTTGCTATCCATTTCCTTGTATCATTAGTTCGAAATGGGTTTTATAACATAAAGTCCACTCCCGGCTAAACCAAATAGTGAGCGCTAATTTTAAAAGCATATAGATATATTGGGTTCTTAGTTAAGTCACAACTTTTAGCCCAAAACCTTTCTTTTTGAATGGTTTAAACAAATTTCAATTTTAAATATTTTAAACAAAAGATTCACCCTTTAAGATCCACCTCAATTTGAAAATAGGGTTCACTAATCTTTAACAAAGATTCATTCATAGCTTTCAAAACTATTTTCAATTTGATTCACCCATAACTTGAATTCCATTCAACAAAAACTGGAAAAATATTCATGATATGAAAGTTGTTATCATTTGAAAACAAAGGCCTTTTATTTCGGGAAAATCCGATTAAATTTTCTCAAGTTATAGCCTCTTAAAAGTATAAATCGAAAAAATTATTGAACTGCCTTACTCTTGGCAAGCTCTATTTGTATTAAATTCAAACTCCCAAAATAATTCATTTAATATACTTCAAAAGTGGATTAAAATCCATATATATATATTGTATAACTTGTATAACCCTTTCAACTCATAGTTTCCAAAATAATTTCAAAACTTTAACAAGACATTATATTCAAACTAAATTTTAATTTCAAAACTTCCTTTTCAAAAGCATTTCCCAACTCACTTACAAACTAATTTGGATTCAAAATTCAACTTTTAAAATAATATTTAAATACAAATTGCACAATGACTTAACCAATGTCCTGTAAAATCCATATTTGTGTATGTGGTGTAGTCTAGGGGTTTCACAGGCAACAATAAATATCAACAATCATAAATTCAAGCACAACAATATCGATAAGCAGTATAACATTATAACACTTATCTTTCATTATAGATATATATATATATTCATCATAGATAAATAAATCATAGTTCACAGCACAATCCACACAGTTCATATCATAGAACATCACACATTAGAGATATCAAACAACATAAGGCATTTAATATAATCCAATCATCCATAAGCAAGATAAACTAATCACATGATTATAATTAATTTAGTTAACCCAAATAGAATAATTGCTTATGAATTAATCACCTAACTTTGAAAAAATTAATTAATTAATTACAATCCATTTTAATTAATTATCCTTTAATCATTTTATTAATTAACCATTAATATAAATTAATTAACCTTTAATTATTAATTAATAAACCTTAATTAATAAATCAATCAACATTTAATCATTAATTAATTAACCTTTAATTATTCTTTAATTAATTATCCTTAATTAATTACATTAATTAATTAACCCTTAATTAATTACCATTTAATTAATTAATTATCCTTAATTGATTACAATAGGTGATTATCCCTAATCACTTATATTAATAAATCACAAATTAAATACATTGAGTAATATCCTTTAATCACTTGATTAATTATCCTTAATTATTAAATAGTTTTTCTTAATTACTTTAATTAAGTAATTTACCTATAAGTAATTAGTTACCCATTAATTAATTACCATTAATTAATCAACCTTTAATTAATTATTAAGTCAACCTTTAATTATTTGAATATCCTTTAAGTAATCACATTAAGTAATCAACTGTTAATTACTTACATTAATTAAGTATCCTTTAATTTAAGATAAACCATTTACCTAAAAAATCACTTAATTGTCATTTAAATATTATTAAATAAACCTTGAAAAAATGTATTAGCATTGATATATAAATTAATTTAAGACCTTAAGTTAATTAATAATTAAAAACTCTTGCTTTTTAAATCAATCCACAACATTATAATAAATTTTAAAACAAAGGTTATATTAAAACACTTTAAACATAATTAATTTAAAATAATTTATTTAGAACTTTAACTAATTCCAAACCTAGTATAAAACATTTATTAAGAAAGTCTTTAAAACATGATTAAATTTAAAATTTTGAAAAACTTGTTTTATTTTATATTACAAAATTGATTTATTCAAACACTTAAAAACTTAGACCCGAGACAACCTCGGGTTCCAACCTGTGTCAAATCCTTGTTTCCCCTAGCAAAACTTCGAGTCACCTCCCCTTTTTTCTTTGCTATATTTAAAACTTTTAAACTATTAAAACATATAATACTCATGCGAACAACCCAGTAGGAATCTCGAGCCAACAAACCAAAACCCTGAGACCCAACCCGATGCAAAGTCCTTCTTCCCCAAACTCACTGATACTGACACGCGTATATGTGCATGGTCGATCAATGACGCTCTGTCCATCGTCGCCATCACTGGCAAGTCAGCTACGATCACCATACTCGATTCCGACCACCAAAATCACAAGACATTCACGAAATCGAGTTTGAGAATTTCAGCTTCTACCTAGAACTAAATAGATCGTCCAAATCCTCCTCAACCCGCAGCCTCATGCCACCAGAGGCCACGTAACTCCGTTTAGAACTTCGCCTGACTCCTACACTTCGATTCCAACCTGCGCGTTCACCTCTAGTTCATCCACGACGACATAGCAGCTCGAATTTTGAATACCACTAAAACTTGATTTTAAACCCTATATCAACATCATTGAGCCACCATGGTGGATTAAAAATTCACTAACTATTTTTCTAATGACCTCCAACACCTCAACCACCTCCAGCTTCAAACTCGACAAACAACACTAAGCCCATCGTTGCAATTCGACCAAAATGCATTTTCCGTTCAACTTGAAATACCTCATCATACACACACTTAAAAATCACGAATTGATTATCAAAATTCATCATTTTGAAATACAAATATGTTTGTAAAGTCAAAACATGAAATCAAGATCATTGACTTTTGACCTAATTTAGATTACCACTGTTAGTTATCATTTTTGAAATAAATATTCAATTTGAAATTATTTTTAAAATAAACATATTTCATTTAGAGGATATAGCCTAAAATCATTTGGGTGTAATGATTTAAAATCTTTTAACAGGTTTTAAAATCCTATAAACAATGAGTAGAGACAATTTTTCTATATATATGGTTGCATTCACGTATTTACATATATACATATACATATATATACACACACAAGCATCCAGGCCTATTTAACCACTAAAAAATACTTTTCATAATATACTTCCATTGTCAATCCAAATATCAAGACATAGAAGTAAATTCAAGTGGATTTTCACACTTGGAATCATGAAACAGAGAACTTTAAAAATTGAAGAAAAAAACAGGAAATGCTATAAATCAGTCGAGGTTCGAGATGATCTTGGACTTTAATGTTGAACCTGAAGCTTGATGTTGATTTGTTGAGATGATTCTAGGTCTTGTTGCATTTAAAGCTACTACTCAGGTTGAAGTTGTAGTTGAATTCGATTTTGATCTGAACCTTTTTGAGTTGATTCTTTGATATATTTTTCTTTGCTTGATCTTTTGATTTGAAGGCTTGAAAACTGTTGTTGTTTTTGATTTTCTTCGATTCAGGTTTTAGTTTGGTTTTGATTTAATTTGGTTCTTTGGTTTTATTTTCGAAAGGTGAAGAGAAAATTTAGAAAAGAGAATGAAGATGCTTTGGTCACAATTGAGCCTGGTTTCTCACTAAACATTTTATTATATATTTTCAATTTTTAGAAAACACACTTGCCACTTGTTTTACACGTTAAAAATCAACCTACACTTGTTTAATCCAATATCATAATTTCTAAACTTGTTAATACAAAGTATACTAAGCCTACACATGTTTAAATGCATAAAACTCTTATTTTACAAATGTCATAAATAATAATTTTCATGTTTAAACCCTTTACCTTTAAATTATTAGTTATACATATTTTCTATAATTAACTAATGCATTTTCTTTTTATAAATATTTATAACTTTAAAGAAATTGATGTTCAAAATCTATTTACACATTAATAAATAAACACATAAATTGTATTCATACTGAATTAAATTCAAAACTTTTAAAACTATTGAATTAAATTCAAAATATAACTTCTAAATATATATTCATATTTATTATAATTAGAAAAAAAAATTATTAGTTTTGAATTATAGAATTTTCAAATTCAAATTATCTTTCAACATATTTACTTTTGAATTTCAAACCCACAATTCAATTTATAATCAATTTATGCACATATATATAAATAAACAAACAAATATCTAATGTACTCTGGAAAAATTCAAATTTATTCACAAATTAATTCAAAAATTTATATTAATTACCAAATTGGATCGTTACAGTTAGACGGTTATATTGGAATGGAAAGTTTATTTTCCTAAAAGGCTAATATATTTTCAAAAGAAGATTTCTAAGTATAAGTTGAAGGTTTAAAATTGTTTTTAAAAGAATGTTTTCAGAGAAATTATTATTTAGTTGTTTTATATTTTTTAAAAGTAAATATTTATTAAGTTAATTATATAAGTAAAGTATTGTAAAAGGTTTAACGAGTATTATGATTTAATGTATAATCATTTAACATGTATACCTTACAGAATAACTTTTATTTTAAATTTAGTTTTAGATTCATTTTTACATGATAAATTTTTATAAAATTTCATAACTAGTGTTTTGATGAGTTTTTATTTTAAATGTTTTAATGTATATATTGTTGGATAAAGTAATTTAAATTGTTTAAGACTTGAAGTACTAAGACTTGGTGATTTTCAAGGGAAATAAAACAATTAGTGAATGGTTGTTTGAATTGATAGTTAAATAACTGACTATCAATATTGGCCAACACGCCGATCATTTCAAAGAGACATGGATCAGGTTTAATTATCCGAAAACCATTTCAATCCGGTTTGAACATTTGCGAATTAGTACCGTGATGATGATGAAGAGGTGATTCGGTTTTTCCAGACCTAGGGCAACTTGTATCGATGAATGCTATCAGAACATCGTCGGGAGGATGGTGAGTATTCTAAGTGACTATGTGCTAAAAGGTAATGCATAGCCTCGAGCCTTATCAACCAAGAATGGCTAAAACAAGGGAGGTGCAACAAGGCTAAGTGGCTAGCAACCAATTATGGTAAGGTCATCCCTGTCTAGATGTTCCTTTTATTCGGCTGCGTGGGCGGCTGTTGATCGCAACCGTGGGGTGATCTTATTCGGACTATCCAGTAAGGGTTAGCTCCGGTCTTGTGTTATATGGGATCCGGAGGGATCCTCGTTACTCTGATCTAGACCAGGTGCTGTGACGGATGGTACCCCAGTAGACGTGCCATTGTATGGAATCCAATCTCCAATAAGCACCTGTGCGGTTTTGATTGTGCCCAACTATGCTGGAACGTGAGATGCAAGTATTTCAGCTAGATTGTATTTTAATTTCATAGACTATTATAATATCAAATGAATTTGATAAAAATGTTTTGGTTACCGTAAGGTAAAAACCAAGCATGTTTATTTATGGCGTGGTCCTATGAGATACCTTTGATTTCAATGGATTTTGAAACTTTAATAATCCAGTTGAGTATGTTTTCTCACGTTGGTTTTCCAGACTGACTCGGGTGTTATTTCACTATAATGCTCAGGTCAGATCGAGTATCATAGAGTACAGATTCTGGATGGACTACTATGGAGCTTAGGAGAATGTGCTGGATGGTGAGACGTATCACACGTATCTTTCGTATTTCTACTGTGTTGGTATGTTCTGTAGTTGGCTTTTGTGGAGAAAGGTTAATATAACTGTCCGGTATTTTTCTATTGATGGTGTTGTATCTGATGATGTAATGAATAGAACAGATATAGTTCTTTTTGTATAAAGATCGATTATTATCTATTATATATCGTTCCGCTGTGATTGTAAGATTCTAATGTTGTTTTGTTTTCTCCTTTTCTACCTCCTTCTTCTTACCCTAATAGTCTGGTTTTCCAGCATTCGATTGTTCGGCATTTAGTACAGTGGACGTATTGATGTCTATTTTCGTGTGTCAAAATATAGGGTTGTGACACTTTCACTTTATATTTACTGCTCCTTTCCTTTGACATTCATCCTATTCGCCTTTTAGTTTTTTCTACATTCCTATTCTATAAGAAAATATGTTATATGGCTGCTATATTGGAAGTTTGATGCAGCTCAGACCAGGGTCGAAGAATTGCGAGTTAACTCCATGAGTCGTTCACGACTTAGTGGGGGTTTAAGTCGTACGCGACTTAACAGATCCGAAGGCAAAGACATGAGTCGCATACGACCGAAGGAAGAAGGGTTAGGTCAGTCACGACCTAACAGGCTAGAGGAAGAGGACTTACGACCTAACAAACCATTGAGTCATTCGGAATCTGAATTTTTAGGTCGTCTACAACCTATAACTACAGGTGCTAATGAAGAAGCCTTAAGTCGTTCGCGACTTAACAGGGTGAAGGATAACGAGTTACAACTTAACAGTAGAGGAAGCAGTCACGACCTAACTAAGTCGTTGAGGAGATATGCGCAGGAAGATTGGAAGCTTGAGTCGGCATGCGCTTAAGTCGGTCATATGAGCAGGTGTTGGTTGTTAAGTCGCAAGTCTTTGAGTCGTTATATGTTAAGTCGGCCCATATGTATGTGAAATGTTAGGTCGGCGACGACCTAGTGTATGCTCTTAAGTCAATATGCAGTTGAGTCGGTTGAGTCGTGTTGTATGATTGAGTCGTAAGTCGCGTCCCGTGTATGTTGATAAGTCGTGTGTGACCTGGGTTGTGTTGTACCATGTATTATAAGTCGTGAGTCGTAGCGTCTTAGGTCGCTATGGTTTAAGTCGAGTACTGTTTGAGAGGCAGGGTGTCTGTTAGGTCGGCAACGACCTAGGGATGAGTCGTAAGTCGTATACGACTTAAGGGGCTGTGTTGTGAAACTCTATAAATAGGGAGTGAGTTGTAACTTTTTTGGGGGTTGATTTTTGAATAAAATTTCTTGTTGATTGCTGTGTGCTTTCATCTTAAATTGGTAGTTGAGTGTAATCTCCTATCTCCTCTTTCGGTTAATCGAGTGCGCTTGATTCAACGATCGTAGAAGCCGATTCACGGTATCTAGTGCGCTAGATCAACGTACGAAGAATCGTAGATCTTTGAACATGGTATAGTGCGCTATCAACGTGTTTGAGATAGCTAGAATTAGGTATCTTCGGATCAACGAATTTGGGCATTTTGGTATTCATCAATCCACCGATTGCTACTTTCATCGTCATATCGTTTTGTTGATTATCCGCTGCGTCAGTTTGGTATCAGAGCTAGACTTAGCCAATCATAGCTAAGCCGAGACTTGGAGCCAATTTTCGAAGTTGAAGTTTGAAGTTGTTGTTCATCGTGTTCATCTTGAAGTTGCAACGAGTTGAAGATTTTGATCCGTTTCATTTTGGATCAAACTTGGAAGAGTGTTTGAGTTTGGTCGCGAGATCTTTGCGCGCCAAATTTTTGAAGTGAGCGAGCCAAGTTAAGTCGTGAAGTGGTATAGCCGAGCTAACTTTGGGTCGAAGCAAGTGTGCGAGCTGGAAGAAGCCGAGCCGAGTTAGTGTTGAACCGAGCTAAGGAGTTGTGTGAGCTAGTGTGAAGCCGTGACTTGTTGATCAAGTTTGTGTGGAAGTTTGAAGATTTTTTTGGAAGTAATTTTTGAAGTGTTAGTGAAGTTCAATCATGCTGCCAAGAAGAGCTAACCGACATCAAAATGTTGAAGCTTTGTTTAGAAGAGAAGAAGCCGAGCTTATGGAACAACGTATTAATGAGAAATTTGATGAAGGCATTGGAAAGTTAGAGAAGTTGATGAATGATTTGAATCAAACTCAAAGGAGGAGATCACCAAACTCGAACCATGGAGGAAACAGAGTTTCGCCCTCGGTTATGGAAGCGAGGAGGGTATCACCGCAATCTTTTAGAGATAAAAGAGAAACATCTATTTCATCACGGAGAGATCATCATGACTATGGACATGAAGAGAGAAGAAGTCAATGTGAATTTGACAATGAGGCATATAGAGATGAAGAGAGACGTAGTCGAAGAAGCATGCATGAACGAAGGGATGATAATGGTCGAGGTCGATGTAGGCGTACTTTTGATTTTGATGAAGAGGGTGATAGAGCTAGCATTCATTTTCGAGATCGAGACCAAGTTCGAAATTCTTATCGGGATGTTGAAGATGACCGTCGATGGGAATCGGGTATGAAGATGGAAATTCCTGAATTTAAAGGTGGGATGGTTGCTGAAGAGTTCTTAGATTGGTTGTCAAATGTGGAGGAAATCTTTGATTTCAAGGAGGTTCCGGAGAATCGAAGGGTAAAGTTAGTTGCTACTAGGTTGAGGGGGAGAGATTTGGCGTGGTGGCAGCAAACTAAACTTACAAGGGAGAGAATGGGAAAGTCAAAGATTGAATCATGGGAGAAGATGAAGAAGTTGATGCGAGCTACATTTTTTCCTTACAACTACCAATCACTTATGTACCAGAGGTTGCAGAATCTGAGGCAAGGGACGAAGTCTGTTAGTGATTATGCTGATGAATTTTACCAACTCATTGCCAGGAATGATATTATGGAAACGGAAGAACAGCTAACCGCTAGATTCATTGGGGGATTGAGAATGCAGATCCAGGATATGGTTAATATGTTTGATCCTAGATCAGTAGCAGAGGCACATCAGAAAGCGTTGGCTTGGGAGAACCAGGGAAGGCGTGGAGGTGGTGTGTTCACTAATTCCAATAGTCAAGCGAAGGGTGTTAGTGGGAGTTCTAATGTTCCTAAACCTGTCAGTAAGCCAGTGGTGAAGGAGGTTGAGAAGGCGAAGGTTAGCAGTGGTTTCAAATGTTATAATTGTCAGGAGTTGGGTCGTAAAAGAAATGAATGTCCGAAGCCGAAGAAGCGAGCAATGGTTGCTGAGATTGAGAATGATGGTGAGGAGGCAGAATGTCCAAATACACCTTATGTCGAGGAGGAAGAAGAATTGTCCAGAGATGAAGGTTGTAATCTTATGATGAGGAGATCTTGTCTTACACCAAAGCAAGAAGAGGATTCTAGTTGGTTGAGAAGCAATATTTTCCAGTCGACATGCACTATTCTAGGGAAAGTTTGCAAATTCGTTATTGATGCTGGAAGCTGTGATAATATTATCTCAACTGAAGCAGTAAAGAAGTTGAACTTGAAGACCGAGAAGCATCCTAAACCGTACAAGCTAGCATGGTTGAGGAAGGGTGGTGAAGTGAAGGTGTGTCGAAGAGCTTGTGTTAATTTTTCTATTGGGAAGAAATACAAAGACGAAATTTGGTGTGACGTTGTAGACATGGATGTGTGTCATCTGTTGTTGGGCAGACCATGGCAGTTTGATAGAGCAGTGCAACATGATGGTCGTGCTAATAGCTATAGTTTCATGTTCGAGGGTACTAAAATCACTTTGGTTCCTAAGAAGCAACAACAGAAGGAGAGCAAGTTGGAAGAGATCGAAGAACTGAAAACTTTGCTATCTTTGAAGGAGTTTGTCAAGGAGATTGAAGAGGGGCCTGAAGTGTTTTTGTTGATTAGGCGAGAGTGTAATGAAGAGGTTGAAATTCCAGAAGAAGCGAAGCCAGTTTTGAAAGAATTTGAAGACGTATTTCCAGAAGAGTTGCCTAAGGAGTTACCGCCACTGAGAGACATTCAACATCAAATTGATCTTGTTCCGGGAGCAGTTTTACCACATCGACCACATTATCGAATGAGTCCGAAGGAACATGAGGAGTTGCGAAGGCAAGTAGAGGAATTGTTAGAACAGGGACGTGTTCAGGAAAGCTTGAGTCCTTGTGCAGTACCGGCATTGTTGGTGCCAAAGAAGGATGGAACATGGAGAATGTGTACCGATAGTAGAGCTTTGAACAAGATTACTGTTCGCTACAGATTTCCTATGCCAAGGTTGGATGACTTGCTAGATCAGTTGAGTGGGGCAACTATCTTTTCGAAGATTGATTTGAAGAGTGGTTATCATCAGATTCGAATTAGACCGGGAGACGAATGGAAGACCGCATTCAAGACGAGGGAAGGTTTATATGAATGGTTGGTTATGCCATTTGGTTTATCAAATGCATCTAGTACATTCATGCGGGTGATGAATCAAATTTTCAGACCGTGCATTGGGAAGTTTGTTGTAGTTTACTTTGATGATATTCTGATTTATAGTGCGAGCACAGAGGAGCATGTAGAGCATTTGAGAAAGGTGTTAATTATTCTTCGTGAGGAACAATTTTATGCAGCTACGAAGAAATGTGTGTTCATTACACGAAGTGTTTTATTTTTGGGATATGTTGTATCCGAGAGGGGAATCCAGGTGGACCAGAGTAAAGTTAAAGCAGTTAGAAATTGGCCACAGCCTAGAACTATCACTGAAGTTAGAAGTTTTCATGGATTGGCATCATTCTACCGAAGATTCATTCCACACTTCAGTAGCGTGATGGCACCAGTTACTGATTGTATAAAAGGGAAACAGTTTTCTTGGTCGGAGGAAGCAAGAGTGGCTTTTGAACGAATCAAAGAACTTTTGACGACAGCACCAATTCTTGTATTACCAGATTTTCAGTTGTTGTTTGAGCTACACACTGATGCATCAAAGGTTGGGATTGGAGGAGTGTTGAGTCAGAGTGGGAAGCCAGTTTCTTATTTCAGTGAAAAGCTATCAGGGGCAAAGATGAGATATAGTACATACGATGTTGAGTTTTATGTTGTTGTGCAAGCTGTTAAACATTGGAGACATTATCTATTTCAGAAAGAGTTTGTTCTTTACACTGATCATGAAGCGTTGAAGCATTTGCAAGGACATGATAAGATTTCAGCGAGACATGCATCGTGGATTGCTTATTTGCAACAGTTTACTTTTGTTGTCAAACATAAATCTGGGGTGACGAACCGTGTAGCTGATGCTTTGAGTAGGAGGAGTCATTTGTTGACCACGATGAAAGTTGAAGTGACAGGGTTTGAATTATTGCCAGAGTTAATTGAAGGAGATCCTTACTTAGCAAAGTTCATTGAGAAGGTTAAGGATGGAAGTACTGATGAATTTGTGTTGGTTGATGGATTCTTGTTTAAAGGAAATCGGTTATGTATTCCTGAGAGCAGTTTGAGAATGAAGATTATCAAAGAGTTGCACGAAGAAGGCCATGTGGGTAGAGATCGTACTTTGCAGTTAATTTCTCAATCTTATTTTTGGCCATCGATGAGGAAAGAGGTAGAGAGGTTTGTGGAAAGGTGTCATATTTGTCAGGTTTCGAAGGGGACAGCGACGAATGCGGGATTGTATATGCCGTTACCTGTACCGTCTAAACCACGGGTTGATATTAGCATGGATTTCGTTTTGGGTTTGCCTAGAACTCAAAGGGGAAATGATTCTATATTTGTTGTGGTGGACAGATTCTCGAAGATGGCACATTTTGTTGCTTGTAAGAAGACGACGGATGCTGTTCGTGTTGCTCAGTTATTTTTCAAAGAGATCTATCGACTCCATGGATTGCCAGAATCTATTGTGTCGGATTGGGATACTCGTTTCCTGAGTCACTTTTGGTTAAGTTTGTGGAAGATGGTGGGCACAAAGCTGAAATTTAGTAGTGCTTATCATCTGCAAACGGATGGACAGACCGAAGTTGTTAATAGATTGTTGGGAAATTTGTTGCGATGTCTTGTGAAGGACAGTCTGAAAAGTTGGGACATGAAATTATGCCAGGCGGAGTTTGCACGTAATCATGCAGTGAATCGTAGCACAGGATTCAGTCCATTTCAGATTGTATATTCAAACGTACCCAGGGGACCGTTGGATTTGGCAGTAGTACAACAACCAAAGGGGACGGTTAAACGAGCTGCTGATTTTGTTGATGAGTTGACTGAATGTCATAAAATCGTTCAGGAACGATTGGGGAAAGCAAATGAGAATTATAAGTGAGCTGCAGATTTAAAGCGACGAAATATAGAATTTGACGAAGGTGATTTGGTGTATGCTGTGTTAACGAAGGATCGTTTTCCAGTGAGCGCTTATAATAAGTTGAAATCCAGAAAAATTGGTCCTGTAGAAGTTGTGAAACGGATCAATGATAATGCTTATAAGTTGAAACTACCGGAGGGCGTATACACTTCTGACGTGTTCAATGTCAAGCATCTTGTACCATATTATGGAGATAAACAATCTGATGTAGAAGAACTTACAAATTCGATGACGAATTTTTCTCAACCAGGGAAGGATGATGCAGCTCAGACCAGGGTCGAAGAATTGCGAGTTAACGCCGTGAGTCGTTCACGACTTAGTGGGGGTTTAAGTCGTACGCGACTTAACAGATCCGAAGGCAAAGACATGAGTCGCATACGACTGAAGGAAGAAGGGTTAGGTCAGTCACGACCTAACAGGCTAGAGGAAGAGGACTTACGACCTAACAAACCATTGAGTCATTCGGAATCTGAATTTTTAGGTCGTCTACGACCTATAACTACAGGTGCTAATGAAGAAGCCTTAAGTCGTTCGCGATTTAACAGGGTGAAGGATAACGAGTTACAACTTAACAGCAGAGGAAGCAGTCACGACCTAACTAAGTCGTTGAGGAGATATGCGCAGGAAGATTGGAAGCTTGAGTCGGCATGCGCTTAAGTCGGTCATATGAGCAGGTGTTGGTTGTTAAGTCGCAAGTCTTTGAGTCGTTATATGTTAAGTCGGCCCGTATGTATGTGAAATGTTAGGTCGGCGACGACCTAGTGTATGCTCTTAAGTCAATATGCAGTTGAGTCGGTTGAGTCGTGTTGTATGATTGAGTCGTAAGTCGCGTCTCGTGTATGTTGATAAGTCGTGTGCGACCTGGGTTGTGTTGTACCATGTATTATAAGTCGTGAGTCGTAGCGTCTTAGGTCGATATGGTTTAAGTCGAGTACTGTTTGAGAGGCAGGGTGTCTGTTAGGTCGACAACGACCTATGGATGAGTCGTAAGTCGTATACGACTTAAGGAGCTGTGTTGTGAAACTCTATAAATAGGGAGTGAGTTGTAACTTTTTTGGGGGTTGATTTTTGAATAAAATTTCTTGTTGATTGCTGTGTTCTTTCATCTTAAATTGGTAGTTGAGTGTAATCTCCTATCTCCTCTTTCGGTTAATCGAGTGCGCTCGATTCAACGATCGTAGAAGCCGATTCACGGTATCTAGTGCACTAGATCAACGTACGAAGAATCATAGATCTTTGAACATGGTATAGTGCGCTATCAACGTGTTTGAGATAGCTAGAATTCGGTATCTTTGGATCAACGAATTTGGGCATTTTGGTATTCATCAATCCACCGATTGCTACTTTCATCGTCATATCATTTTGTTGATTATCCGCTGCGTCAAAGTTGCATGCTCTTCTCCTTCCTTCTCCATTCTCTCGTCGCCCATTTGTGCTCAGCAAAGCTTCTCACCCATGCCATGGCCTTCACGCAAACACCCTTTGATTTTTAACTTCCTGATCTTCAAGCCTGAGACCCACCACCTTCCTCCCTTCTCACCTGCACCTAGCTGAACTACAACCACCTGACAGCCTTCTCCACCCCATCGTCCTTCATCCTCCAATTCGACCACTCCCATTTCATCGCCCGTACGTGCCACAACCCCACATCACCCATCCAAGGCAGCTGCTGTGAAGCCACACCACCGCCTTTTCCCTGAGTTTTCCCACCTGGCTCCTCCCTTTCACTCACGTGCAGTCTGTCGACATCACTGTACGACCAACCCGCCTTCTACTTAGCACTACGGAACAACTTCATTCCTTTCGAATTCACCAACCCGACCTCCACCTTGAAGCCGCAACCCCAGTCCCCTTCACCGTAGCCCACCTTCATCCACGATCTCCGTTATGTATGTAAGATATATGCTATTTGTATATTAGCTATTTATACTCCATACGTTATATAATTGCTTATACATGTAATTTTTTTTGAAAATTTTGTGCGTTCTCCGATCTAAGCATTCATCCTTCAAATATTATATATATGTAGACCATAAGTTTATTGTACATTTGCTGTTTGTATTGTACAAGTTTATGGGATCTGTTGAGTTTATATATATGTATTCATTTGATTTACTTTAGCTTGTAGTTTTTTTATATAAAAGTTATATATGATATAATATGAAGAAGTTATATATTCATGTTAGTATATATATGTATATATGTGTATACAAGAGATATATGTGTTAGTTTATATACAAAGTTTACGTAAGTTATATCGTACGTTACTTTATACATACGATTTATGTAAGTTATGAAAAGAAATCTGTTGTCTGTATTTATATATATATAAGTACAATGATCTGCTTGGGTTTCCCTATTAGTTACTTTAAATTATAATTTTATTTCCCCGTAAGTTCTTCAATGAAAAGTATACATATTTATTTATTTTACATTAATTTTAGTATGCATACAAATATATACCGTTGTTGTTTATATAAAGTATAAGTTTATATAAGATCTATCCATTATATTTAAGTTTACATAAGTTATGTGATTGTAGGTTTATATATAAGTTTATATATATCTGAGTGTATTTGCTAGCTAGTATATTTTAAAAGGGTAAAATTTAATAGTATACATATAACATGTTATGTTAGGAAAGTGTTAATAATTTGAAAGGTATATATTAGTAATATGGTTTTTTATGTAACATGTTGAAAAAAAAGTTTGTAAGTTTATCTATATGTTTTTATAGTAGTTTATATATATATATATATAAAATTTTATATGTGCCTGAATTAAATATTGATTTGAAAATATATATGCAGATTTATATTGAATATATGTTTCAAATTGATTTTAGAAAAAAAAATATAACATATATGTTGTTTCATCAATCTCTAATATATCTTGACTTACTTTCTCAATATCGAATTTGCAACAACAATTCTAACCTTGTTATTGCCCTGCTTGTTCGATCCGAGTGCTTGTCCATGTTAATTCACATCATTACCATTCATTTATCTAGCCTCGAAATGTGAGATGTCTATCCCGATTAACATTCTTATATTTCATAAATTTGATTTCACTTGAAATGAAAATTGAAGTATGCTGTTAAATTTGAATTGCTAGTTATTTAATTATTTTATATGATATGTCATTATCTGAAATTATTAAATTGTGATATATGACACCATATCCTATTGTGTATATTTTATTTAATTTGTTACTGATGACATATGCATGTTGTTGATATGTTATAATTGTTCTCACTCTATAATTTCCCTATTAATTTAGAGCTCCCTATAGGTTGAAATGATACATACCCGAATGATTTTTTAGAAATGGGAAAATCTTTATGGTTTGGAATGATAAACCCAAGAAATTTTCATTAATTTTGAGTTTTGGGATTGCAGTTCGAAATGATATGTACCCATAGATATTTAAATTGCGGATTGAATAGATAAATATCCGTATCACTTGACCATATGACAGAAAAATATATAAGGACACCGTTGGTTTATATTTGAAAAATGATTTCCAAAGTTCGAAAGGAAATATATGGGTTTATTGAATCTTGACTTTTAAAAATATATATGTATATATAATATATGTAAATGCTATTTTTGCACTAAAAAAATTTAGATTTTAAAATAATATGTTTCGGGAAATTTAATTCAATAGCTTTTTGAAAATATAATTTTTAAGGTTTGTCATATAATTTCATTATTTTAAAATATATATGAAATAAGATTTAATACAAAATACATTTAATAGATTTAATTTAGTAAAAATTTAATTTAATTAGTATATAATATGTTAGGTATTTACTTAAATTTATATCAATATTTAAAAATAATTTTTTTAACTTTAATAATAAAGGTTGGAAAGATGTATTAATGATAACCTAGAATATAAATTGGTTAATAATTGAATTTAAATAAGAATTGAATTGAACTTATTGATCTTGAGATTTTGAAAGATATGATTTAAAACATGATTTGATAAAAAGGGATTAAGTGTATATTGTCAAATTTGAATAAAATTAAAGTGAAATATTGAAATATAAATGAAATTTATATTGAAATATTTGAATGTTTAAATTTTGAATCTTATTGGAATTTAAGTGATAGTTCAAACCTGGATTTGAAATCGAGATAAATTGAAATGATTGAATTGAATCTTTGACCTATAAATTGAAAGGGTTAAACTGGAATTGATTTAAATTGAATTTGGAATTTAAGATTATTTGAATTGACTTGCGAAATTGGAGGAAACTAATTCTATTATATAAATTATTTTTAAATATAAATGATTCTAATTTATAACTATTTTAATATATATACTATTTTCAATATCTAAACTGTTTAAGTGGAAACTATTATGATTACGGAAGTTATGATTTCAAAAGTGTTGTGATTTCCAAAGTGTTATGATTTCAAAAGTGTTATAATTTCCAGAGTGTTATAATTTGGAAAATCTTACGATTTTGGAAGAGAATGTTATTTAAAGTGAATAATGAAATCGAATTGATATGATTTTGAGATGAATATGATATCTTTATTTTGAAGTATGAACTATTGGGATGAAATGACCACGGTGTGAAATAAGCCATTGGTTGTTAAAGAGACCGGGATCAGATATTGTCATGCTCCCTATCAATACCGAAAGCCACTTTAACAACTGTGTACGTGGTGGAGATTCCAAAATGAAGTAGGACACTTTGGCGACGATTCTACATGGTTTTACGTAGCCCGGACACCCATAAGTCAGCTTGATTTGGTTAAAACAGGAGCTGTACCTGGCCAAGTGGGGTCATTCCACCGATAGAGCACATTTCTTCGATACCATTCTATTGCTTTTGTGATTTGATTGGGTGCACCTTTGATTTGGGAGCGTGTCACGAGGTGGGCGGTAGTAGTTGCTATGCGTTACCACCAGTCCGGAAGTGCAAATGATATGTCTACCCTGACATTACCTTATGTTCCTTGTCACATGCCCAATCGCGCCTCCTACGAGTTTGTTTTGTGTCGTACCTATGGAGTGCTCCCTGATAGCGCACTTGCAAGTGGAGTTTACAATATCGGTAAATACTACTGCATTATATAAAATGTGTTAAGGGGGATATGTGTAACGCCTTAATGCTATTTTAATAGCTTACTTTACTATAGACATATTATAATAGCGTATATTGTTGCATAGTATATTACATCATTTGAGAGTCACCTTTGGAGTTGGAGTTTCACTTGGAGTTCCATCTATATATATTCAGCTTTCAGCTATCCAGTTGTTTTTTTCAGACTTATCATCTTTTCGTATACGACACTATATTGTATTTGAGATACTCTGTTGTATTTTATTTCAAACTCTATTGTTTATATAGTAGCTTCTTGAAGTAATATTTATCTATTGCATTGCTCGTTGTTATAATACTCTATGTCTATGATTCTTTTATATGCTGAGTTTTGCCAAATAAAAATTAACAATTTGATACTTGAGCAATTCAAGTCTGACATGTGCGGATGCAAATGGTCCGAAATACCATGTCACTACAGAAACCACTATGAATCTCAATTTTATTTATTTCATCTATTTGCTTTTTTATGATCTATGATTTGATTTAGTGATAATATATGAATGGTTTCTTTACTTTTCTATTCTTATAGTTGTTAACCTCGTTTTGCTCAACGACTCAACTGGTAGCGACTCATCTTCTTAAGAGGGACTCACGACTCATGGAGATCAGTGACTTAGTGGACCAACGACTCAACTGAGCTAAGGAAGGGATAGTCCGACTCATCTACTTAAGGAAGGTACCGACTCATCTACTTAAGAGGGATACCGACTCATTTGATAGCGACTCAGTCAGTTAACGGCTCATCAAGTTTATCGACTCTACGACTCAACTGTTATGCGATTCATGGATGCTACTGACTCAGCGACTCAACAAGCCCACGACTCATCCTGTAAGGCCACTCAAAGGAGCGACTCACGACTCATCATGGCTCGTCTACGAGTTAGGACTCGCCTTCACAAAGCCTGAACGCAGCTTTAAGCCGAAGGCAGCTGGTTAAGTCAACCACGACCTACGACTTATGATGAGTCGTATACGACTTATACAAACAAGCCAGAAACTACAACCAGATAACTCGTAAACGACCTAGTACTTGAAGCGTGGGTTCGAAAAAGGCAGGAAGCTCTTTACAAACCAGAAACTCAGCTCAATGAGTCGGTCACGACTCATCCTAAGTCAGCAACGACTTACCTTAAGTCGGCAACGAGTTAGGACTTAGCAACTTTTTTCACCCAGAACTCTCTATAAATAGACTTCCACCTCCAACTCTGGGGGGACTTTTTGGTTCATTCTCGAAGGGCCAAAACTCTGCCATTTTCTCGACTCAAGCAACACTTCAAGCACTCCAAATATCGAACACATTACATCAAATTCAAGAGAGAGAATCCACATCATTTATCATGAGTTTGAAAGATAATTCTCCGTCAAAGTTTGTACTAACAGTCTAGAGTGAATTGTACTTGAAGAAAGTTGTATAAGTTGTACTTGTTTAGCAATAAAGAGATAAAAGTGGACGTAGGCTCGATTTTAGGCCGAACCACTATAAAACTGTCGTCTTTTACTGCTTTTCTGCAATTTCTTACTTGTATCTTGTTCCCGTACCAACGGGTGGTGCTTTCATAACTGTTATCTACTCACTGGGGTGTTAGCGTTTAAATTTTAGCGTTAACATTTTTGGTGCTTTCACTGAGAATTGAACTCAGGAAAACTCTCATCATTGCTTCACAAAGATTTGTAGAAAGAATTTCTTTAAGAACCAGAAGTCTATCTGAGATTATGGCTCCTGGAAGGAAAAGTAGATCTGTCAGATCTGGAAACATTCAAGAGGGAACCTCCGCTTCCCCTGTGCCTAATCAACCCACTCCGTCTGTTGGAGTTACGAAAGCGGAGTTGGATGCTGTGATTCTAGGGCTAAACCAGCAGATAAACGCCCAAAATGTACAATTAGAGGCTCAAAGTGCCCAGAACGCTCTGATTCTGAATAAATTGAACGATCTACTTGGGGCAAACAATCAACCAGCTTGTAATGAAAGGAACTGTGCTGGCAACATTCACGATGTTAGTGAAAGGAATGCTCCTGAAAGGGCTGCTAGTCCCTTTGAACAGGCAGTTCCTGAGGCTGGTGGATCTAGAACTCGGCATGATGAGGAATATCTTTCTGGAATGGTCCGGCAGATCATGAAAGAAAGTATGCAAAGGGTTGAAGATGAGAAGGAGTGGGGTTTCGCTCCAAGTAAAACTCCGTTTACTGAAAAAATCTTGAAGGCGGAATTTCCAAGGAAGTTTGTCCCTCCGACTATTCCAGCTTACAAAGGGACAAGTGATCCGAATGAGTTCTTGTATAAATATGATTGGCACATGACAGGTGCCAAGGCCTCCGACGAAATAAAGTGCCGATATTTCCCCGTATACCTGGAAGGCGTGGCTTTACTGTGGTTCACCAAGTTGCCAGTCCGATCTATCGATCAGTTTTCAGACTTGACCAGAAAATTCAAGGAGCAGTTTAGACTATATGCTTCGAAGGCCAAGGATATCATGTCATTGTCCAGTTTAGAGCAGAATCCTGGTGAGTCTATCAGATCTTTCTTGAACGGTTTCAATATAGCACTGGCTGAGGTGGACAATGCTGAACCACGAATGATATTGACTTATCTGATGAGGGCTATTGATAAGTCAAGCGAATTTGGGAAATGGTTAAATATGAAGGAGCCAACCTCTCTCGAAAAGTTCTACAAAAAAGCAGATGAATTCATATGCTTGGAAAGCCGTCCTTTACCAGTAAAGACAGTGTTGGAAAAAGCAGAAGACAACACTGTCGCTCCACGCAAGAATGAATCGGTGGGGAAAAAAAGGGAGAATAGTAATGGGAAGAAACAGGGTAATCTGAAGAAGCCCCGATCCTTCAAGCCATCAGAATATACTCCATTATCACATACACCGGAGCACATCTACCTGGCCACTAAAGATTCCGTCGATTTCCCTAAACCTATCCCTTTGAGAACCGGGAGAAAAGCCATACAAAGTGGGAAATTCTGCCGCTTCCACAACCAACCAGGTCATGAAACTGATGAATGCCGCCAGCTGAAAAATCTGATTGAAGAGTTGCTAAGAGAAAACAAGTTGCAGCAATTCGTGAAAAGGAATAGCAACAATCCTGCATCGTCGAGTCAGGGGCAGCGGGCTCCTGTTCATCAGCCTGGGGCAGGTGAGAAAGCTACGGGGCATGAATCTGGAAGGCCCGTTATCAATGTCATTTCAGGAGGACCTCACCCAGCTGGCAAGAGTTGGGGTGAGATGGAGAGATATTCCAGGGCTTTGAAATATGCTCCAGCCGAAGAAGACGTCTTTGTTCTAGAAGACACTACGCCCCTTAAACAACAGAAAACTTTCAGTGATGATATTATTTTCAGAGCCAGAGATTCTACAGGTATTGAAGCTCCTACTTTAGATCCCTTGGTCATCTCGGCTGGTATTGGACCAGCCATTGTCAGAAGAGTCCTCATTGACTGCGGAGCATCATGTAATATCCTCTTCAAAAGGACATTTGACCATATGAAAATCCCTATGATCGATGTGCAAGCCTCATCACAGAAAATCGTTGGCTTCACTGGGGAGCCAAAGCAACCAGTAGGAACCATCGATCTGTTTGTAGAACTTGGGGAAGGAGAAAGGAAAGTGGTCCGAAAGCAAACCTTTGTGATCGTCGATGAATATTCTTCTTATAATGCTTTTCTTGGCCGTCCAACACTCGCAGCATTCAAAGCTATCCTAGCCCCGTGGTGCCTCACTATTAAATTTCCTACTGACAATGGAGTAGGAGTTTTAAAAGGGGATCAAAATGCTGCGCGAGAATGCTATTGGACAGAGCTGCGAGAGTCAAGAAAAAGAGAAATGGGAAAGGATGCGGCAACCCCAGTCCGCATCAAGGAACCAGCCTTGTAGCAATTACAGAGCGGACCCTGCACTGGCGAGCACAGCGGGGCACGGAAAGAAATGGATCCCAGAAAAGCCAGTGCAGGGGAGAATAGAGTGGTAACGGTGGAAACGACAGTTCCGGTACCTGTTGACCCGAAAGTCCCAAATAAGGTGTTGAATGTGGGTTCACAGCTTAATGTGTCAATTCAGAATATCTTGATATCTTTCCTGAAGGCAAATCTGGATGTCTTTGCTTGGACTCATGCCGATATGTGTGGAATATCCCCAGAAGTTGCAGTACACGCTCTGAATATTGACCCAAAGTTTACGCCAGTTAAACAGAAAAGAAGAACCCAAGGTCCAGAAAGGTCAGCAGCATTAAAAGAAGAAGTTGATCGACTCATGGAAAATAACTTCATCAAAGAATCTACATATCCGAATTGGGTTTCAAATCCTGTGTTGGTCAAGAAAGCTAATGGGAAATGGAGAGTGTGCATCGATTTTTCTGATCTAAACAAGGCTTGCCCCAAAGATTGCTTCCCATTACCCAGGATCGATCAACTGGTAGACGGAACCGCGGGACATGAATTGTTATCCTTCATGGATGCCTACTCCGGTTATAACCAAATCATGATGCATGAGCCGGATCAGGAGGATACAAGCTTTATTACAGATGTTGGACTTTATTGCTACAGAGTTATGCCCTTCGGATTGAAAAACGCAGGGGCAACCTACCAAAGACTTGTTAATGCTATGTTCAAACCGCAATTGGGCAAAACTATGGAAGTCTATGTCGACGACATGTTAGTAAAGTCCAGGAAAGTAGCGGATCACATTGAACACTTAGCAGAAATGTTCGCAGTCCTCCGGAAATACAGAATGAAGCTTAACCCCCTGAAATGTACATTTGGGGTCGAATCCGGAAAGTTCTTAGGTTTTATCGTCAGTGCTAGGGGCATTGAGGCTAGTCCAGCTCAAATTACTGCCTTGAAAGAAGTTAAAGCTCCTAGAACAAAGAAGGAATTGCAGAGTCTCAACGGAAAGATCGCCGCCCTGAGTCGGTTCATTTCCAAAGCTACTGATAAATGCATCCCATTCTTCGATGCCCTGAAAAAAGGAAAGAAGAACTTTGAATGGACTCCCGAATGCCAAAAAGCTTTTGAAGAGTTGATCCGTCATATGGAAACGCCTCCGATACTTTCTAGACCAGGCAATGGTGAGGATCTTCTTATATACTTGGCAGTATCATCTCATGCTCTAAGTGCAGCGCTGATACGGGAAGACAAAAGGATTCAACATCCAGTTTACTATATCAGCAAAAGACTCACTGGGGCAGAGCTGAATTACTCCAAGTTGGAAAAACTCGCCTATTGCCTACTAGTTGCATCGAGGAAACTGAGGCAATATTTCCAAGCTCATCCTATCAAAGTGCTCACTGATCAACCTCTAAAGCAAGTCCTATTTCGCCCAGAAACTTCGGGTCGCCTTCTGAAATGGAACATTGAACTCAGTCAATATGACATCACTTATCATCCCCGAAAGGCAATCAACGGACAAGCTTTAGCTGATTTCATTGCAGAATTCACAGAGAAAGATAATGGTGAGGAAAAAGCGATCAATGATTCTCCAATCCAGTGGAAGATGTATGTTGATGGCGCAAGAAATGACTACTGTTCTGGAGCCGGAGTGGTACTTGAAACTCCTGAAGGTCGATCATTATGTTATGCACTAAGACTAGAATTTCCTTCAACAAACAATGAAGCAGAATATGAAGCTCTTATTGCAGGTCTGAAAATCGCTAAAGAGCTAAACATTCGAGCATTACAAATTTTCAGTGATTCTCAGCTTATTGTATGCCAAGTCAAGAAGGAATTTCAAGCAAAAGGTGGAAACCTGCCTTCCTACTTGTCAAAGGCTTGGGAACTCCTATGTGAACTCGATCACTATTCAATAAGCCACATTCCTCGGGAAGAGAATATGAAGGCAGATTCCCTCGCAAAGTATTCATGTTCTGGTGAAGCTCAACTATTGGGATTGGTCCCTGTAGAAGTCCTTTCAGTGCCAAGTATAGACGAGATGGATATAGACTGGATTATGAATGTATCTCAAGAACAAGAGTCATGGATGACTCCAATACTGGATTACCTACTCAGAGGTTCTCTGCCAGAAAACTCGATAGAAAGACGAAAGTTACTAAGGAAGGCCTCTCGCTATGTAATTCAGGATGGCCAATTGTACAGACGGGGATTCTCAATGCCATTGCTTCGATGTGTATCCCGGGAAGAGTCCAAAACAATCCTAGCTGAAGTGCATGGAGGAGAATGTGGTGATCATTCAGGTGGTCAAACATTAGCAAAGAAAATTCTCCGATACGGATATTTTTGGCCAGAAATTAATCGGGATGCTGCAGATTACTCCCGAAAATGTGACAAATGCCAAAGATATGCCAAAATTCCTAGAGCACCTTCTACCGAACTCACACAGATGGTCAGTCCATGGCCATTTGCAATTTGGGGAATGGATCTCATTGGGCCGCTACCAACTGCTAAATCAGGGATTAAATATGCTATTGTTGCAGTTGATTATTTTACTAAGTGGGCTGAAGCTGAACCATTGGCTACTATCACTTCTAAGAAAATGATAAGCTTTGTGACCAAGTGTAACGATCCTAAATTTTGAACAATTTAAATTGTGAATATTTAATTAATTTTGAATATTTGAATGATAATTTAAACTGAATTTCCGATATAACAATGAAATTGGTGATTAAATATTTAAAATTTAATCTATACAAAGCTGAAGAAAAATTTAAACTTGACTTTGGAGTTGAAATTGAATATTTAATTTGTAATTGAAATTCAAACTAATGACTTAAGAAAATAATTTGGATACAAGAATTTTTATTTATGTAAATTAATAAATTGATGGTTAAAATTTTAATAACATTCTTTTCTTTAGCTTAAATAAAAAAAAAAAAAAAAATCAATACAAAATAAAATAAACAAATACACTTAGTAAAAAAATTTAACAACATAACTTAAACAAAAATTTACAAAACAAAGTAATGAAAATAATTAGACAAAACAAATTGGATTTAGATAAATAGAAAAAAAAATAAGAGGAAAACTTGTTTATGGTTGGGCTTTGAAATTTATACCGGCCCACGTTTGAATACTACTGCCTTTATCTTTAACCCGATCCCCTTCCATTTCACTTTACCCGTTCCCATTTTTTTTAACCCTAAAACAAAAAAAAAAAAGCACGAGAAAAAAAAATATGGCGGCTTCGTTCTTCTCGACTCGTTCTGCTTTGGAAAATTTGGGGCTTTACTTCTCGCGATTCAAACTAGGGCTTGTAATCAAACTTGGGGCTATTTCGACTTTGTTATGGTGAGTTTTCTGCTCACGATTAATTTTTAATTCAGGTGTTTAAATTTGTTTGGATTGAATGTTGGTTGCATGCTATGATTTGGTGATTATTAGCTTTCAGTTGCTCGGTTAAATTTGAATTTTAAACTAATAAGAACAGATAACTCACTGCATGTTGGATTGTTGGTTGCTATTCGTTATCACTTGCTCTGATGTTGTGTTTTTGAACTGTTAAGATCAGATTCTACTCAATTTTTGATTTTAAACTAATAAGAATAAATGCTATTTGATATTTGTTTTAAATTGGTAAGAACAGACACTGTTTAAATTTTAATTTAAACTGATAAAAACAAATGCTATGAATAACCTGATGAGAACAGGTGCTTCCAAATGTTTGATTTCAGATTGTTGTTTTGAAAATTTGTTTTTCTTAAAAACTGATTTGAACAGATGCTATAAATTTAAAAAAAATTTTACTGTTGAGAACAGATGCTATCATTTTAAGAATCTGATGAGAATAGAGGCTATTAAATCTTGACTTGCTTTGTGTTGCTGCATGTGTTGGATCTTGCTTTGTTAATGAATATTTATATGGAAACCTCTGAACCCAAACCTTCTTCTTTGTTTATCCGTGAATCAATCACTTAAGCCTATAATATGTTGTGATGTTTTGGTACCTGAAATTGTTTTTGTTAAGTGATAATGTGTTTGCATGCTTGTTTATGTTGACTGTCCCTCTGTTTTGAAATGCAGGTGAGTTTTCTAAGCTCACGATAATCTTCATGCAAGTTTTTGAATTTGTTTGAAGTGAATTCCTTGGTTGCATGCTATGTTTTTGGGGCGATTTGATTATCTTTGGCTCGGCTAATTTAATTTTTAAAACTGATATGCTCAGATTTGTGACTGCATGTTGAATTTTTGTGCTAGTTGCTGTTATTTGCTCGATTTACTTGGATTTTAAATTGGTAGAAACAGATGCTAGTAATTATTTTAAACTATAAGAACAGATTCTACCCATTTGATTTAGTTTTTGAACTGTTAGGAGCAAATGTTTTTTTGATTTCTTTTAAAATTTAAATTTGTAAGAACAGATGCTGCCCAGTCTTAATTTTTAAATTGATTAGAACAAATGCTACCTGACTATTTGTGTTTGTTTTAAAATTGATAGGAACATGTGCTATTTGTGTTTGTTTTAAAAATTTATAAGAATAGATGCTATGTTTATCTCGTATTTAAATTGATAAGTACAGATGCTACTAAAATATCTTGTTTGAAACTGTTTGCAAACAATTGCATTTTGAATTTAAACTTGCATGTTTACTGAGTTATTTCTTAGTCTTGTTGAGCTTTACGGATAGCCCATGGATCTGCACTAGTTCATCATATAGCTTACAATGTTCTTTTGAACATTTTTCATTCCCACAATTTGATATTGTCCAGTCTTCATTTTAGTCTTCCCTGTGTTCATGTATTTGGGTTTGTGGCTGTTTGCATGTCAAGTTGCATCCATTCCACTTTGCATGTCTGTTGCACTTGGGTCTGGTCTCTGCTCTCCTGATTGTTCTACTCTTCATGTCATTATTGTTTGCATCCTGGTATGTGTTGCATTGCAGTTGATTCACTTCACTTGTGGTCTTCATATTTGACTCGAAACTTCTGTTTCAATTTGCATTATCTGATATGTTTCAGTTTCCATGTCAAGTTGTATCCATGCTGTTGCACTTTGGTCTGGTCATTGTTTTCCTGGGTGTTCAAGTCTTCATCTCCATTTTGTATGTACTGTTAGTACTTCATCCATGTTGTTCCTGTCTGCCTTCCCATTTTTGCATGTGATTGAACTAAGTATACTTGTTTAAAATTTGTTTGTATGTGAATGAAATATCAAAATGTCTCTCTGTTTGAAAATGTGCACATATGAATAATATGTTAAAAAGGGGAAAAAGTAAATCCATTTATCTGATTATCTTTAGCATGGGATGCTCAAATGGAAGTAGGTTGTGATGGTGTAAAACAATTTATTAAAATGTTAGTAAGCATCAAGTAGCTTCTCTGTTTTAAACTGCTAGGTGAATGAACATTTTAATTATAACTTAAGTGGTTAGTTATATTTTGCTTGACAAATTTCTGATATAATTGATGCTTGCATGAGTATATATAAGTATATGATCTGTGTGTATGAATTAAATGACTTGTGCCTGTATTTACTTGGATTGCTCTTCTCTGTTTTAAACTACAGAGAGTAAGAATAGAAGAAGAATTCAAATCTTCTGATCAGTTCCTTGTTAGGATTTAAGGTTTGAACATGATATGCTTGTTTAAACATTAATTTAAGTTAAAAAAAAAAAAATCTTATTCAAGCAAAACAAATGTAGGAAATCCTCTGATTAAATCTTCTGTTTATAACTAATGATTTGAAAAGAATTCTTACTGGATTTTGTCTCCAGGATGAACTGCTGTTTGAAACAAAATTCATTTTTGCCTTGCACTCCATTTTCTTCTTTTGAAAACTGTTTTCCTGAGAGTGCATTACTACTTGAATTGATTTCCAGATTAACATTTTGCTTTGAACTGAGTTGAAAACTGAAGCTCTGTTTGATTTGTATATTTTTTTCTTTGCTTTGGAAATCACTGTATGCTTTTCCAGGTTCTTTTGTGTTGTTATTTCCAGAATACTCTATGTCTATAACTTCAGTTTCTCTAAAGTTTTGATTTAAACTCAAAACCACTTAATCTAGCCTCTGTTTAAAACTTAGGTTTCAAATGAAACTTGTTTGTTCCATCTGCACTTGAACTTGTGATACTTTTATACTGTCATGTTGTACTTGCTACTGTTGTATTACTTGTTTCACTTAAGTTTTGTAACTGAAGCTTACTGTGTTCATTTTGAACACCTTGTATTTCCAAAACTTTGATATGTTCAGTCTTCATATCCATTCCATTTTGCATGCCTGATGTATTCAGTCTTCATTTAAGTCTTCCCTGTGTTCATGCACTTTGGTTTGTGGCAGTTTGCATGTCCATTCACTTCTCTGTGCATGTTGCAGTCTGTAGTGATGTTGCATATGTATTTTGTAGCTTGCTCTCTACTTGTATTTATGGTTCTTTGCTGGTATGGTCTGCATATTGACTGTTGCAGTCCAACTTGTTGTTGGTCTTACTTAAAATTTTGTAGCCAGTTCCCTCAGATACATGTATACTCGTTCAAATTGACACCGTCACTTGTGTTGGTCACTGCCTATTACTGTACATATCCTCTGATACATGTTTGCATTCCATTTGAACTGTGTAGTGTTTTCCCTGTGCACACAGTTCCCAGTTCCCTCTGATACATGTATACTTGTTCAAATTGGCACTGTCCAGTCCATATTGTTGGCATTGAGTTGTGGCACTGATTGTGTAGTCTGCACTGAGCACTTGGGTTTGTATTTGAGTTCTATTACCTCAGCCTTGTGGTCTGCACTACTTGTGTAGCTGGGTTGTTGTGCATACATGTTGATTCTATGGTTGTTGATATGCCTTGTGCTTGTAGTTGTATTTGGGGCTGCTGAAATTGTTGTGCATTGCGGCCTGTACTTGTGCTCTCTGCCTTTGACCTGCTGTGTTGTTTCTGTTCTGGCTTGTTATTGTATCTTTGTGGTCTTTGTGATTGCACTTGCATACGTGTCGGCAAGGCAGTGCACATGTGTGTAAACATACGTGTGTACTACAGCCACACACGTTTGACAGAATTTAAAAAATTGAAATTGTTAATGTAAAGTCCATAATAGATTAGACCGATTCATTTGTTTCACCATCTCTGTAACCATTTATTTCAGTTCATTTCAAATTTATTTACTTGAATAAAGATTAATCCTGACTCGAGTGTTTTTGTGTTTTGCAATAACGCTCGGGTCAGACCGAGTATTTTTGCAGCTTAGAGATTTGCTCGCAGCGAAGTTAGAGAGAGGGGGATTTCAGCACCACTAAAGTTTTAGCTAAATTTTTTTTTCTCTTGTACTTAAATTTATAAATTGTTTCCGCTGTATAAAATGTAATGTATTGTAAACTCTGATATTTGTATATAAAAGAAAAGTTTGTTTATAAAATATGATTACTATTCTGTGATTCTGTAGCTGATTCTGTTTAAATGTTATAAACTAAATAACAATCCGTTATTTTGAACGTTTCTAGTTGGTTTAATTACCGACTAGAGGCGGTCAAGGCGGCGGGTCGTTACAAAGTGGTATCAGAGCTTTGGTTTACACAAAGCTTAGTTTATGGCGTTTAATATGAATAGTTACTAGAATCACTTTAAAGAAAGTGTTTTCAAATCTAAAGAAGTTTAAGATTGTTTTCTTTAAAAATAAAAGGTATTTTGAAAATTAGAATTATTTTTGAAGATTCCCCTCTCTAAATTTAGGTTTGCGATAGTTTATATTCGGTGAGGTCTCGTTAGACTTGAGTTTCGATCGTTCGGAAACTCATTATCAAATTGTTGAGATTTATGGAAACTGAAAATATGAGTTAATTGAATTAATGAATTGGTTTAAATTGGTTTAAATCAAATATTTTGAATATCTTCAAAGTAGTAATTGGAAAATAAAATGATATGTCAATTTGATTATAATCAAATGGATTATTGAACTATAACTTGGAAATTTAATTTTGAATTCTTTTGAAAATTGATTTCAAATGTGGTGAAGAACGATTTAGTAAATGAATGGATTATAAGTATTTAACTTATAATATGGACTTTTGGTGTATATAACTAAGTTATATAAATTGAATTGAATCAAATTAAGAAAGGAGATTATAAAACGAAGTTTTATAAATAGAAATGGAATTTCTAGAGATGTTTGTAAAATCCGCAAACGACTTATTTTGATAAGTAAATTGTTGTAACTTATTAAAGGAATTATATCTATGGTTTTTGAACGGTGAATAAAATATCAAAAGAGATATGAATCTAATGAAAATTCGAAATAGATTTAAATAGATTCAATGATGCATTTGAATTTGAACGGGCATGGAATTAAGTTGAGTGGAAAACTTAGTATTGGGAATTTGAAATCGGTTTAAAACCAATATTTTTGAAGTGTATGTGGAATTCAAACCATGAATTAAGTTGAAGTTGAAAACTTAAATGGGAATGTTTTTGGGAAGAAACATTATGTAAATGAAGATAATTCATTTTGAAATGTGTTAAGAATCGAAAGCATAGATTTCAACACTTGTTGTTGAAATAGACGTTTTCGAGTGGAAAAATGGAAATGGTAGATTATAACATTTGTTGTTATAGTAAATAATTTCAAAAGGGAAATGATTTTGTTTAGTATTGGGATTTACATATCTATTTTTAAATTTGAATCCTTATACTAGTGGTTTTGAGTCGTCGTAACGATGTTTTACGCAACATTCGTTTTGACTCAAATAAAATGTGTTTAAAAGAATGGTTTCTTTTAAGAATGAATATATACTTGATTTTGGTTTGAAGTATATTGAATATTTTCAAAGTGTTGAAAATAAGTGGATTTGTAAATTACTTATTATTGAATAAGTATGGGTATGTTTTCCTATATGAAATGAATGGTTTGAAATTTTATCTTTTAAAGATAAATTGAAAATGAATAGGTGAAATCGATTTGAAAATCGTATATTCATAGATAATTTGGAAATGTTTCCGTTTAAGGAAATCGCTTTGAAATTTGTTTTCAAAGATTAAAAGGTGAAGAAATGATTTGAAATTTGTTTTCAAATGGTTAAGTGTGAAATTATATATCTTGTAAAGATATTATTTTTGGGAAATTTGAACAATTAGTTCAATTTGAAAATTTTCAAATGATTGAAATTTGAGCTAAATTGAGTTTAACTTTGTCACCCAAAACAAAGTAAGTTGAACTTTGAATTTTAAATGGATGATTTGGATTGTATGTCTAACGTCGTGAATTGACGACATATCAGTTGATTTCTATTAAATATATATCTGTTGGTGGCGGGGAATTTATTCTCTTAGCTTAACACCCTTCTCTGAGACGTACGAGCTCAGAGGTTATATATCGATAGACATCAATTATGTGTTGAGAATTGACGATGTAGCGTGAAATCCAAATCGAGTGTGTGAAGTCGATAATAAATTGGATTGTGAATGTGTATTAGGTTTGATATAACCTTAAAATTCCAAATCGACTTAGAGGAAAATTTTAAATGGTTAGTGAAATGGAAAATTGTGAATCCTCTATTTGTTATGGGTATGAAATGTTGTGGTTTTCATAACGTATATGTGTGAATACGATAAATTCGAAAACCAATTAGTTTGGAAAAGTAATTGTTGTGGAAAACTTATTTAAGTACATGGGTTGTACTAAGTGTGAAGTGAAATATTATATATGTATGTATAATATTATGTTTTCCAAAATTGAGGATATGGAAAGGTACCTTCCATTTATACTGTGTGACTGTGTGATGGTGATGGAACTCGAGATGAGTATCCATTTAAAAATCGTAGCTACGTAGTATTTCCATTAGTTGGATGACCATTTATATTTCCATTAGTTGGATGACCATTTATATTTCCATTAGTTGGATGACCTTTTGTATTTCCATTAGTTGGAATGTCCTTTTGGACTGGTATAGTGTGCTAGCGTAATTCGAGGGGCGAGATGCCTATGGTTACAAGCGATTCCACTGGGATAGTGGCGTAACCGCCGAGTATACCGCGATCTAGTTACACTCGGGTGGTAGCGTAATTTGAGGGGCGTGATGCCTACAGTTACAAGCGATTCCACTGGGATAGTGGCGTAACCGCCGTGTAAACTGCAATCTACAAACCAAAGCGTAATTCGAGGGGCGAGATGCCTACGGTCACGAGCGATTCTACTGGGATAGTAGCGTAACCGCCGTGTGAACCGCGATCTTTGGCAACAACCATGGCGAAATTCAAGGGATGAGATATCCACAGTTACAAGCGACTCTACTGGGATAGTAGCGGAACCGCCGAGTAAACTGTGATCCATGAGGGAATGTGCTTTCCATATCCATTTTTAAAAGAATTTTTAAAAGTATTTTCACTGGGAATTGAAGCAAGTATATTTAGTACTTGGGGATTGTTAGACTTGCGCCTGGCCAGCGTATGCCTAATGTCTTTAAGAACGACAGTAGACTTGTTAAATTTCGAGTTAGCAAGTATTTTCGAACTTTAATAGAAAATCAATTATCTAGAATTAGAATTCGCATAATTCCAACCTAATGAATTAAGGAAGAGGATTTTTGAAGGGTTTTGAAAGTCCACAGCTTTGGAAAAGTTATAATATGTAAATCTCTAATATAAAGTGTTTAAAATTTAAAATTTTGGGTTGTAAGTTGAAAATTTTAGTAAAGATTTTTGTGTCTTGATTGTAGAAAATAATAGACAAAAGAGTTAATTAGCAAAGCTAGCGAGATAAAACAAATAGAATGAATCCTATATTCATTCATCTTTAATAAGTGTTGAACTTGATAAAATTGAGTAAAATATAAATATTAGTGAAATTTTAACAATCATTTTTCCTTACTTGTAATTTCGGGACGAAATTCTTTTAAGGAGGGGAGATTGTAACGATCCTAAATTTTGAACAATTTAAATTGTGAATATTTAATTAATTTTGAATATTTGAATGATAATTTAAACTGAATTTCCGATATAACAATGAAATTGGTGATTAAATATTTAAAATTTAATCTATACAAAGCTGAAGAAAAATTTAAACTTGACTTTGGAGTTGAAATTGAATATTTAATTTGTAATTGAAATTCAAACTAATGACTTAAGAAAATAATTTGGATACAAGAATTTTTATTTATGTAAATTAATAAATTGATGGTTAAAATTTTAATAACATTCTTTTCTTTAGCTTAAATAAAAAAAAAAAAAAAATCAATACAAAATAAAATAAACAAATACACTTAGTAAAAAAATTTAACAACATAACTTAAACAAAAATTTACAAAACAAAGTAATGAAAATAATTAGACAAAACAAATTGGATTTAGATAAATAGAAAAAAAAATAAGAGGAAAACTTGTTTATGGTTGGGCTTTGAAATTTATACCGGCCCACGTTTGAATACTACTGCCTTTATCTTTAACCCGATCCCCTTCCATTTCACTTTACCCGTTCCCATTTTTTTTAACCCTAAAACAAAAAAAAAAAAGCACGAGAAAAAAAAATATGGCGGCTTCGTTCTTCTCGACTCGTTCTGCTTTGGAAAATTTGGGGCTTTACTTCTCGCGATTCAAACTAGGGCTTGTAATCAAACTTGGGGCTATTTCGACTTTGTTATGGTGAGTTTTCTGCTCACGATTAATTTTTAATTCAGGTGTTTAAATTTGTTTGGATTGAATGTTGGTTGCATGCTATGATTTGGTGATTATTAGCTTTCAGTTGCTCGGTTAAATTTGAATTTTAAACTAATAAGAACAGATAACTCACTGCATGTTGGATTGTTGGTTGCTATTCGTTATCACTTGCTCTGATGTTGTGTTTTTGAACTGTTAAGATCAGATTCTACTCAATTTTTGATTTTAAACTAATAAGAATAAATGCTATTTGATATTTGTTTTAAATTGGTAAGAACAGACACTGTTTAAATTTTAATTTAAACTGATAAAAACAAATGCTATGAATAACCTGATGAGAACAGGTGCTTCCAAATGTTTGATTTCAGATTGTTGTTTTGAAAATTTGTTTTTCTTAAAAACTGATTTGAACAGATGCTATAAATTTAAAAAAAAATTTACTGTTGAGAACAGATGCTATCATTTTAAGAATCTGATGAGAATAGAGGCTATTAAATCTTGACTTGCTTTGTGTTGCTGCATGTGTTGGATCTTGCTTTGTTAATGAATATTTATATGGAAACCTCTGAACCCAAACCTTCTTCTTTGTTTATCCGTGAATCAATCACTTAAGCCTATAATATGTTGTGATGTTTTGGTACCTGAAATTGTTTTTGTTAAGTGATAATGTGTTTGCATGCTTGTTTATGTTGACTGTCCCTCTGTTTTGAAATGCAGGTGAGTTTTCTAAGCTCACGATAATCTTCATGCAAGTTTTTGAATTTGTTTGAAGTGAATTCCTTGGTTGCATGCTATGTTTTTGGGGCGATTTGATTATCTTTGGCTCGGCTAATTTAATTTTTAAAACTGATATGCTCAGATTTGTGACTGCATGTTGAATTTTTGTGCTAGTTGCTGTTATTTGCTCGATTTACTTGGATTTTAAATTGGTAGAAACAGATGCTAGTAATTATTTTAAACTATAAGAACAGATTCTACCCATTTGATTTAGTTTTTGAACTGTTAGGAGCAAATGTTTTTTTGATTTCTTTTAAAATTTAAATTTGTAAGAACAGATGCTGCCCAGTCTTAATTTTTAAATTGATTAGAACAAATGCTACCTGACTATTTGTGTTTGTTTTAAAATTGATAGGAACATGTGCTATTTGTGTTTGTTTTAAAAATTTATAAGAATAGATGCTATGTTTATCTCGTATTTAAATTGATAAGTACAGATGCTACTAAAATATCTTGTTTGAAACTGTTTGCAAACAATTGCATTTTGAATTTAAACTTGCATGTTTACTGAGTTATTTCTTAGTCTTGTTGAGCTTTACGGATAGCCCATGGATCTGCACTAGTTCATCATATAGCTTACAATGTTCTTTTGAACATTTTGCATTCCCACAATTTGATATTGTCCAGTCTTCATTTTAGTCTTCCCTGTGTTCATGTATTTGGGTTTGTGGCTGTTTGCATGTCAAGTTGCATCCATTCCACTTTGCATGTCTGTTGCACTTGGGTCTGGTCTCTGCTCTCCTGATTGTTCTACTCTTCATGTCATTATTGTTTGCATCCTGGTATGTGTTGCATTGCAGTTGATTCACTTCACTTGTGGTCTTCATATTTGACTCGAAACTTCTGTTTCAATTTGCATTATCTGATATGTTTCAGTTTCCATGTCAAGTTGTATCCATGCTGTTGCACTTTGGTCTGGTCATTGTTTTCCTGGGTGTTCAAGTCTTCATCTCCATTTTGTATGTACTGTTAGTACTTCATCCATGTTGTTCCTGTCTGCCTTCCCATTTTTGCATGTGATTGAACTAAGTATACTTGTTTAAAATTTGTTTGTATGTGAATGAAATATCAAAATGTCTCTCTGTTTGAAAATGTGCACATATGAATAATATGTTAAAAAGGGGAAAAAGTAAATCCATTTATCTGATTATCTTTAGCATGGGATGCTCAAATGGAAGTAGGTTGTGATGGTGTAAAACAATTTATTAAAATGTTAGTAAGCATCAAGTAGCTTCTCTGTTTTAAACTGCTAGGTGAATGAACATTTTAATTATAACTTAAGTGGTTAGTTATATTTTGCTTGACAAATTTCTGATATAATTGATGCTTGCATGAGTATATATAAGTATATGATCTGTGTGTATGAATTAAATGACTTGTGCCTGTATTTACTTGGATTGCTCTTCTCTGTTTTAAACTACAGAGAGTAAGAATAGAAGAAGAATTCAAATCTTCTGATCAGTTCCTTGTTAGGATTTAAGGTTTGAACATGATATGCTTGTTTAAACATTAATTTAAGTTAAAAAAAAAAAAATCTTATTCAAGCAAAACAAATGTAGGAAATCCTCTGATTAAATCTTCTGTTTATAACTAATGATTTGAAAAGAATTCTTACTGGATTTTGTCTCCAGGATGAACTGCTGTTTGAAACAAAATTCATTTTTGCCTTGCACTCCATTTTCTTCTTTTGAAAACTGTTTTCCTGAGAGTGCATTACTACTTGAATTGATTTCCAGATTAACATTTTGCTTTGAACTGAGTTGAAAACTGAAGCTCTGTTTGATTTGTATATTTTTTTCTTTGCTTTGGAAATCACTGTATGCTTTTCCAGGTTCTTTTGTGTTGTTATTTCCAGAATACTCTATGTCTATAACTTCAGTTTCTCTAAAGTTTTGATTTAAACTCAAAACCACTTAATCTAGCCTCTGTTTAAAACTTAGGTTTCAAATGAAACTTGTTTGTTCCATCTGCACTTGAACTTGTGATACTTTTATACTGTCATGTTGTACTTGCTACTGTTGTATTACTTGTTTCACTTAAGTTTTGTAACTGAAGCTTACTGTGTTCATTTTGAACACCTTGTATTTCCAAAACTTTGATATGTTCAGTCTTCATATCCATTCCATTTTGCATGCCTGATGTATTCAGTCTTCATTTAAGTCTTCCCTGTGTTCATGCACTTTGGTTTGTGGCAGTTTGCATGTCCATTCACTTCTCTGTGCATGTTGCAGTCTGTAGTGATGTTGCATATGTATTTTGTAGCTTGCTCTCTACTTGTATTTATGGTTCTTTGCTGGTATGGTCTGCATATTGACTGTTGCAGTCCAACTTGTTGTTGGTCTTACTTAAAATTTTGTAGCCAGTTCCCTCAGATACATGTATACTCGTTCAAATTGACACCGTCACTTGTGTTGGTCACTGCCTATTACTGTACATATCCTCTGATACATGTTTGCATTCCATTTGAACTGTGTAGTGTTTTCCCTGTGCACACAGTTCCCAGTTCCCTCTGATACATGTATACTTGTTCAAATTGGCACTGTCCAGTCCATATTGTTGGCATTGAGTTGTGGCACTGATTGTGTAGTCTGCACTGAGCACTTGGGTTTGTATTTGAGTTCTATTACCTCAGCCTTGTGGTCTGCACTACTTGTGTAGCTGGGTTGTTGTGCATACATGTTGATTCTATGGTTGTTGATATGCCTTGTGCTTGTAGTTGTATTTGGGGCTGCTGAAATTGTTGTGCATTGCGGCCTGTACTTGTGCTCTCTGCCTTTGACCTGCTGTGTTGTTTCTGTTCTGGCTTGTTATTGTATCTTTGTGGTCTTTGTGATTGCACTTGCATACGTGTCGGCAAGGCAGTGCACATGTGTGTAAACATACGTGTGTACTACAGCCACACACGTTTGACAGAATTTAAAAAATTGAAATTGTTAATGTAAAGTCCATAATAGATTAGACCGATTCATTTGTTTCACCATCTCTGTAACCATTTATTTCAGTTCATTTCAAATTTATTTACTTGAATAAAGATTAATCCTGACTCGAGTGTTTTTGTGTTTTGCAATAACGCTCGGGTCAGACCGAGTATTTTTGCAGCTTAGAGATTTGCTCGCAGCGAAGTTAGAGAGAGGGGGATTTCAGCACCACTAAAGTTTTAGCTAAATTTTTTTTTCTCTTGTACTTAAATTTATAAATTGTTTCCGCTGTATAAAATGTAATGTATTGTAAACTCTGATATTTGTATATAAAAGAAAAGTTTGTTTATAAAATATGATTACTATTCTGTGATTCTGTAGCTGATTCTGTTTAAATGTTATAAACTAAATAACAATCCGTTATTTTGAACGTTTCTAGTTGGTTTAATTACCGACTAGAGGCGGTCAAGGCGGCGGGTCGTTACACCAAGAATATCATTTGCAGATACGGTGTGCCTCAGAAAATAATCACAGACAATGGTACTCAGTTTGAAAGCGAGGAATTCCAGGATTTTTGCAAACGATTCAAAATCCAGAAAAGCTTTTCGGCAGTAGCTCATCCGCAGGCAAACGGGCAAGTGGAAGCAGTGAACAAGATCATCAAATCAACCATCAAAAAGCAACTCGAAAGAGCAAAAGGTGGTTGGGTCGATAAACTACCACTTGCACTATGGGCATACAGAACTACTCACAAAACTGCAACTGGGCATACTCCTTTTTCGTTAGCATACGGATCGGAGGCAATGATCCCGGTTGAAACAGAGGTCCCTTCACACAGGAGAATCCATTTCAATCAAGCAGAAAATGAGAAGCTACAACTTGAAGCGCTGGATCTCCTTGATGAAAAAAGAGATGAAGCTAACCTCAGAGTTGCAGCTCATCAGCAAAGGATAGCCAGACATTTCAATTCCAAAGTTCGTCAACGCAGCTTTGAAATTGGAGATCTAGTCCTGAAAAGAATTATGACTGCGACAGGTGTGTTTGGGCCAAATTGGGAAGGACCGTATGTAATAGGTCAGAAACTTCTTGACGGCACATTCAAGCTCACCACTGTTGATGGAGATCAAATTCCAAGGGCATGGAACAGCAATCACTTGCGTCCATACTTTACTTGAAAATTTTGTTGAAACATTGTAAAAAAGAATTATGAATGTATGATTCTTGTAATTGAAAGCAATTGTGAAACTGATGCAAGTAAATAATGAAAGAATATAAAGTGGATGTAGGCCCAATTTCATGGCCGAACCACTATAAATCTTGTGTTCCTTATTATCATTATATGTTTGCTTTGTTTTCGATATAAAAATACATAAAATGTATTGCTGAAATGTCGATTTAAATTTTTGCAGACAATGGAGATAAAACTTGCGCATAATAAGACCGAGCGATTCTCACCATCATTCAACAAACAAATTTCAAGTCACAAAGACCCCGAATTCAAATCCTAGGAAATACTTTAATTGAACGGCTAATGATTTCGATAGAAACGAGCCCTTGCTGATAAATTGAGATTGTTTGAACAAACAAACATCCAATTAGGAAGCTAGTGCCCGTTCTCACGAACTTGCCTGGCAATGAAGTACACTTCCTTGGATTAAACAAGCTACTTGCAAGAAAAGGGGAATGAAAACTAAAAAAAAAAGAGAGAGGATCGCTGAAAAGGCATAAGCAAGTGAACAGAGGAACAACCAAAGCTACCATCAGCAACACAAGTCCTCTTCGGAGGATAAAAGACCTCTAATGGGTCATACGCCACAAAAAAGAAAGTTCTCTACTCAACAAAAAAGATTGGAGGAGTCATGACCCTCCAACCATGAGAGAGTGACTTCCAGGCGATGAAAACCCTCTCTGAGGCACATTTCACCAGGAGTTGAAGTGTTATGACCGCTCTTCGGGATATCACTTCACCAGAGTTGAAATGTAAACAAAATAAAAGCCCTCTTCGGAGGCCCATTTCACCAGGAGTTGAAGTGTTATGACCGCTCTTCGGGATATCACTTCACCAGAGTTGAAATGTAAACAAAATAAAAGCCCTCTTCGGAGGCACATTTCGCCAGGAGTTGAAGTGTAATAACCGCTCTTCGGAATTTCACTTCACCAAAGTTGAAATGCAAAAACAAGATAAAGACCTTCCTGAAAGCCCACGTTTCGCCAAGATTGAAATAAAACTTCCAAGTGTTGAAACGTGAAAAGGCTTTCTTCAAAGGCACAACTCTTTGGGGGTACACGTTTCACCAAGATTGAAATAAAACTTCCAAGTGTTGGAACGTGAGAAATCCCTCCTCAGAGGTACAACTTTCTATATATAAAAAAAAATCCTTATCAGGGGCATACTTTAACTTCCGAATAAAGAATAATTTACCTATTCTGGGGAATAATCTTCCTCGAAAAAAAAAGAAAAGAGAGGGAGTTAAAGTACCCTTCAGAGGTCCGCTTTACCACATAGAGGAATTCACTTGGTAAAATATGCACATAAGCAAAAGAAAAAAGTGATTTCTTCGAACGACAAAGCGTAGAAACTTATACGAAGGGAGTTGTACTCTACAAAAATTTTCTTTAAAGAATAAAATAATTATTCTTTAGCAAATAAGAGTGCAAGTCCCCTCAAAGTATAAAATATTGCAGCAAGCTTAAGGTATGGGGGCAACATGGTATAATAGTATAGCTGCATCAGTAAAGTAATACTCAAACAACATACCATAAGCCCGCTGCAATATCGTGTAAATAAACTTGTGCAAAAAATAAAATAAATAGTAAATGCATTCTCAAATTCAAACAGAAGTTTGTACAAACGAAGAATCATTTTATTCAACTATAATGCAGATACAGGTTCTCAAAATAAAAGCGGGGGCCGATACCCGCACAACTCTCGGCCAGTTCATACAAAAGACAAAAAGCTAAAGTCTTCACTTCTTTTTACTGCCTTTGGACCCTTTACCCGGCCGAATGACCAGCTTTTCAGGTCGACCAGTGGGTATAAGGGAGGAAGGAGAGGTAGGCGCAGCTGGCCCAACTTCTGGCTCCTCTTCAGTGGCAGTGATTATCTTCCCTCTCCTCTTTGATGCTCCTTGCTTCCTTCTCCTCTTTGAGGAAGACTCACTTCCTGGAGTGACAAGTTTAGATAGAGTTATATCGTCAGAAGGAGTCCGCTCCGGAGATATGTCGCCTTCCTCAAGTCGCTCATCTTTCTGCTCTTGCGAAGCAATGGGGTCATCCAGGCCATGGAGAGCCTCTATTTGTTCCTCCTGTGATCCAGGCTGCGAAGCAGAAGGAGGAGCCACTTGAAGAGATGGAGGAGGGATTACCGGAGAAGTAGAGATTTGAGCAGTGCTTGATACTTTTTCTACAGAAGAAAAGAGGTTAAAGTCAGTAAAGAGAGGAGATGAATGTTCACCAATGAAGTCAGTAAAGAGAGGAGATGAAGGCTCATCAAGGTTGAGAAAATAGCCAAGGAGCTCATGAAACTCATGCGAAATAAATGAGTAACCCGCTTGAGCAGAATTGACAGTAGCGAGATTAACAGTGAAATTACCTGGAGAAGCTGGTTTCCTGATATCGACTTCATAAGCTTGCGCATCAGCGCTCTCATCACCCTCATCTCCACCTTGCATGCTTGTAATCTCAGTGGTAACTTTGGTGGGAGATGCAAGATGGGAACTGGAACCAATAATGTCGACTTCAGACGAAGAAGGTGGCTGGACTAGAGTAGTTGAAGTGGTTTTCCCCAGCCGGTCCCCCTCCGTCACTTCAGTTCTTAATTTGGCAAGTTGTTCCTTTCCCTTGGCAAGGGCAGCGCGAGCGTCATCATCAAAATAATGCCTTTCCAGGGCTGATTCGTCGTAACCGGCACCTTCAGCACCAAGCATCTCAAGAGCGGCCTCCCATACTTCAGCTAAAGTGATTTCATACTTAGGACCAAGAAAAGCGAGGCTTCCACGCCCCAAGACGCTATGCAAGTAGAAGTCGAATAATGTTGAGCCGAAGATGTTTTTGGTCGCCTCATGAGATTCTTCGGCTGCGATTTTGCCGGCGACAGCCTCATCGCGCTCCCTTTCAGTTTTGGCAAGCTGAAGCTTAAGCATTTGCATCTCCGCCTCCTGGGAGTTGTTTTTCTTTCGAAGCTCAGCAATATCAGAGACATAGCCGTCACTGATTCTTTTTTGTGCTTCAAGCCTGTCCTCAGCGTCCCTCTGACTGGCATGAGCATCTCTAACTTGTCTGAGAAGCACTTCTTCTTTTTGAGAGTATGAAGTAGAGGAAGCAGCAAGCTCATCTTTCAACTTCTCAACCTTTGCTTCGAGCTCCTCGTTGTAGGAAGTAATGCTCCTCATTTCGGTGTCATGCTGCTCAAGGACCTTTTGCCACTCAGCCTTATCATTTTCCATGGTGAGCATGGCCTCTAAGTTGGCACGGTTAACTCTTTGAAGCTCATCAACAAGCTTCTGCCAGTTTGACATCCTCTCGATATCGAGCTTGACTGCATCAAGATTGCGCAACATAGCAGACTTGTCGATGGGGACCAAGTCTAGGTCGAATCTCACACCCTTTAAGCACCATTGTGGAAAACGACTTTGTAAAGTGGCTGGGCCAGGTCCCACTTGAAATTTAGGCCTGCTTATTATTGTCTGGATGTCCTCCTTCCCAAGAGCAGGAGAGTCGGAAGTAATGTCAAGAGGGGCAGGGGCAGTAGGCTTTTCGGGAATAGTGGAAGCATGTCTCTCACCATATCGGGCTCGTTTGCCTGAATCTTCAGCTACATGACCCTTTCCTCGGTCGTCGTGAGATTTCCTTTTGTAAGAGTCGTCACTTCTCTGCAGAGAATCATGGTGCTCATCCCTATCCCTTCTGTCATAACGCTCTTCTTCATCCCTCCTTTCACGAGCCTTTCGAGCAGCCCTCTCTTCGTCAGACTCTCTATAGGAGGGGAAGTAACGCCGATAATCATATTGACCACGCCCCCCGTAGCGTTGGAAATCCTGATAATATGATCCGCCGCGTGTCATTGAAGAATCTGAAATAAGAAAAGATAAGCTTTAGAAATCTTTAAAGTATAAGAAGATAAGTGCATAAATGTGCTGGAAAATCCTTAGTTGTGTGTGAAGTGCAAGCTACTCGCGTTGGACTAACGAACCACTCCTCTGTTGGGTGGAAGTGATAGATTTCACTGTTGATGACAATTCTTGAGATAAAGGAGTTAGAGTCTGTTGGAGGGTAGATGTTGCTTCAATCGTCGGAGGTATAGCTTTACCATGAGCAGGGTCTTCTTTAAAGAGCTCTTGGGAAGTGATAATTATGTCACTTAAATCCCCAAAGACGTCATCACCGTCATGCCCAACCTGATTCCCTCCATCAGCACCTTCGTCGGCACTCTTCCTGGTTTGGGAAAGGGGCTCCTCTTCTTCTTCAATAATGGGAGCAAGTGCGGGCTTTTCGGAGGGTCCCGTATCGTCTCTTGGAGTAGAGCACTTTACTAATAAGGTTTCTGCAGAAATTTCTCCTCGCATGTGCTCTTTAGTGGAGATCGGAAGATCGGGAGTTTTCACCGGAGAATCAGGAACCTCCGTTGGAGCTTCACGAGGCCGAGTAAAGCGAGAGGGATGGAGGAGTCCGTATTGATGTAAAAATTCATCGTTTAGCAGAAACTTTATGCTCTTCTCTTCTACCGGCACGGCATTTAATCTTTCGAAAATTTGCTTAAGACTTGGGTCCCTGGCAGGGGGTGGAAGTGCTAAAACAGGAAAAGAATGAAATTAGCAATTTAGAGTTCAGATCTCGAGAAAGTTTCAAAACGGAAAAAGTAAAGACAGGAAATCTTACTTCCCACTCTCCAAATGGCATAAAACCCTAGAGGGCAGCGAACAAAGAAAAACTGATTCAAAAATCCGTAAGCGCTTTCGGAGAGATCAGTAATAAGTTTGCGGTTTCGAGCGCTTCTTATAACCACGATGGAGGGATGGTCTTTAGTTTTCGTGAATGAGCAAAAATAGCAGATCTCCCCGAAGCTTGGTAATCGATCCAAAACTCTCCTAAATAGAACACATAACCCCATCAGAATGGCGTAGCCATTGGGGTGTAATTGGAATGGAGAGATAGACAACCGAAGCAGGAACTGTTGGAGAAAGTCATTAAAGGGAGGAATAGCGCCGTTCAAGCACATTTGGCGATTAACAGCAACAAAGCCAAGAGGGGGCCTATCCGCGGTGTCATTTGGCCCCGGAAATAAGATGTCAGCATCATCAATGCCAAACTGGACGCGCAGTTGGTTAAACACCCGCTGATTCAAAGTTGTGGATGTTCTCTCCGGAGGGTTGTCTATAGGGATGGCTACTGGGAAGACATCTTCAGCCTGGCCCATCGGCTCTTCTTGATGAGAGGTCATTCTACACAATCAACTGGATGTTCAAATGCGAAGGTGCATGTTTCCTAAAAAGTGTGAAGTGTCATGCAAAGCTAATAAAAAATAATAATAATAACAAGTAAAGATAACTGGAATTAAACTGGTTGACGATTGATTGACTACGGTAACTTCGGAACTTGTTATTTAAAGCTCAAGCATAATATTAATGAGGGCTGGTCAGTTTCAATTGACTAATCCAGTGCTGCTTTAATATTCCACTTGAAATCGATAGCACTTCGTTCACACGATTTATTTAAGTTAATCATCTATCATTAACTAATCTGTCGTTCGATGTGGGCAATCAATGACAGTATATTCGTCCCAGTTTTCTGTGAATGTTATATTAACAGGTTATTAGCTTACAAGTTGAAGTAATCTGTAAAAGAATGCAGCAAAGTTCAACAGTTCAAAGTTCAAACAAAATTTACAAGTGTTAAGTTGTCAACGACTCAAGAATTCTTTGTACGGGTTAAGCTAAGTCATTGGTTATTTGGATGACTCGGCTACGACCTAAGGAAAGTGAGGCGAGTTAAGTTAGGTTGCTTCAATTTTAAACCGCTGATGTTATAAGTCGGCAGTGCTAAGAGTCGTAAATCAAGGAACAGAAGGGAGGCTCCAGTTCAAAGCAACAGGAAATCTTCTAAGTTCTAACTCGGTTACGACTCATGGCTTGAGTCGTAAAACTTGCTAGGTCGGATTAAAGTCAAGGGTAAAGGCTACTGAGTCGCATGAAAGTCGTTGAGTCGTTCACGGCTTATGGTTTGAGTCGTGCACGGTTTAAAAGATAAGTCATGAAGAAATAGCAAGTGCTGAGTCGTTCACGGCTTGTGGTTTGAATCGTTCGCGGTTTAAAAGGATAAGTCGTCAAAAGGACCTAAAGGGTTGAGTCGTTCATACGACCTAAGACCTGAGTCGTCTGAATTAACACGGTTAAGGCATCAAGTCGCGCATGATTAACTCTACCAAGGCCCCTAAGGTCGGTTCTCCACTCACACACTGCCACATCATCTCTTAAGTTAACCCACGAAGCCAAGGACCCATTAACCCGGTTAACCCGTCAAAGCCTTCCTTATCTCTCCCAAATTCACTAACCAGTTAACATGAATCACTGTAATTAACCATTTCTGTCTCACATCATCACGAATCAATCGAAAATCCAACACAAATCGCCTCAAATCCGCCATACATCCGGTGCATTACCATATTCACAAGAATCGCCACAATAATTCAATCAAAGGATTAATCGAATCGTGATTTATGGGAAAATGCAGCACGCGAAAGTGTATTAAGGACGGCGAGTGGAATACTGTTGAGTTGATGATGGATGCGGCTGATTGTTGATAAGATTTACTTACGCAATATGAAGTTAAAGGATGGGATGACGGTTGGTAAGCTTGGAATCGCCTTTGGGAGCTTGAAGGGGTGTTAATGGCAGACACGGTTTAAAAGTTAGGAAATGAGAAGAAGGAAGTAAGAGCAACGACTCAGGTGTTTTATAGCTGTGGGTGGTGAAAGTTGAATCGGCGCACGAGACAAGATAAGTCGAAGCACACGACCTACGACTTAGGCGCGTACTTCGAGGGGCAAATGTTAACCTCGTTTTGCTCAACGACTCAACTGGTAGCGACTCATCTTCTTAAGAGGGACTCACGACTCATGGAGAGCAGTGACTTAGTGGACCAACGACTCAACTGAGCTAAGGAAGGGATAGTCCGACTCATCTACTTAAGGAAGGTACCGACTCATCTACTTAAGAGGGATACCGACTCATTTGATAGCGACTCAGTCAGTTAACGGCTCATCAAGTTTATCGACTCTACGACTCAACTGTTATGCGATTCATGGATGCTACTGACTCAGCGACTCAACAAGCCCACGACTCATCCTGTAAGGCCACTCAAAGGAGCGACTCACGACTCATCATGGCTCGTCTACGAGTTAGGACTCGCCTTCACAAAGCCTGAACGCAGCTTTAAGCCGAAGGCAGCTGGTTAAGTCAACCACGACCTACGACTTATGATGAGTCGTATACGACTTATACAAACAAGCCAGAAACTACAACCAGATAACTCGTAAACGACCTAGTACTTGAAGCGTGGGTTCGAAAAAGGCAGGAAGCTCTCTACAAACCAGAGACTCAGCTCAATGAGTCGGTCACGACTCATCCTAAGTCAGCAACGACTTACCTTAAGTCGGCAACGAGTTAGGACTTAGCAACTTTTTTCACCCAGAACTCTCTATAAATAGACTTCCACCTCCAACTCTGGGGGGACTTTTTGGTTCATTCTCGAAGGGCCAAAACTCTGCCATTTTCTCGACTCAAGCAACACTTCAAGCACTCCAAATATCGAAGACATTACATCAAATTCAAGAGAGAGAATCCACATCATTTATCATGAGTTTGAAAGATAATTCTCCGTCAAAGTTTGTACTAACAGTCTAGAGTGAATTGTACTTGAAGAAAGTTGTATAAGTTGTACTTGTTTAGCAATAAAGAGATAAAAGTGGACGTAGGCTCGATTTTAGGCCGAACCACTATAAAACTGTCGTCTTTTACTGCTTTTCTGCAATTTCTTTACTTGTATCTTGTTCCCGTACCAACGGGTGGTGCTTTCATAACTGTTATCTACTCACTGGGGTGTTAGCGTTTAAATTTTAGCGTTAACAATAATGCTCTAATTTTTCTATAAAAGGGCATCCAGAATTTTGTTGATTTGGAGACAAAAATCTTGTAAACAAGTAGTATTGTGATTTAGGTAGGGTGAAGAAAATATAAGGAGTAATTTTCTCCTTAGCCAGTAGTGAGTGTGATTTTGTTTTATTTATTTTAGTTAAAAGAAATGAAAATTACAAAATAGATTTTTAAGAAATGTTTATGACTAAAATGGTAATAGGAGACACTTTTGTACAGGAATAAAGTAATTTTTCTCTTAAAGAATTTCAAACCACCATTCAAAATACATTTTTATTGAATAAAATTTATAAAAGCTTTAACTTAAATTTTATGAAAACCTTCCTACTCTCTACGCAAGATAAATGGAATAATTCCATCTTATTTATCGTCATCGTGTTTCAATTCAAACTGTTCGAGTATGAAGAAGAGAAATAAAATGTGGATCGATTTAACTTTATTCTTGTAATAATTTTCATTTAGATTCTTGTTTCTCAAGATGGTCTTACACGTTTAAAATACTAAAAATTCTTGATACTAGTGGACAATGATTGGTGATATTTATTTTCAAGACTTGTTATGATAAACTTATTTTAACACAATTTACGTACACAGCTACTCTTAGTTACTATACCTTTTTATCATGTCTATTTGTTTATGGGTTAAATAAATAATGTTATAGTAATTTTTATACTAAGAATTCACCACTACACATAAAAATATTGCAAAATGACAATATAAAAAAAATGATCATACTGAAAACATCTTTAAATCAATTTATTCATACCAAATGCAAATAGGACTATATGTCCTTATTTTGATGGCTTGGTTTCTTTAGAAGATAACAAGCAGTAGTACAAATGTCAATACATTTAGGTCTCCCTTCACAAGAGGAAGGTACACAAGCATAGAAGATTGTTGTGCATAGTTCCTTACATGCTTTAACTTTTGCTTCATCAACACAGTTTACTCGATCCATCAACTGCATCATAAGGAGTGCAAAAAGAATAGTACTTACGATAAGACCAAATTTGAATGTCATATTGTTAAAAATGAAGAATTCTAGAATTAAGTTACAACTGTTTAATAATGTGTTGTTGTTTATATAATGAATAGTTGGATGTTAATGTCAATCTTAATTAGATTCTACTCATTAAGTAACCCTTATTTAAATTTGATAATATATTTTATCTATTCAAAAAATAGATATATCACTGCATCTTTTATAATTCTTTAGCATTTTGATTTAGCTATAACAAGTAAGCCTTTAATGTGGATTATGTATTATCATTCCACAACATAGATTTATCACTATGGCTTTAATAATTTGATAGCAATAGAGATTTTAATGCCTAGTATTTTCTAGAAAAAGAGCTGGATAACAAGAAACCCATCCACCCCTCTTGACACACACACACGCATTGGCATATTATTATTTATGCACTAAATATCTTTCAACTTTATACTTTCTTAAAGCTATTAAACTATGAAGTAAGTGCAATACATTATTTTTTATACATAATTTGACTAATTAACCCAATAGATTTCTGCAGAACATAAAAAAATCATTAGTTCGGCAGTTTTATGGAAACACAACGCTATATTTATGTTCTACTGTCATTTATTATGCTTAAACCTATGAAATATGCAAAGCTTTGACAAAATGTCATAAATTTATTTAATTGGAATAATTTTTTATTATTTTTTGAGTTACATATTTTCTGTGACAACCCTGGATTTTGGCCCCATTTATTTTAATAAATATTTAATCTGATTAAATTAAATGTGAATTGATCATTTTGAAATGAATAAATCATCTAGAAATAATTGCCATTTTTTTTAATTTGTAATTTTAAAAGGAAATTGGATTCTGGAAATGTAAAATAAAATCCTTAATAATGTTTACAATAAAATCTTTCTTATAAAATTGAATTAAAATGCTTTAAGCTGTTAACATTTGATAAATAAATACATATGAACGATAAATTTTAAATTAAAATCTAATTCTATCAATATAAAATATAAGTCAATCCTATGAATCTTATTTAATTGTTGATGGTTGAAATAAAAATATAAATAAATAAGTAAACTTATATATATAATTTAAATATTAACAGTAAAGTACAAATAGAACTAAATGTAAATATAAAATAAAAATAGAAATAAAAGGAAACAAGGATTAAATAATTTTGGTAAACATACAACATAGATTTAAAATTGGTAAGAACGGAGTATAAAAACATAAGTGTATATACAACATAACTTTAACATTTGTAATCAAAGCATAAGTTAAAGCAAGAAAATAAGTCCTGACAAACACTTGTATATGGAGTACAAGCAAAGTATAAAATGGAACAAGACCAAAGAAAAGTAAAACCTGAGACAAATATGTACATGAGTTCAAGCTAGATAACAACAAAACATAACATCTTCATTTGCAAGCTAAGTTTTTGCCTGCAAAGTGTATATTTTTGTACAAAATATTTATGTACAACTAAACATAATTATAGTTTGTAAACAAATTAAGAAACAAAGCATTTAAATGCTTTCATTTCAGCCACCAACATTTGTTCAGCCGAAATTTGAAACATCACTTCAATAATTACAGTAAGTAAACACACAGGGAAAGAAAAAAAACTATGATCAATAGGTTGAAGCTCTACCAGTTGTAGCCTACCACTGTTCAAGCTACTTCTTTATATATCACCTTATTCTAGTTCATTTCAAAAACTTAGTTAACTTGAGAAGTAAACCTGAAGAAAAGAAAAAAAGAAAGGGTAGCATCATCAGTATGCAAATTAAAATAACATCTCAATTAAACAGAGTAAAGAAGGATCAACGGGATTTTGCAGGTTAGTAACTTCATATTTTAAAAATATTCTAAAGTTTTAATTTAGTTGTATGATGAATATCAAAAGTTGTGTTGTGTGAAATATATGCAGTTCATTGGATTTTTGATAAGATGAAGTCTGCACATTTTTTTCTTTTTTCTGGATGTTGCTCTGTTTATAAATTTTAGAAGACTGAGTTACTTCAAAAATCACTTTTGCTCAATCTATTGATTGTTAGAACAAACCGTATAAACAAATTATGTTTGGGTTAGTATGAAGTAAATTTTAAAACTAAATTCATGCTAAATTAAGTGATCTGCTCTGGGAAAACATAAGGACAGTTTAAAATTTCAATACAAGTGACAAATTCAAACATCATTAATTGTTGATTCAAGTTTACAAACTGATTGCTGAATCAAATTTAGGATTTTCAAAACTCGAATCATATTTTTTAGTGATAGAATGAGTGGGCATTGATGTGTCGAACGGAAAATGGGTTTTGTTCAAGATACGGTGGTCGGAAGCACTGGGTTGGCCGGGGTTTCTCGAAGAGGTGAAGGGCTTACGGGGTAGGTAGGAAAAATATTGGACCAAAGAATTAAGCTTTGTGGATTTTGGAATTTAGATTTAAAAATTTTAAACCTAGTTTTTAAGCAATGGTGGAAAATTGATCACCTCGCCCTCAATGTTGATTCGAGTGTTCCGATGCTTCGGGGGGTCGAAGTTTGGATGATGTCGAAGTCGAGGCCGGAGGTGGAAGCGTGCAGATGGTCGGAGTGCCGTGGGGGAAGCGTTGACAGGTTTGAAGAGGGGAGGAGCCGTGTGTTTCCAGGTTCGAGTAGGTTGCTCGATTTTCGTTTCGAGCTCCTGCGGTGGGTTTTGGGGGTTGTGATGTGGTCGTGGGGTGATCGGCGATGGGAAGCGACACTGGTGGGTGGCCGGAGGTGGCTGGAGGCACGATGCACGTGCACCGTGCATGTGGAAGGGCTGTTGATTTTTTTTGGGTTGTGCGGTTTTTCCTTGGGGTTTCACTCGGGTTTGTGGGTAGTTTTCTCGAAGTAGAGGCAGGGGGAAAACTCGAAATAGCGGTGGAGTGCTTTTGTTTGCTACAGGTTTTGAAACCTGTCTTTTTTTTGTGGGTCCTGTTTTCCTCGGGGAAACTCAGGTTATATTGGTTGTTTTCTCGAAGAAAGGTGAGGGGGAAACTCGAAGGAGCTGGTGGTCAGGAATTGTTATTCCAGTTTTCTTTTTTTTGTTGCAAACCTGTTTGTTTCAGGTTTTAGAATTTAGTTCAATTCTTAGTAGTATGTAAACAATGTTTGAAATTTTAAATTCAAATTTGAACCAGGTTTTAAAAGAGTATTTGAATTTAAAGTTTAAAATAAAATCAAGTTAAAGTTTTTGAAATAAAAAAATGAAATTTGGATTTTTGTTAAGATTTAAAACCAAGGCTTAAACAAAGTGGAAATCAATGTTTAAATAAATGGATACAAGTTTGTTTTAAAATACAAATATGAAATTTTAATCAATCTTAAATTATGAATGTTTTAAAAATAGTTTAAATAATAGTTTTCAGAAAAGTAAATTTTGTTTCAAGCAAATATTAACTTGATTTTGAAGAATTCTTTTATAAAAGTTTTTGAATGAAAATAAAAGAATTTGCAAGTTAAAAATGTATTTTCAAAATTTGTTTTTACATAGTAATTTAATTAAAAACCTTTTCTCTATATAAACTTCATATGTAAGGTAATAAATGTTGTGTACATTTATTTAAAGGAGTTTATAAGTGAATTTAAATTGGATAAGTTTAAATCACTAATCATTTTTGAATCTTAAATTCAAAATGGAATTTGAAACTCAAATTTAAAAATGTAATGTTCTAATACATTTTAAATATTAAAGAATTCATTAATAAAGAAATTAATTATCTTAGAAGTAATTAAAATATTGAAGTGATTTAATCAATGAGATAACTAAAGAATAACTTATTTATTTAAGTTAGAATTAATGATTTAAGTTTAATAATTTGTAACATTAATTTGAAGGTTAATTACTGTAAATGGTTAAGGATAATTAATTTGGGTAATTAATTAAGACTTAATTACTTAATGTAATTAATAATTTATTAGTTTAAGAGTAGTTAAGTGCTGAATGAGATTTAGTAAGGTTAATCAATAACTGAGATTTATTGAAAGACTACTTGATAAATGTAATTTAATCACTAAAAATGATTAAAGGATCATTAATGAATGCAAATAATTAATTAAGGAAATTAATTATAAGTTAACTAATGTAGATAGATAAGGCTAATTAATTTGTGTGGTAATCAAAGGTTAATTACTTAATATAAGTAAAGAATAATTAATTCAAGAATGATTAAATAGGATGGATGATTAAAGAATAATTAATTGGGAAATAATTAATTAATGATTTAGTGAGCAGGGTTTAAAGGTGGTTGAGGTAACTATTTAATCTAATTAGTAATGGCGAGCCTAATTAGATCTTGCTTATGGATGATGGGATTTTTGGAAAATGACTTAAATCGGTTAATATTTCTGATTTGAAATGTTTGTGAAAGGATATTTTGTCTCGAACAGAGACGATGTGGTTATCTATTGATGATGCATTGCTGGGTAGAAGTGACACCTTGTATTTTAAGGATAAAGTGTATTCACTGGAATAAAAAGTTAAGATGGTATAGATTTCGAAGAGACCGGAGTCGGGTATTAGTAAATACCCGAAGCCACTACGATTCTATATAAATTTGATACGTGGGGTGAATAGGTAGAAATGAAATGATTTAAGTAGATTAGACCATATAATCTAAGTTATGACACTTGGAAATTGATGTATGAAACAAGTGATGTCTATAACAACATGTGAAGTGAAAGTTGATATAAGTTACCCGGGTTTATATGAGTTGTGTACCTTTGTATCCTATGTTAGATGGGTTTACTCACGCTGGTTTTCAGCCTGACCCGGGTGTTACTTTGATGTAATGCTCGGGTCAGACCGAATATTACATATTTTCAGGTAAGGACGTACTGGAGCTCAGGAGTCGAGCTGGATGGCAAGAACGTATGGAGTGTTTCCGCTGTATTATATTGTTGTATATCTGTGACATGATAATTGTGTATGTTCAGTGTCTGTATATGTATGTGTAACTCTGATGTATTAAAATATAATTGACAGATATAGTATTCTTTTGTGAACTGTTATTATTTATTATTATATTTTGTCCGTTGCGAATGTGAGATGTTATTGTTTTTGTTCTTCTTCTTCTATCTCTTTCTTCTTTTTCGTAACTATCTGAAATTTTCGGCTTAGAAAATTTCGGGTCGTTACATTTGGTATCAGAGCTGAAAGGTTAAGCGAGAACCTTCGCTCTGGTGGGGATTACTTATTTAATAGAGTCTGTAGTACTCTAGAATGAGTTGAGAATACATATATATGAGCGCGTGCTTGTTATTTTCTTATAAAAATATTTTAAATTATTTTATATAAAAATATATATTTTTGGTATATAAAGTAATATTTCCTTCTAATAAATGTTTAGGCGATTGGTTGTTAAATTATTGAAATTAAAATTTAGAAGTAATATAATACAACCAAACTGAAGTCTTGAATTGGAATTAAATTAAGTAGAAATAGAAATACAACTAAATTAAAATATAATTGATTAAAAATAAAATTCTAAATCTGGTCCCAGAATTCGAAAATTTTGTTTCAAAGTAATGAAAAATGATAAATAAGTATTATTTAAATAACTGGGATTTGTTGCAAACAATGGGTTGTTTGGAAATTGATTTGAGTTTAAAACCAAAGGTGGTTTAAAATTTTAAAACATGGCTGGGAGAGCCAAGAAATAGATATGTATGTATGAATAAGGAATATATATGAATCAAAAATAGTTTGAATAAACTCTAAATGTTGATTTTGAATTTGGAATGCGATATGATAGCCAAAGTGATAGTTTTTTTTAAGTGGGAAGATTATTATCGTGAAATTTAAGGATTGAATGAGGTTCATAGGATTAAATAAATGGAATTTAACTTTAGAAAAGTTGAATAAGTATAGAATTGAAAATTTCAAGATAAAATTGGAATTTAACTTGGAAGGATAAATGGTTGATTTGGATTGGAAATTTGTGTGATCTCAAACGGTTTGAGATTTAAAAATTGAAAATGGATGGACGTTTTGAAATAAATTGGATGATATCATTCTATTATTAATAAAAATATTTAAATTGAGAATGGTATTGTATAAATAAAATAATTTTGAATAATTAAATTGTAAAATAAACTTGTTAAAGAACTGGCTTCAAACTGGAAGATAAAATTTAATAACAAATTTAAATTTTTAAAATAAAATTGAATTGAATTCTTATTCCAACATTGAAATACATTGGTTAAGATAATTTAAAACGGAATTTTGAAAATGGGACTCAGAAATTAAATTGATCAAAAACTTTAAATAAAAGTTAATTTGGTTTATGGGGATTAAACCAACCTTTGAGAATTTAACTCGAATTTATATTATTCGAGATAGTTTGGATTCAAGATTGAAATTGAATTAGTTCAAAATTTAATTTGGTTTGAATAAATTGAATTGGTGATTGAAGATGTATAAGCTTAAGAATTTAAATGAGAAATTGAATTGGATTATGTTGAAATAATTTGAATTTGAAATAGGTTAAATTGATAATAATTCAAATTGATTGGAATAATTTGAAATTTAACTAAATTGAACATGATCGAAATTAAATGGAATTTGATTTAAACTGGGAAGGAAATCAAAATTGATTCGACTTGAATTGAGTTTAAATAAATTTTAACAGAAATTGAAATTATTGAAGTTAGAATTGAGTCAATTAAGTGTAAATTTACATTGGATTATTGGGGAAGTGAACAGTTGACTCTTGACTAGTTCCAATATAAATTGTTTTAAATTAAATTTATTTTTTGTAAGCAATTGAATATATACAATTTTGCTTTCTTAAAGCCAAATTATTTTATATTTGTTTTACAATCATTTTTGGAGCTATTATTTTTCAACTGTTTTATAGACTAATTACTATTTTTCAACTATTTCACAAACTAATTTCTATTTTACAACTATTTGGCAATTATTTAAAATTTTCTGAAACCATTTAACTAATTTATAGCTTAATTGCAAACTAATAATTATTTTTCAACTACTTATCTATTTTTAAAAATTTCAAGCTATTTTCTAAATTGGTCGGAGTTCAAACTATTATTGGTTAAATACCCAATCGAGATAAGGATTGAAGTGACAATCCAGATGGGAAATTAAGCCAAATGTGAATAAGAGAATGAAAGTTTAAATAAATGTGAATAGAAAGGAAATTGATTTGATTGATAATCAATGAATTTAAATACGTAGGATGTACGAATATTATTCTATTCGCAAAATGATTTGATCTAGATTCGAGCATAGAATTTCGAGATAGTTTATCGATCCGAGTCGGGATTTTTCACTCGATTTTCGACGGCGAACCTGGATAGGGATTGTTGATTGGTTCTGGATGTTCTCTGTCATAGTATAGCTATGCAAGGAGAATAACGGTTTCTGATTAAGAAACCAGATCTGAGTCCGCACTAGGAAATCGGGTGGACGATACTAGTTTGGAAGTGAAATTGTGCGATCGAGTGAGCGATCAGATTGGTATAGCGTACGGATGATATGTGTACATCGTACGGATTTGAATGAAATTGATATCGGAAATTTGTGAATAAGAAATGTGAAATGGTTCTTTTGAAATGAAAGAATATCGTGAGAAATATACAATGAATAAAGGTGAAAATTGGACATTTCTACGGTTTTTGAAAGTGTTTGAAGTATAAAAGGAGTTTTATACAAGTTTGAAAGGATCCAAAGTTTTAAAAATTATATATATATCTGAATATATATATATATATGTATATATATATATATATAAAGGATCTTATGAGGATTTTCAAAAGGTTTTGGGAACCTTTGGATTTGGAAAGGATTTTGATTTTTGGGTAAAATCAATATTTGTATTTGGAAAGCCTAGTTTGAGAATTATCGATTTTGGAATAATCGATTTTGTGTAAAAGTGCCTCGTATGAGATCATACTAGGTGTATGATTTGAAAGATACTATATGTATAGTATAAAGTGTTTTGATTATGGCTCTGGGAAAAAAGGCGCTCCCTTCAAATGAACTTCTAAGGAGTGCCACTGGGTGGTGCTGCCTTGAGCCCCGGGGGGGTTCTAAAGTTGATCCTGTGTGGAGTCCGGACAAAACTAGTTTCTGAGGATTATGAGTAGTGTATACCATAGCGGAAGTCGTGTGTGCCGCTGAGAGCCAACAGTCTGCGTTTTATTTTATATTGGTAGATTGCGACCTATGGTATAACATAGCGAAAGTTGTGTGTGCTGCGGAGAGCCAACAGTCTGTGTTTGATTTTATATCGGTAGACTGCGACCTATGTGGGAGTGGAGAAGTTTCATTTCGATAGAGAAAATCAGAGGCCGCGGAGAGCCTGCAGTTACATGGACTTTTGCTGTGACGGAAACGTAACCCTGGATGTAACTGTGATCTGTTGTGTGGGATCCATGGCGTAATTGAGAGGCCGCGGAGAGCCTGCAGTTACATGGACTTTTGCTGCGATGGCAACGTAACTCTGGTATGAAACTACGACCATGGATGGGGGTGATGATTCACAGAGCATTCTCACCAAAGACATTTCCTCTCTTTCAAAATGCTTTCAATATTTTCAATAAAATTATTTTCCAAGTATTTTCACTGGGTGTTGAAAACGGGTTTACCAAGTACTTATAGATTTTCAGTCCTACGCCTGATCAACATATGTCTGAATTTCTATGAGAATGAGGATGGACTTGTCAAACATTGAGTTATAAAACTATTTTTGTAAAAAAAAAACTATTTTAAAAATATTATATAGATTTTTAAAGTAGTTTAAAAACGATCAAAGAATATTTATCTGGTTTTATGCATTTTAATAAAGCTGGTTTCGTTCCTTTTCGAGGACGAAAAGATTCAAAGGGGGGAGGAATGTGACGACCCTGGATTTTGGCCCCATTTATTTTAATAAATATTTAATCTGATTAAATTAAATGTGAATTGATCATTTTAAAATGAATAAATCTTTTAGAAATAATTGCCATTTTTTTAATTTGTAATTTGAAAAGGAAATTGGATTCTGGAAATTTAAAATAAAATCCTTAATAATATTTACAATAAAATCTTTCTTATAAAATTGAATTAAAATGCTTTACGCTTGTTAACGTGGAAATCGGACGCTAACACCCCGGTGTCAATTGAAGTTGGATGAATGCACCACCCGTGTACACGGGAACTACAAGCAAGTAGAGAAAATACAGAAAAAGCAGAAAAGACAACAGTTTTTATAGTGGTTCGGATTAGAGTAAGCCTACGTCCACTCTAACTCTCTTTATTACTGAATTTGATTACAACTTTACAACAATCTTCAATTACAACACACTTTAGACCAGTAGATCAAACTTTGATGGAGAATAATCTTCCGAATTCATGTTGAATGATGTAGATTTTCTCTTGGAGATCGTCGTAGTGTCCTTGGTGTTTGGAGTACATGAAGTGTTGATTGAGTCGAGAATTCTGCAGAGTATCGGCGCTTGAAATGGTTGGCCAAAAGTCCCCTTCATGTTTGAGGTAGGTCGGTATTTATAGATAAATCTGGTCTGGAATTTTTGCCCAAGTTATAAGTCGTGACCGACTTAGGGAAAGTTGTAGGTCGCGCACGACCTAAGGGCCAAGAGTTAGCAGGCAGTGGCATGAGTGAAGCGGCACTGAGTCTTTCTTTGTTCATGTGGATACAAGTCTTAACTCGTTCACGAGTTAAGAGGTTCACGGTTTAAAATGAGGCAGCATCTATTTTGAGCTCTGTAGTTTTAGGTCGTGAACGACTTATCCTAGGTCGTAGGTTGGTCACGACTTAAATACGGTTGCTTCCACTATTTTTTTTCTTGAGTCACTAGGTCGTCCTATTTTTAGCTTTTTTAGGTCGCAGCCTCCTGAGTCGTGACATTTCTCTAGTCGTCTAGGCCTTAACTCGTAAGTCGCCACACACCTTAAGTCGCGAAGTTTTCCTAGGTCGCAGATTTCTCTTAAACCTTAAGTCGGCATCATATCAAGACGTTAGGTCGGAATTTTCTTAAGGCCTTAGGTCGGCATGCTTCTCAAGCCCCTTAGGTCGGTGCACTTCATAGGTCGCTGAAGAACCGAAGCACTAGGTCGCTAAATACCTTAGGTCGCGGAGTACTTTGTGATCTTAGGTTGCTGCTGAGTGTGTTAGGTCGCTAGGTCGCTTGAGACTTTAGGTCGTTAGGTCGCTGAGTGTGTTAGGTCGCTAGGTCGCTTGAGACTTTAGGTCGTTAGGTCGCTGAGTGTGTTAGGTTGCTAGGTCTCTTGAGACTTTAGGTCGTTTGGTCGCGTAAGTCTTAGGCCGCTTCTGAAATAGGAGTTAACACTTGCCCCTCGAAGTACAAGCCTATGCCATAGGTCGTGTACTTCGATCTGACTTAGCTTGGTCGTGAGCGACCTAAAACTTATATTAAGTCGCGTGCCTATTCGTCTTCCCCTTTTTGTCCTATATAAATTTTCTAGGTCGCGAACTCCTCCTCACTCTACTGCTCCAATCTCCCACTGCCATTGACGAATTTTCAAGCTTCCGAAAGCAAATTCAACTCGTTCGGTCACCAATTCATCTTTACCATTATATCTCGTAAGTGAATCTGATCTCCATCCCACCATAATCACCATTGAATTATGAATCCCCATTTTCCGATCGTAATTTAATTCTTCGTGTCGTGCTTCGTTTTGAGTGACTGTTATAGTCAACCGTTGATTGTCATTTGACTGATTTTAGGAAGGCACGGAGATGCGTTGAATTTATGATGGATTGGGGATGTTTTGCATTGTTTTTGAAGTGATCAGGTGGTATGAAGGGATGGTGAATTTCATGAGGAGGACGACGAATTTCTATGTGCTGTTGGTAGTGGGTTATCGGGTTGTAGTTTGATGAGATGGATTGCATGAGGAGGAAGCTAGCGATTTAGCAGTGAGCGACCTAAAAACTTCTGCGACCTAAGAAACCTGGCCGACCTAACAAATTCTCGCGACCTAAGGATTCTTCGAATCTGCGACTTAACTTTTAGGTCGCACTGGGATTTAAACGACCTAGGACTTAACAAATTTGCACATGAATTCCAAGCAGGACGACTCAACAAATTAACGACTTAATCTTTTTTGCGGCATAGGCTGTAGGTCGCGGCCGAGTTAGGACTTTGACAAATCTGCATTGCCTTGAACCTTTTAACTTGCATAGTGCGACCTGAGGAAGCTCTGACCTATGGTAGGTCGCTGGACGACCCTAGACTTGTGAAATTCTGAGAAGACTTAGCTGAATTATTTGAACTAGAATTTTGCTGTACTTCTTCGCAGATTATTTTAACCTTTAAAGCTGTCAACCTGTTAAATACAACATTTGCAGAAAAATGGGACAAATATACTGTCATTAACCGTCCACATCGAATGGCAGATTAGTCGATAAAGAATAATCAACTTAAATGAACTGTGTGAATGAAATGTTGCGAACCAATGAAATCAAGTGAAGTATTAAAGCAAAACTAAAATATCCAATTAAAGCCGATTCGTTTGCATTAACGCTACACTTGATTTTTGTATTAACAAGTTCTGAAACCACATAGTCAACTAATTGTCAACTAGTTTAATTTCAGTTATGTTTGCTTTCTGTTTTTGTTAGTTCTGCACAACACTTCACACTTTTTAGGAAACGTGCACCTTCTTATTTGAATGTCTAGTTCCTTATATAGAATGACTTCTCGACAAGGAGAAACAGAACCGGCTGAAGAGACTTTCCCGATTGCTACTCCATTGGTTAATCCTCCAGAGAGAGTTTCAACCACACTAACATACAAAGTTTTCCGCCAATTGTGCGTTCTGTTTGGCATTGCTAAAGCAGATGCCATTCTTCCTGAGAGAAGCGATACTGCTGATATACCACCTTCTGGTTTTGTAGCAGTTAATCGTCAAATGTGCACGAGTGTAGCCATCCCTCCTTTTAACGACTTTCTTCAACGGCTTCTTCTCCGACTAGCTATCTCCCCCTTCCAGCTGCACCCCAATGGCTATGCTATTCTGATGGGGTTATGTGTGCTATTCGGAAGGACGTTGGATCGCCTTTCGAGTTTTGATAAAGTTTGCTATTTGTGAACATTTGCCAAAAATAAAGATCATCCTTCCATCATTCTTGTGAGAAGCGCTAGGAACCGTAAACTAATAATTGGCCTTCCCGAAAGTGCTCACGATTTTCTAAGCCAATTTTTCTTCGTTCGCTGTCCTCCGGGATTCTATGCTACCTGGAGAGTAGGAAGTAAGAGCATTTATCTTTGTTCCTGATGTTTTTCTCTGAGCTTTTCATAGCCTGAGTTGTCAAATGTTAACTTCGCCTTTTACTTTTCAGCGCTTCCTCCTCCTTCTAGGGACTCTAGTCATAAACTAACTTTTGAGAGGCTTATGGCCGTGCCAGTTGAGGAGAGAAGCATTCAATTTCTGTTGAAAGACGAATTTTTGCATCAATACGGACTTTTGCATGCCTCTCGCTCTACACACCCTCATGAAGTCCCAGACTCCCCAACCCAAGCACTGGATGCCCCAGTTTTAACCGATGCACCCATACCGAAAGAACCTGCCTCTGAGGCTTCTCTAGTGAAGTGCTCCACTTCTGTTGATGTCGTGGGTTCATCTGGCAAACTTGCCCCGGTCACTGAAGAAATAGAGCTTCAGGAATCTCCTCCTTATTCAAAGAAGTCTGGTGACGAAGAAGCTGGGAAGACAAGCCCCATCAAACAGAGTGGAGATGACACTTTCGAAGGGTTGAGCGACCTGTTTGTCACTTCACAGGAGCTTTTTAAAGACGACCCTGTTACCACCAGGGTTTCTTCTTCAGTAGCTGAGGCGACCTCTACTCTGCAACAAACTCCGTCGACTCAAGAGTTGACGCTAATTACTACACCCACAACTACTCCACAATTAAAGAGTGGTTCGTAGTTTGCTGCGCGTAGTTTGCACATCACACATACTTAGAATCTTTCGGCACTTTTATGTTTCTGACTCTTTGTACTTTGAAGAATTCTAAAACTTATCTCTTTTTATTTCAGATCCTCCGATGGGACGCAGCGGATCCTACTATGATGACTTCCACGGCTACGGGAGGCGTAGCCAATATGATTATAGGTGCTGTCTCCCTTCTTATAGAGAATCCGATGAAGAGAGAGCCGCCCGAAAGGCTCAGTAGAGGAGGGCACAAGAAGAGCGTTTTGAGAGAAAAGAGAGGGAGGAGCGCCACGACTCTTCCCATAAAGGCGATGATTCTCATAAGATAAAATTCCATGATGACCGGGGAAAAAGTCATGTGGTTGAGGAACTAAGCAAACGTGCCCGACACGGTGAGAATCATACTTCTACAACTCCCGAAAAGATCACTGCCCCCGTCTTGCTTGACATTCCTTCTGGCTCTCCCGCTCTCGGGAAGACAGACATCCAAACAATAATTAGCAGGCCTAAATTCCAAGTTGGACCAGGCCCAGCCACTTTGCAAAGCCGGTTTCCACAGTGGCGCTTGAAGGGAGTGCGGTTCGATCTTGACTTGGTCCCTATCGACAAGCCTGCCATGCTACGAAATCTCGATGCCGTCAAGCTTGATATTGAAAGGATGTCGAACTGGAAAAAGCTTGTAGACGAGCTTCAAAGGGTCAACCGTGCAAATATAGAGGCCATGCTTACTATGGAGAACGATAAAGCCGAATGGCAGAAGGTTCTTGAGCAGCATGATACTGAAATGAGGAGCATTGCTACTTACAATGAAGAGCTTGAAGCAAAAGTTGAGGAACTTAAACAAGAGCTTGCTACTTCCTCTACTTCCTACACTCAAAAAGAAGAAGTGCTCCTAAAACAAGTGAGAGATGCTCATGCCGGCCAAAGAGACGCCGAAGACAGGCTCGAAGTGCAAAAAAGAATCAGTGAGGGCTATATCGCTGATATTGCAGAGCTTCGGAAGAAAACCAGCTTCCAAGAGGCGGAGATTCAAATGCTAAAGCTTCAACTCTCCAAGACCGAAAGAGAGCGTGATGAGGCCGTTGCCGGTAAAATTGCAGCTGAAGAATCTCACGAGGCAACAAAGACCAACATCAGCTCGACACTGTTTGACTTTTACCTCCACATCACCTTGGGGCGTGGTAGTCTCGCCTTCTTAGGCCCCAAATATGAAGTTACACTGGCTGAAGTTTGGGAGGCTGCACTTGATATGCTTGGCAGTAAAGGCACTGGCTATGCCCAATCAGCTCTTGAGGAGCATTATTTTGATGACGATGCTCACGCCGCTCTTGCCAGGGGAAGAGAACAGCTTGCAAAATTAAGGGCCGAAATGGCGGCAGGGGATCATTCGGGAAAAATTATCTTAACTGCTCCGATTCAGCCTTCTCCTTCAGCCGAAATCGATATCATCGGTTCCAGTTCCCATTCTCCATCCCTACTAAAGTTACCACCGAGATCGCAAGTATACAGGGTGGAGATGAAGGCGACGAGAGTACTGAGGCGCAGGCTTATGAGGTTGATGTCAGGAAACCGACTTCTCCAGGTAACTCTACTGTTAATCTTGCCCAAGTAGACTGCTCACCTGTTTCTTACGAGCTTGATGAGCTTCTTGACTATTTTCTGAACCTCGACGAGCCTTTATCTCCACTCTTTACTGACTTTAACTTCTTTACTTCTGTAGAGGAAGCACCGAGCATTGTTCAAGCTTCTCCAATTATTCCTCCTCCATCTCTTCAGGTCACTTCTCCTTCTTCCTCGCAACCAGGATCACAAGAGAAGCAAATATAAGCTCTCCAAGACTTGGACGATCCCATTGCTTCACAATAACACAAGGGAGAAGAAACTGAAGGGAGTGAGAAGACCCCGGAACCAACTGGCTCCGATGATGAACCGTTAGCTAAACTTATTTCTCCAGGGAGTGGGTCTTCCTCCAAGAAGAGAGGAAAGCAGGGAGTCTCCAAGAAGAAGAAGGAATCTTTAACTAGCAAAGAAAAAAGGAAGAAAGTCCGACTGAGCCCCTTTCTCCTTCATCCCCTACTCTCACAAGCCGGCCTAAGAAGTTGGTTATCCGGCCAGGTGCGGGTTCAAAAGGTGGACGGAAGAAGAAATGATGACTCTGGTTCTGTGGCTTTCATATCGTTTTTTGCTTTTGTGCATGTACTGACTGGAGATTGTGCGGGTACCGGCCCCTGCTTTTCTTTTACTTTTTACTTTGAAACCTGTACCTGCATAAAATTTTAACAGTGTTGAATAAAATGATTCTTTTTCTTTGTACAAACTTCTGTCTGTATCTGAGAATGCATTTATTATTCATTTTTGTACAAGTTTCTTTGCACGATATTGCAATGAGCTTGTGGTATACTGTTCGAGCGCAATTTTACCGATGTAGTTATATCATGTTGCCCCTATACCATAAGCTTGTTGCAATATTTTATATTTTGAGGGGACTTGTACTTTTATTTTCTAGAGAATAATTATTCCATACTTGGAGGAATATTATTTCATTAAAAAACAGAGTACAACTTCCTTCAAATAAGTTTTTACGCTTCATCCTTCGAAGATATCACTTTTTCTTTTGTGCATATACACATTTTACCAAGTGAATTCTTCTATGTGGCAAAGAGGGCATCTGAAGGGTAATTTAACTTCTTTTTGAGGAAGAGAATTTTCCAGAATAGGTGGATCATTCTTCCTTTGAGAGTTAAAGTGTGCCTTTGAAGATGGCTTTTTTTTTGTGCCACAGTAAAGGGCTTTTTGATTTTTGCTTCTTTGAAAAGTTGCACCTCTGAGGAGGGCTATTTCACGTTTCAACACATGGAAGTTTTATTTCAATCTCGGTGAAACGTGTGCCTCCGAAGAGTTGTGCCTCCGAGGAGGGCTTTTTCATGTTTCAACACCTGGAAGTTTTATTTCAATCTCGGTGAAACGTGTGCCTCGGAAGAGGTCTTCCTGCTTGCTTGTGCCTCCGGGAGGAGGTCTTTTCATTTCTGCCTCTGGGAAGAGGTCTTTCTGTCTTGTTGTGCCTCTAGGAAGTGGTCTTTTTGTTTTTGCCCCTTGGGAGAGGCTTTTATTTTTCCCTGTTCGCTGGGAAGCGGGCCTCCGAAGAGGGCTTCCCACATTTCAACACTTGGAAGTTTTATTTCAATCTCGGTGAAATGTGTGCCTCTGAGTAGGGTTACTGCCTGGAAGTTTGGAGTTTCTTTCTCGCGGTTGGACGGATTCACGGGAGTGTATCGACCGATCATTCCACAACTTTGTAACGAGAAAGATCTCTTTTTTTCTGGTTAGTCCGCTCGAGGTCTTTTAGCATTTCAACTGTGGTGAAATGGGCCTCCGAAGAGGGCTTTTTTCACGTTTCAACACCTGGAAGTTTTATTTCAATCTCGGTGAAACGTGTGCCTCTGAGTACGGCTTTTGCCTGGAAGTTTGGAGTTTCTTTCTCTCGGTTGGACGGATTCACGGGAGTGTATCGACCGATCATTCCGCAACTTTGTAACGAGAAAGATCTCTCTTTTTCTGGCTAGGCCCGCTCGTGGTCTTTCACCTCCGAAGAGTTGTGCCTCCGTAGAGGGCTTGCGCCTCCGAAGAGGTCTTTTGCTGATTGAAGCTTGCTCGCCCGTGTCTCTTTTGCCATCCATTCACGTTGGCGATCCCCGTTGTCTTTTGCAAGTGTCAACACTTTTTAGTTGCCAATAATTTCCCTTATCCAGAGAAATATACTTCATAGTTAAATGAGTTGGTGGTGGTGGACACAGTTTAATTAACTGGCTGTTTGTTCAAACATTTGCAGTTAGTTAGAGATGGTCCACTTCCATCCACATTGCCCACTTTTGTTTGAAGCACTTCTTTTGTAGGATTTGGGTATGGAAATTTTGCATGGTTTAGTGTTTGTTTGCTGAGTGATGTCGGGAATTGCTTGGTCTTGCGATGGGTAAGCTTTGCTTTCATGACCTGCATTATTAAATCGACATTTTAATGACACAATTAATGTATTTTATATTTCGAAATAAAACAAAGCAGTTTATAATAGAAGAGAACACAAGATTTATAGTGGTTCGGCCAAAAACTGGGCCTACATCCACTTTATAGCTTTTCATTATTCACTTGCTTTACAATTGTTTTCAATACAAGAATCATATATTTGCAATTCTTTTACAACATTTCAGCAAAGCTTTCAAGTAAAATAAGGACGCAAATGATTGCTGTTCCAAGCTCTTGGGATTGGTTCTCCTTCGACAGTTGTGAGTTTGAATGTGCCGTCAAGAAGCTTCGTGCCTATAACATATGGCCCTTCCAGGTTTGGCCCAAACACACCTGTAGCTGTCATGATTCTTTTCAGAATTAGGTCCCCAACTTCAAAGTTGCGCTGACGAACATTGGAATTGAAATGCCTGGCTATTCTTTGTTGATGAGCTGCAATTCTAAGTCTAGCCTCTTCTCTTCTTTCATCAAGGAGGTCAAGTGTTTCCAATTGTAGTTTTTCATTCTCATCTTTATCAAAATGGATCCTTCTGTGTGAGGGGACTTCAGTTTCCACTGGAATCATTGCTTCTGATCCATATGCCAACGAAAATGGAGTATGCCCAGCCGCAGTTTTGTGGGTGGTTCTGTATGCCCATAGTGCAAGCGGTAACTTGTCAACCCAACCACTTTTCGATTTTTCCTGCTGCTTTTTGATGGTTTATTTTATGATTTTTTCTACTGCTTCCACTTGCCCGTTTGCCTGCGGATGAGCTACTGCTGAGAAGCTTTTTCGGATTTTGAATCGTTTGCAAAAATCTTGGAATTCCTCGCTTTCAAACTAAGTACCATTGTCTGTGATTATCTTCTGAGGCACACCATACCTGCAAATGATATTCTTAGTTACAAAACTTATCATTTTCTTAGAGGTAATAGTGGCCAAGGGTTCGGCCTCAGCCCATTTAGTAAAATAATCAACAGCAACGATAGCATATTTAATCCCTGATTTGGCAGTCGGCAAAGGTCCAATGAGATCTATTCCCCAAATGGAAAACGGCCATGGACTGACCATTTGTGTTAGCTCAGTAGAAGGTGCTCTAGGAATTTTAGCGAATCTCTGGCATTTATCACACTTCCGGGAATAGTCAGCAGCATCCTGATTCATTTCTGGCCAAAAGTACCCATAACGGAGGATTTTCTTTGCTAAAGTTTGACCACCTGTATGATCTCCACATTCCCCTCCGTGTACTTCAGTTAGAATCGTCTTCGCTTCTTCCTTTGTCATACATCGGAGTAATGGCATTGAAAATCCTCGTCTGTACAAACAACCATCTTGAACTATATACCTGGAGGCTTTTCTCATCAGCTTTTGTCGTTCTTTTGAATTTTCTGGCAAAGAACCATTGAGTAGATATTCGAGTATCGGAATCATCCATGATCCTTGCTCTTGGGATATGTTCATAATCCAATCAACATCCATTTCATCTGTGCTTGGAGCTGACAAGACTTCAACGGGTACTAACCCCAATAGTTGAGCTTCACCAGTACTCGAATACTTTGCGAGAGAATCCGCCTTCATATTTTCTTCTCGGGGAATATGGTTTATTGAATAATGGTCAAAATCTTGAAGGAGCTCCCAGGCCTTTGACAAATAGGCTGGTAAATTTCCTCCTTTAGCTTGAAATTCCTTCTTGACTTGACAAACAATAAGTTGAGAATCACTGAAAATATGCAACGCCTTGATATTTAGTTCTTTAGCGATCCTTAAACCAACGATGAGAGCTTCGTATTCAGCTTCATTATTTGTCGAAGGGAATTCTAGTCTCAGTGCATAACATAGTGATCGCCCTTCTGGGATTTCAAGGACAACCCCTGCTCCGGAACAGTAATCATTCCTTGCGCCATCGACATACAATTTCCATTGGATTGGGATGCTATCAATGACTTCTTCCTCACTATCGCCTTTATCCGTACGTTCTGCGATGAAATCTGCTAAAGCTTGTCCATTGCTTGCTCTCTGGGGATGATAAGTGACGTCATACTGGCTGAGTTCGATATTCCATTTCAAAAGACGGCCCGAAGTCTCAGGACGGAATAGGACTTGCTTTAGAGGCTGATCAGTGAGGACTTTGATAGGATGAGCTTGGAAATAAGGCCTCAATTTTCTTGATGCGATCAACAAACAATAGGCGAGCTTTTCTAATCTTGAATAGTTCATCTCTGCCCCAGTGAACCTTTTGCTGATATAATAGACTGGGTGTTGAATCCTTGCATCTTCCCGTACCAACACTGCACTGAGAGCATGAGACGAAATTGCCAAATATATGAAGAGATCTTCACCACTGTCAGGCTTTGAAAGTATCGGAGGCACTTCCATATGACGAATCAACTCATCAAATGCTTTCTGACATTCCGGAGTCCACTCAAAGTTCTTCTTTCCTTTCTTTAGAGCATCAAAGAATGGAATGCATTTGTCAGTAGCTTTGGAAATGAACCTACTTAAAGCAACAACCTTTCCATTGAGACTTTGCAATTCCTTCTTCGTTCTAGGAGCCTTGACCTCTCTCAGGGCATTGATTTGAGCTGGATTGGCTTCAATGCCCCTAGCGCTCACAATGAAACCCAAAAACTTTCCGGACTCCACTCCAAATGAACATTTCAGGGGATTAAGCTTCATTCTATAATTTCGGAGTACTGCAAACATTTCTGCCAAGTGATCCATGTGGTCCACTGCTTTCTTAGACTTTAGTAGCATATCATCAACATAAACTTCCATTGTCTTGCCAATCTGTGGTTTAAACATGGCGTTAACAAGCCTCTGGTAAGTCGCCCCTGCATTCTTGAGTCCGAATGGCATGACCTTGTAGCAGTAGAGTCCAACATCTGTGATGAAGCTTGTATCCTCTTGATCCGGCTCATGCATCATAATTTGGTTATATCCGGAGTATGCATCCATGAAAGATAACAATTCATGTCCTGCTGTCCCATCCACCAATTGATCGATCTTGGGCAGCGGGAAACAGTCTTTGGGGCAGGCTTTGTTTAGGTCCGAAAAATCAATACACACTCTCCACTTTCCATTAGCTTTCTTAACCAGCACTGGATTTGAAACCCAATTTGGATAAGTAGATTCTCTAATGAACCCGTTCTCCATGAGCCGATCCACTTCTTCTTTTAACGCTGCCGTTCTCTCAGGACCCTGAGTCCTTCTCTTCTGTTTCACAGGTGTAAATTTTGGATCAATGTTCAGGGTATGCACTGCAATCTCTGGGGAAATTCCGCACATGTCCGCATGAGTGCAAACGAATACATCCAAATTAGCCTTAAAAAATGAAATCAAAACATTCTGAATTGTCGGATTGAGTTGTGAACCCACGTTAAGCACTTTGTTTGGGTCCTTTGGGTCAACAGGCACCGGTACTGTTACCTCTACTGGTACCACTCTGTTCTCCCCTGCACTGGCTTTCCTTGGATCCATCTCTCTTCGTGCCCCACTACATTCACCAGTGCAGGGTCCGCCCTGTAATTGCTACAAGGTTGGTTCTTTGATGCGGACTGGAGCCGCCGCACCTTTTCCCATCTCTCTCTTCCTGGATTCTCGCAATTCTGCAAAGTAACATTCTCGCCCCGCATATTGGTCTCCCTTAACCACACCAACTCCGTTATCTGTGGGGAATTTTAGAGTCAAGCACCATGGAGTAAGAACAGCTTTGAATGCAGCGAGAGTTGGTCGGCCCAAAAAGGCGTTGTAAGCAGAGAATTCTTCAACAATTATAAAGGCTTGCTTTCGAGCCACCTTCCTCAGTCCCTTCCTGAGTTCTACAAACAAATCTATGGTCCCAATTGGCTGTTTGGGTTCTCCAGCAAACCCAGCAATCTTAAGTGATGAAGCTTGAACGTTAGCCATTGGAATTTTCATTTGATCAAAGGTCTTCTTGAAGAGGATGTTTCATGAGGCTCCACAACCAACTAGAACTCTTCTCACAGTTGCCGGCCCAATACCAGCGGATATGACCAAAGGATCTATGGTTGGAGCTTCGATACCCAAAGAATCCCTGGCACTGAACACAATATCATCTGTGGAAGTCTTTTGTTGCTTTAAAGGCGCATCATTCTCTAAAACAAAAACATTCTCTTCAGCCGGTACATGCTTCAAGGCCCGGGCATACCTTTCCATCTCGCCCCAGCTTCTGCCTGCTGGGTGAGGTCCTCCAGTTATTATATTGATGACAGGCCTTTCCGATTCACGTTCCATGGCCTTCTCACTTGAGCCAGGACGGTGAGCGGGAACTTGCTGTTCTTGAGTTGACGGAGCTAAGGCGTTTCTGTTCCTTTTCACATACTGCTGGAGCTTGTTTTCCTTTAAGAGCTGTTCAATTACCTCTTTCAATTGGCGGCATTCGTTGGTATCATGGCCGGGCTGGTTGTGGAACCGGCAATACTTTCCACTTTTTTCCATCTTAATCGCAACTCTCATTTTAGGTGGTGCCGGATAATTGACATCATCTTTAGTTGCAAAGTAGATGTTTTCAGGGGTATCGGTCAAGGGTGTGAAATTGAAAGAACGACCTTTCTTAGCGTCTCCCTGTTTCTTTCCACCATCGTTTCCCCTTTTCTGAGTGTTTGGTTCCTTCTTGTTCGTAGCAGCACATTTGTTCCCGGCTTGCACTGATACCACCTTAGCCGGTGCTTGGAGGCTCTCCAAGCGCATGAATTCATCCGCTTTCTTGTAGAATTTGTCAAGTGAGTTTGGTTCTTTCATTTTCAACCATTTTCCAAATTCACTTGACTTGTCAATTGCCCTCATCAAGTACGTCAAGACCATGCGTGGCTCAGCATTATCCACCTCAGCCAATGCTATGTCAAAGCGATTCAAGAACGACCTGATAGATTCTCCTGGATTTTGCTCTAGACTTGACAACGACATTATGTCCTTTGCTTTAGAAGCATACAATCGAAATTGCTCCTTGAATTTCCTGGTCAAATCGGAGAATTGATCGATGGACCTGACCGACAGCTTTGTAAACCATAATAGAGCTACACCTTCTAGATAAACCAGGAAGTATCGGCATTTAATTTCATCAGATGCCCTGGCACCAGTCATGTGCCAGTCATATTTGTACAGAAACTCGTTAGGATCACTCGTCCCCTTGTAAGCCGGAATAGTACGGGGAACGAATTTCCTTGGAAACTCTGCCTTCAAGATCCTTTCAGTAAATGGAGTTTTGCTTGGAGAAAATCCCCACTCTTTCTCATCTTCATCTTTTCGCATACTTTCCTTCATGATTTGACGAACCATACCCGAAAAATACTCTTCATCATTTAGAGGCTCCGGAGGACACACATCAGCCACTCTCTCTGAATTCTGCCTTGACAATCGTTCACGGAGGGTTGGCTGCGGCCCCGACCCTCCATCCTGAAGAGGAGTCCTTTCTACAGGGTCTGCGGCTCTTTGAGAAATGTTTCCTTCAACATCCTGAACTCCCGCAGTAGGGTTCCCATCATTATTACTTGGTTGACTGTTTGCCCCCAGCAGATCATTCAACTTACTCAAGATCAGAGAATTCTGGGCATTCTGGGCCTCCAACTGTGCATTCTGAGCATTCAATTGTTGATTCAGTCCCAAAACTACGGCGTCCAACTCTGCTCGAGTAACTCTAACAGTTGGAGCTGCTTGACTTAAAGGAGGAGAGGTAGCAGTATTCTCTTGAACATTATCAGATCTTACAGAATTTCGTTTTCTCCAAGGAGCCATTATTTCCAACAAACTTCTGGTTTTAAAAGAAATCCTTTCAACAATTCTTTGCAGAGCAATAGTGGAAGTTTCCTGAGTTGGGTTCTCAGTGAAAGCACCAAAAATGTTAACGTGAAAATCGGACGCTAACACCCCGGTGTCAATTGAAGTTGGATGAAAGCACCACCCGTGTACACGGGAACAACAAGCAAGTAGAGAAAATACAGAAAAAGTAGAAAAGACAACAGTTTTTATAGTGGTTCGGCTTAGAGTAAGCCTACATCTACTCCAACTCTCTTTATTACTGAATTTGATTACAACTTTACAACAATCTTCAATTACAACACACTTTAGACCAGTAGATCAAACATTGATGGAGAATAATCTTCCGAATTCATGTTGAATGATGTAGATTTTCTCTTGGAGATCATCGTAGTGTCTTTGGTGTTTGGAGTACTTGAAGTGTTGATTGAGTCGAGAATTCTGCAGAGTATCGACGCTTGAAATGGTCGGCCAAAAGTCCCCTTCATGTTTGAGGTAGGTCGGTATTTATAGAGAAATCTGGTCTGGAATTTTTGCCCAAGTTATAAGTCGTGACCGACTTAGGGAAAGTTGTAGGCCGCGCACGACCTAAGGGCCAAGAGTTAGCAGGCAGTGGCATGAGTGAAGCGGCACTTAGTCGTTCTTTGTTCTTTTGGATACAAGTCTTGACTCGTTCACGAGTTAAGAGGTTCACGGTTTAAAATGAGGCAGCATCTATTTTAAGCTCTGTAGTTTTAGGTCGTGAACGACTTATACTAGGTCGTAGGTCGGTCACGACTTAAATGCGGTTGCTTCCACTCTTTTTTGTCTTGAGTCACTAGGTCGTCCTGTTCTTAGCTTTTTTAGGTCGCAGCCTCCTGAGTCGTGACATTTCTCAAGTCGTCCAGGCCTTAACTCGTAAGTCGCCACACACCTTAAGTCGCGAAGTTTTCCTAGGTCGCAGATTTCTCTTGAACCTTAAGTCAGCATCATTTCAAGACGTTAGGTCGGAACTTTCTTTAAGGCCTTAGGTCAGCATGCTTCTCAATCCCCTTAGGTCGGTGCACTTCATAAGTCGCTGAAGAACCGAAGCACTAGGTCGCTAAATACCTTAGGTCGCGGAGTGCTTTGTGATCTTAGGTTGCTGTTGAGTGTGTTAGGTCGCTAGGTCGCTTGAGACTTTAGGTCGTTAGGTCGCTGAGTGTGTTAGGTCCCTAGGTCGCTTGAGACTTTAGGTCGTTAGGTCGCTGAGTGTGTTAGGTCGCTAGGTCGCTTGAGACTTTAGGTCGTTTGGTCGCGTAAGTCTTAGGCCGCTTCAGAAATAGGAGTTAACAGCGCTGTTAACATTTGATAAATAAATACATATGAACGATAATGTTTAAATTAAAATCTAATTCTATCAATATAAAATATAAGTCAAACCTATGAATCTTATTTAATTGTTGATAGTTGAAATACAAATATAAATAAATAAGTAAACTTACGGGGTAGCTGGGAAAAATATTGGATCAAAGAATTAAGCTTTGTGGATTTTGGAATTTGGATTTAAAAATTGTAAACCTAGTTTTTAAGCAATGGTGGAAAATTGATCACCTCGCCCTCAATGTTGATTCGAGTGTTCCGATGCTTCGGGGGGTCGACGTTTGGGCGATGTCGAAGTCGTGGCCGGAGGTGGAAGCGCGCAGATGGTCGGAGTGCCATGGGGGAAGAGTTGACAGGTTTGAAGAGGGGAGGAGCCGTGTGTTTCCAGGTTCGAGTAGGTTGCTTGATTTTCGTTTCGAGCTGCTGCGTTGGGTTTTGGGGGTTGTGATGTGGTTGTGGGGTGATCGGCCATGGGAAGCGATGTTGGTGGGTGGCCGGAGGTGGCTGGAGGCACGGTGCACGTGCACCTTGCATGTGGAAGGGCTGTCGATTTTTTTGTGTTGTGCAGCTTTTCCTTGGGGTTTCACTTGGGTTTGTGGGTAGTTTTCTCGAAGTAGAGGCGGGGGGAAAACTCGAAATAGCGGTGGAGTGCTTTTGTTTGCTATAGGTTTTGAAACCTGTCTTTTTTTTATGGGTTCTGTTTTCCTCGGGGAAACTCAGGTTATATTGGTGGTTTTCTCGAAGAAAGGTGAGGGGGAAACTCGAAGGAGCTGGTGGTCAGGAATTGTTATTCCAGTTTTCTTTTTTTTGTTGCAAACCTGTTTGTTTCAGGTTTTAGAATTTAGTTCAATTCTTAGTAGTATGTAAAAATTATTTGAAATTTTAAATTCAAATTTGAACCAGGTTTTAAAACAGTATTTGAATTTAAATTTTAAAATAAAATCGAGTTAAATTTTTTGAAATAAAAAAATGAAATTTGGATTTTTGTTAAGATTTAAAACCAAGGCTTAAACAAAGTGGAAATCAATGTTTAAATAAATGGATACAAGTTTGTTTTAAAATCCAAATATGAAATTTTAATCTATTTTAAATTATGAATGTTTTAAAAATAGTTTAAATAATAGTTTTTAAAAAAGTAAATTTTGTTTCAAGCAAATATTAACTTGATTTTGAAGAATTCTTTTATAAAAGTTTTTGAATGAAAATAAAAAAATTTGCAAGTTAAAAATGTATTTTCAAAATTTGTTTTTACATAGTAATTTAATTTAAAAGCCTTTTCTCTATATAAACTTCATATGTAAAGTAATAAATGTTGTGTACATTTATTTAAAGGAGTTTATAAGTGAATTTAAATTGGATAAGTTTAAATCACTAATCATGTTTGAATCTTAAATTCAAAATGGAATTTGAAACTCAAATTTAAAAATGTAATGTTCTAATACAATTTAAATATTAAAGAAGTCATTAATAAAGAAATTAATTATCTTAGAAGTAATTAAAATATTGAAGTGATTTAATGAATGAGATAATTAAAGAATAACTTATTTATTTAAGCTAGAATTAATGATTTAAGTTTAATAATTTGGAACATTAATTTGAAGGTTAATTACTGTAAATGGTTAAGGATAATTAATTTGGGTAATTAATTAAGAGTTAATTACTTAATGTAATTAATAATTTATTATTTTAAGAGTAGTTAAGTACTGAATGAGATTTAGTAAGGTTAATCAATGACTGAGATTTATTGAAAGACTACTTGATAAATGTTGTTAACGCTAAAATTTGAACGCTAACATCCCGGTGTATAAAGTGTAGTTGTGAAAGCACCACCCGATGATTCGGGAACAGAGTGTAAGCAGAAAATCACAGAAAAAGCAGTGAATAACAACGATTTTACAGTGGTTCGGCTCAAGGCAAGCCTACGTCCACTTTAATTCTCTTTATTGCTAGATCGATTACAACTTTACAACAATCTTCAATTACAATTATGACGAGACAAACAACTAGAACTTTGGTAGAGAAGAATTCTTCGAATCCATGTAGATTGCGTTAGATTTTCCCTTGAAGTTAGTTGAGGTGCCTTTCGAACTTGAAGTGTCGGGTGAGTTGAGAATTCAGCAGAGTATTGGCGCTTGAAGTGATTGGTCCAAAAGTCCCTTGAATGTTGGAGGTGGCCGCGTATTTATAGGGGTTTCTGGTGTCAAGTTGTAGGTAGTGGCCGAGATAAGCTAGGTCGTAAGCCGTTGCCGAGATAAGCTAGGTCATAGGTCGCTGCTCCTCACCTATGCGCGGCCTATGGTTTAAATGGGAGGCGCATATTCTTCTGGCCCCAAATCCTAAGTCCTAAGTCGCTGCCGAGTTATCGTGACGCACATTGAACTGTTGCACTACTTCCCCCTTCATATCCTTAGGTCGGTCACGACTTATCATGAGCCGTAAGCCGCCCACGACTCAGGTGTGGACCAACTTATTCTTAACAGCTAGGTCGGCAAACAACTTGATTAGTTAGATCGGAAAACGTGTTAGGTCGGTAGACCTTTATAAGTCCTAGGTCGGAATCTCCTTGAACCTTAAGTCGGCATCATTTCAAGACGTTAGGTCGGAACTTTCTTTAAGGCATTAGGTCGGCATGCTTCTCAAGGCCCTTAGGTCGGTATCCCTCTTAGGTCTCATGCAGTTAGGTCGGTCTTCCATGTTAAGATACTAGGTCGGCATCCCTTCGTGTCTTGGGTCGGCATCCTTCGTTAAGTCGGCAGAGTGTTAGGTCGTTTATTATCTTGGATCGGTGAGCCACGGCCGAGGCGGGGTTAACATTTGCCCCTCGAAGCATGCGCCTAATGGTTAGGTCGTATGCTTCGATACTCTTTAACCGGTTCCTTTTTTAGATCGGTAAGTCGTAAACGACCTAATAGTTAGATGGCCTAAGTCACTTCAGTCTCTACCACAGCAAGATATAAGTCATCCATTTTCTTTTCTTTTCCATCTTTATTACTTACCCCCTTGTTCGATTCCACCATTAAAATTTTCTCAAGCTCCTAAAGGCGATCTCATCCCATCTGATCATCGATAACCTCTACCATTGATCGTGTAGGTAACTTTATTCCTCTTCTGATTGTAGGTCACTGTTGATTCATAAACCTTGTTGCTCGAACTTGAATCGTTTCCTTGTACAATGCTCCATCACGAATCCCATCACATTTATAGCTGATGAAGCCTAGTTCACCCGATTCGGCTTCAGATGATCATTGATACAACTAAGATGGTTTATCACCTTAGACTCGATGATCTCTGATGGCAGGGTATCGGACTTGTAACAATTTCGAATTGTTGTATTGGGTGATTCGAGAGCAGGAATGAAGGCTGTTGTTGATGAAATGGTTATCGGGTTAATGGGTTGAATGGAGTGAAATGTTGGTTCGGAGGCGACTCAGCAAATTCGGATGACCTAATTCTTTGGCCGACCTAAACTTTTAAGAATTGAATCGTCGCCGAGTTAACACTTGGGAAAATTCCCACTTCTTCGAACCGGAGCCCTTCCTCTGATTACTCCATGACCTAGAGGACTACCGATTTAAGGAACGAAGGAACTTAGCCTTAACTCGCGAAGGAATTTTAAATCGTAGCCGACTTAATACTTAAGCTATGGACGTGTTGTCGTTTAGGAGCATAGACCCACTTTGATTATTTGACTCGAACTGCCGAACTAAGTTTGCCTAAATTCTGAACTGCCCCAACTTTAAATTTGCTTGAATCTCATTGTATTATTTCACAGATCGCATTAACTTATAAGCTGCCAACCTGCTGAAAATAAGAAACAAAGAAATCAAGGCGAGAATACTGCCATTGACTGCCCACATCAAATGACAGATTAGTCGAGATGAAACAAGCAACTTAAATATATTGCATGAAATGTTTGTGAATCAATCAACTAAAGTTAAGCATCAATGCAAAATATCAACAATCTGAACTGATTTGTCTGCATCAACATTATACTTGCATATTTAAGCTTAAAACAATAGTCCCTGGGTTTCATAACTAACAAATGCTTGCTAGTTTTCATTCCAGTTATATTTATTTATTGCTTTGTTAATTTTACACAACACCTCACACATTTTAGGAAACGTGCACCTTGATGTTTGAATATCCAGTTATTTATGTAGAATGACTTCCCATCAAGAAGAAATGGCAGCTCAAGAGGAAGAAACTTTTTCGGTAGCTCTACCTATAGAGAACCCTCTAGAGAGAACTCCAACCATTCTAACCCCGAGAGCATTTACTCAGCTGCGCACTCAATTTGGTTTTACTGAGAGTGATGTCCTGCTCCCTGGGCCAAGTGATACTGCCGACAATCCTCCCCGTGGCTTTATTGCAATCAATCGTCAAATGTGTTTAAGCGGAGCGATTCCTCCTTTTAATGACTTTCTCCAAATTCTTCTCCTTTGGTTGTCAATCTCTCCGTCCCAACTTCATCCTAATGGTTATGCCATCTTGATGGGGTTGTGCGTTTTGTTCAGAAGAACTTTTAATCGCTTACCAAGTTTTGAAGAAATCCGTTACTTATGCTCGTTTGCAAAGAGTAGAGATCATCCTTCCCTTATAATTGTGAGGAGTGCTAGAAACCGCAAACTTATTTCTGACCTTACCGAAAGCGTTCATGGATTGCTGAACCAATTTTTCTTTGCTCGCTGCCCCCCAGGGTTTTATGCCGATTGGAGAGTAGGAAGTAAGATTACTTGTCTCCATTTTTAAACTTTCTCGAGATCCGAATTACCAATTGCTAATTTCATTCTTTGCTCTTTTCAGCACTTCCTCCTCCCTCTAGAGATCCGGTCCATAAGCAGACTTTTGATAGATTGAGTGCCGTGGCCGTAGCAGAGAGAAGCATCAAGTTTTTGTTAGGGGATGAATTATTGCACCAATACGGGCTTTTGCATACTTCTCGTTCTACACATCCTCATGAAATCCCAGACTCCCCGGCTAGAGCATTGGATGCCCCAGTTTCTACAGATACATCCAAACCAAAAGGACCTGCTCCCAAGGCTTTGCTAGTGAAATGTTCCACTCTTGTTGATGTTGCGGGGCCATCTGACGATCTTGCCCCGGTTATTGAGGAAGAGGAGCCTCAGGGATCTCCCCGACGCTCACAGAAATCCGGCGAAGAAGCCGAGAAAACTAGCCTTGCCAAGCAGAGCAGGGATGATACTTTCGAAGGGCTGAGCGACCTCTTTGCCACCTCGCAAGAAATCTTTAAAGATGATCCTATCACTACTGGGGTTTCTTCTTCAGTAGTTGAAGCAACTTCTGTTCTGCAGCAGACTCCGTCAACTCAGGAGTTGACGCTGACTATTACACCCACAACCACTCCTCAATTAAAGAGTGGTTCGTAGTTTGATGCGCGTAGTTTGCACGCCACACACACTTAGAATTTCTTTTTTGGCACTTTTACGCTTCTGACTTTTTGTACTCTGAAGAATTCTAAGATTTATCTCTTTTTTATTTCATATCCTCTGATGGGACGCAGCGGATCTTATTATGATGATTTCCAGCGCTATGGGAGGCGTAGCCAGTATGACTACAGGCGTTACCTTCCCTCTTACAGAGAATCTGATGAAGAGAGAGCCGCTCGAAAGGCTCAAGAAAAGAGGGCTCAAGAGGAGCGCTATGAAAGAAGAGAAACTTCATACATCACACTTATACAAACTACTGACAACAACTTACCCAGATCTCCAACACTTTCTTTTATCTGCAGCTACTTACCAACCCCCTTCAGTCACAACTCGAGACCAATTCCAACAACCCACATTTGCCATTCCACATTTCTGCCTTCATCACTACATCTCAGTTCAACTACATCTCCCTTCTGACCCATCCATTAAAACATCAACATCCACCTCTGCCACTTCAATTTCATCACTCCAATCCAAACATCTCCTCACAGCCACTTCATACATTTTCCTCCCCTACATAACTGACTCCCACATAACCCCAACAGCATCAAAAGCTTCATCGAATCCATATACATCTCCACCAAACAGCACTGACAGTAAGCCTCCTCTTCACCACAAAATATCAATTCAGTCCCAAATATCCAGACAACTACACAAATCTCCACCTCACTGCTTACCCTCCTCCACATTCCCATTCACATTTGCAATACACATTCACAAAGACAATCCTGCACATTCCCAAATCCACTGCTTACCACAGACCAACCCCATCACCTGACTGCCAACTTCCACCCTCGCCATAACTTCAAACTCCAACCATCACAGACTTCATCAAACAACTCACCACCCTCCTCCAGTAACTGTCACTGGCCTCAACACTGCAGCACTTCAGTTGCTACAACCTACAAGTTCATTTACAACCCCACAATTCATCTCACTTACCACACTACTGCTCCAATCACTTGAACTGCTGCAATCTTGCTGCCGAAGAACTGCCAATCACCTTCATCAGCAAGCATGCGACCGATTGCTCAACCACCCAGTGCTCCTCTACACTTCAACCCTTACCTCTTCCAATCACAAACAACAAACACACAATTTTTTTCTATTCTAAATGCAAACAAACACACAAAATGAAATCACACAAAAATCAAAGAAAAATAATTCGAAGAATAGAAAATAAAAATCAAAGCAATTCCCCGACAACGGTGCCAAAAACTTGATTGTCGACGGAAATCCTGTCGGTTTAGAAAACCGTCGAACGAATTTTGAAATAAAAATAACCGCAAGCGCACGGTGTACGATTGTAGCACGCGGCGAATACGGGTCGATCCGCAGGGAATTGATGATTTTAAAAATCTACTCAATCAAATTAACCAAAGTTGGAAGAATGATTAACTAAAAAGAAAAAAGAAAAATGACAAAAGAAAATAGATAAAAATATGAGAGTATTAAGACAATTTAGAGGCAATTTCCACTCTCTAGATCACATAAATCAACAAAATGAAGTTATGATCTCTCTTTTCTTGTCATTAGTGAATTAGTTGATGTGCTTATCATAAGTATGGTATATTTGTGCTATTAATTAGCTCAATATAAACCATCAAACTATAACACAACCACTAATACACTTTTAAATCTCATGAAATATGACAACAAAGTTGAAATAAAAATCTATTTTAAGCATAGCCTATTAACTATTGTTTAGAAATATAGGCTATCAAATTTCAATTTCAACATTCACTTCTTTGCCATAATCATATTTAGATGAAGAGGCAATTTGTGTTATGTTTGTTTAAGCATAGCCTATTTGTTATGAACAACATACACTATCAAATTCAAAGTAAACAACAAGTTAACCACTTCATACATTCTCATTAAAGCACAAAAAGAGAGTACAAAACATCAAAATGTTGAAGCTACATGATTAGAGGCTTCATTACCCCTAAATTGAAGGGATTAGCCTCTCATATTTGTCATCATATGAACAAATGTAGCAAGCAACATTGAATAAAAAGAAGAGGAAAAAGAGAGCAAAGAGAAAAACTATACTACTTGCATGAAAAATAAATCTACACTACAACATGAAAGTAAATAAGCATGAAAATAAAAAGAACATGTATTGAAGTTGCATAAAAAAAAAACTACATAAAGAGAAATGGCCAAGTAGCCATGAAAGAAAAAAGAGAACTTGTCTTTTATTTTGATCCTAAACTAATGAAGAGAGACTAAGAGAGACTAAGGTAAAGAGATTATGTTACATGAAACATATGGGTATTTGTACATGTATGAAACCCTAATTCACTTTTTTGGGCAATGCCCAAAATGCCCCTTAGGAAGTGTGGAGGCCAAGTAATCATTAACATGTCTTAATCCCCCATTAAGTGTACATGAAGCCATTAAGTCCAAAAGCATGTGCATTAGCCTTTAATTTGTACATTAAGGTAGGTGGGTAGGTGGGGTCCTCCATGATCTTCACTATGAATTATTTCCATCTTCATTCCTTTATATTCTTTGTGCATGCATATTTCTTCATGAAACCACTCCTATTTGAGACCATTTTCCTACAAAAATATATATAAATTTCCAATCAATTTTTCTCAAAGAAATATATGCACTTAAATGACCGTTTTGCCCCTATATGAAGATGAATATGTGAAAATTTGGAATTAAAATGAATTTTGGTTAAAACAAGTTAAAATACCCAATATGATCATTTATTTAATTTAAATAGAATAAATATGGTGGTAAAAATATGCACTTTTACGTGCACATCAATGATCCTATCACTACTGGGGTTTCTTCTTCAGTAGTTGAAGCAACTTCTGTTCTGCAGCAGACTCCGTCAACTCAGGAGTTGACGCTGACTATTACACCCACAACCACTCCTCAATTAAAGAGTGGTTCGTAGTTTGATGCGCGTAGTTTGCACGCCACACACACTTAGAATTTCTTTTTTGGCACTTTTACGCTTCTGACTTTTTGTACTCTGAAGAATTCTAAGATTTAGCTCTTTTTTATTTCAGATCCTCTGATGGGACGCAACGGATCTTATTATGATGATTTCCAGCGTTACGGGAGGCGTAGCCAGTATGACTACAGGCGTTACCTTCCCTCTTACAGAGAATCTGATGAAGAGAGAGCCGCTCGAAAGGCTCAAGAAAAGAGGGCTCAAGAGGAGCGCTATGAAAGAAGAGAGAGGGAAGAGCGCCACGATTCTTCACAGAGAGGTGACGATTCCCATAAAAGGAAAACCCATGATGACAGAGGAAAAAGTCATGTGGTTGAAGATTCGAGCAAGCGAGCCCGACATGGTGAGAAGCACACCACTACAACTCCTGAAAAGGTTACTGCCCCTGCCTCGCTTGATATTCCTTCCGGCTCTCCCGCTCTCGGGAAGTCAGACGTCCAAACTATATTTAGGAGACCCAAATTCCAAGTTGGATAGGGTCCTGCCACTTTGCAAAGTCGGTTTCCTCAGTGATGTTTGAAGGGAGTAAGGTTTGACCTTGACTTGGTCCCCATTGACAAGTCTGCCATGTTACGAAACCTTGACGCCGTCAAGCTTGATATTGAGTGGATGTCGAACTGGCTGAAACTTGTTGACGAGCTTCAGAGGGTTAATCGTGCAAACATAGAGGCCATGCTCACCATGGAAAATGATAAAGCCGAATGGCAAAAGGTGCTTGAGCAACATGACACCGAGATGAGAAGCATTGCTTCTTACAATGAGGAGCTTGAAGCAAAAGTTGAAGAACTGAAACAAGAGCTTGCTGCTTCCTCTACTTCTTACTCTCAAAAAGAAGAAGTGCTCCTAAAACAAGTGAGAGATGCTCATGCCAGCCAAAGGGATGCCGAAGACAGGCTTGAAGTGCAGAAAAGAATTAGTGAGGGCTATGTCGCTGACATCGAAGAGCTTCGGAAGAAAAACAGCTCCCAAGAGGCGGAGATTCAAATGCTGAAGCTTCAACTTTCTAAAGCTGAAATGGAGCGTGATGAGGCCGTTGCCGGCAAAATTGTTGCTGAAGATTCTCACGAGGCAATGAGGGCCAACATTAGCTCAACATTATTTGATTTCTATTTGCACAGCATTTTAGGGCGTGGTAGCCTCGCCTTTCTAGGCCCCAAGTATGAAATTACACTGGCTGAAGTTTGGAAGGCAGCACTCGATATGCTCGGTGGTAAAGGCGCTGGCTACGCTGAGTCAGCTCTTGAAGAGCATTATCTTGATGATGATGCTCGCGCCGCTCTTGCGAAGGGGAGAGAACAGCTTGCAAAATTAAGGGCCGAAACAGCGGCAGGAGAATATTCAGGAAAAATCACCTCAACTACTCCAATTCAACCTTCTCCTTCAGCCGAAATTGACATTATCGGTTCTAGTTCTCATTCCCCATCTCCTACTAAAGTCACCACTGATATTACAAGCATACAAGGTGGAGATGAGGGCGGCGAGAGTGCCGAGGCACAGGCTTACGAAGTTGACGTCAGGGAACCGACTTCTGCAGGTAACCCTACTGACAATCTTGCCCAAGTAGACTGCTCATCTGTTTCTTATGAACTTGATGGGCTTTTTGACTACTTCTTGAATCTCAGCGAACCTTTATCTCCGCTTTTTTCTGATTTAAACTTTTTTCCTTCTGCAGAGAAAACGTCGGGCATTGTTCAGGCTTCTCCTCCTCCAATTATTCCTTCCCCGTCTCTTAAGGTCACTCCTCCTTCTGCTTCGCAACCCGGGTCATAAGAGGAGCAAATATAAGCTCTTCACGGCTTAGATGATCCCGTTGCTTCTCAAGATCCGAAAGGAGAAGAAACTGAAGGAAGTGAGAGGACTCCAGAACCAACTGACTCCGACGCTGAACCGTTATCCAAACTTCTTTCTCCAGGGAGTGGGTCTTCCTCCAAGAAGAGAGGAAAGCAGAGAGTTTCCAAGAAGAAGAATAAGAAGGGATCTTTAACTGGCGAAGAAGAGACGGAAGAAAGTCCGATCGAGCCCCTTTCTCCTTCATCTCCTACCCTTACAAGCCTACCTAAAAAGTTGGTCATTGGGCCAGGTGCGGGCTCAAAAGGTGGGCGGAAGAAGAAATGATGGCTTTGGTTCTATGGCTTCCATATCGCTTTTTTGCCTTTTTTGCATGCAATGACCGGAAATTGTGCGGGTACCGGCCCCCCGCTTTTCTTTTGTTGTTGTTTTTTTACTTTGGAACTTGTACCTGTATATAAAATAGTGTTGAATAAAATGATTCCTTTTCTTTGTGCAAACTTCTGTCTATATCTGAGAATGCATTTACTATTCATTTTTGTACAAGTTTCTTTGTATGATATTGCAGTGAGTTTGTGGTATACATTGTTCGAGCGCAATTTTACCGATGTAGTTATGCCATGCCGCCCCTATACCATAAGCCCATTGTAATATTTTATTTTATGAGGAACTTGTGCTTTTATTTTTTGGAGAATAATTATTCCACATTTGGAGGAATATGATTTCATTAAAAAATAGAGCACAAATAAGTTTCTACGCTTCAACTTTCGAAGATATCACTCTTTATTTCGTGCATATACACATTTTATTGAATGAAATCTTCTATGTGGTAAAGCGGGTATTTGTAAGGTACTTCAACTTCTTTTTGAGGAAGAGAATTTTCTAGAACAAGTAATTCACTCTCCCTTTGAAAGTTGAAGTGTGCTTTTAATGAGGATTTTTTTTTAAACTTGCCACAGTAAAGGGCTTCTTGATTTTTGTTTCTTTGAAAAGTTGCACCTCTGAGGAAGACTTTTTCACGTTTCAACACTTGGAAGTTTTATTTCAATCTTGGTGAAACGTGTGCCTCCGAAGAGGTCTTTCTGCTTGATTGTGCCTCCGGGAGGAGGTCTTTTCATTTCTGCCTCTGGGAAGAGGTCTTTCTGTCTTATTGTGCCTCTGGGAAGAGGTCTTTCTGTTTCTGCCCCTTGGGAGAGGCTCTTTTTTTTTTTTAGCATTTCATCTTTGGTGAAGTGAAACTTCGAAGAGCGGTTGTTGCACTTCAACTCCTGGTGAAATGGGCCTTCGAAGAGGGCTTTTATTTTGTTTTACATTTCAACTCTGGTGAAGTGAAACTCCGAAGAGCGGTTGTTACACTTCAACTCCTGGTGAAATGGGCCTCCGAAGAGGGCTTTCATTTTGTTTTACATTTCAACTCCGGTGAAGTGAAACTCCGAAGAGCGGTTGTTACACTTCAACTCCTGGTGAAATGGTCCTCCGAAGAGGGCTTTTATTTTGTTTTACATTTCAACTCCGGTGAAGTGAAACTCCAAAGAGCGGTTGTTACACTTCAACTCCTGGTGAAATGGGCCTCCGAAGAGGGCTTTTATTTTGTTTTACATTTCAACTCCGGTGAAGTGAAACTCCGAAGAGCGGTTGTTACACTTCAACTCCTGGTGAAATGGGCCTCCGAAGAGGTCTTTCATTTTGTTTTACATTTCAACTCTGGTGAAGTGAAACTCCGAAGAGTGGTTGTTACACTTCAACTCCTGGTGAAATGGGCCTCCGAAGAGGGCTTTCATTTTGTTTTACATTTCAACTCCGGTGAAGTGAAACTCCGAAGAGCGGTTGTTACACTTCAACTCCTGGTGAAATGGGCCTCCGAAGATTGCCTGGAAGTTACCCTCTCATGGTTGGAGGGTCATGACTCCTTTAATCTTTTTTGGTTGAGTAGAGAACTTTCTTTTTTACGGCATATGCTTCGTTAGAGGTCTTTATCCTCCGAAGAGTTGTGCCTCTGAAGAGAACTTGTGCCTCCGAAGAGGGCTTTAGTTGTTCCTTGTCCACTTGCTTATGCCTTTTCAGTGATCCTCTATTTTTTTTTCTTTTCAAGCTTGCACTCCCTTCTCTTACAAGTAGTTTGTTTAATCCAAAGAAGTGTACTTCATTGCTAGGCCAGTTCACGAGAACGGACATAAGCTTCTTAATCGGACGTTTGTTTGTTCAAACTTCTCAATTTATTAGCTAAAGCCCGTTTTCGGCGAAATCATTGACCGTTCAATTGAAGCACTTCTTATCTAGGATTTAAGCTCGGGAATTTTGTGACTTGGAATTTGTTTGTTGACTGATAACAAGAATCACTTGGTCTTGTAATGTGCAAGTTTTGTTTTCGTTGCCTGCAAAAATTTAAATCGACATTTCAGTAATACATTTAATGTACTTTTCATATCGAAAATAAAGCAAACATGTAATAATAATAAGGAACACAAGATTTATAGTGGTTCGGCCAAGAATTTAGGCCTACATCCACTTTATAGTCTTTCATTATTCACTTGCATCGGTTTTACAATCGCTTTCAATTAGAGGAATCATACATTCATAATTCTTTTTACAATATTTCAACAAAGCTTCAAGTAAGTATGGACGCAAGTGATTGCTGTTCCAAGCTCTTGGAATTTGATCTCCTTCGACAGTAGTGAGTTTGAATGTGCTGTCAAGAAGCTTCTGACCTATGACATATGGTCCTTCCCAATTTGGCCCAAACACACATGTCGCTGTCATAATTCTCTTTAGGACTAGATCTCCAATTTCAAAGCTGCGTTGGCGAACTTTGGAATTGAAATGTCTGGCTATCCTTTGCTGATGAGATGCGATTCTGAGCTCAGCCTCTTCTCTTTTTTCATCAAGGAGATCTAGTGCCTCAAGCTGTAGTTTTTCATTCTCCGCTTGATTGAAATGGATTCTTCTATCTGAAGGGACCTCTGTTTCTACCGGAATCATTGCCTCTGATCCGTATGCCAATGAAAACGGAGTATGCCCAGTCGCAGTTTTGTGGGTAGTTCTGTATGCCCATAGTGCTAGTGGTATCTTATCGAACCAACCACCTTTCGCTCTTTCAAGATGCTTCTTGATGGTTGACTTGATAATTTTATTTACTGCTTCCACCTGCCCGTTTGCCTGCGGATGAGCTACTGCTGAGAAGCTTTTTCGGATTTTGAATCGTTTGCAAAAATCTTGGAATTCTTCACTTTCGAACTGAGTACCATTGTCTGTAATTATTTTTTGAGGCACACCATATCTGCAAATGATACTTTTAGTCACAAAACTTACCATCTTTTTTGAGGTGATAGTAGCCAATGGTTCAGCTTCTGCCCACTTAGTAAAATAATCTACATCAACAATGGCATATTTAATTCCAGATTTGGCAGTTGGTAACGGTCCTACAAGGTCTATCCCCCATATTGCAAACGGCCATGGACTGACCATCTGTGTGAGTTCAGTGGAAGGAGCTCTAGGAATTTTGGCGAATCTTTGGCATCTGTCACATTTTCGGGAATAGTCTGCTGCATCTCGATTAATTTCTGGCCAAAAATATCCGTATCGAAGAATCTTTTTCGCTAAAGTTTGACCACCTAAATGATCACCACATTCTCCCCCATTCACCTCAGCTAGGATTGTTTTGGACTCTTCCCTGGATACACATCGAAGTAACGGCATTGAGAATCCCCGTCTGTATAACTGGCCATGCTGGACTATATAGCGAGAGGCTTTCCTCAGTAGCTTCTTTCGTTCTTTTGAATTTTCCGGTAAAGAGCCATTTAGCAGATATTCTGTTATTGGAGTCATCCATGATTCTTGCTCTTGAGACACGCTCATGATCCAATCAATATCCATCTCATCAATGCTCGGAGTCGACAGGACCTCCATTGGAGTCAACCCTAGAAATTGAGCTTCGCCTGTGCTTGAGTACTTTGCGAGAGAATCTGCTTTCATGTTTTCTTCTCGAGGAATATGACTTATCATGTAATGATCGAAATCACCCAGGAGTTCCCAAGCCTTTGACAAGTAGGCGGGCAGATTTCCCCCTTTCGCTTGGAATTCCTTCTTGACTTGGCATACAATAAGCTGAGAATCACAGAAGATCTGTAATGCTTGGATGTTTAGTTCTTTAGCAATCCTTAAGCCAGCAATAAGGGCTTCATATTCTGCTTCATTGTTTGTTGAAGGAAATTCCAATCTTAGTGCATAGCATAATGATCGAACTTCAGGGGTCTCAAGTACAACTCCGGCTCCAGAACAATAGTCGTTTCTCGTGCCATCGACATATAACTTCCATTGGATTGGGGAATCGTCGATCGTTTCCTCCTCACTGTTACCCTTATCTGTGAATTCTGCGATGAAATCCGCTAAATCTTGTCCGTTGATTGCTTTTCGGGGATGATAAGTGATGTCATATTGACTGAGTTCAATATTCCACTTTAGAAGACGACCCGAAGTCTCAGGGCGAAACAGGACTTGCTTTAAAGGTTGATCAGTGAGGACTCTGATAGGATGAGCTTGGAAATATTGCCTCAACTTCCTGGATGCAATCAGTAGGCAATAGGCGAGTTTTTCCAACTTAGAGTGGTTCATCTCTGCCCCAGTGAGTCTTTTGCTGATATAGTAAACTGGATGTTGAATCCTCTTGTCTTCTCGTATCAGCGCTGCACTTAAAGCATGAGATGATACTGCCAAGTATATAAGAAGATCCTCGCCATCGCTAGGCCTAGAAAGTATTGGAGGCATTTCCATATGGCGAATCAATTCATAAAAGGCTTTTTGGCATTCAGGAGTCCAATCGAAGTTTTTCTTTCCTTTCTTTAGGGCGTCAAAGAATGGGATGCATTTATCTGTGGCTTTGGAAATGAACCGACTCAAGGCGGCGACTTTTCTTTTGAGACTTTGCAATTCCTTCTTCGTTCTAGGAGCTTTGACTTCCTTTAAGGCGGTAATTTGAGCTGGACTAGCCTCAATGCCCCTAGCGCTCACGATGAAACCTAAAAACTTTCCGGATTCCACTCCAAATGAACATTTTAAAAGGTTGAGCTTCATTCCGTACTTTCGGAGGACTGCGAACATGTCTGCTAAGTGTTCTATGTGATCCACTGCTTTCTTAGACTTTACTAACATGTCATCGACGTAGACTTCCATAGTCTTGCCCAATTGCGGTTTGAACATAGCATTAACAAGTCTTTGGTATGTTGCCCCTGCATTCTTCAGCCCGAAGGGCATAACTCTGTAGCAGTAAAGACCAACGTCGGTGATAAAGCTCGTGTCCTGCTCATCTGGCTCATGCATCATGATCTGGTTATATCCAGAGTAGGCATCCATAAAAGATAAGAATTCATGTCCCGTTGTTCCGTCTACCAGTTGATCGATCCTGGGTAATGGGAAGCAGTCTTTGGGGCAGGCCTTGTTTAGATCTGAAAAATCGATGCACACTCTCCATTTTCCGTTGGCTTTCTTAACCAGCACTCGATTTGAAACCCAATTCGGATAGGTAGATTCTTTGATAAAGTTATTCTCCTTGAGCCGATCAACTTCTTCTTTTAACGCTGCTGACCTTTCTGGACCTTGAGTTCTCCTTTTCTGTTTCACAGGTGTAAATTTTGGATCAATATTCAGGGCGTGTACTGCAACTTCTGGGGATATTCCGCACATATCGGCATGAGTCCAAGCAAAAACATCCAAATTTGCCTTTAAAAAAGATATTAAGATATTCTGAATTGACACATTAAGTTGTGAACCCACATTCAACACCTTGTTTGGGTCCTTTGGGTCAACAGGTACTAGTATTGTCGTTTCCACTGGTACCACTCTATTCTCCCCTGCATTGGCTTTCCTAGGATCCATCTCTTTCCGTGCTCCGCTGTGCTCGCCAGTGCAGTGTCCGCCCTGTAATTGCTACAAGGCTGGTTCTTTGATGCGGACTGGGGTTGCCGCATCCTTTCCCATTTCTCTTTTCCTCGTTTCTCGTAGCTCTGTCAGATAACACTTCCGCCCAGCATTTTGATCCCCTTTTATAACTCCCACTCCATTATCTGTGGGAAATTTAATGGTGAGGCACCATGGGGCCAGAACAGCTTTGAATGCCGCGAGAGTTGGACGGCCAAGGAAAGCATTATAAGCAGAAAACTCGTCGACAATCACAAAAGTTTGCTTGTAGACCACTTTTCTTTCTCCCTCTCTAAGTTCTACAAGCAAATCAATGGTTCCTATCGGCTGTTTTGGCTCCCCAGTGAAGCCAGCGATTTTCTGAGATGATGCTTGCACATCAGTCATAGGGATCTTCATTTGGTCGAATGTTTTCTTGAAGAGGATATTTCAGGATGCGCCACAATCAATGAGAACTCTTCTGACAATAGCTGGCCCGATACCAGCTGAGATGACTAAGGGATCCAAGGTAGGAGCTTCAATACCTGTGGAATCTCTGGCTCTGAACACAATATCATCATTGAAAGTTCTTTGTTGCTTCAGGGGCGTAGCACCTTCCAAAACAAATACATCTTCCTCGGTCGGTACATACTTCTAAGCTCGGGTATACCTTTCTATCTCACCCCAGCTCCTGCCTGCTGGGTGAGGTCCTCCCGTAATGACATTGATAACAGGCCTTCCGGATTCATGCCCTGCAGTCTTCTCACCTGTCCTGGGTTGATGAGCAGGAGCTCGTTGCCCCTGACTAGACGAAGCGGGATTGTTGCTATTCTTTTCCACAAATTGCTGCAGCTTGTTTTTCCTTATCAATTCTTCAATCAAAATTTTCAATTGGCGGCATTCATCGGTATCATGACCGGGTTGATTATGGAAGCGGCAAAACATTCCGCTTTGTACAGCTTTTTTCCCGGTTCTCAGAACGGGAGGTTTAGGATAATCAACATAATCTTTAGTGGCAAGGTAAATACGCTCCGGCGTATCTGATAAAGGGGTATATTCCGATGGCTTGAAGGAACGAGGCTTCTTCAGATTTTTCTGTTTCTTCCCATCGTTATTTTCCCTTTTCTGTCCTACAGATTCACTCTTGCGTGGAGCAACAATGTTATTTTCATCTTTTTCCAATGCTGCCTTTACCGGTACAGGACGACTTTCCAGGCGTATGAACTCATCTGCTTTCTTGTAGAATTTTTCAAGGTAATTTGGTTCCTTCATGTTAAGCCATTTTCCAAATTCGCTCGACTTGTCGATGGCCCTCATCAGATAGGTCAAGATCATCCGTGGTTCTGCATTGTCTACCTCGGCCAGCGCTATATTAAAGCGATTCAAGAAAGATCTGATAGTTTCCCCTGGATTCTTCTCTAAACTTGACAACGACATGATATCTTTGGCTTTTGAAGCGTATAGTCTGAACTGCTCCTTGAATTTCCGGGTTAGGTCAGAAAACTGATCTATGGACCGAATTGGTAGCTTGGTGAACCAAAGCAGAGCTATACCTTCCAAATATACAGGAAAATATCGACACTTTATTTCATCAGAAGCTCTGGCACCTGTCATGTGCCAATCATACTTATACAAGAATTTGTTCGGATCACTTGTTCCTTTGTAAGCTGGGATAATTGGAGGGACGAACTTCCTTGGGAACTCAGCCTTTAAGATTCTTTCGGTAAACGGGGTTTTACTTGGAGCGAAACCCCATTCCTTCTCATCTTCATTCCTTTGCATGCTTTCTTTCATGATTTGTCGAACCATTTCAGAAAGATACCCCTCATCATTTCGAGCTTTAGATCCACAACTTCAGGAAATGTCCGCTCAAAGGGGCTGGCAGCCCTCTCAGGAATGTTTCTTTCTTCATCCTCATGAATGTTGCCAGCAAAGTTCCTTTCATTACCCGTTGGTTGACGGTTTACTCCAAGCAAGTCATTCAACTTATTCAAAATTAGGGGATTTTGGGCATTCTGAGCCTCCAATTGCGCACTTTGGGCATTTATCTGCTGGTTCAGCCCTAAGATTACAACACCCAACTCCGCTTTTGTAACCCCAACAGGTGGAGTGGCTTGATTAGGTACTGTGGAAGCGGAGGTTCCCTCTTGAACATTTCCAGATCTAACAGATCTACTTTTTTTCCCCGGAGCCATGATTTCAGATAAACTTCTAGTCTTCAGAGAGGTTACTTCAACAAACTTTCATGGAGCAATGATGATAATTGTCCTGAGTTCAATTCTCAGTGAAAGCACCAAAAATGTTAACGCTAAAATTTGAACGCTAACATCCCGGTGTATAAAGTGTAGTTGTGAAAGCACCACCCGATGATTCGGGAACAGAGTGTAAGCAGAAAATCACAGAAAAAGCAGTGAATAACAACGATTTTATAGTGGTTCGGCTCAAGGCAAGCCTATGTCCACTTTAATTCTCTTTATTGCTAAATCGATTACAACTTTACAACAATCTTCAATTACAATTATGACGAGACAAACAACTAGAACTTTGGTAGAGAAGATTTCTTCGAATCCATGTAGATTGCCCCTTGAAGTTAGTTGAGATGCCTTTCGAACTTGAAGTGTCGGGTGAGTTGAGAATTCAGCAGAGTATTGGCGCTTGAAGTGATTGCTCCAAAAGTCCCTTGAATGTTGGAGGTGGTCGCGTATTTATAGGGGTTTCTGGTGTCAAGTTGTAGGTAGTGGCCGAGATAAGCTAGGTCGTAAGCCGTTGCCGAGATAAGCTAGGTCATAGGTCGCTGCTCCTCACCTATGCACGGCCTATCGTTTAAATGGGAGGCGCATATTCTTCTGGCCCCAAATCATAAGTCCCAAGTCGCTGCCGAGTTATCGTGACGCGCATTGAACTGTTGCACTACTTCCCCCTTCATATCCTTAGGTCGGTCACGACTTATCATGAGCCGTAAGCCGGCCACGACTCAAGTGGGGACCAACTTATTCTTAATAGCTAGGTCGGCAAACAACTTGAGTAGTTAGATCGGAAAACGTGTTAGGTCGGTAGACCTTTATAAGTCCTAGGTCGGAATCTCCTTGAACCTTAAGTCGGCATCATTTCAAGACGTTAGGTCGGAACTTTCTTTAAGGCATTAGGTCGGCATGCTTCTCAAGGCCCTTAGGTCAGTATCCCTCTTAGGTCTCATACAGTTAGGTTGGTCTTCCATGTTAAGATACTAGGTCGGCATCCCTTCGTGTCTTGGGTCGGCATCCTTCGTTAAGTCGGCAGAGTGTTAGGTCGTTTATTATCTTGGATCGGTGAGCCACGGCGGAGGCGGGGTTAACAAATGTAATTTAATCACTGAAAAGGATTAAAGGATCATTAATGAATGTAAATAATTAATTAAGGAAATTAATTATAAGTTAACTAATGTAGATAGATAAGGCTAATTAATTTGTGTGGTAATCAAAGGTTAATTACTTAATATAAGTAAAGAATAATTAATTCAAGAATGATTAAATAGGATGGATGATTAAAGAATAATTAATTGGGAAGTAATTAATTAATGATTTAGTGAGCAGGGTTTAAAGGTGGTTGAGGTAACTATTTAATCTAATTAGTAATGGCGAGCCTAATTAAATCTTGCTTATGGATGATGGGATTTTTGGAAAATGCCTTAAATTGGTTAATATTTCCGATTTGAAATGTTTGTGAAAGGATATGTTTGTCTCGAACAGAGATGATGTGGTTATCTATTGATGATGCATTGCTGGGTAGAAGTGACATCTTGTATTTTAAGGATAAAGTGTATTCACTTGAATGAAAAGTTAAGGTGGTATGGATTTCAAAGAGACCGTAGTCGGGTATTGGTAAATACCCGAAGCCACTACGATTCTATATAAATTTGATACGTGGGGTCAATAGGTAGAAATGAAATGATTTAAGTAGATTAGACCATATAATCTAAGTTCTAGCACTTGGAAATTGATGTATGAAACAAGTGATGTCTATAGCAACATGTGAAGTGAAAATTGATATAAGTTACCCGGGTTCATATGAGTTGTGTACCTTTGTATCCTATGTTAGATGGGCTTACTCACGCTGGTTTCCAGCCTGACCCGGGTGTTACTTTGATGTAATGCTTTGGTCAGACCGAGTATTACAGATTTTCAGGTAAGGACGTACTGGAGCTCAGCAGTCGAGCTGGATGGCAAGAACGTATGGAGTGTTTCCGCTGTATTATATTGTTGTATATCTGTGACATGATAATTGTGTATGTTCAGTGTCTATATATGTATGTGTAACTCTGATGTGTTAAAATATAATTGACAGATATAGTATTCTTTCGTGAACTGTTATTTTTTATTATTATATTTTAGCCGTTGCGAATGTGAGATGTTATTGTTTCTGTTCTTCTTCTTCTATCTCTTTCTTCTTTTGCATAACTATCTGAAATTTTCGGCTTCGAAAATTTCGGGTCGTTACATTTTCTTTCTTCGTGACCTAATATTCGTCAAAATTCTAAAACAGCACAAATATGTTGAGTCTGTCAATAGAAATATTTTATTCATTTTAACAAGTTGTGCACAACAAGTTGTTGGGACATTGCTAAATTGATGGATGTTGAACACATAACAACAATCACACATAAAAAATTATCAAATTTGTACAAAAATAGTAGCAGATAGAAATGGGATCTTTTTTTAAGATGACAGCTATAATGGAGCTCATACAAAGAGGGAGAAGTTCTCAGAGTGATAAAAATTTAATGGGATAATAAAGCGCTTTTCATTTGCCTCTCACACATACATTACTGGAAATGCTAATGTCGCGAATGAAACCATAAAATATACCCTGAAAAATGCCTCAAAATCACAAAGGGAAGTTGCAAGGTTAAATTACCCCATATTTGAAGATGGAAAAGGTTTATATTTTATACTAAAAAAATTGCATCTTATTACTACAAGATTCTAGAAATAATTTATTGGGTGATTCTATTTAAGTACGTTAAGTTAATAAGTAAGCCCCATAAAACTTAAAAACATTATAGCTATATTTTTTTTGAGAATAGCCATTTTATTGTTAAAGAAATTTATTTATACCCTTGCTTAGTAACACTAATCTGTAATAAAAATTCACCTTACTAAAATTCATCCCACCTATGGGAAAATATTTAATCCATGCATCCTATTATGTGATTTTATAAAATATATAGAACTTCTTGTTAAATTTTGTTGATACAAAATCACAAATAGAGGAAAATAAATATGCAAAAGAAAGAAAGAGAAGATTTTGTTTCCTTTAATTAATAGGCATATTTGAGTATGTTTATTTCTCTCTCTAATTGGCTAATCAAATTATTTTTTGCCATCTAATGTTAAGTTAGGCATTAAGTAATTGATTATATAAATAGAGACTAGAAGAGAGGGTAAAAGTGGGGTGGAAAATCTATTTGCTAATTTTCACTTCTTCATCTTTGTACTTTTCTCCAATAATTTTAGCCTTATAGATATTTTCTCCTTTAATCAATTTGGTTATTGATTCAATGGTATTTTGTTTACTTTAGCTTTGTTCTATTAATTGTAAAGAAAATTTTAATGAAACAATAATGTGGATGGTTGGGTGGAATATTTTGTGTTATTGTGTTTTGATTTCAATTTCGTCTTGTTTTCAATCCAAGTTATCACTTCGTGATTTGGGTGACAAAGATCTTTTGATAAAATCTTGCACAAACACTACAGTTTTCCTAACCGTTTGGTATCAAAGCACATATCTTCGCAAAGCTTAGAGTAATTTTGGTTTGAAAAATTATAGATGTAGTAACGACCCATAAATTTTTGTGCTTTTATTTATTTAATTAATTGAATTTTGTGAAACTTTAAATAATAAAATTTTGAAATATAAATTTGATTTTCGAATACGTCTTGTCAAACATATCAGATGGTAAATTGTCATCGGATAATATGAAAATTTATTTTCTTGTGTAATTCTATTTCGATTTAAATCATTTAATATTTGATGATAATAAAAATTTTTCGAAACCTGAATATTTTTATATAGAAATTTATAAATCATCTCCTGAATGAGACGTCATTTCCCGTTTCATCAAACTTGGATTGCTGTTGCCCAGTTCGTCTTATTTCTTGCAAAGTAGCAGCATTTTCGGTAACGATTATCGACTTTTGATCAGATAATCGAACCATTGATATTTGTATACCGTTTTGATCGTATCGTCGTGTTGATTTCCATGGTATATTCAATTCTATATTTTGAAGTCCGAGAAATGGCAAAATCCGTGGAAAGATTTCCATGTCGGTTCCGCATTTTTGAACCTTTTTGAATTCTTCATTGAATTGTTATCCACGGTGTGAACGAATAGTCATTACCATATGTATTTACCTGAATTTTGTTGTGGCTTCCTCTTTTCCCCATAATCAATATTATTTCATCGTTTCAATTTATACTCGTAGTTCATGATTTCATTTCTCCTCCGTTCATATTTCTTTCGTGCTCCTAAAAAATATATTCTACAAACTCGTTTATATATTTTAACACAGCCTATTCGTTCATCTTCCATTGTTGCATGAGAACCAACTTTATTAATTTCCATCATAGAAAGTTTCTTGGAAATAAAAAGGCAAAGCACTTATATATTTGTGGCCTGCAACCTTCTTCTTTTGCCAACAAGTCACGTTCTCTTCTACTTTCACTTTGAAGCCCTCGAACTCATCCACCACCTTTGTTGAACTGCCACCTCCTGACCTTCCCTTCTTCCTCCTCACCCCTTTCTTATGAGCAGGTATATATAAGTAAAGTTTATATATATGTTGCTATAGGTATTCTTGCATCTACTTTCAGCTATGTTTTATAAATCAAACATTTATTCATATTTTTTCCCATATTGATTTCCTCTGATCTGTCAAGATCATATATGAATTATAAAGGTGTTGTAAAGTATAAGTTACTTATATACTCTTGTTTATATATAGGTTTATATATCCCATTTATATGACTTATTATTTAGATAAGGTGTACACATATATATGTATATATTTAAAGTATATGATATTTTTGTGAGTATTATGTTATACTGTTGAAAAAATATAGTTTTTCTATGTTCAAAGTATATATGTTTATTTGCGAAATCTTATATATATTGAGTTACACACAGTAGTTTCTGTGATGACCCGAAATTTTTAAGCATTTTAAATTGGAATATTTAGTTGATTTTAAATATTTGAAAAGTTAATTTTGACTTTATTTCCAAATATCACTATTTACTTGATAATTAAATTATTAAATTATATAATTTGAAATTGGGTAAAATGTTGAATTTGGAGTTTTAAGCCTATTAAAAATAATTTGAAGGCTTATAAAATTTATAATGATGATACTGAAGATAATAGAATGGTTGAAATTTAATTTAAAGGTGATTTGTTCAATTTTAATAATATATCGTTTAAATCGATATTTAAAAGTTGCCTTCTGAGGCACAACCTCGGAATTCGACGAATACAGTTCCATTGGATCCGTAATAGTTAGTTATTATCGGATTTCAATTTTCGTAGTAATCGGAGTTGTCGTTTGACCCTGGCAGCTCAAACACTTAGAAACTATTTTAACTGATTTAATTTAAAATTGATCGTTTACTTCCGTAACCCGCGCATATGATCGAATTAGCTTTCGAAACGCATTCCATTGTATTCGAAATGCGGGTATAACCTTATAAATGCCTGGCGGCATATCTGATTCGGAGTTCGAGATTTCGAGTTACGCTGAACAAGATATTTTGGAAATTTAATAATAATAAAAATTGAAAAGTCAACACCTACCGACCTACCTTCTTAGGCTTAACCTGTACGCTAGCCTACTCTCTTTAATTATATGTTGCATTACTTCTCCTTCATCTGGGAAAAAGCAGCTCATTAAACTTAAAGCCGAAAAAAGGGGTTTCCTTTATCTTCAAAACTTAAAATTAAATTGAAATGCCTAAAGAAAATAAACAAAATCGAACCCCATCTCCTTCCTCTCTTCAAATTCATAAAAAATACTAAAATCCCTTCCCCTTCTCTCGAATCGAAAGCGAAACTCCATCGTAAGGCACAAGCTAAATTGGATCGGAAGCCTAATTTGTTCGTGCGTGTCCCTCTACAATTGGAGATCGGCTCGAAGTTTCAAATCGCTCGCGTGCGATTGAGTCGATTGCGAAAATTCAAGCTCAAGCTCGAAACGATAGGCGATGAGGTAGCATTGAGTTAGGGCTTGGTGCTCGAGTCTTCGTCGCACTTGATACCGTTCATATGATGTCGCGAGTTTAGGCAGTTTGGGCGTGTTCGAGTTGGGGCGATTCGAGCTATGGCAGCACGAGCATAGTTTGGGGGCAGCAACGAGTTGGGCGGTGGTCGCCGGGCATTTGTCGACTGTGATTCGCATGCCGGTCATGTGAGTGTTTTGGGAAACAGGTGTGGGTCTTTCTATATTTTGTTAGTTTAATTTGAATTTGTATTTTAGATTTAATAGGAAATCAATTTATATAAAATAAAGTTGCTATGTTAAACATATGTAAATCAGAAAATATAAGGGTTTTAGACATTGAACTATCTATATAACGTTAGTTTAAAATTTTAATTTTTAGATAATTTAAATTTTAGTTTAAATTAGATAAATAAATGGAAATTTATTTTCTGATCTATTTGGAATCTTAATAAACTGTAAATGGTCATACAAGGTTTAAAATAAAGGGAACAGGCCAGTTTTGGAATGGATTGCAAATAGTAAAATCAATGCTGAGTTAATCTCCACTCTCTTGGAATTTTTTTATTTAAATTTAAATGGTTAAATTTAAATAATTGGTTGAATGATTGGATTGTTTTGATGTGCTATATTGTATATAGTAATATATAGTATACATTGGAGTGATTGAATATTCTGTGATGGATATTATTGGTAATTAAAATATTGAATGCTGTGTTTTTTTGAATATCTCGGTACCCTGAGTCATCAAAATATATAAAATTGGTTTATTGAAAGCAATATAAGGGTGAATTTTGAAAGTGAAATAATTATATATTAAAAATAAGAATGAATTGGAAAGAAATAAAAGTGATATTTAAAAATTGAAGTTAAATTGTAAAGTAGAGATTTTAAAACAAGTTTTAAATCAGAGTTAAATCTTGAATTCAAGAGTGAATCTGGGTTTTCAAACAAATAAGTTTTTAAATTTAATTATTTTAACAACTTAAATGTTAAAGTGCATTTTTAAATTGATTTGAATTTAAAAATGAATTTGGTTTTAAATTCCTTTAAATTTCTATTTTAAAACGAGTAATTAATTTATTTAGTGAAGTAAATAAAAGATAGTTAATTACAGGTTGAGATTAATCGAGAATGATTAATATCGTGGTTTAATTAATGTAATTAATTTAGATTAGGATAAATTGAAATATAATTGGAAATCATTAATTTATATAATTAATGATGTAATTAAAGTTTGATTAATTAAGATTAATTAATCAATAATAAGTAACTTATGAGAAATTAATTAATATAAGTAATTAAGGATTAATGTAATTAAAACAGTCAATTAATTCATGAAGTAAATAAGATTACTTATTGATTTTGGTTAAGAATAATTAATATTGTGAAGTTAATTAAAGATAATTACTTGAATGTAATTGAAGGATAATTAATCCAGGGTGATTAATTAAGATGAATAATAAAGGGATGATTGATTAATTGATTTGAAATTAATTAATGACAAGTGAAGAAATCTAAGTGATTGAGGTTATAAATTCAATTAGAATTAATTAAATTAATTTTGGTAGCGATCAAGCTTTGCTTATGGATGATTGAATGGTACTGAATGCTTTGAATGACTTGATATCTCTGATATGAAATGTTGTGTATTTCATTTGGAAAACTTGGGTTAGGATGACATGAGACTCAAAGAGATCGGGTTTGGGTATTAGGAATTACCCAAAACCACTTCAAATTTTTATAAATTGATATGTGAATCTATAGACTGGAGTGAAGTGATTTAAAGGAAATGGACTATTTTAAATCTAAATCTTTGGTACTTAGAACACTTATGTGTGAAATAAGTGATGTCTATAACATATTGTGAACTTGTAAATTGATTCGAGTTACCCCGGGTTCTATATAAGTTGTATGCTTTGTATTCCATGTTGGATGAGTTACCCACGCTACTTTCCAGCCTAACTCGGGTGTTACTCGATGTAATGCTCGGGTCAGACAGAGTATTACAGATTTTTAGGTAAGGACGTTCTCGTGCTCAGGAGGCGAGCTAGATGGCAAGAACGCATGGATTGTTTCTGCTATATTATATTGCTGTATATATGTGACATGATAATAGTGTATATTCAATGTCTGTATATATGTGTAACTCTGATGTATTACAAAGGTATTTTGACAGATACAGAATTTTTTTGTAAACTGTTATTATTTATTATTATATTTTATCCGCCGCGAATGTGAGATGTTGATGTTTTTTGATCTTCTTCTTTTTCTATCTCTTTCTTCTTTTTCTTAACTATCTGGAATTTTCGGGATCGAAATTTTCGGGTCGTTACAGTTGGTATCAGAGCTGAAAGGTCAAACGAGAACCTTGGCTCTGGTGGGGATTACTCCTTAAATAGAGTCCGTAGTACTCTAGGATGAGTTGAGTGTGTATACACACACACACACACATATATATATATATATGAGAGCTTACTTGTTATTTATTTATATAAATATTTTAAATAATTTATATAAAAAAATATTTTGATATATAAAGCAATATTTCCTTCTAATAAATAATAAGGTGATTGGATGTTAAACTATGAGAACTAAATTAAGAAGTAATATAATACAACCAAATTAATATCTCGAATTGGAATTAAATTAAGTGGTAACAGAAATATGACCAAATTAAAATTAAATTGATTGAAATTGAATTAGTTCAAATTGGATCTGATCTGAATTAATTGGATTTGTGATTGAAAATATATAAGTTTAAAAATAAATTATGGAAAATTGAATTGGATTGAATTGAAATGATTTGAAATTGAAGTGGGTTCAATTGATAATAGTCCAAAATTGATTGGAATAATTAGGAATTGTAATTAAAGTTGAGTAGGTTTAAAATCAAATGGAATTTGATTTGAAATTGGGGTTAAGTCAATTTCAAGTGAAATTGAAGTTATTTAAGTTACAATTGAGTCAACTTAAATGGAAGTGGAAATTTAAATGGAATTGATGGGGAAGTGAACAGTTTTGACTCTAGTCTATTTTCAATATAAATTGTTTTAATATAAACTTATTCTTCCAAGCTATTTAATATATACAACCTTTCTTTTTAAGCCAAGTTATTTTATAATTGTTATGCAATTATTTTTGGAACTATTTAACAAATTTTCAACTGTTTTATAGATTAATTGCTATTTTTTAACTATTTTACAAATTAATTACTATTTTAGAACTATTTTGTAATTTTCAAAAATTTCAAAAACTATTCAACTATTTTCCAACTATTTTACAATTAGTTGACTATTTTACAGCTATTTTGCAAATTAATAATTTTTTTCAACTACTTATCTATTTTTTTTTAAATTTTCAAGCTATATTCAAAATATAAACTGATCGGAGTTCGAACTGTTATTGATTAAATACCCAACTGAGATAAGAATTGAAGTAAAAATCCAAATGAGGATTAAGGTAAATGTGAATAAGTGAATAAAATCAATGTGAGGATGGATAGAAAGGAAATTGATTTGGCAAATAATCAATGAAGTTAAATACGTAGGATGTACGTATATTATTCTATTCGCATAGTGATTTAATCCAGATTCGAGCATAAAATTTCGAGATAGTTTATCGATCCGGGTTGGGATTTTTCACTTGATTTTCGATGGCGAACCTGGATATTGATTGTTGATTGGTTCTGGGTATTCTCTATCATAGTTATAGCTATTAAGGAGAATGACGGTTTCTGATCAAGAAACCAGATCTGAGTCCGCACTAGGAAGTCGGGTGGACGATACTAGTTCGGAAGTGAAATTGTGTGATCGAGTGAGCGATCAGATTGGTATAGCGTACGGACGATATGTGTACATTGTAAGGATTTGAATGAAATTGATATTGAAAATTTGTGAATAAGAAATGTGAAATGATTTCTTTTGAAATGAAAGTATATTTTGTGAAATACACAATGGATAAAAGTGAAAGTAAGATTTTTTTTATGATGATAAGTAAGATGGAAATAACTTTATAAAAAGGGGGTAATCAAATATGGATATTTGATTTTGAATAATCAGAGTTATATACCTTTGTTATATAAGATAAACCTCCCCTTGTTGAATCTATTTCCAAAAGAAAAGTATTTTGAAGGTGTTTGAAGTATAAAAGAAGTTTTATACAAGTTTGAAATGATCCAATTTTTTATATATCTATATATATATAAAGGATCTCCTGAGGATTTTGGAAAAAGGTTTTGGGAACCTTTGGATTTGGAAAGGCTTTTGATTTTTAGGTAAAATCAATATTGGAATTTGGAAAGCCTAGTTTGAGAATTATCGATTTTAGGATAGTCGATTTTGTGTAAAGGAGCTTTGGAAGAGATCATACCAGGTGTATGATTTGAAAGATACTATATGTGTATAGTATAAAGTGTTTTGATAATGACTCTAGAGAAAAAAGCGCTCCCTTGAAATGAACTTCTCAGGAGTGCCACCGAGTGGTGCTGCCTTGAACCCTAAGGGGGGGTTCTAAAGTTGATCCTGTGAGAAGTCCGGGCAAAACTAGTTCATGAGGATTATGAGTAGTGTGTTGCGAAAGTCGAGGGACGCTGATGCCTACAGAGGCATTTGGGTTATGCTGTGATGACAGTGTAACTCGATGGCGCAGCGATCTACTACAGACCATAGCGAAAGTCGTGTATGTTGCTGAGAGCCAACAGTCTGCGTTTGACTTTATATCAGTAGACTGCGACCTATGGTAACATAGCAAAAGTCGTGTGTGCCGCTGAGAGCCAACGGTCTACGTTTGATTTTACATCGGTAGACTTCGACCTATGTAGGAGTGGAGAAGTTTCATTTTGACAGCGAAAATCGAGGGCGCTGATGCCTAAAGTTACATGGACTTTTGCTGCGATGGCAATGTAACCCTGGTATGTAACTACGGTCTGTTGTGGGTTCCATGGCGTAATCGAGGGGCGCGGAGTGCCTATAGTTTCATGGACTTTTGCTGCGATGGGAACGTAACCCAGGATGTAACTGCGACCATGGATGGGGGTGATGATTTCCAGAGCATTCTCACCAAGATATTTCCTCTATTTTCAAAAACTATTTTCTATATTTTCAATAAAATTATTTTCCGAAATATTTTCACTGGATGTTGAAAATGGGTCTGCTAAGTACTTATAGATTTTCAGTCCTACGCTTGATCAACGTATGACCGAATTTCTGTGAGAACAATGTTAACGCTAAAATTTGAACGCTAACACCCCGATGTATGAGTTGTAGTTGTGAAAGCACCACCCGACGACTCGGGAACAGATTACAAGCAGATAATAGTAGAAAAGCGGTAAACAACAACAATTTTATAGTGGTTCGGCTTTAGGGTATAGCCTACGTCCACTTTAAGTACTTTTATTAATAATCTCGTTACAAGCTGATACAGTTCTTCCCAAATACAATACACTTTGAATTACAAGAGACTTAGAACAAGTAGCTTAAACTTCGATGAAGATGAGAGTTTTCGAATCCATGTTGGATGTATGTGATCTCTTCTTGAAGTTGTTTGTAGCGTTCTTAATGTCTTGAGAGCTTCAAGTGTTGGATTGGATTAGTTTGGAATGCAGCAGAGTAACGGTGTTTGAAGGAAATCAGCCAAAAGTCCTCTTCTAGTTGGAGCTAGGGTCGTATTTATAGGCAATTCTAGGCAGGAAACATTACCAAGTCCTAAGTCGTAACCGACCTAAGTTGGGTCGTGGACGACTTAAATTAAGTCGTGGGTCAGTTATCACTTAAATGCTGGGTCGAGACCTCTTCAAGGCATCCCTGCTGAACCCTAGATATATCACAAGTCCTAAGTCGCAAATGAGTCAACCGGTCCTCTCATAAGCGATGCGGCCTTAACTTCGTAGTCTTAAGTCGTGTATAACTTATCATATGTCGTAGGTCGTGACCGACCTAAACTGATTCTCGGCTTGTGGCTTAACTGGGGTTAACGAGTCATGGTGCAGTACTGAATTTGCCTCTGTGGCCTTAGGTCGTGAACGACCTAGTAAAGGTCGTAAGTCGGTCACGACTTAGGCGTAGTCGTCTTAACTCCTCGTCCCTCGAGTCGTTAAGTCATAGTCCCTTGAAGTTGTTGGACCGTTACTCCTTCGGGTCATTTAGGTTGTAATGACTTAAGTCGTAAACTTCCTTAAGTCGTGTCATCCTTAACTAGTAAGATTATGCAGACCTTAGGTCGTCAGGCCGTAATGTTCTTAGGTTGTGAAGGCCTTAAGTCGTAGACCTTATCTCGTAGACCCTTTAACCCGTGGAGGCCTTAAGTCGTAGACCCCTTAACTCGTAGAGGAAACTGGGTTAACACTTGCCCCTCGAAGCACATGCCTTAAGTCGTAAGTCGTGTGCTTCGACTCATCATAACCCTGGTGTGCCGATTCGAGTTCCACTTCCCTGAGGTATAAAATGCTTGGGTCGTTCCTCCTATTTCCTTCTTTCCATTACTTACCTCTGAGCTATTTCTGCCATTAACACGTCCTCGAGCTTTCGGAAACAAATTCAACCAGTTCATCTTTACCGTTGATTCAGTCCCTATAATCCTCATCATCGCATTGCGTAAGTAAATCCGCAGTTCATTTGATTCCGCGATAGCTATTAACTTGCGAATTTAATCCAGTTCCTTATACCACGCTTCATCACAATTGTTGCCACGATCGATTGCTGGTGAGCTCGAGGAAGTTTGATTAGGTTTTGGATAATTCGCGAGGAGAGGATAATGGGTTTCAATCTATCTATATTTTATTTTTATCAGGCTGTTAGGGGTTTGGAGAAGACGAGATAATAGTTAGTGGGTTCATCGGTTTAGGGGTGAGACGGTCTATGGGTTTAGGAGTGGAGATAAGGTTATTCGTCTAGTTGGGGCATGAGATTTAGGTCGTAACTGAGTTAAGACTTAGAAGAATTTGTATCTTTCTGACTTGAAGCCTTGTCTTTCTTTTATGACTCACGATTCAAAGGACTACCGACTCAAAGCCTCAACGACTCAAAAGTGAAGCGACCTATCCTGTTTCTCCTCATAATTCTTTAGGTCGTGGACGAGTCAACCAGAGAACCAACGACTTAACTTAAACCGAAGAAAAATTCTTAACTCGTAGACGAGTTAGCACCTAAGTTGTTGTCGAGTTATCACTTGAGTCGTTTACGACTTAGCTCTTGAGTCGTCTACGACTCAGCACTTGCATTTTTAAACTCTGCTTAGACCTTGAACTGTTGCATGGATTTTGATCTGTTGAACTTTGCTGCATTCTTTTACAGATTACTTTAACTTGTGGGTTAACAATCTGTTTAATATGATATTTACAAAAAATTGGGACGAATATACTGCCATCAACCGCCCACATCAAATGACAGACTAGTTAATAACAGATAATTAACTTAAGTAAATTGTGTGAACGAAGTGCTATCGATTTCAAGTAGAATATTAAAGCAACACTGAAATAGTCAATTGAAACTGACCAGCCTGCACTAATATTATGCTTGAACTTTAAATTAACAAGTTCTGAAATTACCGTAGTCGATCAATCGTCGACTAGTTTAATTCCAGTTTTATTTACTTGCTATTTTTATTAGTTTTGCACGACACTTCACACTTTTAGGAAACGTGCACCTTCATATTTGAATATCCAGTTGCTTGTGTAGAATGACTTCTCAGGAAGAAGATGCAACAGTTCAGACGGGAGAGGCAACTGTTCTTCCAGCTCCACTAGTTAATCCTCCCGAAAGAGTTCCTACTACACTATCATATAAAGTTTTTCGCCAGCTGTGTGCTCAGTTTGGCATTGCTGAATCAGATGCCATTCTTCCTGAGAGAAGTAACACTGCTGACATAGCACCTTCTGGCTTTGTGACAGTTAACCGGCATATGTGCCTAAGTGGGGGCGTTCCTCCTTTTAATGACTTTTTCCAACAACTTCTTCATCAATTGGCCATTGCTCCATCCCAACTACACCCCAATGGCTACGCCATTCTAATGGGGTTGTGTGTGCTATTTAGGAGAACACTTGATCGACTTCCGAGCTTTGATGAAATTTGTTACCTATGCTCCTTTAGCCGGACCAAAGATCATCCTTCTATTACTGTAGTGAGAAGCGCCCGAAACCGCAAATTAATTGTTGGCCTTCCCGACACTGCTCACGGGTTTCTAACCCAGTTCTTCTTCGTTCGTTGCCCCCCGGGGTTTTATGCTCTGTGGAGGGAAGGAAGTAAGATCACCCATCCTTGCTTCGTTTGTTATCTGGCCTTTGTGAGACTGACCTGCTAAGTGTTAACTCTGCTTCTTTTATTTTCAGCGCTGCCTCCTCCCTCTAGGAATCCCAGTCACAAGTCGACTTTGAGAGGCTTAAGGCCGTACCGGTTGAGGAGAGAGATATTCAATTTCTGTTGAAAGATGAGTTCCTGCATCAGTACGGACTTTTGCATACTTCTCGTTCTACGCGTCCTCATGAAATTCCAGACTCCCCAGCTAGAGTGTTGGATGCCTCAGTTTCTACTAGCACATCCATATCTAAAGGACCTACTCCTGAGACTTCGCTAGTGAAGTGTTCCACTTCTGTTGATGCTGCAGGGCCGTCTGACAAACTTGCCCCTGTTATCGAGGAAGAAGAGCCTCAGGGATCTTCCCATCATTCACAAGAATCTGGTGAAAAAGCTGAGAAATCCAGTCCTGTTAAGCAAAGCAGGGACGATACTTTCGAAGTACTGAGCGACCTTTTTGCTACTTCACAAGAGATCCTTAAAGAAGATCCTATCACTGCCGGGATTTCTTCTTCAGTAGTTGAAGCTACTTCTACTTTGCAACAGTTGCCGTCGACTCAAGAGTTGACGCTATCTATTACACCTACAACTACTCCCCAATTAAAGAGTGGTTCGTAGACTGAAGCGTGTAGTTTGCACATCACACACACTTAGAATTCCTGGCACTTTTATGCTCTCTCTTTTCTTTTTTAAACGTTTGAAGGATTCTCAAGTTTTATTTCTTCTTTTTAAATTTTAGGTTTACCAATGAGGCGAGGCAGCTCGTACTATGATGACTTTAAGCGATATGGGAAACGCAGCCAGTATGGCTATCAATCCTATCCTCCTATTCATAGAGAGACTGATGAAGAAAGGGCAGCCCGGAAGGCTCGGGAAAGACGTGATTATGAAGAACGCTTTGGAAGACCAGATAGTCGACATGATTCCTCCTACAGAGAGAGTGACTCCCTTAAACGCAAATCTCATGATGATAGAGGGAAGAGTCACACAACTGATGACTCGAGCAAACGAGCCAAAGTTATTGAGGAGCCAATGCCTGTGCCTTCAGAGAAGATTACTGCTCCTACTTCTTCTCAATCTCCTGCCCCTTCCCCTACTGATATCCAAGCAATCATTAATAGGCCATCTTACCAAGTTGGACCAGGTCCAGCCACTCTTCAACGCCGATTTCCTAATTGGTGTTTAAAAGGACTTCGCTTTGACCTCGATCTGGTTCCCATAGATAAAAATGCTATGCTACGGAACCTTGATGCAGTCAGAACCGATATTGAGAGGATGTCATCTTGGCAGAAACTCGTTGATGAGCTCCAAAGGGTGAATAGGGCCAATCTTGAAGCTATGCTTACCATGGAGAACGACAAAACTGAATGGCAAAAGACCCTTAAACAGCATGATGCAGAAATGAGGAGTATCGCCGATTATAATGAGAAACTTGAGGCAGAAGTTGGGAAACTTAAAGAGGAGCTTGCTACTTCTTCCACTTCTTATTCTCAAAGGGAAAGTGTGCTTCTTCAACAGGTGCGGGATGCTCATGCCGCGCAAAGGGATGCTGAGGCCAAGGCTGATGAGTTGGAGCAGATTATAGAGGGCAACCGTACTGACATTACTCAGTTGCGAGGACAAACTGGCCTTCAGGCTGCAGAGATTGAAAAATTGAAAGCCCAGTTATCCAAAGTCGAGAGAGAGCGGGATGAGGCTGTTGCGGGCAGAATTACCACTGAAGAGGCCCATGAAGCTACCAAAGCTGATATTGGCTCGACACTATTTGATTTCTACTTGCAATGTATATTAGGGCGTGGCAGTCTTGCATTCCTGGGCCCCAAGTATGAGATTACCCTGGCCGAAGTGTGGGAGGCCGCACTAGATATGTTTAAAGGGGCCGGGTACACTGAAGAGGAATTGGAGGTGCACTACTTAGACTTTGAGGCTCGCGTAGCCCTTGCCAGAGGGAAAGAGCAACTCGCCAGATCGCGGGTTGAAATTGTGGGGGAAGAGCATCAAGAAAAAGAAACAAATTTGACTGTTCCTGTCCCTCCTTCAACTTCGGTCGATGCTGGCATTATTGGCTCTAGCTCTTATGTACCGATCCCTGCTCAAACTGATACCGGGGCCAAAATTACTCAAGTTACAGATGAATCGCAAGAGAGTGCTGAAGCCCCGGACTATGAAATTGATGTAATAAAGACAACTTCTGCAGGTAATTCCACTGTAAATTTCGCTCAAGTGGATTGCTCATTTACTTCACATGGGTTTAATGAGCTCCTTGACTATTTTCTCAACCTTGATGAGCCTTCATCTCCTCTCTTTACTGACTTTAACCTCTTTTCTTCTACAGAGAAAGTATCAAGCACCGCTCAGATTTCTCCTCCTCCGGTTATCCCTCCTCCGTCTCTCTAGGTGGCTCCTCCTTCTGCTTCTCAGCCCGGGTCGCAAGAGGAACAAATAGAAGCCCTCCATGGTTTAGACGATCCCATCGCTTCGCAGGAGCATAGAGACGAGGGACTTGTGGGAGGTGAGATATCCCCGGAGCGGACCCCTTCTGATGACATAACTTTGTCTAAACTTGCCACTCCGGGAAGTGAGTCTTCCTCAAAGAGGAGGAAAAAGCACGGAACGTCAAAGAGGAGGGGGAAGATAATCACTGTTACTGAAGGGGAGCCAGAAGTTGGACCAGCTGCACCTACCCCTCCTTCTTCCCTTGTGCCAACTGACCGGCCTGAAAAGCTAATCATTCGGCCGGGAAAAGGGTCCAAAGGTAGTAAAAAGAAGTGAACATTTTAGCTTTTTGCCTTTTGTATGTACTGGTCGAGAATCGTGCGGGTACCGGCCCCCGCTTTTCTTTATTTTGAAACCTATACCTGCATTTCGATTGAATAAAATGATCCTTTGTTTGTATAGACTTCTGTTTGAATGCATTTATTATTCATTTTTGCACAAGTTTATTTATATGATATTGCAGCGGGCTTATGGTATGTTGTCTGAGTATTACTTTACTGATGCGGCTATACTATTATACCATGTTGCCCCCATACCTTAAGCTTGCTGCAATATCTTATACTTCGAGGGGACTTGCACTCTTATTTGCTAAAGAACAATTATTTTATTCTCTTTAAAGAAAATTTTGGTAGATTACAACTCCCTTCGTATAAGTTTCTACGCTTTGTCGTTCGAAGAAATCACTCTTTTTTTTTTTTTTTTTTTTTTACTTATGTGCATATTTTACCAAGTGAAATCTTCTATGTGGTAAAGCGGACCTCTGAAGGGCACTTTAACTTCTTCTTCTTTTTTTATATACAAAGTTGTACCTCTGAGGAGGGATTTTTCACGTTTCAACACTTGGAAGTTTTATTTCAATCTCGGTGAAACGTGTACCTCTAAAGAGTTGTGCCTTTGAAGAAAGCCTTTTCACATTTCAACACTTGGAAATTTTATTTCAATCTTGGTGAAACGTGGGCTTCCGAAGAGGTCTTTCTTCTTGATTGCGCCCTTGAAGAGATCTTTCCTTTGAACTGTGTCCCCGGGAGGGGGTTGTACCTCTAAGGAGGGATTTTTCACGTTTCAACACTTGGAAGTTTTATTTCAATCTCGGTGAAACGTGTACCTCCAAAGAGTTGTGCCTTCGAAGAAAGCCTTTTCACGTTTCAACACTTGGAAGTTTTATTTCAATCTTGGTGAAACGTGGGCTTTCAGGAAGGTCTTTTATTTTGTCTCTGCATTTCAACTTTGGTGAAGTGAAATTCCGAAGAGCGGTTGTTACACTTCATCTCCTGGTGAAATGGGCCTCCAAAGAGGGCTTTTATTTTTGTTTGCATTTCAACTCTGGTGAAGCGAAATCTCGAAGAGCGGTCATAACACTTCAACTCCTGGTGAAATGGGCCTCCGAAGAGGGCTTTTATTTTGTTTGCATTTCAACTCTGGTGAAGTGAAATTCTGAAGAGCGGTTGTTACACTTCAACTCCTGGTGAAATGTGCCTCAAAAAGGGTTTTCATCGCCTGGAAGTTACTCTCTCATGGTTGGAGGGTCATGACTCCTCCAATCTTTTTTGTTGAGTAGAGAACTTTCTTTTTTGTCGCGTATGACCCATTAGAGGTCTTTATCCTCCGAAGAGTTGTGCCTCCGAAGAGGATTTGTGTTGCCGATGATGGCCTTGGTTGTTCCTTTGTCCACTTGCTTATGCTTTTTCAGTGATCCCTTTTTCTTTTTTTTTTACAAGTGACTCGTTTAATCCAAGGAAATGTACTTCATTGCCAGGCCAGTTCGTGAGAACGAGCATCAGCTTCTTAATTGGATGTTTGTTTGTTCAAACGATCTCAACTTATTAGCTGTAACGACCCGCCTTTTTGGACAGTTTAAAACCGACAATCAATTACACATGTCGATTCCAAACCATTAAAAGAGCAGAAAGTTATTGGGGTAATTAAGAAAAGAAAAGGAAGGGAAATAAAGGAAATGAAACAACACAGAATCTCACAGCGGAAGGCTAAAGTATAATAATAAAATAACAGTTCATGAAGCTGTTAATTAAATGAATACATTTGAAATGAATACATTTGATTATTATTATACAACATTTATCAGAGTTACATACACAGCAAATATCATACAACAATGCAGCGGAATGGAATGAATATAATAGTAGTAGATCATATACCAAATCTTCGTCTCCGTCCTCCAAGGAAATGATCTTCAACCTAAACTGAAAACTCAGGACTGACCCGAGCGTAATGAAAAGACAAACACTCGAGTCAGGACTAAATATCCTTATGAAAGTTAAATCAATCGTAAATAAATATGAGTGTAACGGCGTCAGAGATGTTTACGGGTTTTGACATCTCATATCCAGTGTCAACGTGCGTGCAAAAACTCAAGAGATGTTACGGGATTTTCCATCTCTCAAGGATCCGTGAAACTATCTACTATGTAGTAATATACGCTAAGTAGATAATGTCTATCAGTAATATAAAGTATCAAAATAGCGTTAAGGCGTTACCATAATCCCCCTTAACACATTTTTATATTCCCAAAAGCATATACAAGACCGTAGTTTCCCCAAAACCGGAAGTCACCAGAGGGCAATCCATATACTCAAGGTACAAATCAAAACGTAGTGGTCGCGAATAGGATAATCAGTATGACAAGGTACATGAGGCAATACCAACTAGGATACTAGTAGTTGCGTGATCCGAACTGATGTTGGGCATAGCCAGCAGCTACCCCAACACCGCGAAACAACACTCCCAAATCAAGGGGTGCACCCAAATCGCATCACAAATGTAATAGAAATGGTATCGAAGAAGTGTGTCCGCTAGAGGTGGCGAACCTCAATGGCCCGGCGCGGCTCCTGTTTTAGTCATGTCAGGGGTCATCCAATAATCGTTCTCTTTCTTCAGTCAACGCGTTCACCAAACCATCCACTTCATTCTGGATCATCACTCCGCGTATAATAGTTATTAAAGTGGTTTTCGGTATCGACAGAGAGTATGTCCATATCCGATCCCGGTCTCTTTAATAACTACGTATTATTACACCTTTGGCTCTTTATATTTCAAATCGATTCATAATTGATATCAAAATATCATATTCGCTTCAAAAATCAAATCCATTTCAAATATCATTTTATATCGCTTTTACATAGTAATATTCAAAGCCCGAATTAAGGTTAAATCTTTAAACAAATCAATTTTCGAATTTAAATCAAATCCCAATTTTTAAATTTCAAAGTCTCGACTTATATTATTTAACAATTTCTTTTAACCAAATTTATTTCAACATTCCAAACCCAAATTTCGATAAATTCGATTTCTATAAATTTATGTCTATTTATAACTTTTAAACAAAACATATAAATAAATTTCAAATCGACGATTTTAAAATTATTAATTTAGCCAATTCGGTGTCCGTATATAATTTTCTATCCTATGGCCAAGTAATTATTTATTTCAATTAAATGTCAGGGATGAGCATATATTACTTAAATTAAATCACAGTATCATATGTATGCATAACAGGATATATATAAGCAAATAAACATCCAAACATTCAAACATCAACCAATAACATCCATCGAAATACATCGTCCAATAGGCAATACAATTCAAGGCAATTTCATAGTTATCGATGTCGGGTGATTAAATTGCAATTCAATTTCAATTTCAATTTAACTGTAAAATTTAAACTTCAACGATTAATTCGAATGACAATCTATATGGCCATTAAATTTTTATCAAACAACGACAAATAAAATCATAACACTACATAATGACAAATTTAACTAGCATAAAGATATTTAGTACGTTGTGAGCGTTATAAAACACTCACCTTGATTTTACGATTTTAAATCAAACCGAACGACGTTCGATTTAACTCAAAATTTTCTCTAGCTCCAAATGATTCCAATCCAGTTCCATTGCGTAGTCCTCGTCGATACGATTCCAACGCAAAAAGTTTCGTGCGTTTTCGACCTCGTATGAAAAAGTTATGCTATTTTAAAGTTTATACGAATTTAAATATACAATTTCAGCTTTATTTTAAATATCAAACCCTCAACTCCATCCTGGCCATCGATTTCTGCATCTTCAGATCTGAGCCGTCCCTCATCTCTTCTTCCTCAACGTGACAAACGCACGTATAAACAACCCATAGCCGTCGTTCTTCAAGCAATTGTCACGACCACCTCGATGACTTCCAGAACGATCAGGACCCATCATCTCGAAGGCCTTCGCGAGCTCCATCTTCACCGTGAGTATGGTCAAACTCGGCTGCACCTTTGGCCTCGAAAAACGTGAAAAACGCAGCGACTTTGAACGCGATTTCCCGTCGATCCGTGGCTCCGTTTCCGATCTCCACCGTTGGATAGCTAGATCTTGATGCCCTCTATAACTTTGTAGTTGACGACTTTTGCTAATTGTTTGTAGATTTGGAGATAATAGAGGAGGAAGTTTCGACTATTTCTGGCCTTCGAAAACGTGAAAAAACGCAGCGACTTTGAACGCGATTTCCCGTTGATTCGAAGCTCCGTTTTCGATCATCTCCATATGGATTTAAAGCTTTCATCGTCCTCTACAACTTTGTAGTTGAGAGCTTTTGCTAATTGTTGATGGATTGAGAGGAAAATGAGGAAGAAGATCGGCAATTTCTGGCCATGGAATAGGTGGCGGCCATGATTTAGAATTAGGATTTCTGGATTATCTATACTATAAAGCAAAACCTTTGGTCAACCGGTCAAAGTGAAGCTTTTTTTGTAGTTCCTAAAACACCTTCATTTTAAAGCAACTGAAAATAAGTTAATGTGGGTATTTTTGCCATTTAAATCAAAGCCCCTAACTCACGACTCCACCACTACAGTCCTCCCACTACGTTTTCTGCCAACCGTCTTCTATTCCACAAACTACTTCCCTTTTCTTCAATGAATTATTTTCATCTATTTGCTTATTGTAATACATGATTTTTCTTCCTCACTTTCGCTTCCCTGCTTTACCAAGAACAAAAACTCTACAGAGTTTTGCTGCGTTTCTCATCGTCACAAAAACTGATTGCTCACGAATAAGACTTTAGTGGCGCCATAACAAATCATTTATCTTCTCTAAGTGGTAAAGCGTTGTCACAGCGGCTATACTGTAATAGATTAAGTGCTTAAATATGACGGTAAGGTATGACTTAAATGCGATTTATTTTCTTACAAAGTGAATCATTTTTTTATAATCCCCGAATTCAATATCTCAAGCCCCAAATTTCAGAGATCTAATTTCATCTACCGTATCTGGCAAAGGAGAGTTGGACTTCATAATTGGCTGCAGGTAATGCTTTCTAGAGTAGTCCCGTTTTTCATTAAAGGATTTATAACTTATGATACCAAAATATTAATACAACTTTTCATGTCATTTCTTCTAAGACTTACGTTCCTACACATGTTGATGGAGAAAGTTTGGCCCTATGTTTGCTAACAGCAGGTGGGTTGAAGTATGGCGACCAAGGATTTAGGTAAAGCTTCCCCTTTAGGTTATTTTTTTTCCGTTTATTACTGTATTATATTATTTTGGGAGAGAATTAGTTCTATTAGATTTTTAAAGATTATTTTCTTCATCTTTTCATTTTTATACAGCATAATTTTTATGATTTCAAGTGTTTCACAACATTAGAGAAGAATCAGTTACTGTTAAAGATTTAATTTTGTTGTCACCGTTGGTGATTTTTAGAAGTTGAAATAATGTTTCTTCCCCATAAGTATTACTGTTGTAGCTAAACATGTAGCTGAAACGAAATCATTTTACACCAAGTTGAAATCATAAGATGCTGCATATTATGATTGTTGAGCATCTGTATGCACTTCTTAAGGAAATTACCATTCTCTGGCTAAATTAAATGCGTTCGTTATCATTTTATAGTTTTTACTGATGCTTATCACGGTTAAATTTCCAAATGACAATTCTAATTTACATTTTTATTGCTAAATGCTTAAATGTGCAATAATTTTTTAGACTACGCTAATGTGATATATTTATCATTCTAAGTTTCTTTATCAGAGTGTAAAGACTTAGTTGGGTATCCACATGGAGTCAAAAAATTCTTAGAGTACTTTCTTTGCCTTACTTAATTTAAACATATATATTGGGTGATTCAAATATAAGATTGAACATAGCTTCTGCAGGTCCCATTGTCTCAATGTTAGGGTGATCATATACACTTTAAGAGATCAAGTTCATTTACTATTTTCTAATACTAGCATGTTCAAACTCATTAAGTTTAATCAACTTAGTAGTTGAGCTCAATGCCATATTGCATGTTATAATCTCCTTGCGATCAGCATCCAAAGAAATAATTAAAACTTTAGTCCATTATATGCTTGGTGCATGATAAAGCTAAACCATACTTTTCGATGTAGATGTGTCAGATTGTTAAATGATGTACAAGGAAAAATTAAACTAAAGGTTGTCAAGCATATACATAATATGCAGGCCAAGCTGGCTTATTTACATTTACAGAGGATCTGATTTCCAAAATTGTGTATTCAAATATCAGTGTTATATGAAATAATTGCAACTGCAGTTAGCACTAATGCAAAACGAAGGAACAGGCAATTAAAACAAATATACAAGTAACAAAAGAAAAACATGCTGAAATTAAACTAATAATTTAAGTGATTGAGACAATTAATGTATAAAATTGCTGATGCAAAAGTAGGAACATCTATAGTACGATATGATTGTAGTACTGGATATATTTACACCTCAATAGTTCATAATATATAACTAAAATATCCACTAAAGAACTCTAGCTTTAGCCATAATGGTCAAAATACTAGCTCATCGGTGGACATTATTAGAAAGTTTGAATAAAATGTCAGCAGTTTAGGCATTAAAAATTATTCAATCGTGTAGTTTTCTACATGATGCATACTTGCAGATTCTTTTGAACATGTATTTGCATATTAAACAACATAAACATGTCCCCAACTCATGATTTATTGTCTTGCCATATGGCTCAGTAAAGAGCATGGTCAACTCGACAAAGGTTGTAACCAGTTCCACAATAACAAGAGAGGATGTAGTTTTATCCACATTGTGTGTTTGTGTCATCAGATAAGCATGGAAAAAAGAAAATTTCTCTGAAAATTCATATACTTCACCCTATATTTTAGTTCTTAATGATTAAATGGTTTCTGCTTTAGCCAGGTGGACTAACATGTGGTGTATACATTAAAAAATGGATGATTTTTAAAGTTAGGCCAAATTTAAAAACTAATTACAAATTTAGGCCAGTTTAATAACTTATTACAAAAGTAGGCCACTATGGCCACATCAGCGCCACAAATACTGAAGGCATTTCAAATGCTGCCAGTACAATTTTTTTATAAAAAATAACTTGCGGTATTTGAGATGCCGCCAGTGTGTGGTATTTGACGCCGTCCAAAGTTACATTTTTTTAAAAAATAAAGAAAAAAAGAATCAAGGACATTTGAAATGCGGCAGTATGCGTGACACTGATGTGGCATAAAGTGGTCTATCTTCGTAATAAGTTAAACCAATCTAAATTTTTGCAATTAGTTTATCAAATTGGCCTAAATTTAATTTTTTTCCTTAAAAGATCTATTTATCAACTTTGACACGGAGCACAACTTTATAATTGAATAGATAATATATGTACGATGATATTTATATCCGCTCAAACATTGAAAGGTTCAAACCAATTTGAATTGAAAAACGATAATGTATTTTAGTTGAATATTTTTCATAAACAGGCAATTGACATTTACTTATTTTGAATTGAATTAGTCACCTTTAGATCAATTTTTCACTTTTTGTGTTACAGTTACAATGTATGCACGAAAATTGCAATCGAGAAACATGCATTAACATACAAATTGTAAGAGATCGTTTATCTGTATGCTTTGTAGAAAATTTTTATTGCCAAATATATTCCATGATGCGGTTAGCTTGAATACTTTTGTAATGAGTCATCATACACCACTTTGGTCACACTTTTACGACAAGAAACATACATTTTATTGTACTACTGTGCATTACACGCGCACTCACAAGCACAATGTTGATATTTTCATAGTGCACAACAAATAATGGCAATGATTTGGACATATGCAATCCATGCCGAAGAAGCTGATTGGATTTCTCTTGACATTGGGATGAAGTTCCACAATGCCATACAAGAGGTCCATGGTCAAAGTGTTCCTAAAATGTTGTAGATAAAATCAGGCCTGATTAACTGATTAATATTTTGTAGTTTATCTGTTTATGAATTTTTGTGTTGCTTTATGACTGTCATGATGCTACAACCACTGACTTTAATATAGTTTAAAATAATTTGTATTTACATTGTTGAAGTATATCACGATGGACATATTCAATATTTGGTACATTAGTCAATAGTTATCTTCTTATTTACATTTGCTTTCTCTTTTAATATTTATGTTTCTATAAAAGTTAAAGACAATGTTAACCTTATAGAGATACCATTGTTGGATAGAAGACAAGTAATTGTTTTTTTTTTTTACTTTTGTTGATATGATTGATTAGTAAATGTCAGGTAAACATTCACTGTTCCTACAATGTGATCCATTCACTATTTCTGCACACAAATGCAGTGAAACCAATATCTCCGTTTATTCAGGTAAACGTAAACCACTGTAATCAATTTGCTTTTCCTATCTTATTCTTCTTCGGTACAAGTCGTTCATCCTTCAAGTAACAATTCTCCCATTTTAAAGAGATTATGGACTAAGCTGCTATTTTTTTGATGGATTTCGCCAACTATTGTTGTGAATCTAGGTAGTTTTAATGGGACCTAAATTATTCTATATTAGAATTCAATCCACACATTTTGATCAATTTTTTCTGTTCTAGGGTACATTTAAAAGAACTATGTGGTTTATCAATTGGATATCCAAAAGGGTTTTAGGTTTCATTGTTCCTTTTGTGATAATATAAAATTGAAGTTGTACATGTGCTTGAAAATTGAGAATAGGCATTGTACTAACTATATGAACGTTTTACTTGCGATTTCAGGTTCGGTATATTCTATAGTTTATTTGCAATGGGATTGTCATTCATTGGTTCGTAATGGTGAAGTTAGCGCAGCAAGTTGTAAATTTCTTGATATGTCAGCCATGGAAACAACGGTTTCATTTTATCTCTTCATTTATTGATGAAAAATGTGTACATATAAAAAAAAATGTTGATTTTGGGATATTATATGAAAATGGAATTGTTGAAACAAGGATACAAATAGCCTTACAATGGATAATGCAAACTTTCATTCTACAATGACAAATATCAAAAATTTCAAGTTATGCGTGTTTATATACATACGTGATTTGATGTGATTGGGTTCTAATCACTGATGAAGCTTCCGAAGATTCATAAATGATAAATAGAGACTCATCTTTTTAATTTAAATTGAGATGAAATTTGTATATCCATTACATTATGCTATAGTCTGAATAAAAACCTAATTTGTCCACTGTTTTACTTTTGTTGTCATCTATGTGAATGTGTACTACTTACTATATTGAAATAGCTATGTAAAATTATTTACGGAGTTGTGGCAAGTAGATCGAGTTTTCTACACTTTTTTTTTACCTTATTTACTATACTTAAGTTTTGACATCGATAGTCTAAGTTTAAAATTCAATTGATATATTGTTTTAACCACCTGTTTTCTTAGTCAAGATAAGTATTTCGTAAACTTTTTATGCTATCTCTATAATAATCAGGCAAATAAAATTAAACTTGCACTAGGTCAAAATATAAAAGCTAATATGCCTTAATTAATTTATTATTAAGTAAACTTGAAAACATCATAGATTATTCGTAGGTCGATATAACTCAAAGGTACTTCATCATTATCGGGTTTACATATCGTCTTTCTTACAACACCTTATTTCTGTTTAGTTGTCATATCTTCTTTCTCTTTTTTCCCATAATCCACGAAAACATTACTGTAATCTCTTACAATATCATAATTTTTAGTTTACAAATTCCTTCTTTCTGTAAATACGTCACTTCCTTCTTTGCACACGTCCAACGGACGTGCCACCATACTCGTAATAATAATAAAACTGTCTCGGTTTGCGTGCGTATTTATATAGGTAGGTCCAAAATCATCCGAACTCCAATCGAGACGTGCCGCCAGGCGTTTATAAGGTTTTACCCCCATTCCGGACGCAATGGAACATGTTTCGGAAGCTAATTCGATCGTATGCGTGAGTTACGACAATAAACGATCAATTTTAAATTAAACCGATTAAACGATTTTTTATGCGTTTTGGCTTGCCCCGGACAAACGGTAAATCCGTTTGACTTGAAATTTGAAACCTTACAATAATATCACATTACGGATCCAATGAAACTAGTTTCGTCGAAATTCGAGACCGTTTGAAAAATGACTATTTTAACTCGCCAAATTAATATTAAAACAATTTCAACGCGTTTCGAGCTGGCACGGTCAAACGACAACTCCGATTGCTACGAAAATTGAAATCCGATAATAACTAACTATTACGGATCCAATGGAACTAGTTTTGTCCAATTCTGAGACTGTTCAAAAATTGGCTATTTTCCAGTCGAAAATTAAATATTAAAATATTCAATTTTCACAAATAAATTTTAAATTCAGTTTTAAAAGTTCTATAACATCACTATAACTTCAATATGATAAAATAAAATTTTACAAATCATTTTTAATCATATTAAACCCGTTATTTAATTTATCCAATAAATTCCAAATATTTAATTTAGACAATTTCGCTTATCCAATAATTCATTATCTTTTGAAATATTGAAATTGAACTTATAAAATTCAAATTTTAAAACCATTTCAAAATTTAGAACACTATTTTCATTTTACAGTTATTCAATTATTCAATAAGTTTTAAATATTTAATTTAAACAATTTACGTGTTCAATATTCAATATTTGATTTCAAATAGATTTTACTCATCAATCAATTACTCTATTATACCCAATGAATTCAACATTTATTATCCTATTCAACTATTGATTGCAAAGGCATTCACTAAGTAGCTTTTTTTTCATTACTTGGATAATTATCGTTGCAATTCATTCCAGTTATTATTATTCCAAATGAATTACAAATTTTTTTTTTCTAACATTAAATCACGAAATCTTATTAAATTAGCTATTTTAATTATCGAAAATTTACGGGTCGTTACACTCTCCCCCACTCAAAACTTTTCGTCCCCGAAAAGGAAAAGAAGGGAAAAGAAACTAAGTATAGAATTCAACATTAGATATATTTTATTCAAAGTTACCAACTTATAAAACAATGAAATTCCATTTATAAAGTCATAACTACGCTTCCACTAACTTACTCCGAACGGCTTTCTAAACTTAAATGTTAATTATCAAAATAAGTTATAAAAAAATTTAAACTTGAAAAAATTTTAACACCCGGATTTACGGAAAAATTCGGCAGAGTCTCCTTTGCGCGGCTCGATCGGAAAAAATATAATAGCATATATATCACAAATATACATCTCATCTCAATGATGAGGCATCCCATATGTGGGAAAACAACATATAAATATCACCAATATCATATAAAACCGTAAGCGTACCTTTTATTTAGCATTTATTAGCATTTTACTTACATTATGCGTTTAGCGTAGAAGCGAGCTCCACAACGAAGCGCAACCCCTTTGCTACCTACTAAAATGCTCAATAACTAAGTTAGAACCATGCATATAAAGATAGATCGCTATACTTAGCCTACACAACATATATATAACATATTTAGCTTCAAAACTGAGATTTCAATTTCTGGATAGCAAACAAATCTTAGCTTTAGGTCACCTAAACTGTAAAATTTGACAACAGAATCTAAACAAAAGTTGTTGCATTGATTTCAGGCTTTCCGGAATGTCCAAAATCATCGAATTCGGATCATCCTTTCAAAAGTTATGGCCGTTTTACTTAGGGGATACGCTTCAGCCTGGGCAGTGTTTGCGCAGGTCCGCGGCGTTCACCCACATTTCCGACCTTCTAAACGACATCAAAACACAAAACACTTAAAACAAAAGTTTTAGCTTAAGTTCTTAGATTTCCAGAAAGGGTAAGATCATCAAAATCCGATAAACTAGTCAAAAGAGATGGCGAAAATACTAAGGTTGTATGCTTCAGATTTTTCTTATTTTTTACACAGGACAGCGAGTAACATTCAAGTTTTTAACCTAGTAGACGAAGGAATTTCTCAAGACACTCTAAATAAAAGTTGTGCTATAGTTTCTAAGCTTTTCGGAAAGTCCAAAATCGTCGAATTCCGTTTATCCATTTAAAAGTTATGGTTGTTTTCATTTCAGCATATATTGGACAATTTTGGATTTTTCCCAAAAATTTTCTTTTATTATTTCAAAGTACAAACCATCAAAACTTCAAATTTTCTAAAGAACAATCATAAGCACAAAGTCATTTATTTCCTTATTTATCCATGCAATAGGTTTACATTCAATTTGTTTCCGATTTATTCAAGTTTGTTTCATTCATATTTTAAATTAAAGTCAATTTGCTTCAATTTAAATTGAATTCCATTATATTTAATTTCACTTTGCTTCGAATTTGAATTTTATTATTTTAAAATTTTATTCCGTTTATTCAATTCCATTAACACTAATGAATTTTACTTAATTAATTATCATCCATCTAACAACCAATGCATATCAAACATTAACATCCATCCAAAATCTACACTAAATCAATTATACATTCCCAAGTAAATTTTAATTTCATACACTTCCAAGCTTATAGACATTTAGTTATATTCAAATTTAATTAGTTTCCATTTACCAATTCTATATTTCCTTAAGTTTAAATTTTATTCATTCACTTATATATATCATTCATTTTACCGCTTAAATTTCTTTTATATTTACAACTATCAATTAGATCTTCACATTTTATTTTTCACTCTCTCACTGGTATATTATTTCTCTACTTATCCTTATTAGCATTTTAAACCTTTTAAGTATTTGGTAAGTTATAGTTATGCAAATAGAATGTAGTTAAACAACATACAACTTCTTTCCATTTAAAGTTGAATTTTCAATTTATTAATTCTTAAGTCATTACTTAAATTGCACTATAACTTTTTTTCACATTTACATTCACATATAGTATTTCCATTTTATATTAACATAATTGTGAATCACCTTTAATTGTTAATTTAAATTCCAATTATTTACTAACAATTTTATTTATATTTGCAAACCATTGATTAAATTCATATTCCATTATTCAAACCTATACTTGTATATTATCCAATTAACAATTCATATAACATTTTCGAACTTCTTAAATATTTTGGTAAGTTATATCTATGCTATAGAATGAATTTTAATACTACGCGAGTTTACAGTTTCACTTTTATTTTAAGTTCATAATTTCCTAATTCTAAGGATTTCTACTTCAATTGATATTTTCACTTAGCTCTTAGGTTCATTTCTCATTTCACAATTCAGAAGTTCCTTAATGATTCAAGTCTAAATTCATTTCAATCATAAAAAAAAATCATTAATTATTAAAGAACTTAAGAATTCCAATCCCGGTTTCATTTCAATCAAGGTTTGAAATAATATATACTTATATAATTTATATATCAAATCATACTATAGAGAATGCAAAACAAAATAAAATTTTAGTCAAAACAAGGTTTAGACAAGCTATTAAGTGGTCTCCCCCACTCGGACTCTCGAAAATAAACGCCGATGATGCGTGCACTCATCACCGAAATCATTTTCTAGCATCAAGAGAAGGGAATATAACACTTATCATAAAAAAAATCCTTCGAAAACAATTTCAACTCAATTATACTATCATATAATACTCATATTTTGTTTTTCAAATTCTTGTAAGTCAATTTCAAACACCGGAATTTAAATTCCCAAATCCAAGTTAAAATTCATTTATATTCATTATCAATTGTGTTTACAAGATTTCATTTTCCTAAATCCATTGTTATTTAATCAATTGTTGTAAATATTGACTGATCAAACAATAACGATAATAATCTAATATTATCATCTCCTAACAATCAATTCAATCAAAATGAATAAATATTCAAATAATTCTTTATATAAAAATATATTCCAAAACGATATTGTGTTGGTTTGTCCTATTCGAGTGTTTAGAAATTCCTATCGACGCCTTGGCGTCCCAAGTATCAACCAGAATTCATAAATACTCAACGGAACAAATTAACACAATATAAAACCATTTTATATCAAATAACAAGTACGCTCTCTCATATACACTCAACTCATTCATATAGTTTACCTCTATTTCAATGAGTTATTCCCCACTAGAGCCAAGGTTTATCGCTAAACCAAAGCTCTGATACCAACTGTAACGACCCGCCTTTTTGGACAGTTTAAAACCGACGATCAATTACACATGTCGATTCCAAACCATTAAAAGAGCAGAAAGTTATTGGGGTAATTAAGAAAAGAAAAGGAAGGGAAATAAAGGAAATGAAACAACACAGAATCTCACAGCGGAAGGCTAAAGTATAATAATAAAATAACAGTTCATGAAGCTGTTAATTAAATGAATACATTTGAAATGAATACATTTGATTATTATTATACAACATTTATCAGAGTTACATACACAGCAAATATCATACAACAATGCAGCGGAATGGAATGAATATAATAGTAGTAGATCATATACCAAATCTTCGTCTCCGTCCTCCAAGGAAATGATCTTCAACCTAAACTGAAAACTCAGGACTGACCCGAGCGTAATGAAAAGACAAACACTCGAGTCAGGACTAAATATCCTTATGAAAGTTAAATCAATCGTAAATAAATATGAGTGTAACGGCGTCAGAGATGTTTACAGGTTTTGACATCTCATATCCAGTGTCAACGTGCGTGCAATAACTCAAGAGATGTTACGGGATTTTCCATCTCTCAAGGATCCGTGAAACTATCTACTATGTAGTAATATACGCTAAGTAGATAATGTCTATCAGTAATATAAAGTATCAAAATAGCGTTAAGGCGTTACCATAATCCCCTTAACACATTTTTATATTCCCAAAAGCATATACAAGACCGTAGTTTCCCCAAAACCGGAAGTCACCAGAGGGCAATCCATATACTCAAGGTACAAATCAAAACGTAGTGGTTGCGAATAGGATAATCAGTATGACAAGGTACACGAGGCAATACCAACTAGGATACTAGTAGTTGCGTGATCCGGACTGATGTTGGGCATAGCCAGCAGCTACCCCAACACCGCGAAACAACACTCCCAAATCAAGGGGTGCACCCAAATCGCATCACAAATGTAATAGAAATGGTATCGAAGAAGTGTGTCCGCTAGAGGTGGCGAACCTCAATGGCCCAGCGCGGCTCCTGTTTTAGTCATGTCAGGGGTCATCCAATAATCGTTCTCTTTCTTCAGTCAACGCGTTCACCAAACCATCCACTTCATTCTGGATCATCACTCCGCGTATAATAGTTATTAAAGTGGTTTTCGGTATCGACAGAGAGTATGTCCATATCCGATCCCGGTCTCTTTAATAACTACGTATTATTACACCTTTGGCTCTTTATATTTCAAATCGATTCATAATTGATATCAAAATATCATATTCGCTTCAAAAATCAAATCCATTTCAAATATCATTTTATATCGCTTTTACATAGTAATATTCAAAGCCCGAATTAAGGTTAAATCTTTAAACAAATCAATTTTAGAATTTAAATCAAATCCCAATTTTTAAATTTCAAAGTCTCGACTTATATTATTTAACAATTTCTTTTAACCAAATTTATTTCAACATTCCAAACCCAAATTTCGATAAATTCGATTTCTATAAATTTATGTCTATTTATAACTTTTAAACAAAACATATAAATAAATTTCAAATCGACGATTTTAAAATTATTAATTTAGCCAATTCGGTGTCCGTATATAATTTTCTATCCTATGGCCAAGTAATTATTTATTTCAATTAAATGTCAGGGATGAGCATATATTACTTAAATTAAATCACAGTATCATATGTATGCATAACAGGATATATATAAGCAAATAAACATCCAAACATTCAAACATCAACCAATAACATCCATCGAAATACATCGTCCAATAGGCAATACAATTCAAGGCAATTTCATAGTTATCGATGTCGGGTGATTAAATTGCAATTCAATTTCAATTTCAATTTAACTGTCAAATTTAAACTTCAACGATTAATTCGAATGACAATCTATATGGCCATTAAATTTTTATCAAACAACGACAAATAAAATCATAACACTACATAATGACAAATTTAACTAGCATAAAGATATTTAGTACGTTGTGAGCGTTATAAAACACTCACCTTGATTTTACGATTTTAAATCAAACCGAACGACGTTCGATTTAACTCAAAATTTTCTCTAGCTCCAAATGATTCCAATCCAGTTCCATTGCGTAGTCCTCGTCGATACGATGCCAACGCAAAAAGTTTCGTGCGTTTTCGACCTCGTATGAAAAAGTTATGCTATTTTAAAGTTTATAGGAATTTAAATATACAATTTCAGCTTTATTTTAAATATCAAACCCTCAACTCCATCCTGGCCATCGATTTCTGCATCTTCATATCTGAGCCGTCCCTCATCTCTTCTTCCTCAACGTGACAAACGCACGTATAAACAACCCATAGCCGCCGTTCTTCAAGCAATTGTCACGACCACCTCGACGACTTCCAGAACGATCAGGACCCATCATCTCGAAGGCCTTCGCGAGCTCCATCTTCACCGTGAGTATGGTCAAACTCGGCTGCACCTTTGGCCTCGAAAAACGTGAAAAACGCAGCGACTTTGAACGCGATTTCCCGTCGATCCGTGGCTCCGTTTCCGATCTCCACCGTTGGATAGCTAGATCTTGATGCCCTCTACAACTTTGTAGTTGACGACTTTTGCTAATTGTTTGTAGATTTGGAGATAATAGAGGAGGAAGTTTCGACTATTTCTGGCCTTCGAAAACGTGAAAAAACGCAGCGACTTTGAACGCGATTTCCCGTTGATTCGAAGCTCCGTTTTCGATCATCTCCATATGGATTTAAAGCTTTCATCGTCCTCTACAACTTTGTAGTTGAGAGCTTTCGCTAATTGTTGATGGATTGAGAGGAAAATGAGGAAGAAGATCGGCAATTTCTGGCCATGGAATAGGTGGCGGCCATGATTTAGAATTAGGGTTTCTGGATTATAATAATAATAAAACTGTCTCGGTTTGCGTGCGTATTTATATAGGTAGGTCCAAAATCATCCGAACTCCAATCGAGACGTGCCGCCAGGCGTTTATAAGGTTTTACCCCCATTCCGGACGCAATGGAACATGTTTCGGAAGCTAATTCGATCGTATGCGTGAGTTACGACAATAAACGATCAATTTTAAATTAAACCGATTAAACGATTTTCTATGCGTTTTGGCTTGCCCCGGACAAACGGTAAATCCGTTTGACTTGAAATTTGAAACCTTACAATAATATCACATTACGGATCGAATGAAACTAGTTTCGTCGAAATTCGAGACCGTTTGAAAAATGACTATTTTAACTCGCCAAATTAATATTAAAACAATTTCAACGCGTTTCGAGCTGCCACGGTCAAACGACAACTCCGATTGCTACGAAAATTGAAATCCGATAATAACTAACTATTACGGATCCAATGGAACTAGTTTTGTCCAATTCTGAGACAGTTCAAAAATTGGCTATTTTCCAGTTGAAAATTAAATATTAAAATATTCAATTTTCACAAATAAATTTTAAATTCAGTTTTAAAAGTTCTATAACATCACTATAACTTCAATATGATAAAATAAAATTTTACAAATCATTTTTAATCATATTAAACCCATTATTTAATTTATCCAATAAATTTCAAATATTTAATTTAGACAATTTCGCTTATCCAATAATTCATTATCTTTTGAAATATTGAAATTGAACTTATAAAATTCAAATTTTAAAACCATTTCAAAATTTAGAACACTATTTTCATTTTACAGTTATTCAATTATTCAATAAGTTTTAAATATTTAATTTAAACAATTTACGTGTTCAATATTCAATATTTGATTTCAAATAGATTTTACTCATCAATCAATTACTCTATTATACCCAATGAATTCAACATTTATTATCCTATTCAACTATTGATTGCAAAGGCATTCACTAAGTAGCTTTTTTTTCATTACTTGGATAATTATCGTTGCAATTCATTCCAGTTATTATTATTCCAAATGAATTACAAATTTTTTTCTTCTAACATTAAATCACGAAATCTTATTAAATTAGCTATTTTAATTATCGAAAATTTACGGGTCGTTACATAACAAAGGCCCGTTTCTATCGAAATCATAGGCTGTTCAATTGAAGTACTTCCTATCTAGGATTTGAATTCGGGGCTTTTGTGACTTGGAATTTGGCGAGAATCACTTGGTCCTTTCATGTGCAAGTTTCACTTCCACTGTCTGCAAAAATTTAAATCGACATTTCAGCAACACATTCTATGTACTTTTCATATCGAAAATAAAGCAAACATGTAATAATAATAAGGAACACAAGATTTATAGTGGTTCGGCCAGGAAATTGAGCCTACATCCACTTTATATTCTTTCATTATTTACTTGCATCAGTTTTACAATTGCTTTCAATTACAAGAATCATACATTCATAATTCTTTTTACAATATTTCAACAAAATTTTCAAGTAAAGTATGGACGCAAATGGTTGTTGTTCCATGCCCTTGGAATTTGATCTCCATCAACAGTGGTGAGTTTGAATGTGCCGTCAAGAAGCTTCTGACCTATTACATACGGTCCTTCCCAATTTGGCCCAAACACACCTGTCGCTGTCATGATTCTCTTCAGGACTAGGTCTCCAATCTCAAAGCTGCGTTGGCGAACTTTGGAATTAAAATGTCTGGCTATTCTTTGCTGATGAGCTGCAATTCTGAGATTAGCCTCATCTCTTTTTTCATCAAGGAAATCTAGCGCTTCAAGCTGTAGCCTTTGATTTTCCGCTTGGTTGAAATGGATCCTTTTGTGTGAAGGAACCTCTGTTTCTACCGGGATCATTGCTTCCGATCCGTATGCTAATGAGAAAGGAGTGTGCCCAGTCGCAGTTTTGTGAGTGGTTCTGTATGCCCATAATGCAAGTGGTAGCTTATCGACCCAACCACCTTTTGCTCTTTCAAGTTGCTTTTTGATGGTTGATTTGATGATCTTGTTTACTGCTTCCACTTGCCCGTTTGCCTGCGGATGAGCAACTGCTGAAAAGCTTTTCTGGATTTTGAATTGCCTGCAAAAATCTTGGAATTCCTCGCTTTCAAACTGAGTACCATTGTCTGTGATTATTTTCTGAGGCACTCCATACCTGCAAATGATATTCTTGGTCACGAAACTTATCATCTTTTTAGAGGTGATAGTAGCCAATGGTTCAGCTTCAGCCCATTTAGTAAAATAATCAACTGCAACAATAGCATATTTAATCCCTGATTTGGCAGTCGGTAGCGGCCCAATGAGATCCATTCCCCAAATTGCAAATGGCCATGGTCTGACCATTTGTGTGAGTTCAGTTGAAGGTGCTCTAGGAATTTTGGCAAATCTTTGGCATTTGTCGCACTTTCTGGAATAGCTTGCAGCATCATGATTAATTTCTGGCCAAAAATATCAGTATCGGAGAATTTTCTTTGCTAATGTTTGACCACCTGAATGATCACCACATTCTCCTCCATGTACCTCAGCTAGGATCGTTTTGGACTCTTCCCTGGATACACATCGAAGCAATGGCATTGAGAATCCCCGTCTGTATAATCGGCCATCCTGAATTACATAGCGAGAGGCTTTCCTTAGTAGCTTCCGTCTCTCTATCGAATTTTCTGGCAGAGAACCTCTGAGTAGGTAGTCCAGTATTGGAGTCATCCATGACTCTTGTTCTTGAGATACATTCATAATCCAGTCAATATCCATCTCGTCTATACTTGGTGCTGAAAGGACTTCTACGGGGACCAATCCCAATAGTTGAGTTTCACCAGAACTTGAATACTTTGCGAGGGAATCTGCCTTCATATTCTCTTCCCGAGGAATATGGCTTATTGAATAGTGATCGAGCTCACACAGAAGTTCACAAGCCTTTGACAAGTAAGCGGGCAGGTTTCCCCCTTTCGTTTGAAATTCCTTCTTGACTTGGCATACAATAAGCTGAGAATCGCTAAAGATCTGTAATGCTCGTATGTTTAGTTCTTTAGCGATTTTCAGTCCTGCGATAAGAGCTTCATATTCGGCTTCATTGTTTGTTGAAGGAAATTCCAATCTTAGTGCGTAGCATAATGACCGACCTTCAGGAGTCTCAAGTACAACTCCGGCTCCAGAACAGTAATCATTTCTTGCACCATCGACATATAACTTCCATTGGATAGGGGAATTGTTGAACGTTTCTTCCTCACTATTACCCTTATCTGTAAATTCTGCAATGAAATCAGCTAAAGCTTGTCCATTGATTGCTTTCCGGGGATGATAAGTGATGTCGTACTGACTGAGTTCAATATTCCACTTTAGAAGACGACCCGAAGTTTCAGGGCGAAACAGGACTTGCTTTAAAGGTTGATCAGTGAGGACTCTGATAGGATGAGCTTGAAAATATTGCCTCAATTTCCTAGACGCAATTAGTAAGCAATAGGCGAGTTTTTCCAACTTAGAGTAATTCATCTCTGCCCCAGTGAGTCTTTTGCTGATATAGTAAACTGGATGTTGAATCCTTTTGTCTTCCCGTATCAGCGCTGCACTTAAAGCATGAGATGATACTGCCAAGTATATAAGAAGATCCTCGCCATCGCCAGGCCTAGAAAGTATTGGAGGTGTCTCCATATGGCGAATCAATTCATCAAAGGCTTTTTGGCATTCGGGAGTCCAAACGAAGTTCTTCTTTCCTTTCTTTAGGGCGTCAAAGAATGGGATGCATTTATCTGTGGCTTTGGAAATGAACTGACTCAAGGCGGCAACTTTTCCATTGAGACTTTGCAATTCCTTCTTTGTTCTAGGAGCTTTGACTTCTTTCAAGGCAGTAATTTGAGCTGGACTAGCCTCAATGCCCCTAGCGCTGACGATAAACCCTAAGAATTTTCCGGACTCGACCCCAAACGTGCATTTCAGAGGGTTAAGCTTCATTCTGTATTTCCGGAGGACTGCGAACATTTCTGCCAAGTGTTCAATGTGATCCGCTGCTTTCTTAGACTTTACTAACATGTCGTCGACGTAGACTTCCATAGTTTTGCCCAATTGCGGTTTGAACATAGCATTAACAAGTCTTTGGTAGGTTGCCCCTGCATTCTTCAATCCGAAGGGCATAACTCTGTAGCAATAAGGACCAACATCGGTGATAAAGCTTGTGTCCTCCTGATCCGGTTCATGCATCATGATCTGGTTATATCCGGAGTAAGCATCCATGAAAGATAACAATTCATGTCCCGCTGTTCCATCTACGAGTTGATCGATCCTGGGTAAAGGAAAGCAATCTTTGGGGCAGGCCTTGTTCAGATCTGAAAAATCGATGCACACTCTCCATTTTCCATTAGCTTTCTTAACCAACACAGGATTTGAAACCCAATTCGGATATGTAGACTCTTTGATGAAGTTATTTTCCATGAGTCGATCAATTTCCTCATTTAATGCTGCTGACCTGTCTGGACCTTGGGTTCTTCTTTTCTGTTTCACTGGTGTAAACTTTGGGTCGATATTCAGAGCGTGTACTGCAATTTCTAGAGATATTCCACACATATCAGCATGAGTCCAAGCGAAGACATCCAGATTTGCTTTCAGGAAAGATATCAAGATATTCTGAATTGATACATTAAGTTGTGAACCCACATTCAACACCTTATTTGGGTCCTTCGGGTCAACAGGTACCGGTACCGTCGTTTCAACCGGCACCACTCTATTCTCCCCTGCACTGGCTTTTCTGGGATCCATCTCTTTCCGTGCCCCGCTATGCTCGCTAGTGCAGGGTCCGCCCCGTAATTGCTACAAGGCTGGCTCTTTGATGCGAACCGGGGTGGCCGCATCCTTTCCCATTTCCCTTTTTCTTGACTCTCGCGACTCTGTCAAATAGCACTCTCGCGCAGCATTTTGATCCCCTTTTATAACTCCTACTCCATTGTCTGTAGGGAATTTAATAGTGAGGCACCACGGGGCTAGGATAGCTTTGAACGCTGCGAGCGTTGGACGGCCAAGGAAAGCATTATAAGCAGAAAATTCATCGACAATCACAAATATTTGCTTGCGGACTACTTTCCTTTCTCCTTCCCCAAGTTCTACAAGCAGATCGATGGTTCCTATTGGTTGCTTTGGCTCCCCGGTGAAGCCAGCGATTTTCTGCGATGAGGCTTGTACATCGACCATAGGGATTTTCATTTGGTCGAATGTCTTTTTGAAGAGGATATTACATGATGCTCCGCAGTCAATGAGAACTCTTCTGACAATGGCCGGTCCGATACCAGCTGAGATGACCAAGGGATCTAGGGTAGGAGCTTCGACACCTGAGGAATCTCTGGCTCTGAAAATAATATCATCACCGAAAGTTTTCTGTTGTTTCAGGGGCGTAGTGTCTTCTAAAACAAAGACGTCTTCTTCGGCTGGAACATATTTCAAAGCCCTGGCATATCTCTCCATCTCTCCCCAGCTCTTGCCAGCTGGGTGAGGCCCTCCTGTAACGACATTGATGATGGGCCTTCCAGATTCATGCCCCGTAGCTTTCTCACCTATCCTAGGCTGATGAACAGGAGCCTGTTGCCCCTGACTTGACGATGCAGGATTGTTGCTATTATTTTTCACGAATTGCTGCAGCTTGTTTTCTCTTAGCAATTCTTCAATCAGATTTTTCAACTGGCGGCATTCATCGGTCTCATGACCGGGTTGATTATGGAAGCAGCAGAACTTCCCACTTTGTATAGCCTTTTTTCCAGTCCTCAAAGGGATAGGTTTAGGGAGGTCAACAGAATCTTTAATGGCAAGGTAGATATGCTCCGGCGTGTCTGATAAAGGAGTATACTCTGATGGTTTGAAGGATCGGGGCTTCTTCGGATTACTCTGTTTCTTCCCACTGTTATTTTCCCTTTTTTGCCCTACAGATTCATTCTTGCGTGGAGCAACAGTGTTATCTTCAGCTTTTTCCGACACTGCCTTCACCGGTACAGGACGGCTTTCCAGGCGTATGAATTCATCTGCCTTTTTGTAGAATTTTTCGAGGGAGGTTGGCTCCTTCATGTTTAACCATTTCCCAAATTCGCTCGACTTATCAATAGCCCTCATCAGATAAGTCAATATCATTCGCGGTTCAGCATTGTCCACCTCTGCCAGCGCTATATTAAAGCGGTTCAAGAAAGATCTGATAGATTCACCAGGATTCTGTTCTATACTTGACAATGACATGATGTCTTTGGCCTTTGAAGCATATAGTCTAAACTGTTCCTTGAACTTTCGGGTCAAGTCTGAAAACTGATCAATAGATCGGACTGGCAACTTGGTGAACCACAGTAGAGCCACACCTTCAAGGTATACGGGGAAATATCGGCACTTTATCTCGTCTGAGGCTCTGGCACCTGTCATGTGCCAATCATATTTATACAAGAATTCATTCGGATCACTTGTCCCTTTGTAAGCTGGGATAGTTGGAGGGACAAACTTCCTTGGAAACTCCGCCTTTAAGATTTTCTCAGTAAATGGAGTTTTACTTGGGGCGAAACCCCATTCTTTCTCATCTTCAACCCTTTGCATATTTTCTCTCATGATTTGCCGGACCATTCCAGAAAGATACTCCTCATCATGTCGAGTTCCAGATCCACCAACCTCAGGAAGCGTTTGCTCAAAGGGACTGGCAGCCCTTTCTGGAGCATTCCTCTCATTAGCATCATGAATGTTGCCAGCATAATTCCTTCCATTACCAGCCGGTTGATTGTTTGCCCCGAGCAAATCATTCAACTTATTCAGAATTAGAGCATTTTGGGCACTCTGAGCTTCTAATTGTGCATTCTGGGCGTTTATCTGCTGGTTCAGTCCTAATATTACAGCATCCAACTCTGCTTTCGTAACCCCAGTAGACGGAGTGGGTTGATTAGGTACGGGGGAAGCGGAGGTTCCCTCTTGAATATTCCCAGATCTGACAGATCTACTCTTCCTTCCAGGAGCCATTATCTCGGATAGACTTCTGGTTTTCAGGGAAATTCTCTCTACAAATCTCTGTGAAGCAATGATGATAACTTGCCTGGGTTCAGTTCTCAGTGAAAGCACCAAAAATGTTAACGCTAAAATTTGAACGCTAACACCCCGATGTATGAGTTGTAGTTGTGAAAGCACCACCCGACGACTCGGGAACAGATTACAAGCAGATAATAGTAGAAAAGCGGTAAACAACAACAATTTTATAGTGGTTCGGCTTTAGGGTATAGCCTACGTCCACTTTAAGTACTTTTATTAATAATCTCGTTACAAGCTGATACAGTTCTTCCCAAATACAATACACTTTGAATTACAAGAGACTTAGAACAAGTAGCTTAAACTTCGATGAAGATGAGAGTTTTCGAATCCATGTTGGATGTATGTGATCTCTTCTTGAAGTTGTTTGTAGCGTTCTTAATGTCTTGAGAGCTTCAAGTGTTGGATTGGATTAGTTTGGAATGCAGCAGAGTAACGGTGTTTGAAGGAAATCAGCCAAAAGTCCTCTTCTAGTTGGAGCTAGGGTCGTATTTATAGGCAATTCTAGGCAGGAAACATTACCAAGTCCTAAGTCGTAACCGACCTAAGTTGGGTCGTGGACGACTTAAATTAAGTCGTGGGTCAGTTATCACTTAAATGCTGGGTCGAGACCTCTTCAAGGCATCCCTGCTGAACCCTAGATATATCACAAGTCCTAAGTCGCAAATGAGTCAACCGGTCCTCTCATAAGCGATGCGGCCTTAACTTCGTAGTCTTAAGTCGTGTATAACTTATCATATGTCGTAGGTCGTGACCGACCTAAACTGATTCTCGGCTTGTGGCTTAACTGGGGTTGACGAGTCATGGTGCAGTACTGAATTTGCCTCTGTGGCCTTAGGTCGTGAATGACCTAGTAAAGGTCGTAAGTCGGTCACGACTTAGGCGTAGTCGTCTTAACTCCTCGTCCCTCGAGTCGTTAAGTCATAGTCCCTTTAAGTTGTTGGACCGTTACTCCTTTGGGTCATTTAGGTTGTAATGACTTAAGTCGTAAACTTCCTTAAGTCATGTCATCCTTAACTAGTAAGATTATGCAGACCTTAGGTCGTCAGGCCGTAATGTTCTTAGGTTGTGAAGGCCTTAAGTCGTAGACCTTATCTCGTAGACCCTTTAACCCGTGGAGGCCTTAAGTCGTAGACCCCTTAACTCGTAGAGGAAACTGGGTTAACAAACAAGAATGGACTATTTGTGGCATCGAGTTATAAGAAGTATTTTTTTAAAGAGCTATTTTAATAGTATGATGTGAATTTAAAAGCATTTCTAAAATTTTAAAATAAAAGTGTTAGAATTTTGGAAAAATGAAAGAAAATCCAGACTGGAATTATGAAAAAAAAAAATTGAACTCAGGAAAATTTAGTAAACTGATTTTTTGTAATAAAATCGAATATTGTTTTAAAAGTTGGAAGTAAGCTAATTAGCTAAATGAATTATTTGATAGAGTATGTTAATAAAATTTAGACTCGTTTAAATAAAATGGATTGTAAGTTAATAAAGAAATTTGGAAATAAATTCGAATGATAAATAGAATTCGATTTGGATTGATAATGAATCTAAATAAGTGGAAATGTTGTAAAAATAAAATGGAATTGAATTATAATAGAAATGGTTTGAGTTGCAATCAAAACCCGGGTGAGTAAAAATAAATTGAGAATGGCTTTGTATTAATAAAATAAATTCGAAAATGAATTAAGTAAGTGAATTAAAAACATAAAATAGGGTGAATAAATGGGTTAATTGGACTAAATAATAAATGGATGAAGTCTGATGGAATAAAAATTAAATCAAAGCTATAATTGGAGTTGGGTTATCAGAATGTACTTGAGTTATGAGGCATATTAATTTGAAGTAAAATTACTTAAGTCAATAAAGGCTTTGTTTCGAGTTAGGATGGAAGATAATTAGATAAAAGTTTGGGTTAAATTTATTTGGAATGACACTAGTATAAGCATCGAATGTTTTCAAGCTCAATGAAATAGTTCTAAAATGAAACCAATGCGGAGATGAAGTGAAATGCAAATGTATGGTTGGTGAATAAACCAGAAATGAAATGGAATTGAATACAGAATGAATTGAAATTAATTTGAAGTAGTTATAGATTAAAATGGATACTCTATTAAGCAAATATCGTCGAATTTACAAAAAAAATAGTTGTCATTTAATGTAAACAAAAGCAATTGAAGTTCTGTGAGTTGATAGAGATTAAATAAATTAATTTTAGGATCAATTTAATTGAATATGAGCTTGTTTGGATTAAAAATACATTGAATGTAAGAAATTGAGTTGTAAACATTAAAATTGAATGAAATGGCATATGAATTGGTTGGAAGCAATTGATTTAGCTTTAAATCATATAAATCGCTTATGGAAAGCGTTTGGTGCTTGTTGCTTATGAAATGCATGTGTTTAGCTATTGAAAGTAAGTGAAATGCTAATAAATTTTCTATATACGGCACTTACATATTTAAATAGAGTACGTTTAGGTACCTGTAGGCCGTTTGGCTGGATTTGGTTGCACTAATTGCTAAAATAATAAGCCGCTTGCTTAAAATGCTAAATAAAGGTACGCCTACGTAATAAAAATAGGAAATGTGAACTGTTTTTGTTTTTCCGACCGTGTGGGTAGGTCGATGTATATATATTTATATCTCTTGTCAAGTTGCAAAAGCTCCTCCATACAAAGGAGATTCTACTAAAAATTTTCAAAAATTTTGGGAGTCGGAAATTTTTAAAAAAAGTTGGAAAAAATTTGTTAGCGACAAAACGTTTTTAAATTGGAAATTGAAATAAATTAGTGAATGAAACTCATTAAAGATAATGATACGAACCAGATAAATGGAAGATAAAAATTCAATATTTAGAGATAAAGATAAATTGAAATCATATGGAAACGGAAAAACTAATCTGAATAAAGGTAGAAATGAAACTTCTGTAAGGAAAGGTATAAAATGATTCTAAAAGCTATGATTGGATATTATTGCCTGGTAGGATATATAGGTATTATAAAGGGAAAGGAAAATTGGGTTTTGATTTCAGAAGATAATTTGAATTGCCTGACTAAAAAGGTATGTACTTAAATTTCTGATGAAATTTGATTGGTTTTTTGATCCAACCACTTGGCTTTTGTTTTCTTTGGAATTTGGGAGCCTATAGAGGCGTTTTGTAGTTGTACCGAGCTAGCTGCGCAAAGGAAACGTTGGCGAAATTTTTCAGAAATCAGGGCGCTAGAAAATTTTGAGAAATTTTGAAAATTTAGAACTTGGTTTTGAATTATAATTTGAATGGTTAAATAAGTAAAGTTGTTTGGAAGCTATGGAAAAGTTTGGAAAGTTAGTGAGATGGATAATGTGCCTTTAATAAAAATTATTGGGTTGTGGATAAAGCTATTTGGATTTGGAAAACAGTAATGCGTATTGGATCATTCTTCTTAACTAGCAATTTCAGGGACGAAATTCTTTTAAGGGGGGAGAAATGTGACGACCCAGAATTTTGAGCATTTTAAATTGGAATATTTAATTGATTTTAAATATTTGAAAGGTTAATTTTAACTTGAATTCCAAATATCACTATTTACTTGATAATTAAATTATTGAATTATATAATTTGAAGGCTTATAAAATTTAAAATGATGATACTGAAGATAATAGAATGGTTGAAATTTAATTTAAAGGTGATTTGTTCAATTTTAATAATATATCGTTTAAATCGATATTAAAAATAGCCTTCTGAGGCATAGTCTCAGAATTCGACGAAAATATTTCCATTGGATCCGTAATAGTTAGTTATTATCGGATTTCAATTTTCGTAGCAATCGGAGTTGTCGCCGCCCTGGCAGCTCAAAACGCTTAGAAACTATTTTAATCGATTTAATTTAAAATTGATCGTTTACTTTTGTAACTCGCGCATATGATCGAATTAGCTTTTGAAAAATGTTCCATTGTGTTCGGAATGCGGGTAAAACCTTACAAACGCCTGGCGGCATATCTGATTCGGAGTTCGAGATTTCGAGTTGTGCTAAACGAGATATTTTGGAAATTTAATAGTAATAAAAAATTGAAAAGTCAACACCTATCGACCTACCTTCTTAAGCTTAACGTGCATGCTAGCCTACTCTCTTCAATTATATGTTGCGTTACTTCTCCTTCATCTAGGAAAAAGCGGCTCATTAAACTTAAAGCCGAAATAATGGGTTTCCTTTATCTTCAAAACATAAAATCAAATTGAAATGCCCAGAGAAAGTAAACAAAATCGAACCCCATCTCCTCCCTCTCTTCGAATTCATTAAAGAAACTAAAATCCCTTTCCCCCTCTCTCGAATCAAAAGCGAAACTCCATCCTAAGGCGCAAGCTAAATTGGATCAGAAGCCTGAATTGTTTGCGCGTGTCCCTCTACAATTTGAGATCGGATCGAAGTTTCAAATCGCCTGCGTGCAATTGAGTCCATTGCGAAATTTCGAGCTCAAACTCGAAACGATAGGCGATGAGGTTGCGTTGAGTTAGGGCTTTGTGCTCGAGTCGTCGTCACACTTCATACCGTGGATATGATGTCGCGAGTTCAGGCAGTTTGGGAGCGTTCGAGTTGGGGCGATTCGAGCCATGGCAGCACGAGCATAGTTTGGGGGCAGCGACGAGTTGGGTGGTGGTCGTTGTGCATTTGTCGACTGTGATTCGCGTGCCGGTCGTGTGAGTGTTTTCAAAAGAAGATATGGGTCTTTCTATATTTTGTTAGTTTAATTTGAATTTGTATTTTAGATTTAATAGGAAATGAATTTATATGAAATAAAGTTGCTATGTTAAACTTATGTAAATCAGAAAATATAGGTGTTTTAGATATTGAACTATCTATATAAAGTTAGTCTAAAATTTTAATTTTTAGATATATTAAATTTTAGTTTAAATTAGATAAATAAATGGAAATTTATTTTCTGATCTATTTGGAATCTTAATAATATGTACATGGTCATACAAGGTTTAAAATCAGGGGAACAAGCCAGTTTGGAATGGATCGCAAACAGTAAAATCAATGGTGAGTTAATCTCACTCTCCAAGATTTTTTTATTTAAATTTAAATGGTTAAATTTAAATAATTGGTTGAATGATTGGATTGTTTTGATGCGCTATATTATATATAGTAGTTTATAGTATACATTGGAGTGACTGAATATTCTGTGATGGATATTATTGGCAATTGAAATATTGAATGATGTGGTTTGTTTGAATATCTCCGTACCCTGAGTCATCAAAATATTTAAAATTGGATTATTGAAATAAATATAAGGGTGAATTTTGAAAGTGAAATAATTATAGAATAAAAATAAGAATGAATTGAAAGAAATAAAAGTGATATTTAAAAACTGAAGTTAAATTGAAAAGTAGAGATTTTAAAAATGGTTTTAAATCAGAGTTAAATCTGGAATTCAAGAGTGAATCTGGGTTTTCAAACAAATAATGTGACGCCCCACCTCTATACCCACGCTAGCCAAGAACATTACGGTGAATGCTGTCAACTAGCACGGAGAATAAGGCTGTTGAGGAGCGACCATCCGTGTACTTGCTTTGTGCGAGCATCGATATGTCAGATAGTATAACATGCTACTTTATCAAGAGGAAATCCGACATACCGACACAAACTCAAAGCTACTACACAGTGGCTATAATATCTTCAGAAACAAATATAGAAATAAACATAACACAAATCAGTCACAGACAATTCATATCACAAAGGCGGAAATAGATATGAATATTACACTAGGAAGTGTACATCAGAGTAATGGTCTAAAAAGATCCACAATATCACAAAAGAATAGTTACACGAACTACACAAAAGAATAAGTATACATTATGGAGTCTATATCTCTAATGTATACAACAAAAACTACTAATCTAAGTAGTCAACCAAAAGTCAGAGAAATCAATCCCAAGAGAGAAGTCAAGCTGAAGCACCTGTAACATCGCGGTCTGACCCGAGTATTATTTATAAGAAAATAATAAACGGATCAGTCTAACTATAAATATCAGATAACATGATATAGAATAGGAGATATGACTAAACACATAATAATCACAATGCCACGCGGTGATATATACATAAGTAATTGAAAATCATCAAGGGATATATCAATATCACGATAATCTACTCAAGATAAAAAGGGATGTCATACTCCTGATTTCATTCACCAAGCCACAATAAATGACCTATAAGATATGGCAAAGACGTATAATATCCATAATGGCATACTACTATAGGTATGTAAATGATAATCAACAAACGATTAATCAATTTCAAAGAATCTTCTCAAAGATCCAAAAAGGGTATCATACCCAAAACTTGTATTCACAACAAGTTAATGACACACGAATTCACCTATGCACAAGAATTGATAAATCATATCAATAGAAATCACAAAGTTGGTGAAACATAAATTCCAGAAATCAACACAAGAAATCCTGTCAATGACACACGAATTCACCTATGCACAAGAATTGATAAATCATATCAATAGAAATCACAAAAATAGGTGAAGAAGAAAATTCCAGAATTCGACACACGAAATCCAGAAATCACACAAAATATGTGGGGGAGGCCTATCACATGAACGGGAGCATGAAAACTCACCAACAGCTGTAACACATGAACGAGAAGCTATCTCATGGTAGCTAGCCATTAATTTGACACACGAATGGTCCGAAGACCTGACACACGAATGGTCCGAAGACCGTGGGTTGCTACCCCACAAATTTGACACACGAACGGGGTTTAGTCTCCCACGCAGACAAAGAGACATCGCACATTGCTAGTCTAAATCACAAAAATGATCGTCATGATCATCGAGAAGTGTCAATTACGCTAAGCTAGTAAATATATGAGTTTAGCTTCATGTCCCATAACCACTTGCTTAACTTAAATATTTATGAACAAATTGTAGATCTCCACTAGAAAATTGTCACAAGAGTTTCAATCGAACAAGTCCAAGAATTAACCAAAAAGTAAACGCAAGCGTTTCATACCACTCGTTTTACTAAGTCGTTTAATTAGATTTCTCATACGAGTGAGGTAAGGTTTGTATATACTCATAGATTGGAAAACTGTTTTATAAACGAATTTGGTATTAAAGTAGAGTTGAAATCATTATAAGAAAGAGTTTTGATATTTACTACTAGTATAGAAAGCCTTTATATTTTTAAAGTGACAAATCACAAAGAAGATTGTAAGAACAATCGATCACTAAAATTCACATACGAAGATGTGAATAAAATCCAAAGAAACCGATAAAGAATCCATCGAAATGGATATTCAAAAATCCCTAAAAAGGAGTCATCAAGGTCATAATAAATAATAACAACAAATAGGATCATCACGAATCGATTTAAATTGGAAATTCAATCCAAAAGGCAAATTGGACTCAAACAGCAGGTTCAGTCGACTGAACAGAGTTTTCAGTCGACTGACCCTGTACCTGGAAATTTTCCAGGTTCAGGAAACTTTCTGTTTCCAGGTTCAGTCGACTGTGCAGAATTTTTCAGTCGACTGAATCATGCCTGGAAACTCTCGGGTTCCAGGTTCAGTCGACTGAACAGAGTTTTCAGTTGACTGAATCATGCCTGGGCTGATTTTCAGCCTTATTCGAATGATGAGCAAACTCTTCCAAAATGCGACCGGACGAACAATGGCTCTAAGGGTTTATGCCAATCGGCAACCCGGCCCTATATGCTCCTCGGTGCATCACTAAAAGCATGATCAAACATCCATAAAAGGATTTCACACAAATTTGACTTAAAAACCCAAAAATTGGAGTATTCACAAAACCAATCCAAATCAAGAGCAAATGCACATGAAGAAGTGTTAGGAATTCATACCCAACAACCAAAGATAATTATAGTCATAGATGTGAGATAAAAATCTCACCTTTTCACAAAATCAAACGAGAAGAAGCTTGAAAGCAAATGGAGAATCAATCTCTCTTCAACACAACCCAATTGAGCTTGAATCTAAGCTCAAAAACAAGAACATTCCCGAAATTAGGTTTAGGAATTTCTGAAATTGGTAAGAGAATAAGTTGGAGAAGAAGAAGAGAAGCTTACCAATGGGTTCTTCTTGAGTTTGGAGCTAGGAATTTGATTTGCAAGAGAAAATAGGGTTTTGGAGTTTTAATTTCCAATCTCTCCCACCATTAATGCTAAGAAAACTGAAAAGAGAAAGAAGTGAGGTAGAATGGGGAGAGTGGTTCAGTTTTGGAGTATATGTTAACATAGGGCTGAGCCCAAAAACCAAACCCAAAGTAAAAAGTAGTAAAAATGAACTTTCTCCAAAGATATCGAAGCTTATACTCAAAAAGGTCGCAAACGACATTTTAAACTCAATGGGAGTGGTCCCGAGTCCTAATTCGACCGTATGCAAAAAGTAGCTTTTCGGACTAAAATCCGACCAACGATAAAATATTTAAATAAAATATTTAAATATAAAATCGATAAATATGCGGGTTGTTACAGACTCCCCTCCTAAAAGAAATTGCGTCCTCGCAATATTACAAGAAGAAGATATATAGTAACAACCATAAAAGCATATTCAACACAAAAGAAGTTTAAAATAAGAAGTTCACCTCAAAGAGCACGAGAAAATAAGTCCGGATGTGTTCGCTCGATGTACTCTCTAGATTCCCAAGAACAATCCTTAGGATTTGAAGACCATTGAACTTTAACAAGCGGAACATCTTTATTTCGAAATCGTTTGACTTCCGAAGCAATGATACGAGTAGGATGTTGCTCATAAGTTAAATTAGGCGAAACTTCAATCTCTTCCACAACACCGGGCTCAAGAACAGAATCGGAATCTCGAAGGCATTTCCGTAATTGAGAAACGTGAAACACGTCATGAATAGCAGAAAATTGAGCCGGTAATAAAAGGCGATAAGCCATGGAACCAATACGTTCAGTGATAGGAAATGGCCCAATATATCGAGGAGCTAACTTTCCCGATCGACTGAAATGTACAACACCTTTCATTGGTGAAACACGAATAAACACAAAATCTCCCACAGAAAATTCTAACTTCCTTCTCCGGTTATCGGCATAGGATTTTTGTCTACTCTGGGTTTCTTTCATCCTATGACGAATAAGATCAATCTTTTCTGTAGAATCCCGAATAAAATCTGGACCTAAAACCAGCTTCTCACCGGCCTCAAGCCAACAAGAAGGAGATCGGCATGGCCTTCCATAGAGTGCCTCAAAAGGTGCCATACCAATACTAGATTGGAAGCTATTATTATAGGAAAATTCAACAAGTGAAATATGATCTTCCCAACTTCCACCAAAATCAAGAACACAAGCACGAAGAAGATCTTCAAGAGTTTGATTCACACGCTCGGTTTGTCCATCGGACTAGGGATGATAAGCGGTGCTAAAATTAAGCTTCGTTCCCAAAGCTTTTTGAAGACTCTTCCAAAATCCACTAGTAAACAATGGATCACGATCACTAACAATTGAAGTAGAAACCCCATGCAATTTTACAATCTCTTTAATAAAGAGTTTGGCCAAAAGAGGAACGGTTCGGTTAGACCGAACGGGAATAAAATGGGCGGATTTAGTAAGTCTATCAACAATTACCCATAAGCTATCATAACCCAATCGAGAACGGGGAAGGCCATCTATAAAATCCATGGAAATTTGATCCCACTTCCAAACTGGAATTTCTAAAGGTTGCAATAACCCACCGGGCCTTTGATGTTCGGCCTTAACGAGTTGGCAAGTCATGCAACGTTTAACGAAGTTAGCGATGTCAAGTTTCATTCCCTCCCAATAATAAAGTCGCTTCATATCCGCGTACATTTTACTACTACCAGGATGAATGGTAAATTTAGAGTGATGAGAATCTTCTAAAATATCTTTACGAAGATCCCTAACATTTGGCACGATAAGTCTACCAAATTTCCGAATGCCACCACGAGAATCGATATCAAAGTCTTTCAAACCTTCAATATCAATTTTATCCTTAATATTTTGGCCAAGAAGAACCAATTCAGGATCTAGCCTTTGAGCTTCAAGAATGCGGTCTAAAAGAGATGGATGAGCCTCAAGGCTACATAAAACAAATGATGAGCATAAATCGGAAACACTGTCTCGAATTTCGCAAGTGGATAAAATCTCGAGATCGTTCCATTCGGATATCATCACAGAAACAACAGCTTGTTATTTTCGGCTAAGAGCATCGGCGACACGATTACCCTTACCGAGGGTATAAAGAATATCAAGATCATAAGGAGCAAGGAACTCGAGCCAACGCTGTTGACGCAAATTAAGTTCCTTTTGGGAGAATAAATATTTCAAAGACTTATGATCCGTGTAAAGAACAAATTTCTCTCCTAAGAGATAATGACGCCAAATACGAAGGGCGAAAACAATAGCCGCGAGCTCTAAATCATGAGTGGCATATCTAGTCTCGGCAGGCTTCAATTGCCTAGAAGCATAAGCAATAACACGTTCTCTTTGCATAAGAACGGCACCCAAACCAACGAGACTAGCATCGGTTTATACAACGAAATCTTGATTCCCCTTGGGAATAACAAGAATATGAGCATCAGGGAATAACAAGAATATGAGCATCAGAAAGGAGTTCTTTTAATTTCTGAAAAGAAGCTTCACATTTGTCCGACCAAATGTATTTAACACCTTTCTTAGTCAAGCTAGTGAGAGGCACGACAATCTTAGAAAAGTCTTTGATAAAACGACGGTAATAACCCGCCAATCCAAGGAAACTACAAATCTCTGTTACACTCTCCGGTCTCTTCCAATCTTGAATCGCTTCAATCTTTGAAGGATCGATGGAAATTCCGGATTCGGAAATAATGCGACCGAGAAACTTCACACGAGATTGCCAAAAGTGGCATTTAGAAAATTTTTCCTTTAATTGATTACTCCTAAGAGTTTCCAACACAATCTGAAGATGTTTTTCATGCTCCTCTTCGGTTTTTGAATACACAAGAATATCATCAATAAAGAGGAGAACAAATCGATCAAGAAAATCTTTGAAGACTCGATTCATAAGGTCAACGAAATAAGCAGGGGCATTCGTTAACCCAAATGGCATCACAAGCCATTCATAAGATCCATAACGAGTACGGAACGAGGTCAATGGAATACTATCCTCTACAATACGAAGCTGATGAAATCCAGTAGCTAAGTCTAATTGTGAAAAGACCTTAGCACCACTAAGCTGATCGAATAGATCATCAATCCGAGGTAAATGATATTTATTTTTGATAGTAAGATCATTAAGCTTGCGGTAGTCAACGCAAAGCCTAAGTGTACCATCGGATTTCTTCACAAAAATAGCTGAAGCTCCCCAAGGCGAGGAACTAGAGCGAATAAATTGCTTCGTCTCCAATTCAGATAATTTTTTACGCATCTCCTCGTTTTCTTTATTGGACATACGATACGGAGGGCGAGTTATAGGTTGAGCTCCAGGAATGAGATTAATTCTGAACTCAATTGCTCGCTTAGGTGGTAATCCTAAAACGGGCTCAAATATGTCGGAAAATTCACAAACGACGTGAATAAGAGAAATAATATCACCCTCGTCATCGTCATCATCGTCATCACGAGGATTTAAAGAATACAAAGATGCAACCAAGCTGGAATCTGAATCTTTAAGATTAATAGAAATCTGCTTAACAGATTGAGGATGTCGAAGATGAATAGTCCGCTCAGGACATAGGATATGAGCTTCATAACGGTTAAGCCAATCCATTCCCAAAATCATTCCAAAGCCTAAATAACGCATGACATGCAAGTCGGCAAGGAATGAAAAATCACACAAAATAATCTCGACATCCTTACACAATAAACTGATTGTCGCAGATCCACCAACCGGATTCGCGATTCTCAAAGAAGTCATTAAACACAAAACATCCAAGGAAAAAGTATCAACAAGTTCTTTTGATATAAAAGAATGGGACGCATCCGTATCAAAAAGAACTCGAATAGGATGATCACGAAATAAAATAATTCCATCTAGAATAGAATGAGAAATACCTTGGCCACGAGATGTGTTGCCAGGGGCTTGAGCAACATTCAACTTTCCCTCCTTCCTAGTTTGAAGTTTGGGACACACATGCATAAAATGTTCCGGGCTTTTACAATAGCGACAAGTACGAGGCTTTGAACACTTGTTCGCAAAATGGTCTCTGGATCCACAGTTATAGCATTTCCCTTCAGTAGAGAAAAGGTCTTTGCAGCAGGAGTTTCTTGCCTCCCTTTCTTATTGGGATAAGGACCTTTGAATTTGCTTGGCCTCTTCTTGTTGTTGAAGTTTGGTTTGGAACCCACCACTTCAACATCATTCTCCCTATCCGCCTCTTCAAGACGAAGAGAGATATCAACGAGTTGGTCGAAAGAAACTTCTAATTTTAGGAGTAATGGCTTCTTGGGACTTTTGTTTAGCCATAAACAAATCTCTGATTCTTCTTCAGAGGGGTGTTGATGTATTCAACCCCATATTTGGAAAGCGACTCGAAGGAGGCGACGTAATCAGTCACGGAGGACTCACCTTGAACAAGGTCTATAAATCGTTGAGCCAATGTCACTTTCTCAGCTTCTGGTACGAATTTTAACTCGAAGCGTTCTCGAAATTTCTCCAAAGTGAGATCCGCTTCATTAGTTTTGGAAATAAGAACCTCGTACCAGTCCAATGCTCTTTCTCGGAGCATACTTGAGGCCACCTGAACTCGGTGATGGTCAATAAGATTCATGCGAGAAAATATTCGATCGCATGACCTTAGCCAAGCCTGTACTTCAATAACAGTTTCGGAACCTTTGAATGGCTCCCCACCCAAATTAGTGTAATCTCTACACAAGCGTTCAAATCCCGACTTTGGGTGAGTAGGTTCCGGGTTAGCTCCAGCTGCTTGAGCATTTGCCACTAAATCAAGAAGCTGTTGAGCAGTCATAAAAACTCCATCTTGGGGTGGAGTGCTAGATGGCACGGCTCTGGGCGGCCTGGTCTAGACATTTCTCTTCCTTTAGAAAGAAAGAAGAAGAAGAAAAGGTTATTCACCAAATTGAATATCAAGCAAATCTTGATAGATAAACAAGGAATCATAAGGAAAATAGGATGAATCCGTACGAAGACTCTACTTAAATCCTAAAGCACGACTCCTAAGATGGACTTAGGACGATGATCCTTGTTATAATATTCCATATTGTTCCGAAGTTTGGCTCTGATACCAAGCTGTAACGCCCCACCTCTATACCCACGCTAGCCAAGAACATTACGGTGAATACTGTCAACTAGCACGGAGAATAAGGCTGTTGAGGAGCGACCATCCGTGTAATTGCTTTGTGCGAGCATCGATATGTCAGATAGTATAACATGCTACTTTATCAAGAGGAAATCCGACATACCGACACAAACTCAAAGCTACTACACAGTGGCTATAATATCTTCAGAAACAAATATAGAAATAAACATAACACAAATCAGTCACAGACGATTCATATCACAAAGGCGGAAATAGATATGAATATTACACTAGGAAGTGTACATCAGAGTAATGATCTAAAAAGATCCACAATATCAGAAAAGAATAGTTACACGAACTACACAAAAGAATAAGTATACATTATGGAGTCTATATCTCTAATGTATACAACAAAAACTACTAATCTAAGTAGTCAACCAAAAGTCAGAGAAATCAATCCCAAGAGAGAAGTCAAGCTGAAGCACCTGTAACATCTCGGTCTGACCCGAGTATTATTTATAAGAAAATAATAAACGGATCAGTCTAACTATAAATATCAGATAACATGATATAGAATAGGAGATATGACTAAACACATAATAATCACAATGCCACGCTGTGATATATACATAAGTAATTGAAAATCATCAAGGGATATATCAATATCACGATAATCTACTCAAGATAAAAAGGGATGTCATACTCCTGATTTCATTCACCAAGCCACAATAAATGACATATAAGATATGGCAAAGACGTATAATATCCATAATGGCGTACTACTATAGGTATGTAAATGATAATCAACAAACGATTAATCAATATCAAAGAATCTTCTCAAAGATCCAAAAAGGGTATCATACCCAAAACTTGTATTCACAACAAGTTAATGACACATGAATTCACCTATGCACAAGAATTGATAAATCATATCAATAGAAATCATAAAGTTGGTGAAACATAAATTCCAGAAATCAACACAAGAAATCCAGTCTATGACACACGAATTCACCTATGCACAAGAATTGATAAATCATATCAATAGAAATCACAAAAATAGGTGAAGAAGAAAATTCCAGAATTCGACACACGAAATCCAGAAATCACACAAAATAAGGGGGGAGGCCTATCACATGAACGGGAGCATGAAAACTCACCAACAGCTATAACACATGAACGAGAAGCTATCTCATGGTAGCTAGCCATTAATTTGACACACGAATGGTCCGAAGACCTGACACACGAATGGTCCGAAGACCGTGGGTTGCTACCCCACAAATTTGACACACGAACGGGGTTTAGTCTCCCACGCAGACAAAGAGACATCGCACATTGCTAGTCTAAATCACAAAAATGATCGTCATGATCATCGAGAAGTGTCAATTACACTAAGCTAGTAAATATATGAGTTTAGCTTCATGTCCCATAACCACTTGCTTAACTTAAATATTTACGAACAAATTGTAGATCTCCACTAGAAAATTGTCACAAGAGTTTCAATCGAACAAGTCCAAGAATTAACCAACAAAGTAAACGCAAGCGTTTCATACCACTCGTTTTACTAAGTCGTTTAATTAGATTTCTCATACGAGTGAGGTAAGGTTTGTATATACTAATAGATTGGAAAACTGTTTTATAAACGAATTCGGTATTAAAGTAGAGTTGAAATCATTATAAGAAAGAGTTTTGATATTTAATACTAGTATAGAAAACCTTTATATTTTTAAAGTGACAAATCACAAAGAGGATTGTAAGAACAATCGATCACTAAAATTCACATACGAAGATGTGAATAAAATCCAAAGAAACCGATAAAGAATCCATCGAAATGGATATTCAAAAATCCCTAAAAAGGAGTCATCAAGGTCATAATAAATGATAACAACAAATAGGATCATCACGAATCGATTTAAATTGGAAATTCACTCCAAAAGGCAAATTGGACTCAAACAGCAGGTTCAGTCGACTGAACCGAGTTTTCAGTCGACTGACCCTGTACCTGGAAATTTTCCAGGTTCAGGAAACTTTATGTTTCCAGGTTCAGTCGACTGTGCAGAATTTTTCAGTCGACTGAATCATGCCTGGAAACTCTCGGGTTCCAGGTTCAGTCGACTGAACAGAGTTTTCAGTCGACTGAATCATGCCTGGGCTGTTTTTCAGCCTTATTCAAATGAAGAGCAAACTCTTCCAAAATGCGACCGGACGAACAATGGCTCTAAGGGTTTATGCCAATCGGCAACCCGGCCCTATATGCTCCTCGGTGCATCACTAAAAGCATGATCAAACATCCACAAAAGGATTTCACATAAATTTGACTTAAAAACCCAAAAATTGGAGTATTCACAAAACCAATCCAAATCAAGAGCAAATGCACATGAAGAAGTGTTAGGAATTCATATCCAACAACCAAAGATAAATATAGTCATAGATGTGAGATAAAAATCTCACCTTTTCACAAAATCAAACGAGAAGAAGCTTGAAAGCAAATGGAGAATCAATCTCTCTTCGACACAACCCAATTGAGCTTGAATCTAAGCTCAAAAACAAGAACATTCCCGAAATTAGGTTTAGCAATTTCTGAAATTGGTAAGAGAATAAGTTGGAGAAGAAGAAGAGAAGCTTACCAATGGGTTCTTCTTGAGTTTGGAGCTAGGAATTTGATTTGCAAGAGAAACTAGGGTTTTGGAGTTTTAATTTCCAATCTCTCCCACCATTAATGCTAAGAAAACTGAAAAGAGAAAGAAGTGAGGGAGAATGGGGAGAGTGGTTCAGTTTTGGAGTATAAGTTAACATAGGGCTGAGCCCAAAATCCAAACCCAAAGTAAAAAGTAGCAAAAATAAACTTTCTCCAAACATATCGAAGCTTATACTCAAAAAGGTCGCAAACGGCATTTTAAACTCAATGGGAGTGGTCCCGAGTCCTAATTCGACCGTATGCAAAACGTAGCTTTTCGGACTAAAATCCGACTAACGATAAAATATTTAAATAAAATATTTAAATATAAAATCGATAAATATGCGGGTTGTTACAAATAAGCTTTTTAATTTAATTATTTTAACAACTTAAATGTTAAAGTGAATTTTTAAATTGATTTGAATTTAAAAATGAGTTTGATTTTAATTCCATTAAATTTCTAGTTTAAAATGAGTAATCAATTTATTTAATCAAGTAAATAAAAGATAGTTAATTACAGGTTGAGATTAATCGAGAATGATTAATATCGTGGTTTAATTAATCTAATTAATTTAGATAAGGATAAATTGAAATATAATTGGAAATCATTAATTTATATAATTAATGATGTAATTTAAGATTGATTAATTAAGATTAATTAATCAATAATAAGTGACTTATGAGACATTAATTAAAATAAGTAATTAAGGATTAATGTAATTAAAATAGTTAATTAATTAATGAAGTAATTAAGATTACTTATTGATTTTGGTTAAGAATAATTAATATTGTGAAGTTAATTAAAGATAAATACTTGAATGTAATCGAAGGATAATTAATCCAGGGTGATTAATTAAGATGAATAATGAAGGGATGGTTGATTAATTGGTTTGAAATTAATTAATGACAAGTGAAGAAATCTAAGTGATTGAGGTTAGAAATTCAATTAGAATTAATTAAATTAATTTTGGTAGCGATCAAGCCTTGCTTATGGATGATTGAATGGTATTGAATGCTTTGAATGAGTTGATATCTCTGATATGAAATGTTGTGTATTTCATTTGAATAACTTAGGTTAGGATGACATGAGACTCGAGGAGACCGAGTTTGGGTATTAGGAAATACCCGAAACCACTTCGAATTTTTATAAGTTGATATGTGAAATCTATAGGCTGGAGTGAAGTGATTTGAAGGAATTGGACTATTTTAAATCTATATCTTTGGTACTTAGAAAACTTATGTGTGAAATAAGTGATGTCTATAACATATTGCGAACTTGTAAATTGATTCGAGTAAGCCCGGGTTCTATATAAGTTGTATGCTTTGTATTCCATGTTGTATGAGTTACTCACGCTGGTTTCCAGCCTGACCTGCGGGTTACTTGATGTAATGCTCAGGTCAGACCGAGTATTACATATTTTCAAGTAAGTACGTTCTGGAGCTCAAGAGGCGAGCTGGATGGAAAGAACGTATGGAGTGTTTCCGCTATATTATATTGTTGTATATCTATGATATGATAATTCTGTATATTCAGTGTCTGTACATATGTGTAACTATGATGTATTATAAATGTATTTTGATAGATACAGATTTTTTTTGTAAACTATTATTATTTATTATTATATTTTATCCGCTGCGAATGTGAGATGTTGATGTTTTCTGATCTTCTTCTTCTTCTATCTCTTTCTTCTTTTTCCTAACTATCTAGAATTTTCGGGATCGAAAATTTCAGGTCGTTACAATATCTGATCTTTGGTTTTTTTATATATGTTATGTTAGTAATATACGGTCAGGAGTGTGTGTGTGTATGTACAGTATAATTTATGTAATTTTTATTTTGTTTTTCTGTTCAGATGTATATTAGTTTTATATAATACCAGTTTATATATTTTTGCTCGGTACTGTATAGGTTTGTGTATTGTTTGAAATAGTTTCGGATATGTTAGTATATAATGTTTTGTATATATTAATGTGTATATATGTATATACACATTCTTTAAGAGTTATACTTATTTTATATAATAATGCCGACTTTACATAAACATTGGTATGTTTCAGTTTATAGAATATAGGAATATTAAAATCTGGTTATATATATATATATATTTAATTCTTAATACTTGAGATTTAAGAAAAAGATTGTTGGAATTTTATACTGTTTTAATATTTGGTTTAAGTTGAAATATTGGGAAAATATATATGATACAATAATGATGTAACGACCCGCCTTTTTGGACAGTTTAAACCGACGATCAAATACACATGCCGGTTCCAAACCATTCAAAAGGGCAGATGGTTATTGGGGTAATTAAGAAAAAAGGGAAGGAGAAATAAAGAAAAGTAACAACACAGAATCTCGCAGCGGAACGATAAAATATAATAGTTAAATAAACAGTTCATGAAGCTGTTTACTATACTTTGACAATTATTTATACAACATTTACCAAAGTTATACATATACAACAGAACAATTAAAATAATGTAGCACATAGCATGATGCAAGGGTAATAATAGTAATAGTATACCAAATCTTCGTCTTCATCCTCCAGAATAGATCTTCAAAAATCTGAAAAACTCAGGACTGACCCGAGCGTAATGAAAAGAAAAAACACTCGAGTCAGGACTAAAATATCCTTATGAAAGTTAAATCAATCATAAATAAATATGACTGTAACAGCGTCAGAGATGTTTACGGGGTTTGACATCTCATATCCAGTGTCAACGTGCGTGCAATAACTCAAGATATGTTACGGGATTTTCCATCTCTTAAGGATCCGTTAAACTATCTACTATGTAGTAATGTACGCTAAGTAGATAATGCCTATCAGTAATATAAAGTATCAAAATAGCGTTAAGGCGTTACCATAATCCCCCTTAACACATTTTTATAATGCCATAGTCTATACAGCACCGTAAGCCCCACCGTAAACTGGTGGTTATCAGAGGGTACCCCATAGGTATAACACAAAACATAACGTAGTTGTCGCGAATAGGATAATCAGTATGACAAGGTACGTGAGGCGATACCAACTAGGATACTACTAGTTGCGTGATCCGGACTGATGTTGAGCATAGCCAGCAGCTACCCCAACACCGCGAAACAACACTCCCAAATCAAGGGGTGCACCCAAATCGCATCAGAAATGTAATAGATATGGTATCGAAGAAGTGTGTCCACTAGAGGTGGCGAACCTCAATGGCCCGGCGCGGCTCCTGTTTTAGTCATGTCAGGGGTCATCCAATATCGTTCTCTTTCTTCAATCAACACGTTCACCAAACCATCCACTTCATTCTGGATCAACACTCCGCGTATAATAGTTATTAAAGTGGTCTTCGGTATCGACAGAGAGTATGTCCATATCCGATCCCGGTCTCTTTAATAACTACGTATTATTACACCGTTGGCTCTTTTACATTTCAAATCGATTCATAATTGATATCAAAATATCATATTCGCTTCAAAAATCAAATCCATTTCAAATATCATCGTATCTATTCAAATGTAAAATTTCGTTTAAAAAATCGTTTTTCACATCAATATCACATTTCAATTTCAAAATCATTTCGAATTTCAATTTAGGTTGCAACTTCATCTAACTTAAGCCGTATTTAAATTCAAGATTTATGTATAAACATTCCACTTTATTGACCAGCTTAGAATTTTAGAAAATAGTTTTAAGTAGTTCAAAAGTAGTTTTAAATAATTAAAATAGTTAAAATAGTTAAAATCTTAAAATGGATTTGAAATAGATAAATTTTAGTTTAAAATAAATTAAATTAGGTTAAGTAGATTTAAAATAGTTTAAGTATTCAAAATGGTTTATATAACCGAGTAATTTGGAAAATAAAATAAAACAGCTTCACAACCAATCCATTTCAATTATAACTTCCCAATTCAAATCAATTTCAATTTCCATTCTACCGATTCAATTTCAAATTCAAATTCAAATCAATGTCAACTTTTACATCAAATTAATTCAATTTTACATCCACCTTTAATTTATTCAATTTCAATTTATATCGATTTTTAGCTTGATTTTTCAAAATATCAATCTATAATACTTGACAAAATTATCTTTCAATATTCAAATTTAAAACCCAATTACAAATATGATTCAATTTCAAGCTCAATTTCAAACTATCTTTTTATATCGCTTTTACTTAGTGATATCAAAGCTCGAATTAAGGTTAAATCTTTAAACAAATCAATTTACAAAATTCAATCATATCCCGATTTTAAATTCCAAAGTCTCCACTTAAATTATTTAACAGTTTCTTTAACCAAAATTTATTTCAACATTCCAAACTCAAATTTTCGATAAATTCGATTTCTATAAATTCGATTTCTATTTATAACTTTTACATCAAACATTTAAATAAATTTCAAATCGAAGATTTTAAAAATTATTAATTTAGCCAATTCGTTGTCCACATAAAATTTTATATCCTATGGCCAAGTAATTATTTATTTCAATTAAATGTCAGGGATGAGTATATATTACTTAAATTAAATCACAGCATCATATGTATGCAAAACAGCATATATATAAGCAAATAAACATCCAAACATTCAAATATCAACCAATAGCATCCATCAAAATACATCATCCAGTAGGCAATACAATTTATGGAAATTTCATAGTTATCGATGTCAGGTAATTAAATCGCAATTCAATTTCAATTTTAGTTTCAAATTTAACTGTCAATTTAATTTTCGACGGTTAATTCAAATGACAATTAAATTCTATCAAACAACGATAAATAAAATTCATATCACTTCATAATATCAAATTTAACTAGCATAAAGATATTCAGTACGTTGTGAGCGTTATAAAACACTCACCTTAATTTCAATGCAGTCCCAGCGTTTTATTTCGAATAAAATTAAACGAGCGTTTAATTTTACCTGAAATTTTCTTTAGCTCCAAATGACTCCAATCCAATTGCATCGCGTAGCATTCGCGAATACGATTCCAACGCACTTCGTCTCGTCAGATTCCGACCTCGTACGAATGAGTTGCACTATTTTAAACATTACATTATTTACAATATAATTAATTCACTTTTAATTAATTTCCAAACCCTACTATGCAATCAAGGCCGTAGATTTTCTTTCCTCAGATCCTGGCCGCGTGCCTTTTCTTCTTCGTTACCTAGGCTACATGAAAATCACGTTCAAACCCATTATAGTCGAAACTAGGGTTAACAACTACGGCCACCTCAAAGCTCGAAACGTCATCACCCCACCACCATCCGAAAGCCCATCACCTCCTCTATGCTCGGCATGAATATCACCGAGCTTGGTCAAGTCATGGCCTCGAAATTCGTGCCCAATTGCCGGCCGTTCGAGCTCCTTTGCCACCAATCCAAAGCACTAGAAACAATCTTAGACGTTGGATGTCTAGCTCTTGACGAGCTCTACAAGTTTGCTTCAGAAAGTTTTACGAATTAAAGCATGGATTTGAAGAAATTTGAGGAGAAATGAAATGAATTTTCGGCCATTAATATTGTAGCCGACGGCCAGAAGCAAGAATTAGGGTTTTTTTTTCTCTTGCAAAAATGAAATATGGAGTGCTTATATAGAAAACGACGAACACTATTCATCCCGGGTTTTCCGAACTCCGATTTACGCACGGTGAGCGGCGTTTCTAGGGTTTACCCCACGTTTCGGACACAATGGAACAGGTTTCGAAAGCTAATTCGATTGTGTGCGCGAGTTACGGAAATAAACGATCAAATTTAAATTAAATTGATTAAACGAATTTTTATGCGTTTTGGCTTGTTCCGGACAAACGGTTAATCCGATTGATTTGAAATTTGAAACCTTACAATAATACAGCATTACGGATCCGATGAAACTAGTTTTGTCGAAATCCGAGACTATTTGAAAAATGACTATTTTAACTCGTCAATTAAATATTAAAATATTCAATTTTCACAATTTTACTTTTAATTCGATTTTAAAAGTTCTACAACATCATTCTAACTTTAATATGATAAAATAAAATTTTACAAATCATTTTTAATCATATTAAACCCGTTATTCAATTATCCAATAAATTCCAATTTTAAAATCTTATTAACTCTATTAAAATCCCGATATAACTTACATTCACTTTGGAAATCAATTTGAATCATATTAAATCAAATTTCAAATACTCACTCTATTTTCATATATTAAATTCAATATCAAATTAATCATATCAAATTCGGAATTTAATTAATCAAACATTTGTAATATTAAATTTAAACATTTTTTTATTATTCTTGAATCACTATCTTTTGAGATATTCAAAACGAACTTAAAAATTTAACTTTTGAAACGAATTAAAATTATAGAACAACCATTCCCATTATACGGTTATTCAATTCCCATTATTAAATTATTCAATAAATTCCAAGTATTAAATTTTAAACAATTTCGATTATCCAATAATTCATTATCTTTTGAAATATTGAAATTGAACTTATAAGATTCAACTTTTAAAACCAATTCACAATTTAGAACACTATTTTCATTTTATAGTTATTCAATTATTCAATAAGTTTTAAATATTTAATTTAAACAATTTACCTGATCAATATTCAATATTTGATTTTAAATAGATTTTACTTATCAATCAATTACTCTATTATACCTAATGAATTCAACATTTATGATCCTATTCAACTATTAATTGCAAAGGCATTCACTAAGTAGCATTTATTTTCATTACTTGGATAATTATTGTTGCAATTCATTCCAGTTATTATTATTCCAACGAATTACAAAAAAAAAAAATTCTAACATTAAATCGCGAAATCTTATTAAATTAGCTATTTTAATTATCGAAAATTTACGGGTCATTACACTCTTCCCCACTCAAAACTTTTCGTCCCCGAAAAGGAAAAAAGAAAGGAAAAGGAACTAAGTATAGAATTCAATACTAGATATATTTTATTCAAAGTTACCAACTTATAAAACAATGAAATTCCATTTACAAAGTCATGACTACGCTTTCACTAAGTTACTCCGAACGGCTTTCTAACTTTAAAAGTTAGTTATCAAAACAAGTTATAAAATTTTTAAAACTTGAGAAATTTCTAACACCCGGATTTTACGGAAAATTTCAGCAGAGTCTCCTTTGCGCGGCTCGATCGGAAAAAAAAATGACAGTATATATATCACAAATATACATCTCATCAAGTGATGAGGCATCCCGTAGGGAAAAAGTGTAAAAGTACGGTATGTAATACGAGATATGTACCTTATATATTGTTAGCGAGCATATACGGCTAATATAGCGCGAAAGCGAGCTCCAAATGCGAAGCAAGCGAAATCCGCACCTACTAAACACTCAAAAAACCATGAGAAACATGCATATATGAAAATAATATCAATATACATCATATAGCAACATAACAACTACATGTGCTAACATAGCAAATGCAACAAAACAACAAATGCAACCATCAATCAATTATCATCCAACTATCATCCAACAAATCCATAACCAATCAATATAAATTCACTTCTCATTAATATTTATTCACTTGGTTTTCAATTTTAATCACAGTTGATTCATTAACGTTGGATTTTACTAACATTCATTCTTAATTCAATTAGTTAACATTCACTAATTTATATTTACATTAGTTCACTTCCAATTTGAATCAAATTAAATTCTTTTAAATTCATTTAACTTCCAATTTGATTCCAATGATTTATAGCTTTCAATTTACACTAAATGAATTATATACAATCAACTAACAACCATATAACAACCAAATCATACCCAACATAACCAACTTATTAATTTTTACATTCAATTTGGTTTATCTTTTTCAATTCCAATTGATTCTTAGCCACACCAAATTCTTTTGTTTACATTTACTTCATATTCAGTTTCAGTTAATAACCAAATTATTTGCGGAACATTTTATTAACCATCACTTTAAGTTATAGTCATTCCATAAAAGTCTAACTTCTTATATATGGCTTTTCTTAGTTTATATTTATCTTAAAAGTTACAAATTTATCTTCACATATTTGGCATCTTAAATTTCCAATATTAACTTTAATTAAGTCTGTAAGCCGTACATATCATCCGTGAGCAATATCAATCTAATCGCTTATTCGATCATACAATTTCACTTCCAAACTGGTATCGTTCACACGACTCTCTAGTACGGACTCAGATTTGGTTCCTTGATTGGAAACTGTTACTCTCCTTGCATAGCCATATACTATGATAGAGAATTTAAGAATCAAATTATAAATCCATATCCAGGGTTCGCCGTCGAGAATCGAGTGTAAAATCCTAACTTGGATCGATATAAATCATCTGGAAATTTTGTGCTCGAATTTGGATCAAATCGTTATGCGAACAAAATAATATACGTACAACTCACGTATTACCTTCCAATGGATTTCTATCCAATTTATCTATACTAAATTATTTTGTTGGCTTTTTTTTCAATTAATTATTCATAATCCAATATTCAGTTAGTATATTCTATTCTTTACATAGCACGTTCTTTAACATTATCTTTTCTTAAACATCATATCATAGAATTTGCTTACTCAAGTTCATTTTAAAAATTCTATATAATTTAATTAAATTCAATTTCATTTTCCAATTGATTCATAGCTATAAGAAATTCCTTTGTTTACATTTATTGCATTTTCATAGTTTCTGTTAATACAAATTTATTTGTGGAACATTTTATTAATCATCACTTTAGTTTATAGTCATTGCATAAAAGTCTAACTTCTCATATATGACTTTTCTTAGTTTACAGTTATCTTAAGGTTTACAAATTCAATATTTTTTCTTCTATGCAATTTATATTTATTTTCTATAACCAATTTACAAAAGATATTATACAATTCATTTGTCTTCTTTCTTAAGTTCACTTACTTGTTCCATTTATCCATTCATCATTTCATGTTATTATTTAAGTATATAACCTTTTTATCACAAACCAATTTTCATTTATATACATTTTAATTCCTTTTTGAGTTTTCCTTACTTGTATATTTCAATTACTTTCAAGTTCTGTTTATTTGTACAATATCTCATTACATATCCAAAACATCATTTCAACTTCTTAATATTTGGTAAGTCATATTATATGTTATTAGAATGCAAATTTGGTATTATAAAAATTTATAGAATTTTATTTTACTAATTTAGAATTTTCACAAATTTAATTTATTTAAATCCTCTTTACCTTTTGACTTTAAAGTTTTCCCAAACAATTGCTTAGATATCTTAATCCTCTTATTTTATAAATTCTGGTTATTCGCATTTCATTCAAATAATTTGAAAATTATTAATTAACAGAACTTAGAAATTTAAATGCCCGGTTCATTTCAAATCATTTGAAATAAACATATACACTTATACCTTTAATATATCAAATCACACCTTTGGAGTTTAAACAAAAACCAATTTACCCAAAATAATTTCGAAGAAAAGCAAAGCTTCTTAGAAGTCTCCCCCACTTTGAGACTCGAAAATGAACGTCGATGATGCTGCGCAGTCATCACCGAAATTATTTTCCAACGACAGAAGAGAGGAGTACTGAATTCATTCCTTCTTAAAATCCTTTCAAAATATTTCTCATAATATTTTCTAACTAATATCACAATATATTTTCTTCAAAGCTTTAAAAACCATTTTTCAAGATCTCCGGGTCTTAAATCCAATATTTTCCAATTTATATCTATTTTAATTTATAAGTCACCTTTATAAAATATTCTTATAGGATTTTCCTTTCTTGAAATATCCCACAAGTTGTTTTATTATTGTTTATTTTTCAATAAACCTTATTTATTAAAACACAATATCCAATTAATAATAGCAACCATTATTATCGTTTCCAACAACCAAATAAGCTAGATAGATCACAATAATTTTTGAAAATAAATTCTTTATATACAAAATATAATTAGAGAAAAATTATTTCATTTACCCAATTTCAAAACAATACTACGTCGAATTGTTCTGTTTAAGTGTTTAGAGATCCCTATCAATGACGTTAATTACTCCTATTGACCAGAACCCATAAGCCACTCAACAAATCAACCGACACAATATAAAACATTTTATATCACGAACAAACACGCTCTCTCATATATATACACTCAGCGACTCATCATAGGGCATTACTACCCTATTTATAAAGAGTCAGACCCCACAAAGCTAAGGTTATCGCTAAACCAAAGCTCTGATGCCAATTGTAACGACCCGCCTTTTTGGACAGTTTAAACCGACAATCAAATACACATGCCGGTTCCAAACCATTCAAAAGGGCAGATGGTTATTGGGGTAATTAAGAAAAAAGGGAAGGACAAAATAAAGGAAAAGTAACAACACAGAATCTTGCAGCGGAACGATAAAATATAATAGTCAAATAAACAGTTCATGAAGCTGTTTACTATACTTTGACAATTATTTATACAACATTTACCAGAGTTATACATATACAACAAAACAATTAAAATAATGCAGCAGATAGCATGATGCAAGGGTAATAATAGTATTAGTTTACCAAATCTTCTTCTTCATCCTCCAGAATAGATGACGCAGCGGACAATTAACAAAACGATATGGATCGATGAAAGTAGCAATCGGTGGATTGAAGATACTGATATGCCCAAATTCGTTAATCACAAATACACCGAATTCTAGCTATCTTCGAAACGTTGATCGCGCACGATACCGTGAGAGAAGATCTTCAATTCTTCAAGCGTTGATCAAGCGCACTTGATTCCGCGAATCGGCTTCAACAATCGTTGATTCGAGCGCACTCGAATAACCGAAAGTGGAGATAGGAGATTACACTCAACTACCAATTTAGGATGAAAGCTCACAGCAATCAACAAGAAATTTTATTAAAAAATCAACCTCCTACAAATGACCAACACTTGCCTATTTATAGGCTACAACATCATACCGTCCAACAAAACAGGGTCACCGACCTAACTTAGGTCGGCCACGACTTATCTTGGGTCGTACGCGGCCTAACAAACAGGTACAATACAAGACACGACCTTTACATGAACACAACACGACCTTACAGCCACAGCGACTTATACTGGGTCGGTAACGACCTAAGACACACATCACGAGTTACAAACGACTTAAAATGAAATACAACATATACGAGTTAAGTACGTAACGAGCCCCAGCGCCTTAACGGCTTATAACACCACGACTTAAAAGATGCCGACTTATACGACTTAACACAGGCCGACTTACGACCTGTGACGTAGCTTGTTCCAGAAATGCTTCAACGCGGCTTAAGTAGGTCGAAGTGCATTAGATCGCATGGGAAATTAGGTCGTGGGGACGGTTTTGTGGAGAGTTAGGTCGCGTGGGAAGTTAGGTCGGGGAATGGTTTAGGTCGGGGAATGAGGGAAAAGGTTAGGTCGGTGAAGTTAGATCGGTTGGTGAGGTTAGGTCGGTAACTTCTGCTCCTTTCTTCTTCTGCACTTTAATCTCCTCCTTTAGGTCGTGGCCGACCTAGGCCTTTAGGTTGTGGCCGACTTAAGCCTTGTGAATCTGTAGCTCGTGCTGCATCATCCTCCCCCGGTTGACAGAAATTCGACCTCGAATTTTAATCATCTTCTTCCACAACAATCTCATTCCCACAATACGGAATTAGGTATTTGACGTTGAAAACATCAGAAGTATGAATTTCATCTGGTAGTTTCAATTGATACACATTCTCATTGATTTTCTTCAAAACTTCTACTGGTTCAATTTTTCTAGCTTTCAACTTGTTATAAGTACCTACTGGAAAACGATCCTTTGTCAACACAGCATACATTAAATCACCCTCGTTAAATTCAACACTTCGTTGTTTCAAATCTGCAAATCTCTTATATTTCTTATTCGACTTCTCTAATCGTTCCTGAACGATTCTATGACATTCCGTCAAACCTTCAACAAAATCAGCAGCTCGTTTAACTATCCCCCTTGGTTGTGGTATTATCATTAAATCCAACGGCCCCTTTGGTAAGCTTGAATATACAATTTGAAATGGTCTGAAACCTGTACTACGATTCACCGCATGATTATGAGCAAACTCAGCTTGACATAACTTCATATCCCAGCTTTTCAGATTATCTTTCACCAGACATCGTAACAAATTTCCCAACAATCTATTCACCACCTCTGTTTGCCCATCTGTTTGCGGATGATAAGCACTACTAAATTTCAACTTCGTTCCGACCATCTTCCACAAACTCAACCAAAAATGGCCTAAAAATCTAGTATCTCGATTAGAAACAATAGGTTCTGGTAAACCATGCAATCGATACACCTCTTTAAAGAATAATTGTGCCACTCGAACTGCATCCGCTGTCTTCTTACAGGCTATAAAATGTGCCATCTTCGAAAACCTGTCCACCACAACAAATATAGAATCATTCCCCCTCTGAGTTCTCGGCAAACGTAACACAAAATCCATACTAATATCAACCCATGGTTTAATAGGCACGGGTAATGGAATATACAACCCCGCATTCGTAGCCGTTCCCTTCGAAACCTGACAGATATGACATCTCTCCACCAATCTCTCTACCTCTTTCCTCATTGACGGCCAAAAATAAGATTGTGTAATTAACTGCAATGTACGATCACGGCCCACATGTCCTTCCTCGTGCAATTCCTTGATAATCTTCATTCTCAAGCTACAATCTGGTATGCATAATCGATTTCCTTTGAACAAGAGTCCATCAACCAATACAAATTCATCAGTATTCCCATCCTTAACTTTCTCAACAAACTTTGCAAAGTAAGGGTCTTCTTCAATCAGTTCTGGCAATAATTCAAACCCTGTCACTTCAACTTTCATTGTCGTTAATAAATGACTCCTCCTACTCAAAGCATCAGCTGCCCGATTCGTCACTCCAGACTTGTGTTTGACAACAAAAGTAAATTGCTGTAAATAAGCAATCCACGATGCATGCCTTGCTGAAATCTTGTCCTGCCCTTGCATATGCTTCAACGCCTTATGATCAGTGTACAGAACAAATTCTTTCTGAAACAGATAGTGTCTCCAATGCTTAACAGCCTGAACAATTGCGTAAAACTCCACATCATAAGTGCTATATCTCAACTTTGCTCCTGATAACTTCTCACTGAAATAAGCAACGGGTTTCCCACTCTGACTCAAGACTCCACCAATTCCCACCTTCGACGCATCATTATGCAATTCAAACAACAACTGAAAATCTGGTAAAACAAGAATCGGTGCTGTCGTCAATAGTTCCTTGATCTTCTCAAAAGCAACCCTCGCTTCATCTGACCATACAAAGTGTTTCCCTTTCATGCAATCAGTAACTGGAGCCCCATCACGCTACTAAAGTGTGGAATAAATCTTCGGTAGAATGACGCTAGCCCATGAAAACTTCTCACTTCGGTAATTATCTTTGGCTGTGGCCAATTCCTGACTGCTTCAACTTTATTCTGGTCCACCTGTATACCTTCTCCTGATACAACATACCCTAGAAATAAAACACTATGCGTCATGAACACGCATTTCTTCGTAGCAGCATAAAGTTGTTCCTTACGAAGAATAATCAGCACTTCCCTCAAATGTTGAACATGCTCCTCCATACTCCTGCTAAATATCAGAATATCATCGAAATAAACCACCACGAACTTCCCAATGAATGGTCTAAAGATTTGATTCATCACCCGCATGAATGTACTAGGTGCATTTGATAAACCAAATGGCATAACCAACCATTCGTATAACCCCTCTCTCGTCTTGAAGGCTGTCTTCCATTCGTCTCCGGGTCTAATCTGAATCTGATGGTATCCGCTCTTCAAATCAATCTTCGAAAATATAGTAGCCCCACTCAACTGATCTAGCAAGTCATCCAATCTTGGCATAGGAAATCTATAGCGAACGGTAATCTTGTTCAAAGCTCTACTATCGGTACACATTCTCCATGTTCCATCCTTCTTCGGCACCAACAAAGCTGGTACTGCACAAGGACTCAAGCTTTCCTGAACACGTCCCTGCTCTAACAACTCCTCCACCTGCCTTCTCAACTCTTCATGTTCCTTCGGACTCATTCGATAATGTGGTCTATGCGGTAATACTGCCACCGGAACAAGATCGATTTGATGTTGAATGTCTCTCAGTGGCGGTAACTCCTTAGGCAACTCGTCTGGAAATACTTCTTCAAATTCTTTCAAAACTGGTTTTGCTTCTTCTGGAATTTCAACCTCTTCATGACTCTCTCGTCCAATCAACAAATAAACTTCAGGCTCCTCTTCAACTTCTTTAACAAACTCCTTCAAAGTTAACAAAGTTTTCAGCTCTTCAATCTCCTCTAGATTGCTTTCCTTCTGTTGTTGCTTCTTGGGAACTAAAGTTATTGTAGTACCTTCAAACATGAAACTATAGCTGTTAGCACGACCATCGTGTTGTACTGCTCTATCAAACTGCCATGGTCTGCCCAACAACAGATGACACACATCCATGTCTACAACATCGCACCAGATTTCATCTTTGTACTTCTTCCCAATTGAAAAATTCACACAAGCTCTTCGCCCAACTTTCACTTCACCACCCTTCCTTAACCATGCTAGCTTGTACGGTTTAGGATGCTTCTCAGTTTTCAAGTGCAACTTCCTTACTGCTTCAGTAGAGATAATATTATCACAACTTCCAGAATCAATAACAAACTTACAAACCTTTCCCAGAATAGTGCATGTGGACTGAAATATGTTATTCCTCAACCAACTGTTTTCCTCTTCCTGTTTCGGTGTCAAACAACTTCTCCTCATCATTAAATTGCACCCTTCATCTCCGGACAACTCTTCTTCTTTCTCTTCATAAGACGAATTAGAACATTCAGCTTCCACATCCTCTTCTTCAACCTCTGCAACTATTGCTCTCCTCTTCGGCTCCGGACATTCATTGCTTTTGTGACCCAACTCCTGACAATTGTAACATTTGAAACTACTATTAACCTTTGCCTTCTCAGCCTCCTTCACAACTAGCTTGCTGACACGTTTAGGAACATTAGAACTTCCATTAACACCCTTCACCTGATTATTGGAATTAGTAAACACACCACCTCCACGTCTTCCCTGCTTCTCCCAAGCCAACGCTTTCTGGTGTGCTTCTGCCACAGATCTTGGATCGAACATATTAACCATATCCTGAATCTGCATTCGCAACCCTCCAACAAACCTAGCAGTCAGTTGTTCTTCTGTCTCCATAATATCATTTCTGGTAATGAGTTGGTAAAATTCATCTGCATAATCATTAACTGACTTCGTCCCCTGCCTCAGATTCTGCAATCTCTGGTACATAAGTGATTGATAGTTGTAAGGTAAAAATATAGCTCTCATCAACTTCTTCATCTTATCCCAATACTCAACCTTTGACTTCCTTATTCTCTCTCTCGTAAGTTTAGTTTGCTGCCACCATGCCAAAGCTCTCCCCCTCAACCTAGTAACAACCAACTTCACTCGACGACTCTCCGGAACCTCCTTGAAATCAAAGATCTCCTCCACATTTGACAACCAGTCTAAGAATTCTTCAGCAACCATCCCACCTTTAAATTCTGGAATCTCCATCTTCATTCCCGATTCCCAACGACGATCATCATCTACATCCCGATATGAATTTCGAACTTGGTCTCGATCTTGATAATGCATGCTAGCTCTATCACCCTCTTCATTGAAATCAAATGTACGTCTATATCGATCTCGACCATCAACATCCCTTCGATCACGCATATCTCTTCTACTATGTCTCTCTTCATCTCTATATGGCTCATCTTTAAACTCACGTGGAGTTCTTCTCTCTTCATGTCCATAGTCATGGTGATCTCTCCTTGATGAAATTGATGTTTCTCTTCTTTCTCTAAAAGATTGCGGTGATACCCTTCTCGCTTCCGTAACCAATGGCGAAACTCGGTTTCCTCCATGGCTCGAGATTGGTGATCTCCCCTTTTGATTTTGATTCAAATCATTCATCAACTTCTCTAACTTTCCAATGCCTTCATCAAACTTCTCATTAATACGTTGTTCCATAAGCTCGGCTTCTTCTCTTCTATACAACGCTTCAACATTTTTATGACGTTTAGCTCTTCTTGGCGGCATGATTGAAAGCTTCTCAAAAACTTCAACAAATACTTCAAGACTTTCAACACGAGTCAAACAACTCTCGGCTCAATTCGACTTGGCTCGGTCTCAATTTTGCAACGACCCAAAGTTAGGTCGGTTTCGACTCAACACTTCAAACTCAACTTTGGCACGCAAACTTCCAACAAGTCCAAATTCAAACACCTTCCGGATTTTGATCCAAAATGAAATGGATCGAAAGCTTCTAACTTGTTGCAACTTCAAAATGAACACGATGAACTTCAACTTCAAATTCTTTGGCTCCAAGACTCGTCTTAGCTATGATTGGCTAAGTCAAGCTCTGATACCAAACTGACGCAGCGGATAATTAACAAAACGATATGGATCGATGAAAGTAGCAATCGGTGGATTGAAGATACTGAAATGCCCAAATTCATTGATCACAAAGATACCGAATTCTAGCTATCTTCGACACGTTGATCGCGCACGATACCGTGAGAGAAGATCTTCAATTCTTCAAGCGTTGATCAAGCGCACTTGATCCCGCGAATCGGCTTCAACAATCGTTGATTCGAGCGCACTCGAATAACCGAAAGTGGAGATAGGAGATTACACTCAACTACCAATTTATGATGAAAGCACACAGCAATCAACAAGAAATTTTATTCAAAAATCAACCTCCTACAAATGACCAACACTTGCCTATTTATAGGCTACAACATCATATCGTTCAACAAAACAGGGTCACCAACCAAACTTACGTCGGCCACGACTTATCTTGGGTCGTACGCGGCCTAACAAACATGTACAATACAAGACACGACCTATACATGAACACAACACGACCTTACAGCCACATCGACTTATACTGGGTCGGTAACGACCTAAGACACACATCACGAGTTACAAACGACTTAAAATAAAATACAACATATACGAGTTAAGTACATAACGAGCCCTAGCACCTTAACGGCTTATAACACCACGACTTAAAACATGCCGACTTATACGACTTAACACAGGCCGACTTACGACCTATGACGTAGCTTGTTCCAGAAATGCTTCAACGCGGCTTAAGTAGGTCGAAGTGCATTAGATCGCATGGGAAATTAGGTCGTGGGGACAGTTTTGTGGAGAGTTAGGTCGCATGGGAAGTTAGGTCGGGGAATGGTTTAGGTCGGGGAATGAGGGAAAAGGTTAGGTCGGTGAAGTTAGATCGGTTGGTGAGGTTAGGTCGGTAACTACTGCTCCTTTCTTCTTCTGCACTTGAATCTCCCCCTTTAGGTCATGGCCGACCTAGGCCTTTAGGTTGTGGCCGACTTAAGCCTAGTGAATCTGTAGCTCGCGCTGCATCAATAGCTCTTCAAAAATCTGAAAAACTCAGGACTGACCCGGGCGTAATGAAAAGACAAAACACTCGAGTCAGGACTAAACTATCCTTATGAAAGTTAAATCGATCGTAAATAAATATGAGTGTAACGGCGTCAGAGATGTTTACGGGGTTTGACATCTCATATCCTGTGTCAACGTGTGTGCAATAACTCAAGAGATGTTACGGGATTTTCCATCTCTTAAGGATCCGTTAAACTATCTACTATGTAGTAATGTACGCTAAGTAGATAATGCATATCAGTAATATAAAGTATCAAAATAGCGTTAAGGCGTTACCATAATCCCCCTTAACACATTTTTATAATGCCATAGTCTATACAGCACCGTAAGCCCCACCGTAAACTAGTGGTTATCAGAGGGTACCCCATAGGTATAACACAAAACATAACGTAGTTGTCGCGAATAGGATAATCAGTATGACAAGGTACATGAGGCGATACCAACTAGGATACTAGTAGTTGCGTGATCCGGACTGATGTTAAGCATAGCCAGCAGCTACCCTAACACCGCGAAACAACACTCCCAAATCAAGGGGTGCACCCAAATCGCATCACAAATGTAATAGATATGGTATCGAAGAAGTGTGTCCGCTAGAGGTGGCGAATCTCAATGGCCCGACGCGGCTCCTGTTTTAGTCATGTCAGGGGTCATCCAATATCGTTCTCTTTCTTCAATCAACATGTTCACCAAACCATCCACTTCATTCTGGATCAACACTCCGCGTATAATAGTTATTAAAGTGGTTTTCGGTATCGACAGAGAGTATGTCCATATCCGATCCCGGTCTCTTTAATAACTACGTATTATTACACCGTTGACTCTTTTACATTTCAAATTGATTCATAATTGATATCAAAATATCATATTCGCTTCAAAAATCAAATCCATTTCAAATATCATCGTACCTATTCAAATGTAAGATTTCGTTTCAAAAATCGTTTTCACATCAATATCACATTTCGATTTCAAAATCATTTCGAATTTCAATTTAGGTTACAACTTCATCTAATTCAATCCGTATTTAAATTCAAGATTTATGTATAAACATTCCACTTTATTGACCAGCTTAGAATTTTAGAAAATAGTTTTAAGTAGTTCAAAAGTAGGTTTAAATAATTAAAATAGTTAAAATACTTAAAATCGTAAAATGGATTTGAAATTGATAAAATTTTGTTTAAAATAATTTAAATTGGGTTAAGTAGATTTAAAATAGATTTAGAATAGTTTAAGTATTCAAAATGGTTTATATAACCGAGTAATTTGGAAAACAAAATAAAACAGCTTCACAACCAATCCATTTCAATTATAACTTCCCAATTCAAATCAATTTCAATTTCCATTCTACCGATTCAATTTCAATTTCAAATTCAAATCAATGTCAACTTTTACTTCAAATTAATTCAATTTTATATACACCTTTAATTTATTCAATTTCAATTTATATCGATTTTTAGCTTGATTTTTCAAAATATCTATCTATAATACTTGACAAAATTATCTTTCAATATTCAAATTTAAAACCCAATTACAAATATGATTCAATTTCAAGCTCAATTTCAATCTATCATTTTATATCGCTTTTACTTAGTGATACTCAAAGCTCGAATTAAGGTTAAATATTTAAACAAATCAATTTACGAAATTCAATCATATCCCGATTTTAAATTCCAAAGTCTCCACTTAAATTATTTAACAATTTCTTTAACCAAAATTTATTTCAACATTCCAAACTCAAATTTTCGATAAATTCGATTTCTATAAATTCGATTTATATTTATAACTTTTACATCAAACATTTAAATAAATTTCAAATCGACGATTTTAAAAATTAATAATTTAGCCAATTCGGTGTCCGTATAAAATTTTCTATCATATGGCCAAGTAATTATTTATTTCAATTAAATGTCATGGATGAGAATATATTACTTAAATTAAATCATAGTATCATATGTATGCATAGCAGGATATATATAAGCAAATAAACATCCAAACGTTCAAATATCAACCAATAGCATCCATCGAAATACATCATCCAATAGGCAATACAATTCATGGAAATTTCAAAGTTATCGATGTCAGGTAATTAAATCGCAATTCAATTTCAATTTCAATTTCAAATTTAACTGTCAATTTAATTTTCGACGGTTAATTCAAATGACAATTAAATTCTATCAAACAACGACAAATATAATTCATGTCACTTCATAATATCAAATTTAACTAGCATAAAGATATTCAGTACGTTGTGAGCGTTATAAAACACTCACCTTGATTTCAATGCAGTCCCAGCGTTTTATTTCGAATAAAATTAAACGAGCGTTTAATTTTACCGAAATTTTCTTTAGCTCCAAACGACTCCAATCCAATTGCATCGCATAGCATTCACGAATACTATTCCAACGAACTTGTGTCGTCATATTCCGACCTCGTACGAATGAGTTGCACTATTTTAAACATTACATGATTTACAATATAATTAATTCACTTTTAATTAATTTCCAAACCCTACAATGCAATCAAGGCCGTAGATTTTCTTTCCTCAGATCATGGCCGCGTGCCTTTTCTTCTTCGTTACCCTGGCTCCGTGAAAATCACGTTCAAACCCATTATAGTCGAAACTAGGGTTAACAACTACGGCCACCTCAAAGCTCGAAACGTCATCACCCACCACCATCCGAAAGCTCATCACCTCCTCTATGCTCGGCATGAATATCACCGAGCTTGGTCAATTCATGGCCTCTAAATTCGTGCCAAATTGCCAGCCGTTCGAGCTCCATTTGCCACCAATCCAAAGCACTAGAAACGATCTTAGCCGTTGGATGTCTAGCTCTTGACGAGCTCTACAAGTTTGCTTTAGAAAGTTTTATGAATTAAAGCATGGATTTGAAGAAATTTGAAGAGAAACGAAACAAATTTTCGGCCATTAATATTGTAGCCGGCGGCCTGAAGCAAGAATTAGGGTTTTTTTCTCTTGCAAAAATGAAATATGGGGTGCTTATATAGAAAACGACGAACACTATTCATCCTGGGTTTTCCGAACTCTGATTTACGCGCGGTGAGCGGCGTTTCTATGGTTTACCCCGCGTTTCGGACACAATGGAACAGGTTTCGGAAGCTAATTCGATCGTATGCGCAAGTTACGGAAATAAACGATCAAATTTAAATTAAATCGATTAAAGGAATTTTTATGCGTTTTGGCTTGTCCCGGACAAACGGTTAATCCGATTGACTTGAAATTTGAAACCTTACAATAATACAACATTACGGATCCGATGAAATTGGTTTCGTCAAAATCCAAGATTGTTTGAAAAATGACTATTTTAATTCATCAATTAAATAATAAAATATTCAATTTTCACAATTTTACTTTTAATTCGATTTTAAAAGTTCTACAACATCATTCTAACTTTAATATGATAAAATAAAATTTTACAAATCATTTTTAAACATATTAAACCCGTTATTCAATTGTCCAATAAATTCCAATTTTAAAATCTTATTAACTCTATTAAAATTCCGATATAACTTACATTCACTTTGGAAATCAAATTGAATCATATTAAATCAAATTTCAATTACTCACTCTATTTTCATATATTAAATTTCAATATCAAATTAATCATATCAAATTCAAAATTTAATTATTCAAACATTTGTAATATTAAATTTAAACAATTTTTTATTATTCTTGAATCACTATCTTTTGAGATATTCAAAACGAACTTAAAAATTTAACTTTTGAAACGAATTAAAATTATAGAACAACCATTCCCATTATACGGTTATTCAATTCCCTTTATTAAATTATTCAATAAATTCCAAGTATTAAATTTTAAACAATTTCGATTATCCAATAATTCATTGTCTTTTGAAATATTGAAATTGAACTTATAAGATTCAACTTTTAAAACCAATTCACAACTTAGAACACTATTTTCATTTTACAGTTATTCAATTATTCAATAAGTTTTAAATATTTAATTTAAACAATTTACCTGATCAATATTCAATATTTGATTTTAAATAGATTTTACTTATCAATCAATTACTCTATTATACCCAATGAATTCAACATTTATTATCCTAATCAACTATTGATTGCAAAGGCATTCACTACGTAGCATTTATTTTCATTACTTGGATAATTATTGTTGCAATTCATTCCAGTTATTATTATTCCAACGAATTACAAAAAATAATTTCTAACATTAAATCGCGAAATCTTATTAAATTAGCTATTTTAATTATCGAAAATTCACGGGTCGTTACAAATGATGTGTGTATATATATTCGTTTTATATCGAAACCAATTTGATTTGATTTCCTTAATTCCTATCTATCAGCTTTGCTCGTCGAATCATGTCTATCTAACTTTTCTTTGGAAGTCGTGCTTGCATTCGTAACTTAACCTCATTACCTATCTCTCTAGCCTCAAAAGGTGAGCAATCACTCGCGATTACATTCTTATATTTATTAAATTTGATTTCAATTGAAACGACAATTGAAATATGCAGTTGCTAGTTATTTACATTGCTATATATGCTATTATCTGCTATATTTTCACCTGTGACATCGACACCATTATCTGTTATTCACATTTATGATATATGCTTGTTATATTATTATCATATCTGCTATCACTCAGCAAGTTCCCTATTAGTATTGAATTCACTATGTGTTGAAATGATACATACCCGAACGATCTGTAAAATAGGAGAAAATCGATATGGGTTGAAATGATAAACCCAAGCGATTTTTATTGAATTGAATATGGGATTGCGGGTTGAAATGATATATAAACCCGTATATATTTAAATTACTGGTTGAAATGATAAATATCCGTATCAATTGACCGTAGGATAGAAAATCATATACAAGCACCGTTAGTATATATATAAATATTTTGAAAATGATTTCTATGGTTTGAAAAGAAATATATTTTTTAATAGATATTGATTCTAAGATATTATATATATAAATATATATATATATATATATATATATATATATATATATTGAAATGATTTCCAAGGTTTTGAAATTTAATTTAATTAAGAATTGTGCTCAAATAAGTTTGATTTGAAATTTACTAAATTTGGGATTTTGAAGATATGATTTTATAACTTGGTTTTGATTAAAAGTAATTTAAAATGAATTTTTCAAATTTACATAAATTCAAGTGGTATATTTAGTTTAATTTAAATTTGAAATTTGAAGTTTATTTAAATGATATTGGATTTATTAAGTAAATATTTCAAAACTATATAATACCAAAAAGAATTTGATATATATATATATGGAATTATCAAATTTATTTTGAAGCTGTGGAATATTTAAAGCTTTAAAACTTATTGAAATTGAAACGGTTTATTTTATGGTCAAATTCGCATTTGAAATCGATATTATTTAGAATGGTTTATTGTGAAACTGAATTGAATTGAAATTTATGTTTTGAGATTTGATTAAATTTGAATTTTGAATTCGAGTTGATTTCGAACTGATTTGTGAATTTAAGGAAGCTATTTTGTTATATAAAGTATTTTTACATTATATAAAACTATTTTACATTTTACTTTATAAATTATTATAATATGAATTATTTTAGTAAAACTACTTTAATATACACTATTTTAATATAAACAATTTTAACTTATGATTCTTTAACATAAACTATTTTACTTTATAAACTATTTTTATATATTATTTAATATCTAAACTGTTTAAGTGGTGGAAGTTATGTTTCTAAAGTTACAAATTCAATGTATTATGTCTTGAAAGTGTTAAAATTTCAAGTATTTCAATTTGAAAGTGTTATAACTTTGAAAATGCTATGATTTTAGAAAAGGATATATTTGAAATGGAAATGATATCGTATTTGGTTTCGAAATGGAAATGATATTGTATTTGGTTTTGAAATGGAAACGATATCGTATTTGGTTTTGAAATGGAAATGATATTGTATTGATATGGTTTTGAAATGGCAACGATATTTTGGTTTTGAAATATAAACTATTTTGAAATGATCGTGGTGTTATAATAACATTTGGTTGTCAAAGATACCAGGATCGGAAGTTGTCATTACTCTCTGCCAACTCGAAAAACCACTTTAACAACCGTGTACGCGGTGGAGATTCCAAAATGAAGTAAGATGGTGGCGACATCCTATTAAGGTATATACATGGACCCGTGTAACAGCCTGCAAATCCGTACCCCTTGAGTTAACAATATTCTTCAACAAATCAACTCAAGTTGTACTGAAATACGAACCATTTGGGTTAAAGAAGAAGAGGTAGAAGAAGAAAATAGAAAACAACAGCAGAATCTAACCATCGCAGCGGAATAAAATATAATAGATAATAAATGATCTTTACTCAAAACAAATCAGATATACATGTTTATAAATTACATCATTAGAGTACATCACTCAGCTCAACAACAACATACCAATGGATACACAGTAACTCAATCACAGCGAAATATATATATACAAATACGGAAATACGTATCGTCATCCAGCTCGTCTCTTGAGCTCCATAGCATCAAATCCTGTATCCTATAATACTCGGTCTGACCCGAGCATTACAGTTAAATAACACCCGAGTCAGTCTGGAATACCAGCGTGAGAAAATCACACCCAATTGATTATTATAGTTTCAAAAATCCTTTGAAAACAAAAGCATCTCGTAAGACCACGCCACAAATAAACATGTCGGGTTTATACCTTACGATAGCTAAAACAATTTTACAAAAATCCTCTGATATTATAATAGGGTCTATATACAAGTACTTATAAAATAGCCGAAATTGTTACATTATTAAATTCCAGCTACTAGCCACAAAGTGGGTAATACAAACAAAACTCGAACAAGGCTCGTAGGGAGAATGTATTTCCAACTAATGACTAGGCACTGGGGTACCACCTGTCACAGTACAGGGCCTAGATCACCGTACCGAGGAGTACGCCCGCTCCCCTGCAACACAAGGCCGGGACTCCCCCTTACTGGATAATCCCGAGTGAGATCACCCCGCGGTTGGGATCAGCAACCGCCCACTAAACCGAAATAAAAAGGGACATCTAGACTGGAATGACCTCACCCTGCTTGGGTGCTACCCACCTAGCCTTGCTGCATAACCCCTGATTTTCAGTCATTCCCATTTGATGAGGCTTGAGGCTAAGCGTTACCTTTTTGGAATATATCTCTTAGAATGCCCATCGTCCACCTGACGATGTTTCGCAAGCATTCATCCATACAAGTCCGTCCCGGGTTCGAACGGAACCGAAGGCACTATTCCTACTACATCCATTTTGGAAATATCCTCGGGATCAGTAGCGACTAGCCCTTGCAATTCACTGCTCCATCTTCAAATCAAAAATCATTTTCACGAAACTTACAAATCGGATCGAAGTGGTTTTCGAGAAATAAATCTCGATCCCGGTCTCTTCGAGACGATCAACGCATTTGTCCAATATTTATAGTCGGTGATTTAACTATCAATTAATACTCACAAACAACCATCCAATAATAAATAATTTTCCAATTATTTATTACCTTCACAATATCTTCACAAGATATATTTCTATTTCTAACCTTTTGAAAACAGTTTCAAAACCATCTTTCCTTTCAGAATCTACTTTCCCAAATATTTTCTATCTCCTCTGAATCACCAAGCACAAAAATAGATTTTTAAAAATATTTTAAAACACTTTACTTTGCAATTTATATTTTAAAACATTTATTTTAAAAAAAAGTACTTCAATAAAAATACATACCATATGAATATTTGACAATAAGATAACTTAATAAAATATACTACTAGATTTACACTTTTAAAACAAATATTAATTCACTCTTGCTATAATAGATTAAAAGGAAATACTTACTTTAGAAATTAAATATTAGAAATAATAAATTTTACGAAACTTGCCTTCTACAAAAATAACTTTAATCCATCAAATTAATTTTTAAAGATTTACTTTTTAAAACATGTACTTGGCTATCCAGAGAAAATCCCAACTCCAATCACCTAAATCAATTTCCCCAAATTGATGTCCAATTTATTTTATTTGAAATAAATTTCTTTAATTACTTAATTCACTTCAAAATTCATTAAGTATATACTTAATTATTGTTGTTATTATTATTATTATTTTCCATTTGATTTAAAACTTTTAACTGAAATATACAAATTTCAGCTTCTTCCCAATTCTTCTGTGTTCTTTTCAATAAATTGAATCTTAAATTTTAAATAAATGTTTTATTCTTTTTAAAATAACAACACTAAAATTTACAATTCATTAATCTTCTAATTTTTTTTCAAATGTCCCTTACTAACCCTAAGCTTTATTTATTAGAATTTTAAAAGCACTTTATTTCTTTTCCAAGTCATTCTTAAATTTATTCTATAATTATTTTACTTGCAATTTCACTTCTTTCATTTTCATTCAAAAATCAAATTTATATTCTTGGTTATTCATTATTCTCAATTATATTATCCAAACCATAGCATTCAATACTTCCACTTAATGCATCATAGAATATCAAATAACCAGAGCAAAGAATATTAGATAATTTAAATAAAGTTGAGGGGTCCAGTTGGATCCCTCCAACCTGTTTTCCCAGCATCCACTGATGTTAGCACAATAATATACCAATTTCAAAATATATTATACTATAGCGTATCAATCAACTCAACCATTCAACAATTATTTAAATTTAATCAATTAAATTTAAATTTATATTGAGTGAGATTAACTCACCTTTGATTTTTGTTTGGCAATCCATTTCCATCACGCCAATTCCACCATAATTCTAGACCTTGAACAACATTATATAATTTATTAAAATTCGAACGAGTTGAACAATTTGTTATCATTTTATAATTTAATTAATTGATAATTCATAATTTAAATCAATTTATACATTTCAGAATCAAAGTTTTCTTTGAACTTTCATAATTTCAAATTTTGTATATTTCCAAACCTCGTCTATACTCATTTAAATTTTAATAAAATAAAATCCTTATATACTTTAAAACCATGTCCGTAAATATTCTTTTATTATATATTTTTTCAATATATATTTTAATTGAATTAAATTAAATTTAAACAGGACTGACATACCTCCTCGGTGCTCAGGTAGAGATCGCAATCCTTTCTTCCCAACCCTAGCTATCACAACCTCCATGTGACATTGTTGCCTGCCGCTATCGCGACTGCCATTGTCGAGCACCTCAGATGAGCCATCCTCGAACGCCAAAACATCTGCAGTCCCCACATACATCGATTCGCAACAGTACACATCGAGATGCCAAACCCTACCGCGAAACCCTAATCGACCCTGACTCACTTCGAAGACAACATCAAACATCACTGACCAATACGCAAATTGCAAAACCACTTCGACGATAGGAACTTCGTGGATTCACAGCACCTTTTCGAAAATAAATTCGAGAGTCACGTCACCAATGATTACTGCACGACTTCGAAGACCACTCCGGGACTCTAAAACAACCTCGAAGTTCTCTTCGCCAATAATTATTGAACCGGAATATCGACCAAATCTTGACAGCGAACTTGTCTTCAAACCCTATTTCGATCGCGAGGAATAAAACGAACGAGTCGAGTCGTTCAGAGTACTCGAACGCGATGGGAGGAACAAATAAATTTAGCGCGACCGACTTCTCTTTTGTAAATGATTTCGTTCGGCCCCTCCAAGAAGATGAAATAGAGATATGATTTTAATTTGATAGGAAAGGAGGAACACCGGTCTATATCTATTAAAAAGAAATTTCTATCTGCTCAGTTTAAAATATTGAAAGGACGAGTAGGCCGGCTGATAGAAAGGTCTGATTTGATTTATTTTATTTTTATTCAAGTGAATTTCGATATGTATGCCAGCGCGTTTACTTACCGTGTGCTCACACAGCAACTCCAAACACAACGAAATTTGAAATCCGACAATAATACAATATTACGGACCCAATGGAATTGGTTTCGTCGAATTCTGAGACTGTGCCTCGGAGGGCTATTTTAAATTCAATTTAAACGATTAAATTTCAAACTGACCAATTCAGTGTTAGATTCCATTTTAACACTTCTATTATATTCAATGTTATCAATATAAATTTTAGAAGCTTCCAAATTATATTTTTAACAGGCTTAAAATCTCAGATTTCATATTTTATCCAATTTCAATCATTTAATTCACAATTTAATTATCAAATAAATTATGATATTCGTAATTCAAGTTAAAATTATTATCTTGAATATTTAAAATCAATTAGATATTCCGATTTTAAGTGCTCGAAAATTTCGGATCGTCACATTCCTCGCCCCTTAAAAGAATTTCGTCCCCGAAATTACTAACTAGGAAGAATGGTCGAAAACCCGTTTACTTTTCCCGAAACCAAACAGTTTTAACACTTGAATACCTTACCAACTATCTTCTTATAAAAGACCCATTATTATTCTTATTAACTTCTCAACTCTCCCATAGTTTCCAAATATTATTACTTGCTCAATCATACAAATCATAATTCAAAACTAAGTTTTAAATTTTCAAATTTTCTCAAAAATTTTCTAACACCCTAAATTTTCGAAAAATTTCGCCAGCGTCTCCTTTGCGCGGCTAGCTCGGTACAACTACAAAATGGTTCTACGGCCTCCCAAATCCAAAAAGAAAACAAAAATTGTAACGACCCAGAATTTTTAGTAATTTAAATTTGAGTATTTAATTAATTTTAAATGTTTATAAGTGAAAATTTTAAGTTAAATAAGTTATTTCTTGAATATTGGATTTAATTGGTTAATTAAATCGATTTATTTAATAGTGAAATTCCACAAATAATTAGATATTGGGTTAAATATGATTGAAAATGGTTTGGAAAATTTTGTTATATCATATTAAAGTTATAGAAATATTTTAGAACTTGTAAAACTGAATTTGGAGTTAATTTGTAAAAATTGAATATTTTGATATTTAATTATCGACTGAAAAATAGCCAATTTTTGAACAGTCTCAGAATTGAACGAAACGAGTTCCATTGGATCCGTAATAGTTAGTTATTATCGGATTTCAAATTTCGTAGCAAACGGAGTTGTCGTTTGACCGTGGCAGCTCGAAACGCATCGATATCGTTTTAATTTTAATTCGGCGAGTTAAAATAGCCATTTTTCAAACGGTCTCGGATTTCGACGAAACTAGTTTCATCGGATCCGTAATGTGATATTATTGCAAGATTTCAAATTTCAAGTCGTTTGGATTTGTCGTTTGTCCCGTACAAGCCAAAACGCCTAGAAATCGCTTAAATCGGTTTAAATTTAAATCGACTGTTTATTGCCGTATCTCTCACATACTTCCGAATTAGCTTACGAAACCTGTTCCATTGTGTCCGGAATGCGGAAAAACCTTAGGATCGCCTGGCGGCACGCGTCGTTTGGAGTTCGTTTGCAAAAGTGTCAAATTGGAGATTTTATTATTAAAATAATATTGATATATATACATTGTTTCTTTTCCCAAACCCTAATCTATTATTCACAGCCGCCACTTTAGCTTTAATGGCCGAAAAGCAACGATCTTCTTCCTCATTTATCTTCTAATCCGTGCAACGATTCGCGAAACCTTCAACTAGTAAATTGTAGAGCACTCTGAGATCTCGGAATCCAACGGTTATGATCGTTTAACTCGAAGCGGATTGGCGGCAAATCGAGCTGGAAGCACGAAAGTTGCGCACGAAATTCCATGCGCTGGGGACCACCGAGTTGGCCACGGCTCTGGCCGTGGGTAGGGCGTGGTGTGGCGCTTCGATGTATGGGGTGGTGATCGAGTTTCGGGGTCGTTTGGGAGGTGCGTGCATTAGGGTTTGCTCACGAATTTGGGTTTCTCGTGCGCGCGTGTATACCTGGGAAGAGAACGCGAACGGGAGAGATAGTGAGTGTGGGCCCCGCGTGCGTTTGGGTTGGAGGTGAGATGTTGTTTCTTTTATTTTTTTTTTTGTTTAAATTCAAAATTCAAATCGTTCAACGTTTAAACCGTGATAACTTTTTACTGCGAGGTCGGATTCGAACGCGGTTTTTTGCGTTGGAATCGTATTCGTGTGCTCTTCGCAATGCAACTGGTTTGGAGTCGATTGGAGCTCGTTTGAATTTCGGGTAAAATTAAACGTTCGTTTAATTTTATTCGAAACGAACGCGAAAACGGAAACAAAATCAAGGTGAGAACTCCTCACTCAATCGAAAGGTTTTGTTTAAAATTTTGAATAGTTAATATTGATTGTTGATTGCTGATTGATTGTGTTAGTAGATATAGTAGGATATATACTATATATAGCGATATATATATATTGGCATATGTATATATCGGATTTGATTTCCCGCCTCGTATAGCGGATGAGACCCTATTGCGCCGTTATTAAGCGGAATATTTATAAAATCCCATATACCGCGATATTCCACCTTGAAGTGGAATTGGTATTGTGCTAACGTCTGTGGATGCAGGGTAACAGGTTGGAGGGATCCAACTGGATTCCTCACATATTTATTTGTTTATAAATATTATGTTGATTGTTGATAATCATATTGATATATGACACTTATTCCCGTGATTGACCATTCGATGTCGTTGCATCATCGGATTCTAATTTTTAAATTAAAAATAACGGTTTTGAATTTAAAAGGGGTTTTAAATCGATTTTTCAAAGAATATGGTTTATTAAAAATTTTGAATTGATTAAATTTTAAAATAAATAGATGGATAAATTTTTATGTTTTAAAAATTTATATCTTTATAAAATATAACTTAAAAGAAATTTTTAACAATAATAGGTTTTTATAAAATAGTTAAATTTGGTTTTTGGGAAGTTATTATTATTAATGGTTTATATAAAGGATTTTATAAATGGATGTTTTTAGATTAAATCATTGGAGTTATAGAATAAATTTATAAAATGCTGAGTTGATGTATAACATGAATTTCATTATAAATCTATAGATATATATTTGTGAAATTTATAAAAAGAATGGTTATTGGGAAGTGAAGTTTTATAAGTTATTAACTTATAGAAATGGATTTGGGCATTAAAAAGGGGAATTTTATAGAAATTGTTAATAAATGAAGATTTCATTAGTTGAAATTATTATAAACCATAAAGAAATCTTGTAAGTGATAAGATTTTAAATTGGTGAAGTTCAAAGGAACGATTTGGTAAATAAATAATATTATAAGTATTTAACTTACAATATGGCTTTTGGGTATGAAACTGGGTTATGTAAATTGCATCGGATTAATAAAGGAATTTATAAAATTGGGGTTTATAATAGAAATGGAATTTATAAACTATGTTTATAAATTTGAAATTCATCGAATTTGATAAATTGAAATATGGGAATTTGTTAAGTGGGCTATATTCACTATTTTGAATATTGAATAGATTATTAAATAAAATGGGTTTGTTTTTGGGAAAGGAATGTTTTAAATGGAATTTAAAACGAATTAAAGGTGTTTTAAAATGTATTGAGTATTGAAAACATAGATTTCAACATTGATTGTTGAAATAGAAGTTTTCGAGAAACAGAAGGGGATAATTTGTATAGTATTGGATTTATATATCTATTTTTTTTTATTTCAAATCCATATACTAGTGTTTTTGGGTTGTCGTAACGATGTTTTACGCAACATTCGTTTTTAACCCAAATAAATGTGAATAAAAGAATGTTTTCTTAAAGAGAATGGAATAAAATACTTAACGGTAACTTAAGTATATTGAATATTTCCAAATCGTTGAAAATAAATAAATTTGTGAATTACTTATTTTAAAAATAAGCATGGGAATGGTTTTCTAATATGAAATGGAACGGTTTTTGTGAATTCACCTTTAAGGTAATTGAAAGCAAATAACTTGAAATCGATTTGGGAATCGTATGCTAGTAGATGCTTGGAATTTAAATCCACTTTGGAATTTATATATATGAAGGGAAATTTGTTTAAAAATAAATGTTGATTTATTTTCAAATATGAAAATATAATTTACGAATTTGGAACGTAAGTTAAAATAAATCGGTAAAGATTTATTTGGTGGTTTGAAATTTGTTCAAAAGGTATATATGGTTAAGGTGATTTGAAATTAGTTTTCAAATGGTTAAGGTGATTTGAAATTGGTTTGCAAATGGTTAATGTAATTTGAAAATTGGTTTTCAAATGGTAAAGGTAAATTGAAAATTGGTTTTTCAATTGGTTAAGTGTGGAAAATTTTATCGTGAAGTGGTTTTGGTAAAACAAATAACTGGGGCAATTATTTGTAAATGGTGTATATATATATATATATCTTGTAAAGATATTTTGGGACTTAATAATTTTGGAAAAATTATTTGGAATCTGATGATGTGGCGCATCTTTATTGATAGTTAAATAACCGACTATCAATATTTACCCCTGGGATGGTATTGGTTGTGTTTGTTTGGAATTGAATCCACACTTATTTTTAAAATAAGCGCTCGCTATTCGGTTTAGCCGGGAGAGGACCTTTGTGTCATATATCCCATTCCGAATATGCGATACGTCGTTTGGATTGCATTTGAAGACCGGTGTTGAAGACCGGGTATTTGTGAAAACGATAGGATGACCTATCGATTGTCTCCGCATCGTTAGCTACGATATGGAGATTTCCTTTGTGATGGGAAATTTTATCGGGATTGTGAATACCCGGATTGCAAGGGCTTCTTTGGAAGTGCCTTCGGTTCTGTTCGAACCCGGAACAGACTTGTATGGTTGCGTGTCTGACATTACATTTTGAGAGATAGAGCAGATTTCTTTCAAATACATTTCTGTTGGTGGCGGAGAATTTATTCTCTTAGCTTAACACCCTTCTCTGAGACGTACGAGCTCAGAGGTTATGTAGTTGAAGGTTATCAGCGATATTTCCCAATCTGGTAATGTGGCATGCTGAGTGCTGCTGTGTGATGATCATTGGTTGATCGTTTGGATATGATCATTTGTTTGATCATTTATCTTTGTGATTATTGCTTTGGTCATCTGTGGACCCAAAGCATGGCTTTGTTGCACAAAGCGTAGCTTTGTGGACGAGACTTCGTCAGGACCTCACTCCCCGGAAATGGTCGAAACAGGAATATGCGGCAAGGTTATGAGGGTCGCTCCCTTTAGGGTATGTCATTTCCTTCTGGAAAAGGGTGGTATCATGGTATGGAGCCCAGATATTTACTCATGTTGATACACTATATCTATTACTGTGTGGTGTTGTTGGTATCGAGCGCTCGGATAAAGGTCCCAAAGGACCGGGGGATGACATATTCGTGTAGTAGTTACCTAGTTACAGAGGTAACCCGGCCTTGTGTTGGCAGAGATCTAACCGTAACGTTAGTTTCTCGGGACGTCCCGCCAGAGGCGATCCCATGTGGCAGTAGGAAGTTCCTTAGCCTGACCATTTGTTGGAAATCCATTCATCCAATACGTGCCTTGTACGGTTTTAGTTGTATTACCTGCCATTCACTTATGGTGGTCACCACTGTTTGGATGGTAGCTATAGTAGGCATAGTTCGGAATGTCTATGTTGGCTAGGATTTATATTCTACTTTCGAAATTGATTTCTACACTATGCACTAGTAATAATATCAAAAATGATTTGATTTTCGCGTAGTAAGCATCTTTGACTATCATAAGGAGAAATCTCCTCCAATTCTGCGTTTGCATTGTGTGTGTGGCGGGAGGCCTTATGGTAGTTTCATTTTCCAAAAAGCATTGCGGATTTAAAAATTTAAATTTTCTTGTTGCTTGTTTAAAGATAAACTGTTTTGAGTTCTCACACCAGTCACATGACTGACCTGGAGTTTATTGTTCCTTTCCTAAACTCTGGGTGCCCACTATTTTCCACACGGGCAGTCTAGAGTTAGGTTATCAGGTTATTCTGGATTCGGGAGTTGCTGTGCAGATCTGGAGGCGAGCCAGATAGCGTAGTCTATTATTTATTGTATATAGTATTTCTTTTCCGCTGTTTTATTGTTGTTCACTCTGATGATATGATGTATTGTGATGTATGTATAAAATGTATAGTTCTTTTGTTTTAATGATATTCATTTATCTATTATATATTGTTCCGCTGCGACTGTGAGATTCTGTTATTGTTTCCTGTTCTGATTGTTTGTTCTGTTTCTTCTCTCTTTTCTCTCTTCTTCTACCTCTTTCTTTTTCTTAAACCCAAACGGTTGGATTTTTCGGCAACGAAAAATCCCGATCGTTACATTTGGTATCAGAGCATATGGTTAAGCGACAACCTGCTCTGTTGAGCATTACTCATTAGAGATAGAGTCAGCAGTACTCTAGAATGAGTAGGAGTGTAATAATGGATATGAGTGCGTATTTGTTAGTGAATATAAAATTGTTTTATATTGTGATGATTGGTTTGTTGAGTGGTATATGAACCTTCGTCGGCGCAGCCTCGAAAACTGAATCGAAGGGGTTCCTAAACACTTGAATAGAACAATTCGACACAATATTGTTTTAAATTGGGTAAATGAAATAATTTTACCTCGATTATATTTTATATATAAAGAGAAAATAATTTTTCAGGAATTATTGAAGTGTGTATATAATTGATTGCTTGGTTGTTGTAAATGATATATATATATATAAAATAATTAAAAGTTGTTTGAATAAGCTAATAAAAGCAACTATTGTAAAAGAATAATGGTATAAACCAATGAATCATAAGATGGAATTATAATTAATAATGAGTTACAATTGTAAGATAATCATGTATGTATATAAGAAGTAAAATTATATAAGTAAAAGGTTTATAAAAGTGATTTATGAATAGAAAGAAAACTTTTTGAAAGAATATTTAGCATTGATTTCACTATTGTCACTGGGAAATAATAAGGGTGATGACTGCAGCATCATCAGTATCATTTTCGAGTTTCTATGTGATGGATTTGCTACAAAAATGAATTTAAAAATTGAAGTTTTGTTGTAATAAATCAATTTGAAATTAAAATTCAACTTGAAGTTGTTAAGTATAAGTGAAAAAGGTTTTGAACTTATAATATAAGTTAGAAGTTGAATAATAAGTTTTATAACTTATAGAATGGGAAAATGTAAGTGAAACCAGTTATTGAAGTGGTTAAACAATTAAGTTAAGTAAAATGGAATATGAATTTGAATATTGATATGAATTTGGCTTAAGTAAAAGTTAAATAGGATTTACTTTGGAATTTAAAATCCGAATTGAATTGATAAGTAAAACTTAAGTTTAATTAACAAATGATGTTTAAATGGAATAACTTAAGTGAAGTTGAATAAAAAAAATCGATCTTTGCATCAAAGTTAAATAATCAAGTGAATTAAATGATGTAAATAAAGTTGAAATGGAATGCAAGTTAAGTAATGTTGAAAGAATTGATGTTAATATCAAAATAAGTGAATAAAGTGAGTAAATAAAATTGTTAAAGATGTGAACTTAAGTTATATAAATGAAATTCAATTTTATTTGTAAAAAAGAACTAGCAATTGAGTTAAAGTATGAATTGAATGTTAATCAATAGAATATGAATAAGTTGATATGAAACGATGTATGTAAGTGTAAATTCATTGAAGTTAGTTGAATAATTGGATGAAAATCAATTGAATGTTAAAACCAATTGGAATTAAAACAGTTGAACCAAATTGAATGTAAGTAAAATAAATAAATTTGGTTGTATTGGATGTGCATTGGTTGTTATTTGCTTGTTGGTTGATTGTATGAAAATTCCTTAAGTGTTAACGAAATTGAATCTGCTAAATTGAAAGCTATGTAATTGAATTCAAATGAAAATTGAAATGCAAAGTTGAATGAAAATGAATATGCAACTTTAATAGTAAGCTAAAAGTGGTATAAGAAGCATGTATTGGAAATTTTATAATTGAAATGGGCAAATTGGTTTGAATATTATAATTGGATGTTATGCTAGCAGGATATACAGGTTATAAAGGAATTGGGATTTTGATTTCAAAGTTAAAAAAATTTGTAACGCTCGACAAAAAGGTACGTATTTCAGTTTTTATATGAGATTTGATGATTTCCTTCTCCAGCCACTTGGCTTTCTCTTTTCTTTTTGATTCTGAGGGGCCGTAGGGCCGTTTTGTAGTCGTGCCGATCTAGCCGCGCAAAGGAGACTCTGGCGAAATTTTTCGAAAATTTAGGGAGTTAGTAAAATTTTGAGAAAATTTTGAAAGTTGAAAATTTGAATTTAAATTTAAATTTGAATTGTTAAGCAAACAAAGTTGTTTGAAACCTAAAATTGAAGTTGGAAAGCTAGTTGAAATGATAGTAGATCTTTAATAAAAAGATTTGTTTTGAAAAGTTGATAAAACTAATTAGCTTTGGAAAAATAATAAACGGATTATGAATTATTCTCCTTAACTTGCAATTTCGAGGACGAAATTCTTTTAAGGGGGGAAGATTGTAACGACCCAGAATTTTTAGTAATTTAAATTTGAGTATTTAATTAATTTTAATGTTTATAAGTGAAAATTTTAAGTTAAATAAGTTATTTCTTGAATATTGGATTTAATTGGTTAATTAAATCGATTTATTTAATAGTGAAATTCCACAAATAATTAGATATTGGGTTAAATATGATTGAAAATGGTTTGGAAAATTTTGTTATATCATATTAAAGTTATAGAAATATTTTAGAACTTGTAAAACTGAATTTGGAGTTAATTTGTAAAAATTGAATATTTTGATATTTAATTATCGACTGAAAAATAGCCAATTTTTGAACAGTCTCAGAATTGAACGAAACGAGTTCCATTGGATCCGTAATAGTTAGTTATTATCGGATTTCAAATTTCGTAGCAAACGGAGTTGTCGTTTGACCGTGGCAGCTCGAAACGCATCGATATCGTTTTAATTTTAATTCGGCGAGTTAAAATAGCCATTTTTCAAACGGTCTCGGATTTCGACGAAACTAGTTTCATCGGATCCGTAATGTGATATTATTGCAAGATTTCAAATTTCAAGTCGTTTGGATTTGTCGTTTGTCCCGTACAAGCCAAAACGCCTAGAAATCGCTTAAATCGGTTTAAATTTAAATCGACTGTTTATTGCCGTATCTCTCACATACTTCCGAATTAGCTTACGAAACCTGTTCCATTGTGTCCGGAATGCGGAAAAACCTTAGGATCGCCTGGCGGCACGCGTCGTTTGGAGTTCGTTTGCAAAAGTGTCAAATTGGAGATTTTATTATTAAAATAATATTGATATATATACATTGTTTCTTTTCCCAAACCCTAATCTATTATTCACAGCCGCCACTTTAGCTTTAATGGCCGAAAAGCAACGATCTTCTTCCTCATTTATCTTCTAATCCGTGCAACGATTCGCGAAACCTTCAACTAGTAAATTGTAGAGCACTCTGAGATCTCGGAATCCAACGGTTATGATCGTTTAACTCGAAGCGGATTGGCGGCAAATCGAGCTGGAAGCACGAAAGTTGCGCACGAAATTCCATGCGCTGGGGACCACCGAGTTGGCCACGGCTCTGGCCGTGGGTAGGGCGTGGTGTGGCGCTTCGATGTATGGGGTGGTGATCGAGTTTCGGGGTCGTTTGGGAGGTGCGTGCATTAGGGTTTGCTCACGAATTTGGGTTTCTCGTGCGCGCGTGTATACCTGGGAAGAGAACGCGAACGGGAGAGATAGTGAGTGTGGGCCCCGCGTGCGTTTGGGTTGGAGGTGAGATGTTGTTTCTTTTATTTTTTTTTTTGTTTAAATTCAAAATTCAAATCGTTCAACGTTTAAACCGTGATAACTTTTTACTGCGAGGTCGGATTCGAACGCGGTTTTTTGCGTTGGAATCGTATTCGTGTGCTCTTCGCAATGCAACTGGTTTGGAGTCGATTGGAGCTCGTTTGAATTTCGGGTAAAATTAAACGTTCGTTTAATTTTATTCGAAACGAACGCGAAAACGGAAACAAAATCAAGGTGAGAACTCCTCACTCAATCGAAAGGTTTTGTTTAAAATTTTGAATAGTTAATATTGATTGTTGATTGCTGATTGATTGTGTTAGTAGATATAGTAGGATATATACTATATATAGCGATATATATATATTGGCATATGTATATATCGGATTTGATTTCCCGCCTCGTATAGCGGATGAGACCCTATTGCGCCGTTATTAAGCGGAATATTTATAAAATCCCATATACCGCGATATTCCACCTTGAAGTGGAATTGGTATTGTGCTAACGTCTGTGGATGCAGGGTAACAGGTTGGAGGGATCCAACTGGATTCCTCACATATTTATTTGTTTATAAATATTATGTTGATTGTTGATAATCATATTGATATATGACACTTATTCCCGTGATTGACCATTCGATGTCGTTGCATCATCGGATTCTAATTTTTAAATTAAAAATAACGGTTTTGAATTTAAAAGGGGTTTTAAATCGATTTTTCAAAGAATATGGTTTATTAAAAATTTTGAATTGATTAAATTTTAAAATAAATAGATGGATAAATTTTTATGTTTTAAAAATTTATATCTTTATAAAATATAACTTAAAAGAAATTTTTAACAATAATAGGTTTTTATAAAATAGTTAAATTTGGTTTTTGGGAAGTTATTATTATTAATGGTTTATATAAAGGATTTTATAAATGGATGTTTTTAGATTAAATCATTGGAGTTATAGAATAAATTTATAAAATGCTGAGTTGATGTATAACATGAATTTCATTATAAATCTATAGATATATATTTGTGAAATTTATAAAAAGAATGGTTATTGGGAAGTGAAGTTTTATAAGTTATTAACTTATAGAAATGGATTTGGGCATTAAAAAGGGGAATTTTATAGAAATTGTTAATAAATGAAGATTTCATTAGTTGAAATTATTATAAACCATAAAGAAATCTTGTAAGTGATAAGATTTTAAATTGGTGAAGTTCAAAGGAACGATTTGGTAAATAAATAATATTATAAGTATTTAACTTACAATATGGCTTTTGGGTATGAAACTGGGTTATGTAAATTGCATCGGATTAATAAAGGAATTTATAAAATTGGGGTTTATAATAGAAATGGAATTTATAAACTATGTTTATAAATTTGAAATTCATCGAATTTGATAAATTGAAATATGGGAATTTGTTAAGTGGGCTATATTCACTATTTTGAATATTGAATAGATTATTAAATAAAATGGGTTTGTTTTTGGGAAAGGAATGTTTTAAATGGAATTTAAAACGAATTAAAGGTGTTTTAAAATGTATTGAGTATTGAAAACATAGATTTCAACATTGATTGTTGAAATAGAAGTTTTCGAGAAACAGAAGGGGATAATTTGTATAGTATTGGATTTATATATCTATTTTTTTTTATTTCAAATCCATATACTAGTGTTTTTGGGTTGTCGTAACGATGTTTTACGCAACATTCGTTTTTAACCCAAATAAATGTGAATAAAAGAATGTTTTCTTAAAGAGAATGGAATAAAATACTTAACGGTAACTTAAGTATATTGAATATTTCCAAATCGTTGAAAATAAATAAATTTGTGAATTACTTATTTTAAAAATAAGCATGGGAATGGTTTTCTAATATGAAATGGAACGGTTTTTGTGAATTCACCTTTAAGGTAATTGAAAGCAAATAACTTGAAATCGATTTGGGAATCGTATGCTAGTAGATGCTTGGAATTTAAATCCACTTTGGAATTTATATATATGAAGGGAAATTTGTTTAAAAATAAATGTTGATTTATTTTCAAATATGAAAATATAATTTACGAATTTGGAACGTAAGTTAAAATAAATCGGTAAAGATTTATTTGGTGGTTTGAAATTTGTTCAAAAGGTATATATGGTTAAGGTGATTTGAAATTAGTTTTCAAATGGTTAAGGTGATTTGAAATTGGTTTGCAAATGGTTAATGTAATTTGAAAATTGGTTTTCAAATGGTAAAGGTAAATTGAAAATTGGTTTTTCAATTGGTTAAGTGTGGAAAATTTTATCGTGAAGTGGTTTTGGTAAAACAAATAACTGGGGCAATTATTTGTAAATGGTGTATATATATATATATCTTGTAAAGATATTTTGGGACTTAATAATTTTGGAAAAATTATTTGGAATCTGATGATGTGGCGCATCTTTATTGATAGTTAAATAACCGACTATCAATATTTACCCCTGGGATGGTATTGGTTGTGTTTGTTTGGAATTGAATCCACACTTATTTTTAAAATAAGCGCTCGCTATTCGGTTTAGCCGGGAGAGGACCTTTGTGTCATATATCCCATTCCGAATATGCGATACGTCGTTTGGATTGCATTTGAAGACCGGTGTTGAAGACCGGGTATTTGTGAAAACGATAGGATGACCTATCGATTGTCTCCGCATCGTTAGCTACGATATGGAGATTTCCTTTGTGATGGGAAATTTTATCGGGATTGTGAATACCCGGATTGCAAGGGCTTCTTTGGAAGTGCCTTCGGTTCTGTTCGAACCCGGAACAGACTTGTATGGTTGCGTGTCTGACATTACATTTTGAGAGATAGAGCAGATTTCTTTCAAATACATTTCTGTTGGTGGCGGAGAATTTATTCTCTTAGCTTAACACCCTTCTCTGAGACGTACGAGCTCAGAGGTTATGTAGTTGAAGGTTATCAGCGATATTTCCCAATCTGGTAATGTGGCATGCTGAGTGCTGCTGTGTGATGATCATTGGTTGATCGTTTGGATATGATCATTTGTTTGATCATTTATCTTTGTGATTATTGCTTTGGTCATCTGTGGACCCAAAGCATGGCTTTGTTGCACAAAGCGTAGCTTTGTGGACGAGACTTCGTCAGGACCTCACTCCCCGGAAATGGTCGAAACAGGAATATGCGGCAAGGTTATGAGGGTCGCTCCCTTTAGGGTATGTCATTTCCTTCTGGAAAAGGGTGGTATCATGGTATGGAGCCCAGATATTTACTCATGTTGATACACTATATCTATTACTGTGTGGTGTTGTTGGTATCGAGCGCTCGGATAAAGGTCCCAAAGGACCGGGGGATGACATATTCGTGTAGTAGTTACCTAGTTACAGAGGTAACCCGGCCTTGTGTTGGCAGAGATCTAACCGTAACGTTAGTTTCTCGGGACGTCCCGCCAGAGGCGATCCCATGTGGCAGTAGGAAGTTCCTTAGCCTGACCATTTGTTGGAAATCCATTCATCCAATACGTGCCTTGTACGGTTTTAGTTGTATTACCTGCCATTCACTTATGGTGGTCACCACTGTTTGGATGGTAGCTATAGTAGGCATAGTTCGGAATGTCTATGTTGGCTAGGATTTATATTCTACTTTCGAAATTGATTTCTACACTATGCACTAGTAATAATATCAAAAATGATTTGATTTTCGCGTAGTAAGCATCTTTGACTATCATAAGGAGAAATCTCCTCCAATTCTGCGTTTGCATTGTGTGTGTGGCGGGAGGCCTTATGGTAGTTTCATTTTCCAAAAAGCATTGCGGATTTAAAAATTTAAATTTTCTTGTTGCTTGTTTAAAGATAAACTGTTTTGAGTTCTCACACCAGTCACATGACTGACCTGGAGTTTATTGTTCCTTTCCTAAACTCTGGGTGCCCACTATTTTCCACACGGGCAGTCTAGAGTTAGGTTATCAGGTTATTCTGGATTCGGGAGTTGCTGTGCAGATCTGGAGGCGAGCCAGATAGCGTAGTCTATTATTTATTGTATATAGTATTTCTTTTCCGCTGTTTTATTGTTGTTCACTCTGATGATATGATGTATTGTGATGTATGTATAAAATGTATAGTTCTTTTGTTTTAATGATATTCATTTATCTATTATATATTGTTCCGCTGCGACTGTGAGATTCTGTTATTGTTTCCTGTTCTGATTGTTTGTTCTGTTTCTTCTCTCTTTTCTCTCTTCTTCTACCTCTTTCTTTTTCTTAAACCCAAACGGTTGGATTTTTCGGCAACGAAAAATCCCGATCGTTACAAAAATCCAAGTGGCTATATCCAAAAACCCAATCAAATTTCATACCAAAATTTAAATACATACCTTTTTCTTGGGCAATTCATATCTATCTTTCCGAAATCAAAATCAATTCTCTTTTCCCTTTAGATTACCTGCATATCCTGCTTAACACTAATATCCAATCATAACATTCCAAAACATTTTATCGACTTCCTTACCAGATGTCAATATTTATCTAAATATCAACTTATAATATATTTGCAATATTCAATTTCCAATTAAGAATTGACCATTCCTTACTTAAGTTAACATAAGCATTTTATATGCTTCTTTGTTTGTTTTCAATTTACCACTTTATTTAATATCTATTTCTATTCAAGTTGATTTCCACATTACATATGAATTTTATTTATTTTCAACTTTGAATGTTTAAATTTTATTTTTCATTTATAACTAATTTATGTCATTTCAATTAGCTTCTTTTACTAATTTATTACAACTTCCAAATTTGAAACCGTTTTGTCGTTAATAAAAGTTTCCAAATTTTTTAAAAAAATTTCTAGCTCCCAAAATTTCTGGAAATTTTTGGCAGAGTCTCCTTTGTACGGAGGAGCTTTTGCAATTTGACAAAAGAGATAAATATATATACATCGACCCACAAGGTCGGAAAAACCAAAAAAGTTCATATTTCCTATTTTAATTGCGTAGGCGTACCTTATTTAGCATTTTAAGCAAGCGGCTTATTATTTTAGCAAATAGTACAACCAAATCCAGCCACACGGCTTCCAGGCACCTGTACTTACTCAATTTAAACACGTAAGTGCCAAATATATGCAGTTTAACTATATTTCACTTAGTTGTAGTGATTAAAACATATGAATTCTAAAAGAAATGCACATCAAACATTTTCCGTAAGCAATTTATACAATTTCATACTAATTCAACTATTTAAATTAATTTATAACCCATTTTCATTCAATTTGAATGGTTTTCAATCCATTCGTATACAACTTCATCATTTTGAATGATTTAAAACTCAATCGCTTACAATTAATTTATTTTTAAGCAAACTGAACTCATATTTAGTTCTATTGCTCTCAAAATCAATTTATTTACTTCTATCAACTCATAGAATTTTAATTACTTCCATTTATGTCAAATGACAATTTATTTTATGCAATTCAACGAGATTTATTGGAATAAATAAGTATTTATGTTTTATAGCCATTTTAAATGGATTTCAACTCAGTTTATACTTAATTCTATTCCATTTTTAAATTTACCCACAATCCATATATTCACATTTTCATTGCATTTCAGATTTGAATACATTCACTTGTATTTCATTTATTAACCCAAACTAGTTTCATTATTCCAACAAGTTCCATTCAAAACAATTAACAACTTAGGTTCATCTTCATTACCAATCAAATTCCCCTTTCATTTTAATTCATTCATAACCATTTATTTAACTCGACATACTCCTTTTAAATTTCATTTACAATCCATTTATTTACATTTCATTCCATATTTGTTTATTCCAAATTATTTTATTTAGCTCGAAAACAATCCAAGCTATTTCATCCTATAACTATTTCAATGTTATGCACGATATATTCAATAGTGCTTCATTCCTTATCCGCATTCATTTAAATCCATTCTATTAACTTAAAACATTCCATTTCCTTATTGTCTTTAATTATTTCAATTCCGTAACAATTTAAATGGTTTACTATTATTTATTTAAGAATTTCATTCCATTAAATATTATCAGCAACTCACCGAATTTTATTTCAATTAAAATTTATTCTCACCTGATAAAAATCCAATCCAATATTATTAAACTTAGTTTTACGTTGAATTCAATTCAACTCCTTTCCATCTTTTAGCTTAAGGTTATTCACTCCAATTTTATTCTTACGTTCATATCATTTGATTAACTATTATAAAATTTAACTTTCCAGATTCACCTCATTTAATTGATTACATGGCCATCCCCAATTTATTTAATTTATTAACACTTCATGTTAAATTTTAATTTGTAACTCAAATTATGAATCCACTATCCAATTTCAATTTACCACCCAATTTTATGAACTCACAGTTCAATTTCACTTACTTCACCAACAATTTAAGTCGAATTTAATTTATAACTTGAATTTATTTGCAAACTTCATCATAAACTCCCAATTCAACTTCATTAACTAATTTATTATCTAATTAGTTCTTCCCCTGGTTAAAATTCAACACTTGATTTTTAATTCTAAATAACACTTCATTTGATTTTCTTGGTTCAATTTATTTAATAATTCAAGTTTGGATTTTCTTTTTATTATCCAAAACATCAAAAATCATTTATTTTGGATTTTCTATTCGAATTTCAAAATTTATAAGCCACAACTTATTATTTACACAATTCCATCCATTATAGGCTTGAATATTTTTTTTTTATTTTAACTCAAGCCTTATGCTTATTTATATCCCAAGCATATTTTTATTCCATGCAATTTAATTCTGATTGTTTTTATAAGTCATTCTAATTTATTTACTTCAATCTGATCCTTATTCATCTCATTTTCATTTGTTCAGGTAAGAATCTAATTCCATCCAATAACTCAATTGAATCTTTTTATTCCAATTCAATTTATTTTAACTCAAATTTATTTAATTCAATTCGAGTTCAACTTAATTCAAATATAACTGGATATTATTTTCAGCCTATTCAATTAATTTCAATCCAGTTAAATTTTTACTTTCCAATCTAAGTTAATTTCATTTTCATTTTAAATTTAAATTCCATTATTCAAAGCCTATTTTTCCTTCCTGATTTTAAAAAAACATCTAAATTTATAAGCTTACAACTATCTCATCAGGACTGTTAAACCCCCAGCTTTGGTTTCAAATCGTCTTGAAATCTCTAACGTCTCAAGTCACATTTCTCAACAGTCATACCATTCCTGGTTTATCCCCAACAAATTTTCTTTGAAATTTCAAAAACAAACAGGTTTTCCTAAACAAATCAATTTGGCAGCAATCGGTGACTTAGAAGCTTGAAAATGAACATCGATGATGCTGTAGTCATCACCGAAGTTATTTTCCAGCTACTGAAGTGAATTCAATGCTATATCTCTTCACAAAATTTATTTGAAACAATTTCCTTTCAGAAATACCCCAAAAACAACAATGCTACTATTTATCTTTAAAATACTTCCAAAATCTCCGGGGTTTTAAAGTTCCAAATTCTATTTTAATTCAAATTTTAACTATAATGCATTTGTATAGTTTATGCTTATACAAATTCTCATTGAATTATATTTCAATTTATAATTTATATTTATGATTCCTATTTATAAGTTCCATTTTATAATAAATTTACTCCCCTAAACTTCGATTATATTTTCAATTTCTAGTTAAATTTTTACTCAAAGACGATAATAATTTAACCTTATCATTTCTAACATCCAAGCAACCATATATTAGCTAAAATAGTTTACAAAAACTTTCTTTATATCCAAAAATATATTTTGGGTAAAACTATTTCATTCACCCATATTTAAAACAATACCGTGTCGATTGTTCTATTCAAGTGTTTAGAAACCCTTTCGATATAGTTGTCCAGACTGCGCCGACGAAGGTTCTTATGCCACTCAATAAACCAATCAACACAATATTACTCAAACTCATTTTAGAGTACTATAGACTCTATTTTATGAGTAATTCCCACCAGAGACAAGGTTATCACCAACCTACGCTCTGATACCAAGTGTAACAGCCCGCAAATCCGTACCCCTTAAGTTAACACTATTCTTCAACAAATCAACTCACGTTGTACAGAAATACGAACCATTTGGGTTAAAGAAGAAGAGGTAGAAGAAGAAAATAGAAAACAACAACAGAATCTAACCATGCAGCGGAATAAAATATAATAGATAATAAATGATCTTTACTCAAAACAAATCAGATATACATGTTTATAAATTACATCATCAGAGTACATCACTCAGCTCAACAACAACATACCAATGGATACACAGTAACTCAATCACAGCGTAATATATATATACAAATACGGAAATACGTATCGTCATCCAGCTCGTCTCCTGAGCTCCATAGCATCAAATCCTGTATCCTATAATACTCGGTCTGACCCGAGCATTACAGTTAAATAACACACGAGTCAGTCTGGAATAGCAGCATGAGAAAATCACACCCAATTGATTATTATAGTTTCAAAAATCCTTTGAAAACAAAAGCATCTCGTAAAACCACGCCACAAATAAACATGTCGGGTTTTTACCTTACGATAGCTATAACAATTTTTATAGAAATCCTATGATATTATAATAGGGTCTATATACTAATACTTATAAAATAGCCGAAATTGTTACATTATTAAATTTTAGCTACTAGCCACAAAGTGGGTAATACAAACAAAACTCGAACAAGGCTCGTAGGGAGAATGTATTTCCAACTAATGACTAGGCACTGGGGTACCACCTGTCACAGTACAGGGCCTAGATCACCGTACCGAGGAGTACGCCCGCTCCCCTGCAACACAAGGCCGGGACTCCCCCTTACTGGATAATCCCGAGTGAGATCACCCCGCGGTTGGGATCAGCAACCGCCCACTAAACCGAAATAAAAAGGGACATCTAGACTGGAATGACCTCACCCTGCTTGGGTGCTACCCACCTAGCCTTGCTGCATAACCCCTGATTTTCAGTCATTCCCATTTGATGAGGCTTGAGGCTAAGCGTTACCTTTTTATAATATATCCCTTAGAATGCCCATCGTCCACCTGACGATGTTTCGCAAGCATTCATCCATACAAGTCTGTCCCGGGTTCGAACGGAACCGAAGGCACTATTCCTACTACATCCATTTTGGAAATATCCTCAGGATCAGTAGCGACTAGCCCTTGCACTTCACTGCTCCATCTTCGAATCAAAAATCGTTTTCACGAAACGTACAAATCGGATCGAAGTGGTTTTCGAGAAATAAATCTCGATCCCGGTCTCTTCGAGACGATCAACGCATTTGTACAATATTGATAGTCGGTGATTTAACTATCAATTAATACTCACAAACAACCATCCAACAATAAATAATTTTTCAATTATTTATTACCTTCACAATATCTTCACAAGATATATTTCTATTTCCAACCTTTTGAAAACAGTTTCAAAACCATCTTTCCTTTCAGAATCTACGTTCCCAAATATTTTCTATCTCCTCTGAAATCACCAAGCACAAAAATAGATTTTTAAAAATAGTTTAAAACACTTTACTTTGCAATTTATATTTTAAAACATTTATTTTAAAAAAAAGTACTTCAGTAAAAATACATACCATATGAATATTTGACAATAAGATTACTTAATAAAATATACTACTAGATTTACACTTTTAAAACAAATACTAAATCACTCTTGCTATAATAGATTAAAAGGAAATACTTACTTTAGAAATTAAATATTATAAATAATAAATTTTACAAAACTTTCCTTCTACAAAAACAACTTTAATCCATCAAATTAATTTTTAAAGATTTACTTTTTAAAACATGTTCTTGGCTATCCAGAGAAAATCCCAACTCCAATCACCTAAATCAATTTCCCCAAATTGATGTCCAATTTATTTTATTTGAAATAAATTTCTTTAATTACTTAATTCACTTCAAAATTCATTAAGTATGTACTTAATTATTGCTGTTATTATTATTATTATTTTCCATTTGATTTAAAACTTTTAACTGAAATATACAAATTTCAGCTTCTTCCCAATTCTTCTGTGTTCTTTTCAATAAATTGAATCTTAAATTTTAAATAAATGTTTTATTCTTTTTAAAATAACAACACTAAAATTTACAATTCATTAATCTTCTAATTTTTTTTTCAAATGTCCCTTACTAACCCTAAGCTTTATTTATTAGAATTTTAAAAGCAATTTATTTCTTTTCCAAGTCATTCTTAAATTTATTGTATGATTATTTTACTTGCAATTTCACTTCTTTCATTTTCATTCAAAAATAAAATTTATATTCTTGGTAATTCATTATTCTCAATTATATCATCCAAACCATGGCATTCAATACTTCCACTTAATGCATCATAGAATATCAAATAACCAGAGCAAAGAATATTAGATAATTTAAATAAAAGTTGAGGGGTCCAGTTGGATCCCTCCAACCTGTTTTCCCTACATCCACAGATGTTAGCACAATAATATACCAATTTCAAAATATATTATACTATAGCATATCAATCAACTCAACCATTCAACATGTTAACTCCACTTTTTCAGCATGGCCGTGATATCAAAATCGACCGAGAAACCAATGATAGTTCGTCTCGAAGAATAGTCAACTCAGCATCCCAACAAAGCAAGTTCTGTTGAATGGCTTTTCAGATACGATCCCCTACGGAGGGGGGTCCAGGGGGGTGCCAACCCCCAAGGTGGGTGTGCGGGGGCAACGCCACCGCTACGGTGATCGACCTGCCCGGTCAGGTCGCAGGGGTCTGGGGGCAGCGCCCCCGGCGGGGTGCGGGGCAGCGCCCCGTCCAAAACGGTATACGACTTAGAGAATGGAGCGACCTATCTTCTACTCGAAGTCAACGACCTAACTGATGAAGCGGGTTAACGAGCTAACAAGTGGCACGACTTACCGACTTAATAAGGTTGCCGGCTTAATAAGGTTGCCGACTTAACAAGGTTGCCGACTTAATAAGGTTAGCGACTCAATAAGCTTAACGACTCAAGGATTGGACGACCTAAGAAGTTCCACGACTTAACGAGTTAAGGTTCAAGGCAACTTAGAGGAATGGAACGACTCAAGAGGGTTAACGGTTCATGAGACAGGCCGACTCAGTGGATCAACGACTCAAGAACTGTGCGAATCAAGGTCTTCAGGACCTAACAATTCAAGGGCTGAATGACCTACGAGTTAAGGATCTACGAGTTAAAGACTCTACGAGTTAAAAGATCTACGAGTTAAGGCCACTACGAGTTAAAGACTCTACGAGTTAAAAGGTCTACGAGATAAGGATCTACGGCTTAAGGCCTCCATGAGTTAAAGAGTCTACGAGATAACAATCTTACGAGTTAGAAGATGGCGCGACAGGAAGTCTACGGCTCAAAAGATAAGTTGTTCACGACCTAAGACTTGGAGACAAGTTCAACACCACGCTGTAGTAAGAAGAATCGCTGACGACTTACGACCTATGATGAGTCATGTACGACTCATGCTAGCATAAAGGAAACTGCATTTGGTTAACTCGTGAAGGACTTAGAACTTGTATCATTCATTCAGACGGGTGCATAACTCTGGGCCAAGCCATGAACCCAGTAAATCAGCCGCGACTTACCATGAGTCGTATACGAGTTATGACTCATCATGAGTCGTACACGAGTTACGACTCATCGTGAGTCGTATACGAGTTATGACCTAACTCCGAAGATGCCTATAAATACGCCCATAACTCCAACAGAAAGGGGACTTTTTGGCCAATCATTTCAAGCGCCAATACTCTGCTGAATTCTCAACTCACCCGACACTTCAAGTTCGAAAGACATTTCAACTATCTTCAAGGGAAAATCTAACGCCATCTACATGGATTCGAAGAATTCTTCTCTACCAAAGTTCTAGTTGTTTGTCTCGTCATAATTGTAATTGAAGATTGTTGTAAAGTTGTAATCGGTTTAGCAATAAAGAGAATTAAAGTGGACGTAGGCTTGCCTTGAGCCGAACCACTATAAAATCGTTGTTATTCACTATTTTTTCTATGATTTTCTGCTTATACTCTGCTCCCGAATCATCGGGTGGTGCTTTCACAACTACACTTCATACACCGGGGTGTTAGCGTTCAAATTTTAGCGTTAACATTTTTGGTGCTTTCACTGAGAATTGAACTCAGGAATACTTTCACCATTGCTTCGCGAAAGTTTGTTGAAAGAATCTCTCTAAAGACCAGAAGTTTATCCGAGATAATGGCTACTGGAAGACAGCTCAGATCTGATAGATCCGGTGATGCTCATGAGAATACTACCACTTCTCTTGCTCCAAATGAAGCAGCTCCGAGTGTTGGAATTACACAAGAGGTGTTTGATGCTGCAGTTTCTGGGTTATATCAGCAAATGGAAGCCCAGAACGCTCTAATGCTGGAAAGAATGAATGCTTTACTTGGGGGCAACCGTCAAACAGAAAATAATGAAGAGACCTTTGCAGATGATGCCCATGATTCCCAAGAGAAAGGTATCCCTCAAAGAGCAGTTGGCACCGCCGCAGGGGCACCTTCTCAAGCTGAAGGTTCAAGGTCGCAGCCAATTTTTCACGAACATTTGCCCAGGCAAACTTCTGAAAGAGCAGCTGACTTCTGCCCGGCAAAGCCTCTGAACGATAAGGAGTACCTATCAGGGATGATACGCTCAATTATGAAAGAGAGCATGCAGAGGCAAGAGGATGAAAATGATTGGGGGTTTGCTCCAAGTAAGACACCGTTCACCGAAAAGATCTTGAAGGCAGAGTTTTCAAGGAAATTTGTACCTCCTACTATCCCGGCCTATCGAGGCACAAGTGACCCTAATCAGTTCCTGTACAAGTACGATTGGCATATGACCAGGGCAAGAGCAGCAGATGAAATCAAGTGCCGATACTTTCTGATATACTTAGAGGGAGTGGCCTTACTTTGGTTCACAAAGCTACCAGTTAGATCCGTGGATCAATTTTCCGACTTAACACGAAAGTTCAAAGATCAGTTCAGGCTATATGCTACAAAGGCCATGGATATAATGTCACTCTCTAGTCTAGAACAAAATCCCGGGGAGTCTATCAGATCGTTCTTAAACCGCTTCAATATAGCCTTGGCCGAGGTTGATAACGCAGAGCCACGGATGGTTTTGACTTACCTGATGCGGGCTATCGATAAATCGAGTGAATTTGGCAAATGGCTAAAAATGAAGGAGCCAAACTCACTTGAGAAATTCTATAAGAAGGCCGACGAGTTTATGCGCTTGGAAAGCTTTCCTATGCCAACAAAAGCAGTCGTGACTGAAATTCAGAATGTCAATGTTACTTCTAATAAAGGAGAATCTGGAGGACAGAAAAGGAAGAATGATGATGGGAAAAAGCAGGGAAATCCAAAGAAAAACCGCCACTTTGAACCGTCGGATTATACTCCCTTAATTGATACTCCAGAGAACATTTTCTTGGCAACAAAGGATATTGTTGAATATCCTAAACCACAAAAGTTGAGACTTAGGAAAAATGCCACGCAAAGTGAAAGATTCTGTAAATTCCACAATCAACCTGGCCATGACACTAACGAGTGTCGCCATTTGAAGGATCTGATTGAGAAGCAATTGAAAGAGAATAAACTTCAGCAATATGTCCGGAGAAACAGGAATGATCCATCCTCATCCACGCAGGGGCAAATACTTCTCACTCATCATTACGGCCCAAATGAAAGAACTACAACGCAGGGATCTGAGAGGCTTATCATTAATGCTATCACAGGGGGCCCTCACCCAGCGGACAGAAGTTGGGATGAGATGGAAAGATATGCTCGTGCTTTGAGACAAGCCCCGGAGGGAGAGAATATCCTTGTTCTGGAAGATGATGCCTAATGGCCATATTTCACTTAATGGCTTTTGCTTAAAATTCATAGAATAATACTGGATTTATGATTCCTGTATAAAAAGCCGTTGTAAAAACAGTGCAAATAAATAATAGGAACTATAAATCTTGAGCTTTCTATTACGATAAAATGCTTGTTTCATTTCGATATGCAAATATCTTAAAATATATTGCTAAAATGTCGATTTAATGTTGCAGGCAATCAAAGCAAAGCTCACCTAGTCAACACATCACAAAGCCAAGCAATTCCTACAAATCGCTCAACAGGCGAATATCAGGCCACAAAAATTCGAGACCCAAATCCTACATAAGAGTTGCTTCAAGCAAATAGTGAGTGATTTAATCGGAGGCGGGCCATTGCAAACTAATTGAGATCGTTTGTGCAAACGAACATTCGATTAAGTAGCTTGTGTCCGCCCCTGCGAGCTCACTTAGCAATGAAGTACACTTCTTTTGATAAATTAAACTACTTCCAAAAGAAGGAAATGTGGGTTTGGAAATGATAACGGGGAATCACTAAGGATCAAATGGTGAAAAGACATGGGCGAGCAGGCAGGAAACAAATAAAGACCTCTTCGGGGGCACATTTCACCGGAGCTGAAGTGCAAACTCTTCGGAGGCCCACTTCTCCAGAGCTGAAATGCCAAATAAAGACCTCTTTGGGGGCACATTTCACCAGAGCTGAAGTGCAAACTCTTCGGAGGCCCACTTCTCCAGAGCTGAAATGCTAAATAAAGACCTCTTCGGGGGCACATTTCATCAGAGCTGAAGTGCAAACTCTTCGGAGGCCCACTTCTCCAGAGCTCAAATGCTAAATAAAGACCTCTTCGGGGGTACATTTCACCGGAGCTGAAGTGCAAAATCTTCGAAGGCCCACTTCTCCAGAGCTGAAATGCCAAATAAAGACCTCTTCGGGGGCACGTTTCACCGGAGCTGAAGTGCAAAATCTTCGGAGGCCCAATTCTCCAGAGCTGAAATGCCAAATAAAGACCTCTTCGGGGGCACATTTCACCGGAGCTGAAGTGCAAACTCTTCGGAGGCCCACTTCTCCAGAGCTGAAATGCCAAATAAAGACCTCTTCGGGGGCACGTTTCACCGGAGCTAAAGTGCAAACTCCTCGGAGGCCCACTTCTCCAGAGCTGAAATGCCAAATGAAGACCTCTTTGGGGGCACATTTCACCGGAGCCGAAGTGCAAACTCTTCGGAGGCCCACTTCTCCAGAGCTGAAATGCCAAATACAGACCTCTTTGGGGGCACATTTCACCGGAGCTGAAGTGCAAACTCTTCGGAGGCCCACTTCTCCAGAGCTGAAATGCCAAATAAAGACCTCTTTGGGGGCACATTTCACCGGAGCTGAAGTGCAAAATCTTCAGAGGCCCACTTCTCCAGAGCTGAAATGCCAAATACAGACCTCTTTGGGGGCACATTTCACCGGAGCTGAAGTGCAAACTCTTCGGAGGCCCACTTCTCCAGAGCTAAAATGCTAAATAAAGACCTCTTCGGGGGCACATTTCACCGGAGCTGAAGTGTAAAATCTTCGGAGGCCCACTTCTCCAGAGCTGAAATGCCAAATAAAGACCTCTTCGGGGGCACATTTCACCGGAGCTGAAGTGCAAACTCTTCGGAGGCCCACTTCTCCAGAGCTCAAATGCTAAATAAAGACCTCTTCGGGGGCACATTTCACCGGAGCTGAAGTGCAAAATCTTCGGAGGTCCACTTCTCCAGAGCTGAAATGCCAAGTAAAGACCTCTTCGGGGGCACATTTCACCGGAGCTGAAGTGCAAACTCTTCGGAGGCCCACTTCTCCAGAGATGAAATGCCAAATAAAGACCTCTTCGGGGGCACATTTCACCGGAGCTGAAGTGCAAACTCTTCCGAGGCCCACTTCTCCAGAGCTGAAATGCCAAATAAAGACCTCTTCGGGGGCACGTTTCACCGGAGCTGAAGTGCAAAATCTTCGGAGGCCCACTTCTCCAGAGCTGAAATGCCAAATAAAGACCTCTTCGGGGGCACGTTTCACCGGAGCTGAAGTGCAAACTCTTCGGAGGCCCACTTCTCCAGAGCTGAAATGCCAAATAAAGACCTCTTCGGGGGCACGTTTCACCGGAGCTGAAGTGCAAACTCTTCGGAGGCCCACTTCTCCAGAGCTGAAATGCCAAATAAAGACCTCTTTGGGGGCACATTTCACCGGAGCTGAAGTGCAAACTCTTCGGAGGCCCACTTCTCCAGAGCTGAAATGCCAAATACAGACCTCTTCGGGGGCACATTTCACCTGAGCTGAAGTGCAAACTCTTCGGAGGCCCACTTCTCCAGAGCTCAAATGCTAAATAAAGACCTCTTCGGGGGCACATTTCACCGGAGCTGAAGTGCAAAATCTTCGGAGGTCCACTTCTCCAGAGCTGAAATGCCAAGTAAAGACCTCTCCGGGGGCACATTTCATCAGAGCTGAAGTGCAAACTCTTCGGAGGCCCACTTCTCCAGAGCTGAAATGTCAAATACAGACCTCTTTGGGGGCACATTTCACCGGAGCTGAAGTGCAAACTCTTCGGAGGCCCACTTCTCCAGAGCTAAAATGCTAAATAAAGACCTCTTCGGGGGCACATTTCACCGGAGCTGAAGTGTAAAATCTTCGGAGGCCCACTTCTCCAGAGCTGAAATGCCAAATAAAGACCTCTTCGGGGGCACATTTCACCGGAGCTGAAGTGCAAACTCTTCGGAGGCCCACTTCTCCAGAGCTCAAATGCTAAATAAAGACCTCTTAGGGGGCACATTTCACCGGAGCTGAAGTGCAAAATCTTCGGAGGTCCACTTCTCCAGAGCTGAAATGCCAAATAAAGACCTCTTCGGGGGCACATTTCACCGGAGCTGAAGTGCAAAATCTTCGGAGGTCCACTTCTCCAGAGCTGAAATGCCAAGTAAAGACCTCTTCGGTGGCACATTTCATCAGAGCTGAAGTGCAAACTCTTCGGAGGCCCACTTCTCCAGAGCTAAAATGCTAAATAAAGACCTCTTCGGGGGCACATTTCACCGGAGCTGAAGTGCAAAATCTTCGGAGGCCCACTTCTCCAGAGCTGAAATGCCAAATAAAGACCTCTTCGGGGGCACGTTTCACCGGAGCTGAAGTGCAAAATCTTCGGAGGCCCACTTCTCCAGAGCTGAAATGCCAAATAAAGACCTCTTCGGGGGCACATTTCACCGGAGCTGAAGTGCAAACTCTTCGGAGGCCCACTTCTCCAGAGCTGAAATGCCAAATAAAGACCTCTTCGGGGGCACGTTTCACCGGAGCTGAAGTGCAAACTCTTCGGAGGCCCACTTCTCCAGAGCTGAAATGCCAAATAAAGACCTCTTTGGGGGCACTTTCACCGGAGCTGAAGTGCAAACTCTTCGGAGGCCCACTTCTCCAGAGCTGAAATGCCAAATACAGACCTCTTTGGGGGCACATTTCACCGGAGATGAAGTGCAAACTCTTCGGAGGCCCACTTCTCCAGAGCTGAAATGCCAAATAAAGACCTCTTTGGGGGCACATTTCACCGGAGCTGAAGTGCAAAATCTTCGGAGGCCCACTTCTCCAGAGCTGAAATGCCAAATACAGACCTCTTTGGGGGCACATTTCACCGGAGCTGAAGTGCAAACTCTTCGGAGGCCCACTTCTCCAGAGCTAAAATGCTAAATAAAGACCTCTTCGGGGGCACATTTCACCGGAGCTGAAGTGTAAAATCTTCGGAGGCCCACTTCTCCAGAGCTGAAATGCCAAATAAAGACCTCTTCGGGGGCACATTTCACCGGAGCTGAAGTGCAAACTCTTCGGAGGCCCACTTCTCCAGAGCTCAAATGCTAAATAAAGACCTCTTCGGGGGCACATTTCACCGGAGCTGAAGTGCAAAATCTTCGGAGGTCCACTTCTCCATAGCTGAAATGCCAAGTAAAGACCTCTTCGGGGGCACATTTCACCGGAGCTGAAGTGCAAACTCTTCGGAGGCCCACTTCTCCAGAGATGAAATGCCAAATAAAGACCTCTTCGGGGGCACATTTCACTGGAGCTGAAGTGCAAACTCTTCGGAGGCCCACTTCTCCAGAGCTGAAATGCCAAATAAAGACCTCTTTGGGGGCACATTTCACCGGAGCTGAAGTGCAAACTCTTCGGAGGCCCACTTCTCCAGAGCTGAAATGCCAAATATAGACCTCTTTGGGGGCACATTTCACCGGAGCTGAAGTGCAAACTCTTCGGAGGCCCACTTCTCCAGAGCTGAAATGCCAAATAAAGACCTCTTTGGGGGCACATTTCACCGGAGCTGAAGTGCAAACTCTTCGGAGGCCCACTTCTCCAGAGCTGAAATGCCAAATACAGACCTCTTTGGGGGCACATTTCATCGGAGCTGAAGTGCAAACTCTTCGGAGGCCCACTTCTCCAGAGATGAAATGCTAAATAAAGACCTCTTCGGGGGCACATTTCACCGGAGCTGAAGTGCAAACTCTTCGGAGGCCCACTTCTCCAGAGCTGAAATGCCAAATAAAGACCTCTTCGGGGGCACATTTCACCGGAGCTGAAGTGCAAACTCTTCGGAGGCCCACTTCTCCAGAGCTGAAATGCCAAATAAAGACCTCTTCGGGGGCACATTTCACCGGAGCTGAAGTGCAAACTCTTCGGAGGCCCACTTCTCCAGAGCTGAAATGCCAAATAAAGACCTCTTCGGGGGCACATTTCACCGGAGCTGAAGTGCAAACTCTTCGGAGGCCCACTTCTCCAGAGCTGAAATGCCAAATAAAGACCTCTTTGGGGGCACATTTCACCGGAGCTGAAGTGCAAACTCTTCGGAGGCCCGCTTCTCCAGAGCTGAAATGCCAAATAAAGACCTCTTTTTGGGGGCACATTTCACCAGAGCTGAAGTGCAAACTCTTCGGAGGCCCGCTTCTCCAAAGATGAAATGCCAAATAAAGACCTGTTCGGGGGAACATTTCACCGGAGCTGAAGTGCAAACTCTTCGGAGGCCCACTTCTCCAGAGCTGAAATGCCAAATAAAGACCTCTTCGGGGGCACATTTCACCGGAGCTGAAGTGCAAACTCTTCGGAGGCCCACTTATCCAGAGCTGAAATGCCAAATAAAGACCTCTTCGGGGGCACATTTCACCGGAGCTGAAGTGCAAACTCTTCGGAGGCCCACTTCTCTAGAGATGAAATGCCATATAAAGACCTCTTCGGGGGCACATTTCACCGGAGCTGAAGTGCAAACTCTTCGGAGGCCCACTTCTCCAGAGCTGAAATGCCAAATAAAGACCTCTTCGGGGGCACATTTCACCAGAGCTGAAGTCGGAGGCCCACTTCTCCAGAACTGAAATGCCAAATAAAGACCTTTTCGCGGGCACATTTCACCAGAGCTGAAGTGCAATCTCTGCGGAGGCCCACTTCTCCAGAGTTGAAAGGTCAAATCAAAGCCCTCCAGCGAGGCGCAACAAAAAAAAGGAAGGCTTCTCCAACAAAAGGCGCACTCTACTAAAGCAAGAATAATATATCCTCAAAAATGGAAAATTATTCTCTAAAGAAAGAGTGCATTCCTTCTCAAAAATGGAAGAGTTATTCTCTAAAGTAAGAGTACAAGTCTTCTAAAAAAAGAAGAATTATTCTCCAAAATCTCCTCAAAATGGAGAATATTACAATGAGTTGTGGTATGGGGGCAATATAATATTGCTACATTAATAAAAGCAGTACCCAAGCAACGTACCACATGCTCACTGCAATATCATCCAAAGAGAATAAAGAAAATTGTATGAAAATGAGGAATAAATACATTCTCAAATACAGACAAAAGTTTCTATAAAATTTGTTGTGCACGTGCGGGTTTCAAAAGGCAAAACAAGAAGGATGACCCCACACCGTCAAATGGAGTAAAACATTACACCAATAAGGCTTCCGCAATAGGTTCCATTGATGCAAGTTCCTTTGCGAAAGCTGGGACATCTGAAGTTTCTTCTTGAAAACCAGGGGCATCGTGAAGCTAAGTCAACCAAAAAGAGTGCAAAAGTCCGAATTAGTGCAAAAATCCATCTTTCAGCAAAAAATTTAACGCTCCTCTCCTTAACCGTCACAACACTTAGTCTTTTAAAAATTGACTTCTGACTGGAATATTCGGAAAGAGGAAGGAAGTGCTGCAAAAGTAAAGAATGAAATTAGTACCGGACAACTCAGATTTTGAAAATCCCAGAAATGGGAAGATCCAGTTTGCCCCACTACTCTTCTTATCGAAAAAACATTCTATATGAAGAACTGAATATTCAAAAGTAAAGGTGCACATTTTCTAAAAGCGTGTGAAGTGTTGTGCAAAGCTACTAAAATAACGAGTAAATAAAGCAATACTTGAAATAATACTGGTTGGCATATGTCAATTCAGAAGAATTCAAGGCTTGTTATTTGAAAGTAAGTGCGGTGTCAATACAGATAGCAGTTATAACTGTGTAAACTTTGTGTTGATACTTCATTCAAGATAATTGATTCACAACACTTCATCAAGACCATACTAATTTGCTTACAGTAAAATACCAGTTCTTTGATCTAATCCAGCACTCGATATGGACAATCGGTGATGAGTATATTCGCCTTATTTTTCTGCAAATGGTGCGTTTAACAGGTTATTAAAATAGTCTGTAAAGATATGCAACAAGTTCAGGTCAAAGTTCGATTGAATCGCATTGGTCAAGTTTAAAAGGCTTCAGGTCAAAACAAAGCAAAGTTGCCTAAGTACAAGCTCAGCAACTCAGTAAAGCACGAGTTAAGAAGAATCGAAGCACACGACCTAGTCCCTAGGCGTATACTTCGAGGGGCAAGTGTTAACTCCACTTTTTCAGCATGGCCGTGATATCAAAATCGACCGAGAAACCAATGATAGTTCGTCTCGAAGAATAGTCAACTCAGCATCCCAACAAAGCAAGTTCTGTTGAATGGCTTTTCAGATAAGATCCCCTACGGAGGGGGGGTCCAGGGGGGTGCCAACCCCCCAAGGTGGGGGTGCGGGGGCAACGCCACTGCTACGGTGATCGACCTGCCCGGTCAGGTCGCAAGGGTCCAGGGGGCAGCGCCCCCGGCGGGGTGCGGGGCAGCGCCCCGTCCAAAACGGTATACGACTTAGAGAATGGAGCGACCTATCTTCTACTCGAAGTCAACGACCTAACTGATGAAGCGGGTTAACGAGCTAACAAGTGGCATGACTTACCGACTTAATAAGGTTGCCGACTTAATAAGGTTGCCGACTTAACAAGGTTGCCGACTTAATAAGGTTAACGACTCAATAAGCTTAACGACTTAAGGATTGGACGACCTAAGAAGTGCCACGACTTAACGAGTTAAGGTTCAAGGCGACTTAGAGGAATGGAACGACTCAAGAGGGTTAACGGTTCATGAGACAGGCCGAATCAGTGGATCAACGACTCAAGAACTGTGCGACTCAAGGTCTTCACGACCTAACAATTCAAGGGCTGAACGACCTACGAGTTAAGGATCTACGAGTTAAAGACTCTACGAGTTAAAAGATCTACGAGTTAAGGCCACTACGAGTTAAAGACTCTACGAGTTAAAAGGTCTACGAGATAAGGATCTACGGCTTAAGGCCTCCATGAGTTAAAGAGTCTACGAGATAACAATCTTACGAGTTAGAAGATGGCGCGACAGGAAGTCTACGGCTCAAAAGATAAGTTGTTCACGACCAAAGACTTGGAGACAAGTTCAACACCACGCTGTAGTAAGAAGAATCGCTGATGACTTACGACCTATGATGAGTCGTGTACGACTCATGCTAGCATAAAGGAAACTGCATTTGGTTAACTCGTGAAGGACTTAGAACTTGTATCATTCATTCAGATGGGTGCATAACTCTGGGCCAAGCCATGAACCCAGTAAATCAGCCGCGACCTACCATGAGTCGTATACGAGTTACGACTCATCATGAGTCGTACACGAGTTATGACTCATCGTGAGTCGTATACGAGTTATGACCTAACTCCGAAGATGCCTATAAATACGCCCATAACTCCAACAGAAAGGGGACTTTTTGGCCAATCATTTCAAGCGCCAATACTCTGCTGAATTCTCAACTCACCCGACACTTCAAGTTCGAAAGACATTTCAACTAACTTCAAGGGAAAATCTAACGCCATCTACATGGATTCGAAGAATTCTTCTCTACCAAAGTTCTAGTTGTTTGTCTCGTCATAATTGTAATTGAAGATTGTTGTAAAGTTGTAATCGGTTTAGCAATAAAGAGAATTAAAGTGGACGTAGGCTTGCCTTGAGCCGAACCACTATAAAATCGTTGTTATTCACTATTTTTTCTGTGATTTTCTGCTTATACTCTGCTCCCGAATCATCGGGTGGTGCTTTCACAACTACACTTCATACACCGGGGTGTTAGCGTTCAAATTTTAGCGTTAACATTTTTGGGCAACAATTATTTAAATTTAATCAATTAAATTTAAATTTATACTGAGTGAGATTAACTCACCTTTGATTTTTGTTTGGCAATCCATTTCCATCTCGGCAATTCCACCATAATTCTAGACCTTGAACAACACTATATAATTTATTAATATTCGAACGAATTGAACAATTTGTTATCATTTTATAATTTAATTAACTGATAATTCATAATTTAAATCAATTTATAGATTTCAGAATCAAAGTTTTCTATGAACTTTCACAATTTCAATTTTTCTATATTTCCAAACCTCGTCTATACTCATTTAAATTTTAATAAAATAAAATCTTTATAAACTTTAAAACCATGTTCGTAAATATTCTTTTTTTTTCAATAAGTATTTTAATTGAATTAAATTAAATTTAAACATGACTGACATACCTCCTTGGAGCTCAGGCAGAGATCGCAATCCTTTCTTCACAACCCTATCACAACCTCCATGCGATATTGTAGCCTGCCGCTATCGCAACTGCCATTGTCGAGCACCACGGATGAGCCATCCTCGAACGCCAAAACAACTGCAGTCCCCACATCCATCGATTCGCAACAGTACACACCGAGATGCCAAACCCTACCGCGAAAACCCTAATCGACCCTGACTCACTTCGAAGACAACATCAAACATCACTGACCAATACGCAAATTGCAGAACCACTTCGACGATAGGAACTTCGTGGATTCACAGCACCTTTCCGAAAATAAATTCGAGAGTCACGTCACCAATGATTACTGCGCGAATTCGAAGACCACTTCGGGACTCTAAAACAACCTCGAAGATCTCTTCGCCAATAATTATTGAACCGGAATATCGACCAAACCTTGACAGCGAACTCGTCTTCAAACCCTATTTTGATCGCGAGGAATAAAACGAACGAGTCGAGTCGTTCAGAGTACTCGAACGCGATGGGAGGAACAAACAAATTTAGCACGACCGACTTCTCTTTTGTAAATGATTTCGTTCGGCCCCTCCAGGAAGATGAAATAGGGATCTGATTTTAATTTGAGAGGAAAGGAGGAACACCGGTCTATATTTATTAAAAAGAAATTTCTATCTGCTCAATTTAAAATAGTGAAAGGACGAGTAGGTCGGCTGATAGAAAGGTCTGATTTGATTTATTTTATTTTTATTCAAGTGAATTTCGATATGTATGCCAGCGCGTTTACTTACCGTGTGCTCACACAGCAACTCCAAACACTACGAAATTTGAAATCCGACAATAATACAATATTACGGACCCAATGGAATTGGTTTCGTCGAATTCCGAGACTGTGCCTCGGAGGGCTATTTTAAATTCAATTTAAACGATTAAATTTCAAACTGACCAATTCAGTGTTAGATTCCATTTTAACACTTCTGTTATATTCAATGTTATCGATATAAATTTTTTAAGCTTCCAAATTGTATTTTTAACTGGCTTAAAATCTCAGATTTCATATTTTATCCAATTTCAATCATTTAATTCACAATTTAATCGTCAAATAAATTATGATATCCGTAATTTAAATTAAAATTATTATCTTGAATATTTAAAATCAATTAAATATTTCGATTTTAAGTGCTAGAAAATTTCGGGTCGTCATAACCCGTCTTCCGTAAGTTGGCATAAGGTGGCTAAAACATGAGCGATTCTCAGGCCAATGAGGTAGCTCCTTTGATCAGACACATTCCTTTGATACTATATTCTGACTTTTTGATTGATTTGGTGGCCACTTGATTTTTTGGCTTTGGAGTGTGTTCTGAGGTGGGCAGTAGTGGTTGCTATGCGTTACCACTAGCCCGGATGCATAATTGGTATATCTACCTTGGCATTGCCTTGTTGTGCCGTGTCACATAACCTAGCGTGCTTTACTACGAGTTTGATTTGTGTCATACCTGTGGAGTATTTATGGTAGCCTCCGAATCTGGAGGTACGATGGTAGTGTATAGACTATTGGCACTATAAATGTGTTAAGGGGGATATGGGTATCGCCTTAACGCTATTTAAATATATTGTACTTTATTTTAGACATTATTATAATAGCGTATATTTACATAGTAGATAGTTTAACAGATCCTTAGAGGATGGTTAATGTGATGCCCCACCTCTATGCTCACAATAACAAAGGTTTATTATAAGGAATAACGTCTGCTATTGCGAATAATGAGGCTTGTTAGAAGCGACCATCTGTAAGTTATGTCTTGGACGAGTATTGATTATATCGATAGGAGTTGGGTAAATTACTCCCAAGGATATAAGTTCAATCCAAATCTAAAACGAAACTACGGTGGCTAAAGAAAAATCCAGAACAACTCACAATAACAACAAGACTGATAGTATACTCATATCAGAACAGAAAATATCAAATACATAGCGGAAGACAAGTCTGGAATACATGCTATAACAATTAATGGTTCACATGAACCAAATGTACATTTACAAAGACATCCACCTACATGAGGAGATAGTCAATACACCAAAAGTACACCTTGAAGACTAGACAAAAGATGGAGTGAATTCCTAAAAGCTGAAGCTGCAATTGAATCATAGATAGCGACTATCCTGAAATAACTCGGTTTGACCCGAGTATTATTTAAAAGAAAATAATAAATGGATCAGTCTAATTTAAACTTCAGAAATAAGTGTATGATAAAAACCACTTAAGCCAATAATTATAATCTCGAATGAGATTATACAACATAAATGATCAACATAGTTCAATTAAAGAAATCTCAATTAAAACTCCATCAAAACCAATAATCTCGAATGAGACTATTCAACATAAATAATCACCATAGTTTAAATGAAGAAATCTCAATTTAAACTCCATTGAAATTAGCTTTTAAATTCCCGATTGAATTCAAAACAACAATACACAGAATCTAGAAATCGGTCAAGATAACTAGAACATCAGCATTCACAAAATCTAGAAATCAAAATAAGATAACTAGAAAATCAAAATAAAAGATGGATTGATCCCAACATATGGCGAGTTTTAGCTGCGCCGCACGTGCATCTCATATGAACGAAGCCTACCAAGTACTATATTTTTGGCGCCCAACAAATGACCCGAAGGTCCAACAAATGACCCGGAGGTCCAACAAATGACCCGAAGGTCTAGTACTGGTAATTGACCCGAAGGTCCATCATATGACCCGAAGGTCCAGCGTAGTGGCTCGAAAGCCCACAAAATCATCAAAATCATCAAACAACAAATATTTCAATTAACGAGTCCGGAATTAACCGTAATAGTAAAAGTATGGTTTCATACTCCGCATTTTTGCTAAATCGTTTAAATCTCTTCATCGTTTCCTTGAAAGTGCAAAATTATGTATTTTATATAAATAACATTTTACGTTCTCAAATGGACAAATTCGGAATTAACCGAATCAGTAAAAGTAAGGGTTCATAGTCCTCAATTTTGCTGAAGTATTTAAATCGATTCCTCATTCTTTTGGAAGTGTAAACTGTAAGATTTTTGAAAATGATTTTTATTTTTAAAACAATTTTTAAAACACGTGATCAAAACAGGAACAACTGTAGCAATTTCAACGAAGAAATTGCGCATCACAAATCACCGTAAAAACGGATATCAAATCAGCGTTGCGGAATAACCGCTTGAAAATCCACTTTAAAACTGACGGTTACTGAAGTCAAAACAACAGTAAATTTGTTCGTCCAAATGTCATCAAAACAACACGTTTTAAAAATATAATACCAATGTAAAAATTCCGTTATAAAAATATCAACGCAAAACACGTTTTTAAAACGTAATACCGATTCAACAAAAATTAATAAATAGTGATCTACACTACTATATAATATTGTACGCGATTAGGAAGTTATGTGCTACACGTTCTGTCACCCATTAAAATGGCTAGAAAATGATCTAGCAAATGCATTTGTGCTAATGCAACAAAGTGGATAGAATTATAAAATGACCCAAGCAGTGTATTTATACTCTCTCGTGCATTGCATGCACGTAAGTAACTATATAGGCTAAATATAAAATGGCAATTACTAGAGACAAGGCACCGTGTAAACTCGCACGTACGCTAAATGAAGTAGACTAAGTTTCACAAAAGGAAGTGAACCAAGATTTAATGAAACTTGAACTGATTAGTGCAATTCCATTTGCATGTGCATATAATTGCCAAATGTAATATCCCCGAATTTTTGACATTATCAATTTAATAATCTGTATTAAAAATTAGATTGATATTGATAATTTTGTTAATAATAATTCAAATTGATTTAATAATCTTCTTCAATAAATATTTAATTGGTTATTTTATCTTTTAAAGATAATAAATTGGTTTCTATTTATAATATAAATATATAGTTCATTTTGTAAATAGATTAGTTGTTTTAAATTTAATAAATAAAGCATATATTCTAATTCTAATATTTTTAGTAATTTTGAAATTTTGATTTAATTTAATATTAAGTTTTCAAACCTAATTAAATAGATAAGTATATGATTTTAATTTGTTAAGGTAGATGTTTTGATTTTTGCTTAAGTTTTAAATTTAAATTTAAATTTGAATGAATTAACAAAAGTTTTATAGCTTAATTATATAAGTAATTTATTAATAAATACATAATTTCTTTTATAATTATTTTAATTTAATAATGAGATATTTCTAAAAGTAATATTAATAATGTATTGCTTTACAATTGGATTTTGAATAAAAATAGGAATTGTTATTTCAAATTTAATTTGTATACATAACTTGATTTTTAAATATTAGATTTTTGAATTTGATTTTAAATTTGAATTTGAAATCCAAAGTATATATTTTTAATTGTTTTGATTTTTATATGCATAAGCTTTATTTATAAGAATAATTTTTTTTATTTCTTTTATAAATTTATATACATATTAAATACTAATTAACAAATTAAATTAGGCATAACTATTTTATTAACATTTAAATTTAATACAAAAATTACTTTTAATAGGACATGTGTTGATTTCTTAAAGCCTCATTTAACAAATTTATAAGACTAACATATTAAATTGACAAATGTTAAAAATTTGTACAAGTGTCACATTTTGTTTTAATTTTCTTTTATTTAATAAAATCAGAAATTAACCTATATAAGAAAACATCTTTCATTCCTATCCCTTTTTCTCATTTCCTAATCAAAGAAACTTCAATTTGTTTATTTCTTAAACATGAAAGTCATTCCACTATAAACAAGTATGAGCATAATCTATACCACTTCCAAAATCAATTTACAATTGTAGATCAAACTCCTCTTCAAACGTAGCCTTCCAATTCACTTCAAACTGAAGCCTACAGCTCATCAAAATCAATGCACTTGATAATTTCAAACAAAAAGCAAGTCTGCATCTTCAAATCAAACTTGCATTTTCAAAACCCTGCACCTGCCATTTACAAACTCCTCTTCAGATTCTGTGGCCTGCAAACAGTTTTAAAATCTGCACATCTTCATAATGAAGCCTGTTCAAAAGCAAATTCAAAAGCATTTTTATATGGAGGCATGCAAACAGTTTTTAAAATGAAAAAGGCAAGATAATTAGTCTTCAGCAAGTTCAAAGATTTTCAATCAGAGGCTCTGCTTCCTTTTAAATCTGTGAGTAACTCTTTTTTTCTAAAAAAAAATTTAAAGGTTGAAAAATCTATTGCATGCTAGTGTACTGAAATGAATGAGTATTGATTGTGCTTATAATTAAAAATCCGATGAGAATATTTTTTTGTATATGCATGCTATGTATGTAAGATGTGTGCTCTACTTGTTTCCAGTTTCATAATTTTTAATTTAATTCCCTGACCATTTAATTTAGTGGTTGTTAGGGTCTGTTTTTTTTTTAAACAAAAGTTGTTTGTTTAACTTAGATTATTGTTAAAAATATTAATCAAGTTAATTAAAGCTTGATAGCCTCTGGAAGTATAAAACAACAATGCAATGTTGATATGAACTAAAATTCATACTGTATAATTTGTAAATCCAGTACTATATATCGAAAACATCAATTGAAATATGATTTTTAACACAAGAATTAGGATTTTTAGAAATTAGATGAAGGTGCAGTTTTGTATTGAACTAAAAATGAACTTTTAGCATTTTCTTGTGATCTATGAATAGTGGAGGCTCAGGGTTCTTCTAAGTGATGGAGGAGGGTTAGGAGAAGCTAGGAAAAATCATAGTTGGTGATGGAAATCAATGTGGAAGTTGCGGTAGTGTTTTTCTTTTTAAACCCTTGTTTTTAATGGGTTTGAAAAATCGATCATTACGGTTATATAGTTGATCCAGTGTTATGATGTGTTGGGGATTGATAGCCTGGCAGTAGTTGAAGTCGAGGCCGGAGTAGCTGACCTTCAGGTGGTCGGAGCAGCGAGATTTAGGTGTTGACGAGTTTGAAGGCGAAAACCTGATTGTGTTCCCAGGTTAGGGATTTAGTACTCGAATTTGAATTCGAGGTTAAGTGTACGATCTGATGATCGCATTTGGGTGTTGGAGTGTTTTTGGATGTAGGACAATCATCTCTGATGACCAGAGGTGACTGGGGGCGACGTGCATGTTCGCGGCCCTATTTTTTGATGAAGTTTGGTGATGATGGTTTTTGCTTGAGTAGATTTTGTGAGTTGCTCGAAGCAGTAGGGTGTTTTACCCGGGGAAGATGGGTTGTAGACTCGAATTAAGTTTGTGGTGTCTCTGTTTGTTCAGTGTTTTCAGGTTTTACAGAAACCTGTAATATCAGTTTTTAATTTTTTTTATTACCTGAAGCTTTTAGATGTAAAGAAAAGTTTAAACTAAGTTTTAAATTCAAGTTTAAATTTTAGAATCCAAGTTTAAATTTAAAATCTCAGTTTTAAATAATAAAAAAATAAAAGTAATAAAGTTTAAAACTTGAATTATTAACTACTGCAAAGTAGTTAGTAGTTTGAAATTTTTAAAACTAAAGTGTTAAAATATGAGCAAGTTTAAAGTGAGGTTTAAATCTGGAAATCAAAAATTAAATATGAACTTAAGTTTTTGAAATTAAAAGAAAATTTTAAAATTTGAAAGATTTAAACAAAGTATAAATTTAAATTATTGAATTTTGAAATGAATTTAGTTTCAAACTCTTATGAATTTCTTTTATTAGATAAGCACTTGTTTGTCTGTAATTTAAAAAAACGGTTTTAAATTGTTTAAACTTTGTTAAGTTTAAATTATATTCGTTTTAAATCTTGTATTTGAAATGAAATTATAAAGTAGGTTCAAAAGTAATTTGTTTCAAATAAATTTGTTAATGACAATTTAAACATAATTAAGGAATGTTTTATCTTAAAATTTAATTAAGACTAATGTTTTAAAATTAATTTAATTAATAAGGTAATTAAGGAATAACTAGTTAATTTATTTAATTAATTGATTAGGGATTAATAAATAATTGATTAAGGATTAATCTATTTGTAATTAAGATCATTAATAGACTATTAATTAATGATTAAAGATTTCTTAATTAAGCAATTAAGTAAAAATCAAGGTTAATTAATTAATTAAGGATTAATTAGTTACATATAACACTTAATTAATTAAATAATTAGGGATTAATTAATGAATAATGAAAGAAAAATTAAATTTTAATTAATGATGGTTAATCTAAGTTAATTACTTAATGAAAATAATTATAGAATGGTTAATGAAGGTCATTAACCAGGATTATTTAATAATTAATTAATGTGGTTAATTTTAATAATTAATTAGACTAATTAATTTAATAACAATCAGTTGTGAATTGTTTAAGTGTAATTACTTAATGAAGTAATTAAGAAATTGGTAACGACCCGGAAATTTCGATCGCGAAAATTCCAGATAGTTAGTGAAAAGAAGAAAGAGAAAGAAGAAGAAACAGAAAACTCAAACTCAGAATCTCACATTCGAAGCAGATAAAATATAATATCACATAAATAATAGTTTTACACAGAAGAACTGTATCTTTACACTTATATTTTTATACATCAGAGTTACAACCATTACACAACACTGGACATCTTAAAAGAACCTGCCCTAGATAAACTATAATATATCGCAGTGGAAATACCCCATACGTTCTTGCAATCCAGCTCGACTCCTGTTCTCCAGAGCGTCCTTACCTGAAAATATGTAATGCTCGGTCAGACCCGAGCATTACATCAAAGTAACACCCGGGTCAGGCTGGAAACCAGTGTGAGTAAACCCATCTAACATGGAATACAAAAACACACAACTTATATAAACCCGGGGTACTCGTATCAATTTACAAATTCACAAGTTGTTATTGACATCATATATTTCACACATTAATTTCTAAGTGCCAAAACTTTGATTAAATGATCCAATTCACTTAAATCATTCCATATTAGCCTATTGATTTCACATATCAAATCTATATAGAATCGAAGTGGTTTCGGGTATTTACTAATACCCGACTCCGGTCTCTTCGAGTTCAATTCCATCTTATCCCAAATTATTCAAATGAAACACAATTCAAGCTTCAAATACAGGGTGTTACCTATACATATTAATTCATCATTGATAGATAACCACATTATTTCAGTTAAAACCCAACATATCATATCACATAGCATCACAAATCACATAACCGAGATATCAACCAATCTAAAGCATGCAATATTATTCAATAATTCATAAGCAAGATAAATTAGTCATACCATTTCTAATTAATTTAAACGAATTAAATTAATTACTTCAATCACCCTTAATCTTGCTTACTTAACATTAATTAATTACAAATAAATTAATTAATCCTCCTTTAATTTTCCATTTAAATTAATCTTCCTTGATTAATTATCTTTAATTACATAAATTAATTATCCTTTAATTAATTACACAAATTAATAAATTCTTTAACCATTTACAACAATTTATATTTAATTACTTTCATTAATTACATTAATTAATCACATTAATGATCCTTAATTAATTACTTCCATTGATCAGCCTTAATCAATCATAAAATTAACCATTCTGTAATTACTTACCTTAATTAATCAACCCCTTAATTAATTATATTAATCCTTAATTTAATTACACAAATTAATAAATTCTTTTATTACTTCTTCTGCATAATTAACTCTTAATTACTTCATTAATTATCTCTTAGTTATTAATTAATAAACCTAATTATCAATTATTAATTATTAATTAAGAACTTAATTTCTGATTACTTATACCTCAATCACCAGTTGTTTAACCGTTTAATTAATCCTTAACTAACTGTTAACTAATCCTTAATTAACAGATAATCAATCCTTAACTACTATTTGATTAATCCTTAATCACAATTGATTAATTAATTAATTACCATTTACAACTTCTTAATTAAATTATTAATTAAGTTGTTGAGTTAAAACAATCATTTAGCTTGATAAATTAAAGTTATCAAACAACTTTAAATAACTTAAATATTTATCAGTTTATAGTTTAAAACTAATTTCAATTTGAATTTAAAACTTGTTTTTATATAAACCTTTAAAATTACTTTCAAAACTCGATTTTAAAATCATTTTAAAATTTCTTAACAATGTTTAAATTTAACAAACATCAAAACTTCTTAAAATATGTTTAAGAAAACATTTATTAAAACATCAAGTAATTTATATAAAGTTTAAACTAATTTAAATTTTTAAATTTCAAAAACAAGTTTTAGAACCTTTTTAAAATCTTCTTAGAACTGTTTAAGTGTTGCTGCTTTGGGTCAAACCCGTTGCTTACTCGAGTCAAACCCGAGTTCCCTTCTTCCACCTCCTTTTTTTTCAAATCTTGATTAAATATAAGTATTCAAAAACTACAGGTTACCCAACCCAACATACTCGAGAATAACTCGAGTTTCCCATGCCAAAACTCGAACGCGACTTCGAGACTTCCCACGAGCCAAACCTCGCTGCCACCCAACCACCATCACGTGCACATGCACGCCGCTGTTGATCACCTCCAACCAACGTCATCGCCTCCGGCAACTCTCTCAACACCACAACATTACAACCCGACCACAATACTACTCAAACAAGACCTCAATCAAAACTCGATCACCCAGTTCGCCTGTACCTAAAACAGCCACACAAAATCACCCTTCGTCCACCAAGCTTCGGTCACCAGAGGTCGCGCGGTGCTGACCAAATCTTGCGAAGCCCACATGCTACCCTCTGCCAAAATTTCAATGCACTCGATCCAATAGAGCTCATGAAGGAACCCAAAATCCAAACCATACAAAAACTAGGGTTATAATCAAATTCCAGTCATCGTCGTCGCCATAGTCCCCTATGGCCACAACCACCATTTTTCCCTGAAACCCCATGACCTCCTCCATCTCCAGTAGCAATTCGGACCAACCAAACTGCATCAGCCTCCAAAAATTACCCAAAACTCATTATCCAGAAAAACCCAAAATCCATATTCAATCCATTTTTAAAAATCTGAATTCTTATGTTAAAAATCATAATTTTAAATGATGATTCAATGCATATAGATGAATCAATAAAATTCAAAATTTTATTTATTACATTATATAAGTTTTCAATACAATATTTTAGCTTATAGGTAAACTCTAAACTTAATTTGCCTAAACAAATTTTCATAAACTAGATGAGTTTAAAACTTAAGTAGTTTGTTTTAAATCCAAAGCTTCAAAGTGTTTATATGAAAAGTTTGAAATTCTGTTAATTTATAAAATTCCTTGAACAAGAATAAATAGAGGAATGCAAATTTACAGGCATGCAGAAACAAATACAACCATACTTACAGATTATTTTTTTTACAACTACCAACACATGTAGGTACCATAGTCTCAGCAATCACTTAAGCAACAATTTTTATCCTACTTAAGTTTTTTTAAAAAACTAGATGTTTACTCACTTATTATAAACAGAGATCAACAAATGAACATGCACAGACATTCCTTCAGACCCATCTTAAATGTATACCTCCACATTCCTATAACATTTAAACTAAATTACTGCTATATTTTACTCTGTTAAGAATAAGAAGATCAGGTAAAACTATTTTTAGAAAGAAATTTTACTCACCTGAACAGATGAAGAACATAGCATTATCATTTTATTGAAATAGCTTTTGAACTTTGAAAACTGGAGCTGCTGAGTTTGCTTTTGAAAAGATCCATGTTTTAATCTGAACAGGGTTACAATTTTTTTTTTCATTTAAATTTTTGATCAGCTTCCAGGTTTGAGAAAGGATTTATGTTTATGATTTTTTTGTATTGAAAACAAATGAGAGATGAAGATAGAAAGTAGATCTGAGAAAGTGGAAAATGGATTTGCAGCCTAATTCTTTAAACATTAAACCCATATATTTTCACTAGAAGGCACTAATGCCACTTGTTAACCATGCATGAAATCATAGTTACAAATGTTGATTCATGAGTTATTTCTCTAAAAATGTTTAACTCTTAAAAAAATAAGTCTTTATATGAATATGTTTTATTTCAAGTATAAAAGAAAAATATTTTATTCTTTTATTTAAATCCTATTTAAACTATCATACCCCTTTTTAAATTTTATAATTCTTCATCTTAAGTATTTTCAAAACAAAATTTTTATATTAAATTCGAACAAAACTTCTAATCACAATAGATATACATACATATGTTATAAATATCTTATGTAAATGTTAGTGTTATATATATATATATTCTCACTTTCAAACTTCAAATATTCAATCTTCCCAAAACCGATATACATATACATATATATATACTAGCTTTTTAAAATATAAAATCTTATTAGAACCAATTTATTCTAGGATGTTTGAATTTCAAATCCAAACTTTATGTGTCATCTATATATATACACCTATACACACATACACACACAACACGTAATTTATTGGTTTTTGAAAAGATAAATTTTGTCCATTTTAACGATTATACTTTCACACTGAATTTGTATATGTATATCTTAAGGTTTACAATCAATATAGAGTTTACTCATATCCATTTATGTATTTAATTATTTATTATAAGAGTCATCATTATAAAATTTAACTATTATTATAGTATCCAATCCACTTGTACATATTATCAAATTTATAAGTTCCACTGAATAAGATCAGTTAATTATTTAACTATTAGAAATCAACAATCCAGGTTATCGCATTCCTTCCCTCTTTGAATCTTTTCGTCCTCGAAAAGGAATGAAGGCAGAATATATTCAATAGTTTAAAACTAGTTAAAATATTCTTTGATTATTTTTAAAACACTTTCAAAATCTATATAATATTGCCACATCAGTTTTTATAAAAATACTTTTATAACCTGATGTTTAAACAAGTCCATCCTTGTTCTAATAGAAATTCGGTCATACGTTGATCAGGCGTAGGACTGAAAATCTATAAGTACTTAGCAGACCCATTTTCAACACCAAGTGAAAATACTTGGAAATTTTTTTTATTGAAAATATAGAAAATCGTTTTTGAAAATAGAGGAAATATCTTTGGTGAGAATGCTCTGGAAATCATCACCCCCATCTATGGTCGCAGTTACATCCTGGGTTACGTTGCCATCGTAGCAAAAGTCCATGCAACTACAGGCTCTTCGCGGCCTCTCGATTACGCCATGGAACCCACGACAAATCGTAGTTACATTCCAGGGTTACGTTGCCATCACAGCAAAAGTCCATGTAACTGTAGGATCTCTACGGCCTCTGATTTTCGCTGTCGAAATGAAACCTCTCCACTCCTACATAGGTCGCAGTCTCCCGATTGAAAATCAAACGCAGACTGTTGGCTATCACGGCACACACGACTTTCGCTATGTTACCATAGGTCGCAGTCTACCGATACAAAATCAAACGCAGACTGTTGGCTCTCTGCGGCACATATGACTTTCGCTATGGTATAGTCTACTCATAATCCCCAGGAACTAGTTTTGTCCGGACTCCTCACAGGATCAACTTTAGAATCCCCCCTTGGGGCATAAGGCAGCACCATCTGGTGGCACTCCTTAGAAGTTCATTTTAAGGGAGCGCCTTTTTCCCCAGAGTCATCATCAAAACGTTTTATACTATACACATATAGTATCTTCAAATCATACACCTAGTATGATCTCATACAAAGCTCCTTTACACCAAAATCGATTATTCCAAAATCGATAATTCTCAAACTAGGCTTTCCAAATTCTCATATTGATTTTACCCAAAAATCAAAAGCCCTTTTCTTCTGGCAAAAGATTCAACAAGGGAGTTTCATTTTATAAAACAAAGATATTTAACTTTGTTTACTCATAATCAAATATTCAAATTTGATTACTCCTTTCAATATCATTTCATTCAAATCCGTACGATGTACATATATCATCCGTACGCTAAACCAATCTGATCGCTCACTCGACCACACAATTTCACTTCCGAACTAGTATCGTCCACCCGACTTCCTAGTGCGGACACAGACCTAGTTTCTTGATCAGAAACCGTCATTCTCCTTGCATAGTCATAACTATGATAGAGAATATCCAGAACCAATCAACAATCCATATCTAGGTTCGCCGTCGAAAATCTAGTGAAAAATCCCAACTCGGATCGACATACTGTCTCGTAATTCTGTGCTCGAATTTGGATCAAATCATTATGCGAATAGAATAACATACGTACACCCTGCGTATTTATCTTTATTGGTTATTAGCCAAATGAATTCCATTTCTATTCACATTCACTTTGATTTTCATTCACTTACTCACAATTGCTTCAATCCATTTGGATTATCACCTCTATTCTTATCTCGATTGGGTATTTAACCAATAATAGTTTGAACTCTGACCAGTTTATTTAAAAAACAGCTTCAAAATTTTAAAAATAGATAAGTAGTTGGAAAATAATTACTAGTTTGTAAAATATGTGTAAAATAGTTAGAAAATAGCAAAAATAATTATAGAAATTTTAGATAATTACAAAATAATAGTAAGATAAAAATTATTTTTGTAAAATAGTTGGAATATAGTAATTAATTTATAAAACAGTTGGAAAATCGTTAAACAGTTTCAAAAATAATTGTAAAACAAGTATAAGATAGTTTGGCGTTTAAAAGAAAGGTTGTATATATTATGAATAGCTTGGAAAAATAGGTTTATATTAAAACAATTTATATTAAAAATAGTCCAGAGTCAAAACTACTCTGTAACAACCTGCATATTTATCGATTTTATATTTAAATATTTTATTTAAATATTTTATCGTTAGTCGGATTATAGTCCAAAAAGCTACTTTTTGCATACGTTCAAATTAGGACTCAAGACCACTTCCATTGAGTTCGAAACGCCGTTTGCAACTTTTTTAAGTATAAGCATTGATATGTTTGGATTTGGTGGAATTTCACCACTTTTTCACTTGAGACCATTAGTTGGGCTTTTAACCTATTAAACCCAAACTCCACCCTCTCCTCTTCATAACTTTCTAATTGCTTTAAACCTTCAAGCTTCTTCAAAAATGGTAGTGGGAATGGGAAATTAAAATTCCAAGCTCAAATTCAACTTCAAATCCATCATTGAACTCCAAATTCAACAAGAAGACATTGGATTCAAGCTTCTTGCATTGGGATTGAAGAGGGACTGATTCTTTCTTGCTTTGTTCTTCATTTTCATTGGTTTTTGGTGCAAAGGTGAGATTTTTATCTCACAATTCTAGTCTATAACTATATTGGGCTGTTGGGAATGATTCCCCATCACTTTAGCATGCACATTTCCAATTGGTTTGAATTGGATTGGCGAAAAACTCCAATTTTTAGTGTTTTTGGTAAAATTCAGGACTTAGGTCATTCTGCCAATGCTAGGTCGTTCGCGTGGAAAAGTCTCGACCTTCAAATAGCTCGTTTCTGGCCTTAAAACCCGTTAGCACGTGTTAGGTCGATCGTCTTAGAATTAGGTCGTTGGGTTTTAGGTCGTAGGTCACTCGACCTTTGGGTCGTAACTCTTTAGATTGCTAGGTCGTATGACCTTAGGTGGTTAGGTCATATGGCTTTTAGGTCGCTTACACGCTAAGTCGTTCGACTTTAGGTCGTAACTCTTTAGGTCGCTAAGTCCTGTGGTTTTTAGGTAGCTTCCATGCTAAGTCGTTCGACTCTTAAGTCGTAACACTTAGGTCGCTCGCCTCTTAAACCAATAGGTCGGATGTAACAACCCTAGATTTTGACTATATATTTGAATTTGACTTTATTTCATTTTGAAATTATTTTAAATTTGTTTTATTTGTGTGATATCATTTCTGAACATTTTTAAAATGATAATATAATTTTTCCAAAATTTACTCTATTTATTTCCTATTTTTAAAGGCTGTTTTCTAATTTTCTGTCATTTTCTTCATTTTAAATTTATTTATTTTATTTTATTTTTTGAAAATTCATCTATAAATATTTTTAAAATAATAATAGAATTTTTCCAAAATTTACTGTATTGATTTCCTATTTTTAAGGGTTGTTTTCCCATTTTCTGCTATTTTCTACATTAAAATTTTATATTTAAATTAAACTTTAAATATTTATTTTGTGAATATATTTGTATTTTATGTTATTATTTATGTTTAAAAATACTTTACAAGCTTATATGAATTTTCTAAAAATTATTTCATTTAACTCCAAATTTTGCTAGTCTAGTTCACTATTTTAACTATTTTCCTTAATTTTACTTTACATAATTGATAAATATTATATATATTTGTATATTTGTTAAAAATTTCGAAATCTTATCTTATATTATTATTATTTCAGCAACATAAATTTATATAAATAATAAAAGGTAATTTGAAAGGTTTTGTGACCTTTTATTTTTTAAGGCTCTTTGTATTCTCACCTTTTCAACTCCAACCATTACTTTTCATTCAATTGGCTGCCTTAACTCATTTCTCCAGCTGACTCCTCTATCATTTAACGTGATTTTCTTTCTCAAACTCTGAAGAAAAGTACGGCCTCTCCTATGTGAAAAGGTTGGTAAAAATTTTCTTCTTTTCTTTGCAACTTCAACTTGTTTTCTTATGATTTTGCACTTGTTTTCTCACCTTCTATGCTCAGCTCCTCCTTCCTCCTCCACCTTTGCCTCTTCCACCACCACCACATCTGGTCAGCACCTCCTCCAGCCCAGGCCCAAGCCATGGCCGTGCCCCTTGATGAAGAAGACCCACCTAAAAATGAACAAAACTCCACCTAAATGTTCATAGCCTAGCCTAACTTGTTCCACCACCTCTCTCCATCACTTTGGCCGACCATACATCACCACCACCAGCAAATTCCTGACCTGAGCCCACTGCCACATCATCCTCCAGCCCACTACAGACCTGGCCGTGCCCTCATTGGCCTTGACCAAGCCCTCTAGTGCATAGGAATCCATGATATTTGCCTTGTAGTGTTAGTTCATGCTCATATATCTTTGCTCCATCATTTTGCCATGCTGGGCCGACCTTTAAGAACCCAAATCAGAGCCAAACCATGCCTTTAGCCGTGCCATTTCAGATATAGAGTTGAAGCATAGGTGGTAGAAAGCAAGCGCAAACACTTCGGTGATGTTTTGTGTATTCATTTCTATACTTGTTTAATTGAATTTGGGTTGAAAACTTATGTTATATTTATTGTTTTGTCTCATGTATCCAAGGAGAATTAATCTTTGGCTCTTCCACTCATCTTTGTGTCGTGTTATCGTGCTTGTTTGGATCTCATTCAAGCATTCGTTGTTGTGTTTCCAGCTCAAAACAGTGAGTTATTCTCACCAGACAATATGTACATATATAACTAGTAAATTGACCCCTTTTGAATCTGTAAAATGCATTATCATGTTACACCTGCTATATTATGATTATATGATATTCAACCATGCTTATACATCTGTTATAACATTTGTTACTATTATATTATGTTGTTCTGTTATTTTTATCAGTTTATCACACTGCAAGTTCCCTTTAGATTAGAATCACTATGGGTTGAAATGATACATACCCGAACGGACTTTAGAATAGGAGAAAATCATTATGGGCTGAAATGGTAGGCATGAATGATTTTTAATTATTTTCATTTACTTGGGATTGCGGGTTCGAAAATATCAAACCCGAGTTTTCTTTGTAAATTACGGGTTGAAATGATATATACCCGTATCACTTTACCTAGGCTAGAAAATGAAATACAGACCCGTTATTAAAATATGTTTTTCTAAAATTTTAAAATATTTTAGAAATGTAAATATTATAATATTTTGATGTAAACTTGATAAAAAAAATGATTTTTGTAAAGCATTATTAATTTTATAAATTTTTATAAGTGAAATAAATAAATGGTAAAATTAGAAAATCTGAAATGCAAGTTATTTTGGAAATTATAATTTGGTGATAAATGGAATTTAAATTAAATATAAAAATATGATAAATTTATGATATTTTGAATTTAAAAGAATTTAAAATGATTTTATAATATATTAATTATTATTTTTATAAAGTTAAATGTGAAATGAATGAATATTTAAGTTGAAATTTTGAAATATAACTAAAATTGGAAATTTGTAAATTTGGCTTAAAAGTGAATTTTAAGTTAAGTAAATAAAAATGAAATTGAGTTATACTTGAAAATTTAAACTTAAGTGTTAAGTTAAATTTAATTTAATGAATTTAAAATTTAATGTTGGAATTTTAATAAGTAAATTATTATTAAATTTGATTTTGAATGGAAATTGAACTTATAAAATCATGAATATAAGGGTATTTAAATGATTGTTTTAAAAGTGAGAATGTATAATTATAAGTTAAAAATGAATTAAATAAAAATTTAATTGTTTGTGAAAATATATTGAATATTTGGAATTTAATTAATAGCAATTTTGAAATGCTATTATTTTCTAATGTAAATGATATTACGGCATTTGTAAATGTTGTAGTTGATAGAAATGAACTAAATGGCTAAATTTAAGTAAGGGTTATAATTGATGAATTTAAGTAAGGTTTTATTTGAACTAAATTAACCATATTATAGCATTTAAATGCTGTCTTTTGTTAAATTGAATTGTTTTAAAAGTAACTGTCCGTAGCATTGTCTAAATGCTGCGAAAAGGTGAATTTTCACTGTTTGATAAATTTTAGGGAATGAATGAACTTTGAAAAGATTTAAAATTTTGTAAATTTAATAATTTAATTATTAAATATAATAACTTCATTTTATGATTTAAAATGAAGTAATTTGTTTTGAAATATAAACTATTTTGAATTGTGTTTTGTAATGGTATTTAAATTAAATAAAAATGAGTGTGGTTTGGAAGATATTATATTTTTGATATTTTGAAATGGATTTTTGAATGATATTGAATTTTGAAATGATATTTGATTTTGAAGTATAAAATACCATTTCGAAATTTTAACCACGGGATGTATTTAATCTATAGTTTAACTGATTCTTAAAGGATGGGCGATCCCAAGCATCCTTTAAGTTATTGTGCATTTCTACTACGGTTCACTTGAGTTGGTTTACATTATATAAGTATATATTGTCCTGACTCGAGTGTTTTGTGTTTTACTTTACGCTCGGGTCAGCCTGAGTATTTACAGCTTAGCTTTGGATTTCTTTCTGGAGCTAGGAATTGCTGGAGATTCTTCTTGTCTAGTTATCTATCCCTTCAGTTTCAGTTGTTCTATTTCAGCTTTGGTATTGATAAACTGCTATGTAATTGAGATTTCTATTGTATATGTTTTTCAGACTGATATTATGTATTATGTTTTGAGAGTTTGTTATAGTAGCTTCATAAACTACTATGGTATTTTAATTTCCGCTGCGAGTTATTCTGATATTTCTGTGTCTGTGATTCTGTGATTGTATTTCATTTGCTCCAAATTTATTTACAACGCGGTATTTTGAGCAATTCAAGTCCAATATGTGCGGATGCGAATGGCTGAAAATATCGGGTTGTTACTATTAACGCTGAAATTTGAACGCTAACACCCCGGTGTATGAAGTGAGATTGTGAAAGCACCACCCGATAGCTCGGGAACAGATTATAAGCAGATAATAGCGAAAAAGCAGTAAACAACAGCAATTTTATAGTGGTTCGGCTTAAGAGAGAGCCTACGTCCACTTTGAATATCTTTATTGACGATTTGATTACAAGTCGATGCAATTACACTTTGATTACAACACACTTCGAGTTACAAGTGACTTAGAACAAGTAGCCTAAACTTCAATGTCGATCCAAATCTTTGAACTCATGTTGGGCATGTATGATTTCTTCGTGAAGTTCCTTGAAAGTGTTGAAGTAGTTCAGAATGCAGCAGAGTAACGGTGCTTGAAATGAATGAGCCAAAAGGTCCCTTGAATGTTGGAGGTGGCCATGTATTTATAGGCAAATTTCTAGGCTGGAATTGTTAAGTCATGAGTCGTGACCGACTCAGGATGAACCGTGACCGACTCACATATCACGAGTCAGCAAGCAGTGGCATAGATGAAATGGCATTGATCTTGTTCCTCGTATGCTTAGGTCGCCAGCGACTTATGATAGGTCGTTAGTCACCTTGAGTCGTTGGAAACCCTGAGTCGTTGGAAACCCTGAGTTGGTCTGCCCCATAAACCACTAACTAGTTAAACCACTCTGCTCCTCTAAGGCATTAACTCGTTGAGTCGTTGATCCACTGAGTCGTTACGAACCTTGAGCAGATGAGTCGGTCCAGTCCTTGAGTAGATGAGCCGGTCCAGTCCTTGAGTCGTCTCGTATGAGCCGTGAACTTCGTTGAGTCGGCAACTCAATGAGTCGGCCTGTATCATGAACCGTTAACCTCCATGAGTCGTTCCATTCCCCTAAGTTGCCTTGAGCCCTAACTCGCCAGCCAATTGAGTCGCTACCAGTTGAGTCGGTCCATTCAAAGTTGTTGAGGCTTTTTTGAGTCGTAGATCCATTGAGTCGTTAAGGACCTTAAGTGGATGAGTCGGCCCAGGTTTCAACTCGTTGGCAGAACGGGGTTAACATTTGCCCCTCGAAGTACACGCCTAAGTTGTAGGTCGTGTGCTTCGACTCATCTTAACTCGTGCGCCGACTCAAGCTCCACTGCCCAAAGCTATAAAAACCTGAGTCGTTCCCCGTTTCTTCTCATTCCCTAACCTTTAAACCGTTCTGCCATTAACGCATCTCCAAGCTCTCAAAGGCGATTTCGACCTGATTCACCTCTGATCACCTCTAGCATCATACTACGTAAGCAATCTCGCTTCCCCTATGATTGTCGATCATCTCTAGCCTATGCGCCCCATCTCCACCTTCGATATGCCCTTTTGAGCCCTGCGAATTTGGTTGCTTTGGCCATCAATGGACTTAGAGTTATTTGCTCTGATGATTCGCGATTCGAGGCGATTTAGTGTTGTGATAGAGCAAGGATCGTCGATTGGGAGTTTATTGGGTTAATGGGTTAGGAATTAGAAGGTTCACGGGATAGGAGTGAGATGGTTCACGGGTTAAGAGTTAGAAGGTAAATGGGTTTAGGAATTGTATGGTAAGTTGGCCAAACGGAGTGGAGCATTGCCTCGGATGCGACTCAATAATTCTGGGCGACCTGATACCCTTCGCGACTCAACTCTGGACCGGCTTACCAATTCTTGCGACACAAGTCTTAAGTCGTGGCCGAGACAGGACTAGGAGAATTTCACATAACTTTGAACTGAAATCCTTTCCCCCTACTGTGCCTTACGACTTAAATGCTGCCGACTCAAAGTGTTGATTAAAGCATAAACGACCTAAGCCACCTTATAACTTTTAAATCGTGGACTTGAACTTTAACTTGGATTGCTGAAATATTCTGCCTGAATATTGATTCGTTTGGACTCTAACCTGTTAAACTTTGTTGCATATTTTTGTTTTACAGATTGCTTCAATTTGCAAGTATACAACCTGCTTAATACAATAATCACAGAAAATCGGGACGAAAATACTGCTATTGATTGCCCACATCCAATGACAGATTAGTCAATAGAAGATAATTGACTTAAATAGATTGCGTGAATGAAGTGCTTTAAATCAACGAATTCAAGTAAAGTGGTAAAGCAACATTGAACTAGTCAACTGAAATTGACCGGTTTGCACCAACACTATACCTGAATTTTTTAAATTAACAAGTCCTGAAATTTAGTAATTGATCAATTGCCAACTAGCTTAACTTCAGTTATATTTACTTGTTTATTTTCATTAGTTCTGCACAACACTTCACACTTTTAGGAAACATGCACCTTCGCATTTGAACATCCAGTTGCTTGTGTAGAATGACTTCTCAACAGGAAGAACCGATGGGCCAGGCTGAAGATGTCTTCCCAATAGCTAACCCAGTGGATAACCCTCCGGAGAGAACTTCCACAACTCTGAATCAGCGGGTGTTTAACCAATTGCGCATCCAGTTTGGCATTGACGAAGCTGATGCCTTACTGCCGGGGCCAAATGATACTGCAGACAGGCCCCCTCTTGGCTTTGTTGCTGTCAATCGCCAAATGTGCTTGAGCGGTGCCATCCCACCTTTTAATGACTTCCTTCAGCAATTCCTGCTTCGGTTATCTATCTCTCCATTCCAATTGCACCCCAACGGCCATGCCATTCTGATGGGGTTATGTGTGCTATTTAGGAGAGTTTTGGACCGATTACCGAGCTTTGGGGAAATCTGCTACCTCTTCTCATTCACAAAAATTAAAGATCATCCCTCTATCGTAGTTATAAGGAGTGCTCGAAACCGCAAACTCATCACTGATCTTCCTGAAAGCGTTCATGGATTTCTAAATCAGTTTTTCTTTGTTCGCTGTCCTCCAGGGTTTTATGCCATCTGGAGAGTAGGAAGTAAGATTTCCTATTTTTATTTCTCCATTCTTGAGCTTTTCGAAATCTAAGTTGCTAAATGCTAACTTCGCTTCTTTTTTCCTGTTTTAGCACTTCCTCCTCCCTCTAGAGATCCATGCTATAAGCAAATTTTTGAAAGACTGAATGCCGTGGCGGCAGAAGAGAGGAGTATAAAGTTTTTGTTAAATGATGAATTTTTACATCAATATGGGCTTCTCCATTCCTCTCGCTTCACTCAACCTCATGAAGTTCCAACTGAAATTCCCGATTCTCCGATAGAAACTCCTGATGCCCCGGTCTCTTCTAAAGAGCACATGCGGGGAGGAACTTCTATAGAAACTCCACTAGTGAAGTGCTCAACTCCGAAGGATGCTGCGGGGCCGTCTGACAAGTCTGTACTTGCCCCAGTTATCGAAGAGGAAGAACCTCCACGATCTTCCGGGAGATCTGCTGACGAAGGAGTTGAGAAAGCAAGTCCCAAAAAGCATGATGGTGATGATGTTTTTGAGGGGTTGAGCGACTTAATTGTGACTTCATAAGAACCTTTCAAAGATGATGTTTCCAAAACTATCTCTTCTGTAATCGAGGCGACATCTTATCTACAACAAATGTCAACTCCTCCTACTCAAGTTATCACCACCTTTACTCCACAGAGTGGTCTGTAGCTTGATGCGTGTAGTTTACACATTACACAACACTTAGGATTTTCAGCACTTCTACGCACTTATCTTCTTATACTTTAAAGATTTCCAAAGCTTATTTTTTTTATTTCAGATTCTCTAATGGGGCGCAGCAGCTCATATTACGATGATTTCCAGCGCTACGGGAGGCGTAGCCAATATGACTATAGGCGTTACCTCCGCTCTTACAGAGAATCCGATGAAGAAAGAGCTGCCCGAAAGGCTCAAGAGAAGATGGCGCAAGAGGAGCGCTACGAAAGAAGGGAGAGGGAAGAGCGCCATGATTCTTCACAGAGGGGTGACGATTCCCATAAAAGAAAAACCCATGATGACAGAGGAAAACGTCACATGGTTGAAGATTTGAGCAAGCGAGCACGACATGGCGAGAAGCACACCACTACAACTCCTGAAAAGGTTACCGCCCCTGCCTCGCTTGATATTCCTTCCGGCTCTCCCACTCTCGGGAAGTCGGACATCCAAACTATAATTAGCAGACCCAAATTCCAAGTTGGACCGGGTCCTGCCACTTTGCAGAGCCGATTTCCTCAGTGGTGTCTGAAGGGAGTAAGGTTTGACCTTGACTTGGTCCCCATAGACAAGTCTGCTATGTTACAAAACCTTGACGCCGTTAAACTTGACATTGAGAGGATGTCGAACTGGCAGAAACTTGTTGACGAGCTTCAGAGGGTTAATCGCGCGAACATAGAGGCCATGCTCACCATGGAAAATGATAAAGCCGAATGGCAAAAAGTGCTCGAGCAACATGACACCGAGATGAGAAGCATTGCTTCTTACAATGAGGAGCTTGAAGCGAAAGTTGAAGAACTGAAACAAGAGCTTGTTGCTTCCTCTACTTCTTATTCTCAAAAGAAGAAGTGCTCCTCAAACAAGTGAGAGATGCCCACGCTAGCCAAAGGGATGCCGAAGACAGGCTTGAAGTGCAGAAAAGAATTAGCGAGGGCTATGTCGCTGACATTGAAGAGCTTCAGAAGAAAAACAGCTCCCAAGAGGCGGAGATTCAAATGCTTAAGCTTCAACTTTCTAAAGATGAAATGGAGCGTGATGAGGCCGTTGCCGGCAAAATTGCAGCTGAAGATTCTCACGAGGCAACGAAAGCCACATTAGCTCAACATTATCTGATTTCTATCTGCACAGCATTTTGGGGCGTGGCAGCCTTGCCTTTCTAGGCCCTAAGTATGAAATTACACTAGCTGAAGTTTGGGAGGCAGCACTTGATATGCTCGGTGGTAAAGGCGCTGGCTACGCTGAGTCAGCTTTTGAAGAGCATTATCTTGATGATGATGCCCACGCCGCTCTTGCCAAGGGGAGAGAACAACTTGCAAGATTGAGAGCTGAAACAGCGGCGGAAGAATATTCAGGAAAAATCACCTCGACTATTCCAATACAACCTTCTCCTTCAGCCGAAATTGATATTATCGGTTCTAGTTCTCATTCCCCTTCTCCTACTAAAGTCACCACTGATATTACAAGCATACAAGGTGGAGATGAGGGCGGCGAGAGTGCTGAGGCACAGGCTTACGAAGTTGTCATCAGGGAACCGACTTCTACAGGTAACCCTACTGACAATCTTGCCCAAGTAGACTGCTCATCTGTTTCTTATGAACTTGATGGGCTTTTTGACTACTTCTTAAATCTCGGCGAATCTTTATCTCCGCTTTTTGCTGACTTAAACTTTTTTCCGTCTGCAGAGAAAACGTTGGGCATTGTTCAGGGTTCTCCTCCTCCGGTTATCCCTCCTCCGTCTCTTCAGGTGGCTCCTCCTTCTGCTTCACAGCCCGGGTCACAAGAGGAGCAAATTGAGGCTCTTCATGGCCTAGATGACCCTATCGTTTCGCAAGAGCAGAAAGACGAGGGACTTGAAGGAGGCGAGATCTCTTCGGAGCGGACTCATTCTGCTGACGTAATCTTGTCCGCTCTTGTTACTCCAGGGAGTGAGTCTTCTTCGAAGAGAAGAAAGAAGCACAGAACATCGAAGAGGAGGGGGAAGAAAATCATTGCTACTGAAGAGGAACCGGAAATTGCACCAGTTGCACCTCCCTCTCCTTCTTCCCTTATGCCTTCAGACCGACCTGAAAAGCTAACCATTCGGCCGGGTAAAGGGTCTAAAGGTGGCAAGAAGAAATGAAGATTCCGGCTTTTAGCTTCTTGTCTTTTGCATGTACTGGTCGAGAATTGTGCGGGTGTCGGCCCCTGTTTTTTATGTTAAAACTTGTATCTGCAATACAATTGAATAAAATGATCCTTTATTTGTACAGACTCTTGTTTGAATTTGAGAATGCATTTATTATTCATTTTTGCACAAGTTTATTTATATGATATTGCAGCGGGCTTATGGCATGTTGTTTGAGCATTACTTTCGTCGATGTGGCTATACCATATTGTATATAACTATACCATGTTGCCCCCATAACATAAGCTTGCTGCAATATTTTATACTTCGAGGGGACGTGCACTCTTATTTTCTGAAGAATAATTACTTCACTCTTGAAGAAATTCTTCGTAGAGTACAACTCCCTTCATATAAGTCTTTACGCTTTGTTCTTCGAAGAAATCACTTTTCTTTTGCTTATGTACACGTTTTACCAAGTGAATTCTTCTATGAGGTAAAGCGGGCCTCTGAAGGGTACTTTAACTTTCTTTTTTTTTCTTTTTTGAGGAAGGTTATTTTCCAGAATAGGTAAATCACTCTTCCTTTGAAAGTTAAAGTGTGCCCTTGATGAGGATTTTTTTTTCTTACATAGAAAGTTGTGCCTCCGAGGAGGGATTTTTTCACGTTTCAACACTTGGAAGTTTTATTTCAATCTCGGTGAAACGTGTACCTCCAAAGAGTTATGCCTTTGAAGGAAGCCTTTTCACGTTTCAACACTTGGAAGTTTTATTTCAATCTTGGTGAAACGTGGGCTTCCGAAGAGGTCTTTCTTCTTGATTGTGTCTCCGGGAGGAGATTTTTTTTTTAGAAACATAGAAAGTTGTACCTCTAAGGAGGGATTTTTTCACGTTTCAACACTTGGAAGTTTTATTTCAATCTTGGTGAAACGTGTACCCCCAAAGAGTTGTGCCTTTGAAGGAAGCCTTTTCATGTTTCAACACTTGGAAGTTTTATTTCAATCTTGGTGAAACGTGGGCTTCCGAAGAGGTCTTTCTTCTTGATTGTGTCTCCGGGAGGAGGTTTTTTTTTTTTTAGAAACATAGAAAGTTGTACCTCTGAGGAGGGATTTTTTCACGTTTCAACACTTGGAAGTTTTATTTCAATCTTGGTGAAACGTGTACCCCCAAAGAGTTGTGCCTTTGAAGGAAGCCTTTTCACGTTTCAACACTTGGAAGTTTTATTTCAATCTCGGTGAAACGTGGGCTTCCGAAGAGGTCTTTCTTTTGTTTTACATTTCAACTCTGGTGAAGTGAAATTCCGAAGAGCGGTTGTAACACTTCAACTCCTGGTGAAATGGGCCTCCGAAGAGGGCTTTATTTTGTTTTACATTTCAACTCTGGTGAAGTGAAATTCCGAAGAGCGGTTGTAACACTTCAACTCCTGGTGAAATGGGCCTCCGAAGAGGGCTTTATTTTGTTTTACATTTCAACTCTGGTGAAGTGAAATTCCGAAGAGCGGTTGTAACACTTCAACTCCTGGTGAAATGGGCCTCCGAAGAGGGCTTTATTTTGTTTTACATTTCAACTCTGGTGAAGTGAAATTCCGAAGAGCGGTCGTAACACTTCAACTCCTGGTGAAATGTGCCTCCGAAGATTGCCTGGAAGTTACTCTCTCATGGTCGGAAGGTCATGACTCCTCCAATCTTTTTTGGTTAAGTAGAGAACTTTCTTTTTTGCGGCATATGCTTCATTTGAGGTCTTTATCCTCCGAAGAGTTGTGCCTCCGAAGAGGACTTTAGTTGTTCCTTGTCCACTTGCTTACGCCTTTTCAGTGATCCTCTATTTTTTTTTTTTTTAGGCTTGCACTTCCTTCTCTTACAAGTAGCTTGTTTAATCCAAAGAAGTGTACTTCATTGCTAGGCCAGTTCACGAGAACGGACGTAAGCTTCTTAATTGGATGTTTGTTTGTTCAAACTTCTCAATTAATTAGCTAAAGCCCGTTTTCGACGAAATCATTGACCGTTCAATTGAAGCACTTCTTATCTAGGATTTAAGCTCGGGAATTTTGTGACTTGGAATTTGTTTGTTGAATGATAACAAGGATCACTTGGCCTCGTAATGTGCAAGTTTTGTTTTCATTGCCTGCAAAAATTTAAATCGACATTTCAGTAATACATTCAATGTACTTTTCATATCGAAAATAAAGCAAACATGTATCAATAATAAGGAACACAAGATTTATAGTGGTTCGGCCAAGAATTTGGGCCTACATCCACTTTATAGTGTTTCATTATTCACTTGAATCAGTTTTACAATTGCTTTCAATTACAGGAATCATACATTCATAATTCTCTTTACAATATTTCAACAAAGCTATCAAGTAAAGTATGGACGCAAGTGATTGCTGTTCCAAGCTCTTGGAATTTGATCTCCTTCGAAAGTAGTGAGTTTGTATGTGCCGTCCAGAAGCTTTTGACCTATGACATATGGTCCTTCCCAATTCGGCCCAAACACACCTGTTGCTGTCATAATTCTCTTTAGGACTAAATCTCCAATTTCAAAGCTGCGTTGGCGAACTTTGGAATTGAAATGTCTGGCTATCCTTTGCTGATGAGATGCGATTCTAAGCTCAGCTTCTTCTCTTCTTTCATCAAGGAGATCTAGTGCCTCAAGCTGTAGTTTCTCATTCTTCGCTTGATTGAAATGGACTCTTCTATGTGAAGGGACTTCGGTTTCTACCGGAATCATTGCCTCTGATCCGTATGCCAATGAAAACGGAGTATGCCCAGTCGCAGTTTTGTGGGTAGTTCTGTATGCCCATAGTGCCAGCGGTAGCTTATCGATCCAACCACCTTTCGCTCTTTCAAGTTGCTTCTTGATGGTCGACTTGATAATTTTATTTACTGCTTCCACTTGCCTGTTTGCCTGCGGATGGGCTACTGCTGAGAAGCTCTTTCGGATTTTGAATCGTTTGCAAAAATCTTGGAATTCTTCACTTTCAAACTGAGTACCATTGTCTGTAATTATTTTTTGAGGCACACCATATCTGCAAATGATGTTTTTAGTCACAAAACTTATCATCTTCTTTGAGGTGATAGTAGCCAGTGGTTCAGCTTCTGCCCACTTAGTAAAATAATCTACAGCAACAATGGCATATTTAATTCCAGATTTGGCAGTTGGTAATGGTCCTACAAGGTCTATCCCCCATATTGCAAATGGCCATGGACTGACCATCTGCGTGAGTTCAGTGGAAGGAGCTCTAGGAATCTTGGCGAATCTTTGGCATCTGTCACATTTTCGGGAATAATCTGCTGCATCTCGATTAATTTCTGGCCAAAAATATCCGTATCGGAGAATCTTTTTCGCTAAAGTTTGACCACCTAAATGATCACCACATTCTCCCCCATGCATCTCAGCTAGGATTGTTTTGGACTCTTCCCTGGATACACATCGAAGTAACGGCATTGAGAATCCCCGTCTGTATAACTGGCCATCTTGGACTATATAGCGAGAGGCTTTCCTCAGTAGCTTCTTTCGTTCTTTTGAATTTTCTGGTAAAGATCCATTGAGCAGATATTCTGTTATTGGAGTCATCCATGATTCTTGCTCTTGAGACACGCTCATGATCCAATCAATATCCATCTCATCAATGCTTGGGGTCGACAGGATCTCCACTGGAGTTAACCCCAGAAATTGAGCTTCGCCTGTGCTAGAATACTTTGCGAGAGAATCTGCTTTCATGTTTTGTTCTCGAGGAATGTGACTTATCATGTAATGATCGAAATCACCCAGGAGTTCCCAAGCCTTTGACAAGTAGGCGGGCAGATTCCCCCCTTTCGCTTGGAATTCCTTTTTGACTTGGCATATAATAAGCTGAGAATCACTGAAGATCTGTAACGCTCGGATGTTTAATTCTTTAGCAATCCTTAAGCCAGCGATAAGGGTTTGTATTCTGCTTCATTGTTTGTTGAAGGAAATTCCAATCTTAGTGCATAGCATAATGATCGACCTTCAGGGGTCTCAAGTACAACTCCGGGTCCAGAACAGTAGTCGTTTCTTGCGCCATCGACATATAACTTCCATTGGATTGGGGAATCGTCGATCGTTTCCTCCTCACTGTTACCCTTATCTGTGAACTCTGCAATGAAATCTGCTAAAGCTTGTCCATTGATTGCTTTTCGGGGATGATAAGTGATGTCATATTGACTGAGTTCAATATTCCACTTTAGAAGACGACCCGAAGTCTCAGGGCGAAACAGGACTTGCTTTAAAGGTTGATCAGTGAGGACTCTGATCGGATGAGCTTGAAAATATTGCCTCAACTTCCTAGATGCAATTAGTAAGCAATAGGCGAGTTTTTCCAACTTAGAGTAATTCATCTCTGCCCCAGTGAGTCTTTTGCTGATATAGTAAACTGGATGTTGAATCCCTTTGTCTTCTCGTATCAGCGCTGCACTTAAAGCATGAGATGATACTGCCAAGTATATAAGAAGATCCTCGCCATCGCCAGGCCTAGAAAGTATTGGAGGCGTTTCCATATGGCGAATCAATTCATCAAAGGCTTTTTGGTATTCGGGAGTCCAATCGAAGTTTTTCTTTCCTTTCTTCAGGGCATCAAAGAATGGGATGCATTTATCTATGGCTTTGGAAATGAACCGACTCAAGGCGGCAACTTTTCCATTGAGACTTTGCAATTCCCTCTTTGTTCTAGGAGCTTTGACTTCCTTTAAGGCGGTAATTTGAGCTGGACTAGCCTCAACTGCCCCTAGCGCTCACGATGAAACCTAAAAACTTGCCGGATTCCACTCCAAATGAACATTTTAAAGGATTGAGCTTCATTCCGTATTTTCGGAGGACTGCGAACATGTTTGCTAAGTGTTCTATGTGATCCACTGCTTTCTTAGACTTTACTAACATGTCATCGACGTAGACTTCCATAGTCTTGCCCAATTGCGGTTTGAACATAGCATTAACAAGTCTTTGGTATGTTGCCCCTGCATTCTTCAACCCGAAGGGCATAACTCTGTAGCAGTAAAGACCAATGTCGGTGATAAAGCTTGTGTCCTCCTGATCTGGCTCATGCGTCATGATCTGGTTGTATCCGGAGTAAGCATCCATGAAAGATAACAATTCGTGTCCCGCTGTTCCGTCTACCAGTTGATCGATTCTGGGTAATGGGAAGCAGTCTTTGGGGCAGGCCTTGTTTAGATCTGAAAAATCGATGCATACTCTCCATTTTCCGTTGGCTTTCTTAACCAGCACTGGATTTGAAACCCAATTCGGATAGGTAGATTCTTTAAAAAAATTATTCTCCATGAGCCGATCAACTTCTTCTTTTAATGCTGCTGACCTTTCGGGACCTTGAGTTCTCCTTTTCTGCTTCACAGGTGTAAATTTTGGATTAATATTTAGAGCGTGTACTGCAACTTCTGGGGATATTCCGCACATATCGGCATGAGTCCAAGCAAAAAACATCCAAATTTGCCTTTAAAAAAGATATTAAGATATTCTGAATTGACACATTAAGTTGTGAACCCACATTGAACACCTTGTTTGGGTCCTTTGGTCAACAGGTACTGGTATTGTCGTTTCCACTGGTACCACTCTATTCTCTCCTGCACTGACTTTTCTAGGATCCATTTCTTTCCTCACTCCGCTGTGCTCACCAGTGCAGGGTCCGCCCTGTAATTGCTACAAGGCTGGTTCTTTGATGCGGACTGGGGCTGTCGCATTCTTTCCCATTTCTCTTTTTCTGGTTTCTCGTAGCTCTGTTAGATAACATTCCCGCCCCGCATTTTGATCTCCTTTTATAACTCCCACTCCATTATCTGTGGGAAATTTAATGGTGAGGCACCATGGGGCCAGGACAACTTTGAATGCTGCGAGAGTTGGACGGCCGAGGAAAGCATTATAAGCAGAAAATTCGTCGACAATCACAAAAGTTTGCTTGCGGACCACTTTTCTCTCTCCTTCTCCAAGTTCCACAAACAAATCAATGGTTCCTACCGGCTGTTTTGGCTCCCCAGTGAAGCCAGCGATTCTCTGCGATGAGGCTTGAACATCAGCCATAGGGATCTTCATTTGGTCGAATGTTTTCTTGAAGAGGATATTGCAGGATGCGCCACAATCAATGAGAACTCTTCTGACAATAGCTGGCCCGATACCAGCCGAGATGACTAAGGGATCCAAGGTAGGAGCTTCAATACCTGCGGAATCCCTAGCTCTGAACACAATATCATCATTGAAAGTTCTCTGTTGCTTCAGGGGCATAGCACCTTCCAAAACGAATACATCTTCCTCGGTCGGTACATACTTCAAAGCTCGGGTATACCTTTCCATCTCTCCCTAGCTTCTACCTGCTGGATGAGGTCCTCCTGTAATGACATTGATAATGAGCCTTCCAGATTCATGCCCTGCAGCCTTCTCACCTGTCCTAGGCTGATAAGCAGGAGCTTGTTGCCCCTGACTAGACGAAGCAGGATTGTTGTTATTCTTTTTCACAAATTGCTGCAGCTTGTTTTCCCTTAGCAACTCTTCAATCAGGTTTTTCAACTGGCGGCACTCGTCAGTCTCATGACCGGGTTGATTATGGAAGTGGCAAAACTTGCCACTCTGTATAGCCTTTTTCCCGGTTCTCAGAGGCGGAGGTTTAGGAAAATCAACAGAATCTTTAGTGGCAAGGTAGATATGCTCCGGCGTATCTGATAAAGGAGTATACTCTGATGGCTTGAAGGATCGAGGCTTCTTCAGATTACCCTGTTTCTTCCCATTGTTATTTTCCCTTTTTTGCCCTACAGATTCATTCTTGCGTGGAGCAACAGTGTTATCTTCAGTTTTTTCCAACACTGCCTTTACCGGTACGGGGCGGCTTTCCAGGCGTATGAATTCATCTGCTTTTTTATAGAATTTTTCAAGGGAATTTGGTTCCTTCATGTTTAACCATTTTCCAAATTCGCTCGACTTGTCGATGGCCCTCATCAGATAGGTCAAGATCATCCGTGGTTCTGCATTGTCTACCTCGGCCAGCGCTATATTAAAGCGATTCAAGAAAGATCTGATAGTTTCACGTGGAATCTGCTCTAAACTTGACAATGACATAATATCTTTGGCTTTTGAAGCATATAGTCTGAACTGCTCCTTGAATTTCCGGGTTAAATCCGAAAACTGATCAATAGATCGGATTGGTAGCTTGGTGAACCACAGTAGAGCCACACCTTCTAGATATACAGGAAAATATCGGCACTTTATCTCATCAGAGGCTCTGGCACCTGTCATGTGCCAATCATACTTGTATAAGAATTCGTTCGGATCGCTTGTCCCCTTGTAAGCTGGAATGGTTGGAGGGACAAACTTCCTTGGGAATTCAGCCTTTAAGATTTTCTCAGTAAATGGAGTTTTACTTGGGGCGAAACCCCATTCTTTCTCGTCTTCAACCCTCTGCATACTCTCTTTCATGATTTGTCGGACCATTCCAGAAAGATACTCCTCATCATGTCGAGTTCTAGATCCACCAACCTCAGGAAGTGTTTGTTCAAAGGGGCTAGCAGCCCTTCCAGGAGCATTCCTTTCTTCAGCATCATGAATGTTGCCAGCAAAGTTCCTTTCATTACACGCCGGTTGATGGTTTGCCCCAAGCAAATCGTTCAACCTATTCAGAATTAGGGCATTTTGGGCATTCTGAGCCTCGAATTGTGCATTTTGGGCATTTATCTGCTGGTTCAGCCCTAAGATTGCAGCATCCAGCTCTGCCTTTGTAACTCCGACACCTGGAGTGGCTTGATTCGCTACAGGGGAAGCGGAGGTTCCCTCTTGAGCATTTCCAGATCTGACAGATCTACTTTTCCTTCCAGGAGCCATAATCTCGGATAGACTTCTGGTTTTCAAGGAAATTCTCTCTACAAATCTCTGTGAAGCAATGATGATAATTCACCTGAGTTCAGCTCCCAGTGAAAGCACCAAAAATGTTAACGCTGAAATTTGAACGCTAACACCCCGGTGTATGAAGTGAGATTGTGAAAGCACCACCCGATAGCTCGGGAACAGATTATAAGCAGATAATAGCGAAAAAGCAGCAAAAAACAGCAATTTTATAGTGGTTCGGCTTAAGAGAGAGCCTACGTCCACTTTGAATATCTTTATTGACGATTTGATTACAAGTCGATGCAATTACACTTTGATTACAACACATTTCGAGTTATAAGTGACTTAGAACAAGTAGCCTCAACTTCAATGTCGATCCAAACCTTTGAACTCATGTTGGACATGTATGATTTCTTCGTGAAGTTCCTTGAAAGTGTTGAAGTAGTTCAGAATGCAGCAGAGTAACGGTGCTTGAAATGAATGAGCCAAAAGGTCCCTTGAATGTTGGAGGTGGCCATGTATTTATAGGCAAATTTCTGGGCTGGAATTGTTAAGTCATGAGTCGTGACCGACTCAGGATGAACCTTGACCGACTCACATATCACGAGTCAGCAAGCAGTGGCATAGATGAAATGGCATTGATCTTGTTCCTCGTATGCTTAGGTCGCCAGCGACTTATGATAGGTCGTTAGTCACCTTGAGTCGTTGGAAACCCTGAGTCGTTGGAAACCCTGAGTCGGTCTGCCCCATAAACCACTAACTAGTTAAACCACTCTGCTCCTCTAAGGCATTAACTCGTTGAGTCATTGATCCACTGAGTCGTTACGAACCTTGAGCAGATGAGTCGGTCCAGTCCTTGAGTAGATGAGTCGGTCCAGTCCTTGAGTCGTCTCGTATGAGCCGTGAACTTCGTTGAGTCGACAACTCAATGAGTCGGCTTGTATCATGAACCGTTAACCTCCATGAGTCGTTCCATTCCCCTAAGTTACCTTGAGCCCTAACTCGCCAGCCAATTGAGTCGCTACCAGTTGAGTCGGTCCATTCTAAGTTGCTGAGGCTTTTTTGAGTCGTAGATCCATTGAGTCGTTAAGGACCTTAAGTGGATGAGTCGGCCCAGGTTTCAACTCGTTGGCAGAACGGGGTTAACAGTTACAGTTGGTATCAGAGCTTTGGTTTTAGGCAAACCTTAGCCTTCGGAGCCAAAACTCATTAGAGATAGCATAGAAATACCCTAGAATGAGTGAAATCAATCTCAGAATCCTTTCTTTTTGAGAGAACGTATTTTCGAAGTATAAATGATTTCCAAATGATTTTTTAAAGTATTTTCAAAGATTATTTTGGTACAAAAATCTTCTTATTTTGAAACCAAGATTTTCTAAGCTTTTTTCCTTCTATATCCACCTTGTTTGAAATCACTTGGTTAGGATTCTTATCGATTTGGATTTTTTGAACTTTGAAACGCTCCCACTTGTTATGGAATCCAGTCTTGTTTTCCCCATTTTTCCTTTTGATTTTGGAGCATTCCGTAACTCTACTTTGGAATGACCTCTCTAAAGAGCGGTGATTCCGTAAATCTTTGAATGATTTGTAAAGGGGTGAAACTCCTTTACAATTGGCATTGATTCACTGGAGATTTCTGTATCCTCGGATGTGGATGCTATCCATCTCCTGCTCTACTCGGATTCTATCTCTGGCGATCGAAGGTCGATTTGCCTTAGATTTCCGTATTGATTATATTCCTAAAGTCTCGGTTGACCGGTTAAAGTCGCCCGCGATTTATGTAGGCTTATCTATCATCTATTTGGTAATTAAATTATCTCATCTTCGTTTGAGTTTATCTTCGAACTAGAATTCTATTTGATTAGAGTTCCTCTAATTTTGAATCTTTGTTTGTTTGAAATCCTTCCTTGAATCATCCTTTGGAAATTTGTGTTTGGTTGTATTTTGAAATAGTGCATACATCGAAATTATTAAGGATGGCCATGTTTTATATATAAAAGTGAAATGTTTTCGATAAGGATTATATACCTTTTAAAATGAAAATCTGAATCTTTGAAAGGATTTGAAATTTATAAGAATTTGACATATATAAAATAATTTATAACTGAAGGGTTTTGAATTTTGAATTTCGAGGAATCGAACTCTGGTGTTTTGAAATCGGTTTTAAGATTTTGGAAAATATATAATAATAATATGATTTAAAGATATATTTTTTCAAATAAAAAATGTTTCAAATGTATTTGAATGAATTTCAATGATTTCAAAGGAATTTCAAAGAAGTTTTTCAAAGTTAATTGAAGTCCAGAACTCACTTATGTCGCTGGAAAATAATTTCGGTGACGAATGCATTCATCATCGACATTGATTTTCGAGTTTCTAAGTGAGGGAGAGGCCACTCTAGTAGCTTTGCTATGCGAGTGATTTTGTGAAACCAATTTTGATTTCAGATTTCGAAGTATGGTTTGATATTCGAAAGATAGATCTGTATATATATTTGAAAAGATTTAAAGTAAGCCGGTGTTCAGTTCTCGAGTTTCAGATTTTGGATCCTAACTTTTGAAATTGATTTACTGATTTAGTGTTGATTTCCTACTCTTGGGTTGAAAATATGATTTCTTCGACTATTTTAAGATCCGAGCACTTCCAAATCAAGGTTAACTTTTCAAAGCTAAATTTTTTTTTTGAAAGGTATAAGGTATTTGATAAAGAATATAAGTTTAGTTTGTATGTTTCAAGTATGAAATAATATGATTTTTATAAGTTGAAACTGTTTTGTTAAGTAAATAAATAAGACTATTTTGAATTATACTAATATGAAATTTAGTTTGAAATGTTTTGGATAAAAAATAGTCTTCAAATGTTTGAGAAAAATTTGGTTTTAAATGTTTTAACTTAGTAACATCTTTACGAAACTATTTATTTAACAAGTTGGAATAGATACATAAGTTGTAGGTATGTTGTTTTATTCGCATAATTAATTTGATCCAGGTTTGAGTACATAAGTTCGAGGTGAATTACACCATTTCGTGTTAGGATTTTTCATTCGATTCTTGATGGCGAATATTTGATATGGATTTTGGGTTTGATTCTATAATTCTCTATCATAGTATATAGCTATGCAAGGAGGCTGATGGCTTCTAGTCAAGAAACCATATCAAAGTCCGCATTAGGGAAGTCGAATGGACAATACTAGTTCGAAAGCGAACTTGTGTGATCGAGCGAGCGATCGAATGTAATGTTGCGTAATGATGACATATGTACATCTTATATCCTAATATCATTGGTATACATGACGCTGAAATTGAAAGTTATCGGGTTGGATATCTTTGTAATTTAATTGGAATTTTTCTTTTATGAAAAACCATAGTTTAAGAAAAAGAAAAATAGTTTGGAAAAATGGTTTTGAATTTGATAGTGGTTTTTCATAAAAACTATTTTATATACAAAACTATTATTAATCAAAAATCCTTTTGTAAGCAAAGATGTTCAATCCCATATGGCTTTTCATGCAGCGAAATTTGTTTTTTTGAAAATTTTGATCCTTATATAAGATAAACTTTATGTAAGTATAAGATGATTTTGAAAACCATGGATTTTGATAAATTAATAATTGAAGCTTATATTAGTATGAAAGGATATTTGGTTTACCTGTAATTTGAGTTTATTTAAAAATAATGGATTTATGAAATAAATATTTCAACACTAAGTAATAATGAAGTCAAATTTGAGATATATGAAATTTAGTTTTGAAATATGGTATATTTAAGCCTCGAAACATATTTAAGATTTAATAATTTATTTTGTAAATCAAATCTATATTCGAAATTGATAATATTTGAAATGGTTTTGTTGGAAAACTAAATTGAAACTGATGGTTTGAACTGAATTAAAATTGGAAATTTTAGATTTTGGTTTAATTGAAGAAAAAATTTGAAATGTAAAGAATTAAGGGGATGTTTTATGATTTCAATTGTATGATTTCAAAATGTTATGATTTTCAAAGTGAAATGATTTCAAGTATTTCGTTTCGAAAGATTTATAACTTTGAAAGTATTATGATTTTTGAAGTGAATACATGTTTGAAATGGAAAAGAATTTATTTGACCTAAATTTTGATGATTTGGAAATTTGGATTATTTTCTAAACCAATTGTTTTAAGAAATTTTGAAACTGAATATGTATAACTTGAAAGAAATGATTTGGTGAAATCATATATGATTTTTAAACTGAAATACTATTGAAATGAATTAAAATTGAGAACCTATTTTATTTAATACTTGATTTGGGAGCTATCGGACTTATATAAAAATAGTTTGTATAAGTAAACCATTGATTTGAGAACTTTTGATTTGAAAAGGTACTCAATTTTGAAAATGAAATCTTATATAATCAAAATTTATATAAGTGTGATTTGATATACTATTATTTTGGAAAGTATTTGATTTGAAATGAAATCTTATATAAAATGAACTTTATATAAGTATGATATTTGGAAGTGATTTTGAAAGGTACTATATGATACATATTTTCGAAGTAAAGATATGGAAAGTGCCTTCTGCTTGATATCCACTTTGTGGCCACACTGTGGATTCATTCTATCGATATTATTCTCTCTCTTTGATTTGGGTTTTCCGGATATGATACTCGAGTGTCCATCGAATTCCATGGCGATCTCCCTGGTCTTATGATCGCGACTACATAGCGCAACTGCCTGGCTGAGTCTTGCCTAGGGGTACGGATTGTTTCCTAGGGGATCCAAGCGTAACCATTGTGTATCCTGCAATCTGTGTAGGTCACGAAGAGTAGCGCAAGTGCCTGGCTGAGTCTTGCCTAGGGGTACGGATTGTTTCCTGGGGGATCCAGGCGTAACCATTGTGTATCATGCATTCTACTCGTCATCATGGCGTAACTCGCAGGGATGAGAAAGCTTACGGATACGGATTGTTTCCTGGGGGATCCAGGCGTAACCATTGTGTATCTGCGATCCATGGTTAGACAACTGTTTCGGTTTGGTTGATTTATTTGGATTGTACTTTCCATATCTGTTTTTAAAAGTGTTTTCATTATTTTCACTGGGTGTTGAAACAAGTCTACTAAGTACTTGGAGAATTCTAGCTTTGCGCCTGATCAACGCATAACCAGAGTCTGCAGGAACGAAAGTAAACTTGTTAAGACATCGAGTTATAAAAGTATTTTGATAAAAGCATCTTGATAAAGTACTATAAAAAGAATATTTTGATTAGTTATTTTCCCTTCTAAAAATTTAAAATGTTTAAATATTGTTTACCTTGAACCATCAGATTTGAATCAAATGACTATTCATCTTATTATAAATGTTTTAAATGGTATAAAATTTTAATTGAAATGTATAATGGTTTAATTAATGGTTCATCCTTATATTTCAACCTTCTTTCCCTCCTAGATACTTTTTCCCAACCTTCTTTCAGGATGTCTTCCAACCAATTGTTCTTTCTTGTTGTTTCTCTGATTTCTTCCTTTTCGAGGACGAAAAGATTTGAGTGGGGGAGAGTGTAACAACCCTAGATTTTGACTATATATATTTAAATTTGACTTTATTTCATTTTGAAATTATTTTAAATTTGTTTTATTTGTGTGATATCATTTCTAAACATTTTTAAAATGATAATATAATTTTTCCAAAATTTACTGTATTTATTTCCTATTTTTAAAGGCAGTTTTCTAATTTTCTGTCATTTTCTTCATTTTAAATTTATTTATTTTAATTTTTTTTTTATTTGTGAAAATTCATCTATAAATATTTTTAAAATAATAATAGAATTTTTCCAAAATTTACTGCATTGATTTCCTATTTTTAAGGGCTGTTTTCCCATTTTCTGCTATTTTCTACATTAAAATTTTATATTTAAATTAAACTTTAAATATTTATTTTGTGAATATATTTGTATTTTATGTTATTATTTATGTTTAAAAATACTTTACATGCTTATATGAATTTTCTAAAAATTATTTCGTTTAACTCCAAATTTTGCTAGTCTAGTTCACTGTTTTTAACTATTTTCCTTAATTTTACTTTACATAATTGATAAATATTATATATATTTGTATATTTGTTAAAAATTTCGAAATCTTATCTTATATTATTATTATTTCAGAAACATAAATTTATATAAATAATAAAAGGTAATTTGAAAGGTTTTGTGACTTTTTATTTTTTAAGGCTCTTTGTATTCTCACCTTTTCAACTCCAACCATTACTTTTCATTCAATTGGCTGCCTTAACTCATTTCTCCAGCCGACTCCTCTATCATTTCATGTGATTTTCTTTCTCAAACTCTGAAGAAAAGTACGGCCTCTCCTATGTGAAAAGCTTAGTAAAAATTTTCTTCTTTTCCTTGCAACTTCTACTTGTTTTCTTATGATTTTGCACTTGATTTCTCACCTTCTATGCTCAGCTCCTCCTTCCTCCTCCACCTTGGCCTCTTCCACCACCACCACATCTGGTCAGCACCTCCTCCAGCCCATGCCCAAGCCATGGCCCTGCCCCTTGATGAAGAAGACCCACCTAAAAATGAACAAAACTCCACCTAAATGTTCATAGCCTAGCCTAACTTGTTCCACCACCTCTCTCCATCACTTTGGCCGACCATACATCACCACCACCAGCAAATTCCTGACCTGAGCCCACTGCCACATCATCCTCCAGCCCACTACAGACCTGGCCGTGCCCTCCTAGGCCTTGGCCGAGCCCTCTAGTGCATAGGAATCCATGATATTTGCCTTGTAGTGTTAGTTCATGCTCATATATCTTTGCTCCATCATTTTGCCATTCTAGGCCGACCTTTAAGAACCCAAACCAGAGCCAAACCATGCCTTTAGCCGTGCCATTTCAGATATAGAGTTGAAGCATAGGTGGTAGAAAGCAAGTGCAAACACTTCGGTGATGTTTTGTGTATTCATTTCTATATTTGTTTAATTGAATTTGGGTTTAAAACTTATGTTATATTTATTGTTTTGTCTCATGTATCCAAGGAGAATTAATCTTTGGCTCTTCCACTCATCTTTGTGTCGTGTTATCATGCTTGTTTGGATCTCATTCAAGCATTCGTTGTTGTGTTTCCAGCTCAAAACAGTGAGTTATTCTCACCCCACAATATGTACATATATAACTAGTAAATTGACCCCTTTTGAATTTGTAAAATGCATTATCATGTTACACCTGCTATATTATGATTATATGATATTCACCCATGCTTATACATCTGTTATAACATTTGTTACTGTTATATTATGTTGTTCTGTTATTTTTATCAGTTTATCACACTGCAAGTTCCCTTTAGATTAGAATCACTATGGGTTGAAATGATACATACCCGAACGGACTTTAGAATAGGAGAAAATCATTATGGGCTGAAATGATAGGCCTGAATGATTTTCAATTATTTTCATTTACTTGGGATTGCGGGTTCGAAAATATCAAACCCGAGTTTTCTTTGTAAATTACAGGTTGAAATGATATATACCCGTATCACTTTACCTAGGCTAGAAAATGAAATACAGACTCGTTATTAAAATATGTTTTTCTAAAATTTTAAAATATATTAGAAATGTAAATATTATAATATTTTGATGTAAACTTGATAAAAAAAATGATTTTTGTAAAGCATTATTAATTTTATAAATTTTTATAAGTGAAATAAATAAATGGTAAAATTAGAAAATCTGAAATGTAAGTTATTTTGGAAATTATAATTTGGTGATAAATGGAATTTAAATTAAATATGAAAATATGATAAATTTATGATATTTTGAATTTAAAAGAATTTAAAATGATTTTATAATATATTAATGATTTTTTTATAAAGTTAAATGTGAAATGAATATTTAAGTTGAAATTTTGAAATATAACTAAAATTGGAAATTTGTAAATTTGGCTTAAAAGTGAATTTTAAGTTAAGTAAATAAAAATGAAATTGAGTTATACTTGAAAATTTAAACTTAAGTGTTAAGTTAAATTTAATTTAATGAATTTAAAATTTAATGTTGGAATTTTAATAAGTAAATTATTATTAAATTTGATTTTGAATGGAAATTGAACTTATAAAATCATGAATATAAGGGTATTTAAATGATTGTTTTAAAAGTGAAAATGTATAATTATAAGTTAAAAATGAATTAAATAAAAATTTAATTGTTTGTGAAAATATATTGAATATTTGGAATTTAATTAATAGCAATTTTGAAATGCTATTATTTTCTAATGTAAATGATATTACGGCATTTGTAAATGCTGTAGTTGATAGAAATGAACTAAATGGCTAAATTTAAGTAAGGGTTATAATTGATGAATTTAAGTAAGGTTTTATTTGAACTAAAGTAACCATATTATAGCATTTAAATGCTGTCTTTTATTAAATTGAATTGTTTTAGAAGTAACTGTCCGTAGCATTGTCTAAATGTTGCGAAAAGGTGAATTTTCACTGTTTGATAAATTTTAGGGAATGAATGAACTTTGAAAAGATTTAAAATTTTGTAAATTTAATAATTTAATTATTAAATATAATAACTTCATTTTATGTTTTAAAATGAAGTAATTTGTTTTGAAATATAAACTATTTTGAATTGTGTTTTGTAATGGTATTTAAATTAAATAAAAATGAGTGTGGTTTGGAAGATATTATATTTTTGATATTTTGAAATGGATTTTTGAATGATATTGAATTTTGAAATGATATTTGATTTTGAAGTATAAAATACCATTTCGAAATTTTAACCACGGGATGTATTTAATTTATAGTTTAACTGATTCTTAAAGGATGGGCGATCCCAAGCATCCTTTAAGTTATTGTGCATTTCTACTACGGTTCACTTGAGTTGGTTTACATTACATAAGTATATATTGTCCTGACTCGAGTGTTTTGTGTTTTACTTTACGCTCGGGTCAGCCTGAGTGTTTACAGCTTAGCTTTGGATTTCTTTCTGGAGCTAGGAATTGCTGGAGATTCTGCTTGTCTAGTTATCTATCCCTTCAGTTTCAGTTGTTCTATTTCAGCTTTGGTATTGATAAACTGCTATGTAATTGAGATTTCTATTGTATATGTTTTTCAGACTAATATTATGTATTATGTTTTGAGAGTTTGTTATAGTAGCTTCATGAACTAATATGGTATTTTAATTTCCGCTGCGAGTTATTCTGATATTTATGTGTCTGTGATTCTGTGATTGTATTTCATTTGCTCCAAATTTATTTACAACGCGGTATTTTGAGCAATTCAAGTCCAATATGTGCGGATGCGAATGGCTGGAAGTATCGGGTTGTTACATCGGATGACCTTTATACGTTTAGGTCGTTAGACCCTTGAGTCGTTAGGTCGTTTAGCCTTGAGTCGCTAGGTCGCATGACCCCTCACTAGTTCACACGGGTTTGTTGAGACGTTAGGTCGCTCGGCCTCGTTTCCTGTTAGGTCGCATGACCTATAACCTGTTAGGTCGCTCGACCGTTTACTCCGTTAGGTCGTTCAACCCTACTACAAGTATTAGGTCGTATGACCTTGTTCCACTAAGTCGCTCGACCCTTAGGTCGTAACACTTTAGGTCGCTTAGCCTGTGTTTTTGTTAGGTCGTGAGTCCCTTAAGTCGTTCGCCTATGTTAGGTCGCTCGCTTCTGCTAACTCGCGAAGACCTCTAGGTCACAATCACTAGGTCGCTCGATCCTATCCCCCCTTAGGTCTTCGCTTGGTCGAACCCCGTAGCGGGGGCGTTGCCCCCGCACCCCCCTGGACCCCCTCCGTAGGGGATCTTATCTGAAAAACATTCAACGAAACTTGCTTTGTTGAGATGCTGAGTTGACCATTCTTCAAGGCAAACTATCTTTGGCTTCTCGGTCGTTTTTATGGATTTTTGAATATCTATTTCGATGGATTCTTTAGCGGTTTCTTTGGATTTTATTCATGTCTTCGAATGTGAATTTTTATGATTGATTGTTTCTACAATCACTTATATGATTTGTCACTTTAAAATATGAAGGTTTCAATACTAGTAGTAAATATCAAAACTCTTTCAACAAAATGATTTCAACTCTATTTTTAATAACAAAGCTCTTTTCTTAAACCATTTTCCAATCTACGAGTATATACAAACCTTTACCTCTCTCGTATGAGAAATTGAATTAAACGGCTTAGTAAAACAAGTGGTATGAAACGCTTACGTTTGCTTCGTCGGTTATCTCTTGGACTTGTTCGATTGAACCTTTTTGTGACAATTTTCTAGCGAAGATCTACAGTTTGTTCGTAAATATTTGAGTTAAGCAAGTGGTTATGGGACATGAAGCTAAACCTTTATATTTACTAGCTTAGTGTAATTGACACTTCTCATTGATCATGACGATCATTTTGTGATTTAGGCTAGCAATTGTGCGATGTCTCTTTGTTTGCTTCCTGGTTAGGCTAGACACCATTTATGTGATTCTATTTACACATACCTTTTTGCTTTTTGGTTAGCCTAGACACCATTTGTGTGATTCCACTCACACATACCTTTTTGTTGCGAGGTCAGGCTAGACACCATTTGTGTGATTCCATTCACACATACCTTTTTGCTTTTTGGTTAGCCTAGAACTCATCTGGGTGATTCCGACTCATCCATATGGGGTAGCTCCCCATGGTCTTCGGACCGTCATGTGATAGGCCTCTTTCCCTTTTGCTGTGATTTCTGGAGTTCTTGTGTTGATTTCTGGAATTTATGTCATTGACTTGTTATGAGTACAAGTTTAGGGTATGATGCCCTCTTTGGATCCTTGAGAAGATTCTTGTGATATTGATTTATCTCTTAATGATTGATCTTCTGTTTATCATCATTTGCATACTTATAGTAGTATGTCAGTATGGATATTTTAGGTTATGCCATATCTTTTATTTTATACCATGTCATCTGATATTTATAGCTAGACTGATCTGTTTATTATTTTGTTAAATAATATTCGGGTCAGACCGAGATGTTACAGGTGCTTCTGCTTGACTTCTTCCCGGGGTTTGCTACTCTGACTTTTGGCTAACTATTTAGATTAGCAGTTTTTGTTATATACACTTGAGATATAGACTCATAGTTTTATTCTTTTGTATAGCACGTGTTTCTATTCTTTTGTATTATTGTGGATCTTTTTGACCACTACTCTGATGTACACTTTCACGTGTTAGTTATATATTCATATCTTTTTCCGCTTTTGTGATATGGATGTCTGTGACTGATTGTGTTATGCTTATTTCTATGTTTGTTTCCGAAGATTATTTATAGCCACCGTGTGATAGCTTTGAGTTTGTATCGGTATGTCGGACTTCCTCCTTAGATGTAATGCATGCTATACTATCTGACATAATGGTGCTTGCACAAAGAGGTTACATGGATGGTCGCTCCTCAACATCCTTATTCTCCGTGCTAGTTGACAGCCCTACATCGTAGTATTCTTGGCTAGCGTGGATATAGAGGTGGGGCATCATAGCTTGGTATCACTTCCCAATCTCCATTCACATCAATTCAATTTAAATTTCCACTTCCATTTAAATTGACCCAATTCCAATTTTAAGTAACTTCAATTTCCATTGAAATTGATTCAACCCCAATTCAAGTTGAATTAACATCAGTTTCTTTCCAAATTTAACTTTATTAAACCTTGATCTCAAATTCTACGAATTCAAATAAATTTCAATTGAAATAGTTCCAATTTCAATTCATTTCAACTCCAGTTTGAATTAATCCCAATTTCAAACTCCATTTCCAAATCAAGTTGATTATTGTTGATTTCCTCCCAAATTCAATTCAAATTCCATTTGAATTTTATAATATTCAACTTTAATTACAATTTCAAATTATTCAAATCAATTCGGACTAATTTCAAATTGAACCCAGTTCAATTTCAAATCGTTTCAAATTAATCCAATATATATTTTCCATTTGAATTTTATTCTTATACATCTTCAATAACAATTTCAATTAATTCAAATCAAATTCAATTTGAACTGATTTCAATTCAAATTCAAAATTTAAACCATCTCGAAATATATAAATTCGAGTTATATATAAGCCTACATTCCAGAATTTAATTTTAAATCAATTTAATCTTTCAAAAACCAATGCATTAACCAAATTCAACCTTAAAACCAATTTTCAACAATTTCAGTTGAAATTCAATTTTAAACACCCAAATCTCAAGTCCAAAGTGATTCCATTTCTTTATTTTCAAACTAAAGTTAAATTTACTTTTCATCTCAATAATAGATATATTACTGCAGTCCATTTCTTTATTTATTAAATCTAATTTCAGCTTAAAGATTATTCCTTTCCTCAGGATCATGAATATCATCTGCAAGGTTTTCTTCATTATTCACCCGTTGACGGTTTGCTCCGAGCAACGCAATTATCCTCTCAAGCATTAAAACATTCTGAGTTTCCATATGTTGGTATAATCCAAATACTGCAGCATCTAACTCTGCTCGTGTAATTCCGGCACTTGGTGCTACTTGACTTGACGAAGGAGAAGTGGCAGTATTTTCATGGACATTACTAGGTCTTGTATATCCACGCTTTCTTCCAGGAGCCATTATTTCCGATAGACTTCTGGTTTTGATAGAGACTCTTTCAACAAACTTTTGTGAAGCAATGACGAAGATAGCCTTGAGTTCGTTTCTCAGTGAAAGCACCAAAATTGTTAACGCTAAAAATTGAACGCTAACACCCCGGTGTATGTAGAGGTTGAGTGAAAGCACCACCCGTGGACACGGAAACTAAAAACGGATAGGAAAGTCACAGAGAAAGCAGTAAAAGACAACAATTTTATAGTGTTTCGACTTTTAGGTTTAGCCTACGTCCACTTTAAACCACTTTATTACTGAATCAATTACAACTTTACAACAATCTTCAATTACAATGCTGACGAGACAAACAACTAGAACTTCGATGTAGAAGAATTCATTGAATCCATATTGATTGTGTTAAATTTCCTCTTGAAGTTAGTTGAGATGCCTTTCGTGTTTGAAGTGTCGAGTGAGTCGACAATTTAGCAGAGTATCGGTGTTCCAGGAATGAGCCAAAAGGATCCCCTGAATGTTGGAGCTAGCGCCATATTTATAGGAGAGTTCGGCATTAGGTCGTAGGTCGCGAGCGACCTTGGATAGGTCGTAGGTCGCCAACGACCTAGGGGATGTGGTTTACGACTTAATAAGGTCGTACTAGGTCATCTGAGCGAGTTAGTAGGTAGTAGCGACCTATGGGAGATCGGTCCTGAAGTAGCTTAAGTCGTCCACGACCTAATGAAGCTCCAGGTGCTGGCTGTCAGCGACTTAGCACAAAGCATAAATGTTATATCGGCTTGCTTAGGTCGTTGGGTACTTAAGTCGCTAGGTCATACATTCTTCAGATAGTTAAACTCATTAGCTCGCTGAGTGGCTTAACTAGTTTAGTACTATGGGTCGCTAGCTCGCTGTTGGTCTTGCATCCATGTTAGGTCGCTCGGGTTGTTAGGTCGTGGTCTTCTGTAAGTCGGTAAGTCGCGGTACCCCTTAGGTCGTTAACCCTCTTTAGCAGTTAGGTCGCTGTTAACTCGTTGATTCACTAGGTCGCTGGACCATCTGCTCCTTTAGGTCGCTAAGCCCATTCAATCTTCTAGGTCGTTGAGTCGCGTCCAAGTTAACTCGTTCATACTCTAGGTCGCTATGTCGCTGCCATATCTAGCTCGTTACATCGCTAATTCATGAAAAAGAGGAGTTAACATTTATACTTAAACAAACATAATTTGTTTAAAACCTAAGTTCTATTAGTACCTAGATTAGTAGAATATAAATTTTGAATAAAATTGCGTCTAGGAACACAAACAGGAAGCACACAGTATATACACACTTACATATATACATAGATAATGCCAAAAATTCATATAAACATATTTGTTTCAGAGAATAGCATGCAATCCAGATTTACTCTAAGATTTTTTTAAATGCGAAGTTACTCACTTTGTTTTCAAGAATGAACAGAGCTTCTTTGTTGAAAACTGCAGTTGTTTTTCTCCTTTCTTCCTTTAATCTTTTTTCTGTTTTTGTTGAATTGAAGGGATTGTTTTAAAGTTGAGTTGTTGTTTACTTCAGATTTTTTTTCCTCGGTTTTGACGGACGAACTGAAATGAAGGTTTAATATATAGGCAAGAAAGCTTACATGCGATTATATGTTTGTACAGGGTGAGATATTTTCAAGTCAAGGATTTTTTTATGTTTGGAGGCTGATGGATCTACTTTGGTGGCTGATGGACAATATTATGGCTAATGTTAATTGTTATTATCAGTTTCTTTTTATTTCTTATTGTCCAAGCCTTCATAGATATTTATATTCCTTCCTTTGTTCGTACCTAACTTTATTTGTTCATAGTTGAATGTATAAAAAAATATCTTGTCTTATGGCTCTATAATATAAATAAATTTCTATAGTTAATATGTTGTTATAATTTTTCTAATGAAATCACTTTATATTTTAATTTATCTTATATATATATCTATTTCTATTTCGAATTTAAATATTTATTTTTAATTCTAATACTTATTGTTTTATTTTACATTTGCATTCCAATATACATATATATAGATATTTAACTTGAAACAACCTTTGAAAATTATTTTATATCAATTTTCAAAATATAACTTTCAAAAGATTCATTTGTATAAATAAAGGCGTGTCTAGTTTAATCATATCCAAAATCCAAATACAAATTTATTTTCTAAGATATTTAAATTTACATCCCAATTTCAAATTCTATTTTTAATCTATTTTATATACATATTTATTTTCAAATATCCAAATTAATTCTCAATTAATTCATAATTTAACTAGAATCTTATATTAATTACCAATTAATTTCACCATTTTTATTCAAAAATTAAATTAATTATTAATTTAAACTTAGTAAAAACCCGGGATCGTTAAAAATTCCCCCCTTAAGAAATTTCATCCTCGAAATTTGCAGGCAGAGAAACAACAAAGATAGATACACAAAAATAAAGAAACAATTTTCCAGATCAACTGGATATCTATTCTGTATTTGGCTTACCAAATCTGAATATCAACAATAGTCATGAGAACAAACTCATACAAACTTTTCACAAGATACTCGGGTCCACCGGTCTACGAATATGCAAGGGCACTAGTTAGTTTGAAGGGATAATTAACCATTCGTAGAATATATCGGAACCTAGAAAATAGATAGATAGATTCAATCTTCTATAATTCCTTAAACACAAGATATGGATTCCAATTCAAGTCGGAATACCCCAAAGTATATACCAACTTGTCCCTCTTCGAACTTCGACCTACCCAAGAAATTATAGTAGAATTTCAAATTTGGTTTCAAACGAAATCGTATTATCGATTCAATTCAAATTTAGCTTCATATTCTATTAACCAATTCAACTCAATTTAAAATTTCCAATTTATTTCAAATTTTCAATTTAAAATTTTCAATTCATTAAAGTTTAAATCGAAAAGCTAATAAGAAACCGATGAAGATACGAAGTAAGGATTTTCTATAACGATTCGTAGGGCCACCATCACACTGAAACTTCTTTCTGGAGCTGTCACGAAGAAATCAAAAGAATTTGGAATCGAACCAAAGGAGATTGATAGAAAAAATTGTTTCCGCTATCGTAGGGTATTGACCATTTGTAGTTGTACTCCCCTGTCCCCTATCTCATTCTCTTCTTGCACTCGTACTTACTATCAGTGAATAGTAAGAGAATTTACTGAGGCATTTGAACGGATATTTTAGCGATTACTCATTCTAGGGTAAACTTTACCCTTTCTCTAATGAGGTACTTAATGTGTTATACTCCTGAGTTGAAGTTTTAACCCTCGGCTCCAATACCAAATGTAGCGGCCCTGACTCGACCTTCAAAGATCGGCATCGAATACGACACCCATATTCAAATGCCGCAGATCCAAACGTTGAATCTGGTTCGCCGGAGCTTATAACAAAATTAAGTACAACACAGCAGAAGAAAAGAATATCAATGTATATAACATGGATACAATGACAGATACAATATCTGGTATAACATGATACAATAGAATGATACAATAGATATCAATACTATCAGAGATACAAGACAATAGCAGTGGAAAGAAATAGATAACACCAGCAGCGGAATAATAACTCTAAGATGGTCTTCAAAGAGAACTCCAATATCGGTAGTTTCCATCTCCAAAGCACCAATACAAAGCTAGCTTGAACCATCATCACATTTCACAAAGATAAGCAAGGTCAGTCCTGATCCAAAGACTGAACTAGCTACAGATAATCTACAAAACCTGACTATTTGAAAAACCCAACTCTAGACTGCCTGTGTGGAAATTTGTAGGCACCCATAGTTTAGGAAAGGAACAATAAACTCCAGGTCAGTCATGGGACTGGTGTGAGTAACAAAAATAGTTTATCTTTTATAATAGACAACAAGAGGATTTAAAATAAATCCGTAGTGCTTTTTAGTGAAACTACCAAAAGGCCTCCCGCCACAAACGCAATGCAAACACAGAATTGGAGGCGATTTCTCCTTATGATAGTCAAATATGCTTGATACGAGAAAATTTCTTTGATATTATTATTAGTGCATAGTGTAGAAAACATTTCGGAAGTACAATATTAATCTTAGCCAGCATACAACCATTATTGTATGCCTACTATAGCTACCATGTTCAATAGCAGGTTACCACCACATTCTGTGGCAGGTTATACAACTAAAACCGTACAGGGCGCGTATTGTTTCGTTTGGATTTTCCAACAAATGGTCTGGCTAAGGAACTTCCCACTGTCCATGGGTACGCCTCTGGCGGGACGTCCCGAGAACTTAACTAGCTCTCTGCCAACATAAGGCCGGGTTACCTCTGTAACTAGGTAACTATTACACGACCATGCCACCCCCGGTCCTTTGGGACCTTTATCTGAGGCGCCTCTAAACCACAAAGCAAAAACCATACAGTAAATGAGATTGAAGCCACCACATAGGTAAATATCTAGGCTCCATACCATGATACCACCCTTTACCAGAAGGGAATGACACACCATAAAGGGCGCGACCCTCATAACCTTGCCGCATCTTTCCTATTTCGACCATTTTCGGGATGTGAGGTCCTGATGCACTCTCGTCTACAAAGCTATGCTTTATACGAAATCTATGCTTTGATCACAAATGATCAACAAATGATCATCAACACACAGCAACACTTAGCATGCCACACTACCAAATTGGGAATATATCACAACCTTCAACAACATAACCTCTGAGCTCGTACGTCTCAAAGAAGGGTGTTAAGCTAAGAGAATAAATTCTCCTCCACCAACAGATATGTATTTGAAAGAAATCTTCTTTATATCACAAAGTGTAGAGTCAGACATACAATGATACAAGTCTGTCCCGGGTTCGAACAAAACCGAAGTCTCTTCGTATGAAGCCCTTGCAAATCCGGGTATTCACAATCCCAGTCCCACTTCCCATCACTTAGGAATTCTTTATACCTGCGCGACTCAATGCAGAGACAATCGACGGGTTAACCTTTCTTTTTTGAAAATACCCGGTCTTTTCCACCGGTCTTCAAATTCTATCCATAACGACACAACATTATTGGAAATGGGTTATATGACACAAAGTCCTCTCCCGGCTAAACCGATAATGAGCGTAATATTTAAAAACATATGGATAATGGGATTTCAGTTAAGTCACAACTTAATGTCCAAACTTTTCTTTCAAATGGTTTAAACCAATTACCATTTCAAATCTTTTTAACAAAAAGGTTTTGTTTCGCAAAGTTCACCCAGTTTCACAAAGATCCATTCACGGGTTTCAAAACAATTCCCATTTCGACTGGATTAACTCATTAAATCTTTAAATCATATATTTGACTTATAGCTTTCAAACCGTTTCCATAACTTGGAAATCATTTTCATTTGAGACTTGAAATAGTTTTAACACCAATTGGAAGTTCGTTTCTTATATGAATGCTTTTATTATTTGAAAACAAATAGTTTTCGTTTCGAAAGAATCCAATTATATTTGCACGAGTTAAAGCCTTTGAATTAAATTCAAATTCCCAAGTCAATACATTTAAATTGGTTTAACCCATATATAACTTGTATGACATCTTTAATCCTTATTTCAAATCATAGAATTCAATTTAAAATATTGTATTTAAACTTCAAGGCGTAATCAAGTTATTCCAAAAATAAATTTTTATCTTGAAATTCCATTTCAAAAGATTTTTACTTTAATCCCGTCCCTTTCCACAAACTATTTCAAAAATCTGCGACTAAACCAATTTCCACGTGCAATTCATATTTGTGTGTGTATAAGTGTAGTCCAGGGGTTTACATAATAGTGCACAACATCAATCATCACAGATAAAGTAAATTCATCAATCACAGAGATTTACCATTACGATTCGATGTGGGTTTCAGATAGCCAACTGGAATCGGACTCCCTGTCGCATCGAAATTTAAATGTCGTTTTACGGGCAAAAAGGGTTTTCACTTAAATACAGAAACAAATCACAGTTCAACACAAAGCAATTCACATTACACAGTATCACAATCACAACAGAAATATCAATCCAGTACACAATATTTGAAATTAACTTAAATTAATCAAATTAAACTTAATTAATTACAATGAGCAATTAATTCCTTAATTACTTTCACAAAGTAATTACACTTACACAATTTCGTAAATGATTATCATTAATTAATCAATCAAATAAATTATTAAAAATAATCACATTAATTAATTAATTAAATAATCTTAGTTAATTATCTTCATTAACCAAAAAATTCTTTAACTACTTTCCTAATTAATCTCTAGTTATAAATTAGTCTAAATCATCAATTTATAAATTAAATAAATAAATCATTCCTTGATTATCTTATTCATTAAATCATTTTAATACCTTAATTATCTCTAAGGTAATCCATTACTTTATTAATGACTTCATTAATATTAAAGCGTGTTTAGAACATTACACTTCTAAATTTAGATTCAAATTTCATTTTGAATGTAAGACTCAGAATGATTATATATTTAAACATTAACCAAGTTTTAAATATCAACTCATGAACCTATATGAGAAAAGCTCTAATTAAATAACTTAAATTTTTATTTAAAATTTAAGCATTAAAATACATTACATTTTAACTTGCAAATTCAAGTTAAAACAAATTATTTAGCTTTTCACTCAAAATCCTTTTTATAAAAGAATTTTATCAAAATCCAATTCAAAAATTTATTTGAAAACAAATTGCTTTCAAAAAGATATTTGAATTAAACTTGTTTAAAACATTCAGATTTAAAAACTGATTTTAATCACAGGTTTGAATTCAAGAAACTTGATTCCGTATCTAAACATTTGATTTGGACTTTGCTTTAAACCTTGATTTAATACTCTGATTTAAACTTACTTTTAAAACCTTGATTTTAAATTCTTGATTCAAAATCCGAATTCATTTTAAAAGCTTAAGATTCAAAAGTTTATTTGAAACTAAACTTAACTTTTGAACTTATACCCAGTTCAAATTCCATTTCCAGATTTTAAATTAAATTTTAAAATCTGAAAACTGTGAGGTTTGTTTTTAAAACCCGAAACCCTCTTTTTAAATATTTTAAAACTTTAAGATTTCCAAGACATTTTTAATCTAACTTTATCTAGGTTTAAACTTATTTTTAAATCTATCTCACAATTTAAATTCTATTTAAATTTGCTTTAAATTCAAATTTACTGTGAGGTTTACTAAAACCTGTAGCATAACAAAACAACCCGAGGCGACTTTTCTTTGCTTCGAGTTCAACCCCAACTTAACACGAGCCAACCGCCACCATGCTTCGAGTAAAACTCGAGACTACTGATACCCCCAAAACAAGAACTTCATTGCACATGTACGGTGACTTTATCCACCTCCGACCATATCTGATGGTCCATCCACATCGGCTACATCCTCCACATCCAAATACAATCAACAGTAACAGCCTTCCCAAGCTCGAAATTGAATTCGAGTACAACCCTAAACCTGGAACAAGAAGGAGCTGGAACCCTTCCAAAACCTGGAAATGCGTCGCCTCCGCAACCTCGTCCACCAAAACTCTAGAAATTCCGGCCATCACTTCGTCAATGCGACCACTGCCTTTCCCCTAAATCAAGTCACACTCGATCCAACGTAGACGACGAACCAATCAAATCTCTCGGCCTCAACAAAACTAGGTCTACGAACTTCAAATGCTCGCCGCCTCCACCACGACCATCTGCCAACCATCTCACTATTTTTCCTTGATTCGTCGTTCACCATTCCATCACCAAACAAAATCTCGATCCCTACCAATGAGTGAATCTCCATAGATCATTGAAACAATAAAATTTATGCAAACCCAAACTGTTCTTTCAATCTCCATCTTAAAATTATGATTCTTTCTTTAAAAATCATGTTTTGGTATACGAATTCAACTTACATACTTGAATTTGTGAATTAAGAAATTTGTATTTTGACTAATTTAAAGTTTTGCTCAGTTCTTTTGATTTCCAGAGCAATATACAAATTTATTTAACTTAATTAAATTTTCGACCTTACTTTATACTTAAACAAACATAATTTGTTTAAAACCTAAGTTCTATTAGTACCTAGATTAATAGAATATAAATTTTGATTAAAACTTGAGTCTGGGAACACAAACAGGAAGCACACAGTATATACACACTTACATATATACATAGATAATGCCAGAAATTCATATAAACATATTTGTTTTAGAGAATAGCATGCAATCTAGATTTACTCTAAGATTTTTTTAAATGTGAAGTTACTCACTTTGTTTTCCAGAATGAGCAGAGCTTCTTTGTTGAAAACTGCAGTTGTTTTTCTCCTTTCTTCCATTAATCTTTTTTTTTGTTTTTGTTGAATTGAATGGATTGTTTTAAAGTTGAGTTGTTGTTTACTTCAAATTTCTGTTTTTTCGTAGTTTTGATGGACGAATTGAAATGAAGGTTTAATATATCGAAAAGAAAGCTTACAGGTGATTATATGTTTGTACAGGGTGACATATTTTCAAGTCAGGGATTTTTTTATGTTTGGAGGCTGATGGATCTACTTTGGTGGCTGATGGACAGTATTGTGGCTAACATTAATTGTTATTGTCATTTTCTTTTCATGTATTATTGTCCAAGCCTTCATAGATATTTATATTCCTTCCTTTGTTCGTACCTATCTTTATTTGTTCATAGTCGAATGCATAAAAAAAATCTTGTCTTATGGCTCTATAATATAAATAAATTTCTATAGTTAATATGTTGTTGTAATTTTTCTAATGAAATCACTTTATATGTTAATTTATATTATATATATATATATATATATTTCTATTTCAAATTTAGATATTTATATTTAACCCTAATATTTATTGTCTTATTTTACATTTGCATTCCAATATTCATGTATATAGATATTTAACTTTAAAAATCCTTTGAAAATTATTTTATATCAATTTTCAAAGTATAACTTTCAAAATATTCATTTTCATAAATAAAGGCACATCTAATTTAATCATATCCAAAATCCAAATACAAATTTATTTTCTAAGATATTTAAATTTACATCCCAATTTCAAATTCTATTTTCAATCTATGTTATATACATATTTATTTTCAAATATCCAAATTAATTCGCAATTAACTCATAATTTAACTAGAATCTTATATTAATTACCAATTAATTTCACCATTTATATTCAAAAATTAAATTAAGTATCAAGTTAAACATAGTTAAAATCTGGGATCGTTACAGCCAAAGAATTGAAATTGAATGATGAACAAAAGAGATTGAAGGAAAAAGTTGTTCCTTGTTGTTACAGGGCATCGACCATTTATAGTGCTACTTCCCTATCCCCTACCTCGTCCTCTTCTTGCACTCATTCTCACCATCGGTGAATAGTAATAGAATCAACTAAGGCTTACGGACAAGATATCTTAGGGATATACTCATTCTTGGGCATTTATAACCCTATCTCTAATGGGTCACCTAAATGTATTATACTCCAAAGTTAAAGTTCTTACTCAACCTTTAGCTTTGATACCAAATGTGACTACCCGGGCCTGCCATTCTTCTCGATCGAATCAACAACCCACTGACATAATTGAATACGTGTGCACATGTACATGTGAAAGACGACGTTATGACCATCATCTCAACCATCTTCAGATCACCTACGACTTCTATGATGATCCCTGTAACCCAGATCGATGAGATTATCCAAAAAACAAAATCGAGCTAGCAAGCATCCTGCTGAAACCTAACACTGATGACAAAAACACCTCGCCACGCCAACTTTGACCACGTACACCACATGATAATTACCTGAGCTACTCCGATGACCGTTGAGACTTTCCCCCAGGTGCGACCTGTTCGAGTACTTCGACCTTGACAAAATCTCCACGTCTATAACCTCGACCAAGATAGTACATTAAACCCTAAATCGATGAACCCACGCCACGCTAATGATCTATAAACTCATCCACCATTTTTCCTATAATCTCCATCCTTCCAACTACCGATACCTAACTCATCGTCGATCACCAGAAATCGACAAATTTGTGTTTTTCGTTCAACTCGAATTTTCCCATCAAATATGAACTTAAAAATTCTAAAATGATTATCAAAAATCATGATTTTGAAAGACGAATCCATTCCTATGATCAAACTTTAAAATCAAGACATTCGATTTTGGGCATGTTTAAATCATTGTTGTTATATATCATTTTTGAAATAACTACTTAGTTTAAATACTTAAAATTATTTTTAAAACCTAGTTCTTGATTATAAACATGTTTTGTTTACAACTTAAAGACTAAAAAGGATTAGGAAGAGAGATTTTTGTTTTTGAACATGTTTGTGAAAACCTACGAAGTAGAGGCAAATTTTTTTCTTTATACATGCCTGCACACACACACACATATACACACACACACAAACATACAGGCATGTTTATCAACTAATTAAGCAATTTTTTTCATCATACATCAAGTGTCAATCACATATCAAAATATAGAGGCAGAATGAAATGAATTTTCTCACCTAGATATTGATAAAGCAGAGAACAAGCTTTGCTTGGAAAATGCAAATTTGAAAATTTGAACTCTGATCTGGAATTTTTGATCTGCTAATTGATTGTTTAATGAAATGATCTGAGTTTGTTTTTAACTTAAAACTCGCTTTTTTTCTAGGTTTGAGATGTTTTCAGGTTGAAATGCTTCAGGTTTGCAATAGTTTGTTTTTGAGTTGCTTTACTAGTTTTCTTTGATTTTTCCTCTTCTGTTTTTGGTTTCTGGTTTTGATTTCCTTTGTCTCAGGTTTCATTGTTATAAGTTTTGAATTTTTGAAACATATGAAATAAAATTGAAGTGTAGGAGTTAGATGTGTTTATATGACATTGTTCATCCCTTTTTCATAATTTAAAATGAAAAGAAAATATAAAAGTATGACACTTGTAAATACAAATTATATTAAGGAAACACATGTTAATGTATGTTATAAATTAGCTACAAATGTTAATACATGATATTATTATTTTACAAATGTCATAGACAATGTATTTTTATGTTTTAAACCCTTACTTATTAATTTATTAATCACTTATATTTTCAAACTATATATATATGTATTATGTATTTATTATTTCCTATTTTATATTATATATACACAACTTTTAAAGACAATGATTTAAAATTAATTACACATTAATAAATAAACATATATATTAGAATTTAATCCTTAAATAGCTTTTGTAAATTTACTTATATATAAATTTCAAAATATAACTTTCAAATCACAATGTATATATATATACACATACACACATATTATAAGTACAAATTTTTTTTACTAATTTTAAAATATAGAGTTTTTAGTCCAATTATTTTTAAAATATTTATCTTTGAATTTCAAATTCAAATTTCAATTTAAAATCAATTCATATATATAAACAAACAAACAAATATCTTATTTAATTTGGAAAAATTCAAATTAATTCACGATCAAATTCTAGATTTAATATTAATTACTAATTTAAATCCGATTTAAAAATAGGATCGTTATAGCTCTTTTCCTTATCACATTAAAAAATGAAATATAAATATCGATGGGTTTTGATATAAACTGCTTGAATGCTGCCACTCAACCATTGGAGCTCATTACATCTGTACCTGTTGTAAGCACTGCCATACCTTCGATTGCTTTTATTTATTCAGGGTTCACCTCTATTCCTTGTGCACTTACTATATATCTCAAAAACATTCCAATTTGTATTTTGAAAGAACAATTTTATGGATTCAGTTTCATCATACTTCTATAATAATTCGAACAACTCATTTAGGTCTTTTATATGATCTATCCATTCTTTGGATTTCACTAGCATATCATCTACTTATACATCCATGTTTTCCCCAATTTGATTTTTGAACATCCTATTTACTAATAGCTAAGCCCATGCATATTTTATCCTAAAGAGCATCGCTTCATAGAAATATTTTCCATAATCAGTTACAAAACTTGTATGTCCGACATTGAGATTGAGTATAGGGATTTGGTTATACCCGAAATATGCATCTAGGAACGATAGTAACTTGTTGTGACGGCCCGTTTTCCCGTACCCTTTGAATCGACAATAAACCACCCATGTCCAACTCAAATTGCACGAAAAAACGGATCATCAAGGGTGATAAAGAAAAATAGACAGAACAGAATCTCACACGAATGGAATAACATATATTATTTCAATAAAAATATTTACAGCGGAAAATTTTAAAATACAATATCAGAGTCTAACCTAGATTCAGCTTGGACAGTTATAAAACCTGCCCTTACAATTGCTGACAACATCAAACAAAATGCACTAAGCAAAGGCGATGAAAGAATATCTCCATGCGTCCATGAATATCTCCAGCTCTCCTCTGGAAACTCCAACCGTCTTCGACTATCCTGAAACTACTCGGATCTGACCCAAGTATTGAAAATACCCGGATCAGGCTTGATAAACAAGCGTGAGAAAAACTCAATAATAAATGATAGTGTCATATATCAGCCTTTGGATAAAATCCTTTGAAATAAATAGTATCTCATAAGACCACGCCCACACATAAACACGGACGGGTTTTTACCTTATGATAACTAAAACACTTTTATATCAAAACCTTTGATATTATTTCTAATGACATCTCTTTAAAACATTTGCAAATAAACTTATCAATCTTATCCGAAATGGTTACCCATATAGCATTTCGAGGCTATTCATTACGCCAATACAAACAAAACCGTAGGTTCTTATTGGAGAATGGATTTCCATACAAATGACCAGGCGCAGGATCTACCTTCCGAAAAGGGTACACCTCCAGATGGATGTCCCGAGGCACAGAACATCTGCCCTCTACCAACACAAGACCGGCCTACCTCTGTAACTAGATAGTACCGAATATGTCATCCCCCGGTCGTTGCCGACCTTTAACCGAGCGCTCGTTTTCCATACACCACATTAATTAACATCCCGACGTCATAGCGGGAAGAAATATATCTAGAAGGGGATGATCATACCCTAATGGGAATGACCCACATAGCCCTGCTGCATCTAATCCTGTTTCGGTCATTTCCGGTTTGATGAGGCTTAAGGCTACGATTACCTTTTCACAAAGCACATATCAAATCTTTGAATGCCACATTGCCATTTCCGTTAACTACTAATTGCCTTCCACAAAAATACAACCCTTGAGCTCGTATGTCTCAAGGAGGGTGTTAAGCTAGAGAAGTTGCCTTCTCCGCCACCACTGATGTACGTTTGTAAAAACCAATGTACGTAATCTTTAGAAATGCAACGTCAGACAAACGTCCATACAAGTTGTCCAGGAACAGGACAAACCGAAGGTACTTTCCTCGGCCATTACTAGGCGAGAAGCCCTTGCAATCCGCAAAATCTCTATCACGAGGAGACCACTGCTATATATAACTCTATAATTGGGTGCGACCCGAGCAAATCAACAAGCAGTCCTCACGCTAGGAAGATCCACGGTCTTCAATCACCATCTTCAACATGTCTTCACGTTCGAACGTACACATTGGTTCGAAGTGGTTTTCGGATAGGAATTAACCAAATCCGACTCCGGTTCCTTCGAAATCCAATCATCGATAATAAGTGAATATGAGAATATAGGATTTATTAAGTCTCTTTTCACTTTAATTCTCTTCGGATGATTTCGAAATTCTCTTTCTTTCAACTTAGGATAATTCTAAGTAATTCATTCTTTTGTTTTGGAAAATATCTTAGATTTCTTTACTTAATTCTTGATCCAAATTTCTTAACTTTTAACTTAAGGAAAACATTCCCTTTATAATATCACCTTCCAAAACATCCATTTAATTTAAAGGATTATTCACTGTCCAAAATCGCGAATATAATTCCTTTAACATTTAACTTATCAATTTAAATTGATTTCAGATTTACAAAACGATGTTTATAAATTCCATTTTTATATCTCACTTGTAAGTCAAAATCCAATACTCTTATTTACCAATTCATTCCTTTCAAATCTTATCATTCCTAAAATTCATTATAAATTCTTTTCTAAACTTCACAGGTTCGTAGAAATCATTCATTTTGGAGATTGCTTAACTTTTGGATAATACCAATCTTCTTTTATTTTGGAAAACTTAACAGAATATTTTTATTTTGAGAGCATCCGGGCTTTCCTTTCGATCTGTTCCACCCCTCGCCTAAGAAAAGAAAACATAGGCCAGGTAAGTTCAGGGCACTGGTTGCTCCATCCCTAACCTTAGTTAAACACCTTGTTTTATCTTCCCAGATCTCACAGGCGGGACAAATGTACTAGTCGTTTCCGCATACTCAGATTTTCAACTTATTTTGGAATTGCTTATAAATATTCCAAATTATCTTTCAAAACGCTTAATTATCCTTTTTAAAACATTCACGATTATTCTTGGAAACGTCGTTACATTTAAACTCATATTCCAAAAGTTATAGAATTCACAGCATAAAAGTGCTGCGGAAAGTGCTATATAAGCCTATTTGATTAAAACAACTTTTAAACATTCGCTAATTCATATTTTCCAATCCAAATCTCTTTTAAATCATTTAAATAGATTTATCAAATTTATTCCATATTTTTCCATAATTAAAAACATCCATTTAAACAGATTTCCTTTTATGGTCACTAAACTGCACTAGCGCGATTTTTCTAGAAAATTGATTTGGACATAATTCAAAATCTACTTATCGAAACTTTGATTTTCTTTCTTCATTTAGAAGATATGGATATAATAGTCCGGAATTTTCTTATCTCGAAGAATTCCGAGCAATATTCCACTCTACACATTCATTTGAACTTTTCAACGCGAAATCGCGAACTACCGTTGCGCGACGCGTCTAGTTTTAACTTATTTTTCAACATTTGAAATAATTTATTCAAATTGGATTTCAATACTTATAAAATGATTAGAAACCCTTTTAAATCAATATTTTCACCTTTTAAAGCTTTTAAAATATATTTTCACTCTTACCACATTAAAATATTATTATATTCCCATTATTTTAATATTAAACTTTAAATCCCAATTTTAACTCAATTTCAATTCTAATCTCAAATTAAACATATTTAAAACTTAGATTTCAAATCTAATTCCAATTTAAATTTCAATTTAATCTCAAACTAAACTTCACTTTTTCAAAATCGATTTTAATTTCAATTTCACTATTCATCTAACTTTCAATTTTCTAATTAGCTATTCTTTTCAAATCCGTTTCACTTCAAATTTCAAATTCTCTTTCATTATAACTTAAATTTCACTTCTAAATGAAAAGAGACTTGTTTTTCCACAATTTCTCATATTACTAAAATATGGTCTTTTAAACAAAAGTGATTACTAAATCAATAGGAATTTGATATCCAAATTATCATCACATCCATATAACAATCATATAACATCAACATTTTCAATATGGTAAATGTCATAATATTACTACGGATTATCCAACATATCCAAACAATCAACCAAACATACATATCATCAAATAGTGATTATCTAACATAACAATTTAGCATGATAATCAATATAATTTAAAAGCGATGAGAATTTCTCACCATAATATCCACTCCGTCAAACTTTTATGTAAGATTTCCTCTTTTGCTAACGCGCTATTTTCCAACGTCTCGCTTTTATTGCTTCTTTTCCAAATGCTTTTGTTTTTTCTTTATTTTTCTTTTTCTTTTTCTCTTCTTTTTTTTTTTTTTTTGTGGAAGTGGAGGGTACGGCCTTGGTGTGGGGTGTGAGAGCTTGGGTAGGTGGTGTAGGAGGGTATGGTGTGTGTGGTGCTCGGGTTTTGGACTAGGGTGGCTCGGCCTTGGCTTGGGGTACGGCCTAGGGCTTGGGGAGGTGAGGCCGTGGGTTTGAGAAGGGGTAGTTCGGCCTAGGGTGGTGTGGATGAGGAGGAGGTGGCACGGCTTAGGTATGTGAGGAGGAGGGGGTGTGTAAGTGGAAGTTAAGCTTGTATAAGGTGATGGTTTGGAGTATGGAGGTGATGGCTATTTATAGGAAGAAGTTTGAAATAAAATATTATTATGTAAAATGACCAAAATGCCTTTTACTTACTTTTTAACTTAACATCACATTTCAAATCATGCTTTATGTCACTTTCACTTAAGAAGTAAGTAAAGTAAAGTAATAATTATGTTTGGTTTGATTTGATGTTGATTTGATGTTTACTTTTGACTTTTCTTACTTACTTTTCTTAATTATATTCTAGAATTTTCTAAGTATGTTTAGTAAAAGTAAACTTGATTAGTGAATTAATTAATACTTATACTATTTGAATATATGTTCCTATATAAGAAAATAAAGGTGCGACGACGTTGCGACCACTTTTAATTGACAAAACGTCGTTTTTCGACGAAATGTTTTACGGTCACATTTTGACGTTTTAGTTAAACTATGTATTGAAGTAAACCAAATTTAAAAATGAACTTTTTACTTCTTTAAATAAATTAAAACATGTCTCTTTATATTAAAAAATCATATTTAATTAATATCAAAATCTCTAATTTTACCGCGTATGTAAAACTAACAAAATGCGACAAATTTTGGTTATTTTTGTAAAACGATTATTAACAAACTTTTAAATCTTTTAACATACTTTTATTATCTTTATAAGATTTATCCTTTTAGATTTTAAATCGTTCGAAATCTCTCATTTTCGAAGTAGCGAAAATACGGGTCGTTACATTCTCCCCTACTTAGAAGCATTTCGTCCTCGAAATGAAAGTTAGATAAAGGAATCTATCTCATACTCATCTCCTCAAATAATTTGACTTATTTCTACTGATGATAGAAAAGAAGAAGGCCGATATCATAACAATACTAAAACAAATGATGCCAAACATGCATATAAAGATTCCCCACACTAACCTAAGTATCTATTACGTACTTACGGTTATATGTACATACATCAAGTCAAACTTCTATCCTTCCCATCCTAGTGCGTACTGCACACTTAAGATAATGTATCCAACTATCAAATAAGATTATACATCCAAAAACAACCAAACTAATACTATATCAAGATAAATGAATACATCCACATAACCCATCCTCTGACCTAAGCATGTACTACACCTGAGGTCTATATATTAAAACATAAGTCCAACCCTTATATCTTAGCGTCTACTATTTAAGATAACTATCCAACTACTATGTTGACATACCCAAAACATCATAATATATGTTATATTTGATTCGATCTATTATTCAATCCACAACTTTTCTTTCGAACTAGTATCGATCCCCCGATTTTCTATTGCGGACTTTGATCAGACTTCTTAATCACAAACTCTTGCTTTCCTTGCATAGCTCTCAACTATGATAGAAAACTCGTGTACATAATCACAAACTCTCATCAATGTTCGCCATCAAAAATTGAGTGATAAATCCCTTTTTTCGGATTGGTGTAAACACCTCAAAGTTCTATACTCAAATCTTAGATCAAAATTTATATGCCAAAATGATCTACGTTTAACTTATGTACTTATTCACATTTATCTTTACTTAATACATTTCTTCCAAAACTTCTATTAATCCAAGTTTATTTCACAACCATTTACTTTCTTCTAAATCCATTATTACTTAAGCTTACAAATATGACTTAACTTGTATAATATACCTTTACTTCCTAAGAGTATATATACATATCCCAAATCTTCAAATCGTCATTACTTTAATTAGCGTCTTCAACAAATGTGGAATTCTATTATTCCAAATAAATAAGTTATAAAACTTAATCCCTAGTTTTCTTTACCTAAGGTCTCCATTTAGCTAATATTATTTATCTAATCCATATTTTAATAAGACAACTTTACTAAATGTACGTCCTTTTTCTTACAAAGTTAACTTATTTACCTATCCATTTTCTAAATCAAATTTCTTAACCTTAAATCCGTCAAATACCTTATAGTCAAATTGTGAAACTTAATTCACATGGTATTTGTTATTTAAACATTTTCATCCAACATTCAACTACTAATCATATTATTCAAAACTACCTCCTTCTAATCTTACTTCATTTTGAATTATAAATATTACCCTAAATGTATCATTATTTCAAATTTTATATTAGGATGATATTTCTTATACCTCTTGTTTCTAATCAAAGTGTCTAAATTTCAAATTACCTTAACTCATTTATAAGTTATAGAACTTATCCTTTCATAATATATTAACCCAAAATTTCAATTTTGGCTTATCTTTTCTATCTTATTGACAAGAATTTTTTTCTAAGTGTAAATTTTCACTTTACTTCCTCTAATTACACTTCTAGCTTCAATATTATCATCAAATATCTTATAATCAAATTTGTGAATTTTACTTCACAATATATTTGTACTTAGCTTTTAAATCCATCCATTATGATAATCACTTAATTATTATTTCTTAATACCAAGTATCTAAGGGTATATGATTACAGTTTTAAATTCTAGCTTTCAACTAACTGATCCTATATGAAATATCTTATAGTCAAATTGTGCAATTCTAATCACAAGATATTCATATTTTAGTTTTGCTAAGCTAAATTACAATCAATCCTTAACCCAAAAGATAATAATATCCCCTTTAGTATTTATAATATAAACCCAAGGTAAAATTATTTCATTTACCAATTTCTTTTAAAACAAAATCATTTTTATAAATTTAACAAATACGCGCTCATATATATAATACTCTCATAACTCATTCTAGGGCGTTACTAACCCTATCTCTAATGAGTTACTCATCCTAGGATATTACTAATCCTATCTCTGATGAGACTTTACCCATAACAGAGCCAAGGTTCTCGCTTAACCTTCAGCTCTGATACCAAGTGTGACGGCCCGTTTTCCCGTACCCTTTGAATCGACAATAAACCACCCATGTCCAACTCAAATTGCACGAAAAAACGGATCATCAAGGGTGATAAAGAAAAATAGACAGAACAGAATCTCACACGAATGGAATAACATATATTATTTCAATAAAAATATTTACAGCGGAAAATTTTAAAATACAATATCAGAGTCTAACCTAGATTCAGCTTGGACAGTTATAAAACCTGCCCTTACAATTGCTGACAACATCAAACAAAATGCACTAAGCAAAGGCGATGAAAGAATATCTCCATGCGTCCATGAATATCTCCAGCTCTCCTCTGGAAACTCCAACCGTCTTCGACTATCCTGAAACTACTCGGATCTGACCCAAGTATTGAAAATACCCGGATCAGGCTTGATAAACCAGCGTGAGAAAAACTCAATAATAAATGACAGTGTCATATATCAGCCTTTGGATAAAATCCTTTGAAATAAATAGTATCTCATAAGACCACGCCCACACATAAACACGGACGGGTTTTTACCTTATGATAACTAAAACACTTTTATATCAAAACCTTTGATATTATTTCTAATGACATCTCTTTAAAACATTTGCAAATAAACTTATCAATCTTATCCGAAATGGTTACCTATATAGCATTTCGAGGCTATTCATTACGCCAATACAAACAAAACCGTAGGTTCTTATTGGAGAATGGATTTCCATACAAATGACCAGGCGCAGGATCTACCTTCCGAAAAGGGTACACCTCCAGATGGATGTCCCGAGGCACAGAACATCTGCCCTCTACCAACACAAGACCGGCCTACCTCTGTAACTAGATAGTACCGAATATGTCATCCCCCGGTCGTTGCCGACCTTTAACCGAGCGCTCGTTTTCCATACACCACATTAATTAACATCCCGACGTCATAGCGGGAAGAAATATATCTAGAAGGGGATGATCATACCCTAATGGGAATGACCCACATAGCCCTGCTGCATCTAATCCTGTTTCGGTCATTTCCGGTTTGATGAGGCTTAAGGCTACGATTACCTTTTCACAAAGCACATATCAAATCTTTGAATGCCACATTGCCATTTCCGTTAACTACTAATTGCCTTCCACAAAAATACAACCCTTGAGCTCGTATGTCTCAAGGAGGGTGTTAAGCTAGAGAAGTTGCCTTCTCCGCCACCACTGATGTACGTTTGTAAAAACCAATGTACGTAATCTTTAGAAATGCAACGTCAGACAAACGTCCATACAAGTTGTCCAGGAACAGGACAAACCGAAGGTACTTTCCTCGGCCATTACTAGGCGAGAAGCCCTTGCAATCCGCAAAATCTCTATCACGAGGAGACCACTGCTATATATAACTCTATAATTGGGTGCGACCCGAGCAAATCAACAAGCAGTCCTCACGCTAGGAAGATCCACGGTCTTCAATCACCATCTTCAACATGTCTTCACGTTCGAACGTACACATTGGTTCGAAGTGGTTTTCGGATAGGAATTAACCAAATCCGACTCCGGTTCCTTCGAAATCCAATCATCGATAATAAGTGAATATGAGAATATAGGATTTATTAAGTCTCTTTTCACTTTAATTCTCTTCGGATGATTTCGAAATTCTCTTTCTTTCAACTTAGGATAATTCTAAGTAATTCATTCTTTTGTTTTGGAAAATATCTTAGATTTCTTTACTTAATTCTTGATCCAAATTTCTTAACTTTTAACTTAAGGAAAACATTCCCTTTATAATATCACCTTCCAAAACATCCATTTAATTTAAAGGATTATTCACTGTCCAAAATCGCGAATATAATTCCTTTAACATTTAACTTATCAATTTAAATTGATTTCAGATTTACAAAACGATGTTTATAAATTCCATTTTTATATCTCACTTGTAAGTCAAAATCCAATACTCTTATTTACCAATTCATTCCTTTCAAATCTTATAATTCCTAAAATTCATTATAAATTCTTTTCTAAACTTCACAGGTTCGTAGAAATCATTCATTTTGGAGATTGCTTAACTTTTGGATAATACCAATCTTCTTTTATTTTGGAAAACTTAACAGAATATTTTTATTTTGAGAGCATCCGGGCTTTCCTTTCGATCTGTTCCACCCCTCGCCTAAGAAAAGAAAACATAGGCCAGGTAAGTTCAGGGCACTGGTTGCTCCATCCCTAACCTTAGTTAAACACCTTGTTTTATCTTCCCAGATCTCACAGGCGGGACAAATGTACTAGTCGTTTCCGCATACTCAGATTTTCAACTTATTTTGGAATTGCTTATAAATATTCCAAATTATCTTTCAAAACGCTTAATTATCCTTTTTAAAACATTCACGATTATTCTTGGAAACGTCGTTACATTTAAACTCATATTCCAAAAGTTATAGAATTCACAGCATAAAAGTGCTGCGGAAAGTGCTATATAAGCCTATTTGATTAAAACAACTTTTAAACATTCGCTAATTCATATTTTCCAATCCAAATCTCTTTTAAATCATTTAAATAGATTTATCAAATTTATTCCATATTTTTCCATAATTAAAAACATCCATTTAAACAGATTTCCTTTTATGGTCACTAAACTGCACTAGCGCGATTTTTCTAGAAAATTGATTTGGACATAATTCAAAATCTACTTATCGAAACTTTGATTTTCTTTCTTCATTTAGAAGATATGGATATAATAGTCCGGAATTTTCTTATCTCGAAGAATTCCGAGCAATATTCCACTCTACACATTCATTTGAACTTTTCAACGCGAAATCGCGAACTACCGTTGCGCGACGCGTCTAGTTTTAACTTATTTTTCAACATTTGAAATAATTTATTCAAATTGGATTTCAATACTTATAAAATGATTAGAAACCCTTTTAAATCAATATTTTCACCTTTTAAAGCTTTTAAAATATATTTTCACTCTTACCACATTAAAATATTATTATATTCCCATTATTTTAATATTAAACTTTAAATCCCAATTTTAACTCAATTTCAATTCTAATCTCAAATTAAACATATTTAAAACTTAGATTTCAAATCTAATTCCAATTTAAATTTCAATTTAATCTCAAACTAAACTTCACTTTTTCAAAATCGATTTTAATTTCAATTTCACTATTCATCTAACTTTCAATTTTCTAATTAGCTATTCTTTTCAAATCCGTTTCACTTCAAATTTCAAATTCTCTTTCATTATAACTTAAATTTCACTTCTAAATGAAAAGAGACTTGTTTTTCCACAATTTCTCATATTACTAAAATATGGTCTTTTAAACAAAAGTGATTACTAAATCAATAGGAATTTGATATCCAAATTATCATCACATCCATATAACAATCATATAACATCAACATTTTCAATATGGTAAATGTCATAATATTACTACGGATTATCCAACATATCCAAACAATCAACCAAACATACATATCATCAAATAGTGATTATCTAACATAACAATTTAGCATGATAATCAATATAATTTAAAAGCGATGAGAATTTCTCACCATAATATCCACTCCGTCAAACTTTTATGTAAGATTTCCTCTTTTGCTAACGCGCTATTTTCCAACGTCTCGCTTTTATTGCTTCTTTTCCAAATGCTTTTGTTTTTTCTTTATTTTTCTTTTTCTTTTTCTCTTCTTTTTTTTTTTTTTTTTTGTGGAAGTGGAGGGTACGGCCTTGGTGTGGGGTGTGAGAGCTTGGGTAGGTGGTGTAGGAGGGTATGGTGTGTGTGGTGCTCGGGTTTTGGACTAGGGTGGCTCGGCCTTGGCTTGGGGTACGGCCTAGGGCTTGGGGAGGTGAGGCCGTGGGTTTGAGAAGGGGTAGTTCGGCCTAGGGTGGTGTGGATGAGGAGGAGGTGGCACGGCTTAGGTATGTGAGGAGGAGGGGGTGTGTAAGTGGAAGTTAAGCTTGTATAAGGTGATGGTTTGGAGTATGGAGGTGATGGCTATTTATAGGAAGAAGTTTGAAATAAAATATTATTATGTAAAATGACCAAAATGCCTTTTACTTACTTTTTAACTTAACATCACATTTCAAATCATGCTTTATGTCACTTTCACTTAAGAAGTAAGTAAAGTAAAGTAATAATTATGTTTGGTTTGATTTGATGTTGATTTGATGTTTACTTTTGACTTTTCTTACTTACTTTTCTTAATTATATTCTAGAATTTTCTAAGTATGTTTAGTAAAAGTAAACTTGATTAGTGAATTAATTAATACTTATACTATTTGAATATATGTTCCTATATAAGAAAATAAAGGTGCGACGACGTTGCGACCACTTTTAATTGACAAAACGTCGTTTTTCGACGAAATGTTTTACGGTCACATTTTGACGTTTTAGTTAAACTATGTATTGAAGTAAACCAAATTTAAAAATGAACTTTTTACTTCTTTAAATAAATTAAAACATGTCTCTTTATATTAAAAAATCATATTTAATTAATATCAAAATCTCTAATTTTACCGCGTATGTAAAACTAACAAAATGCGACAAATTTTGGTTATTTTTGTAAAACGATTATTAACAAACTTTTAAATCTTTTAACATACTTTTATTATCTTTATAAGATTTATCCTTTTAGATTTTAAATCGTTCGAAATCTCTCATTTTCGAAGTAGCGAAAATACGGGTCGTTACATTCTCCCCTACTTAGAAGCATTTCGTCCTCGAAATGAAAGTTAGATAAAGGAATCTATCTCATACTCATCTCCTCAAATAATTTGACTTATTTCTACTGATGATAGAAAAGAAGAAGGCCGATATCATAACAATACTAAAACAAATGATGCCAAACATGCATATAAAGATTCCCCACACTAACCTAAGTATCTATTACGTACTTACGGTTATATGTACATACATCAAGTCAAACTTCTATCCTTCCCATCCTAGTGCGTACTGCACACTTAAGATAATGTATCCAACTATCAAATAAGATTATACATCCAAAAACAACCAAACTAATACTATATCAAGATAAATGAATACATCCACATAACCCATCCTCTGACCTAAGCATGTACTACACCTGAGGTCTATATATTAAAACATAAGTCCAACCCTTATATCTTAGCGTCTACTATTTAAGATAACTATCCAACTACTATGTTGACATACCCAAAACATCATAATATATGTTATATTTGATTTGATCATAATATATGTTATATTTTACATGCGCATTAACCGTACCAGAAAATTTCAATATCCTTTCCATTCCAACAACAACAAACAAAAAAGTTAGCGAAGATCGACTTTGCAATCTCCAACAGAATGAGTGACCAAATAGGACCAATTTCAATTAAGGAGCAAGAACTTCAAAATGACCAAAAGAAGCATTCCAAGGGTTAAAACAATAACCCAAAAACCAAAAGAAATTGTTAATATGCTAGAAGCAAATGATTGACAAAATCAGTAAAACCCAAAATTTTCTACTTTTCTTAGCTTGCCTAATTTATTTGAACATATTTCCTTTTTTCTGGAAATTTGACATTTATAGGAAATATTTTTCATTTCTCAATTTGCATTTTAGCCTAATTACCGAAGATTATTGTAATGAGCAACTATTTTGAACTATACAAATCGCCAATAACCTACACATGTAAGACTTGAATTTCTTAAAACAATAGATTGTTATTTAAATTTAGGGTAAATAAGAATTGATCACAGAATCACAGACACAGAATGCTACAACAATAAGTAGTGGAATAAACAAAAATAGTAGTTCATGAAGCGACTACAACATCAGAGTTTGAAGAAAATACAATAGAAATCCTAAATACAAAGAAGTTTGCTATTACATATGCAAATAACAAAGTCTGATAACTGGAATAATTGGAATAGCAAAAATGACTTAACTAGCTAAGCAGATAGATAGAAAGATGTCCAACTAGTTTCTAGCTCCAATAGATCAAATGCTGTGATACACCTGACCCGAGCATAAAGCAAAAACAAAACACTCGAGTCAAGATTAAAATTCTTATGTAAGTAAATCAACTCGAGTGAAACTTACAAGTGAAATGCATCAATAGCTTAAAGGATGTTTCAAATTTCCATCCTTTAAGTATCCATCAATCTGTCTACATATATCATACAATACGCTACATAGATAATGTTTACAGTAAAGTAAAGTATTGTAGTAGCATTAAGGCGTTACCTATATCCCCCTTAACACATTTTATACAAATACCATACTCTATACATATACTATAAGCTCCACCAAACCAGTAGGATAGTCAGGGAGCACTCCATAGGTACAATACAAAACAAAGTCATAGTGGCTCGATCTGGATAAATATGACAAGGCATGCGAGGCAATTCCTAGGGTAGGATAAAACCATTTTGAGGGTCCAGACTGTTGGTAACGAATAACAGCTACTACCATCCACCTTGAGACACACTCCCTTAATAAAAGGTGCGCACCAATTAAATCACAAAATAATAGATATTGTTTCGAAGAAGCAAGCTCAATAGCGGAGCGACCCTACTTTGCCAGGCTTGGCACCTGTTTTAGTCATTTTAGTTATGACCCGAAAGTCAAGGCTATCCATCATCCTTCTCTTACTTTATTCCAGTAGTGTTTGCCAAACCATCCTACTTCATTTTGGATTCTCCACTATGTGCACAGTGGTTAATGTAGGTTTCGGTATTGGCAAAAAGTATGACAATACCCAATCGATCTTAGTCTCTTTAACAACCAAATTCTTACTTCATACCATGGTCATTTTTATAAATCATCTTAAAGAATAAAAATCTTAAGCTACAATTTAAATCAATTACTAAAATACCTAACTTCAATTATATTTTAGCTTTTAAACATTCATCTTATAGTTTCTATCACATTAAATTTTCTACTTTTAAAAATCATACCTTTGGAAATTCTATAGCCAAATATATTCAGTAATCCTATTTGATTTAGTTCATTTAATTAGATTAAATTAAAATATAACCTTAATTTCTCTTTTCTTATTTTATTTTTTAAAGTTGTTATGAAATTAATTCAATTAAATTATGTTTTTAAACAAATCCTTTAAAACTATATTAATTATTTTATTAAATTATATTACTAAAATGTTTTATTCCATATTTTACTGGTTAAGTATTAAATTATATATTTTAAATTTTAACTAAATTATAAGTCAAAAAGTTGAAATTTAACCGTCAAAAACCCTAACTTATAAATTAACTTTAAAACATGTAATTTAAATTTAAATTTTATTTTATTTCTAAAATATAATTTTAACAAATGTTTTTAATTAAATTTTATGAATCAACTTATTAAATCAAAATATATTACTAAATTTAGAAAACGCTTCACAATAGACCAACGGTGTCCATATATAGTTTTCTACTCTATTGTCAAGTGATTAGGGCGTATATCTTTTCAACCCTAGATTATAAATTTTTCGGGTATATATCATTTCAACCCATATCCCAATTTTTGTTTCAAATCAATAAAATTGCTTGGGTCTATCATTTCAACCCATAATGATTTTTCTAATCTAAAAGATAGTTCGGGTATATATCATTTCAACCCGTAGGGATTTCCTAACTAACGTACAAATGGAACTAGCAGTGTGATTTGCATAAATAAATAAATAACATAACATTACATTTTCATAACATATAATACATGTCATAACATATATCATAGCATAACACATATGTAAACTAAAATATAACATAATATATATCATGGTGACATATCATATTATATAACACATATCATGTGGCATACGTAACATATAATTTAACATAACATATGGGACCTATAAATTAATATAATAAATATGACATACAAATTAACATAATATGTATGACATATAATTTAGCACGACATATGGGATATATAAATTAATATAATATATGTGAAAATAAGTTAATATAACATATGTGACAATTAATTTCATAACACATGTGACAATAAATTTTATAACACATGTGACAATTAATTTCATAACACATGTGAAAACAGATTTCTTAATATATGTGACAATAGATTTCAGAACATAGGTGACAATAAATTTCATAACATACTAGACAGTAAATTTCTTAACATAAGTGATAATAAATTTCATAACATAGGTGACATTAACATAGCATCCATAACATATAAATTAACATAACATCCATAATATATAAATTGACGCAACATGCATAACCTAGAAATTAACATAACATGTAAAACATATAAATTAACATAACATGCATAATATATAAATTAACATAACTTGTAAAACATATTCCTAACTAAAGCAACAATTCACATGCCATTTCATTTGATTCCATTTACTTACATGTAAGAATATTAATCGTGAGTGACTTGGTCACCTTTCATGGTAAATGAAGGTGATAAACATAACACAACGAAGATGGAGACAAAAGCAAGCATAGATCAATCTAAAGCTATCCAAACTTGAATACGACAATCACCAGATACTTCTTTTTTCTCTTTCTTTTTTTTTTTTTACTCTTTTTTTATAAGGAGGGTTTGGCCTTGGCTTGGTGAGGGGAGAGGCCGAGGCAAAAGGGAAGGGAGAGGGAGGAAAAGAGAAGAGATATGAGGAAAAGGAGAGGAAAAAGTAAGGGAGAGGAGAGGGAAGTTGGAGGCAAAGGAGAAAGGAAGGCAGAGGGAAAATGGATAGGAGATTGGAATTTATTTATTTATTTTGGTTTAGGAATTTAGGAAGAGAAAAAAAAGGAAGAAGATAATACAGAAGCTTTCAGAAAGTAAAAGTGCGATAGAAAAGTTTCTGTACGTACATTGACTGTTCAATGAATAGGATGTCCGTTAGGGTATTGAGGAGTCATTTGATGCCCAAAAGTCAAAAGGAACCCAAAAGACCATATACCATCCAAATATGCAATATATGCTATGTAAATACTATAGGAAATACACATGAAAATATACAGATAATTTTGCTAGTTTTCGACAGTAAATTGAAAATTTATAGTTGGAATCCGAATTTGATGAAATGAAAAGTCGGGTGGAATTAAGAATTCAGTCTAGTTCATATAAAAGAATAAAATTTTAAAAGTTAAATTTAAAATTTTCAACCAAAAACCAACTTTGACTAGAGTTGACCAAAATTTGATTTTTCACAAAATATTTCAGTTACCTAAATTTTGTCAATCGTAATGCTCAACAGCACAAATTTGTTATTTAAATTTAGAATTTAAAAATTCAATTTAATTCAAAATAATATAATTTTAAATTAACCAAATCAATTGCTATCTACTTCCCCTTTTTAAAATATTTAAAGTCTATAAATTCAATATTAAATTTCCAAATTGAACGTTGGTAATTTAATGTCAATATATTCACTACTAATTTTTTTTCTCTTTATCTTAATTATAAGATTTAATGGCAATATTTGTTTCTATATTAACACAATAGTGTATCCTTACATCACATTAATTTCATTTGTAAATTAAAAGATCTCAGTAAATTCAATTGCATTAAATTTTATTATGGAATATCAACAAGTTTCTAATAGCAACAATATTTTCCATTTTTAATAGCAATCAATGTAACTTATAAGTTCATTTTATTTAACAAAACATATTCATCACTCCTTAATAAATGGTTTAACCTCATTTTCATATATTACCATTTAAATCACGCATTTTATTTCTCCTTACATAAACATGCATTTAATTGTCGCTTCAATTTCTCTTATTATCCAATTCATAGTATTAACAACGCATCGAATTTTCATCCAATTACATTCAAATCTATGTTATCATTTTTATATAGCTAATCGAAATTTGTTATTTAATAATTTTGTTCAAGTTTATATCAATAAATTACATAAATAAAATTAAATTTTTATTCCTAACCAATATCTGTTTAGCAATTATAATTAATATTTTTTTATTGTTCGCATTTATGGCTCATTACAATTTCAATTCTTGGTGATCGATAAGTAGAGATTTAAATTTATGTTTTTATTTATTTTTGACACAACACCATAATAGGAATCATCCTAATTATTACATTATTCCAATTTGCAGAGTAAATTTCACTAGAATAAAATTACTTTCCTTGAACGTCACCCCATCTGGCCTTAGTTAAAAATTTGACAACCAAAATCATTGGTGGGATGAAATCATCCACTTCATCCAAGGTAGTTCTCCCAAAGAAGGCATCGTAATATGTGAGATTGTCCATCGCCACAAATACAAATTAGTTCTTGAATATGGCGGGGTTCCCTTTTCGACAGGCTACTTTGTTTGCTCAATCGGAGAAGATTATTTATTATTGAACCATATACGAACTCAAAGCTAGGCTTAAGCTTTTCCATAAGGATATCCATTTGATTAAAAACAGTTTTTGATATGACATTCACTTCACTTTTGGACCAAGATCTTGAATACTAAAGATAGTCCGACTTGTGCGGTAATCATTAATGGGTTATTAATGTAGGGAATCTTTGATTTTCCAAATAAACTCTTTGAGAGCTCCTCTCTTAATCATATTGTGGATAATCCCAAGTAAGAATTGACAATCATCATCTTTTGGATTCGTTCACCTTGTGAAAAGCATAGTAGTCTCCTCTTTTGTCCGGTTTTAGGTTAGCTTTAGCATATGTAGTAAACAATATTCCATTTCATTTTTTTGGTAACGTAAATATATGAGATAGGCTGGTTTAGTCCAACATAATTTTGGTATTTCATCTTATCTCCCTCTTTTATTTTTGAGCCAAGAAGCCAAATGTCTCTCGTTCTCTTCTCATCCAATGAATCTTCCTTATCTCATGATCCACACTAATGAATTAGATAGCTTGGAAGTGAAAGTATTGTAAATCTCAACATTAGTGGAGGTTAAGTTCTTTCTAGAATGGGTATTCTCTACCAACCTTGATTTTACTACCATTAATTTTCCTTACTACTCACTTTTTCAGCCATTAGGGCTTCATAATTCAACCTTTTGTTATAGCCTGTCAATAATTCCCTTAGGTTTTTCTTGATGTCAAAAAGGAATATTAAGTCAATCGTTGATTCTACTGATGTGCCGAATTGGCGGGAGAATACATAAACAAATTTTCCCTAAGAATATTAGGTTGTTTCCTAATAGCATCGATACGATCTGATTGTGCACCCAAGAAAGTCATGAGGAAAATTTTGCACCTTACTACTTTTAGGGCATCATAAATGCCCATTTGGCTTCCGAAAGCCACTAAGTGATCATCTAGGTCAGTTGATCCATCGTACTTAATAGATTAACCTATGGTGGTATCTGATAAGCATTTTTTCTTCTATGAATGGCACCACCTTGTCATTATTTTTTACTTTAGGATTCATCATTCTCTTTCCTTTCAAACCCATCATATTATTAGCCAATTCATTAGCTAAGTCTTTCAAGGATGCCACATCGTCATTATAATCTTTTATTTATAGCTTATATTATGTATGACAAGTCGAGCTTACAAATTGCACAAGTGAATATTTTCGTGAAACCTTTAATTCTTTATTTGCCTATTGGTTTGATCGATTATTATTATCTACTTCTTTTACCAAATTTGGTATTTATTTTAAGATTTTCCCAACTTCACAGCTTCGACTTCATCTTTTCTTTTGGGCTCTAAGCTACTTTTACCATGATTCTTAATCCTATGATATATTTGCGTCATTTTGAGGTGATTCATCTCCTTGTCTTCATCATTCTTTATCACTTTGTTTATTCTAAATGATTTTTAAAACTTAAGCATCTCAATCAATTCATGCATAGACTGGGTTTTTTCTTCGTAGCCTTTGTATCAGCTCTCCCATTCTTAATTTCAACAATAATTAAGGTCTTCTCAGCCATAATTTTTTGGTACCTTAAATTGAGATGTAACATATTCCTCTTGTTTGAAATGATGCACTGCCTCCTTCTCTTGAAAGTTGTCTTATTTTCCCCTTCCATTTATGCATAAACAAAATAATTTTTCCTTGACCTCAATTCTCAGTGTAAGCACAAAGAATGTTAGAAAAAAAATGTACTATATTACATGCTTAAGTCAAGGAAATCAATAGTACTTGGGCCAGAGGTTAGCTCTTCGGCAGTTGTGCAAGTTATCATATTGTTAAGCAGTCAATTTTGCTAATAGGTAACTATGCATGTCCTTAGGCGGTAATTAAAGTCTCATATCAAGCTCTTATTTATGCTAGAATAAAAATAAAATAAGGAAGACGTACAATTCAGAATTTTCCCCTTCTTATTGTGGGTACAAGCTTACCCACAGAGATATTTTTCCTTCAAACCTTTGGCATGTGGCATTCATGGGCGACAAATAGTTGAGATTTGGATCATATGGAGCATTTCCAATTTTACTTATAGTATAACTTACTTTTAATCTCTTTCACGATGACAAGGCATGGATGGACCAATTAGGACTGTCGCATTGCTAATTAGAGTGTTTTATGAGCTGACTTCTTAATAAGTGATAATAGTTTCTCGTAATATGATAGTAATATTATTTAATAGTACCAACATGCGATAGAACTAACCTTTAATAGGTTGACTCCAGCATATGGTAACATTAATCCTGAGATAGCATACCATCATCATGCAATACCCATTATGACTTTAACCTCTGATAGCTCAACTTCAATTTGCAATAGGCTTATGAATGCAACCTATGATAGCTTCATATTAACATATGGTAGACCCTATGGCTTCGAATCGTAGTAGCTTCATGTAAATATGTGATAGCCTTTATGACTTCGACTTGCGCTAGCTGAACTTCATTATGAGATAACTTTTATGGATTTGATAGTTTATTCTTGTTATAATCTTGCTACTTCCTTATGAAATAGTGTTTTTTGACTTCTATATGTGACAGCTTTGGCACATTGAACATGTGTTAGCTTGGTCGTCTCACTATGGAAAAGCTTTCATATTCTCAATATGCAATGCTTGACCAACTCACTATGTGATAGCTTATATATTATTAATATGCGATGGCTTGATCATCTCACTATGCGATAGCTTTCTGATTGCTTGATAACCTCAACGTGCAATAACATTGATATTCTTAACATGTGATAGCTTGATCATCTTACTATTTAATACCTTTGGGATTCTCAACATGCGATGACTTGTTCATCTCATTATATGGTAGCTTTGATATTCTCAGCATGCGTTGGCTTGATCGTCTCAACGTGTAATAGATTTCAATATTCTCAACGTGTGATGGCCTAATCACCTCAATCTATGGTAGCATTGATATTCACAACTTGTGATGGCTTGATGACCTCACCATGCACTATCTTTAATATTCTGAACACGAAATGGCTTAATTATCTCACTATGCAATGACTCTTTCTTTTTCTATTAATTTACAAAATTCTATATTAAAAATTCTAGTGTGTAACACATGTATGTGACCACTCTTTTTTTTCTTTGTTTTTTCTCTTACATATTCAGATTATCATACTTTTGGGTGTGGCTAAACTTTCTCTAACATATTATTACTCAAGGACAACTTTCTGAATAAATTAGTACCAATTTTTTATATAGTTTTTATGATTAAAACCCTTAATACGAGCTCTAAGAGCTCCAACATATTATCTAGTTGAAGTGTGTTAGTCAATTGGTGGCGTCTTCAAATCTAATGTTCTCTAAATCGATTAGTGGTGGGGTGGTCCAATTCGATTGTTTAGGTTGACGATTTGGAAATCGAGGTTCACTAGTTTTGATAGTGGATACCAAAATGGTTATTATCCAATAACATAGACTTAATTAGATTTCTATATAACCTACTTAAATATTTTCTCTCGTGGTTTGAAAACATATTATTTATTATATCAAATATAGTCTAAGTTTTATCCTCTATCAAAGAACGTAATTGGTTTTGTTGAAAATCTCACTTCCCCAATGTCTGTGTACATAACCACGTGCATAGTGAAACTATGACGGCCGTAAATTTTAACCATTTTTATAGCATAATTAACTGAAATCTTGCTTGAAATTAAACAATTAAATTTTCCAATGAAAATTAGATATTTCAGATACGTCTATTTAAACATAGCAAATGGTAAATTTTCACTAGTGAATATTAATGTTAATTCGATTGTGTAATTTCAGTTCTAATTTAAATCAGTTAATATTGGTGTTAACGTGAAAATCTGAACGCTAACACCTCGGTGTATGTAAGGTTAATGTGAAAGCACCACCCGTTAATACGGGAATCAGAGTTAAGCAGCGAAATCACAGAAAAGCAGTAAAAGACACAATTTTTATAGTGGTTCGGCTTAAGATCGAGCCTACGTCCACTTCAATCTTCTTTATTGCTCATTTGATTACAACTCTATACAACTTTCTTCAATTACAATACACTTTGGACTAGTAGCTCAAACATCAAAGAAGTATAATCTCTCGAATTCATGTTGAATGATGTTGATTCTCTTTTGAAGTTCGTTGTAGCGTCCTTGATGATAGAAATGCTTGAAGTGTTGTTTGAGTTGAGAATGCAGCAGAGTAATGGCATCCTCCAAGAATCCGAAGAAGATCCTTTGAATGATGGAGCTAGTGGCGTATTTATAGGGGTTTCTGAACAGGTCTTAGGTCGTAGGCGACTTAAGGTAAGTGGTAGGTCGGCCGTTGCGACTTATTATAGGTCGTGGGTCTCTTCTGAGCGAGCTAACAAGTTATGGACGACTTAGGGATAAGTCGGCTAGGATAGGTCGGCTATAACTTAGGTCGTGGGCGACCTAAGGAATGGCAGGGGAGAGAGATGCGACCTACCAAATACGGCCTAAAGGAACTGCTCCGACCTACTTAGGTGGCGAGCGACTTAGTGATACTTAGGTCGCGAGCGACTTAGTGATACTTAGGTCGCGAGCGACTTAGTGATTCTTAGGTCGCGGTGTACTTAGGTCGTTACCTATTAAGTCGCTTCTCCTGTTAGCTCGTTAACTTGGTTGAGCCGCTTTATGCCTTAAGTCGCTGAGTTGCTTAACTCGCTAAGTCGCGATGCCTTTTAAGTTGGTAGGTCGTGCTACTTGTTAAGTCGCGTTGCCCCCGCACCCCCACCTTGGGGGGTTGGCACCCCCCTTGGACCCCCCCTCCGTAGGGGATCTTATCTGAAAAGCCATTCAACAGAACTTGCTTTGTTGGGATTCTGAGTTGACTATTCTTCGAGACGAACTATCATTGGTTTCTCGGTCAATTTTTGATATCACGGCCTTGCTGAAAAAGTGGAGTTAACAATTGGATGTAAATAAATTGTTTTACAAATGTGAATATTTTTATTTCATAAAAATGTAAATCATTTTTTGAGTGAGACATCATAATACGTTTCGTCAAATTTGGACTTCTGTAACTCCGTTTACCTTATTTTTGGCATTTGGCAGCATTTTCGGCAGCGAAAAATGAAATTTTTATAACTTGACTGTATCACTGATATTAGTGTACCATCTGTTCATTATGTCGTGTTGATCTTTGAAGTGTATTCATCTATTCATTTTGGTGTCCGGTACACGGCGGTAACTACGAAACTGATAACCATATCGGTACCCGTTTTAACTTTTGATTTCTGTGTCCATTCAAAATTTCCCAACGGTTGAAAAACAAACATCCAATTGCTTTAATGATTCCCTGAATACTCATGCTTGACATTTGACATTCCCACAGTTATAAATATAAATAATGGTCGTTTCCGCCTCCCTATCGGTTAGTAGTTATAATAATAAATTCAGAATTCAATGCATGATGTTTATTATTCTAGCCTTTAACTTTATATTTACTGTTCCTTTCTTCTGACATTCATCCTCTTTGGCTTTCATTTTTTTCTACATTCCCATTCTATAAAAAAATTGTTTTTAAGGCTACTATATTGGAAGTTGCATGCTCTTCCCCTTCCCTCTCCATTCTCTCGTCGCCTATTCGTGCTCAGCCAAGCATCTCAACCATGTCATGGCCTTCACGCAAACGCCATCTAATTCATGCTCATCTTATGAGGGTAAGTGTTAATATTTTGAAAGGTAAATATCTGTAAAATGGTTGTTTATGTAATATGTAGAAAAAAATATGTAAGTTTATCTGCATGTTTGTATAGTAATTTATATATATATATATATATATATATATATATATATATATTATATGTGATTGAATTAAATATTGATTTTAATATATATATATATATAATTATTTTATTTTGAATATATGTTTCAAATTTATTTTATAAAAATATACATAACATATATGTTGTTTCACCGATCTCTAATACGTCTTAACTTACTTTTTCAATATCGAATTCGCAATAGCAGTTCTAACCTTGTCATTGCCTCGCTTGTTCGATCCGTATACTTGTCCATGTCTATTTGCTTCATTTTCGTTCATTTCTCTTGCCTCGAATGGTGAGTAATCACTCATGATTAACATTCTTATATTTCATAAACTTGATTTCACTTGAAATGACAATTGAAATATTTTGTTAAATTAGAGTTGCTAGCTATTTAATTGTTAAATATGATATGACATTATCTGAAACCGTTCACTTGTGACATATGACACCATATCCTGTTGTGTATATTTTATTTGATTTGTTAATATTGATATATTCCTATTGCTGGTATGTTAAAATTGATCTCACTCCACAAGTTCCCTGTTAATTTAGAATTTTCTGTGGGTTGAAATGATACATACTCGAACGATTTTGTAGAATAAGGGAAAATCAATATTGGTAGAAATAATAAACATGAAAAATTTTCTTTAATTTTGAATTTTGAGGTTGCTGGTTGAAATAGTATATACCCATAGATATTTAAATTGTGGATTGAAATGATAAATATTCGTATCACTTGATCATAGGATAGAAAATTATACACAGACACCATTGGTCTATATTTGAAAAATGACTTCCAAAGTTTGAAGGGAAATATATGGGTTTTATTGAATCTTGACTTCTAATTATATATATATATATATAATATAAATTCTATTTTTATATGAAAAAAAATTTAGATTTTAAAATAATATATTTATGAAATTTTAATTTATTAGTTATTTTGAAAATATAATTTTTAAGATTTTTCTTATAATTTTATTATTCCAAAATATTTATAAAATAGGATTTAATACAAAATACATTTAATAGTAAGACTGAATTTAATAAAAATTTAATTTAATTAGTATATACTATGTTAAGTATTTATTCAAATTTGTATTATTATTTAAAAATTTATTTTTATAACTTTAATAATAAGGGCTGGAAAGAAAAATTAATGTTGCTTGGAATTTAAATTGGTTAATAATTGATTTTAAATAAGAATTGATCTAAACTTATTGATTTTGAGATTTTGAAAGATATGATTTATAATATGATTTGATAAAAAGGGATTAAGTGAATATTCTCAAATTTGAATAAAATTAAAGTGAAATATTGAAGTATAAATGAAATTTATATCGAAAATGTTTGAATATTTAACTTTTGAATCTTATTGGAATTGAAATGATTCCTCAAACCTGGGTTTGAAATCGAGATAAATTGAAATGGTTTAATGAGAATTTGAACTTAATCTTTGACCTTTAAATTGAAATGGTTAAACTGGAATTGATTTAGATTTAACTTGGAATTTAAGATGATTTGAGTTGACTTGCGAAATTAGAGGAAACTAATTCTATTATATAAATTATTTTTATATATAAATTCTTTTAATTTATAACTATTAGAATATATATAGTATTTTCAATATATAAACTATTTAAGTGGAAACTGTTATGATTACGGAAGTGTTATGATTTCAAAAGTATTATGATTTCTAAAGTGTTATGATTTTCAAAGTGTTATGATTTCAAAAGTGTTATGATATCCTGAGTGTTATAATTTTGAAGTGTTATGATTTTGGAAATGAATATTATTTAAAGTGAATAATGATTTCGAATTGATATGATTTGGGATGAATATGATATCTCGATTTTCAAGTATGAACTATTGAAATGAAATGGCCATAGTGTGAAATAAGCGCTTGGCTGTTAAAGAGACCGGGATCAGATATTGTCATACTCTTTGCAATTACCGATAACCAATTTAACAACTATTTATGTGGTGGAGATTCCAGAATGAAGTAGGATGGTTTTCGACGATTATATATGGTAGTTACGTAGCCCGGACTCCCGTGAGCCAGGTTGATGTGGCTAAAATAGAAGCTATACCGGACCAAGTAAGGTCACTCCCTCGATCGGGCACATTTCTTCGATACCATTCTATTGCTTTGTAATTTGATTGGGTGATTGGGATTGTGTCATGAGGTGGGCCGTAGTAGCTGATATACGTTAGCAACGGTCCGGGAGTGCAATATATCTACCCTAGCATTTCCTCCCGTGCCTTGTCAGATGCCCTATCGCGCCTTCAAATTATTAAATGTCTACCCTGGCATTTCCTCGCGTGCCTTGTCACATGCCCTATCTCGCCTTCTACGAGTTTATTGTGTGCCGTGCCTATGGAGTGCTCCCTGTAGCCCACTTGCGAGTGGAGTTTGCAGTATCTGTATAGACTACGACATTATATAAAATGTATAAAGGGGGATATTGGTAACTCCTTAATTCTATTTTAATAGTTTACTTTTCTATGGACATATTATAATAGCGTATAGTACTACATAGTAGATAGTTCCACCGATCCATAGAGGATGGAAATCCCAAACATCCTTTAAGTTACTTGTATTTCAGTTGACAAATCACTTTAGTCAAACTTACTAATATAAGAATGTAAATCCTGCCTCTTGTGTTTCGTGTTTCTCTTTATGCTCGGGTCAGATAGCATTTGAGACTTGCGTTCGGAGTTGGAGCTTCACTTGAAGATCCATCTATATCTATTCAGCTTTGAGCTATCCAATTGTTTTGTTCAGACTTGTCATCAGTTTGTATTTGAGACTACATTGTATTTGAGTTACTCTGTTGTATTTTATTTCAAACTCTGTTTTTTCTATAGTAGCTTCATGAACTACTATTTATCTATTCTACTTCTTATTGTTGTAAATACTCTGTGATTCTGTGATTGAATTATTTACTGTATATGCTTAGTTTTGCCAAATAAAAATTAACAACATGATATTTGAGCGATTCAAGTCTAACATGTACGGATATGAATGGTCCAAATTACCAGGTCGTTACAAGTGGTATTTTAGCTCTGGTTTAGGCAAAACCTAGCATACAGAGTTAAATTTAGTTACATAATCACCTTTGTTCGAGCTTGAGTTTCTTCCTCTTTGACTTGGGTTTCCTTTGAATTTTGAAACCTTTCCCTACATTTTGAAAATTCGTTCTTGTCTCTTCCTGTTCGTGTTCTTCTTGATTCTAGAGCATCCTATAGTTCCACTTCGGTTGATCTCAATAATGAATTTGAGCACATCGTGCCACCTCAATTGGCAATTTCATCCTTGTGTGTGTCTAATTCCATAGACGGTCCCGCCAATCTTAAAATGATTTAAAAAGGGGTGAAACTTCTTTACCACCGTCGTTGATTCACCGGGGATCTTTAGTTCTTGGTTTCGATGCTATTATCTTATGCAAAGCTTGAATTGCTTCTCTAGTAGACGACCATGGTAGTTCTCTTGATTGTTAGCCAACTGATCTTGACTCCACTCGGATAATCAGGGATTATCGTGATATTGGGTGAAGTCGCTTCTCTTCTCTTTAAGTGAGAAATTGAATTTCTGCCTCGATCTTATTATTGGAATCTCGGTAGACCGGGTTAAGGTTGCCGCAATAAAAAATTAAGTCAATCCATTTCGTCTTTTGTAATTTAATTATTTTATCTTGATTTCAAGCCTATCTTTTTAGTCAGAATTTCTCTAATATAGATCCCTCTTTCCTGTTCTTGTTTTAAAATCTATTCTTGAATCATCATGTGAGGGAGTCTATTTTTAATTAAAATGTTTTATATTGTGCTGTTTGAGTTATTAAGTTTGAATTTTGGGTTTCAATCAATTCTTTGAGCTAACATTATCAACAAGAATTCCAAAACACTTGAACAGAGCAAACTGATATAATATTATTTTCAAAGCTTAGTAAATGAAATAAATTTTGTATGATTATATTTATATATAGAGATATAAATTTCCTGAAGTTAAATAGTTAAATAAATTGGTTGTTAGAAATGATAATAGTATAATATCATTCATTGTTTTGTCAACATTCTTTAACTGTTAGCTATTGTTGTATGCTATAAAGAGTTGAGAATTTTATAAGTATGACTTATAAATCTACCTTGAAAATGAAATAAATTTAAATCAAGGATTTAGGAATTTAATTTCCAGTGCTTTACAAAATTTGGTGTCATGGTTTGAAAGAATATATTATTTGAAAGTATTTTTGAATATAAATTATTTTCAAATAATTTCAAAATGAAGAAAATCAGTACTCTTCTCATTTGTCGTCGGAATATAATTTCGGTGATGACTGCAGCATCATTGACATTAATTTTCGAGTCTCAAAGTGGAGAGGCCACTTAGTAACTTTGCTACACTTTTGTTTCAAAAAATAAAATGGATTTTGTTTTAAACCGCTTGTGTATAATCTAGTTTATAACATACACATGTACATGTTTATTTCAAAATGGTAGGAAGTGCAATCAGAAATTTTATTCTTAAATTCTATGTTTAGTTAGAGTTTTCAATTACTAAAATGAATCAAAAATTCTGAAATATTTGAAGTGTTTAAATTTTAAATTGAAAGTTAAAACACCTTGAAATGGTTGAAATAGGAGAAAATTTTATTTGTATAATACTTAATTGCTTTCTAATATATAGTTTACATAAAATATTCAAAAAGTTAAATGTTAGGGTGAATATATAATTGAGGTTATACAAGAGAAATTTAAGTAATAAATTGTTCAAGCTACATTCTTGCTTAATAAAATATTGAAAAACGGGGGAAAATTTGTAAAGTACTCAATTTCATTTAGAAAATATTAAGAAAAATTAACTGGGAAAAGTTTGAATGTAATTGAATAATATATAATGAAAAATATATGAAATAGAATGTTCCTAGAAAGAATTTTGATAAGGAAATAAATAAATAAAATTTAGTGCTTATAATAATGGTTTATATACTAAATTTATAATTATAGGAAACATTAATTGAGATAAATTGAATAGTAAAAAGATAAGGAATAAATAAATATGAATTCGTGGATAGTAAAGATTGAATTATAGGTGGAATCAACTTAACTTAAGGTAAACAGATTTAAGTAAATAAGTTAAATCAAATAAATTCTATTCTGAAAGAAATTTTGTAACAAATGGTAATAAATTGAAATCAAATCAATTGATTTAAATACATTGAATTTAAGTCAAACAAAATGTAAATAAAATGACTATTATTTACTGCATAAAATGTATTGAAACCGAAATTGTTGAACATAAATTAATTCTAAGACTAGTGAAAATTTATATTGTTTTAAATTAATTGTTGTACATAATACTATGTATTGTAAAACTATCTTTCTTTCTGTTTGTTTCTATTCTCCTATCTCCTTCCTTTTTGGGGACGAAAAATTTTGAGTGGGCAAGAGTGTGACTACCCGTAAATTTAAACTATTTTTGTAATGTAATTAGCTAAAATTTTACTTGAAATTAAACAATTAAATTCAACAATGAAAATTTGACATTTGAAATATGATTATTTAAACATAGCAAATGGTAGATTTTCACTGTTAAATATGAATGTTTGTTCTGTTGTGTTATTTCAATTTCAATTTAAATCTGTTAATATTGGATGTAAATAAATTGTTTTTGAAATCTGAATTTTTTTATATATTAAAAACGTGAACCATTTTCTGAGTGAGGTGTCTGTTAACTCCACTTTTTCAGCATGGCCGTGATATCAAAAATCGACCGAGAAACCAATGATAGTTCGTCTCGAAGAATAGTCAACTCAGCATCCCAACAATGCAAGTTCTGTTGAATGGCTTTTCAGATAAGATCCCCTACGGAGGGGGGGTCCAGGGGGGGTGCCAACCCCCCAAGGTGGGGGTGCGGGGGCAACGCCACCGCTACGGTGATCGACCTGCCCGGTCAGGTCGCAGGGGTCTAGGGGGCAGCGCCCCGTCCAAAACGGTATACGACTTAGAGAATGGAGCGACCTATCTTCTACTCGAAGTCAACGACCTAACTGATGAAGCGGGTTAACGAGCTAACAAGTGGCATGACTTACCGACTTAATAAGGTTGCCGACTCAATAAGGTTGCCGACTCAAGGATTGGACGACCTAAGAAGTGCCACGACTTAACGAGTTAAGGTTCAAGGCGACTTAGAGGAATGGAACGACTCAAGAGGGTTAACGGTTCATGAGACAGGCCGACTCAGTGGATCAACGACTCAAGAAATGTGCGACTCAAGGTCTTCACGACCTAACAATTCAAGGGCTGAACGACCTACGAGATAAGGATCTACGGCTTAAGGCCTCCACGAGTTAAAGAGTCTACGAGATAACAATCTTACGAGTTAGAAGATGGCGCGACAGGAAGTCTACGGCTAAAAAGATAAGTTGTTCACGACCTAAGACTTGGAGACATGTTCAACACCACGCTGTAGTAAGAAGAATCGCTGACGACTTACGACCTATGATGAGTCGTGTACGACTCATGCTAGAATAAAGGAAACTGCATTTGGTTAACTCGTGAACGACTTAGAACTTGTATCATTCATTCAGATGGGTGCATAACTCTGGGCCAAGCCATGAACCTAGTAAATCAGTCGCGACCTACCAAGAGTCGTATACGAGTTACGACTCATCATGAGTCGTACACGAGTTACGACTCATCGTGAGTCGTATACGAGTTACGACCTAACTCCGAAGATGCTTATAAATACGCCCATAACTCCAACAGAGAGGGTACTTTTGGGCTCATTCTCTTCAAGCGCCGATACTCTGCTGCATTCCAAACCAATCCAACACTCGAAGCTCTCAAGACACGAAGAACGCTACAAACAACTTCAAGAAGAGATCACATACATCCAACGTGGATTTGAAGACTCTCATCTCCATTGAAGTTTGAGCTACTCGTTCAAAGTGTCTTGTAATTCAAAGTGTATTGTACTTGGGAAGAATTGTATCAGCTTGTAACGAAATCGTCAATAAAGATATTCAAAGTGGACGTAGGCTCTCTCTTAAGCCGAACCACTATAAAATTGCTGTTGTTTACTGCTTTTCCGCTATTATCTGCTTATAATCTGTTCCCGAGCTATCGGGTGGTGCTTTCACAATTACACTTCATACACCGGGGTGTTAGCGTTCAAATTTTAGCGTTAACAGTGTCATAATTCATTTTGTCAAATTTGAACTTCTACAACTCTGTTTATCTTATTTTCGGCATTTTAGCAACATTTTCATCAGCGAAAAATTGAACTTTTATCACTTGACCATATCGATGATATCTGTATATCATTCTATTCATCTTGTCGTGCCGATCTTTGTAGTATATTCAGCTATGCATTTTCTTGTACGATACGTGGCGATGCCTGCAAAACAGATAACCATATCGGTATCCTTTTAACTTTTTGATTTCTACGTCCGTTCAAAATTTTCCAATAGTTGAAAAACAAACAGCCAATTGCTTTAATGATACCTTGATTTCTCGTGCTCGACATTTGACCTTCCTACTGTTATAAATATTAATGATGGTTCGTTTCTGCCTTCCTATTGGTTCATAGAAATAATAATAAAATCAAAATTCAATGCATGACTATTATTATTCTAACCTTTCTGTGATGACCTGAAATTTTAGATATTTGAAATTGGAATATTTAATTGATTTTAAATATTTAAAATTTAATTTCTCACTTGAGTTTCAATTACCAAAATTTATTGGATAATTAAATTCTTTGAATTAGGCAATTAGAAATTGGGTAAAATATGATATCTAGGGTTTCAAGACTTTTAAAAATAATTTGAAGGTTTATAAAATTCCTATTGATAATACTGAAGGTAATAGAACTTTTAAAATTGAATTTAAAAATATTTTTTTCAGTTTTGAAAATATATTGTTTAAATGGATATTTAAAAATAGCCTTTCGAGGCACAGTCTCGGAATTTGACGAAACCAGTTCTGTGGGATCCGTAATATAGTATCATTATCAGATTTCAAATTTCATTGCGTTAGGAGATGTCGTGTGGTCATAACTGTGGGAAATACGATGAAAATCATGTCGAAAATTCAATATAAAACTGGGTCCAAAAAGCTATCTTCTTTATATGATCGAGTTTGAATTTAAATCTTTTCCGTTGCATTAGGAATAGGGGTTTAACATTATGAACGCCTGCGGCACGCCTCGATAGGAGGTCAAGATTTTGAGTTGCGTAATTCGAGAAGATTTGAATATAATATACATTGTTTGACTGGTCCAAATTTCCTTCAACTAAAATCCTTTCCCATCAGAACTTTTTCGAAATCACTATAGCCATCCCTTCTTCAACATGCCAACATCCTATCTTTTTTTTAAAAGCAGAGCACGACATCTCCTTTTCATTCATTAAATTGAAAGCCAGGGAAAATGAAATGGAAGATAGAATTGGATGCGTTTCCCACTTTAAATTCAGGAAAATATAAAATCAGTTCGTTCCTCAAAAAAATAAACATAAAATGGCCGCTCTCCTTTTCGTGTTCGAAATCGAGAACGACATATAATAAAAAAGAGAAGTCGAATCGTCGAATCGCCTGGGAGGCACGGCGAGTTCCTTTTTCAACATCAAACATCTATTTCACGCATGTACGCATTCACGAGCGGAATTTAGGCCTTGGAGCAAGGAGGCGGTTCACGATTTAAACTGCGTTTTTGGGGAGCGCTTGACCATGGGGTGCTGGGGGAAGCTCGGTTGTAGATAGGGGTTTCTGGTTGTTCTGGACGATGTTGAAGGTAGGGTGGGTTGAATGCGCGACAGCAAGGCGAGCACGATATGAAGGGGATGAGCGGTGGTCTGATGGTGAGGCTAAGGTGAGCGTTCATCGGTCGCGAGGCTAGGGTTTCTCTTCGATAAGTCAGTGAGGTAAAGTCGAGGTATATTTTTTTTTCAATTTAAACATATATATATGTGTGTGTGTGTGTGTGTGTGTAACACAAAAATTGATTTTATAGCAAGGTATTGTTTTCTTGAATTTATGTATATGTATTACTTATAAATAGAAGGAAAAAAAATATAATTACAGTAAGGTATAAAATATTCTGTTAATATGTAAATATATATGGGTTAGAAAAATAATTTACAGTGAGGAAAAAGGTTTTAAAATTCAGATTGATATGTATACATATATATTAAAGAAGGAAGTTGTAAAGTAAGCAAATCTCATTTTTGCTCTTTACAAAAAATAAATGCAAATATGAATAAATATGTAAATAAACTTACATGTTTTAATATACTTAGGTAAATGGAAATTTTTTATAGATAAGATTTTGGAAAGAAAATGGGAATTTTAAACTATTTGGAAGTCTATATAAAAGTAGATTTTTAAAACCTATAATTTATTTTTATAAGCATATATATATTATTTCAAAGGAAGATAATATATATATTCACATTTTAAAACTACTATATTATTTTAAAAAATATGTGTTTAGGGTAATTAATGTATTTAATAAACTTATTTAATTTATCTTAGTTACTGAAAAAAAATTATTATAGGAAAATTAGTTTAAGTTAAATTTTTAGATCGAGTTAAAATTTATTAAATGGAAATAAATTATTCAATTGGTTCAAATGTTAATAAATCATATAATGTTATACAAGGTCTAAAATGAGGAAGAAAAAACCTGGTTTGGATCGGATAGCAATAAAAAACCAAACACGAGTTAATCTCACCCACATCTGGATTATGAGTTAATTTAAATAGTAAAATTTAAATTATTGGTTGATTAGTTGAATTGATGATTTATCACCAGTCTGGATGTGATATATTATATATATAGTATATATTGGAATGATTTATATTCCCACATTATAAAGAGGATGGGACCCTACGCGACCCGCATAATAGCGGATGACCCTTCATACCACGATATCCCCCTCGAAGTGGGATTGGTATTTTCTACGCTTACATCTGTTGATGCAGGGCAACAGATTGGAGGGATCCAACTGGATTCCTCAAAATGTTGCAATTTATTTTCATATTCCGTGACATGTTTTATTTGATGATCTGTGATAGATTATATTGATTATATCGCAAATTGAAAATATTGAATGCCACGGTTTGACTAAATATATTTTGGGTATATTGAGATCTCAAAAATATAAAGATTGGATTTTTAAAAGAAAATAAAAGATGGAATTCTAAGTAAAATAAATATAGTGAAATTGGATAAATTAAAAGAATGAATTTGGGAAAGGATAAAGAGTTTCAATTAAAATCCCAAATAAATTCCAAGTATGCGGAAAGAGGTTTTTGAATAAATGGGAATAAATGAATTTTGAAACTTAAGTGATATTGTTTAAAGAAATAAAGGATTTATTTTTAAACTCAGGGTTTTAAATGGTTTTGGAGAATTTAAACAGGGAAATTATGAAATGAAGTGTGAAGTTGATAATGTCAGATTTAAATAAGATTTTAAATCATAATAAAAGGATGAATATGAAATTAATGGGTTTTGGAATATATTTGGGTCAGTAAAGGAATTTATTTTAAAACGGAGTTAATTTTGAAAAATGATTTTGAAATCGATTAAGTGTTGAAACGGTGATTTAAAAGGTGAATGAGACTATTGAATTTATGAACTGGATTTATTAATAAGTGAAATAAATATCAGTGGATATTTGAGAATTTAAATTCACGGTGAGAATTTTTAAGGAAATGGTAATTTGTTTTAAAAATAAGAAGGTGCTTTTATTTTTAATGGTATGAAAAAGAAAATTTATTAGATTGAGACGTAAATTAAATTGGAAATAAATCGAGAGGGATTCGTAAATGGTTAGACGGTTATATTGGTATGGAAAGTGTATTTTCCTGAAAGGCTGAGTATATTTTCAAAAGAAGATTTCTAAGTATATGTTGAAGGTTTAAAGTTTTTTTTAAAAGAATGTTTTTAGAGATATTATTATTTAGTTGTTCAAAATTTATAAAAGTAGTTATTTATTAAGTTAATTATATAAGTAAGTTATTTTAAAAGGTTTAACGAGTATTACGATCTAACGTATAATTATTTAATATTTAGAACTTATAGAATAACTTTTATTTTAAATTTAGTTTTGGCTTAAATTTTACATGAGAAATTTTTGTAAAATTTCATAACTAGTATTTTAAATAAATTGTTTTGAATAGTTTTATTTTAAATGTTTTAAAGTACATATTTCTAGATAAAGTAATTTAAATTATTTAAAATCTAAAGTATTAAGACTTGGTGATTTTCAAGGGAAATAAAACAATTGATAAATGATTGTTTGAATTGGTAGTTTAATAAACGAATATCAACATTGACCAATGTGTTGATCATTTTGATGAGACCAGGATCGAGTTTAATTATCCGAAAACCACTTCAATCTAATTTGCACGTTTGCGAATGAATACTACGATGATGATGAAGATGGTGATTCGGTTTATCCAGTCCCAAGGCAACTTGTATGGATGAATTCTATCAGAACATCGTTAGGAGGACGGTGATTATTCTAAGTGAATGTGTGCTAAAAGGTAATGCATAGCCTCGAGCCTCATCAACCGGGAATGGCTAAAACAGGGAGGTGTAGCAAGGCTATGTGGCTAGCAACCAATTAGGGTAAGGTCATCCCTGTCTAGATGTCCCTTTTATTCAGCTGTGTGGGCGGCTGCTGATCCCAACCGTGGGGTGATCTTATTCGGACTATCCAGTAAGGTGTAGCTTCGGTCTTATGTTGTAGGGGATCGAGAGGGGTCCTTGGTACTATGATCTAGACCAGATACTATGACGGGCAATACCGTAGTAGCCCTACCATTGTATGGAATCCAATCTCCAATAAGCGCCTGTATAGTTTTGATTGTGCCCAACTATGTTGGAACGTGGGATGCAAGCATTTCGGCTAGATTCTATTTTACTTTCTATAGACATTATTATAATATCGGATGAATTTGAAAAAAATGTTTTGGTTATCGTAAGGTAAAAACCCGGCATGTTTATTTGTGTCATGGTCTTACGAGATACCTTTGATTTCAAAGGATTTTGAAACTTTAATAATCCAATTGAGTGTGTTTTCTCATGCTGGTTTTCTTAACTGACTCGGGTGTTGTCACGACCCGAACTCGATGTCCGACAACAACATCAAATACGTATCGCCGGTGCTTGCAACAACATTAGATGATAAATAACACAACGGAAATAAAAGATAATATCACTGATACAACATGAATACAATATCCGATACAACAATTTGATTCAATGATAATCATCGACATTAGAGAATACAACACAAAAATACAGCGGAACACGACACAATAAAATTAAGTCTTTACAGAATCCAATACTGCCACTCTGATCCAAAAGCTCCAAACTCCAATCTTGATCCACCATCAATTTGCACCAAGCTAAGCAAGTCTCGTCCACCAAAGACTTCAATATCCAAGAGCTCCAAAATGTATCAAATAGAAAATTGAAAGCTATCAAACGATATCTACTATCCGGCTATCTGAAAAGAACCAAACTCTAGACTACCCGTGCGGAAAATTGTGGGCACCCAGAGTTTAGGAAAGGAACAATAAACTCTGGGTCAGTCATGGGACTGGTATGAGCAAACGAAAACATTTGGTCTTTTAAAAACAAACAAAGAAGTTAAATTTGAAATCCGCAATGCTTTTGAAAAATGAAACTACCATAAGGCCTCCTGCCCCACACACAATGCAAACGCAGACTTGGAGGAGATTTCTCCTTATGATAGTCAAATATGCTTGATACGAGAAAATAATTGATATTAATATTATAAGTGCACGGTGTAGAAAATCATTTCGAAAATACAATATTAGTCTTATCCAGCATAGGTGCCATTATATTATGCCTACTATAGCTACCATATTAGATGGCAGGTTCTACAACTAAAATCGTACAGGGCTCGTATTATTTTGTTTGGATTTCCAACAAATGGTTAGGCCAAGGAACTTCCCATTTCCATATGGGTACGCCTCTGGAGGGACGCCCCAAAAACCTACCCGGATCTCTGCTAACACAAGGCCGGCTACTCCATTCCGGGGGAATAAAACCTAAGATATGCCACCCCCGGTCCTGCGGGACCTTTAACCGAGGATCCTCAATACCAACAACATCACATAATAACAAATATATACTACAGCGCCCACATGAGCAAGTATCTGGGCTCCATACCATGATACTACCCCTTTCCAGAAGAAATGGTCATACCCTAGAGGAGCTACTCCTGAAACCTTGCAGCGTCTTTCCTGTTTCGACCATTACCGGTTTGTGAGGCTCGATGAAGTTTCGTCCACAAAGCTACGCTTTACACGAAAGACATGCTTTGATCACAAATGATCAACAAATGATCATCAACACACAACAGCACTTAGCATGCCACGCTACCAAATTGGGAGTATATTGCTGATAAACTTCAACTACATAACCTCTGAGCTCGTACGTCTCAGAGAAGGGTGTTAAGCTAAGAGAATAAATTCAATGCCACCAACAAATTCGTATTTGAAAGAAATCGGCTTATATCTCAAAGTGTAGTGTCAGACATACGACCATACAAGTCTGTTCTGTGTTTAAACAGAACTGAAGGCACTTCCGAAGAAGCCCTTGCAATCAGGGTATCCACAATCCCGATCGGACTTCCCATCAGTTAGGGAATCTCTATACCGTAGCTACTCAGTGCAGAGGCAATCGATAGGTCATCCTATCGTCCTCGCAAATACTCGATCTTCAACATCGATCTTCAAATGCTATCCATAACATCGTATCATTATTCGGAATGAGTGATGTGATACAAAGGTTAACTCCTGGCTAAACCAAATAATGAACGCAATATTTGAAAACATATGGATATATGATTTCAGTTAAGTCACAACTTCAAGTCCAAAACTTTTCTTTTCAAATGGTTTAAACAAATTACCATTTCAAATCTTTAAAAATGATTCACTTCACAAAGCTCACCCAATTTCACAAAGATCCATTAATACATTTTCAAATCAATTTCCATTTCAATTGGATTAACTCGTTAAATCTTTAAATCAAAGATTTAACTTATTGATTCCAAACCCATTTTCAAAGATTTATTCACAACTTAAAAAACCGTTTACATTTTAACTTGAAATCCTTTTAACACTAATTGGAAATTTATCCCTTATATGAAAGCTTTTACTATTTGAAAAACAATAGTTTTATTTTAGAAAATTCCAATTTATACAAGTTAAAATCCTTGGAATAAATTCTCAAAACAATACTTGTGAAATGACTTTAAGTCCATATAAACACATTTATAACTTATATGACATCTTTAAACCAAAATTTTCAAACATGGGATTTAAATTTCAAATTTTTTTGAATTTAAATTCAAATGAAATTACTTTAATTTTAAAACCTTATCAAGATATTCAAAACTCCATATTAAATCCCAAATTCTATTTTTTAAAATTTATTGAAATTTAAAATCTCAATTTCAAAAAAAACATTAAATTTAAATTTACATTATCTGTGACTTAACCGATTTCCACATGAAATCCATATTGGTGTGTGTAAAAGTGTAGTCTAGGGGTTTTACACAATAGTGCAACATCACAAATCATCATAGAGTCAAGCATATCAGAAACGATAAGCGGTATATTCGAATAACGCTTATCTTCCATGCACAGATTCAGATAAATAGTATACATTTATTCATAGATAAAATAGATTACATTCATCACAGCTTGAATTAAAACAATTCAAAATCACAAAGCAACACACAGTCAAGATACCAAGCAATTCAACATCCAATCGTGTCCAATATCCATAAGTAGAATTAATAAATTATCTGATCACTTCAAATCAGATTAATTACTTATGAGTACTTACAAATTCTGGTTAATTTATATTAATTAATTACAAACCATCTTGATAAATCATTTATTAATTAACCTTAAATTAATCATTTTCAAAGTAATTACCTTGATTAATTAATCACATAACAAATTACACTTAAATTAATTATTGTTTAATTACTTGATTTATCAAACTTAAATTATTAATTAACCTTGATCACTTTCGTTAAGTAATTAACTTTAAGTAATCAATTACCTTATTTTCTTATCATAAACTAACCAACCTTTAACAAGTTAACCCCGAATTATAATAATAAATCACTTAATTATTATCAACATCTTTAAATTAACAATTTGATTTAAAACATTTAATTTATAGATTAATCAACCATTAATTTATTGAGTGGTTATTTTTTTTTAAATAAATTACTTAAAAATTAAACTTGTTTAAACAAAAGTTTATTTTAAACATTTCACTCTGCAATTTTTTTATTTAAAATAATTTAACAAAGCTTGGTTAAACTTATACTGTAAACTTGTATTAGTTTATAACTTTCCAAACCTGGTTACCTTTATAATTTAAAAACCCGGTTGCTTAATAAAATCGAACCCAAGCCAATATACATAATTACATAGAAAAAAACCCCAGGTCCACGAATTTACGATCTCACTGAGACAATCACATAACAGCCTCGAGCGAAACACGACACCAATGCCTCTTCCCCAACCCATTATTATCGCCAGATGTCCTAGGGCACCATGCACATGCACAGCTGCCTGAACCACTTCCGACCAACCTCGCGACCACCCATGAGTCCCCCGTAATCCCATCAACTTGCCTGAATACCCAGAACCCACGATACCATCGTGGTTCAAAATCGAACATTATAGCATCATCATAGAACCACCAGTCCCTAGAAAAAGTTCCCGCATCACCAGTCCGGACCATCTTACCTTATGAAACCACCGCCGCACCTCCACAACCCTTCCACGAAGCCACCACCAGAACGCGGTGCGACTCGATCAACCGAAGATTACGCATTTGCCTCAGTTAACAGTCTGACCAAAATTAGGTTTACAAACGCAAATCGACTCGTCATCACCACCACCGTGGCCTGACCACCATTCCAATCGTTTTTCCCAGCAGCGCCGATCTTCCTTCTACCTCCACGCGAGAGACCCTTCCCCAAAACTCCTCCGGCCGCCTGAATTTCATCAAAACCCACACCCAGATCATCTATGAACTGCTCCTTCACCTTAGCACCTAAAATCATGATGCTTGCCTTAAAATTCATATTACAGTATGAGGATTCAATCTTCATATCTGAATTCGACAATTAAAAATCTTGAATTTTAAGTTGTTAAGAGCTTTGCTTAGTTATACTGATTTCCAGAAGGATTTACAAATTATTTCCACTTGAATGAAGTTTAAATCTTGAGTATAGGCTTAACCACTCTATTTGAATGCAAGGTTAATCCACGATGAAATACAAGATTTGGAATTTTAACTTATGTTTTCAATCCCTGTGTCAAAGCAGGGAAGAATAAGTATTCCGGACAAGCACTGTTTTGTTTTCCTTCTTTTTTTTTCTAGTGAGATATCCAAACTATCTTTAACTTAAACAGATTTTACTTTATCAACACACAAACAAGTTTTTATTAAGTACCCAAGCATATCAGTGAATCAATCAACATGGAGTAAACTTTGGAAAGGAAAGACCTAGCCCTGGAAATTTAAAGACAGAGATGGTCTCTGGTAAAAAACACCAGACTCAAACATCTGTATATACATCTATATATGTACAAAAAAAATTATATATGAAAAACATGCCTAATCCAGATTTTAGTCAGGGAGCCAATTCACATTCTTAAAATTTTAAAAATAAACTGTTACTTCTTAAGGAAAAACTTTTGGGTTTCAAAGGTTTTTTTCCTCACAATAATATACTTTTTCCACATAATATTCATAAAAAATTTCTTGTATTTTTATCTTTAAAAATCTGTATTACATCATCATTATAAATTTTCCTTCAAATATCATAATAAAGGTTTAGAGGGGAAGACAAGAATCCATTTGTGAGCAACCATCACGTTGTCAAATAGAACTATGCAAATGCATACAGGCAGTGATAAAGGAATTTGTATATCTAAACAACGGAGCATTTCAAATCATCACAAACTTAAGATGCTAAATAAAATCAAGTTTTCAAAAGATTGAAATTTGCTCACAGTCAAAGAAGGGCAAGAACCAAGTTTTGGAAGATCTGGAATGGTTTGAGTCTATGCTTGATTCTTGTTCCAGACTGAAAGCCTTGCCTGATATATTCTCTTACACCTTTCTTTTACTGCTGTTACTTCAGAACCATCTCCTTGAATTGAACTTCCAGGCTTTGGTTTTGAGGGAGTTTTGCTTTATATTTTCTCAGTTTTCAAATTTTTTAATCTGCAATTGCTTCTCCTTTTCTTTATTTTCTAGCATTTGATTTCAGACTTTGATTTTCTTGCTCACAGGTCCTCTCTCTGTTTTCTTCTTTCTGGTTTTATATTTTGTTTTATTTTTGCTTTAGGAGTTTCAGTTTTGGAGGAAGTTTTTTTGAGATTTGTTTTCAGATTTTAGTAAGGGAGGGAATTCGAATTTTTTTAGGTTGAAGAAGATTTTGCTTTAGCTTGGATGAAGCTGAAGTTTAATTTGTTTTCAGATTTTGAGATGCGGAATGGCTGGTCATTATTACTTGCACGTTCCCCATAATTTGATTCAAGAGAAAACAAAATTTCTTTGCTGGTTTGTTTCTTTTGTTTCAGATTTAAATATGAAAGAAGAATTTTTAATATTTACTCCTTTGCATGTTACTTACACTTTTAATTTAAAAGAAAATGAGTTTAAATGCCCCATGTTATCTTTTGTAAACACTTGTTAATTCCTTAATTGAAATGCTTACAAATGTAAATCTTTGTATTTTTATGTTTAAGTCCTTAAGTTCAATAAATAATTAAAATTTAGTGTTAAACCCTTAATTTAAATTAATTCATGCATTTGCATTTAAACCTTATTTTTATTTTTTATTTTTACACATTATGTTTTAAACCTTGTCTTGTTTTAAATTTATAATTTTTATTTTAAACTCTTTTCGTTTTAATACTTTTACATATGTATATATTTTTTTCTTTTATCCTTGCATTCTATTTTGTACTAATACAATTTAAAACAATTGTTTTGAAAAGTTATTAATTACAAATAAATATTTATAAGTTAGTAAATAAATTTTTTTTTATTTTCAATACATTTATATTTTTAAACTTATGAAATTAACTTATTAACAAAGACTTATTTTAAAATTTCCATCTTAAACTTAAGTAACCATACTTATTATATTTTTGTTTTAAAATATAAATTTCTTTAAGTGTAATTAAATTTCATTATATTAACAATTGAATTTCAAATTCACACCTTCAAATTATAATCTATTTATAAGATATTCACTCTTGAATTTTAATCCCAAGATTTAATTTAAACTAAATTTATAAATAAATTACAGAACATGTCTTTTTATAAATCTTAAAGCTTTTGATCCAATAAATATAACATATGTTTATATGCTTGAGAAATCTATTTTAATTTAACTCTTTATATAAAATTTTAAAACAAGCTTATCTTATGTTATTAAAATCCAAATCTCAAATATCATTTTTAAAAAGTATTAAGTCAAATTTAAATGTTCAAATTACAAACTATATACAATAAAGTTTGAAAATACTTTATTAAATTAAAACAATATTTTCTAAACAACTAATATATTTTTTTATTTTTTGAAAACTCTATTAAATCCATAAATTAATTTCAAAAATTAATTTAATTATCAAATTAAACTGGGCTAAAATCCGAGGATGCTATAGGTGTTATTTCACTATAATGCTCCCCGAGTATTATAAAGTACAAATTCTGGATGGACTGCTATGGAGCTCAGGGAAAGTGCTGGATGGCGAGACATATCACACATATCTGTCGTATTTCTGTTGTGTTACTATGTTGTGTAGTCGGCTTTTGTTGGGACAAGCTAATATAACTGTCCAATATTTTGCTATTGATGGTGTTGTACTCTGATGATGTATTGAATAAAACAGAAATATTTCTTTTAGTTTAAAGATCAATTCTATTACATGTTGTTCGGCAGCAATTGTGAGATTCTGATGTTGTTTTGTTTTCTCATCTTCTACCACCTTCTTCTTATCCTTACGGGTTTGTTTTCTAGCATTGATTGTTCGACATTTAATACAGTGGATGTAAAGATGTCGATTTTTGGGCATCAAAAAATAGGGTCGTTACATTTTGGTATCAAAGCTGAAGGTTAAGCAAGAACCATGGCTCTATTGGGGATTACTCATTAGAAGTGGAGTCGGTGGTACTCTAGAATGAGTTTAAGTGTATAAATAGATACGAGCACATATTTTTTAATGAATATAAAATTGTTTTATATTGTGTTGATTGGTTTATGGAGTAATTTATGGATTTTGGTCAATGCAAGTAATTAACATTATTGATAGGGATCTCTAAACACTTGAATAGAACAATTCGACATAGTATTGTTTTTAATAGGGTAAATGAAATAATTTTGCCGAAAGTTATTTTTATATAAAAGAAATAATTTTTCAAAAATTATTATAGTTATATGTGGTTGCTTGGTTGCTAGAAAATGAAAATATCAAATTATTATCACTGTTGTGTGGAAATTGAATAAGAAAATGAAATCATAACTAAAAGCTAAGAAATAAATTCATATACATATGGAATTCATGAAAGTAAATTATAAATTAGATTTATAACTGGAATGAGATAAAATCCAGAGTAATGTTTGAATATAGATTTGAAGAATTTTAAATTTTAAATTTTGGGAAAAGTTTAAATTCCTTTGGGTTCGAAAATGGTTTTCAAAGGTTTTGGAGAAATAAGAGTGATTTTTTTCGAAAATATTTTTAAATTGGAAATGAATTCTGGTGGGATTTGGAATTTAAAATAATCTACTCGGTGTCTTTTTGAAATTTCAAAAATACCCTTGCCCGTGTGCGTAGCACGGGCCCATACTAGTGTTAAACAAAGTGAAATGGAAAATTAGTCAAGTAGGACTAAACAAACAAAGAATTGAAAATAAAATTAGTGAGTAAACTTATTGATTTAAGTGTGCTAGTCAATGAATTGAAATTGAATATTGAAATTCAATTTGAATCGTGTTAAGCAAGGTGAAATTGGAAAAAATTGGTTAAGTTGGGCTAAGTAAAAGCAAAAGAGGGGAATAAGATTTGATTGAGAAAAGAGACAAATTGGTGGGTTAAGTGTATGAGCTCGATATCTAATTTGATTAGAAATAAAATGTTGTGGATGCACTAAATGGCTTGATTTGGTAAGCAAATGAGGAAAAATTAATTAGTGGAATGAGATCTGACTTGTATAATGTTAAATAAAATAGAATTATTAAATTTGATTGGGAATAAATGGTTGAAAGGATGGAAAATTGAGTTCAAATGAATTTGAAAATGAAAATTTGAATAAAAGTATATATAAAGCAAAGTGGCAATGTAACGACCCGTATTTTACGTATCGATAAATCATGGAATAATTATCATTAGGTCGTTGTTATTCTTAATCCATCTAGAGTTTAAGTCATTCAAGGTAGAATGGATCGACTTGGAGAAGTGAACGACCTAAGGAGATAAGCCGTATGATAGTTAAGTTGTTAGTGTTGGTTGAGTCGTGTAATGGTTAACTCGAGTGATGCTTAGGTCGTGGGAGCGAGTTAAGGAGGCAGAGCGACTTAAGAGGTTTAGGTCGTTGGGTAGTTTAGGTCGGTGGAACGATCTAAGGAGTTGGCGACCTAGGCGAGTTAACGATCTAAGGGGTGAGCGACCAAAGATAGAGGGGCGACTCAAGATAGTACAACCTAGGAGTTAGATCGTGTAGGGGCTAAGTCGTATAGGAGATAGGTCGTGTGGAAGTTAGGTCGGTTGAGCGACCTAAGGTGTTGAGCGACCTAAGGTAGTGGAGCGACTTAAGGTAGTTAACAGGTTAAGAGTTCTAACGACCTAGTGGGAAGCGACCTATGTTGCTGGGTATATTTAGGTCGGAAGCGACCTAAGGCAGGATAACTATTTAGGTTAGTTAGCGACTTAAAAATAGGAGCGACCTATAGTATTGAGCGACTTACATGTTTGGACGTCCTAAGGGTTAATGGCTTAGGGAAGTTAGATCGCTCGAGCGACTTGAGGAGATAAGATAGGTCGCCGTGTGTATTTAGGTCGTAAACGACCTATGTGGAGGTAGGATGTTTAGTTAGGCCACGTGAGTATTGCAGCGTTAGGTCGCTGAGTCGTGTGAGCGACTTAGCATTAGTTCGCGCGCATGTGTTATGGCATAGGTCGTTGATCTGTTAGGTCACGTGAATGTTTTAGGTCGCATGAGTGTTAGGTCGTCTATGTCATTAGGTCGGCTGTGTGTTGAGTGCTTTTAAGTCGTGGGTCATGGGAAGCAGTAGGTCGTAGGTCGTGGAGTTTAGTAGGTCGGCAGTAGTTAGGTCGTGGACGACCTAAGGGGGCAGACGACCTAAGGTTTCAGCCTATAAATACACGTCCATATCTTCACTTTTTGGCACCGGATTTTGAAGCGACGAAGTGCTGCCATTTTTAGAGCTCGACTACAACATTTCTTCACTTCTTTTCTCCACTCTAATCTAGTGCTTACATTCATCCAAGATTGAAGATCAAGGTTGAAGATCCAAGGTCCAAAGTTGAAGATCTACATTCTTCAAAGAGAGATTTCATCGATTGAAGCGAGATCTTGTCGGATCAAGCTTAGTTCTTCGCTGTCCAGATCTGAAGTTGATATCTTTTGAGGTGATTAGGTGATTCGGTGAGTGGTAGTTATCTCTCACACGGACCCAAGGGAGTATATTGGATCGGTGGCTTGTTTATGTGTTAAAGATAGCGATTTCATGTATTTTCCTTAAGTCTGCATGTAGATCCATCATCTATGAAGTTTCGATATCCATTTTACTACATAAATACATATGCAAGTTCATCCATCAAGTTGTAGTGATAATCTCCATAATTCATGTTTATTAGATTTGGACACTTTAATTACAAAATTGCCATTCTTGTATAATTGCTTATTAGATCTTGTTTGAATGTTTGATTGCTTGGATTAATGATTGATTTGATTGATAGATTGTTGCAAATTAGCTAATAGTTGATTTGGACAAGTTTGTCGAAGATGATTCAAAAGCTAAGTGGAAAGGCTCTTGAATAAGGAAAGCTGCTTGTGGCATATGAAGCGGATGTTGAAGCTCATATGGATAGATTTGTTAATGATGTTGAGATGGGACTTTGCTGTGATGCGATGAAGCAATGCATGATGTGGTGTGGCCTTGGCATAATCCAGACGGGATCATTCCAACCATGTTGATAACTCGAGGAATAGTTCGAGTTGGTTGATAATGGATTGCTCGAGAGGTAGCTTGGGCTAGTATGAGAATAGTCGTCGAGGAGGATGACTAGGAGGCTTGGATTTCATCATTGTTGAAGGTTCTAGTAAACTCAAAGCAAGAGTACATGGGGCGCCCAAACGACTACAGGTAGGTGGTCGGGACACCCAAAAGACTACAGGCAGGTGGTCGAGTACTCTAGGAAAAGTAGGTAAGTCCTAGGTACGAGTCACGATGACGTGCAGAGTTTGTCTAGAACCGGGGTTACCATTAGCCCTTGACGGACGGCTGAAAGAAGGTGCCGGTCATTCAATTAACAGTGATATCAAAGCAATGATAACAGTGATAGCCAGAGTCATGGATGTTTGGTTGTACCATCATTCGATCTCAAGAGCGATGCTTTCTGGGTGCTTATCTGATCTTGGTTTAGGACTTGGGGGTTTGTACTTAGAAAACATCGACCTTGACTCGAGTGATAATTACTTTACTTTAAATGTCTGCTTTGTTATGTTTGTTTCTACTTAGTGAGTCTGGAGGCTATCACTGTAGAAAGAGGTGGAGTGGGATGGTTGGGTTCCTATTCCCTTTACCCTTTATGCTCTTTTGGTATGTTTGATAGTTGATTTACTGCTCACTAAGACTGTTGTCTGACTTAAGGTTTTATGTTCAACTCTTATTACCTTGGGCTGTTCATGCATGTTGGGATGGGCAGACTAGGTAGCAGGTGACAGGTGCTGTTCTTAGTGATTGACGCTGTTGATGACGAAGACGAGCTGGAGGCGTTTGCATATTGTTTTTCCTAATATATGTACTGGATGTTCCGCTGTTTGTTTGATACTATGAGTGTTATGTAGTGAGGATTGATGTATTGACTATTCAGATGATTGTATAAAACTATTATGAGTTTATATGATGAGACTTTTGTTCTATAGAGCTTCACTATGCATACTTTCTATTATATTTTATCCATGCGCTGTGAGTAATACGATAGAGTCTGCTGTTTTATCTTACTCTGACTATTGTCCATGGCTGCCTAACACACCTTTCAGCGCACCATTCTCTTGTTTTAGTGCGGGAGTCATGGGCGGTCGTCACATTTGGTATCAGGGCTTTGGTTAATCGATTTTAGCCAATGCTCGTTGACGTAACTACCTATGAAAGACGTAATTGTATTTTTATGGATGATTACTATATATAATATAGTAGCTTAGAAGGATTTGAATTCCTTATGCAGTTATTTCTCAAGATATATTAATCATTTTCTAATCGATATTAGGAATGAGTCGAAAAGGGAGACCAGCTGCTAGGGAAGGCCGTGCTATTGAGGGGGCTGCTGATTATGCTCCTATGTTCGAGGCTATGATGACTTCGATCATGAGGAGGATGCCAACTTCAGGACTATCAGTAGATGTTGGAGTTCAAGTTCAAGCTCCAAGACCAGTGGGTTTTGCTAAGTTGTGTAAAGATTATACTGCTCTTGGAGGAAAGGTTTTCTTGGGAACAGAATCAACCATTGAAGTCCAGAGATGGATAGATGCTTGTAGGAGGATTTTTGGTGATTTGGGAATTGAGGATGCAACTAAGAGGAAGCTTGCATCAAGGCAGCTTCAAGGGGGATCTTCGGATTGGTGGAACTCTATCACCATTGATACTCAAGAGGAAGAGATCACTTGGGAGCAATTCCAAGTCAGATTTGAGGCTAAGTTCATTTCTACAGCTCAGAAATCTGTTTTGTTTAAAAATTTTGTGGAACACAAGCAAGGTGGAAGATCAGTTCTTGAGTATGTTTCTGAGTTTGAAGATTTGTCCAAGTATGCCAAATCGTATATTGAATCTCCCTACCAGAAGAACGAGAAGTTTGTGACAGGCTTGGATAGTTATCTTGGGAGGCAGTTGGTGGATCATCTGGACGATCCGTTTGAGAAGCTTGTGGAGAAAGCTCTCAGGCACGAAAGTTTGTTTCCTAAGGAAGGGTCTGTTGTTGCTGTGACCAAGGAAGAGTCCAAACCACAGTAGGGTGGAAACAAGAAGAGGAAGCAGCAACAGCAGAAGGGTAAGGATGGCCAGAAGAAGCCAAAGGGTGAAGTGACCTGCTACAACTGCCAGCAGAAGGGCCATCTCCCTAGAGATTGTAAGAATCCCAAGGTGTCGGGAAAGTGTTACAACTATGATAAGCTGGGACACATTAAAAAGAATTGTCCAGAGCCACGGAAAAACAGACAGATTGTGCAAGCTTATGCTTTGGGGGCCGTTCCATCATCTTTGAAAGCTCCTACTCCAGAAGAGAAGGGGAAGAGTGTGGTGGTTCAAGGTACTGTTTCCATATGTGGTGTTCCAGTTAGAGTATTGTTTGATATTGGGGCGTCGCATTCATTTGTTTGTAATGATCTTGTAGACCGGTTGGGTTTGGAACCGGATATTGTTGATAGGCCATTGGTTGTGACTAATCCAGTTGGGGGTTCGTCTTGTTTGTGTATGCTATGCCGTGGTCTAGTTGTATCGAGTCATGATTGCTCTTTTGTTTGTGATTGGTTTGTTATGAACTTTGCGGGGTTTGGAATAATTTTGGGTATGGACTGGCTTAGGAAGTATGCGGCAAAGGTTGATTGTGAGAGGCTTGAGGTGACAGTCGAGAATGTGGAGAGGCGAAAGGTTGTGATACGATGTAAGCATGAAGAAGGCGTCTTCATGAGCTTCATGTATTCGCTGGTTGTTCCACATGACGGACTGTCATCGGTGCCTATTGTGAATGGATTTGAGGATGTCTTTGACGAGGTCAAAGGGTTACCGTCGCATAGAGAGATCGAGTTTCGTATTGATCTAGTTAAAGGAGCCAGACCTGTTGTGATGCCTCTTAGGCGGATGGCGCCTAGGGAACAACAAGAGTTGAAGGTGCAGGTTGATGACCTTTTTCAGAAAGGATTCATTCGGCGTAGTGTGTCCGAATGGGGTGCACCAGTTGTGTTTGCAACCAAAGCGGATGGATCGTTGAGGTTGTGTGTGGATTATCGTGAGCTGAATAAGGTGACTAAGAAGAACAAGTATCCATTGCCGAGAATAGATGACTTGTTTGATCAGCTTCACGAAGCTAAGGTGTTTTCTCAGATGTATTTGGCAACGGGATTTCACCAGTTGAGAGTGGCTAAGGATAGTGTTCCGAAGACTGCTTTTAGGACACCATCTGGTTTTTATGAGTGGCTGGTAATGCCGTTTGGATTGACCAATGCACCAGCATATTTTGTGGATCTTATGAATAGAGTGTTCAGAGATCAGTTGAACAAGTTCGTACTTGTGTTCGTGGATGATATTTTGATTTATTCCAGAATGGAAGGAGAACACAAGACGCACTTGCGTATTGTTTTGGAAATCTTGCGGAAACATCAGCTGAAGGCTAAGTTTTCGAAGTGTCACTTCTGGAAGAATGAAGTTAGGTTCTTAGGCCATGTTATCTCTGGAAATGGAATAGCGGTTGATCCCGCCAAGGTGGCAGCGATCCAAGATTGGGTTAGACCTAAGAATGCATCTGATGTGAGAAGTTTTCTTGGATTAGCAGGATATTATCGTCGGTTTATCAAAGAATTTTCCAAGGTAGCTGCACCATTAACAGGATTGACGAAAAAGAACCAAGTGTTCAGATGGGATGCTAAGTGCGAGCAAGCTTTCGGAATCCTGAAAGAGCGACTGACAAGTGCTCCTGTTTTGACTATTCCAAGTGGGAATGATGAGATGGTGGTTTACACCAATGCATGTGGTACTGGACTTGGAGCAGTGCTAATGCAAAAGGATAAAGTTGTTGCGTATGCAAGTCGACAACTAAAGCCGCATGAAAGGAATTATCCGACTCATGATTTGGAGTTAGCGGCGATTGTATTTTCTTTGAAGATGTGGAGACATTACCTATTGGGAGTTCGATTCGAGTTGTTTACAGATCATAAGTCGTTGAAGTATCTGTTCTCCCAAAAGGATTTGAATCTCCGACAGCAACGATGGCTAGAGTTTTTAGCATCATATGATTTTGATATAGCCTATACTCCGGGAAAGGTAACGCGGTGGCGGATGCGTTAAGTCGAAGACATGCAGGATTGGGAGCCATGTTTTCGGAATGGAAGAGCCTTGAGTATTTAGCTGGATTTGACTTCAGGCCCAGATGTGAATTGGAACCTGAGATGTTGGCAAACTTATCAATAAGACCTACTCTAGTGGAAAGAGTTGGAGAGAGCCAAAAGCGAGACGATAAGCTTGTCAAGATTATCCGTGATTTGGAATCTGGATTGAACCCAGAAAAGGATAAAGGATTCGAGGTCGATCAAGAGGGTTGTCTTCGGAAGCAAGGACGACTAGTTGTTCCCGATATAGATGGATTGAGAGATGAAGTTCTTAGGGAAAGTCATCACTCGAAGTTGACAATTCATCCAGGTGGAAATAAGATGTATCGGGATATGAAGAGAGCCTATTACTGGGAAGGTATGAAGAAGGATGTTGGAAATTTTATTTCCAAGTGTATGAACTGCCAGTTGGTAAAAGCTGAACAGAAGAAGCCAAGTGGATTGCTTCAGCCATTAGAGGTTCCTACATGGAAGTGGGAGAAAATATCGATGGATTTTATCGATGGGTTACCTAGAACCAGAGCGGGAAATGAAGGGATTTGGGTTATCGTAGATCGTTGACTAAGAGTGCAAGATTCATTCCTGTTCGGTCAACTAGGACTGCATCGAAGTTGGCTGAGTTGTATGTCAAGTGGATAGTACGATTCCATGGTATTCCGAAAAGTATAGTGAGCGATCGAGACCCATTGTTCACTAGTAGATTTTGGAAGAGCTTCCACGAAGTTTTGGGAACCGAGTTGTGTTTGAGTACAGCTTATCACCCCCAAACAGATGGTCAGACTGAGAGAGTTAACCGAGTTTTGAAAGATCTCCTCAGAGCATGTGTTTTGGATTTCGGAGGATCATGGGAAGATCATCTTCATTTGGTGGAATTCGCGTATAATAACAGTTACCAGTAAATTATTGGTATGGCACCATATGAGGCATTGTATGGAAGACCGTGTAACTCTCCGTCATGTTGGTTAGAAACTGGAGAAAAGCTGATACTTAGGCCAGAAATGATTCGACAGACTTCTGATTTCATAGAGATCATTCGACGACGAATGAAGGCAGCCCAAGACCGCCAGAAAAGTTATGCCGATAAACGTTGTAAGGATTTGGAATTCGACGAAGGAGATATGGTTTTTGTGAAGATTTCTCCATTGAAGAATGTTATTCGATTCGGGTAGAAAGGAAAGTTGACTCCGAGATTTGTTGGACCATTCCCGATCATCGAGCGAATTGGAAAGCTCGCATATAAATTGGAGTTACCAGAAAAGATGGCGGGTGTGCACAATGTTTTTCATGTATCTTATCTACGGAAGTATGTGCACGACTCGAACACGGTGGTTTCTGCTGATAGCTGTGAAGATTTAGAGGTTGATCCAGTTGTTATGAGACCTCGTAAGCCACTTCGTGTTGTTGAAACAGACACGAAACAGCTTAGGAGGAAGACGATTACGTTGCTCAAGATACAATGGAGTGATGATGTTAACGACTGTACATGGGAGGAGGAAGAGAAGATGAAGGCAGCTCATCCTGAACTCTTCGAGGTATGGCCCTAAGGTGTCGTAACATCTCATGAATTTGTAACTTGTTCTAGTCTTCGAATTCTGCATGCTAGGCTAGTAATTGGATGCATGGTTTGATGATTTCTATGGATGGTAGGCATGCAGAATAGTTTTGATTGCTCTAGTTTGTTTGGAATTTCGGGGACGAAATTCCTAAGCGGGAGAGAATGTAACGACCCGTATTTTACGTATCGATAAATCGTGGAATAATTATCATTAGGTCGTTGTTATTCTTAAGCCATCTAGAGTTTAAGTCGTTCAAGGTAGAATGGATCGACTTGGAGAAGTGAACGACCTAAGGAGATAGGCCGTATGATAGTTAAGTTGTTAGTGTTGGTTGAGTCGTGTAGTGGTTAACTCGAGTGATGCTTAGGTCGTGGGAGCGAGTTAAGGAGGCAGAGCGACTTAAGAGGTTTAGGTCGTTGGGTAGTTTAGGTCGGTGGAATGATCTACGGAGTTGGCGACCTAGGCGAGTTAACGATCTAAGGGGTGAGCGACCTAAGATAGAGGGGCGACTCAAGATAGTACGACCTAGGAGTTAGATCGTGTAGGGGCTAAGTCGTATAGGAGATAGGTCGTGTGGAAGTTAGGTCGGTTGAGCGACCTAAGGTGTTGAGCGACCTAAGGTAATGGAGCGACTTAAGGTAGTTAACGGGTTAAGGGTTCTAACGACCTAGTGGGAAGCGACCTATGTTGCTGGGTATATTTAGGTCGGAAGCGACCTACGGCGGGATAACTATTTAGGTTAGTTAGCGACTTAAAAATAGGAGCGACTTATAGTATCGAGCGACTTACATGTTTGGACGACATAAGGTTTAACGGCTTAGGGAAGTTAGATCGCTCGAGAGACTTGAGGAGATAAGATAGGTCGCCGTGTGTATTTAGGTCGTAAACGACCTATGTGGAGGTAGGATGTTTAGTTAGGCCACGTGAGTATTGCAGCGTTAGGTCGCTGAGTCGCGTGAGCGACTTATCGTTAGGTCGCGCGCATGTGTTATGGCATAGGTCGTTGATCTGTTAGGTCGCGTGCATGTTTTAGGTCGCATGAGTGTTAGGTCGGCCATGTCGTTAGGTCGGCTGTGTGTTGAGTGCCTTTAAGTCGTGGGTCGTGGGAAGCAGTAGGTCGTAGGTCGTGGAGTTTGGTAGGTCGGCAGTAGTTAGGTCGTGGACGACTTAAGGGGGCAGACGACCTAAGGTTTCAGCCCATAAATACACGTCCATATCTTCACTTTTTGGCACCGGATTTTGAAGCGACGAAGTTCTGCCATTTTTAGAGCTCGACTACAACATTTCTTCACTTCTTTTCTCCACTCTAATCTAGTTCTTACATCCATCCAAGATTGAAGATCAAGGTTGAAGATCCAAGATCCAAAGTTGAAGATCTACATTCTTCAAAGAGAGATTTCATCGATTGAAGCGAGATCATGTCGGATCAAGCTTAGTTCTTCGCTGTCCAGATCTGAAGTTGATATCTTTTGAGGTGATTCGGTGAGTGGTAGTTATCTCTCACACGGACCCAAGGGAGTATATTGGATCGGTGGCTTGTTTATGTGTTAAAGATAGTGATTTCATGCATTTTCCTTAAGTCTGCATGTAGATCCATCATCTACGAAGTTTTGATATCCATTTTACTACATAATTACATATGCAAGTTCATCCATCAAGTTGTAGTGATAATCTCCATAATTCATGTTTATTAGATTTGGACACTTTAATTACAAAATTGCCATTCTTGTATAATTGCTTATTAGATCTTGTTTGAATGTTTGATTGCTTGGATTAATGATTGATTTGATTGATAGATTGTTGCAAATTAGCTAATAGTTGATTTGGACAAGTTGGTCGAAGATGATTCAAAAGCTAAGTGGAAAGGCTCTTGAATAAGGAAAGCTGCTTGTGGCATATGAAGCGGATGTTGAAGCTCATATGGATAGATTTGTTAATGATGTTGAGATGGGACTTTGCTATGATGCGATGAAGCAAAGCATGATGTGGTGTAGCCTTGGCATAATCCAGACGGGATCATTCCAAGCATGTTGATAACTCGAGGGATAGTTCGAGTTGGTTAATAATGGATTGCTCGAGAGGTAGCTTGGGCTAGTATGAGAATAGTCGTCGAGGAGGATGACTAGGAGGCTTGGATTTCATCGTTGTTGAAGGTTCTAGTAAACTCAAAGCAAGAGTACATGGGGCGCCCAAACGACTACAGGTAGGTGGTCGGGACACCCAAAAGACTACAGGCAGGTGGTCGAGTACTCTGGGCAGAGTAGGTAAGTCCTAGGCACAGGTCACGATGACGTGCAGAGTTTGTCTAGAACTGGGGTTACCATTAGCCCTTGACGGACGGCTGAAAGAAGGTGCCGGTCATTCAATTAACGGTGATATCAAAGCAATGATAACAGTGATAGCCAGAGTCATGGATGTTTGGTTGTACCATCATTCGATCTCAAGAGCGATGCATTCTGGGTGCTTATCTGATCTTGGTTTAGGCCTTGGGGGTTTGTACTTAGAAAACATCGACCTTGACTCGAGTGATAATTACTTTACTTTAAATGTCTGCTTTGTTATGTTTGTTTATACTTAGTGAGTCTGGAGGCTATCACTGTAGAAAGAGGTGGGTGGGATGGTTGTGTTCCTATTCCCTTTACCCTTTATGCTCTTTTGGTATGTTTGATAGTTGATTTACTACTCACTAAGATTGTTGTCTGACTCAAGGTTTTATGTTCAACTCTTATTACCTTGGGCTATTCATCCATGTTGGGATGGGCAGACTAGGTAGCAGGTGACAGGTGCTGTTCTTAGTGATTGACGCTATTGATGACGAAGACGAGCTGGAGGCGTTTGCATATTGTTTTTCCTACTATATTACTGGATGTTCCGCCGTTTGTTTGATACTCTGAGTGTTATGTAGTGAGGCTTGATGTATTGACTATTCAGATGATTGTATAAAACTATTATGAGTTTATATGATGAGACTTCTGTTCTATAGAGCTTCACTATGCATACTTTCTATTGTATTTTATCCATGCGCTGTGAGTAATACGATAGAGTCTGCTGTTTTATCTTACTCTGACTATTGTCCATGGCTGCCTAGCACACCTTTCAGCGCACCATTCTCTTGTTTTAGTGCGGGAGTCATGGGCGTTCGTCGCAGGCAAGGTGAAAATATATATAAGAAGTGCATAAAATACTTATATTGAACCTAAAGAAATGAATGGAAAATTCTTAGGTAAGTGGTATTAGAATATACTAATTTAATGCGTGAAAGAAGAATTAATAAAAGTTGGGTAAAACGAAAAATTGTGGATAAGTTAATGGGAATCAAAGTGAATGTGAATGAGAAGAGAATTGATATAGCAAATAATCAATTCAGATAAATACGTAGGATATACGTATATTATTTTATCCGCATAATGATTTGATCCAGATTCGAGCATGGACGAGATAGCTATATCAATACGAGTGGGAATTTTCCACTTGATTTTCGACGATGAATCCTGGATATGGATTTATGACTGATTCTAGAAATTCTCTATCATAGTACGACTATGCAAGGAGGATGACGGTTTCTCATTGAGAAACTGGATCTGAGTCCGCACTAGGAAGTCGAGCAAACGATACTAGTTCAGAATTAAAGTTATGTGATCGAGTAAGCAATCGGATTTGATACTGCGTACGCATGATATAGATAAATCGTACGGGCCTGAATGAATTATTGAAAATTTTGGAAAAAAATAAATAAAATGATTTTGGATTCTGTGATTGGATATTATTGCTAAGTAGGATATACAGGTGTTTTGAAAGGAAAGGAAATTGGTATTGTTGATTTCAGAAGATAAATTTGAATTGCCCGACTAAAAGGTATGTATTTAATTGTGTAACGACCCGATATTTTCAACCACTCGCATCCGCACATGTGGACTTGAATTGCTCAAAATACCGTGTTGTAAATAAAATTTTGCAATCTCATCATATACAGTAAATAAATAATCACGTAATCATAGACATAGAGTAAATAATAATGCAGCGGAAGTAAAAGAGATAGTAGTTCATGAAGCTACTATATATATAAGATACATCAAAGTTAAAAAAGATACAACAGAAGAGTAACAAGATACATCAGGTACAGATCAGAATACATCACTCGAATCACTGGATACTAAAACCAAAATAGATGGCTGGATCTTAAAGCAAAGCTCCAACTCCGAAGGTGAGTCTTGAATGCTGAATCACTCACTCTGACCCGAGCGTAAAGCAAAACACAAAACACTCGAGTCAGGACATACATACTTATGAACTGTAAATCAACTCAAGTGAATAGTAATAAAATGCATCAGTAACTTAAAGGATACTTGGGACCGCCATCCTTTAAGGATCCGTTAAACTATTTCTTTGTTGTAATATTCGCTATTATAATAATGTCTACAATAAAATAAACTTACTTTTAAATAGCTTTAAGGCTTTACATTTTCCACCTTAACACATAATAGTCCCAGTAGTCCATCCGGTATCATAATACCTCCTGATCGAGAGGCTACTAGAGGATAATCCATCGCTACGGGAGAAAACCAAACTCATACAAGGCGCGCTAGGGTAGGCGACATGGCACACAAGGCAATGCCAGGGTAGATATACCAATTACGCACATAGGCTGGTGGTAACGCGTAGAAGCTACTACCGCCCACCTCGAGCCACACCCCCAAATCAAAAATCAAAAGTGGCCAACAAATCAGTCCAAAAGTTAGAGTATAATATCGAAGGGATGTGTCCGATAAGAGGGGCTACCTCCTTGGCCCGAGATCGCTCCTGTTTTAGCCACCTTATGCCAACTCACGGGAGTCGGGTCCACGTATATACTTCAAAGGACGTCGCCACCATCCTACTTCATTCTGGAATCTCCACAGTGTATACGGTTGTAAAGGTGGTTTTCGGAGTTGGCAGAGAGTATGACAATTTCCGATCCCGGTCTCTTTAACAACCAATCGTTATTATAATGTCGTGGTCATTTCAAAAATAGTTCATACTTCAAAATCAAATAATTTCATTTCCAAAATATATTCCTTTCAAAATAGTTTGTACTTCGAAACCAAAACCGTTTTTATTTCAAAACTATATTCAAATCAAAATAGTTTATACTTCAAAACCAAAACCATTTCAAAACCATTTCCTTTCAAATCCTTTATCAATTCATATTCATTCTTTAATTCACATATTCAAATTAAATATCATTTTAAAATCAAGTATGTCATTCATTTATTATTCCAAATATCATTACAAAATACATCTCAAAATTACATTCAAAAATTCATTTATCTCATTTCATTTCATTCCATTTAACACATAACAAAGTAACCATTATTTAAATCCTAATTCAATTTAAATTCCTTAAAAATTCAAATTTAAATATAAAAATATATTCAAACTCCTTAAATTTCAAAATTTATCAATTTCAAAAGTTAAATCATTATCACTTTAAAATATAACTTAAAAAGTGTTAAAGTCTATAACATTTCAAAACATTGTCAAATTTTAGCAACGATAGCATTTATAAAGTGCTACAGTAGGTATTTAATTTTCAAAATAGTTCAGTTCAGAAACAGCAGCATTCATAAATGTCGTAATAGATATTTAGTTATGTTAGAACTTAGTTAAATTTCAGAAATGACAACACTTAACAAATGCCATCGTAAAACCACAGCATTTTTGGAAATCCCATCAATAAAATTCTAGATTTTATTATAACTTTTCAGAAACAATAAAAATTCAATTTTAGCAAATTTTAAACTTATAAATCATATTTTTAGTCTTCAAAACTTCACATTTAAATCAATTTAACATATGATTCATCACAACAAAATTTTATAATTAAATATCCAATTTAAAACTTAATTTATTTGTTATGTCAAAAATTCACTGTTCTCTTAACTTATTAATTTAACAAAACTTTAACATTTTACTCCAAATATCTTTTCAAAACTTTAAATTTAATTTCCATTATTTACTTATATTTTTTTAAAATAAAATTTAAAGTCAAAATCACATTCACTTGAAATTTACATACTTAAATTTAATTCATATATTTAACATTCTTAAAATATAACAAAATTATTTAAATCATAATTTCATACTTTAAAATACATATTTATATGAAAATTTTAAAATATACCACGGGGTCTGTATAAAATTTTCTATCTTAGGTTAAGTGATACGGATATGTATCATTTCAATCCGCAATTTAAAAAGAATAACCTGGGTTCTATCATTTCAAACCCGCAATCCCAAGTCAAATAAAATACAATAAAAATAACTTGAGCCTATCATTTCAACTCATAATGATTTTTTCCCTATAATAATTTCCGTTCGGGTGTGTATCGTTTGAACCCATAGTGATTCTATTCTAACAGGGAACTTGCAGTGTGAATATATGCAGAAACAATATAAACAATTATACTACATGTCAATGTCACAATATATCATATGTCAGGAGACAATTAACTTGGTAATAAAATACATATCATATAATCATCATTAACTTGCATAAACATTTTAATTACTAATCACTTGTCATCCATTTACCATTTCATAAGTAATAATGTCAGAGTGAGAAGGACTCACCTTTATCAAAGCTAGAAACCCAAAACAACACTCAAGAACGATTTTAAAAGCATGACAAGCATGATTAGATTTGAATGGATGGAGAGCCTTGTAAACAACACAAAATATAACCTACATAAGCACAAATATAAATATTAACATACAAATAAAGTTAACAACTTTTGTTTGCAAAATAATAGAGATAACCAAACCTTAGGAGCAAAAGACTTGTGCAAGAGCTTGACCAAAATTCAAGTTGGCTTGATCTAACCACACCTAGGCTCAGACTAGGTCATGTATGGTTGACCATGAGTCATGAGACATGGATATGGACATGAAAATGGAAGGCAAAGGCAGGGAGAGGCAAAAGTATGCAAGGGGTCAAGGGATGGAAGGTTTTGATGCAAGATAGGCTTGGCCTATGGTCATGTTTGGGCTCGGCCATGCCACCACAGGTCATGGCAGCAAGTGGTGGTGGTGTTAGAGGTGGTGGCCAAGGCTAAACATAAAGGTGATGGGATTACATGGCTTGGCTAGGCATTGTTTGGAGCTTTTGCAAAGTTTTCGTGTTGCTTACTCACTTTGTGGTCACGGCTTAGTCTGGTCAGAGGAAGGGGAGGTTGTAAGCCATGGATAATGAGGAGGAGATGCTGGTGGTGGTCGGTGGAGGTGAAGGTGGATGGTGGCCGAGCAAAGCTAGTGAGGAGCAAAGCAAAAGTCAAAGGAAATGAAGAAGAAAGTAAGGAAGAAGGAAGCCATAGCTTGCAATTTTTTATAGAATGAAATGGTCATGAGAATGAAGGAAATGAGAAGTTTTTCACGTGATAAGCAATAAGAAATGCATGGCCAGGAAGAAAAATGAAATGTCAAGACAATGAAGAGGCGTAGGATAATGAAAAGTCGCACGTTTTAAAGCTTTGTCTCTTTGAATTTCTAATTCTTTTAAATCCAATATAAACAAATAAAAATTAAGTAAATAAAATAAAAGGTTAAAAAAATAAATAAAGTTGAACTGAACATAAATAAATAGTTTTAGGAAAAATAAAAAATAAATAAAGAAAACATTATTTAATCGAAACTAGAATTAAAATTGTAAACAAAATACACTGACATTGGAAAATTTCAACTGCACTTTTAAAATGTTTTAAAATTAAAATATATATACATAACATGTCATGTTACAAATATAACATAAATTAGAACATGACATGACAAATAAAAATATTATTTATATAAATTAAAATAAACAATTTTGGTAAATAAAATAATTCACATACAATGGTTTAAAAAGCATAACTTTCAGAATATTAATCAGATTTCAACATAACAAAAAACAGTGTACTTCAAATTTTACATACTTTCATACAAAATAGACAAATTTCAAAAAATCAATTTTAAAATTTTTAAATTAAAAGTCAAAGTTTGACCATATTGACAAAATTTCACATTTCTGGAAAATATTCTATTTATTTATGTTTAGAATTATAATTTACATCAAAATCAAAATTTATATTTAAAATAACAAAAATTATTCATGTTAATAAATAAAATAAAGTTTTTAAATCAGGAAATTCAATTTAATATAATTAAAATATACAATTAAAATAATCACAAAATACAGGGTTGTTACACTCTCCCCACTCAAAACTTTTCGTCCCCGAAAAGGAATGAGGTACGGCAAAACACCGAAAAAGATGGAATGAAATATTATTAAGAAAAGATGACAAGAAGATTGAAATTAAACCTGATAACTGTTGTTTGAGGTAAATTAAACAAGGTGGAGACGATCTTCCCAATATCCACCAAAATCAAGAACACAAGCACGAAAAAAATCATTTAGAATCTGATTCAGCCTTTTCGCTTGACCGACGGTCTGTAGATGCCCAGAAGTGCTCAAATTCAAAATGAGTACCAAAGATTATAGAAAGGTTTCCAAGCAGACTGGTATAAGCAATAGTTTCCTCATTCTGTAGCAAGATAAGGGAAATAAGGACAACCAAAATATAGTTTGAAAAACAAAATAAGATAATAAATTTGAAACCATGAAAATTTCAACTTAAATTGAAAATTAATTTTACATAAGTTAAATAATTCTTAACTATCTCTAATTTCATTATCTTATCATCCAATTATCTTAAATTAACAATCTCTAAAATCCTGGATTTGAAAAAAACTCATTTAATATACTCATGATGTACTCAATAAAATTAATTCTTCTTTATTCCTAATTATAATTAAATTTATTCCTCTCAATATATTTTCTCACCTATGTTAAATATATTTACACTTATTATAACTACTTTAATTTATCCTTAGTTCCTTTAATATCATTTTATGTTGTAAATTATTCCATTACCCTTTTTCTCTATTTACCTCTGTTAATGTTTTTATAACTAAAATATAAGTGTATAACATTTATTATAACCACTCAAAGTTTATTTATAAAATCTTTTTATATTGTATATTATCCATTTACATATTCAACTTCTGTATAATTTAAGTAAGTCATATCGCAATGAAGTCGTGTATTATACAAATAAAACCTTCTAATTCAATCATTTCAACCTTGAATATTTATTCAAATCTTGAAATTATACTTGAAATTATCCTTCAAAATAAAATTTAAGAATTAAATTTCCAATAAATTCCAACTATTTAGAGATAAATAAATGCACATATACTCTATATATATCCATTCAAATTTAAATCATATATCAGCATATGTTATAAATCCAGTCTTATTTTAGAAATTCAAATCAATTAAATTCCCCAAAATAAAACTGTAGCAAGACTACAGAACGGTCTCTTCACTTCGAAACTCGAAAATGAATGTCGATAATGTTGCAGTCATCACAGAAGTTATTTTCTTGCGACAAAGAGAAGAGTACTAATTTTAAACTTTAAAATTCTTTGAAAACAAATTTCTATTTGAAAATACTTTAAATAGCATATCCTTTTAAAACTTTAAACACAAGGTTTCAAACCTTTGGAAATTAAATTCTCAAATTCTTGGTTAAATTCATTTTTAATTTCCAAATAAATTTATAACTATGTTTTATAGTTCAATTATTTATATATGAAACATGGTATAATGATATATAAAATCAAATATTATTTCTTAATAACCAATTCAATAAAAATGCAGAAAAATTTATAATAAAGTTACAAAATTTATTTCACTACTAAATTTGAAACACCATATTGTATCAGTTTTCTCTATTCGAGTGTTTTGGAAATCTTATCGATAGTGTTGATCAGACGAATCGATCGGAAATCCAAATCAACATCAACAACTCGAACAACACAATATAAAACAAAACATTAAATATAGATTTACAAGTATAAGTCAAAAATGTTTTGAAGATAGGTTGGAAGCAAAAAACATGTTGATTAAATAACAAAATAGGGAGATGGATAAGCTTAAATAAATCGCGGGCAACTCTAAACGGTCAACCGTGACTTAAAAAATGAGATCGATGTGGATTTTCTGAGGCAAATCTACATTCGATCTCAAGAGATAGAATTTGGGACAATAAGAGATACTAGCATCTAAACCGAGGATATAAAATCTTTGGTGAATCGATACTATTGTAAAGGAGTTTCACCCCTATACAAATAAATTTGAGATTGGCGAGACGGCTGACTCATTATATAGATCATTCGAAATGGAGTTATGGGATACTCCACAATCAAAAGAAGACGAATAGTGAGGGACATGAATGGATTTTGGAACCAAAGGAAACGTTTCGAAATTCAAAGGAAAATCGAATCGAAGTGGAAGAGATTCAAACTCTAACGAAAGTGATTCTGTAACGCTAAGAATTCCTAGAGCTAAAGCTCTGATACCAACTGTGACGACCCGATATTTTCAACCACTCGTAAGTCCCGCCGTAGCATACATTGGTACCTGTGTTCAGGCTTTATGGCCAGCCTATCGACTGCACCTACCCCCGCACGTACATGTAGGAGTAAGAGTCATTCGCTTGCTGCCAAACCAAATGCGAGAACCCCCTATCATGCTACACACTCCAAGTGCATTGGCAGACACACATGTCGGACTTGAATTGCTCAAAATACCGCGTTGTAAATATAATTTGGCAATCTCATCATATATAGTAAATAAATAATCACATAATCACAGACACAATAAATAATAATGCAATGGAAGTAAAAGAGATAGTAGTTCATGAAGCTACTATATATATAAGATACATCAGAGTTAAACAAGATACAACAGAAGAGTAACAAGATACATCAGGTACAAATCAGAATACATCATTGGAATCACTGGATACTAAAAGCAAAATAGATTGTCGGATCTTCAGGCAAAGCTCCAACTCTGAAGGTGGGTCTTGAATGCTGAATCACTCGGTCTCACCCCAGTGTAAAGCAAAATACAAAACACTTGAGTCAGAATATACATACTTATGAACTGTAAATCAACTCACGTGAACTGTAACGATCCCCCATTCTGACCGCCTCCAGTCGGTAATTAAACCAACTAGAAACGTTCAAAATGACGGATTGTTATTTAGTTTATAGAATTTAAAAAGAATCAGCCACAGAATCACAGAATAATAATAACATTTCACATAAATGAATTTTTCTTTTATATACAAATATCAGAGTTTATACAATGCATTTAAATTTTTATACAGTGGAATATTTCTTTAAAATACAAAAATCCTGAAAAGCTAAAGTGAAGCGGTAATCCCCCTTCTCTCTCCAACTTCGATGCCTGAAGATCTTCAAGCTGTAAAATACTCGATCCGACTCGAGTATTGCATTCAAAAGAAAATAATACACGGGTCAGTCTAATTCAAAACTCAGTTGTTAGTGCATAGAAGCAATAATAATTAAATAGCAATTAGATGACAGTCACAGGTAAATTCACCTACCCGACCCTTTTAACAAAGAAATCGGATAACGGTAAACATAACACTTAACAGTGTTAAAACAACAAATCAGTAGATTCAAATTATCAACGAAGATAGATGAAGGGATTATTAATGGAGATAATTTAGAAAAACAACCAAATTGCCTAAACGGCAATTAACAACAAAATCATCAATTTAAATCAAATCAATTTAAATAATTGAAAAGTTACTTGAAAACATCAAAACCGATTGGCTGCAGTACACGCACGCGTGGCACTGCCTCGCCAATACGGCATATGAAATACGCACAGAATTAATGGATCAAAAGAAAAAGAAATATCAATTAAAATCAATACTGCATGGCTGCAGTACACGCACGCGTGTATGGCCTCGCCACAACAGCATGTGAAATCATCACAACAGTGAATATTGATAGCAATCGAAGCTGCAGAGGTCAAGTCAGTGACTCAACGCAGCTGCAACAAAATGAATCAGAAATTACACCCCAAAAGAAAACTGTTCTCAGGACTGCATAGTGTCACGCAACGGTGAAATGGAACTGCAATTGAATAGACAGTACACAACACAATAGGTCCAACCATCAAGTTCCAACATGAAGTACACAGGAAATGTACAAATATGCGACAAGACTTGTAGCTATGCCACAATGCAGACAAGCTACAACGGATAATCAAACTCAACAAAAATCAGCCTACAAAGTTCCAGTGAAGTGAAATAGTGCAACTCAATATGGCAACACAACTACACAATGAAGCATGAATGAATGCTATAGTGACCAACCAAAAGTTAAAGTAAATCAATGTGTGCAACTCAAAAATGTACACAAGTGCAGACCAAATGCTCAAGCTACCAAGAATCATTGCAATGACCAGAGCACAAAGAAGTACAAATTGAAAACTACAAAAAAACATCAAAGATTATGTATGCAGACCAGAAAAATCAGACTCAACTACAGGGATGGATACAATGTCAAAGCACAGAGCAACCAAATGTTAACAATCAATGAACAAAGTGAATACAAGAACCAGTTGAGATGAACAATGCAAGAACATGAAATCAGACCAACAACTACATGAAGAAAACATGCATGCAACATGGACTGCAGACAACTCAAATGAACCAAATGCACATGTTAACCGCAATGAAAACAAAGTCAGACCAACAACAAATGAATAGGTAAATGCAATTCGAAGGATGATAATGGTAATCACAGAACAAGACCAACTCGATATCACTGACCACATACAATCAGACAGCATCAATAACAAGTGGAGATGATACAAATACACAAAATGCAGAGAGAGGATCAACAGCCCCAAGTCAAGATAGAACTACAGGAATGTACTAAGCAACCAGGCTACAACCAGACATAGTGCAGACCACAAAATAAATACAAAGAAGAGTGCAGTACAACTACTACAATGATGCAAGTTCAAGTAAATTCAAGCCAAAAACAGAGAAATTCACAAGAGACAGTTACCTAATATGTAAATCCAGATTCGAAGATACAGGGTATAATGATGTAGTAAACTACAGTTTCGCAATTAATAACAAAGTCATGGCTTCCAATTAATCAATTCATTCAATGCCGAAGTCGAGGAACAGTCGAACAAATTCATGTCGACAGAAAAAGTGACAAACATCAAAATCACAGTAAGAGTTCACATATCAACATCAATTTTCAACATCAACAAAACAAAAAGGCAGAGATAAAACAACATCAAAGAAAAAAATTCGAATTGCAGAAGCACCCTACTAAGAGAGAACTAGATGTGAGTAAGTCAAATTACTCACCTTAGTACGAAGCGAGGAGTACGAATGATCAACGAAGCAAGCCCTAAATCAGAGAAACAAAGAGCAACACCATCGATCGAAGCCGGCGCCCTTGATTTGAAAAGCCCTAAGCTTCAGAGAGGAACGAAGATCGAAGCCCCAAAATTTTCTTTTGAACGAAAGAACCAACGAAGATTTTGAGTAGAGAGGCCTCTATATTTTTTTTCTTTCGTTTGATTTATTTTTTTCTGCTTTGAAATGATGGAGGAAGGGGAACGAAGTACATAAAAATAGAACGAGGCGTACTTTACACGATTTCAAAATCTTAGGGTTTGATAGTAACGAAATTTATAGACCAAATCTCGGCTGAGAGGATTTGGTTAGGGTGGCTGCATTTATTAATTTGTACCATGCTTCATAATTTTTTTTTTCATTATCTTCTTTAGTAAGCTTCATAGGTATATAAACGTTTTGAAGTTCAACTATCAAATATTAATTTATATTAACATGGTTTTTTACAATTAGATTTTATACTTGTATTTTGTATTGATAAAATTTTATTCCATTTTATTTAAGTTAAAGAGAAAATGTTATTAAAACTAACCATCAATCTATTAATTTACATAGACAATAATTCTTAAATCCAAATTATTTTTCTAAGTCATTGGTTTGAATATTATATACAAATTTAATATTCAATTTCAAACTCCAAAGTCAAATTTAAATTTTATTCAACTTTCGATAGATTAAATTCTAAAATTTTATCGCCAAATTCATAGTTTTATTGGAAATTCAATTTAAATCATCATTCAAATATTTAAAATAAATTAAATATTTCCAATTTAAATTGTTCAAAATTTAGGGTCATTACAATCTTCCCCCCTTAAAAGAATTTCGTCCCGAAATTACAAGTTAGGAAAAATGATTGTTAAAATCTCACCGATATTTATACCCTACACAATTTTACCAAGCTCGAATCTTATTAAAAATTAATAAATATAGGATTCATTCCATTTGTTTTATCTCACTGGCTTTGTTCATTAATTTCTTTTTGTTCATTAATTTCTATAACCAAGACGCAAAAGTCTTTTACCAAAATTTTGACTTACAAAACTCAGATTTAAACTTGAAATTCTTCATTTTCTAGATTTGCATATTATATCTTTTCCAAAGCTGTGGACTTTCAAAATATTTCAAAAATCCTCTTCCTTAGTTCATTAGGTTGGAATTATGTAATTTTAATTTCAGACTATTGATTTGCTATTTAAAGTTTAAAAATACTCGCTAACTCGAAATTTAACAAGTCTATTGTCGTTCTTACAGACATTAGGCATACGCTGGCCAGGCGCAGGACTAAAAATCTCCAAGTACTAAATATACTTGCTGCAATTCCCAGTGAAAATACTTTTAAAAAATTCTTTTAAAAATGGATATGGAAAGCACGTTCCCCCGTGGATCACAGTTTACCCGGCGGTTATGCTACTATCCCAGTAGAATCGCTTGTAACTGTAGATTTCTCATCTCTCTTGAATTTCGCCATGGTTGTTGCCATAGATCGCGGTCTACACGACGGTTACGCTACTATCCCAGTAGAGTCGCTTGTAACCATATGCATCTCGTCCCTCGAATTTCGCTTTGGCTTCTAGATTGCAGTTTACTCAGCGGTTGCGCCACTATCCCAGTGAAATCGCTTGTAACCGTAGGTATCTCGCCCCTCAAATTACGCTAGTCACTCCAACTAACGGAAAACAAATGGCCAATCCAACTAATGGAAAACAAATGGCCAATCCAACTAATGGAAATCAAATGATCAATCCAACTAATGGAATTTAAATGGTCAATCCAAATAATGGAACTCAACGTAGCTACGAATATTTTCAAATGGACACTCATATCGAGTTCCAACAACTTTCACAAATACTAAATGGAAGGTACTTTTCCATATCCTCAGTTTAGAAAACATAATATCATATATATGTAGTACTTCACCTTTCATACATATCATACCTATGTAAACCTACATAAGTTTTCCATAACAATTACTTTCCAAACTCATGGTTTTCGAATTTACTACATTTTCATAAATAAGTTCCGAAAACCTCAATATCTCATACCCATAACAAATAGAGGATTCATGAGTTTCCAATCTCATTACCGATTTAAAATTTTCCTCTAAGTCGATTTGGAAATTTTAAGGTTATCCCAAACCTAATTCATATTCATAATTCAATTTATCGACTTCACACTCGATTTGGATTTCACGTTACATCGTCAATTCTCAACACATAATTGATGTCTACCGATATAAAACCTTTGAGCTCGTATATCTCAGAGAAGGGTGTTAAGCTAAGAGAATAAATTCTCTGCCACCAAACAGATATATATAGAATAGAGATCAATTGCTATGTCGTCAATTCACAATGTTAGACATACAATCCAAATCGTCCATCTGAAATTCAAAACTCAACTTACATTGTTTTCGGTGTCGAAGTTAAACTCAATTTAACTCAAGATTCAATCTTTTTGGAAAAATTTCCAAGTTGAACTAATTGTTCAAATTTCCCATTTAACTTTTTCAACTTCGACTTAATTCATAGTTTGAATTCCGCATACTTTTCACAATATTGGTTTTAAACCAACTTCAAACTTTCCCAAAAATATCTTTACCAGATATATAGTTTTCCACACTTAACTATTTGAAAACAAATTTGAAATCATTTTTCACCTTTCAATCTTTGAAAACAAATTTCAAATCAATTTCCTTAAACGGAAACACTTCCTAATATTTATCCATTTTAACTTAAAATGGCTCATTTTAATCAATCAAATAATACCTAACCGATTTATTTTAAACACGTTCCAAATCCGTAAATTTATTTCCACATTTCAAAAATAAATCAATGTTTATTTTTAACAAATTTTCCTTTCTTTTATAAATTCCATAGCGAATTTACATTTCCAAAATATCTATGATTACACGATTTTCAAATCGATTTCAAATATTCATTATCAATTTATCTTTAAAAGATAAAATTTCAAACCTTACAATTCATATTGGAAAACATTTACATACTTATTTAATAATAAGTAATTCACAAGTCCATTTATTTTCAACACTTGAAAAATATTCAATATACTTAAATCATAATTAAGTATATATTTCTTTCTTCAAGGAAAACGTTCTTTTAAACACATTTATTTGAGTTAAAACGAATGTTGCGTAAAACATCGTTACGACGACCCAAAACCACTAGTATAGGGATTCGAATTTAAGATAGATATATAAATCCCAATACTATATAAAACATTTCCTTTCGGAAAACATTTATTATATCAACGGTGTTATAGTCCACCGTTTCGTTATTTCTTGAAAACGTCTATTTCGACAGTGAATGTTAAAATCTATGTATTCGATACTTAATATATTTTAAAACAACTTTAAATCGATTTACTTCATTTTCTGCACGTTCAAATTCAAATTCATCACTGAATCTATTAAATCTATTATGGATTTTCATGTTGACAACTTCAATTTGAAATCTAAATCTCATTCGAACCTTGCATTAGCTTTTTATTTCCAAAATAATCAACTAGTACCTTAGTAAGCCATTCATCGACTTGGTTCCATTAGATTCATATTTCCACATTAACTATTTTAGGCATTTGTCTAAACTCAAAATATAAGCTTTACATCAAAACTAGTTGATTCATGCAGTTAAGTTGATAAATAGATTTCCTTCCCAAAATGCTATTTTACTAAAATGCTTCTTTCCGTACAAAACAATCCATAGCTTAATACTTTTATAATACGTACATAGAAGATTTAGGATTACAAAAGATAGTATTACAAAATACACTGATTTCTTCAAATATACTGATTGGTTTAAGATTCAGAATTATTAAGGACTATCGATTTCCGGTCTGGTATTACGCATCTTTGCCAAACTTCCCTCTTCGGTTTGCACTACTTCAGGTTGTATTAAAGGAGGATTAACACATTCAAAGTCAACATGTCCCCAATTCCTACAGTTTCCGCAAAAATATGAGATGTTCCCATCCTTATCTATCGTCTTTACACTTTTCGCTCTAGCTGATCGGGCTATAGCTTGCTTTCCGTGCTGCCTTTCGGTGCAGTTTCAAGCTATATGCCCAGTCTGGCGACAATGATAGCAGATTGTCGATCTGTCGACTGGTAAACCGAGTGTGCGCTTCTTCTTTTTCACTTCAAGGCAATGAATAAGAAAATGCCCTTTCCCTTGACACTTAAAACACACAATCTCAGGACGAGCGAACCGGTCATTCACATTTCTTTTCTTTCTCTTCTCTCTACACGTAACGGCATAATGTCCCTTTTTATGACATCGATAACAGATAACATCATCATAGGGACCTGGTCCTTGCCTTTCATTGATTTTACTTTCAATTTCCGCACGTGCTACTTCTGCTTCTCTACGAGCAATTGCTCTTTGTTCACGGCGTGCGGCTTTTTGTGCTTCAGTTTTCGCCATTATAATTAACAAGATGTTTTCGAAGTTTCCTATTAAAATTTGAAATTCTTATTAGCAGAAGTTGGATTTTCAATCATTTCCCAAGGACAATTTACAAATTTACATTATTCTGATATATAGGATTATTATTCAACCAAACTTGAGATTCAACTCCAGATTTTTTTTATTTCAAATAGTTGAAATATACATATATGTATATATATATACACTTACATATCAAACCTTACTTGAAACACAAAAACAAAAATTATTTTTTTTTATTATTTTCAAAAATATTTTGAAAAATTACTTGGAATTATTTTACTTTATTTTTTTTATTTGTCATAAATCTCAGCAATTCGATAATGGGTTTTCGAATGATCGGAACTCAAATCTAAGGAGACCTTACCGAAAAGAAACTATTGCAAACCTAAATTTAGAGAGCCACAAAAGAGAGTGGGATTGTCCGAAAAAGATTTGAATTTTCAAAATACCTTTTATTTCCTTCTTTAGATTTGAAAAACGTTTTCTTTAAAGTGATTCTAGCAACTATTCATATTAAACGCCATAAACTAAGCTTTGTGTAAACCAAAGCTCTGATACCACTTTGTAACGATCCCCCGTTCTGACCGCCTCCAGTCGGTAATTAAACCAACTAGAAACGTTCAAAATGACGGATTGTTATTTAGTTTATAGAATTTAAACTGAATCAGCCACAGAACCACAGAATAATAATAACATTTCACATAAATGAATTTTTCTTTTATATACAAATATCAGAGTTTATACAATGCATTTAAATTTTTATACAGCGGAATATTTCTTTAAAATACAAAAATCCTGAAAAGCTAAAGTGAAGCGGTAATCCCCCTTCTCTCTCTAACTTCGATGCCTGCAGATCTTCAAGCTGTAAAATACTCGGCTGACCCGAGTATTACATTCAAAAGAAAATAATACACGGGTCAGTCTAATTCAAAACTCAGTTATTAGTGCATAGAAGCAATAATAATTAAATAGCAATTAGATGACAATCATAGATAAATTCACCTATCCGACCCTTTTAACAAAGAAATCGGATAACGGTAAATATCACACTTAACAGTGTTAAAACAACAAATCAGTAGATTCAAATTATCAACGAAGATAGATGAAGGGATTATTAATGGAGATAATTTCGAAAAACAGCCAAATTGCCTAAACGGCAATTAACAACAAAATCATCAATTTAAATCAAATCAATTTAAATAATTGAAAAGTTACTTGAAAACATCAAAACCGATTGGCTACAGCACACGCACGCGTGGCACTGCCTCGCCAATACGGCATATGAAATACGCACAGAACCAATGGATCAAAAGCAAAAGAAATATCAATTAAAATCAATACTGCGTGGCTGTAGTACACGCACGCGTGTACGGCCTTGCCACAACAGCATGTGAAATCATCACAACAGTGAATGCTGATAGCAATCGAAGCTGCAGAGGTCAAGTCAGTGACTCAACGCAGCTGCAACAAAATGAATCAGAAATTACACCCCAAAAGATAACAGTTCTCAGGACTGCATAGTGTCACGCAACGGTGAAATGGAACTGCAATTGAATAGACAGTACACAACACAATAAGTCCAACCATCAAGTTCCAGCATGAAGTACACAGGAAATGTACAAATATGCGACAAGACTTGTAGCTATGCCACAATGCAGACAAGCTACAATGGATAATCAAACTCAACAAAAATCAGCCTACAAAGTTCCAGTGAAGTGAAATAGTGCAACTCAATATGGCAACACAACTACACAATGAAGCATCAATGAATGCTACAGTGACCAACCAAAAGTTAAAGTAAATCAAAGTGTGCAACTCAAAAATGTACACAAGTGCAGACCAAATGCTCAAGCCACCAAGAATCAGTGCAATGACCAGAGCATAAAGAAGTACAAATTGAAAACTACGAAAAAAAAACATCAAAGATTATGTATGCAGACCAGAAAAATCAGACTCAACTACAGGGATGGATACAATGTCAAAGCACAGAGCAACCAAATGTTAACAATCAATGAACAAAAGTGAATACAAGAACCAGTTGAGATGAACAATGCAAGAACATGAAATCAGACCAACAACTACATGAAGAAAACATGCATGCAACATGGACTGCAGATAACTCAAATGAACCAAATGCCATGTTAACCGCAATGAAAACAAAGTCAGACCAACAACAAATGAATAGGTAAATGCAATTCGAAGGATGATAGTGGTAATCACAGAACAAGACCAACTCGATATCACTGACCACATACAATCAGACAGCATCAATAACAAGTGGAGATGATACAAATACACAAAATGCAGAGAGAGGATCAACAGCCCCAAGTCAAGATAGAACTACCGGAATGTACCAAGCAACCAGGCGACAACCAGACTTAGTGCAGACCACAAACTAAATACAAAGAAGAGTGCAGTACAACTACTACAATGATGCAAGTTCAAGTAAATTCAAGTCAAAAACAGAGAAATTCACAAGTGACAGTGACCTATTATGCAAATCCAGATTCGAAGATACAGGGTATAATGATGCAGTAAACTACAGTTTCGCAATTAATAACAAAGTCATGGCTTCCAGTTAATCAAGTCATTCAATGCCGAAGTCGAGGAACAGTCGAACAAATTCATGTCGACAACAATAGTGACAAACATCAAAATCGCAGTAAGAGTTCACATATCAACATCAATTTCCAACATCAACGAAACAAAAAGGCAGAGATAAAACAACATCAAAGCAAAAAATTCAAATTGCAGAAGCACCCTACTAAGAGAGAACCAGATGTGAGTAAGTCAAATTACTCACCTTAGTACGATGCGAGGAGTACGAATGATCAACGAAGCAAGCCCTAAATCAGAGAAACAAAGAGCAACACCATCGATCGAAGCCGGCGCCCATGATATGAAAAGCCCTAAGCTTCAGAGAGGAACGAAGATCGAAGCCCCAAAATTTTCTTTTGAACGAAAGAACGAACGAAGATTTTGAGTAGAGAGGCTGCTATATTTTTTTTCTTTCGTTTGATTTATTTTTTTCTGCTTTGAAATGATGGAGGAAGGGGAACGAAGTACTTAAAAATAGAACGAGGCGTACTTTACACAATTTCAAAATATTAGGGTTTGACAGTAACGAAATTTATAGACCAAATCTCGGCTGAGAGGATTTGGTTAGGGTGGCTGCATTTATTAATTTGTACCATGCTTCATAATTTTATTTTTTTTCATTATCTTCTTTAGTAAGCTTCATAGGTATATAAATGTTTTGAAGTTCAACTATCAAATATTAATTTATATTAACATGTTTTTTTACAATTAGATTTTATACTTGTATTTTGTATTGATAAAATTTTATTCCATTTTATTTAAGTTAAAGAGAAAATGTTATTAAAACTAACCATCAATCTATTAATTTACATAGACAATAATTCTTAAATCCAAATTATTTTTCTAAGTCATTGGTTCGAATCTTATATACAAAATTTAATATTCAATTTCAAACTCCAAAGTCAAATTTAAATTTTATTCAACTTTCGATAGATTAAATTCTAAAATTTTATCGCCAAATTCATAGTTTTATTGGAAATTCAATTTAAATCATCATTCAAATATTTAAAATAAATTAAATATTTCCAATTTAAATTGTTCAAAATTCAGGGTCGTTATATGAACAGTAACAAAATGCATCGGTAGCTTAAAGGATGGTTGGAATCGCCATCCTTTAAGAATTTATTAAACTATTTACTATGTAGTAATATTCTCTATTATAATAATGTCTACAGTAAAATAAAATTAATTTTTAATAGCGATAAGGCTTTACATTTTCCACCTTAACACGTAATAGTCCCAGTAGCCCATCCAGTATCATAATACCTCCTGATCGAGAGGCTACTAGAGGATATTCCAAAGGCTACGGAAGAAAAAAAAACTCGTACAAGGCGCGCTAGGTTAGGTGACACGGCACACAAGGCAATGCCAGGGTAGATATACCAATTACACACATGGGCTGGAGGTAACGTGTAGCAGCTACTACCGCCCACCTTGAGCCACAGCCCCAAATCAAAAATAAAAAGCGGTCACCGAATCAATCCAAAAGTCGGAGTATATTATCGAAGGGATGTGTCCGATAAAAGGGGCTACCTCCTTGGCCCAAGATCGCTCTTGTTTTAGCCACCTTATGCCAACTCACGGGATTCGTGTCCACGTATACACTTCAAAGGACATCGCCACCATCCTACTTTATAATTAAATCTCCAATGCGTACACGGTTGTTAAAGTGGTTTTCGGAGTTGGCAGAGAGTATGACAACTTTCGATCCCGGTCTCTTAACAACCAATCATTACTATAACGCCGTGGTCATTTCAAAAATAGTACATACTTCAAAATCAAATCATTTCATTTCCAAACTATGTTCCTTTGAAAATAGTTTATACTTCAAAACCAAAACCATTTTTATTTCAAAACTATATTCAAATCGAAATAGTTTATACTTCGAAACCAAAACCATTTCAAAATCATTTCCTTTCAAATCCTTTATCAATTCAATATCATTCTTTAATTCAAACATTCAAATTAAATATCATTTTAAAATCAAGTATGTCATTCATTTATTATTCCAAATATCATTACAAAACACATTTTAAAATTCCATTAAAAAACTCATTTATCTCATTTCATTTCATTCCATTTAACATATAACAAAGTAACCATTACATAAATTCAAATTCAATTTAAATTCCTTAAAAATTCAAATTTAAATATAAAAATATATTCAAACTCCTTAAATTTCATAACTTATTCATTCTAAAAGTTAAATCATTATCACTTTGAAATATAACTCAAACAGTATTAAAATCTATAACATTTCAAAATATTATCAAATTTTAACAACGATAACATTTATAAAGTGCTACAATAGGTATTTAATTTTCAAAATAGTTCAGTTCCGAAACAACAGCATTTATAAATGTCGTAATTGATATTTAGTTATGTCAGAACTTAGTTAAATTTCAGAAATGACAACACTTAACAAATGCCATCGTAAAACCATAGAATTTTTGGAAATGCTATCAATAAAATTTCAGATTTTATTATAACTTTTCAAAAACAATAAAACTTCGATTTCAACAAATTTTAAACTTATAAATCATATTTTTAGGCTTCAAAACTTCACATTCAAATCAATTTAACATATGATTCATCACAATAAAATTTTATAATTAAATATCCAATTTAAAACTCAATTCACTTGTTAAGTCAAAATTTCATTGTTTTATTAACTTATTAATTTAACAAAACATTAACATTTTACTTCAAATATCTTTTCAGAACATTAAATTTAATTTCCACTATTTACTTGCATTTTTTTAAAATAAAATTTAAAGGCAAAATCACATTCACTTCAAATTTGCATACTTAAATTTAATTCAAATATTCAACTTTCTTAAAATATAAGAAAAATATTTAAATCATAATTTCGTACTTTAAAATACTTATTTATATGAAAATTTTAAAATATACCACGGGGATGTATATATTTTCTATCCTATGTAAGTGATACGGATATGTATCATTTCAGTCTGCAATTTAAAAGGAATAACCCGGGGATCATTTCAAACCCGCAATCCCAAGTCAAATAAAATACAATAAATATCACTTGAGCCTATCATTTCAGCTCATAATGATTTTTCCCTATTCTATTGTCCGTTCAGTTATGTATCGTTTCAATCCATAGCGATTCTATTCTAACAGGGAACTTGCAGTGCGAACATATGCATAAACAATATAAACAATTATACTACATGTCGATGTCACAATGCACTATCATATATCATATGTCTGGCGATAATTAACAAAGTTAACATGGTAATAACATGAAATACATATCGTATAATCATCATTAACTTGCATAAACATTTTAATTACTAATCACTTGTCATGCACTTACCATTTCATAAGTAATTATGTCAGAGTGAGAAAGACTCACCTTTATCAAAGCTAGAGATCAAAACAACACTCAAGAATGATTTTAAAAGCACGATTAGATTTGAATGGATGGAGAGCCTTGTAAAAAACACAAAATATATAAGCACAAATATAAATATTGACATACAAATAAAGTTAACAACTTTTGTTTGCAAAACAATTGCAAAACAAGAGAGATAACCAAACCTTAGGGGCAAAAGACTTGTATAGGACAACATAAGCTTGGCCAAAATGCAAATGGGCTTGATCTAACCACACCTAGGCTTGGACTAGGTCATGTATGCTTGGCCATGAGTCTTGAGACAAGGCTATGGACATGAAAGTGGAAGGCAAAGGCATGGAGAGGCAAAAGTACGCAAGGGGTCAAGGGATGGAAGGTTTTGGCGCAAGATAGGCTCGGCCTATGATCATGATTAGGCTCGACCATGCTCCTACAGGTCATGTCAGAGGCTAATGGTGATGGCTAGAGGTCATGGCAGCAAGTTGTGGTGGTGTTAGAGGTTGTGGCCAAGGCTAAACATGAAGGTGATGGGAATACATGGCTTGGCAAGGCACTTTTTGGAGTTTTTGCAAAGTTTTTGTGTTGCTTGCTCACTTGAAGGTCATGGCCTGCTCTGGTCAGAGGAAGAGGAGGTTGTAGGCCGTGGATGAAGAGGAGGAGATGATGGTGGTGGTTGGTGGAGGTGAAGGTGGATGGTGGCCGAGCAAAGCTAGTGAGGAGCAAGGTAAAATTCAAAGCAAATGAAGAAGAAACTAAGGAAGCCATGGCTTGCAAATTTTTTTTAGAATGAAATGGTCATGGGAATGAAGGAAATGAGAAGTTTTTCACATGATAAAAAATTAAGAAATGCACGGCCAGGAAGAAAAATGAAAAGTCAAGACAATGAAGAGGCATAGGATAATGAAAAGTCATGCGTTTTAAAAGCTTTGTCTCTTCGAAGTTCCAATTCTCTTAAATCTAATATAAACAAATATAAATTAAGTTAAATAAGATAAAAAGTTAAAAAAAATAAAGTAGAACTGAAAATAAATAAATAGTTTTAGGAAAATAGAAAATAAATAAAGAAAATACTTTATCTAATTGAAACTTGAATTAAAATTGTAAACAAAATACACTAACATTGGAAAATTTCAACTGCGCTTTTAAAATATTTTAAAAATAAAACATATATACATAAAATGTCCTGTTACACATGTAACATAAATTAGAACATGACATGAAAAATAAAAATATTATTTATATAAATTAAAATAACCAAATTTGTTAAATAAAACAATTTACATACAATGGTTTAAAAAGCATAACTTTCACAATATTAATCATATTTTAACGAAACAAAAAGCAGCATATTTAAAATTTTATTTAATTTCATATAAAAAGACAAATTTCAAAAGTTTGAGTTCTAAAATTTTAAATTAAAAGTCAAAGTTTGACCATATTTACAAAATTTCACATTTCTAGAAAATATTCTATTTATTTATGTTTGGAATTATAATTTACATCAAAATCAAAATTTATATTTAAAATAACAACAATTATTCATTTTAATAAATAAAATAAAGTTTTTAAATCAGAAAATTCAATTTAAAACAATTAGAATATACATTAAAATAATCACAAAATGCAGGGTTGTTACAAATTGTCACATGAAATTTGATAATTTTCAGGTCTAGCCACTGGGCTTTTGTTCTCTTTTGAAATTTGGGGGCCCGTAGGGTCATTTTGTAGTCGTACCGATCGAGCCGGGCAAACGAGACACTGGAGAAATTTTTCGAAAATTTAGGGAGTTAGAAAAATATTGAGACAATTTTGATAATTTAAAATTTGGTTTAAAATTATAATTTGAAAGGTTGAGTAAGTAATGTTGGTTGGGAAACTATGGAAGAATTTGGAAAGTTAGTAAGGGTGATAATGTGTCTTTAGTAAAAGATTGTTTTGGGTGTTGTTAAAGCTATTTGCTTTTGGAAGTTGTTAAAAACTATTTGGATTGGGGAATAGTTTACGGGTTCTTGATCATTCTTCCTAACCAGTAATTTCGAGGATGAAATTCTTTTAAGAGGCAAGGAATGTGACAACCTGGAATAATAGATATTTGAAATTGGAATATTTTATTGATTTTAAATATTAAAAATTTAAATTCTAACTTGAATTTTAAATAACACAATTTGATGGATAATTAAATTCTTTGAATTAGACGGCTCGAAATTGGGTAAAATATGAAATCTGGGATTTCAAGTCTACTAATAATAATTTGATGGTTTATAAAATTCCTATTAATAATAATGAAGGTAATAGAACATTTAAAATTGAAATTAAAAGTGTTTTTTCAGTTTTAAAAATATACTGTTTAAATGGATATTTAAAAATAGCCTTCTGGGGCATAGTTTCGTAATTCGATGGAACCATTTCCATTGGAACCGTAATGTTGTATTATTGTCGGATTTCAAATTTCGTAGTGTTTGGAGTTGTCGTGTCGTCGTAGGAGAGGGAAACGCGTCGAAAATCATATTGAAAATTCAATATAATAACTGGGTCCAAAAAGCTATCTCCTTCATAGGATCGAATTAGGACTCGAAACCTTTTCCACTGCATTCAGAATAGGGGTATAACATTTGAACGCCTAACAACATGCCTCTATAGGAAGTCAAGATTTTTAGTTGCGTAATTCGAGATGATTTAAATATAATATACATTGTTCGACTGGTCAAAATTTCCTTCAAATGAAATCCTTTCCCATAGGAAATTTTTCGAAATCAATCTAGCTATCCATTCTTCAACATGCCAACATCCATATTTTTTTTAAAAAGCAGAGCATGACATCTCCTTTTCATTCATTAAATTGAAAGCTGGAGAAAATGAACTGGCAGAGAGAATTCAATGTGTTTCCATTTTCAAGTTCAGGAAAATATAAAATCAGTTCGTTCCTTAAAAACTAAAAATAAAATGGCTGCTCTCCTTTTCATGTTCGAAATCGAGAACGATCTTCAAAAAAATAAGTCGAGTCAGCTCGAGTCGCTTGGGAGGCACGACAAGTTCCTCATTCATCATCAACGTTCGATTTCATGAATGCACGCATTCACGAGCAGAATCTAGGCCTCGAAGCAAGCAGGCGGTTCGCGATTTAAACTGCGATTTGGTGGAGTGCATGACCATAGGGTGCTGGGGGATGCTCGGTCGTAGATGGGGGTTTCCGGTTGTTCTGGACGATGTCGAAGGTGTGGTGGGTTAAATGCGCGGCAGCAAGGCGAGCACGATATGAAGTGGAGGAGCAATGGTTTGATGATGAGGCTAGGGCGAGCTTGCATTGGTCACGAGGCTAGGGTTTCTCTTTGATAAGTAAGTGAGGTAAAGCCGAGGTATAAATTAATTTTTTTTCAATTTAAATATATATATATATATATATATAACAAAGAAATTGAGTTTACAGTAAGGTATTGTTTTCTTGAATTTATGTATAAGTATTATTTATAAACAAAAGGAAAAAATAATAATTACAGTAAAGGTATAAAATATTCTGCTAATAGGTAAATATATGTAGGTTAGAAAAAAAATTATAGTGAGAAAAACATTTTAAAAATCATATATATATATATTGAAGAAGGAAGTTGTATAATAAGTAAATCTCATTTTTGATGTTTACTTAAAAGAAATACAAATATGAATAAATATATAAATACACATACATGTTTTAATATACTTAGATAAATGGAAATTTTATATAGATAATATTTTGGAAATAAAATGGGAATTATGAACTATTTGGAAGTCTTTATAAAAGTTGATTTTTGACCTATAATTTATTTTTATGTATATATAAGGAAGATAAATATACATATTCACATTTTAAAACTACTAGATTATTTTAAAAAAATGTGTTTAGGATAATTAATGTATTTAATAAACATATTTAATTTATATTAGTTACTGAAAATAATTTTATTATAAGAAAACTAGTATAAATACATTTTTTAGATTGAGTTAAAATTTATTTAATGGAAATAAATTATCGATTTGTTCAAATATTAATATACCGTATAATGTTATACAAGGTTAAAAAGCAGGGAGAAACAAGATGGTTTGGATCAGATTGCAAGTCAAAAATCAAAGGTGAGTTAATCTCACTCACATCTGCATTACTAATTAATTTAAATAGTAAAATTTAAATTATTGGTCGATTGCTGGAATTGATGATTTATTATCAGTCTCGATGAGATATATTGTATATATTATATATATGTTGGAGTGATTGATATTCCAGCATTATATAGCGGATGCCCCTTTATACCGCAATATCCCCCTCGAAGTGGGATTGGTTTTTTTTGTGCTAACATTTGTGGATGTAGGGAAACAAGTTGGTGGGATCCAACTGGATTCCTCAAAATGTTGGAATTTATTTTATATTTGGTGATATGTTTTATTTGATGATCTGTGATGGATTATATTGATTATATTGGGAATTGAAAATATTGAATGTTATGGGTTGGCTGAATATATTTTGGGTATATTGGGATATCAAAAATATAAAGATTGGATTTTTAAAGGAAAATAAAAGAGGTAATTCTAAGTAAAATAAATATAGTGAAATTGGATAAATTAAAAAAATGAATTTGGGAAAGGATAAAGAGTTTGATTTAAAATCCTATCAAATAATTTCCGAGTATGGGGAAAGATGTTTTTGAATATATGAGAATAAATGAATTTCGAGGCTTAAGTAATATTGTTTAAATAAATAAAGGATTTATTTTTAAATTCAGGGTTTTAAATGGTTTGGGAGAATTTAAACAGGGAAATTTTGAAATGAAGTGTGAAGTTGATAATGTCAGATTTAAATAACTTTTTAAATCATAATAAAATGATGAATCTGAAATTAATGGGTTTTGGAATAGATTTGGGTAAGTAAAGGAATTTATTTTAAAATGGGGTTAATTTTGAAAATCAATTTGGAAATCGACTAAGTGTTGAAATGGTGATTTAAAAGGAGAATGAGACTATGGAATTAATAAACTAGGTTTATAAATAAGTGAAATAAATATCAGTGGATATTTGATATTTTAAATTCATGATGGGAATTTCTAAGGTGATGGTAATTTGTTTTAAAAATAGGAAGGTGGTTTTATTTTTAAAGGTATGGAAAAGAAAATTTAAGGGATTGAGACGTAAATTAAATTGGAAATAAATCGAGAAGGATTTGTATGTGGTCATTGTGACGGTCCGAATTTCAATGCCCGAAAATCGACATCCATACAATACACGTATTCGAATGCCGCAGATTCGAATGTTGAAATCCAATTTTCGTAAGCTTATAACAACATTAGGTAATAACAACACAGCGGAAATAGAAGAATAATTTTATTGACACACAACAAATTTATACAACAATGATACAATATGAAGTGATCAACAATATCAGAGACAAATACAACAGCGGAAAAACAAAGCAGCGGAAAGATAACATTCATGCCAAATCTCCAAAACTCCAAACCATAAGAGAGAACCCCTATCATGCTGAACTTGTAGCAAACTCGGTGCAGTCGCCAACCAAAGACTCCAAAGACTGCCAAAAGCTGTACCTACTAGCCGACTATCTGATAACCTGACTCTAGGCTGCCCATGTGGAAAATTTTAGGCACCCAGAGTTTTGAAAGGGAACAATAAACTCCAGGTTAGCCACGGAACTGGTGTGAGCGAACAAAAACAGTTTTATTTGAACAAAAACTGTGAAGGTTAAGATTTTCGACCCACGAAAGTTGACATTAATATGTCCACTATATCAACTGCCGAACAATCGAATGCCGGTAAACTGAACCCTTAAGGTTTAACAAGATTAAAAGGATAGAAGAAGTAAGAAAGAAGAACCAACATAACAATATCAGAATCTCACAATCGCAGCGGAACAACATATAATAGATAAATGAATAATCTTTTAAATCAAAAGAACTGTACATTTTATACATTACATTATCAGAGTCAATATACAACACAACACAATAATGGACAGTTATATAAACCTGTCCACACAACTGAATACACAACGAAAAAGATAATATCATATACAAGTGATACGCTTCGCCATCCATCTTGCTCCTGATCTCCACAACATATCTTGAATTCCAGAATGACCTGATAACCTGACTCTAGACTGCCCGTATGGAAATTAGTGGGCACCCAATGTTTAGGAAGGGAACAATAAACTCCAGGTCAGTCATGTGACTGGTGTGAGAACTTAAAACAATTTATGTTAAAACAAACAAAGAAATATTTTAAGATAGATCCACAATGCTTTTGGAAAATGAAACTACCATAAGGCCTCCCTCACACACACAATGCAAACGCAGAATCGGAGGAAATTTCTCCTTATGATAGTCAAACATGCTTGATACGTAGAAAAATTTCTTTGATATTATTACTATAAGTGCAAAGCGTAGGAAAACATTTCGAAGATATAATATAAATCTTAGCCAGCATAGACATTCCGCACTTATGCCTACTATAGCTACCATGTTCAATAGCAGGTTACCGCCACATTCCATGGTAGGTTATACAACTAAAACCGTACAGGGCTCGTATTGTTTCTTTGGATTTTCCAACAAATGTCCAGACCATGGAACTTCCCATTGCCACATGGGTACGACTCTGGAAAGACGCCCCAAGAACCTAACCGGATCTCTGCCAACACAAGGCCGGGTTACCTCTACAAAAGTAGGTAACTACTGACATGAGTATGCCATCCCCCGGATGTAAACAACCTTTATCCACGGATTCTCAACCAACAACAATCACAAAGTCATATATATCTGCGATATCCACATAAGTTAAGTATCTGGGCTCCATACCATGATACCATCTAGAAGGAAATGCACATACCCTAAGGGGCGCCACTACCTATAACCTTGCTGCATCTTTCATGTTTTGACCATTACCGTGGTGCGAGGTCCGACGAAGTCTCGTCCACAAAGCTACGCTTTTCACAAAAGCTATGCTTTGTTCAACAAATGATCAGCAGCACTTCGTATGCCACATTACCAATTTTGGAATGTATCACTAGTAACCATCAACTGCATAACCTCTGAGCTCGTACGTCTCAGAGATGGGTGTTAAGCCAGGAGAATAAATTCTCCGCCACCAACAGAAATGTATTTGATAGAAACCAGCTTTACATCTCAAATTCTAACGTCAGACACACATCCATACAAGTCCGTTCTGGGATTGAACGGAACCGAAGATGCTTCCAAAGATGCCCTTGCAATCCGGATATTCACTAATCACGTCCGGAATTCCCATCACAAAGGGTGATAAAATCTTTATATCGAAGATCAGCTGATGCAGAGACATTCGACGGTAATCCTTCCGTTTCTGAAAATATCTGGTCTTCAACACCAGTCTTCAAATGCTATCCATTACGACGTATCACTATTCGGAATGGGATTCATGACCCAAAGATCCTCTCCCGGCTAAATCGAATAACGAGCGCTTATTTTTAAAATAAGTGTAGCATTCAAATTCAAGCAAATCACAACAAATACCCATTTAAAGGTAAATATTGATATTCAGTTATTTAACTGTCAATGGATATGCACAACATCACCAGATTCCAAATAATTTCCCAAATTATTTAATTTCCAAAAATATCCTTACAAGATATATTTTCCACACTTCAACCATTTGAAAAAAAAATTCAAATCACTTTTCACCTTTACAACTTTTGAAAACCAATTTCAAATCATTTTTCTTACGCCTAAACACTTCCAAATATTTATTCATTTTAACTAGAAATCTGCCGAGTTCAAATACTTTAAAATAATTTATAGCACTTATCCAAAATATATCGGGAAAACACTTTGAAATAAAAAGTATTTTTCTTTAAACACTTTACTTAAAATATTAGTTATAAAAATATCATAACAATATTACATATAACTTAAGTCTAAACTAATTTTCAAAATCAAAATTAGTAGATAGAGTATAACTATTTAAATAACTATTTTCTAAAACAATTATTGATTAAATCTTAGAAATAGTCATTTCTATATCAACTTAATAAATCTTTACTTAAAGGATTCAAAACAATTTAAGAAGTTAATTTATCCAAAGTATCCTTTTCAAAACCAATTCTATAATTTATATATATATATATATATATATATCTATGTATGTATGTATGTATGTATGTATCTTTCAAAGCTATTAAAAAAATTTATTCGGCTTTTCAGGGAGAATACACTTTCATTTCAAAATGGTTCTTTTAAACCAATTTGATAAATCCTTACCGATTTACTTTAAATTTACGTTCCAAATACGTAAATTTATTTCCACACTTCAAAAATAAATCAATGTATATTTTTAAACAAATTTCCCTTTCCTTTGCAAATTCCATGGTGAATTCACATTTCCAAAATATCCACTGATATATCATTTTCAAATCGATTTCAAATATACACTTTCAATTTATCTTTAAAAGATATAATCTCAAAACATTTCACTTCATATTGGAAAACATTTCCATACTTATTTAATCATAAGTAATTCACAAATCTATTTATTTTCAACATTTGGAAAATATTCAATATACTTAAATCACAATAAAGTATATATTTTATTCTTTAAGGAAAACATTCTCTTAAACACATTCATTTGAGTCAAAACAAATGTTGTGTAAAACATCGTTACGACAACCCAAAATCACTAGTACAGGGATTCGAAATTAAGATAGATATATAAATCCCAATACTATAAAAACATTTCATTTCGAAAATCATTTACTATAACAACAGTGTTATAGTCCACCGATCCCTTTTATTTCTCGAAAACGTCTATTTTAATAATGAATGTTGAAATCTATGGTTTCGATACTTAATACATTTTAAAACACCTTTAAATCGTTTTAATTCTATTTAAAATATCACTTCCCCAAAACATTTCTTTGATATATTATTCACTGTCCAAAATTGTGATTATACTTCGTTAACCAAATTCAACATTTCTACACATTTTATTTTAAAGGATTATTTACTGTCCAAAGTCGTGGATATATCTCCTTTAATAAGCTATAAAAATTAACTTATCAAAATAAGTCGATTTCGGATTTATAAAAAAATGTTTATAAATTCCATTTATATTTTATAACAACTTCAACTTATAAAATCTCTTTATTAACAAATTTATCCATATCCCATTTACACGCCAAAATCCAAATTATCAGCAAATTACTTATAATCCTCTATTTACATACTCATTCATTTTATAACTTCACAAATCGTAGATTCTATTCTTTGATAAAAACCATTTATAACATCATTTTAAAACGTCTTTAAAACTCCTTTATAATTCCATCACTTTGATTTATAAAAATCCAATTTTTTTAAATCTTATATATAAATGTTTTATAATAAATTCAAAAATCACCATTTAAAATAATTTTATAAAATAATCACCTCCATATTTCCAAAAATCACCATTTAAAATTATTTTATAAAATAATCAACTTAATATTTCCAAAAATCACCTTTCAGCTATATTTCTCAAAACATCAAAATTTTAATATAAACTTTCAACCTGAATTTTCAAAAATAAAATTTTCATTTACTTCTGGTATCTAGCGATACCAAATTTTATTCGGCTAAATTTTAGCCTTCAACGATTTCAATCACAATGATTATAAATACACAACATTGAAACAAATTCAATTAATTGAGGAATCCAGTTGGATCCCTCCAACCCGTTTCCCTGCATCCACAGATGTTAGCACAATACCAATCCGTTTCAAGACGGAATATCGCGGTACATGGGTTAATATAAAATATTATTCGCTATTATGTGGCGCAATAGGGTCTCATTCGCTATATAATGTGGGAAATCGACTCCAAATACATATGTAACACCAATTCCCCTTCAAGGTGGAATATCGCGGTATATGTGTTTAATATAATAACCTCCGCTTAATATGCAACGTATAGGGTCTATTTCAATACAACAAATAGCAAATTATTATCCAAGCATACAATCAACACAATCAGGCAATTTTAAATCTAACTATTTAAAATTTAAAATCAAAACACAATTCGATTGAGTGAGAAGTTCTCGCCTTGCTTCCAATAACAGTTGCAGTGTTTCGTTCGGAATATAATTAAACGACCATTCAAATTTTACCCAAAATTATCACTAGATCCAATCAACTCCAATCCAGATCCATCACGTAGTGCTCGTCAATAGGAACCCGAAGCAACTCGTTTCGTGCGAAACGAACCTCGTATGAACAAAATATCAATTTTTAAAGGTTGAACGAATTTAAATAATAAAATTTAACATTTTATTTTCTTATTGAACCTTGAAATCAACCAGGGCCGCACATTTTTCATACTGCATATCTCGGCCGCACTATATTTTCTTCCTCCAGGATAACACGCGTACGAACAACCAAATGAGCCTCCCCCTAGCCCTAATCGCCGCAACCAATACGAGCATCTTCATGCTGATCAACGACCACCATTCGAACGACCATCACAAACTCCACCTTCACCACGAATATGGACGAACTCGGTCGCCCCATTGACGTGCAAAACACCCACGAACGACGTGCGTTTGAACTTGATCTGCCGTCGATCCACTCAATAAAAATCGATCACATCCGTATGGATTGAAAGATCTCATCACTCTCTACAAATTTCATTTAGGAATCAAAGGCTAAAAGTGTTTGGATCGAAGAGATTACGAAAAGACTTTGGAAATCGTCGGCCATTTAAAATTAGAGGGTGGCGGCCTGAAACCCTAGCTCAGCTTTGATGCAAAATGAAATAAATGAGGTCCTTATATAGAATATATTCGCGCACTATTCACCCGAAATTTTTCCGAACTCCAAATGAAGCGTGCCGCCTGGCGTTTATAATGTTTTACCCATATTCCGAACGCAATGGAATATATATCGGGAGCCAACTCGATCGTATTTGAAAGATAGGTTTTCAAATCCACCATTTTAATTTAAAAATTCACTTAAAACGATATCTACGCATTTTAGCTTGCTCCAGACAAACCGTAAACCCGATTGACACGATTGAAATCTTACAATAATATAACATTACGGATCCGATGAAACTGGTTTTGTCAAAATCCATGACTGTTTGAAAAATGGCTATTTTTACTCGTCAATTAAATATTAAAATATTCAATTTCCACAAATTAACTTTTAATTCAATTTTAAAAGTTCTATAACATCATCCTAACTCCAATAAGATTTAATTCAACTTTACAAATCAATTTTAATCACATTAAACCCAATTCCCAATTATTTCTGTAATTTCAAATATTTAATTATCGATTTAATTATCCAATTAAATATAGATATCCGAAATAAAATTTATTCGACTTACAAATTTTTACTTGTTAATAATTTAAAATCAGTTAAATATACGATTTCAAATGACAGAAATTCTGGGTCGTTAGAAACTTCCCCTTTAAAAGAATTTCGTCCTCGAAATTGCCAAGTAAGAATAAGTTACGGAATCCATTAACTTTTCAAAACCGTTTGTTCAAATTAAATTTCAAATTCATTTAAACATTTTAACTTTTCCCAAAATCCATAGTTAGACTTCTTACAACAACTTGACTAAGTTTTCAAATCATACTTAGTTATCTTTTCAAAACCGACCATATCGTTTAACTTTTCACACCAAAATCAAATTTATAGTTTTAAAAAATTTCCAATTTCCTCAAAAATATTCTAACGCCTTAAAGTTTCGAAATTTTTTTCCAGCATCTCCTTTGCGTGGTTAGCTCGGTACGACTGCAAAAATGCACCACGGCCCCCAGATTTCAAAAAGAAAAGAAAACGCCAAGTGGTTGGACAAGAAAATCATCAAATTTCATACTGAAATTCAAATACAGACCTTTTGTCGAGCAATTCAAATTTTTTTATCTACGAAATCAAAATCCCAATTTCCTTTATTCCACCTGCATATCCTGCTAACCATAATATCCATTTTCATTCAATCTCATGTTGTCAATTTCATTTGAATTCAATTTACGATTTCAATTCTATTTAGATTCAATTTACCTTGTGAATATTGAATTTTATCAATTATTTTTCACTCACAACTGATTCATCTTGCTAAATTCAATTCATTTCAACCCATATTAAATTTGTCATTTCTTCAATTTGTTTTACTTACTTAGTTTATTTTAATACTTAGCTACATTTGATCCAACTTGACAAATTTTCAATTTACTTGCAATTTCAAAATAAATTTCAACATTTAGTTTCCAATTTCATTTACTCGCAATTGTAAATTCATTCATTCACAAATTCATTTCCATAATTCAAACTCAATTTCAATTCATTTGCTTCTACTCCAAATTTATTTTCAACTTAATAAATTTTATTCCATAACTATTTTTATTAGATTCCAGAGTCTTTCCAACATTTCAAAACCATTTTTGAAACCAATTCAAATTATCCTTTGAATTTCAAAATCCAAACCCAAATTTTTCCAAATAACTTCCATTTAAAACAACTTGGCAGCAATCCCTCTTTTGGAAACCCGAAAATGAACACCGATGATGCTACAATCATCACTGCAGTTATTTTCGAGGGACCGAAAAGAGTTTAGAGCTTTTATCCCCCCCAAAAACAATTTTCCAAGCCCTTGAAAACCATTTTCAAACTCAAAAAGGAATTTTATCTTTTCCAAATTGCAAACCCTTTCAAAACATTTCTAAATATTCCTCTGGAATTTTATTTCAAATTACAAATCACATTTACAAATTATATTCTCCAATTCTATTTGTATGTGAATTTATTTCTTAACTTTGGAGTTACGATTTCAATATCTTTTTCCAACATTAATGATAATAATTTAATATCATCACTTTCTAGTAACAAAGAAATCATATATTATAGTAATTCATAGAAAAATTTTTCTCTTTTATATACAAAAATTATTTATAAAATTTTATTTCATTTACCCTATTTAAAACAATATCGTGTCGAATTTGTTCTGTACAAGTGTTTAGAGATTCCTACCAGTAACGTTAATTACTCGTATTGACCAGCATCCATATACCACTCAACAAACCAATCAACACAATATAAAACAATTTTCATATTCACTAACAAATACGCACTCATATCTATTATTACACTCACACTCATTCTAGAGTACTCCTGACTTTATCTCTAATGAATAACACCCAACAGAGCCAAGGTTGTCGCTTAACCAAATGCTATGATACCAAATGTGAAGGTTAAGATTTTCGACTCACGAAAGTCGAATTTAATACGTCCACTGTATCAACTGCCAAACAATCGAATGCCGGAAAACCGAACCCTTAAGGTTTAATAAGAAGAAAAAGATAGAAGAAGTAAGAAAGAAGCAACAGAACAATATCGTAATCTCACAATCGCAGCGGAACAACATATAATAGATAAATGGATAATCTTTTAAATCAAAAGAATTGTACATTTTATACATTAAATCATCAGAGTCAATATAAAACACAACACAATAATGGACAGTTATATAAACCTGTCCTCACAACTGAATACACAGCAGAAAAGATAATATCATATACAAGTGATACGCTTCGCCATACATCTTGCTCCTGATCTCTACAGCATCTCCTGAATTTCAGAATGATCTGATAACCTGACTCTAGACTGCCCGTGAAGAAATTGGTGGGCACCCAGAGTTTAGGAAGTGAACAATATACTCCAGGTCAGTCATGTGACTGGTGTGAGAACTTAAAACAATTTATCTTAAAAATAACCAAGAAATATTTTAAGATAGATCCGCAATGCTTTTGGAAAATGAAACTACCATAAGGCCTCCCGCACGCACACACAATGCAAACGCAGAATCGGAGGAGATTTCTCCTTATGACAGTCAAACATGCTTGATATGCAGAAAAATTTGTAACGACCCGAAAATTTAACCGGTTTTAGTAACGTTAGTAACTGAAATTTTGTGTAAGTTTTAAACAGTAAAATTTTGAAATAAAAAATTGATATTTGGAATGCTTCTAATTAAACATAGCAACGGGTAATTTTTCGTCCGAAAATACGAAAGTTTATTTCGCGCGTAAATTTACTTCAATTTAATCAGTTAAAAAGCGATGATAATAAAACGTTTTCAAAATCAAAATATTTTTACATAGAAAAATTCTAAAACATCTTTTGAGCAAGTTTTCAGTTTGTCGTATTTCCAAATTCGGATATCTTTGGCTCCGTCGATCTTATTTTTCAGTGTTTTTCAGGCATTTTCCCTAGTATAAAAATTCGAATTTTTATAATTCGATTGTACCACTGATATCCGTACGCCGTTTTGATCGTCTCATCGTGCTGATCTCTACGGTATATTCATTTCTGTATTTCGGAGTTTTGGTACGTGGTGAAATATATGAAACGATTCAACGTACGAGTACGTTTGAACCCTTTCAATTCATTATGTCCATTCATTAGCTGCCGTGTGAATCCAATAAGTGTTTCTTTTATATTATTATTTTTCTTTGGGAATTTAGGGATGCAAATTTCTATTCCCAACGTTCTATTTACTATTCTCATTCATTTTGGTTCGTTCGTATTCTTTTTTGGTGCCTGTACCATTTTGTTACTTTTTCATTCTTATCATCATTTGAAGAAGCCAATACATCACCCTTCATTTTCAAATCCCCTCACCCTCTAGCTTTCACGTGCCCACTCGACCCTGAAGCCACCACCCCTCACGCATGCAACCCGACACCTCCGCCTCTTCCCCCGCGTCCGCCTTCATCTCCACCTTGCACATATTCCGCTTGCCTCCGCCGTTCTTTCTGCCATGACCCAAACTCAACACATTCCCGACCACCCAGGCTTCGGCCGAGACCGTGCATCGCCATCACCGAACGTCAGTGGCCACCCCACCTTCCAGGCAGCACCGTGCTTCCTCCCTCCGGCATCTTTAGCCGATCCACCACCCACCGAGGACCGCCGCTCCCCATGCCTCTCCATCGCTGGCTCATTTAGCCGAGGTCGTTTCAACCTCTCCCGGTCTCGGTTCTTTTTTTTTCTTTATTTTATATAGGTAAGTCTCCTATATTAATGTATATATATTGGTCGGCTATGTTGTATTATATGTTAGCTGTGTATATAGTTTACAGCTGAAATACAAGAATTTAGATCTGATATAGACTAGTGTATGTATATGTTATTAGCTTTATACAAGTGCGTCAGTAGTAGGCTTGGTTTTCCCTATATTTTGTTTTAGATATAATAATATATGTATAGATCATGTTATAAGTTGAGTCTGGGTTTGGAACAAAGCATGCGCACAGAGGATATTGTATATAATATATATTATGTAGGGTAGTTTATATCCAAGTTTATATTTTGCAATCTGTTGTATGAGTGTGTTTGCAGGGAATAAAATATAGTTTGGCTTATATATTTTGTAACAAGGCTGGTATATGATAGTTTTAAATATGTACGTTTGTAAACTAAGCTTTGTTTCCAAGTTTTGTTACATATAAAAATTTTGCTGTATACGTAAATTGTAGTTATACGTTACCTGTTTCATAACACGTGAATTTTAATAGTTATGCTATCTGTTTATCTTGTGAACTATGAATAGATGGTTAAGTTACTTTTTATATCTATCTTATATTATATTTGATAGTGTGTATATAATGTATTATCTAGTAGCGATATTCGAATATAAAAAAAAATGTATAATCGGTATAAATTATATAGTTTAATATAGATGTTATATGCGAATAAATTTACGTGAACGGTTATACATAAGTATGTTAAGTTTTAAAGTGAGTTATATAATGCAAAGTAGTTGACTTTGTAGTTCTTTTTTAATGGGTCTAAACTTGCATGTAACTGTAAGTATATCTCATTTAGTGGCTGTACAAAATATTCAAAATATATTAATTTAATATGTTAGTTATGTGATTTTATATATGGGTTTTTACAATTTTTGAGTTGGATGAACATACACATTTTTATATGAAAAGTCGTGCGTTAGTTATAATATTTAATGTATACTATAAATATATTGAGTATACGGTTTATATATATACACCATCGTTGCATAGAAATTTTTTATAGCTATATTTCCTACATTTGGTTATAACTATAGCTTGCATTGTTTAACGCATATGTTTATAGGCTTGCGCTTCTGTCAATCCTTTCCTATTTAGGTGTGAGTTATGCTTTTCCATTCGTTTGTTGTTTTATAGTTTGAAATTAGAATATGATTTTATAATGTAAATAGTTATATATAGTTATGTATATACATGTTCACTTATACTAGTTACCTTCATCAATCCAGTTCATCGTGCCTTACTCTTATCTTGCCAATGTCCAATTTGGTCGCAGCACCTTTTGATTTGCTCGTGTCCGTATTATTTTGCTTATCTGGGTCATCTTCTTATTTCTCTAACCTCGAAAGGTGAGCAATCACTCACGATTAATATTCTTTTATTTATTAAATTTGATTTCAATTGAAACGACAATTGAAATATGCTGCTGTTATTTATTGCACTGTTATTTATGTATCAGTTCACCTTTGACATCTGACACCATTATCTGTTATTTATGCAATGATAATCCAGTTTGGTTGATAAATGATTGATTGTTTGATATTGTAATTGGACGTTAAATTGTTAATGTAGTAAGTGATAAATAAATTGAAATTGAAATTGACGAAGAATAGTTTGAAAATTTGAATCGACATATGTGTTGAATTTGATTAGTTAATTTGAATAATATTACCCCTTGTTAACGCTAAAATGTGAACGCTAACACCCCGGTGTGTGAAGTGTAGTTGTGAAAGCACCACCCGATAGATCGGGAAAGAATTACAAGCAAGTAATAGCAGAAAAGCAGTAAACAACAACGATTTTATAGTGGTTCGGCTAAAAGTATAGCCTACGTCCACTCTAAGTACTTTTATTAATAATCCCGTTACAAGCTGATACAATTCTTCTCAAGTACAATATACTTCAAGTTACAAGTGATTTGGAACAAGTCTTAAGCTTCAATGTCGATTAAAGTCCTTAGATTCATGTTGAAGATGTGTGGTTTCTTCGTGAATTTCTTTGATGTATTCCTCTAATCTTGAAAGCTCTAAGTGTTGATGAAGTTCTCAATGCAGCAAGGTAACGGTGTATGAAGAGAATGTGCCCAAAAGTCCCCTTGAAGTTGGAAGTGGTTGTCTATTTATAGGCGTGATTTTCTGGGCAGAATTCTCCAAGTGTTAGGTCGTCTTCGACCTAAAGTAGGTCGTAGGTCGGCAACGACTTATGGAGATCCGGCTTTCCTTTTTTATGAATGAGAGCATCTTTTTTCAACAAGTTCTAGGTCGTACGCGACCTTACTAGCAGCGGCACAGAAAGGGCGGCCTTCCAATGCAATGTCCTTAGGTCGTGAGCGACCTACCTTAGGTCGTGTGAGCTCTATAGGTCGCGGCGTCTCCTTAAATCGTTAGGTTGCGAAGTCTTTAAACCGCTAGGTCGCGGCCTTCCTTAGGTCGCTGAGAACCGCTAGGTCGCTACTTTCCATAGATCATAGGTCGTGACGGTGCTTAAATCTTTAGGTCGCATAGTTGCTTTATGGAGTTAGGTCGTGCCCTTTCTTAAATTGCTAGGTCGCGTGTTAGGTCGCTGATGAAGAGCAGTTAACATTTGCCCCTCGAAGTATGGGCCTATGACATGGGTCGCGTGCTTCGACTCGACTTAGCTAGGTCGTGAGCGACCTAACACTTGTATCAACACGTGCCTATTTGCCTTCCCATTTTTACCTCATATAAATATGTTAGGTCGTTTTAATTCTTCTTCACCTCATTGCTCTGACCTCCTACCGCCACTAACGATTTTCTGAACTTCAAAAGGCGAATTCAAGTTCAATCATTCACCGATTCATCCTTGCTACCAAATTACGTAAGTGCCTTCGGTTTCTCTCCATTCCACGATCATCGTTGAATCCCAAGCTCTAACCTCCGAACCCCAAATCAATTTCGTACGCCATGCTCCACTTTGAGCCGCGTTGTGATCGATTTTTGATTGTCAGTGATTATTGTTGTTGCAGCGATTCACGAACGCACAATAATGAATTTGATTTATGATAGATCGGAGGTATTTTGAGTCGGTTTTTCAAATGGTTTAGTGGTATGGAAAGATGATGAATCTCATGAATAGGATGATGGATTTAAGTGTAGTGGATAGCGGGTTATAGGGTCCGATGAAGCATTGCGTGGAGAGGAAGTTATTGACCCAGTGAATGTGAGCGACTCAAGACAATTCGCGATCTAAGAACCCCTGCGACCTAAGGAGTAGTCTCGACCTACACTAGGTCGCTGAACGACCTAAGACTATCCATGAGCTAAGAGCTATACTTAGCCAGGACCTGCGCGACCTATCTTTCTTGCGACATAGACTCTAGGTCGTGGCCGAGCTAACACTGTATTGGAATGCCTCATCCTTTACTTTGCATAGCACGACTTAAGAAGGCTTCGACCTATGCTAGGTCGCTGGACGACCTATGACTTGTGAAATTCTGTGAAGACTTGGTTGAATTGAACTGGATTGTTTAATCTCGAATTCTGTTGCGCTTTGTTGTAGATTATCTCTAACGCTAATAACCTGTTAAACATAATATTTGCAGAAAACTGGGACGAATATACTGCCATTGACTGCCCACATCAAATGACAGATTAGTCGATAAAGAGTAATCAACTTACATGAACTGTGTGAACGAAATGCTGCGAACTAAAGAATTCAAATGAAGTATTAAAGCAAAACTAAAACATCCAATTAAAGCCGATTCGTTTGCATTAACACTACACTTGAATTTTATATTAACAAGTCCTGAAATCTCACAATCGACGAATTGTCAACTAGCTTAATTTCAGTTATGTTTGCTTTCTGTTTTTGTTAGTTCTGCACAACACTTCACACTTTTTAGGAAACGTGCACCTTTTCATCTGAATCATCCAGTTACTTATGTAGAATGACGTCTCAACAAGAACAAGAAGAGATGATAGAATATGCCGAAGGGACTTTCCCGATTGCTATTCCATTAGAAAACTCTCCAGAAAGAACTCCTACTCTTCTGAAACAGCGGACACTTAATCAATTATGCGTTCAATTTGGCATTGCCGAGGCAGAAGTTTTACTTCCTGGACCAAATGATTTCGCTGATAGACCGCCTTATGGTTTTATTGCTATAAATCGCCAAATGTGCTTAAGTGGAGCAATTCCTCCTTTTAATGAATTTCTTCGACAAACCTTTCTCCGATTGACGATCTCTCCTTTCCAGTTGCACCCCAATGGCTATGCCATTTTGATGGGATTGTGCGTTTTGTTCAGGAGGACTCTTGACCGTCTTCCGAGTTTCGAGGAGATTTGTTACTTGTGTACTTTTGCAAAGAACAAGGACCACCCTTCAATTGTACTTGTAAGAGGTGCGAGGAACCACAAGCTTATTTTAGATTTGCCGGAGAGTGCACATGGCTTCCTGAATCAATACTTCTACGTTCGTTGCCCCGCAGAATTTTACGCTGACTGGAGAGTAGGAAGTGAGATCTTTTTTCCTTCATTCTTCAATTTTACTCTAAGTCTTTCATGTTTCGTATTGCCAAGTGCTGATTCCATTTCTTATCTTTACAGCACTTCCTCCTCCATCTAGGGACCTAAGCCATAAGGCGATGTTTGAGAGATTGAGCGCTGTCCCGGCTGAAGAGAGGAGCGTTAAATTTCTATTAACGGATGAATTTCTTCATCAGTTCGGGCTTCTACATATTTCTCGTTCAATTCAAGCTCATGAAGCTCCGACGGAAGTTCCTGACTCTCCAGTGATAATTCCTGATCCCCCGGTCTCTACTGGAGAACACATACAAGGAGAAATTTCTATAAAAACTTCACTAATAAAGTGTTCTGTTCCAAGAGATGACATGAGGCCATCAATAAAACCCGCGCTTGCCCCCATAATAGAAGAAGAAGAGGAGCCCCCTTCCCAAACCAGGAAGAGTGCCGACAAAGGAGCTGATGGAGGGAATCAGGTTGGGCATGATGGTGATGACGTCTTTGGGGATTTAAGTGACATAATTGTCACTTCCCAAGAGCTCTTTAAAGATGACCCTGCCTGCGGCAAAACTGTACCCCCGATGATTGAAGCGACATCTGCCCTCCAACAGACTCCAACTCCTTTATCTCAAGAATTGTCACCGACAGTGAAACCTATCACTTCCCCCCAACTGAGGAGTGGTTCGTTAGTCCAACGCGAGTAGTTTGCACTTCACACACAACTAAGGATTTTCCAGCACATTTATGCACTTATCTTCTTATACTTTAAAGATTTCTAAAGCTTGTATTTTCTTATTTCAGATCCTTCAATGACACGCGGCGGATCATATTATCAGGACTTCCAACGCTACGGGGGGCGTGGTCAATATAATTATGGGCGCTACTTCACCTCCTATAGAGAGTCTGACGAAGAGAGGGCTGCTCGAAAGGCTCGTGAAAGGAGGGATGAAGAAGAGCGTCGTGAAAGAAGGGAGAGAGAAGAGCGCCATGATTCTTGGCAAAAAGGCGATGACTCCCACAAGAGAAAATCTCATGACGATCGAGGAAAAGGTCACATGGGTGAAGACTTAAGCAAACGAGCCCGTCACAGTGAAAAGCAGGCCTCTACCACTCCTAAGAAAGTTACTACTCCTGCTTCGCTCGACATTCCTTCTGACTCTCCCGCTCTTGGGAAATCAGACATTCAAACGATAATTAGCAGGCCCAAATTTCAAGTTGGACCGGGTCCTGCCACTCTGCAGAGCCGGTTTCCTCAATGGTGCCTTAAGGGAGTGAGGTTCGACCTAGACTTGGTCCCCATCGACAAGTCTGCCATGCTAAGAAATCTCGACGCCGTCAAACTTGAAATCGAGAGAATGTCAAACTGGCAGAAGCTTGTCGATGAGCTTCAAAGAGTTAACCGTGCCAACATAGAGGCCATGCTTACCATGGAAAACGATAAGGCCGAATGGCAAAAGGTCGTTGAGCAACACGACACCGAAATGGGGAACATTGCTTCTTACAATGAGGAGCTTGAAGCAAAAGTCGAGGAATTGAAACATGAGCTTGCTGCTTCCTCCACTTCCTATTCTCAAAAAGAAGAAGTGCTCCTGAAACAAGTGAGAGACGCTCACGCTAGCCAAAGGGATGCCGAAGACAGGCTCGAAGTACAAAAAAGAATCAGTGAAGGCTATGCTACTGATATTGCTGAGCTTCGAAAGAAAAACAACTCCCAGGAGGCGGAAATACAAATGCTTAAGCTTCAGCTTGCCAAAACTGAAAGGGAGCGTGATGAGGCTATCGCCGGCAAAATCGCAGCCGAAGAATCTCATGAGGCGACCAAAAACAGCTTCGGCTCAACATTATTCGACTTCTACTTGCATAGCGTCTTGGGGCGTGGAAGCCTCGCTTTTCTTGGTCCCAAGTATGAAATCACTTTAGCTGAAGTGTGGGAGGCCGCCCTTGAGATGCTTGGTGCTGAAGGTGCTGGTTATGACGAATCAGCCCTGGAAAGGCATTATCTTGATGATGACGCTCGCGCTGCCCTTGCCAAGGGAAAGGAACAACTTGCCAAATTAAGAACTGAAGTGACGGAAGGGGATCGGCTGGGAAAAACCACTTCAACTACTCTAGTCCAGCCACCTTCTTCGTCTGAAGTCGACATTATTGGTTCCAGTTCCCATCTTGCATCTCCCACCAAAGTTGCCACTGAAATTACAAGCATACAAGGTGGAGACGAGGGTGACGAGAGCGCTGATGCGCAAGCTTATGAAGTCGATATCAGGAAACCAGCTTCTCCAGGTAACTTCACTGTTAATCTCGCTACTGTCAATTCTGCTCAAGCGGGTTACTCATTTATTTCGCATGAGTTTCATGAGCTCCTTGGCTATTTTCTCAACCTTGATGAGCCTTCATCTCCTCTCTTTACTGACTTTATTGGTGAACCTTCATCTCCTCTCTTTACTGACTTTAACCTCTTTTCTTCTGTAGAAAAAGTATCAAGCACTGCTCAAATCCCTACTTCTCCGGTAATCCCTCCTCCATCTCTTCAGGTGGCTCCTCCTTCTGCTTCGCAGCCTGGATCACAGGAGGAACAAATAGAGGCTCTCCATGGCCTGGATGATCCCATTGCTTCGCAAGAGCAGAAAGATGAGGGACTTGAGGGAGGCGACATATCTCCGGAGCGGACTCCTTCTGACGACATAACTCTATCTAAACTTGTCACTCCAGGAAGTGAGTCTTCCTTAAAGAGGAGAAAGAAGCAAGGAGCATCAAGGAGGAGAGGGAAGATAATCACTGCCACTGAAGAGGAGCCAGAAGTTGGGCCAGCTGCGCCTACCTCTCCTTCCTCCCTTATACCCACTGGCCGACCTGAAAAGCTGGTCATTCGGTCGGGTAAAGGGTCCAAAGGCAGTAAAAAGAAGTGAAGACTTTAGCTTTTTGTCTTTTGTATGAACTGGCCGAGAGTTGTGCGGGTACCGGCCCCCCGCTTTTACTTTGAAACCTGTATCTGCATTATAGTTGAATAAAATGATTCTTTGTTTGTACAAACTTCTGTTTGAATTTGAGAATGCATTCACTATTTATTTTTTGCACAAGTTTATTTACACGATATTGCAGCGAGCTTATGGCATGTTACTTGAGCGTTACCTTTTGCTGGTTTGGCTATACCATATTGTGTGTAATTATACTATATTGCCCCCATTCCATAAGTTTGCTGCAATATTCTATACTTCGAGGGGACTTGCACTCATATTTGCTAAAGAATAATTATTTTATTCTTTAAAGAAAATTTTTGCAAAGTACAACCCTCTTCGTATAAGTTTCTGCGCTTTGACCTTTGAAGAAATCACTTCTCTTTTTTTTTTTTTTTTGCTTAAGTACGTTTTTTACCAAGTGAATTCTTTTATGCGGTAAAGTGGACCTCTGAAGGGTACTTTAACTCCCTCTCTCTCTTTTTCTCTCTTCTTTTTTTTATTTCGAGGAAGATTATTCCCCAGAATAGGTGAATTACTCTTTCTTCGGAAGTTAAAGTATGCCCCTGACGAGGATCTTTTTTTTTCATATAGAAAGTTGTACCTCTGAGGAGGGATTTTTTACGTTTCAACACTCGGAAGTTTTATTTCAATCTCGGTGAAACGTGTACCTCCAAAGAGTTTTGCCTTAGAAAGCCTTTTCACGTTTCAACACTTGGAAGTTTTATTTCAATCTCGGCGAAACGTGGGCTTCCGAAGAGGTCTTTCTTCTTGATTGTGCCTCCGAAGAGGTCTTTATTTTGTTTGTTTTTCAACTCTGGTGAAGTGAAATTCCGAAGAGCGGCTGTTACACTTCAACTCCTGGTGAAATATGTCTTCGAAGAGGTCTTTATTTTGTTTGCATTTCAACTCTGGTGAAGTGAAATCCGAAGAGCGGTTATAACACTTCAACTCCTGGTGAAATGGGCCTCCGAAGAGGGCTTTTATTTTGTTTGCATTTCAACTCTGGTAAAGTGAAATTCCGAAGAGCGGCTATTTCACTTCAACTCCTGGTGAAATGTGCCTCAGAAAGGGTTTTCATTGCCTTGAAGTTACTCTCTCATGGTTGGAGGGTCATGACTCCTCCAATCTTTTTTGTTGAGTAGAGAACTTTCTTTTTTTGTGGCATATGACCCACTAGAGGTCTTTTATCCTCCGAAGAGTTGTGCCTCTGAAGAGGACTTGTGCTGCCGATGATGGATTTTGGTTGTTTCCTTGTCTTCTTGCTTATGCCTTTTCACCGATCCTCTTTTTTTTTCTTTTCAAGTTTTCATTCCCCTTTTCTTGCAAGTAGCTTGTTTAATCCAAGGAAGTGTACTTCATTGTCAGGCAAGTTCGCGAGAACGGGCACTAGCTTCCTAATTGGATGTTTGTTTGTTCAAACAATCTCAATTTATCAGCAAGGGCTCGTTTCTATCGAAATCATTAGCCGTTCAATTGAAGTATTTCCTATCTAGGATTTGAATTCGGGGTCTTTGTGACTTGAAATTTGTTTGTTGAATGATGGTGAGAATCGCTCGGTTTTATTATGAGCAAGTTTTATTTCCATTGTCTGCAAAAATTTAAATCGACATTTCAGCAATACATTTTATGTACTTTTATATCGAAAATAAAGCAAACATGTAATAAAAATAAGGAACACAAGATTTATGGTGGTTCGGCCAAGAATTTGGGCCTACATCCACTTTATATTCTTTCATTAATCACTTGCATCAGTTTTACAATTGCTTTCAATTGCAAGAATCATATGTTCACAATTCTTTTTACAATATTTCAACAAAGTTTTCAAGTAAAGTATGGACGCAAGTGATTGCTGTTCCATGCCCTTGGAATTTGATCTCCTTCAACAGTAGTGAGTTTGAAAGTGCCGTCAAGAAGCTTCTGACCTATGACATATGGTCCTTCCCAATTTGGCCCAAACACACCTGTCGTTGTCATAATTCTTTTCAGGACTAGATCTCCGATTTCAAAGCTTCGTTGACGAACTTTGGAATTGAAATGTCTGGCTATCCTTTGCTTATGAGCTGCAATTCTGAGACTAGCCTCATCCCTTTTTTCATCAAGGAGATCCAGCGCTTCAAGTTGTAGCTTTTCATTTTCTGCTTGATTGAAATGGATTCTTCTATGTGAAGGGACCTCAGTTTCAACCGGGATCATTGCTTCCGATCCGTATGCTAATGAAAAAGGAGTATGCCCAGTCGCAGTTTTGTGGGTAGTTCTGTATGCCCATAGTGCAAGTGGTAGCTTATCAACCCAACCACCTTTTGCTCTTTCAAGTTGCTTCTTGATGGTTGATTTGATGATCTTGTTTACTGCTTCCACTTGCCCGTTTGCCTGCGGATGAGCCACTGCTGAAAAGCTTTTCTGAATTTTGAATCGCTTGCAAAAACCCTGGAATTCTTCGCTTTCAAACTGAGTGCCATTGTCCGTAATTATTTTCTGAGGCACACCGTATCTGCAAATGATATTCTTGGTTACAAAACTTATCATTTTCTTAGAGGTGATAGTAGCCAATGGTTCAGCTTCAGCCCATTTAGTAAAGTAATCAACCGCAACAATAGCATATTTAATTCCTGATTTGGCAGTTGGTAGCGGCCCAATGAGATCCATTCCCCAAATCGCAAATGGCCATGGACTGACCATCTGTGTGAGTTCGGTAGAAGGTGCTCTAGGAATTTTGGCAAATCTTTGGCATCTGTCACATTTTCGGGAGTAATCTGCAGCATCTCGATTAATTTCTGGCCAAAAATATCTGTATCGGAGAATTTTCTTTGCTAATGTTTGACCACCTGAATGATCACCACATTCTCCTCCATGCACCTCAGCTAGGATTGTTTTGGACTCTTCCCGGGATACACATCGAAGCAATGGCATTGAGAATCCCCGTCTGTACAATCGGCCATCCTGAATTACATAGCGAGAGGCTTTCCTTAGTAGCTTTCGTCTTTCTATCGAATTTTCTGGCAGAGAACCTCTGAGTAGGTAGTCCAGTATTGGAGTCATCCATGACTCTTGTTCTTGGGATGCATTCATAATCCAGTCAATATCCATCTCGTCTATACTTGGTGCCGAGAGGACTTCTACGGGAACCAATCCCAATAGTTGAGCTTCACCAGAACTTGAATACTTTGCAAGGGAATCTGCCTTCGTATTCTCTTCCCGGGGAATATGGCTTATTGAATAATGATCGAGTTCACATAGGAGTTCCCAAGCTTTTGACAAGTAGGAAGGCAAGTTTCCACCTTTTGTTTGAAATTCCTTCTTGACTTGGCATACAATAAGCTGAGAATCACTGAAGATTTGTAATGCTCGAATGTTTAGCTCTTTAGCGATTTTCAGACCTGCAATAAGAGCTTCATATTCTGCTTCATTGTTTGTTGAAGGAAATTCCAGTCTTAGTGCATAGCATAGTGATCGACCTTCAGGAGTTTCAAGTACCACTCCGGCTCCAGAACAGTAGTCATTTCTTGCGCCATCAACATACATCTTCCACTGGATTGGGGAATCATTGATCGCTTCTTCCTCACTATTATCTTTTTCTGTGAATTCTGCAATGAAATCAGCTAAAGCTTGTCCATTGATTGCTTTTCAGGGATGATAAGTAATGTCATATTGACTGAGTTCAATGTTCCATTTTAGAAGGCGACCCGAAGTTTCAGGGCGAAATAGGACTTGCTTTAGAGGCTGATCAGTGAGTACTCTGATAGGATGAGCTTGGAAATATTGCCTCAGTTTCCTAGATGCAACTAGTAGGCAATAGGCGAGTTTTTCCAACTTGGAGTAATTCAGCTCTGCCCCAGTGAGTCTTTTGCTGATATAGTAAACCGGATGTTGAATCCTTTTGTCTTCCCGTATCAGCGCTGCACTTAGAGCATGAGATGATACTGCCAAGTATATAAGAAGATCCTCACCATTGCCTGGCCTAGAAAGTATCGGAGGCGTTTCCATATGACGGATCAACTCATCGAAGGCTTTTTGGCATTCGGAAGCCCATTCAAAATTCTTCTTTCCTTTCTTCAGGGCGTCAAAGAATGGGATGCATTTATCAGTGGCTTTGGAAATGAACCGACTCAGGGCGGCGACCTTTCCGTTGAGACTCTGCAATTCCTTCTTTGTTCTAGGAGCTTTAACTTCTTTCAAGGCAGTAATTTGAGCTGGACTAGCCTCAATGCCCCTAGCACTGACGATGAAACCTAAGAACTTTCCGGACTCGACCCCAAATGTACATTTCAGAGGGTTAAGTTTCATTCTGTATTTCCGAAGGACTGCGAACATTTCTGCTAAGTGTTCAATGTGATCTGCTGCTTTCCTGGACTTCACTAACATGTCGTCGACGTAGACTTCCATAGTTTTGCCCAATTGCGGTTTGAACATAGCATTTACAAGTCTTTGGTAGGTTGCCCCTGCATTTTTCAATCCGAAGGGCATAACTCTGTAGCAATAAAGTCCAACATCTGTGATAAAGCTTGTATCCTCCTGATCCGGCTCGTGCATCATGATTTGGTTATAACCGGAGTAGGAGTCCATGAAAGATAACAATTCATGCCCCGCAGTTCCGTCTACCAGTTGATCGATCCTGGGTAACGGGAAGCAATCTTTGGGGCAAGCCTTGTTTAGATCAGAAAAATCGATGCACACTCTCCATTTTCCATTAGCTTTCTTGACCAGCACAGGATTTGAAACCCAATTCGGATATGTAGATTCTTTGATGAAGTTATTTTCCATGAGTCGATCGACTTCTTCTTTTAATGCTGCCGCCTTTCTGGACCTTGGGTTCTTCTTTTCTGTTTAACTGGCGTAAACTTTGGGTCAATATTCAGAGCGTGTACTGCAACTTCTGGAGATATTCCACACATATCGGCGTGAGTCCAAGCAAAGACATCCAGATTTGCTTTCAGGAAAGATATCAAGACATTCTGAATTGACACATTAAGCTGTGAACCCACATTCAACACCTTATTTGGGTCCTTCGGGTCAACAGGTACCGGAACTGTCGTTTCCACCGGTACCACTCTATTCTCCCCTGCACTGGCTTTTCTGGGATCCATTTCTCTCCGTGCCCCGCTGTGCTCTCCAGTGCAGGGTCCGCCCCGTAATTGCTTGCTTGCGGACCACAAATGTTTGCTTGCGGACCACTTTCTTTTCTGCTTCCCCAAGTTCTACAAGCAGATCGATGGTCCCAATTGGTTGCTTTGGCTCCCCAGTGAAGCCAGCGATCTTCTGTGATGAGGCCTGTACATCGATCATAGGGATTTTCATCTGGTCAAATGTCTTCTTGAAGAGGATATTACATGATGCTCCGCAGTCGATGAGGACTCTTCTGACAATGGCCGGTCCAATACCGGCCGAGATGACCAAGGGATCTAGGGTAGGAGCTTCTATACTTGTGGAATCTCTGGCTCTGAAAACAATATCATCGCTGAAAGTTTTCTGTTGTTTCAGGGGCGTAGTGTCTTCTAAAACAAAGACGTCTTCTTCGGCTGGGGCATATTTCATAGCCCTGGAATATCTCTCCATCTCACCCCAGCTCTTGCCAGCTGGGTGAGGCCCTCCTGTAATGACATTGATAACGGGCCTTCCAGATTCATGTCCCGTAGCTTTCTCACCTGTCCTAGGCTGATGAACAGGAACCTGTTGCCCCTGACTTGACGATGCAGGATTGTTGCTATTTTTCTTCACGAATTGCTGCAGTTTGTTTTCTCTTAGCAACTCTTCAATCAGATTTTTTAACTGGCGGCATTCATCAGTCTCATGACCGGGTCGATTGTGGAAGCGGCAGAATTTCCCACTCTGTATGGCTTTTTTCCCGGTTCTCAAAGGGATAGGTTTAGGGAAATCGACGGAATCTTTAGTGGCCAGGTAGATGTGCTCCGGTGTATGTGATAATGGAGTATATTCTGATGGCTTGAAGGATCGGGGCTTCTTCAGATTACCCTGTTTCTTCCCATTATTATTCTCCCTTTTTTGCCCCGCCGATTCATTCTTGCGTGGAGCGACAGTGTTGTCTTCTGCTTTCTCCAACACTGTCTTTACTCGCAAAGGACGACTTTCCAAGAGAATGAATTCATCTGCTTTTTTGTAGAACTTTTCGAGAGAGGTTGGCTCCTTCATATTTAACCATTTCCCAAATTCGCTTGACTTATCAATAGCCCTCATCAGATAAGTCAATATCATTCGTGGTTCAGCATTGTCCACCTCAGCCAGCGCTATATTAAAGCGGTTCAAGAAGGATCTGATAGACTCGCCAGGATTCTGCTCTAAACTCGATAGTGACATAATGTCCTTGGCCTTCGAAGCATATAGTCTGAACTGCTCCTTGAATTTTCTGGTCAAGTCTGAAAATTGATCGATAGATCGGACTGGCAACTTGGTGAACCATAGTAGAGCCACACCTTCCAGGTATACGGGGAAATATCGACACTTTATTTCGTCAGAGGCTCTGGCACCTGTCATGTGCCAATCATATTTATATAAGAACTCATTCGGATCACTTGTCCCTTTGTAAGCTGGAATAGTCGGAGGGACAAACTTCCTTGGAAATTCTGCCTTTAAGATTCTTTCAGTAAACGGAGTTTTGCTTGGGGCGAAACCCCATTCCTTCTCATCTTCAACCCTTTGCATACTTTCTTTCATGATCTGCCGGACCATTCCAGAAAGATATTCCTCATCATGCCGAATTCTAGATCCACCGGCCTCAGGTACTGCCTGCTCAAAGGGACTAGTAGCCCTTTCAGGAGCATTCCTTTCATTAACATCATGAACGTTGCCAGCATAATTCCTTTCATTACCAGCCGGTTGATTGTTTGCCCCAAGTAAGTCGTTCAACTTATTCAGAATCAGAGCATTCTGGGCACCTTGAGCCTCTAATTGTGCATTTTGGGCGTTTATCTGTTGGTTTAACCCTAGAATCACAGCATCCAACTCCGCTTTCGTAACTCCAACAGACGGGGTGGGTTGATTAGGCACAGGGGAAGCGGAAGTTCCCTCTTGAATGTTTCCAGATCTGACAGATCTACTTTTCCTTCCAGGAGCCATAATTTCAGATAGACTTCTGGTTTTTAAGGAAATTCTTTCTACAAATCTCTGCGAAGCAATGATGACAGTTTTCCTGAGTTCAGTTCTCAGTGAAAGCACCAAAAATGTTAACGCTAAAATGTGAACGCTAACACCCCGGTGTGTGAAGTGTAGTTGTGAAAGCACCACCCGATAGATCGGGAAAGAATTACAAGCAAGTAATAGCAGAAAAGCAGTAAACAACAACGATTTTATAGTGGTTCGGCTAAAAGTATAGCCTACGTCCACTCTAAGTACTTTTATTAATAATCCCGTTACAAGCTGATACAATTCTTCTCAAGTACAATATACTTCAAGTTACAAGTGATTTGGAACAAGTCTTAAGCTTCAATGTCGATTAAAGTCCTTAGATTCATGTTGAAGATGTGTGGTTTCTTTGTGAATTTCTTTGATGTATTCCTCTAATCTTGAAAGCTCTAAGTGTTGATGAAGTTCTCAATGCAGCAAGGTAACGGTGTATGAAGAGAATGTGCCCAAAAGTCCCCTTGAAGTTGGAAGTGGTTGTCTATTTATAGGCGTGATTTTCTAGGCAGAATTCTCCAAGTGTTAGGTCGTCTTCGACCTAAAGTAGGTCGTAGGTCGGCAACGACTTATGGAGATCCGGCTTTCCTTTTTTATGAATGAGCGCATCTTTTTTCAACAAGTTCTAGGTCGTACGCGACCTTACTAGCAGCAGCACAGAAAGGGCGGCCTTCCAATGCAATGTCCTTAGGTCGTGAGCGACCTACCTTAGGTCGTGTGAGCTCTATAGGTCGCGGCGTCTCCTTAAATCGTTAGGTTGCGAAGTCTTTAAACCGCTAGGTCGCGGCCTTCCTTAGGTCGCTGAGAACCGCTAGGTCGCTACTTTCCATAGATCATAGGTCGTGACGGTGCTTAAATCTTTAGGTCGCATAGTTGCTTTATGGAGTTAGGTCGTGCCCTTTCTTAAATTGCTAGGTCGCGTGTTAGGTCGCTGATGAAGAGCAGTTAACACCCCTTTAGATTGTTAAGTTAATTGACACGTAGAATTTATAAATTACACTTTGAATCTTTGAACGTATATATATTAGATAAATTATTGTAGTATTAAAATTGAGATTTGAATTGAATGACAAGTGAAAAACCGTAATGTAATAATCTTTAATCTACATGAAATGATAGTGTAGATTCTAGAAATAATTATATTAATTCGCAAAACCACAATGTGAATTAATACGATTATTTCGGGATTATTTGAATTGATTATTGAATTGTGTTTGTTTGTTGTCATTGCTTGTTTATTTACTTTGACACCATCCCAGTTATCACACTGCAAGTTCCCTTTGTTATGTTTGATTTTTGAATTGGAATTGGAATCGGGTTGAAATGATAAATACCCAAAATGAACTTGACTTAGGATAGAGAATTTAATAAATCCGATTGGTCAATAATTTGATTTGAAAAATAAAATAATGATTTTTATTCGAGTAAAGAATTAGTTTTGAAATAAAGTTGGAATTTGGATTTTGATAGGAAAATCTAAAGATGGAATATGAAGCAAATATTAATATAGTAATGGTTGAAAGGACGTTGTTTGAAATTTAATTATTTAATAATTAAATTTGGAATTATTAATAAATAATTTGGAATAAGTAATAATTGAGTTTTGAAATTATTAAGTTTGAAACATTTAATAATTAAATTTGAAATTATAATTAAGTTTGGAATTAGAATTAAGTTTGAAATTATTAAGTTGAAATTATAATTAAGTTGAAATGATTTGATAATTAAGTTGAAATTATTAAGTTTTGAAATGATTTAATAATTGAGTTTGAATTTATAATTAAGCTGAAATTATTAAGTTTTGAATTTATTAATAATTAAGTTCGAAATTATTTAATAATTGAATAAGATTGAATTATTTGATAATTGAATAAAAATTGAATTCTTTAATAAGAGAAATTGAACTTTTGAATAAGTAAAATTGGAACTTCGTAAATAATTGAAATTGAGAGTCTTTGTTCATTAAGTTTTGGAAATTATTTAAGTAAGTAAATAAGTGAAATTGAATTTCTTTAACAAGAAATAAAATGTGATTTATTGAAATTAATGTAGGACTTGTAATTTTGGGAACTTGATTTGACGAATCTAATTTAGTAAATTTGAAGTTTTGATAAAATGAAGATGAGCTTAAGTAAGTGATTTAATGAATTGGGAATTAAGTAAAATTGTTTTGAATGATTAAGTAACTTAACGAATGAAATCGATAAATGAATTTAAATTAGTTTGAATGTTGAATTTAATCATTTAAATAATTTTCGGAATAAAACTTATAGATGAACTTGAATCAATATTTGAATTGTTTAAATATAATTGAAATTGAATTGTAAGACTTTGAAAAGATAATTTGGGAGTTTTGAAACATAGATTTTGGAAATTGATTTTGAAAGACAAATTAAATGTTGATTTATAAATTCTAATTGAAACTGGATTTGATTTGGTTTTGAAATTTATTAAATGACCAATCGGTGTAAAAATTACGAAAGTTATTAAAGAAACCAGAATCGGTTATGGATATACTCTCTATCTCAACCGAAAACCACTTTAATAACTATACGCGGAGTGATGATCCAGAATGAAGTGGTTGGAATGATGTACGTGCTGACTAAAGAAAGTGAACGATAATGGATAGCCTTGACACTTGTGTCAAATTGGAAATGACTAAAATCAGGAGCCGTGCCAGGCCAAATGGGGTTAGCCACCTCGAGCGAACACACTTCTTCGTAACTACTACTCATTACTTGTTGTCGATTGGTGCACCCTCGTGCTTTTCAGGAGTGTTGTTTCGCGGTGTTGCGATCGCTGCGGCGATGCGTTCTCACCAGTCCGGATCAGGCGAACGGTAGTTTCACTACCTTGGGTATTGCCTCATGTGCCTTGTCATACTTGTATCCCTATATACGCGACCACTACGAATTTGTCTTGTGTTATACCTATGGAGTACTCCCTGATATCCCACTAGTTTACGGTGGAGTTTACAGTGCTGTATAGATTATGACATTTATATAAAAATGTGTTAAGGGGGATAATGGTAACGCCTTAACACTATTTTGATACTTTATATTACTGATAGACATTATCTATTTAGCGTACACTACTACCTAGTAGATAGTTTAACGGATCTGGTGATTCCAACATCCTTTGAGTTACTTGTATTTCGATTGCTATTTCACTTGAGTTGGATTAATTGATATGAGAATATTAATCCCGACTCGAGTGTTTTGTGTTTTGCTTTACGCTCGGGTCAGACTGAGTGTACCAGTATTCAAGACTCATCTTTGGAGTTGGAGCTTTGCTTGAAGATCCAACCATCTATTCTGCTTTCAGCACCCGATGATTCTAAGGATGTATTTTGATTTGTACCTGATGTATCGTATTGTTCTTCTGTTGTAAACTCTGATGTATCTTATATATTTATATAGTAGCTTCGTGAACTACTATCTCTTTTACTTCCGCTGCATATTATTACTCTGTGTCTGTGTTCTGTGATTATTTATTTACTGTATATCTCAGTTTTGCCAAATTTAAATTAACAATTCGGTATTTTGAACTATTCAAGTCCGACATGTGCGGATGCGAATAGTCCAAAATAGCGGGTCGTTACAAATTTCTTTGATATTATTACTATAAGTGCAAAGTGTAGGAAAACATTTCGAAAATATAATATAAATCTTAGCCAGCATAGACATTCCACACGTATGCCTACTATAGCTACCATGTCCAATAGCAGGTTACCGCCACATTCCATGGCAGGTTATACAACTAAAACCGTACATGGCTCATATTGTTTCTTTGGATTTTCCAACAAATGGCCAGACCAAGGAACTTCCCATTTCCACATCGGTACGCCTCTGGAAAGACGCCCCGAGAACCTAACCGGATCTCTGCCAACACAAGGTCGGGTTACCTCTACAAAAGTATGTAATTACTGACACGAGTATGCTATCCCCCAGTTGTAAACAACCTTTGTCCGAGGATCCTCAACCAACAACAATCACAAAGTCATATATATCTGCGATATTCACATAAGTTAAGTATCTGGGATCCATATCATGATACCACTTCTATCCAGAAGGAAATGCACATACCCTAAGGGGCGCTACTCCTTATAATCTTGCTGCATCTTTCCTATTTTGACCATTACCGTGGTGTGAGGTACGACGAAGTCTCGTCCACAAAGCTACGCTTTTCACAAAAGCTATGCTTTGATCAACAAATGATCAACAACACTTTGTATGCCACATTACCAATTTGGGAATGTATCACCAGTAACCATCAACTACATAATCTCTGAGCTCGTACGTCTCAGAGAAGGGTGTTAAGCTAAGAGAATAAATTCTCCGCCACCAATAGAAATGAATTTGATAGAAACCAGCTTTGCATCTCAAATTTTAACGTCACACACACATGCATACAAGTCCGTTCCGAGATCAAACGTAACTGAAGGCACTTCCAAAGAAGCCCTTGCAATCCGGATATTCACTAATAACGTACGAAATTCCCATCACAAAGGGTGATAAAATCTCTATATCGGAGATCAGCCGATGCAGATACATTCGACGGTAATCCTTCCGTTTTTTCGAAAATATTCGGTCTTCAACATCGGTCTTCAAATGCTATCCATTACGACGTATCACTATTCAGAATGAGATTCTTGACCCAAAGATCCTCTCCCGGCTAAACCGAATAATGAGCGCTTATTTTTAAATAAGTGTAGCATTCAAGTTCAAGCAAATCACAACAAATACCCATTTAAAGGTAAATATTGATAGTCGGTTATTTAATTATCAATTGATATGCACAACATCACCAGATTCCAAATAATTTCCCAAATTATTTATTTTCCAAAAATATCTTTACAAGATATATTTTCCACACATCAACCATTTGAAAACAAATTTCAAATCACTTTTCACCTTCACAACTTTTGAAAACCAGTTTCAAATCATTTTCCTTAACCGGAAACACTTCCAAATATTTATTCATTTTAACTGGAAATCTGCCGAGTTCAAATACTTTAAAATAATTTATAGCACTTACCCAAATATATCGGGAAAACACTTTGAAATAAAAACTATTTTCTTTGAACACTTTACTTAAAATATTAGTTATAAAAATATCATACCAATATTACATATAACTTAAGTCCAAACTAATTTTCATAATAAAAATTAGTGGATAGAGTATAACTATTTAAATAACTATTTTCTAAAACAATTATTAATTAAATCTTAGAAATAATCATTACTATATCAACTTAATAAATCTTTACTTAAAGGATTCAAAACAATTTAAGAAGTTAATTTCTCCAAAGTATCCTTTTCAAAACCAATTCTAGAATTATATATATATATATATATATATATATATATATATATATATATATATGTCTTTCAAAGCTATTCAGAAATTTTATTCAACTTTCCAGAAAGAATACACTTTCATTTCAAAATGGTTCATTTAAACCAATTTAATAAATCCTTACCGTTTTACTTTAAATTTACGTTCCAAATCTGTAAATTTATTTCCACACTTAAAAAATAAATCAATGTTTGTTTTTAAACAAATTTCCCTTTCCTTTATAAATTCCATGGTGAATTCACATTTCCAAAATATCCACTGATATATGATTTTCAAATCGATTTCAAATATTCACTTTCAATTTATCTTTAAAAGATATAATCTCAAAACATTTCACTTCATATTGGAAAACATTTCCATGCTTATTTAATAATAAGTAATTCACAAATCTATTTAATTTCAACATTTGAAAAGTATTCAATATACTTAAATCACAACTAAGTATATATTTTATTCTTTAAAGAAAACATTCTCTTAAACACATTCATTTGAGTCAAAACGAATGTTGCGTAAAACATCTTTATGACAACCCAAAATCATTAGTATAGGGATTCGAAATTAGGATAGATATATAAATCCCAACACTATATAAAACATTTCCATTCGAAAATCATTTACTATAACAACAGTGTTATAGTCCACCATTCCCTTTTATTTCTCGAGAACGTGTATTTCAACAATGAATGTTGAAATCTATGGTTTCGATACTTAATACATTTTAAAACACCTTTAAATCGTTTTTAATTTGATTTAAAATATCACTTCCCCAAAACATTTCTTTAATATATTATTCACTGTCCAAAATCATGAGTATACTTCGTTAACCAAATTCAACATTTCTACGCTTTTTATTTTAAAGGATTATCCAGTGTCCAAAATCGTGGATATCTCTCCTTTAATAAGCTATAAAAATTAACTTATCAAAATAAGTCGACTTCGAATTTATAAAACAATGTTTATAAATTCCATTTATATTTTATAACAACTTCAACTTGTAAAATCTCTTTATAAAAAAATTCTATCCATATCCCATTTAAATGCCAAAATCCAAATTATAAGCAAATTACTTATAATCCTCTATTTACAAACTCATTCATTTTATAACTTCACAAATCGTAGATTCTATTCTTTTACAAAATCCATTTATAACATCTTTTTAAAACGTCTTTAAAATTCCTTTATAATTCCATCACTTTGACTTATAAAAATCCATTTTTTTAAATCTTATATATAAAGCTTTTATAATAAATTCAAAAATCGCCATTTAAATTTTTTTATAAAATAATCACCTTCTTATTACCAAAAATCACCATTTAAAATTATTTTATAAAATAATCAACTTAATAATTCAAAAAATAACCTTTCAACTATATTTCTCAAAACATCAAAATTTTTAATATAAACTTTCAACCTGAATTTTCAAAAATCAAATTTTCATTTATTTCCGGTATCTAACGATACCAAAATTTTATTCGGCTAAATTTTAGCCTTCAACGATTTCAATCAAAAAGATAATCACACAGAGATTATAAATAAGCAACACTAAAACAAATTCAATTAATTGAGGAATCCAGTTGGATCCCTCCAACCTGTTTCCCTGCGTCCACAGATGTTAGCACAATACCAATCCTGTTTCAGGATGGAATATCACGGTACATGAGTTTATATAAAATATTATCCGCTATTATGCGGCGCAATAGGGTCTCATCCGCTATATAATGCGGGAAATCAACTCCAAATACATATATAATACCAATTCCACTTCAAGGTGGAATATAGCGGTGTATGTGTTTAATATAATAACCTCCGCTTAATATGCGACGTACAGGTTCTATTTCAATACAACAGACAGCAATTTATCATCCAAGCATACAATCAACACAATCAGGCAATTTTAAATCTAACTATTTAAAATTTAAAACCGAAACATGGTTCGATTGAGTGAGAAGTTCTCACAGTGCTTCCAATAACAGTTGCAGTGTTTCGTTTCGAATAAAATTAAACGACAGTTTAAATTTTACCCAAAATTATCACTAGCTCCAATCAACTCCAATCCAGCTCATCGCGTAGTGTTCGTCAATACGAACCCGACACAACTCGTTTCGTGCGAAACGGACCTTGTATGAACAAGATATCAATTTTTAAATGTTGAACGAATTTAAATAATAAAATTTAACATTTTATTTTCTTATTAAACCTTAAAATCAATCAGGGCCGCACGTTTTTGATACTGTAGATCTCGGTCGCACTATACTTTCTTCCTCCAAGATAACACGTGCACTAACCAATACGAGCATCTTCACGCTGATCAACCACCACCGTTCGAACGACCATCACAAATTCCACCTTCACCACGAATATGGACGAACTCGGTCGCCCCATTGACGTGCAAAACACCCATGAACGGCGCGCGTTTGAACTTGATGTGCCGTCGATCCACTCAATAAAAATCGACCGCATCCGTATGGATTGAAAGATCTCATCACTCTCTACAAATTTCGTTTAGGAATCGAAGGCTAAAAGTGTTTGGATCGAGAGAGATTAAGAAAAGACTTTTGGAAAACGTCGGCCATTGAAAATTAGAGGGTGGCGGCCTGAAACCCTAGCTCGGTTTTGATGCAAAATGAAATAAATGAGGTCCTTATATAGAAAATATTCGCGCACTATTCACCCAAAAATTTTTCGAACTCCAAATGAAGCATGCCACCTGGCGTTTACAATGTTTTACCCATATTCCGAACGCAATGGAATATATATCAAGAGGTAATTCGATCGTATTTGAAAGATAGGTTTTCGAATCGACTATTTGAATTTAAAAATTCACTTAAACCGATTTCTACGCGTCTTAGCTTGCCCCGGACAAATCGTAAATCCGATTAACACGAAATTTGAAATCTTACAAGAATATAACATTACGGATCCGATGAAACTGGTTTCGTCGAAATCCAAGACTGTTTGAAAAATGGCTATTTTTACTCGTTAATTAAGTATTAAAATATTCAATCTCCACAAATTAACTTTTAAATCAATTTTAAAAGTTCTATAACATCATCCTAACTCCAATAAGATTTAATTCAACTTTATAAATCAATTTTAATCACATTAAACCCAATTCCCAATTATTTCTGTAATTTCAAATATTTAATTATCGATTTAATTATCCAATTAAGTATAGATATTCGAAATAAAATTTATTCGACTTACAATATTTTATTTTTTAATATTTTAAAATCAATCAAATATACGAATTTCAAATGATAGAAATTCTGGGCCGTTACAAAAACAAATAAAAAGAAATACGCTGTGCTTTTTGGAAAATGAAACTAATATAAGGCCTCCCTCTACCCACACAATGCAATCGCACACTTGTAGGAGATTTCTCCTTATGATAGTCAAACATGATTGATACGCGAAAATCCTTCTGATATTATTGTTAATGCACAGGTGGAATAAATTTCGAAAGTATAATATTAATCTTAGCCAGCATAGGTACCATTATATTATGCCTACTATAGCTTCCATTTAAGAATGGTTGGTTACACAACTGAAATCGTAAAGGAATCGTATTGGGTGATTGGATTTCCAATAAATGGTCAAGGCTAAGGAACTTCCTTTTCGAATAGGTACGCCTTTGGAGGGACACCCCGAGAACCTAACCGACTCTCTGCCAACAGAAGGCCGAGTTACCTCCATAACTAGTTAACTAACTGTCACGGGTATGCCATCCCTCGGTTGTTACCGGCCTTTATCCTGGGATTCACCAAAAAATTCCAATAGCCACATAAGTTAAATATCTAGGCTCCATTCCATGATATCACTTTTTATCCAAAAGGAAATGCACATACCCTAAGGGGCACGACCCTAGTAACCTTGCTACATCCTTCCTGTTTCGATCATTTCCGAGATGTGAGGTATAATAAAGTCTCGTCCCACAAAGCTACGCTTTTCACAAAAGCCATGCTTCGATCAACCAATGATCAACACTTAGCATGCCACATTTCCAAATTGGAAATATATCACTAGTAACCATCAACTACATAATCTCTGAGCTCGTACGTTTCAGAGATAGCTATTAAGCTAAGATAATATAAATTCTCCGCCACCAAACAGAAATGTATTTGATAGAAACCAGCTTTACATCTCAAAGTGTAACTTCATACATAAATCCATAGAAGTCCATTCTGTGTCTGAATGGAACCGATGGCACTTCCTCCAATTAAGGAAAGAAGCCCTTGCAAATTCGAAATATTCACAATCCCGACCGGACTCCCCATCAAATATGGAGATCTCTATACTGGAGCAACTCGGTGCAGAGACATTAAACAGGCAGTCCTTTCGTTCTCAAAAATACCCAGTCTTCAACCACCTGCTTCAATTGCTATCCATTTCGTAGTATCATTAATTCAGAATGGGTTTTATGACATTCAGTACTCTCCCGGCTAAACCGAATAATGAGTGCTAATTTTGAAAGCATGTGATATATTGGGATCTTAGTTAAGTCACAACTTTTAGCCTAAAACCTTTCTTTTTGCATGGTTTAAACAAATTTCCATTTCAAATCTTTTAAACAAAAGATTCACCCTTTAAGATCCTCTTCAATTTGAAAACAGGATTCACCAATCTTTAATAAAGATTCGTTCGTAGCTTTCAAAAACTATTTTCAATTTGATTCACCCATAACTTGAAATTCTTTCAAAAAAACAGGAAGTTCTTTCTTTATACGAAAGCTGTGATCATATGAAAAGAAAGGTCTTTTTTTGGGGAAAATCCGATTTAATTTGCTCAAGTTATAGCCTCTTGAAAGTATAAATCAAATAAATTATTGAACTGCCGTCTATCGGCAAGCTCTATTTGAATTAAATTCAAACTCCCAAAATAATTCATTTAATATACTTCAAAAGTGGTTTAAAATCCATATATATTGTATAACTTGTATAACCCTTTCAACTCATAGTTTCCAAAATAATTTCAAAACTTTAACAAGACATATTATATTCAAACTAAATTTTAATTTCAAAACTTCCTTTTCAATAGCATCTCCCAAATCACTTATAAACTAATTTGGATTCAAAGTTCAACTTTTAAAATTATATTTAAATTCAAATTACTTATGACTTAACCAATTTTCTGTGAAATCCATATTTTTGTGTATGTGGTGTATTCCAAAGGTTTCACAGGCAACAATAAATATCAACCATAATAAATTCAAGCACAACAATATCGACAAGCGGCATAACATTAGAACGCTTATAATTCATTCACAGATAAATATATATAAATTCATCATAGAAAAATAAATCACCGTTCACAACACAATCTACACATTTCATATCACAGAACATCACACACTAGAGATATCAAACAATTCAAGGCATTGAATATAATCCAATCATCCATAAGCAAGATAAATTAATCAGATGATTACAATTAATTTAATTAACTCAAATAGATTAATTACTTATGAATTAATCACCTAATTTTGAAAAAATTAATTAATTACAGACCATTTCAATTAATTATCCTTTAATCATTTATTGACTAACCTTTAATAATAATTGATTAACCTTTAATTAATTAATCAACCCTAATTAATAAATCAATCAACCTTTAATCATTAAATAATTAACCTTTAATTATTTAATTATTCTTTAATTAATTATCCTTAATTAATTACAATAATTAATTAACCCTTAATTAATTACCATTTAGTCAATTAGTTATCCTTAATTAATTACAATAAGTGATTATCCCTAATCACTTATATTAATAAATCACAAATTAATTACATTGAATAATTATCCTTTAATCACTTGATTAAATATCCTTAATTATTAATCAATTTTTCTTAATTACTTTCATTAACTAATTTACCTGTAAGTAATTAATTAACCTTTAATTACATATCATTAATTAATCAACCATTAATTAATTAATAAGCCAACCTTTAATTATTTGAATATCCTTTAAGTAATCACATTAAGTAATAACCTTTAATTAATTACATTAATTAAGTATCCTTTAAATAAAGATAAACATTTACTTTATAAATCACTTAATTTTTATTTAAATCTTATTAAATAAACCTTGAAAATTTATCAGCATTGACATATAAATTAACTTAAGACCTTAAGTTAATTAATATTTAAAGACACTTGCTTTTTAAATCAATCCACAACATTATAATAAATTTTCAAATAAAGGTAATATTAAAACAATTTAAACTTAATTAATTTAAAATAATTTATTTAAAACTTTAATAAATTCCAAAACTAGTATAATAAATTTATTATGAAAGTGTTTAAAACTTGATTAAATTTAAAAATTTGAAAAACTAGGTTTATTTTAAATTTCAAAATTGATTTATTCAAACACTTAAAAACTCAGACCCGAGACAACCTCGGGTTCTAACCCGAGTCAAATCTCATTTCCCCCAGAAAAACTACGAGTCACCTCCCTTTTTTTCCTTTGCTATCTTTAAAACTTTTAAGCTATTAAAACATATAATACTCACACGAACAACCCGGTAGCAATATCAAGCCAACAAACTAAAACCCCGAGACCCAACCCGAGGCAAAGTCCATCTTCCCCAAACTCTCTGATATTGACACGCGTATATGTGCACGGTCTATCAACGACGCCCTGTCCATCATCGCCATCACTGGCAGGTCAGCTACGATAAACATACCGATTCTTACCACCAAAATCACAAGACATTCACGAAATCGAGTTTGAGGATTTCTGCTTCCACTTGGAACTAAACATATCATCCAAATCCTCCTCAACCCGCCGCCTCAAGCCGCCAGATGCGACGTAACTCCGTCTAGAGCTCCGCCTGACTCCTACGCTTTGATTCCCAACTGTGCGATCGCCTCTAGTTCATCTATGACGACGTAGCAGCTCGAATTCTGACTACCACCAAAACTTGATTTTAAACCCTAAATCAACGTCAATGTGCCACCATGGTGGATTTAAAATCCACTGACTATTTTTCGATGACCTCCATCACCTTAGCCACCTCCAGCTTCAAACTCGACGAACAACACTAAGCCGATCGTCGAAATTCGACAAAAATGCATTTTCCGTTCAACTAGAAATACCTCATCGTATACAAACATAAAAATCACGAATTGATTATCAAAATTCATCATCTTGAAATACAAATCTGCTTATAAAGTCAAAACATAAAATCGATATCATTGACTTTTGACTTAATTCTGATTATCACTGTTATTTATCATTTTTGAAATAAATATTCAATTTAAACACGTGAAATTATTTTTAGAAATGATGTTGCATATATACAAATATTTTTCATTCAGAAGTTATTGCCTAAAAACATTCAGGTGGAATGATATGAAATCTTTCAACAGGTTTCAAAAACCTATAAACAATGAACTGAGATAATTTTTCTATATACAGCGATGCATTCATGCATTAACATATACACACACACACACATATATATATATATACACACACACAAGCATGTAGGCCTATTTAACCAATAAACAAACACTTTTCATAATATACTTCCATGTCAATCCAAACGTCAAGACACAGAAGTAAATTCAAGTGGGTTTTCTCGCCTGGAATCATGAAACAGTGAAATTTAAAACTTGAAAAAAATGGAAACGCTGTGCATCAGTCGAAATTTGCTAGATAGGGAGACAAACAATGAACACATCAAAAATAGAGAAATGGATTACTAGATCAAACTGAATATTTATTCTATATTTGGCTTACGAAATCTAAATATCATCAATAAATATGAAACGAACTCATTCGATACTTTACGAAATACTCAGGTCACCAAACCTACGAAATATGCAGGGCATTGTTTAGTCTGAAGGGATAACTAATCGTTCGTTGAATATATTTGGACCCTAAAAACATACAAATGGATACAATTTAACTCAGCTTCAAATTTTGTCAATCAACTCATTTCAAACAAAATTTCATATTTATTAAACGAAAAGCTAATAGGAAGCTAATGATGTGAAAATGAAATAGGAATTTTTCTACAATGTAAACAAAGATTCGCAGGGCCACCACCATACCAAAGCTTCTTCTTGTAGCTACCTGGAAGCCATCAAAGAATTGATATCGGATGATTATCAAAAGAGATTGAGGAAAAAAAATGTTCCTTGTTGTTGTAGGGTATCAGCTATTTTTAGTGGTGCTCCCCTGTCCCCTATCTCATCCTCTTCTTGTACCCATTTTCATAATCAGTGAATACTAAGAGAACTAACTGAGGCATACGGACAAGATATCTTAGGGATACTCATTCTAGGGCATTTATATCCCTATCTCTAATAAGTCACCTAATGTGTTATACTCCAAAGGCTAAAGTTCTTACCCAACCTTACCTCTATGATACCAATTGTGACGGTTCGAACTTGAGCGCCCGAAAATCGACATCCATACATCACCCGTATTTAAATGTCACAGATTCAAACTTTGAAATCCATTTCGCCGGAGCTTATAACAACATTAGGTGATAACAACACAGCGGACACAGAAGAATAATTTTATTGACACACAACAAATTGATACAACAATGATACAATATGAAAGGATCAATAATATCAGAGATAGATGCAATAGTGGAAAAACAAAAAAGCGGGAAGACAACATCTACGCCAACCAAAGACTCCAAAGACTCCAAAGACTGCCAAAAGCTACTAGCTGACTATCTGATAACCTGACTCTTGGCTTCCCATGTAGAAAATTTTAGGCTCCTAGAGTTTAGAAAGGGAACTATAAACTTCAGGCCAGCTATGGGATTGGTGTAAGCAAACAAAAATAGTTTTATTTGAACAAAAACAAATAAAAAGAAATATGCTATGCTTTTTAGAAAATGAAACTACCATAAGGACTCCCGCCACACACACAATGCAATCACACACTTGGAGGAGATTTCTCCTTATGATAGTCAAACACGCTTGATAAGCGAAAATCCTTTTGATAATATCATTAGTGCATAATGCGGAAAACATTTCAAAAGTATAATATAAATCTTAGCTAGCATAGGTACCACTATATTATGCCTGTTATAGCTACCATTTAAGAGTGGCAGGTTATACAACTGAAATGTAAATGGCTCGTATTAGGTGATTGGATTTCCAACAAATGGTCAAGGCTTTGGAACTTCCTTTCCGAATGGGTACGCCTTTGGAGGGATGTCCCGAGAACCTAACCGACATTCTGCCAACACAAGGACGGTTACCTCTACAACTAGATAATTAACTAGCACTAGTATGCCATCCGCCGGTTATCACCGACCTTTATCCTGGGATTTACCAACAAATTCCAAAACCACATAAGTTAAATATCTAAGCTCCATACCATGATACCACTTTTTATCCAGAAGGAAATGCACATACCCTAATGGGCACGAACCCCATAATCTTGCCCCATCCTTCCTGTTTTGACCATTTCCATGGTGTGAGGTACGATGAAGTCGCATCCCCCAAAGCTACGCTTTTCACAAAAGCCATGCTTCGATCAACCAACGATCAACAATAAGCATTCCACATTACCAAATTGGGGCTATATCACTTGTAACCAGCAACTACATAACCTCTGAGCTCGTACGTCTCAGTGAAGGGTGTTAAGCTAAGAGAATAAGTTCTCCGCCACCAAGCAGAAATGTATTTGATAGAAACCAGCTTTACATCTCAAAGTGTATCGTCATACATACATCCATACAAGTCTATTCTGGGTCTGAATGGAACTGAAGGCACTTCCTCCAATTAAGGATGAAGCCCTTGCAAATCCAGAATATTCACAATCCCGACCGGACTCTCCATCATATGGAGACCTCTATACCGGAGCAACTCAGTGCAGAGAATTCGATAAGTAATCCTTTCGTTCTCAAAAATACCTATTCTTCAACCACTATAACATCCAATTTTTAAGCCAAATATTTATTTAGAAATTGATATAAATTCTGGAATTTTATTTGAAATTAATTTGATTTTGTATAAAAAAATAAATAAGATAAGTGTTTGATTATATATATATATATATATATATATATATATGAGAATACATTGTAATTTGAATTTGAATTTGAAATTCAAATATAAATATCTTAAAAATATTAGGATTTAAAAATAAAATATATGTGATTTTTTTGGTATTAAAACATATTCCTTCAAATTTTATATAAAAATTAATATAAGGAAATGTATTTAATAAAGATACAAATTTATATCAAAAACATATATATTTATAAATATGTACATATATAAATATAAACGTAATAAAATGTGATATATAAATTGTATAAAACTATTATTTACATAGAAAATTACAAGTGTAAGAGATTAAGATAACAAGTTAACAAGTGTTAAAAAATTAACATAAGTAATTACAAGTGTCAACTCAATCTCTCATGCATATTTACAAGTGTTATAATTTTCCTTTATTTGTAAAAATAATAGATGGAGAAAACTAAGAATATAATCTCTCTACTCTCCTCTCCCTCATTTCTTTTATTCTTCATTTCCAAAAATCAAGAGCCTGTAAACTATAAAACTAAAGCAAAGGAAAAAAAGAAACCAGAAAATATTAAAGAAAGCAACCTCTTCAACTTTAAAATTGAAACAACCAAAATCGAAGAAAAAATTCATCTCAAAATTTCAACTGAGCAAGCTAATTCATCAAGCCAAAGCAAGATCATCTTAAACCCGATTTCAGATCAAAAGCACTGTAACGACCTAGGATTTCGCAATTATTTAACCATTGTCAAATGACGATTAGATTGGCTTGTTAATTGCTAATTGAGTTTTAATCAGTTGAAATTCTTTTAAAAATTTGTTAAGTGTTGTTAAGCTTTGCAAATTTGAATCTCGGCCCATTTATTATTGGAGCCGTATTATTTCTAGCTAATACCCGTTCCCCCTTACCCTTTCATTGCAAACACTAGCATAACAAAACAAAAAAAAAAAGGCCAGCCGTGCTCTTCGTTCCAAAAAAAATTAGGGTTTCGGGAAATTAGTTGATGCCGATTTCAATGGCTCGAGTCAAAGTTGATTTCCTTGCTCGAGTGGTCGATCATCTCTTGAGATGCGTGCGTGCAATTGCTTGTTTGAGTTCGTCTTCGCTTCGTCGATAAGGTGAGTGATTTCCTCACTCACATCTAGTTCAAAATCATATGAGCCTTTGTCGCTTGATTTCCATAGCTTTGATTTCTGGTTTGAAACCGCTGAGACATTATTTGATTCTTGATTTTCACGGCTTTGATTTTTGCTGATGACTTTTGTTATTTTGACCTGGACCGTGGTTGAGATTGCTATTGTTTTGAACTGCGATTTGACTTTGCCATTTTCTTTGTTGGCATCGACCTTGCTTACTCTGATGAATTGCAATTATGTTGGGTTCGTATCCACCACGGCTTGCTTCACAGCGACTTCGGTCGCTTGATTTTATATATGTAATTCCGGCTTTGGTTTTGTGGCCCCTGTGTGCTTCGGCTCTGGCCATTTTTGTGTTCATCCCTTACCTTTCGCACTTGCAGAGTATTGATATTTTGTAGTTGAACACTTATATATTGGGTTGTTTTATGTTATAGATGGTAGTGTGCACTTGTTTGCACGTTCAATTTCTGGAATGACTTGGTTCGAACTTGTCGCCACCTCTCTTGAACTTGTTTCATTAATGCATTATGTTGTACCTGTTATGTATGCATTCATTGCTGGTTTCATTTGCATGTTGCTTGAAGGCTTGGAGTCTTTGTATACATTTGCGCATTGGTCACTGTCACTGCTTCGAGCACTAATACATGTATACATGTATGTGCATATATGTATATATGTTGTTTGAAGTGGTAGACTTTTTGGTCGGGTTGCTTCGAGTTTGATTCAATGTAGTCTGATGCATTTCATTCTGTTGTCGATTGGTCAACACTTGCTGTTGTTCATCGCTGCACTATTTATTTGCATACTTGCCACTGATCAAATGTTGAAGCCGTACACGTTGATGTCTTTGAGCTTCACTTTGATATTTTTGAAGACCACTTGATTTTCCTCTAGCGTTTCTCTGTGTTCATTTGAGTTGTTGCAGTTTCATTTTATTTAAAGTTTTGCACCTATTGAAGTGTGCAGTCTTGAGTTGTTTGGGAACTTGTTTCTTGAGTTTGCTTGAGTATATGCAAAATAGTTGCATTTCGACCTTGTCATGTTGCATGGGTTTTGGTTGTTTCAGATGTGTTGAGTCACTGACTTGACCTTTTGCATTGTGTTGAAGTTTGATTTGGGCCTGTTTAAGTGCAGTCTACATTTCTGATAGTGGATTTGCACTTGAATTTCTAGCCTGTTGCGCTATTAGTTTTATTTGCAGTTGTGTTGAGTCGCGATAGCACTGACTTGACCTCTGCCGTTTCTATTGTTGTAATATGCAGTAGTCTAAATTGCTGGTGCATACGCTTCATTCTGAAGTTGCACTGGATTTGGGCCCACTGTCTTGACATGTACTTGATTCACTGGTTCGAGTCACTTGTGCACGTCACTATTCATTTTGATTGCACCTGAGCTTCATTTTGAGTTAAGCAGAATTCGTCTTTAATTGGGTTTAACCTTGTGTTAGTTTGTGAATTTTCATTGTGTACATACGTGCACATTGTCCATGTCTTTCTTCTTTGACCATTGAGGCTGTGGCATTGATATTTGATTCTCCATTGATTTTGGTTCGTTAATCTTTTGTGTGCATCATCACTGTAGTGGCAAGGCAGTGCACACAAGCGTGTACTGCAGCCACACAATATGTCTTTTATTGATATTCTATTTCGTTTAGATTTATTGATCTTTTGCATATTCCATATGCTGTAGTGGCGAGGCAATGCATGCTTGCGTGTACTGCAGCCCTACCCAAGTTGGCGTTTTAATTGATATTTCAATTGTTTGAACTATTTCATTTATTCAATTCAATATGTTTTGAATTGTATTTTGATTGGTTTAATTTGATGATTTTGTTGTTAATTGTCGTTTAGGCAATTCTGTTGTTTCCTAAATTATCTTCATTGATAATCTTTTTAATTTATTTTCGTTGATAATTTGGAATTGCTAATTTGTTGTTTAACACTGTTACGTGTTATATTTATCGTTATCCGATTTCATTATTTAAGGATCGAATAGACGAGATTTATTTTGACTGTCACCTATTTGATACTTAATTATCATTGCTTCTGTGCACTAATAACTGAGTTTGAATTAGACTGACCCGTGTATTATTTTCTTTGAATTTAATACTCGGGTCAGACCGAGTTAGTACAGGTTGTAGATATTTTGCTTTGGGTTGCTGCTTGAGCTATGAAGTCTTTTCATATCTTTTGGAGTGGTCGTCGTCATTGTATAGTAGTCAGTGTAGTTGTATGGGAAGATATGTATTCATGTGTATTATATACGTTAATGTACTTGTATATATAACTTCCAGAGTCGACAGTTGTAGTTGTATCATATGTACTGTATCACATGTATTGTAACTAACATCAGTTATTATATATATGAGACCTTTTGTTTTATCTGTGTTCCGCATTTATATTATCTGTGTTATTATTATATTTATTGTCCTAAACTATTATGAACCATCGTAGTTCGTTTTATACTGGAATTGGGTATGTCGATGGGAGTAAATAAATAAGAGATGAAAAATAAAAATATATACCACTCCTATCGAAATAACCAATACTAGTGTAAGGCCTGACTACGGATGGTCGCTCCTATCCAGCCTTATTCTTCGTGATAACCGACTGTATTTTCTTTAATACTCTTTGTTATTGTGAGCATAGAGGTGGGGCGTCACAGTTGGTATCAGAGCTTGAGGTTTATGGACATAATATAAAACATAACTTAGATGGAACATGTGTTACAACTAATTGTCGATGTTTTATTGTGCTTTGAGTTAAAACTTAATTTTTGAAATTATGATGAAATTTTTAAATATCTTTATTTAAAAATAAAAGTGAAACTGTGTTTTAATGATTGGTTGATTCGTGTTTTGTTTATCAGAGCGCGCAGCGAAAACAGTGAGATTGTCTTCGCTGAGTACAGCTGATAACCTTTTTGATTTAAAAATCAAAATATGAAATCAAAATAAAGTTTCATTTGTTGTTCACATAGCCGTGTTTAATTTGTTTTCTTTGAAAATTTCGAATCCGATTTAAGGATTCAAAGCGATTGCAGTTATGTCTATTTGTTGAGATTTTTGCTGTTTTGAATTATCTTCTTTGAAGATATATTTGAATGATTTCTTTGTTCATTTTGTGGTATACGTGCAAATTTATGTTGCACGTTACTGCTTTAATTACGTTGAGCCGGTGTTTGGTTTTAAACGTATTTTGTTGCCGCTATTTTTATAACGGGGTTTTCACGCTGGTGCTAAGTTTTTGAAGCACGGTGTTTTGTTGGCCTTTTTAATGAATGAAAATTCAGTGATATTATATTTGATGCAAATTATTTTGATGAGGCTTTGGCGTATGAATATTACTATCGCTTTGGCTTTAGTAACCGTCGAATTGTAAAGTGAATTTTCAAGCGGTTATCCCGCAATGCTGATTTTGTTGTCCGTTTTTACGGTATTTTGAGAAGTGCAATTTCCTTGTCGAAGTTGCTAGTGATGTTATTGTTTTAATCACGTGTTTTAAAAATTGTTTCAAAATAAAAATTGTTATTAATTTTTTTACAATTTACGCTTTCAAAAGAATGAGGAAGCGATTTAAACGTTTCAGCAAAATCGAGGACTATGACCCCTTTCTTTTACTGATTCGCTTAATTCTAGACTTGTTCGTTTGAGAATGTAAATTATTACTTTTATAAAATAAATGAAATTGTTTTCAGAAGTTTTGCAGTTTGCGTTTTCAAAAGAATGAGAAAGCAATTTAAACGTTTCAGCAAAATCGAGGACTATGGCCCCTTTCTTTTACCGATTCGCTTAATTCCAGACTTGTCCGTTTGAGAATGTGAAATGTTATTTTTGGAATACACAATTTTGCACTTTCATGGAAACGATGAAGAGAATTAAACGATTTAGTAAAACTCATGGTTATGTGACATGTGTGTTTGCTATTTTGGCTAATTCCGGACTCGTTAACTGAAATATTTGCTGTTTTTATGATTTTGATTATTTTCGTGTGCTTTCGAGCCACTATGTTGGACCTTCGGGTTATATGTTGGACCTTCGAGTCAATACCAGTACCAAACCTTCGGGACATTTGTTCGACCTCCGGGTCATTTGTTGGGCGCCAAAATTATTTTGATAGTACTTGGTAGGCTTCAGCCATTTGTTGATGCACGTGCGGCGTAGCTAAAACTCGCCATCTGATGGGATCGATCCAACCTTTTATGTTGATTTTCTAGTCATCTTAATTGATTTCTAGATATTTGTTGTTTGAAATTATCTGCAGGTAATTGGATATTTGTTGATTCCGATTATCATTTTTGATAATTAGATATCTGTTGTTTCTGATTATCGTTTATGATAATTAAATATTTGTTGATTTGAGATTTGATTATCGTTTTTGATAATTAAATATTTTTTGATTTGAGATTTGATTATCGTTTTTGATAATTAAATATTTGTTGATTTGAGATTTGATTATCGTTTTTGATAATTAAATATTTCTTGATTTGAGATTTGATTATCGTTTTTGATAACTAAATATTTGTTGATTCTGATTATCGTTTTTGATAATTGGATATTTGTTGTTTCTGATTATCATTTTTGATAATCGGATATTTGTTGATTTTGATTATCGTTTTTGATAGTCGGATATTTGTTGTTTCTGATTATCGTTTTTGATAATTAGATATTTGTTGATTCTGATTAACGTTTTTGATAATTAGATATTCGTTGATTTGAGATTTGATTATCGATTGTGATAATTAATTAATTGTTGATTTGAGATTTGATTATTGTTTGTGGTAGTTAAATATTTGTTGATTTGAGATTTGATTATCGTTTGTGATAATTAAATATTTGTTGATTTGAGATTTGATTATCGTTTTTCATAATTAAATAATTGTTGATTTGAGATTTGATTATCGTTTTTGATAATTAAATATTTGTTGATTTCAGATTTGATTATCGTTTTTGATAATTAAACATTTTTTGATTTGAGATTTGATTATCGTTTTTGATAATTAAATATTTGTTGATTTGAGATTTGATTATCGTTTTTGATGATTAGATAATTGTTGTTTTCAAATTATTTGATTAATAACTAGATGATTGCAGTTTTGCGAATTGTGATTTATGTTTTCTAGTTATCTTTGTTGATAATTAGATTTTGTTGTTTTTTGATTTTCGTATGGATAATTAGGTATCGCTGTTTTGTGATTTCTATATTCAAATTATCTAAGTGATAAGTGAATATTCCCGATAATTGCATTTATTCAGTTTTGTTGTTTTTTGATTATCTATTTGGTAATTAGTTTTTGTTGAGAATTTGTGAATTCCTTTTATGAAATTAAAAGGTTTCTTTGGCATTTGTGTTCTTGACCTTTATTTTTCTAGCTTAACCAGTTTACTTTAGAAAAATAATTGTTATTGACGACCTTAATAATGAAAATTGCGGGGACGCAATTTCTATAAGAAGGGGAGTTTGTAACAACCCAGGATTTCGCAATTATTTAACTATTGTCAAATGACGATTAGATTAGCTTGTTAATTGCTAATTGAGTTTTAATCAGTTGAAATTCTTTTAAAAATTTGTTAAGTGTTGTTGAGCTTTGCAAATTTGAATCTCGGCCCATTTATTATTGGAGCTGTATTATTTCAAGCTAATACCCGTTCCCCCTTACCCTTTCATTGCAAACCCTAGCATAACAAACGAAATAAAAGAAAAAAATGGCGTCCGTGCTCTTTGTTCCAAAACAATTAGGGTTTCGGGAAATTAGTTGATGCCGATTTCTATGGCTCGAGTCAAAGTTGATTTCCTTGCTCGAGTGGTCGATCATCTCTTGAGATGCGTGCGTGCGGCTGCTCGTTTGAGTTCGTCTTCGCTTCGTCGATAAGGTGAGTGATTTCCTCACCCAGATCTAGTTCAAAATCGTATGAGCCTTGGTTACTTGATTCCCATAGCTTTTATTTCTGGTTTCAAAACGCTGAGACATTATTTGATTCTTGATTTTCACGGCTTTGATTTTTGCTGATGACGTTGGTTATTTTGACCTCGACCGTGGTTGAGATTGATATTGTTTTGAACTGTGATTTGAATTTGGCATTTTCTTTATAGGCTTCGACCTTGCTTACTCTGATGAACTGCGATTATGTTGGGTTCGTAGCCACCACGGCTTGCTTCACAGTGACTTCGGTCACTTGATTTAATATATGTAATTCCGACTTTGGTTTTGTGGCCCCTGTGTGCTTGGCTTTGGCCATTTTTGTGTTCATCCCTTACCTGTCACACTTGCAGGGTATTGATATTTTGTAGTTGAACACTTTTATATTGGGTTGTTTTATGTTATAGCTGGTAGTGTGCACTTGTTTGCACGGTCACTTTAGTGGAATGACTTGGTTCGAACTTGTTGCCACCTCTCTTGAACTTGTTTCACTGATGCATTATGTTGTACCTGTTATGTATGCATTCATTGCTGGTTTCATTTGCATGTTGCTTGAAGGCTTGGAGTCTTTGTATACATTTGCGCATTGGTCACTATCACTGCTTCGAGCTCTAATACATGTATACATGTATGTGCATATATGTATCTATGTTGTTTGAAGTGGTAGCCTTTTTGGTCGTGTTGCTTCGAGTTTGATTCAATATAGTCTGATGCATTTCATTCTGTTGTCGATTGGTCAACACTTGTTATTGTTCATCACTGCACCGTTTGTTTGTATACTTGCCACTGATCATATGTTGAAGCCGTACATATTGATGTCTTTGAGCTTCACTTTGATATTTTTGAAGACCACTTGATTTTCCTATAGCATTTCTCTGTGTTCATTTGAGTTGTTGCAGTTTCATTTTATTTAAAGTTTATCACTTATTGAAGTGTGCAGTCTTGAGTTGTTCGGGAACTTGCTTCTTGAATTTGCTTGAGTATATGCAAAACAGTTGCATTTCGACCTTGTCATGTTGCATGGGTTTTGGTTGCTGCAGTTGTGTTATGTCACTGACTTGACCTTTTGCATTGTGTTGAAGTTTGATTTGGGCCTGTTTAAGTGCAGTCTACATTTCTGATAGTGGATTTGCACTTGAATATCTAGCCTGTTGCACTATTAGTTTTATTTGCAGTTGCGTTGAGTCGCGATAGCACTGACTTGACCTCTGCCGTTTCTATTGTTGTAATATGTAGTAGTCTAAATTGCTGGTGCATACGCTTCATTCCGAAGTTGCACTGGATTTGGATCCACTGTCTTGACATGTACTTGACTCACTGGTTCGATTCACTTGTGCACGTCACTATTCATTTTGATTGCACCTGAGCTTAATTTTGAGTTGAGTTGAATCCGTCTTTAATTCGGGTTTGACCTTGTGTTCGTTTGTGAATTTTCATTGTTTACATACGTGCACATTGTCCATGTATGTCGACTTTGACCATTGAGCCGTGGCATTGATATTTGATTCTCCATTGATTTTGGTTCGTTGATCTTTTGTGTGCAACACCACTGTTGTGGCAAGGCAGTGCACGCAAGCGTGTACTGCAGCCACACGGTATGGCTTTTATTTATATTCTATTTTGTTTTGTTTATTGATCTTTTGCGTATTCCATATGCTGTAGTGGCGAGGCAGTGCACGCGTGCGTGTACTGCAGACCTACCCGAGTTGGCATTTTAATTGATATTTCAATTGTTTGAACTATTTCGTTTATTCAATTCAATATATTTTGAATTGTATTTTGATTGGTTTAATTTGATGATTTTGTTATTAATTGTCGTTTAGGAAATTCTGTTGTTTTCTAAATTATCTTCATTGATAATCTTTTTAATTTATTTTCGTTGATAATTTGGAATTGCTGATTTGTTGTTTAACACTGTTTCGTGTTATATTTATCATTATCCAATTTCTTTATTTAAGGTTGGATAGACGAGATTTATTGTGACTGTCATCTATTTGTTACTTAATTATTATTGCTTCTATGCACTAATAACTGAGTTTGAATTAGACTGACCCGTGTATTATTTTCTTTGAATTTAATACTCGGGTCAGACCGAGTTATTACAGGTTGTAGATATTTTGTTTTGGGTTGCTGCTTGAGCTATGAAGTCTTTTCATATCTTTTGGAGTGGTCGTCGTCATTGTATAGTAGTCAGTGTAGTTGTATGGGAAGATATGTATTCATGTATATTATATACGTTAATGTACTTGTATATGTAGCTTCCAAAGTCGACAGTTGTAGTTGTATCATATGTACCGTATCACATGTATTGTAACTAATATAAGTTATTATATATATGAGACTCTTTGTTTAATTTGTGTTCCGCATTTATATTATCTGTGTTATTATTATATTTATTGTCCTAAACTATTACGGAACCATCGTAGTTCATTTTATACTGGAATTGGGTATGTCGATGGGAGTAAATAAATAAGAGATGAAAAATAAAAATATATACCACTCCTATCGAAATAACCAATACTAGTGTAAGGCCTAACTACGGATGGCCGCTCCTATCCAGCCTTATTCTTCGTGATAACAGAGAGTATTTTCTTTAATACTCTTTGTTATTGTGAGCATAGAGGTGGGGCGTCACAGTTGGTATCAGAGCTTGAGGTTTATGGACATAATATAAAACATAACTTAGATGGAACATGTGTTACAACTAATTGTCGATGTTTTATTGTGCTTTGAGTTAAAACTTAAGTTTTGAAATTATGATGAAATTTTTAAATATCTTTGTTTAAAAATAAAAGTGAAACTGTGTTTTAATGATTGGTTGATTCGTGTTTTGTTTATCAGAGTGCATAGCGAAAACAGTGAGACTGTCTTCGCTGAGCACAGCTGATAACCTTTTTGATTTAGAAATCAAAATATGAAATCAAAATAAAGTTTCATTTGTTGTTCACATAGCCGTGTTTAATTTGTTTCTTTGAAAATTTTGAATCCGATTTGAGGATTCGAAGCGATTGCAGTTATGTCCTTTTGTTGATATTTTTTCTGTTTTGAATTATCTTCTTTCAAGATATATTTGAATGATTTCTTTATTCATTTGTGGTATACGTGCAAATTTATGTTGCACGTTACTTCATTAATTTTACGTTGAACCGATGTTTTGTTTTAAATGTATTTTGTTGCCGTTATTTTTATAACGGGGTTTTCACGCTGGTGCTAAGTTTTTGAAGCACGGTGTTTTGTTGACCTTTTTAATGAATGAAAATTCAGTGATATTATATTTTATGAAAATTATTTTGATGAGGCTTTGACATATGAATATTACTGTCGCTTTGGCTTTAGTAACCGTCGAATTGTAAAGTGAATTTTCAAGCGGTTATCCCGCAATGCTTATTTTGTTGTCCGTTTTTACGGTATTTTGAGAAGTGCAATTTCCTTGTCGAAGTTGCTAGTGATGTTATTGTTTTAATCACGTGTTTTAAAAATTATTTCAAAATAAAAATTGTTATTAAATTTTTTGTAACTGACATCAGTTATTATATAGTGATTCGTGCAACTAACATCACCGTAGAGTCGAGAGTTGTAGTTGTATCATATGTACTGTATCACATATATTGTAACTGACATCAGTTATTATATATATGTGACTTTTTGATTTATCTATGTTCTGCATTTATATTATCTGTGTTATTATTATATTTATTGTCCTAAACTATTATGAACCATCGTAGTTCGTTTTATACTGGAATTGGGTATGTCGATGGGAGTAAATAAATAAGAGATGAAAAATAAAAATATTTACCACTCCTATCGAAATAACCAATACTAGTGTAAGGCCAAACTACGGATGGCCGCTATTATCCAGTCTTATTCTTCGTGATAACAGACAGTATTTCCTTTAATACTCTTTGTTATTGTGAGCATAGAGGTGGGGCGTCACAAGCACGATCACCTTCCAGTTTCAAACGTCAAGTATAAATCAAAAGAACGGAAGTTCCAAAGAAACAAAAATAAACTCCACCTCTCTGTTATTACCAAAACTGTGAGTAGACTCTTTTAATCTGGTGCATAATTAGTTATTTGGTGAAGTGAAGCTGTGAAAATTATTGTATATGTAAATATGTCTATATGCATAAAAATAAGTATATATTTAGCTGTGCATGTCTGCTTGTACAGACATACGTCTCTGTTTCTAGGTTTACAAGAATTAAACCTATTCAAAATCTAAAAACTCTCCCTCTAAATCTTTTTAGGCTTCAAAGTAAAAGCAAAATTTCTTTGTAAAATCAAGATTGAAGTTTTAAAAATAATCTTAAGTTGAAACTGAAAGTAATTTTTGTCTGGGAAGAAGATCAACAGTAAACCCAAATACATGTCTAAATTCAAGTATCTTAATTACTTGGTTTACTTATATAATATGTGTTAATTCCTCTTCATTAGCGACCTAAAACCTAAAGGCATGGAGCGACCTAACTACAGGAACGGCATGGCAACTTAACTCATCAAGCGACCTAAAAGTATCTGCGACCTAAGGGAAGCGCCGACCTATAGCATTCCGCGACCTATTGCACTCAAACGACCTAACTGTGTGCTCAAACCTAAGGAAGGCCGCGACCTAGCGGAACCCAGCGACCTAAGAGTAGCTGCGACCTAAAGTGTTGCAACCTAAGGACTGTTGCGACCTAACAGAAAGCTACAACCTAGAGGAGGTCGCGACCTAAGAGTGAGTGCGACCTGAAGATGGACTCGACCTACGGAACTCCGCGACTTAACTATCCACCGACCTAAGGAGCTCCGCGACCTAAGGAAGGTCGCGACCTAAGAGACTCAGCGACTTAAGATTAACTATGGCTGCAAGAAAGTACTCGCGACTTAGGTTAGGTCGCTAACGACCTAAACACCAGAATATAGAAGACTATGCAATGCCACAGGGGGATAGGTCACTCACGACCTAGTACTTGTGCAAATCAGCATGCATGAGGAAGGAGGGGCCAATGCTCTTCAGGTCAACTACAACCCTACTTAGGTCGGTCACGACCTACGACCTTACTTAGGTCGGTCATGACCTATGACCTTGTTCTGAAAAACGCCTATAAATATGATCCTAACTCCAACTAAAAGAGGACTTTTGGCTCATTCTCTTCAAGCGCTGTTACTCCGCTGCATTCCAAACCAATCAAACACTTAAAGCTCTCAAGACACGAAGAACGCTACAAACAACTTCGAGAAAAGAACACACACATCCAGCATGGATTTGAAGACTCTAATCTCCATTGAAGTTTAATCTACTTGTTCTAAGTGACTTGTAATTCAAAGTGTATTGTACTTGGAAAGAATTGTATCAGCTTGTAACGAGATCATCAATAAAAGTACTTAAAGTGGACGTAGGCTATTCCATTAAGCCGAACCACTATAAAATTGTTGTTGTTTACTACTTTTCCGCTATCATCTGCTTATAATCTGTTCCGGAGTTATCGGGTGGTGCTTTCACAACTACAACTCATACACCGGGGTGTTAGCGTTCAAATTTCAGCGTTAACATTTTTGGTGCTTTCACTGAGAATTGAACTCAGGTGAGTTATCATCATTGCTTCACAGAGATTTGTAGAGAGAATTTCCTTGAAAACCAGAAGTCTATCCGAGATTATGGCTCCTGGAAGGAAGAGTAGATCTGTCAGATCTGGGAATATTCAAGAGGGAACCTCCGCTTCCCCTATATCGAATCAAGCCACTCCAGCTGTCGGAGTTACAAAGGCAGAGCTGGATGCTGCAATTTTAGGGCTGAACCAACAGATCAATGCCCAAAATGCACAACTCGAGGCTCAAAATGCCCAGAATGCCCTAATTCTAAATAGGTTGAACGATCTGCTTGGGGCAAACCGTCAACCAGCGGGTAATGAGAGGAATTTTGCTGGCAACCTTCATGATGCTGAAGAAAAAAATGCTCCTGAAAGGGCTGCTAGCCCCTTTGAACAAACACTTCCAGAGGTTGGTGGATCTAGAACTCGACATGATGAGGAGTATCTTTCTGGAATGGTCCGACAAATTATGAAAGAGAGTATGCAGAGGATTGAAGACGAGAAAGAATGGGGTTTCGCCCCAAGTAAAACTCCATTTACCGAGAAAATCTTAAAGGCTGAATTCCCAAGGAAGTTTCTCCCACCAACCATTCCAGCTTACAGGGGGACGAGTGATCCGAACGAATTCTTATACAAGTATGATTGGCACATGAATGGTGCCAGAACCTCTGATGAAATAAAGTGCCGATATTTTCCTATGTATCTCGAAGGTGTAGCTCTGCTTTGGTTCACCAAACATCCAGTCCGATCTATCGATCAGTTTTCTGACTTAACTCGGAAGTTCAAGGAGCAGTTCAGACTATACGCCTCAAAAGCTAAGGATATCATGTCACTGTCAAGTTTGGAACAGAATCCAGGGGAAACTATCAGATCTTTCTTAAACCGCTTTAATATAGCGCTAGCTGAGGTGGACAATGCAGAACCACGAATGATATTGACTTATCTGATGAAGGGTATTGACAAGTCAAGCGAATTTGGGAAATGGCTAAACATGAAGGAACCAAATTCCCTTGAAAAATTCTATAAAAAAGCAGATGAATTCATACGCTTAGAAAGCCGTCCCGTACCGGTAAAGGCAGTGTTGGAAAAAGCTGAAGATAACACTGTTGCTCCACGCAAGAATGAATCTGTAGGGCAAAAGAGGGAAAATAACAATGGGAAGAAACAGGGTAATCTGAAGAAGCCGCGATCCTTCAAGCCATCAGAGTATACTCCTTTATCAGATACGCCGGAACGTATCTACCTTGCCATTAAAGATTCTGTTGACTTTCCTAAACCTCCTCCTCTAAGGACCGGGAAAAAGGCTATACAGAGTGGGAAGTTCTGCCGCTTCCATAATCAACCCGGTCACGAGACCGACGGATGCCGCCAGTTGAAAAATCTGATTGAAGAGTTGCTAAGGGAAAACAAACTGCAGCAATTTGTGAAAAAGAATAACAACAATCCCGCTTCATCTAGTCAAGGGCAACAGGCTCCTACTCAACAGCCTAGGACGATCGAGAAGGCTGCAGGGCATGAATCTGGAAGGCCCATTATTAATGTCATTACAGGAGGACCACACCCAGCAGGCAGAAGCTGGGGTGAGATGGAAAGGTATAACAGAGCTTTAAAGTATGTGCCGACTGAGGAAGATGTATTTGTTTTGGAAGGTGCTACGCCTTTGAAGCAACAAAGAACTTTCGATGATGATATAGTGTTCAGAGCCAGGGATTCCGCAGGTATTGAAGCTCCTACTTTGGATCCTCTAGTCATCTCGGCTGGTATTGGACCAGCTATTGTCAGAAGAGTTCTCATTGATTGTGGCGCATCCTGCAATATTCTCTTTAAGAAAACATTCGACCAAATGAAGATCCCTATGGCTGATGTGCAAGCCTCATCGCAGAAAATTGCTGGTTTCACTGGGGAGCCAAAGCAGCCGGTAGGGACCATTGATTTGTTCGTGGAACGCGGAGAAGGAGAGAGAAAAGTGGTCCGCAAGCAAACTTTTGTGATTGTCTACGAATTTTCTGCTTACAATGCTTTCCTTGGTCGCCCAACTCTGGCAGCGTTCAAAGCTGTTCTTGCCCCGTGGTGCCTCACTATTAAATTCCCTACAGACAATGGAGTAGGAGTTATAAAAGGTGATCAAAATGCTGGGCGAGAGTGCTATCTGACAGAGCTACGAGAAACCAGAAAAAGAGAAATGGGAAAGAATGCGGCAGCCCCAGTCCGCATCAAAGAACCAGCCTTGTAGCAATTACAGGGCGGACCCTACACTGGCGAGCACAGCGGAGCAAGGAAAGAAATGGACCCTAGAAAAGTCAGTGCAGGGGAAAATAGAGTGGTACCGGTGGAAACGACAATACCAATACCTGTTGACCCAAAGGACCCAAACAAAGTGTTGAATGTGGGTTCACAACTTAATGCGTCAATTCAGAATATCTTAATATCTTTTTTAAAGGCAAATCTGGATGTTTTTGCTTGGACTCATGCCGATATGTGCGGAATATCCCCAGAAGTTGCAGTGCATGCTCTAAATATTGATCCAAAATTTACACCTGTAAAGCAGAAAAGGAGAACTCAAGGTCCGGAAAGGTCAGCGGCATTAAAAGAAGAAGTTGATCGGCTCATGGAGAATAATTTTATCAAAGAATCTACATATCCGAATTGGGTTTCAAATCCAGTGCTGGTTAAGAAAGACAACGGAAAATGGAGAGTATGCATCGATTTTTCAGATCTAAACAAGGCCTGCCCCAAAGACTGCTTCCCATTACCCAGAATCGATCAACTGGTAGACGGAACAGCGGGACACGAATTGTTATCTTTTATGGATGCTTACTCCGGATATAACCAGATCATGATGCATGAGCCAGATCAGGAGGACACGAGCTTTATCACCGACACCGGTCTTTACTGCTACAGAGTTATGCCCTTCGGATTGAAGAATGCAGGGGCAACATACCAAAGACTCGTTAAAGCTATGTTCAAACCGCAGCTGGGCAAGACTATGGAAGTCTACGTCGACGACATGTTAGCAAAGTCTAAGAAAGCACTGGATCACATAGAACACTTAGCAGACATGTTCGCTGTCCTCCGAAAATACGGAATGAAGCTCAATCCTTTAAAATGTTCATTTGGAGTGGAATCCGGCAAGTTTTTAGGTTTCATCGTGAGCGCTAGGGGCATTGAGGCCAGTCCAGCTCAAATTACTGCATTAAAAGAAGTCAAAGCTCCTAGAACAAAGAAGGAATTGCAAAGTCTCAATGGAAAAGTTGCTGCCTTGAGTCGGTTCATTTCCAAAGCCACAGATAAATGCATCCCATTCTTTGACGCCCTAAAGAAAGGAACGAAAAACTTCGATTGGACTCCCGAATGCCAAAAAGCCTTTGATGAATTGATTCGCCATATGGAGACGCCTCCAATACTTTCTAGGCCTGGCGATGGCGAGGATCTTCTTATATACTTGGCAGTATCATCTCATGCTTTAAGTGCAGCGCTGATATGGGAAGACAAAAGGATTCAACATCCAGTTTACTATATCAGCAAAAGACTCACTGGGGCAGAGATGAATTACTCTAAGTTGGAAAAACTCGCCTATTGCTTACTAATTGCGTCTAGGAAGTTGAGGCAATATTTTCAAGCTCATCCTATCAGAGTCCTCACTGATCAACCTTTAAAGCAAGTCCTGTTTCGCCCTGAAACTTCGGGTCATCTTCTAAAGTGGAATATTGAACTCAGTCAGTATGACATCACTTATCATACCCGGAAAGCAATCAATGGACAAGCTTTAGCGGATTTCATTGCAGAATTTACAGATAAGGGTAACAGTGAGGAAGAAACGGTCGACAATTCCCCGATCCAGTGGAAGTTATATGTCGATGGTGCAAGAAACGACTACTGTTCTGGAGCCGGAGTTGTACTTGAGACTCCTGAAGGTCGATCATTATGCTATGCACAAGATTGGAATTTCCTTCAACAAACAATGAAGCAGAATACGAAGCCCTTATCGCTGGCTTAAGGATTGCTAAAGAATTAAACATCCGAGCGTTACAGATATTCAGTGATTCTCAGCTTATTGTATGCCAAGTCAAAAAGGAATTCCAAGCAAAAGGGGGGAATCTGCCCGCCTACTTGTCAAAGGCTTGGGAACTCCTGGGTGATTTCGACCATTACATGATAAGTCACATTCCTCGAGAAGAAAACATGAAAGCAGATTCTCTCGCAAAGTATTCGAGCACAGGCGAAGCTCAATTTCTGGGGCTAACTCCAGTAGAGGTCCTGTCGACTCCTAGCATTGATAAGATGGACATAGATTGGATCATGAGCATGTCTCAAGAACAAGAATCATGGATGACTCCGTTAATAGAATATCTGCTCAATGGATCCTTACCAGGGAACTCAAAAGAACGACAAAAGCTACTGAGAAAAGCCTCTCGATACGTAGTCCAAGATGGCCAGTTATACAGACGGGGATTCTCAATGCCATTACTTCGATGTGTATCCAGGGAAGAGTCTAAAGCAATCCTAGCAGAGGTACACGGAGGAGAATGTGGTGATCATTCAGGTGGCCAAACATTAGTAAAGAAAATTCTCCGGTACGGATATTTTTGGCCAGAAATTAATCGAGATGCAGCAAAGTATTCCCGAGAATGTGACAGATGTCAAAGATTCGCCAAAATTCCTAGAGCTCCTTCCACCGAACTCACACAGATGGTCAGTCCATGGCCGTTTGCAATATGGGGGATAGACCTTGTAGGACCGTTACCAACTGCCAAATCTGGAATTAAATATGTCATTGTTGCTGTAGATTATTTTACTAAGTGGGCAGAAGCTGAACCACTGGCTACTATCACCTCAAAAAAGATGATAAGTTTTGTGACTAAAAACATCATTTGCAGATACGGTGTGCCTCAAAAAATAATTACAGACAATGGAACTCAGTTTGAAAGTGAAGAATTCCAAGATTTTTGCAAGCGATTCAAAATCCGGAAAAGCTTCTCAGCAGTAGCTCATCCGCAGGCAAACGGGCAAGTGGAAGCCGTGAACAAAATCATTAAGTCAACCATCAAGAAGCAACTTGAAAGAGCAAAAGGTGGTTGGGTCGATAAGCTACCACTGGCACTATGGGCATATAGAACCACTCACAAAACTGCGACTGGGCACACCCCGTTTTCATTGGCATACGGGTCAGAGGCAATGATTCCGGTAGAAATAGAAGTCCCTTCACACAGAAGAATCCATTTCAATCAAGCAGAAAACGAAAAGCTACAGCTTGAAGCGCTAGATCTCCTTGATGAAAAAAGAGATGAGGCTAATCTCAGAATTGCAGCTCATCAGCAAAGAATAGCCAGACATTTCAATTCCAAAGTTCGCCAACGCAGCTTTGAGATTGGAGACCTAGTCCTGAAGAGAATTATGACAGCGACAGGTGTGTTTGGGCCAAATTGGGAAGGACCATATGTAATAGGTCAGAAGCTTCTTGACGGCACAATCAAACTCACCACTGTTGAAGGAGATCAAATTCCAAGGGCATGGAACAGCAACCATTTGCGTCCATACTTTACTTGAAAATTTTGTTGAAATATTGTAAAAAGAATTATGAATGTATGATTCTTGTAATTGAAAGCAATTGTAAAACTGATGCAAGTAAATAATGAAAGAATATAAAGTGGATGTAGGCCCAATTTCCTGGCCGAACCACTATAAATCTTGTGTTCCTTATTATTATTACATGTTTGCTTTATTTTCGATATAAAAAGTACATAGAATGTATTGCTGAAATGTCGATTTGAATTTTTGCAGACAATGGAAGTGAAACTTGCACATAAAAAGACCAAGTGATTCTCGCCAAATTTCAAGTCACAAGAGCCCCGAATTCAAATCCTAGATAGGGAGTACTTCAATTGAACGGCCTATGATTTCGACAGAAACGGGTCTTTGCTAATAAATTGAGATCGTTTGAACAAACAAACAAACATCCAATTAAGAAGCTAATGCTCGTTCTCACGAAATTGCCTGACAATGAAGCACACTTCCTTGGATTAAACAAGTTACTTGTAAAAAAAAAAAGGGGGCAGAGGATCATTGAAAAGGCATGAGCAAGTGAACAGAGGAACAACCAAAGCCATCACCGGCAGCACAAGTCCTCTTCGGAGGCACAACTCTTCGGAGGATAAAGACCTCTAATGGGTCATACGCCACAAAAAAGAAAGTTCTCTACTCAACAAAAAAGATTGGAGGAGTCATGACCCTCCAACCATGAGAGAGTAACTTCCAGGCGATGAAAACCCTCTCTGAGGCACATTTCACCAGGAGTTGAAGTGTTATGACCGCTCTTCGGAATTTCACTTCACCAGAGTTGAAATGCAAACAAAATAAAAGCCCTCTTCGGAGGCCCATTTCACCAGGAGTTGAAGTGTTATGACCGCTCTTCAGGATTTCACTTCACCAAAGTTGAAATGCAAACAAAATAAAAGCCCTCTTCGGAGGCCCATTTCACCAGGAGTTGAAGTGTTATGACCGCTCTTCGGGATTTCACTTCACCAAAGTTGAAATGCAAACAAAATAAAAGCCCTCTTCGGAGGCACATTTCGCCAGGAGTTGAAGTGTAACAACCGCTCTTCGGAATTTCACTTCACCAAAGTTGAAATGCAAAACAAGATAAAGACCTTCCTGGAAGCCCATGTTTCACCGAGATTGAAATAAAACTTCCAAGTGTCAAAACGTGAAAAGGCTTTCCTCGAAGGCACAACTCTTTGGAGGTACACGTTTCACCAAGATTGAAATAAAACTTCCAAGTGTTGAAACGTGAGAAATCCCTCCTCAGAGGTACAACCCCCTCCCGGGGACACAATTAAAAAGAAAGACCTCTTCAGAAGCCCACGTTTCACCGAGATTGAAATAAAACTTCCAAGTGTTGAAACGTGAAAAGGCTTTCTTCAAAGACACAACTCTTTGGAGGAACACGTTTCACCAAGATTGAAATAAAACTTCCAAGTGTTGAAACGTGAAAAAATCTCTCCTCAGAGGCACAAATTTTTATTAAAAAAAAAAAGAAAAATCCTCATCAAGAGCGTACTTTAATTTTCAAAGGAAGAGCGATTTACCTATTCTAAAAAAAAAAGAAGGGGGAAAGAAAGTTAAAGTACATTCAGAGGTCCGCTTTACCACATAGAAGAATTCACTTGGCAAAATGTATACATACGCAAAAGGAAAAAGTGATTTCTTCGAAGGACAAAGCGTAGAAACTTATATGAAGGAAGTTGCACTCTACGAAAATTCTCTTCGAGAATGAAGTAATTATTCTTTAGAAAACGAGAGTGCAAGTCCCCTCAAAGTATACGATATTGCGGTAAGCTCATGGTATAGGGGCAACATGGTATAGTTACATACAAAGTGGTATAGCTATGTCGGTAAAGTACGCTCAAACAACATACCACAAGCTCACCGCAACATCGTATAAATAAACTTGTGCAAAAATGAATAATAAATGCATTCTCAAATTCAAACAAAAGTCTGTACAAATAAAGAATCATTTTATTCAATTGCAGATATTGCAGATACAGGTTTCAAAATAAAAAGCAGGGGCCGGTGCCTGCACAACATCCGACCATTACACAAAAAAGGAATCAAAAAGCTCAACTCTTCATTTCTTCTTGCCGCCTTTAGACCCTTTACCCGGCCGAATGGTTAGCTTTTCAGGTCTTTCAGGTCGGTCTGAAGGCATAAGGGAAGAAGGGGAGGGAGGTGCAACTGGCGCAATTTCTGGTTCCTCTTCAGTGGTGATAATTTTCTTCCCCCTCCTCTTCGATGTCCCATGCTTCTTTCTTCTCTTCGAAGAAGACTCACTCCCTGGAGTAACGAGAGCGGACAAAACTACGTCGTCAGAAGGAGTCCGCTCCGGAGAGATCTCGCCTCCTTCAAGTCCCTCATCTTTTTGCTCCTGCGAAGCAATAGGGTCATCCAAGCCATGAAGAGCCTCAATTTTCTCCTCTTGTGACCCGGGTTGTGAAGCAGAAGGAGGAGTCACCTGAAGAGATGGAGGAGGAATAACCAGAGGAGGCGAAGTCTGCACAGCACTTTTTGTTTCAACTGCAGAAGAAGAGAAATTGAAAATGTTAGTATCTTCCCAAAAGAAGGGAGATATGGGTTCATCGAGATTCAAGAAGTAATCGAGAAGCTCATCAAATTTTTGAGGAATAAGCAGGCAATCCACCTGAATCGGACCAATGTCGAAACTACCTAAAGATGTTGGCTTCGTCAGTTCAATCTCATAATTCTGAGCCCTAATGTCCTCCAAAGCGTCTTCATCTGTAGGGGTAATTACCCCGGTTCTTGTAGGAGGCGGCGAATGAGCACTAGAGCCTGTAATGTCCACCTCGGGAGAAACTAGAGGACGTTCAGAGGTAGTAGGCAGTACTTCTTTTTCAGAACGCTCCTCTTCCGCCATCCCGGCCCGCGCTCTGGCAAGCTGCTCTTTTCCCTTGGCAAGAGCGGTGCGGGCTTCATCATCAAGATAATGCTCTTCAAGGGCTGACTCAGCATATCCAGCACCTTTACCACCGAGCATATCAAGTGCTGCCACCCAAACTTCAGCCAGTGTGATTTCATACTTGGGACCTAGAAAGGCAAGGCTGCCACGTCCCAAAATGCTATGCAGATAAAAATCGAATAATGTGGAGCTAATGTCAGCTTTGGTTGCTTGATGAGCCTCTTCGGCCGCAAGTTTACCAGCAACAGCCTCGTCGCGCTCCTTTTCGGCCATAGCAAGTCGAGTTTTTAACAACTCTATCTCCAAGCTTTGAGAGCCGGTCTGTTCTCGCAGTTGTACAGTTTCAGCACGATATTCTTCCATGACCTTTTCCTTGTGTGCAAGCTTATCTTCGACTGCTCTTTGACTGGCATGCGCATCTCGTACTTGTTGCTGAAGCATGCTCTCCTTTTGAGAATGGAAAGTAGATGAAGTAGCTAATTCTTCCTTAAGTTTTTCTACTTCCGCTTCCAGCTTTTCATTGTAGGAAGCAATACTTCTCATTTCGGCGTCATGCTGTTCGAGAGTCTTCTGCCACTCAGCCTTATCATTCTCCATTGTTAGCATGGCCTCGAGATTGGCTCGGTTAACCCTCTGAAGTTCATCGACGAGTTTTTGCCAGTTCGACATTCTTTCGATATCGGTCCTGACAGTATCAAGATTTCGCAGCATAGCCGGTTTGTCGAGAGGAATCAAGTCGAGATCAAATCGAACCCCTCTCAGGCACCACTGAGGAAATCGACTTTGAAGAGTGGGAGGACCTTGCCCGACTTGGTATGCGGGCCGGTTGATGATTGCTTGAATGTCGGAGCGAACGGGAGCAGGAGATTAAGCAGGGACATGTTTAGAAGCTGAAGGAGTTGTTTCTTCAGTAAGTCTAGCCCGCTTGCTAGAAGAATCGTCTATGTGACTCTTTCCTCTCTCATCATGAGATTTTCTCTTTTGGGTATCATCATCTCTGTGGGGAAGATCATGTCTTTCTTGTTCCCTTCGGCGACGTTCTTCATATGCTCGTCTCTCGTCGGCTTTCCTGATGGCCCTCTCTTCATCCGACTCTCTGTAAGAAGGAAGGTAACGCCTGTAATCATACTGGCTACGCCTCCCGTAGCGCTGGAAATCATCATAGTACGAGCCGCTGCGCCCCATAGGAGAATCTGGAATTAAAATAATAAGCTTTAGAAATCTTTAAAGTACAAGAAGATAAGTGCGTAGAAGTGATGAGAAATCCAAAGTGTCGTGTAACGTGTAAACTACGCGCATCGAGTTACAAACCACTCTGTGGAATAGAGGTAGTGATAACTTGAGTAGGAGGAGTTGACATTTGTTGTAAAGAAGATGTCGCCTCGATTACAGAAGAGACAGTTTTAGAAACATCATCTTTGAAAAGTTCTTGAGATGTCACAATTAAATCGCTCAACCCCTCAAAAACATCATCGCCATCTTGTTTTTTGGAGCTTGCTTTCTTAACTCCTTCACTAGTAGATCGAGGGGGTTCTTCCTCTCCAGTAACTGGGGCAAGTACAGACTTGTCAGATGGCCCCGCAACATATTTCGGAATTGAACACTTAACTAGTGAAGTTTCTATAGAGGTTCCTCCCTGCAAGTGCTCTTTAATGGAGACTGGGGCATCAGGAGTGTTCGTCGGAGAATCAGGAACCTCCGTTGGAACTTCATGTGTTTGAGTGGAACGAGAAGGATGTAGAAGCTCAAACTGATGAAGAAGTTCTTCTGTCAATAGAAATTTTGCGCTTCTTTCTTCAGCAGCCACAGTGCTTAGCCTTTCAAAAACTGACTTATGGCTGGAATCTCTAGAAGGAGGAGGAAGTGCTGTAAAAATAAGGAATGGAATCGGCATCTAGCAATACGAACCAGGCAAAACTTAGAATAAAATTAAAGAAAGAAGAGAAAAAAGATCTCACTTCCTACTCTCCAGTCTGCGTAAAATTCTGCGGAGCAACGAATGTAGAAGTATTGATTTAGGAAACCATGTGCACTCTCCGGCAAATCCAAAATAAGTTTGCGGTTCCTCTCACCTCTTACAAGTACAATTGAAGGATGGTCCTTGTTCTTCGCAAAAGTGCACAAGTAACAGATTTCCTCAAAACTCGGAAGACGATCAAGAGTCCTCCTGAACAGAACACACAATCCCATCAAAATAGCATAGCCATTGGGGTGCAGCAGGAAAGGAGAGATCGTCAGTCGAAGGAGGATTTGCCGGAGAAATTCATTAAAAGGAGGAATTGCTCCACTCAAGCACATTTGTCGATTAATGGCAACAAAACCGTAAGGTGGTCTATCGGCAGAGTCATTTGGTCCAGGGAGTAAAACTTCTGCCTCGGCAATGCCAAATTGAACGCATAATTGATTAAGCGCCCGCTGTTTCAAAAGGGTAGGAGTTCTTTCCGGAGGATTCTCTAGTGGAATAGCAATCGGGAAAACCCCTTCAGCGTGTTCTATCATCTCTTCTTGTTGAGACATCATTCTACATAAGCGACTCGATGTTCAGATGAGAAGGTGCACGTTTCCTAAAAAGTGTGAAGTGTTGTGCAGAAAAAAAAAAGGGAAAGCAAACATAACTGAAATCAAACTAGTTGACAATTAGTCGACTATGAGATTTCAGAACTTGTTAATATAGATCTCAAGTGTAGTGTTAATGCGAACGAATCAGCTTTAACTGGATATTTTAGTTTTGCTTTAACACTTCACTTGAATTCATTGGTTCACAGCATTTCATTCGCACAGTTCATTTAAATTGATTATTCTTTATCGACTAATCTGTCATTCGATGTGGGCAGTCAATGGCAGTATATTCGTCCCAGTTTTCTGCAAATGTTATGTTTAACAGGTTATTAGCATTAGAGATAGCCTAAAACAAAGTACAACAGAATTCAAATCCATATAGTTCAAAGTTCAAACAGTTCAATCAAAGTTGTCTCAAGATTTCACAAGTCCTAGGTCGTCCAGCGACCTAGCATAGGTCGGAGCCTTCTTAGGTCGCGCTGTGCAAAGTAAAGAATAAGGCTTTACAAATTCGTCTGTGTTAGCTCGGCCGCGACCTAAAGCCTATGTCGCAAGGAAGTTAGGTTGCACAGTTCTTAGCTCGAGTAACTCTTAACTCATGCAAGGTCTTAGGTCACATGAGTGTTAGGTCGTTCAGCGACCTAGTATAGGTCGAAACTATTCCTTAGGTCGCAAGGATCAATAGATCGCGAATTATTTTAAGTCGTTCAGATCTGCTAGGTCACTAACTTCCTCTCCACGCAATGCTTCACCAGACCCAATAACCCGCCATCAACTACCCGAAGAGATTCATCATCCTCTCCATGAAATTTACCATCTCTTCATACCGCTAGATCATTCCAAAAACTAACCAAAAAATCCTCAATCCATCATGAATTCAACGCACTGCCATGACTTCCTAAATCAACCAAATAACGACCGAAAAAATCGATCGCAACAATCACTCGAGATAAAGCGTGATACATGGAGTTGAGCTAAAGTCAGAAAGTGAGAATTCATGATTTAACGGCGATTATGATGGGATGAAGATCAGGTTTACTTACGAGACGTAATGATGGAAGTAAATCGGTGACTGGATGGGTCGAATTCGCCTTTGGAAGCTCAGAGAATTGTTAATGGCAGTAGGAGGTTAGAGCAATGAAATGAGGAAGAAGTAGCGACCTAATAGTTTTATATGAAGCAAATATGGGAAAACAAATAGACACGCGTATTGGCACAAGTGTTAGGTCGCTCACGACCTAGCTAAGTCAGGTCGAAGCACGCGACCTACGACCTAGGCACGTACTTCGAGGGGCAAATGTTAATTCCTCTTCATTAGCGACCTAAAACCTAAAGGCATGGAGCGACCTAACTACAGGAACGGCATGGCAACTTAACTCATCAAGCAACCTAAAAGTATCTGCGACCTAAGGGTAGCACCGACCTATAGCATTCCCCGACCTATTGCACTCAAACGACCTAACCGTGTGCTCAAACCTAAGGAAGGCCGCGACCTAGCGGAACCCAGCGACCTAAGAGTAGCTGCGACCTAAAGTGTTGCAACCTAAGGACTGTTGCGACCTAACAGAAAGCTACAACCTAGAGGAGGTCGCGACCTAAGAGTGAGTGCGACCTAAAGATGGACTCGACCTACGGAACTCCGCGACTTAACTATCCACCGACCTAAGGAGCTCCGCGACCTAAGGAAGGTCGCGACCTAAGAGACTCAGCGACTTAAGATTAACTATGGCTGCAAGAAAGTACTCGCGACTTAGGTTAGGTCGCTAACGACCTAAACACCAGAATATAGAAGACTATGCAATGCCACAGGGGGATAGGTCGCTCACGACCTAGTACTTGTGCAAATCAGCATGCGTGAGGAAGGAGGGGCCAATGCTCTTCAGGTCAACTACTACCCTACTTAGGTTGGTCACGACCTACGACCTTACATAGGTCGGTCACGACCTACGACCTTGTTCTGAAAAACGCCTATAAATATGATCCTAACTCCAACTAAAAGAGGACTTTTGGCTCATTCTCTTCAAGCGCTGTTACTCCGCTGCATTCCAAACCAATCAAACACTTAAAGCTCTCAAGACACGAAGAACGCTACAAACAACTTCGAGAAAAGAACACACACATCCAGCATGGATTTGAAGACTCTAATCTCCATTGATGTTTAATCTACTTGTTCTAAGTGACTTGTAATTCAAAGTGTATTGTACTTGGAAAGAATTGTATCAGCTTGTAACGAGATCATCAATAAAAGTACTTAAAGTGGACGTAGGCTATTCCATTAAGCCGAACCACTATAAAATTGTTGTTGTTTACTACTTTTCCGCTATCATCTGCTTATAATCTGTTCCCGAGTTATCGGGTGGTGCTTTCGCAACTACAACTCATACACCGGGGTGTTAGCGTTCAAATTTCAGCGTTAACAATATGTTTTGCTTTTGGAAACTATGATTTTTAAAAGAAAAAGCATGAATTTTAGTTCAGAAATTGTGAAAATTTGCAAGATGAACGAGAATTGGGTTTTGACAAATTTCAGGTGATCGGCGAATTGTTAGGCGTCGGAGTTGCTTTGGGAGTTGCCTAGGTGGTTGTCGAGCTAGGACAAAATAATCGATGATTTTTCCAATCATCGCGGCAATGGCGCGATGAGGTTGTAGTTTTAAACCTAGATTTTGGTCGATCATGTTCCTTAGGCAAGTGCGTCATCAACGTCGAATCGATCTCGATCGTGGCTGGTTGAATCGAAGCATAGGAGTTCGATGAAGTTATGGCCGGATTTCCAAGGCCTCGGGAGGCCAGGGGTGGCAGGGTGAATCGTTTGTGTTGATCATAGTTTTTGTTCCAGGTTGTGTCGAACAGCTAAAATTCGAGTTCGTCGTCGCTCAGGGGTTCTAGGTGGTCTGGTGATTTATGGTGGTTGTCGTTAACTTATCAATGGTCGTAGCATCGACCCGACGTGGTCAGAGTAGCTGTAGACATGCACATGCGCATGTGAGTATCTAGGTTCATTGTGTAGTTTTGGAAGACAGGCATTGCCTCAGGGTCGAACTCGAAGTCAAACATGGTTGGACTCGAAGACGAAGGTGTGGGATTTTTTGCTCGGGGTTTTGTTCGGGTGTGACTCAGTTGAGACTCGAGTCTGGAAATTTTGATGAAATAACAAGTTTTAAAATTTTAAAACCAATCAAGTTTTAGTTAAAATAATTTTCTTAACTCGTTTTTTTAAATAATCAAGGTTTTGTTTAAAGTTTGGATTAGTGAAAGGTTTTTATAATTAAATTAATAAAGTTTAAAATATTTTAAATAATATTATTTTCAAAGTAACTTAAAAATATAATTAAGGAGTTGAATAAGAAGATTAAAAGTTTTTAAAAAGGTTAATTAACATAAAGTACCTTAAGTTAATTTATGGGTTAATGATAATTAATCACAAGGTTTATTAACTAAAGATTTTTAATGATAATTAAGTAATTAATTTAGATAAATGATTTAACTTTTAATTAATTAAGTTTTTAAGTAATTAAATATTGATTAGCTATTGAAGGTAATTAAAGGTTGATGACTTAAAGAATAATTACTTGATATAAGTAATTAAAGAATAATTAAGGGTTAATTAATTATTTATTAAACGTTGATTAATTAGCAATTAAAAATTAATTAATTAATAATTAAAGTTAATTAATTAATAATTAAGGATTAATAAATAAATAACTAAGGACGATTAATCATTAATCAAGGGTAATTAATGTAAATAATTATGTGATTAATTAATTATAAACACATGATTAATTAATCTTGCTTGTAAATGATTGGATTATTATTAATACCTTGGATTGGTAGATATCTTTGATATGCGATTGCGATACTTTGAGATATGAACTGCTTTGCTTTAAGCTGTGACATCTGTAATATATTGCTGTGTGAATGTGAAAACAACTGGGCCTTTAAATGACATATGAATTTCGACGCGATAGGGAGCCGGATTCCAAATGGTTATTCGAAACCCATATCTAGTCTTAATGGTTAAACTTCGTGACTTTTATATCCATGTGTTTTTAAAATAAGCGCTTCTTATCTGTTGAGCCAGGAGAGGTCATTAAGTCATAAAACCTATTCCGGATAATCATATAGCGAAATGGGAGTGCATTTGAAGACGGTAGTTGAAGACCGGGTGTTTTCGAGAACGAAAGGATTAACTGTTGATTGTCTCTACATTAAGTTGATCTGGGATAGAGATCTCCATATGTGATGGGAAGTACGGTCGGGATTGTGGATACCCGGCTTTGCAAGGGATTCTTCCTTTATTGGACAAAGTGCCTTCGATTCCATTCAGACCCAAGATGGACTTGTATGGATGTATGTCTAACATTACACTTTGAGATGTAAAGCATATTTCTATCAAATACATTTCTGTTTGGTGGGGAGAATTTATTCTCTTAGCTTAACACCCTTCTCTAAGACGTACGAGTTCATAGGTTTGTAGTTGATAGTTATTAGTGATATATTCCCAATTTGGTACTTTGGCATTCTGAGTGCATATCAATTTTTGATCGAAGTATGGCTTTTGTGAAAAGTATAGCTTTGTGGGACGAGACTTCATCGAACCTCACACCCCGAAAATGGTTGAAACGGTAGGATGCGACAAGGTTATGGGGGTAGCGCCCCTTAGGGTATGTGCATTTCCTTCTGGATAAAAAGTGGTATTCTGGTATTCAGTCTAGGTACTTAACTTATGTGGTTGTTGGTTGTTGTTGTTACGGCCTCGGATAAAGGACGGTCACGACTAGGGGATGGCATACTCATGTCAGTAGCTACCTTGTTACAATGGTAACCCGACCTTGTATTGGCAGAGATCCGGTTAGGTTCTCGGGATGTCCCTCCAGAGGCGTACCCATTCGAAAAGGAAGTTCCTTAGGCTGGCCATTTCATTTGTATAACTTTCCATTCTTAAATGGTAGCTATAGTATGCATAGTATAATGATGCCTATGCTAGCTAAGTTAATATTATACTTTCGAAATGTTTTCATATTACGCACTAATACTAATATAAAAAAAGAATTTTTACGTATCAAGCATGTTTGACTATCATAAGGAGAAATCTCCTCCAAGTGTGCGATTGCATTGTGTGTGCGCCGGGAGGCCTTATGGTAGTTTCGTTTTTTCAAAAAGCATAACGGATTTCTTTTATAAATTGTTTTTGGTCAAACAATTTTTTTTGTTTACTCACACCAGTCCCATGAATAACCCAGAGTTAATTGTTCCATTCCAAAACTCTAGGTGCCCATAATTTTCCACACGGGCATCCTAGAGTCAGGTTATCCGTGTTTTGGAGCTAATTTAGATTTGGATCTAGAAATCTTTTGGAGTTTTTGGTTTGGAAGCTATTTGATTTCAGAGGCTTTTGGGTTGGAAGTCTTTTGAAGCTTTGAAGTGTGGAAGAAGGTGCTTATGTTGGATTCTCGCTATCTCTCTTTTTGAAGGCTCTGTTGGTGTTATTTAGTTGTTATGTTATCTTTTCCGCTATGGCGTTATCTTTTGTTGTTGTATCGTATACATCCTTCTCTGATGACGGTGTTCAATTGTTGTAATGATGTTATATCCATGTGTTGTATATCAATGAAAATTCATTTTGTTTCGCTGTGTTATATCATCAAATGTTGCTATAAGCTCCACCGAAATGGAGTTCGACGTTTGAATCTCCGGCATTCGAATACAAGTAAGTATCGGATATCGATTTTCGAACGCTAGATATCGGGTCATGACAAATGGTATCAGAGCTAAAAGTTGAGTAAGAACTTTAACTTTGGAGTATAACACATTAGGTGACTCATTAGGGATAGGGTTAGAAATACCCTAGAATGAGTATATCCCTATGATATCTCGTCCGTATGCCTAAATCAAGTTTTCTTACTATTTACAGATAGTGAAAACGAGCGCAAGAAGAGGACAAAGTAGGGGACAGGGAAGTACCACTACAACTGGTCAAGACCCTACAACAACAGCTATTCCTATTCAACCTAAGCCGAATCTTAATGAATTATATAGAAGTTTTGTAAGACTTGGTGGAAAGCCATTCACAGGCAAGGAGTCTATTATCGAAGCACGAGCATAGATTCGATCGTGTGAGAGGATTTTCAGAGGACTGAAGTTGGAGGATGACCAGATGAGAATGATAGCTTCTTGGCATCTTCAGGAGGAGGCTTTAGCATGGAGGGAGACTATTACATTGGATGATCCGAAGGATGAATTTACTTATGATCGATTCAAAGAGGTGCTTGAGCAGCGTTATATGCCGTCTGCTAGTATCTCAAGAAAGTACCAGGAGTTTACTTATTTGAAGCTAGGAAGTTTGTCTTTTGAAGAATACTTGAACAAGTTTAACGAGCAATCTCGATTTGGTCCAGAGTTGGTGAACACACCCGTAAAGAAGAATGGAAGGTTTATTCGAGAGATGAACAAGAAATTCTGTGAGAGAATGACTGCCCACATGAAGGAATCTTTTTCTGATTTGACGGATATGGGTTATAGATATGCTACCTTAGATAAATAAGAAGTTTCAGAGGAGAAAGGAAGTTCAAGCAGTCCAAATTTGAAGAAAAGGAAATTTGAAGGGAAGAAACAACGGCAAGGCAAAGAGAAGAAGAACACTCAGGAAAATAAGGTGAAGGATGTAACTTGTTTCAACTGTCTAGAGAAAGTCCATTATTCAAGCAGTTGCAAAAAGCCTAAGAAACATGGAAAGAAAGATCAACCTACGAAGACAAGTCATGGAGCCAGGGAATGTTATTATTGTTGTAAGCCTGGACGTGTAGTTATAGATTGCCCAGCAATGAAGCAAGCTCAAGTAGCGATGGTTTATGCGATCAAAGATGAACTCTCAACCTCAAAGGTAGATGAAGGAAAAGGAGTTTTAAAAGGTAACCTTCTTATTTATGATAAAATTGTAAGAGTTCTGTTAGACATGGGAGCCACACATATCTTTATTTCCCAATAGACCGTAAATTAATTAAAACTTGAACCTGAATTTGTCGGCGAACACATTTTCGTGAAGAATCCGGTTGGTGGCCCTGCAAATCTTTGTCTATATTGTAGGAAGTTTCCTATCTTGTATTCTTGTCATCAATTTCCTATACATCTTTTCATTCCCGACTTTAATGAATTTGAAATGTTACTTGGAATGAATTCGTTAACAAAATACGAAGTTAAATTAGGTTGCAACAGTCGAACGATTTCGGTTAAAACCAAATTTGGGAGTTTCATTGTGACTTCTTGTGAGGATCCCGGTCCAGAAAGGGAAAAGTTAATGTATACTTTAGGGTATCCCGAACCTAGTATGGAATCTATACCTATCGTCCAAGAATTTTCAGACGTATTCGAAGAGGTTAAATCTTTACCTCCACACAGGGAAATTGAATTTAGAATCGACTTGGTTCCCAATGCTTGTCCCATTGTTCATGCAAGCCGCAGGATGGCACCAAGGGAAAAAATAGAGATAGTCTAGCAAACCCGAGATTTGCTAGAAAAGGGTTAATACGTCCCAGTTGTTCCAGTCGGGGTTAAGCTATGGTGTTTGTTGTCAAGTCTGACGGATCTCTGAGATTGCACATAGACTACCACGATCTCAATAAATTATCTCTTAAAAACAAATTTCCTTTGCCCAGAATCGGCGACCTATTGGATCAATTGCATGGTGCTCGATTCTTTTCAAAGATGGATCTAGCCCAAGGATTCCATCAGTTGATGCTGAAGACTGTATTCATTTAACTGCATTTAGGGGTCCTGACGCATTCTACGAATGGTTAGTTATACCTTTCGGACTAACCAATGCTCCTGCAAATTTCATAAACTTAATGACCTAAGTATTCTGAGAGAAGTGTTGAATAAATTTGTTCTTATGTTTATTGATGATATTATGATCTATTCCAAAATAGAAGTGGAGCATGCCGGGCACTTGAGAATTGTTTTGGAAATATTGAGGAGGAACATTCTATTTTCCAAATTTTCTAAATTTCATTTTTGGGTCTAGGAAGGTAGATTTCTCGGACACATTATTACTGAAGAGGAAATTTCTATAGATACTGGCAAGGTTTCTGCTATCCTAAATTGGAAGCAACCCATAACTCAAAAAGAAGTTAGAAGTTTTCTTGGATTAGCTGGATATTACCAGAAATTTGTCCAGGATTTCTCCAAGATAGCAAGTCCATTAACTAAGCTGACCATGAAGAACTCTAAATTTGATTGGACTTCGAAGTGCGAAGAAGCGTTCGAGGAGTTGAAGAGAAGATTGACCACTGGTCCCGTTCTTACTATTATTAATATGAATCAAGGTTTATTTATTTATATAGATGCATGTGGGGAAGGTGTGGGTGTTGTTCTAATGCAGGAGGGTAGAGTGATTGCCTACGCATCTAGATAATTGTGTCCTCATGAGAAAAACTACACGACCCACGATCTCGAACTTCTGCTAGTTATTTTTGCTTTAAAATTTTAGCGTCCTTATCTTTTAGGTGAAGTGTTCGAATTGTTCACCGACCATAAATATTTGAAGTATCTCTTTACCAAAAAGAATTTGAATCTAAGGCAACAACGTTTGGAAATCCTAGCGTCATATGACCTGGATATTCTGTATATGCCTGCAAAAGCCAATGTGGTAGCCGATGCTTTCAGTAGAAGACATGCTGTTCTTTCTTATCTTGTTGTCACTCCTACTGTCTTAAGAAGATCGCAAGTAAGTAAAAAGAAGACAAGTTTCTTCATGAAATTTATAATGGAATTCATCTAGGTGAATGTTCCAACTTCGAAGTCGATAAGGATGGAATTTTAAGACTCAAAGGTAGGTTGTGTGTCCCAAATATTCCAGATCTAAATTGGGAAGTATTGGACGAGTTTCACAAGTCCAAGCTTAGTATCCATCCAGGAGTTAACAAGATGTATCGCGATATTAAAATGACTTTCTGGTGGAAAACGATGAAGTGGGACATATCTATTTATGTCAGTCATTGTGCAACTTGTCAGCAAATCAAAAGTGATCAGATGAAGATGGCAGGTTTACTTTAACCATTGGAAGTGCCTCATTGGAAATGGGATCAAGTGTCTACGGATTTCGTAGATGGGTAGCTACGAACTCGAAAGGGTATTGAAGCGATTTGGGTTACTGTGGATCGTCTGACCAAAACTGCCAACTTTATCCCATTAAAGTCCACCCAAACGGCAGCGAGTTTGGCAGAGTTGTATGTGAAAGAGATCGTTCATCTCCGTGGAATACCGTAACGCCCCACATCGAGACCCACCTTAGTAAAGAGAATTAACAAGTAATTCCTTCTACTAAAGCAGAGAATAGGGCTGGTTAAGGGCGACCATCTATAACTTTGTCTTAAACATCTACTAAATACGTCGAAAATTGCACCATGATTTTTCTTTTTTATCTCGATGGATCGACATAACCAGTAAATGTTTAATCCAAAACTATAGGTGGTTAACGGATCTTTCAGAACAAAATATAATAACTAAATATAAATCACATCATAGAACAGTAATCAACCTCATATATATACATATACACTAATATTTGTTTAGTACAATACAATATGAATACAATAAAGGTGGTACTCGACCACAACATATACGTCGAATCAAATATAAATACATCAGAGTATGTGGAAGAACAGAAATTACTCAAGAGAAAGAAGAGCTATTATCTAGCATCAACTTCAAGCTAAATCCAATAGATGATACCTGAAACAACTCGGTCTGACCCGAGTATAAGTACACGGGTCAGTCTAGCTACACAAATCAGTCGATATTGATAATATGAAGCAGAATGGATATTATGATACTTCTTCTCTAATGAGGAGAAGGATTAGATAACTCATAGCTCGATACTTAAATAACAAACGCTACCTTAGTGACTAAATCCTCGAAAGAGGTAACTCAAACTAAATGCTCAAATAAAACACAAGTGCCTAATATCATTGGCGATAACCCATAATGAACTCAAATCAACTCATATAAAACTCACAATGGTTCAATGAACCATTACTCCAAAAAGAAGAAAACTCATCCCAATCATAAATAGAAGTCATAAAAGCAACACAAGATAACTCCATATGAATGTGAGATCTCAAACTCATAAGTAAGCCAAGATGGCTAAATCTCACACATACATCACAATCTTAAAAGCTCATGGAACTCATTACGAATTCAAACTCATAAAATCTCAAACTCAATAAAGAATTCGATGCATGTTCAAAACTCAAAAAATATTAATACTAATACGCCAAAAAAAGTGAACTCAGAACTCAAAAAACCCGGATTGGCCAGATCCCTGATTACAATGTGAAGCAATGTTGTACGTGCTAAACTCAAACAGCCGAAGCCTTAGGCAAGGTCGCTAACACCTCCCAAAGCAGTTCACCCTCATGACAAGGTTGCTGACACCTTTCCAAGCCGTTTTGTCATCCCTAACAAGGTCGCTAACACCTCCCAAAGCAGTTCGTCCCCATGACATGGTCGCTAACACCTCTCAAAGCAGTTCTGCTAGGTAAACATCGTGAATGTGTCACAAACTCACGGATAGAAACTCGAAAAGTGTTAACATGTGTCCTGTTAACGCAAAAAGTTAGACGAATGAAAGCACCACCCATTAACACGGGAAACAGAAAAAGCAGTAATACACTGAAAAAGCAGTAAGAGACACAGACTTTATAGTGGTTCGGCTTATAATCAAGCCTACGTCCACTTCAATCCTTTTTTATTGCTTATATAATTACAATCCTTTACAATTTCCTTCCATTACAATTCACTTCAAAAGACAAGTAGCTAGAAAAACTTCGATGCAAGAGAATTCTCCGAATTCATGGTTGAATATGATGAATCCCTGCTTGAAGTTGACTGAAGCTTCTTGTGATTTTCGAATGTTGGAGTAAGGCTCGGTTTGAAGATGCAGACTCTCGGTGCTTTGAAGAAAATGATCGGGAAAAGTCCCTTTCATGTTGGAGCACATGTCCTATTTATAGGATATTTTCTGGGTGAGGCATAGGCTGCGCATGACCTAAGATAGGTCGTAAGTCGCTGGCAAGTCAAGGGGAAGCGAGCTGCGACTTAACCGGTCCTTCCACTGTTCTCTGCACTAGCTGATAGGCCATCGCGACTTAAGAGGAAGCGGCATCATTTATTGACCAAGTACAAGATCGTGAACATCCTAACGCAAGTCCGCGGCGACCTAAGGGAGTAGCCAATAACTTCACAATGCCGAGACAACCAATCTAGCGACTTAGGCTAAGTCGTTAAACCATACTATCACTTAACTCGTTAGGTCGTGGATCGTCCCATTCCTTAGGTCGCTAAGTCGCTGTACTTTTGTCCCGTTAAGTCGTCTGAGTGCTAAGTCGCTAACCTAATGTTGATTCATTAACTCGTTGAGTCGCTGAGTTGCATAAGTTGTTAAGTCGCTAACCTTCTTAAGTCGCTTCTCCACTTCAGAAGTTAGGTCGTTAAACAGTTAGGTCATTAAACAGTTAGGTCGTTGGGTCGGTACCACTTTTAAGTCGTTAGGTTAGATACACTTTTAAGTCGTTAGGTCGGTACCACTTTTAATTCGCTGAGTAGATGATAGAGCGGAGTTAACATTTGCCCCTCGAAGTACACACCTAATGGTTAGGTCGTGTGCTTCGATATCCTTTAATCCGTCCCCCTCTAGGTCGCTAGGTCGTGTGCGACCTAAAGGTTAGGTCGTATGTGCTGCTTCATGTTCCCCACCGTAATGTATAAGTCATCCATCCTCTTTTCCTTCTCATTACCTACTTCCTCATTTGATTCCGCCATTAACATCTTCCTGAGCTCCCAAAGACGATCTCAAACCGATCAATCACCAATCATTCCTGATGTTGCATTGCATAAGTGAACCTGTTTCTTTCTCGATCCTTTACCATCACTGATTCATGAATCCCATTTTTTAATCTTAACTCACCTCCTTACGCAATGTTTCACCGCGAATCTCGTTACATCGATAGTTGATGAACTTGAGTTAGCTCGATTTGACCTTGTACGATTGATGAAATGATGGAGATGGGTTGCAATGCTTCAGGCTAACTGATTCTTGATTTGCGTTAGAATGGCAAGGCACTGAATTTGTGGTGATTTCGGATTAGCTTTTTGGATGATTCAATAGCATGAGAAAATGAGGGCTTCTGTTGACGGAGAGGCTAACGGGTTAAAAGGATGACGAGTTACCGATTAGATTGGAGATTTGTTGGTTGAGTGAAGTAAGACATTAGCATGGACACGATCCAGCAATTTCGGGCGACTTATAAACCTCCGACCTATAAACCTTCGACCTATAAATTTTCGCGACCTATAGACTTTCGCGACTTAATTAGATACGACATGAGCCTTGAGTAGCGGCCGAGCTAGGACTTGTAGAAATTCACGTCACTTTGAACTGAAGCCTTTTCTCCTCACTATGCCTCACGATTTAAAGTACCAATGACTTAAAGAACCACGACTTAACTTAACTCGCAAGAAATCTTTTAAGTCGTGGACGATTTAATACTTGGATGCTCAACTCGAATTCACACTTAGAAGCATAATCTCAACTTGAATGCTTAACTTGAACTGCCGGACTGAATTGCCTGAACTTTGAGTTGTTTGAACTTCGTTGTACTTTGCTATGTCTTCTCAACAGATTATACCAAATTTGATGCTAAAAACCAGTTAAATATAACATTTGCAGAAAACTAGGGCGAATATACTGCCACTAATTGCCCACATCAAATGACAGATTAGTCGATAAAATATAATCAACTTAAAGAAATCGTATGAAATGCTGCGAATCAACGAATTCAAGTGAAGTAGTAAAGCGATATTAATCAACTAGAGCTGATTTTTTGCATCAATACTGCACTTGTATTCGGACAAGTCCTGAAATTTTTCATGTTTATTAATTTAATTTCAGTCATGTTTGCTTGTCACTCTACTAGTTTTGCACAACACTTCATACATTTAGGAAACGTGCACTTTCATATTTGAATATCCGGCTGCTTATGTAGAATGGCTTCTCATCAAGAAGAAGGAGTAGTACCAACTGGAGAGGCCCTCCCGATGGCTGGTCCACTGGCCAGCCCACCAGAAAGAACTCCAACTTCCCTGAGTTACCGGGTGTTTAACCAGTTACGCGTCCAATTTGGGATTTTAGAAGAAGATGCTATTCTCCCTGGGCCAAATGATTCCGCTGACAGTCCTTCCTTTGGGTTTGTTGCCTTTAAATGTGCCTTTATGGAGCCATTCGTCCTTTCAACAGCTCTCTCCAACAAATCCTTCGCCGATTGGCTATTTCTCTTTTTCAATTGCACCCCAACGGCTATGTGATTTTGATGGGATTATGCGTTCTCTTCAGAAGGACGCTTGATCGCCTTCCAAGTTTTGAAGAAATCTGCTATTTATGCACATTTGTGAGAAACAAAGACCATCCTTCCACTATATATGTAAGGAGCGCCAGGAAACGCAAGCTTATCACCGATCTCCCTGATAGCGCTCATGGTTTCCTAAACCAGTTCTTCTTTGTCCGCTGCCTCCAGGAATTCTACGCTATCTGGAGAGTAGGGGGTAAGCTTACTTATCCCCATTCTTTCCTCTACTGAGCTTTGCGAGATCCAAGTTGCTAAATGTTAACCTTGCTTTCTACTTTGCAGTCCTTCCTCCTCTTTGCATAGATCCAAGCCACAAGCAAACTTTTGAGAGGCTTAACGCTGTGGCGGCTGAGGAGAGAAGTATCAAGTTCTTGCTAAGAGACGAGTTCCTTCATCAATTCGGACTCTTACATCTTTCCCGCTCTACTCAGCCTTGCGAAGTTCCTGATTCTCCAGCCGAGGCACCGGATGCCCCAGTTTCTGTTGAGGAGCCTACACTGAAAGATCCTGCTCCTGAGGCTTCTCTGGTGAAATGCTCTACTTCTATTGATGTCGCGGGATCATCTGGAAAATTTGCACTTTCCCCGGTCATTGGAGAAGAAGAGCCTCGAGAGTCCCCCCAACATTCAGGGAAGTCCGGTGACGGAGGAGCCAGGAAAACAAGTCCTGCTAAGCAGAGCGGGGACGACACTTTTAAAGGGTTGAGCGACCTGTTTATCACCTCACAGGAACTCTTCAAAGATGATCATGTTGCCACTAGGGTTTCCTCTTCAGTGGTTGAAGCAATTTCAGTTTTGCAACAGATCCCGTCGACTCAAGAATTGATGTTAGCTACTACACCCATCATTCCTTCACAACCGAGGAGTGGTTCGTAGTTCAACGCGCGTAGTCTACACGTTGCACACACTTAGAATTTTTCAGCACTTATATGCACTTAACTCCTTGCAATTGGAAGATTCTCAAGTAATGCCCTTTTTTATTTCAGGTTCTCCAATGGGGCGAAGTGGCTCGTATTATGATGACTTTAAGCAGTATGGAAGGCGCAGTCAATATGATTACAGGCGCTATCTTCCCCGTCATAGGGAAACTGGTGAAGAGAAGGCTGCTCGGAAAGCTCAATAAAGAAGAACATACGAAGAGCGGTACGGGAGAGGGGATGAACATCACGACTCTTCCCACAGAGAGGATGATTCCCTCAAACGAAAATCCCACGATGACAAAGGAAAGTGCCACGCCGCCGAAGATACGAGCAAACGGGCGAAGCATGGTGAAAAGTCATCATCTGACATTCTTAAAGAGCCCATTACTTCAGTGCCTCCTCAATCTCCCGCTCTCCCTCGTACCAACATTCAGACGATCATTGGTAGGCCCTCATATTAGGTTGGACCAGGCCCCGCTACTCTTCAAAGCCGATTCCCAAACTGGTGCTTGAAGGGAGTTCGCTTTGATCTTGATCTGGTTCCAATCGACAAACCAGCCATGTTGCGAAATCTTGATGCTGTCAAGCTTGATATTGAGAGAATGTCGAATTGGCAGAAACTTGTTGACGAACTCCAAAGATTGAACCGCGCAAACCTTGAGGCTATGTTGACCATGGAGAACGATAAATCCGAATGGCAAAAGACTCTTGATCAACATGATGCAGAGCTGAGGAGCATTGCCGCTTATAATGAAAAGCTTGAAGCGGAAGTTGGAAAACTTAAAGAGGAGCTTGCTACTTCCTCCACTTCCTACTTTCAAAGGGAAAGTATGCTTCAGAAACAAGTGCGGGATGCTCATGCTACCCAACGAGAGGCCGAAGATAAACTCAAGTGGTAGGAAAAGGTTGTAGAAGATTATCGCATTGAAGTTACAGAGTTACGACAACAGGCCAGCTCCCAAAATCTCGAAATTAAGACATTAAAAACTCAACTTGCTATGGTTGAGAATGAACGCGATGAGGCTGTTGCCGGTAAAATTGCAGCTGAAGAGGCTCGTCAAGCCACCAAAGCCAATGTCAGTTCGACATTGTTTGACTTCTACTTGCAAATTGTCCTAGGGCATGGCAGTCTCGCATTTTGGGCGCCAAATATGAAATTACTTTGGCTGAAGTATGGGAAGCCACGCTTGATATGCTTAAAGATGCTGGGTATGCCAAAGAAGAGCTCGAGACACATTATCTGGATGACGGAGCTCGTGCAGCCCTTGCCAGAGGAAAAGAGAAGCTCGCTAGAGAGCGTGCTGGGACGATGAGAGAGGAGCATCGAGAGAAAGAAACATCACCAATTGCCCCTGTCCCTCCTTCAATTTCGACCGACGTTGATACCACAGGCTCCAGTTCCCATTCTCCGTCCCCTGCTAAATCATAACTGAGAATACAAGTGCATAGGGTGGAGATGAAGGCGAAGAGAGCACTGAAGCACAAGCTTATGAAGTTGACATTAGGAAGCCCACTTCTCCCGGTAATATTAACGTCGAACCAAGTCAAGCGGATTACCCATTTGCTTCGGCCGAGCTTGATGAACTTGTTGCTTATTACTTAAGACTCGATGAGCCGTTATCTCCTCTCTTCGCGGGAGATACTAATATTTTTTGCTTTTCTTCTATAGCGAAAACGCCCAGTATCATAGAAACTTCTCCTCCTCCAGCTGTTCCTTCTCCATCCTTTCAAATCACCCCTACTTCCCAACCAGGATCGTAAGAAGAATTAATAGGACCCCTTCAAGACTTGGACGATCCAGCCGCTTCGCAGGAGCAGAAGGCCGAAGGACTTGAAGGAGGTGAAGTATCTCCGGAGCGAACCCTTTCTGACGACATAAAATTGTCTGCTCTTGTCACTCCTGGGAGTGAGTCTTCTTCAAAGAGGAGGAGGAAACGTACAACTTCAAAGAAGAAAGGGAGAAGCATTTTTGTTACCGAAAAGGAAATGGAAGTTGATCCAGCACTAGCTCTCTCTCCTTCTCCCCCAACTCTCCCAAGCCGGCCTGAAAAATTGCCTATTAAGCCAGGTGAAGGCTCTAAAGGTGGTGGGAGAAAGAAGTGATGAGTCCCGCTTCCCCTTCTTTACTTTACTTTTTGCTTTTTTGCATGTATACAAGTTTGTGTCGACTGGAGATTGTGTGGGTAACAGTCCCCGCTTTCCTTTACTTTGAAACCTGCATATGTATAAAATTCTCATAGTATGGAATAAAAATGGTTCTTTTACTTATATAAATTTCTGTCTATATTTGAGAACGCTTTTAATTTCTGTTTTTATGCAAGTTTCTTTATCCTCTTTATGTGAGGTTGCAGTAAACATATGGTATGTTTATTAAGCATTGTCTTCGTTTTTGTGATGACTATACTGTATTGCCCCCATATCATAGGTTTATCGCAATCTTTTTTCATATTGGCAAAGTTTCGGAGAACGACTCTTCTATTTCAAGAGGACTTGTACTCTTCCTTTAGAGAACAACTCGTCCATTTGAAGGAAGTTTGCATTTGTACTTTATAGGATAATATTTCCGTTTTAAGGAAATATTTTTCTAGCTTAGTAGAATGCATTTCATATTGGAGGAGTCTTCTCCTTCTCTTTTTTTTTGTTGCAAAGTTTTTACACTCCACTTTTTTTGAAAAAAGTCACTTTTGCTTTGGCAAGTGAATTTCGCTTCATAGTGCAGTGGGCCTTTCGAAAAAGGGGTTTCAACCTGCTTGAGCCTCTGAAGAGAGTTTTTGATTGTGCCTCTGGGAAGAGGTCTTTTTGTTTGGTTGCGCCTATGGAAAGAGGCCTTTTTGTTTGGTTGCGCCTCTGGGAAGAGGTCTTTTTGTTTGGTTGCACCTCTGGGAAGTGGTCTTTTTGTTTGGTTGTGCCTCTAGAGAGAGGTCTTTTTGTTTGATTGTGCCTCTGGGAAGTGGTCTTTCTGTTTCTGCCTCTTGGGAGAGGCTTTTATCTTTTTCCCTATTCGCTGGGAAGCGAGCCTCCGATGAGGGCTTTTCACATTTCGACTCGTGTGAAGTTTTATTTCAGATCACGGTGAAATGTGTGCCTCTGAGTAGGGCTTTTTCCTAGAAGTTTGGAGCTTCTTTCTCTTAGTTGGATGGATTCACAGGGCGGACACAAGTGTTTTGTGCCACCGATCAGTCCGCAACTTTATGTCGAGAAAGAACTCTCTTTTTTCAGGCGAGGGCCGCTCGAGGTCTTTTAGCATTTCAACTATGGTGAAATGGGCCTCCGAAGAGGGCTTTTCACATTCCAGCACTTGTGAAGTTTTATTTCAGATCTCGGTGGAATGCGTGCCTCCGAGTCTACCTGGAAGTTTCTTCCTCATGGTTGGCTGGATTTACGGGGCGGACATAAGTTACTTGGACGCTTATTTGCGCAGATTGTCTCAACTAGTGAACAAGCACCTTGCCTTCCACTTAGGAAGGTGCCTCCGATCATCGTATGGATTCACGGGGTGGACGCAAGTTACTTGGACGCTTGTCTGCGCAAACTGTCTCAGCTAGTAAACAAGCGCCTTGCCTTCCAGTTGGGAAGGTGCTCCGGGTCATTCCGTACCAATCTTTTTTAACGAGAAAGTCTTCTGGCATGCCCCGTTTGAGTTCTTTATCCTCCGAAGAGTTGTGCCTCCGAAGAGGGCTTGTGCCTCCAAAGAGGTCTTTTGCTGTTTGATGCTTGCTCGCCCATGCCTTTTTGCCATCCATTCGTATTGGCGATCCCTGTTATCTTTTCCAAATACACTTCCCTTTTAGTTGCCAACAATTTTCCTTATCCAAAGAAATATACTTCATAGTTAAGCAAGTTGGTGGTGGCAGACACAGGCTATTTAACTGGATGCTCGTTTGCACAAACATTCGCAGTTAGTTAGCAATGGTCCACTCCCAGCCAAATCGCTAACTTTTGTTCGAAGTATTTCTTTCGTAGGATTTGAGTGTGGAAATTTTGAATGGTTTAGCGCCTGCTTGTTGGGTGATGTCGGAGATTGCTTGGTCTTGCGATGGGTAAGCTTTATTTTTATGGCTTGCATTATTAAATCGACATTTTAGTAACACAATTTACGTATATTATATGTCGAAATAAAACAAAGCAGTTTATAATAGTAAAGAACACAAGATTTATGGTGGTTCGGCAAAGAACTGGGCCTACATCCACTTTATAGCTCTTATTATTCACTTGCACTGGCATTACAATGACTTTCAATACAAGAATCATACATTCATCATTCTTTTACAATGTTTCATTAAAGCCTTTAAGTAAAATATGGGTGCAAATGATTGCTGTTCCAAGCTCTTGGAATTGGGTCTCCTTCAACAGTTACAAGTTTGAATGTGCCATCAAGAAGTTTTTGGCCTATAACATACGGCCCTTCCCAGTTTGGTCCAAGCACGCCCGTAGGTGTCATAATTCTTTTTAAGATTAGATCCCCAACTTCAAAGCTGTGTCGGCGAACTTTGGAATTGAAGTGCCTAGCTATTCGTTGCTGATGAGCCGCAATTCTGAGCTCAGCTTCTTCCCTTTTTTCATCAAGGAAGTCAAGGGCTTCAAGTTGCAGCTTTTCATTTTCGGCCTGACTGAAATGGATTCTTCTATGTGAAGGGACCTCTGTTTCTATTGGAATCATGGCCTCTGATCCATATGCCAATGAAAATGGAGTGTGCCCCGTCGCAGTTTTATGTGTAGTTCTATATGCCCATAGTGCTAGCGGAAGTTTATCGACCCAACCACCTTTTGCTCTTTCCAGCTGTTTTTTGATGGTTGATTTGATAATTTTGTTTACTGCTTCCACTTGCCCGTTTGCCTGCGGATGAGCCACTGTTGAGAAACTTTTCTGGATCTGGAATTTTTTGCAAAAATCTTGGAACTCTTCACTTTCAAATTGGGTTCCATTGTCTGTGATTATCTTTTGAGGCACTCCATACCTACAAATGATATTCTTAGTTACAAAGTTTATCATTTTCTTAGAGGTAATAGTAGCTAAGGGTTCAGATTCAGCCCATTTAGTAAAATAATCCATAGCAACAATAGCATATCTGATTTCGGATTTTGCACTTGGCAAAGGCCCGATGAGATCCATTCCCCAAATAGAAAATGGCCACGGACTGACCATCTGTGTTATCTCAGAGGAAGGTGCTCTTGGGATTTTTGCAAATCTCTGGCATCGGTCACATTTTCGGGCATTACTTGCGGCATCGCGATTAATATCCGACCAAAAATATCCATAACGGAGAATTTTCTTTGCTAAAGTTTGACCTCCTGAATGGTCTCCACACTCTCCTCCGTGTACCTCAGTTAGAATTGTTTCAGCTTCTTCCTTGGTCACACATCGGAGTAATGGCATTGAGAATCCCCACATATACAATCGCCCATCTTGAATTACAAATCTGGATGCTTTTCTTAACAACTTCTGTCGTTCTGTTGGTTTTTCTGGTAGAGAGCCGTCGCGCAGGTATTTCAGTATCGGAGTCATCCATGACTCTCGCTCTTGTGATACAATCATGATCCAGTCAATATCCATTTCATCAATGCTTGGAGTTGACAGGACTTCCACAGGAACTAATCCCAATAATTGAGCTTCATCAGTGCTTGCATATTTTGCGAGGGAATCTGCCTTCATATTCTCTTCCCGGGGAATATGGCTTATTGTGTAATGGTCGAAATCATCAAGAAGCTCCCAGGCCTTGGAAAATATGTGGGTAGGTTCCCCCCTTTGGCTTGAAACTCTTTCTTGACTTGACACACGATAAGTTGTGAATCACTGAAGATCTGTGATGCCCTGATGTTCAGTTCTTTAGCAATTCTTAAACCGGCAATAAGAGCTTCATACTCTGCTTCATTGTTCGTCGAAGGGAATTCCAATCTTAAAGCATAACACAGTGACCGTCCTTCAGGGGTTTCAAGCACAACCCCGGCCCCAGAACAGTAATCGTTTCTTGCGCCATCAACATGCAATTTCGATCGGATTGAAGGATTATCGGTCACTACTTCCTCACTATCACCTTTGTCTATACATTCTGCGATGAAGTCTGCCAAAGCTTGTCCATTGATTGCTCTCCGGGGATGATAAGTGATATCATACTGACTGAGCTCAATATTCCATTTCAAAAGGCGACCCGAAGTCTCAGGACGGAACAGGACTTGCTTCAAGGGCTGATCGGTGAGGACTTTGATGGGATAAGCTTGGAAATACGGCCTCAGTTTTCTTGATGCAATCAATAGACAATAGGCGAGCTTTTCCAACTTTGAATAGTTCAATTCTGCCCCAGTGAATCTCTTGCTGATGTAGTAGACCGGGCGCTGAATTCACGCATCCTCCCGTACCAAAGTTGCGCTGAGGGCATGAGACGAGATTGCCAAATACACAAAAAGATCTTCACCACTTTCAGGCTTAGAAAGTATAGGAGGCGTTTCCATGTGACGAATCAGCTCATCGAAAGCTTTCTGGCATTCAGGAGTCCAGTCAAAGTTTTTTCCTCCTTTCTTTAGAGCATCGAAGAATGGAATGCGTTTATCAGTAGCCTTGGAAATGAACCGACTCAAGGCAGCAACTTTTCCATTGAGACTTTGCAATTCATTCTTCGTTCTAGGAGCTTTGACTTCTCTTAAGGCTGTTATCTGAGCAGGATTAGCTTCAATGCCCCTTGCACTCACAATGAAACCCAAAAACTTTCCAGATTCTACCCCAAATGAACACTACAAAGGATTCAGCTTCATACCGTACTTTTGGAGGATTGAGAACATCTCTGCCAAGTGATCCATGTGGTCCACCGCTTTCTTTGACTTTACCAGCATATCATCGACATAAACTTCCATAGTCTTGCCAATCTGTGGTTTAAACATGGCATTAACAAGTCTTTAGTAAGTTGCCCCCGCATTCTTAAGTCCGAAAGGCATGACTCTGTAGCAGTAGAGACCAACATCGTTGATAAAGCTTGTGCCCTCTTGGTCTGGCTCATGCATCATGATTTGGTTATATCCGGAGTAGGCATCCATAAAAGATGGCAATTCATGCCCCGCAGTTCCATCAACTAACTGGTCAATCCTGGGAAGCGGAAAGCAGTCTTTGGGGCAAGCCTTGTTTAAATCTGAAAAGTCGATGCATACTTTCCATTTTCTGTTAGCCTTCATAACCTGTACTTGATTTGAAACCCAATTCGTATAAGTAGATTCTCTGATAAAGTCATTCTCCATGAGCCGATCCACCTCTTCCTTTAATGCTGCTGACCTTTCGGCACCCTGGGTTCTTCTTTTCTTCTTCACAGGTGTAAACTTTGGATCAATATTCAAGGTATGTATTGTAATTTCTGGAGATACTCCACACATATCGACATGAGTCCAAGCGAATACATCCAGATTTGCTTTCGAAAATGATATCAGAACATTTTGAACCGTTGCATTAAGCTGCGAACCCACATTCAATACTTTGTTAGGGTCTTTCGGGTCAACAGGTACCGGCACCGTCACTTCAACTGGTACCACTCTATTCTCCCCTGCGCTGGCTTTTCTTGGATCCATCTCTCTTCGTGCACTGCTATGTTCGCCTGTGCAGGGTCCACCCTGTAATTGCTACAAGGTTGATTCTTTGATGCGGACTGGGGCTGCCACATCTTTTCCCATTTCTCTCTTTCTCGCTTCACGCAACTTTGTAAGATAACATTCTCGCCCAGCATTCTGATCCCCTTTTATCACACTAACTCCATTATCTGTAGGGAATTTTATAGTCAGACACCATGGGGCAAGAATAGCTTTAAATGCTTCCAGAGTTGGTCGGCCTGGTAAGGCATTGTAGGCAGAAAATTCTTCAACAATAACAAAGGTCTGTTTTCGAGCCACTTTTCTCTGCCCCTCTCCAAGTTCTACGAACAAATCGATAGTCCCAATTGGTTGTTTCGGTTCCCCAGTAAAACCAGCAATCTTTAGTGATGAAGCTTGAACGTCAACCATTGGAATCTTCATCTGATCAAAAGTCTTCTTGAAGAGAATGTTGCATGAAGCTCCACAGTCAATCAGAACTCTTTTCACAGTAGCTGGCCCAATGCCAGCGGAGATGAACAAAGGATCAATGGTAGGAGCTTCAACACCCATTGAATCCCTAGTACTGAATATAATGTCATCATTAAAAGTCTTCTGCTGCTTCAGGGGTGCAGCATCTTCTAACACAAAGACACTTTCATCTGCCGGTGCATACTTCAAAGCACGGGCGTATCTTTCCATCTCACCCCAACTCTTGCCGGCTGGGTGAGGGCCCCCTGTAACCACATTTATAACAGGCCTTTCTGATTCATAAGCTGTCGCCTTTTCACTCGAGATGGGATGATGAATAGGATCCTGTTGTCCTTGAGTTGACGAGGTTGGGCCATTCTTGTTCCTTCTTACATATTGTTGGAGCTTGTTTTGCTTCAATAGTTCCTCAATTACCTCCTTCAAGTGACGACACTCGTTAATATCATGCCCGGGTTGGTTATGGAACCGGCAAAACCTTCCATTCTTCTCAGCTCTCCCATTAACTCTTTGCTTAGCTGGTGCGGGGAATTCGACCGCATCTTTGTTTGCAAAATAGATGTTTTTCGAGGTATCAGTCAGAGGGGTAAAGTTGAAGGAACGTCCTTTCTTTTCATCTCCTTGCTTCTTCTAGGCATCGTTCCCCCTCTTCTGATTGACAGATTCCTTCTTATTCGAAACCGTGTTACTATTTCCGGCCCCTGTCGATACCACCTTAGCCATTGCTTGGAGGCTTTCCAGGCGCATGAATTCATCGGCTTTCTTACAAAACTTGTCATGTGAATTTGGTTCCTTCATTTTCAACAACCACCCGAACTCACTTGTCTTATCAATAGCCTTCATCAGGTACGTCAAAATCATTCTCGGCTCCGCATTGTCCATTTCAGCCAGAGCTATATTGAAGCAATTCAGGAAAGCTCTGATGGATTCTCCAGGATTCTGCTCCAAGCTGGATAACGACATTATATCCTTTGCCTTTGACGCATACAATCGAAACTGTTCCTTGAATTTCCGAGTCAAATCAGAAAATTGGTCTATCGATCGGACCGGAACCTTTGTGAACCAAAGTAAAGCAACTCCTTCCAAGTACACCGGAAAATACCGGCATTTGATTTCATCAGAGGCTCTGGCACCCGTCATGTGACAATCATACTTATACAGAAATTCATTAGGATCGCTCGTTCCCTTGTAAGGTGGAATAGTTGGAGGGACAAACTTCTTTGGGAATTCTGCCTTCAGGATCTTTTCAGTGAATGGAGTTTTTCTCAAAGCGAAACCCCATTCTTTCTCATCTTCATTTCTCTGCATACTTTCCTTCATAATCTGACGAACCATGCCCGAGAAATACTCTTCATAATTCTGAGGCTTAGCAGGACAAACATCAGCCATTCTCTCCGAATATTGTCTTGACAGTCATTCAACGAGGGTTGGTTGCGGTCCCGATCCTCCGGCTTGGAGAGGTGTCCTTTGAGGGATATTCCTTTCTTCCATATTCTGCACTTCATGGCAAGGTTTCCCTCCTTAGTTGCCGGCTGGCAGTTTGCCTCAAATAAAGCATTCAACCATTCCATCATTAGGTTATTCTGAGCTTCCATTTGTTGATGTAGCCTAGATACCACGGCATCCAGCTCTGCCCGTGTAACTCCGACGGTTGGAGTTGTTTGACTTAAAGGAGGAGAAGTGGCAGTAGTCTCGCGAACATCGTCAGGTCTAACAGACTTGTGTTTTCTTCAGGGGGCCATTATTTCCAATAAACTCCTGGTTTTTAAAGAGATCCTTTCTACAAATTTCTGTGAAGCTATGATGACAGTATCCTGAGTTCAACTCTCAATGAAAGCACCAAAAATGTTAACGCAAAAAGTTAGACGCTAACACCCCGATGCAAATAGAGATTGAATGAAAGCACCACTAGTTAACACGGGAAACAGAAAAAGCAGCAATACACTGAAAAAGCAGTAAGAGACACAAAGTTTATAGTGGTTCGGCTTATAATCAAGCCTACGTCCACTTCAATCCTTCTTCATTGCTTATATGATTACAATCCTTTACAATTTCCTTCCATTACAATTCACTTCAAAAGACAAGTAGCTAGAAAAACTTCGATGCAAGAGAATTCTCCGAATTCATGGTTGAATATGATGAATCCCTGCTTGAATTTGACTAAAGCTTCTTGTGATTTTCGAATGTTGGAGTAAGGCTCGGTTTGAAGATGGCAGAGTCTCGGTGCTTTGAAGAAAATGATCGGGAAAAGTCCCTTTCATGTTGGAGCACATGTCGTATTTATAGGAGATTTTCTAGGTGAGGTATAGGCTGCGCACGACCTAAGGTAGGTCGTAAGTCGCTGGCGAGTCAAGGGGAAGCGAGCTGCGACTTAACCGGTGCTTCCACTGTTCTCTGCACTAGCTGATAGGCCATCGCGACTTAAGAGGGAGCGGCATCATTTATTGACCAAGTACTAGATCGTGAACGTCCTAATGCAAGTCGACGGCGACCTAAGGGAGTAGCCAGTAACTTCACAATGCCGAGACAACCGATCTGGTGACTTAAGCTAAGTTGTTAAACCATACTGTCACTTAACTCGTTAGGTCGGGGATCGTCCCATTCCTTAGGTCGCTAAGTCGCTGTACTTTTATCCCGTTAAGTCGTTTGAGTGCTAAGTCGCTAACCCGCTGTTGATTCATTAACTCGTTGAGTCGCTGAGTTGCATAAGTTGTTAAGTCGCTAACCCTGTTAAGTCGCTTCTCCACTTCAGAAGTTAGGTCGTTAAACAGTTAGGTCGTTAAACAGTTAGGTCGTTGGGTCGGTACCACTTTTAAGTCGTTAGGTCGGATACACTTTTAATTCGTTAGGTCGGTACCACTTTTCAGTCGCTGAGTAGCTGATAGAGCGGAGTTAACATGTCACATACCACACATTCACACTTAGCGGTTTACTAGCTGCTAGTCGATGTCACACTAGGAACATCATAAAACTCTAAAAATCATATATCGCCTCCTTTCATTGGAAAGTGATAAAAAAAACACATACTTGTCTCATCTCATCTACAAGTATTAAATAGCATCATAACTTATCTCATCTCCTCGACAAGTGAAAACATCGTGATGGTTCCTCATAAGCCATAAATCTCAAAATATGAAATCATATACTAAAGACTTGCCTTATATCACTGGCAAGTAAATAAAATATTGTGATGGTTCCCGTCGATCATACTCCTACATAGGAGATCTCAAACCATAATACTTACCAAATAGTGCCCATCTTAAATAATTCCAATAAATGGGAATTATAAAACTCAAAATACGCCATAAAATGGCAAAACATCTCAGAAGCGATGATCACAAATAGCTTCGTTCGTACAAGTCCGGAATTCACCGAAATAGTAAGCGCACATGTCCCATACCACGTGTTTGACTACATCGTTTAATTCTCTTTTCCATATGTTCGAATAGTGTAAAAGTTTGTGTTTTATATATAAAATAGTTTACTAGAGAAAACAAGCGTCTAAAACTTTTTCCCGAAAATATTAATAAAACCAATATTTGAAATTCCTTTATTATAGGAAATAAATAGATTTTATATTAGAAAAATAATTTGAAAATACTATATAACAATAACTTGAAATTTTTATTTATTTCAAAAATCGCTTCAAAAATGGTTTAGTGAAAACCGTGCTCGAAAACAATAAAGAACAAGGAAGATAACTCAAGATCGAGAACTTGAGTTCAATACGAATTCAATTAAAATTAACCCAAAATCAATTCAAATTCTTTTTATATTTGAATTTCAAATTCTCCAAATATAGCTAGTGTATTGATATGCATAATAGCTTTCAAAACATCTCAAAATAGCATCAAAATCGAATAAGAATGAGGGGTAAAATAAGCCAATATAATTCTAAGTTCAATGAATGTTTGTTGCTGTCATCTTGCTCTCAGGACAGCAACATACAACCGTAATTTAGACTAAGCAAACTTTAAAATTACAGAAAACACAAAGAGTAAAACTAGTAGCACTTGACTAAGATTTCCAGAACGTTCAAAATTATCAAATCCGGTTAAGAAACGAAGAAGTTGTGGCTAATTTTGTTGCAGCTTCAAACACATAGCAAAAATAGATTTTGCTCTCAGGATAGCTGAAAGAAAATTCTATTTTGACATAGCTAACATCAAAATTACCGAAATCTCAATATATGAAGTTGTAGATAAATAATTTAGCTTTTAAACAAAAAAGATCATTTAAGTTGGATATATGGTTCAAAAGTTATAATTGAAGCAATTTCTCATATTTGAGTTAGTTAATTCTGTCTTTTAATCAACAGGCTAGCGACAAAGAAACAAGTTTTTGAACATCTAAACTTCAAAATTATGCAAAACACAAAACATAAAAGTTTTTCCTTTTAAAAAAATTCCTTTCAACTGAAAAAAACCTCACTCGATTACGACTTACCAATCAGATGTAATGATGATTTTTATTTCAGATTTCAACATAGAAAATTGATACACCAGAGCATGTATTAGTTTCAAACCCAATTTTGATCCTTTAAGTCACAGAATTTTCTAAAACATACAACATGAAATTTTAGAACATAGTCAAGTTTTACCAGAACACCAAGAATTAACAAATTTTGATGAAAATCAAAAAAAATTATGATGAAAACAACTTCAGATTCAAAATAATAAATTTTTAACAAAGACAGAATTGTTCTTCTTTGTTCAATTCTATTTCAGGCCAAGTAAATGTAATTTTTTTCTAATAGTAACCAAAAGAGAAATAGTTTCTCATTGAACCTATTTTCTAACCTAAAAAAACATGCCATTTCGGATCGTTATGCACCAATATATCGCTGTTTTGCTACATCGATTTTCATACAAAATTTTCAGCAAACAATCATTGGATTCATTTAACACATACAATCAATTCACAATCAAATTGAAAGCAATTCAATCAAAAACCATCTAATTCAATAAAAATAACAACTAACAATCACATATATGGATTAGAGACAGCAAGTGTGAGTTGTCAATAACTCACCTCTTATTTTCCTAAGGCTTGCTAAATCCTCTTTGTAACAACTCGCATATTTATCGATTTTATATTTAAATATTTTATTTAAATATTTTATCGATAATCGGAATTTAGTCCGAAAATCTACTTTTTGCATACGGTTGAATTAGGACTCGGAACCACTTCCATTGAGTTTAAAACGCCGTTTGCGATCTTTTTGTGTATAAACTTTGATATGTTTGGAGTTAGCGGAATTTCGCCACTTTTCACTTAGGGCTTTGGTTTGGGCTGAGCCCATTAACCCCACTTATTAACTCAGTCCCAACCCTCTCATCTTCATTTACTTCCTTTCTATTTCCCTTATACTCAAGCTTTTACATCAATGGATAGTGGAATGGGAAATTAAACCTCAAGCCCTAGTTTTCTTTTGCAAATCAAGCTCTAGCTCCAAACTAATAGAAGAAACTTTGGTAAGCCTCTCTTCTTCTTCTCCAACTCATTTTTTACCAATTTCAGAAATTCCTAAACCAAACTTTGGGAATGTTCTTCTTTTTGAGCATAGATTCAAGCTCATTGGGTTGTGTGGAAGAGTGGTTGATTCTCCATTTGCTTTCAAGCTTCTTCTTCATTGTTTTTGTGAAAAGGTGAGATTTTTATCTCACATCTATGACTATAATTATCTTTGGTTGTTGGGTTTGAATTCCTAACACTTCTTCATGTGCATTTGCTCTTGATTTGGATCGGTTTTGTGAATATTCCAATTTTTTGGGTTGTTAAGTCAAATTTGTGTGAAAATCCTTTTATGGATGTTTGATCATGCTTTGGATGATGCATCGAGGAGCTTATAGGGTCGGGTTGTCGATTGGCATAAACCCATAGAGCCAATGTTCGTCCGGTTGCATTTTGGAAGAGTTTGCTCTTCATTTGGATAGGCTGAAAAACAGCCCAGGCATGATTCAGTCGACTGAAATCTTTGTTCGGTTGACTGAATCTGGAACCCGAAAGTTTCCAGGCAGGGTTTAGTCGACTGAAAATCTCTGTTCACTCGACCGAACCTGGAAACAGAAAGTTTCCAGGCAGAGTTTAGTCGACCGAATTCTCTGTTTAGTCGACCGAACCGGGAAACGGAAAGTTTCCGGGCAGAATTCAGTCAACTGAAAATCTCTGTTTAGTCAACTGAATTTGCTGTTTAGTCAACTGAAAATCTCTGTTTAGTCAACTGAATTTGTTGTTTCAGTCCACTTTGCCTTTTAGGATTGAATTTCCAACTTGAATCAATTCGTGATGATCCTATTTGTTGTTATCCTTTATTATGACTTTGACGACTCCTTTTTAGGGATTTTTGAATATCCATTTCGATGGATTCTTATCGATTTGTTTGGAATTTATTCCCGTCTTCCTATGCGAATTTTGATGATCGATTGTTCTACTATCATCTTTGTGATTTGTCACTTCAAAATATACAAAGGTTTCAATACTAGTAGTAAATAGCAAAACCCTTTCATTAAAACGATTTCAATAGTATTTTATTACAAAGCTCGTTTCTTAAACTATTTTCCAATCTACTAGCATATACAAACCTTTACCTCATTCGTATGAGAAATCTAATTAAACGGCTTAGTAAAACAAGTGGTATGAAATGCTTGCGTTTACTTCGACGGTTAATTCTTGGACTTGTTCGATTGAATCTCTTGTGACAATTTTCTAGTGGAGATCTACAATTTGTTCGTAAATATTTCAGTTAAGCTAGTGTTTATGGGACATGAATCTAAGCTCATATATTTACTAGCTTATTGTAATTGACACTTCTGGATGATCGATGATGATCATTTTTGTGATTTAGACTAGCAATTGTGCGATGTCTCTTTGTCTGCGAGGGAGACTAGACCCCGTTTTAGTGTGATTTCGACTCACACATGTGGGGTAGCACCCCATGGTCTTCGGCCCGTTCATGTGTAAAAAATTAATAGCTAGCTACCATGAGATAGCATCTCGTTCGTGTGATACATATGTTGGTAAGTTTTCATGCTCCCATTCGTGTGATAGGCCTCCCGCTTTTTATGATTTCTAGATTTCGTGTGTTGATTTCTGGAAATTTTATGCTTCACCAATTTTAGTGATTTTCATTGATATGATTTATCAATTTTTATGCATTTGGCGAATTCGTGTGTCATTGACTTATTATGAATACAGGTCTTGGGTGTGAAACCCTTTTTGGATATTTGAGAAGATTCTTGTGATATTGATTAATCTCATGTTGATTTTCAATTACATACTTGTAGTAGTATGCTATTATGGTTATCATATGTTTGTGCCATATCTCTTATTCTATATCATGTCATCTGATATTTATAGCTAGACTGATCCGTTTATTATTTTCTTATGAAATAATACTCGGGTCAGACAAAGATGTTACAGGTGCTTCTGCTTGACTTCTCCCCAGGGATTCATTTCTCTGACTTTTGGCTAACTATTGTAGTTTTTGTTGTAAACATTTGAGATATAAACTCTATGATGTATACTTATTCTTTTGTATAGCACATGTTGCTATTCTTTTGGGTTATTGTGGATCTTTATGACCACTACTCTGATGAACACTTTTATGTGTTATATATATTCATATCTATTTCCGCCTTTATGATATGAATTATCTGTGACCGATTTGTGTTATGTTTATTTCTATATTTGTTTCTGAAGACCCTATAGCCACTGTGTAGTAGCTTCTAGTTTGTGTCGATATGTCGGATTTCCTCTTGAAAGGAATGCAAGTTATATTTTATCTGGCATATCGGTACTCGCACAAAGCAATTATACAGATGGTCACTCCTCAACAGCCTTATTCTCCGCACTAGTTGACGGCATTACTCCGTAGTGTCCTTGGCTAGCGTGGGTATAGAGGTGGGGCGTCATAGCTTGGTATCAAAGCCAAACTTCGGAACAATTTAGAATAATTTAACAAGGATCATCGTCCTAAGTCCATCTTAGGAGCCGTGCCTTAGGATTTAATCCGTGTCTTCGTACCGTTCTATCCTATTTTCTTTTATGTTTCCTTGTTTTATTTATCAAGGTTGCTTGATATTCATTAGGTGAATAACCTTTTTCTTCTTCTTTCTTTCTTTCTAAAGGAAGGGAAATGGTTAGCCCAGGCTGTCCCAGAGCCAGTCAATCTAGTGCTACTCCCCAAGATGGAGTTTTTATGTCTGCCCAGCAGCCTCTTGATTTAGTTAAGAATGCTCAAACAGATGGTTCTAATTCGGAACCTACTCATCCTAAGTCTGGATTTACACGTTTGTGCAACGATTATACAAACTTCGTTGGGAAGCCATTCAAAGGTTCTGAAACTATTATTGAAGTCCAGGCTTGGTTAAGATCACGCGATCGAATCTTTTCTCGCATGAACCTCATTGATCTTCACCGAGTTCAGGTGGCCTCTAGTATCCTCCAAGAAAGAGTATTGGACTGGTATGAACATCTTATTTCTGAAATCAATGAAGCGGATCTCACCTGGGTGCTATTCCGGGAATGCTTCGAATTAAAATTTGTGCCAGAAGTTGAGAAGGTGACTTTGGCTCGCCGTTTTATACACCTTGTTCAAGGTGAATCCTCCGTGACCGATTATGTTGCATCCTTCGAGTCACTTTCCAAATTTGGGGTTGAATACATCAACACCCCATTGAAGAAGAACCAAAAATTTGTCTATGCCTTAAAAAAAAATCTCAAGAAGCCATTACTTCTAAATTTAGAAGTTTCCTTTGACCAACTCATTGATATCGCTCTTCGTCTTGAAGAGGCAGATAGGGAAAGCGATGTTGAAGTTGTGGGTGCCAAACCGAACTTCAACAACAAGAAAAGGGCAAACAAATTCAACGGTCCTTATCCCAACAAAAAGGGTAAGCAAGCAACTCCTGCTGCAAAGGCTCCTTCTCCTAGTAGTGGGAAATGCTTCAACTGTGGGTCTGGGGACCATTTTGCAAGCAAGTGTTCAAAGCCCCGTTGTTGTCGCTATTGTAAAAGCCCGGATCATTATATACACGAATGCCTCAAACTTGAAGGCAAGAAGGAGGGAAAGTTAAATGTTTCTCAAGCCCCTGGAAACACATCTTGTGGTCATGGTACATCTCATTCTATCCTGGATGGTATTATTAGATTTCGTGATCATTCTATTCGAGTTCGTTTTGATACGGGAGCATCCCATTCTTTTATATCAAAAGAGCTTGTTGATACTTTTTCTTTGAGTGTTGTTGCTTCAATGACTTCTTTGAGAATTGTGAATCCGGTTGATGGATCCGCAACACTCAGTTTATTGTGTAAGGATGTCGAGATTATTTTATGCAATTTTCTTTCCTAGCCAATTTGCATGTCATGCGTTATTTAGGCTTCGGAATGATTTTGGGTATGGATTGGCTTAACCGTTATGAAGCTCAAATCCTATGTCCTGAGCGGACTATTTATCTTCAACACCCTCAATCTATTGAGCATATTTCTATCGTACTTAATGATTGGGGTTCCGACTTGACAACATCTTTATATTCTTTAAATCCACATGATGACGTTAATGATGATGAGGAAGATATTATTTCTCTTATTCATGTTGTTCGTAAATTTTCCGACATATTTGAGCCCGTTTTAGGATTACCACCGGAGCGAGCAATTGAGTTCAAAATTAATCTTATTCCTCGAGCTCAACCTATTACTCGTCCTCCTTATCGCATGTCCAATAAGGAAACTGAAGAGACGCGCAAACAATTATCCAAATTGGAGACGAAGCAATTTATTCGCTCTAGTTCCTCGCCTTGGGGAGCATTGGCAATTTTTGTGAAGAAATCTGATATTACTCTTAGACTTTGCATTGATTACCGCAAGCTTAATGATCTTACTATCAAAAATAAATATCCTTTACCTCGGATTGATGATCTATTCGATCAACTTGGTGGTGCTAGAGTCTTTTCACAATTGGACTTGGCAACCGGTTTTCATCAGCTTCGTATTGCAGAGGATAGCATTCCTTTGACATCGTTCCGTACTCGGTATGGATCTTATGAATGGCTTGTTATGCCATTTGGATTAACGAACGCCTCGGCTTATTTTGTTGACTTAATGAATCGAGTTTTCAAATACTTCCTCGATCGATTTGTTCTCATCTTTATTGATGATATTCTTGTGTATTCAAAAATCGAGGAGGAGCATGAAAAGCATCTTCAGATTGTGTTGGAAACTCTTAGGAGTAATCAATTAAAGGCAAAATTTTCTAAATGCCACTTTTGGCAATCTCGTGTGAAGTTTCTCGGTCATGTTATTTCCGAATCTGGAATTTCCATGGATCCTTCAAAAATTAAAGCGATTCAAGATTGGAAGAGACCGGAGAGTGTGACGGAGATTCGTAGTTTTCTTGGATTGGCAGGTTATTACCGTCGATTTATCAAGGACTTTTCTAAGATTGTCGTGCCTCTCACTAGCTTAACGAAGAAAGGTGTTAAATACATTTGGTCGGACAAATGTGAAACTTCTTTTCAGAAACTAAAAGAACTCCTTTCTGATGCTCCTATTCTTGTTATTCCCGAAGGGAATCAAGATTTCATTGTTTACACCGATGCTAGTCGCGTTGGTTTGGGTGCCGTTCTTATGCAAAGAGAACGTGTTATTGCTTATGCTTCTAGGCAATTGAAGCCTGCTGAGACTAGATATGCCACTCATGATATAGAGCACACGGCTATTGTTTTCGCCCTTCGTATTTGGCGTCATTATCTTTTAGGAGAGAAATTTGTTCTTTATACCGATCATAAGTCCTTGATGTATTTATTCTCTCAAAAGGAAATTAATTTGCGTCAACAGCATTGGCTCGAATTCCTTGCATCTTATGATCCTGATATTCTTTATACTCCCGGAAAGGGAAGTCGAGTTGCCGATGCACTTAGTCGCAAGCAACAAGCGGTTGTTTCCATGATGATATCCGAGTGGAATGATCTCGAGGTTTTATCCACTTGTGAAATTCGAGACCGTGTTTCCGATTTATGTTCATCTCTTGTTTTATGTAGCCTTGAGGCTCATCCTTCTCTTTTAGACCGCATTCTTGAAGCTCAAAGGCTAGACCCCGAATTGGCTCTTCTTGGCCAAAATATTAAGGATAAAATTGATATTGAAGGTTTGAAAGACTTTGATATCGATTCTCGTGGCGACATTCGAAAATTTGTTAGACTTATCGTGCCAAATATTAGTGAGCTTCGTAAAGATATTTTAGAAGATTCTCATCATTCTAAATTTACCATTCATCCCGGTAGTAGTAAAATGTATGCGGATATGAAGTGGCTTTATTATTGGGAGGGAATGAAATCTGATATTGCTAACTTTGTTAAGTGTTGCATGACTTGCCAACTCATTAAGGCCGAACATCAAAGTCCCGGTGGGTTATTGCAACCTTTAGATATTCCAATTTGGAAGTGGGATCAAATTTCAATGGATTTTATAGACGGCCTTCCCCATTCTCGTTCGGGTCATGGTAGCTTATGGGTTATAGTTGATAGGCTTACTAAATCCACCCATTTTATTCCCGTTCGGTCCAATCGGACCGTACCTCTTTTGGCCAAACTTTTTATTAAAGAAATTGTTAAATTGCATGGAGTTCCTACTTCTATTGTCAGTGATCATGATCCATTGTTTACTAGTGGATTTTGGAAGAGTCTTCAAAACTCTTTGGGAACGAAGCTAAATTTTAGCACCACTTATCATCCCCAGTCCGATGGACAAAAAGAGTGTGTGAACAAACTCATGAAGATCTTCTTCGTGCATGTGTTCTTGATTTTGGTGGAAGTTGGGAAGATCATATTTCACTGGTTGAATTTTCCTATAATAATAGCTTTCAATCTAGTATTGGTATGGCACCTTTTGAGGCACTCTATGAAAGGCCAAGTCGATCCCCTTCTTGTTGGCTTGAGGCCGGTGAGAAGATGGTTTTAGGTCCAGATTTTATTCGTGATTCCACAGAAAAGATTGACCTTATTCGTCATAGGATGAAACAAGCCCAAAGTGGACAAAGATCCTATGCCGATAACCGGAGAAGGAAATTAGAATTTTCTGTGGAAATCTTATGTTTATTCGTGTTTCACCTATGAAGCATGTTGTACGTTTAAGTCGATCGGGAAAATTAGCACCTCGATATATTGGTCCATTTCCCATCACCGAACGTATTGGTTCCATGGCTTATCGCCTCTTATTACCGGCTTAGTTTTCTGCTTTTCATGACGTGTTTCACGTTTCTCAATTACGGAAATGTCTTCGAGATTCCGATTCTATTCTTGAACCCGGTATTGTGGAAGAAATCGAAGTTTCGCCTAATTTCATTTATGAGCAACATCCTATTCGAATTATTGCTTCGGAGGTTAAACGCCTTCGAAATAAAGATGTCCCGCTTGTGAAAGTTCAATGGTCTTCAAATCCTAAAGATTGCTCTTGGGAATCTAGAGAGCTCATCGAGCGAACACATCCGGACTTACTTTCTCGTGCTCTTTAAGGTGAATCTTTTATTTCAAATTTCTTTTGTGATGAATACGCTCTCATGGTTGTTACTATATATCTTCTTCTTAACTATTGCGAGGACGCAATTTCTTTAAGGAGGGGAGTCTGCAATAACTCGCATATTTATCGATTTTATATTTAAATATTTTATTTAAATATTTTACCGATACTCGGAATTTAGTCTGAAAAGCTACTTTTTGCATATGGTCGAATTAGGACTCGAGACCACTCAAATTGAGTTCAAAACGCCGTTTGCGATCTTTTTGAGTATAAACTTTGATATGTTTGGAGTTAGCGGAATTTTTCCACATTTCACTTAGGGCTTTGGTTTGGGCTAAGCCCATTAACCCCACTTATTAACTCAGTCCCAAACCTCTCCTCTTCATTTACTTCCTTTCTATTTTCCTTATACTCAAGCTTTTACATCAATGGAGAGTGGAATGGGAAATTAAACTCAAGCCCAAGTTTTCTTTTGCAAATCAAGCTCTAGCTCCAAACTAATAGAAGAAACTTTGTAAGCCTCTCTTCTTCTTCTCCAACTCATTCATTTATCAATTTCAGAAATTTCTAAGCCTAACTTTGGGAATGTTCTTCTTTTTGAGCATAGATTCAAGCTCATTTGGGTTGTGTGGAAGAGTGGTTGATTCTCCCTTTGTTTTCAAGCTTCTTCTTCATTGTTTTTGTGAAAAGGTGAGATTTTTATCTTACATCTATGACTATAATTATCTTTGGTTGTTGGGTATGAATTCATAACACTTCTTCATGTGCATTTGCCCTTGATTTGGATTGGTTTTGTGAATATTCCAATTTTTTGGGTTGTTAAGTCAAATTTGTGTGAAAATCCTTTTATGGATGTTTGATCATGCTTTGGATGATGCATCGAGGAGCATATAGGGCCGGGTTGCCGATTGGCATAAATCCTTACAGCCAATGTTCGTCCGGTTGCATTTTGGAAGAGTTTGCTCTTCATTTGGATAGGCTGAAAAACAGCCCAGGCATGATTCAGTCGACTGAAATCTCTGTTCAGTCGACTGAATCTGGAACGCTAAAGTTTCCAGGCAGGGTTTAGTCGACTGAAAATCTCTGTTCCGTCAACTGAACCTGGAAACAGAAAGTTTCCAGGCAGGGTTTAGTCGACTGAATTCTCTTTTCAGTCGACTGAACCTGGAAACAGAAAGTTTCCAGTCAGGGTTTAGTCGACTGAATTCTCTGTTTAGTCGACTGAACCTGGAAACAAAAAGTTTCCAGGCAGAATTCAGTCAACTGAAAATCTCTGTTTAGTCAACTGAATTTGATGTTTAGTCAACTGAAAATATCTGTTTAGTCTACTGAATTTGTTGTTTCAGCCCACTTTGCCTTTTAGGATTGAATTTCCTATTTGAATCGATTCATGATGAACCTATTTGTTGTTATCCTTTATTTTGACTTTGATGACTCCTTTTTAGGAATTTTTGAATATCCATTTCGATGGATTCTTATCGATTTGTTTGGAATTTATTCACGTCTTCCTATGTGAATTTTGATGATCGATTGTTCTACTATCATCTTTGTGATTTGTCACTTCAAAATACACAAAGGTTTCAATACTAGTAGTAAATATCGAAACCCTTTCATTAAAACGATTTCAACACTATTTTATTACAAAGCTCGTTTCTTAAACCGTTTTCCAATCTACTAGCATATACAAACCTTTACCTCGTTCGTATGAGAAATCTAATTAAATAGCTTAGTAAAACAAGTGGTACGTAACGCTTGCGTTTACTTCGTCGGTTAATTCTTGGTCTTGTTTGATTGAATCTCTTGTGACAATTTTCTAGTGGAGATCTACAATTTGTTCGTAAATATTTAAGTTAAGCTAGTGGTTATGGGACATGAAGCTAAGCTCATATATTTACTAGCTTACTGTAATTGACACTTCTTGATGATCGATGATGATCATTTTTGTGATTTAGACTAGCAATTGTGCGATGTTTCTTTGTCTGTGAGGGAGACTATACCCCGTTTAAGTGTGATTTCGACTCACACATGTAGTGTTGCACCCCATGGACTTCGGGCCGTTCGCGTGTCAAAAATTAATGGCTAGCTACAATGAGATAGCATCTCGTTCGTGTGATACATATGTCAGTGAGTTTTCATGCTCCCGTTCGTGTGATAGGCCTCCCCCTTTTTATGATTTCTGGATTTCGTGTGTTGATTTCTGGAAATTTATGCTTCACCAATTTTAGTGATTTTCATTGATATGATTTATCAATTTTTGTGCATTGGTGAATTCGTGTGTCATTGACTTATTGTGAATACAAGTCTTGGGTATGAAACCCTTTTTGGATCTTTGAGAAGATTCTTGTGATATTGGTTAATCTCATGTTGATTTTCAATTACATACTTATAGTAGTATGCCATTATGGTTATCATATGTTTATGCCATATCTCTTATTCTATATCATGTCATCTGATATTTATAGCTAGACTGATCCGTTTATTATTTTCTTATGAAATAATACTCGGGTCAGACCGAGATGTAACAGGTGCTTCTGCTTGACTTCTCCCCAGGGTTTCATTACTCTGACTTTTGGCTAATTATTGTAGTTTTTGTTGTAAACATTTGAGATATAGACTCTATGATGTATACTTATTCTTTTGTATAGCCCATGTTGCTATTCTTTTGGGTTATTGTGGATCTTTCTGACCACTACTCTGATGAACACTTTTATGTGTTATATATATTCATATCTATTTCCGCCTTTGTGATATGAATTATCTGTGACTGATTTGTGTTATGTTTATTTCTATATTTGTTTCCGAAGACACTATAGCCACCGTGTAGTAGCTTTGAGTTTGTGTCGATACGTCTGATTTCCTCTTGAAAGGAATGCAAGTTATATTTTATCTGGCATATCGGTACTCGCACAAAGAAATTATACAGATGGTCGCTCCTCAACAGCCTTATTCTCCGCGCTAGTTGACGACATTACTCCGTAGTGTCCTTGGCTAGCGTGGGTATAGAGGTGGGGCGCCACACTCTTTTAAGCCTTGCTAACCTCTTAGCTTCTCTAAAATCACCTAAAAACTCGAGAACAAAATTTGGATAGTAAGCAATTTGATTAAAAAGGAGATCAAAATCATTCTTTTGGAGTTCTAAAGGATAGAAATAGAGTTTAAAACACTTACTCTACATTATTGGAAAAAATTCCTTTGATTTGAGATTTGAATTTGGAAATTAGGAACTAGGGTTTTAAAGCTTTGAGAAGGAGGAGTCTAGTTTTTGGTTTTCTCTTTTCTGACTTTAGAATGAAGGTGAATACATGCTAAAGGGAGGTACCTTCTCTTATTTACACTAATGGGTCAGGAGAGTTAAGATGGGGATCCACTAACAAGATGTTGCTAATTCTCCAAAATGTTACTAATATTTGTTTAGTTCTATCATTAATAAACCAAATTTTTTTCTAACAATGTTTTAACAAAATTTATTCACTAATTTATCAGATTTAACAAAACCTATTAACCATTTAAAAATTGCATTTTAACAAAAATTCACAACATTAACACTTCACTCTAAACACCAAATTAAAATAATTGATTTTATAATATTTCAAAATTTTAAATTGAAATCCTATTTAAGAAAAGAAGCTCATTCCTTAATTTAATCTGATCGGTTATTCTCAATATGTGTTTTAATTACTCTATTAAATTTCACAAATCATAAATTAAAATTAATCTTTCCTAATTAAATTTAATTAATTAGTGAATTTACACCAGGGTTGTTACAAATTCCCCTTATAAAAATTGCGTCCGTGTATTTTTCTAGAAAAAGAGCCGTAAACAACACAAAAATTCAATCGACAAAGGATAAAAGACAAGCTCGAAATCCAAACCATTCATACTCTCAACATAGAATGGTAGAGAGAAACAAGGGAAAACTCACTTGGTTAATCCAATGGCCCATCAAATGCTAATATAGTGATTAGCAAATCATCAAATTTTCTTAGTAACTAAAAAGAATTTCGAAGATATCCCGTCTTTGAAACAAAACTTAATAAGATGCTCAACGGTTAATCAATCGAAAATGATTGATTTCAAATAAGACTACGAATAGGGTCGGGATCAAACTCACTCAAACCCAAACTCTAAGTAATAAAGAAGACCATCAATGAGACTTTTTGTATAAATATAGGAAAGAACATCCTCACAATAGGGTAGACACAATAGATAAGATTGATAAATCACAAGATGGCTTCTCACACGGCTACCAACTCGAACGACCGCGAAAAATGTTCATCATTGATAATAGCTCAAAGATAGAATATACTCAAGAACAAGGATATAAACTCAAATTAATTTTCAATCCATGATATTTAGAATTTATAAATCTTAACATATTTTAAATTTCAAATCTCAATTTTCAACATTTGAAAATTTTCAAACTTTTTACTATTTTACTTAGTAAGTAATTTAAAACTCAAATTAAACCTCCAAATTCCTTCTCTTACTTCAAAATTAATTTCCACAGAAATTTGTAAATCAATAATAATATTCATCAAAATAAATTAATGGTTTAATCTCTTTTTACTCTTTTTATTAAACCACTTAATTACTTTAAAAAAAAATCTTCAAATTCTCTTATAACTCTTCTCTTAAAACATTCGATGTTTATAATATGGATTCTAAAATCTCAAAATATACTTTCAATAAAGTATAGCTCAAGAATATTCTCACTTATTCTCATATTTAGAATTCAAAATAAATAAATGGCATTGCCTTCCCCTTGAATCTCTAATAAATAGATATATCCGTTGGTTGCAAAGTCGATCGAGCGATCAAAACTGCCTCGCCACCCTATTACTCATCTCCAAAATCAATGGCTGCAATTACCGTTCAAAAATAAATTTAATATATACTATCAAAATATTATTTTCAAAATCTCAATCATTAAAACACAAATTATCGTTTCTGATTGCCTCATCATAGCATTTAGGAGATTCCTATCGATAACGTTGATCAGGCATATCGACCAGAACTCTTAACTACTCGATGGATAACCCAACACTCTCAAATTATTTCCATAAAAGAATACTACTCATATAAATATATTCTCAAAACATTCTTTGATTTTTGAAATATCTCAAAAATCTAATTCTCTTTTTAAAACTCATATATGTATATAGCTTCAAAAACTCAAACCAAAGAATATTAAGAGAATGCATCGAGATATTCCTAGAATACTCGATTCAAAAAATTAAGAGAATGCGTCGAGATATTCCAAGAACACTCGATTCACAAAATCAACAGAAGGAGATGGAGTGTTCGTCAACTCCTACAAGATGACGAGCCACTCTCGAAAATCATCAAGACACAAGATAAGCAAGATATTCATCTTAAAGGAGAAGAAGCACACAAACAACAAATCATTACTTCAAACAAAGTAATGCTACAAAGGATAACACCGATTGAGTATCCGAAAAGGATAACTCAAAGAAATTGAATGATAAACTCAATTGAACTCGAACAATCTAGAAACTCACCTCATTCTTTAGTAGATATCCTCATGGGAGGATAGCCAAATGCTAAAAGCCAGGAATAAGGTTAATTCAACACTCAATTGCCCGATTGGATATCAAACCCAAATGGACTCATCAATACTCAACAAAGTCACCTTGACTAGAATTCGAGATATATCATCGACATCTCGACACTCAAGAGTGAATTTAGAAACTTCGAAGTCATCATTAACATTCCAAAGTGATAGAAATAATAAACCAATCAAAATAGGAAACCTAAATATACAATAGGATCCTATAAAACAAAGGATTGGACTGAATATCAAATAAGTCAAACCATCTCAAATCAATCGCATGTCAAGATTGTGAGTAACAAAAAAAAATACTCACAAAAGCAACATCAAATAGAAATCTTAGAATTATCACAACGAGCCAATCATTGTGGATCCTCTCAATACGATTCCACAACTCTCAAAGGAACACAACAACAATACTCAAAGGAATAAATAAGCTTCATCGATACGAATTCATTCGCATCGACCAAAATAAGAATAGAATAATCCCAGATAAGATTATTCATAAGATAAGATAACATCAAACTCAATTATGGAATACTATGGAATACAATTTATACTCCTAGACATATACCATCTCAACATATCCCAAAACTCGAAAAAGAATCAAAGCAGATTCCAAAACAAGCTCGAATAAAGGGCAATGTTTCACTCATATTGTACTCCGACATATCGTGATATATGCGTATTGTTCTGTGTTTATTCTACTTTGCTATGACCCAACTCTGATACCATGCTGTAACGCCCCACCCCGAGATCCACCTTAGTAAAGAGAATTAACGAGTAATTCCGCCTAATAAAGCGGAAAATAGGGCTGGTTAAGGGCGACTATCTATAACTTTGTCTAAAACGTCTACTGAATACATCGAAAATTGCACTACGATCTTTCTTTTTCATCTCGAGTGGATCGACATACCTAGTAAATGTTTAATCCAAAACTATAGGTGGCTAAAGGATCTATCAGAACCAAATATAATAACTAAATGCAAAGCACATCACATAACAGTAATCAACTTCATATATATACATATACACTGATACTTGGTTAGTACAATACAATCTGAATACAATAAAGGTGGTATCCGACCACAACATATACATCGAATCAAATATAAATACATCAAAGTATGCAGAAGAACGGAAATTACTGAATAGAAAGAAGAGCTGTTATCTAACATCAACTTCAAGCTAAATCCAATAGATGATGCCTGAAACAACTCGGTCTGTCCTGAGTATAAATACATGGGTCATTCTAGCTACACAAATCAGTCAATATCGATAATATGAAGCAGAATGGATATTGTGATACATCTCCTCGAATGAGGATAAGGATTAGATAACTCATAGCTCAATACTTAAGTAACAAATGCTACCTAAGTGATTAAATACCCCCAAAGACGTAACTCAAACTTAATGCTCAAATAAAACACAAGTGCCTCATATCATCGGCGATAACCAATAATGAACTCAAATCAACTCATATAAAACTCAAGCAAAACTAAAGTGGTTCAATGAACCATTACACCAAAAAGACGAAAACTCATCCCAATCATAAATAGAAGTCATAAAAGCGGCACAAGATAACTCCATAAGAATGTGAGATCCCAAACTCATAAGTAAGCCAAGACAGCTAAATGTCACACATACATCACAATCTTAAAAGCTCATGGAACTCGATAGGAATTCACACTCATAAAATCTCAAACTCAATAAAGAATTCGATGCAAGTTCAAAATTTAGAAAATATTAACATTAATGCGCCAAAAATGGTGAATTCAGAACTCAAAAAACCGGGATTGGCCAAATCCCCGATTACATTGCCGAATCAATGTTGCACGTGCTAAACTCAAATGGCCGGCGCCTTAGACAAGGTCGCTAACACCTCCCAAAAAAGTTCATCCTCATGAAAAGTCGCCTACACCTTTCCAAGCCGTTTTGGCTGCTGTAACAAGGTCGCTAACACCTCCCAAAGCAGTTCGTCCCCATTACAAGGTCGCTAACACCTCTCAAAGAAGTTTTGGTAGGTAAACATCATGAATGTGTCACAAACTCATTGATAGAAACCCAAAAAGTGTTAATGTGTGTCCCATACCACACGAGGAACATCATAAAACTCAGAAAATCATATTTCGTCTCCTCTCATTGGCAAGTGATAAAGAAACACATACTCGTCTCATCTCATCTACAAGTATTAAATGACATCATAACTTGTCTCAACTCCTCGACAAGTGAAAACATCGTGATGGTTCCTCATAAACCATAAATCTCAAAATACGAAATCATATACTCAAGACATGCCTTATATCATTAGCAAGTAAATAAAACATCGTCATGGTTCTCATCGACCATACTCCTACATAAGAGATCTCAAACCCATAATACTTACCAAAAATTGACTATCTCAAATAAGTCCAATAAATGGGAATTATAAAACTCAAAATACGCCATAAAATGGCAAAACATCTCAGAATCAATGATCACAAATAGCTTCGATCGTACAAGTCCGGAATTAACCGAAATAGTAACGTGCTTTACTAAATCGTTTAATTCTCTTTCTTATATGTTCGAATAGTGTAAAAGTGTATGTTTTATATATAAAATAGTTTACTAGAGAAAACAAGCTTCTAAAACTTTTTCCCGAAAAGATTAATAAAACAAATATTTGAAATTCCTTTATTACTGGAAATAAATAGATTTTATATTAGAAAAATAATTTTAAAATACTATATAATAATAATTTTAAATTTCCATTTATTTCACTAATCACTTCAACAATGGTTTAGTGAAAACTGTGCTCGAAAACAATAAAGAACAAGGAAGATACTTAAGACTAATAACTTGAGTTCAATAAGAATTCAATTCAAATTTAATCCAAAATCAATTCAAATTCTATTTACATCTGAATTTCAAATTCTACATATATAGCTAGTCTATTAATAGGCATCATAGCTTTCAAAACATATCAAAACAACATCAAAATCGAATAAGAATCGGAGAAAAAATAAGCCAATACAATTCTAAGCTCAATGAATGTTTGTTGCTGTCACTTTGCTCTCAGGACAACAACATACAACCATAATTTTGACCAAGCAAACTTTAAAATTACAGAAAATACAAATAATAAAACCTTTAGCACATGATCTAAGCTTTTTCGAACATCCAAAATTATCAAATTCGGTTAAGAAACGAAGAAGTTATGGCAAATTTTTTGCAGCTTCAAACATAGAGCGAATATTGATTTTGCTCTTGGGATAGCTAAAAGAAAATTCAATTTTGACATAGCTAGCCTCAAAATTACTGAAAACTCAACAAATGAAAGGTGTATAAATTATTTAGCTTTTAAACAAAAAAGATCGTTTAATTTGGATATATGGTACAAAAGTTATGATTGAAACAATTTCTCAGATTTGAGTTTGTTAATTCCATCTTTTAATCAATAGCCTAGTGACAAAGAAACAAGTTTTTTAACATTCAAACTTCAAAATAATGCAAAACACAAAAAAAAAGTTGTCCCTTATAAAAATTTCTTTCAAATGAAAAAACCTCACTCAATTACGACTAACCAATCAAAAGTTCTGATGATTTTTATTTCAGATTTCAACATAGAAAATTGATGCGGCAGAGCATGTATCAGTTTCAAACCCAATTTTGATCCTTTAAATCACAGAATTTTCTAAAACATACAACAATCAATTTTAGAACATAGGCCAGTCTTTCTAGAACATTAGGAATTATTAAATTATGATGAAAATCGAAAAAATTAAGAAGAAAACAACTTCAGATTCAAAATAAGAAAATTTTGACAAACATAGAATTGTTCTTCATTGTTCAATTCTATTTTAGGTCAAGTAAATGGAAAATTTTCAAATAGTAACCGAAAGAGAAATTGTTTCTCATTAAATCTATTTTCTAACCTAAAATAATAGAGCCATTTTGTATCGTTCTGTACTAATATATCATTGTTTTACTACTGCGATTTTCATATCAAATTTTCAACAAACAATCATTGGATTTATTTAACACATATAATCAATTCACAATCAAATTGAAAGCAAATCAATCAACAACCATCTAATTCAATCAAATAACAACTAAAAATCACACATATGGATTATAGATAGCAAGTGTGAGTTGTAACGACCCGTAAATTTAACTGTTTTAATAACGTTATTAATTGAAATTTTGTGGAATTTTAAATGATAAAATTTTGAAATATAAATTTGATATTTGGAATGCATCTTGCTAAACATAGCAACTGGTAAATTTTCGTCCGAAAATATGAAAGTTTATTTCGTGCGTAAATTTACTTTAATTTAATCAGTTAAAAAGCGATGAAAATAAAACGTTTTCAAAACCCAAATATTTTTACATAGAAAATTCTAAATCATCTTCTGAGCAAGTCGCCATTTTACGTGTTTCAAAATTGGGACATCTTTAGCTCCGTCGATCTTATTTTTTTGTATTTTTCATGCATTTTCCGCTAGTAGAAAATTCAAATTTTTATAATTCGATCATACCACTGATATTTGTGTTCTTTCTTGATCATCTTGTCGTGCTAATCTCCGTAATATATTCATTCGCTTGTTTCGAAATTCGAGATATGACGAAATCGATATACCGATCAGTCGTATCGGTTCCGCGTTTGAGTTGTTTGACCTTTTTCTTTTATCCTTTAATATGGCAAACAATTTAAGTTAATAGCCGCAAGCTATTAATCTTCCTATCAGCTGTCAATAGCCTTTTTATATTTCCTAAAATTTTCTGACTATTACTATTCCTACCGGTTCAAGCTAGAATTGTTTTATTACTGTTCACCCTCATCCTTTTCATTTTCTTCTATTCGTTATAAAAAATATATGAATGTTGACAGTAGAAACTTTTTCCCTGTAGCTCTCAACATTTCCTACCTTCGTTCCTTTTCGCATGAACCGTACCTAGGAGCCAGCCCACTCGATAGCCACCTCATCCCACGGCCTCCCCCTGAACCGCCCCTGCAACCAAGTCGCCTCCGCGCGTGCTTCCACCTTAACGACGAAGTCCGCCTGTCACAAAAAAAACCCTAGGCTAACCCACCTGACTGCCTCCATCGCGTCCGCACGGCCGCATCCCATCCTGGGGAACGGCGCTTCACAGCTCCTCCTCCCTCACGACAAAATCCAAAACAGCCCTATACGTCCGGCCTCACATTCCGTCTACCACCAGCGTCAGCCACGCATTGCCGCCATCACTCGAGGCAACCACCTACCAAGCCTCTTCCACCCTCCAGCTGTGCCAAGCTTGCCACCAGGCCGAACGCACTCGTCGCTAGCCGAGTTCACCACCCGCCTCCACCTTTGCAACATCCATGTCCATCGACCATCCTCCTGTAACCGCTGCCCCTCCGCATCTTTCCCCAAGCCACTATGATCTCCTCTAATGTAGCCGAAGCTACCACCAGCATCCACTCCCTCACCGGTAAGAGGAACCTCCTCTTTGCTTCGCCTCCATGTGTCAAGCCTCCGGCCGAGCCCGGTACGCCATTCTTTGCTTGTTTCTTTCGAGCCTCCACGTGTGTTTTTTCGATCTCCCTTCCACGTCGGCTCACCCTGCTATTCAACCCATCCACCCATGTTAGCCGAGCCCATCTCTTTATCTTTGAAGGTCTGTTTTATTTTCTGTACGTTAGTGTACATATTATCATATATTGCATTATATATGTTTTGACAACACATACATATGTATATATATATATTTCTTGTAGCAGCACATGTGTTATTAGCTTGTTATAAAATGCATCTTATTTTATTAACTTATTATATATATAGTATACTTGCTGTTGTATAAAAGCATGACTGCCTATTTATATACACGTGTTATTCTACGTTCGCTGATGCAAGTATATGTAGATTTATATGTAAAAGTTTGTATAAGATTTTATATAATACGTTGTTATATATAGATATGTATATTTTATAAGCTCGAGAAAGTATAAGTTAATATTGGTATATTATATTTTGTCGAATCATATATATATGTACTATTTAATGTTTCATATGTTATAGTCATACTTGTGAGTTGATTTTTATATATTTGCGTGAGTACGTATGTGTCCCGTATAAATTTATATAAGTTGAGTTTACATTCTATATTATTATAAGTTTGTATACCAGTTAATTTCATCAGTTTTATATTATAAATATTATTTTTCTCTGGTTGAAAATCTGTCGAGAAATAGTTCATATAACTTGTAATTTGTGGTTTACAGTTTATAAATATTAGTATATAATGTTGATATGTGTTAGTATGTAGCATGGGTACATATATTTTAAAGGATTATATATTTAGTGTTATGCATCTGTAGCTAGCTGTTATGATAAAATACAATATGTCAGCTTTATATATTAATATAGTTATAGGATGGACTGTCGGTTAGCTTACTTGAATTATAATACATTAGGTACATGAGTTTAATACACTAGTATATGCATATGAATTTTATGAATGGTTTGGTGACATTCTACTGTTTTCTGTTTCATTGCTTTATGATGATTCGACTTTTGGTATATATACAACGTAAAGATTTCATGGTATGGATTTTTAAGGATAATTGTGAAAGGGAGGTTTTTCTTATTTATTTATATTATCTATTACATCAGTGATGGTACATATACCAGTATGTATTATAGTCATACATGTAGTTGTTTATTTCATAACAAGTATCGACTTTAAAAATATTACGTATATGTGTTGATTTTAATTTGAACAACGGTCTTTTAAATACACATATTTTCAAATTTAAAATTTTATTTGAATTATGTATATGACTTTATAGATATATAGTTATATATAGTTATTTATATATATGTAAGTCACTCATACCAATTACCTTCATCGATCTAATTCTGACTCGATTTCGTCAATTCTTATTTGTCAGCTTCGTTCGCCGATTTGAGTTTACTTGCTTTGTTTGAGATTCGTGCTTGGATTTCATAACTCAACTTCACTGTCAAAACTCCTCTAGCCTCGAAAGTTGAGAAATCACTCACGATTAATATTCTTTTATTTATTAAATTTGATTTCAATTGAAACGACAATTGAAATATACCTATTGTTAGTTATGTACACTGTTAAATATATGTTATTACCTGTATCAGTTCACCAGTGACATCTGATCCCATTATCTGTTATTTACACGACGATAATCCCGTTTGGTTGATAATTGATTTATTGTTTGTTGCTTATGTTGGATGTTAAATTGTAATGTATAAAGTGATAAACATTATGCTATTGAATTTGACGTAGGATAGTTAAAATTTGAATCGACATATGCGTTAAGTTTTATTTGTTAAATTTGTAAAATATGACCCTTTAAATGTTTAAATTATTTGACACGTAGAAATGGTTAATTACCCTTGAACCATTTGAATTTGTGGTAGGAAATTGAATAATAAATGTCAAGTGTAGAACCGTGTAAAAAAAATGTAATAATCTTTAATCTACATGAAATGATAGTGTAAATTCTAGAAATAATTATATTAATTTGCACAAACAACAATGTGAATTAATACGATTATTTCGGGATTATTTGAATTAATTATTGGATTGTTATTGATGGTTGCTTTTGCTTGTTTATTTACTTTGACACCATTCCTGTTATCACCCTGCAAGTTCCCTTTGCTATGCTTTGATTTTAGAATTGAACTGGAATCGGGTTGAAATGATAAATACCCAAATGAACCTGGCTTTGGATAGAGAATTAAATAAAACCCGATTGGTCAATTATTTGATTTAAAAATGAAAATTAAGATTTAAATTGAATATATAATAAGGGCTTAACATGAAGTTGGAATTTGAATTTTAGGGAAATTTAAATGTTAATATTTAATAATATGAAACAAAATATAAACGATGCAATTGATGAAAGAACGTTGTTTATTTAAGAAATGATTGAATTAAGTTTTGAAATTATTTTATAATCAAGTTTGAAATTATTTTATAATTAAGTTTGAAATTATTTAATAATTAAATAAAATTGAATTATCTGATAATTAAAAGAAAATTTGAATTCTTGGTAAGAAAAATTGAACTTTTTATTAAGTGAATTTGAACTTCGTTAATAAATGAAATTTGGTTCTTTATTTATTAAGTTTTGGAAAATTATTTAGGTAAGTTAATAAGTGAAATTGGACTTCTTGAATATGTGAAATTTAGTTTCTTTATTAATTGAGTTTTGAAATTTATAACTAAGTAAATAAATATGTGAAATTGAATTTCCTTAACAAGAAATAAAATGTGATTTATTGAAATTAATGTAAGGCTTGTAATTTAATGAATTTGATTTGTCGAATCCAATTTAATTAAAATTGTAAGCTTTGTTAATGAAGTTTAACTTAAGTAATTGATTTAGTGAATTGGTAATTTAATAGAAATCGTTTTGAATATTAATTTAACTTAACGAATATTGAATGAAATCGATAAATGAATTTGAAATTGATTTGAGGGTTAAATTTATTTATTTAAATGATTTCGGAATGAAATTTATATATTAATTTGAATCAATATTTGAATTGTTTAAATAAAAATTGAAATCGAATTCAGATTTTTAAATTGTAATTTGGATGTTTTGAAACGTAAATTTTGGAAATTGATTTAGAACGATAAATGAAATGGTGGTTTACGAATTGAATTTGATTTGGTTTGATATATATTAAACAACCAATCGGTGCAATAATTACGAAAGTTGCTAAAGAAACCGGAATCGGTTATGGACATACTCTCTGTCTAAACCGAAAACCACTTTAATAACTATACGCAGAGTGTGATCCAGAATGAAGTGGTTGGATTGACGTACGCAGTGACTGAAGAAAGAGAACGATAATGGATTGTAACGACCTGGTATTTTCAACCATTCGCATCCATTATAAGTGTATAGGTAGACACTCATGCCGCAATTGAATTGCTCAAAATACCGCGTTGTAAATAAAAATTTGGCAAATCTTAGAATATACGGTAAATAAAAATCACAGATCATAGACACAGAGTAATAATAATGCAGCGGAAGTAAAAGAGATAGTAGTTCATGAAGCTACTATATAAATATATCAGAGTTACATAAGATACAATAGAAGAAATAAAGTATAACAGAAGTTTAATATGATAACCAAGTACAAACTGAACAGAACAACCAAAATGAAAAGATGAAACTTGACAAGTAGATAATCTCCAGCGTTCCAATCTCCAGAAAGTGGAAATCCAAATCTGTGAATAACTCAGGCTGACCCGAGCGTAAATAAAAATACAAACACTCGAGTCAGGACATACATACTTACACAATGTAAACCAACTCAAGTGAACTGCAGTAAAGGTACAAGTAACTTAGAAGATGCTTGGGACCGCCCATCCTCTAAGGATCCGTTAAACTATTTACTATGTAGTAATATACGCTATATACAGTAGTGTCTAATCAGTAAAGTATAATCATATAAAAAATAGCATTAAGGGGATGGTGAACCTAAACGCGGTCGGATCTTTAAAACCAAAATCGTAGTGGGCTCGATATAAGGAGATGACACGGCACGCGAGGCAATGCCAGGGTGGATACACCGTTTGCACTACCGAACCGGTGGTGATGGCAAGCCAGCAGCTTCCGCCCACCTCGAACAATACCCCTGAATCAAAGTGGCGCCACGTATCGAATCACAAAAGTAATAGAATGGTTTTCGATGGAGCATGCTCGATGAAAGTGTTCGACCCTTTGTGTAGCCCGGTACAGTTCCTGTTTTAGTCATTTATGCCAACTCACGGGAGTTGGGTCCACGTAACATACCTCGAGAACGTCGCCACCATCCTACTTCATTCTGGAATCTCCACCGCGTACATAGTTGTTAAAGCGGTTTTCGGTATTGGCCGGCTATAAGACAATATCCGATCCCGGTCTCTTTAACAACCAATCGTTATTATAACTCGTAGTTATGACTTTAAAAAAAAAAAATTTATACTTCAAAGTAAAATATTATTTCAACCCAAATCTTTATCCAAATATAGATTAAATCATTTCCAAACCATTTCAATATATCATCATACCATATCTTTCAATTCAAATATTTATCAAAATAAATATCAATTCATTTCTAACCATTTCAATATATTAAATTATCATATCCTTTCAAAACTTCCTTTCAAATCATTTTAATATATCAAAATATCATAAGCTTTCAAAGCATCATTTTTCAAATCATTTAATATCAAAATATAACATCTTTCAAAACTTCGTTTCAAATCATTTTAATATATCAAAATATCATATCTTTTCAAAACCACATTTCAATCGTTTAATATATCAAAATATCATCTCTTTTCAAAACCACATTCATTTCAAATCATTATTCATTTTATTCAATATAAAATACCATTTCAATTCACATTTCAAAACAGTTTATATTCAAAAAAAATCATTTTTAATCATTAAAATGAAGTTATTATGTTCAATAATTAAATTAATAAATTTCCAAAATTTTCAAATTCCAAAGTTCATTTATTCACTTAAGTTTATCAAAACAGTGAAAATTCACTTTTCGCGACATTTAGAAAACGCTACGGAAAGATACATTCAAACAGTTCAATTTAACAAAAGACAACATTTTAAAATGTTGTAATAGGGTTTACTTAAATTTCAAATAAACTTAGTTAAATTCAAAAATTATAGCACTTACAAAAATTTCTATAATAGCTTTTAATTCAATTTAGCTTTTTAGCTCATTATCATCAACTACAACATTTACAAATGCTGTAATATCATTTACATTGTAATTAATAACATTTCAAAAATGCAGTCAATTAACTTCAAATATTAAATATAATTTCTCAACCAATTATATTTTTTTATTTTAAACATTTTTAACTCATAAAATCGTACATTTTCACATTTATAAACATCATTTAATTTTCCTCAAGTTCATGATTTTATAAAGTTAAATTTCCATTCAAAAATCAAGATTTAATAATAATTCACTTATTGAATTGCAATTTTCAATTTTAAATTCATTGCATTAAATTTCAACTACACTTAATTTCAAATTCTCAAATATAACTTAGTTTTATTTTTATTTACTTAACTAAAAGTTCACTTTTAAGTCAATTTCATAAATTTTCAATTTTAGTTATATTTCAAAATTTCAACTTAAAGTATTCATTCATTTCACATTTCAACTTTATTAAAAATCATTAATATGATATAAAATCACTTTGAATTCATTTAAATTCAAATTATCATAAATTTATCATAATTTCATATTCAATTTAATTTCCAATTATAATTAAATCAAATTTTCCAAAATAACTTACGTTCAAAATTTTCTAACTTTTCATTAATTCATTTTACTTACAATTATTCAGAAAATCAATAATATTTTACAAAAATCCTTTTTAATTAGATTTAAATCAAAATGTTTTAATATTTACATTTCTAAAATAATTTTACAAATTTTAGAAAACAAATATTAACTACGGGTCTGTATATAATTTTCTACACTAGGAAAAGTGATACGGGTAATATATCATTTCAACCCGTAATTTACAAAGAAAATTCGGGTTTTATCATTTCAAACCCGCAGTCCCAAGTAAATGAAATAAATTGAAAATCATTCAGGCCTGTCATTTCAGCCCATAACAATTTTCGCATATTCTAAAGTCCATTCAGGTATGTATCATTTCAACCCCTAGTGATTTCTAATTTACAGGGAACTTGCAATGTGATAAACTGATAAAATATACAGAATAGCATGAAATAATAGTAACATATGATACAACAGGTGTAATAATAGGTATGAACATTATATGATAATAATATAAGCAGTTATAACATGTTAATATAGTTCTACAGATTCACAGGGTGTCAATTCACATTTGTATAAGTATAAACATCTGGTGAGAAATACACACTTTTTTGGTGCTGGAGATTGCAATACAATTGGCACAACGGATTCTCGAAGGCACGATGACACAACAATAGGCTCAAGTGGGAAGAGATCCAAGCTTAGAACTTGTGTTACAACCCAAAACAAAACAAAATATAACACATGAATTTCTAATACAAAACAACATTGAAACAGATTGACATAAATGCAACAATGAACAAGATGATTTTACCATGCCTCAATCACTTCAATGCTTGGCCTAAGGGACTTTTTAGCTTGGCCATAATGATGTTTTGGCTCAGGTATGGCATCATATAGGTCAGGTTTGGACTCGGAAAGGCATGGCTACAATGGAAATGAGAAGGGGTATGGTAAGTTATAAGGCAAAGAATGCTAAAGGTCAAGGCAAAGTGGTTTTGGTACAACATAGGCTCAACCTATGGTCATGTTTGGGTTCGGCCTACATTGCTACAGTTCTGGTCATGTCAGGTACAGGTCTGGAACTGATATCAGAGGTGATGTGATGGCTGGAGGCGGTGGCTATGAGGTGGCCAAGGCAAGGTATGGAAGGGTAGTGATGAAACATGAGTTCTGCTAGCATGTTTGTGGAGTTTTTGTGCAAAGTTTATGGCGATGCTTCATCCAATGGTCATGGCCTGGATTTTTTTTGTCAGAGGAGGGGCTGATGGCTGCTATAGATGGAAGAGGTGATGGTGGAGCAAATAGGTACGGCCAAGGTGGTGTATGAAGGTGGTGAAACAACTAGGCTAGGCAATGTTTTAAGGGATTTTGCATAGTTTTGTGGAGATTGGATCATTGGATGGTCAAAGCACTCTTAGGTCAGAGGAGGGGAATGGTTTGGTCGCGAATTGTGTGGGGAAGAAGTGGCGGTGGTCGGTGGTGGTGATTGTGAGGCTATGGCTGAGCAAACACATGGAAGAATCAAAGCAAATTCAAGTGAAAACATGGGAAAAAAAAGAGGAAGAAAAGTGAGCAAGGAAGAAGCCATTGCATTTTTTCTTAGCCGTGACTTTTTGTGGTGGTGGGAAGGAATATTTCACGTGAAATCTGAAGGAGAATACACGGCAAGGAGATAAGGAGTGAACAGCCAAAATAATGGTGTATTGATTGAAAAAGAAACGGTAAAAAAAAACGGTGAAACGACTTTACGTTTCAAAGCCTTTAAAACCTTTTAAATTTCCTATATATATTTATAAGCATTCTAAATAACTGAAAATACTTATAAATTTCAGTTCAAATTCGAAAATATAACAGATAAACAAAATATTAATAATTAAATATTAATTAGATATGATTAAAATAAGAAAATAGCACAAAATGAAAACTAGTCTAGAATATTTGAAATTAAATGGAACAAACTTGAAAAAATTATTATGGATTTAAGAGATATTTCAAAATAAAGATAAGAAAACAAAATGAAAACTTCTTCACAAAATAAATAAATAAATTTTAATTTAATATAATTTAAATGAAGAAAATAGCAAAGAAAAATAGAAACTAGGCTTAATAAGTAGAAATAAATTTCAATAGACTTTAGAAATTTTTTATATTATCACTTTAAAATATTAAAATACAAAATATATTTAAAATAACATATTAACACATATTAAAACAAAATTATATTTAAAGAAAATAGAAAAAGATTTAAAGAAATTGCTTAAAAATCCAAAACAGTGTCCAGAAATTACAAATAAATCACCATTGACTTTGGAAAATTGTTTACTTCATTTTAAAATTATTATAATACAAAAATATACATACAATAACATATTAATACATATTACAATAAAATATGACAAAGAAAAATAAAATTTATACTATTTAAAATAATAAAATTGTAGAATAAACAAATTAAACTCAATATTGAAATATACATAACTTTCACAATTTAAATCCGTTTCCAACGAAACAAAAAGCAGTGTTCTTAAAATTTTATGTACTTTCATAATAAAAGATAAAATTTAATTTTTCAAACTTTTAAAAGTTTAAATTAAAAGTCAAAGTTTGACTATTTTGACCAAAAATTCACTTTTTGGAAAATATTCTTTTTAGTCATGCTTTGGAATGATAGTTCATATCAAAACTAAAGTTTATCATTCAAAATAAATAAAATAAGTTTTTAAATCAAAAATTCAATTAAAATAGTTAAAACATACAAGAAAAAAAATCACAAAATACAGGGTTGTTACACTCTCCCCCACTCTAAACTTTTCGTCCCCGAAAAGGAATGAGGTACGGGAAAGCATAGAAAAAGATAGAGTGAAACAAGATTAGGACAAGATGATAAAGAGACGGAAATTATACATGATAACTATTGTTATAGGTAAGTTTAACAAGGTGGAGATGATATTTCCAAGATTCTCCAAAATTAAGAACACAAGCACGAAAAGGTGGATTCAAAATGATTACCAAAGATCTATCAAAGATTATAGAAAGATGCCTATACCAATCTATAGCAAGATAAGGATGATAAGGACAACCAAAAGATAGTTTGGAAAACAAACTAAGGAAATAAATTTGAAAGCACGGAAATTTCAACTTAAATAGAGAATAAATCTGTACACAAGTTAAATAAATCTTAACTATCTCAAATTCCATTATCTTATTATCCAATCATCTTAAATTAACAATTTTTAAAACCAAAGGGTTTGAAAAATAATCATTTATTATACTCATAATGTACTTAATACATTTAATTCTTCTTTATTCCTAATTAAAATTAAATTTATTCCTTTCAATATATTTATTACTTATGTTAAACTTACACTTATTATAACTTCTTTGATTTATTCTTAGTTATTTTAACATTATTTCATTGTAAGTTATTCAATTACCCTTTATTATATTACCTCTGTTAATCATTTTCTAATTAAAATTTAAGTATATAACATTTATTATAACCACTCAAATTTTATTTATAAACCTTTTTATATTGTATATTATCCAATTACATTTTTAACTTCTGAAATTATGGTAAGTTATATTTGAATGCAATTGAGTATTATACAAATAAACTTTCCAATTAAATCATTTCATGCTTGATATTCATCCAAAATTTTGATTTGATTTTTTTTATAGTTGGAATTATTCTTTAAAATAAAATTTAAGAACTAAATTTCCGATTACATTCAAACCATTTAGAGATAAGTAATAATATATACATAATATGTCAAATCAAATTTCAATCATATATATATATGTATATTATAAATCAAGTCATATTTTAGAAATTCAATTCAAATCAATTTGATTTACCAAAACAAAGCTGTAGTAAGTCTACAGAGCGGTCTCTTCACTTCGAAACTCGAAAATGAATGTCAATGATGCTGCAGTCATCACCGAAGTTATTTTCCAGCGACAGAGAGAAGATCACTAATTTTTAAACTTTCAAGTTCTTTGAAAACAAATTTCTATTCGAAAATACTTTAAATAATATAACCCTTTAAAACTTTAAACACAAGGTTTGCAACCATCGGAAATTAAATTCTCAAATTTCTGGTTTTAAAATCATTTCAGTTCTCAAATAAATTTATAAACAACTATCTATAAATTCATTCTTAGAACAATAAATGATAAATTAAGTATTATCATTTCAAATAATCAATTTTAAATCAATTTATTAAGTTCCATAAATTTACTTATATATCAAAATTTTATTTCATTAACCAAATTTTAAAATAATATTGTGTCAGTTTGTTCTGTCAATGTGTTTTAGAAATCCTATCGATAGCGTTGATCAGACGAATCGATCGGAAACCCAAATCAACATCAACAACCTAAACAACACAATATATATAAAACTAAACATAGATGTACAAGTACAATTCAAAATGTTTGGAAGAATAGATTGGAAACAAAAGACAATATGATTAAATAACAGAGTAGGGATGTGGGTAAGCTTAAATATATCGCGGGCAACCTTAACCGGGTCAACCGTCGCTTAAAGAATAAGATCAATGTGGATTACTGGGGTAAATCAACATTCGATCTCAAGAGATAGAGCTTGAAATGATAAAGATATTAGCATCTAAACCATGGATAAAATCTCTGGTGAATCGATGCTAATTGTAAAGGAGTTCCCCTTTTTTTCAATTCAATTTGAAATTGGCGTGACCGCCGACTCACTAAAAGATCATTCGAAGCGGAGTTATGGAATACTCCAGAGTCAAAAGAAGATGAATAGTGAGGGATACGAATGGATTTTGGAACCGTAGGGAACGTTCCAAAATTCAAAGGAATCGAGTCAAAAAGGAAGAGATTCAAACTCGAATGAAAGTGATTATATAAATACATTCACTCCATATGCTGAGTTTTGCCTAGAGCTACCAAAGCTCTGATACCAACTGTAACGACCCGGTATTTTCAACCATTCGCATCAATTATAAGTGTATAGGTAGACACCCATGCTGGAATTGAATTGCTCAAAATACCGCGTTGTAAATAAAAATTTGGCAAATCTCAGAATATTCAGTAAATAAAAATCACAGATCACAGACACAGAGTAAAAAAAATGCAGCGGAAGTAAAAGAGATAGCAGTTCATGAAGCTACTATATAAATATATCAGAGTTACATAAGATACAATAGAAAAAATAAAGTATAACAGAAGTTTAAATACGATAACCAAGTACAAGCTGAATAGGCCAACCGAAATGAAAAGATGAAACTTGACAACTAGATAATCTCCAGCGATTTCAATCACCAGAAAGTGGAAATCCAAATCTGTGAATAACTTAGGCTGACCCGAGCGTAAATAAAAATACAAACACTCGAGTCAGGACATGCATACTTATACAATGTAAACCAACTCAAGTGAGCTGCAGTACCGCCCATCCTCTAAGGATCCGTTAAACTATTTACTATGTAGTAATATACGCTATATACAGTAGTGTCTAATCAGTAAAGTATAATCATATAGAAAATAGCGTTAAGGGGATGGTGAACGTAAACGCGGTCGGATCTTTAAAACCAAAATCGTAGTGGGCTCGATATAAGGAGATGGCACGGCACGCGAGGCAATGCCAGGGTGGATACACCGTTTGCACTCCCGGACCGGTGGTCACGGTAAGCCAGCAGCTTCCGCCCACCTCGAAGAATACCCCTGAATCAAAGTGGCGCCATGTATCGAATCACAAAAGTAATAGAATGGTTTTCGATGGAGCATGCTCGATGAATGGGTGCGACCCTTTGTGTAGCCTGGTATAGCTCATGTTTTAATCATTTATGCCAACTCATAGGAGTTAGGTCCACGCAACATACCTCGAGAACGTTGCCACCATCCTACTTCATTCTGGAATCTCCACCGCGTACACAGTTGTTAAAGTGGTTTTCGGTATTGGTCGGCTATAAAACAATATCCGATCCCGGTCTCCTTAACAACCAATCGTTATTATAACCCGTAGTTATAAATTTAAAAAAATATTTTATACTTCAAAATAAAATATCATTTCAACCCAAATCTTTATCCAAATATAGATTAAATCATTTCCAAACCATTTCAATATATCATCATGCCATATCTTTCAATTCAAATATTTATCAAAATAAATATCAAGTCATTTCTAACTATTTCAATATATTAAATTATCATATCCTTTCAAAACTTCCTTTCAAATCATTTTAATATATCAAAATATCATAACCTTTCAAAGCTTCATTTTTCAAATCATTTAATATCAAAATATCATATCTTTCAAAACTTCGTTTCAAACCATTTTAATATACCAAAATATCATATCTTTTCAAAACCACAATTCAATCGTTTAATATATCAAAATATCATCTCTTTTCAAAACCACATTCATTTCAAATCATTATTCATTTTATTCAATTTAAAATACCATTTCAATTCGCATTTCAAAACAGTTTATATTCAAAAAAATTCATTTTTAATCATTAAAATGAAGTTATTATGTTCAATAATTAAATTATTAAATTTCCAAAATTTTCAACTTTCAAAGTTCATTTATTCACTTAAGTTTATCAAAACAGTGAAAATTCACTTTTCGTGGCATTTAGAAAACGCTACGGAAATATACATTCAAACAGTTCAATTTAACAAAAGACAACATTTTAAAATGTTGTAATAGGGTTTACTTAAATTTCAAATAAACTTAGTTAAATTCAAAAATTATATCACTTACAAAAATTGCTATAATAGCTTTTAATTCAATTTAGCTTTTTAGTTCATTATCATCAACTGCAACATTTACAAATGCTGTAATATCATTTACATTGTAATTAATAGCATTTCAAAAATGCAGTCAATTAACTTCAAATATTAAATAGAATTTCTCAACCAATTATATTTTTTTATTTAAAACATTTTTAACTCATAAAATAGTACATTTTCACATTTATAAACATCATTTAATTTTCCTCAAGTTCATGATTTTATAAAGTTAAATTTCCATTCAAAAATCAAGATTTAATAAATTCACTTATTAAATTGCAATGTTCAATTTTAAATTCATTGCATTAAATTTCAACTCAACACTTAGGTTCAAATTCTCAAATGTAACTTAGTTTTATTTTTATCTACTTAACTAAATGTTCACTTTTAAGTCAATTTCATAAATTTCCAATTTTAGTTATATTTCAAAATTTCAACTTAAAGTATTCATTCATTTCATATTTCAACTTTATTAAAAATCATTAATATGATATAAAATCACTTTGAATTCATTTAAATTCAAATTATCATAAATTTATCATAATTTCATATTCAATTTAATTTCTAATTATAATTAAATCAAATTTTCCAAAATAACTTACGTTCAAAATTTCTAACTTTTCATTAATTCATTTTAATTACAATTATTCAGAAAATCAATAATATTTTACAAAAATCCTTTTTAATTAGATTTAAATCAAAATGTTTTAATATTTACATTTCTAAAATAATTTTAAAATTTTTGGAAAACATATATTAACTACGGGTCTGTACATAATTTTCTACACTAGGAAAAGTGATACGGGTAATATATCATTTCAACCCGTAATTTACAAAGAAAATCCGGGTTTATCATTTCAAACCCGCAGTACCAAGTAAATGAAATAAATTGAAAATCATTCAGGCCTATCATTTCAGCCCATAACAATTTTCCCTTATTCTAAAGTCCGTTTGGGTATGTATCATTTCAACCCCTAGTAATTTCTAATTTACAGGGAACTTGCAGTGTGATAAACTGATAAAATATACAGAATAGCATGAAATAACAGTAACATATGATATAACAGGTGTAATAACAGGTATGAACATCATATGATAATAATATAAGTAGTTATAACATGTTAATATAGTTCTACAGATTCATAGGGTGTCAATTCACATTTGTATAAGTATAAACATCTGGTGAGAAATACTCACTTTTTTGGTGCTGGAGATTGCAATACAAATGGCACAACGGATTCCCGAAGGCACGATGACACAACAATAGGCTCATGTGGGAAGAGATCCATGCTTAGAACTTGTGTTACAACCCAAAAAAAAACAAAATATAACACATGAATTTCTAATACAAAACATCATTGAAACAGATCGAAATAAATGCAACAATGAACAAGATGATTTTACCATGCCTCAATCACTTCAATGCTTGGCCTAAGGGACTCTTTAGCTTGGCCATAATAATGTTTTGGCTCAGGTATGGCATCATATAGGTCAGGTTTGGACTCGGAAAGGCATGGCTACAATGGAAATGAGAAGGGGTATGGTAAGTTATAAGGCAAAGAATGCTAAAGGTCAAGGCAAAGTGGTTTTGGTATAACATAGGCTCGACCTATGGTCATGTTTGGGTTCGGCCTTCATTGCTACAGGTCTGGTCATGTCAGGTACAGGTCTGGAACTGATGTCAGAGGTGATGTGATGACTGGAGGTGGTGGCTATGAGGTGGCCAAGGCAAGGTATGGAAGGGTAGTGATGAAACATGAGTTCTGCTAGCATGTTTGTGGAGTTTTTGTGCAAAGTTTGTGGTGATGCTTCATCCAATGGTCATGGCCTGGATTTTTTTGTCAGAGGAGGGACTGATGGCTGCTGTAAATGGAGGAGGTGATGGTGGAGCAAATAGGTACGGCCAATGTGGTGTATGAAGGTGGTGAAACAACTAGGCTAGGCTAGGCAATGTTTTAAGGGATTTTGCATAATTTTTGTGGAGATTGGATCATTGGATGGTCAAAGCACTCTCAGGTCGGAGGAGGGGAATGGTTTGGCCATGGATTGTGTGGAGAAGAAGTGGCGGTGGTCGGTGGTGGTGATTGTGAGGCTATGGCTGAGCAAACACATGGAAGAATCAAAGCAAATTCAAGTGAAAACATGGAAAAAAAAGAGGAAGAAAAGTGAGCAAAGAAGAAGCCATTGAATTTTTTCTTAGCCGTGACTTTTTGTGGCGGTGAGAAGGAATATTTCACGTGAAAACTGAAGGAGAATACACATCAAGGAGATAAGGAGTGAACGGCCAAAATAATGGTGTATTGATTGAAAAAGAAATGGTAAAAAAAAAACGGTGAAACGACTTTACATTTCAAAGCCTTTAAAACCATTTACATTTCCTATATATATTTATATACATTTTAAATAACTGAAAATATTATAAATTTCAGTTCAAATTCAAAAATATAACGGATAAACAAAATATTAATAATTAAATATTAATTAGATATGATTAAAATAAGAAAATAGCACAAAATGAAAACTAGTCTAGAAAATTTGAAATTAAATGGAACAAACTTAGAAAAATTATTATGGACTTAGGAGATATTTAAAAATAAAGATAAGAAAAAAAAATGAAAATGTCTTCACAAAATAAATAAATAAGTTTTAATTTAATATAATTTAAATGAAGAAAATAGCAAAGAAAAATAGAAACTAGGCTTAATAAGTAGAAATAAATTTCAATAGACTTTAGAAATTTTTTATATTATCACTTTAAAATATTAAAGGACAAAATATATTTAAAATAACATATTAACACATATTAAAATAAAATAAAATTTAAGAAAATAGAAAAGGATTTAAAGAAATTGCTTAAAAATCCAAAACAATGTCCAGAAATTACAAATAAATCATCATTGACTTTGGAAAATTGTTTACTTCATTTTAAAATTATTATAATACAAAAATATACATACAATAACATATTAATACATATTACAATAAAATATGACAAATAAAAATAAATTTATACTATTTAAAATAATAAAATTGCAGAATAAACAAATTGCACTCAATATTGAAATATACATAACTTTCACAATTTAAATCTGTTTCCAACGAAACAAAAAGCAGTGTTCTTAAAATTTTATGTACTTTCATAATAAAAGATAAAATTTAATTTTTCAAACTTTTAAAATTTTAAATTAAAAGTCAAAATTTGACTATTTTGACCAAAAATTCACTTTTTGGAAAATATTCTTTTTAGTCATGCTTTGGAATGATAATTCATATCAAAACTAAAGTTTATCATTCAAAATAAATAAAATAAGTTTTTAAATCAAAAATTCAATTAAAATAATTAAAATATACAAGAAAAAAAATCACAAAATACAGGGTTGTTACATGGATAGCCATGATACTTGTGTCAAATTGGAAATGACTAAAACAGGAGCCGTGCCAGGCCAAATTTTGTTAGCCACCTCGAGCGAACACACTTCTTCATAAACTACACATTACTTGTTATTGATTGGTGCACCCTCGTAATTTTGGGTGTCTTGTTTCGCGGTGTTTCGATCGTTGCGGCGATGCATTTTCATCGGTCTGGATCAGGCAAACGGTAGTTTCACTACCTTGGGTACTGCCTCATGTGCCTTGTTGTGACGCCCCACCTCTATACCCATGCTAGCCAAGAACATTACTGTGAATGCTGTCAACTAGCACGGAGAATAAGGCTGTTGAGGAGCGACCATCTGTATAATTGCTTTGTGCGAGTACCGATATACCGGATAAAAATATAACTTTTCATCTCAAGAGGAAATCCGACATACCGACACAAACTCAAAGCTACTACACAGTGGCTATAAAGGTCTTCGGAAACAAATATAGAAATAAACATAACACAAATCAGTCACAAACAATTCACATCACAAAGGCGGAAATAGATATGAATATTACACATAAAAGTGTATATCAGAGTAGTGGTCAAATAAGATCCACAATAATACAAAAGAATAGCAACACGTGCTATAGAAAAGAGTAAATATACATCATAGGGTCTGTATCTCAAATATGTACAACAAAAAACTACTAAACTAAAGTAGTTAATCAAAAGTTAGAGAAGCAAATCCCGGAAGGAAGTCAAGCGGAAGCACCTGTAACATCTCGGTTTGACCCGAGTATTATTTCATAAGAAAATAATAAACGGATCAGTCTAGCTATAAATATTAGATGACATGATATAACATACAAGATATGGCATAAACATAATATCCATAATGGCATACTACTATAAGCATGTAAATGATAATCAACAAAAGATTAATCAATATCACAAGAATCTTCTCAAAGATCCAAAGAGGGCATCATTCCCTAAACTTGTACTCATAACAAGTCAATGATATAAATTCCAGAAATCAAAACACGAAATCCAGAAATCACAAAGAAGTATGTGTGAGTGGAATCACACAAGTGGTGTCTAGGCTAACCGAAAAAGTATGTGTGAATGGAATCACACAAGTGGTGTCTAGGCTAACCGAAAAGGTATGTGTGAATGGAATCACACAAGTGGTGTCTAGCCTAACCAAAAAGCAAAAAGGTATATGTGAATGGAATCACACAAGTGGTGTCTAGGCTAACCGAAAAGGTATGTGTGAATGGAATCACACAAGTGGTGTCTAGCCTAACCTCGCAAATAAAGAGACATCGCACATTGCTAGTCTAAATCACAAAGATGATCGTCATGATCAACGAGAAGTGTCAATTACACTAAGCTAGTAAATATAAAAGTTTAGCTTCATGTCCCATAACCACTTACTTAACTTAAACATTTACGAACAAACTGTAAATCTCCACTAGAAAATTGTCACAAGAGATTCAATCGAACAAGTCCAAGAATTAACCGAAGAAGTAAACGCAAGCGTTTCATACCACTTGTTTTACTAAGCCGTTTAATTAGATTTCTCATACGAGTGAGGTAAAGGTTTGTATATACTAATAGATTGGAAAACTGTTTTATAAACGAATTTGGTATTAAAATAGAGTTGAAATCATTTGAAGAAAGAGTTTTGATATTTACTACTAGTATAGAAAAACTTTATATTTTTAAAGCGACAAATCACAAAGAAGATTGTAAGAACAACCAATTACAAAATTCACATTCGAAGACGTGAATAAAATCCAAAGAAATCGATATCAAATCCATCAAAGTGGATATATCTAAAATTCCCAAAGGAAAGGTCATCAAAGTGATAATAGATGATAACAACAAATAGGAAACAACACGAATCGATTAAAGTTGGAAATTTACTGAAAAATAGCCAAAATAGGCAAAACTGCACATTTCAGACGTCTGAAATTCAAACCAGACGTCTGCCAGACGTCTGGTTGGATTTCCAGATGTCTGGATTTCTTCTCTGCCTTTTTACGTTTTCCAGGGACCAATTCCAGACGTTTGAATTTCAAAACCAGACGTCTGAATTTGAAACCAGACGTCTGAAATTGGGTTCAGACGACTGAAATCCCTCTATAGGCAAAAATCAGCCTTGCCCAAAAATGGGCGAAAATCCAAACGGAAGCGACCGGACGAGCGACGAAGACTAGGGATTTATGCCAAATGACAACCCAGCCTTATAGGCTCTCCGAAACACCTACTAAAGCATGATCAAACACCAAAGTTATGATTTTTAGAGAATTGGCTTCAAACACCAAAAATTGGAATATTTACAAATCTAATCCAAATCAAAAGCAATTGCACATGAATAATTGTTAGGAATTCATACCTAACAACCAAAGATAATTGTAGTCATAGATGTGAGATAAAAATCTCACCTTTGAACCCAAATCAAATGAATGAGAAGTTTGAATCAATGGAAGACCAACCACACTTCAATCTCAACTCAAGAAGCTTGATTCTAAGCTAAAAAGAGAAACATTTCCCAAATTAGGTTTAGGAATTTTCTGAAATCAAAGAGAGAATGAGTTGGAGAAGAAGAAAAGGAAGCTTACCAATGGGTTCTCTTGAACTTTGGAGCAAGAACATGGATTTGCAAAGGAAGCTAGGGCTTGGAGTTTTAATTTCCTCTTCCACCCTCCATTAACATAAAAGCTTGAGTATTAGGAAAATAGAAGAGAAGTGAATGAAGAGGAGAAGGTTGGAACTGAGTTAAGTGGGGTTAATGGGCTCAGCCCAAACCAAAGCCCTAAGTAAAAAGCGGCAAAAATCAACTTTCTCCAAACATATCGAAGCTTATACTCAAAAAGGTCGCAAACGTCATTTTGAACTCGATGGAAGTGGTCTCGAGTCCCAATTCGACAGTTTGCAAAAAGTAGGTTTTCGGACCAAAATCCGATGAACGGTGAAATATTTAAATAAAATATTTAAATATATGATCGATAAATATGCGGGTTGTTACAGACTCCCCTCCTTAAAGAAATTGCGTCCTCGCAATAATTAAGAAGGAAATATAAGAAGTAACAACCATAGAAGCATATTAACACAAAAGAAAATTTGAATCAAGAAGTTCACCATAAAGAGCACGAAGGAGTAAATCCAAAAGTTTTCGTTCGATGAATTCTCAAGATTTCACATGAGCAATCCTTAGGATTTGAGAACCATTGAACTTCTATCAAAAAGAATATCTTTATATCGAAGGCGCTCAACCTCCGAAGCAATGATGCGAATGGAATGGTGCTCAAAGGTCAAATTTGGTGAAACTTCAATCCCTTAATAATGTCGGGCTCAAGAATAAAAACCGGAAACATAAAAGCATTTCCATAGTTAAAAGACGTGGAAAACGTCTAAAATAGCAAAAAGTTGAGCCGGTGCAACGGCGTAGTACAAATACGGTACGCCCGAGAAACTAGAAACTCGAATAATTTGGAGCACCGACGTAGTACAAAGGCGGTACGTCCAATGAACCAAAAAGCCAAGTCATTGATGTAGTGCAAACGGTACATCCAATGAATCAAAAAGCGAAGACATTGATGTGGTACAAACGGTACATCCAATGAATCAAACATCAAAGTCATTGATGTAGTACAAACGGTACATCCAATGAATCAAAGACACTAATGTAGTACAAATGGTACATCCAATGAATCCAAAAAAAGAAAAGACATTGATGTAGTACAAACGGTACATCCAATGAATAAAAGACACTGATGTAGTACAAACGGTACATCCAATGAATCCAAAAAGAAAAGACATTGATGTAGTACAAATGGTACATCCAATGAATCAAAAGAAAAGACATTGATGTAGTACAAACGGTACATACAATGAATCAAAGACACTGATGTAGTACAAACGGTACATCCAATGAATCCAAAAAGAAAAGACATTGATGTAGTACAAACGGTACATCCAATGAATCAAAAACACTGATGTAGTACAAACGGTACATCCAATGAATCCAAAAAGAAAAGACATTGATGTAGTACAAACGGTACATCCAATGAATCAAAAGCAAAGACATTGATGTAGTACAAACGGTACATCCAATGAATCAAAGACACTGATGTAGTACAAACGGTACATCCAATGAATCCAAAAAGAAAAGACATTGATGTAGTACAAACGGTACATCCAATGAATCAAAAACACTGGTGTAGTACAAACGGTACATCCAATGAATCAAAAGCAAAGACATTGATGTAGTACAAACGGTACATCCAATGAATCAAAAAGTGAATGATTTCGGAACACCGACGTAGTACAAAAATGGTACGTCCAATGAACCGAACACAATAAAAGAACATCGGACGCAAGCTCATAAAAGAAATGAGATGAAACTCAATAAAACGAAGTACATCAAAACGCCCGATGAACTTGATAAAAAGATAATTTCATTCGGTCATCAACAAAGAAACAACCCCTTGTTGCTTACGACTAAACACATTGGCAACACGATTTCCCCTTCGGGAATAAAAAGAATATCAAGACCATAGGAAGCTAGGAACTCGAGTCAACATGCAGTTCCTTAAGAGAACATAAATATTCCAAAGATTTATGATCGAGGTAGAGAACAAATTTCTCATCCAAATATGATGATGCCAAATTCCAAAAGCAAAAACAATAGCCGAGAGCACTAGATCATAAGTGGCATATCTAGTCTCGATAAACTATAATGATTTAGAAGCACAAGTGATAGCACGTTCTCTATGGCAAGAGAATGGCATCCAAACTAATACGACTAGTATCGGTACAAATAGCAAAGTCTTGGTTCCCTTCCAGGAATCACAAGAAAGAATAAGAGTATCGAAAAGAAAGAACTTCTTTTAAATAATTCTCTTCCCCGAAAAGTTAAAACTTTCAAAATTACATTTTTATTTTTATGTAATAACCTTTCTACAAAAATTTACATTTTTACAAGTCAATATATCGTGTCTGATTGTCACATCAAAGCGTTTAGGAAATTCCTATCGATAACGTTGATCAAGCGCATCGACCAAAATTCTTAAAGCACTCAACGGGCAATACAATCACAAAATCATCTTTTATAGGATAAATAAATCTCTTAAAAAGTTTTAAGAACATTCTTTGTTCGTTTCAAGAACAAAAATCCAGTTTTACTTATAAACAAATCTTATGAAAAAGATTTGCAAAATTTTAAATTACTATTTTCATCCAAAATCAATAAATACAAGAATGGTCTCATCGAAATATTCATAGAATATTCGGTTTATAAAATGGATGAAATGAGCTGGAAATTTTGAATGACATAATAAGTCATTCATAAGAATCATAACAAGTGCGGAATGCGGTAAGTGGAATGCTAATTTCCGCAACTCGTAGCAAACGAAAACCGGTGATAAAGTCAAACTGAAAAGACCTTAGCACCACACAAAAGATATTGCTTAGGTGATGATCCTAAGACAAGCTCAAAAATACCAGAAAATTTTTCAAACGATATGATTGAGAGAAATAATACTTTCCTTATCATGCGGGTTTTAAGGAATAAAATGATGTCATCAAATTGGAATCAAAATCACAAAGGAAAAATAGAAATCTGCTTAACAGATTGAAAATGTCGAAGATGAATAATCCACTCGGAAAAATAGGATATGGGCTTCACAATTTAGGCCAATCCTTACAGAAAAAGTCAATTCCGAAGCCAAAGTAAATATCGGCTCGGAAAGAAAAGTCACATAAAACAATCTCCACATCAAAACAAAAGCAAATTGAGTGTTGCGGATCTACCATCTGGATTCGCAATCCTCAAAGAAGTCATCAAGCCCAAAATATTCAAAGAAAAAGAATCGACAAGTTCTTTTGATATAAAAATAATGAGATGAAACTCATATCAAAAAGAACTCGAATAAGAAGATCACAAAATAAATGTAATCAAGGATTAAATGAGAAATACATTGACCAAGAGAAGAGTTGCTAGGAACTTGCAGCCTTCCTTCTCTCCTGCTTGGAAGCTTAGGACATGAAGATAAAAGATGGCCCGAAACATTGCAGTACCGACAAAAGAGGGGTTTCGGACACTCCCTTGCATAATGGTCCGTGGAACCACAATTGTAGCAATGACCACGACTAAAGATAGGTGTCTTTGCTACCGGAATTTGTTGCTTCCCTTTCTTATTAGAATTGGGGCCTTTGACTTTGATAGGCCTCTTCATGTTGTTGTTGAAGTTCTGTTGGGCACGCACAACTTCAACATCACCTTCATTATCGGCCTCTTCAAGACGAAGAGCGATATCAATAAGCTGATCAAATGAAACCTCAAGTTTCAGAAGTAATGGCTTTTTAAGATTCTTATTCAAGCCATAGACAAATCTCTGATTTTTCTTCAATGGGGTATTGATGTATTCAACCCCATATTTGGAAAGCGACTCGAAGGATGCGACGTAATCAGTCACAGTGGATTGACCTTGAACAAGGTCTATAAAACGCCGTGCTAAAGTTACTTTTTCAGCCTCCGGCACAAACTTTAGTTCGAATCGTTCCCGGAATCGTTCTCAAGTAAGATCCGCTTCAACGATTTCAGAAATTAAAAGCTCATACCAATCTAACGCTCTTTCTTGGAGCATGCTAGAAGCCACTTGGACTCGATGAAGGTCAATAAGATTCATGCGAGAAAAGATGCGATCGCATGATTTGAGCCAAGCTTGAATTTCTATAACACTCTCGGATCCCGTGAATGGCCTTCCACCCAAATCGGTATAGTCTCGGCACAAGCGTGCAAAACCGGATCTAGGATGAGTAGGCTCCTGATTGGGACCCGCTGTTTGAGCGTTCTTGACAAGATCTAAAAGCTGCTGGGCAGACATAAAAACTCCATCCTGGGGAGTAGCACTAGATTGACTGGAGCTAGGGCGGCCAGGTCTAACCATTTCTCTTCTTTAAGAAAGAAAGAAAGAAGAGGAAAAAGTTATTCTCAGAATAAATATCAAGCAATCTTGATAGATAAAACAAGGAATCATAAAAGAAAATAAGATGAATCGGTACGAAGACTCGAATTAAACCCTAAAGCACAACTCCTAAGATGGACTTAGGACGATGATCCTTGTTATAATATTCCATATTGTTCCGAAGTTTGGCTCTGATACCAAGCTGTGATGCCCCACCTCTATACCCACGCTAGCCAAGAACATTACTGTGAATGCTGTCAACTAGCACGGAGAATAAGGCTGTTGAGGAGCGACCATCTGTATAATTGCTTTGTGCGAGTACCGATATACCGGATAAAAATATAACTTTTCATGTCAAGACGAAATCCGACATACCGACACAAACTCAAAGCTACTACACAGTGGCTATAAAGGTCTTCGGAAACAAATATAGAAACAAACATAACACAAATCAGTCATAGACAATTCTATCACAAAGGCGGAAATAGATATGAATATTACACATAAAAGTGTACATCAGAGTAGCGGTCAAATAAGATCCACAATAATACAAAAGAATAGCAACACGTGCTATACAAAAGAGTAAATATACATCATAGGGTCTGTATCTCAAATATGTACAACAAAAAAATACTAAACTAAAGCAGTTAATCAAAAGTCAGAGAAGCAAATCCTGAAAGGAAGTCAAGCGGAAGCACCTGTAACATCTCGGTCTGACCCGAGTATTATTTCATAAGAAAATAATAAACGGATCAGTCTAGCTATAAATATCAGATGACATGATATAACATACAAGATATGGCATAAACATAATATCCATAATGGCATACTACTATAAGCATGTAAATGAAAATCAACAAAAGATTAATCAATATCACAAGAATCTTCTCAAAGATCAAAAGAGGGCATCATTCCCTAAACTTGTACTCATAACTAGTCAATGATATAAATTCCAGAAATCAACACACGAAATCCAGAAATCACAAAGAAGTATGTGTGAGTGGAATCACACAAGTGGTGTCTAGGCTAACCGAAAAAGTATGTGTGAATGGAATCACACAAGTGGTGTCTAGGCTAACCAAAAAGGTATGTGTGAATGGAATCACACAAGTGGTGTCTAGCCTAACCAAAAAAGTATGTGTGAATGGAATCACACAAGTGGTGTCTAGCCTAACCAAAAAGCAAAAAGGTATGTGTGAATGGAATCACACAAGTGGTGTCTAGGCTAACCGAAAAGGTATGTGTGAATGGAATCACACAAGTGGTGTCTAGCCTAACCTCGCAAACAAAGAGACATCGCACATTGCTAGTCTAAATCACAAAGATGATCGTCATGATCAACGAGAAGTGTCAATTACACTAAGCTAGTAAATATAAAAGTTTAGCTTCACGTCCCATAACCACTTACTTAACTTAAACATTTACGAACAAACTGTAAATCTCCACTAGAAAATTGTCACAAGAGATTCAATCGAACAAGTCCAAGAATTAACCGACGAAATAAACGCAAGCATATCATACCACTTGTTTTACTAAGCCATTTAATTAGATTTTTCATACGAGTGAGGTAAAGGTTTGTATATACTAATAGATTGGAAAACTATTTTATAAACGAATTTGGTATTAAAATAGAGTTGAAATAATTTGAAGAAAGAGTTTTGATATTTACTACTAGTATAGAAAACCTTTATATTTTTAAAGCGACAAATCACAAAGAAGATTTTAGGAACAACCAATTACAAAATTCACATTCGAAGACGTGAATAAAATCCAAAGAAATCAATATCAAATCCATCAAAGTGGATATTTCTAAAATTCCCAAAGGAAAGGTCATCAAAGTCATAATAGATGATAACAACAAATAGGAAACAACACGAATCGATTAAAGTTGGAAATTTACTCAAAGCAAAACTGCACATTTCACACGTCTGAAATTCAAACCAGACGTCTGGTTGGATTTCCAGACGTCTGGATTTCTTCTCTGCCTTTTTACGTTTTCCAGGGACCAATTCCAGACGTCTGAATTTCCAAACCAGACGTCTGAATTTGAAACCAGACGTCTGAAATTGGGTTCAGACGTTTGAAATCCCCCTGTAGGCAAAAATCAGCCTTGCCCAAAAATGGGCGAAAATCCAAACGGAAGCGATCGGACGAGCGACGAAGACTAGGGATTTATGCCAAATGACATCCCAGCCTTTTAGGCTCTCCGAAACAACTACTAAAGCATGATCAAACACCAAAGTTATGATTTTTAGAGAATTGGCTTCAAACACAAAAAATTGGAATATTTACAAATCTAATCCAAATCAAAAGCAATTGCACATGAATAATTGTTAGGAATTCATACCTAACAACCAAAGATACTTATAGTCATAGATGTGAGATAAAAACCTCACCTTTGAACCCAAATCAAATGAATGAGAAGCTTGAATCAACGGAAGACCAACCACACTTCAATCTCAACTCAAGAAGCTTGATTCTAAGATAAAAAGAGAAACATTTCCCAAATTAGGTTTAGGAATTTTCTGAAATCAAAGAGAGAATGAGTTGGAGAAGAAGAAGAGGAAGCTTATCAATGGGTTCTCTTGAACTTTGGAGCAAGAACATGGATTTGCAAAGGAAGCTAGGGCTTGGAGTTTTAATTTCCTCTTCCACCCTCATTAACATAAAAGCTTGAGTATTAGGAAAATAGAAGAGAAGTGAATGAAGAGGAGAGGGTTGGAACTGAGTTAAGTGGGGTTAATGGGCTCAGCCCAAACCAAAGCCCTAAGTAAAAAGCGGCAAAAATCAACTTTCTCCCAACATATCGAAGCTTATACTCAAAAAGGTCGCAAACGTCATTTTGAACTCGATGGAAGTGGTCTCGAGTCCCAATTCGACAGTTTGCAAAAAGTAGGTTTTCGGACCAAAATCCGATGAACGGTGAAATATTTAAATAAAATATTTAAATATATAATCGATAAATATGCGGGTTGTTACACTTGTCATACTTGTATCCCTATATACGCGACCACTATGAATTTTTTTTGTGTTATACCTACGGAGTACACCCTGATATCCCACTAGTTTATGGTGAAGTTACAGTGCTGTATAGACTATGACCTTTATATAAAACGTGTTAAGGGGGATAATGATAACGCCTTAACACTATTTTGATATTTTATATTACTGATAGGCATTATCTATTTAGCGTACACTACTACATTGTAGATAGTTTAATGGAACCTTAAAGGATGGTTATCCCAACGTCTTTTGAGTTATTATATTTCAATTGTTTTTTCTCTTGAGTTATTGTATTTCAATTGTTATTTCTCTTGAGTTGGATTTATTGATATAAGAATGTTAATCCTGACTCGAGTGTATTTTGCTTTACGCTCGGGTCAGACTGAGAGTACCAGCTTTCGAGACTCACCTTTTGTAACGACCGGTAAAATTTTGTTAATTTTTAATGGTTTTACTTAGCGTATTTAATTTGATTTTTGAGAAATTTTAAATAATAATATTTCAAAATAAAATCTTACATTTGGATTACGTATAGTTAAATGTGGCAAATGATAAATTTTCATCAAAAATTAAGAAAGTATATTTTAGGGTGAAAATTTTATTTTTCTAATCTTCCTTTTCCTACGCTCCCTGTTTCCACTTCTTTCACTATGACCTTTCATTATATATATACACTACAGCTGGAAAGTTATAAACGTATAAACTTAGATACGTTTTGTATTTATTAAAAATTTAAAGCTTACCTTTAGTTGTGACCTTTTGGTTTCCTTACTTTCAAAAAAATTTAAACCATAGCCACGGTAATAAATTATTATAAATCTATTACTTTATATTAAAGGAGGAACTTCCCTCATCTGACGTGGCAATACTGTTTTCTTTTATTTCAAAATAATTAATCATCGTTCGTTCAGCAAAAAACCGAAAACGGACTGAGTCCCATTATCTCCCCCACTATCTTTCCAGATCCCCATTATCTTCCCAAAATTCGGTTTCCCCATTATCTGTACAGATGGATCTCCATCACAATCCGCTGACGATTTTCTACTTGCATCTATGGTGTTCGATTCAACAACCTACGGTATTATCTTACCAAACTAATCATTACTGAATGAATGTTTAATTTAGAACTTAATTTTTATTTCATTCTTCTACTGACATTAATTAACTCTGATTTTAGGATTGACTTAACACCAAATTTCTATTCAATTCCTATTCTATATGTAGAAACAACATTGATTTGCTCCATTTATTTCTTTGATTTCAGTTATTTTAATTAATGTAATTTACAGGTTTATTCTCCAAAAAGGCTAGAAGTTTGATTCAGAGAGAAGTTCTTCCAATACATTTTGCAATCTGTTGTTATATTCCTTCGACATGAATTTTGAGATGCATCCGCTATTTTGCTAGATTAAAATATTATTACTCAGTACGACTGCAATAGCTTATATTAGTTTATATAAATGACAGGAAGTCGTTTTAAAAAATTTAGAGAAGGAAAATGAAAAAATAAAAAGAGAATAATGCCCTGATATTTGTCTATATATTTCGTTCTATAGTTTGCTGCACACACCGAGGAAAGCTATGTTCTCCTTAGATCCTCGAGTACAAATTTATAACACTCACACTAAAAGGCAACGCTCTAACTAATCAGGTAATAAGCAATGAACTCCACCAACATAATTTACGTCTGCGCTTTGTACAACACATCATAAGTTTTCCTCACTAAACAGGCTGAAGAAATCAAGCATGACAACAACAATCATTCGTCACCAAGGCAACTGCGCATTGCAGGCAGAAAGGGATGAAAAAAGGCATAACTGTCAAGTTACGTCGTCCCATTTTCTGCTTCACAATTAACTTCAATTTAAAGTTCTACAACCATTCAGATAGAAAAACCCATACATGTTACAACTGTTTGTACTTGCAATTATACACTATCCTAACCAACACAACATGGGCTTGCAGACTGAGAAAAATCTACATGCATTTCTATGTCCAGTGCAAAGAAGCTGGAGAAGGGACAGAAAAAAGAGGACTCAATGTTGAAAATTGATCCAGCACTGCAGAAATATCAAAGTGGAATGCCTCATGCTGCAACTATTTTCTCTTAGGACCATCTTTATGTTTGTTATTTTCATCAATATCCTACTGTAGTACTTATGTTTATCTTTATGTTTGTTATTTTCATAATATCCTACCATAGTACTTCTGTTTATGTATTGTTGTCTGCTTCTAATTTGAACATTATTTGTTATTTATAATTTCAAGTACTACTTTGTTTCTTTTTACATTATGTTGTTAGTAGAAAAGAAAATGATTTTGCTACTACCAGTTTATGAACCGATTAGCAGACCCCTTTTTCTTTATGAACTTATGATATTATAATCAAGTAAAAGTACTGACACGTAAAAATTTGGCAAGTTGATCTATTTATGCGTTGGTCTTACACATCTACTTTCCTATAACTTCAAAATTATAAATAAGTTGAAAATGAAACCAACTATTTTTTATATCCTTTTCTCTTAATTTGTACTTAGGATTACGCATTCCAATTTATTCATTTGCAGTAATTGTCTTCGCCGCTTCTTCTTACTTCTCATTATGGTTAATACTTGGGTAACCATTTAACGCGTCAATATTTCAATCTATGGTTTCCCATGCCTATTCTATTATAACAATCCATAGAGGTAAAGAGGCCAGCGACAAAATTATACATCCAGGTTTCTTTTGATGTTTGGTAATTCATATTATTAATTTTATTCTCACTGTAGGTTCCTCAACTTAACCATCTTCGATCTACTTTGCCGATAACTGCTGCCGAAGAACGACATGACAATCACTTAGTCAGTGGCTTCAACTCTTCGCTGACGTTTGACATGGAAACCAGCAACGTTCTCAATTTTTGATGTATGTCGACAGATGTTCTAAGACTGCTATTTACAACAGTATTGATTGACGACTCCATTTTTTATTGTAGGTAATTAGTGTTCTCCTCTTTTCTTTTTGTCCCCACTTGATTCAACTGGTTTTTAACCAATTTCAGTCATATGTTTCTCACATGTGTGCATATTTTTTTAATTGGTACTTACGGTGTTAGTACCCCAATTGTTGTTCTTCTATTCGACCCCTTTCTCTAACTGAATTGCTCGGCTTTTGTAATCAGACTTCACCGCTATCTACACTTTGTATTATTAAATACACATCATTGCATGTGATTTGGCTTTTGTAAGTAACATGGTGTAATTGTTTGATTACATTTGTACATGTTTGTTATCGTGGGAAGAATTAGTATATTATTCCTCTAGGTGCTTCAGCTGGTATATATTTCTCAACTTATGCGTTAAGTGGAAAGTAAAACGAGGATAACTTGACTTAAACATCATGTGTACTGGAATCTTTCAATATGTCTTTTGTAACAGCATATATACTTTACATATTTCTGCCAAATAGTTAACTGTCGTTTTGTTTGCATTACTTGGAACAAGTTATTTTTACCAAAATATACCTATGAAAACTAAGTACATCCATTAAAGCACTTACTGTAAACATGATTTGGCCATTTGAGTTCACTAAAGGTTTGCATGTGTTTTACAGTCAACACAAAACCCAATTCCTTTTTTTCTGCTGTGGTTGAGAAATGCTTGCATTTATGTCGATTTGCATTGAATGGTATGATTTTCAAAACATTTTAAAATACTATCTATGTTGAAATAAACTTTAATATTAAAGAGATATAAGACGGATTTGGAATTATATTGTTACCGATCGCTTGGGTTTTTCCTTTTTTCCTACTGAAATTGATTTATGAATCAACTATCTTTTTCAATTTTCACAATGAAAATGGTGATGAAAATTATTTTGGGCAATAGTTTTTTAACCATATAGATATCCAACAATGAGTTTTTCATTACTTAGAACTAACTTCTAACAGTTTTATTTTGGCTGATATATACTCTAACCAACCATTTCTTTATATTAGCAATCATCTTACAAAAATACAAACACATGGAATAATGTCTGTTCCCAAAAAATAAAAACTGGATCTTTTATACAAACGTACCATTTCCATCTATTAAATTCTGGTTTGTAAAAAACGAGTGTATTACCTTTTTTCATTCTGACACGCGGTTCTCTATGAATACATTTAATTTATTGCATTAGTTGTTGGATATGCCAACTTATGATACTTAAAAAATGCTTTCGACTGCACAGTGCAACGGTATAGGAAACTGGCAGATGTTATGCCTTACTTCTATAAGTAACTAAACTATCCAACCCATTTTTTATTCCTAACTATAACAACTGTCTTATCACTGACAAAAACTTTATGGTCGACCTATGGTAACGAGTGGACTGCTAGGAGGATGATGATTTTTTGCACATGTTGTTCTAATTTTTTCACTCTGTTATGATTTTCGTTTGCCCTTCCCCGGCCTTATGATTCTAACCATATATAACCAGTACTGTTGTTTTTTTTAAACTCCTTTCTTTCCCGCCAGCTATCCTTGACTTAGTGCACTCATCGTATCCAAAGTCAGTAGGCTGGGTGGTTGCTTTTGATGTCAGATAGTACAATATCACACCTGCGTACACGTCAGCAGTTGGTACACATATTTTATCCACCATTTTCTAAACATTGTGCTACCATTTACAACTATTTGAATGTTTCTATACATTCTTTATGCTGACATATTGAATTTTCTACGACTGATATGAGGCTAAAATAATTTATAAATCAAGATATGCAAGTCTGCAAGAGCGAGATGTAGATTGCTACTGGCCTAAAAACAGGCAAAAAGATATCATACAAGCAGATGGATGCGGTGCAACCACTGTTGTCATGATTTCATAGACATGTCCCTACATATTTTCTCTAACTTTCTTTGTCGACAACATGAGGAGGATGCCATCAAATTGATTTCTGTCGAGCGATCTACCCGTCGACAGAGTTAGTACCATTTTATTATCTACATTTTCCCCTCTGACTATGCATACTATGAACAACCATTTATGATATGTTGTTTTACATGTGAAGTTTGTCAAGTAAATCGTCATCACACACATCGAAAACTAATGCATAAAAAAATATGGAAGGCAACTAGAGGTATGACTGATTTTATTTTCCATCTGCCGTGGGACATTGACATATCTATATATGTCTGTTGTATAGTATGGGTGTTACAGATAATTACAAGTCTTGAACGTTCTTACCGCTGTTGTTTGTTACTGCAAAAAACCACGACCTGATGGGGTGTCCCACCGGCTCATTTCCGACATCTTCTGACGCATGTCAACGGGGGAATAGCATACCAACATCTGCTATTTCACAATGTACCCGTCTTTCTGCACTTGGGAATTACGGGCAGCGTATGTAACACATTTTAACTTGATTATTGTAAAATGCATTGAATGTTAAAAACTTTTCTAATTTTTTGGCTAAATCTGCAAGTAAAATGTTTTCAGCGCACAGTTTTGGCCCCCCTACATGTACATGTTCAAACTATGGAGCATTGCTTTGGTTTGAAGAAAGGTTAAAAAAGGGAGTACGAATGTAAATCCAATATTTTCAATATGTTGTTGGTAGGGAAAGGTTCAGCTGTCATCCTATTGACCAACCCATAATTATTTGATGGAGCTTCTGGACTACAATGGAGGTTCTGTTTCAAAGGGATTTCGGCAACATATACGAGCTTATAATTCTATTTTTGCTTTTACGTCAATGAGTGGAAATGTTAATAACTCCATAAACAATGATCATGGTCCATATGTTTTCAGATTAAATGGTCAGAACCACCACCGGATTGGCTCGCTTCTACCGACGATGGGTAAACTAAAATTTGCTCAGTTACATTTTTATGACACCAGTAATGAAGTCAGTAATCAGGTTTCGTCGTTTGGTGAAAGTATGACGCGAAATTTAGATGTGGGTATTGTCAACAATCTAATACTCATGTTCAACCACTGCTGTCATATGTATCTGTTGTACATCGTGCATCAATATGCATACGAATGATATGGTCACTCTTTTTTTCCTACCATCGTCTTTAACATGATCTGATTAAACTTTACTGAGTATAACAATGCCCGTGTGCGTAGCATGGGCAACTCACTAGTTTTTCAACTTAATCTAGGATGACCGTTGCTACTAGAATCGTTACTTTTCTAATATATTCATTCCTATTTTCACTGACCTTTTATTTCTTCATTTTTCCACCGTCTAAAAAATAAAAATAAATGGTTATTCGTTTTATTTTATTCAGTAATCAGCGTGACTCTTGCCATTTACACCGCACCTTATTTGACTGTTGATTTCGTTCAGCATTATTATTTTAAAAATATACCGCAGAGTAACGTTGCCTCCACAATTTAAAAATTGCTTTAATAGCTCTTGAATAAATGTGTAGCTGTTACTTTGATATTATTCCAGAATTGTGACTTTTCTCTTCCTTCCATTCAAATTTGAAACGTGCTACCATTTATTTGCTTTGATTATTTTCCTGAATCAACTTTAATATTTTGCCTTATATCCTCCACTGAACCATAGCACGTGATTGTGCTATTTCTTTGGTTACTTTTATTTAGTCGTTTCCATTTACTTCTGTTCGTATTTTCTTCCCTTTTTATTACTTCTTTCCAGATTTCTCTTCTTTCCCTCTCTATTGTTTCTTCCTCTTCTATATAAACTTGCCTGGCACTACAAATTTCAGCCTTTCCTTCACCTTTTCCAAACTCCGCTCCTCCGCCAAACCACTCTTCGTCTTGCGCAATATCCATCGAAGACGCAACGACCCTCCCCAGTTTCCTCTACTATTCGCATAACCAGGCATAGGAAAGTTAAGTTTATATTTGCAAGTGTTATTATATATATATATATATATATATTATATGTATTTTTATATTTAGCTATGATATGGATGATTTTATCAATACACGTCCCTTGTACGTGCTATTGATGCATATTATAACATTCAAAGTTGGTACGCATATTTGTTTATATGGAGTATAGTTGTGATATATTGATAGTGGTATAAAAATATAAGATGCATACATATAATCGTTTATATAAAGTTATTGGATTTGAATACATATATACACCAAACGTGGTTTCCATTTTTTTTGAAAAGTTTGTTTTGTTTCTAGAAGTGTATGCATATTTAATATGGGTGAGTTGTGTTGGATATGCAAATGGAGTCTGCATATTTGGCAAGTAGATTTATATTCATTTTTGTTTTCACATTGAGTCCATATATGTATATTTTACAAACCATATTGTATGATTTATTTTATAAGTTTTGTAAATCCGTTATTATATTTTTATAATAAATAGGTTTAAACATTTATTGAAGGTCAATTTACACCTTATTATTATGGAAGTTGTATAGGATTTTGGAAGTTGTTTATTTTCCTAAGTTCGTATATGACATATATTTATATAAAGTTATAATAATTATAGATATATCTTTATGGCCTTATATATATATATATATATCTATATACTTTGCATACACTTATCTATGGAGTTATTTTTCTAATATATAAGTTTTCATTTCATTTGGCATGCATGTTTGCATAAAATTTTAGGGTGTATATGTGTTTTAGTGTAGACCAGTTGCTTTCGCAAAAAAATATATTCAAAGTTATATTAGTTGCTATTTATATATATTGTATAAAGTTTACATTCTAACTTATACTTTCGGTCTGCATAGGTTACAGTATTATATATATATTTATAAAATAAGTTATAATTTAAGTTATATAAGTAATTTGTATGTCCGTTGTCTAAATTTTTTTATATAAGTCTGTGTATTAGGCTTTACTGTTTATGTATGGGTAGTTACATATTAGTTTATATATATAGGTAGTATTTAAAATTTATAATTGTATTATGAAGTGGATTTTGTACCATATGTATATTGTAGTTTATAAATGAGATTTGAACAGTGTAATTTGTTGAAGTTTTATATATTAATCTTATTTTAAAATACAAATCTTAGTGATATTATATACATAGGTCGTAGGGGGTGGTTTGGGTCTTATATTTGTAAATAGAAATTTTGATCTATGTGTAAAAATTAAAATGGTTTGGAAAAATTATAAGGATTTTTATTTAACATATATGTTTTATTTCAAACGTTAAAACTATTGGTTTATGTATGAAAAAAGGGTAAATTATATATATATATATATGTATGTGTGTGATTCGACTTTAAATTTTTCTTAGGGATGCTATCTTTATTTTTATTAAAATAGAAAAAATTCTGTATATATCAGACTGATTCTGATTCAATTCATAAATTCTTGATTATCAGCCTCGTTCGTCCAATTCGTGCCAATCCTACTTTGCTTTGAAATTCGTGCTCGAATTTATAATTCAAATTTCAGTGTCCGTATTAGTGTGCCTATCCATGTCATCTTCTGTATTCTATAGCCTCGAAAGGTGAGCAATCACTCACGATTAACATTCTTTTATTTGTTAAATTTGATTAAATTGAAACGACAATCGAAATATGATGCTGTAGTTATTTAAATTGTTATATATGCTATTATCTGGAACTGTTCACTTATGGGATATGACACCATATCCTATTGTTTATATTTATTATTGGTGATATATGCCTGTTGTTATTATTATTTTCATATCTGTTATCGCTCTAAAAGTTCTCTGTTAGTATAGAAATCACTATGGGTTGAAATAATACATACCCGAATGGATTTTAGAATAGGAGAATTTCGTTATGGGTTGAAATGATAAACCCAAGTGATTTTCATTTGAATTGAATTTTGGATTACGGGTTGAAATGATATCCACCTGTATATATTTAACTTACGGATTGAAATGATAAATATCTGTATCCCTTGTACATAGAATAGAGAATTTTACATCGACGTCGTGGTCTATATGAATGTTTTGAAAATAATTTCTATGGTCTTGAAAAGAAATATATGGTTTTAATGAATATTAATTTAAAGTATTATATATACAGGTTATTTTATATATAGATTTAATATTAAAATAATTTTATTAAGATTGATCTTATTTATATGAAATATGTTTAAGGATTTATTAAATTTGTATTTCTGAAATATATTTGTGGAATAAATTTTATAAGCTAAGGCTAGAAGTTATATTTGGGACTTATTTGAATTTGTCATTAATTAAGAATTTTATTTAGTTAAATCAATTTGAAACTATTAAATTCGAAACTTTAACATATGATCCTATAACTTGAATTTTTATTTAAGAAATTTAATGGATGATTCATGTCTAAAGAAATCGAAGGTAATATATAGAAAATGTAAATTTAAGTTCATATAAATAATATTGAATTTATTAAGTGAATATTTCAAAACTAAATAATAGTGAAGTCAAGTTGGGAGATAAACACAACTATAAAAGTTAGTCTTTGAAATGTTGAATATTTAAAGCTCTGAAATATATTAAATTCGAATTATATTGAAATTTAAATGGTTTATTTTTTGGTTCCAATCCATATTTAAAATCGATAAAATTTGAATCAGTTTAGTTAGAAACTAAATCAAATGGAAATTGATAAATTTTGATTTAATTAAATTTGAATGGGAGGGTCGTGTTGATTTTTGAAGCGATTTGTGAAGTTTGAGGAAACAAAAATACTTTAATTCATAAATATTTGGATATATATATACTAATTTGGAAAATAGAGATATTGAAATGAAAATGATATTTTAATTTTGAAATATAAATAAAATTGAAATGACCACGGTGCTATAGTGTATATTTCTACCCTGTAGATAGTTCTTTGAATCCTTAGTGGATGGGTACCCCAAACGTCCTCTAAGTTAATTATATTTCAGTTGATATTTCACTTGAGTTGGATTTATAGATATAAGAATGTTAATCCTGACTCGAGTGTTCTGTGTTTTGCTTTAAGCTCGGGTCGGACTGAGTGATACAGCATTTGAGACACCTTCATAGTTGGAGCATTGCTTGAAGATCCAGCTATTTATCCTTTCAGTCATCCAGTCGATTGGTTCAGAGAAGTCGTCTGCCCGTACTGGAGACTTGACTGCATCTGGGATTTTCTGATGTATTTTATTTCTAACTTTATTTATATAGTAGCTTCATGAACTACTATTCATTTATTCCGCTGCGTATCATTGTATTACTCTGTATCTGTGATTCTGGATTGATTTATTTACGTGTTAAGTTTTTCCAAATCTCAATTAACAATCTGATATTTTGAGCAATTCAACTCCAACATGTGCAGATGCGAATGGTTGAAAATATCAGGACGTTACGGTTGGTATCATAGCTATGGCTCTAGGCAAAACTTAGCATATATGGTAAATTTATTTACAGAATCTCTTTCATTTGAGTTGAATCTCTTCCTTGTTGACTCGATTTCCTTTGAATTTTGGGATGTCCCTCGGTTCTAAAATTCATCCTTGTCTCTTTCTATTTATATTCGTTTGTGTAACATCCCAGAATTTTGGACATTAAATTTTAAACATTTAATTCATTTTAAATGTTCAATGAAGATTTTGAATTGGCTTTAAAATAAAAAGAATTGGGTGGAATAAATAAATTACTTATCATTCCCAATATGGTAATCCAGTTGGGATTTAAATAGTAATAATTAAATATTGAATCGGGATAAATTGTGAATATGGAGATAATTAGATATGGAAATGAGTTCTAAAATTTATTTTAAGTCTATTTGGTCATTAAAAGCGTTGTTGGATTTTTAGATGGATCCAAAGGTTAATAAGTTGTTATTGGGGATTTTATATTAAATTAAAAATGAATTTAATATTATTAAAATGCTATTAATCAGATTTTGATCTGGAATGAGCCAGAATGTTTTTTGAATGTGATTATAAATTTTATATGATTTATTGTTAAGTTAATAGAATTTTAAAAGTAAATTTTTAAGCGGTTTCGACAATTATGAAAATCGCCCGATTTAATAGACGGGTTAAAATAGCTTTCCGAGGCACAGTCTCGGAATTCGACAAAACCAGTTCCATTGGATCCGTAATAGTTAGTTATTATCGGATTTCAATTTTCGTAGCAATCGGAGTTGTTGTTTGACCGTGGCAGCTCAAAACGCATAGGAATCGATTTAACCGATTTAAATTTAAATTGATCGTTTAATTCCGTAACTCGCACATATGACCGAATTAACTTACAGAACCTGTTCCATTGTGTCCGGGACGCCGAAAAACCCTAGGAACGCATGTTGGTATGTGCGAATTGGAGTCCGTTGGCGTAAGTGGTAAATTGATTAGAACAAGATTAAAATAATAATTAATAATATTATATATATACATTTGAATTTCTTAAAACCCGAGCAAACAAACGTGAGCCGCCGCAGTTTATATTCAATGGCCGACGTTCCTCTATGCTTCACCTCCATTTCCGATCAATCAAGCGATTATTTGCGAAAATCTTCAACATGGAAGTTGAAGCTCTCGAGAAGCTCTTCAATACCAACAGGTATGATCGTTTATTGTTGAGTGGTTTGTCGGAAATCGCGCTTTGTAGGTCACGATATTCATTCATTTGTGCTCGATTTCAAGGAGCTTGAGGCGACCGAGTTCGAGGTGGCTTCGGCTATGGATAGAGCTTGTCTCGACGCTCGAGAGGGTGGCCTTGGATCGACTTTCTAGCGAGCGTGGGTGGTCGCGAATGGATGGCGTGATGGTTTTGTTTCCGTTCGATTCGTCCCGATGCTTGCGTGAGGAAGTATTACTGTGTGGCCTTGATTTAGGTTAAAGATCTAGCGGCCTTTATTTCTTATGGTAAATAAAATAAAATAAATTTGTTTAAAATTCAAATTGAAACTTATAAAATTCATATCTACTTCATATGTAATCAGATTTTAGAAAAATTTGCGGCGTTGAGATCGCAACGACGAGCACTACACAGTGGTGAAGTTCAGGAATCATTCCAGGCAAGTAGAAATTTGAGTTAAAATCGAACGTCGTTCGGTTTAATATAAATTTCGAACGCTCACCGAAACTCAAGGTGAGTTAATCTCACTTACATCTGGGATATTAGTTGATTTATAGTTAATATTTAAATATCTGTGTGATTGGTTGAATATAATTGTTGTTATCAGTCTCGATTGATATTTATATACGTGATGTGCTAATATTTGTGATGCAGGTAAAACCGGTCGGAGGGATCCAACTGGATTCCTCACGATGTAGTAATTATTTTTATAATTGATGATGATGTCTGTTTATATGTTGTGATTGATAAATTTGAAATTTAATTATGCCGTGATATTGTTGGATAAATTATAAACTCAGAGTTTCAATTATAAGTAGAATAGATTGGGTTTTAAAAGAAATAAAGGAAATTGATAAATAAGAATTTAAAGAATTAAATTTGGAATCTGGTTTGGATAAAAATAAAAATAAAAATTTGGTAATATTTGGAATTATTAACGAAGAGGACATTTTATCAGTTGATAACTGTGGAAGTATAAATTGCTGGAAATTAAAATATAACTATCTGAAATATATATAAAAATATTCTGAAATACAATTTTACACTATAGGAATTTTATTTAAGAAATTTGTAAGTATGATTTCCATTGAAGTAATCTCCAAATGTTTTATTTAAAAATGTGTTAAAAATATACTTTAACAAATTGAAATTCCGAAAATGGGAAAAGTGCTTAAACTTCAAACGGAGTTTATTTGTAAGCTTGGAAATAAATTTACGATAACTAACGTAAATTCGAGTTGAAATAGATCAGGCGGAATCTATATGGAAGATTCTTTGGGTTGTTTGAATGAAAATGGTTCCCTGGGAAAAACCGAGTTCGTGAATAAAATCAGGTTTAAAGGTTAAGTAAAATTTGTTTCAAGGAAGTGTTTTAAGAAATTCTCCATTAAAAATAAGAAATAAATTTAGCTATGGTATGATTATTTAAGAGGTTTACTAGTAATTATATTTTATAAACGGATTTATTTAAAGAATAAATGATTTAAATTATTTGAAAACCAGTATTTATTCTTTAAACTACTACTTTTAAGTTTAGTTAACAAATTTCTTATTTAATAAATAGTTTTATTTTACATATTTGAAATTATATTTTTGAGCAATAACTAGAAGTAAGTTTACGAATTTTAAAGTATATTTCAGAATAAAATGGTTTTACAGTTTTAAATCTAAATTGTTTGAACTTGGTTATTTCCAATGGGAATAAATGGTAAAAGATTTTACAGGGTAAAGGAAGAGATTTTGAAAATTGTTTTCAAATGAGTTTTGGAAATTTGAAAATATATCTTTTAAAAGATATTTGAGGCAAATAAATAATGTGGAAAATTATTTATTGTGTGATGGATGTTTGTGAATATTAATTGATAGTCAAATCACCGACTATCAATATTGGACAAATGCGTTGATCGTTTCGAAGAGACCGGGATCGAGATTTATTTCTCGAAAACCACTTCGATCCGGTTTGTACGTTTCGTACGAAAAACGTGTTCGGAGTTGATGATGGAGCTGTAAAGTGCAAGGGCTAGTCGCTACTAATCCTGAGGATATTTCCAAATGGATGTAATAGGAATAGTGCCCTCAGTTCCGTTCGACCCCGGAACACACTTGTATGGATGAATGCTTGCGAAACATCGTCAGGTGGGCGATGGGAATTCTAAGTGAAACATTTTAAAGGTAACGTTTAGCCTCGAGCCTCATCAAATGGGAATGACTGAAAATTAGGGGATATGCAGCAAGGCTTCGTAGGTAGCCCCCACTGGAGAGTAAGGTCATCCCTGTCTAGATGTCCCTTTTTATTTCGGCTTAGTGGGCGGTTTGTCGCGCCAACCGCGGGATGATCTTATTCGGAACTGTCCAGTAAGGGATGGGTCCGGCCTTGTGTTGCAGGGGATCGGGCGTGGTCTTCGGTACGGTGATCTAGGCCCCGTACTGTGACAGCTGGTACCCCAGTGCCAAGTCATTGTTGGAAATCCATTCTCCCTACGAGCCTTGTACGAGTTTTGTTTGTATAACCCACTTTTGTGGCTAGTAGCTGGAATTTAATAGATTTAACAATTTCGGCTATTTTATAAATGTTAACTCCTTTGCTCGAGCGACTCAAACCAGGCTCGCAACTCATAATGATTACCGACTCAACAGCCTTAGCTTGTTGTCGACCTAAAATGAATGACCACTCAACTGATTGCCGACTCAAAGTACCTCGCGACTCAACAAGTTACCGACTCAACAATTGAGGAGTTGCACGAATTAAAGAATTTTGCGACTTACGACCTACCTTGAGTCGTCAACGACTCAAGCAAGCAAACAAAAAGCCACGTCCAGTTAACTCGTGCGCGACTCACACCTCATGGTTTACGACTTAAGGTACTACGACCTAAAAGACCTAAAGGCAGAACGACCTAGTGACTCAAGACAAAGGAGGGCGAAAGCAAATGCATTTGAGTCGTGACCGACTTACGACCTAGTATAAGTCAAACACGACCTAAAACCACAGAGCCAAAATTTTAGTGCTGCCTCATTTTAAACCGTGACTTCTTGACTCGCGAACGAGTTAGGACTTATATCCAGATGAACGAAGAAAAGCTCAGTACCACTTCACCTACTCCACTGCCTGCTGACTCTTGAACCTTGAGTCGAGCGCGACCTACGACTCTCCCTGAGTGGGTCACGACTCAGGACTTGGGTGAAAAATTCTTATCCAGATTTGCCTATAAATACGTGACGATCTCCAACATGACGGGGACTTTTGGATCATTTTCTTCAAGGGATTGAGACTTCACTATCTTCAAAGCAATCTACACTCCATCACTTCAAGCACACGCAAGACACTTAGATCAACTTCGCACAGGAATTTAACACATTCAATCATGGATTCGAAGAACTCTGTCACGACGAAGTTTTCCTTAGCTACTTGTTTTCTGAATTGAATTGGATTGTAATTGAAAGAGATTGTAATAAGTTGTAATCCGATCAGCAATAAAAAGGATTGAAGTGGACGTAGGCTTGATCATAAGCCGAACCACTATAAACCCTGTGCACATTTACTGCATTTTCTGTTACTTACTGTTATTTCTTGATTCCCGTATTACGGGTGGTGCTTTCACATCGTTTTTACACACACCGGGGTGTTAGCGTCAGATTTTCACGTTAACATTTATGGTGCTTTCATTGAGAGCTGAACTCAGGAGAATTATCATCATTGCTCCACGAAATTTTGTTGAAGTAATCTCTCTGAAGACTAGAAGTTTATCTGAAATCATGGCTCCAAGGAGAAGGAGTAGATTTGTTAGATCTGGAAATGTTCAAGAGGGAACCTCTGCTTCCCCGGTACCTAATCAAGCCACTCCACCTGTTGGGGTTACAAAAGCAGAGTTGGATGTTGTAATCTTAGGGCTGAACCAGCAGATAAATGCCCAAAATGCACAATTGGAGGCTCAGAATACCCAAAATGCTCTAATTTTGAATAGGTTGAACGATTTGCTTGGGGCAAACCGTCAACCAACGAGTAATGAAAGGAACTTTGCTGGCAACGTTCATGATGCTGAAGAAAGGAACGTTCCTGAGAGGGCTGCCAGCCCCTTTGAGCAGACACTTCCTGAAGTTGGTGGATCTAAAGCTCGAAATGATGAGGGGTATCTTTCTGAAATGGTTCGACAAATCATGAAAGAGAGCATGCAAAGGGATGAAGACGAGAAAGAATGGGGTTTCGCTCCAAGTAAAACCCCGTTTACCGAAAGGATCTTAAAGGCTGAGTTTCCGAGGAAGTTCGTCCCTCCAACCATTCCAGCTTACAAGGGGACAAGCGATCCGAACGAATTCTTGTATAAGTATGATTGGCACATGACAGGTGCCAGAGATTCTGATGAAATAAAGTGCCGATATTTTCCTGTATATCTGGAAGGTGTAGCTCTGCTTTGGTTCACCAAGCTACCAATCCGGTCTATAGATCAGTTTTCTGACCTAACCCGGAAATTCAAGGAGCAGTTCAGGCTATATGCTTCAAAAGCCAAAGATATCATGTCGTTGTCAAGTTTAGAACAGAATCCAGGGGAAACTATCAGATCTTTCTTGAATCGCTTTAATATAGCACTGGCCGAGGTAGACAATGCGGAACCACGGATGATCTTGACTTATCTGATAAGGGCCATTGACAAATCGAGTGAATTTGGAAAATGGCTGAACATGAAGGAACCAAATTCCCTTGAAAAATTCTACAAGAAAGCAGATGAGTTCATACGCCTGGAAAGCCGTCCTGTATCGGTAAAGGCAGTATTGGAAGAAGCTGAAGATAACATTGCTGCTCCATGCAAGAATGAATCTGTAGGACAGAAAAAGGAAAATAACGATGGGAAGAAACAGAGAAATCTGAAGAAGCCTCGTTCCTTCAAGCCATCGGAATATACTCCTTTATCAGATACGCCGGAGCGTATTTACTTTGCCACTAAATATTCTGTTAACTATCCTAAACCTCCTGTTCTGAGAACCGGGAAAAGAGCTATACAAAGCGGGAAGTTCTGCCGCTTCCATAATCAACCCGGTCATGATACCGACGAATGCCGCCAATTGAAGAATTTGATTGAAGAGTTGATAAGGGAAAACAAGATGCAGCAATTTGTGGAAAAGAATAGCAGCAATCCTGCTTCGTCTAGTCAGGGGCAACAAGCTCCTGCTCATCAACCTAGGACAAGTGAGAAGACTGCAGGACATGAATCCGGAAGGCCTGTTATCAATGTCATTACGGGAGGACCTCACCCAGCGGGCAGGAGCTGGGGTGAGATGGAAAGGTATACCCGAGCTTTGAAATATGTACCGGCCGAAGAAGATGTCTTTGTTTTGGAAGACGCTACGCCCCTGAAACAACAAAGAATTTTCAATGATGATATTGTGTTCAGAGCCAGGGATTCCACAGGTGTTGAAGCTCCTACCTTGGATACCTTGGTCATCTCGGCTGGTATCGGGCCAGCTATTGTCGGAAGAGTTCTCATTGATTGTGGCGCATCCTGCAATATCCTCTTCAAGAAAACATTCGACCAAATGAAGATCCCTATGGCTGATGTGCAAGCCTCGTCGCAGAAAATTGCTGGCTTCACTGGAGAGCCAAAGCAGCCGATAGGAACCGTTGATTTGCTTGTAGAACTTGGAGAGGGAGAAAGAAAAGTAGTCCGCAAGCAAACTTTTGTGATTGTCGACGAATTTTCTGCTTATAATGCTTTCCTTGGCCGTCCAACTCTTGCAGCTTTCAAAGCTGTTCTGGCCCCATGGTGCCTCACCATTAAATTCCCCACATACAATGGAGTAGGAGTTATAAAAGGGGATCAAAATGTTGGGCGGGAGTGTTATCTGACAGAGCTGCGAGAGGCAAGAAAAAGAGAAATGGGAAAGGATGCGGCAACCCCAGTCCGCATCAAAGAACCAACCTTGTAGCAATTACAGGGCGGAACCTGCACTGGCGAGCATAGCGGAGCACGAAAAGAGATGGATCCTAAAAAAGCCAGTGCAGGGGAGAATAGAGTGGTGCCGGTGGAGACGACAGTACCGGTACCTGTTGACCCGAAGGACCCAAATAAGGTGTTAAATGTGGGTTCACAACTTAATGTGTCAATTCAGAATATCTTAATATCTTTTTTGAAAGCGAATTTGGATGTGTTCTCTTGGACTCATGCCGATATGTGCGGAATATCCCCAGAAGTTGCAGTACATGCTCTCAATATTGATCCAAAGTTTACGCCTGTGAAACAGAACAGAAGAATCCAAGGTCCAGAAAGGTCAGCCGCATTAAAAGAAGAAGTTGATTGGCTCATGGAGAATGACTTTATCAAAGAATCTACCTATCCAAATTGGGTTTCAAATCCAGTGCTGGTTAAGAAAGCCAATGGAAAATGGAGAGTGTGCATCGATTTTTCAGATCTAAACAAGGCCTGCCCCAAAGACTGCTTCCCATTACCCAGGATTGATCAACTGGTAGATGGAACAGCGGGATATGAATTGTTATCTTTATGGATGCCTACTCCGGATATAACTAGATCATGATGCATGAGCCAGATCAGGAGGACATGAGCTTTATCACCGATGTTGGTCTTTACTGCTACAAAGTTATGCCCTTCGGGCTGAAGAATGCGGGGGCAACCTACCAAAGACTTGTTAATGCTATGTTCAAACCGCAATTGGGCAAGACTATGGAAGTCTACGTCGACAACATGTTAGTAAAGTCTAAGAAAGCAGTGGATCACATAGAACACTTAGCAGAAATGTTCGCAGTCCTCCGAAAATACGGAATGAAGCTTAACCCTTTAAAATGTTCGTTTGGGGTGGAGTCCGGAAAGTTCGTAGGTTTCATTGTGAGCGCTAGGGGCATTGAAGCTAGTCCAGCTCAAATTACCGCCTTAAAAGAAGTCAAAGCTCCTAGAACGAAGAAGGAATTGCAAAGTCTCAACAGAAAAGTTGCCGCCTTGAGTCGGTTCATTTCCAAAGCTACTGATAAATGCATCCCATTCTTTGACGCTCAAAAGAAAGGAAAGAAAAACTTTGATTGGACTCCCGAATGCCAAAAAGCCTTTGATGAATTGATTCGTCATATGGAAACGCCTCCAATACTTTCTAGGCCCGGCGATGGTGAGGATCTTCTTTTATACTTGGCAGTATCATCTCATGCTCTAAGCGCAGCGCTAATACGAGAAGACAAGAGGATTCAACATCCGGTTTACTATATCAGCAATAGACTCACTGGGGCAGAGATGAATTACTCCAAGTTGGAAAAACTCGCCTATTGTCTACTGATTGCATCGAGGAAGTTGAGGCAATATTCCAAGCTCATCCTATCAGAGTTCTCACTGATCAACCTCTAAAGCAAGTCCTGTTTCGCCCTGAGACTTCGGGTCGTCTTCTAAAGTGGAACATTGAACTCAGTCAATATGACATCACTTATCACCCCCAAAAAGCAATCAACGGACAAGCTTTAGCGGATTTCATCGCAGAATTCACAGATAAGGGTAACGGTGAGGAAGAAACAATCGATAATTCCCCAATCCAGTAGAAGTTATATGTTGATGGCGCAAGAAATGACTACTGTTCTGGAGCCGGAGTTGTACTTGAAACCCCTGAAGGTCGGTCATTTTGCTATGCGCTAAGATTGGAATTTCCTTCAACGAACAATGAAGCAGAATACGAAGCTCTTATCGCTGGCTTGAGAATTGCTAAAGAACTAAACATCCGAGCATTACAGATCTTCAGTGATTCTCAGCTTATTGTTTGCCAGGTCAAAAAGGAATTTCAAGCGAAAGGGGGAAATCTGCCTGCCTACTTGTCAAAGTCCTGGGAACTTCTATGTGACTTCGATCATTACACGATAAGCCATATTCCTCGAGAAGAAAACACGAAGGCAGATTCTCTCGCAAAGTACTCTAGCACAGGTGAAGCTCAATTTCGTGGGTTAACTCCAGTGGAAGTCCTGTCGGCTCCAAGCATTAATGAGATGGATATTGATTGGATCATGAATGTGTCTCAAGAGCAAGAATCATGGATGACTCCAATAAAAGAATATCTGCTCAATGGCTCTTTACCGGAAAATTCAAAAGAACGACAGAAGCTACTGAGGAAAGCCTCTCGCTATACAGTCCAGGATGGCCAATTATACAGACGGGGATTCTCAATGCCATTACTTCGATGTGTATCCTGGGAAGAGTCCAAATCAATCCTAGCTGAGGTACATGAGGGAGAGTGTGGTGATCATTTAGGTGGTCAAACTTTAGCAAAAAAGGTTCTCCGATACGGATATTTTTGGCCAGAAATTAATCGAGATGCTGCAGACTATCCCCGAAAATGTGACAAGTGCCAGAGATTTGCCAAAATTCCTAGAGCACCTTCCATTGAACTCACACAGATGGTCAGTCCATGGCCATTTGCAATCTGAGGGATAGACCTTATAGGACCTTTACTAACTGCCAAATCTGGAATCAAATATGCCGTTGTTGCTGTAGATTATTTTACTAAATGGGCTGAAGCTGAACCATTGGCTACTATCACCTCTAAAAAGATGATAAATTTTGTGACTAAAAGTATCATTTGCAGATATGGTGTGCCTCAAAAGATAATTACAGACAATGGTACTCAATTCGAAAGTGAAGAATTCCAAGATTTTTGCAAGCGATTCAAAATCCGAAAAAGCTTCTCAGCAGTGGCTAATCCGCAGGCAAACTGGCGGGTGGAAGCAGTAAACAAAATTATCAAGTCAACCATCAAGAAGCAACTCGAAAGAGCAAAAGGTGATTGGATCGATAAGCTACCACTAGCACTATGGGCGTACAGAACTACCCACAAAACTGCGACTGGGCATACTCCGTTTTCATTGGCATACGGGTCAGAAGCAATGATTCCGGTAGAAACAGAGGTCCCTTCACATAGAAGAATCCATTTCAATCATGCGGAGAATGAAAACCTTCAACTTGAGGCACTAGATCTCCTTGATGAAAAAAGAGAAGAGGCTAAGCTCAGAATTGTAGCTCATCAGCAAAGGATAGCCAGACATTTCAATTCCAAAGTTCGCCAACGCAACTTTGAGATTGGAGATCTAGTCCTGAAAAGAATTATGACGGCAACATGTGTGTTTGGGCCAAATTGGGAAGGACCATATGTCATAGGTCAGAAGCTTCTTGACGGCGTATTCAAACTCACTACTATCGAAGGAGATCAAATTCCAAGGGCTTGGAACGGCAATCACGTGCGTCCATACTTTATTTGAAAGCTTTGTTGAAATATTGTAAAAAAAATTATGAATGTATGATTCTTGTAATTGAAAGTAATTGTAAAGCCGATGCAAGTTAATAATGAAAGACTATAAAGTGGATGTAGGCCCAAATTCTTGGCCGAACCACTATAAATCTTGTGTTCCTTATTATTATTACATGTTTGCTTTATTTTCGATATGAAAAATACATTAAATGTATTGCTGAAATGTCGATTTAAATTTTTGCAGACAATGAAAATAAAATTTTCACGTTACAAGACCAAGTAATTCTTGTTATCATTCAACAAACAAATTTCGAGCCACAAAAGCCCCGAATTCAAATCCTAGAAAGGAAGTGCTTCAATTGAACGGCCAATGATTTCGTCGAAAACGGGCCTTTGCTAATAAATTGATATCGTTTGAACAAACAAACATCCAATTAAGAAGCTTATGACCGTTCTCGCGAACTTGCATGGCAATGAAGTACACTTCTTTGGATTAAACAAACTACTAGTAAGAGAAGGGAGTGTGAGCTTGAAAAGAAAAATAGAGGATCGCTGAAAAGGCACAGGCAAGTGGACAAGGAACAACTAAAGCCCTCTTCGGAGGCACAAGCCCTCTTCGGAGGCACAACTCTTCGGAGGATAAAGACCTCTAACGAGGCATATGCCGCTAAAAAGAAAGTTCTCTACTCAACAAAAAAGATTGGAGGAGTCATGACCCTCCAACCATGAGGGAGTAACTTCCAGGCAATCAAAGCCCTCTTCGGAGGCACATTTCACCAGGAGTTGAAGTGTAAGAGCCCCTCTTCGGAGGCCCACTTCACCAAAGTTGAAATGTCAAGCAAAATAAAGCCCTCTTCGGAGGCACGTTTCACCAGGAGTTGAAGTGTATGAGCCCCTCTTTGGAGGCCCACTTCACCAAAGTTGAAATGCCAAACAAAGCAAAGCTGTGACGCCCCACCTCAATACCCACGCTAGCCAAGAACACTCCGGAGTAGTGCTGTCAACTAGCACGGAGAATAAGGCTGTTGAGGAGCGACCATCCATGTAATTGCTTATCACACGGTGGCTATAAATAATCTTCGGAAACAAACATAGAAATAATCATATCACAAATCAGTCACAGATATCCATATCACAAAGGCGGAAGAAGATATGAATATATAACTAACACATGAAAGTGTACATCAGAGTAGTGGTCAATAAGATCCACAATAATACAAAAGAATAGCAACACGTGCTATACAAATGAATACAACTATGAGTCTATATCTCAAGTGTATACAACAAAAACTGCTAATCTAAACAGTTAGCCAAAAGTCAGAGTGATGAATCCCTGGGAAGAAGTCAAGCAGAAGCACCTGTAACATCTCGGTCTGACCCGAGTATTATTTAAGAAAATAATAAACGGATCAGTCTAGCTATAAATATCAGATGACATGATATAACATAAAAGATATGGCATAAACATAAACATCCATAACGACATACCACTATAAGTATGTAAATAATGATCAACAGAAGATCAATCAATAAGAGATAATCAATATCACAAGAATCTTCTCAAAGATTCGAAGAGGGCATCATACCCTAAACTTGTACTCATAACAAGTCGATGACATAAATTCTAGAAATCAACACGAGAAATCCAAAAATCATAAAAAGGGAAAGAGGCCTATCACATGACGGTCCGAAGACCATGGGGAGCTACCCCGCATGTGTGAATGGAATCACACAGATTGAGGTCAAGACTAACCAAAAAGCAGAAAGGTATGTGTGAATGGAATCACACAAGTGGTGTCTAGTCTAACCTTGCAATGAAAGAGACATCGCGCAATTGCTAGTCTAATTCATAAAGCGATCATCAAGATCAACGAGAAGTGTCAATTACACTAAGCTAGTAAATATAGAAGTTTAGCTTCATGTCCCATAACCACTTGCTTAACTTAAATATTTACGAACAAACTGTAAATCTTCACTAATAAAATTGTCACAAGAGGTTCAATCGAACAAGTCCAAGAATTAACCGACGAAGTGAACGCAAGCGTTTCATACCACTTGTTTTACTAAGTCGTTTAATTAGATTTCTCATCCGAGTGAGGTAAAGGCTTGTATATACTAATAGATTGGAAAACGGTTTAAGAAAAGAGCTTTGTTATTAAAAATAGAGTTGAAATTGTTTGTTAAAAGAGTTTTGATATTTACTACTAGTATTGAAACCTTTACATTATAAAGTGACAAAACACATAAGCAAGTGTAGAAACAATCAGTCACAAAGATCGCATACGGAGATGCGAATAAAATCCAAGGAAATCAGCTCAATGTTTTTCAGATAAGAACCCCAACGGAGGGGGGTCCAGGGGGGTGGCAACCCCCCAAGGTGGGGGTACGGGGGCAACGCCACCGCCTACGGGGTTCGACCTGCCCGGTCAAGTCGCGGGGGTCCAGGGGGCAACGCCCTCGGCGGGGTGCGGGGCAGCGCCCCGACCAAAACGGTACGACCTAGTGAAGACAAAATGAGGTCTAACGACCTAAGGGGAATAGGGTCGAGCGACCTATAAAACTCGCGACCTAAAAGTTAGCAAGGTCGAACGCCCTATAGAGGCATAGGGTGCAACGACCTAAAACATCGCGACCTAGTGAAGACCTAAGGGAGGCGAGCGACTTATAAAACTCGCGACCTAAAAGTTAGCAAGGTCGAACGACCTATAGAGGCATAGGGTGCAGCGACCTAAAACATCGCGACCTAGTGACCTAACGGTTTAAGGGTCTTGCGACCTAACTGGAAACAAGGTCCAAACGACCTAACGACTTAAAGTGAAACCTGGCTGAGCGATATAAGGTCGGAGACGACCTACGACTTAACTCCGTGTGAGCGAACTACGACCTATGGTTGCTATGACCTAACGGGTTCCAATAGTGAAGGCTTAAGGTCTAACGAACTAAGGGGTACGACCTAAGGTCTTACGACCTAAGGTGTTGAGGTTGGACGACCTAACCAAATTGCATAGGCCATACGAGCTAAGGCCTAACGACCTAACTCCGAACGAGCTATACGCGAGTGACCTAGGGCGCTAACTCGCAAACGACCTAACGTTAACTCGCGAACGACCTAACTCCAGACGCGCCTTTTCAATGCGTGCGAGCTGAAGACCTGCCGACCTACGACCTAACTCCAAGCGACCTAAGGCCTAACGACCTATAGTGGACGAATGGGCTAAGGCCAGAAACGACCCAAATGAAGGTGACGACTTTTCCACGCGAACGACCTATAGATGATGGGCGACCTAAGGGGGACAGAGCGACCTAAGCCAGAAATTCACCCCAAAACGCTAAAAAAGTGGAGTTTTTCGCCAATCCAATCCAAACCAAATGCAAATGTGCATGCAAACATGATAGGGATGCATTTCCAATAGCCCAAGATAGATATAGACTAGAATTGTGAGATAAAAATCTCACCTTTGCACTAAAGTTTATGAAGATGAAGCTTGAAAGCAAGGAGAAGCAATCCAAAGCTTGAATCCAATATCTTCTACTTGAATTTGGAGTTGAATGTTGGATTTGCAATTGAATTTGTGCTTGGAGTTTTAATTTCCCATTCCCTCCACCATTAATGCCAAAGCTTGATTAGTTAGGAAATTTATGAAGAGTGAGGAGAAGAGGGTTGGAACTTGGGCTTAATAGGCTAAACTAACCCAAAGTCCAAAGCGGGAAAAGTTAGTGAAATTTCACTAACTCCAAACCTATCGATGTTTATACTTAAAAAGTTGTAAACGACATTTCGAACTCAATGGAAGTGGTCTCGAGTCCTAATTTGACCGTTTGCAAAAAGTAGTTTTTCGGACCAAAATCCGATTAACGAGTTAATATTTAAATAAAATATTTAAATACAAACTCGATAAATATGCGGGTTGTTACAGACTCCCCTCCTTAAAGAAATTGCGTCCTCGCAATATATATAAGATGGAAATAAAAAGTAACAACCATAAAAGCATATTAACACAAGAGGAATTTTGAAATAAGAAGTTCACCTCTAGGAGAAGGAGTAAGCAAGTCCGGATGTGTACGCTCGATGAATTCTCTGGATTCCCAAGAACAATCCTTAGGATTTGAGGACCATTGAACCTTCACAAGCGGAACATCTTTATTTCGAAGTCGTTTAACCTCAGAAGCTATAACTCGAATAGGATGCTGCTCATAAGTTAAATTCGGCGAAACTTCAATTTCTTCCACAACAGCAGGCTCAAGAATAGAATCAGAATCCCGAAGGCATTTCCGTAATTGAGAAACGTGAAATACATCATGCATAGCAGAAAACTGAGCCGGCAATGCAAGGCGATAAGCCATGGAACCAATACGTTCAGTGATAGGAAATGGCCCAATATATCGAGGCGCTAACTTCCCCGATCGAATGAAACGTACAACACCCTTCATAGGTGAAACACGAATAAAAACAGGATCCCCAACAGAAAATTCTAATTTCCTTCTTCGATTATCGGCATAGGATTTTTGTCTACTCTGGGCTTCTTTCATCCTATGTCGAATAAGTTCAATCTTTTCCGTGGAATCACGAATAAAGTCTGGACCTAAAACCAGCTTCTCACCGGCCTCAAGCCAACAAGAAGGAGATCGGCATGGCCTTCCATAGAGTGCCTCGAAAGGTGCCATACCAATACTAGATTGGAAGCTATTATTATAGGAAAATTCAACAAGTGAAATATGATCTTCCCAACTTCCACCAAAATCAAGCACACAAGCACGAAGAAGATCTTCAAGAGTTTGATTCACACACTCGGTTTGTCCATCGGACTGGGGGTGATAAGCGGTGCTAAAATTAAGCTTCGTTCCTAAAGCTTTTTGAAGACTCTTCCAAAATCCACTAGTAAACAATGGATCACGATCGCTAACAATAGAAGTAGGAACTCCATGCAATCTTACAATTTCCTTGACAAATAGTTTGGCCAAAAGAGGAACGGTTCGGTTAGACCGAACCGGAATAAAATGGGCGGATTTAGTAAGTCTATCAACAATCACCCATAAGCTATCATGACCCGAACGAGAATGGGGAAGGCCATCTATAAAGTCCATGGAAATTTGATCCCACTTCCAAATTGGAATTTCTAAAGGTTGCAATAACCCACCAGGCCTTTGATGTTCGGCCTTGACAAGTTGGCAAGTCATGCAACACTTAACAAAGTTAGCAATATCAGATTTCATTCCCTCCCAATAATAAAGTCGCTTCATATCAGCGTACATTTTACTACTACCAGGATGAATGGTGAATTTAGAACGATGGGAATCTTCTAAAATATCTTTACGAAGATCCCCAATATTTGGTACGATAAGTCTACCAAATTTTCGAATGCCGCCACGAGAATCAATATCAAAGTCTTTCAAACCTTCAATATCAATTTTATCCTTAACATTTTTGCCAAGAAGAGCCAATTCAGAATCTAGCCCTTGAGCTTCAAGAATGCGGTCTAAAAGAGAAGGATAAGCCTCAAGGCTACATAAAACAAGCGATGAGCATAAATCGGATACGCGCTCTCGAATCTCACAAGTGGATAAGATCTCGAGATCGTTCGATTCGGATATCATCATAGAAACAACTGCTTGTTGCTTACGGCTAAGAGCATCGGCGACACGATTACCCTTACCGGGGGTATAAAGAATATCAAGATCATAAGGTGCAAGGAACTCGAGCCAACGCTGTTGACGTAAATTAAGTTCTTTTTGAGAAAATAAATATTTCAAAGACTTATGATCCGTGTAAAGAATAAATTTCTCTCCCAATAGATAATGACGTCACATTCGAAGGGCGAAAACAATAGCCGCGAGCTCTAGATCATGTGTGGCATATCTAGTCTCGGCCGGCTTCAATTGCCTAGAAGCATAAGCAACAACACGTTCTTTTTGCATAAGAACGGCACCCAAACCAACGTGACTAGCATCGGTATAAACAACAAAATCTTGATTCCCCTCGGGAATCACAAGAATAGGAGCATCGGAAAGGAGTTCTTTCAATTTCTGAAAAGAGGCTTCACATTTGTCCGACCAAATGTATTTAACTCCCTTCTTAGTCAAGCCAGCAAGAGGCACGGCAATCTTAGAAAAATCTTTAATAAAACGGCGGTAATAGCCCGCCAATCCGAGAAAACTACGAATCTCTGTCACACTCTCCGGTCTCTTCCAATCTTGAATCGCTTCGATCTTTGAAGGATCCACGGATATCCCGGATTCGGAAATAATATGACCGAGAAACTTCACACGAGATTGCCAAAAGTGGCATTTAGAAAATTTCGCCTTTAATTGATTACTCCTAAGTGTTTCCAATACAATCCTAAGATGTTTCTCATGTTCCTCCTCGGTTTTTGAATACACTAGAATATCATCAATGAATATGAGAACAAACCGATCGAGGAAATCTTTGAAAACTCGATTCATGAGGTCAACGAAATAAGCTGGAGCATTCGTTAACCCAAATGGCATAACAAGCCATTCATAAGATCCATATCGAGTATGGAATGATGTCAAAGGAATGCTATCCTCAGCGATACGAAGCTGATGGAAACCGGTAGCCAAGTCCAATTGTGAAAAGACCTTAGCACCACTAAGCTGATCGAATAGATCATCAATCCAAGGTAAAGGATATTTATTTTTAATAGTAAGATCGTTAAGCTTGCGATAATCAACGCAGAGCCTCAGAGTACCATCGGATTTCTTTACGAAAATAGCCGAAGCTCCCCAAGGCGAGGAACTAGAGCGAATAAATTGCCTCGTCTCCAACTCAGATAATTGTTTGCGCATCTCCTCATTTTCCTTATTGGACATGCGATAAGGAGGATGAGTAATAGGTTGAGCTCCAGAAACAAGATTAATTCTGAACTCAATTGCTCGTTTAGGTGGCAAACCTAAAACGGGCTCGAATATGTCGGAAAATTCACGAACAACATGAATACGAGAAATAATATCATCTTCATCATCATCATCGTTATCACGAGGATTTAAAGAATATAAAGATGCCACCAAACAGGATTCTGAATCTTTAAGATTAACAGAAATCTGATTAACAGATAGTGGATGACGGAGATAAATAGCCCGTTCAGGACATAGGATATGGGCTTGATAACGGTTAAGCCAATCCATTCCCAAAATTATTCCAAAGCCTAAGTAACGCATGACATGCAAATCGGCTAGGAAAGAAAGATCGCAAAAAATAATCTCCACATCTTTACAAAGCAAACTAAGAGTTGCGGATCCACCAACAGGATTCGCAATTTTTAAAGAAGTCATCAATGCAGTAACACTTAAGGAAAAAGTGTCTACCAGTTCCTTTGATATAAAAGAATGGGATGCACCCGTATCAAAGAGAACTCTAATAGGTTGATCATGAAATAAAATGTTACCATCAAGGATGGAATGAGAAATACCTTGGCCACGAGATGTGTTGCCAGGGGCTTGAGCCACATTCAACTTTCCTTCCTTCTTGCCTTTACGCTTGAGGCATTGATGTATGTAATGATCCGGGCTCTTACAATAGCGACAAGATTTGGGCCTAGAGCACTTATTCGCATAATGATCCCCAGACCCACAGTTGAAGCAACTCGCACCACTAGGAGAAGGAGACTTTGCCGCAGGGGTTGCCTGCTTACCCTTTTTGTTGGGATAAGGACCCTTGAATTTGTTTGGCCTCTTCTTGTTGTTGAAGTTTGGTTTAGCGCCTTCCACTTCAACATCACTCTCTCTATCAGCCTCTTCAAGACGAAGAGCGATATCGACGAGTTGATCAAATGCGACTTCTAGTTTCAGGAGCAGTGGCTTCTTAAGATTCTTATTTAAGCCATAAACAAACCTCTGGTTCTTCTTCAATGGGGTGTTGATGTATTCAACCCCATATTTGGAAAGCGACTCGAAGGCTGCGACGTAATCAGTCACAGAGGATTGACCTTGAACAAGGTCTATAAAACGTCGAGCCAAGGTTACTTTCCCAGCTTCTGGTACAAACTTTAACTCGAAGCGTCCCTGAAATTGCTCCCAGGTGAGATCCGCTTCATTAATTTCTGAAATAAGGAGTTCGTACCAGTCCAATGCTCTCTCCTGGAGCATGCTGGAAGCCACCTGAACGCGGTGGAGATCGATAAGGTTCATGCGAGAGAAGATTCGATCGCATGATTTTAACCAAGCCTGGACCTCGATGATATTTTCCGAACCTTTGAAGGGCTTCCCACCCAAGTTGGTGTAATCGCTGCACAAGCGTGCAAATCCCGACTTTGGGTGAGTGGGTTCTGGGTTAGCTCCAGCTGCTTGAACATTAGTTACTAAATCAAGAAGCTGTTGAGCAGTCATAAAAACTCCATCCGGAGGAGCAGCACCAGATGATCCAGTTCTGGGACGGCCTGGTCTAGACATTCTCTTCCTTAAAGAAAGAAAGAAGAGAAGGAAGAAGGTTATTCACCAATGAACACCAAGCAATCTTGATAGATAAAACAAGGAATCATAAAGGAAATAGGATGAATCGGTACGAAGACTCGAATTAATCCTATGGTATGACTCCTAAGATAGACTTAGGACGATGATCCTTGTTAAGTTATTCTACATTGTTTCGAAGTTTGGCTTTGATACCAAGCTGTGACGCCCCACCTCAATACCCACGCTAGCCAAGAACACTCCGGAGTAGTGCTGTCAACTAGCACGGAGAATAAGGCTGTTGAGGAGCGACCATCCATGTAATTGCTTATCACACGGTGGCTATAAATAATCTTCGGAAACAAACATAGAAATAATCATATCACAAATCAGTCACAGATATCCATATCACAAAGGCGGAAGAAGATATGAATATATAACTAACACATGAAAGTGTACATCAGAGTAGTGGTCAATAAGATCCACAATAATACAAAAGAATAGCAACACGTGCTATACAAATGAATACAACTATGAGTCTATATCTCAAGTGTATACAACAAAAACTGCTAATCTAAACAGTTAGCCAAAAGTCAGAGTGATGAATCCCTGGGAAGAATTCAAGCAGAAGCACCTGTAACATCTCGGTCTGACCTGAGTATTATTTAAGAAAATAATAAACGGATCAGTCTAGCTATAAATATCAGATGACATGATATAACATAAAAGGTATGGCATAAACATAAACATCCATAACGACATACCACTATAAGTATGTAAATAATGATCAACAGAAGATCAATCAATAAGAGATAATCAATATCACAAGAATCTTCTCAAAGATTCGAAGAGGGCATCATACCCTAAACTTGTACTCATAACAAGTCGATGACATAAATTCCAGAAATCAACACGAGAAATCCAGAAATCATAAAAAGGGAAAGAGGCCTATCACATGACGGTCCGAAGACCATGGGGAGCTACCCCGCATGTGTGAATGGAATCACACAGATTGAGGTCAAGACTAACCAAAAAGCAGAAAGGTATGTGTGAATGGAATCACACAAGTGGTGTCTAGTCTAACCTTGCAATGAAAGAGACATCGCGCAATTGCTAGTCTAATTCATAAAGCGATCATCAAGATCAACGAGAAGTGTCAATTACACTAAGCTAGTAAATATAGAAGTTTAGCTTCATGTCCCATAACCACTTGCTTAACTTAAATATTTACGAACAAACTGTAAATCTTCACTAATAAAATTGTCACAAGAGGTTCAATCGAACAAGTCCAAGAATTAACCGACGAAGTGAACGCAAGCGTTTCATACCACTTGTTTTACTAAGTCGTTTAATTAGATTTCTCATCCGAGTGAGGTAAAGGCTTGTATATACTAATAGATTGGAAAACGGTTTAAGAAAAGAGCTTTGTTATTAAAAATAGAGTTGAAATTGTTTGTTAAAAGAGTTTTGATATTTACTACTAGTATTGAAACCTTTACATTATAAAGTGACAAAACACATAAGCAAGTGTAGAAACAATCAGTCACAAAGATCACATGCGGAGATGCGAATAAAATCCAAGGAAATCAGCTCAATGTTTTTCAGATAAGATCCCCTACGGAGGGGGGTCCGGGGGGGGTGGCAACCCCCCAAGGTGGGGGTGCGGGGGCAACGCCACCGCCTACGGGGTTCGACCTGCCCGATCAGGTCGCGGGGGTCTAGGGGGCAGCGCCCCCGGCGGGGTGCGGGGCAGCGCCCCGACCAAAACGGTACGACCTAGTGAAGACAAAATGAGGTCTAATGACCTAAGGGGAATAGGGTCGAGCGACCTATAAAACTCGCGACCTAAAAGTTAGCAAGGTCGAACGACCTATAGAGGCATAGGGTGCAGCGACCTAAAACATCGCGACCTAGTGAAGACCTAAGGGAGGCGAGTGACTTATAAAACTCGCGACCTAAAAGTTAGCAAGGTCGAACGACCTATAGAGGCATAGGGTGCAGTGACCTAAAACATCGCGACCTAGTGACCTAACGGTTTAAGGGTCTTGCGACCTAACTGGAAAAAAGGTCCAAACGACCTAACGACTTAAAGTGAAACCTGGCTGAGCGATATAAGGTCGGAGACGACCTACGACTTAACTCCGTGTGAGCGACCTAGGACCTATGGTTGCTACGACCTAACGAGTTCCAATAGTGAAGGCTTAAGGTCTAACGACCTAAGGGGTACGACCTAAGGTCTTACGACCTAAGGTGTTGAGGTTGGACGACCTAACCAAATTGCATAGGCCATACGAGCTAAGGCCTAACGACCTAACTCCGAACGAGCTATACGCGAGTGACCTAGGGCGCTAACTCGCAAACGACCTAACGTTAACTCGTGAACGACCTAACTCCAGACGCGCCTTTTCAATGCGTGCGAGCTGAAGACCTGCCGACCTACGACCTAACTCCAAGCGACCTAAGGCCTAACGACCTATAGTGGACGAATGGGCTAAGGCCAGAAACGACCCAAATGAAGGTGACGACTTTTCCACGCGAACGACCTATAGATGCTGGGCGACCTAAGGGGGACAGAGCGACCTAAGCCAGAAATTCACCCCAAAACGCTAAAAAAGTGGAGTTTTTCGCCAATCCAATCCAAACCAAATGCAAATGTGCATGCAAACATGATAGGGATGCATTTCCAATAGCCCAAGATAGATATAGACTAGAATTGTGAGATAAAAATCTCACCTTTGCACTAAAGTTTATGAAGATGAAGCTTGAAAGCAAGGAGAAGCAATCCAAAGCTTGAATCCAATATCTTCTACTTGAATTTGGAGTTGAATGTTGGATTTGCAATTGAATTTGTGCTTGGAGTTTTAATTTCCCATTCCCTCCACCATTAATGCCAAAGCTTGATTAGTTAGGAAATTTATGAAGAGTGAGGAGAAGAGGGTTGGAACTTGGGCTTAATAGGCTAAACTAACCCAAAGTCCAAAGCGGGAAAAGTTAGTGAAATTTCACTAACTCCAAACCTATCGATGTTTATACTTAAAAAGTTGTAAACGACATTTCGAACTCAATGGAAGTGGTCTCGAGTCCTAATTTGACCGTTTGCAAAAAGTAGTTTTTCGGACCAAAATCCGATTAACGAGTTAATATTTAAATAAAATATTTAAATACAAACTCGATAAATATGCGGGTTGTTACAGCCCTCTTCGGAGGCACATTTCACCGAGAGTTGAAGTGCAACAGCCGCTCTTCGGAGTTTCACTTCACCAAAGCTGAAACACAAAAATAAAAGACTCTTCCCAGAGGCAGAAATGAAAAGACCTCCTCCTGGAGGCACAGTCAAGCAGAAAGTCCTCTCCGGAGGCACACGTTTCACCAAGATTGAAATAAAACTTCCAGGTGTTGAAACGTGAAAAAGCCTTCCTCAGAGGTGCAACTTCTCGAAGAAATAAAAATCAAAAAGCCCTTTACTGTGGTGTATAAAAAAAAATCCTCATCAAAGGCACACTTTAACTTTCAAAGGAAGAATGAATTACCTATTCTGGAAAATTCTCTTCCTAAAAAAGAAGTTAAAGTACCTTTCAAATACCCGCTTTACCACATAGAAGAATTCATTCAGTAAAATGTGTATATGCACAAAAGAAAAAGTGATATCTTCGTAGGATGAAGCGTAAAAACTTATTTGTAATCTGTTTTTTAACAAAATAATATTCCTCCAAATGTGGAATAATTATTCTTTAGAAAATAAAAGTACAAGTTTCTCATAAAATAAAATATTACAATGAGCTTATGGTATAGGGGCAACATGGTATAACTACATCGGTAAAATTGCGCTCGAACAGTATACCACAAGCTCACTGCAATATCATGCAAAGAAACTTGTATAAAAGTGAATAATAACTGCATTCTCAAATTCAAACAAGAAGTTTATACAAATAAAGAATCATTTTATTTAATTCTGTTACAATTTCTTACAGATACAAGTTTCGAAATTAAGAAAACAGGGGCCGGTACCCGCACAATTTCCGGTCAGTACGTGCAAAAAAGGCAAAAAGCGATATGAAAGCCACAGAACCAGAGCCATCATTTCTTCTTCCGTCCACCTTTTGAGCCCGCACCCGGCCGAATAACCAACTTCTTAGGCCGGCTTGTAAGAGTAGGGGATGAAGGAGAAAGGGGCTCAGTCGGACTTTCTTCCGTTTTTTCTTCGCCAGTTAAGGATCCCTTCTTCTTCTTCTTGGAAACTCTCTGCTTTCCTCTCTTCTTGGAGGAGGACCCACTCCATGGAGAAATAAGTTTAGCTAATGGTTCATCATCGGAACCAGTCGCTTCTGGAGTCTTCTCACTCCCTTCAGTTTCTTCTCCTTTGTGTTCTCGTGAAGCAATGGGATCGTCCAAGTCTTGAAGAGCTTCTATTTGCTCCTCTTGTGATCCCGGTTGCGAGGCGGAAGGAGGAGTCACCTGAATAGATGGAGGAGGAATAATTAGAGGTGGGGAAGCTTGAACAATGCCCGACGTTTTTTCTACAGAAGGAAAAAAGTTCAAGCCAGTAAAAAGAGGAGATAAAGGTTCGCTGAGATTCAAGGAGTAGTCAAGAAGCTCATCAAGCTCGTACGAAACAGATGAGCAGTCTACTTGGGCAAGATTGTCAGTAGGGTTACCTGCAGAAGTCGGTTTCCTGACGTCAACTTCATAAGCCTGTGCCTCGGCACTCTCATCGCCTTCATCTCCACCTTGTATGCTTGTGATCTCGGTGGTAACTTTAGTAGGAGATGGGGAGTGGGAACTGGAACCGATGATATCAATTTCGGCTGAAGGAGAAGGTTGAATCGGAACAGTTGAGATAATTTTTCCTGAATATTCTCCTGCCGCTGTTTCGGCCCTTAATTTTGCAAGTTGTTCTCTCCCCCTGGCAAGAGCGGCGCGAGCATCATCATCAAGATAATGCTCCTCAAGAGCTGACTCAGCATAACCAGCGCCTTTACCGCCAAGCATATCGAGTGCGGCCTCCCAAACTTCAGCCAGAGTAATTTCATACTTGGGGCCTAGAAAGGCGAGGCTACCGCGCCCCAAGATGCTATGCAGGTAGAAATCAAATAATGTCGAGCTGATGTTGGTCCTCGTTGCCTCGTAAGATTCTTCAGCCGTAATTTTGCCGGCAACGGCCTCATCACGCTCCCTTTCAGCTTTGGAAAGTTGAAGCTTAAGCATTTGAATCTCTGCCTCTTAGGAGCTGTTTTTCTTCCGAATCTCTTCAATATCAGCAACATAGCCCTCACTAATTCTTTTCTGCACTTCAAGCCTGTCTTCGGCATCTCTTTGGCAGGAATGAGCATCTCTCACTTGTTTTAGGAGCACTTCTTCTTTTTGAGAATAGGAAGTAGAGGAAGTAGCAAGCTCTTGTTTCAGTTCCTCAACTTTTGCTTCAAGCACTTCATTGTAAGAAGCGATGCTCCTCATTTCAGTATCATGTTGCTCAAGAACCTTTTGCCATTCGGCTTTATCATTTTCCATAGTGAGCATGGCCTCTATGTTTGCAAGATTAACCCTTTGGAGCTCGTCAACAAGTTTTTGCCAGTTCGACATCCTCTCAATATCAAGCTTGACGGCATCGAGGTTTTGTAACATGTGTAACGACCCAGAATTTTATTTAATTAAAATTCGAATATTTAACTAATTTTAAATATTAATAAGTGAATTCATAAGTCAAATAAATTTTATTTCGAATAATTGGATTTGATTGGATAATTAAATCGATAATTTAATATGTTAAATTATGGAAATAATTGAAAATTGGGTTAAATATGATTGAAAATGATTTGTAAAATTTTATTTTATCATATTGAAGTTAGAATGATAGTTTGGAACTTTTAAAATCGAATTTAAAAGTTTATTTGTGAAAATTGAATATTTTAATATTTAAATCGACTAGTGAAAATAGTCAATTTTTGAACAGTCTCAGAATTGGACGAAACTAGTTCCATTGGATCCGTAATAGTTAGTTATTACCGGATTTCAAATTTCATGTCAATCGGAGCTATCGTTTGATCGTAGCAGCTCGAAACGCATCGAATTATTTTTAATATTAATTTGGCGAGTTAAAATAGCCATTTTTCAAAAATTCTCGGATTTCGACGAAACCAGTTTCATCGGATCCGTAATGTGATATTATTGTATGGTTTCAAATTTCGTGTCAATTGGATTTACCGTTTGTCCTGTACAAATTAAAACGCCTAGAAAATCGTTTAAATCGGTTTAATTTAAATTGAACGTTTATAGCCATAACTCGCACAGATGACCGAATTAGCTTCCGAAACCTGTTCCATTGTGTCCGGAACGCGGGGTAAACCCTAGAAACGCTGGTTACGGCGCGTAAATCGGAGTTCGGAATTCCCGGATGAATAGTGATTGAAAATTCTCTATAAATAGCCCAACCCTTCACAAAAAAAAAAAAAAATTAAAACCCTAATTTGTTCAGAGCCGCCACCCATAGCATTCAACGGCCAGAAACTCACGATCTTTCTTCCCCCAAATCTCTTAATCCACTCAATATTACAAGAAACTTCCAACATGAATATTGTAGAGGGCGATGAGAACTACGTTTTCAACGGTGGAGATCGTGTTTGGAGTCGTGGATTGGTGGCGAGTTGAGTTGGAAGTGTGGCCGTTCGGCCTCGTCGTGCGTGCAACACAAAGGACCGAGTTTCAAGCCCCTGGAGCCGAGCATAGAGGGGATGGAGGCGCACGACATGATGGTCCCTGATCGAATTATCGTCGAGTGTGGTGGCCAAATTTATTAACCCTAATAAGCAAGAGTGGGTTGCGTGCGTCGTGTTTACCTGTAGAAGAGAACGAGAGGGAGAAGGGGGAGTGCGCACGGTGATGATGGGGGGGCAGTGGATCCTACGGCCTATAATTAATTTAGGTTTAAAATTTTAAAATTATGTTGTAAATTGTTTATATAAAAAATCGTGTAACTTCATAAATCCATAATTTTTTCATACGAGGTCGTAAACGCGCGAAACCAGTTGCGTTGGAATTGTATGGACGAGCACTACGCTATGGAGTTGGATTCGAGTCGTTTGGAGTCAGTGAGAATTTCGGGTAAAATTAAACATCCGTTTAATTTTATTCGAAATAAATCGCTAAAACGAAAATAAAATCAAGGTGAGAACTTCTCACTCAATCGAATCAGTTTCGATTTTAATTTTAAATAGTTAGATTTAAAATACTTGAATGCATGTTTGAATGATGATTGTTATCTATTGATTGTTAAAATAGACATTATGCGCCGTTAGTAAGCGGATGTTATTTATTAAAAACATATACCGCGAATATTTCATAAACAGTGAAATTGGTATCATATATAATAGCAATATATATATATTGGCATATTGTATATATTGGAGTTATTGATTTCCTGCATTTGTATAGCGGATGAGACCCTATTGCGCCGTTTGTTAAGCGGGTAATATTTTAAATCCCATATACCGCGATAATTCCGTACTGGAGCGGAATTGGTATTGTGCTAATGTTTGTGGCTGCAGGAAAACAGGTTGGAGGGATCCAACTGGATTCCTCGACAGTTTTTATTTGATTTCAGATATTTTGATATTTGATGGATTATCATATCGATATATGATATCGTTGTTGTCGTGATTGACTACTTGGTATGTAGCATCATTGGACCAAATTTGAAACTTTAAAAATGATTTTTAAAGTGATTTTTGAAAATATACTATATGTTTGGAAATTGATTCATTTTAAATAAATAAACGATATAAATTTTAATGTTATAAAAACTATGATTTTTGAGAAATATAGTAAAAGGCTGATTTTTGAAAATATGGGATTAATGATTTTATAAAAGAGTTTAAATCGGGATTAATTGAATTTGTTATGAAAAGTTGAAATATAGGATTTATAAAATTTAATTATTTTATGAATCAAAATGGTGAAATTATAAAGGAGATTAAAGATGTTTTAAAAGAATAATATAAATTGATTTATATAAAAAGATTTATAAATTGATAATTTATAAATGAAAATATTTGAATTATAAAACGAGTTTTTATAAGTGTTTGAATGAAGTGAAAATGGATTTCATAAGTGAATGGAATTTATAAAATTATAAATGGTGAAGTTATAAGTGAAATTTATAAATAATAAGATTTATAAATTTCGTGAAGTTATTAAAGAATGGTTTTGGATAAATAATTGAATTTTATAAGTTACAAGATTTATAATTATGAAGTTCAAAGGAACGATTGTGCAAACAAATAAATTCTAAGTATTTAACTTATAATATGAATTTTAGTATATAATTGAGTTATAATTTGAAATAGGTTAATAAAGGAATTTATAAAGGAAGTTGTGATAAAATAAATAGAAATGGAATTTATAAACGTTGTTTTATAAATTCATAAACGACTTATTTTGATAAGTAAATTGTTGAAACCTATTAATGAAGTTATATTCACATTTTTGACTGTGAATAATCCTTTAAAATGAAATGTATAAAAGGATGAAATTTGTTAACGTAGTATATTCACGTTTTTGAATAGTGAATAATATGTTAAAGAAATTGTTTTGAATGTGATGTTTTAAATTGAATTAAAACGATCTAACGATGTTTTAAAATGTGTTGAGATTCGAAACCATAGATTTCAACATTCATTGTTGAAATAGACGTTTTCGAGAAATAAAAGGAAATAGTGGACTATAACACTGTTGTTATAGTAAATGATTTCCGGAAGGAAATGTTTTGTATAGTATTGGGATTTATATATCTATTTTAATTTCAAATCCCTATACTAGTGATTTTGGGACGTTGTAACGATGTTTTACGCAACATTCGTTTTGGCCCAAATAAATATGTTTAAGAGCATGATTTCCTTAAAGAATGAAATATATACTTAATTTCGATTTAAGTATATTGAATATTTTCCAAGTGTTGAAAATAAATAAAATTTGTGAATTACTTATGAATAAATAAGTATGGAAATGTTTTCCAATATAAAGTGAATATTTTGAGAATTTATCTTTTTGAAGATAAATTGAAATGAATAATTGAAATCGTATATGCATGGATATTTTAGAATGAAAATTCACTATGGAATTTATAAAAGAGAGTGGAATTTGTATGAAAATAAATATTGATTTATTTTTGAGGTATTGAAATTATATATCTTGTAAAGATATTTTGGAAAATAAATAATTTGGAAAATTATTAGGAATCTTGTGATGTTGTGCATATCCATTGATAGTTCAATAACCGACTATCAATATTTCCCTTTGAATGGGTAATTGATGTGATTTGTTTGAATTTGAATGCCACACTTATTTTTGAATAAGCGCTCACTATTCGGGTTAACCGGGAAAGGACCATGGGGTCGCATAACCCATTCCGAATATGTGATATGTCGTTATGAATTGCATTTGAAGACCTGTGTTGAAGACCGGATCTTTTTGAAAACGAAAGGACAACTCGTCGATTGTCTTTGCACCGAGTAGCTATGGTATAGAGACTCCCTATGTGATGGGAAGTCCGGACGTGATTAGAGATTATCCGGATTGCAAGGACTTCTTTGTAAGTGCCTTCGGTTCTGTTCGAGCCCGGAACAGACTTGTATGGATTGTACAAATTGAGATATAAAGCCGATTTCTTTCAAACATATTTCTGTTGGTGGCGGAGAATTTATTCTCTTAGCTTAACACCCTTCTCTGAGACGTACGAGCTCAGAGGTTATGTAGTTTAAGGTTATCAGCGATATATTCCCAAATTTGGTAATGTGACATGCTGAGTGTTGCTGTGAAATGATCATTGCGTTGATTATTTGTGATAGGATCATTTATTTGATCGTCTATCTTGGTGATCATTTGTTGAACCAAAGCATGGCTTTTGTATAAAGTATGTTTTTGTGGACGTGACTTCGTCGAGCCTCACAAACCGGTAATGGTCGAAACAGGAATTGTGCGGCAAGGTTTTCAGGGATCGCTTCCCTAGGGTATGACCATTCCTTCTGGAAAAGGGTAGTATCATGGTATGGAGCCCAGATACTTACTCATGTTGAAAACACTTTATGATTGTGTGATGATGGTGACGAGCGCACGTTTAAAGGTTCCAAAGGACCGGGGGTGGCATATCTGAGGGTTTGTAATATCCCTTGGGAAAAGAGGTTCCCGGCTTTGTTTAGCAGAGAACGGTGGTTCTCGGGGCGTCCTTCCAGAGGCGTTTCCATGTGGCAATGGGAAGTTCCTTGGCCTGACCATTTGTTGTAAAATCCATTCTTCGAATACGAGCCTTGTACGGTTTTAGTTGTATAACCTGCCATGGAATATGGCGGTAACCCGCTATTGAACATGGTAGCTATAGTAGGCATAGTTCGAAATGTCTATGTTGGCTAAGATTTATATCTTTACTTTCGAAATGAATTTTCTCTACACTATGCACTAGTAATAATATCAAATGTTCTTTTAAATACGTATCAAGCATCTTTGACTATCATAAGGAGAAATCTCCTCCGATTCTGCGTTTGCATTGTGTGTGTGTGCGGGAGGCCTTATGGTAGTCTCATTTTTTAAAAGCATTGCGAATTGATTTTAAAAATATTCCTCTATTTTGATTTTAAAGATAAATAAACTGTTTTGAGTTCTCACACCAGTCACATGACTAACTCGGAGTTTAATGTTTTCCTTCAAACTCTGGGTGCCCACCAATTTCCACACGGGCAGTCAAGAGTTAAGGTATATCAGGATATTCTGGAGTTGCTGGAGGCAAGCTGGATGGCATGGCGTATTACAAGCTATATAGTATTTCTTTTCCGCTGTTTGTTGATGTATGTTGTTGTACACTATGATGTAATGAAATGTAATGTATAAAATGTAATAACTGATATAGTTCTTTGTTTAAAGATTATTCATTTATTAATATATGTTGTTCCGCTGCGAATTGTGAGATTCTGTTATTGTTCTATTGTTTTTCTGTTCCGTTCTATTTTCTATCTTCTTTTCTTCTCCCTATTTTCTATCTTCTCCTCTCTCTTCTTCTCCTCTCTCTTCTTCTCTCTCTTTCTTTTTCTTAAACATTGATAATTCGTATTTCTGTTCATCTTGAGTTAATCTATGGAGATTAGTGTATATTCAAGGAGTACGGATTTGCGGGTCTTCACAGGTGGTATCAGAGCATATGGTTAAGCGACAACCATGGGTCTGTTGGGTATTACTCATTAGAGATAGAGTCAGTAGTACTCTAGAATGAGTTTGAGTGTAACAATAGCTATGAGAGCATATTTGTTAGTGAATATGAAATTGTTTTATATTGCGATGATTGGTTTATTGAGTGGCATATGAACCTTCGTCGGCGCAGCCTCGAAACTGAATGAAGGGGTTTTATAAACATTTGAATAGAACAATTCGACACAGTATTGTTTTAAATTGGGTAAATGAAATAATTTTACCTAAATATATTTTATATATAAAGGAATAATTTTTTAGAATAATTAATGTGTATAAAAGGTTATTGTTAAGTTGTTTGAATAATCTAAATAAAAGAATTATTGTATAAGTAAAATGAATTATAAGAATTGAATTATAATTAAAGTGATTTACAATTGTGAAATAAACTTATATATATAAGAAGTGAAACTATATGAATATATTTATGAATATGAGTTGAAATAAAAATGAATTTAAAGTTAAATGGAGTATAACTTAAGAGATGTTGAATGAAGTTGATATTAGTATCAAAGTAAATTAATAAAATTAAGTGATAAACATGAACTTAAGTTATGCAAATTAAGTTGATATGAAATAATGGATGTAAGTGTTAATTCATTAAAATCTAATGTTATTGAAAGTTGAATAGTTGAATAAAAAAATCAATTAATTAAACCAATTGAAAGGGATGGTGTTAAACCAAAATGAATGAATATAAGCAAAGGAATTTGGTTGTAATTAATATACATTGATTGTTATATGGTTGTTAGTTGACTGTATATAATTCACTAAGTGTTAATGAAATTGAGTTAATGAAATTGGAAGCTAAAGTAATTGGAAATTCAATTGGAAATTAAGTGAATCTTAAATAGAATTGAATTTGATTTGGAAGTGAACCAACTTGAATATGAATTAGTGAATATAAACTAATTGACAATGAATGCTAGTAAACATCCACTGTTAATGAATCAAATGTGATTAAATTGAAAACCATTTCATTGAATATTAATGAGAATATGAATATTTATTGGTTATGGATGATGGTTGATGGTTGAATATATTGCTTTTACTGCATTTGATATGTTGACATATATAGTTATTATGTTGCTATATGTTGTATATCGATACTATTGTCTACATGCATGATTCTCATGTTGTTTGTTGAGTGTTTAGTCGGTGCGGATCGCGTTTGCTTCGCATTTGGAGCTCGCTTTCGCGCTATATTAGCCGTATATGCTCGCTAATAAAATATAAGGTACATATCTCGGATTACATACCGTACTATTATACTTTTTCCCTACGGGATGCCTCATTACTTGATGAGATGTATATTTGTGATATATATACTGTCATTTTTTTTCGGATCGAGCCGCGCAAAGGAGACTATGGCGAATTTTTCCGGAAATTTAAGGCGTTAGAAAAAATTTGAGAAAATTGGAAATTTTTTGAAAACTATAACTTTGATTTGGAATTGAAAGTTAAACAATAGTAGTTGTTTTTGTAAAGATAACTAAGTATGATTTGAAAACTTAGTAAAGTTGTTATAAGAAATTTAACTATGGATTTTGGAAAGTTAATAAATTCTGTAACTTTTCTTACTTGATAATTTCGAGGACGAAATTCTTTTAAGGGGGGAAGATTGTAACGACCTAGAATTTTATTTAATTAAAATTCGAATATTTAATTAATTTTAAATATTAATAAGTGAATTTATAAGTCGAATAAATTTTATTTCGAATAATTGGATTTAATTGGATAATTAAATCGATAATTTAATATGTTAAATTATGGAAATAATTGAAAATTGGGTTAAATATGATTGAAAATGATTTGTAAAATGTTATTTTATCATATTGAAGTTAGAATGATAGTTTGGAACTTTTAAAATCGAATTTAAAAGTTTATTTGTGAAAATTGAATATTTTAATATTTAAATCGACTAGTGAAAATAGTCAATTTTTGAACAGTCTCAGAATTGGACGAAACTAGTTCCATTGGATCCGTAATAGTTAGTTATTACCGGATTTCAAATTTCGTGTCAATCGGAGCTATCGTTTGATCGTAGCAGCTCGAAACGCATCGAATTATTTTTAATATAATTTGGCGAGTTAAAATAGCCATTTTTCATAAAGTCTCGGATTTCGACGAAACCAGTTTCATCGGATCCGTAATGTGATATTATTGTATGGTTTCAAATTTCGTGTCAATTGGATTTACCGTTTGTCCGGTACAAATTAAACCGCCTAGAAAATCGTTTTAATCGGTTTAATTTAAATTGAACGTTTATAGCCATAACTCGCACAGATGACCGAATTAGCTTCCGAAACCTATTCCATTGTGTCCGGAACGCGGGGTAAACCTTAGAAACGCTGGTTACGGCGCGTAAATCGGAGTTCGGAATTCCCGGATGAATAGTGATTGAAAATTCTCTATAAATAGCCCAACCCTTCACAAAAAAAAAAAAAAATTAAAACCCTAATTTGTTCAGAGCCGCCACCCATAGCATTCAACGGCCAGAAACTCACGATCTTTCTTCCCCCAAATCTCTTAATCCACTCAATATTACAAGAAACTTCCAACATGAATATTGTAGAGGGCGATGAGAACTACGTTTTCAACGGTGGAGATCGTGTTTGGAGTTGTGGGTTGGTGGCGAGTTGAGTTGGAAGTGTGGCCGTTCGGCCTCGTCGTGCATGCAACACAAAGGACCGAGTTTCAAGCCCCTGGAGCCAAGCATAGAGGGGATGGAGGCACACGACATGATGGTCCCTGATCGAATTATCGTCGAGTGTGGTGGCCGAATTTATTAACCCTAATAAGCAAGAGTGGGCTGCGTGCGTCGTGTTTACCTGTAGAAGAGAACGAGAGGGAGAAGGGGGAGTGCGCACGGTGATGATGGGGGGGGGGGCAGTGGATCCTACGGCCTATAATTAATTTAGGTTTAAAATTTTAAAATTATGTTGTAAATTGTTTATATAAAAAATCGTGTAACTTCATAAATCCATAACTTTTTCATACAAGGTCGAAAACGCGCGAAACCAGTTGCGTTGGAATCGTATGGACGAGCACAACGCTATGGAACTGGATTGGAGTCGTTTGGAGTTAGTGAGAATTTCGGGTAAAATTAAACGTCCGTTTAATTTTATTCGAAATAAATCGCTAAAACGAAAATAAAATCAAGGTGAGAACTTCTCACTCAATCGAATCAGTTTCGATTTCAATTTTAAATAGTTAGATTTAAAATACTTGAATGAATGTTTGAATGATGATTGTTATCTATTGATTGTTAAAATAGACATTATGCACCGTTAGTAAGCGGATGTTATTTATTAAAAACATATACCGCGGATATTTCATAAACAGTGAAATTGGTATCATATATAATAGCAATATATATATATATATTGGCATATGTATATATTGGAGTTATTGATTTCCCGCATTTGTATAGAGGATGAGACCCTATTGCGCCGTCTGTTAAGCGGGTAATATTTTAAATCCCATATACCGCGATAATTTCGTATTGGAGCGGAATTGGTATTGTGCTAATGTTTGTGGATGCAGGAAAACAGGTTGGAGGGATCCAACTGGATTCCTCGACAGTTTTTATTTGATTTCAGATATTTTGATATTTGAGGGATTATCATATCGATATATGATATCGTTGTTGTCGTGATTGACTACTTGGTATGTAGCATCATTGGACCAAATTTGAAACTTTAAAAATGATTTTTAAAGTGATTTTTGAAAATATACTATATGTTTGGAAATTGATTCATTTTAAATAAATAAACGATATAAATTTTAATGTTATAAAAACTATGATTTTTGAGAAATATAATAAAAGGCTGATTTTTGAAAATATGGGATTAATGATTTTATAAAAGAGTTTAAATCGAGATTAATTGAATTTATTATGAAAAGTTGAAATATAGGATTTATAAAATTTAATTATTTTATGAATCAAAATGGTGAAATTATAAAGGAGATTAAAGATGTTTTAAAAGAATAATATAAATTGATTTATATAAAAAGATTTATAAATTGATAATTTATAAATGAAAATATTTGAATTATAAAACGAGTTTTTATAAGTGTTTGAATGAAGTGAAAATGGATTTCATAAGTGAATGGAATTTATAAAATTATAAATGGTGAAGTTATAAGTGAAATTTATAAATAATAAGATTTAGAAATTTCGTGAAGTTATTAAAGAATGGTTTTGGATAAATAATTGAATTTTATAAGTTACAAGATTTATAATTATGAAGTTCAAAGGAACGATTGTGCAAACAAATAAATTCTAAGTATTTAACTTATAATATGAATTTTAGTATATAATTGAGTTATAATTTGAAATAGGTTACTAAAGGAATTTATAAAGGAAGTTGTTATAAAATAAATAGAAATGGAATTTATAAACGTTGTTTTATAAATTCGTAAACGACTTATTTTGATAAGTAAATTGTTGAAACCTATTAATGAAGTTATATTCACATTTTTGACTGTGAATAATCCTTTAAAATGAAATGTATAAAAGGATGAAATTTGTTAACGTAGTATATTCACGTTTTTGAATAGTGAATAATATGTTAAAGAAATTGTTTTGAATGTGATGTTTTAAATTGAATTAAAACGATCTAACGATGTTTTAAAATGTGTTGGGATTCGAAACCATAGATTTCAACATTCATTGTTGAAATAGACGGTTTCGAGAAATAAAAGGAAATAGTGGACTATAACACTGTTGTTATAGTAAATGATTTCCGGAAGGAAATGTTTTGTATAGTATTGGGATTTATATATCTATTTTAATTTCAAATCCCTATACTAGTGATTTTGGGACGTTGTAACGATGTTTTACGCAACATTCGTTTTGGCCCAAATAAATATGTTTAAGAGCATGATTTCCTTGAAGAATGAAATATATACTTAATTTCGATTTAAGTATATTGAATATTTTCCAAGTGTTGAAAATAAATAAAATTTGTGAATTACTTATGAATAAATGAGTATGGAAATTTTTTCCAATATAAAGTGAATATTTTGAGAATTTATCTTTTTGAAGATAAATTGAAATGAATAATTGAAATCGTATATGCATGGATATTTTAGAATGAAAATTCACTATGGAATTTATAAAAGAGAGTGGAATTTGTATGAAAATAAATATTGATTTATTTTTGAGGTATTGAAATTATATATCTTGTAAAGATATTTTGGAAAATAAATAATTTGGAAAATTATTTGGAATCTGGCGATGTTGTGCATATCCATTGACGGTTCAATAACCGACTATCAATATTTCCCTTTGAATGGGTAATTCATGTGATTTGTTTGAATTTGAATGCCACACTTATTTTTGAATAAGCGCTCACTATTCGGGTTAACCGGGAAAGGACCATGGGGTCGTATAACCCATTCCGAATATGTGATACGTCGTTATGAATTGCATTTGAAGACCGGTGTTGAAGACTGGATCTTTTTGAAAACGAAAGGACAACTCGTCGATTGTCTTTGCACCGAGTAGCTACGATATAGAGACTCCCTATGTGATGGGAAGTCCGGACGTGATTAGAGATTATCTGGATTGCAAGGACTTCTTTGTAAGTGCCTTCGGTTCTGTTCGAGCCCGGAACAGACTTGTATGGATTGTATGTCTGACATTACAAATTGAGATATAAAGCCGATTTCTTTCAAATATATTTCTGTTGGTGGCAGAGAATTTATTCTCTTAGCTTAACACCCTTCTCTAAGACGTACGAGCTCAGAGGTTATGTAGTTGAAGGTTATCAGCGATATATTCCCAAATTTGGTAATGTGACATGCTGAGTGTTGTTGTGAAATGATCATTGTGTTGATTATTTGTGATAGGATCATTTATTTGATCGTCTATCTTGGTGATCATTTCTATGATCATTTGTTGACCCAAAGCATGGCTTTTGTATAAAGTATGTTTTTGTGGACGTGACTTCGTCGAGCCTCACAAACCGGTAATGGTCGAAACAGGAATTGTGTGGCAAGGTTTTCAGGGATCGCTTCCCTAGGGTATGACCATTCCTTCTGGAAAAGGGTAGTATCATGGTATGGAGCCCAGATACTTACTCATGTTGAAAACACTTTATGATTGTGTGATGATGGTGACGAGCGCTCGTTTAAAGGTTCCAAAGGACCGGGGGTGGCATATCTGAGGGTTTGTAATATCCCTTGGGAAAAGAGGTTCCCGGCTTTGTTTAGCAGAGAACGGTGGTTCTCGGGGCGTCCTTCCAGAGGTGTTTCCATGTGGCAATGGGAAGTTCCTTGGCCTGACCATTTGTTGGAAAATCCATTCTTCGAATACGAGCCTTGTACGGTTTTAGTTGTATAACCTGCCATGGAATATGGCGGTAACCCGCTATTGAACATGGTAGCTATAGTAGGCATAGTTCGAAATGTCTATGTTGGCTAAGATTTATATCTTTACTTTCGAAATGAATTTTCTCTGCACTATGCACTAGTAATAATATCAAATGTTCTTTTAAATACGTATCAAGCATCTTTGACTATCATAAGGAGAAATCTCCTCCGATTCTGCGTTTGCATTGTGTGTGTGTGCGGGAGGCCTTATGGTATTCTCATTTTTTAAAAGCATTGCGAACTGATTTTAAAAATATTCCTCTATTTTGATTTTAAAGATAAATAAACTGTTTTGAGTTCTCACACCAGTCACATGACTGACTCGGAGTTTATTGTTTTCCTTCCTAAACTCTGGGTGCCCACCAATTTCCACACGGGCAGTCAAGAGTTAAGGTATATCAGGATATTCTGGAGTTGCTGGAGGCAAGCTGGATGGCATGGCGTATTACTAGCTATATAGTATTTCTTTTCCGCTGTTTGTTGATGTATGTTGTTGTACACTATGATGTAATGAAATGTAATGTATAAAATGTAATAATATAGTTCTTTGTTTAAAGATTATTCATTTATTAATATATGTTGTTCCGCTGCGAATTGTGAGATTCTGTTATTGTTCTGTTGTTTTTCTGTTCCGTTCTATTTTCTATCTTCTTTTCTTCTCCCTATTTTCTATCTTCTCCTCCCTCTTCTTCTCTCTCTTTCTTTTTCTTAAACATTGATAATTCGTATTTCTGTTCATCTTGAGTTAATCTATGGAGATTAGTGTATATTCAAGGAGTACGGATTTGCGGGTCTTCACAACATGGCAGACTTGTCAATGGGGACCAAGTCAAGGTCGAACCTTACTCCCTTCAGACACCACTGTGGAAACCGACTTTGCAAAGTGGCCGGGCCCGGTTCGACTTGGAATTTGGGCCTGCTAATTATTGTTTGGATGTCTGTCTTCCCGAGAGCGGGAGAGCCGGAAGGAATGTCAAGCGAGACGGGGACAGTATCCTTTTCAGGAGTTGTAGAGGTATGCTTCTCACCATGACGGGCTCGCTTGCTTGAATCCTCAACCATATGACTTTTTCCTCGGTCATCATGGGATTTTCTTTTGTGGAAATCATCGCCTCTTTGTGAAGAATCGTGGCGCTCCTCCCTCTCCCTTCTTTCATAACGCTCCTCTTGAGCCCTCTTCTCTTGAGCCTTTCAGGCGGCTCTTTCTTCATGGGATTCTCTGTAAGAGGGGAGGTAACGCCTATAATCATATTGGCTATGCCTCCCGTAGCGCTGGAAGTCATCATAGTAGGATCCGCTGCGTCCCATCGGAGGATCTGAAATAAAAAGAGCTAAATTTTAGAATTCCTCAAAGTACAAAAAGTCAGAAGCATAAAAGTGGTGAAAGATTCTAAGTGAGTGTAATGTGCAAACTACGCGCATCGAACTACGAACCACTCTTTAATTATGGAGTAGTTATGGGAGTAGAAGTTAACATCAGCTCTTAAGTTGACGGAGTCTGTTGCAGAATAGAAGTCGCCTCGACTACTGAAGAAGAAATCCCGGTAGTTATAGGATCATCTTTAAAGATCTCTTGCGAGGTGGCGAAGAGGTCACTCAGTCCTTCGAAAGTGTCATCCCTGCTCTGCTTGACAGGGCTGGTTTTCTCGGCTTCTTCGTCACCAGACTTCTTTTAATATGGAGGAGATTCCCGAGGCTCTTCTTCTTCAGTAACCGGGGCAAGTTTGCCAGATGACCCCGCGACATCAACAGAAGTGGAGCACTTCACTAGAGAAGCCTCAGAAGAAGGTTCTTTTGGTAAGGATGCGTCAGTAGAAACGGGGGCATCCGACGCTCTAGCCGGAGAGTCTGGGACTTCATGGGGGTGTGTAGAGCGAGAGGTATGCAAAAGCCCATATTGGTGCAAAAATTCATCCCTCAACAAGAATTTTACACTTCTCTCTTCCGCGGCCACGGCACTCAGTCTCTCAAAAACTTGCTTATGGCCTGGATCTCTGGATAGGGAAGGAAGTGCTGAAAAAGGAAAGAGTGGAATTAACGATTAACAACACAAAATTCGAGGAATTCGGAAATGGAAAATAGAAGCAGGTAATCTTACTTCCTACTCTCCAGATGGCATAAAACCCTGGGGGGCAGCGAACGAAGAAAAACTGATTTAAAAATCCATGAGCACTTTCGGGTAGGTCAGTCACGAGTTTGCGATTCCTAACACTCCTTATAACGACAATGGAGGGATGGTCTTTAATCTTGGTGAAAGAACATAAGTAACAAATTTCTTCAAAGCTCAGTAACCGACCTAGGGTTCTCATGAATAAAACACACAACCCCATCAGAATGGCGCAACTATTGGGGTGTAGTTGAAACGGGGAGATAGTCAATCGAAGTAGAAATTGCTGAAGGAACTCGTTGAAGGGAGGAATAGCACCGAACAAGCACATTTGGCGATTGACAGCGACAAAACCGCAGGGAGGGCTATCAGCAAAATCATTTGGCCCAGGCAATATAGCATCCGTTTCAACGATGCCAAACTGAGCGCGCAATAAGCTAAACGTCCGGTAGTTTAAGGAAGTTGAGACTCTTTCCGGTGGAGCAGTCAGTGGAGCAGCTATTGGAAGAGCCTCTCCAATCTGTTCCGTTACTTCTTCTTGATGAGAGGCCATTCTACACAAGCAACTGGATATTCAAATGTGAAGGTGCATGTTTCCTAAAAAGTGTGAAGTGTTGTGCAAAACTAATAATGACAAGTAAATATAACTGAAGTTAAACTAATCGGCAATTGATTGATTACTAAATTTCAGGACTTGTTAATTTTAAAAGGGTTCAAGTGCAGCATTGGTGCAAGCCGGTCGATTTCAATTGACTATCTCAATATTTCTTTAATACTCTACTTGAATTCGTTGAATTGAAGCACTTCGTTCACACAATCTATTTAAGTTAATTACCTTCTGTCAACTAATCTGTCATTTGATGTGGGCAGTCAATGGCAGTATATTCGCCTTGGTTTTCTATAGTTGTTATTTTCGGCAGGTAGTTATCTTATAAGTTAACAAGATTTGTGGAATAATGCAACAAAGTTCAAACAATTTAAAGTTTGGGTAATTCAGAGTTTAGGCAATTCAGTCTGGTAATACAAGTTAAATAATCAAGTGACAACTCGTTCACGACCTAAGGGGTATGCGGCGAGTTGAATTAAGTTCTGTAAGTCGTAGAGTGCACGGAGGAAAAAGCCTCAAATCAGAACAAAGCAAAATTCTCGAAGTCCTGTCTCGGCCGCGATCCAAAGCCTAGGTCTCATCTACTTGAGTCGGTCAAGGGTTAAGCCACAAGAAGCAACTCGGTATGGAAAATAGCCAAGTACTGAGTCGTCCACGAATTATGGCTTGAGACGTTCACGGTCTAAAGGATAAGTTGTAGTAAGAATCTAAAGGGCTGAGTCACTCATACGACCTAAGTCCTAAATCGTCAGGAAATTAACACGACCCAAAAATTAGGTCGTGGACGGATGAGATTGCAAGGCCTTCCTAAGTCAGTAGACCCAAAAAACCAACTGAGTAGTGAGAATTCTAGGTCATCTCCTCAACCGGTTAACTCCTTTCTAACCCATTAACCCGCTAAGGACCTCCTCATCTCCTCCGAACTCACAGACCAGCTAATTCGGGACACTGCAATCCATTATCTTCTCCTCACATGGTCAGAAATCACCCAAAAAACCAATTCGAATCGCTTCAAGTTTGCGACAAATCTGATGCACTACTATGTTATCACGAACGATAACAACAACATGATCGATAGCAGTCGCAAATCAATCAGAATAGTGATTCGCGATGGAACACGACACAAAGATGAATTGGAGTCAGAAAATGAGGAGTCCAGATTCGTGAGTCAATGGTGATCGTGGATTGAACAGAAGGTGAATTCACTTATGCAATATAAAGGTTTAGATGAGTTGACGACTGATTAGCTTGGATTCGTCTCTGGACACTTGAAGGATCGTTAATGGTAGATCAAGTAAAACAGATAAGCAGTAAAGTGAGGAGGAAGGACCGACTCAACGGCTTATATACGAAACAGGGTGGAAGATGAAAGGGCTAACGAGCATGAGCCTCTTTGAGTTGTTTACGACTCATGCACTGGGTCGAAGCACACGACTCACGGTTTAAGCGTGTACTTCGAGGGGCAATTGTTAACTCCTTTGCTCGAGCGACTCAAACCTGGCTCGTGACTCACAATGATTACCGACTCAACAGCCTTAGCTTGTTGTCGACCTAAAATGAATGACGACTCAACTGATTGCCGACTCAAAGTACCTCGCGACTCAACAAGTTACTGACTCAACAATTGAGGAGTTGCACGAATTAAAGAATTTTGCGACTTACGACCTACCTTGAGTCGTCAACGACTCAAGCAAGCAAACAAAAAGCCATGTCCAGTTAACTCGTGCACGACTCACAACTCACGGTTTACGACTTAAGGGACTACGACCTAAAAGACCTAAAGGCAGAACGACCTAGTGACTCAAGACAAAGGAGGGCGAAAGCAACTGCATTTGAGTCGTGACCGACTTACGATCAAGTATAAGTCGAACACGACCTAAAACCATAGAGCCAAAATTTTAGTGCTGCCTCATTTTAAACCGTGACTTCTTAACTCGCGAACGAGTTAGGACTTATATCCAGATGAACGAAGAAAAGCTCAGTACCACTTCACCTACTCCACTGCCTGCTGACTCTTGAACCTTGAGTCGAGCGCGACCTACGACTCTCCCTGAGTCGGTCACGACTCAGGACTTGGGTGAAAAATTCTAATCCAGATTTGCCTATAAATACGTAACGATCTCCAACATGACGGGGACTTTTGGATCATTTTCTTCAAGGGATTGAGACTTCACTATCTTCAACGCAATCTACACTCCATCGCTTCAAGCACACGCAAGACGCTTAGATCAACTTCGCACAGGAATTTAACACATTCAATCATGGATTCGAAGAACTCTGTCGCGACGAAGTTTTCCTTAGCTACTTGTTTTCTGAATTGAATTGGATTGTAATTGAAAGAGATTATAATAAGTTGTAATCCGATCAGCAATAATAAGGATTGAAGTGGACATAGGCTTGATCATAAGCCGAACCACTATAAACCCTGTGCACATTTACTGCATTTTCTGTTACTTACTATTATTTCTTGATTCCCGTATTACGGGTGGTGCTTTCATATCGTTTTTACACACATCGGGGTGTTAGCGTCAGATTTTCACGTAAACAATAAATATTTGTAAATAGACCCTATTATAATAACAGAGGATTTCTATAAAAAGTATTTTAGCTATCTTAAGGTAAAAACCCGACATGTTTATATATGGCGTGGTCATACGAGATGCTTTTGTTTCAAAGGATTATGAAACTTTAATAATCAATTTGCGTGCATTATTATCAGCTGGTATTCCAAAATGACTCGGGTGTTATTTCATTATAATGCTCGGGTCAGACCGAGTATTATATGTTCAGGACAGGATGCTATGGAGCTGGAGAGGAGCTGGAGCCCGAGATGTATTATCTGTACGTATGTATATATATTCCGCTGCTGTGATTGTATGGTATGTCTGATTGGTAATTCGATGTATGAGATACTCTGATGAGATGATGTACAAAACAGTTATAGATTTCATTTTGTGTAAAGTTCTATATTTACTATTATATTTTACTCCGCTGCGACTGTGAGATTCTAATTTGTTTAGTTTCTTCTTCATCTATCTCTTCTTCTTAAACCTAAATGGTTCGTATTTCTGTGCCACTTGAGTTAACAGAGGTAGAATAGTGTTGATTCAAGGGGTACGGATTTGCGAGCTGTCACATTTGGTATCAGAGCTTAGGTTGGCGACAACCTAGGTTTTGGTGGAGAAATTACTCATTAAACAGAGTCAATAGTACTCTATAATGAGTTGAGTGTATTAATAGCTATGAGAGCGTACTTGTTAGTGGATATAAAATTGTTTTGTACTGTGTTGATTAGTCGGTTGAGTGTTTAAGAATTCTGGTCGGTACGGGAAGTACAACCGTATCGATAGGGGTTTCTAAACTCTTATACAAGATAAACCGACATGGTATTGTTTTTAAAGTGGGTAAATGAAATAATTTTACCCAAAATTATATTTTGACATAAAAGAAATGGTTTTCTAGCTTATTATATATTGGGTGTTTGTTGGTTGTTAATACCATAATCTGGTAAGAATCTTGAATTTGATCAAAATTTGAAATGATATAAGATAATAAGAATATAACATATTAAAATGGTTTATAACCAAATAGAATTAATTTAATATGTTGTAAATAAGAAGAAGTGAAATTAAAAATTGTGTTAAACCAGAATTTTGATCCCGGGAAAATTTGAAAGGTGTTTAAATGGATTAAAACAAAGGTTTGAGAAATTTAACATCTTGGGAATGTTTTCCAAAGCATTAGAAGGCAATAATGAAATATTATTTTGGGAAGTATTTTTGAATGGAAACTGTTTGAAATGAATGTAGGAAAGTAAGGAAGCACTGTACTCACTCTAGTCGCTGGAAAATAATCCTGATGATGCTGGCCACATCATTAGAATTCATTTTCAAGTTTCTAAAGTGATGGATTGCTTCCCTAGTACTTGATTATGGTATTGTTTGGATTTGTTGGGTATACCAGTTGTTTTGGAAATTGCAGAGGAGGAAGTTTGTTTTGGTATAAACAAGTTGTTTTGGGAATCTGGGAATTTTACTTGATTGGGTATACCAAAATTAGGTATATCTTTAACATTTCAAATGGTTTTGAAATAAAACCGGGTAAATTGAATTCTAGAAAAATTCTATTTAAATAATGTGTAAAATTTAAAATGAATTAACTATTGAACTTATTAAGTGAAGTTAATATTAATAAGAAGGAAGAAATGAAAATTTTAATCTTGGAATTAAAATTTAACTTGAGTAATTGGAAGTGAATAAAATATATTGAAGTGAATAGAAAATTTGAATTTAACTTGGATAAGTTAAATAAATTGAGCTTAGAATTAAATGGATTTGGGCTAAATTAAAATGTGAGTTGGCTTTGAAATTGTAGGTCATCGTGTAATGAATGGTATCAATGAGCTATTAAGTATTATACTTATAATTTGAGGTTGATATTAATAAGGAAGGAAAATGAACTTCTATACGGGGATTAGATAAAGTTTGTGCATATGATGTTGAATGGAATATTTTTGAATTTAGCTTAAGATAAGTTAAATAAAATTGAGAATTTGAAATTGAATTAAATCAAAATGAAATGAATTCAAGTTGGCTAAATAAAAACTTAGGTGGACTTGAAATTAATTTGGGAAAGAATTTAGTATAAGTTGAATTAAATAAAAGAAGCTTGAAGATGAATTTAGTGTAAACTAAATTTAATGAAATTGGTCTTGGCCTGGGTGGAATTTTGGTGGTTTGATAAGTAAAGTTTGAAAATAATAATGAAAAACCCAGTTCTAGTATGGGATTTAGTTTCGACAATAAAAAGTTGAGAGTGTGAATGAAACTGGTCATATTATAAATAAATTCAGGGTGAATTGAGGAAGCGAATTAAAACCTAATATGGATTAGGTTATTGACTAAATTGAATTACAAGTTAATGGAATTTGTATTGAAATGAATAGAATTTTGATGGTTTGGTCAAAATTTGGAAAATAAATAAAAATCCAATTGTGGCATTGGATTTAAATTTGTGGTAACAAATATTGAAGTGTAGATGAAAATGGAATTAGATTATAATGGTGATAGTTTGAATTGTAAATAAATTCAACAGAAGGAAATAAATTTAAAGTGGTTTCTTTGCTAATAAAATAAATCTAAAAATGGATTGAATAAATAAGCAAAGTGCAATAAAATTTGTAAATGAATTGGAATTTGATTTGGATGAGAATCAAATGAAAATAAAATTTGATTTATAAGAAGAAAATGAAAATGTTTGTGATTGAGCTTATAATGTTGTCTTGGATAGATTTTGTTTAGATAATAAAATTAAATTGCAAGTGGAATGGTTTTAATTAATTTTGTGATATGGATATAAGAGTTGTAAATAAATCTAGGATGGTATGATAAAAGTAAAACTTAAGTTGAATAATGGATTTGAAATATGAAAATCAAGACTTGGTTTTAAAAAGAATAATAATAAGAATAATAAAAAATAAAAATAAACTTAAGATGGATAATAAATTTGAAAGGTGAGAATAAGGATTTGATTTAAAAATTGCAAGGAAATAAGAATATTTGGGTTGTGAATAATTCCAAATGGAATAAGAAAGCTTGAATTGTGAACCATGCAAAATTGAATAAAATTAATATAAATTTAAACCAGAATTAATTTTAATGGTTATTAGCTTAAGTGATGGTCGCTTGCTTGGATAACCTAAAATTTGCGTAAGAATGGGTTGTTTTGTCGTATTAAAAATTCAGTTTTTTAAACAGCAACTGAATTAGTTTAGAATTAATTGGAATGGATTGAAATGTTATTAAGTGATTTTGCATATGAATGGAAATGGATCATAAAAGAAATGCAAATGTTTCAAGTTTAAAATAAAATTTGACTGTAAATCAAATTGGGAATGTAAGTTAAAATAAAGAAATGTAAGTAAGGCATATGTTAAGCATATTGAAATAGAAATGAATTGGTGATAGTAATTATGAATTGAGAATGGTAAACTTGTATGTAACTCATTTGTGTGAAATAACTTGGAGTTTGGCATTAGAAAAGGAACTTTGTATATGCTTTAAAATATGATTTACTAATGAAATTATGAAAAGTGTTGTTTGGGATGTAAATGATATGTTGGCTTACGTTTATTTTGGAAATGTTGTTAGAATGTTCATATCTTTGAAAACTGATGAGTTTGTTGAGTAAGTACAGGTACGGAAGGCATTTGAGAGAGTTGGAGCGCGTATATGCATTATATTAGCCGCTCGCTATAAAAATTTACTAAAAAGGTACGCCTACGCAAATATAATTGGAAAAATGATATATATATATATATATATATATATATATATATATATATATATATATATATATATATATATATATATATATTGTGATATATTTTGGTTTCCGACCGTGTGGGTCGATGTATATATATTTGTGTATATCGCGATATCGCAAAAGCTCCTCCGTACAGGGGAGACTCTGCCAATTTTTTTTGATAATTTTGGTAGTTAGAAAATTTTTGGGAATTTGAAATTTGAAAATTTACTTGGAAAGTTGTTTTAGGAAAATGTTGAAACAAAAGCTTTTGAGTATAAATAACTATAGTGAGTTTGGATTTGAGCTAAAGGGTTTTGGGAAGTGTATATAAGCTTTTAACTAAGCAAATTGGGTAAGTAAATGAGTTTGAGACTATGTTCTACCATAGCAAATTTCGAGGACGAAATTTTTATAAGGGGGGAGGAATGTAACATCCCAGAATTCTGGACATTGAATTTTGAACATTTAATTCATTTTAAATGTTCAATGAAGATTTTGAATTGGCTTTAAAATAAAAAGAATTGGGTGGAATAAATAAATTACTTATAATTCCAAATATGGTAATCCAATTAGGATTTAAATAGTAATAATTAAATATTGAATCGGGATAAATTATGAATATGGAGATAACTAGATATGGAAATGAGTTCTAAAATTTATTTTAAGTCTATTTGGTCATTAAAAGCATTGTTGGATGTTTAGATGGATCTAAAGGTTAATAAGTTATTATTGGGGATTTTATATTAAATTAAAAATAAATTTAATATTATTAAAATGCAATTAATCAGATTTTGATCTAGAATGAGCCAGAATGTTTTTTGTATGTGATTATAAATTTTATATGATTTATTGTTAAGTTAGTAAAATTTTAAAAGTAAATTTTTAAGCGGTTTCGACAATTATGAAAATCGCCCGATTTAATAGACGAGTTAAAATAGCCTTCCGGGGAACAGTCTCAGAATTCGACGAAACCAGTTCCATTGGATCCGTAATAGTTAGTTATTATCGGATTTAAATTTTCGTAGAAATCGGAGTCGTCGTTTGACCGTGGCAGCTCAAAACGCATAGGAATTGATTTAACCGATTTAAATTTAAATTGATCGTTTAATTCCGTAACTCGCACATATGACCAAATTAACTTACGGAACCTATTCCATTGTGTCCGGGACGCGGAAAAACCTTAGGAATGCCTGTTGGTATGTGAGAAATGGAGTCCGTTTGCGTAAGTGGTAAATTGATTAGAACAAGATTAAAATAATAATTAATAATATTATATATATACATTAGAATTTCTTAAAACCCAAGCAAACAAACGTGAGCTACCGCAGTTTATATTCAATGGCCGACGTTCCTCCATGCTTCACCTCCATTTCCGATCAATCCAGCGATTATTTGGGAAAATCTTCAACATGGAAGTTGAAGCTTTCGAGAAGCTGTTCAATACCAACGGGTATGACCGTTTATTGCTGAGTGGTTTGTCGGAAATCGCGCTTTGAAGGTCGCGATATTCATTCGTTTGTGCTCGATTTCAGGGAGCTTGAGGCGACCGAGTTCGAGGTGGCTTCGGCTATGGATAGAGCTTGTCCCGACGCTCGAGAAGGTGGCCTTAGATCGACTTTCCAGCGAGCGTGGATGGTCGCGAATGGATGGCGCAATGGGTTTGTTTCCGTTCGATTCTTCCTGATGCTTGCGTGAGGAAGTAGTACTGTGTGGACTTGATTTAGGTTATAGATCTAGCGGCCAGGATTTCTTATGGTAAATAAAATAAAACAAATTTGTTAAAATTCAAATTGAAACTTATAAAATTCATACCTACTTCATATGTATTCTGATTTCAGCAAAATTTGCGGCGCCGAGATCGCAAAGACGAGCACTGCACAGTGGTGCAGTTTGGGAATCATTCCGGGCAAGTAGAAATTTGAGTTAAAATCGAAAGTCGTTGGGTTTAATTTAAATTTCGAACGCTCGCCGAAACTCAAGGTGAGTTAATCTCACTCACATCTGGGATATTAGCTGATTTATAGTTAATATTTAAATATCTTTGTGATTGGTTGAATATAATTGTTGTTATCAGTCTGGATTGATATTTATATACGTGATGTGCTAATATTTGTGATGTAGGGAAAACCGGTTGGAGGGATCCAACTGGATTCCTCATGATGTAGTAATTATTTTTATAATTGATGATGATATCTGTTTATATGTTGTGATTGATAAATTTGGAATTTAATTGTGCCGTGATATTCTTGGATAAATTATAAACTCAAAGTTTTAATTATAAGTAAAATAAATTGGGTTTTAAAAGAAATAAAGGAAATTGATAAATAAGAATTTAAAGAATAAAATTTGGAATCTAGTTTGGATAAATATAAAAATAAAAATTTGGAATTATTCACGAAGAGGACATTTTATCAGTTGATAACTATGGAAGTATAAATTGCTGGAAATTAAAATATAACTATCTGAAATACATATAAAAATGTTCTGAAATACAATTTTACACTATGGGAATTTTATTTAAGAAATTTGCAAGTATGATTTCCATTGAAGTAATCTGCAAATGTTTTATTTAAAAATGTATTAAAAATATACTTTAACAAATTGAAATTCCGGAAATGGGAAAAGTGCTTAAACTTCAAAGGGAGTTTATTTGTAAGCTTGGAAATAAATTTACGATAACTAACATAAATTCGAGTTGAAATAGATCGGGCGGAATCTATATGGAAGATTCTTTGGGTTATTTGAATGAAAATGTTTCCCTGGAAAAAACCGAGTTCGTGAATAAAATCTGGTTTAAAGATTAAGTAAAATTTGTTTCAAGGAAGTGTTTTAAGAAATTCTCCTTTAAAAATAAGAAATAAATTTAGCTATGGTATGATTATTTAAGAGGTTTACTAGTAATTACATTTTATAAACGGATTTATTTAAAAAATAAATGATTTAAATTATTTGAAAACCGGTATTTATTCTTTAAACTACTACTTTTAAGTTTAGTCAACAATTTAATAAATAGTTTTATTTTACATATTTGAAATTATATTTTTGAGTAATAACTAGAAGTAAGTTTACGAATTTTAAAGTATATTTCAGAATAAAATGGTTTAACAGTTTTAGATCAAAATTGTTTGAACTTGGTTATTTCCAATGGGAATAAATGGTAAAGGATTTACCGGGTAAAGGAAGAGATTTTGAAAATTGTTTTCAAATGAGTTTTGGAAATTTGAAAATATATCTTTAAAAAGATATTTGAGGCAATTAAATAATGTGGAAAATTATTTATTGTTTGATGGATGTTTGTGAATATTAATTGATAGTTAAATCACCGACTATCAATATTGGACAAATGCGTTGATCGTTTCGAAGAGACCGGGATCGAGATTTATTTCTCGAAAACCACTTCGATCTGGTTTGTACGTTTCATGCGAAAAACGTGTTCGGAGTCGACGATGGAGCAGTAAAGTGCAAGGGCTAGTCGCTACTAATCCTGAGGATATTTCCAAATGGATGTAGTAGGAATAGTGCCTTCGGTTCCGTTCGACCCTGGGACGGACTTGTATGGATGAATGCTTGCGAAACATCGTCAGGTGGGCAATGGGCATTCTAAGTGAAACATTTTAAAGGTAACGCTTAGCCTCGAGCCTCATCAAATGGGAATGACTGAAAATCAGGGGATATGCGGCAAGGCTTCGTGGGTAGCCCCCATTGGAGAGTAAGGTCATCCCTGTCTAGATGTCCCTTTTTATTTCGGCTTAGCGGGCGGTTGGTCATGCCAACCGCAGGGTGATCTTATTCGGAAATGTCCAGTAAGGGATGGGTCCGGCCTTGTGTTGCAGGGGATCGGGCATGGTCCTCGGTACGGTGATCTAGGCCCCGTACTGTGGCAGGTGGTACCCCAGTGCCTAGTCATTGTTGGAAATCCATTCTCCCTACGAGCCTTGTACGAGCTTTGTTTGTATAACCCACTTTTGTGGCTAGTAGCTGGAATTTAATAGATGTAACAATTTCGGCTATTTTATAAATATTTGTAAATAGACCCTATTATAATATCAGAGGATTTCTATAAAAAGTGTTTTAGCTATCGTAAGGTAAAAACCCGACATGTTTATTTTTGGCGTGGTCTTACGAGATGCTTTTGTTTCAAAGGATTATGAAACTTTAATAATCAATTTGGGTGCATTATTATCAGCTGGTATTCCAGACTGACTGGGGTGTTATTTCATTATAATGCTAAGTCAGACCGAGAATTATATGTTCAGGACAGGATGTTATGGAGCTGGAGAGGAGCTGGAGCTCGAGACGTATTATCTGTACCTATATATATATATATATATATATATATATATATATATATATATATATTCCGCTGCTGTGATTGTATGGTATGTCTGATTGGTAATTCGATGTATGAGATACTCTGATGAGATGATGTATAAAACAGTTATAGATTTCATTTTGTGTGAAGTTCTATATTACTATTATATTTTACTCCGCTGCGATTGTGAGATTATGATTTGTTTAGTTTCTTCTTCATCTATCTCTTCTTCTTAAACCTAAATGGTTCGTATTTTTGTGCCACTTGAGTTAACAGAGGTAGAATAGTGTTGAATCAAGGGGTACGGATTTGCAGGCTGTCACAGTTTGATTCTACAGTATCCCATAATTCCACTAATGTTTTGTAAAGGGGGTGAAAACTCCTTTACAATTGGCATTGATTCACCGAAGATTTCTGCATCCTCGGTTTACGATGCTGCTATATCTTGATATGGCGAATTCTATCTCTAGCGATCGAATCTCGATTTGTTTTGGAATTCCGCATCGAATATATTCCTGAAGTCACGGTTGACACGATTAAGGTCGCTACGATTTATAAAAGTATATCCATCTTCTATTTTGTAATTTAATTATCTCATCTTCGATCGAGTCTATCTTCAAATCAGGATTCTATTGATTGGAGTTCCTCTAATTTAAATCTCTATCGTTGCTTCGAAATCCATTCTTAAATCATCCTTTGAAAATGGGGTTATGTTTAAAATTATTTTATATATCGAAATTATTATTTGGATAACTATGATTTTATTCCATATATAAAAGTGAAATGTTATTATATATATAAAAGTTTTGAAAGGATTTGAAATTTTGGAAATTTATAAGAAATTGATTTATATAGAAATGATTTATAACTGAAGGGTAAAATTTGAAATTCGAGAATTGAATTTCGGTATTTTGAAATTAGTTTTAAGATTTTCGAAAATATATAAAAATAATACGATTTAAAAGTATTTTTCGAATAAGAAATGTTTCAAATGAGTTCAAATAAATTCCAATAATTTTGAAGAAATTTCAAAGAAGTTTTCAAGAAAATAGAAGTCCAGAACTCACTTATGTCGCTGAAAAATAATTTCGGTGATGAGTGCACACATCATCGATATTGATTTTCGAGTTTCAAAGTGGGGGAAAGGCCACTTTAATAGCTTCGCTATGCGAGTGATTTTGTAAAACCGTTCATGATTTCAAATTTCGAAGTAATTTGAAATTTTCGAAAGATATATGTATATATTTGAAACAATTTAATGTGAGACCGGTATTCAGTCCTCGAGTTTCGGATATGATTTGGTATAATCCTATCTATTGAAATTGATTTATTGATTTATTATTGATTTTCAACTCTTGAATTGGAAATTTGTTTTCTCTAACTATTTTGAATGTTCGAACACTTCAAAATCAAGGTTAAATTTTCAAATCTAAGAAATTTCGAAGAGGTTAAAATATTTGATAAAGCATATAAGTTTAGTTTTGTATGTTTAAGTTTGAAACTTTTCGTTAAGTAAATGAATATGACTATTTTGAATTATGCTAATATGGAATTTATTTTCGAAATGTTTTGAAAAAAAAAATTATGTTTTAAAAAAAGGTTTTCAGAAAGGTAAATTGGATAGTTTAAAGGTTTTAAAGGGATAATTATAAATTTGGAAACCATTTTGAGTATAATTGATTTTGAGAAAAATATTTGGTTTTGAAATAAGATTGGAATTAAAACCAGTACTTCTATGGTGATTTTGGAAATGAATTTATTGACTTGAATTATGTTAATTTGGAAACTGGGATTATTTTTGTAAACCTATTATTTTGGGAACTTTGAAATTGAGATATTTAATTTTGATGAAAATTTGGTGAAATCATATATGATTTTGAAACCGAATTGATATTGAAATAATTTGAAATTGAGAACCTTATATTATTAAGTACTTGATTTGGGAGTTGTCAAACTTATATAAAATGGATTTGTATAAGTATAAAGTTGGTTTGAAATCTATTAATTTGAAAGGTACTCAATTTGGAAAGGGAATTTTATATAATCGAAGTCTATATAAGTGTGATTTGATATACTATTGATTTGGAAAGTATTCGATTGGAGAATGTAATCCTATATATAATGGACTTTGTATAAGTATGATATTTGAAAGTGATTTGAAAAGGTACTATACGATATATATTTTCGAAGTAAAGATATGGAAAGTGCCTTCTGCTTGATAGCCGCTTTGTGGCCGCATTGTGGATTCATTCTATCGATATTATTCTATTTGATTTTTGGTTTTTGGATGTGATACTCGAGTGTTCCCACCGTGGCGTAACCCATGGTTTTTTTCTCGCGACTGCATAGCGCAACTGCTTGGCTGAGTCTGGCCTAGGGGTATGGATTGTTTCCTAGGGGATCCAGGCGTAATCATTGTGTATCCTGCAATCTGTGTAGGTCGGATTAGTAGCGAAACTGCCTGGCTGAGACGGCCTATGGGTACGGATTATTTCCTGAGGGACCCAGGCGTAACCATTGTGTATCCTGCACCCTACTAGTCATCATGGCGTAACTCGCAGGGCTAAGAAAGCTAACAAATACAGATTGTTTCCTAGGGGATCCAGGCGTAACCATTGTGTATCTACGAACCATGGTTGGACAAAGGTTTTAGTTTGATTGTTTTGTTTGGATTGTACTTTCCATATTTGATTTTTTAGGTTTTTCAAGTATTTTCACTGGGTGTTGAAACAGGTCTACTAAGTACTTGAAGAATTCTAGCTTTGCGCCTGATCAACGCATGGCCAGAGTCTGCAAGAACGAGGATAAACTTGTTGAAACATCGAGTTATAAAAGTATTTTTGAAAGGAAAAATTCGTTTCGATATAAAAATATTTAATTATAAAGGTATTTACAACAAAGAAATTTTGTATTAATATTTGAGATCAAAATTTTATGGTTTGATTTAACTATTCGAGCCCGATACTATCCCTTTGAACCTACCTTATCCGCTCGGCTTTATTTATTCACCTATATTCCGTTTTTTCGAATCTACCCTCCTTTCCTTTTTGAATATAATCTTTAAAATATTGTTTATTTATATACTACATGGTTTAATAATAAATCATTAGTGTCATTAATATTGCAGAAGCTACTAATTTAATATAACATATTTAAGAAATGAGTACTAATTTAGCTATAATGATTGAAAGTGTCTTAAGATAAATTAGTAAATTTATAAACTATGGATTTAATGTTGTCAAATAACTTCCTTGAAAATATAATCAAGGATGTGAATAACTGTTTCTAAATAGTTTTCCTATATATTTAAAAAGGTGTTATTTAAAACTTATAAATGGTATTTATAAATGAAGCAAGAAATTTTACAAATGGGTTTGAAATTTTTTTTAAGTATTAAAGAAAATTTAATTTCAAATGAAGTTTTCAAATGAATATTTCAAGTAAAATTTAGATGGTCTTAAATTAATTGTTTATCCTTGTCTTCAATCTATTTACCTTTCTAGTTGTTTCTATTCTCCTACCTTCTTCCTTTTCGGAGACGAAAAGTTTTGAGTGGGGAAGAGTGTAACGACCCGTAAACTTTTGTTAATTTTTAATGGTTTTATTTAGCGTATTTAATTTGATTTTGAGAAATTTTAAATAATAATATTTTGAAATAAAATCTTATATTTGGATTACGTATAGTTAAATGTGGCAAATTATAAATTTTCATCAAAAAATGAGAAAGTATATTTTAGGGTGAAAAATTTATTTTTCTAACATTTCCTTTCCTACGCTCCCTGTTTCCACTTCTTTCACTATGACCGTTCATTATACATATACATTACAGCTGGAAAGTTATAAACGTATAAACTTAGATACGTTTTGTATTTATTAAAAATTTAAAGCTTACTTTTAATTGTGACCTTTTGGTTTCCTCGCTTTCAAAAAAATTTGAACCATAGCCACGGTGATAAATTATTATGAATTTTTCAACTTAATCTAGGATGACCGTTGCTACTAGAATCGTTACTTTTCTAATATATCCATTCCTACTTTCACTGACCTTTTATTTCTTCATTTTTCCACCGTCTAAGAAATAAAAATAAATGATTATTCGTTTTATTTTATTCAGTAATCAGCTTGACTCTTTCCATTTACACTGCACCATATTTGGCTGTTGATTTTCGTTCAGCATTATTATTTTAAAAATATACCGCAGAGTAACGTTGTCTTCACAATTTAAAAATTGCTTTAATAGCACTTGAATAAATGTGTAGCTGTTACTTTGATAATTTTCCGAAATTGTGACTTTTCTCTTTCCTTCCGTTCAAATTTGAAACGTGCTACCATTTATTTGCTTTGATTGTTTTCCTGAATCAACGTGAATATTTTGACTTAAATCCTCCACTGAATCATAGCACGTGATTGTGCTATTTCTTTGGTTTCTTTTATTTAGTCGTTTCCATTTACTTCTGTTCGTATATTCTTCCCTTTTTTATTGCTTCTTTCCAGATTTCTCTTCTTTCCCTTTCTATTGTTTCTTCCATTTCTATATAAACTCGCCTGGCACTACAAATTCCAGCCTCTCCTTCACCTTTTCCAAACTCCGCTCCTCCACCGAACCCACTCTTCCTCTTGCGCAATATCCATCGAAGACGTAGCGACCCTCCCCTGTTTCCTCTACTGTTCGGATAACCAGGCATAGGTAAGTTAAGTTTTTATTTGCAAGTGTTATATATATATATATATATATATATATATTATATGTAGTTTTATATTTGGCTATGATATGGATGATTTTATCAATACACGTCCCATGTACGTGCTATTGATGCATATTCTAGCATTCAAAGTTGGTACACATATTTGTTTATATGGAGTATAGTCATGATATATTGATAGTGGTATAAAATATAAGATGCATACATATAGCGGTTTATATAAAGTTGTTGGATTTGCATACATATATATACCAAACGTGGTTTCCATTTTTTTTGAAAAGTTTGTTTTGTTTCTAGAAGTGTATGCATATTTAATATGGGTGAGTTTTGTTGGATCTGCAAATGGAGCCTACATATTTCGCAAGTAGATTTATATTCATTTTTGTTTTCACACTGAGTCCATATATGTATATTTTACAAACCTATGGTATGATTTATTTTATAAGTTTTGTAAATCCGTTATTATATTTTTATAATAAACAGGTTTAAAATTTTATTGAAGGTCAATTTACATCTTATTATTATGGAAGTTGTATAGGATTTTTGAAGCTGTTTACTTTCCTAAGTTCGTATATGACATATATTTATATAAAGTTATAATAATTATAGATATATCTTTATGGCCTTATATATATGTTAACCCCGTTTGGACAACGAGTTAAGACCTGAGACGACTCACGACTTAAAGAAGCAGAGCGACTTAAGGAGTGGTCCGATTCAATAAGTAACCGACTTAACAAGTTAACGACTCAAGGGAGTTACATGACTTAACGAGTCAGGGATTGGTCGACCTAAAGGAGTCAACAGCTTACGGAAGTGAACGACTTACGACATATAGGAGTCTACGACTTAACGGTTTGAGAAAGAAGGGATGGATCACGACTTAAGGTTCTTACCGACTCAATGGGTCTACGACTCAAGGTAATTCACGACTTAAAGGTAGAAGCGACTCAACAAGGTGGCGAGTTAGAATTCAAGGCGGCTTAAGAGAAGCGGAACGACTCAAGAGGTTAACGGTTTATGAGACAGGCTGACTCTACGAGTTACCGACTCAACAAATTAAGGAGTTGCGCGAGTCACAGAATCGTGCAACCTACGACCTACCTTGAGTCGTCAGCGACTCAAGGAAGCGACTCATGACTCACGACTCAGCATGACTCACCTACAACCTAAAACCACTGGGTCGTAGCCCGTAGTCACAATGCTTATGTATGAGAGTTGACTCATGAGCGACTCAGGACTTGTAATTCTGAAGAAGTGAACCATTGAGGAACCAAGGGCTTAGTCAGATAAGTCGACTATGATCTCTTAACTCATGAACGTGTTAGGACTTGCTCTATATCCAGAAGACCGAAGGCTCTCTGACACCAAGCATAAATTCTACCAACCGAGTCACCCACGACCCAACTTAACTCGGCCACGGGTTACCATGAGTCGAACACGACTTACGATCCGAAGGGAAGATTTTTCTATAAATACCGACCTACCTCAAACATGAAGGGTCATTTGGCCAATCACTTCAAGCGCCGATACTCTGTTGAATTCTCGACTCATTCAACACTTCAAGTACTCCAAACACCGAGGACATTACTACAATCTTCAAGAGAAAATCTACATCATCCAACATGAATTCGGAAGATTATTCTCCATCAAAGTTTGATCTACTAGTTTAAAGTGTGTTGTAATTGAAGATTCCTGTAAAGTTGTAACCAAATTCAGTAATAAAGAGATTTAAAGTGGACGTAGGCTTACCCTAAGTTGAACCACTATAAAAACTGTTGTCTTTTCTGCTTTTTTCTGTGATTTCTCTACTTGTTTGTAGTTCCCGTGTACACGGGTGGTGCTTTCATTCAACTTCAGCGTACACCGGGGTGTTAGCGTCTGATTTTCACGTTAACATTTTTGGTGCTTTCACTGAGAACTGAACTCAGGAAACTTCCACTATTGCTCGGCGAAGGATTGTTGAAAGGATTTCTTTTAAAACCAGAAGTTTGTTTGAAATAATGGCTCCTGGGAGAAAACGAAATTCTGTAAGATCCGATAATGTTCAAGAGAATACTGCTACCTCTCCTCCTTCAAGTCAAGCAGCTCCAACTGTTGGAGTTACCCGAGCAGAATTGGATGCTGTAGTTTTGGGACTGAATCAACAATTGAATGCTCAGAATGCACAGTTGGAGACCCAGAATGCTCAGAATGCCCTGATCTTGAGTAAGTTAAATGATCTGCTTGGGGCAAACCGTCAACCGAGTAATAATGATGGGAACCCTACTGTGGGAGTTTAGGATGTTGAAGGAAACATTTCTCAAAGAGCCGCAGACCCTGTAGAAAGGACTCCTCTTTAAGCTGGAGGGTCAGGGCCGCAGCCGACCCTCCGTGAACGATTGTCAAGGCAGAATTCAGAGAGAGTGGCTGTTGCGTGTCCTCCAGAGCCTCTAAATGATGAAGAGTATTTTTCGGGTATGGTTCGTCAAATCATGAAGGAAAGTATGCGAAGAGATGAAGATGAGAAAGAGTGGGGATTTGCTCCAAGCAAAACTCCATTTACTGAAAGGATCTTGAGAGCAGAGTTCCCAAGGAAATTCGTTCCCCCTACTATTCCGGCTTAGAAGGGGACGAGTGATCCTAACGAGTTTCTGTACAAATACGACTGGCACATGACTGGTGCCAGGGCATCTGATGAAATTAAATGCCGATACTTCCCGGTTTATCTAGAAGGTGTAGCTCTATTATGGTTTACAAAGCTGCCGGTCAGTTACATCGATCAATTGTCCGATTTGACCAGGAAATTCAAGGAGCAATTTCAATTGTATGCTTCTAAAGCAAAGGACATAATGTCTCTCTCAAGTCTAGAGCAAAATCCGGGAGAATCTATCAGGTCATTCTTGAATCGCTTTAACATAGCATTGGCTGAGGTGGATAATGCTGAGCCACGCATTGTCTTGACGTACTTGATGAGGGCAATTGACAAGTCAAGCGAATTTGGAAAATGGTTGAAAATGAAAGAACCAAACTCACTTGACAAATTCTACAAGAAAGCGGATGAATTCATGCGCTTGGAGAGCCTCCAAGCACCAGCTAAGGTGGTATCAGGGCAAGCCGGGAACAATGGTGCTGCTACGAACAAGAACGAACCAAACACTCAGAAAAGGGGAAACGATGGTGGAAAGAAACAGGGAGACGCTAAAAAAGGCCATTCTTTCAATTTCACACCCTTGACCGATACCCCTGAAAACATCTACTTTGCAACTAAAGATGATGTCAATTATCTGGCACCACCTAAAATGAGAGTTGCGATTAAGATGGAAAAACGTGGAAGGTACTGCCGGTTCCACAACCAGCCCGGCCATGATACCAACGAATGCCGCCAATTGAAAGAGGTAATTGAACAACTCTTAAAGGAAAACAAGCTCCAGCATTATGTGAAAAGGAACAGAAATGCCTCAACTTCGTCAACTCAAGAACAGCAAGTTCCCGCTCCCGTCCTGGCTCAAGTGAGAAGGTCGTGGAACATGAATCGGAAAGGCCTGTCATTAATATAATAACTGGAGGACCTCACCTAGCAGGCAGAAGCTGGGGCGAGATGGAAAGATATGCCCGGGCCTTGAAGCATGTACCAGCTGAAGAGAATGTTTTTGTTTTAGAGAATGATGCGCCTTTAAAGCAACAAAAGACTTCCACGGATGATATTGTGTTCAGTGCCAGGGTTTCTTTGGGTATCGAAGCTCCGACCATAGATCCTTTGGTCATATCCGCTGGTATTGGGCCGGCAACTGTGAGAAGAGTTCTAGTTGATTGTGGAGCCTCATGCAACATCCTCTTCAAGAAGACCTTTGATCAAATGAAAATTCCAATGGCTGACGTTCAAGCTTCATCACTTAAGATTGCTAGGTTTGCTGGAGAACCCAAACAGCCAATTGGGACCATAGATTTGTTTGCAGAACTCGGGAAAGGACTGAGGAAGGTGACTCGAAAGCAAACCTTTATAATTGTTGAAGAATTCTCTGCCTACAACGCCTTTTTGGGCTGTCCAACTCTTGCTGCATTAAAAGATGTTCTTGCTCCATGGTGCTTAACTCTAAAATTCCCCACAGATAACGGAGTTGGTGTGGTTAAGGGAGACCAAGATGCGGGGCGAGAATGTTATTTTGTAGAATTGCGAGAATCCAGGAAGGGAGAGATGGGAAAAGGTGCGGTGGCTCCAGTCCGCATCAAAGAACCAACCTTGTAGCAATTACATGGTGGACCCTGCACTGGTGAATGTAGTGGGGCACGAAGAGAGATGGATCCAAGGAAAGCCAGCGCAGGGGAGAATAGAGTGGTACCAGTAGAGGTAACAGTACCGGTGCCTGTTGAACCAAAGGACCCAAACAAAGTGCTTAACGTGGGTTCACAACTTAATCCAACAGTTAAGAATGTTTTGATTTCATTTTTGAAGGCTAATTTGGATGTATTCTCTTGGACTCATGCGGACATGTGTGGAATATCCCCAGAGATTGTAGTGCATACCCTGAACATTGATCCAAAATTTACACCTGTGAAACATAAGAGAAGGACTCAGGGTCCTGAGAGAACGACAGCATTAAAAGAAGAAGTGGATCGGCTCATGGAGAACGGGTTCATTAGAGAATCTACTTATTCAAATTGGGTCTCAAATCCAGTGCTGGTTAAGAAAGCTAACGGAAAGTGGAGAGTGTGCATTGATTTTTCGGATCTGAACAAAGCCTGCCCCAAAGACTGTTTCCCCTGCCCAGGATCGATCAGTTGGTGGATGGGACAGCGGGACATGAATTGTTATCTTTCGTGGATGCATACTCCGGATACAACCAGATTATGATGCATGAGCCGGATCAAGAGGATACAAGCTTCATCACAGATGTTGGACTCTACTGCTACAAGGTCATTGTAACGACCCAGGATTTTTAATAATTAAAATTTGAATATTTAATTAATTTTAGATATTAATAAGTGAATTTATAAGTCGAATAAATTTTTATTTTGAATTATTGAATTTAATTGGATAATTAAATCGATAATTTAATATGTTAAATTATGGAAATAATTGAAAATTGGGTTACATATGATTGAAAATGATTTGTAAAATTTTATTTTATCATATGGAAGTTAGAACGATATTTTAGAACTTTTAAAATCGAAGTAAGAGTTAATTTGTGAAAATTGAATATTTTAATATTAAAATCGACTAGTAAAATAGTCAAATTTTGAACAGTCTCAGAATTGAACGAAACCAGTTTCATTGGATCCGTAATAGTTAGTTATTACCGGATTTCAATTTTCGTGTCAATCGGAGTTATCATTTGATCGTGGCAGCTCGAAACGCATCGATTTATTTTTAATTTTAATTTGGCGAGTTAAAATAGCCATTTTTCAAAAAGTCTCGGATTTCGACGAAACCAGTTTCATCGGATCCGTAATGTGATATTATTGTAAGGTTTCAAATTTCAAGTCAATTGGATTTACCGTTTGTCCGGTACGAATTAAAACGCCTAGAAATCGATTTAAATCAGTTTAATTTAAATTGAACGTTTATTGCCATAACTCGCACAGATGTCCGAATTAGCTTCCGAAACCTGTTCCATTGTGTCCGGAACGCGGGGTAAACCCTAGAAACGCTGGTTACGGCACGTGAATCGGAGTTCGGAATTTCCGGGATGAATAGTGTCGTTCAAAATTCTATAAATAGACCACCCCTTTCTCAAAATTAAAAAAAAAAATAGAACCCTAGCCGCCTCTTTTATAATGGATGGCCAGAAAATACCCAAATTCATTCCTTAATCTCTCTCGATCCAAACACTTTTAGCCCTCGATTCCTAAATGAAACTTGTAGAGCTTCGCAAGATCTTGAAATCCATACGGAGATGATGGGTTTTGGAGTAACGAAATGGAGGGAAATGACCTACGTTCGTGGCCGTGTGTCCTCGAACTGCGTGCAGAGGGGGGGGGGCCGAGTGTACCAAGGTTGGGGCCGAGCATAGTAGTGGTGATGCTCTTCGAGATGAGAGGTCCTGATCGTGTTCAAATCGCTCGAATTGGTTGCAATAATTAACCCTAGTTGCTATAGTATGGGTTCAAGTGCGTGCGTGTGTTCCTGGAGGCGTGCGTGAAGAGGAAGAAGGGTGGGGGACGGTCCAGATGGGGGATGCAGGATCCAAGGGCTATGATTGATTTAGGTTAAAAATTAAAAGTTATGTTGTAAATTTATATATTAAAATTCGTGTAAATTCAAATATTCATAACTTTTTCATACGAGGTCGAAAACGCGCGAAACCAGTTGCGTTGGAATCGTATGGACGAGCACTACGCGATGGAATTGGATTGGAGTCGTTTGGAGTTAGTGAGAATTTTGGGTAAAATTAAACGTCCGTTTAATTTTATTCGAAATAAATCGCTAAAACGGAATTTAAAATCAAGGTGAGAACTTCTCACTCAATCGAATCAGTTTCGATTTTTATTTTAAATAGTTAGATTTAAAATATTTGAATGCATGTTTGAATGATGATTGTTATCTATTGATTGTTAAAATAGACATTATACGCCGTTAGTAAGCGGATGTTATTTAATAAAAACATATACCGCGAATATTTCATAAACAGTGAAATTGGTATTATATATAATAGCAATATATATATATTGGCATATGTATATATTGGAGTTATTGATTTCCCGCATTTTTTGTTTAGCGGATGAGACCCTATTGCGCCGTCTATTAAGCGGATAATATTTTAAATCCCATATACCGCGATAATTTCGTACTGGAGCGTAATTGGTATTGTGCTAATGTTTTTGGATGCAGGAAACAGGTTGGAGGGATCCAACTGGATTCCTCAACGGTATTTATTTGATTTCAGATATTTTGATATTTGATGGATTATCATATTGATATATGATATCGTTGTTGTCATGATTGGCTATTTGGTATGTAGCATCATTGGACCAAATTTTGAAATTTTAAAAAGATTTTAAAAGTGATTTTTTGAAAATATACTATATTTTTGGAATTGATCCATGTCAAATAAATAAACGTTATAATTTTAAAAGTTATAAAATTATGATTTTTGAGAAATATAGTAAAAAAGTTGAATTTTGAAATTATGGGGTTAATAATTCTATAAAATGGTTTAATTTGGGAAATTTGAATTTTTTGTGAAAAGTTTAAATATGGGATTTATAAAATTTAATCATTTTATAAATCAAAATGGTGAAATTGTAAAGGAAATTAAAGAGGTTTTAAAGAATAATATAAATTGATTTATATTAAGAGATTTATAAATGGATGGTTATAAATTGAAATATTGACATTATAAAACGAGTTTTTATAAGTGTTAGAATAAATTGTAAATGAATTCCATAAATGAATGAAATTTATAGAATTATAAACGGTGAAGTTATAAATAGAATTTTATAAACAGTAGGTTTATAAAATTTGTAAAGTTATTAAAATAATGGTTTTGGATAAATAATTGAATCTTATAAGTTATAATATTTATAATTATGAAGTTCAAAGGAACGATTTTGTAAAATAATCGTTTTATAAGCATTTAACTTATAATATGAATCTTTGGTTTATAATTGAGTTATAAAGTGAATAGGTTAATGAAGAAATGTATAAAAGGAAGTTGTTATAAAATAAATAGAAATGAAATTTATAAACGTTGTTTTATAAATTTGCAAACGACTTATTTTGATAAGTTAATTGTTGAAACCTACTAATGGAGTTATATTCACATTTTTGACTGTGAATAATCCTTTAAAATAAAATGAATAAAAGGATGAAATTGATTAACGTAGTATATTCACGTTTTTGAATAGTGAATAATATGTTAAAGAATTTGTTTTGAATGAGATGTTTAAATTGAATTAAAACGATCTAACGATGTTTTAAATATGTTAAGATTCGAAACCATAGATTTCAACATTAATTGTTGAAATAGACGTTTTCGAGAAATAAAAGGAAATGGTGGACTATAACACTGTTGTTATAGTAAATGATTTCCGAAAGGAAATGTTTTGTATAGTATTGGGATTTATATATCTATTTTAATTTCGAATCCCTATACTAGTGATTTTGGGTTGTCGTAACGATGTTTTACGTAACATTCGTTTTGGCCCAGATAAATATGTTTAAGAGAATGATTTCCTTAAAGAATGAAATATATACTTAATCTCGATTTAAGTATATTGAATATTTTCTAAGTGTTGAAAATAAATAAAATTTGTGAATTACTTAATAAATAAGTATGGAAATGTTTTTCCAATGTGAAATGAAATGTTTAGAGAATTTATCTTTTTGAAGATAAATTGGAAATGAATAATTGAAATCGAATATTCATGAATATTTTAGAATGAAAATTCACTATGGAATTTATGAAAGAAAGGAGAATTTGTTTAAAAATAAATATTGATTTATTTTTGAAGTGTGAAATTATATATCTAGTAAAGATATTTTGGAAAGTAAATAATTGGAAAATTATTTGGAATCTGGTGATGTGTGCATATCCATTGATAGTTCAATAACCGACTATCAATGTTTCCCTTTGAGTGGGTATTTTATGTGATTTGTTTGAATTTGAATGCCACACTTATTTTTGAATAAGCGCGCACTATTCGGGTTTACCGGGAAAGGACCATGGGGTGGTATAACCCATTCCGAATATGTGACACGTCGTTGTGAATTGCATTGAAGATCGGTGTTGAAGACCCGGTATTTGTGAGAGCGATAGGATGACCTGTCGATTTACTCTGCACCGAGTAGCTACGGTATTGAGTTCTCCATATGTGATGGTGAATCCGATCAGCATTGTGAATATCCGGATTGCAAGGACTTCTTTGTAAGTGCCTTCGGTTTTGTTCGAGCCCGGAACAGACTTGTATGGATTGTATGTATGACATTACAAATTGAGATATAAAGCCGATTTCATTCAAATATATTTCTGTTGGTGGCGGAGAATTTATTCTCTTAGCTTAACACCCTTCTCTGAGACGTACGAGCTCAGAGGTTATATAGTTGAAGTTATCAGCGATATATTCCCAATTTGGTAATGTGACATGCTGAGTGTTGCTGTAAATGATCATTGTGTTGATTATTTGTGATCGGATCATTTATTTGATCGTCTATTCTGGTGATCATTTCTATGATCATTTGTTGACCCAAAGCATGGCTTTTGTATAAAGTATGTTTTTGTGGACGTGACTTCGTCGAGCCTCACATCCCGTGAATGGTCAAAACAGGAAAGATGCGGCAAGGTTATGAGGGGTAGCGCCCTTTAGGATGTGTGCATTTCCTTCTGGAAAAGGGTGGTATCATGGTATGGAGCCCAGATACTTACTCATGTTGAAAACACTTTGTTATGATTGTGTGAATTGATTACGAGCGCTCGGTGAAAAGGTCCCAAAGGACCGAGGGATGGCATATTCGGTCAGTTGTTACTCAGTTAGGGGTAACCCGGCCTTGTGTTGGTAGAGATCCGGTTTGGTTCTCGAGGATGTCCATCCAGAGGCATTCTCATGTGGCAATGGGAAGTTCCTTGGCCTGATCATTCATTGGAAATCCAAAGAAACAATACGATCTTGTACGGTATTAGTTGTAGAACCTATCATTCACTTATGGTGGCGCCCCACTGTTTGGATGATAGCTATAGTAGGCATACGATAATGGTCGTATGTTGGCTAAGATTTATATTCTACTTTCGAAATGATTTTTTCTACACTATGCACTAATAATAATATCAAATGTTCTTTTTAAATGCGTATCAAGCATCTTTGACTATCATAAGGAGAAATCTCCTCCGATTCTGCGTTTGCATTGTGTGTGCGTGCGGGAGGCCTTATGGTAGTCTCATTTTTAAAAGCATTGCGAATTGACTTTAGAAATATTCCTCTATTTTTGATTTTAAAGATAAATAAACTGTTTTGAGTTCTCACACCAGTCACATGACTGACTCGGAGTTTATTGTTTTCCTTCCTAAACTCTGGGTGTCCACCAATTTCTACACGGGCAGTCAAGAGTTAGGTTTATCAGGATATTATGGATGTTCAGGAGTTGCTGGAGGCAAGCTGGATGGCATGGCGTATTACTAGTATATAGTATTTTTTTTCCGCTGCACTGTTAGATGTTGTTGTTGTTGTACACTCTGATGATATGATGTAATGTAATGTAATAACTGATATAGTTCTTTGTTTAAAGATTATTCATTTATCTATTATATGTTGTTCCGCTGCGAATTGTGAGATTCTGATGTTGTTCTGTTGTTTTCAGTTCCGTTCTATTCTTTGTTTTCTTTTCCCTCCATTTTCTATTTTCTTTTCTCTCTATTTTCTCTCCTCTTATCTCTTCTCTTCTTCTTCTTTCTTTTTATTTTCTTAAATTCTTTTTAAAACCCATAACATTTTGGTTTTCCGGCAACGAAAAATCGGAAACGTTACATTTGGTATCAGAGCTTATGGTTAAGCGACAACCATGGTTCTGTTGGGTATTACTCGTTAGAGATAGAGTCAGCAGTACTCTAGAATGAGTTTGAGTGTAATAATAGCTATGAGAGCGTATTTGTTAGTGAATACAAAATTGTTTTATATTGTGATGATTGGTTTATTGAGTGGTATATGAACTTTCGTCAGCGTGGTCTGCAAAACTATGCCGAAGGGGTTTCTAAACACTTGAATAGAACAATTCGACACAGTATTGTTTTAAATTAGGTAAATGAAATAATTTTTACCTCGGTTGTATTTTTATATATAAAGGAATAATTTTTCAGAATTATTAAAGTATATAAGTTGATTGTTTAGTTGTTTGAATAATCTAAATAAAAGAATAATTGTATAAGCAAAAAGAATTATAAGAATTGAATTATAATCAAAGTGATTACAATTGTGAAATAAACTTATATATATAAGAAGTGAAACTATATGAATATATTTATGAATATGAGTTGTAAAATAAAAATGAATTTAAAGTTAAATGGAATATAACTTAAGTATGTTGAATGAAGTTGATATTGGAATCAAAGTAAATTAATAAAGTTAAGTGATAAATGTGAACTTAAGTTATATAAATGAAATTCAACTTTGAAATTGAATTGAATGAATGGATTTAATATTAATCAATTAAATGAAAATAAAGTTGATATGGAAAAATGAATATAAGTGTTAATTCATTAAAATCTAATGTTATTGGAAGTTGAACAATTGAATGTAAGTGAAGCAAAGGAATTTGGTTGCAATTAATATACATTGGTTGTTATATGATTGTTGGTTGATTGATTGTATATAATTCATTAAGATTTAATGAAATTGGAAACTAAAGTAATTGGAATCTAATTGAAAGTTAAGTGAATCTTAAATAGAATTGAATTTGATTTGGAAGTGAACCAACTTGAATATGAATTAGTGAATATGAACTAATTGAAAATGAATGTTAGTAAAAACATCCACTGTTAATAAATCAAATGTGATTAAATTGAAAACCATTTCATTGAATATTTGAGAGAATATGAATGAATATTTATTGGTTATGGATGATACTGGGTTGATGTTTGCATTTATTGCTTTTATTGCATTTGCTATGTTGACATATATAGTTATTATGTTACTATATGTTGTATATCGATACTATGTTCGTATATGCACGATTCTCATGTTGTTTGTTGAGTGTTTAGTAGGTGCGGATCGCGTTTGCTTCGCATTTGGAGCTCGCTTTCGCGCTATATTAGCCGTATATACTTGCTAATAAAATATAAGGTACATATCTCGGATTAAATATCGTACTTTTATACTTTTTTCCCTTCGGGATGCCTCATTACTTGATGAGATGTATATTTGTGATATATATACTGTCATTTCTTTTCGGATCGAGCCGCGCAAAGGAGACTATGGCGAATTTTTTCGAAAATTTAAGGCGTTAGAAAAAATTTGAGAAAATTGGAAAATTTTGAAAACTTTAACTTTGATTTAGAAGTTGAAAGTTAAACAATAGTAGTTGTTTTTGAAAAGATAACTACGTATGATTTGAAAACTTAGTAAGTTTTTGTAAGAAGTTTAACTATGAATTATGGAAAGTTAATCGATTCTGTAACTTTCTTATTTAATAATTTCGAGGACGAAATTCTTTTAAGGGGGAAGATTGTAACGACCCAGGATTTTTAATAATTAAAATTTGAATATTTAATTAATTTTTGATATTAATAAGTGAATTTATAAGTCGAATAAATTTTTATTTTGAATTATTGAATTTAATTGGATAATTAAATCGATAATTTAATATGTTAAATTATGGAAATAATTGAAAATTGGGTTAAATATGATTGAAAATGATTTGTAAAATTTTATTTTATCATATGGAAGTTAGAACGATATTTTAGAACTTTTAAAATCGAATTAAGAGTTAATTTGTGAAAATTGAATATTTTAATATTAAAATCGACTAGTAAAATAGTCAAATTTTGAACAGTCTCAGAATTGAACGAAACCAGTTTCATTGGATCCGTAATAGCTAGTTATTACCGGATTTCAATTTTCGTGTCAATCAGAGTTAACGTTTGATCGTGGCAGCTCGAAACGCACCGATTTATTTTTAATTTTAATTTAGCGAGTGAAAATAGCCATTTTTCAAAAAGTCTCGGATTTCGACGAAACCAGTTTCATCGGATCCGTAATGTGATATTATTGTAAGGTTTCAAATTTCAAGTCAATTGGATTTACCGTTTGTCCGGTACGAATTAAAACGCCTAGAAATCGATTTAAATCGGTTTAATTTAAATTGAACGTTTATTGCCATAACTCGCACAGATGTCCGAATTAGCTTCCGAAACCTGTTCCATTGTGTCCGGAACGCGGGGTAAACCCTAGAAACGCTGGTTACGGCGCGTGAATCGGAGTTTGGAATTTCCGGGATGAATAGTGTCGTTCAAAATTCTATAAATAGACCACCCCTTTCTCAAAATTAAAAAAAAAGAAAAAGAAAAATAGAACCCTAGCCGCCTCTTTTATAATGGATGGCCAGAAAACACCCAAATTCATTCCTTAGTCTCCCTCGATCCAAACACTTTTAGCCCTCGATTCCTAAATGAAACTTGTAGAGCTTCGCAAGATCTTGAAATCCATACGGAGATGATGGCTTTTGGAGTAACGAAATGGAGGGAAATGACCTGCGTTCGTGGCCGTGTGTCCTCGAACTGCGTGCAGAGGGGGGGGGGGCCGAGTGTGCCAAGGTTGGGGCCGAGCATAGTAGTGGTGATGCTCTTCGAGATGAGAGGTCCTGATCGTGTTCAAATCGCTCGAATTGGTTGCAATAATTAACCCTAGTTGCTATTGTATGGGTTCAAATGCGTGCGTGTGTTCCTGGAGGCGTGCGTGAAGAGGAAGAAGGGTGGGGGACGGTCTAGATGGGGGAATGCAGGATCCAAGGGCTATGATTGATTTAGGTTAAAAATTAAAAGTTATGTTGTAAATTTATATATTAAAATTCGTGTAACTTCAAATATTCATAACTTTTTCATACGAGGTCGAAAACGCGCGAAACCAGTTGCGTTGGAATCGTATGGACGAGCACTACGCGATGGAATTGGATTGGAGTCGTTTGGAGTTAGTGAGAATTTTGGGTAAAATTAAACGTCCGTTTAATTTTATTCGAAATAAATCGCTAAAACGGAATTTAAAATCAAGGTGAGAACTTCTCACTCAATCGAATCAGTTTCGATTTTTATTTTAAATAGTTAGATTTAAAATATTTGAATGCATGTTTGAATTATGATTGTTATCTATTGATTGTTAAAATAGACATTATACGCCGTTAGTAAGCGGATGTTATTTAATAAAAACATATACCGCGAATATTTCATAAACAGTGAAATTGGTATTATATATAATAGCAATATATATATATTGGCATATGTATATATTGGAGTTATTGATTTCCCGCATTTTTTGTTTAGCGGATGAGACTTTATTGCGCCGTCTATTAAGCGGATAATATTTTAAATCCCATATACCGCGATAATTTCGTACTGGAGCGAAATTGGTATTGTGCTAATGTTTTTGGATGCAGGAAACAGGTTGGAGGGATCCAACTAGATTCCCCAACAGTATTTATTTGATTTCAGATATTTTGATATTTGATGGATTATCATATTGATATATGATATCGTTGTTGTCGTGATTGACTATTTGGTATGTAGCATCATTGGACCAAATTTTAAAATTTTAAAAGTGATTTTTTGAAAATATACTATATTTTTGGAATTGATCCATGTCAAATAAATAAACGTTATAATTTTAAAAGTTATAAAATTATGATTTTTGAGAAATATAGTTAAAAAGTTGATTTTTGAAATTATGGGGTTAATAATTCTATAAAATGGTTTAATTTGGGAAATTTGAATTTTTTGTGAAAAGTTTAAATATGGGATTTATAAAATTTAATTATTTTATAAATCAAAATGGTGAAATTATAAAGGAAATTAAAGAGGTTTTAAAGAATAATATAAATTGATTTATATTAAGAGATTTATAAATGGATAGTTATAAATTAAAATATTGACATTATAAAATGAGTTTTTATAAGTGTTAGAATAAATTGTAAATGAATTCCATAAATGAATGAAATTTATAGAATTATAAACGGTGAAGTTATAAATAGAATTTTATAAACAGTAGGTTTATAAAATTTGTAAAGTTATTAAAATAATGGTTTTGGATAAATAATTGAATCTTATAAGTTATAAGATTTATAATTATGAAGTTCAAAGGAACGATTTTGTAAAATAATCGTTTTATAAGCATTTAACTTATAATATGAATCTTTGGTTTATAATTGAGTTATAAAGTGAATAGGTTAATAAAGAAATGTATAAAAGGAAGTTGTTATAAAATAAATAGAAATGAAATTTATAAACGTTGTTTTATAAATTTGCAAACGACTTATTTTGATAAGTTAATTGTTGAAACCTATTAATGGAGTTATATTCACATTTTTGACTGTGAATAATCCTTTAAAATAAAATGAATAAAAGGATGAAATTGATTAACGTAGTATATTCACGTTTTTGAATAGTGAATAATATGTTAAAGAATTTGTTTTGAATGAGATGTTTAAATTGAATTAAAACGATCTAACGATGTTTTAAATATGTTAAGATTCGAAACCATAGATTTCAACATTAATTGTTGAAATAGACGTTTTCGAGAAATAAAAGGAAATGGTGGACTATAACACTGTTGTTATAGTAAATGATTTCCGAAAGGAAATGTTTTGTATAGTATTGGGATTTATATATCTATTTTAATTTCGAATCCCTATACTAGTGATTTTGGGTTGTCGTAACGATGTTTTACGTAACATTCGTTTTGGCCCAAATAAATATGTTTAAGAGAATGATTTCCTTAAAGAATGAAATATATACATAATCTCGATTTAAGTATATTGAATATTTTCTAAGTGTTGAAAATAAATAAAATTTGTGAATTACTTAATAAATAAGTATGGAAATGTTTTTCCAATGTGAAATGAAATGTTTAGAGAATTTATCTTTTTGAAGATAAATTGGAAATGAATAATTGAAATCGAATATTCATGAATATTTTAGAATGAAAATTCACTATGGAATTTATGAAAGAAAGGAGAATTTGTTTAAAAATAAATATTGATTTATTTTTGAAGTGTGAAATTATATATCTAGTAAAGATATTTTGGAAAGTAAATAATTGGAAAATTATTTGGAATCTGGTGATGTGTGCATATCCATTGATAGTTCAATAACCGACTATCAACGTTTCCCTTTGAGTGGGTATTTGATGTGATTTGTTTGAATTTGAATGCCACACTTATTTTTGAATAAGCGCTCACTATTCGGGTTAACCGGGAAAGGACCATGGGGTCGTATAACCCATTCCGAATATGTGATACGTCGTTGTGAATTGCATTGAAGATCGGTGTTGAAGACTCGGTATTTGCGAGAGCGATAGGATGACCTGTCGATTGACTCTGCACCGAGTAGCTACGGTATTGAGTTCTCCATATGTGATGGTGAATCCGATCAGGATTGTGAATATCCGGATTGCAAGGACTTCTTTGTAAGTGCCTTCGGTTTTGTTCGAGCCCGGAACAGACTTGTATGGATTGTATGTCTGACATTACAAATTGAGATATAAAGCCGATTTCATTCAAATATATTTCTGTTGGTGGCGGAGAATTTATTCTCTTAGTTTAACACCCTTCTCTGAGACGTACGAGCTCAGAGGTTATATAGTTGAAGTTATCAGCGATATATTCCCAATTTGGTAATGTGACATGCTGAGTGTTGCTGTAAATGATCATTGTGTTGATTATTTGTGATAGGATCATTTATTTGATCGTCTATTCTGGTGATCATTTCTATGATCATTTGTTGACCCAAAGCATGGCTTTTGTATAAAGTATGTTTTTGTGGACGTGACTTCGTCGAGCCTCACACCCCGTGAATGGTCAAAACAGGAAAGATGCGGCAAGGTTATGAGGGGTAGCGCCCTTTAGGATGTGTGCATTTCCTTCTGGAAAAGGGTGGTATCATGGTATGGAGCCCAGATACTTACTCATGTTGAAAACACTTTGTTATGATTGTGTGAATTGATTACGAGCGCTCGGTGAAAAGGTCCCAAAGGACCGGGGGATGGCATATTCGGTCAGTTGTTACTCAGTTAGGGGTAACCCGGCCTTGTGTTGGTAGAGATCCGGTTTGGTTCTCGGGGATGTCCATCCAGAGGCATTCTCATGTGGCAATGGGAAGTTCCTTGGCCTGATCATTCGTTGGAAATCCAAAGAAACAATACGATCTTGTACAGTATTAGTTGTAGAACCTATCATTCACTTATGGTGGCGCCCCACTGTTTGGATGATAGCTATAGTTGGCATACGTTAATGGTCGTATGTTGGCTAAGATTTATATTCTACTTTCGAAATGATTTTTTCTACACTATGCACTAATAATAATATCAAATGTTCTTTTTAAATGCGTATCAAGCATCTTTGACTATCATAAGGAGAAATCTCCTCCGATTCTGCGTTTGCATTGTGTGTGTGTGCGGGAGGCCTTATGGTAGTCTCATTTTTAAAAGCATTGCGAATTGACTTTAGAAATATTCCTCTATTTTTGATTTTAAAGATAAATAAACTGTTTTGAGTTCTCACACCAGTCACATGACTGACTCGGAGTTTATTGTTTTCCTTCCTAAACTCTGGGTGTCCACCAATTTCTACACGGGCAGTCAAGAGTTAGGTTTATCAGGATATTATGGATGTTCAGGAGTTGCTGGAGGCAAGCTGGATGGCATGGCGTATTACTAGTATATAGTATTTCTTTTTCTGCTGCACTGTTAGATGTTGTTGTTGTTGTACACTCTGATGATATGATGTAATGATGTAATGTAATGTAATAACTGATATAGTTCTTTGTTTAAAGATTATTCATTTATCTATTATATGTTGTTCCGCTGCGAATTGTGAGATTCTGATGTTGTTCTGTTGTTTTCAGTTCCGTTCTATTCTTTGTTTTCTTTTCCCTCCATTTTCTATTTTCTTTTCTCTCTATTTTCTCTCCTCTTATCTCTTCTCTTCTTCTTCTTTCTTTTTCTTTTCTTAAATTCTTTTTAAAACCCATAACATTTCGGTTTTCCGACAACGAAAAATCGAAAACGTTACAGTCATGCCTTTCGGACTCAAGAATGCAGAGGCAACTTACCATAGGCTTGTTAACACCATGTTTAAACCACAGATTGGCAAGACAATGGAAGTTTATGTTGATGATATGCTAGTAAAGTCTAAGAAAGCAGTGGACCACATGGATCACTTGGAAGAGATGTTTGTAGTACTCCGAAAGTATAGAATGAAGCTTAATCCCCTGAAATGTTCATTTGGAGTGGAGTCCGGAAAGTTTTTGGGTTTCATTGTGAGCGCTAGGGGCATTGAAGCCAATCCAGCTCAAATCACTGCCCTGAGAGAGGTCAAGGCTCCTAGAACGAAGAAGGAATTGCAAAGTCTCAATGGAAAGGTTGCTGCTTTAAGTAGGTTCATTTCCAAAGCTACTGACAAACGCATTCCATTCGTTGATGCTCTGAAAAAAGGAAAGAAGAACTTTGAGTGGACTCCTGAATGTCAGAAAGCATTTGATGAGTTGATTCGTCATATGGAAGTGCCTCCGATACTTTCAAAGCCTGACAGTGGCGAAGATCTCTTCATATATTTGGCAATTTCGTCTCATGCTCTCAGTGCAGTGTTGGTACGGGAAGATGCAAGGATTCAACGCCCAGTCGATTATATGAGCAAAAGGTTCACTGGGGCAGAGATGAACTATTCCAGATTAGAAAATCTCGCCTATTGTTTGTTGATCGCATCAAGAAAATTGTGGCCTTATTTCCAAGCTCATCCTATCAAAGTCCTCACTGATCAGCCGCTAAAGCAAGTCCTATTCCGACCTGAGACTTCCAGCCGTCTTTTGAAATGGAATATCGAACTCAGCCAGTATGACGTCACTTATCATCCCCGGAAAGCAATCAATGGAGAAGCTTTAGCAGATTTCATCGCAGAATGCACGGATAAAGGTGATAGTGAGGAAGAAGTCATTGATAGCATCCCAATCCAATGGAAATTGTATGTCGATGGCGCAAGGAATGATTACTGTTCCGGAGCAGGGGTTGTCCTTGAAACCCCAGAAGGGCGATCACTATGTTACGCACTGAGACTAGAATTCCCTTCGACAAATAATGAAGCTGAATACGAAGCTCTCATTGCTGGTTTAAGAATCGCTAAAGAACTAAACATCAAGGCATTGCATATCTTCAGTGATTCTCAACTTATTGTTTGTCAAGTCAAGAAGGAATTTCAAGCTAAAGGAGGAAATTTACCAGCCTATTTGTCAAAAGCCTGAGAGCTCCTTCAAGATTTTGACCGTTATTCAATAAACCATATTCCCCGAGAAGAAAATATGAAGGCGGATTCTCTCGCAAAGTATTCGAGTAGTGGTGAAGCTCAACTATTGGGGTTAGTTCCCGTTGAAGTCTTGTCTGCCCCAAGCACAGATGAAATGGATGTTGATTGGATTATGAACATATCCCGAGAGCAAGAATCATGGATGACTCCGATACTTGAATATCTACTCAATGGTTCTTTGCTAGAAAATTCGAAAGAACGACCAAAGCTGATGAGGAAAGCCTCCAGGTATATAGTTCAAGATGGTCGTTTGTTCAGACGAGGATTTTCAATGCCATTACTCCGATGTGTGACAATGGAAGAAGCTAAGACGATTCTAACTGAAGTACACGGAGGGGAATGTGGGGATCATACAGGTGGTCAAACTTTGGCAAAGAAAATCCTCCATTATGGATACTTTTGGCCAGAAATTAATCAGGATGCTGCTGACTATTCCCGAAAGTGTGATAAATGCCAAAGATTCGCTAAAATTCCTAGAGCACCTTCCACTGAGCTAACACAAATGGTCAGTCCATGGCCATTTGCCATCTGGGGAATAGATCTCATTGGGCCTTTGCCGACTGCCAAATCAGGGATTAAATATGCTATCGTTGTTGTTGATTATTTTACTAAATGGGCTGAGGCCGAACCCTTGGCCACCATTACCTCTAAGAAAATGATAAGTTTTGTGACTAAGAATATCATTTGCAGGTATGGTGTGCCTCAGAAGATAATCACAGACAATGGTACTCAGTTTGAAAGTGAGGAATTCCAAGATTTTTGCAAGCGATTCAGAATCCGAAAAAGCTTCTCAGCAGTGGCTCATCCGCAGGCATACGGGCAAGTGGAAGCAGTAAACAAAATCATCAAATCAACCATCAAAAAGCTACTGGAAAAAGCGAAAAGTAGTTGGGTTGACAAGTTACCGCTTGCACTATGGGCATACAGAACCACCCACAAAATTGCAACTTGGCATACTCCATTTTCATTGGCATATGGATCAGAAGCAATGATTCCAGTGGAAATTGAAGTCCCCTCACATAGAAGGATCCATTTTGATCAAGATGAGAATGAAAAACTGCAATTGGAAGCACTTGACCTCCTTGATGAAAGAAGAGAAGAGGCTAGACTTAGAATTGCAGCTCATTAACAAAGAATAGCCAGGCACTTCAATTCCAAATTTCATCAGCGCAACTTTGAAGTTGGGGACCTAGTTCTGAAGAGAATCATGACAGCTACAGGTGTGTTTGGGCCAAACTGGGAAGGGCCATATGTTATAGGCACGAAGCTTCTTGACGGCACATTCAAACTCACAACTGTCGAAGGAGAACCAATCCCAAGAGATTGGAACAGCAATCATTTGCGTCCTTATTTTACTTGAAAGCTTTGCTAAAATGTTGTGAAAGAATTGCAAATATATGATTCTTGTGTTGAAAACAATTGTAAAGCGAGTGAATAATGAAAAGCTATAAAGTGGATGTAGGCCCAGTTTTTGGCCGAACCACTATAAATCTTGTGTTCTCTTCTATTATAAACTGCTTTGTTTTATTTCGACATATAAAATACGTTAATTGTATTACTAAAATGTCGACTTAATAATGCAGGCTATAAAAATGAAACTTACCCATCGCAAGACCAATTGATCTCCGACACCACTCAGCAAGCGAGCACTAAACCATTCAAGATTTCCATACTCAAATCCTACAAAAGAAGTGCTTCGAACAAAAGTGAGCAAGGTGGATGAAAATGGACCATATCTAACTGACTACAAATGTTTGAACAAACAAACAACCAGTTAAATAGCCTATGTCTACCACCACCAACTTGCTTAACTATGAAGTATATTTCTTTGGATAAGGGAAATCATTGGCAACTAAAAAAGTGATGACACTTGCAAAGGACAACGGGGATCGCCAACGTGAATGGATGGCAAAAGAGACGTGGGCGAGCAAGCATCAATCAGCAAAAGACCTCTTCGGAGACACAAGCCCTCTACGGAGGCACAACTCTTCGGAGGATAAAGACCTCGAGCGGGCCTAGCCAGAAAAAGAGAGATCTGTCTCGTTACAAAGTTGCGGAATGATCGGTCGATACACTCCCGTGAATCCATCCAACCGAGAGAAAGAAACTCCAAACTTCCAGGCAAAAGCCCTACTCAGAGGCACACGTTTCACCGAGATTGAGATAAAACTTCCAGGTGTTGAAACGTGAAAAAAAGCCCTCTTCGGAGGCCCATTTCACCACAGTTGAAATGCTAAAAGACCTCGAGCGGGCCAACCAGAAAAAGAGAGATATTTCTCATCACAAAGTTGCGGAATGATCAGTCGATACACTCCCGTGAATCCGTCCAACCGAGAGAAAGAAACTCCAAACTTCCAGGCAGTAACCCTACTCGTAGGCACACATTTCGTCGTGATCGGTCGATACACTCCCGTGAAATGAAATGTGAAAAGCCCTCTTCAGTGGCCCGCTTCCCAGCGAACAGGGAAAAATAAAAGCCTCTCTCAAGGGGCAGAAACCAAAAAGACCTCTTCCCAGAGGCACAACAAAACAAAAAAGACCTCTTCCCAGAGGCAGAAATGAAAAGACCTCCTCCCGGAGGCACAATCGAACAAAAAAGACCTCTTCGGAGGCACACGTTTCACTAAGATTGAAAAAAAACTTCCAGATGTTGAAACGTGAAAAAGCCCTCCTCGGAGGCACAACTCTTCGAAGGCACACGTTTCACCGAGATTGAAGTAAAACTTCCAAGTGTTGAAACGTGAAAAAGCCTTCCTCAGAGGTGCAACTTTTCAAAGAAGCAAAAATCAGAAAGCCCTTTACTATGGCGTAAAAAAAAAAAAAGAAGCCCTCTTCCAAGGCACACATTAACTCTCAAAGGAAGGATGATTCACCTATTCTGAAAAATACTCTTCCTTCAAAAGAAGTTAAAGTACCCTTCAGAGGCCCGCTCTACCACATAGAAGAATTCACTTGGTAAAATGTGTATATGCACAAAAGAAAAAGTGATATCTTCGAAGGATGAAGCGTAAAAACTTATATGGAGGGAGTTGTACTCTATTTTTAACGAAATAATATTCCTCCAAGTATGGAATAATTATTATCCAGAAAATAAAAGTAAAGTCCCCTCAAAATATAAAATATTGCAACAAGCTTATGGTATAGGGGCAACATGGTATAGCTACATACAACATGGTATAACTATATTGGTAAAATTACGCTCGAACAACATACCACAAGCTCGCTGCAATATCATGTAAAGAAACTTGTACAAAAATGAATAATAAATTCATTCTCAGATACAGACAGATGTTTGTACAAAGAAAAAGAATCATTTTATTCAACACTGTTAAAATTTTGTACAGGTACAGGTTTCAAAATAAAAAGAAAGGCGGGGGGCCGGTACCCGCACAATCTCCGGCCAGTACATGCAAAAAGCAAAAACTAGAAGTAAATTGAAGCACGACTCCTTACTTCTTCTTGCCACCACCCTTAGAGCCTTCACCTGACCTGATAGGCAGCTTTTCAGGACGGCTTGGGAGAGTCGGGGATGAAGGAGAAAGGGTTACTGCCGGATCAACTCTCACTTCCTCCTCAGAAGAAAGAATGCCTTTCCTTCTCTTCTTGGAAGTGGCATGTTTCCTCCTCTTCCTTGAAGAAGACTCACTTCCCGGCGTAACGAGAGCAGATAATTTTATCAGAAGTGGTTCGCTCCGGAGACTCATTGCCTTCTCCAAGTCCTTCTCCCCAATGTTCTTGAGAGGCAATAGGATCATCTAAGCCGTGAAGTGCTTCTATTTGCTCCTCTTGCGACCCGGGTTGCGAAGCAGAAGGAGGGGTGACTTGGAGAGCCGAGGGAGGAATAATTGGAGGAGAGGAAGTTTGAACGATGCCCGTTGCTTTCTCTACAGAAGAAAAGAAGTTAAAGTCGGTAAAGAGAGGAGATAAAGGCTCGCTGAGGTTCAGGAAATAGTCAAGAAGCTCATCAAGCTCGTAAGAAACAGATGAGCAGTCTACTTGAGCAAGATTAACAGTAGAGTTACCTGGAGAAGTCGGTTTCCTGACATCAACCTCATAAGCCTGTGCCTCGGCACTCTCGTCGCCTTCATCTCCACCCTGTATACTTGTGATCCCGGTGGTAACTTTAGTAGGGGATGGAGAATGAGAACTGGAGCCGATAATGTCGATTTCGGCCGAAGAAGAAGGCTGAACTGGAGCAGTTGAGATAGTTTTTCCTGAATGTTCCCCTACCTCCATTTCGGCCCTTAATTTTGCTAACCGATCTCTTCCCCTGGCGAGAGCGGCGCGAGCATCGTCATCAAAATAATGCTCCTCAAGAGCTGATTCGGCATAGCCAGCACCTTTACCGCCAAGCATATCAAGTGCGGCCTCCCACACTTCAGCTAAAGTAATTTCATACTTGGGACCTAGGAAGGCAAGACTACCATGCCCCAAGATGCTGTGCAGGTAAAAGTCAAACAGTGTCGAGCTGATGTTGGTCTTCGTGGCCTCATGAGATTCTTCAGCTGCAATTTTGCCGGCAGCGGCCTCATCACGCTCTCTTTCAGCTTTGGAAAGTTGAAGCTTAAGCATTTGAATTTCCGCCTCCTGAGAGCTGACTTTCTCCCGTAGTTCTGTAACCTCAGCACGATACATTCCTGCTGTTTTCTGCTCAGCTTCAAGTTGTGCCTCGGCATGTCGCTGAGCTGCGTGAGCATCACGAACTTGCTTCTGAAATACTTCTTCTTTTTGAGTATATGTGGTAGTAGAAGTAGCAAGCTCTTGTTTAAGTTCCTCAACTTTCGCTTCAAGCTCTTCATTGTAAGTAGCGATACTCCTCATTTCAATATCATGCTACTCAAGAACCTTCTGCCATTCGGTTTTATCATTCTCCATAGTAAGCATGGCCTCTATATTTGCATGGTTGACTCTTTGAAGCTCGTCTACAAGCTTTTGCTAGTTCGACATCCTTTCAATATCAAGCTTGACGGCATTGAGATTTAGTAGCATGGCAGGCTTGTCAATAGGGGCCAAGTCAAGATCGAACCGCACTCCCTTCAGGCACCACTGTGGAAACCGGCTTTGCAAAGTGGCTGGGCCCGGTCCAACTTGGGATTTAGGCCTGCTAATTATTGTTTGGATGTCTGTCTTCCCGAGAGCGGGAGAGCCGGAAGGAATGTCAAGCGAGACGGAGCCAATGATCTTTTCGGGAGTCGTAGAAGTATGCTTCTCACCGTGTCGGGCACGTTTGCTTAGTTCCTCAACCATATGACTTTTTCCCTGGTCATCGTGGGATTTTCTCTTATGGGAATCATCGCCTTTATAGGAAGAATCGTGGCGCTCCTCCCTCTCTTTTCTCTCAGAACGCTCTTCTTGCGCCCTCCACTCCTGAGGCTTTCGGGCGGCTCTCTCTTCATCGGATTCTCTGTAAGAGGGGAGGTAGCTCCTATAATCATATTGGCTACGCCTCCCGTAGCGTTGGAAGTCATCACAGTAGGATCGGCTGCGTCCCATCGGAGAATCTGAAATAAAAAGAGATGAGTTTTAGAAGTCTTCAAAGTACAAAGAGTCAGAAGTATAAAAGTGCCGAAAAATTCTAAGTGTGTGTGATGTGCAAACTACGCGCATCAAACTACGAACCACTCTTTAATTGTGGAATAGTTGTGGGTTTAGTAGTTAGCGTCAACTCTTGAGTTGACGGGGTCTGTTGCAGAATAGAAGTCGCTTCAACTACTGAAAAAGAAACCACGGTAGTGATAGGGTCATCTTTAAAGATCTCTTGTGAGGTGGCAAAGAGGTCGCTCAGTCCTTCGAAAGTGTCGTCCCTGCTCTGCTTGACAGGGCTGGTTTTCTCAGCTTCTTCGCCAGATTTCTGTGAACGTTGGGGAGATCCCTGAGGCTCTTCTTCCTCAATAACCGGGGCAAGTTTGCCAGATGACCCCGCGACATCAACATAAGTGGAGCACTTCACTAGAGAAGCCACAGAGGCAGGTTCTTTCGGTATGGGTGCATCGGTTAAAACTGGGGCATCCAGTGTTTGGGTTGGGGAGTCTGGGACTTCATAAGGGTGTGTAGAGCGAGAGGTATGCAAAAGCCCGTATTGATGCAAAAATTCATCCCTCAACATAAATTTTACACTTCTCTCTTCCGCGGCCATGGCACTCAGTCTCTCAAAAACTTGCTTATGGCCTGGATCTCTAAAGGGGGGAGGAAGTGCTGAAAAAAGGAAAGAGTGAAATTAACGATTAACAACTCGAAATTCGAAAAGCTCGAGAATGGAAAATAGAAGCAGGTAATCTTACTTCCTACTCTCCAGATGGCATAAAACCCTAGGGGGCAGCGAACAAAGAAAAACTGATTTAAAAATCCATGAGCACTTTCGGGAAGGTTAGTCACGATTTTGCGATTCCTAGCACTCCTTATGACGACAATGGAGGGATGTTCTTTAGTCTTGGTGAAGGAACATAAGTAACAAATTTCTCCGAAGCTCGGTAGCCGACCCAGGGTTCTCATGAATAAAACACACAACCCCATCAGAATGGCGTAACCATTGGGGTGCAGTTGAAACGGAGAGATGGTCAATCGAAGTAGAAATTGCTGAAGAAACTCGTTGAAGGGAGGAATAGCACCACACAAGGACATTTGGCGGTTGACAGCGATGAAACCACGGGGAGGTCTATTAGCAAATTCATTTGGCCCGGGCAATATAGCATCCGTTTCAACGATGCCAAATTGAGCGCGCAATAAGCTAAACGTCCGGTAGTTCAAGGAAGTTGAGACTCTTTTCGGTGGAGTAGTAAGTGGGGCAGCTATTGGAAGAGCCTCTCCAATCTGTTCCGTTACTTCTTCTTGATGTGAGGCCATTCTACATAAGCAACTGGATATTCAAATTTGAAGGTGCACGTTTCCTAAAAGTGTGAAGTGTTGTGCAAAACTAATAAAAATAAACAAGTAAATATAACTGGAGTTAAATTCGTCGACAATTGATCGACTATCAAATTTCAGGACTTGTTAATTTGAAGTTCAAGCACAGTGCTAATGCAAACAAGAAAGTTTAGTTGACTATTCCAATGTTGCCTTGATACTTTGCCTGAATTCGTTGTTTTAAAGCACGTCGTTCACACAATCTGTTTAAATTTATTAATTGTTATTAACTAATCTGTCATTTTATGTGGGCAGTCAGTGGCAGTATATTCGTCCCAATTTTCTGTAAATGTTGTATTAGACAGGTTATTAGCTTGCAAGAGTAACCTGTGAAAAAATGCAACAAAGTTTAACAAGTTAAAGTCCAAACAATTCCGCACTCAGGCAGTTTATTTCAACAAATCAAGTTAAAGTTCAAGGTTCAAGCAAAATTGTCAACTGCGACAACTTAAGTGTTGACTCGGCGACGACTTAAGTGTTGGCAACGACTTAATAAATTCTTCCTACGGGTTAAATCAAATCATTGGTTATCTGGCTAACTCGTCCATGACCTAAGGATTACGAGGCGAGTTAAGTTAGGTCGTTTCAATCTTGAATTGTTAGTGTCTTAAGTCGACAGTGCTCTAAGTCGTTAACCATGAAAAATAGAAAAGGCTTCCGTCCGAAGCAACGTGAAATTCCTCAAGTCCTATCCCGGCTACGACTTAAGACTTATGTCGTAAAGGTTGGTAAGTCGGTCAAGAATTAAGTCGCGAAGGTTATTGAATCGCTCAAAATTACGGCGCTCAAAATTACTGAATCACGTCCAAGTTAACGTCATGCTTCCTCCAGCCGACCAACCCCTTCTCAGAACTCCTAACCCATTATCCTCCTAAACCTTAACCCGTTATCCTCCTATCTCCTAACCCGATAAGCCATACAAGACAATCTCATCTCCTCTAAATTCATGGATCAACTGACTCGAAATATAAAAACCCATCGTCTCCTCCTTGCAAATCGTCTACAAACTCAAATCAAACCGCTCCAAGCTTGTCAAAAATCAATCATAGCGTGACTCGAAATGAAGCATGGTGCGAGGATTTGGATTGGGGTTAGAGAACGAGAAGTTCAACTCCATGATCAAGGGATAACGGCAGTTGTGAAATTGAGCGGGCAATAAGTTTACTTACGTAGTGTGACGACGAAGATCAAAGAAATTTGATTGATGATGAGGTGAACTGGTTGAGTTCGTCTTTGAAAGCTTCGAAGATTGTTAATGGCGGAAATAAGCGCTGAAGTAAGAAGGTGAAGAAGAAGGGGCGACTTAAGCCATTTATACACTGGAGCGATGGAATACGAATCGGCATCAGCCGACCTAGTCTCTTCCTTAAGTCCTTCGCGACCTAACAACCCATCAGGACACGAGCTAAGAAGATCGAAGCACACGTCCTACGACTTAGGCGTGCACTTCGAGGGGCAAATGTTAACCCCGTTTGGACAATGAGTTAAGACCTGAGACGACTCACGACTTAAAGAAGCAGAGCGACTTAAGGAGTGGTCCGATTCAATAAGTAACCGACTTAACAAGTTAACGACTTAAGGGAGTTACACGACTTAACGAGTCAGGGATTGGTCGACCTAAAGGAGTCAACAGCTTACGGAAGTGAATGACTTACGACATATAGGAGTCTATGACTTAACGGTTTGAGAAAGAAGGGATGGATCACGACTTAAGGTTCTTACCAACTCAATAGGTCTACGACTCAAGGTAATTCACGACTTAAAGGTAGAAGCGACTCAACAAGCTGGCGAGTTAGAATTCAAGGCGGCTTAAGAGAAGTGGAACGACTCAAGAGGTTAACGGTTTATGAGACAGGCCGACTCTACGAGTTACCGACTCAACAAATTAAGGAGTTACGCGAGTCACAGAATCGTGCAACCTACGACCTACCTTGAGTCGTCAGCGACTCAAGGAAGCGACTCACGACTCACGACTTAGCATGACTCACCTACAACCTAAAACCACTGGGTCGTAGCCCGTAGTCACAATGCTTATGTAAGAGAGTTGACTCGTGAGCGACTCAGGACTTGTAATTCTGAAGAAGTGAACCGTTGAGGAACCAAGGGGTTAGTCAGATAAGTCGGCCATGATCTCTTAACTCGTGAACGAGTTAGGACTTGCGCTATATCCAGAAGACCGAAGGCTTTCTGACACCAAGCATGAATTCTACCAGCCGAGTCACCCATGACCCAACTTAACTCGGCCAAGGGTTACCATGAGTCGAACACGACTTACGATCCAAAGGGAAGATTTTTCTATAAATACCGACCTAGCTCAAACATGAAGGGGACTTTTGGCCAATCACTTCAAGCGCCGATACTCTGCTGAATTCTCGACTCATTCAACACTTCAAGTACTCCAAACACCGAGGACATTACTACAATCTTCAAGAGAAAATCTACATCATCCAACATGAATTCTGAAGATTATTCTCCATCAAAGTTTGATCTACTAGTCTAAAGTTTGTTGTAATTGAAGATCCCTGTAAAGTTGTAACCAAATTCAGTAATAAAGAGGTTTAAAGTGGACGTAGGCTTACCCTAAGGCGAACCACTATAAAAACTGTTGTCTTTTCTGCTTTTTTCTGTGATTTCTCTACTTGTTTGTAGTTCTCGTGTACACGGGTGGTGCTTTCATTCAACTTCAGCTTACACCGGGGTGTTAGCGTCTGATTTTCATGTTAACAATATATATATGTATCTATATACTTTAACTTATGTATAGAGTTATTTTTCTAATATATAAGTTTTCATTTCAGTTGGCATGCATGTTTTAATAAAAGTTAAGGGTGTATATGTGTTTTAGTGTAGACCAGTTGCTTTCGCAAAAAAATATATTCAAAGTTATATTAGTTGCTATTTATATATATTGTATAATGTTTACATTCTAACTTATACTTTCGGTCTGCATAGGTTACCGTATTATATATATTTATAAAATAAGTTATAATATAAGTTATATAAGTAATTCGTAAGTCCGTTCTCTAAGATTTTATATAAGTCTGTGTATAGGCTTTACTGTTTATATACGGGTAGTTATATATTAGTTTATATATATAAGTAAAGTTTTTAAAATTTATAATTGTATTGTGAAGTGGATTTTGTACCATATGTATATAGTAGTTTATAAATGAGATTTGAATAGTGTAATTTGTTGAAGTTTTATATATTAATCTTATTTTAAAATACAAATCTTAATGATATTATATACATAGGTCGTATGGGGTGGTTTGGGTCTTAGATTTGTAAATAGAAATTTTGATCTATGTGTAAAAATTAAAATGCTTTGGAAAAATTATAAGGATTTTTATTTAACATATATGTTTTATTTCAAATGTTAAAACTATAGGTTTATGTATGAAAAAAGGGTAAATTACATATATATATATATATATATATATATATATATATATATATATCTGTGTGTGTGTGTGTGATTCGACTTTAAATTTTTCATAGGGATGCAATTTTGATTTTTATTAAAACAGACAAAAATTCTGTATATATTAGACTGATTCCGATTCAATTCATAAGTTCTTGATTATCAGCCTCGTTCGTCTAGTTCGTGCCAATCCTACTTTGCTTTGAAATTCGTGCTCGGATTTATAATTCAGATTTCAGTGTCCGTAACAGTATGTATATCTATGTCATCTTCTGTACTCTCTAGCCTCGAAAGGTGAGCAATCACTCACGATTAACATTCTTTTATTTGTAAAATTTGATTAAATTGAAAAGACAATTGAAATATGATGCTGTAGTTATTTAAATTGTTATATATGCTATTATCTGCAACTGTTCACTTATGGGACAAGACACCATATCCTATTGTTTATATTTAATTTTGATGATATATGCCTGTTGTTATTATTATTTTCATATCTGTTATCACTCTAAAAGTTCTCTGTTAGTATAGAAATCACTATGGGTTGAAATAATACATACCCAAATGGATTTTAGAATAGGAGAATTTCGTTATGAGTTGAAATGATAAACCCAAGCGATTTTCATTTGAATTGAATTTTGGATTACGGGTTGAAATGATATCCACCCGTATATATTTAACTTACGGATTGAAATGATAAATATCTGTATCCCTTGTACATAGAATAGAGAATTTTACATCGACGCCGTGGTCTATATGAATGTTTTGAAAATAACTTCTATGGTATTGAAAAGAAATATATGGTTTTAATGAAAATTGATTTAAAGTATTATATATAAAGGTTATTTTATATATAGATTTAATATTGAGATAATTTAATTAAGATTGATTTTATTAATATGAAATATGTTTAAGGATTTATTAAATTTGTATTTCTGAAATATATTTGTGGAATAAATTTTATAAGCTACGGCTTGAAGATATATTTGGGACTTATTTGAATTTGTCATTAATTAAGGATTTTATTTAGTTAAATCAATTTGAAACTATTAAATTCGAAACTTTAACATATGATCCTATAACTTGAATTTTTATTTAAGAAATTTAATGGATGATTCATGTCTAAAGAAATCGAAGGTAATATATAGAAAATGTAAATTTAAGGTCATATAAATAATATTGAATTTATTAAGTGAATATTTCAAAACTAAATAATAGTGAAGTCAAGTTGGGAGATAAACACAACTATCGAAGTTTAGTCTTTGAAATATTGATTATTTAAAGCTCTGAAATATATTAACTTCGAATTATATTGAAATTTTGAATGGTTTATTTTGTGGTTCAAATCCGTATTTAAAATAGATAAAATTTGAATTAGTTTAGTCAGAAACTAAATTAAATGGAAATTGATAAATTTTGATTTAATTAAATGTGAACGGGAGGGTCGAGTTGATTTTTGAAGCGATTTGTGAAGTTTGAGGAAATAAAAATACTTTACTTCATAAATTATTGGATATATATATATATATATGCACTAATTTGGAAAATCGAGATATTGAAATGAAAATGATATTTTAGTTTTGAAATGTAGATAAAATTGAAATGACCACGGTGTTATAGTGTATATTTCTACCCTGTAGATAGTTCTTTGGATCCTTAGAGGATGGGTATCCCAAACATCCTCTAAGTTAATTATATTTCAGTTGATATTTCACTTGAGTTGGATTTATAGATATAAGAATGTTAATCCTGACTCGAGTGTTTTGTGTTTTGCTTTACGCTCGGGTCAGACTAAGTGATACAGCATTTGAGACTCACCTTCGAAGTTGGAGCATTGCTTGAAGATCCAGCTATCTACCCTTTAAGTCATCCGGTCGATTAGTTCAGAGAAGTCACCTCCACGTACTGGAGACTTCACTGCATTAGGGATTTTCTGATGTATTTTATTTCTAACATTGTTTATATAATAGCTTCATGAACTACTATTCATTTATTCCCTACATCATTGTACTACTCTGTATCTGTGATTCTGTGATTGATTTATTTACTGTAGATGTTAAGTTTTTCCAAATCTCAATTAACAATCTGATATTTTGAGCAATTCAAGTCCGACATGTGCGGATGCGAATGGTTCAAAATATCAGGACGTTACACCTTTGTAGTTGGAGCTTTGCTTGAAGATCCAGCCATCTATTCTGGTTTCAGTATTCGATGATTCCAGTGATGTATTCGGATTTGTACTTGATGTATCGTGTTACTCTTCTGTTGTACCTGGTTTAACTCTGATGTATCTTATTTACTTATATAGTAGCTTCATGAACTGCTATCTTTTGCTTCCACTCCATATTATTACTCTGTGTCTGTGATTCTGTGATTATTTATTTACTGTATTTGTTCGGTTTTGCCAAATTTAAATTAACAATTCGGTATTTTGAATTATTCAAGTCCGACATGTGCGGATGCGAATAGTCAAAAAATAGCGGGTCGTTACAGTTGGTTTCAGATCATTGGTAGCTCTAGGCAAAACTTAGCATATAGGGTACAGAATCACTCTCACTCGAGTTTCAATCTCTTTATTTTGAATCAATTCCTTTGGGTTTTGGAAATTTCCCAGCGGTTCCAAAATTCATTCGTGTCACTCACTATTCGTCTTCTTTTAATACTGGAGCATCCCATAACTCCACTTCGAATGATCTTTATAATGGATTGGCGGTCTTGCCAATCTTCGAATTATTCGTAAATAGGTGAAACTCCTTTAAAATAGACATCGATGTACCGGAGATTTCTGTATCCTCGGTTTACGATGCATGTCTCCTGCTATACCTGAATTCTACCTCTTGAGATCGAATGTTGATTTACCTCGGAATTTAGCATCGACCTTATCCTTTAAGTCACGGTTGACCCGGTTAAGGTTGCCCATAAATTAAATAAGCGTATCCATCTCCCGATTCTGTTAATTGAAGTATCCTATCCTCTGTTTCGAACTTATTATTGAATCAAAATTCTCTTTGAAATGAGTCCATCAAATTTGAATTTCAATCCTTGCTTTGAAATCCATTCTTGTATCGTCGAGCGAGGAAGTGTATTTGTAAATTAATATTATATGTTTTATATATTGTGTTGTTTGAGTTGTTGATGATGATTTAGATTTTCGATCGATCCGTCTGACCAACGCTATCGATAGAATTTCCAAAACACTCGAACAGAACAAACTGACACAATAATGTTTTCAAATTTGGTGCATAAAATAAATTTTGTATGATTATATTATATATAAGTATAAATTTTTCTGAAATTAAAATGTTAATGAATCTGTTTTTCAAAATGTCAAAATTTAATTTTCATATATTGTTTTATAAATCATTGACTATTTCATAAAATAAATAAATGAATTTATAAAATTTGGTTATAATTTGAGTTGGAATTTGAAATGTATTAAAATTAGAAATTGAGAATTTAATTTCCGATGATTTCAAACTTTGATTTGAAAGTTTTAAAGTATATAGTTTAAAAATATTTTCAAATAGAAACCATTTCAAAGAAATTATAAAAAGTATAAAATTAGTGCTCTCTTGTTTTGTCGCTGGAAAATAATTTCGGTAATGATGGCCGCGTCATCGATATTCATTTTCGGGTTTCGAAGTGGGGAGACCATTCTGTAGCTTTGCTGCAGTTTTGTTTTGGAAACTAAATCGACTAAATTTCTTAAATATGGTTTGATTTATAATATATTGTTAACCCCGTTAAGACAACGAGTTAAGGCCTGGGACGATTTACGACATAAGGTACTTAACGGGTCAAGAGAAGTTTACGGCTTAGCAAACCTCACGACTTAAGATGCGTGACGATTTAACAAGACAAAGCATGAACGACTTATGACTTGAGGCCACCATGATCTAACAGTTTAAAGCACTCTGCGACTTAACAAGTTAAGGACTCAAGTTAGGGACGATCTACGACTTATGAATGGTGCGACTTAACGGTTTAACGTGTTAAAGAAATGGCCGACTCAACGACTCAAGGGAGACAGCGACTCAATGGATCAAGGAGGGTACACGACTTAGGGTCTCCACGACTTAACGAGTTGAGGTCCAGACGACTTAAGAATTGAAACGGACAAGGAAGTCTACGACTTATGGAAGTCTACGGCTTAAGAGATGGCACGACTCAAGAAGGAAATAAGTTAACGACCTATAGCTGTCTACGACCTACGACCTAGCATGTGCCGTAAACGACTTAGGCAAACAAGGCACTGATGCTCATTAAACATAGCCTCTTAACTCGTGAACGGGTTAAGACTTGTGTTGCTATCTGAAATAAACAAGTTTACCAGTTAAGCCGTGACTCACGACTTAGCTTAAGTCGTCCATGACCTAAAGCCGCTAAGCTATAATCCGCTGCCACAACACTTATGCCGCATCCTGTTAACTCGGTCACGACCCACGATCTATGATGAGTCGTACACGACTTAAGTAAACAAATGAAGCCGCGTCCGGTTAACTCGTGCGTGACTTAGGACTTGACATGGATTCAGGAAGATGGGCAAATTTCTACCAAGCTACGAGCTAGACTCAATAAGTCGGCCACGACCTACCTTAACTCGGTCACGAGTTACGACTTAAGGGTAAAATTTTCCTCTAAATACCAACCTACCACAAGCATGAGGGGGACTTTTGGCGCATTCTTTCCAAGCACTGATACTCGGCTACATTCCAAACCAACTCAACACTCAAAGCTTTCAAGACACGTAGAACGCTATCAACAACTTCAAGAAGAAATCTCATGCATCCGACATGGATTTGAGGACTTTCACTTACATTGAAGTTTAAACTACTCGTTCAAAGTGTTTAGTAGTTCAAAGTGTATTGTACTAGCGAAGAATTGTATCAACTTGTAACGAAATCATCAATAAAGATATTCAGAGTGGACGTAGGCAAACTATTGAGCCGAACCACTATAAAATCGTTGTTATTTACTGCTTTTTCTATGGTTTTCTGCTTATACTCTGCTCTTGAATCATCGGGTGGTGCTTTCACAACTACACTTTACACACCGGGGTGTTAGCTTTCAAATTTTAGCGTTAACATTTTTGGTGCTTTCACTGAGAACTAAACTCAGGCGAATTATCATCATTGCTCCACGAAAGTTTGTTGAAGTAATCTCTCTGAAGACTAGAAGTTTATCCGAAATCATGGCTCCGGGGAGAAGGAGTAGATCTGTTAGATTTGGAAATGTTCAAGAGGGAACCTCCGCTTCCCCAGTACCTAATCAAGCCACTCCACCTATTGGGGTTACAAAAGCGGAGTTGGATGCTGTAATCTTTGGGCTGAACCAGCAGATAAATGCCCAAAGTGCACAATTGGAGGCTCAGAATGCCCAAAATGCCCTAATTTTGAATAAGTTGAACGATTTTCTTGGGGTAAACCGTCAACCAATAGGTAATGAAAGGAACTTTGCTGGCAACATTCATGATGCTGAAGAAAGAAACATTCCTGAGAGGGCTGCCAACCCCTTTGAGCAGGCATTTCCTGAACTTGGTGGATCTAAAGCTCGAAATGATGAGGGGTATCTTTCTGAAATGGTTCGACAAATCATGAAAGAGAGCATGCAAAGGAATGAAGACGAGAAGGAATGGGGTTTCGCTCCAAGTAAAACCCCGTTTACCGAAAGGATCCTAAAGGCTGAATTCCCAAGGAAGTTCATCCCTCCAACTATTCTAGCTTACAAGGGAACAAGTGATCCGAACGAATTCTTGTATAAGTACGATTGGCACATGACAGGTGCCAGAGCTTCTGATGAAACAAAGTGTCGATATTTTCCTGTATATTTGGAAGGTGTAGCTCTGCTTTGGTTCACCAAGCTACCAATTCGGTCTATAGATCAGTTTTCTGACCTAACCCGGAAATTCAAAGAGCAGTTCAGACTATATGCTTCAAAAGCCAAAGATATCATGTCGTTGTCAAGTTTAGAACAGAATCCAAGGGAAACTATCAGATCTTTCTTGAATCGCTTTAATATAGCGCTGGCCGAGGTAGACAATGCAGAACCACGGATGATCTTGACCTATCTGATGAGGGCCATCGACAAGTCGAGCGAATTTGGAAAATGGCTTAACATGAAGGAACCAAATTCCCTTGAAAAATTCTATAAGAAAGCAGATGAATTCATACGCCTGGAAAGTCGTCCTGTACCGGTAAAGGCAGTATTGGAAAAAGCTGAAGATAACGTTGTTGCTCCACGCAAGAATGAATCTGTAGGACAAAAAAGGGAAAATAACGATGGGAAGAAATAGAAAAATATGAAGAAGCCTCATTCCTTCAAGCCATCAGAATATACTCCTTTATCAGATACACCGGAGCGTATTTACCTGGCCACTAAAGATTCTGTTGATTATCCTAAACCTCCCGTTCTGAGAACCGGGAAAAAAGCTGTACAAAGCGGGAAGTTTTGCCGCTTCCATAATCAACCCGGTCATGATACCGATGAATGCCGCCAATTGAAAATTTTGATTGAAGAATTGATAAGGGAAAACAAGCTGCAACAATTTGTGGAAAAGAATAGCAGCAATCCTGCTTCGTCTAGTCAGGGGCAACGAGCTCCTGTTCATCAACCCAGGACAAGTGAGAAGGCTGCAGGGCATGAATCCGGAAGGACTGTTATCAATGTCATTACGGGAGGACCTCACCCAGCAGGCAAGAGCTGGGGTGAGATGTAAAGGTACACCCGGGCTTTGAAATTTGCACCGGCCGAAGAAGATGTCTTTGTTTTGGAAGATGCTACGCCCCTGAAACAACAAAGAACTTTCAATGATGATATTGTGTTCGGAGCCAGGGATTCCACAGTTGTTGAAGCTCCTACCTTGGATCCCTTAGTCATCTCGGCTGGTATCGGGCCAGCTATTGTCAGAAGAGTTCTCATTGATTGTGGCGCATCCTGTAATATCCTCTTCAAGAAAACATTCGACCAAATGAAGATCCCTATGGCTTATGTGCAAGCCTCGTCATAAAAAATCGCTGGCTTCACTGGGGAGCCAAAGCAGCCAATAGGAACCATTGATTTGCTTGTAGAACTCGGAGAGGGAGAAAGAAAAGTAGTCCGCAAGCAAACTTTTGTGATTGTCGACGAATTTTCTGCTTATAATGCTTTCCTTGGCCGTCCAACTCTCGCAGCGTTCAAAGCTGTTCTGGCCCCATGGTGCCTCACCATTAAATTCCCCACAGACAATGGAGTGGGAGTTATAAAAGGGGATCAAAATGCTGTGCGGGAGTGTTATCTGACAGAACTGCGAGAAACAAGAAAACGAGAAATGAGAAAGGATGCGGCAACCCCAGTCCGCATCAAAGAACCAGCCTTGTAGCAATTACAGGGCGGACCCTGCACTGGCGAGCACGGCGGAGCACGAAAAGAGATGGATCCTAGAAAAGCCAGTGCAGGGGAGAATAGAGTGGTACCAGTGGAAATGATAGTACCAGTACCTGTTGACCCGAAGGACCCAAATAAGGTGTTGAATGTGGGTTCACAACTTCATGTGTTGATTCAGAATATCTTAATATCTTTTTTAAAAGAAAATTTGGATGTTTTTGCTTGGACTCATGCCGATATGTGCGGACTATCCCCAGAAGTAGCAGTACACGCTCTGAATATTGATCCAAAATTTACACCTGTGAAACAGAAAAGGAGAACTCAAGGTCCGGAAAGGTCAGAGCATTAAAAGAAGAAGTTGATCGGCTCATGGAGAATAACTTTATCAAAGAATCTACCTATCCGAATTGGGTTTCAAATCCAGTGCTGGTTAAGAAAGCCAACGGAAAATGGAGAGTGTGCATCGATTTTTCAGATCTAAACAAGGCCTGCCCCAAAGACTGCTTCCCGTTACCCAGGATCGATCAACTGGTAGACGGAACAGCGGGACACGAATTGTTATCTTTTATGGATGCCTACTCCGGATATAACCAGATCATGATGCATGAGCCAGATCTGGAGGACACGAGCTTTATCACCGATGTTGGTCTTTACTGCTACAGAGTTATGCCCTTCGGGCTGAAGAATGCGGGGGCAACGTACCAAAGACTTGTTAATGCTATGTTCAAACCGCAATTGGGCAAGACTATGGAAGTCTACGTCGATGACATGTTAGTAAAGTCTAAGAAAGCAGTGGATCACATTGAACACTTAGCAGAAATGTTCGCAGTCCTCCGGAAATACGGAATGAAGCTTAACCCTTTAAAATGTTCATTTGGGGTGGAGTCCGGAAAGTTCCTAGGTTTCATCGTGAGCGCTAGGGGCATTGAGGCTAGTCCAGCTCAAATTACCGCCTTAAAGGAAGTCAAAGCTCCTAGAACGAAGAAGGAATTGCAAAGTCTGAACGGAAAAGTCGCCGCCTTGAGTCGGTTCATTTCCCAAGCCACTGATAAATGCATCCCATTCTTTGACGCCCTAAAGAAAGGAAAGAAAAACTTTGATTGGACTCCCGAATGCCAAAAATCCTTTGATGAATTGATTCGCTGTATGGAAACGCCTCCAATACTTTCTAGGCCCGGCGATGGTGAGGATCTTCTTATATACTTGGCAGTATCATCTCACGCTTTAAGTGCAGCGCTGATACGAGAAGACAAGAGGATTCAACATCCAGTTTACTATATCAGTAAAAGACTCACTGGGGCAGAGATGAATTACTCCAAGTTGGAAAAACTCGCCTATTGCCTACTGATTGCATCGAGGAAGTTGAGGCAATATTTTCAAGCTCATCCTATCAGAGTCCTCACTGATCAACCTTTAAAGCAAGTCCTATTTCGCCCTGAGACTTCGGGTCGTTTTCTAAAGTGGAACATTGAACTCAGTCAATATGACATCACTTATCATCCCCGAAAGGCAATCAACGGACAAGCTTTAGCGGATTTCATCGCAGAATTCACAGATAAGGGTAACAGTGAGGAGGAAACGATCGATGATTCCCCAATCCAATGGAATATATGTTGATGGCGCGAGAAATGACTACTGTTCCGGAGCCGGAGTTGTACTTGAGACCCCTGAAGGTCGGTCATTATGCTACGCACTGAGATTGGAATTTCCTTCAACGAACAATGAAGCAGAATACGAAGCATTACAGATCTTCATCGATTCTCAGCTTATTATATGCCAAGTCAAGAAGGAATTCCAAGCGAAAGGGGGAAATCTGCCTGCCTACTTGTTAAAGGCTTGGGAACTCCTGTGTGACTTCGATCATTACACGATAAGTCATATTCCTCGAGAAGAAAACACGAAAGCAGATTCTCTCGCAAAGTACTCTAGCACAGGCGAAGCTCAATTTCTGGGGTTGACTCCAGTAGAAGTCCTGTCGGCTCCAAGCATTGATGAGATGGATATTGATTGGATCATGAGCGTGTCTCAAGAGCAAGAATCATGGATGACTCCAATAACAGAATATCTGCTCAATGGCTCTTTACCGAAAAATCCAAAAGAACGACAGAAGCTACTGAGGAAAGCCTCTCGCTATATAGTCCAGGACGGCCAATTATACAGACGGGGATTCTCAATGCCGTTACTTCGATGTGTATCCAGGGAAGAGTCCAAAACAATCCTAGCTGAGGTGCATGGGGGAGAATGTGGTGATCATTTAGGTGGTCAAATTTTAGCAAAGAAGATTCTCCGATACGGATATTTTTGGCCAGAAATTAATCGAGATGCAGCAGATTATTCCCGAAAATGTGACAGATGCCAAAGATTCGCAAAAATTCCTAGAGCACCTTCTACTGAGCTCACACAGACGGTCAGTCCATGGCCGTTTGCAATATGGGGGATAGACCTTGTAGGACCGTTACCAACTGCCAAATCTGGAATCAAATATGCCATTGTTGCTGTAGATTATTTTACTAAATGGGCAGAAGCTGAACCACTGGCTACTATCACCTCTAAAAAGATGATAAGTTTTGTGACTAAAAGTATCATTTGCAGGTATGGTGTGCCTCAAAAGATAATTACAGATAATGGTACTCAGTTCGAAAGTGAAGAATTCCAAAAATTTTGCAAACGATTCAAAATCCGGAAAGTTTCTCAGCAGTAGCTCATCCGCAGGCAAACGGGCAGGTGGAAGCAGTAAACAAAATTATCAAGTCAACCATCAAGAAGCAACTCGAAAGAGCAAAAGGTGGTTGGGTTGATAAGCTACAACTAGCACTATGGGCATACAGAACTACCCACAAAACTGCGACAGGGCATACTCCATTTTCATTGGCATACGGGTCAGAAGCAATGATTCCGGTAGAAACAGAGGTCCCTTCACATAGAAGAATCCATTTCAATCAAGCGGAGAATGATAAACTACAACTTGAGGCACTAGATCTCCTTGATGAAAAAAGAGAAAAGGCTGAGCTCAGAATCGCAGCTCATCAAAAAAGGATAGCCAGACATTTCAATTCCAAGGTTCGTTAACGCAGCTTTGAGATTGGGGATCTAGTCTTGAAGAGAATTATGGCGGCGACAGGTGGTTTGGGCCAAATTGGGAAGGACCATATGTCATAGGTCAGAAGCTTCTTGACGGCACATTCAAACTCACTACTGTCGAAGGAGATCAAATTCCAAGAGCTTGGAACATCAATCACTTGCGTCCATACTTTACTTGATAGATTTGTTGAAATATTGTAAAAAGAATTATGAATGTATGATTCTTGTAATTGAAAGCGATTGTAAAACCGATGCAAGTGAATAATGAAAGACTATAAAGTGGATGTAGGCCCAAATTCTTGGCCGAACCACTATAAATCTTGTGTTTCTCATTATTATTACATGTTTGCTTTATTTTCGATATGAAAAGTACATTAAATGTATTGCTGAAATGTCGATTTGAATTTTTGCAGACAACGAAAATAAAACTTGAACATTACAAGACCAAGTGATTCTGGTTATCATTCAACAAACAAATTTCGAGTCGCAAAAGCACAAAAGTCCCGAATTCAAATCCTAGATAGGAAGTGCTTCAATTGAACGGCCAATGATTTCGTCGGAAACGGGCCATTGCTCGTAAATTGAGATCGTTTGAACAAACAAACATCAAATTAAGAAGCTTATGCCCGTTCTCGTGAACTTGCCTAACAATGAAGTACATTTCCTTGGATTAAACAAACTACTTGTGAGAGAAGGGAGTGCAAGCTTGAAAAGAAAAAATAGAGAATCGCTGAAAAGGCATAAGCAAGTGGACAAGGAACAACTAAAGCCCTCTTCGGAGGCACAAGTCCTCTTCAGAGGCACAACTCTTCGGAGGATAAAGACCTCTAACGAGGCATATGCCGCAAAAAAGAAAGTTCTCTACTCAACCAAAAAAGATTGGAGGAGTCATGACCCTCCAACCATGAGAGAGTAACTTCCAGGCAATCCTCGGAGGCACATTTCACCAGGAGTTGAAGTGTGACAACCGCTCTTCGGAGTTTCACTTCACCAGAGTTGAAATACAAAACAAAATAAAGCCCTCTTCGGAGGCCCATTTCACCAGGAGTTGAAGTGTGACAGCCGCTCTTTGGAGTTTCACTTCACCGGAGTTGAAATGTAAAACAAAATAAAAGCCCTCTTCGGAGGCCCATTTCACCAGGAGTTGAAGTGCAATAGCCGCTCTTCGGAGTTTCACTTCACCAGAGTTGAAATGTAAAACAAAATGAAAGCCCTCTTCGGAGGCCCATTTCACCAAGAGTTGAAGTGCAACAGCCGCTCTTCGGAGTTTCACTTCACCAGAGTTGAAATGTAAAACAAAATAAAAGCCCTCTTCGGAGGCCCATTTCGCCAGGAGTTGAAGTGCAACAGCCGCTCTTCGCAGTTTCACTTCACCAGAGTTGAAATGCAAAAAAAAAGAGAGAGCCTCTCCCAAGTGGCAGAAACAAAAAGACCTCTTCCCAGAGGCACAATAAGACAGAAAGACCTCTTCCCAGATGCAGAAATGAAAAGACCTCCTCCCGGAGGCACAATCAAGCAGAAAGACCTCTTCGAAGGCACACGTTTCGCCAAGATTGAAATAAAACTTCCAGGTGTTGAAACGTGAAAAAGCCAAGAAGCCCTTTACTGTGGCAAGTAAAAAAAAATAAAAAAAAAATCCTCATCAAAGGCAGACTTTAACTTCCAAAGGAAGAATGAATTACTTATTCTAGAAAATTCTCTTCCTCAAAAAGAAGTTGAAGTACCTTTCAAATACCCGCTTTACCACATAGAAGATTTCATTCAGTAAAATGTGTATATGCACAAAATAAAAAGTGATATCTTCGAAGGATGAAGCGTAGAAACTTGTTTGTACTCTGTTTTTTAACGAAATAATATTCCTCCAAATGTGGAATAATTATTCTCTAAAAAATAAAAGTACAAGTTCCTCATAAAATAAAATATTACGATGAGCTTATGATATAGGGGCAACATGGTATAACTACATCGGTAAAATTGCGCTCAAACAATATATACCACAAGCTCACTGCAATATCGTACAAAGAAACTTGTACAAAAATGAATAATAAATGCATTCTCAGATACAGACAGAAGTTTGTACAAAGAAAAAGAATCATTTTATTCAACAATATTAGAATTTTATACTGGTACAGGTTCCAAAGTAAAAAGCAAAAGAAAAGCGGGGTGCCGGTACCCGCACAATTTCCTGTCAGTACATGCAAAAAAGGCAAAAAAGGCAAAAAAGCGATATGAAAGCCACAGAACCAGAGCCATCATTTCTTCTTTCGCCCACCATTTGAGCCCGCACCTGGCCGAATAACCAACTTTTTAGGCCGGCTTGTAAGGGTAGGGGATGAAGGAGAAAGGGGCTCAGTCGGACTTTCTTCCGTCTCTTCTTCGCCAGTTAAAGATCCCTTTTTCTTCTTCTTCTTGGAAACTCCCTGCTTTCCTCTCTTCTTGGAGGAAGACCCACTCCCTGGAGAAAGAAGTTTAGCTAATGGTTCATCATCGGAACCAGTTGCTTCTGGAGTCTTCTCACTCCCTTCAGTTTCTTCTCCTTTGTGTTCTTGTGAAGCAATGGGATCATCCAAGTCTTGAAGAGCTTCTATTTGCTCCTCTTGTGATCCCGGTTGCGAGGCGGAAGGAGGAGTCACTTGAATAGATGGAGGAGGAATAATTGGAGGTGGGGAAGCTTGAACAATGCCCGACGTTTTCTCTACAGAAGGAAAAAAGTTCAAGTCAGTAAAAAGAGGAGATAAAGGTTCGCTAAGATTCAAGAAGTAGTCAAAAAGCCCATCAAGCTCGTAAGAAACAGATGAGCAGTCTACTTGGGCAAGATTGTCAGTAGGGTTACCTGCAGAAGTCGGTTCCCTGACGTCAACTTCGTAGAGCCTGTGCCTTGGCACTCTCGCCGCCTTCATCCCCACCTTTATGCTTGTGATCTCGGTGGTAACTTTAGTAGGAGATGGGGAATGAGAACTAGAACTGATAATGTCAATTTCGGCTGAAGGAGAAGGTTGAATTGGAGCAGTTGAGATGATTTTTCATGAATATTCTCCTGCCGCTGTTTCGGCCCTTAATTTTGCAAGCTGTTCCCTTCCCCTGGCGAGAGCGGCACGAGCATCATCATCAAGATAATGCTCCTCAAGAGCTGACTCAGCATAGCCAGCGCCGTTACCACCAAGCATATCGAGTGCCGCCACCCAAACTTCAGCCAGAGTAATTTCATACTTGGGGCCCAGAAAGGCAAGGCTACCACGCCCCAAAATGCTATGCAGGTAGAAATCAAATAACGTTGAGCTGATGTTGGTCCTCGTTGCCTCGTGAGATTCTTCAGCTACAATTTTGCCGGCAACGGCCTCATCACGCTCCCTTTCAGCTTTGGAAATTTGAAGCTTAAGCATTTGAATCTCCGCCTCTTGGGAGCTGGTTTTCTTCCAAAGCTCTGCAACATCAGCAATATAGCCCTCACTGATCCTTTTTTGCACTTCGAGCCTGTCTTCGGCATCCCTTTGGCTGGCATGAGCATCTCTCACTTGTTTTAGGAGCACTTCTTCTTTTTGAGAATAGGAAGTAGAGGAAGCAGCAAGCTCTTGTTTTAGTTCTTCAAGTTTTGCTTCAAGCTCTTCATTGTAAGAAGCAATGCTCCTCATCTCAGTGTCATGTTGCTCAAGAACCTTTTACCATTCGGCTTTATCATTTTCCATGGTGAGCATGGCCTCTATGTTTGCACGATTAACCCTTTGGAGCTCGTCAACAAGTTTTTACCAGTTCGACATCCTCTTAATATCAAGCTTGACGGCATCGAGGTTTCGTAACATAGCAGACTTGTCAATGGGGACCAAGTCAAGGTCAAACCTTACTCCCTTCAGACACCACTGTGGAAACCGACTTTGCAAAGTGGTCGGACCCGATCCGACTTGGAATTTGGGCCTACTAATTATTATTTGGAATGTCGAGCGAGGCAGGGGCAGTAACCTTTTCAGGAGTTGTAGAGGTGTGCTTCTCACCATGTCGGGCTCGCTTGCTCGAATCTTCAACCATGTGACTTTTTCCTCTGTCATCATGGGATTTTCTTTTATGGGAATCGTCGCCTCTCTGCGAAGAATCGTGGCGCTCCTCCTTCTCTCTTCTTTCGTAACGCTCCTCTTGAGCCCTCTTCTCTTGAGCCTTTAGAGCGGCTCTTTCTTCATCAGATTCTCTGTAAGAGGGGAGGTAACGCCTGTAATCATATTGGCTACGCCTCCCGTAGCGCTGGAAATCATCATAGTAGGATCCGCTGCGCCCCATCGGAGGATCTGAAATAAAAAATAGCTAAATTTTAGAATTCTTCAAAGCACAAAAAGTCAAAAGCATAAAAGTGTCAAAAAAACTCTAAGTGTGTGTGATGTGCAAACTACGCGCATCAAACTACGAACCACTCTTTAATTGAGGAGTGGTTGTGGGTGTAATAGCTAGCGTCAACTCTTGAGTTGACGAAGTCTGTCGCAGGATAGAAGTCGCTTCAACTACTGAAGAAGAAACCCCGGTAGTGTTAGGGTCATCTTTGAAGATCTCTTGCGAGGTGGCAAAGAGGTCGCTCAGCCCTTCGAAAGTATCGTCCCTGCTCTGCTTGACAAGGCTAGTTTTCTCGGCGTCTTCGCCAGATTTCTGTGAACGTCGGGGAGATCCCTGAGGCTCTTCTTCCTCAATAACTGGGGCAAGTTCGTCAGATGGCCCCGCAATATCAACAGAGGTGGAGCACTTCACTAGTGAAGCCTCGGGAGCAGGTCCTTTTGGTATAGATGTGTCAGTAGAAGCTGGGGCATCTGACGCTCTGGCTGGGGAGTCTGGGATTTCATGAGGATGAGTAGAACGAGAAGTATGCAAAAGTCCGTACTGATGCAAAAACTCGTCTTTCAACAGAAATTGAATGTCTCTCTCCTCAACTGGCACGGCCTTAAGCCTTTCGAAAGTTGGCTTATGACTGGGATCCCTAGAAGGAGAGGGAAGCGCTGAAAATAAAAAAAAGAGAAGCGAAGTTAAAACTTAACAACTTAGTCTCACAAAAGTCGGAAAACAAACACAGTAAGAATGGTTAATCTTACTTCCTTCCCTCCATACAGCGTAAAACCCCGGGGGACAGCGGACATAGAAAAATTGAGTCAAAAACCCATGAGCGCTGTTAGGAAGACCAATGATCAATTTACGATTTCGAGCACTTCTCACGACAGTAATGGAGGGGTGATCTTTAGTCCTGGTGAAAGAGCATAGGAAGCAAATCTCGTCAAAGCTTGGGAATCGATCAAGTGTCCTCCTAAACAGTACACACAACCCCATTAAAATGGCATAACCATTGGGGTGTAATTGGGATGGGGCGATGGCCAATTGACGAAGAAGTTGTTGGAAAAAGTCATTGAAAGGAGGAACGCCCCCACTCAGGCACATTTGTCGATTGACCGTTACAAAGCCAGGGGGTGCTATGTCAGCAGTGTTACTTCTCTCGGGAAGAATGGCATCTGATTCAGCAATGCCAAACTGAGCGCACAATTGGCGGAAAACTCTGTACGATAAAGTAGAAGAGGCTCTTTCGGGAGGATTGACCAAAGGATCCGGAATTACAGTTGCCTCTCCAGTCTGAACCGTTGTATCTTCTTCCTGGGAAGTCATTCTACACAAGCAACTGGATATTCAAATGTGAAGGTGCACGTTTCCTAAAAGTGTGAAGTGTCGTGCAAAACTAATAAAAATAGCAAGTAAATATAACTGGAATTAAACTAGTCGATGATTGATCGATTACAAAATTTCAGAACTTGTTAATATAAAGTTCAAGCATAATATTAGTGTAGGCTGGTCAGTTTCAATTTACTATTTCAGTGTTGCTGTAATATTTTACTTGAAATTGATGAAAGCACTTCGTTCACACAATTTATTTGAGTTAATTATCTGTTATTAACTAATCTGTCATTTGACGTGGGCAGTCGATGGCAGTATATTTGTCCCATTTTTCTGCAAGTGTTGTGTTTAACAGGTTGATAGCGTCAAAGTTAGAATAATCTGTGAAGAAACACAACAAAGTTCAAGCAGTATATTCTGGCAATTCAAATGGGAAATACAATTAAGTTCTATCAACATCTCTAAGTTTTCAAATTTTGTTCAAATCATTGAGTCACGGTCCGAAGAATTCTCTAAGTCATAAGTCGTCCACGACCCAAAAGTTAAGTCGTCCACGAATTAAAAGATAAAGTCTTAGCTCGGCTGCAACTTAAGGCTAAGTCGTGCACAACATAGAGGCCAAGTCGTAAAGTCTCAAATCAAGACAGAACAAATGAAGTGCAAATGAAGCTAAGTCTTGAGTCGTCCAGAAGCAAACATAACCTAAGGGGTTAAGTCGTATGCAATTAATGTCGTGGGGGTTCTTGAGTCAGTCACTTCGAAAACTATGCAAATTGGCAAAGTCGCAAAAACTTCACGATATCTCTTCTCAACCCACTGATCCTTCTCCAACCCAATAACCCGTTATCTTCCTAACTCCTAACCCGTTAACCCATGTAAGACGATATCGCCTCCTCTAAATTCATGAATCAACTGAATCGAAATATGGTGACCCGTCGCCTTCTCCTTCAAGTCATTTAAAAAACTCAATCAAACTGCTTCAAGCTTGTCAGCAATCGATCATAACGCGATTCAAGAAGAAGCCTGATGTGAGGATTCGGATTGAGGTTGGAAAATGGGAAATCCATGTTCGAAAGGTAACAGTAATTGTGAAATTGGGCGAGCGATGAGTTTACTTACGCAGTGTAATGATGAAGGTGGCAGGAACTTAATTGGTGATAAGGTGAACTGATCGAATTCGTCTCTGAAAAGCTTCGAAAGTCGTTAATGGCGGAAGTAAACACGGAAACAAGTAGGTGAAGAAGGAGCGACCTAAACCTTTTATATCTCGAGGCAGAGGAATTTGAAATGGAACACGAGTTAAGATAAGTCGAAGCACACGACCTACGACTTAGGCGCGTACTTCGAGGGGCAAATGTTAACCCCGTTAAGACAACGAGTTAAGGCCTGGGACGATTTACGACATAAGGTACTTAACGGGTCAAGAGAAGTTTACGGCTTAGCAAACCTCACGACTTAAGATGCGTGACGATTTAACAAGACAAAGCATGAACGACTTATGACTTGAGGCCACCATGATCTAACAGTTTAAAGCACTCTACGACTTAACAAGTTAAGGACTCAAGTTAGGGATGATCTACGACTTATGAATGGTGCGACTTAACGGTTTAACGTGTTAAAGAAATGGCCGACTCAACGACTCAAGGGAGACAGCGACTCAATGGATCAAGGAGGGTACACGACTTAGGGTCTCCACGACTTAACGAGTTAAGGTCCAGACGACTTAAGAATTGAAACGGACCAAGAAGTCTACGACTTAAGGAAGTCTACGGCTTAAGAGATGGCACGACTCAAGAAGGAAATAAGTTAACAACCTAAAGCTGTCTACGACCTACGACCTAGCATGTGCCGTAAACGACTTAGGCAAACAAGGCACTGATGCTCATTAAACATAGCCTCTTAACTCGTGAATGGGTTAAGACTTGTGTTGCTATCTGAAATAAACAAGTTTACCAGTTAAGCCGTGACTCACGACTTAGCTTAAGTCGTCCATGACCTAAAGCCGCTAAGCTATAATCCGCTGCCACAACACTTATGCCGCATCCTGTTAACTCGGTCACGACCCACGATCTATGATGAGTCGTACACGACTTAAGTAAACAAATGAAGTCGCGTCCGGTTAACTCGTGCGCGACTTAGGACTTGACATGGATTCAAGCAGATGGGCAAATTTCTACCAAGCTACGGGCTAGACTCAATAAGTCGGCCACGACCTACCTTAACTCGGTCACGAGTTACGACTTAAGGGTAAAATTTTCCTATAAATACCAACCTACCACAAGCATGAGGGGGACTTTTGGCGCATTCTTTCCAAGCACCGATACTCGGCTACATTCCAAACCAACTCAACGCTCAAAGCTTTCAAGACACGTAGAACGCTATCAACAACTTCAAGAAGAAATCTCATGCATCCGACATGGATTTGAGGACTTTCACTTACATTGAAGTTTAAGCTACTCGTTCAAAGTGTTTAGTAGTTCAAAGTGTATTGTATTTGGGAAGAATTGTATCAACTTGTAACGAAATCATCAATAAAGATATTCAGAGTGGACGTAGGCAAACTATTGAGCCAAACCACTATAAAATCGTTGTTATTTACTGCTTTTTCTGTGGTTTTCTGCTTATACTCTGTTCCCGAATCATCGGGTGGTGCTTTCACAAGTACACTTTACACACCAGGGTGTTAGCGTTCAAATTTTAGCGTTAACATATATATTAAAGATTTTTAAATCTGATTTGATATATTATGTCTATATGTGTATATATATATATATATTTCATCTATAAAATTGTTTGAAGTTAATCGAAAATTAATTCTTAAAATTCCGGTTAAAGGATGATTTCAATTATAAATAAATCAAAATTTGAATTAATATTTAAACTGGAGAGAATTGAATTAGAAATTTACTTGTATAACACTCAATTGCATTATATAACTTACCTAAATTTTAAAAAATGAACCGTGTAATTGAATATTATACAGTAGAAAATGATATCAAGAAATTTCTAAATGAATTTGAGTAGTTATAATGAATGTAAATATGCCTAATATATATGTGATAAGATACATTAAGTAGAATAAATTTAATAATAATTTGAAATTAAAAAGAAAATTAAATTTGTCTAATAAAATATGATTATAATAAATGACTATTCAAATTTATGATCTTTGAAATTATTAATTTTAGAAAATTGGATAATATATAATATAAATTGTCTTTATAAATAATATGTGAGTGCGTATAATAAATGATATTCACATAAATTTTAATTATAAAATGTTTATGGAGATACATAGAATAATAAGTTGGATAAATAATAGGTGTGATTAATAGAAGAAAAATTTGTTTTGAAAGTTAATAAATTGAATTAAATCGACATAAGAGCGTGTCTTGAATTAATTGAATATAAATTGAATTTCATTTGAAAGAAACCTTTTGTACCTAACATTAATAATTGAGAAATCAAATCAGTTCAATGAAAATGTTGAATTTAAAAACAAATTTTGGAATATAAATTAATTTAAATTGAAATTTATATGGTTTAAATTAATTGTGTTATTAATCTATTTTCTTCTGGTTGTTTCTATTCTCCTATCTCCTTCCTTTTCGAGGACGAAAAGTTTTGAGAGGGGAGAATGTAACGACCCGTAAATTTAACTGTTTTAATAATGTTATTAATTGAAATTTTGTGGAATTTTAAACAATAAAATTTTGAAATATAAATTTGATATTTGGAATGCATCTTGTTAAACATAGCAACTGGTAAATTTTCGTCCGAAAATATGAAAGTTTATTTTGTGCGTAAATTTACTTCAATTTAATCAGTTAAAAAGCGATGAAAATAAAACGTTTTCAAAACCCAAATATTTTTACATAGTAAAATTCTAAATCGTCTTCCAAGCAAGACGCCATTTTTCATTTTTCAAAATTGGGACATCTTTAGCTCCATCGATCTTATTTTTCTGTGTTTTTCATGCATTTTCCGCTAGTAGAAAATTCAAATTTTTATAATTCGATCATACCACTGATATCTATATACTGTCTTGATCGTCTCGTCATGCTGATCTCCGCAGTATATTCATTCACGGGTTTCGAAATTCGAGATACAACGAAATCGATACACCGATCAGTCGTATCGGTTCCGCATTTGAGTTGTTTGACATTGTTCCTTTATCTTTTAATATGGCAAACAGTTTAAGTTAATAGCCGCAAGCTATTAATCTTCCTATCAGATGTCAATAGCCTTTTTATATTTCCCAAAATTTTCGGACAATTACTATTCCTACCGGTTCAAGCTAGAATTTTTTTATTACTGTTCACCCTCTTCCTTTTCATTTTCTTCTTCTATTCGTTATAAAAAAAATATGAATGTTGACAGCAGAAAATTTTCCCCTGTAGCTCTCAACATTTCCCACCTTAGTTCCCTTTCGCATGAACCATACCTAGGAGCCAGCCGACTCGACAGCCACCTCATCCCACGGCCTCCCCCTGAACCGCCTCTGCCACCAAGTCGCCTCCGCCCGTGCTTCCACCTCAGCGACGAAGTCCGCCTGTCACAAAAAAAACCCCTAAGCTAACCCACCTGACTGCCTCCATCTCCTCCGCACGGTCGCACCCCATCCACGGCAACGGCGCTTCACAGCTCCTCCTCCCTCACGACAAAATCCAAAACAGCCCTATACGTCCGGCCTCACATTCCCTCTACCACCAGCGTCAGCCACGCATTGCCGCCATCACTCGAGGCAACCACCTACCTAGCCTCTTCCACCCTCTAGCTTTGCCAAGCTCGCCACCAGGCCAAACGCACTCATCGCTGGCCGAGTTCACCACCCGCCTCTACCTCTGCAACATCCATGTCCACCAACCATCCTCCTGTAACCGCTGCCCCTCCGCATCTTTCCCCAAGCCACCATGATCTCATCCAATGTAGCCGAAGCTACCACTAGCATACACTCCCTCACCGGTAAGCGGAACCTCCTCTTTGCTTCGCATCCATGTGTCAGGCCTCCAGCCGATCCCTGTACGCCATTCTTTGCTTGTTTCTTTCGAGTCTCCAGGCGTGTTTTTTGACCTCCCTTCCACGTTGGCTCACCCTACTATTCAACTCATCCACCCATGTTAGCCGAGCCCATCTCTTTGTCTTTGAAGGTCTAATTTATTTTCTATACGTTAGTATACATAATATCATATATTGCATTATATATGTTTTGACAACACACACACACACACACACACATATATATTCTTGTAGCAGCACATGTGTTGTTAGCTTGTTATAAAATGCATATTATTTTATTAACTTATTATATATAGTATACTTGCTGTTGTATAAAAGCATGACTGCCTATTTATATACACGTGTTATTCTACGCTCGCTGATGCAAATAGATGCAGGTTTATATGTAAAAGTTTGTATAAGATTTTATATAATACGTTGTTATATATAGATATGTATATTTTATAAGCTTAAGAAAGTATAAGTTAATATTGGTATATTATATTTTGTTGAATCATATATATATGTACTGTTTAATGTTTCATATGTTATAGTCATACTTGTGAGTTGATTTTTATTTATTTGCGTGAGTACGTATGTGTCCTGTATAAATTTATATAAGTAAGTTGAGTTTACAATCTATACTATTATAAGTTTGTATACCAGTTAATTTCATCAGTTTTATATTATAAAGATTATTTTTGTCTGGTTGAAAATCTGTCGAGAAATAGTTCACATAACTTGTAATTTGTGGTTTATAGTTTATAAATGCTAGTATATAATGTTGATATGTATTAGTATGTAGCATGGGTACATATATTTCAAAGGATTATATATTTAGTGTTATGCATCTGTAGCTAGCTATTACGATAAAATACAATACGTCGGATTTATATATTAATATACTTACAGGATGAACTGTCGGTTAGCTTACTGGAATTATATTACATTAGGTACATGAGTTTTATACGGTAGTATATGCATATGAATTTTATGAACGGTTCGGTGACCTTCTACTGTTTTCTATTTCATTTCTTTATGATGATTCGACTTTTGGTATATATACAATGTAAAGATTTCATGGTATGAATTTTTAAGGATAATCGTGAAAGGGAGGTTTTGCTTATTTATTTATATTATCTATTACATCAGTGATGGTACGTATACCAGTATTTGTGATAGTCATATATGTAGTTGTTTATTTTATAACAAGTATTGACTTTAAAAATATTGCGTATATGTGTTGATTTTAATTTGAACAATGGGTTTTTAAATACACATATTTTCAAATTTAAATTTTATTTGAATTATGAATATGACTTTATAGATATATAGTTATATATAGTTATTTATATATATGCAAGTCACTCATACCAATTACCTTCATCGATCTAGTTCTGACTCGATTTCGTCAATTCCTATTTGTCAGCTTCGTTCGCCAATTCGAGTTTAATCTTGCTTTGTTTGAGATTCGTGCTTGGATTTCACAACTCAACTTCATTGTCAAAACTCCACTAGCCTCGAAAGGTGAGTAATCACTCACGATTAATATTCTTTTATTTATTAAATTTGATTTCAATTGAAACGACAATTGATATATACCTGTTGTTAGTTATGTACACTGTTAAATATATGTTATTACCTATATCAGTTCACCTGTGACATTTGACCCCATTAACTTTTATTTATACGATGATAATCCCATTTGGTTGATAATTGATTTATTGTTTGTTGTTTATATTGGATGTTAAATTGTAATGTATAAAGTGATAAATATTATGCAAATGAATTTGACGTAGGATAGTTAAAATTTGAATCGACATATGCATTAAGTTTGATTTGTTAAATTTGTAAAATATGACCACTTAAATGTTTAAATTATTTGACAAGTAGAAATGGTTAATTACCCTTGAACCATTTGAATTTGTGGTAGGAAATCGAATAATAAATGTCAAGTGTAGAGCCGCGTAAAATAAAAATGTAATAATCTTTAATCTACATGAAATGATATTGTAGATTCTAGAAATAATTATATTAATTTGCACAAACAACAATGTGAATTAATACGATTATTTCGGGATTATTTGAATTAATTATTGGATTGTTATTGATGGTTGCTATTCTTGTTTATTTACTTTGACACCATCCCAGTTATCACCCTGCAAGTTCCCTTTGTTATGCTTTGATTTTTGAATTGAACTGGAATCGGGTTGAAATGATAAATACCCAAATGAACCTGACTTAGGATAGAGAATTAAATAAAACCCGATCGGTTAATAATTTGATTTAAAAATGAAAATTAGATTTAAATTGAATAAATAATAAGGGTTTACAATGAAGTTGGAATTTGAATTTTAGGGAAATTTAATTGTTAATATTTAATAATACGAAACAAAATATTAACGATGCAATTGATGAAAGAACGTTGTTTAATTTAAGAATTGATTGAATTAAGTTTTGAAATTATTTTATAACTAAGTTTGAAATTACTTTATAATTAAGTTCGAAATTATTTTATAATTAAGTTTGAAATTATTTAATAATTAAATAAAATTGAATTATCTGATAATTAAATAAAAATTTGAATCCTTGATAAGAAAATTTAAACTTTGGATTAAGTGAATTTGAACTTCGTTAATAAATGAAATTGTTCTTTATTTATTAAGTTTTGGAAAATCATTTAAGTAAGTTAATAAGTGAAATTGGACTTCTTGAAAATGTGAAATTTAGTTTCTTAATTGAGTTTTGAAATTTGTAACTAAGTAAATAAATATGTGAAATTGAATTCCTTAACAAGAAATAAAATGTGATTTATTGAAATTAATGTAGGGCTTGTAATTTAATGAATTTGATTTGTCGAATCCAATTTAGTTAAATTTGTAAGCTTTGTTAATGAAGTTGAACTTAAGTAATTGATTTAGTGAATTGGTAATTTAATAGAAATCGTTTTGAATAATAATTTAACTTAACGAATATTGAATGAAATCGATAAATGAATTTGAAATTGATTTGAGGGTAAAATTAATTTATTTAAATGATTTCGGAATGAAATTTATATATGAATTTGAATCAATATTTGAATTGTTTAAATAAAAGTTGAAATCGAATTATAAGATTTTTAAATGGTAATTTGGAAGTTTTGAAACGTAAATTTTGGAAATTGATTTAGAAAGACAAAACTGAAAATGATTTGGTTTGATATATATTAAATGACCAATCGGTGTAATAATTATGAAAGTTATTATAGAAACCGGAATCGGTTATGGATATACTCTCTTCCTAAACCGAAAACCACTTTAATAACTATAGGCGGAGTGTGATCTAGAATGAAGTGGTTGGATTGACGTACGCGATGACTGAAGAAAGAAAACGATAATGGATAGCCTTGACACTTGTATCAAATTGTAAATGACTAAAACAAGAGCTGTGCCAGGCCAAATGGGGTTAGCCACCTCGAGCGAACACACTTCTTCGTAAACTACTTATTACTTATTATTGATTGGTGCACCCTCGTACTTTTGGGAGTGTTGTTTCGCGGTGTTGCGATCGTTGCGACGATGCGTTTTCACCCGTCCGGATCAGGCAAATGGTAGTTTCACTACCTTGGGTATTGCCTCATGTGCCTTATCATACTTGTATCCCTATATACGCGACCACTACGAATTTGTTTTGTGTTATACCTATGGAGTACTCCCTGATATCCCACTAGTTTACGGTGGAGTTTACAGTGCGGTATAGACTATGACCTTTATATAAAATGTGTTAAGGGTGATAATGGTAACGCCTTAACATTATTTTGATATTTTATATTACTGATAGGCATTATCTATTTAGCGTACGCTACTACATAGTAGATAGTTTAACGGATCCTTAAAGGATGGTTATTCCAACGTCCTTTGAGTTATTGTATTTCAATTGTTATTTCTCTTGAATTATTGTATTTCAATTGTTATTTCTCTTGATTTGGATTTATTGATATAAGAATGTTAATCCTGACTCGAATGTTTTGTATTTTGCTTTACCTCGGGTCAGACTGAGAGTACCAGCTTTCGAGACTCGCCTTTGGAGTTGGAGCTTTGCTTGAAGATCCAGCCATCTATTCTGCTTTCAGTATTCGATGATTCCAGTGATGTATTCTGATTTGTACTTGATATATCGTGTTACTCTTCTGTTGTATCTGGTTTAACTCTGATGTATCTTATTTACTTATATAGTAGCTTCATGAACTACTATCTTTTGCTTCCATTGCATATTATTACTCTGTGTCTGTGATTCTGTGATTATTTATTTACTGTATATGTTTAGTTTTGCCAAGCTTAAATTGACAATTCGGTATTTTGAATTATTCAAGTCCGACATGTGCGGATGCGAATAGTCAAAAAATAGCGGGTCGTTACATGAGTTGTAAATAACTCACCTTTTATTTTCCCATAGCTTGCTAAATCCTCTTTTAAGCCTTGCTAACCTCTTAGCTTCTCCAAAATCGACTAAAAACTCAAGAACAAAATTTGGACTGCAAGAAATTTGATCAAAAAGGGGATCAAAATCATTCTTTTATAGTTCTAAAGGATGGTGATAGAGTTTAAAACACTTACTCCACATTATTGGACAAAATCCCTTTGATTTGAGCTTTGAATTTGGAAATTAGGAACTAGGGTTTTAAAGCTTTGACAAGGAGTTTAGTTTTTGGTTTTCTCTTTTCTCACTTTAGAATGAAGGTGAATACATACTAAGGGGGGGTACTTTCTCTTATTCGCACTAATGGGTTAAGAGACTTAAGATGGGGATCCACTAATAAGGTGTTGCTAATTCTCCTAAGTGTTACTAATATTTGTTTACTTATATCATTAATAAACCAATTTTTACTCTAACAATGTTTTAACAAAATTTATTCACTAATTTCTCAGATTCGAAAAGACCAGTTACCATTTAAAAATTTCATCTTAAAAAAAATTCTCAATATTAACATTTTACTCTAAACACCAAATTCAAATAATCGATTTTATAATATTTCAAAATTTTAAATTGAAATCCTATATAAGAAATGAGGCTCATTCCTTAATTAAATCTAATCAATTATTCTCAAAATATGTTTTAATTACTCAATTAAATTTCAAAAATCATAAATTAAAATCAATCATTCCTAATTAAATTTAATTAATTAGTGAATTTACACTAGGGTTGTTACAAATACCGAGTAGTATAGTGAGTGATCGTGACCCGATCTTCACCAGCAGATTTTGCGAGGCGTTTCAAGCCGCACTAAGAGCCTAGTTGAACTACAGTACTGTTTACCATCCGTAGTCTGATGGGCAAACTGAAAGGATAAATCGAATCTTACAAAATCTTTTGCGTGCTTGTATTCTTGACTTTGGCGGTTAATGGGAGGACCATTTGCATCTGGTTGAATTTTCATATAATAGTAGATATCAGGCCAGAAAATTCCAGATAATTAGGAAAAGAAGAAAGAGATAGAAGAAGAAGAAAACAGAAACACAGCACTGATTCTCACAAATCGCAGCGGATCAAAACATAATATCAAATAAAAACAAATTACAAAAGAATACCTATATCTATCAATTACATTTTTACATCAGAGTTATACACATACACAAACACTGGATGTATACAAATCACATGACCCAGATAAACAGAAATAGTATCACAGCGGAAACATTCCATACGTTCCTACCATCCAGCTTGTCTCCTGAGCTCCAGAATGTCCTTACTTGAAAATCTATAATACTCGGTCTGACCTGAGCATTACATCAAACTAACACCTGGTTCTGGCTGGAAACCAGCATGAGTAAACCCACTAATTCCAAATTATTAAAGAAAACCCGGGTAACTCGTAACGATTTTACAAATTCACAGGTTTGGTATAGACAACACTTACTACACACATCAATTTCTAGGTATCAAACATAGATCAAATGGTCTAGTTGACTTAAATCATTCCATTCCAGTCTATTGATTTCACATATCAAATCAGTACAGAATTATTGTAGATCACGAATCAAAGTGGTTTCAGGTAATTACTAATACCCGACTTCGGTCTCTTCAAATTCAATGCCATCTTAACACATGTTATTCAAGTGAACACAATTCAATCTTTGAATACCAGATGTCACTTTTTATACAGCAATTCATTATCGACAGACACAATCACTAGTCAAGACAAACTTATCATATCACAAACATTTCATATCAAAAGTATCAACCAGTCATTCATAAGCAAGATTTATTTGTCACCCATTACTAATTAAATCAAATTAATTACTTTAATCATTTTTAATCTTTCTTACTTAACAATAATTAATTACATACTATTAATTAATCAATCCCTAATTTGTCCTCTCTAATTACATTCAGTAATTAGCCTTTAATTAATTTACCCCATTCATTAATCAACCATGATCAATCACATTCAGTAATTAATTATTCTTAATTACTTACATTAATTAATTAACCTCTTAATTAATTAATAAATCCTTTAATTGATTACACAGAAAAATTCACACTTAATTACTTCCACTAAGTAATTATTCCTTAATTACTTTCCATCAAGTAATTACCCATTGATTAATTACAGCCTATAATTATCCATTAATTACTTCACTAAGTAATTATCATTAAATAAATCACATTTAGTAGTTACCCTTTAATTAATTACATTAATTATTCTCTATTAATCAATTTCCTAAATAATTAATCACATTAATAAATCAACACCTTTAATTGATTTCACAAACTAATTAACTAATTACCCAAATAATGAAATTAAATAATTATTCCTTTAACCGATTATCTTAACCAATTACCATCCCTAATAAATAATTTATACTTTATTTAATGACATCTTTTAAATCACCTCTTAAAACATATAGGAATTTACCTACTAAAATACTTTAAATAATCAAATTTGATTACCTTAATCAATTGACCAATTAATTAATCATTATTAGAAGCATATAGAAATAAATTCTTAAAATTGAAGATAATTAATTTATTTAAGTCAAAACCTATTAAACATTTTAATTAAAATTTTAAATTATTGAAAAAAACTTTGATTAACTTGTTTTAAATAAAATTAAACAAATTCACTATCTGGAAAACTTAATTATCCCAACATTTCATTATTTAAAACCCAATTAAGTTATAACTTTAATTACTTTATTAACTTAAAACTTGTTCTAGCCTTTTACTCAAATTTGTGTACTAAAATCATCCTTACATTTAAAAACTTGTTCACCGATTTATTTAAGTTTGAACTTCATTCATGTATACTTGAGAATTTTAAAGTGTGGAAATTCTTATCACTTCTCACCCGAGAAATACCTAGGCTAACCCGAGCTAAACACTGAAAAACCGAGAAACTCAAAACCTCGAGACACACACTCAAAAACACGGAAACCAACCCGAGCCATTACTCCTTCTTCCCCATCCTCGCATTCCAGATAAGCACACGCGATCACCGTGCACCAAGCACGTCATTTCGATCACCGTTGATCATCTCCTCGGCAGTCCACTACTCGGAGTTGGCCACCCCATCACCCTCGACATCCCAGATCAACGTCATCGCCAACCAATCAAAAACAAGCCTCCCGATCGAACTGGAACCCATCAGGATCAGAAACTCGATCCCAAAATTCACCTCGACATCGAACTCTCCCACCTGAAGACATGTTGCTGCATTCGCAGTCGTATCGCGAAGCCCCGCATCTATTCCCCTCCCAACGATCAGCTTTATCGCTCCACTATCGTGCGATCACCTCAACAACCCGCATCAACACAACATCCCCTAAAACCCTACGTCCTTTTACTCCGGCTACCACGGTCAACAGAAAAATCACTCTCCATTTTTCTAGCAATCCCCAACACCCCGACCACTATCAGGCCAAACTTCACCGCCTACTTCATCTCCGATCGGCAGCAGATGACAAAAATCACAAATACAAACAACACTCAACACCACCTCGAATTCCAAACTAGAAATCCCAATTTTTATACCTAAATTCACGATTTAGTACAATAATTCAACTTGCAAAACAAACATTAAAATTTACCAGTTTGATTTTTAGCCATTTCTTGATTACCACTGTAATATTCAAATTTGAAGTCAAATACTAATTACATACCCTTGAACATATTTTTAAAATTTGAATTACATTAGAAAACTTTTACCTTTACATGCTCAAGCCTAAAATTTAATGTAAATGAAAATACGAATTGTTTTCTTACCAGGACTGAAGACTGAACAAAAACAGAGGACACCTACATTCATTTACGGGCATATACTGGCATAAAACTACACACACATACATACATACATACATACATACATACATACATACATACATACATACATACATACACATACATATAGATAGATATATATATATATATATATATATATATATATATATATATATATATATTCATACACACATCATACAAGTAAACATTGTTCATCATATCATCACTATATTCACTACTCAGTCAACGCATATAAAAGCATAGTTTCAAACTTTTTTAAAAAAAGTGTTTACTCACCTTTCCTTGTTTTTGAGAAAAGCATACTGGCTACTTTTGATGATCTTCTCTTTTGAGTTCCTTTGTTTGATTCTTTAGTTTGTAATGGAAGTATATATTCTTTGTTGTACTTAGCATGCTCTCAATGAATGGAATAAAAGAAATAGTGGAGGTAATACACACACACACACACAGATATATATATATATATAAGAGAAAGTATGCTACATTCTTTGCTGTACACAGTAAGCTACTCTTTAAATTTCTTTAAATTTCTTTTGTTTGTATATTGATTCGATAATGTAGATCTGTTTTGACTTCCTAAATTCCAGTGATTTGATTTTTCCTTTTAACTCAATCTTGACCTGATTTAAGTTCTGTATGCTTGAAATGATGTATTGTATGCTATAATTTAATGCTTGTCTCACTATGTATTTACAAGAATTTTTATATGAATTATATATGTATGCATAAATATTCCTTTGTAACTTATACACGTAGGTATAGTTATGTATGTTATTGTTATTATATTCTTGTATATGCTTGCCTTTCCATTATATGATTATACATTTTGGCTTGCATTTGTCATCATATACATAAATACATGTGTACGTTTTCATTTTGTTCACATAGACATTTCTAGTTTTATTCACCAGAATGTACATATACAATATACATTTTTACTTTGCCATGTTTACCTTTTTATTTGATATATTTAGATATACGCATGCTTAACATACATATATAGATATTTATTTTTTCTTCCATAAGTATTGTTGTTATAACATTTATACACACTCATAATTTTTGAAATCTTATTACTGCGAAGTTATACATTCATATATTTGTAAATTTATATACTTATATATTTTCGAACATCATAAAGTTTGTATCTATTTGTAATTTCATTTGTATATTTATGGATTTTTCATCTTAATTTAGATAGTGGAATTTATATATATATATATATATATATATATATATATCCTTTATTTATCTTTCTATAAGTTTTATCATATTCAGAGATTTATGAGCCAATGTTTATTTTAGTTCTTAAGCCATTTATGTATCCAATATTTTAATTATTAGAAATTTATTTATTGGACTAATTTAAAACTAATATTCCAATAAATGCATCGGTTAACCACTCGATATTAGAAGGCCCAAAAATCTGGGTCGTCACATTCCTTCCCCCTTTTGAACTTTTTGTCCTCGAAAAGGAACGAAGCGAGAATTTTAATTTAATGCTTGTTTTAGATAAATTATTCTTTAAATGATTTTAACTCTTTTATTTTTAAAATTTTAAAACACCTTTAAAAATTACATAATATTACAAAACCATCTTTATATAAAAAATACTTTTTATAACTCGATGTCTCAACAAGTCCATCCTTGTTCTCACAGAAATTCAGATATACGTTGATCAGTCCTAGGACTGAAAATCTACAAGTACTTGGTAAACCCATTTTCAACACCCAGTGAAAATACTTTGGAAAATAATTTTATTAAAAATAGAGGAAATACCTTTGGTGAGAATGCTCTGGAAATCATCACACCCATCCATGTTCGCAGTTAACCCGATGGTTACGTTGCCATCCCGGCAAAATCCATAGATAACTGTAGGCCTCCGCGCCCCTTGATTACGCCGTGGAACCTGCTACAGATCACAGTTATACCCGGGCTTACGTTGCCTTCACAGCAAAACCCATATAACTATAGGCATCAGCACCCTCGAATTTCGCTCCCAAAAGATTGAAACTTCTCCACTCGACCATAGATCGCAGCCTACCGATGTTACGTTGTCATGCCGGCAAAATCAAATGTAGACTATTGGCACTCATCCTCCATACTATTTTTGCTACGGTCGACACAGTAGATCGCAGCGACATCGAGTTACACTGTCGTCACAGCATAACCCAAATGCCCCTGTAGGCATCAGCGCCCTCGACTTTCACTACCCGACAATCGTCAGGAACTTCAGTTTGTCCGGACTTCCTTACAGGATCAACTTTAGAGCCTCCCCCTTGGGGCTCAAGGCAGATTCAAGGGAACGCCTTTTTCCCCAGAGCCACTTCAGAACACTTTATACTATACACATAAAGTATTTTCCAAATCATACACCTAGTATGAATTTCATATAAATCTCCTTTCTCAAAATCGATTATCCCAAAATCGATAATTTCAAAGACTAGGTTTCCAAATTCCAAATTTGATTTTCCTCAAAATCAAAAGCCTTTTTAGAAATCCATAGGTTCCAAAACATTTCCTCAAAATCATTTTCGCAAAATCCTTTATATATATATATATATACAGACATATATATATATATATAATAATCTTGGAAAATCCTTGAATCAATTCATACTTGTATAAATCCCCTTTTTGTACTTCAAATACTTCAAAACCCTTTTCTTCTGGCTATAGATTCAATAAGGGAAGTTTACCATATATAACAAAGATATATAACTTTGTCTATTCCAAATCAAATATACAAATTTGATTGCTCTTTTATAAAGTCATTTAGCATATTGCTTACTTCCATAAAGTAAATTTTAATCATAGAAATATTCAATTTCCACTTTATTTCATCACATATTTCACAAAATATACTCTTCTTTTCAAATACCATTTTACATTTCCACAAATTTCAATATCAATTTCATTCAAACCCGTACGATGTACACATATCATCCGTAAGCTATATCAATTTGATCGCTCACTCGATCGCACAATTTCTCTTCCGAACTAGTATCGTCCACCCGACTCACCAGTGCGGACACAGATCTGGTTTCTTGATCAGAAACCGACACTCTCCTTGTATAGTCACAACTATCATAGAGAATTTCGAAAACCAATCAAAAACCCATATCCAGGTTCGCCGTCGAAAATCAAGTGAAAAATTCCAACTCAGATCGATAATACTATCTCGAAATTCTGTGCTCGAATCTGGATCAAATCACCATGCGATTAGAATAATATACGTATATCCTACATATTTACCTTCATTGATTATTACCAAGTCAATTTCTTTTCTATTCACATCCTTTTTTATCTCTATCCAATTTATTCACAATAATCTCAATTCAATTTGGATTATTACCTCAATTCTTATCTCAATTGGGTATTAACCATAAACAGTTTGCACTCTGACCGACTTATATTTAGGAATAGCTTGAAAAAAAATTAAAAAGATAAGTAGTTGAAAAATAATTATTAGTTTTATCCCGCTTTTTGGCAAAGCCGTGATACCAAAAGATCGGTCAAAAACAAAAGACAGTTCGCCTCAGAGATTGGTTGTACTTCACTTCGCTATGGATATCGATGAATTTTGTCTTAGCCCTGATCGGGCTATAATTGGTAGGATATGACAAGCAAAGCCATGAAAGCCAGCGTTTCAAATTTCAGGTTAATCTGAGATCGTATGAACGAGATATGATCGATGCAAGTTAGCCAAAGAATATCATTCGAACCCATCAAAAAGTGGAGGAGATGCTCATTTCGAACCCATAGGATTCGTATCCATCTTGTTCGAATCCATCGGGTTGCATACGCTTCGAGTCGATCAAGTTCGAACTGATCAGGCATGATGTTGATCACTTCGAATCGATCGGTTCGAATCCATCAGATGGGCATCCCCACAGCACGTTCGTATCCATCCAGCTAAGCTACTTCGTATCCATCAAGTTATAGTGCTTCGAATCCATGGAGTCATTCCTCTTCGTATCCATCGGCTTGGAGTACTTCGAACCCATTGGGATGCCTCAGTTCGAATCAGTCACGTTCGAATCCATGAACAATCACTTGTTCGTATCCACCAAGTCAACTAGCTTGGATGACGTGTCACTCCACGATACAAAGTCGGCAAGATCCAAGGAGACGAAGCGTTCAACCCGGAGAGAAGACCGGATCGACTCGAAGTATGCACGCCACGTCTTCACAAGACCACGTGAGGTGATCGATTCGAAGGAGTTGACTCGAACCGATGGATTCGAAATGGACAGCCGAACGAGATTCATCAAACTCGAATCGATCATATCTCCTAAACCACTGATCTAAATGCAACGAAATTTTCACAGTAGCTTCCATACAAAGTAAAGATTGTTCCTGCCAAGTTTCAGCTCGATTGGATCATACTTTGATGGATTCGAAATCACTTCAAATCGATCTCAGATCGAGTCGAAACTTGGTGGGGTCGGCCGCGTGGGCCCACTCACGTGCTAGAAAAAGTCTCCCTAAGTTTGAGTGAGATCTGGGCCTCCTATGCCTATAAATAACACCCTGAAGCCTTCAGGAAAGGGGATCTTTTTTGGGCCATTCAACGTCCAGACTCTGCCGGATTCAATTCGACACTTCATTGTTGCTATTGTAATCAGATTTGAAAGCTATCATCAGTTGTAATCTGCTGTAATCAGTTGAAATCATCAAGCGAATCAATAAAGACATAAACTTCAAAGTGGACGTAGGCAAGATCGCCGAACCACTATAAATCATGTGTTTGTGATTGTTATTTCTGAATTACTATTTTTGCTACTGTTTAGATCTGAGTTTTATATAGATTGTTGTTGATTTGTGTTCGTAAACGGGTGCTTTCACGATAATGGTTGTTTGTGGTCAATTTTGACGCAAACATTTTGGTGCTTTCACTGAGAATTGAACTCAGGAGTTCTACCAATTAGAAGTTGATTCAGAAAGTTTAAAAGTTCAGATTTGAGAAGTTATGACAAAACAATCGAGCAGAAGGCCAAGGACAGAGAGAAGTGAACACCAAGGTAGTCAAGAGGCTTCTTCAGGAGCGAATCAAGCATCGATCTTCATCACTAGGGACGAGATGGAGACAATGATGAAGAAACAGGAGGAGCTGATCCAAAGTTTGTTTCAACATATAGGGCAACTTGGAGCACAGAATAGAGAAGCGGATGGAGTTCAGAACGAAGTAGGACCATCCGGCATAGCAACTAGATTAGGAGGCACACCCATGGAGAACGTTGACCCAATCTCAGAGAGAGAAAGAGGAACATCTGCACAACTCGGGAGTAGTAGAGGAGTGAACTCTCAGTCAAGGAGGCAGCTCCTAGAATTCCCTCGTGGACTCGGGGGGCAGGTCGAAAGTGATGAGCGAAGGTTGCATCTCGGGGACAATGACAGATTGGCGGAGATGGTTAGAAAAGCTATGAGAGGCGGTTTGGTAAATAAAGATTTGGAGGATGTTAATAGGAGTCCTTTTACTCCAGCAATATGGCAAGCTAGGAACCCACCGGATTTCAAGTTACCATCGCTGGACATGTATGACGGGAGAACGGACCCCACGGTCCATCTAACGAAGTATATGAGGCATATGGAAGTGCTAAGGGCATCAGAGGAGGTTATGGCTCGGTGCTTTCCATTGTACTTGGGGGATATTGCAGCATTATGGTTTAGACAATTAGAGAGTGGATCCATCGGAACATGGAATGATTTAATTGAGAGATTTATGGGGCAATTCAGGGTTCACATTACAAGACCAAAGAATGTGTTGACTTGGGCAACTTTAAAGCAGAAAGCCGGAGAGACTTTGAGGAGTTACCTAACGCGATTCAATGCGGCAACAGCTTCGGTGGATCAACCAGATCCATCCATGGTTATGATGGCGGCTGTGTCCGGGATAGCTGACGGAACAGAGTTCAAAAATTCATTAACTAAGGATCCACCCGTGGATCTAGGAGAATTCTATCATGAGGCAAAAAAGTTGTTACGATTAGTGGATGCGAGTGCAGAAAGAGAAGAAGGAGAGGAGATAGAAGTTTATGCGCTTAAAGACAAAAGACCTCTCGAAAAGGACTCAGACAAGGATAAAGGTAAAAGAAAGACCGAGAATGACAGTGACAGGTCAAAGCGGCAACGGAGGGAGCCGCTATTCACCACCTATTCAGAGGTGAATGAGAGTTTGGAGCGAATCTACAGAGATACGCAAGGGCAAGTTCCATACCATAGGCCAACACGAAGGGGCCCCACTGCTGACGAGAGAAAATCAGACAGATATTACTTATTCCACGAGCTGAACAGTCATAACACTAACGACTGTAGGCATCTAAAGGATGAGGTAGAAGGACACATCAGGAATGGTATGCTACTTCAGTATGTGAGGAGACGAGCCCCAGCGGTAGAGCCAGAGCGGCCACCGTCTACATCAGCTAGGGGCGACCCTAAACCAGGACATCGTTTGGTTATCAATTAATTAAAATAATGATGAACAAGTCGTAAGCTTCCACTAACACAATTAAATCATTTACACATGTACGAGATCGCGAACGTTCTCCAGGCGTGCTCTGAATGATCATTGACTGTTTCATAGTGGGAACTTACACTTTGACATCCTTGCTTTGCATTTGTTTCGTGTTCATTTGGAAATTTGAACTTGGTTTGTTTGGACATTTCTGTTATAAAATTCATCTGTTGAATAGATATTAATTCTGATAATTCTGAAATGGCTAAGCTACTTACACATGTGCGGGATCGCGAACGGTCCTTAGGCATGCTCTGAGATGGCGATAAGCCGCCCTGACAAACGATCCAGGGACCCACGCGAACGTGAACCTGGTATCGATCATACCAAGCCCTTCCGGGCACACTTACTCGCCACGAACGGCACCCGACTTCGAACAGTCACAGTTCGCCACGAACGACACCCGACTTCGAACAGTCACACCTCGCCACGAACGGAACCCCACCTCGAACGGTCACAAAATCGCCTCGAACGGCACCCGGCCTCGAATGGTCACAAAACGGCCTCGAACCGCACACGATCGCGAACGGTCACAATTCGCCTCGAACGGCACGACTCGCACTGAACGGCACAACTCATCTCACCTCAAATGGCTCGATCGCGAACGATCGTCATTTGAGGTCCGTCAGTTGACCGCGCACGGTCACACTTCATCTCAAATATCTCGATCCCGAACGGTCGTTATTTAAGGTCGCATAAAACTATAAATTCCTTTGCAGGACATCAACAGGATATGAATATCCAGCTCATGGCATTACAAAACACGCCTTCCTACCGCAAGGCATATTTTGGTGGAGAAATGTTATCCCGCTTTTTGGCAAAGCCGTGATACCAAAAGATCGGTCGAAAACAAAAGACATTTCGTCTAAGAGATTGGTTGTACTTCACTTCGCTATGGATATCGATGAATTTTCTCCGAGCCCGGATCAGGCTACAATTGATAGGACATGACAAGCAAAGCCATGAAAGCCAGCGTTTCAAATTTCAGGTTAATCGGAGATCGTATGAACGAGATATGATCGATGCAAGTTAGCCAAAGAATGTTGTTCGAACCCATCAAAAAGTGGAGGAGATGCTCATATCGAACCCATAGGATTCATATCCATCTTATTCGAATCCATCGGGTTGCATACGCTTCGAGTCGATCGAGTTCGAACTGATCAGGCATGATGTTGATCACTTCGAATCGATCAGTTCGAATCCATCAGATGGGCATCCCCTCAGCACGCTCGTATCCATCCAGCTAAGCTACTTCATATCCATCAAGTTGTAGTGCTTCGAATCCATGGAGTCATTCCTCTTCGCATCCATCGGCTTGGAGTACTTCGAACCCATTGGGATGCCTCAGTTCGAATCGGTCACGTTCGAATCCACGAACAATCACTGGGCTTGGATGACGTGTCACTCCACGATACGAAGTCAGCAAGATCCAAGGAGACGAAGCGTTCAACCCAGAGAGAAGACCGAATCGACTCGAAGTATGCGCACTACGTCTTCACAAGACCACGTGAGGTGATCTATTCGAAGGAGTCGATTCGAACCGATGGATTCGAAATGGACAGCCGAACGAGATTCATCAAACTCGAATCGATCATATCTCCTAAACCACTGATCCAAATGCAAAGTAATTTCCACAGTAGCTTCCATTCAAGGTAAATATTGTTCCTGCCAAGTTTCAGTTCGATTGGATCATTCTTTGATGGATTCGAAATCAGTTCGAATCGATCTCAGATCGAGTCGAAACTTGGTGGGGTCGGCCGCGTGGGCCGACTCACGTGCCAGAAAAAGTCTCCCTAAGTTTGAGTGAGATATGGGCCTCCTACGCCTATAAATAGCACCCTGAAGCCTTCAGGAAAGGGTATATTTTTTGGGCCATTCAACGTCCAGACTCTGCCGGATTCAATTCGACACTTCATTGTTGCTATTGTAATAAGATTTAAAAGCTATCATCAGTTGTAATCTGCTGTAATTGATTGAAATCATCAAGCGAATCAATAAAGACATAAACTTCAAAGTGGACGTAGGCAAGATCGCCGATGCACTATAAATCTTGTGTTTGTGATTGTTATTTCTGAGTTACTGTGTTTGCTACTATTTAGATCTGAATTTTACATAGATTGTTGCTGATTCGTGTTCGTAAACGGATGCTTTCACGATATTGGGTGTTTGTGGTCAATTTTGACGCAAACAATTAGTTTGTAAAATAGCTATAAATTGTTAAATGGTTATAAAATAGTTATGTAATTGTAAACTAGTTATAAAACAATTGAAAACAATAATTAGTTTATAAACAGTTGTAAATTTGTTAAATTGTCTCAAATTAATTGTAAAATAAGTACTAAATAGTTTACCTTTTAAAAAATTGTAAATATCTTGGAGAAATAGATTTAAGAAATCTTACATAAAAAATAATTTGTTGAGAAAAGGTTTAGAGTCAAACGGTTCACTACTCAATTTTTATTCCCAAAGATTCAATTTAAATTTCCACTTCCGTTTAAATTGACTTAATTCCAAAATAACTTCAATTTCCATTCCATACTTAACTTTATTCATCTTTGATTTCAACCTCTAATGATTTAAATAAATTTCAAATTGAACTAGTTTCGATTTCAATTCATTTCAATCCAGTTTGAATTAATCCCAATTTCAAACTCCATTTCAGTTATTTTCCCATCCCAATAAACTAATTCGATACCAACCAAGTAGAATTATTCCTGATTCCTTCCCAAATTCAAATCAAATCCCATTTGAGTTTAAACTATTCAACTTTAAATCCAAATCCAAACTATTTAAATCAAATTTAAATTTGAACCAATTTTCAAATTCAATTTCGCTTTAAACCATCTCAAATTATATAAATTCGGCTTAAATTTTCAAATGTTGATTTACTCCTTTAAACCAAATTAATCTTTACTTTTAAAGCCTTTACACACTAATTCTGATTCCAAATTCTAGAAAACATCCATTTTAAATTGTCTTTCCTTCCATATAAACTTATTTCTAAGTTTACATCATAGTTCAAATCCTTTTAAACAACTCAATCTTTGGGGTTCAATTTATCACCAAAATTAAATTTCCAAGTCCCTTTAATCATCCAAAACTTAAGTTCAAAATGATATCACTTTCACAAGCACAATTTTTATCTTCAAAAATCAAAATGACCTAAATGATCTCAAATAAAGTTTTATCTTCATTTAATTTCTATAATGGATATAAAATATCCAAATCCATTTCTTAATTCATTTAAAACAACTCTATTTACAGATAATAATAGGATGATGTTAAAGATAAGTAAACATCCAGCTTATTTAAAACATTCATCATCCACTTCCCATTCTCATATCTCACCCTATTTGAGATCACATATAATTCCCCACCAAATTAAACCATTTAACTTTTCTAAGTTAAATCTCAGTTTCATCTGGAAATTTCCAATTCAGTTTATTCATTTCAAAATTATTTAACTTCCTTTAAGTTAAATTTAATTTCATTTCATTTACCTTACCCAATTTTAATTTCTGCTTCAAATTTCAAAATTCTTTCCCACTTATAAGTTCAAAACTTACATCACTTTCGTTTTTATGTCACGCTTCAGGGAAAATCAAACTCAACACCTTAGAGTTTATTTCAAATCATCTCAGATATTATGTATATCCACACATATATATACATATGTACTTCTTGGCCGCCAAGCCATATTTTTAAAATTTAAACCACTTTAGGCTTTAATCCAAACGATTTTCTTTAAAGCTTCAAACAAATTCTCATTTCAAATAAGATCACTTCCAAAAATTATTTATTATCTCTCTTAACACTTTGAAAACAATTTCAAATGTTTCTAGATTTAGAATTCAAAACATGTCAATATACATCCCTTTTAATTTACAAGTTACTTTTATCTAATGGTTACTTCCTTAAAACATCTCATTGTTTATTGTAAAACAATCATCCCGTTTAAACACGATAACCATTCTATTTTCTGGTTTGAACCCAATTTTAATTCATCTTATTTGTATAGTTCATTTTAGCCAATCCTTATTTGGATATATGTATATATATTCCTAAATTTCTTATTTAATAACCAATTATTGCTTTACAAATAAGATAAAAGCTTTTATAAAAATCATCCAGTTTTAAAACCATTTTTAAAACCTTTATATAGGAAATAACAAGTATGCTCTCATATATGTGCTTAACTAATTCTAGGATACTATAGACCCTATCTCTAATGACTAATCCCCACCAAAGCCAAGGGTCTCGCTTAACCTTCGCTCCGATACCAAATGAAACGACCCAAAATTCCGATCTCGAAAATTCCAGATAGTTAGGAAAAGAAGAAAGAGATAGAAGAAAAAGAAAACAGAAACACAACACTGATTCTCACAAATCGCAGCGGATCAAAATATAATATCAAATAATAACATATTACAAAAGAATACCTGTATCTATCAATTACATTTTTACATCAGAGTTACACACATACACAAACACTGGACATATACAAATCACATATCTTAGATAAACAGAAATAGTATCACAACATAAACACTCCATACGTTCCTGCCATCCAACTCGTCTCCTGAGCTCCAGAACGTCCTTACCTGAAAATCTGTAATACATGGTCTGACCCGAGCATTACATCAAAGTAACACCCAGGTCAGGCTGGAAAGCAGGGTGAGTAAACCCACTAAATCCAAATCATTAAAGAAAACCCAGGTAACTCGTAATGATTTTACAAATTCACAGGGTTGGTATAGACAACACTTATTACACACATCAATTTTTAAGTACCAAATTAGATTAAATATTCCAATTCACTTATACCATTCCATTCCAATCTATTGATTTCATATATCAAATCTATACAGAATTATTATAGATTACGAATCGAAGTGGTTTCGGGTAATTACTAATACCCTACTCCGGTCTCTTCGAATTCAATGCCATCTTAACCCATGTTATTCAAGTGAACATAATTCAACCTTTAAATACCAGATGTCACCTTTTATACAGCAATTCATTATCGACAGATAACCACACAATCACTAGTCAAGACAAACTTATCATATCATAAACATTTCATATCAGAAGTATCAACCAATCAATCATAAGCAAGATTTATTTGTCACCCATTACTAATTAAATCAAATTAATTACTTTAATCATTTTTAGTCTTGCTTACTTAACAATAATTAATTACAAACTATTAATTAATCAATCCCTAATTTATTCTCTCTAATTACATTCAGTAATTAGCCTTGAATTAATTTACCCCATTCATTAATCAACCTTGATCAATCACATTCAGTAATTAATTATTCTTAATTACCTACATTAATTAATTAACTCCTTAATTAATGAATAAATCCTTTGACTGATTAAATAGAAAAATTAACACTTAATTACTTCCACTAAGTAATTATTCCTTAATTACTTTCCGTCAAGTAATTACCCATTGATTAATTACAGCATATAATTATCCATTAATTACTTCATTAAGTAATTATCATTAAATAAATCACATCTAGTAATTATCCTTTAATTAATTACATTAATTATTCTCTATTAATCAATTTCCTTAATAATTAATCACATTAATAAATCATTACCTTTAATTGATTTCACAAACTAATCGACTAATTACGCAAATAAAGAAATTATTTAATTATTCCTTTAACTGATTACCTTAACCAATTAACCATCCTTAATAAATAATTTATACTTTATTTAATGACATCATATAAATCACCTCTCAAAACATATAGGAATTTAATACTAAAAATTACTTTAAACAGTCAAATTTGATTACCTTAATCAATTAACCAATTAATTAATCATTATTAGAAGCATTTAGAAATAAATTCTTAAAATTGAAGCTAATTAAGTTATTTAAGTCAAAACCTGTTAAACATTTTAATTAAAATTTTAAATTCTTGAAAAAAACTTTGATTAACTTGTTTTAAATAAAATTAAACAAATTCACTATTTGGAAAACTTAATTATCCCAACATTTCATTATTGAAAACCCAATTAAGTTATAACTTTTATTACTTTATTTACTTAAAACTTGTTCCTGCCTTTTACTAAAATTTGCTTACTAAAATCTTCCTTACATATAAAAACTTGGTCACCAATTTATTTAAGTTTGAACTTCATTCATGTATACTTGAGAATTTTAAAGTCTGGAAATTATTATCACTTCCCTCCCGAGAAATATACAGGCTAACCCGAGCTAAACACTGAAAAACTGAGCAACTCAAAACTTCGAGACACACACTCAAAAACACGAAAACCAACCCGAGCCATTACTCCTTCTTCCCCATCCTCGCATTCCAGATATGCACACGCGATCACCATGCACCAAGCACGTCATTCCGATCACCGTTGATCGTCTCCTCGGCCATCTACAAGTCAGAGTTAGCTACCCCATCACCCTCGATAACCCAGATCAACGTCATCGCCAGCCAATCAAAAACAAGCCTCCCGATCGAACTGGAACCCATCAGGATCAGAAACTCAATCCTAAAATTCGCCTCGACGTTGAACTCTCCTACCTGAGCACTTGCCACCGCGTTCACAGTCTTATCGCGAACCCCCGCATCTATTCCCCTCCCAAGGATCAGCTCCGTCGCTCCACTATCGCCGCGATCACCTCAACAACCCGCATCAACACAACATCCCCTAAAACCCTACCTCCTTTTTCTTCGGCCACCACGGTCAATAGAAAAATCACTCTCCATTTTTCCAGAAATCTTTGACACCCCAACCACTATTAGGCCAAACCTCGCCGCCTCCTTCCTCTCCGATCAGCAACAGATGACAAAAATCACAAAGACAAACAACACTGAACACCACCTTGAATTCCAAACTAGAAATCCCAATTTTAATGCCTAAATTCATGATTTAGTACAACAACTCAACTTGGAAAATCAAACATTAAAATTTAGCAGTTTGATTTTTTACTCATTTCTTGATTTCCACTGTAATATTCAAATTTTGAGTTAAATACCAATGACGTACCCTTGAACCTATTTTTAAAGTTTGAATTACATTTTTGAATTACATTATTAAAAAACTTTTACCTTTACATGCTCAAGCCTAAAATTTAATGTAAATAAAAATACGAATTGTTCTCTTACTAGGACTGAAGACTGAACAAAAACATAGGACATTTACAATCATTTACGAGCATATACAGGCATAAAACTACACACACACACACAGATATATATATATATATATATATATATATATATATATATATATATATATATATATTCATGCACACATCATACGAGTAAACATTGTTCATCATATCATCACTATATTCATTACTCAGTCAAGATATATAAAAACATAGTTTCAAAAAAAAATTAAAAAAAATGTTTACTCACCTTTCCTTGTTTTTGAGAAAAGCATATTGCCTGCTTTTGATGATCTTCTCTGTTGAGTTCCTTTGTGTGATTCTTTAGTTTGTAATGGAAGTATATATTCTTTGTTTTACTTAGCTTTCTCTCGAATGAATGGAATAAAAGAAACAATATATATATATATATATATATATATATATATATATATATATAAGACAGTATGCTACATTCTTTGCTGTACGAAGTTAGCTACTCTTTAAATTTCTTTATATTTCTTTTGTTTGTATATTGATTCGATAATGTAGATCTGATTTGACTTCCTAAATTCCAGTGATTTGATTTTTCCTTTTAACTAAAGCTTGACTTGATTTAAGTTTTGTATGCTCGAAAGGACGTATTGTATGCTATAATTTAATGCTTGTCTCACTATGTGTTCAAAAGAATTTTTGTATGAATTATATATGTATGCACATATATTCCTTTGTAACTTATACACGTATGTATAGTTATGTATGTTATTATTATTATATACTTATATATGCTTGCCTTTCCACTATTTAATTATACACTTTGGCTTGCATTTGTCATCATATACATAAATACATGTGTATGTTTTCCTTTTGTTCACATAGACATTTCTACTTTTATTCACCATAAACATTTTTATATATGTACATATACAATATACATTTTTACTTTGCTATGTTTACTTTTTATTTGATATATTTAGATATACACATGCTTAACATATATGTATAGATATTTATTTTTTTCTTCCATACGTATTGTTATTATAACATTTATACACACTCATAAGTTTTGAAATCTTATTATTGTGAAGTTATGCATTCATATATTTGTAAATTTATATACTTATACTTATACTTATATATTTTCGAACATCACAAAGTTTGTATCTATCAGTAATTTCATTTGTATATTTATGGATTTTTCATCTTAATTTAGACAGTGGAATTTATATATATATATATATATATATATATCCTTTATTTTTCTTTCTATGAGTTTTATCATATTCATAGATTTATGAGCCAATGTTTATTTTAGTTCTTAAGCCATTTATGTATCCAATATTTTAATTATTATAAATTTATTCATTGGACTAATTTAAAACTAATATTCCAATAACTGCATCGGTTAATCACTTGATATTAGATGGCCCAAAAATCTGTGTCGTCACACCAGTATTAGGATGGCTCCTTTTGTTAATGTGAAATTCTGACGCTAACACCTCGGAGTGTGTAGAAACAGTATGAAAGCACCACCCGTGAATGCGGGAATCAAGAAATAGCAATAAGTAACAGAAAATGCAGTAAATTAACACAGAGTTTATAGTGGTTCGGCTTATGATCAAGCCTACGTCCACTTCAATCCTTTTATTGCTGATTGGGTTACAACTTATTACAATCTCTTCCAATTACAATCCAATTTCATTCAAAAGGCAAGTAGCTAGAGAAAACTCTGATGCAACAAAGTTCTTCGAATCCATGATTGAATGTGTTGAATCTTTGTGTGAAGTTTTATCTAAGCGTCTTGCATGAGCTTGAAGTGATGAAATGTAGCTTGCTTTGAAGACAGTAAAGTTCCAATGCCTTGAAGAAAAAATGATCCCCCCTCCAAAAGTCCCTTGAATGTTGGAGGTGGTCACATATTTATAGAGGTTTTCTTCCTTTAAGTCGTAAGCCGTGCTTGACTCATGGTTAACTCGTGGCCGAGTCAAGTTGGGTCGTGGACGACTTAACTGGCTGAGTCCAAGCTTGGTATCAGAGCGCCCTCGGTCTCCTGGATATAGCACAAGTCCTAAGTCGTCCACGAGTCAATCCTCTTCGACACAAGTATTGTGACAGCGGGCTATGACTCAGTGGTTTTAGGTTGTAGGCGAGTCATACTGAGTCGTGAGTCGTGAGTCGTGGCCTATGTGCAACTCTAACTTCTTACTGTCTTGAGTCCTTAAGTTGTGAACTTGTTGAGTCGGTAACTAATTAGGTCGTTGAGTCGATAGTCTTGATGAGTCGCGTATCAGTTAAGTCGCAATACTTTTTAGATCATGTACCCACTGAATCGCTGACCTCTTCAAGTTGCTTGGGGCCTCAAGTCTCTAACTCGTTAAGTCGGTGATTCACTGAGTCGTCCTGTCTCATGAACCGTTCCCCCCTTGAGTCGTTTTGTTCCTCTAAGTTGCCTTAAGCCTTAGCTCGTCAGCTAATTGAGTCGCAACCAGTTGAGTCGGTCCATTCTTTAAGTTGCCGAGGTTTATTGAATTGCAGGTCCACTGAGTCGTTAAGGACCTTAAGAAGATGAGTCGGCCCAGATTTCAACTCGTTGGCAGAACGGGGTTAACAATTGCCCCTCGAAGTACACGCCTAAGTCGTAGGTCGTGTGCTTCGACTCATCTTAGCTTGTGTGCCGACTCAAGCTCTACTGCCCAAAGCTATAAAAACCCGAGTCGCTCCCCTTTTCTTCTCATTCCCTAACCTTTAAACCGTGTCTGCCATTAACGCACCTTCAAGCTCCCAAAGGCGATTTCAATCAGATTCATCTCCGATCATCTCTAACATCATACTGCGTAAGCGATCTCAATTTCCCTATGATTGTCGATCATCTCTAACTTATGCGCCCCATCTTCATCTTCGATTTGCCCCTTTGAGCCCTGCGAACTTGGTTGTTTTGGTCATCAACGGACTTAGGGTTATCTACTTCGATGACCCACGATTCGAATTGATTCAGTGGTGTGATAGAGCTAGGATTGTTGATCGAGAGTTTATTGGGTTAACGGGTTAGGAATTAGGAGGTTCATGGGATAGGAGAGAGACAGTTCATGGGTTAAGAGCTAGAAGGTAGACGGGTTTAGGAATTGTATGGTAAGTAGGCCATTCAGAGTGGAGCGTTGCCTCGGATGCGACTCAATAATTCTGGGCGACCTGATATCCTTCGCGGCTCAACTTTGGACCGGCTTACTAATACTCACGACACAAGTCTTGAGTCGTGGCCGAGATAGGACTTGGAGGATTTTCTCATAACTTTGAACCGAAATCTTTTCTCCCTTCTATGCCTTACGACTTAAGCATTGCCAACTCAAAGGGTTGACGACTTGTAGCACAAACGACCTAAGTCGCCTCATAACCTTTAAATCGTGGGCGAGCCAATATATCGAACTGTCTCGGAGCATAATCCTGGCTTGAACTTTAACTTGAATTGCTGAAATAAACTGCCTGAATATTGATTTGTTTGGACTTTAACCTGTTAAACTTTGTTGCATATTTTAATTTTACAGATTGCTTCAATTTGCGAGTCTATAACCTGCTTAATACAATAGTCACAGAAAATTGGGACGAATATACTGCCACTGATTCCCCTCATCCAATGACAGATTAGTTAATAGAAGATAATTAACTTAAATAGATTGTGTGAACGAAGTGCTTCAATTCAACGAATTCAAGTAGAGTATTAAAGCAACATTGAGATAATCAATTGAAATCGACCGGTTTGCACCAATACTGCACTTGAACCTTTTAAATTAACAAGTCCTGAAATTTAGTAATCGGTCAATTGTCGACTAGTTTAACTTCAGTTATATTTACTTGTCATTATTACTAGTTTTGCACAACACTTCACACTTTTAGGAAACATGCACCTTCATGTTTGAACGTCCAGTTAATTATGTAGAATGGCTTCACATCAAGGAGAAGAAGAAACGGAAGCTCAAATGAGAGAGACCTTTCAGGTAGCTGTTCCCGTGGCAAATCCCCCAGAGAGAGTTCCGACTAGCCTTACCCCGAGAGCGTTTATTCAGATGAGCACTCATTTTGGTTTTGCTAAAAATGAAGTACTTTTTCTCGGGCCAAATGATACTGCTGACAATCCTCCCCGTGGTATTGTCGCAGTCAACCTTCAAATGTGCTTAAGCGGGGAGATTCCCCACTTCAATGACTTCCTTCCTTCAATGACTTCCTTCGAACCTTCCTTTTTCGGCTGACAATTTCTCCGTTCCAACTCCATCCTAACGGCTATGCTATCTTGATGGGGTTGTGTGTTCTGTTTAGGAGAACTCTTGACTGCTTGCCAAGCTTCGAAGAAATCTGTTACTTATGCTCTTTCACAAAAATTAAAGATCATCCTTCTATCATAGTTATAAGGAGCGCTAGGAATCGCAAACTCATCACTGATCTCTCTGACAGCGCTCATGGATTCTTAAGTCAGTATTTCTCTGCTCGCTGCCCACCAGGGTTTTACTCCATTTGGAGAGTAGGAAGTAAGATTAGCTGCTTTAATTTTTCCATTCCTGAGCTTTTTTGAGATCAGAGTTGCTAAGTGCTAATTTCGCTCTTTCATTTTTCAGCACTTCCTCCTCCTTCTAAAGATCCAAGTCTCAAACAAATTTTTGAAAGACTAAGTGCCATGGCCAAAGAGGAGAGGAGTATAAAGTTTTTGTTGAGGGATGAACTTTTACATCAATATGGGCTTCTACAAACTTCTCGCTCTACGCACCCTCACGAAGCCCCGGATTCTCCAGCTAAAACTCCAGATGCCCCTCCTCCGGCTAAAGAGCATGTGCAGGGAGAAACTACCATTGAAGCCTCACTAGTGAAATGTTCGACTCTGAAAGATGCTGCGAGGCCGTCTGATAAGTCTGCACTTGCCCCAATTATTGAAGAAGAGGAGCCCCTTCATCAAACCGGGGAGCATGTTGAGGAAGGAATCGATGGAGGGAGCCTTGTTAGGCACGATGGTGATGACATCTTTGGGAATTTAAGCGACATAATGACCACTTCTCAAGAACTCTTTAAAGATGACTCTGCCAGTGTTAAGGTTATATCTCCGGCGGTTGAAGCGACATCCGCGCTTAAACAGACTCCTTTATCCCAAGAACTGTCACTAGCGGTGAAATCAGTTGCTCTCCCTCAACCGAAGAGCGGTTCGTTAGTTTAGCGCGCGTAGTTTGCACATCATACACGACTAGGATTCTTTGACATCTTATATGCTTGGCTCTTCATACTTTCCAAAAAATTCTAAAGTTGTGTTTTTTCCAATTTCAGGTTCTCCAATGAAGCGAGGTGGCTCGTATTATGATGACTTCCAGCGATATGGGAGACCCGGCCAGTATGACTATAAGCGCTATCTTCCTGTTCACAGAGAGACTGATGAAGAGAGGGCCGCTCGGAAGGCTCGAGAGAGACGTGCCGATGAAGAACGTTATGGAAGACCGAATGACCAATACGATTCTTCCCACAAAGAGGGTGACTCCCACAAACGCAAATCTCACGATGACAGAGGGAAGAGTCACATAACTGATGACCCAAGTAAACGGGCAAAAGTCAGTGAGCAACCAATGCCTGCAACTTCTGAAAAGTTTACCGCTCCTATTCCTTCTCAGTCTCATGCCCCTTCCCGTACTGATATCCAGGCAATCATCAACAGGCCTTCTTACCAAGTTGGACCAGGTCCAGCCACTCTCCAAAGTCGATTTTCAAATTGGTGCTTAAAAGGAGTTCGCTTTGACCTTAACCTGGTTCCCATATATAAGAATGCCATGTTACGGAACCTTGATGCCGTTAAAATTGACATTGAGAGGATGTCAAATTGGCAAAAACTTGCTGATGAGCTCCAAAGGGTGAATCGGGCCAATCTCGAAGCTATGCTGACCATGGAGAATGACAAAACCGAATGGCAAAAGACCCTTAAGCAGCATGATGCAGAAATGAGGAGCATTGCCGATTATAATGAAAAACTTGAAGCGGAAGTTGGGAAAATCAAAGAGGAGCTTGCCACTTCCTCCGCTTCTTATTCTCAAAGGGAGAGTGTGCTCCAGCAGCAGGTGCGGGATGCTCATGCTGCGCAAAGGGATGCAGAGGCCAAGGCTGATGGGCTGGAGCGAATTGTAGAGGGCTACCGTACTGATATTACTCAGTTACAACGGCAAACTAGCTTTCAGGTTGCGGAAATTGAAAAAATGAAAGCTCAACTATCTAAAGTCGAAAGAGAGCGAGATGAGGCTATTGCTGGTAGAATTGCAGCTGAAGAAGCTCATGAAGCTACCAAAGCTGACATCGGCTCGACATTATTTGAATTCTATTTGCAAAGTGTGTTAGGGCGTGGCAGTCTTGCATTTCTAGGTCCCAAATATAAGGTTACCCTAGTGAAGTATGGGAAGCCGCGCTTGATATGTTTAAAGGCACCGGGTACACTGAAGAGGAGCTAGAGGCGCACTATTTAGACTTCGAAGCTCGCGCAGCTCTTGCTAAAGGGAAGGAGCAACTTGCTAGATCGCGAGTTGAAATGATGGGGGAAGAGCATCAAGAAAAAGAAACAACTTTGATTGCCCCTGTCCCTCCTTCAACTTCAGTCGATGTTGACATTGCTGGTTCTAGCTCTCATACACCGATTCCTACTAAAGCTGATACCAGAGCCATAATTAAACAAGCCGTAGATGAGCCACAAGAGAGTGCTGAAGCTTTAGACTACGAAATTGAAGTGATACCACCAACTTCTCCACGTAATCCTAATAATGTTCAGGGGGACAACTTGCCAGTTTCTTACGGGTTTGACGAGCTTCTTGATTATTTCTTGAATCTCGACGAGCCATTGTCTCCTCTTTTTGCGGGAAATACTGACACTTTTAACTTTTCCTTTGTAGAGAAAGCGCCGAGCGTCATTCAAACTTCTCCACCTCCAGTTACTGTTCCTCTGCCTCCCCCAATCACTCCTACTCCTCATCCGGGATCATAGGAAGAAATAATAGGTGCCCTTCGGGGCTTGGATGACCCAGCTGCTTCGCAGGAGCAAAAGGACGAAGGACTTGAGGGAGGTGAGATATCTCCGGAGCGGACTCCTTCCGATGACATAACTTTGTCTAAACTTGTTATTCCAGGAAGTAAATCTTCTTCAAAGAGGAAAAAGAAGCGCGAAATATCAAAGAAGAGGAGGAAGAGCATCATTGCTACTGAAGAGGAATCGGAAGTTGAACCAGTTGTACCTCCCTCTCCTTCTTCCCTCATGCCTAAAGATCGACCCAAAAAGCTAACCATCCGGCCGGGTGAAGGGTCCAAATGTGGCAAGAAGAAATGAAGATTCCAGTTTTTAGCTTTTTGTTTTTTGTACGTACCGGTCGAGGATTGTGCGGGTACCGGCCCCCGCTTTCTTTATTTCGAAACTTGTATCTGTAAGAAATTGTAATAGAATTGAATAAAATGATCCTTTATTTGTACAAACTTCTTGTTTGTATTGAGAATGCATTTATTTTTTATTTTTGTACAAGTTTCTTTATATAATATTGCAGTGGGCTTGTGGTATGTTGTTTGAGCATTACTTTTGCCAATGTAGTTATACCATGTTGCCCCCATACCATAAGCTCGTTGTAATACTTTCAATTTTGAGGGGACTTGTACTCTTTTCTCTTTTTGGAGAATACTTATTCCGTTCTCGGAGGAATGCTATTCTACTTGAAATAGAGTTCTCCTCGTTTCGTATGAGTTCTCACGCCCTATCCTTCGGAAATATCACCTTTTCTTTTCATATATATATTATTTTTTACAAAGTGAATTCTCCTATGTAGTAGAGCAGGCCTCCGAAGAACACTCTAGTCTTTGTACGAAGGGTCTCTTTTTTTTTCTTTTTTTTTCTTTTTAAAAAAAATATATATGGATGAACCGATCTTCCTTCAAGAGCTAGAGTGTATCTTTAAAGAGGACTTTCTTCTTCTTCTTCTTCTTGTTTTTTTTTTGTTTCGCATTTCTGATGAAATGCTTCTTTAGAAAGTTGTACCTCTGAGGAGGGATTTTTCACGTTTCAACACTTGGAAGTTTTATTTCAATCTTGGTGAAACGTGTACCTCCAAAGAGTTGTGCCTCTGAAGAGAGCCTTTTCACGTTTCAACACTTGGAAGTTTTATTTCGATCTCGGTGAAACGTGGGCTTCCGAAGAGGTCTTTTTATCATTTCAGCTCCTGGTGAAGTGGACCTCCGAAGAGCGACTCTTACACTTCAACTCCTGGTGAAATGGGCCTCCAAAGAGGGCTTTCCACGTTCCAGCACTTGGAAGTTTCATTTCAATCTCGGTGAAACGTGTGCCTCCGAAGAGGACTTTTTATCATTTCAGCTCCTGGTGAAGTGGACCTCCGAAGAGCGACTCTTACACTTCAGCTCCTGGTGAAATGGGCCTCCGAAGAGGGCTTTTTCACGCTTCAATATTTGGAAGTTTTATTTCAATCTCGGTGAAACGTGTGCCTCTGAGTGGGGCTACTGCCTGGGAGTTACTTTCTCATGGTTGGATGGATTCACGGGGCGGTCACAAGTTACTTGGACGTTCGTTGTGCAAACTGTCTCAACTAGTGAACAAGTGCCTTGCCTCCCCGCGGGGAAGAAGGTGCCTCTGGTCGTCTTATGGACTCCTAGGGCGAACACAAGTTACTTGGACGTTCGTTGCACAAACTGTCTCAGCTAGTAAACAAGCGCCTCGCCTTCGCATAGGGAAGGTGCCTCCGATCGCCTCACCCATAGAGGAAGAAAACTCTCATTTTGCGGCTTGAGCCGTCAGAGGTCTTTATCCTCCGAAGAGTTGTGCCTCCGAAGAGGGCTTTTCCACGTTTCAACACTTGGAAGTTTTATTTCAATCTTGGTGAAACATGGGCCTCCGAAGTGGTCTTTTGTTGGTGCTGGTCAGCTTGCCCATTTCTTTTTGCTGGCTGTCCATATTGGTAATCTCTTGGTACCATCTTTAAGCATGCATCATTTTATTATTGGGTTGCTTTATCCAAAGGAATGTATTCCAGCGGAACTATGGTTTTCTTAAAGTACTTCTCAAAGGAATGTACTCCAGCGGAACCATTGTTTGCTTAAAGTACTTCCTATATAGGACTTCGGCCCTAGAGTCTTTTGCTGCTTAAAGCTTGCTTGCTTTTGAGTGATGCCAAGGATTGCAATTGCTTGGTACTGCGATGGGTAAGTCTGCCCCTTTTTTTTTAAATTGCCTGCGAATTTAAATCGATTTTTCAGCAATATATTCGAAGTACTTTACCTATCGAAATAAAATAAGCGACTTGTAACAGTAAAGAACACAAGATTTATAGTGGTTCGGCCAAAAGTCGGGCCTACATCCACTTTATAGTTCTCATTATTCACTCGCAGTGGTTTTACATGAGCTTTCAATACAAGAATCATACATTCATAATTCTTTTACAACATTTCAGTAAAGCTTTTAAGTAAAATATGGACGCAAGTGATTGCTGTTCCAGGATCTCGGTATTGAATCTCCTTCAACAGTTATAAGTTTGAATGTGCCATCAAGAAGTTTGCTGCCTATGACATATGGCCCTTCCCAGTTTGGCCCGAACACTCCTGTTGCTGTCATAATTCTTTTCAAGACTAAATCCCCAATTTCAATGCTGCGATGACGGACTTTGGAGTTGAAATGCCTGGCTATTTTTTGCTGATGAGACGCAACTCTGAGCTTAACCTCTTCTCTTTTTTCATCAAGGAGGTCAAGTGCCTCAAGTTGAAGTTTTTCATTTTCAGCTTGATCGAAGTGAATTCTTCTATGTTAAGGGACTTTCGTCTCTACTGGAATCATTGCTTCTGATCCATATGCCAACGAGAATGGAGTGTGCCCAGTTGCAGTTTTATGAGTAGTTCTGTACGCCCATAGTGCCAGTGGTAGCTTATCGACCCAACCACCTTTTTCTTTTTCCAATTTCTTTTTGATGGTTGACTTGATGATTTTGTTTACTGCTTCCACTTGCCCGTTTGCCTGCGGATGAGCCACTGCTAAAAAACTCTTCTGGATTTTGAATCGTTTGCAGAAGTCCTGGAATTCCTCGCTTTCAAATTGAGTACCATTGTCTGTGATTATTTTCTGTGGCACACCATACCTGCAAATGATATTTTTAGTCACAAAATTTATCATTTTCTTAGAGGTAATAGTAGCCAAAGGTTCAGCTTCAGCCCATTTAGTAAAATAATCAACTGCAACAATAGCATATCTAATCCCTGATTTGGCAGTCGGTAATGGCCCAATGAGATCCATTCCCCAAACGGCAAATGGCCACGGACTGACCATCTGTGTTAGCTCAGTGGAGGGTGCTCTAGGAATTTTGGCGAATCTCTGGCACTTGTCACATTTCCGAGAATATGCAGCAGCATCTCGATTAATTTTCGGCCAAAAATATCCATAACGGAGAATTTTCTTTGCTAATGTCTGACCACCCGTGTGATCTCCACATTCCCCTCCGTGTACTTCAGCTAGAATTGTCTTGGATTCAACATTAGTTACACATTGGAGTAATGGCATTGAAAAACCCCGCCTGTACAATCGGCCGTCTTGGACTATATATCTCGAGGCTTTCCTTAGAAGCTTCTGTCTTTCTCTCGAATTTTCTGGCAAAGAACCTCTAAGTAGATAGTCCAGTATTGGAGTCATCCATGATTCTTGTTCCTGAGATACATTCATAACCCAGTCAACATCCATCTCGTCTGTACTTGGTGCTGACAGGACTTCTACGGGGACTAATCCCAATAGTTGAGCTTCACCAGTACTTGAATACTTTGCGAGGGAATCTGCCTTTATATTCTCTTCCCGAGGAATATGGCTTATTGAATAATGATCGAAATCCTCAAGAAGCTCCCAGGCCTTTGACAAATAAGCGGGTAGATTTCCTCCTTTAGCTTGGAATTCCTTCTTGACTTGGCATACGATAAGCTGAGAGTCACTGAAGATCTGTAATATTCTGATATTTAGCTCTTTAGCGATTCTCAAACCTGCAATGAGAGCTTCATATTCTGCCTCATTATTCGTCGAAGGAAATTCCAGCCTCAGTGCATAACATAATGATCGTCCTTCAGGGGTTTCAAGGACAACCCCTGCCCCAGAACAGTAGTCATTCCTTGCGCCATCAACGTATAATTTCCATCTCACCGGGACGTCATTAGTTTCCTCTTCCTCGCCACCACCTTTATCTGTGCATTCTGCAATGAAGTCTGCTAAAGCTTGTCCGTTGATAGCTCTTCGGGGATGGTAAATGATGTCATATTGACTGAGTTCAATATTCCACTTTAAAAGACGCCCCGAAGTCTCAGGGCGAAACAGGACTTGCTTCAGAGGTTGATCAGTGAGGACTTTGATGGGATGAGCTTGAAAATACGGCCTCAATTTCCGTGATGCAATCAATAGGCAATAGGCGAGTTTCTCCAGCTTCGAGTGATTCATCTCTGCCCCAGTGAATCTTTTACTAATGTAATAGACTGGTCGCTGGATTCTTGTATCTTCTCGAACCAATGCTGCACTCAGAGCGTGAGATGATGTTGCCAGATATATGTAGAGAACTTTACCATTGTCGGGCTTTGAGAGTATTGGAGGCACTTCCATATGACGAATCAGCTCATCAAATGCATTCTGGCACTAGGGAGTCCAATCAAAGTTTTTTCTTCCTTTCTTTAGAGTGTCAAAGAATGGAATGCATTTATCAGTAGCTTTAGAAATGAATCGGCTCAAAGCAGCAACTTTTCCGTTAAGACTCTGCAGTTCCTTCTTTGTTCTAGGAGCTTTGACCTCCTTCAAGGCAGTGACTTGAGAAGGATTGGCCTCAATGCCCCTAGCGCTCACAATAAATCCCAAAAACCTTCCGGACTCCACTCCGAATGAACATTTCAACGGTTAAGCTTCATTCCGTATCACCAGAGGACCGCGAACATTTCTGCCAAGTGCTCCATGTGGTCCACTGCTTTCTTTGACTTTACCAACATATCATCGACATAGACTTCCATTGTCTTTCCGATCTGCGGTTTAAACATGGTGTTAACAAGCCTTTGGTAAGTTGCCCCCCCATTCTTGAGTCCGAAGGACATGACTTTGTAGCAGTAAAGACCAACATCTGTTATGAAGCTCGTGTCCTCCTGATCTGGCTTATGCATCATGATCTGATTGTACCCGGAGTAAGCATCCATAAAAGACAACAATTCACGTCCCGCCGTTCCGTCCACCAACTGATCAATTCTAGGCAGCGGGGAACAGTCTTTGGGGCAAGCTTTATTCAGATCTGAGAAGTCAATGCATACTCTCCACTTCCCATTAGCCTTTCTAACTAGGACAGGATTTGAGACCCAATCCGGGTAAACAGATTCTCTGATGAAACCATTCTCCATGAGTCGGTCGACTTCTTCTTTCAGCGCTGCTGACCTCTCTGGACCCTGAGTTCTTCTTTTCTGTTTTACTTGCGTGAACTTTGGATCGATGTTCAGAGCATGTACCGCAATCTATGGTGATATTCCGCACATGTCGGCATGAGTCCATGCGAGTACATCTAAATTTGCCTTCAAAAACGAGATCAGAATATTCTGAGCTGTAGTGTTGAGTTGTGAACCCACATTCAGCACCTTGTTTGGGTCCTTTAAGTCAACAAGTACCGGCACTGTCACCTCTACCAGCACTACTCTATTCTCCTCTGCACTAGCTTTTCTTGGATCCATCTCTCTCCGGGCACCGCAATGTTCGCCAGTGCAGGGACCAACCTGTAGTTGCTACATGGTTCGTTCTTTGATGCGGACTGAAGGCGCCGCATCTTTTCCCATTTCTCTCTTCTTTGTTTCACGTAGCTCTACAAGATAGCATTCCCGTCCCACGTTCTGATCCCCTTTAATTATCCCAATTCCGTTATCAGTGGGAAATTTTATAGTTAGACACCATGGGGCGAGAACAGCTTTGAATGCAGCCAAGGTCGGTCGGCCCAAGAAAGCATTATAAGCAGAAAATTCTTCAACAATTATAAAGGTCTGCTTTCGAGCTACCTTTCTTGGCCCCTCTCCGAGCTCTACAATCAAGTCTATAGTCCCAATCGGCTGCTTTGGCTCCCAAGTGAAGCCAGCAATTTTCAATGACGAAGCCTGAACGTCAGCCATTGGTATCTTCATCTGGCCAAAAGTTTTCTTGAAGAGAATATTACACGAAGCCCCGCAATCGACCAGAATTCTTCTCACAGTGGCCGGGCCAATACCGGCAGAAAGGACCAGAGGATCTATCGTAGGGGCTTCAATACCCATAGAGTCCCTGGCGCTAAATATGATGTCATCAGGGAAATCTTTCTGTTGTTTCAATGGCGCAGCATCCTTTAACACAAAAACACTTTCCTCTGTGGGTGCATGCTTCAGTGCACGGGCATACCTTTCCATCTCACCCCAGCTCCTGCCTGCTGGGTGAGGACCTCCCGTTATCACATTAATGACAGGCCTGTCTGACTCATGCTCTTCGGCCTTCTCACTCGAGCTTGGATGGTGAGTGGGGACTAGTTTCCTTTGTACTGATGAGGTTGTTGTGTCCCTACCCCTTTTAACATACTGTTGGAGCTTGTTCTCTTTCAACAGTTGCACAATTACTTCCTTCAAGTGTCGGCATTGGTTAGTGTCATGACCAGGCTGATTGTGAAACTGACAGAATCTTCCACTTTTCTCCATTTTACCTCCAACCCACATCTTAGGTGGCGCAGGATAACTGATATTATCTTTGGTTGCAAAGAAGATATTTTCAGGGGTATCAGTCAAGGGTGTGAAGTTGAAAGCTCGACCCTTCTTTGCATCCCCTTGTTTCTTTCCGCCGTCATTCCCCCTTTTCTGAGCATTGGATTCCTTTTTGTCTGGAGCGTTACTATCATTCTTAATTTCTGCTGACGCCACCTTAGCCGATGCTTGAAGGCTTTCCAAGCGCATGAACTCATCGGCTTTTTTATAGAATTTATCGAGTGAATTTGGTTCTTTCATTTTCAACCATTCTCCAAACTTGCTCGATTTATCAGTTGCCCTTATCAAGTATGTTAAGACCATACGTGGCTCAGCATTATCAACTTCGGCCAAAGCTATGTTGAATCGATTCAAAAATGATTTGATGGATTCCCCTGGGCTTTGCTCCAGACTTGACAATGACATTATATCCTTTGCTTTAGAGGCGTACAACCGAAACTGCTCCTTGAACATCTTAGTTAAGTCCGAGAACTGATCAATGGATCTAACTTCCAGCTTGGTAAACCACAATAAAGCTACTCCTTCCAAATACACCGGGAAGTACCGGCACTTAATCTCATCGGATGCCCAGGCGCCAGTCATATGCCAGTCATACTTATACAGAAATTCGTTAGGATCACTTGTTCCTTTGTAAGCTGGAATAGTGGGCGGAACAAATTTTCTCGGGAATTCAGCTTTCAGAATCCTCTCGGTGAATGGAGTTTTGCTTGGAGCAAAGCCTCACTCTTTCTCATCCTCGTCCTTTCGCATACTTTCTTTCATGATTTGACGGACCATCCCTGAAAAATAATCTTCATCATCCACAGGCCCTGCGGGGAAAACGTCAACCATTCTTTCAGAGTTCTGCCTTGACAGTCATTCACGAAGGGTCGGTTGAGGTCCCGATCCTCCATCCTGAGGAAGTGGCCTTTCAATGGGGCTTACCGCCCTTTGAGAAGTATTCCCTCTAACATCCTGAGCTCTATCAGCAGAGTTTCCTTCTTTATTTGTTGGCTGACGATTAGCCTCGAGCAAATCATCTAGCTTATTCAATATCAAGGTATTCTGAGCATTCTAAGCCTCTAATTGTGCATTCTGAGCATTCAACTGTTGATTCAATCCCAAAACCACAGCGTCCAATTCCACTCGCGTAACTCCCATAGTTGGAGTTGTTTGACTCACAGGAGGAGAAGTGGCGGTGTTCTCTTGAACATCATCAGATCTGGCAGATCTACGTTTCCTTCCGGGAGCCATAATTTCTGTTAGACTTCTGGTCTTAACGGAGATTCTTTCCTCAAAGTTTGGTGAAGCAATGATGTAAATACCCTGAGATCGATGTTCTTAGTGAAAGCACCAAAAATGTTAACGTGAAATTCTGACGCTAACACCTCGGTGTGTGCAGAAACAGTATGAAAGCACCACCCGTGAATGCGGGAATCTTGAAATAGCAATAAGTAACAGAAAATGCAGTAAATGAACACAGAGTTTATAGTGGTCCGGCTTATGATCAAGCCTACGTCCACTTCAATCCTTTTATTGCTGATTGGATTACAACTTATTACAATCTCTTCCAATTACAATCCAATTCCATTCAAAAGACAAGTAGCTAGAGAAAACTCCGATGCAACAAAGTTCTTCGAATCCATGATCGAATGTGTTGAATCTTTGTGTGAAGTTTTATTTAAGAGTCTTGCGTGAGCTTGAAGTGATGAAATGTAGCTTGCTTTGAAGATAGTAAAGTTCCAATGCCTTGAAGAAAAAATGATCCCCCCTCCAAAAGTCCCTTGAATGTTGGAGGTGGTCACGTATTTATAGTGGTTTTCTTCCTTTAAGTCGTAAGCCGTGCTTGACTCATGGTTAACTCGTGGCCGAGTCAAGTTGGGTCGTGGACGACTTAACTGGCTGAGTCCAAGCTTGGTATCAGAGCGCCCTCGGTCTCCTAGATATAGCACAAGTCCTAAGTCATCCACGAGTCAATCCTCTTCGACACAAGTATTGTGACATCGGGCTACGACTCGGTGGTTTTAGGTTGTAGGCGAGTCATACTGAGTCGTGAGTCGTGAGTCGTGGCCTATGTGCAACTCTAACTTCTTACTGTCTCGAGTCCTTAAGTTGTGAACTTGTTGAGTCGGTAACTAATTAGGTCGTTGAGTCGATAGTCTTGATGAGTCGCGTATCAGTTAAGTCGCAATACTTTTTAGATCGTGTACCCACTGAATCGCTGACCTCTTCAAGTTGCTTGGGGCCTCAAGTCTCTAACTCGTTAAGTTGGTGATTCACTGAGTCGTCCTGTCTCATGAACCGTTCCCCCCTTGAGTTGTTTTGTTCCTCTAAGTTGCCTTAAGCCTTAGCTCGTCAGCTAATTGAGTCGCAACCAGTTGAGTCGGTCCATTCTTTAAGTTGCTGAGGTTTATTGAATTGCAGGTCCACTGAGTCGTTAAGGACCTTAAGAAGATGAGTCGGCCCAGATTTCAACTCGTTGGCAGAACGGGGTTAACACCTTTCGAAGCATTGTACGGTCGTCCGTGTAGATCACCTTCGTGTTAGATTGAGTCAGGTGATAGGCATGTTCTTGGACCAAACATGATAAAGGAAGCTACCGAGAAAGTTGATTTTATTCGAAAGAAGTTGAAAATTGCCTAAAGTCGGCAAAAAAGTTATGCCGACCACAGGAGAAGAACGTTAGAACTCCAGGTTGGAGATTCGGTTTTTCTAATGGTTTCTCCAATGCGTGGAGTGTTGAGATTTGGAAAGACTGGTAAGCTAGCATCACGATATATATATATCTTTTCCTATAATTGAGAGAATAGGTCCTTTTGTCTATCGAGTGCAGTTACCCATTTGGTTATCTGGTGTACCTAATGTGTTTCATGTTTCACACCTTCAGAAATATATGCACTATCTAGACTGTATCATTGAGGAGGCAACTCGGCAGGATTTGGAAATCACTCCCAATTTGGCAGTGAAAAGAGAACCGTTGAAGATTATTGACAGAGATGGAAAACGGTTGAAAAAAAAGTGGTGAAACTGGTAAATTGCAATGGAGTGGTGATCCAAATGATTATACTTAGGAAACAAAGGATAGCATGTAGATGTCCTATCCCAAGTGTAAGGTGGATACTCCAGCTTGATTGTAAGCCATTTCTCTATCTTTTTCTGTCTATTCATATATTCTTTGTGGTCTCTCTCTCTTTTTCAAATTTCGGGGAAGAAATTTTCTTAAGGGGGAAAATCTGTAACATCCCATTTTTAAACCAAATATTTATTAAGAAATTAATATAAATTCTAGAATTTAATTTTAAACTAATTTGAGTTTTTCAAAAAAATAAATAAGTTAAGTGTTCGATTATATATATATATATATATATATGAATAGATTGTAATTTGAATTTGAAATTCAAATAAAAATATCTTAAAAATATTTAGAATCAAAAATAATATATATGTGATTTTGTTAGTGCTAAAACATATTCTTCGAAATATTAAATAAAAATTAATATGGGGAAATGTATTTAATAAAGAAATAAATTTATGTCAAAAACATATACACACACACAGATATATATATATAAACTAAATAAAATATGATATATAAATTATATAAAACTAATATTAACATAGAAAATTACAAGTGTAATAGATTAAGACATTAAGTTAACAAGTGTTAAAAATTTAACATAAGTTATTACAAGTGTTAACTCAATCTCTCATGCATATTTACAAGTGTTCTAATTTTCCTTTATTTTTAAAAATAATAAATGGAAAAAACAAGGTTATGTAATCTCTCTAGTCGCATCTACCTCATTTCTTTTATTCTTCATTTCTAAAATCAAAAGCCTGTAAACTCTAAAACCAGAGCAAAAGAAAAAAAAAGAAACCAGAAAACACCAAAGCAAACAACCTCTTCAACTTTAAAACAGAAACAAACAAAATCAAAGAAAAAAATCATCTCAAAATTTCAACTGAGCAAGCTAATTCATCAAGTCAAAGCAAAATCATCTTAAACCAGATTTCAGATCAAAAGCAAGATCATCTTCCAGTTTCAAACATCAAGTATAAATCAAAAAATCAAAGTTCCAGAGAAACAAAAATAAACTCGGCCTCTCTGTTATTATCAAAACTGTGAGTAAACTCTTTTAATCTGATATATATTTTTTTGTTTGGTGAAGTGAAGTTGAGAAAATTATTGTTATACGTGTAAATATGTGTATATACATACAAATAGTATATATTTAGCTGTGCATGTCTACTTGTACATGCATACATCTCTTTTTCCAGTTTTACAAGAATTAAACCTGTTTAAAATCCAATAACTCTCCCTCTAAATCCTTTTAGGCTTCAAAGTAAAAACAATTTTTTTTAGTAAAATGAAGATTGAAGCTTTAAAAATAATCTTAAATTGAAACTGAAAGTAACTTTTGTCTAGGAAGAAGATAAACAGTAAACCCAAATACATGTCGAAATTCAAGTATCTTAATTACTTGATTTACTTATACAATATGTTTTTCTTCTGGAAACTGTGATTTTTAAAAGAAAAATAATGAATTTTAGTTTTGTTAATCCCGAGAGTTTACAAGATGAATGAGAATTAGTTTTGACAAATTTCAGGCGATCGGTGAATTGTTAGGGGTAGGGGTCGCTTCTGCAGTTGCCTGGGTGGTTGTCGAGCGAGGGAAAAGTAATTGGAGATTTTTACGATCATCGTGGCAATAGTGCGACGGGTTGTAGGGTTGAAACCCAGATTTTGGTCGATCGTGTTCTTGAGGCAAGTATGTCCTCAATGTTGAATTGGTCTCGGTCGAGGCTGGTGGAATCGAAGCATATGAGTTTGACGAATCTCTGCCAGGAGTTGCATGGCCTCTGGTGGCCTGAGGCGGCGGGGAGAATCGTTTGTGTTGATCAAAATTTTGGTTCCAGGTTGTGTCGAATAGCTGAAATTTGAGTTCGTCGTCATTCAGAGGTTTTAGGTGGTCTGGTGATTTGTGGTGGTTATCGAATATTTGTCAATAGTCGTAGCATTGACCAGAGGTGATCGGAGCAGGTGTAGATCTGCACATGTACATGTGAGTATCTGGGTTATTATGGAGTTTGGGAAGTAAGGCATTGCTTCGGGGTCGAACTCGAGGTCAAGCAGGGTTGGATTCGAAGACGAGGGTGTTGGACTTTCTGCTCGGGGTTTTCTTCGGGTGTGACACGGGTAAGACTAAAGTCTGGAAATTTTGATGAAATAAAAAGTTTTAAAATTTTAAAACTAATCAATTTTTAGCTAAAATTATTTTCTTAACTGATTTTTTTAAATAATCAAGGTTTTATTAAAGTTTGGATCAGTGAAAGGTTTTTATAATTAAATTAATTAAGTTTAAAATGTTTTAAATAATATATAACCTTTATTTTCAAATTAACTTAAAAATGTAATTAAGGAGTTAATTAAGAAGATTAAATGTTTTCAGAAAGGTCAATTAACTTAAGTACCTTAAGCTATTTTATGGGTTAATGATAATGAATAACAAGGTTTATTAATTAAAGATTTTTAAAAATAATTAAGTAATTAATTAAAATAAAGGATTTATATTTTAAGTAGTTTTCAAGTAATTAAAGATTGATTAATTAATGAAGGTAATTAGAGGTTGATTACTTAAAGAATAATTACTTAATATAAGTAATAAAGAATAATTAAGGGTAATTAATTATTGATTAAAGGTTGATTAATTAATAACTAAAGATTAATTAATAAATAATTAAAGTTAATTAATTATTAAATAAGGATTAATAAATAAATAAGTAAGGATAATTAATCATTGATTAAGGATAATTAATATAAATAATTATGTGATTAATTAATTATAATCACACAATTAATTAATCATTCTTGTAAATGATTGGATTATTATTAATACCTTGGATTGGTTGATATCCCTGATATGTTATTGCGCTACTTTGAGATATGAATTGCTTTGCTTTAAGCTGTGACATATGTGATATATTGCTGTGTGAAGGTGAAAACAACTTGGCCTTTAAACGGCATTTGAATTTCTATGCAATAGGTAGTCGGATTCCAAATGGTAATCTAAAACCCACATCAAATCTTAGTGCTGAATCTTTGTGACTTATATATCCATGTGTTTTTAAAATAAGCGCTTCTTATTCGGTTGAGTCGGGTGAGGACATTAAGTCATAAACCTATTTCGAATAATGATACGACGAAATAAGAGTGCATTTGAAGACGGTGGTTGAAGACCAGGTATTTTCGAGAATGAAAGGATTACCTATCGATTATCTCTACACTGAGTTGCTCCGGTATAGAGATCTCCATATGTGATGAGGAGTTCGGTCGGGATTGTTAATATCCGAATTTGCAAGGGCTTCTTCTTTTATTGGACGAAGTGCCTTCAGTTCCATTCAGACCAGGAAGGACTTGTATGGATGTATTTCTAACATTACACTTTGAAATGTAAAGCTGGTTTCTATCAAATACATTTCTGTTTAGTGGCGGAAAATTTATTCTCTTAGCATAACACCCTTCTCTGAGACGTACGAGTTCAGAGGTTATGTAGTTGATGATTATTAGTGATATATACCCAATTTGATAGTGTGGCACGCTGAGCGCTAATCATTTGTTGATCGAAGCATGGCTTTTGTGAAAAGCGTAGCTTTGTATGATGAGACTTCATCAAACCTCACACCTTGGAAATTGTCAAAACAGGAAGGATGCGACAAGGTTACGGGGGTAGTGCCCCTTAGGGTATGTGCATTTCCTTTTGGATAAAAAGTGGTATTGTGGTACGAAGTCCAGGTATTTAACTTTTGTGGTCATTGGTTGTTTTTGTTGGGGCCCCGGATAAAGGTCGATTACGATCGGGGGACGACATACTCATGTTAGTAGTTACCTAGTTACAAAGGTACCCGGCCTTGTGTTGGCACAAATCCGGTTAGGTTCTCGAGGAGTCCCACCAGAGGCGTACCCATTCGGAAAGGAAGTTCCTTAACCTGGCAATTTTTGGATATCAAATCACCAAATACGAGCCCTTTACGATTTCAGTTGTATAACCTACATTCTTAAATGGTAGTTATAGTAGGCATAGTATAATGGTACCTCTGCTGGCCAAGATTGATATTATACTTTTGAAATGCTTTCACACTGTGCGCTAATAATAATATCAAAAATAATTTTTACGTATCAAGCATGTTTGAGTATCATAAGGAGAAATCTTCGCCAAGAGTGCGATTGCATTGTGTGTGTGCCGGGAGGCCTTATGATAGTTCATTTTCCAAAAAAGCATAAAGGATTTCTTTTATAAATTATTTTTGTTAAAACAACTGTTTTTGTTTACTTATACCAGTCCCATGACTGGCCCGGAGTTTATTGTTTCCCTTCCTGAACTCTGGGTGCCCATAATTTTGCACATGGGCAGCCTAGAGTCAGGTTATCTGTGTTCTGGAGCTAGTTCAGATATGGATCTAGCAATCTTTCGGAGTCTTTGGTTTGGAAGCTGTTCGATTTCGGAAGCTTTTGGGTTCGAAGACTTTTGAAGCTTTGAAGTTTGGAAGAAGGTGCTTATGTTGGATTCTCGCTATCTCTTTTTTTGGAGGCTCTATTGGTGTTATTCAGTTGTTATGTTATCTTTTCCGCTTGGCGTTATATTTTGTTATTGTCTCATATACATTCTTCTCTGATGATGGTGTTCAATTGTTGTAATGATGTTGTATCCATGTGTTGTATATCAATGAAAATTCATTTTTTTCCATTGTGTTATATCATCTAATGTTGTTATAAGCTCCACTGAATTGGAGTTCGACGTTTGGATCTCCGGCATTCGAATACAAGTGAGATATTGGATGTCGATTTCTGGACACCGGATTTCGGGTCTGACAATCACCGTCTTCAGTTGCTATCCATTTCCTTGTATCATTAATTCAAAATGGGTTTTATAACATAAAGTCCACTCCCGGCTAAACCAAATAGTGAGCGCTAATTTTAAAAGGATATAGATATATTGGGTTCTTAGTTAAGTCACAACTTTTAGCCCAAAACCTTTCTTTTTGAATGTTTTAAACAAATTTAAATTTTAAATATTTTAAACAAAAGATTCACCCTTTAAGATCCACCTCAATTTGAAAATAAGGTTCACCAATCTTTAACAAAGATTCATTCATAGCTTTCAAAACTTTTTTCAATTTGATTCACCCATAACTTGAATTCCATTCAACAAAAACTGGAAAAATATTCATGATATGAAAGCTGTTATCATTTGAAAACAAAGGCCTTTTATTTCGGGAAAATCCGATTGAAATTTCTGAAGTTATAGCCTCTTAAAAGTATAAATCGAAAAAATTATTGAACTGCCTTACTCTTGGCAAGCCCTATTTGTATTAAATTCAAACTCCCAAAATAATTCATTTAATATACTTCAAAAGTGGTTTAAAATCCATATATATATTGTATAACTTGTATAACCCTTTCAACTCATAGTTTCCAAAATAATTTAAAAACTTTAACAAGACATATTATATTCAAACTAAATTTTAATTTCAAAACTTCCTTTTCAAAAGCTTTTCCCAACTCACTTACAAACTAATTTGGATTCAAAATTCAACTTTTAAAATAATATTTAAATACAAATTACACAATGACTTAACCAATTTCCTGTGAAATCCATATTTGTGTATGTGGTGTAGTCCAAGGGTTTCACAGGCAACAATAAATATCAACAATCATAAATTTAAGCACAACAATATCGATAAGCGGTATAACATTAGAAACGCTTATCTTTCATTATAGATAAATATATATAAAAATTCATCATAGATAAATAAATCATAGTTCACAGCACAATCCACACAATTCAAATCATAGAACATCACACATTAGAGATATCAAACAACATAAGGCATTTAGTATAATCCAATCATCCATAAGCAAGATAAATTAATCACGTGATTATAATTAATTTAGTTAAGCCAAATAGATTAATTGCTTATGAATTAATCACCTAACTTTGAAAAAATTAATTAATTAATTACACACCATTTTAATTAATTATCCTTTAATCATTTTATTAATTAACCATTAATAATAAATTAATTAACCTTTAATTATTAATTAATAAACCTTAATTAATAAATCAATCAACATTTAATCATTAATTAATTAACCTTTAATTATTCTTTAATTAATTATCCTTAATTGATTACATTAATTAATTAACCCTTAATTAATTAAATTAATTAATTAACCCTTAATTAATTACCATTTAATTAATTAATTATCCTTAATTAATTACAATAAGTGATTATCCCTAATCACTCATATTAATAAATCACAAATTAAATACATTGAGTAATTATCCTTTAATCACTTGATTAATTATCCTTAATTACTAAACAGTTTTTCTTAATTACTTTAATTAAGTAATTTACCTATAAGTAATTAGTTACCCATTAATTGATTACCATTAATTAATCAACCTTTAATTAATTATTAAGTCAACCTTTAATTATTTGAATATCCTTTAAGTAATCACATTGAGTAATCAACTGTTAATTACTTACATTAATTAAGTATCCTTTAATTTAAGATAAACCATTTACCTAACAAATCACTTAATTGTCATTTAAATATTATTAAATAAACCTTGAAAAAATGTATTAGCATTGATATATAAATTATTTTAAGACATTAAGTTAATTAATAATTAAAAACTCTTCCTTTTTAAATCAATCCACAACATTATAATAAATTTTAAAACAAAGGTTATATTAAAACACTTTAAACATAATTAATTTAAAATAATCTACTTAGAACTTTAACTAATTCCAAAACTAGTATAAAACGTTTATTAAGAAAGTCTTTAAAACTTGATTAAATTTAAAATTTTGAAAACCAGTTTTATTTTATATTACAAAATTGATTTATTCAAACACTTAAAAACTTAGACCTAAGACAACCTCGGGTTCCAACCTGTGTCAAATCGTAATTTCCCCGAGCAAAACTTCGAGTCACCTCCCCATTTTCCTTTGCTCTATTTAAAACTTTTAAACTATTAAAACATATAATACTCACGCGAACAACCCGGTAGCAATCTCGAGCCAACAAACCAAAACGCTGAGACCCAACACGAGGCAAAGTCCTTCTTCCCCAAACTCACTGATACTGACACGCGTATACGTGCATGGTCGAACAATGACGCTCTGTCCATAGTCGCCATCACTGGCAAGTCAGCTACGATCACCATACTCGATTCCGACCACCAAAATCACAAGACATTCACGAATCGAGTTTGGGAATTTCAGCTTCCACCTAGAACTAAATAGATCGTCCAAATCCTCCTCGACCCACAACCTCGTGCCACCAGAGGCCACGTAACTCCATTTAGAACTTCGCCTGACTCCTACACTTCGATTCCCACCTGTGCGATCACCTCTAGTTCATCCACGGCGACGTAGCAGCTCGAATTTTGAATACCACTAAAACTTGATTTTAAACCCTATATCAACATCAATGTGCCACCATGGTGAATTAAAAATTCACTAACTATTTTTCTAATGACCTCCAACACCTCAACCACCTCCAGCTTCAAACTCGACAAACAACACTAAGCCCATCGTTGCAATTCGACCAAAATGCATTTTCTGTTCAACTTGAAATACCTCGTCATACACACGAATTGATTATCAAAATTCATCATTTTGAAATACAAATATGTTTGTAAAGTCAAAACATGAAATCAAGATCATTGACTTTTGACCTAAATTAGATTACCACTGTTATTTATCATTTTTGAAATAAATATTCAATTTGAAATTATTTTTAAAATAAACATTTTTCATTCAGAGGATATAGCCTAAAATTATTTGGGTGTAATGATTTAAAATCTTTTAACAGGTTTTAAAATCTTGTAAACAATGAATAGAGACAATTTTTCTATATATATGGTTGCATTCTCGTATTTACATATATACATATACATATATATACACACACAAGCATGCATGCCTATTTAACCACTAAAAAATACTTTTCATAATATACTTCCATTGTCAATCCAAATATCAAGACATAGAAGTAAATTCAAGTGGATTTTCGCACTTGGAATCATGAAACAGAGAACTTTGAAAATTGAAGAAAAAAACAGGAAATGCTATAAATCAGTCGAGGTTTGAGATGATCTTGGACTTTAATGTTGAACCTGAAGCTTGATGTTGATTTATTGGGATGATTCTAGGTCTTGTTGCATTTAAAGCTACAACTCAGGTTGAAGTTGTAGTTGAATTCGATTTTGGTCTGAATTTTTTTGAGTTGATTCTTTGATATTTTTTCTTTGCTTGATCTTTTGATTTGAAGGCTTGAAAAGTGTTGTTGTTTTTGATTTTCTTCGATTCAGGTTTTAGTTTGGTTTTGATTTAATTTGGTTCTCTGGTTTTATTTTTAAAAGGTGAAGAGAAAATTTAGAAAAGAGAATGAAGATGCTTTGGTCACAATTGAGCCTGGTTTCTCACTAAACATTTTATTATATATTTTCAATTTTTAGAAAACACACTTGCCACTTGTTTTACACGTTAAAAATCAACCTACACTTGTTTAATCCGATATCATAATTTCTAAACTTGTTAATACAAAGTATACTAAGCCTACACATGTTTAAATGCATAATACTCTTATTTTACAAATGTCATAAATAATAATTTTTATGTTTAAACCCTTTACCTTTAAATTATTAAATATACATATTTTCTATAATTAACTAATGCATTTCCTTTTTATAAATATTTATAACTTTAAAGAAATTGATGTTCAAAATCTATTTACACATTAATAAATAAACACATAAATTATACATATATATATATATATGTTTTTAAAATATAGAATTTAACTTTTAAAAGCTTTTTAAAAACTATTGAATTAAATTCAAAATATAACTTCTAAATATATATTCATATTTATTATAATTAGAAAAAAAAATTATTAGTTTTAAATTATAGAATTTTCAAATTCAAATTATCTTTCAACATATTTACTTTTGAATTTCAAACCCACAATTCAATTTATAATCAATTTATGTACATATATATAAACAAACAAACAAATATCTAATGTAATCTGGAAAAATTCAAATTTATTCACAAATTAATCCAAAAATTTATATTAATTACTAAATTGGATCGTTACAGTTAGACGGTTATATTGGAATGGAAAGTTTATTTTCCTAAAAGGCTAATATATTTTCAAAAGAAGATTTCTAAGTATAAGTTAAAGGTTTAAAGTTGTTTTTAAAAGAATGTTTTCAGAGAAATTATTATTTAGTTGTTTTAAATTTTTTAAAAGTAAATATTTATTAAGTTAATTATATAAGTAAATTATTTTAAAACGTTTAACGATTATTATGATTTAACGTATAATCATTTAACATGTATACCTTACAGAATAACTTTTATTTTAAATTTAGTTTTGGCTTCATTTTTACATGAGAAATTTTTATAAAATTTCATAACTAGTGTTTTAAATAAAGTGTTTTGATGAGTTTTTATTTTAAATGTTTTAAAGTATATATTGTTGGATAAAGTAATTTAAATTATTTAAGACTTGAAGTACTAAGACTTGGTGATTTTCAAGGGAAATAAAACAATTAGTGAATGATTGTTTGAATTGGTAGTTAAATAACCGACTATCAATATTGGCCAACGCGCTGATCATTTCAAAGAGACATGGATCAGGTTTAATTATCCGAAAACCATTTCGATCCGGTTTGAACATTTGCGAATGAATACGATGATGATTACGAAGACGGTGATTCGGTTTTTCCAGACCTAGGGCAACTTGTATCGATGAATGCTATCAGAACATCGTCGGGAGGATGGTGAGTATTCTAAGTGGATATGTGCTAAAAGGTACTGCATAGCCTCGAGCCTTAACAACCAAGAATGGCTAAAACAAGGGAGGTGCAACAAGGCTAAGTGGCTAGCAACCAATTATGGTAAGGTCATCCCAGTCTAGATGTTCCTTTTATTCGGCTGCGTGGGCGGTAGTTGATCGCAACCGTGGGGTGATCTTATTCGGACTATCTAGTAAGGGTTAGCTCCGGTCTTGTGTTAGATGGGATTGGGAGGGATCCTCGTTACTCAGATCTAGACCAGGTGCTATGACGGATGGTACCCCATTAGACCTGCTATTGTATGGAATCCAATCTCCAATAAGCACCTGTACGGTTTTGATTGTGCCCAACTATGCTGGAACGTGAGATGTAAGTATTTAAGCTAGATGGTATTTTAATTTCATAGACACTATTATAATATTAGATGAATTTGATAAAAATGTTTTGGTTACCGTAAGGTAAAAACCAAGCATGTTTATTTATGGCATGGTCTTATGTGATACCTTTGATTTCAATGGATTTTGAAACTTTAATAATCCAGTTGAGTATGTTATCTCACGCTGGTTTTCCAGATTGACTCGGGTGTTATTTCACTATAATGCTCGGGTCAGATCGAGTATCATAGAGTACAGATTCTGGATGGACTGCTATGGAGCTCAGGAGAATGTGCTGGATGGTGAGACGTATCACACGTATCTTTCGTATTTCTACTGTGTTGCTTTGTTCTGTAGTCGGCTTGTGTGGAGAAAGGTTAATATAACTGTGCGGTATTTTTTTATTAATGGTGCTGTACTCTGATGATGTAATGAATAGAACATATATAGTTCTTTTTGTATAAAGATCGATTATTATCTATTATATATTGTTCCGCTGTGATTGTAAGATTCTAATGTTGTTTTGTTTTCTCCTCTTCTACCTCCTTCTTCTTACCCTAATAGTCTGGTTTTCTAGCATTCGATTGTTCGGAATTTAGTATAGTTGACGTATTGATGTCAATTTTCGTGTGTCAAAAAATAGGGTTGTGACACTTTCGCTTTATATTTACTGCTCCTTTCCTTTGACATTCATCCTATTCGCTTTTTAGTTTTTTCTACATTCCTATTCTATAAAAAAATATGTTATATGGCTGCTATATTGGAAGTGGCATGCTCTTCTCCTTCCCTCTCCATTCTCTCGTCGCCCATTTGTGCTCAGCAAAGCTTCTCACCCATGCATGGCCTTCACGCAATCACCCTTTGATTTTTAACTTCCTGATCTTCAAGCCTGAGACCCACCACCTTCCTCCCATCTCACCTGCACCTAGCTGAACTACAACCACACGACAGCCTTCTCCACCCCATCGTCCTTCATCCTCCAATTCGACCACTCCCATTTCATTGCCCATGCGTGCCACAACCCCGCATCACCCATCCAAGGCAGCTGCCGTGAAGCCACACCACCGCCTTTTCCCTGAGTTTTCCCACCTGGCACCTCCCTTTCACTCACGTGCAGTCTGTCCACATCACCGTACAACCAACCCGCCTTCTACTTAGCACTACGGAACAGCTTCATTCCTTTCGAATTCACAAACCCGACCTCCACCTTGAAGCCGCAACCCTAGTCCCCTTCACCGTAGCCCACCTTCATCCACGAACTCCGTTATGTATGTAAGATATATGCTATTTGTATATTAGCTATTTATACTCCATACGTTATATAATTGCTTATACATGTAATTTTTTTGAAAATTTTGTGCGTTCTCCGATCTAAGCATTCATCCTTCAAATATTATATATATGTAGACCATAAGTTTATTGTACATTTGCTGTCTGTATTGTACAAGTTTATGGGATCTGTTGAGTTTATATATATATGTATTCATTTGATTTACTTTAGCTTGTAGTTTTTTTATATAAAAGTTATATATGACATAATATGAAGAAGTTATATATTCATGTCAGTATATATATGTATATATGTGTATACAAGCGATATATGTGTTAGTTTATATACAAAGTTTACGTAAGTTATATCGTATGTTACTTTATACATACGATTTATGTAAGTTATGAAAAGAAATCCGTTGTCTGTATTTATATATATATATGTGTGTGTGTGTATATATATATATATATATAAGTACAATGATCCGCTTGGGTTTCCCTATTAGTTACTTTAAATTATAATTTTATTTCCCCGTAAGTTCTTCTATGAAAAGTACACATATTTATTTATTTTACATTAATTTTACTATGTATACAAATATATACCGTTGTTGTTTATATAAAGTATAAGTTTATATAAGATCTATCCATTATATTTAAGTTTACATAAGTTATGTGATTGTTGGTTTATATATAAATTTATATATATCTGAGTGTATTTGCTAGCTAGTATATTTGAAAATGGTAAACTTTAATAGTATACATATAACATGTTATGCTAGGAAATTGTTAATAATTTGAAAGGTATATATTAGTAATATGGTTTTTTATGTAACATGTTTTAAAAAAAATATGTAAGTTTACCTATATGTTTTTATAGTAGTTTATATATATATATATATATATATATATATATATATATAATTTTATATGTGCCTGAATTAAATATTGATTTGAAAATATATATATGTAAATTTATTTTGAATATATGTTTCAAATTGATTTTAGAAAAAATATATAACATATATGTTGTTTCATCAATCTCTAATATATCTTGACTTACTTTCTCAATACCAAATTTGCAACAACAATTCTAACCTTGTTATTGCCCTGCTTGTTCGATCCGAGTGCTTGTCCATGTTAATTCACATCATTATCATTCATTTCTCTAGCCTCGAAAGGTGAGCAGTCTATCTCGATTAACATTCTTATATTTCATAAATTTGATTTCACTTGAAATGAAAATTGAAGTATGCTGTTAAATTTGAATTGCTAGTTATTTAATTATTTTATATGATATGCCGTTATCTGAAATTGTTTACTTGTGATATATGACACCATATTATATTGTGTATATTTTATTTAATTTGTTACTGATGACATATGCATTTTGTTGATATGTTATAATTGTTCTCACTCTATAATTTCCCTATTAATTTAGAATTCCCTATAGGTTGAAATGATACATACCCGAACGATTTTTTAGAAATTGGAAAATCTTTATGGGTTGGAATGATAAACCAAAGAAATTTTTATTAATTTTGAGTTTTGGGATTGTGGTTCGAAATGATATGTACCCATAGATATTAAATTGCGGATTGAATAGATAAATATCCGTATCACTTGACCATATGACAGAAAAATATATACGGACACCGTTGATTTATATTTGAAAAATGATTTCCAAACTTCGAAAGGAAATATATAGGTTTATTGAATCTTGACTTTTAAAAATATATATGTATATATAATATATATATAAATGCTCTTTTTGCACTAAAAAAATTAGATTTTAAAATAATATGTTTTGGGAAATTTAATTCAATAGTTTTTTGAAAATATAATTTTTATGATTTTTCATATAATTTCATTATTTTAAAAAATATAAAAAATAAGATTTAATACAAAATACATTTAATAATAAGATTTAGTTTAGTAAAAATTTAATTTAATTAGTATATAATATGTTAGGTATTTACTTAAATTTATATCAATATTTAAAAATAATTTTTTTTAACTTTAATAATAAAGGTTGGAAAGATGTATTAATGATGACCTAGAATATAAATTGGTTAATAATTGAATTTAAATAAGAATTGGTTTGAACTTATTGATCTTGAGATTTTGAAAGATATGATTTAAAACATGATTTGATAAAAAGGGATTAAGTGTATATTGTCAAATTTGAATAAAATTAAAGTGAAATATTGAAATATAAATGAAATTTATATTGAAATATTTGAATGTTTAAATTTCGAATCTTATTGGAATTTAAGTGATAGTTCAAACCTGGATTTGAAATCGAGATAAATTGAAATGATTGAATTGAATCTTTGACCTATAAATTGAAATGGTTAAACTGGAATTGATTTAAATTGAATTTGGAATTTAAGATGATTTGAATTGACTTGCGAAATTGGAGGAAACTAATTCTATTATATAAATTATTTTTATATATAAATTATTCAAATTTATAACTATTTTAATATATGTACTATTTTCAATATCTAAACTGTTTAAGTGGAAACTATTATGATTTCAAAAGTGTTATGATTTCCAAAGTGTTATGATTTCAAAAGTGTTATAATTTCCTGAGTGTTATAATTTTGAAAATCTTACGATTTTGGAAGAGAATATTATTTAAAGTGAATAATGACATCGAATTGATATGATTTTGAGATGAATATGATATCTTTATTTTGAAGTATGAACTATTGGGATGAAATGACCACGGTGTGAAATAAGCCATTGGTTGTTAAAGTGACCGGGATCAGATATTGTCATGCTCCCTATCAATACCGAAAGCCACTTTAACAACTGTGTACGTGGCGGAAAAATGAAGTAGGACGCTTTGGCGACGATTCCACATGGTTTTACGTAGCCCGGACACCCATAAGTCAGCTTGATGTGGTTAAAACAGGAGCTATACCTGGCCAAGTAGGGTCATTCCACCTATCGAGCACATTTCTTCGATACCATTCTATTGCTTTTGTGATTTGATTGGGTGCACCTTTGATTTGGAAGCGTGTCACGAGGTGGGCGGTAGTAGTTTCTATGCGTTACCACCAGTCCGGAAGTGCAAATGATATATCTACCATGACATTACCTTATGTTCCTTGTCACATGCCCAATCGCGCCTCCTACGAGTTTGTTTTGTGTCGTACCTATGGAGGGCTCCCTGATAGCGCACTTGCAAGTGGAGTTTACAGTATCTGTAAATACTGCTGCATTGTATAAAATGTGTTAAGGGGGATATGTGTAACGCCTTAATGCTATTTTAATAGCTTACTTTACTATAGACATATTATAATAGCGTATATTGTTGCATAGTATATTACATCATTTGAGAGTCACCTTTGGAGTTGGAGTTTCACTTGGAGTTCCATCTATATATATTCAGCTTTCGGCTATCCGGTTGTTTTGTTCAGACTTATCATCTTTTCGTATTCGAGACTATATTTTATTTGAGATACTCTATTGTATTTTATTTCAAATTCTGTTGTTTATATAGTAGCTTCTTGAAGTACTATTTATCTATTCTGTTGCTTATTGTTATAATACTCTGTGTCTATGATTCTTTTATATGCTGAGTTTTGCCAAATAAAAATTAACAATTTGATACTTGAGCAATTCAAGTCTGACATGTGCGGATGCAAATGGTCCGAAATACCAGGTCATTACAGAAAACACTATGAATCTCAATTGTATTTATTTCATTTATTTTCTTTTTTATGATCTATGATTTGATTTAGTGATAATATATGAATGGTTTCTTTACATTTCTATTCTTGTAGAGCTGTAATTTTTCTATAAAAGGGCATCCAGAATTTTGTTGGCGTGTGTTAACCCTGTTCTGCCAACGAGATGAAACTTGGGCTGACTCATCCACTTAAGCTCTTTAACGACTCATTGGATTTACGACTCAAGGGGCTTCAGCAACTTAAGGAAAGGACCGACTCAACTAGTAGCGACTCAATTGGCTGACGAGCTAAGGCTCAAGGCAACTTAGAGGAATGGAACGACTCATGGAGGTTAGCGGTTCATGATACAGGCCGACTCATTGAGTTACCGACTCAACGAAGTTCACAGCTCATGCGAGACGACTCAAGGACTGAACCGACTCATCTACTCAAGGACTGGACCGACTCATCTACTCAAGGTTCGTAACGACTCAGTGGACTAACGACTCAACGAGTTAATGCCTTAGAAGAGAAGAGTGGTTTAACTAGTTAGTGGTTTATGGGGTAGACAGACTCAGGGTTTCCAACGACTCAGGGTTTCCAACGACTCAAGGTGACTAACGACCTATCATAAGTCGCTGGCGACCTAAGCATACGAGGAACAAGCTCAATGCCATTTCATCTATGCCACTGCTTGCTGACTCGTGGTATGTGAGTCGGTCACGGTTCATTCTGAGTCGGTCACGACTCATGACTTAACAATTCCAGCCCAGAAATTTGCCTATAAATACATGGCCACCTCCAACATTCAAGGGACTTTTTGGGCTCATTCATTTCAACCGCCGTTACTCTGCTGCATTCTGAACTACTTCAACACCTTCAAGGAACTTCACGAAGAAATCAAACATGTCTAACATGTGTTCAAAGATTTGGATCGACATTGAAGTTTAGGCTACTTGTTCTAAGTCACTTGAAACTCTAAGTGTGTTGTAATCAAGGTGTAACTGCATTGACTTGTAATCAAATCGTCAATAAAGATATTCAAAGTGGACGTAGGCTCTCTCTTAAGCCGAACCACTATAAAATTGCTGTTGTTTACTGCTTTTTCACTATTATCTGCTTATGATCTGTTCCCGAGCTATCGGGTGGTGCTTTCACAATCTCACTTCATACACTGGGGTGTTAGCGTTAACATTTTTGGTGCTTTCACTGAGAAGGTCGAACTCAGGCGAGTTATCATCATTACTTCACAGAGGTTTGTGGAGAGAATTTCCTTGAAAACCAGAAGTCTATCCGAGATTATGGCTCCTGGAAGGAAAAGTAGATCTGTCAGATCTGGGAATATTCAAGAGGGAACCTCCGCTTCCCCTATATCGAATCAAGCCACTCCAGCTGTCGGAGTAACAAAGGCAGAGCTGGATGCTGCAATCTTAGGGCTGAACCAACAGATAAATGCCCAAAATGCACAATTCGAGGCTCAGAATGCCCAGAATGCCCTAATTCTGAATAGGTTGAACGATTTGCTTGGGGCAAACCGTCAACCGGCAGATAATGAAAGGAATTTTACTGGCAACATTCGTGATGCTGAAGAAAGAAATGCTTCTGAAAGGGCTGCTAGCCCCTTTGAACGAACACTTCCAGAGGTTGGTCGATCTAGAACTCGACATGATGAGGAGTATCTTTCTGGAATGGTTCGACAAATTATGAAAGAGAGTATGCAGAGGGTTGAAGACGAGAAAGAATGGGGTTTCGCCCCAAGTAAAACTCTGTTTACTGAGAAAATCTTAAAGGCTGAATTCCCAAGGAAGTTTGTCCCTCCAACCATTCCAGCTTACAGGGGGACAAGTGATCCGAACGAATTCTTATACAAGTATGATTGGCACATGACAGGTGCCAGAGCCTCTGATGAAATAAAGTGCCGATATTTTCCTGTGTATCTCGAAGGTGTAGCTCTGCTTTGGTTCACCAAACTTCCAGTCCGATCTATCGATCAGTTTTCTGACTTAACCCGGAAGTTCAAGGAGCAGTTCAGACTATACGCCTCAAAAGCCAAGGATATCATGTCACTGTCAAGTTTGGAGCAGAATCCAGGAGAGACTATCAGATCTTTCTTAAACCGCTTTAATATAGTGCTAGCTGAGGCGGACAATGCAGAACCGCGAATGATATTGACTTATCTAATGAAGGGTATTGACAAGTCGAGCGAATTTGGGAAATGGCTAAACATGAAGGAACCAAATTCCCTTGAAAAGTTCTATAAAAAAGCAGATGAATTCATACGCTTAGAAAGCCTTCCCGTACCGGTAAAGGCAGTGTTGGAAAAAGCCGAAGATAACACTGTTGTTCCACGCAAGAATGAATCTGTAGGGCAAAAAAGGGAAAATAACAATAGGAAAAAGCAGAGTAATCTGAAGAAACCCCGATCCTTCAAGCCATCAGAATATACTCCTTTATCAGATACGCCGTAGCGTATCTACCTTGCCACTAAAGATTCTGTTGACTTTCCTAAACCTCCTCCTCTAAGGACCGGGAAAAAGGCTATACAGAGTGGGAAGTTCTGCCGCTTCCATAATCAACCCGGTCACGAGACCGACGAATGCCGCCAGCTGAAAAATCTGATTGTAGAGTTGCTAAGGGAAAACAAACTGCAGCAATTTGTGAAAAAGAATAGCAATAATCCTGCTTCATCTAGTCAGGGGCAACAGGCTCCTACTCATCAGCCTAGGACGAGTGAGAAGGCTGCAGGGCATGAATCTGGAAGGCCCATTATCAATGTCATTACAGGAGGACCTCACCCAGCGGGCAGAAGCTAGGGTGAGATGGAAAGGTATACCCGAGCTTTAAAGTATGTACCGACAGAGGAAGATGTATTCGTTTTGGAAGGTGCTACGCCCTTGAAGCAACAAAGAACTCTTGATGATGATATTGTATTCAAAGCTAGGGATTCCGCAGGTATTGAAGCTCCTACCTTGGATCCCTTAGTCATCTCGGCTGGTATCGGGCCAGCTATTGTCAGAAGCGTTCTCATTGATTGTGGCGCATCCTGCAATATCCTCTTCAAGAAAACATTCGACCAAATGAAGATCCCTATGGCTGATGTGCAAGCTTCATTGCAGAAAATCGCTGGCTTCACTGGGGAGCCAAAAGAGCCGGTGGGAACCATTGATTTGTTTGTGGAACTTGGAGAAGGAGAGAGAAAAGTGGTCCGCAAGCAAACTTTTGTGATTGTCGACGAATTTTCTGCTTACAATGCTTTCCTTGGTCGTCCAACTCTGGCAGCGTTCAAAGCTGTTCTTGCCCTGTGGTGCCTCACTATTAAATTCCCTACAGACAATGGAGTAGGAGTTATAAAAGGGGATCAAAATGCTGGGCGAGAGTGTTATCTGACAGAGCTACGAGAAACCAGAAAAAGAGAAATGGGAAAGAATGCGGCAGCCCCAGTCCGCATCAAAGAACCAGCCTTGTAGCAATTACAGGGCGGACCCTGCACTGGTGAGCGGAAACGACAATACCAATACCTGTTGACCCAAAGGACCCAAACAAGGTGTTGAATGTGGGTTCACAACTTAATGTGTCAATTCAGAATATCTTAATATCTTTTTTAAAGGCAAATCTGGATGTTTTTGCTTGGACTCATGCCGATATGTGCGGAATATCCCCAGAAGTTGCAGTGCATGCTCTAAATATTGATCCAAAATTTACACCTGTGAAACAGAAGAGGAGAACTCAAGGTCCAGAAAGGTCGGCGGCATTAAAAGAAGAAGTTGATCGGCTCATGGAGAATAATTTTATCAAAGAATCTACCTATCCGAATTGGGTTTCAAATCCATTGCTGGTTAAGAAAGCCAACGGAAAATGGAGAGTATGCATCGATTTTTCAGATCTAAGCAAGGCCTGCCCCAAAGACTGCTTCCCATTACCCAGAATCGACCAACTGGTAGACGGAACAGCGGGACACGAATTGTTATCTTTTATGGATGCTTACTCCGGATATAACCAGATCATGATGCATGAGCCAGATCAGGAGGATACGAGCTTTATCACCGACACTGGTCTTTACTGCTACAAAGTTATGCCCTTCGGGTTGAAGAATGCAGGGGCAACATACCAAAGACTCATTAATGCTATGTTCAAACCGCAACTGCGCAAGACTATGGAAGTCTACGTCGATGACATGTTAGTAAAGTCTAAGAAAGCGGTGGATCACATAGAACACTTAGCAGACATGTTCGCAGTCCTCCGGAAATACAGAATGAAGCTCAATCCTTTAAAATGTTCATTTGGAGTGGAATCCGGCAAGTTTTTAGGTTTCATCGTGAGCGCTAGGGGCATTGAGGCCAGTCCAGCTCAAATTATTGCATTGAAAGAAGTCAAAGCTCCTAGAACAATGAAGGAATTGCAAAGTCTCAATGGAAAAGTCGCCGCCTTGAGTCGGTTCATTTCCAAAGCCACATATAAATGCATCCCATTCTTTGACGCCCTAAAGAAAGGAAAGAAAAACTTCGATTGGACTCCCGAATGCCAAAAAGCTTTTGATGAATTGATTCTCCATATGGAAACGCCTCCAATACTTTCTAGGCCTGGCGATGGCGAGGATCTTCTTATATACTTGGTAGTATCATCTCATGCTTTAAGTGCAGCGCTGATACGAGAAGACAAAAGAATTCAACATCCAGTTTACTATATCAGCAAAAGACTCACTGGGGCAGAGATGAATTACTCTAAGTTGGAAAAACTCGCCTATTACCTACTAATTGCATCTAGGAACTTGAGGCAATATTTTCAAGCTCATCCTATCAGAATCCTCACTGATCAACCTTTAAAGCAAGTCCTGTTTCGCCCTGAGACTTCGGGTCGCCTTCTAAAGTGGAATATTGAACTCAGTCAGTATGACATCACTTATCATCCCCGAAAAGCAATCAATGGACAAGCTTTAGCGGATTTCATCGCAGAATTCACAGATAAGGGTAACAATGAGGAAGAGGTGGTCAACGATTCCCCAATCCAATGGAAGTTATATGTTGATGGTGCAAGAAACGACTACTGTTCTGGACCCGGAGTTGTACTTGAGACCCCTGAAGGCCGATCATTATGCTATGCGCTAAGATTGGAATTTCCTTCAACAAACAATGAAGCAGAATACGAAGCCCTTATCGCTGGCTTAAGGATTGCTAAAGAATTAAACATCCGAGCGTTACAAATATTCAATGATTCTCAGCTTATCGTATGCCAAGTCAAAAAGGAATTCCAAGCAAAAGGGGGAAATCTGCCCGCCTACTTGTCAAAGGTTTGGGAACTCCTGGGTGATTTCGATCGTTACATGATAAGTCACATTCCTCGAGAAGAAAACATGAAAGCAGATTCTCTCGCAAAGTATTCTAGCACAGGTGAAGCTCAATTTCTGGGGTTAACTCCAGTGGAGGTCCTGTCGACTCCTAGCATTGATGAGATGGACATTGATTGGATCATGAGCATGTCTCAAGAGCAAGAATCATGGATGACTCCGATAACAGAATATCTGCTCAATGGATCCTTACCAGGGAACTCAAAAGAACGACAAAAGCTACTGAGAAAAGCCTCACGATACATAATCCAGGATGGCCGATTATACAGACGGGGATTCTCAATGCCATTACTCCGATGTGTGTCTAGGGAAGAGTCCAAAGCAATCCTAGCGGAGGTACATGGAGGAGAATGTGGTGATCATTCAGGTGGCCAAACATTAGCAAAGAAAATTCTCCGATACGGATATTTTTGGCCAGAAATTAATCGAGATGCAGCAGAGTATTCCCGAAAATGTGACAGATGCCAAAGATTCGCCAAAATTCCTAGAGCACCTTCCACTGAACTCACACAGATGGTCAGTCCATGGCCGTTTGCAATATGGGGGATAGACCTTGTAGGACCGTTACCAACTGCCAAATCTGGAATTAAATATGCCACTGTTGCTGTAGATTATTTTACTAAGTGGGCAGAAGCCGAACCACTGGCTACTATCACCTCAAAGAAGATGATAAGTTTTGTGACTAAAAACATCATTTGCAGATACGGTGTGCCTCAAAAAATAATTACAGACAATGATACTCAGTTTGAAAGTGAAGAATTCCAAGGTTTTTGCAAGCAATTCAAAATCCGGAAAAGCTTCTCAGCAGTGGCTCATCCGCAGGCAAACGGGCAAGTGGAAGCCGTGAACAAAATTATTAAGTCAACCATCAAAAATCAACTTGAAAGAGCGAAAGGTGGTTGGGTCGATAAGCTACCACTGGCACTATGGGCATACAGAACCACTCACAAAACTGCAACTGGGCACACCCCGTTTTCATTGGCATACGGGTCAGAGGCAATGATTCCGGTAGAAATAGAGGTCCCTTCACATAGAAGAATCCATTTCAATCAAGCAGAAATCGAAAAGCTACAACTTGAAGCGCTAGATCTCCTTGATGAAGAAAGAGATGAGGCTAATCTCAGAATTGCAGCTCATCAGCAAAGGATAGCCAGACATTTCAATTCCAAAGTTCGCCAACGCAGCTTTGAGATTGGAGACCTAGTCCTGAAGAGAATTATGACAGCGACAGGTGTGTTTGGGCCAAATTGGGAAGGGCCATATGTCATAGGTCAGAAGCTTCTTGACGGCACATTCAAACTCACTACTGTTGAAGGAGATCAAATTCCAAGGGCATGGAACAGCAATCATTTGCGTCCATACTTTACTTGAAAATTTTGTCGAAATATTGTAAAAAGAATTATGAATGTATGATTATTGTAATTGAAGGCAATTGTAAAACTGATGCAAGTAAATAATGAAAAAAAATATAAAGTGGATGTAGGCCCAATTTCCTGGCTGAACCACTATAAATCTTGTGTTCCTTATTATTAGTACATGTTTGCTTTATTTTCGATATAAAAAGTACATAGAATGTATTGCTGAAATGTCGATTTAAATTTTTGCAGACAATGGAAGTGAAACTTGCACATAATAAGACCCAGTGATTCTCGCCAAATTTCAAGTCACAAAAGCTCCAAATTCAAATCCTAGATAGGAAGTACTTCAATTGAACGGCCTATGATTTCGACAGAAACGGGCCTTTGCTAATAAATTGAGATCGTTTGAACAAACAAACATCCAATTAAGAAGCTGATGCTCGTTCTCACGAACTTGTCTGACAATGAAGTACATTTCCTTGGATTAAACAAGTCACTAGTAAAAAAAAAGAGGATCACTGAAAAAGCATAAGCAAGTGGACAAGGGAACAACCAAAGCCATCATCGGCAGCACAAATCCTCTTCGGAGGCACAACTCTTCGGAGAATAAAGACCTCTAATGGATCATACGCCACAAAAAAGAAAGTTCTCTACTCAACAAAAAAAGATTGGAGGAGTCATGATCCTCCAACCATGAGAGAGTAACTTCCAGGCGATGAAAACCCTCTCTGAGGCACATTTCACCAGGAGTTGAAGTGTTACGACCGCTCTTCGGAATTTCACTTCACCAGAGTTGAAATGCAAACAAAATAAAAGCCCTCTTCGGAGGCCCATTTCACCAGGAGTTGAAGTGTTACGACCGCTCTTCGGAATTTCACTTCACCAGAGTTGAAATGCAAACAAAATAAAAGCCCTCTTCGGAGGCCCATTTCACCAGGAGTTGAAGTGTTACGACCGCTCTTCGGAATTTCACTTCACCAGAGTTGAAATGCAAACAAAATAAAGACCTTTCTGGAAGCCCACGTTTCACCGAGATTGAAATAAAACTTCCAAGTGTTGAAACGTGAAAAGGCTTTCTTCAAAGGCACAACTCTTTGGAGGTACACGTTTCGCCAAGATTGAAATAAAACTTCCAAGTGTTGAAACGTGAAAAATCCCTCCTCAGAGGTACTACCCCCTCCCGGGGACACAATCAAAAAGAAAGACTACTTCGGAAGCCCACGTTTCACCGAGATTGAAATAAAACTTCCAAGTGTTGAAATGTGAAAAGGCTTTCTTCGAACGCACAATTCTTTGGAGGTACACGTTTCACCAAGATTGAAATAAAACTTCCAAGTGTTGAAACGTGAAAAATCCCTCCTCAGAAGTACAAATTTCTATTTCAAAAAAAAAAAATATCCTCATCAAGGGCATACTTTAACTTTCAAAGGAAGAGTGATTTACCTATTCTAGAAAATAACCTACCTCAAAAAAAAAAAAAAAAGAGGAAGAAAGTTAAAGTACCCTTCAGAGGCCCGCTTTACCACATAGAAGAATTCACTTGGCAAAATGCATACGTAAGTTAAAAAAAAAAGTGATTTCTTCGAAGGACAAAGCGTAAAACTTATGTGAAGGAAGTCGTACTCTACGAAAAATTTCTTCAAAGAATGAAGTAGTTATTCTTTAGAGAATAAGAGTGCGAGTCCCCTCAAAGTATAAAATATTGCAGCAAGCTTATGGTATGGGGGCAACAGGGTATAGTCACATACAAAATGGTATAGCTACATCGGTAAAGTACGCTCAAACAACATACCACAAGCTCACCGCAATATCATATAAATAAACTTGTGCAAAAATGAATAATAAATGCATTCTCAAATTCAAACAAGAGTCTGTACAAATAAAGGATCATTTTATTCAATTGCAGATACAGGTTTCAAAATAAAAAAGCAGGGGCCGGTGCCTGCACAACATCCGACCATTACACAAAAAAGGAATCAAAAAGCCCGAAGCCCGACTCTTCACTTCTTCTTACCACCTTTGGACCCTTTGCCTGGCCGAATGATTAGTTTTTCAGGTCTATCTATAGGCATAAGGGAAGAAGGAGAGGGAGGTGCAACCGGTGCAACTTCCGGTTCCTCTTCAGTAGTGATGATTTTCTTCCCCCTCCTCTTCGATGTTCCGTGCTTCTTTCTTCTCTTCGAAGAAGACTCACTCCCTGGAGTAACAAGAGCGGACAAAACTACGTCATCAGAAGGAGTTCACTCCGGAGAGATCTCGCCTCCTTCGAGTCCCTCGTCTTTTTGCTCTTGCGAAGCGATAGGGTCATCCAAGCCATGAAGAGCCTCAATTTGCTCCTCTTGTGACCCGGGCTGTGAAGCAGAAGGAGGAGTCACCTGAAGAGACGGAGGAGGGATAACCGGAGGAGGTGAAGTATGCACAGCACTTGGTGTTTCAACTGCAGAAGAAGAGAAATTAAAAATATTAGTATCTCCCCAAAAGAAGGGAGATATGGGTTCGTCGAGATTCAAGAAGTAATCAAGAAGCTCGTCAAACTTTTGAGGAGCAAGCAGGCGATCCACCTGAATCGGACCAATGTCAAAATTACCTGAAGATGTTTGCTTCGCTAGTTCAATCTCATAATTTTGAGCCTCGATATCCTCCAAAGCCTCATCGTCAGTAGGGGTAATTACCCCGGTTCTTGTAGGAGGCAACGAATGAACACTGGAACCTATGATGTCAACTTCAGAAGAAACTAAAGGGCGTTCAGAAGTGGTAGGTAGTACTTCTTTTTCAGAACGTTCCCCTTCCGTCATTCCGGCCCGTACTCTGGCGAGTTGCTCTTTTCCTTTGGCAAGAGCGGCACGGGCATCATCATCAAGATAATGCTCTTCAAGAGCTGTCTCAGCGTAGCCAGCACCTTTACCACCGAGCATATCGAGTGCTGCCTCCCAAACTTCAGCTAGTGTGATTTCATACTTAGGGCCTAGAAAGGCAAGGCTGCCACGCCCCAAAATGCTGTGCAGATAAAAATCAAATAATGTGGATCTAATATCAGCTTTGGTTGCTTGATGGGCCTCTTCGGCCGCAAGTCTACCAGCAACAGCCTCGTCACGCTCCTTCTCGGCCATAGCAAGTCGAGCTTTTAACATCTCTATCTCCAAGTTTTGAGAGCCGGTCTGTTCTCGCAGCTGTGAAGTTTCAGCGCGATATTCTTCTATGACCTTCTCCTGGTGTGTAAGCTTATCTTCGACTGCCCTTTGACTGGCATGCGCATCTCGTACTTGTTGCTGAAGCATGCTCTCCTTTTGAGAATAGAAAGTAGATGAAGTAGCTAACTCTTCCTTAAGTTTTTCTACTTCCGCTTCCAGCTTTTCATTATAGGAAGCAATACTTCTCATTTCGGTGTCATGCTGTTCGAGAGTCTTCTGCCACTTAGCTTTATCGTTCTCCATTGTGAGCATGGCCTCGAGATTGGCTCGGTTAACCCTCTGAAGCTCGTCGACAAGTTTTTGCCAGTTCGACATTCTTTCAATATCGGTCCTGACAGTATCAAGATTTCGTAGCATAGCCGATTTGTCGAGAGGAACCAAGTCGAGATCAAATCGAACCCCTCTCAGGCACCACTGAGGAAATCGACTTTGAAGAGTGGGAGGACCTTGCCCAACTTGGTATGCGGGCCGGTTGATGAATGTCTGAATGTTGGAACGAACGGGGGCAGGAGATTGAGCAGGAACATTTTGAGAAACTGTTGGTATTGTTTCTTCATTAAGTTTAGCCCGCTTGCTAGAAGAATCGTCCATGTGACCTTTACCTCTCTCATCGTGAGTCTTTCTTTTTTGGGTATCATCATCTCTGTGGGGAGGGTCATGTCTTTCTTGTTCTCTTCGGTGACGTTCTTCATATGCTCGTCTCTCGTCTGCTTTCCTGATGGCCCACTCTTCATCCGATTCTCTGTAAGAGGGGAGGTGACGCCTATAATCATATTGGCTACGCCTCCCGTAGCGCTGGAAATCATCATAGTATGAACTGCTGCGCCCCATTGGAGAATCTGGAATAAAAATAATAAGCTTTAGAAATCTTTAAAGTATAAGAACATGAATTCGTAGAAGTGCTGAAAAATCCTAAGTGTTGTGTAACGTGTAAACTATACGCATCAAGTTACAGACCACTCTGTGGAGTAGAGGTAGTGATAACTTGAATGGAAGGAGTTGACATTTGTTGTAGAGAAGATGTCGCCTCAATTACAGAAGAGATAGTTTTGGAAAAATCATCTTTGAAAAGTTCTTGAGAAGTCACAATTAAATCGCTCAATTCCTCGAAAACATCATCACCATCATGTTTTTTGGGACTGGCTTTCTCAACTCCTTTGTCAGCAGATCTTCCGGAAGATCGTGGAGTTTCTTCCTCTTCGATAACTGGGGCAAGTGCAGACTTGTCAGACGGCCCTGCAACGTCCTTCGGAATTGAACACTTCACTAGTGGAGTTTCTATAGAGGTGCCTCCCTGCATATGCTCTTTAGTAGAGACCGGGGCATCAGGGGTTTCCGTCGGAGAATCGGGAATTTCAGTTGGGACTTCACGAAGCTGAGTGAAGCGAGAGGAATGAAGAAGCCCATATTGATGTAAAAATCCGTCATTTAACAAAAACTTTATACTCCTCTCTTCTGCCGCCACGGCGTTCAATCTCTCAAAAATTTGTTTATAGCATGGATCTCTAGAGGGAGGAGGAAGTGCTAAAACAGGAAAAAAAAAAGAGAAGCCCAGTTAGCATTTAGCAACTCAGATTTCGAAAAGCCCAAGAATGGAGAAATAAAAATAGGAAAATCTTACTTCCTACTCTCCAGATGGCATAAAACCCTGGAGGGCAGCGAACAAAGAAATACTGATTTAGAAATCCATGAACGCTTTCAGGAAGATCGGTGATGAGTTTGCAGTTTCGAGCACTCCTTATAACTACGATAGAGGGATGATCTTTAATTTTTGTGAATGAGCAGAAGTAGCAGATTTCCTCAAAGCTCGGTAATCGACTCAGAACTCTACTAAATAGCACACATAACCCCATCAGAATGGCATGGCCATTGGGGTGCAATTGGAATGGAGAGATAGATAATTGAAGCAGTAACTGCTGAAGGAAGTCATTAAAAGGTGGTATGGCACCGCTCAAGCACATTTGGCGATTGACAGCAATGAAGCCAGAAGGGGGCCTATCTGCAGTATCATTTGGCCCCGGCAGTAAGGCATCATCTTCGGCAATACCAAACTGGATGAGCAATTGGTTAAACACCCGCTGATTCAGAGTTGTGGGAGTTCTCTCCGGAGGGTTATCCAACAGGTTGGCTACTGGGAAGACATCTTCAGCCTGGCCCATCGGTTCTTCTTGTTGAGATGTCATTCTACATAAGCAACTGGATGTTCAAATGCGAAGGTGCACGTTTCCGAAAAGTGTGAAGTGTTGTGCAGAACTAATGAAAATAACAAGTAAATATAACTGGAATTAAACTGGTTGACGATTGATCGACTATGGTAATTTCGAAACTTGTTAATTTAAAGTTCAAGCGTAATATTAGTGCAGGCTGGTCAGTTTCAATTGACTATTTCAGTGTTGCTTTAATATTCTACTTGAAATTGATAGCACTTCGTTCACACGATTTGTTTAAGTTAATTATCTGTTATTAACTAATCTGTCATTTGATATGGGCAGTCGATGACAGTATATTTGTCCCAGTTTTCTGTGAATGTTGTATTGAACAGATTATTAGCCTGCAAGTCAAAATAACCTATGAATGAATGCAATAAAATTCAACAGTTCAAAGTTTATGCAATGGTTCAAAGTTCAAGCAGAATTCACGCAAGTCCTAACTCGTCAACGGCTCAAAAATTTTGAGTCGGCAGTGCCCTAAGTCGTAAGTCGTATAAAAAGGGAGAAGCTCTGGTTCAACTCAAGGCTTAGGCCGTAAGTCGTAAGTCGTGAGTCGTAAGTCGTATCTCGGGCACGACTCAAGGCTTAGGCCGTGGAGCATGTTGGGTTGGATCATGGTTGTTGGATCATACAAAAATGACCGAGTCGTACCTAAAGCAGTATTCGAATCAATCTGACCAACTAATCACCTAACTCCTAACCAGGTTACCTTCTAACCCATAAACCATTTCACTCCTAACTCCTAACCCGTTAATCTTCCAACTTTTAACCCATTAACCCAATAAGCTCTCAATCAACAATCCTAGCTCTATCGCACCGCTAAACCGCCTCGAATCGTAAACCATCAGAACAGATAACCCTAAGTCCATTGATGACCAAAGCAACCAAATTCGCAGGGCTCAAAGGGGCAAATCGAAGATGGAGATGGAGCGCATAAGCTAGGGATAATCGAAAATCATAAGGAGAGCGAGATCGCTTACGCAATATGATGATAGGGATGATCGATGGAGAATCTGGTCGAAATCGCTTTTGAAAGCTTGAATGTGCGTTAATGGCAGACACGGTTTAAAGGTTAGGGAATGAGAAGAAAAGGTGAACGACTCAGGTTTTTATAACGTTGGGCAGTAGAGTTTGAGTCGGCACACGAGTTAAGATAAGTCGAAGCACACGACCTACGACATAGGCGTGTACTTCGAGGGGCAAATGTTAACCCTGTTCTGCCAACGAGATGAAACTTGGGCCGACTCATCCACTTAAGGTCTTTAACAACTCATTGGATTTACAACTCAAGGGGCTTCAGCAACTTAAGGAAAGGACCGACTCAACTAGTAGCGACTCAATTGGCTGACGACCTAAGGCTCAAGGCAACTTAGAGGAATGGAACGACTCATGGAGGTTAGCGGTTCATGATACAGGCCGACTCATTGAGTTACCGACTCAACGAAGTTCACGGCTCATACGAGACGACTCAAGGACTGAACCGACTCATCTACTCAAGGACTGGACCGACTCATCTACTCAAGGTTCGTAACGACTCAGTGGACCAACGACTCAACGAGTTAATGCCTTAGAAGAGCAGAGTGGTTTAACTAGTTAGTGGTTTATGGGGTAGACCGACTCAGGGTTTCCAACGACTCAGGGTTTCCAACGACTCAAGGTGACTAACGACCTATCATAAGTCGCTGGCGACCTAAGCATACGAGGAACAAGCTCAATGCCATTTTATCTATGCCACTGCTTGCTGACTCGTGGTATGTGAGTCGGTCACGGTTCATTCTGAGTCGGTCACGACTCATGACTTAACAATTCCAGCCCAGAAATTTTCCTATAAATACATGGCCACCTCCAACATTCAAGGGACCTTTTGGGCTCATTCATTTCAAGCGCCGTTACTCTGCTGCATTCTGAACTACTTCAACACCTTCAAGGAACTTCACGAAGAAATCAAACATGTCTAACATGTGTTCAAAGATTTGGATCGACATTGAAGTTTAGGCTACTTGTTCTAAGTCACTTGAAACTCAAAGTGTGTTGTAATCAAAGTGTAACTGCATTGACTTGTAATCAAATCGTCAATAAAGATATTCAAAGTGGACGTAGGCTCTCTCTTAAGCCGAACCACTATAAAATTGCTGTTGTTTACTGCTTTTTCACTATTATCTACTTATAATCCGTTCCCGAGCTATCGGGTGGTGCTTTCACAATCTCACTTCATACACTGGGGTGTTAGCGTTCAAATTTTAGTGTTAACAGCGTGGAGACAAAAATCTTGTAAATAAGTAGTATTGTGATTTAGGTAGGGTGAAGAAAATATAAGTAGTACTTTTCTCCTTAGCCAGCAGTGAGTGTGATTTTGTTTTACATTTATTTTAGTTAAAAGAAATGAAAATTACAAAACAGATTTTTGAGTAATGTTTATGAATAAAATGGTAATAGGAGACACTTTTGTACAGGAATAAAGTATTTTTTCTCTTAAAGAATTTCAAACCACCATTCAAAATACATTTTTATTGAATAAATTTATAAAATCTTTAACTTAAATTTTATGAATACCTTCCTACTCTCTACGCAAGATAAATGGAATAATTCCATCTTATTTATCGTCATCGTGTTTCAATTCAAACTGTTCGAGTACGAAGAAGAGAAATAAAACGTGGATCGATTTAACTTTATTCTTGTAATAATTTTCATTTAGATTCTTGTTGCTCAAGATGGTCTTACACGTTTAAAATACTAAAAATTCTTGATACAAGTGGACAATGATTGGTGATATTTATTTTCAAGACTTGTTATGATAAACTTATTTTAACACAATTTACGTACATAACTACTCTTAGTTACTATACCTTTTTATCATGTCTATTTGTTTATGGGTTAAATAAATCATGTTATAGTAATTTTGATACTAAGAATTCACCACAACACATAAAAATATTGCAAAATGGCAATATAAAAACAAATGATCATACTGAAAACATCTATAAATCAATTTATTCATTCCAAATGCAAATAGGACTATATGTCCTTATTTTGAAGGCTTAGTTTCTTTAGAAGATAACAAGCAGTAGTACAAATGTCAATACATTTAGGTCTCCCTTCACAAGAGGAAGGTACACAAGCATAGAAGATTGTTGTGCACAGTTCCTTACATGCTTTAACTTTTGCTTCATCAACACAATTTACTCGATCCATCAACTGCATCATAAGGAGTGCAAAAAGAATAATACTTACGATAAGACCAAATTTGAATGTCATATTGTTAAAAATGAAGAATTCTAGAATTAAGCTACAAATGTTTAATAATGTGTTGTTGTTTATATAACGAATAATTGGATGTTAATGTCAATCTTAATTAGATTCTACTGATTAAGTAACCCTTATTTAAATTTGATAATATATTTTATCTATTCAAAAAATAGATATATCACTGTATCTTTTATAATTCTTTAGCATTTTGATTTAGCTATAACAAGTAAGCCTTTAATGTGGATTATATATATTATCATTCCACAACATAGATTTATCACTATGGCTTTAATAATTTGATAGCAACAGAGAATTTAATGCCTAGTATTTTCTAGAAAAAGAGCTGGATAACAAGAAACCCTTCCACCCCTCTTGACACACACACATTGGCATATTATTATTTATGCACTAAATATCTTTGAATTTTATATTTTCTTAAAGCTAAAAAACTATAGAGTAAGTGCAATACATCATAATTTGACTAATTAACCCAATAGATTTTTTCAAAACATAAAAAAATCATTAGTTCGGTGGTTCTATGGAAACACAACGCTATATTTATGTTCTATTGTCATTTATTATGCTTAAACCTATGAAATATGCAAAGCTTTGACAAAATATCATAAATTTATTTAATTGGAATAATTTTTTATTATTTTTTGAGTTACATATTTTCTTTCTTCGCGACCTAATATTCGTCAAAATTCTAAAACAGCACAAATAGGTTGAGTCTGTCAATAGCAATATTTTATTCATTTTGACAAGTTGTGCACAACAAGTTGTTGCGACATTGCTGAATTGATGGAAGTTGAACAAATAACAAAAATCACACATAAAAAATTATCAAATTTGTACAAAAATACTAGCAGATAGAAATGGGATCTTTTTTAAGATGACAGCTATAATGGAGCTCATACAAAGAGGGAGAAGATCTCAGAGTGATAAAAATTTAATGGGATAATAAAGTGCTTTTCATTTGCCTCTCACACATATATTATTGGAAATGCTAATGTCGCGAATGAAACCATAAAGTGTACCCTGAAAAATGCCCCAAAATCACTAAGGGAAGTTGCAAGGTTAAATTACCCCATATTTGAAGATGGAAAAGGTTTATATTTTATGCAAAAAAAATTGCATCTTATTACTACAAGATTCTAGAAATCATTTATTGGGTGATTCTATTTAAGCACGTCAAGTTAATAAGTAGGCCTCACAAAACTAAAAAACATTATACCTATATTTTTTTTGAGAATAGCCATTTTATTGTTAAAAAAATTTCTTTATACCCTTGCTTAGTAAAACTAATCTGTAATAAAAATTCACCTCACTAAAATTCATCCCACCTATAAGAAAATATTTTATCCATGCATCCTATTATGTGGTTATATAGAATATATAGAACTTCTTGTTAAATTTTGTTGATACAAAATCACAAATAGAGGAAAATAAATATGCAAAAGAAAGAAAGAGAAGATTTTGTTTCCTTTAATTAATAGGCATATTTGAGTATGTTTATTTCTCTCTAATTGGCTAATCAAATTATTTTTTGCCATCTAATGTTAAGTTAGTCATTAAGTAATTGATTATATAAATAGAGACTAGAAGAGAGGGAAAAAGTGGGGTGGAAAATCTATTTGCTAATTTTCTCTTCTTCATCTTTGTTCTTTTCTCTAATAATTTTAGCCTTATAGATATTTTCTCCTTTTCTCAATTGGGTTATTGATTCAATGGTATTTTGTTTACTTTAGCTTTGTTCTATTAATTGTAAACAAAATTTTAATGAAACAATAATGTGGATGGTTGGGTGGAATATTTTATGTTATTGTGTTTTGATTTCAATTCCTTCTTGTTTTCAATCCAAGTTATCACTTCGTGATTTGGATGACAAAGATCCGTTGATAAAAGTTTGCACAAACACTACAGTTTTCCTAACCATTTGGTATCAAAGCACAGATCTTCGCAAAGCTTAGAGTAATTTTGGTTTGAAAAATTATAGATGTAGTAACGACCCATAAATTTTTGTGCTTTTATTTATTTAATTAATTGAATTTTGTGAAACTTTAAATAGTAAAATTTTGAAATATAAACTTGATTTTCGAATACGTCTTGTCAAACATATCAGATGGTAAATTGTCATCGGATAATATGAAAGTTTATTTTCTTGTGTAGTTCTATTTCGATTTAAATCATTTAATATTTGATGATAATGAAATGTTTTCGAAACCTGAATATTTTTATATAGAAATTTATAAATCATCTCCTGAGTGAGACGTCATTTCCCGTTTCATCAAATTCGGATTGTTGTTGCTCCGTTCGTCTTATTTTTGGCAAAGTAGCAGCATTTTTGGTACCGATTATCGACATTTGATCAGATGATCGAACCATTGATATTTGTATACCGTTTTGATCGTATCGTCGTGTTGATTTCCACGGTATATTCAATTCTATATTTTGAAGTCCGAGAAATGGCAAAATCTATGGAACGATTTCCATGTCGGTTCCGCATTTTTGAACCTTTTTGAATTCTTTATTGAATTGTTATCCACGGTGTGAACGAATAGTCATTACCCATATATATTTACCTGAATTTTGTTGTGGCTTCCTCTTTTCCCCATAATCAATATTATTTCATCGTTTCAATTTATATTTGTAGTTCATGATTTCATTTCTCCTCCGTTCATATTTCTTGCATGCTCCTAAAAAAAAAAAATTCTGCAAACTCGTTTATATATTTTAACACAGCCTATTCGTTCATCTTCCATTGTTGCATGAGAAGTAACTTTATTCATTTCCATCCTAGAAAGTTTCTTGGAAATAAAAGGGCAAAGCAATTAAATATTTGTGGCCTGCAACCTTTTCTTTTGCCAACAAGTCACGTTCTCTTCTACTTTCACTTTGTAGCCCTCGAACTCATCCACCACCTCTGTTGAACTGCCACCTCCTGACCTTCCCTTCTTCCTCCTCACCCCTCTCTTATGAGCAGGTATATATACGTAAAGTTTATATATATGTTGCTATAGGTATTCTTGCATCTACTTTCAGCTATGTTTTATAAATCAAACATTTTTTCATATTTTTTTCCGTATTGATTTCCTCTGATCTGTCAAGATCATATATGAATTATAAAGGTGTTGTAAAGTATAAGTTACTTATATACTCTTGTTTATATATAGGTTTATATATCCCATTTATATGACTTATTATTTAGATAAGGTGCACACATATATATGTATATATTTAAAGTATTTGATATTTTTGTGAGTATTATGTTATACTGTTAAAAATATATATTTTTTCTATGTTCAAAGTATATATGTTTATTTGCGAAATCTTATATATATTGAGTTACACACAGTAGTTTCAGTATTGGGTTTTATATCTGTGAGGACCCGGAATTTTTGATCATTTTAAATTGGAATATTTAGTTGATTTTAAATGATTGAAAGGTTAATTTTAACTTTAATTCCAAATATCACTATTTACTTGAAAATTAAATTATTAAATTATATAATTTGAAATTGGGTAAAATGTTGAATATTGAGTTTTAAGCCTATTAAAAAAATTTGAAGGCTTATAAAATTTATAATGATGATACTGAAGACAATAGAATGGTTGAAATTTAATTTAAAGGTGATTTGTTCAATTTTAATAATATATCGTTTAAATCGATATTTAAAAGTTGCCTTCTGAGGCACAACCTCGAAATTCGACGAATACAGTTCCATTGGATCCGTAATAGTTAGTTATTATCGGATTTCAATTTTCGTAGCAATCAGAGTTGTCATTTGACCCTGGCAGCTCAAACGCTTAAAAACTATTTTAATTGATTTAATTTAAAATTGATCGTTTACTTCCGTAACTCGCGCATATGATCGAATTAGCTTTCGAAACGCATTCCTTTGTATTCGAAATGCGGGTATAACCTTATAAATGCCTGGCGGCATATCTGATCCGGAGTTCGAGATTTCGACTTACGCTGAACGAGATATTTTGGAAATTTAATAATAATAAAAAATTGAAAAGTCAACACCTACGGACCTACCTTCTTAGGCTTAACCTGTACGCTAGCCTACTCTCTTCAATTATATGTTGCATTACTTCTCCTTCAACTGGGAAAAAGCAGCTCATTAAACTTAAAGCCGAAAAAGGGGTTTCCTTTATCTTTAAAACTTAAAATTAAATTGAAATGCCTAAAGAAAATAAACAAAATCGAACCCTATCTCCTCCCTCTCTTCAAATTCATTAAAAAAACTGAAATCCCTTTCCCCCTCTCTCGAATCGAAAGCGAAACTCCATCGTAAGGCGCAAGCTAAATTGGATCGAAAGCCTAATTTGTTCGTGCGTGTACCTCTACAATTCGAGATCGGCTCGAAGTTTCAAATCGCCTGCGTGCGATTGAGTCGATTGAGAAAATTCAAGCTCAAGCTCGAAATGATAGGCGATGGGGTAGCATTGAGTTAGGGCTTGGTGCTCGAGTCGTCGTCGCACTTGATACCGTGGATATGATGTCGCGAGTTCAGGCAGTTTGGGCACGTTCGAGTTGGGGTGATTCGAGCTATGGCAGCACGAGCATAGTTTGGGGGCAGCGACGAGTTGGGCGGTGGTCGCCATGCATTTGTCGACTGTGATTCGCGTGCCGGTCATGTGAGTGTTTTGGGAAGCAGGTGTGGGTTTTTCTATATTTTGTTAGTTTAATTTGAACTTGTATTTTAGATTTAATAGGAAATGAATTTATATAAAATAAAGTTGCTATGTTAAACATATGTAAATCAGAAAATATAAGGGTTTTAGACATTGAACTATCTATGTAACGTTAGTTTAAAATTTTAATTTTTAGATAATTTAAATTTTAGTTTAAATTAGATAAATAAATGGAAATTTATTTTCTGATTTACTTGGAATCTTAATAAACTGTAAATGGTCATACAAGGTTTAAAATCAAGGGAACAAGCCAGTTTGGAATGGATTGCAAGCTGTAAAATCAAAGCTGAGTTAATCTCACTCTCTTGGAATTTTTTTATTTAAATTTAAATGGTTAAATTTAAATAATTGGTTGAATGATTGGATTTTCTTGAGGTGCTATATTATATATAGTAGTATATAGTATATATTGGAGTGATTGAATATTCTATGATGGATATTATTGGTAATTAAAATATTGAATGCTGTGTTTTGTTTGAATATCTCGGTACCCTGAGTCATCAAAATATATAAAATTGGTTTATTGAAAGCAATATAAGGGTGAATTTTGAATGTGAAATAATTATATATTAAAAATAAGAATGAATTGGAAAGAAATAAAAGTGATATTTAAAAATTGAAGTTAAATTGTAAAGTAGAGATTTTAAAACAAGTTTTAAATCAGAGTTAAATCTTGAATTCAAGAGTGAATCTGGGTTTTCAAACAAATAAGTTTTTAAATTTAATTATTTTAACAACTTAAATGTTAAAGTGCATTTTTAAATTGATTTGAATTTAAAAATGAATTTGGTTTTAAATTCCTTTAAATTTCTATTTTAAAACGAGTAATTAATTTATTTAGTGAAGTAAATAAAAGATAGTTAATTACAGGTTGAGATTAATCGAGAATGATTAATATCGTGGTTTAATTAATGTAATTAATTTAGATTAGGATAAATTGAAATATAATTGGAAATCGTTAATTTATATAATTAATGATGTAATTAAAGATTGATTAATTAAGATTAATTAATCAATAATAAGTAATTTATGAGAAATTAATTAATATAAGTAATTAAGGATTAATGTAATTAAAACAGTCAATTAATTCATGAAGTAATTAAGATTACTTATTGATTTTGGTTAAGAATAATTAATATTGTGAAGTTAATTAAAGATAATTACTTGAATGTAATTGAAGGATAATTAATCCAGGGTGATTAATTAAGATGAATAATAAAGGGATGATTGATTAATTGATTTGAAATTAATTAATGACAAGTGAAGAAATCTAAGTGATTGAGGTTAGAAATTAAATTAGAATTAATTAAATTAATTTTGGTAGCGATCAAGCTTAGCTTATGGATGATTGAATGGTACTGAATGCTTTGAATGAGTTGATATCTCTGATATGAAATGTTGTGTATTTCATTTGGAAAATTTGGGTTAGGATGACATGAGACTCGAAGAGATCGGGTTTGGGTATTAGGAATTACCCAAAACCACTTCGAATTTTTATAAATTGATATGTGAAATCTATAGACTGGAGTGAAGTGATTTAAAGGAAATTGACTATTTTAAATCTAAATCTTTGGTACTTAGAACACTTATGTGTGAAACAAGTGATGTCTATAACATATTGTGAACTTGTAAATTGATTCGAGTTACCCCGGGTTCTATATAAGTTGTATGCTTTGTATTCCATGTTGGATGAGTTACCCACGCTACTTTCCAGCCTAACTCGGGTGTTACTCGATGTAATGCTCGGGTCAGACCGAGTATTACAGATTTTTAGGTAAGGACGTTCTAGTGCTCAGGAGGCGAGCTGGATGGCAAGAATACATGGATTGTTTCTGATATATTATATTGTTGTATATATGTGACATGATAATTGTGTATATTCAATGTCTGTATATATGTGTAACTCTGATGTATTACAAAGGTATTTTGACAAATACAGATTTTTTTGGTAAATTGTTATTATTTATTATTATATTTTATCCGCCGCGAATGTGAGATTTTGATGTTTTCTGATCTTCTTCTTTTTCTATCTCTTTCTTCTTTTTCTTAAATATTTGGAATTTTCGGGATCGAAAATTTCGGGTCGTTACAGTTGGTGTCGGAGTTGAAAGGTTAAGCGAGAACCTTGGCTCTGGTGGGGATTACTCCTTAAATAGAGTCCGTAGTACTCTAGGATGAGTTGAGTGTGTATACACACACACGCATAGATATATATATATATATATATATATATATATATATATATATATATATATATGAGAGCTTACTTGTTATTTTTTTATATAAATATTTTAAATGATTTTATATAAAAATATATTTTGACATATAAAGCAATATTTCCTTCTAACAAATATTAAGGTGATTGGATGTTAAACTATTAGAACTAAATTAAGAAGTAATATAATACAACCAAATTAATATCTCGAATTGGAATTAAATTAAGTGGTAATAGAATTATAACCAAATTAAAATTAAATTGATTGAAATTGAATTAGTTCAAATTGGATCTGATCTGAATTAATTGGATTTGTGATTGAAAATATATAAGTTTAAAAAAAATATGGAAAATTGAATTGGATTGAATTGAAATGATTTGAAATTGAAGTGGGGTCAATTGATAATAGTCCAAAATTGATTGGAATAATTAGGAATTGTAATTAAAGTTGAGTAGGTTTAAAATCAAATGGAATTTGATTTGAAATTGGGGTTAAGTCAATTTCAAGTGAAATTGAAGTTATTTAAGTTAGAATTGAGTCAATTTAAATGGAAGTGGAAATTTAAATGGAATTGATGGGGAAATGAACAGTTTTGACTCTAGACTATTTTCAATATAAATTGTTTTAATATAAACTTATTCTTCCAAGCTATTTAATATATACAACCTTTCTTTTTAAGCCAAGTTATTTTATAATTGTTTTACAATTATTTTTGGAACTATTTAACAAATTTTCAACTGTTTTATAGACTAATTGCTATTTTTCAACTATTTTACAAATTAATTACTATTTTACAACTATTTTGTAATTTTCTAAAATTTCAAAAACTATTCAACTATTTTCCAACTATTTTACAATTAGTTAACTATTTTACAGCTATTTTGCAAACTAATAAAAAAATTTCAACTACTTATCTTTTTTTTTTTTTAATTTTCAAGCTATATTCAAAATATAAACTGATCGGAGTTCGAATTGTTATTGATTAAATACCCAACTGAGATAAGAATTGAAGTAAAAATCCAAATTAGGATTAAGGTAAATGTGAATAAGTGAATAAAATCAATGTGAGGATGGATAGAAAGAAAATTGATTTGGCAAATAATCAATGACGTTAAATACGTAGGATGTACATATATTATTCTATTCGCATAGTGATTTGATCCAGATTCGAGCACAAAATTTCGAGATAGTTTATCGATCCGGGTTGGGATTTTTCGCTTGATTTTCGACGGCGAACCTGGATATGGATTGTTGATTGGTTCTGGGTATTCTCTATCATAGTTATAGCTATTAAGGAGAAAGACGGTTTCTTATCAAGAAACCAGATCTGAGTCCACACTAGGAAGTCCGGTGGACGAAACTAGTTCGGAAGTGAAATTGTGTGATCGAGTGAGCGATCAAATTGGTACAGCGTACGACGATATGTGTACATTGTACGGATTTGAATGAAATTGATATTGAAAATTTGTGAATAAGAAATGTGAAATGATTTCTTTTGAAATGAAAGTATATTTTGTGAAATACACAATGGATAAAAGCGAAAGTAAGATTTTTTTTATGATGATAGGTAAGATGGAAATAACTTTATAAAAAGGGGGTAATCAAATATGGATATTTGATTTTGAATAATCAGAGTTATATACCTTTGTTATATAAGATAAACCTCCCCTTGTAGAATCTATTGCCAAAAGAAAAGGATTTTGAAGGTGTTTGACGTATAAAAGAAGTTTTATACAAGTTTGAAATGATCCCATTTTTTTTATATATCTATATATATAGAGGATCTCCTGAGGATTTTGGAAAAAGGTTTTGGGAACCTTTGGATTTGGAAAGGCTTTTGATTTTTAGGTAAAATCAATATTGGAATTTGGAAAGCCTAGTTTGAGAATTATCGATTTTAGGATAGTCGATTTTGTGTAAAGGAGCTTTGGAAGAGATCATACTAGGTGTATGATTTGAAAGATACTATATGTGTATAGTATAAAGTGTTTTGATAATGACTCTAGAGAAAAAGGCGCTCCCTTGAAATGAACTTCTCAGGAGTGCCACCGGGTGGTGCTGCCTTGAACCCTAAGGGGGGGTTCTAAAGTTGATCCTGTGAGGAGTCCGGGCAAAACTAGTTCATGAGGATTATGAGTAGTGTGTAGCGAAAGTCGAGGGGCGCTGATGCCTACAGAGGCATTTGGGTTATGCTGTGATGACAGTGTAACTTGATGGCGCTGCGATCTACTATAGACCATAGCAAAAGTCGTGTATGCTGCTGAGAGCCAACAGTCTGCGTTTGACTTTATATCAGTAGACTGCGACCTATGGTAACATGGCGAAAGTCGTGTGTGCCCCTGAGAGCCAACGGTCTACGTTTGATTTTACATCGGTAGACTTCGACCTATGTAGGAGTGGAGAAGTTTCATTTTGACACCGAAATCGAGGGCGCTGATGCCTATAGTTACATGGACTTTTGCTGCGATAGCAATGTAACCCTAGTATGTAACTACGGTCTGTTGTGGGTTCCATGCCGTAATCGAGGGGCACGGAGCGCCTACATTTTCATGGACTTTTTTTGCGATGGGAACGTAACCCAGGATGTAACTGCGACCATGGATGGGGGTGATGATTTCCAGAGCATTCTCACAAAGATATTTCCTCTATTTTCAAAAACTATTTTCTATATTTTCAATAAAATTATTTTCCCAAATATTTTCACTGGATGTTGAAAATGGGTCTGCTAAGTACTTATAGATTTTCAGTCCTACGCTTGATCAAGGTATGATCGAATTTCTGTGAGAACAAGGATGGACTGTTTGAGGCATCGAGTTATAAGAAGTATTTTTTTAAAGAGCTATTTTAATAGTATGATGTAATTTAAAATCATTTCTAAAATTTTAAAATAAAAGTGTAAGAATTTTGGAAAAATGAAAGAAAATCCAGACTGGAATTATGAAAAAAAATTAAACTCAGCAAAATTTAATAAACTGATTTTTTGTAATAAAATCGAATATTGATTTAAAAGTTGGAAGTAAGCTAATTAGCTAAATGAATTATTTGATAGAGTATATTAACAAAATTTTAACTTGGTTAAATAAAATGGATTGTAAGTTAATAATGAAGTTTGGAAATAAATTCGAATGATAAATATAATTCAATTTGGATTGATAATAAATCTAAATAAGTGGAAATGTTGTAAAAATAAAATGGAATTGAATTATAATAGAAATGGTTTGAGTTGCAATCAAAACCTGGGTGAGTAAAAATAAATTGAGAATGGCTTTGTATTAATAAAATAAATTCAAAAATGAATTAAGTAAGTGAATTAAAAACATAAAATGGGGTGAATAAATGGGTTAATTAGACCAAAATAATAAATGGATGAAGTCTAATGGAATAAAAATTAAATCAAAGCTATAATTGGAGTTGGGTTATCAGAATGAACTTGAGTTATGAGGCATATTAATTTGAAGTAAAATTACTTAAGTCAATAAAGGCTTTGTTTCGAGTTAGAATGGAAGATAATTAGATAAAAGTTTGGGTTAAATTTATTTGAAATGATACTAATATAAGCATCGAATGTTGTGAAGCTCAATGAAGTAGTTCTAAAATGAAACCAATGCGGAGATGAAGTGAAATGCAAATGTATGGTTGGTGAATAAACTAAAAATAAAATGGAATTGAATACAGAATGAGTTGAAATTAATTTGAAGTAGTTATAGATTAAAATGGATACGCTATTAAGCAAATATCGTCGAATTTAAAAAAAAATTATTGTCATTTAATGTAAACAAAAGCAATTGAAGTTCTGTGAGTTGATAGAGATTAAATAAATTGATTTTAGGATCAATTTAATTGAATATGAGCTTGTTTGGATTAAAAATACATTGAATGTAAGAAATTGAGTTGTAAACCATTAAAACTGAATGAAATGGCATGTGAATTGGATGGAAGCAATTGATTTAGCTTTAAATCATATAAATCGCTTATGGAAAGCTTTTGGTGCTTGTTGCTTATGAAATGCATGTGTTTAGCTATTGAAAGTAAGTGAAATGCTAATAAATTTTCTATATACGGCACTTACATATTTAAATAGAGTACGTGCAGGTACCTGTAGGCCGTTTGGCTGGATTTGGTTGCACTAATTGCTAAAATAATAAGCCGCTTGCTTAAAATGCTAAATAAAGGTACGCCTACGTAATAAAAATAGGAAATATGAAATGTTTTTGTTTTTTCGACCGTGTGGGTGGGTCGATGTATATATATTTATATCTCTTGTCAAGTTACAAAAGCTCCTCCATACAAAGGAGATTCTGCTAAAAAAATTCGAAAATTTTGGGAGTTAGAAATTTTTAAAAAAGATTGGAAAAAAATTTGTTAGCGACAAAACATTTTTAAATTGGAAATCGAAATAAATTAGTGAATGAAACTAATTAAAGATAATGATACGGACCAGATAAATGGAAGTAAAAATCCAATATTTAGAGATAAAGATAAATTGAATTCATATGGAAACGAAAAAACTAATCTGAATAAAGGTAGAAATGAAACTTCTGTAAGGAAAGGTATAAAATGATTCTAAAAGCTATGATTGGATATTATTGCTAGGTAGGATATATAGGTATTATAAAGGGAAAGGAAAATTGGGTTTTGATTTCAGAAGATAATTTGAATTGCCTGACTAAAAAGGTATGTACTTAAATTTCTGTATGAAATTTGATTGGGTTTTTGATCCAACCACTTGGCTTTTGTTTTCTTTGGAATTTGGGAGCCCGTGGAGGCGTTTTGTAGTTGTACCGAGCTAGCTGCGCAAAGGAGACGTTGGCGAATTTTTTTGAAAATCTAGGGCGCTAGAAAATTTTGAGAAATTTTGAAAATTTAGAACTTGGTTTTGAATTATAATTTGAATGGTTGAATAAGTAAAGTTGTTTGGAAACTATGGAAAAGTTTGGAAAGTTAGTGAGATGGATAGTGTGCCTTTAATAAAAATTGTTGGGTTGTGGATAAAGCTATTTGGTTTTCGAAAACAGTAATGGGTATTGGACCATTCTTCTTAACTAGCAATTTCAGGGACGAAATTCTTTTAAGGAGGGAGAAATGTGACGACCCAGAATTTTTGAGCATTTTAAATTGGAATATTTAATTGATTTTAAATATTTGAAATGTTAATTTTAACTTGAATTCCAAATACCACTCTTTACTTGATAATTAAATTATTGAATTATATAACTTGAAATTGGGTAAAATGTTGAATATGGAGTTTTAAGCCAATTAAAAATAATTTGAAGGCTTATAAAATTTAAAATGATGATACTGAAGACAATAGAATGGTTGAAATTTAATTTAAAGGTGATTTGTTCAATTTTAATAATATATCGTTTAAATCGATATTAAAAATAGCCTTCTGAGGCACAGTCTCAGAATTCGACGAAAATATTTCCATTGGATCCGTAATAGTTAGTTATTATCGGATTTCAATTTTCGTAGCAATCGAAGTTGTCGTTTGACCCTGGCAGCTCAAAACGCTTAGAAACTATTTTAATCGATTTAATTTAAAATTGATCGTTTACTTTTGTAACTCGCGCATATGATCGAATTAGCTTTTGAAACATGTTCCATTGTGTTCGGAATGTGGGTAAAACCTTACAAACGCCTAGCGGGATATCTGATTCGGAGTTTGAGATTTCGAGTTATGCTAAACGAGATATTTTGGAAATTTAATAATAATAAAAAATTGAAAAGTTAACACCTATCGACCTACCTTCTTAGGCTTAACCTGCACGCTAGCCTACTCTCTTCAATTATATATTGCGTTACTTCTCCTTCATCTGGGAAAAAGCGGCTCATTAAACTTAATGCCGAAAAAAAGGGGTTTCCTTTATCTTCAAAACATAAAATCAAATTGAAATGCCCAGAGAAAGTAAACAAAATCGAACCCCATCTCCTCCCTCTCTTCGAATTCATTAAAGAAACTGAAATCCCTTTCCCCTTCTCTCGAATCAAAAGCGAAACTCCATCGTAAGGCGCAAGCTAAATTGGATCGGAAGCCTGATTTGTTTGGGCGTGTCCCTCTACAATTCGAGATCGGATCGAAGTTTCAAATCGCCTGTGTGCAATTGAGTCGATTGCAAAATTTCGAGCTCAAACTCGAAACGATAGGCGATGAGGTTGCGTTGAGTTAGGGCTTGGTGCTCGAGTCGTCGTCACACTTCATACCGTGGATATGATGTCGCGAGTTCAGGCAGTTTGGGAGCGTTCGAGTTGGGGCGATTCGAGCCATGGCAGCACGAGCATAGTTTGGGGGCAACGACGAGTTGGGTGGTGGTCGCCGTGCATTTGTCGACTGTGATTCGCGTGCCGGTCGTGTGAGTGTTTTCGAAAGAAGATATGGGTCTTTCTATATTTTGTTAGTTTAATTTGAATTTATATTTTAGATTTAATAAAAAATGAATTTATATAAAATAAAGTTGCTATGTTAAACTTATGTAAATCAAAAAATATAGGTGTTTTAGATATTGAACTATCTATATAAAGTTAGTCTAAAATTTTAATTTTTAGATAAATTAAATTTTAGTTTAAATTAGATAAATAAATCGAAATTTATTTTCTTATCTATTTGGAATCTTAATAATATGTAAATTGTCATACAAGGTTTAAAATCAGAGGAACAAGCCAGTTTGGAATGGATTGCAAACAGTAAATCAAAGGTGAGTTAATCTCACTCTCCAAGATTTTTTATTTAAATTTAGATGGTTAAATTTAAATAATTGGTTGAATGATTGGATTATTTTGATGCGCTATATTATATATAGTAGTATATAGTATACATTGGAGTGATTGAATATTCTGTGATGGATATTATTGGTAATTGAAATATTGAATAATGTGGTTTGTTTGAATATCTCGGTACCCTGAGTCATCAAAATATATAAATTGGATTATTGAAAGAAATATGAGGGTGAATTTTGAAAGTGAAATAATTATAGAATAAAAATAAGAATGAATTGGAAAGAAATAAAAGTGATATTTAAAAACTGGAGTTAAATTCTAAAGTAGAGATTTTAAAACAAGTTTTAAATCAGAGTTAAATCTGGAATTCAAGAGTGAATCTGGGTTTTAAAACAAATAAGTTTTTAAATTTAATTATTTTAACAACTTAAATGTTAAAGTGCATTTTTAAATTGATTTGAATTTAAAAATGAGTTTGATTTTAAACTCCACTAAATTTCTAGCTTAAAATGAGTAATCAATTTATTTAATCAAGTAAATAAAAGATAGTTAATTACAGGTTAAGATTAATCTAGAACGATTAATATCGTGGTTTAGTTAATGTAATTAATTTAGATTAGGATAAATTGAAATATAATTGGAAATCATTAATTTATATAATTAATGATGTAATTAAAGATTGATTAATTAAGATTAATCAATCAATAATAAGTGACTTATGAGAAATTAATTATAATAAGTAATTAAGGATTAATGTAATTAAAATAGTTAATTAATTCATGAAGTAATTAAGATTACTTATTGATTTTGGTTAAGAATAATTAATATTGTGAAGTTAATTAAAGATAAATACTTGAATGTAATCGAAGGATAATTAATCCAGGGTGATTAATTAAGATGAATAATGAAGGGATGGTTGATTAATTGGTTTGAAATTAATTAGTGACAAGTGAAGAAATCTAAGTGATTGAGGTTAGAAATTGAATTAGAATTAATTAAATTAATTTTGGTAGCGTCCAAGCCTTGCTTATGGATGATTGAATGGTATTGAATGCTTTGAATGAGTTGATATCTCTGATATTAAATGTTGTGTATTTCATTTGGATAACTTAGGTTAGGATGACATGAGACTCGAGGAGACCGGGTTCGGGTATTAGGAAATACCCGAAACCACTTCGAATTTTTATAAGTTGATATGTGAAATCTATAGGCTGGAGTGAAGTGATTTAAAGGAATTGGACTATTTTAAATCTAAATCTTTGGTACTTAGAAAACTTGTGCGTGAAATAAGTGATGTCTATAACATATTGCGAACTTGTAAATTGATTCGAGTTACCCCGGGTTCTATATAAGTTGTATGCTTTGTATTCCATGTTGTATGAGTTACTCACGCTGGTTTCCAGCCTGACCTGGGGGTTACTTGATGTAATGCTCAGGTCAGACCGAGTATTACATATTTTCAAGTAAGTACGTTCTGGAGCTCAAGAGGCGAGCTGGATGGCAAGAACGTATGGAGTGTTTCCGCTATATTATAATGTTGTATATGTGTGATATGATAATTCTGTATATTCAATGTCTGTATATATGTGTAACTATGATGTATTATAAAGGTATTTTGATAGATACAGATTTTTTTGTAAACTATTATTATTTATTATTATATTTTATCCGCTGCGAATGCGAGATGTTGATGTTTTCTGATCTTCTTCTTCTTCTATCTCTTTCTTCTTTTTCCTAACTATCTAGAATTTTCGGGATCAAAAATTTCAGGTCGTTACAATATCTGATCTTTGGTTTTTTATATATGATATGTTAGTAAATACGGTCAGGAGTGTGTGTATATATAGTATAATTTATGTAATTTTTATTTTGTTTTTCTGTTCAGATGTATATTAGTTTTATATAATACCAGTTTACATATTTTTGCTCGGTTCTGTATAGGTTTGTGTATTGTTTGAAATAGTTTTGGATATGTTAGTATATAATGTTTTGTATATATTAATGTGTATATATGTATATACACATTTTTTAAGAGTTATACTTATTTTATATAATAACGCTGATTTTACATAAACATTGGTATGTTTCAGTTTATAGAATATAGGAATTTTAAAATCAGGTTAGATATATATATATATATATATATATATATATTTAATTCTTAATACTTGAGATTTAAGAAAAAGATTATTGGAATTTAAACTGTTTTAATATTTGGTTTAATTTGAAATATTGGGAAAATATATATGATACAATAATGATGTGTGTGTATATATTCGGTTTATATCAAAACGAATTTGATTTGATTTCCTTGATTCCTATCTATCAGCTTTGCTCGTCGAATAATGCCTATCTAACTTTTCTTTGGAAGTCGTGCCTGCATTCGTAACTTAACCTCATTGCCTATCTCTCTAGCCTCAAAAGGTGAGCAATCACTCACGATTACATTCTTATATTTATTAAATTTGATTTCAATTGAAACGACAATTGAAATATGTCGTTTCTAGTTATTTACATTGCTATATATGCTATTATCTGCTATCTTTTCACCTGTGACATCCGACACCATTATCTGTTATTCACATTGATGATATATGCTTGTTATATTATTATCATATCTGCTATCACTCTGCAAGTTCCCTATTAGTATTGAATTCACTATGTGTTGAAATGATACATACCCGAACGATCTGTAAAATAGGAGAAAATCGATATGGGTTCAAATGATAAACCCAAGCGATTTTTATTGAATTGAATATGGGATTGTGGGTTGAAATGATATATAAACCCGTATATATTAAAATTACTGGTTGAAATGATAAATATCCGTATCAATTGACCGTAGGATAGAAAATTATATACAAGCACCGTTAGTCTATATATAAATATTTTGAAAATGATTTCTATGGTTTGAAAAGAAATATATTTTTTAATATATATTGATTCTAAGATATTATATATATATATATATATATATATATATATATTGAAATGATTTCCAAGGTTTTGAAATTTAATTTAATTAAGAATTATACTCAAATAATTTTGATTTGAAATTTACTAAATTTGGGATTTTGAAGATATGATTTTATAACTTGATTTTGATTAAAAGTAATTTAAAATGAATTTTCAAATTTACATAAATTCAAGTGGTATATTTAGTTTAATTTAAATTTGAAATTTGAAGTTTATTTAAATGATATTGGATTTATTAAGTAAATATTTCAAAACTATATAATACCAAAAAGAATTTGATATATATATATATATGGAATTATCAAATTTATTTTGAAGTTGTGGAATATTTAAAGCTTTAAAACTTATTGAAATTGAAAAGGTTTATTTTATGGTCAAATCCGGATTTGAAATCGATATTATTTGGAATGGTTTATTGAGAAACTGAATTGAATTGAAATTTATGTTTTGAGATTTGATTAAATTTGAAATTTGAATTCGTGTTGATTTCGTACTGATTTGTGAATTTAGGGAAGCTATTTTGTTATATAAAGTATTTTTAAATTATATATAAAACTATTTTACATTTTACTTTATAAATTATTATAATATGAATTATTTTAATAAAACTACTTTAATATACTAACTAATTTAATATAAACAATTTTAACTTATGATTCTTTAACATAAACTATTTTACTTTATAAACTATTTTTATATATTATTTAATATCTAAACTGTTTAAGTGGTGGAAGTTATGTTTCTAAAGTTACTAATTCAAAGTATTATGTCTTGAAAGTGTTAAATTTCAAGTATTTCGTTTTGAAAGTGTTATAACTTTGAAAATGCTATGATTTTAGAAAAGGATATATTTGAAATGGAAGTGATATCGTATTTGGTTTCGAAATGGATATGATATTGTATTTGGTTTTGAAATGGAAACGATATCGTATTTGGTTTTGAAATGGAAATGATATTGTATTGATATGGTTTTGAAATGGCAACGTTATTTTGGTTTTGAAATATAAACTATTTTGAAATGACCGTGGTGTTATAATAACGTTTGGTTGTCAAAGATACCAGGATCGGAAGTTGTCATTACTCTCTGCCAACTCGGAAAAGCACTTTAACAACCGTGTACGCGGTGGAGATTCCAAAATGAAGTAGGATGGTGGCGACATCCTATTAAGATATATACATGGACCCGTCTTCCGTAAGTTGGCATAAGGTGGCTAAAACATGAGCGATTCTCAGGCCAATGAGGTAGCTCCTACGATCAGACACATTCCTTTGATACTATATTCTGACTTTTTGATTGATTTGTTTCCACTTGATTTTTTTGACTTTGGATTGTGTTCCGAGGTGGGCGGTAGTGGTTGCTATGTGTTACCACTAGCCCGGATGCATAATTGGTATATCTATCCTGGCATTGCCTTGTTGTGTCATGTCACATAACCTAGCGTGCTTTAATACGAGTTTGATTTTTGTCGTACCTGTGGAGTATTTATGGTAGCCTCCCGATCTGGAGGTACGATGGTAGTGTATAGACTATTGGCACTATAAAATGTGTTAAGGGGGATATGGGTAATGCCTTAACGCTATTTAAATATATTGTACTTTACTTTAGACATTATTATAATAGCGCATATTTAAATAGTAGATAGTTTAACGGATCCTTAGAGGATGGTTAATGTGATGCCCCACCTCTATGCTCACAATAACAAAGGTTTATTATAAGGAATAACGTCTGCTATTGCGAATAATGAGGCTTGTTAGAAGCGACCATCCGTAAGTTATGTCTTAGACGAGTATTGATTACATCGATAGGAGTTGGGTAAATTACTCCCAAGGATATAAGTTCAATCCAAATCTAAAACGAAACTACGGTGGCTAAAGAAAAATCCAGAACAACTCACAATAAAAACAACACTGATAGTATACTCATATCAGAATAGAAAATATCAAATACATAGCGGAAGACAAGTCTGGAATACATGCTATAACAATTGATGGTTCACATGAACCAAATGTACATTTACAAAGACATCCACCTACATGAGGAGATAGTCAATACACCAAAAGTACACCTTGAAGACTAGACAAAAGATGGAGTGAATTCCTAAAAGCTGAAGCTGCAACTGAATCAGAGATAGCGACTATCCTGAAATAACTCGGTTTGACCCAAGTATTATTTAAAAGAAATAATAAACGGATCAGTCTAATTTAAACTTCAGAAATAAGTGTATTATAAAAACCACTTAAGCCAATAATTATAATCTCGAATGAGATTATACAACATAAATGATCAACATAGTTCAATTAAAGAAATCTCAATTAAAACTCCATCAAAACCAATAATCTCGAATGAGACTATTCAAAATAAATAATCACCATAGTTTAAATGAAGAAATCTCAATTTAAACTCCATCGAAATCAGCTTTTAAATTCTCGATTGAATTCAAAACAACAATACACAGAATCTAGAAATCGGTCAAGATAACTAGAAAATCAGCATTCACAAAATCTAGAAATCAAAATAAGATAACTAGAAAATCAAAATAAAAGATGGATCGATCCCAACAGATGGCGAGTTTTAGCTGCGCCGCACGTGCATCTCATATGAATGAAGCCTACCACGTACTATATTTTTGGCGCCTAACAAATGACCCGAAGGTCCAACAAATGACCCGGAGGTCCAACAAATGACTCGAAGGTCTAGTACTGGTAATTGACCCGAAGGTCCATCATTTGACCCGAAGGTCCAGCATAGTGGCTCAAAAGCCCACAAAATCATCAAAATCATCAAACAACAAATATTTCAATTAACGAGTCCGGAATTATCCGTAATAGTAAAAGTATGGTTCCATACTCCGCACTTTTTCTAAATCGTTTAAATCTCTTCATCGATTCCTTGAAAGTGCAAAATTGTGTATTTTATATAAATAACATTTTACGTTCTCAAACGGACAAATTCAGAATTAACCGAATCGGTAAAAGTAAGGGTTCATAGTCCTCAATTTTGCTGAAGCATTTAAATCGATTCCTCATTCTTTTGAAAGTGTAAACTGTAAGATTTTTGAAAATGATTTTTATTTTTAAAACGATTTTTAAAACACGTGATCAAAACAGGAACAACTGTAGCAATTTCAATGAAGAAATTACGCTTCACAAATCACCATAAAAACGGATATCAAATCAGCGTTGTGGAATAACCGCCTGAAAATCCACTTTAAAACTGACGGTTACTGAAGTCAAAACAACATTAAATTTGTTTGCCCAATTGTCATCAAAACAACACGTTTTAAAAATATAATACCATTGTAAAAATTCCGTTATAAAAATATCAATGCAAAACACGTTTTTAAAACGTAATACCGATTCAACAAAAATTAATAAATAGTGATCTACACTACTATATAATATTGTACGCGATTAGGAAGTCATGTGCTACACGTTCTGTCACCCATTAAAATGGCTAGAAAATGATCTAGCAAATGCATTTGCGCTAATGCAACAAAGTGGATAGAATTATAAAATGACCCAAGCAATGTATTTATACTCTCTCGTGCATTGCATGCACGTAAGTAGCTATATAGGCTAAATATAAAATGGTAATTACTAGAGATAAGGCATCGTGTAAACTCGCACGTACACTAAATGAAGTAGACTAAGTTTCATAAAAGGAAGTGGACCAAGATTTAATGAAACTTGAACTGATTAGTGCAATTCCATTTGCATGTGCATACAATTGCCAAATGTAATATCCCGGAATTTTTGACAATGTCAATTTAATAATCTGTATTAAAAATTAGATTGATATTGATAATGTTAACGCTAAAATTTGAACGCTAACACCCCGGTGTATGAGTTGTAGTTGTGAAAGCACCATCCGATAGCTCGGGAACAGATTACAAGCAGATAATAGCAGAAATGCGGTAGACAACAACAATTTTATAGTGGTTCGGCTTAAGGGTATAGCCTACGTCCACTTTAAGTACTTTTATTAATAATCTCGTTTCAAGCTGATACAATTCTTCCCAAGTACAATACACTTTGAATTACAAGAGACTTAGAACAAATGGCCTAAACTTCGATGAAGATGAGAGTTTTCGAATCCATGTTGGATGTACGTGATCTCTTCTTGAAGTTGTTTGTAGCGTTCTTAGTGTCTTGAGAGCTTCAAGTGTTAAATTGGTTCGGAATGCAGCAGAGTATCGACGCTTGAAGAGAGTCAGCAAAAGTCCCCCAAAATGTTGGAAGTGGTCATGTATTTATAGGAGTCTTCGGCCTTGAGTCGTGAGTCGTACCCGACTCATCGTTAACTCGTAGCCGAGTCAGGTTGGGTCGTGGACGACTCAACAGGTTGAACCCCAGCTTCGTACCAGAGCGCCTTCGATCCTCTGAATATAGAACAAGTCTTAAGTCGTATACGAGTTATTCCTCTTTGATATAAGTGTCATGATAGCGGGCTACGACTTAGTAACTTTAGGTCATGGACGAGTCATGGTGAGTCGTCTCATGTTAACACGTGGACGACCTACTGGGTTAGCTCATGGCTTGGTCCAAAGTGATAAGTCGTTCACGAGTTATCCAAATGCAACTTTCTTGATGCTAGCATGAGTCGTACACGACTCATCATTGGTCGTAACTCGTCAACGAGTTATCTCATTTCAGCATGGTATTGAACTTGTCCCTGAAGTCTTAGGTCGTTCAACCGTAGCTGTAATTAGGTCGTATCATATTTAAAGTCGCACAACCTTTAAGTCGTAGGCTGTTCATTTTCTTAAGTCATATAGGCCTTAACCCGCTAGGTTTCTTAACTCGTAACATTCCTTCAGTGTCAGATCTTAGGTCGTAGGCTTCTTGAGTCGTAGAGGCTTTAAGTCGTACATATCCTTTACTCGTTAAGTCTTAACTCGTATCAGCTCCTTGAGTCGTACGTTTCTTAGGTCGTAGAGAATTAAGGGTTAACATTTGCCCCTCGAAGTACATGCCTATGTCATAGGTCGTGTGCTTCGACTCATCCTAACTCGTACGTACCGACTCAAGTTCTGCTGTCTCGAACTATAAAATGCTTGAGTCGTTTCTCTTTCTCATCACTTTATCCTTAAGCCATTTCTGCCACATTCTCTAAACCTTTAAAGACGATCTCGACCCAATTCACACCCAATCCTCTCCAGCAACACACAATCGTAAGCGATTTCTTCTTTCTCTTCGATCGTTGATCATTATCACCTCACGCGCTTAATTCTCCTCCTCTGGTTCGCCCCTTCGAGCCCTGTGAGTTTTGTTGGATTGATTGCTGATGAACTTAGGTTTGTCTGATTTGACTTATGGCGATTCGTCATTCGAGACGATCCTGTAGTGTGATAGGGTTAAGGTTGTTGCTGTTGGAGAGGCCATTGGATTAATGGGTTAAGAGTTAGAGGGCGAAGCGGGTTGGCCGAATAGAGTAGGAGATTGCCCCATGTACGACTTAGCAACTCCCATGCGACCCAGTGGCCTTTTGCAATTAACTTTAATCCGACCTAGCAAGTTTTGCGACTTAAGTCATGAGTCGTGACCGAGTTAGAACTTAGAAGATTTCTTGTTGTTTTTGAACCGCAGCCCTTCTTCTGTTCCTTGACTTACGACCTAGAGCATAGCCGACCTAATGCATTGACGACTTAAAATTGAAACGACTTAACTTTATTCGCCTCATAATTCCAAGGTTGTAGGCGAGTTAGTGCTTAAGTCGTCTACGACTTAGCAATTGGCACTGTTGTATGGATTTTGAACTGTTGAACTTTGCTGCGTTCTTTTATAGATTCCTTTAACTTGTATGTTAACAATCTGTTTAATATGATATTTACAGAAAATCGGGATGAATATACTGCCATCGACCGCCCATATCAAATGGCAGATTAGTTAATAACAGATAATTAACTTGAATAAATTGTGTGAACGAAGTGCTATCGATTTCAAGTAGAATATTAAAGCAACACTGAAATAGTCAATTGAAACTGACCAGCCTGCACTAATATTATGCTTGAACTTTAAATTAACAAGTTCTGAAATTACCGTAGTCGATCAATCGTCGACTAGTTTAATTCCAGTTATATTTACTTGTTATTTTTATCAGTTTTGCACGACACTTCACACTTTTAGGAAACGTGCACCTTCATATTTGAATATCCAGTTGCTTGTGTAGAATGACTTCTCAGGAAGAAGATGCAACAGTTCAGACTGGAGAGGCAACTGTTCTTCCGGCTCCACTAGTTAATCCTCCCGAAAGAGCCCCTACCACACTATCATACAAAGTTTTTCGCCAGTTGTGTACTCAGTTTGGCATTGCTGAATCAGATGCCATTCTTCCTGAGAGAAATAACACTGCTGACATAGCACCTTCTGGCTTTGTGACAGTTAACCGACAAATGTGCCTAAGTGGGGGCGTTCCTCCTTTCAATGACTTTTTCCAACAACTTCTTCATCAATTGGCCATTGCTCCATCCCAGCTACACCCCAACGGCTACGCCATTCTAATGGGGTTGTGTGTGCTATTTAGGAGAACACTTGATCGACTTCCGAGCTTTGATGAAATTTGTTACTTATGCTCCTTTACCCGGACCAAAGATCATCCTTCTATTACTGTTGTGAGAAGTGCCCGAAACCGCAAATTAATTGTTGGCCTTCCTGACACTGCTCATGGGTTTCTAACCCAGTTCTTCTTCGTTCGTTGCCCCCCGGGGTTTTATGCTGTGTGGAGGGAAGGAAGTAAGATCATCCATCCTTACTTCGTTTGTTATCTGGCCTTTGTGAGACTTTCCTGCTAAGTGTTAACTCTGCTACTTTTTATTTTCAGCGCTGCCTCCTCCCTCTAGGAATCCCAGTCACAGGTCGACTTTTGAGAGGCTTAAGGCCGTGCCGGTTGAGGAGAGAGATATTCAATTTCTGTTGAAAGATGAATTTTTGCATCAGTACAGACTTTTGCATACTTCTCGTTCTACACGTCCTCATGAAATCCCAGACTCCCCAGCTAGAGCGTTGGATGCCTCAGTTTCTACTAGCACATCCATATCAAAAGGACCTGCTCCTGAGGCTTCGCTAGTGAAGTGTTCCACTTCTGTTGATGCTGCGGGGCCATCTGACAAACTTGCCCCGGTTATCGAGGAAGAAGAGCCTCAGGGATCTTCCCATCATTCACAAGAATCTGGTGAAAAAGCTGAGAAATCCAGTCCTGTTAAGCAGAGCAGGGACGATACTTTCGAAGGACTGAGCGACCTTTTTGCTACTTCACAAGAGATTTTTAAAGACGATCCTATCACTGTCGGGATTTCTTCTTCAGTAGTTGAAGCTACTTCTACTTTGCAACAGTCGCCGTCGACTCAAGAGTTGACGCTAACTATTACACCCACAACCACTCCCCAATTAAAGAGTGGTTCGTAGATTGATGCGCGTAGTTTGCACATCACACACACTAAGAATTCCTGGCACTTTTATGCTCTCTTTTTTTTTTTAACATTTGAAAGATTCTCAAGTTTTGTTTCTTTTTTTTTTATTTTAGGTTTTCCAATGAGGCGAGGCAGCTCGTACTATGATGACTTTCAGCGATATGGGAAACGCAGCCAGTATGGCTATCAATCCTATCCTCCTGTTCATAGAGAGACTGATGAAGAAAGGGCTGCCCGGAAGGCTCGGGAAAGACGTGATTATGAAGAACGCTTTGGAAGACCAGATAGTCGACATGATTCCTCCCACAGAGAGAGTGACTCCCTTAAACGCAAATCTCATGATGATAGAGGGAAGAGTCACACAACTGATGACTCGAGCAAACGAGCCAAAGTTATTGAGGAGCCAATGCCTGCGCCTTCAGAGAAGATTACTGCTCCTACTTCTTCTCAATCTCCTGCCCCTTCCCCTACTGATATCCAAGCAATCATCAATAGGCCATCTTACCAAGTTGGACCAGGTCCAGCCACTCTTCAACGCCGATTTCCTAATTGGTGTTTAAAAGGAGTTCGCTTTGACCTCGATCTGGTTCCCATAGATAAAAGTGCTATGTTACGGAACCTTGATGCAGTCAGAACCGATATTGAGAGGATGTCATCTTGGCAGAAACTCGTTGATGAGCTCCAAAGGGTGAATAGGACCAATCTCGAAGCTATGCTTACCATGGAGAATGACAAAACTGAATGGCAAAAGATCCTTAAACAGCATGATGCAGAAATGAGGAGTATTGCCGATTATAATGAGAAACTTGAGGCGGAAGTTGGGAAACTTAAAGAGGAGCTTGCTACTTCTTCCACTTCTTATTCTCAAAGGGAGAGTGTGCTTCTTCAACAGGTGCGGGATGCTCATGCCGCGCAAAGGGATGCTGAGGCCAAGGTTGATGGGTTGGAGCAGATTATAGAGGGCAACCGTACTGAAATTACTCAGTTACGAGGACAAACTGGCCTTCAGGCTGCAGAGATTGAAAAATTGAAAGCCCAGCTATCCAAAGTCGAGAGAGAGCGAGATGAGGCTGTTGCGGGTAGAATTGCAGCTGAAGAGGCCCATGAAGCCACCAAAGCTGATATTGGCTCAACACTATTTGATTTCTACTTGCATTGTATATTAGGGCATGGCAGTCTTGCATTCCTGGTCCCCAAGTATGAGATTACCCTGGTCGAAGTGTGGGAGGCCGCACTAGATATGTTTAAAGGGGCCGGATACACTGAAGAAGAGTTGGAGGTGCACTACTTAGACTTTGAGGCTCGCGCAGCCCTTGCCAGGGGGAAGGAGCAACTTGCCAGATCACGGGTTGAAATAGTGGGGGAAGAGCATCAAGAAAAAGAAACAAATTTGACTGCTCCTGTCCCTCCTTCAACTTCGGCTGATGCTGGCATTATTGGCTCTAGCTCTTATGTACCGATCCCTGCTCAAACTGATACCGGGGCCAAAATTACTCAAGCCACCGATGAATCGCAAGAGAGTGCTGAAGCTCCGGACTATGAAATTGACGTAATAAAGACAACTTCTGCAGGTAATTCCACTGTAAATTTCGCTCAAGTGGATTGCTCATTTATTTCACATGGGTTTAATGAGCTCCTTGACTATTTTCTCAATCTTGATGAACCTTCATCTCCTCTCTTTACTGACTTTAACCTCTTTTCTTCTGTAGAGAAAGTATCAAGCACCGCTCAGATTTCTCCTCCTCCGGTTATCCCTCCTCCTCCTCCTGCTTCACAGCCCGGGTCGCAAGAGGAACAAATAGAGGCCCTTCATGGTTTAGACGATCCCATCGCTTCACAAGAGCATAGAGACGAGGGACTTGAGGGTGGTGAGATATCTCCGGAGCAGACTCCTTCCGATGACATAACTTTGTCTAAACTTGTCACTCCAGGAAGTGAGTCTTCCTCAAAGAGGAGGAAAAAGCACGGAACATCAAAGAGGAAGGGGAAGATAATCGCTGTTACTGAAGTGGAGCCAGAAGTTGGACCAGCTGCGCCTACCCCTCCTCCTTCTTCCCTTGTGCCAACTGACCGACCTGAAAAGCTAATCATTCGGCCGGGAAAAGGGTCCAAAGGTAGTAAAAAGAAGTGAAGATGTTAGCTTTTTGCCTTTTGTATGTATTGGTCGAGAATTGTGCGGGTACCGGCCCCCGCTTTTCTTTATTTTGAAACCTGTACCTGCATTTCAATTGAATAAAATGATCCTTTGTTTGTACATACTTCTGTTTGAATTTGAGAATGCATTTATTATTCATTTTTGCACAAGTTTATTTATATGATATTGCAGCGGGCTTATGGTATGTTGTTTGAGTATTACTTTACTGATGCAGTTATACTATTATACCATGTTGCCCCCATACCTTAGGCTTGCTGCAATATCTTATACTTTGAGGGGACTTGCACTCTTATTTGCTAAAGAATAATTATTTTATTCTTTAAAGAAATTTTTTGTAGAGTACAACTCCCTTCGTATAAGTTTCTACGCTTTGTCGTTCGAAGAAATCACTTTCTTTTTCTTTTCTTTTTTTTCTTTTTTTTTGCTTATGTGCATATTTTACCAAGTGAATTCTTCTATGTGGTAAAGCGGACCTCTGAAGGGTACTTTAACTTCTTTTATCTTTTTTTTTTTAAGATCATTTTCCAGAGTAGGTAAATTACTCTTCCTTTGAAAGTTAAAGCACGCTTTTGATGAGGATTTTTTTTTTTATGTACAAAGTTGTACCTCTGAGGAGGGATTTTTCACGTTTCAACACTTGGAAGTTTTATTTCAATCTCGGCGAAACGTGTACCTCCAAAGAGTTGTGCCTTTGAAGAAAGCCTTTTCACGTTTCAACACTTGGAAGTTTTATTTCAATCTTGGTGAAACGTGGGCTTCCGAAGAGGTCTTTCTTCTTGATTGTGCCTTCGAAGAGGTCTTTCCTTTGAATTGTGTCCCCGGGAGGGGGTTGTACCTCTAAGGAGGGATTTTTCACGTTTCAACACTTGGAAGTTTTATTTCAATCTTGGTGAAACGTGTACCTCCAAAGAGTTGTGCCTTCGAAGAAAGCCTTTTCACGTTTCAACACTTGGAAGTTTTATTTCAATCTCGGTGAAACGTGGGCTTTCAGGAAGGTCTTTATTTTGTTTTTGCATTTCAACTTTGGTGAAGTGAAATTCCGAAGAGCGGTTGTTACACTCCAACTCCTGGCGAAATGTGCCTCCGAAGAGGGCTTTTGTTTTGTTTACATTTCAACTTTGGTGAAGTGAAATCCCGAAGAGAGGTCATAACACTTCAACTCCTGGTGAAATGGGCCTCCGAAGAGGGCTTTTATTTCGTTTGCATTTCAACTCTGGTGAAGTGAAATCCCGAAGAGCGGTCATAACACTTCAACTCCTGGTGAAATGTGCTCAGAGAGGGTTTTCATCGCCTGGAAGTTACTCTCTCATGGTTGGAGGGTCATGACTCCTCCAATCTTTTTTGTTGAGTAGAGAACTTTCTTTTTTATGGCGTATGACCCATTAGAGGTCTTTATCCTCCGAAGAGTTGTGTCTCCGAAGAGGACTTGTGCTGCCGATGATGGCTTTGGTTGTTCCTCTGTTCACTTGCTTATGCCTTTTCAATGATCCTCTGCCCCCCCTTTTTTTTTTACAAGTAACTTGTTTAATCCAAGGAAGTGCGCTTCATTGTCAGGCAATTTCGTGAGAACGAGCACTAGCTTCTTAATTGGACGTTTGTTTGTTCAAACGATCTCAATTTATTAGCAAAGACCCGTTTCTGTCGAAATCATAGGCCGTTCAATTGAAGTACTTCCTATCTAGGATTTGAATTCAGGGCTTTTGTGACTTGAAATTTGGCGAGAATCACTCGGTCTTTTTATGTGCAAGTTTCACTTCCACTGTCTACAAAAATTTAAATCGACATTTCAGCAATACATTCTATGTACTTTTTATATCGAAAATAAAGCAAACATGTAATAATAATAAGGAACACAAGATTTATAGTGGTTCGGCCAGGAAATTGGGCCTACATCCACTTTACATTCTTTCATTATTTACTTGCATCAGTTTTACAATTGCTTTCAATTACAAGAATCATACATTCATAATTCTTTTTACAATATTTCAACAAAATTTTCAAGTAAAGTATGGATGCAAATGGTTGTTGTTCCATGCCCTTGGAATTTGATCTCCTTCAACAGTGGTGAGTTTGAATGTGCCGTCAAGAAGCTTCTGACCTATTACGTATGGTCCTTCCCAATTTGGCCCAAACACACCTGTCGCTGTCATAATTCTTTTCAGGACTAGGTCTCCAATCTCAAAGCTGCGTTGGCGGACTTTGGAATTGAAATGTCTGGCCATTCTTTGCTGATGAGCTGCAATTCTGAGATTAGCCTCATCTCTTTTTTCATCAAGGAGATCTAGCGCTTCAAGCTGTAGCTTTTCGTTTTCTGCTTGATTGAAATGAATTCTTCTGTGTGAAGGGACTTCTATTTCTACCGGAATCATTGCCTCTGACCCGTATGCCAATGAAAACGGGGTGTGCCCAGTCGCAGTTTTGTGAGTGGTTCTGTTGCCCATAGTGCCAGTGGTAGCTTATCGACCCAACCACCTTTTGCTCTTTCAAGTTGCTTCTTGATGGTTGACTTAATAATTTTGTTCACGGCTTCCACCTGCCCGTTTGCCTGCGGATGAGCTACTGCTGAGAAGCTTTTCCGGATTTTGAATCGCTTGCAAAAATCTTGGAATTCTTCACTTTCAAACTGAGTTCCATTGTCTGTAATTATTTTTTGAGGGACACCGTATCTGCAAATGATGTTTTTAGTCACAAAACTTATCATCTTCTTTGAGGTGATAGTGGCCAGTGGTTCAGCCTCTGCCCACTTAGTAAAATAATCTACAGCAACAATGGCATATTTAATTCCAAATTTGGCAGTTGGTAACGGTCCTACAAGGTCGATTCCCCATATCGCAAATGGCCATGGACTGACCATCTGTGTGAGTTCAGTGGAAGGAGCTCTAGGAATTTTGGCAAATCTTTGACATCTGTCACATTTTCGGGAATACTCCGCTGCATCTCGATTAACTTCTGGCCAAAAATATCCGTACCGGAGAATTTTCTTTGCTAATGTTTGGCCACCTGAATGATCACCACATTCTCCTCCGTGTACCTCTGCGAAGATTGCTTTAGACTCTTCCCTGGATACACATCGAAGTAATGCCATTGAGAATCCCCGTCTGTATAACCGGCCATCCTGGATTACGTATCGAGAGGCTTTTCTCAGTAGCTTTTGTCGTTCTTTTGAGTTCCCTGGTAAGGATCCATTGAGTAGATATTCTATTATCGGAGTCATCCACGATTCTTGCTCTTGAGACATGCTCATGATCCAATCAATGTCCATCTCATCAATGCTAGGAGTCGACAGGACCTCCACTGGAGTTAGCCCCAGAAATTGAGCTTCGCCTGTGCTCGAATACTTCGCGAGAGAATCTGCTTTCATGTTTTCTTCTCGAGGAATGTGGCTTATCATGTAATGATCGAAATCACCCAGGAGTTCCCAAGCTTTTGACAAGTAGGCGGGCAGATTCCCCCCTTTTGCTTGGAATTTCTTTTTGACTTGGCATACAATAAGCTGAGAATCACTGAATATCTGTAGCGCTCGGATGTTTAATTCTTTAGCAATCCTTAAGCCAGCGATAAGGGCTTCGTATTCTGCTTCATTGTTTGTTGAAGGAAATTCCAATCTTAGTGCATAGCATAATGATCGACCTTCAGGAGTCTCAAGTACAACTCCGGCTCCAGAACAGTAGTCGTTCCTCGCACCATCGACATATAACTTCCACTGGATAGGGGAATTGTCGACCGTTTCTTCCTCATTGTTACCCTTATCTGTAAATTCTGCAATGAAATCCGCTAAAGCTTGTCCATTGATTGCTTTCCGGGGATGATAAGTGATGTCATACTGACTGAGTTCAATATTCCACTTTAGAAGACGACCCGAAGTTTCAGGGCGAAACAGGACTTGCTTTAAAGGTTGATCAGTGAGGACTCTGATAGGATGAGCTTGAAAATATTGCCTCAATTTCCTAGACGCAATTAGTAAGCAATAGGCGAGTTTTTCCAACTTAGAGTAATTCATCTCTGCCCCAGTGAGTCTTTTGCTGATATAGTAAACTGGATGTTGAATCCTTTTGTCTTCCCGTATCAGCGCTGCACTTAAAGCGTGAGATGATACTGCCAAGTATATAAGAAGATCCTCGCCATCGCCAGGCCTAGAAAGTATTGGAGGCGTCTCCATATGGCGAATCAATTCATCAAAGGCTTTTTGGCATTCGGGAGTCAATCGAAGTTTTTCTTTCCTTTCTTTAGGGCGTCAAAGAATGGGATGCATTTATCTGTGGCTTTGGAAATGAACCGACTCAAGGCGGCAACTTTTCCATTGAGACTTTGCAATTCCTTCTTTGTTCTAGGAGCTTTGACTTCTTTCAAGGCAGTAATTTGAGCTGGACTAGCCTCAATGCCCCTAGCGCTGACGATAAACCCTAAGAACTTTCCGGACTCGACCCCAAACGTGCATTTCAGAGGGTTAAGCTTCATTCTGTATTTCCGGAGGACTGCGAACATTTCTGCCAAGTGTTCAATGTGATCCGCTGCTTTCTTGGATTTTACTAACATGTCGTCGACGTAGACTTCCATAGTTTTGCCCAATTGCGGTTTGAACATAGCATTAACAAGCCTTTGGTAGGTTGCCCCTGCGTTCTTCAATCCGAAGGGCATAACTCTGTAGCAATAAAGACCAACATCGGTGATAAAGCTCGTGTCCTCCTGATCCGGTTCATGCATCATGATCTGGTTATATCCGGAGTAGGCATCAATGAAAGATAACAATTCATGCCCCGCTGTTCCATCTACCAGTTGATCGATCCTGGGTAAAGGAAAGCAATCTTTGGGGCAGGCCTTGTTCAGATCTGAAAAATCGATGCACACTCTCCATTTTCCATTAGCTTTCTTAACCAGCACAGGATTTGAAACCCAATTCGGATATGTAGATTCTCTGATGAAGTTATTTTCCATGAGTCGATCAATTTCCTCTTTTAATGCTGCTGACCTTTCTGGACCTTGGGTTCTTCTTTTCTGTTTTACTGGTGTAAACTTTGGGTCAATATTCAGAGCGTGTACTGCAACTTCTGGAGATATTCCACACATATCAGCATGAGTCCAAGCGAAGACATCCAGATTTGCTTTCAGGAAAGATATCAAGATATTCTGAATTGACACATTAAGCTGTGAACCCACATTCAACACCTTATTTGGGTCCTTCGGGTCAACAGGTACCGGTACTGTCGTTTCAACCGGCACTACTCTATTCTCCCCTGCACTGGCTTTTCTGGGATCCATCTCTTTCCGTGCCCCGCTATGCTCGCCAGTGCAGGGTCCGCCCTGTAATTGCTACAAGGCTGGCTCTTTGATGTGGACCGGGGCGGCCGCATACTTTCCCATTTCCCTTTTTCTTGACTCTCGCAACTCTGTCAAATAGCACTCTCGCGCAGCATTTTGATCCCCTTTTATAACTCCTACTCCATTGTCTGTAGGGAATTTAATAGCGAGGCACCACAGGGCTAGGATAGCTTTGAACGCTGCGAGCGTTGGTCGGCCAAGGAAAGCATTATAAGCAGAAAATTCATCGACAATCACAAATGTTTGCTTGCGGACTACTTTCCTTTCTCCTTCCCCAAGTTCTACAAGCAGATCGATGGTTCCTATTGGTTGCTTTGGCTCCCCTGTGAAGCCAGCGATCTTCTGCGATGAGGCTTGTACATCGACCATCAGGATTTTAATTTGGTCGAATGTCTTCTTGAAGAGGATATTACATGATGCTCCGCAGTCAATGAGAACTCTTCTCACAATGGCCGGTCCGATACCAGCTGAGATGACCAAGGGATCTAGGGTAGGAGCTTCGATACCTGTGGAATCTCTGGCTCTGAAAATAATATCATCACTGAAAGTTTTCTGTTGTTTCAGGGGCGTAGTGTCTTCTAAAACAAAGACGTCTTCTTCGGCTGGAACATATTTCAAAGCCCTGGTATATCTCTCCATCTCACCCCAGCTCTTGCCAGCTGGGTGTGGTCCTCCTGTAATGACATTGATAATGGGCCTTCCAGATTCATGCCCCGTAGCCTTCTCACCTATCCTAGGCTGATGAACAGGAGTCTGTTGCCCCTGACTTGACGATGCAGGTTTGTTGCTATTCTTTTTCGCAAATTGCTGCAGCTTGTTTTCTCTTAGAAATTCTTCAATCAGATTTTTCAACTGGCGGCATTCATCGGTCTCATGACCGGGTTGATTATGGAAGCGGCAGAACTTCCCACTTTGTATAGCCTTTTTCCCGGTCCTCAAAGGGATAGGTTTAGGGAGGTCAACCGAATCTTTAATGGCAAGGTAGATACGCTCCGGCGTATCTGATAAAGGAGCATACTCTGATGGCTTGAAGGATCGGGGCTTCTTCAGATTACTCTGTTTCTTCCCATTGTTATTTTCCCTTTTTTGTCCTACAGATTCATTCTTGCGTGGAGCAACAGTGTTATCTTCAGCTTTTTCCGACACTGCCTTTACCGGTATAGGACGGCTTTCCAGGCGTATGAATTCATCTGCCTTTTTGTAGAACTTTTCGAGGGAGGTTGGCTCTTTCATGTTTAGCCATTTCCCAAATTCGCTCAACTTATCAATAGCCCTCATCAGATAAGTCAATATCATTCGCGGTTCAGCATTGTCCACCTCTGCCAGCGCTATATTAAAGCGGTTCAAGAAAGATCTGATAGATTCACCAGGGTTCTGTTCTATACTTGACAATGACATGATGTCCTTGGCCTTTGAAGCATATAGTCTGAACTGTTCCTTGAACTTTCGGGTCAAGTCTGAAAACTGATCAATAGATCGGACTGGCAACTTGGTGAACCACAGTAGAGCCACACCTTCAAGGTATACAGGGAAATATCGGCACTTTATCTCGTTAGAGGCTCTGGCACCTGTCATGTGCCAATCATATTTATACAAGAATTCATTCGGATCACTTGTCCCTTTGTAAGCTGGGATAGTTGGAGGGACAAACTTCCTTGGAAATTCCGCCTTTAAGATTTTCTCAGTAAATGGAGTTTTACTTGGGGCGAAACCCCATTCTTTCTCATCTTCAACCCTTTGCATACTTTCTTTCATGATTTGCCGGACCATTCCAGAAAGATACTCCTCATCATGTCGAGTTCCAGATCCACCAACCTCAGGAAGCGTTTGCTCAAAGGGACTGGCAGCCCTTTCTGGAGCATTCCTTTCATTAGCATAATGAATGGTGCCAGCATAATTCCTTCCATTACCAGTCGGTTGATTGTTTGCCCCGAGCAAATCATTCAACTTATTCAGAATTAGAGCATTTTGGGCACTCTGAGCCTCTAATTGTGCATTCTGGGCGTTTATCTGCTGGTTCAGCCCTAATATTACAGCATCCAACTCCGCTTTCGTAACCCCAGCAAACGTAGTGGGTTGATTAGGTACAGGGGAAGCGGATGTTCCCTCTTGAACGTTCCCAGATCTGACAGATCTACTCTTCCTTCCAAGAGCCATAATCTCAGACAGACTTCTGGTTTTCAAGGAAATTCTCTCTACAAATCTCTGTGAAGCAATGATGATAATTTTTCCTGAGTTCAATTCTCAGTGAAAGCACCAAAAATGTTAACGCTAAAATTTGAACGCTAACACCCCGGTGTATGAGTTGTAGTTGTGAAAGCACCACCCGATAGCTCGGGAACAGATTACAAGCAGATAATAGCAGAAAAGCGGTAAACAACAACAATTTTATAGTGGTTCGGCTTAAGGGTATAGCCTACGTCCACTTTAAGTACTTTTATTAATAATCTCGTTTCAAGCTGATACAATTCTTCCCAAGTACAATACACTTTGAATTACAAGAGACTTAGAACAAATGGCCTAAACTTCGATGAAGATGAGAGTTTTCGAATCCATGTTGGATGTACGTGATCTCTTCTTGAAGTTGTTTGTAGCGTTCTTAGTGTCTTGAGAGCTTCAAGTGTTAAATTGGTTCGGAATGCAGCAGAGTATCGGCGCTTGAAGAGAGTCAGCAAAAGTCCCCCAAAATGTTGGAAGTGGTCATGTATTTATAGGAGTCTTCGGCCTTGAGTCGTGAGTCGTACCCGACTCATCGTTAACTCGTAGCCGAGTCAGGTTGGGTCGTGGACGACTCAACAGGTTGAACCCCAGCTTCGTACCAGAGCACCTTCGATCCTCTGAATATAGAACAAGTCTTAAGTCGTATACGAGTTATTCCTCTTTGATATAAGTGTCATGATAGCGCGCTACGACTTAGTAACTTTAGGTCGTGGACGAGTCATGGTGAGTCGTCTCATGTTAACACGTGGACGACCTACTGGGTTAGCTCACGGCTTGGTCCAAAGTGATAAGTCGTTCACGAGTTATCCAAACGCAACTTTCTTGATGCTAGCATGAGTCGTACGCGACTCATCATTGGTCGTAACTCGTCAACGAGTTATCTCATTTCAGCATGGTATTGAACTTGTCCCTGAAGTCTTAGGTCGTTCAACCGTAGCTGTAATTAGGTCGTATCATATTTAAAGTCGCACAACCTTTAAGTCGTAGGCTGTTCATTTTCTTAAGTCATATAGGCCTTAACCCGCTAGGTTTCTTAACTCGTAACATTCCTTCAGTGTCAGATCTTAGGTCGTAGGCTTCTTGAGTTGTAGAGGCTTTAAGTCGTACATATCCTTTACTCGTTAAGTCTTAACTCGTATCAGCTCCTTGAGTCGTACGTTTCTTAGGTCGTAGAGAATTAAGGGTTAACAGATAATTTTGTTAATAATAATTCAAATTGATTTAATAATCTTCTTAAATAAATATTTAATTGGTTATTTTATTATTTAAAGATAATAAATTGGTTTCTATTTATAATATAAATATATAGTTTATTTTGTAAATAGATTAGTTGTTTTAAATTTAATAAATAAAGCATATTTTCTAATTCTAATATTTTTAGTAATTTGGAAATTTTGATTTAATTTAATATTAAGTTTTCAAACCTAATTAAATAGATAAGTATATGATTTTAATTTGTTAAGGTAGATGTTTTGATTTTGGCTTAAGTTTTAAATTTAAATTTAAATTTAAATGAATTAACAAAAGTTTTATAGCTTAATAATATAAGTAATTTATTAATAAAGACATAATTTCTTTTATAATTATTTTAATTTAATAATGAGATATTTCTAAAAATAATATTAATAATGTATTGTTTTACAATTGGATTTTGAACAAAAATAGCAATTGTTATTTCAAATTTAATTTGTATTCATAACTTGATTTTTAAATATTAGATTTTTGAATTTGACTTTAAATTTGAATTTGAAATCTAAAGTATAGATTTTTAATTGTTTTATTTTTTATATACATAAGCTTTATTTATAAGCATAATTTGTTTTTGTTTCTTTTATAAATTTATATACATATTAAATACTAATTAACAAATTAAATTTGGCATAACTATTTTATTAATATTTAAATTTAATACAAATTACTTTTAATAGGACATGTGTTGATTTCTTAAAGCCTCATTTAACAAATGTTATAAGACTAACATATTAAATTGACAAATGTTAAAAATTTGTACAAGTGTCACATTTTGTTTTATTTTTCTTTTTTTAATAAAATCAGAAATTAACCTATATAAGAACACATCTTTCATTCCTATCCCTTTTTCACATTTCCTAATCAAAGAAACTTCAATTTGTTTATTTCTTAAACATGAAAGTCACCCCACTATAAACAAATATGAGCATAATCTATACCACTTCCAAAATCAGTTTACAATTGTAGATCAAACTCCTCTTCAAACGTAGCCTTCCAATTCACTTCAAACTTAAGCCTACACCTCTTCAAAATCAATGCACTTGATAATTTCAAACAAAAAGAAAGTCTGCATCTTCAAATCAAACTTGCATTTTCAAAACCCTGCACCTGCCATTTACAAACTCCTCTTCAAATTCTGTGGCCTGCAAACAGTTTTAAAATCTGCACATCTTCAAAATGAAGCCTGTTCAAAAGCAAATTCAAAAGCATTTTTATATGGTGGCATGCAAACAGTTTTTAAAATGAAAAAGGCAAGATAATTAGTCTTCAGCAAGTTCAAACCTTTTCAATCAGAGGCTCTGCTTCCTTTTAAATCTGTGAGTAACTCTTTTTTTCTAAAAAAAATTTAAAGGTTGAAAAATCTGTTGCATGCTAGTGTACTGAAATGAATGAGTATTGATTGTGCTTATAATTAAAAATCCGATGAGAATATTTTTTTTGTATATGCATGCTGTGTATATAAGATGTGTGCTCTGCTTGTTTCCAGTTTCATAATTTTTAATTTAATTCCCTGACCGTTTAATTTAGTGGATGATAGGGTCTGTTTTTTTAAACAAATGTTGTTTGTTTAACTTAGATTATTGTTAAAAAATTTAATCAACTTAATTAAAGCTTGATAGCCTCTGGAAGTATAAAACAACAATGCAATGTTGATATGAATTAAAATTCATACTGTATAATTTGTAAATCCAGTACTATATATCGAAAACTTCAATTGAAATATGATTTTTAACACAAGAATTAGGATTTTTAGAAATTAGATGAAGGTGTAGTTTTGTATTGAACTAAAAATGAACTTTTAGCATTTTCTTGTGATCTATGAATAGTGGAGGCTCGGGGTTCTTCTAAGTGATGGAGGAGGGTTAGGAGAAGCTAGGAAAAATCATAGTTGGTGATGGAAATCAATGTGGAAGTTGCGGTAGTGTTTTTCGTTTTAGAGCCTTGTTTTTAATGTGTAACAACCCGCATATTTGTCGATTGTATATTTAAATATTTTATTTAAATATTTTATCATTCGTCGGATTTTGGTCCGAAAAGCTACTTTTTGCAAACAGTCGAATTGGGACTCGAGACCACACCCATTGAGTTCAAAATGCCGTTTGCGACCTTTTTGAGTATAAACTTCGATATGTTTGGAGTTAGTGGAATTTTGCTACTTTTTCACTTAGGGCTTTGGTTTGGGCTGAGCCCATTAACCCCACTTAACTCAGTTCCAACCCTCTCCTCTTCATTACTTTATTTCATATTCCTAACACTTTAAGCTTTAAGCAACAATGGTGGAAGAGAATGGGAATTAGAAACTCCAAGCCCTAGTTCCTCTTGCTAGCTCAAGTTCTTGCTCCAAATTCAAAGAGAACCCATTAGTAAGCATCTCCTTCTTCTTCTCCAACTCATTCTCTCTTTGATTGCAGAAATTTCCTAAACCTAATTTAGGAAATGTTTCTCTTCTAAGCTTAGAATCAAGCTTCTTGAGTTGGGATTGAAGAGTGGTTGATTCTCCTTTGCTTTCAAGCTTTTTCTTCATTGATTTGGGTTCAAAGGTGAGATTTTTATCTCACATCTTAGTCTATAATTATCTTCGATTGTTAGGTATGAATTCCTAACACTTATTCATGTGCAATTGATTTTGGTTTGGATTGATTTCGTGTATATTCCCAATTTTGGTGTTTTGGTCTAATTTATGAAAATCCTATTATGGATATTTGGACATTGATATTTGAGGCGTATCGAAAAGCCGTTTAGGCTAGGTTGTCGTTCGACGTAATTCCTTAGTCATCGCTATTTGCTCGTTCGATCGTTTCCGATATTCGTTTGGCCATTTTTGGCCTAGGTTCAGGGAATGCCCTGAACCCCAGATTCAGACGTCTGAAGCGTAATATTCAGACGTCTGAATATTATTCTGGGAAGATTTCTATTCCTAGATTCAGACGTCTGAATATATGGTTTCATACGTCTGAATTGGTTCATTTGGAAACAGAAAGGAAATAGGCTAAAAAGTGCCTATTTCAGACGTCTGAAACACTTGATTCAGACGTTTGAATTGTGTTCTGGAAATCTTTATATTTCCAGATTCAGACGTCTGAACCACTTGTTTCATACGTCTGAAACTGCAGTGTTTTTGCCTATTTGCCTATTCGCTTGAGAATTCCAATTTAAATCGATTCGTGATGATCCTATTTGTTGTTATAATTTATTATGATTTTGATGACTCCTTTTTAAGGATTTTTGAATATCCATTACGATGGATTCTTTATCGGTTTCTTTGGATTTTATTCACGTCTTCGAATGTGAATATTACTGATTGATTGTTCTTACAATCTTCTTTGTGATTCGCCACTTTAAAAATATAAAGGTTTCTATACTAGTAGTAAATATTAAAACTCTTTCTTCAAATGATTTTAACACTATTTTATTACAAGGCTCGTTTTCTTAAACCATTTTCCAATCTATTAGTATATATAAGCCTTTACCTCACTCGTATGCGAAATCTACTTAAACGACTTAGTAAAACGAGTGGTATGAAACGCTTGCGTTTACTTCGTCGGTTAATTCTTGGACTTGTTCGATTGAATCTCTTGTGACAATTTTATAGTGGAGATCTACAATTTGTTCGTAAATATTTAAGTTAAGCTAGTGGTTATGGGACATGAAGCTAAGCTCATATATCTACTAGCTTACTGTAATTGACACTTCTCTGTGATCATGACGATCATTTTTATGTTTTAGACTAGCATTGTGCGATGTCTTTTGACTTGGTCCATCGGATGTCACGCTGTACGACATCGATGCTCTGAATTATTTGATTCATTGGATGTATCGTTTGCACTACATCAATGATATACTTTTGATACATTGGATGTACCGTTTGCACTACATCAATGTCTTTGCTTTTGATTCATTGGATGTACCGTTTGCACGACATCAATGATATACTTTCGATACATTGGATGTACCGTTTGCACTACATCAATGTCTTTGCTTTTGATTCATTGGATGTACCGTTTGCACTACATCAATGATATACTTTTGATACATTGGATGTACCGTTTGCACTACATCAATGTCTTTACTTTTGATTCATTCGATGTACCGTTTGCACTACATCAATGATACGCTTTTGATACATTGGATGTACCGTTTGCATTACATCAATGTCTTTGCTTTTGATTCATTGGATGTACCGTTTGCACTACATCAATGATATGCTTTTGATACATTGGATGTACCGTTTGCACTACATCAATGTCTTTGCTTTTGATTCATTGGATGTACCGTTTGCACTACATCAATGATATGCTTTTGATACATTGGATGTACCGTTTGCACTACATCAATGTCTTTGCTTTTGATACATTGGATGTACCGTTTGCACTACATCAATGTCTTGGCCATCCTTTTCTTGTGACTTCTGGATTTCGTGTGTTGAATTCTGGAATTTATGTTTCACCAACTTTTACGATTGGCATTGATATATATGTCATTTATTGTGGCTTGGTGAATGAAATTAGGAGTATGACATTCCTTTTTATCTTTGAGAAGATTTTGTGATATTGATTAATCTCTTATTGATTTTTCAATTATTTATATATCACAACTTGGCATTGTGATTATTATATGTTTAGTCATATCTCTTATTCTATATCATTTCATCTGATATTTATAGCTAGACTGATCCGTTTATTATTTTCTTATTAAATAATACTCGGGTCAGACTGAGCTGTTACAGGTGCTTTCTCATGGCTTCCTATCTGGAACCATCTTCTGACTTTTGGCTGACTACTTAAGTTTAGTAGTTTTTGTTGTATACATTTGAGATACAGACTCTATGATGTATACTTATTCTTTTGTCTTGCACTTGTATCTATTCTTTTTTGATATTGTGGATCTTGTTTGACCACTACTCTGATGTACACTTTCATGTGTTATATTCATATCTATTTCCGCCTTTGTGATATGAATTGTCTGTGACTGATTTATGTTATGTTTATTTCTATATTTTTTCTGAAGATATTATAGCCACTGTGTAGTAGCTTTGAGTTCGTGTCGGTATGTCGGATTTCCCTCTTGATAAGAAATGCATGTTATACTATCTGACATATCGATGCTCGCGCAAAGCAATTACACGGATGGTCGCTCCTCAGCAGCCTTATTCTCCGTGCTAGTTGACAGCATTCACCGTAATGTTCTTGGCTAGCGTGGGTATAGAGGTGGGGTGTCACAGCTTGGTATCAGAGCCAAACTTCGGAACAATATGGAATATTATAACAAGGATCATCGTCCTAAGTCCATCTTAGTAGTCGTGCTTTAAGATTTTATTCGGGTCTTCGTACCATGCTATCCTACTTTCTTTTATGATTCCTTGTTTTATCTATCAAGATTGCTTGATATTTATTTTGAGAATAACTTTTTCCTCTTCTTTCTTTCTTTCTTTCTTAAAGAAGAGAAATGGTTAGACCAGGCCCTCCCAGCGCCGGTCAATCTAGTGCTACTCCTCAGGATGGAGTATTCATGTCTGCTCAACAACTTTTGGATCTTGTAAAGAATCAAGAGTTTATCTGTGCTTTGAGTAAGAACCCCGAAATGGTTCTACCTCTGAAACTTGAAGTTTCTTTCAATCAGCTGGTGGATGTTACTCTTCTTCATGGAGAGGTTGGTAAAGGAAGTGTTTGTGATATTGGGACTTCCAAGAAGAGGCATATTAAGTTCAAGAGCCTTAATCCCAATAAGAGAGTGAAGCAAACTACTTTTGTAGCAAAGACTCCAATCCCTAATCGTGGAGGATGCTACAATTGTAATTCTAAGGAACATTATGCGAACATGTGTCCAAAACCCCATTCTTGTCGCTATTGCAAGAAACCGGGTCATCTTTTATCTACATGTCCCAAACTTTTGAACAAGGACATGAGAAAGCTAAATATTGTGCAAGCCCCTAGTAACACTTCTCGTGGTCAAGGTATTTTTCACTCAATCCTTGATGACATTGTTTTATTTCGTGGTCTTCTTATTTGAGTTCTTTTTGATATGGGTTTCATCTCACTATTTTATATCAAAAGAACTTGTCGATTCTTTTTCTTTGAATATTTTGGGCTTGATGACTTCTTTGAGGATTGCGAATCCGGATGGTAGATCTGCAACACTCAATTTGCTTTTATTTGATGTCGAAAATTATTTTATGTGATTTATCTTTCCGAGCCGATATTTTTACTTAGGCTTCGGAATTGATTTTTGTAAGGATTGGCTTAATCGTTGTGAAGCTCATATCCTATTTTCCGTGTGGACTATTCCTCTTCGACATTTTCTATCTGTTAAGCAGATTTCTATTTTTCCTTTATGATTTTGATTCCAACTTGATGGCATCATTTTATTCCTTAAGCCCACTTATAAGGAAAGTGTTATTTCTCTCATTCATGTAGTTAAAGAAATTTTCCGGTATTTTTGAGCTTGTCTTGGGATTATCACCTAAGTAATCTTTTGTGTGGTGCTAAGGTCTTTTCAGTTTGACCTTGCCACCGATTTTCATTTGGCTACGAGTCGTGTGAGTTAGCATTCCACTTACGCACTCCGCACTCGTTATGATTCTAATGAATGACTTATTTTGTCATTCAATTTGTCCAGCTTATTTCATCCATTTTATATATCAAATATTCTATGAATATTTCGATGAGACCATTCTTTTATTTATTGATTTTTGGATGAAAATAGCAATTTAAAATTTTGCAAAATCTTTTTCATAAGATTTATTTAGAAGTATAACCGGATTTTTGTTCTTAAAACGAACAAAGAATGTTCTTAGAAGTTTTTGAGAAACTTACTTATCCTATAGAATACAATTTTGTGATTGTATTGCCCATTTAGTGTTCTAAGAATTCTGGTCGACGCGCTTGATCAACGTTATCGATAGGAATTTCCTAAACGCTTAGATGAGGCAATCAGACACGATATATTGACTTGTAAAAATAGTAAATTTTTCTAGAAAGATTATTACATAATGATAAATGTAATTTTGAAAGTTTTAACTTTTCAAGAAAGAAGGTTATTTAAAAGAAATTCTTTCTTTTCGATACTCTTGTTCTTGTGATTCCTGAAGGGGAACCAAGACTTTGCTATTTGTACCGATACTAGTCGTATTGGTTTGGATGCCATTCTCTTGCAAAGGAGAACGTGCTATCACTTGTGCTTCTAAATCTTTATAGCTTATCGAGACTAGGTATGCCACTCATGATCTAGTGCTCGCGGCTATTGTTTTTACTTTTGGAATTTGACATCATCATATTTGGATGAGAAATTTGTTCTCTGCCTCGATCATAAATATTTGGAATATTTATTTTCTGATAAGGAACTTCATGTTGACTCGAGTTCCTGGCATCTTATGATCATGATATTCTTTTTATTCCCGGAGGGGAAATCATGTTGCCAATGCGCTTTGTCGTAAGCAACAAGTGGTTGATTCTTTGACGGTGTTTTGATTCATTGGATGTACCGTTTGTACTACATCAATGTCTTTGCTATTCGATTCATTGGATGTACCGTTTGTACTACATCAATGTCTTTGCTATTTGATTCATTGGATGTACCGTATGTACCACATCAATGTCTTTGCTTTTGGATTCATTCGATGTACCGTTTGTACTACATCAATGTTTTTGCTATTTGATTCATTGGATGTACCGTATGTACTACATCAATGTCTTTGCTTTGGTTCATTGGGCGTACCATTTCTGTACTACGCTGATGTCCCAAATTATTTGAGTTTCTAGTTCCTCGGGCGTACCGTTTTTGTACTATGCCGTTGCACCGGCTTAATTTGCTGCTATTCTTGACGTTCCCCACGTCTTTTATCTACGGAAATGCCTTAGGGATTCCGGTTTCCATTCTTGATCCCGGTGATATTGTGGAAATTGAAGTTTCACCTGATTTGATTTTTGAGCAACATTCCATTTGCATCATTGCTTCGGAGGTTGAGCGCCTTCGGAATAAAGATATTCTTCTTGTGAGAGTTCAATGGTTCTCAAATCCTAGGGATTACTCTTGGGAATCTTGAGAATTCATCGAGCGAACCCGTTTGGACTTACTCTTTCGTGCTCTTTATGGTGAACTTCCTATTTCTAATTTCTTTTGTGTTGATATGCTTCTATGGTTGTTACTTCTTATTTTCTTCTTAAGTATTGCGAGGACGCAATTTCTTTAAGGAGGGGAGTCTGTAACAACCCGCATATTTGTCGATTGTATATTTAAATATTTTATCGTTCGTCGGATTTTGGACCGAAAAGCTACTTTTTGCAAACAGTCGAATTGGGACTCGAGACCACCCCCATTGAGTTCAAAATGCCATTTGCGACTTTTTGAGTATAAACTTTGATATGTTTGGAGTTGGTGGAATTTTGCTACTTTTTCACTTAGGGCTTTGGTTTGGGCTGAGCCCATTAACCCCACTTAACTCAGTTCCAACCCTCTCCTCTTCATTAGTTTATTTCATATTCCTAACACTTTAAGCTTTAAGCAACAATGGTGGAAGAGAATGGGAATTAGAAACTCCAAGCCCTAGTTCCTCTTGCTAGCTCAAGTTCTTGATCCAAATTCAAAGAGAACCCATTAGTAAGCTTCTCCTTCTTCTTCTCCAACTCATTCTCTCTTTGATTTCAGAAATTTCCTAAACCTAATTTGGGAAATGTTTCTCTTTTAAGCTTAGAATCAAGCTTCTTGAGTTGGAATTGAAGAGTGGTTGATTCTCCTTTGCTTTCAAGCTTCTTCTTCATTGATTTGGGTTCAAAGGTGAGATTTTTATCTCACATCTTAGTCTATAATTATCTTCGATTGTTAGGTATGAATTCCTAATACTTATTCATGTGCAATTGATTTTGGTTTGGATTGATTTCGTGTATATTCCAATTTTTGGTGTTTTGGTCTAATTTATGAAAATCCTATTATGGATATTTGGACATTGATACTTGAGGCGTATCGAAGAGCCATTTAGGCTGGGTTGTCCTTCGACGTAATTCCTTAGTCATCGCCATTTGCTCGTTCGATCGTTTCCGATATTCGTTTGGACATTTTTGGCCTAGGTTCAGGGAATGCCCTGAACCCCAGATTCAGACGTCTGAAGCGTAATATTCAGACGTCTGAGTATTGCTCTGGGAAGATTTCTATTCCCAGATTCAGACGTCTGAATATATGGTTTCAGACGTCTGAATTGGTTCATTTGGAACCAGAAAGGAAATAGGCTCAAAAGTGCCTATTTCAGACGTCTGAAACACTTTATTCAGACGTCTGAATTGTGTTCTGGAAATCTTTATATTTCCAGATTCAGACGTCTGAACCACTTGTTTCAGACGTCTGAACTGCAGTGTTTTTGCCTATTTGCCTATTCGCTTGAGAATTCCAATTTAAATCGATTCGTTATGATCCTATTTGTTGTTATCATTTATTATGATTTTGATGACTCCTTTTTAAGTATTTTTGAATATCCATTTCGATGGATTCTTTATCGGTTTCTTTGGATTTTATTCACGTCTTCGAATGTGAATTTTACTGATTGATTGTTCTTACAATCTTCTTTGTGATTTGTCACTTTAAAAATATAAAGGTTTCTATACTAGTAGTAAATATTAAAACTCTTTCTTCAAATGATTTTAAAACTATTTTATTACAAGGCTCGTTTTCTTAAACCATTTTCCAATCTATTAGTATATACAAGCCTTTACCTCACTCGTATGAGAAATCTAATTAAACGACTTAGTAAAACGAGTGGTATGAAACGCTTGCGTTTACTTCGTCGGTTAATTCTTGGACTTGTTCGATTGAATCTCTTGTGACAATTTTATAGTGGAGATCTACAATTTGTTCGTAAATATTTAAGTTAGGCTAGTGGTTATGGGACATGAAGCTAAGCTCATATATTTACTAGCTTACTGAAATTGACACTTCTCTGTGATCTTGACGATCATTTTTATGTTTTAGACTAGCATTGTGCGATGTCTTTTGACTTGGTCCATCGGATGTCACGCTGTACGACGTCGATGCTCCGAATTATTTGATTCATTGGATGTACCGTTTGCACTACATCAATGATATACTTTTGATACATTGGATGTACCGTTTGCACTACATCAATGATATACTATTGATACATTGGATGTACCGTTTGCACTACATCAATGTCTTTCCTTTTGATTCATTGGATGTACCGTTTGCACTACATCAATGATATACTTTCGATACATTGGATGTACCGTTTGCACTGCATCAATGTCTTTGCGTTTGATTCATTGGATGTACCGTTTGCACTACATCAATGATATGCTTTTGATACATTGGATGTACCATTTTCACTACATCAATGTCTTTGCTTTTGATTCATTGGATATACCGTTTGCATTACATCAATGATATGCTTTTGATACATTGGATGTACCGTTTGCACTACATCAATGATATGCTTTTGATACATTGGATGTACCGTTTATACTACATCAATGTCTTTGCTTTTGCTTCATTGGATGTACCTTTTGCACTACATCAATGATATGCTTTTGATACATTGGATGTACCGTTTGCACTACATCAATGTCTTTGCTTTTGATACATTGGATGTACCGTTTGCACTACATCAATGTCTTGGCCATCCTTTTCTTGTGACTTCTGGATTTCGTGTGTTGAATTCTGGAATTTATGTTTCACCAACTTTTACGATTGGCATTGATATATATGTCATTTATTGTGGCTTGGTGAATGAAATTAGGAGTATGACATTCCTTTTTATCTTTGAGAAGATTTTGTGATATTGATTAATCTCTTATTGATTTTTCAATTATTTATATATCACAACTTGGCATTGTGATTATTATATGTTTAGTCATATCTCTTATTCTATATCATTTCATCTGATATTTATAGCTAGACTGATCCGCTTATTATTTTCTTATTAAATAATACTCGGGTCAGACTGAGATATTACAGGTGCTTCCTCATGGCTTCCTATCTGGAACCATCTTCTGACTTACGGCTGACTACTTAAGTTTAGTAGTTTTTGTTGTATACATTTGAGATACAGACTCTATGATGTATACTTATTCTTTTGTCTTGCACTTGTATCTATTCTTTTTTGATATTGTTGATCTTGTTTGACCACTACTCTGATGTACACTTTCATGTGTTATATTCATATCTATTTCCGCCTTTGTGATATGAATTGTCTGTGACTGATTTATGTTATGTTTATTTCTATATTTTTTTCTGAAGATATTATAGCCACTGTGTAGTAGCTTTGAGTTCGTGTCGGTATGTCGGATTTCCCTCTTGATAAGAAATGCATGTTATACTATCTGACATATCGATGCTCGCGCAAAGCAATTACACGGATGGTCGCTCCTCAACAGCCTTATTCTCCGTGCTAGTTGACAGCATTCACCGTAATGTTCTTGGCTAGCGTGGGTATAGAGGTGGGGCGTCACATAATGGGTTTGAAAAATCGATCATTACGGTTGTATAGTTGATCGAGTGTTATGATATGTTGGGGATTGATAGCCTGGCAGTAGTTGAAGTCGAGGCCGGAGTAGCTGACCTTCAGGTGGTCGGAGCGGCGAGATTTAGGTGTTGACGGGTTTGAAGGCGAAAACCTAATTGTGTTCCCAGGTTTGGGATTTAGTACTCGAATTTGAATTCAAGGTTAAGTGTACGATCTGATGAACGCATTTGGGTGTTGGAGTGTTTTTGGATGTAGGACGATCATCTCTGACGATCAGAGGTGACTGGGGGCGACGTGCTTGTGCACGGCCCTATTTTCTGATGAAGTTTGGTGATGATGGTTTTTACTCGAGTAGATTTTGTGAGTTGCTCGAAGCAGTAGGGTGTTTTACCCGAGAAAGATGGGTTGTAGACTTGAATTAAGTTTGTGGTGTCTCGGGTTGTTCAGTGTTTTCAGGTTTTACAGAAACCTGTAATATCAGTTTTAAATATTTTTATGACCTAAAGCTTTTAGATGTAAAGAAAAGTTTAAACTAAGTTTTAAGTTCAAGTTTAAATTTTAGACTTCAAGTTTAAATTTAAAATCTCAGTTTTAAATAATAAAAAATAAAAGTAATAAAGTTTAAAACTTGAATTATTAACTACTGCAAAGTAGTTAGTAGTTTGAAATTTTTAAAACTAAAGTGTTAAAATATGAGCAAGTTTAAAGTGAGGTTTAAATCTGGAAATCAAAAATTAAATATGAACTTAAGTTTTTGAAATTAAAAGAAATTTTTAAAATTTGAAAAATTTAAACAAAGTACAAATTTAAATTATTGAATTTTGAAATGAATTTAGTTTCAAACTCTTATGAATTTCTTTTATTAGATAAGCACTTGTTTATCTTGTAATTTAAAAAAAGGGTTTTAAATTTTTTAAACTTTGTTAAGTTTAAATTATATTCATTTTAAATCTTGTATTTGAAATGAAATTATAAAGTAGGTTCAAAAGTAATTTGTTTCAAATAAATTTGTTAATGACAATTTAAACATAATTAAGGAATGTTTTATCTTAAAATTTAATTAAGACTAATGTTTTAAAATTAATTTAATTAATGAGGTAATTAAGGAATAACTAGTTAATTTATTTAATTAATTGATTAGGGATTAATAAATAATTGATTAACGATTAATCTATTTGTAATTAAGATCATTAATTATATTATTAATTAATGACTAAAGATTTCTTAATTAAGCAATTAAGTTAAAATCAAGGTTAATTAATTAAGGATTAATTAGTTACATTTAAAACTTAATTAATTAAATAATTAGGGATTAATTAATGAATATTTAAAGATAAATTAAATTGTAAGTAATGATGGTTAATCTAAGTTAATTACTTAATGAAAATAATTATAGAATGGCTAATGAAGGTCATTAACCAGGATTATTTAATAATTAATTAATGTGGTTAATTTTAATAATTAATTAGACTAATTAATTTAATAATAATCAGTTGTGAATTGTTTAAGTTTAATTACTTAATGAAGTAATTAAGAAATTGGTAACGACCCGGAAATTTTGATCCCGAAAATTCCAAATAGTTAGTGAAAAGAAGAAAGAGAAAGAAGAAGAAACAGAAAACTCAAACTCTGAATCTCACATTCGCAGCGGATAAAATATAATATCACATAAATAATAGTTTTACATAGAAGAACTGTATCTTTACACTTATATTTTTATACATCAGAGTTACAACCATTACACAACACTGGACAGCTTAAAAGAACCTGCGCTAGATAAACTATAATATATCGCAGCGGAAATACCCCATACGTTCTTGCAATCCAGCTCGCCTCCTGTTCTCCAGAACGTCCTTACCTAAAAATATGTAATGCTCGGTCAGACCCGAGCATTACATCAAAGTAACATCCGGGTCAGGCTGGAAACCAGCGTGAGTAAACCCATCTAACATGGAATACAAAAACACACAACTTATATAAACCCGGGGTACTCGTATCAATTTACAAATTCACAAGTTGTTATTGACATCATCTATTTCACACGTTAATTTCTAAGTGCCAAAACTTAGATTAAATGATCCAATTCACTAAAATCATTCCATATCAGCCTATTGATTTCACATATCAAATCTATATAGAATCGAAGTGGTTTCGGGTATTTACTAATACCCGACCCCGGTCTCTTCGAGTTCAATTCCATCTTATCCCAAATTTTTCAAATGAAACACAATTCAAGCTTCAAATACATGGTGTTACCTATACATATTAATTCATCATTGATAGATAACCACATTATTTCAGTTAAAACCCAACATGTCATATCACATAGCATCACAAATCACGTAACCGAGATATCAACCAATCTAAGGCATGCAATATTATTCAATCATTCATAAGCAAGATAAATAAGTCATACCATTTATAATTAATTTAAACGAATTAAATTAATTACTTCAATCACCCTTAATCTTGCTTACTTAACATTAATTAATTACAAATAAATTAATTAATCCTCCTTTAATTTTCCATTTAAATTAATCATCCTTGATAAATTATCTTTAATTACATAAATTAATTATTCATCAATTAATTACACAAATTAATAAATTCTTTAACCATTTACAACAATTTATATTTAATTACTTTCATTAATTACATTAATTAATCACATTAATGATCCTTAATTAATTACTTCCATTGATCAGCCTTAATCAATCATAAATAGTAATTAACCATTCTGTAATTACTTACCTTAATTAATTAACCCCTTAATTAATTATATTAATCCTTAAATTAATTGCACAAATTAATAAATTCTTTAATTACTTCTCCTGCACAATTAACCCTTAATTACTTCATTAATTATCTCTTGGTTATTAATTAATAAACCTAATTATCAATTATTAATTATTAATTAAGAACTTAATTTCTGATTACTTATTCCTCAATTACCAGTTGTTTAACCATTTAATTAATCCTTAATTAACTGTTAACCCATCCTTAATTAACAGATAATCAATCCTTAATTACCATTTCATTAATCCTTAATCACAATTGATTAAGGATTAATTACCATTTACAACTTCTTAATTAAATTATTAATTAAGTTTTTGAGTTAAAACAATCATTTAGCTTGATAAATTAAAGTTATCAAACACAACTTTAAATAACTTAAATATTTATCAATTTATAGTTTAAAACTAATTTCAATATGAATTTAAAACTTGTCTTTATATAAACTTTTAAAATTACTTTTAAAACTCGATTTTAAAATCATTTTAAAATTTCTTAACAATGTTTAAATTTAACAAACTTCAAAACTTCTTAAATTATTTTTAAGAAAACATTTATTAAAACATCAAATAATTTATACAAAGTTTAAACTAATTTAAATTTTTAAATTTCAAAAACAAGTTTTATAACCTTTTTAAAATCTTCTTAGAACTGTTTAAGTGTTGCTGCTTTGGGTCAAACCCGTTGCTTACTCGAGTCAATCCCGAGTTCCCTTCTTCCACCTCCTTTTTTTTTTCAAAACTTGATTAAATATAAGTATTCAAAAACTACAGGTTACCCAACCCAACATACTCAAGAACAACTCGAGTTTCCCATGCCAAAACTCGAACGCGACTTCGAAACTTCCCACGAGCCAAACCTCGCTGCCACCCAACCACCATCACGTGCACATGCATGCCGCTATTGATCACCTCCGACCAACGTCATCGCCTCCGGCAACTCTCTCAACACCACAACATTACAACCCGACCACAATACTACCCAAACAAGACCTCAATCAAAACTCGATCACCCAGTTCGCCTGTACCCAAAACAGCCACACAAAATCACCCTTTGTCCACCAAGTTTCGGTCACCAGAGGTCGCGCGGTGCTGACCAAATCTTGCGAAGCCCATACGCTACCCTCTGCCAAAATGTCAATGCACTCGATCCAACAGAGCTCATGAAGGAACCCAAAATCCAAACCATACGAAAACTAGGGTTATAATCAAATTCCAGTCGTTGCCATAGTCCCCTATAGCCACAACCACCATTTTTCCCTGAAACCCTATGACCTCCTCCACCTCCAGTAGCAATTCCGACCAAACAAATTGCATCAGCCTCCAAAAATTACCCAAAACTCACTATCCAGAAAAACCCAAAATCTATATTCAATCCATTTTTAAAAATCTGAATTTTTATGTTAAAAATCATAATTTTAAATGGTGATTCAATGTATATACATGAATCAATAAAATTCAAAATTTTATTTATTACATTATATAAGTTTTGACTGCAATATTTTAGCTTACAGGTAAATTCTAAACTTAATTTGCCTAAACAATTTTTCATAAGCTAGATGAGTGTAAAACTTAACTAGATTGTTTTAAATCCAAAGCTTCAAAGTGTTTATATGAAAAGGTTGAAATACTGGTAATTTATAAAATTCCTTGAACATGAATAAATAGAGGAATACAAATTTACAGGCATGCAGAAACAAATACAACCATACTTACAGAATTTTTTTTTACAACTACCAACACATGGAGGTACCATAGTCTCAGCAATCACTTAAGCAACAATTTTTATCCTAATTAAGTTTTTTTTTTAAAACTAGATGTTTACTCACTTATTATAAAAAGTGATCAACAAATGAACATGCACAGACATTCCATCAGACCCATCTTAAATGTATACCTCCACATTCCTATAACATTTAAACTAAATTACTGCTATATTTTACTCTGTTAAGAATAAGAAGATCAGGTAAAACTATTTTTAGAAAGAAATTTTACTCACCTGAACAGATGAAGAACAGAGCATTATCATTTTATTGAAATAGCTTTTGAACTTTGAAAACTGGAGCTGTTGAGTTTGCTTTTGAAAAGATCCATGTTTTAATTTGAACAGGGTTACAAGTTTTTTTTCTTTTAAATTTTTGATCAGCTTCCAGGTTTGAGAAAGGATTTATGATTTTTTTTGTATTGAAAACAAATGAGAGATGAAGATAGAAAGTGGATCTGAGAAAGTGGAAAATGGATTTGCAGCCTAATTCTTTAAACAATAAACCCATATATTTTCACTAGAAGGCACTAATGCCACTTGTTAACCATGCATGAAATCATAGTTACAAATGTTGATTCATGAGTTATTTCTATAAAAATGTTTAACTCTTAAAAAAAATAAGTCTTTATATGAATATTTTTTATTTCAAGTATAAAAGAAAAATATTTTATTCTTTTATTTAAATCCTATTTAAACTATCATACTCCTTTTTAAATTTTATAATTCTTCATCTTAAGTATTTTCAAAACAAAAATTTTATATTAAATTTGAACAAAACTTCTAATCACAATAGATATACATACATATGTTATAAATATCTTATGTAAATGTTAATGTTATATATATATTCTCACTTTCAAACTTCAAATATTCAATCTTCCCAAAACCAATATACATATACATATATATACTGGCTTTTTAAAATATAAAATATTATTAGAACCAATTTATTCTAGGATGTTTGAATTTCAAATCCAAACTTTATATGCCATCTATATACATACATACATATATATATATACACACACACAACACGTAATTTATTGGTTTTTGAAAAGATAAATTTTGTCCATTTTAACGATTATACTTTCACACTGAATTTGTATACGCATATGCTTAAGGTTTACAATCAATATAGAGTTTACTCATATCTATTTATGTATTTAATTATTTATTATAAGAGTCATCATTTTAAAATTTAACTATTATTATAGTTTCCAGTCCACTTATACATATTATCAAATTTATAAGTTCCACTGAATAAGATCAGTTAATTATTTAAGTACTAGAAATCAAAAATCCGGGTTATCGCATTCCTTCCCTCTTTGAATCTTTTCGTCCACGAAAAGGAATGAAGGCAGAATATATTCAATAATTTAAAACTAGTTAAAATACTCTTTGATTATTTTTAAAACACTTTCAAAATCTATATAATATTGCCACATCATTTTTTATAAAAATACTTTTATAACCTGATGTATAAACAAGTCCATCCTTGTTCTCACAGAAATTCGGTCATACGTTGATCAGGCGTAGGACTGAAAATCTATAAGTACTTAGCAGACCCATTTTCAACACCGAGTGAAAATACTTGGAAACTAATTTTATTGAAAATATAGAAAATCGTTTTTGAAAATAGAGGAAATATCTTTGGTGAGAATGCTCTGTAAATCATTACCCCATCTATGGTCGCAGTTACATCCTGGGTTACGTTGCCATCGTAGCAAAAGTCCATGCAACTGCAGGCTCTCCACGGCCTCTCGATTACGCCATAGAACCCACGACAGATCGCAGTTACATTCCAGGGTTACGTTGCCATCACAGAAAAAGTCCATGTAACTGTAGGCTCTCCACGACCTCTGATTTTCGCTGTCGAAATGAAACCTCTCCACTCCTACATAGGTCGCAGTCTCCCGATTGAAAATCAAACGCAGACTGTTGGCTCTCACGGCACACACGACTTTCGCTATGTTACCATAGGTCGCAGTCTACCGATACAAAATCAAACGCAGACTGTTGGCTCTCAGCGGCACATATGACTTTCGCTATGGTATAGTCTACTCATAATCCCCAGGAACTAGTTTTGTCCGGACTCCTCACAGGATCAACTTTAGAATCCCCCCTTGGGGCTCAAGGCAGCACCACCTGGTGGCACTCCTGAGAAGTTCATTTTAAGGAAGCGGCTTTTTCCCCAGAGTCATCATCAAAACGCTTTATACGATACACATATAGTATCTTCAAATCATACACCTAGTATGATCTCATACCAAGCTCCTTTACACCAAAATCGATCATTCCAAAATCGATAATTCTCAAACTAGGCTTTCCAAATTCTCATATTGATATTACCCAAAAATCAAGAGCCTTTCCAAATCCAAAGGTTCCCAAAACCTTTTTCCAAAATCCTCATATGATTCTTTATATATATATATATTCAGATATATATAATTTTTAAAACTTTGGATCATTTCAAACTTGTATAAAACTCCTTTTATACTTCAAACATTTTCAAAAACCCTTTTCTTCTGGCAAAAGATTCAACAAGGGAGTTTCATTTTATAAAAAAAAGATATTTAACTTTGTTTACTCATAATCAAATATTCAAATTTGATTACTCCTTTCAATATCATTTTCATTCAAATCCGTACGATGTACATATATCATCCGTACGCTAAACCAATCTGATCGCTCACTCGACCACACAATTTCACTTCCGAACTAGTATCGTCCACCCGACTTCCTGGTGCGGACACAGACCTGGTTTCTTGATCAGAAACCGTCATTCTCCTTGCATAGTCATAACTATGATAGAGAATATCCAGAACCAATCAACAATCCATATCCAGGTTCGCCGTCGAAAATCTAGTGAAAAATCCCAACTCGGATCGACATACTGTCTCGTAATTCTGTGCTCGAATTTGGATCAAATCATTATGCGAATAGAATAACATACGTACACCCTACGTATTTATCTTTATTGGTTATTAGCGAAATCAATTCCATTTCTATTCACATTCACTTTGATTTTCATTCACTTACTCACAATTGCTTCAATCCATTTGGATTATCACCTCTATTCTTATCTCGATTGGGTATTTAAGCAATAACAGTTTGAACTCCGACCAGTTTGTTTAAAAAATAGCTTGAAAATTTTAAAAATAGATAAGTAGTTGGAAAATAATTACTAGTTTGTAAAATATGTGTAAAATAGTTAGAAAATAGTTAAAATAATTATAGAAATTTTAGATAATTACAAAATAATAGTAAGATAATAATTAGTTTTGTGAAATAGTTGGAATATAGTAATTAATTTATAAAACAGTTGGAAAATCGTTAAACAGTTTCAAAAATAATTGTAAAACGAGTATAAGATAGTTTGGCCTTTAAAAGAAAGGTTGTATATATTGTGAATAGCTTGGAAAAATAGGTTTATATTAAAATAATTTATATTAAAAATAGTCCAGAGTCAAAACTACTCTGTAACAACCCGCATATTTATCGATTTTATATTTAAATATTTTATTTAAATATTTTATCGTTAGTCGGATTATAGTCCGAAAAGCTACTTTTTGCATACGTTCAAATTAGGACTCAAGACCACTCCATTGAGTTCGAAACGCCGTTTGCAACTTTTTTAAGTATAAGCATTGATATGTTTGGTGTTGGTGGAATTTCACCACTTTTTCACTTGAGACCATTAGTTGGGCTTTTAACCTATTAAACCCAAACTCCACCCTCTCCTCTTCATAACTTTCTAATTTCTTTAAACCTTCAAGCTTCTTCAAAAATGGTAGTGGGAATGGGAAATTAAAACTCCAAGCTCAAATTCAACTTCAAATCCATCATTCAACTCCAAATTCAACAAGAAGACATTAGATTCAAGCTTCTTGCATTGGGATTGAAGAGGGACTGATTCTTGCTTGCTTTGTTCTTCATTTTTATTGGTTTTTGGTGCAAAGGTGAGATTTTTATCTCACAATTCTAGTCTATAACTATATTGGGCTGTTGGGAATGATTCCCCATCACTTTAGCATGCACATTTGCAATTGGTTTGGATTGGGTTGGCGAAAAACTCCAATTTTTAGTGTTTTTGGTAAAATTCTGCACTTAGGTCGTTCTGCCAATTCTAGGTCGTTCGCGTGGAAAAGTCTCGGCCTTCAAATAGCTCGTTTCTGGCCTTAAAACCCGTAAGAACGTGTTAGGTCGTTCGCCTCGGAATTAGGTCGTTGGGTTTTAGGTCGTGGGTCGCTCGACTTTAGGTCGTAACTCTTTAGGTCGCTAGGTCGTATGACCTCAGGTTGTTAGGTCCTATGGCTTTTAGGTCGCTTCCACGCTAAGTCGTTCGACTTTAGGTCGTAACTCTTTATGTCGCTAGGTCATATGACCTTAGGTCGTTAGGTCTATGGTTTTTAGGTCGCTTCCACGCTAAGTCGTTCGACTCTTAGGTCGCTCGCCTCTTAAACCGATAGGTCGCATAACCTTTATACTTTTAGGTCGTTAGACCCTTGAGTCGTTAGGTCGTTTAGCCTTAAGTCGCTAGGTCGCATGACCCCTCACTAGTTCGAATGGCTTGGTTTAGACGTTAGGTGTTAACTCCGCTTTGATAATGACACAGCGACCTAAAAGGGGTACCGACCTAACGATTTAAAAGGTTACGACCTAACGACTTAAAAGGTTACTGACCTAACGAATTAAAAGGTAACGACTTAAAAGGTTACCGACCTAACGACTTAAAAGGTAACGACTTAAAAGGTTAGCGACCTAACGACTTAAAAGGTTAGCGACCTAACGACTTAAAAGGTTACCGACCTAACGACTTAAAAGGTTACCGACCTAACAACTTAAAGGGTTACCGACCTAGGGATCTAAGAAGAATAACAACCTAGCAACTCAAGACAGGAAAAACTCAAAGCAACCACACTTAAGTCGCGACCGACTTACGACCTATGTTCGGTCGTAAGCGACCTAGGCAAACGAAGACAAATCCAATACAGCATCACTTAAGCCGCGGCCTGTTAACTCGTCCGCGATTTGGGACTTGTGATATGAATCCAGAAGAACATGCTTATCCCAATTAAGCCGTGAGCCATGCATGAGAGATTGAGCGCGACCTACGACCTATCTTAGGTCGGCTACGATCCACGACCTATTTTAGATCGGTTACTACTTACGACCTGGCATGGAAATTCCTCTATAAATACAGTGCTATCTCCAACTTGGGGAAGACTTTTCCGATCATTTTCTTCAAAGCATCGAGTCTCTGCCATCTTCAAGCCGAGCCTTACACCAACATTCGAAACTCACAAGAAGCTTCAGTCAACTTCAAACAGGGATTCAACATATTCAGCCATGAATTCAGAGAACTCTCTTGCATCGATGTTTTTCTAGCTACTTGTCTTTTTAAGTGAATTGTAATTGCAGGAAATTGTAAAGGATTGTAATCATATAAGCAATAAAAAAGGATTGAAGTGGACGTAGGCTTGATTATAAGCCGAACCACTATAAACTCTGTGTCTCTTACTGCTTTTTCAGTGAATTACTGCTTTTTCTGATTCCCGTGTTAACGGGTGGTGCTTTCATTCAATCTCTATTCTCATCAGGGTGTTAGCGTCTGACTTTTTACATTAACATTTTTGGTGCTTTCACTGAGAATTGAGCTCAGGATACTGTCATCATAGCTTCACAGAAATTTGTAGAAAGGTTCTCTCTAAAATCCAGGAGTTTATCAGAAATAATGGCCCCCGGAAGAAAATGCAAGTCTGTTAGATCCGACGATGTTCACGAGATTGCTACCACTTCTCCTCCTTTAAGTCAAACAACTCCAACTATCGGAGTTACACGGGCACAGCTGGATGCCGTCGTATCTGGGCTACATCGACAAATGGAAGCTCAGAATAACCTAATGATGGAAAGGTTGGATGCTTTATTTGAGGCAAACCGCCAGCCGGAAACTAAGGAGGGAAACCTTGCTGATGAAGTGCAAAATATGGAAGGAAGAAATATCCCTCAAAGGCCAGCTGACCCAGTTGAAGGACACCTCCCCAAGCCGGAGGATCGGGGCCGCAACCAACCCTCCGTGAACGGTTGTCAAGACAAAATTTGGAGAGAATGGCTGATGTTTGTCCCGCTGAGCCTCAAAATGATGAAGAGTATTTCTCGGGCATGATTCGCCAGATTATGAAGGAAAGTATGCAAAGAAATGAAGATGAAAAAGAATGGGATTTCGCTCCGAGCAAAACTCCATTCACTGAAAAGATCTTGAAAGCAAAATTCCCAAGGAAGTTTGTCCCTCCAACTATTCCAGCTTACAAGGGAACGAGCGATCCTAATGAGTTTATGTATAAGTATGATTGGCACATGACGGGTGCCAGAGCCTCCGATGAGATCAAATGCCAGTATTTTCCAGTATACTTGGAAGGAGTTGCTTTACTTTGGTTCACAAAGCTGCCGATTCGATCGATAGACCAATTTTCTGATTTGACTCGGAAATTCAAGGAACGGTTTCGATTGTATGCGTCAAAGGCAAAGGATATTATGTCATTATCCAGTTTGGAGCAGAATCCTGGAGAATCCATCAGAGCTTTCTTGAATCGCTTCAATATAGCTCTGGCTGAAGTAGACAACGAAGAGCCGAGGATGATTTTGATGTACCTGATGAAGGTTATTGATAAGACAAGTGAGTTCGGGAGGTGGTTGAAAATGAAAGAACCGAATTCGCTTGACAAGTTTTATAAGAAAGCCGATGAATGCATGCGCCTGGAAAGCCTCCAAGCACCGGCTAAGGTGGTATCGACAGGGGCTGGAAATAGTAATGCTGTTCCGAATAAGAAGGAATATGGCAATCAGAAGAGGGGAAACGATGGTCAGAAGAAACAAGGAGATGCAAAGAAAGGTCATCCCTTCAACTTCACCCCTCTGACTGATACCCCGGAAAACATCTACTTTGCAAACAAAGACACGGTCGAATTCCCCGCACCAGCTAAGCAAAGAGTTAGTAGGAAAGCCGAGAAGAATGAAAGGTTTTGCCGGTTCCATAACCAACCTGGCCATGATACTAATGAGTGTCGTCACTTGAAGGAGGTAATTGAGGAACTGTTGAAGGAAAACAAGCTCCAGCAATATGTAAAAAGGAACAAGAATGGCCCAACTTCCTCAACTCAAGGACAACAGGTTCCTGTTCATCGTCCTAGCTCAAGTGAAAAGGCGGCAGCTCATGAATCAGAGAGGCCTATTATAAATGTGGTTACAGGGGGCCCTCATCCAGCTGGCAGGAGTTGAGGTGAGATGGAAAGATACGCCCGTGCTTTGAAGTATGCACCGGCATATGAAAGTTTTTTTGTGTTAGAAGATGCTGCACTCCTGAAGCAGCAGAAAACTTTTAATGATGACGTTATATTCAGTGCTAGGGATTCGATGGGTGTTGAAGCTCCTACCATTGATCCTTTGGTCATCTCCGCTGCATTGGGCCAGCTACTGTGAAAAGAGTTCTGGTTGACTGTGGAGCTTCGTGCAACATTCTCTTCAAGAAGACTTTTGATCAGATGAAGATTCCAATGGCTGACGTTCAAGCTTCATCACTAAAGATTGCTGGTTTTACTGGGGAGCCGAAACAGCCAATTGGGACTATCGATTTGTTCGTAGAGCTTGGAGAGGGGCAGAGAAAAGTGGCTCGAAAATAGACCTTTGTTATTGTTGAAGAGTTTTCTGCCTACAATGCCTTCCTAGGTCGACCAACTCTGGCAGCATTCAAAGCTATTCTTGCCCCATGGTGTCTGACCATAAAATTCCCCACACATGATGGAGTCATTGTGGTGAGAGGGGATCAGAATGCTGGGCGAGAATGCTATCTTACAGAGTTGCGTGAAACGAGCAAGAGAGAAATGGGAAAAGATGCGGCGGCCCCAGTCCGCATCAAAGAATCAACCTTGTAGAAATTACAGGAGGACCCTGCACAGGCGAACATAGCGGTGCACGAAGAGAGATGGATCCCAGAAAAGCCAGTGCAGGGGAGAATAGAGTGGTACCAGTTGAAGTGATAATGCCGGTACCTGTTGACCCGAAAGACCCGAACAAAGTGTTGAGTGTGGGTTCGCAGCTTAATGCAACGGTTCAAAATGTTTTGATATCCTTTTTGAACGCAAATCTGGATGTATTCGCTTGGAATCATGCCGATATGTGTGGAATATCTTCAGAAATTGCAGTGCATACCTTGAATATTGATCCAAAGTTTATACCGGTAAAGCAGAAAAGAAGAACTCAAGGTCCTGAAAGGCCAACAGCATTGAAAGAAGAGGTTGATCGGCTCATGGAAAATGGTTTTATCAGGGAATCTAGTTATCCGAATTGGGTCTCAAATCCTGTACTAGTTAAAAAAGCTAATGGGAAATGGAGAGTGTGCATTGACTTTTCAGATCTAAACAAAGCCTGCCCCAAAGGCTGCCCCAAAGGCTGCTTCCCGTTACCCAGGATTGACCAGTTGGTGGATCGAACGACAGGGCATGAATTGCTATCTTTTATGGATGCCTACTCCGGATATAACCAAATCATGATGCATGAACCAGATCAGGAGGACACGAGCTTTATCACCGATGTTGGCCTCTACTGCTACAGAGTCATGCCTTTCGGACTTAAGAATGCGGGGGCAACTTACCGAATACATGTTAATGCCATGTTTAAACCACATATTGGCAAGACTATGGAAGTTTATGTCGATGATATGCTGGTAAATTCAAAGAAAGCAGTGGACCACATGGATCACTTGGCAGAGATGTTCTCAATCCTCCGAAAGTACGGTATGAAGCTGAATCCTTTGAAGTGTTCATTTGGGGTAGAATCTGGAAAGTTTCTGGGTTTCATTGTAAGTTCCAGGGGCATTGAAGCTAATCCTTCTCAGATAACTGGCTTAAGAGAAGTCAAAGCTCCTAGAACAAAGAAGGAATTGCAAAGTCTCAATGGAAAAGTTGCTGCCTTGAGTCGGTTCATTTCCAAAGCTACTGATAAATGCATTCCATTCTTTGATACTCAAAAGAAAGGAAGAAAAAACTTTGACTGGACTCCTGAGTGCCAGAAACCTTTCGATGAGCTGATTCGTCATATGGAAACGCCTCCTATACTTTCTAAGCCTGACAATGGTGAAGATCTCTTTGTATATTTGGCAATCTCGTCTCATGCCCTTAGTGCAGCTTTGGTACGGGAGGATGCGAAAATTCAACGCCCGGTCTACTACATCAGCAAGAGACTCACTGGGGCAGAATTGAACTATTCAAAGTTGGAAAAGCTCGCATATTGTCTACTGATTGCATCAAGAAAATTGAGGCCATATTTCCAAGCTCATCCCATCAAGGTCCTCACCGATCAGCCCTTGAAGCAAGTCCTGTTTCGTCCTGAGACTTCGGGTCGTCTTTTGAAGTGAATATTGAGCTCAGTCAATATGACATCATGTATCATCCTTGGAAAGCACTCAATGGACAAGCTTTGGCAGACTTCATCGTAGAATGTATAGACAAAGGTGGTAGTGAGGAGGTGGTAACCGATAATTCCCCACTTCTATGGAAATTGTATGTTGATGGCGCAAGAAACGATTACTGTTCTGGGGCTGGGGTTGTGCTTGAAACCCCTGAAGGACGGTCACTTTGCTATGCATTAAGATTAGAATTTCCTTCGACTAATAATGAGGCAGAATATGAAGCTCTCATTGCTGGCCTGAAGATTGCTAAAGAACTGAACATCAAGGCATTGCAGATCTTCAGTGATTCACAGCTTATTGTGTGTCAGGTCAAGAAAGAGTTTCAGACTAAAGGGGGAAACTTGCCTTCTTATTTGTCAATAGCCTGGGAGCTTCTCGAGGACCTGGACCATTATAAGATGAACCATATACCTCGGGAAGAAAATATAAAGGCAGATTCCATCCCAAAGTATGCAAGAACTGGTGAAGCTCAATTATTGGGATTAGTTCATGTGGAAGTCCTGTCAACTCCAAGCATTGATGAAATGGATATTGACTGGATCATGACTATATCATAGGAGAGAGAATCATGGATGACTCCGATATTGGAATATCTGCACGACGGTTCTCTACCAGAAAACTCAAAAGAACGGCAGAAGTTGTTAAGAAAAGCATCCAGATTTGTAATTCAAGATGGACGATTGTATAAGCGGGGATTCTCAATGCCATTACTCCGATGTGTGACCAAGGAAGAAGCTGAGACAATTCTAACTGAGGTACACGGAGGAGAGTGTGGAGATCATTCAGGTGGTCAAACTTTAGCAAAGAAAATTCTCCGTTATGGATATTTTTGGCCAGATATTAATCGTGATGCCGCGAGTTACGCCCGAAATTGTGACCGATGCCAGAGATTCGCAAAAATCCCAAGAGCACCTTCCACTAAGATAACACAGACGGTCAGTCTGTGGCCATCCGCTATTTGGGGAATAGATCTCATCGGCCCTCTTCCAACTGCAAAATCCGGAATCAGATATGCTATTGTTTCTGTTGATTATTTTACTAAATGTGCTGAATCTGAACCCTTAGCTACTATTACCTCAAAGAAAATGATAAACTTTATAACTAAGAATATCATTTACAGGTATGGAGTGCCTCAAAATCTGATCACAGACAATGGAACCCAATTTGAAAGCAAAGAGTTTCAAGATTTTTGCAAAAAATTCAAGATCCAGAAAAGTTTCTCAGCAGTGGCTCATCCGCAGGAAAACGGGCAAGTGGAAGCAGTAAACAAAATTATCAAATCAACCATTAAAAAACAGCTGGAAAAGGCAAAAGGTGGTTGGGTCGATAAACTTCCGCTAGCACTATGGGCATATAGAACTACACATAAAACTACGACGGGGCACACTCCATTTTCATTGGCATATGGATCAGAGGCAATGATTCCGGTAGAAATATAGGTCCCTTCACATAGAAGAATCCATTTCAATCAAGCCGAAAATGAAACGCTGAAACTTGAAGCCCTTGATTTCCTTGATGAAAAAAGGGAAGAAGCTGAGCTCAGAATTGTGGCTCATCGGCAAAGAATAGCCAGGCACTTCAATACCAAAGTTTGCCGATGCAGCTTTGAAGTTGGGGATCCAATCTTAAAAAGAATTATGACACCTACAGGCGTGCTTGGACCAAACTGGGAAGGGTCGTATGTTATAGGCCAAAAACTTCTTGATGGCACATTCAAACTTGTAACTGTCGAAGGAGACCCAATTCCAAGAGCTTGGAACAACAATCATTTGCGCCCATATTTTACTTAAAGGCTTTAATGAAATATTGTAAAAGAATGATGAATGTATGATTCTTGTATTGAAAGCCGTTGTAAAGTCAGTGCAAGTGAATAATAAGGACTATAAAGTGGATGTAGGCCCAGTTCTTGGCCGAACAACTATAAATCTTGTGTTCTTTACTATTATAGACTGCTTTGCTTTATTTCGATATATAAAATACGTCAATTGTATTACTAAAATGTCGATTTAATAATGCAGATCATAAAAACAAAGCTTACCGATCACAAGACCAAGCAATCCTTGACATCACCCAACAAGCGAACGCTAAGCCGTTCAAAATTTCCATACTCAAATCCTACGAAAGAAGTGCTTCAAACAAAAGTTAGCGATTCGGCTGGAAGTTGGCCATTGCTAACTAACTGTGAATGTTTGTACAAACGAGCATCAAGTTAAATAGCCTGTGTCTGCCGCCACCAACTCGCTTAACTATGAAGTATATTTCTTTGGATAAGGGAAATTGTTGGCAACTAAAAGGGAAGGGTATTTGGAAAAGATAACGGGGATCGCCGATATGAATAGATGGCAAAGAGACATGGGCGAGCAAGCATCAAACAGCAAAAGACCTCTTCGGAGGAACAAGCCCTCTTCGGAGGCACAACTCTTCGGAGGATAAAGACCTCAAACGGGGCATGCCAGAAGACTTTCTCAACAAAAAAGATTGGTATGGAATGACCGGGAGCACCTTCCCGACTGGAAGGCAAGGCGCTTGTTTACTAGCTGAGACAGTTTGCGCAGACAAGCGTCCAAGTAACTTGCGTATGCCCCGTGAATCCATACGATGATCGGAGGCACCTTCCCAAGTGGAAGGCAAGGCGCTTGTTCACTAGTTGAGACAATCTGCGCAAATAAGCGTCCAAGTAACCTGCGTCCGCCCCGTGAATCCGGCCAACCATGAGGAAGAAACTGCCAGGTAGACTCAGAGGCATGCATTCCACCGAGATTTGAAATAAAACTTCACAAGTGCTGGAATGTGAAAAGCCCTCTTCGGAGGCCCATTTCACCATAGTTGAAATGCTAAAAGACCTCGAGCGGGCCTCGCCAGAAAAAGAGAGTTCTTTCTCGACATAAAGTTGCGGACTGATCGGTGGCATAGAACACCTGTGTCCGCCCCGTGAATCCATCCAACTAAGAGAAAGAAGCTCCAAACGTCTAGGCAAAAGCCCTACTTAGAGGCACACATTTCAGCGTGATTTGAAATAAAACTTCGCACGAGTCGAAATGTGAAAAGCCCGCTTTGGAGGCCCGCTTCCTAGTGAACAGAGAAAAGATGAAAGCCTATCCTAAGAGGCAAAAACAAAAAGACCTCTTCCCAGAGGCACAATCAAACAAAAAGACCTCTTCCCAGAGGCGCAACCAAACAAAAAGACCTCTTCCCAGAGGCGCAATCAAAAACTCTCTTCAGAGGCTCAAGCAGGTTGAAGCCCCTTTTTCGGAAGGCCCACTGCACTATGAAGTGAAATTCACTTACCAAAGCAAAAGTGACCTTTTTCAAAAAGTGAAGTGTAAAAACTTTGCAAAAAAAAAGGAGAAGACTCCTCCAATATGAAGTGCATTCTACTAAGCTAGAAAAATATTTTCTTGGAACGGAAATATTATCCTATAAAGTACAAATGCAAACTTCCTTCAAATGGATGAGTTGTTCTCTAAAGGAAGAGTACAAGTCTTCTTGAAACAGAAGAGTTGTTCTCCGAAAATTTGCCAATGTGAAAAAGATTGCAATAAACCTATGGTATGGGGGCAATACAGTATAGTCATCACAAAAATGAAGACAATGCTCAATAAACATACCATAGGTTTACTGCAACCTCACATAAAGAGGATAAAGAAACTTGCATAAAAATAGAAAGTAAAAGCGTTCTCAAATACAGACAGAAATTTGTATAAGTAAAAGAACCATTTTATTCCATACTATGAGAATTTTATACATATGAAGGTTTCAAAGTAAAAGAAAGCGGGGACTGGTACCCGCACAATCTCTAGTCAACACAAGCTTATATACATGCAAAAAAGAAAAAAGTAAAGCAAAGAAGGGAAAGTGGGACTCATCATTTCTTTCTCCCACCACCTTTAGAGCCTTCACTTGGCTTAATAGGCAATTTTTTAGGCCGGCTTGGGAGAGTTGGGGGAGAAGGAAAGAGAGCTAGTGCTGGATCAACTTCCGTTTCCTTTTCGGTAACAGAAATGCTTCTCCCTTTCTTCTTTGAAGTTGTACGCTTCCTCCTCCTCTTTGAAGAAGACTCGCTCCCCGGAGTGACAAGAGCAGACAATTTTATGTCATCAGAAAGGGTTCGCTCCGGAGATACTGCGCCTCCTTCAAGTCCTTCGACATTCTGCTCTTGCGAAGCGGTTAGATCGTCCAAGTCTTGAAGGGCTCCTATTAATTCTTCCTACGACCCCGGCTGGAAAGTAGGAGTGATTTGAAAGGATGGAGGAGGAACAGCTGGAGGAGGAGAAGTTTTTATGACACTAGGCGTTTTCGCTACAGAAGAAAAGCAAAAAATATTAGTATCTCCCGCGAAGAGAGGAGATAACGGCTCATCGAGTCTTAAGTAATAAGCAATAAATTCATCAAGCTCGGCCGAAGCAAATGAGTAATCCGCTTGACCTGGTTCGACGTTAATATTACCTGGAGAAGTGGGATTCCTAATGTCAACTTCATAAGCTTGTGCTTCAGTGCTTTCTTCGCCTTCATCTCCACCCTGTGCGCTTGTAATCTCAGCTATGACTTTAGTAGGGGACGGAGAATGGGAACCGGATCCTGCGATAACAACGTCGGCCGAAATTGGAGGAGGGACAGGGGCAATTAATGGTGCTTATTTCTATGGATGCTCCTTACTCATCGTCCCAGCACGCTCTCTAGCGAGCTGCTCTTTTCCACTGGCAAGGGCTGCACGAGCTCCGTCATCCAGATAATGTGCCTCGAGTTCTTCTTCGGCATACCCAACATCTTTAAGCATATCAAGCGCAGCTTCCCATACTTCAGCCAAAGTGATTTCATATTTGGGGCCCAAAAATGCGAGACTATCACGCCCTTGGACACGTTGCAAGTAGAAGTCAAATAATGCCGAACTTACATCGGCTTTAGTGGCTTGATGAGTGTCTTCAGCTGTAATTTTACCGACAACAGCCTCATCGCGCTCTTTCTCAACTATAGCAAGTCGAGTTTGTAATGTCTCAATTTCGAGGTTCTAGGAGCTGTTCTGTTGTTGCAACTATGCAACTTCAACACGATAATATTCTACAACCTTTCCCTGCCAGTTGAGTTTATCTTTGGCCTCTCGTTGGCTAGCATGAGCATCCCGCACTTGTTGCTGAAGCACACTTTCCCTTTGAGAGTAGGAAGTGGAGGAAGTAGCAAGCTCCTCTTTAAGTTTTCCAACTTCCACTTCAAGCTTTTCATTATAAGCGACGATGCTCCTCATCTCTGCGTCATGTTGATCGAGAGTCTTTTGCCATTCGGATTTATTGTTCTCTATGGTCAACATAGCCTCAAGGTTCGCGCGATTTACTCTCTGGAGTTCGTCAACAAGTTTCTGCCAACTCGACATTCTCTCAATATCAAGTTTGACAGCATCAAGATTTCGCAACATGGCTGGTTTTTCGATTGGAACCAGATCAAGATCAAAGTGAACTCCCTTCAAGCACCTGTTTGGAAATCGGCTTTGAAGAGTAGCTGGGCCTGGTCCAACCTGATATGAGGGCCTGCCAATGATCGTCTGAATTTCGGTACCAGCGAGAGCGGGAGATTGAGAAGGCACCGTAGCAATGGGCTCTTTAAGAATGTCAGATGATGACTTTTCACCATGCTTGGTCTGTTTGCTCGAATCTTCGGCAGCGTGGCTCTTTCCTTTGTCATCATGGGATTTTGGTTTGAGGGAATCACCCTCTCTGTGGGAGGGGTCGCGACGTTCATCCCCTCTCCCATACCATTCTTCGTATGTTCTTCTCTCCTGAGATTTTCGAGCATCCCTTTCTTAATCAGTTTCCCTATGGGGGGAAGATAGTGCCTGTAATCATATTGACTGCGCCTTCCATACTGCTTAAAGTCATCATAATACGAGCCACTTCGCCCCATTGGAGAACCTGAAATTGAAAAAAAAGCATAGCTTGAGAATCTTCAAATTGCAAGGAGTTAAGTGCATATAAGTGCTGAAAAATCCTAAGTGTGTGCAACGTGCAGACTACGCGCGTTGAAGTACGAACCACTCCTCGGTTGTGAAGGAATGGTGGGTGTAGTAGCTAACTTCAACTCTTGAGTCGACGCGATCTTTTGCAAAACAGAAGTTGCTTCAACCACTGAAGAGGAAACCCTAGTGGCAACAGGATCATCTTTAAAGAGTTCCTGTGAGGTGCTAAACAGGTCGCTCATCCCTTCAAAAGTGTCGTCCCCGCTCTGCTTGGCAGGACTTGTTTTCCTGGCTCCTCCGTCACTGGACTTCCCTGAATTTTAGGGAGATTCTCGAGGATCTTCTTCTTCAATGACCGGGGCAAGTGCAAATTATCCAGATGACCCCGCGACATCAGTAGAAGTAGAGCACTTCACCAGAGAAGCCTCAGGAGCTGGATCTTTCAGTGTAGGCTCCTCAGCAGAAATTGGGGCATCCGGTGCCTCGGCCGGAGAATCAGGAATTTCGTAAGGCTGAGTAGAGCAGGAAGGGTGTAAGAGTTCGAACAGATGAAGGAACTCGTCTCTTAGAAAAAACTTGATACTTCTCTCCTCAGCCGCCACAGCGTTAAGCTTCTCAAAAGTCTGCTTGTGGCTTGGATCTCTACAAAGAGGAGGAAGGACTGCAAAAGTAGAAAGCGAGGTTAACATTTAGCAATTTGGATCTCGCAATGCTAAGAAGAGGAAAGAATGGGGATAAGTGAGCTTACCCCTTACTCTCTAGATAGCGTATAATCCCTGGAGGCAACGGACAAAGAAGAACTGGTTTAGGAAACCATGAGCGCTATCAGAGAGATCAGTGATAAGCTTGCGTTTTCTGGCGCTCCTCATATATATAATGGAAGGATGGTCTTTGTTTCTCGCAAATGTGCATAAATAGAAGATTTCTTCAAAGCTTGGGAGGCGGTCAAGCGTCCTTCTAAAGAGAACGCATAATCCCATCAAAATGGCATAGCCGTTCGGGTGCAATTGAAAAGGAGAAATAGCCAATCGACGAAGGATTTGTTGGAGAAAACTGTTGAAAGGAGGAATGGCTCCACAAAGGCACATTTGGCGGTTAACGCAACAAGCCCAAAGGGAGGACTGTCAGCAAAATCATTTGGCCTAGGGAGAATAGCATCTGCTTCTACAATCCCAAATTAGGCGCGTAACTGGTTGAACACCCGGTAACTCAAGGTAGTTGGGGTTCTTTCTGGTGGGTTGACCAGTGGACCAGCCATCGGGAGGGCCTCTCCAGTTGGTACTGTTCCTTCTTCTTGATGAGAAGCCATTCTACATAAGCAACCGGATATTCAAATATGAAGGTGCACGTTTCCTAATTGTGTGAAGTGTTGTGCAAAACTAATAAAGCGACAAGTAAATATAACTGAAATTAAACTAATGAACATGTGTCAATTATAAAATTTCGAGACTTGTCGCTCTAAGTCCAAATACAAGTGCAGTATTAATGCAAACACATCAGCTTTAGTTGATTAACATTGCTTTACTACTTCACTTGAATTTTTTGACTCACAGCATTTCATACAATTTGCATAAGTTGAGTTAATTATCTTTTATCCACTAATATGTCATTCGATGTGGGCGATCAATGATAGTATACTCGCCCTAGTTTTCTGCAAATGTTGTACTTAACAGGTCGTTAGCATTAAAGTTGGTGTAATCTGTCAAGAAAGCATAGCAAAGTCATGCAAGTTGTCTCGGCAGTTCAAAGTTCAAATCAAAAGTGCAACAAAGTTCAAACAATTCAAAGTTCAAGCAATTCATAGTTTAGGCAATTCAGTCCACAGTTCAAGTTAAGCACTCAAGTTGAGATTATGATTCTAAGTGTGAATTCGAGTTGAGCATCCAAGTACTAAATCGTCCACGACCTAAAAGATTTCTTGCGAGTTAAGTTAAGTCGTTGGTTCTTTAAATCATTGGTCCTTTAAATCGTGAGGCATAGTAAGGAGAAAAGGCTTCAGTTTAAAGTGACGTGAATTTCTTTAAGTCCTGGCTCAGCCGCGACTCAAGGCTTATGTCGCATCTAGTTAAGTCGGTCAAAAGTTAAGTCACGAAGGTTTATAGGTCGCCCAAAATTGCTGGGTCGTGTCCAAGCTAATGTCTCACTTCACTCAACCGACAAACCTCCAATCTAATCGGTAACTCGTCATCCTTTTAACCCGTTAACCCGTTAGCCTCTCCATCAACAGAAGCCCTCATTTTCTCATGATATCGAATCATCCAAAAAACTAATTCGAAATCACCACAAATTCAATGCCCTGCCATTCTAACGCAAATAAAAAATCAGTTAGCCTGAAGCATTGCAACCCATCGCCATCGTCTCACCAATCGTTCAAAGCCAAATCGAGCTAACTCAAGTTCATCAACTATCGATGTAACGAGATTCGCGATGAAACATTGCGTAAGGAGGTGGGTTAAGATTGAAAAAATGGAATTCACGAATCAATGATGATAAAGGATCGAGAAAGAAGCAGGTTCACTTACGCGATGTAATATCAAGGATAATCGGTGATTGATCGGATTGAGATCGCTTTGGGAGCTTGGGAAAATGTTAATGGCAGAATCAAATGAGGAAGTAAGTAATGAGAGGAAAGAAGAGGATGGATGACTTATACATTACAGTGGAGAAACCTGAAGCGGCACATACGACCTAACCTTTACGTCGCACACGACCTAGCGACCTAGAGGAGGATGGGTTAAAAGATATCGAAGCACACGACCTAACCATTAGGCGTGTACTTCGAGGGGCAAATGTTAACTCTGCTTTGATAATGACTCAGCGACCTAAAAGAGGTACCGACCTAACGACTTAAAAGGTTACGACCTAACGAATTAAAAGATTGCCGACCTAACGACTTAACAGGTAACGACTTAAAAGGTTACCGACCTAACGACTTAAAAGGTAACGACTTAAAAGGTTACCGACCTAACGACTTAAAAGGTTAGCGACCTAACGACTTAAAAGGTTACCGACCTAACGACTTAAAAGGTTACCGACCTAACAACTTAAAAGGTTACCGACCTAAGGATCTAAGAAGAATAACAACCTAGCAACTCAAGACAGGAAAAACACAAAGCAGCCACACTTAAGTCGCGACGGACTTACGACCTATGCTCGAAGACAAATCCAATACAACATCACTTAAGCCGCGGCCTGTTAACTCGTCCGCGACTTGGGACTTGTGATATGAATCCAGAAGAACATGCTTATCCCAGTTAAGCCGTGAGCCATGCATGAGAGATTGAGCGCGACCTACGACCTATCTTAGGTCGGCTACGATCCACGACCTATTTTAGGTCGGTTACTACTTACGAGCTGGCATGGAAATTCCTCTATAAATACAGCGCTATCTCCAACTTGGGGGAGACTTTTCCAATCATTTTCTTCAAAGCATCGAGACTCTGCCATCTTCAAGCCGAGCCTTACTCCAACATTCGAAACTCACAAGAAGCTTCAGTCAACTTCAAACAGTGATTCAACATATTCAACCATTAATTCGGAGAACTCTCTTGCATCGAAGTTTTTCTAGCTACTTGTCTTTTGAAGTGAATTGTAATTGAAGGAAATTGTAAAGGATTGTAATCATATAAGCAATAAAAAAGTATTTAAGTGGACGTAGGCTTGATTATAAGCCGAACCACTATAAACTCTATGTCCCTTACTGCTTTTTCAGTGAATTACTGCTTTTTATGATTCCCGTGTTAATGGGTGAAGCTTTCATTCAATCTCTATTCTCATCAGGGTGTTAGTGTCTGACTTTTTACGTTAACATTTTTGGTGCTTTCACTGAGAATTGTACTCAGGATACTGTCATCATAGCTTCACAGAAATTTGTAGAAAGGATCTCTCTAAAAACCAGGAGTTTATCAAAAATAATGGCCCCCGGAAGAAAACGCAAGTATGTTAGATCCGACGATGTTCGCGAGAGTACTGCCACTTCTCCTCCTTTAAGTCAAACAACTCCAACTATCGGAATTACACGGGCAGAGCTGGGTGCCATCATATCTGGGCTACATCGACAAATGGAAGCTCAGAATAACCTAATGATGGAAAGGTTGAATGCTTTATTTGAGGCAAACCGCCAGCCGACAACTAAGGAGGGAAACCTTGCCGATGAAGTGCAAAATGTGGAAGGAAGAAATATCCCTCAAAGGCCAGCTGACCCAGTGGAAAGGACACCTCCCCAAGCCGGAGGATCGAGGCCGCAACCAACCCTCCGTGAACTGTTGTTAAGACAAAATTCGGAGAGAATGGCTGATGTTTGTCCCGCTGAGCCTCAAAATGATGAAGAGTATTTCTCAGGCATGGTTCGTCAGATTATGAAGGAAAGTATGCAAAGAAATGAAGATGAGAAAGAATGGGGTTTCGCTCCAAGAAAATCTCCATTCACTGAAAAGGTCTTGAAAGCAGAATTCCCAAGGAAGTTTGTCCCTCCAACTATTTCAGCTTACAAGGGAAAGAGCGATCCTAATGAGTTTCTGTATAAGTATGATTGGCACATGACGGGTGCCAGAGCCTCTGATGAGATGAAATGCCGGCATTTTCCAGTATACCTGGAAGGAGTAGCTTTACTTTGGTTCACAAAGCTGTCGATCCGATCGATAGACCAATTTTCTGATTTGACTCGGAAATTCGAGGAACGTTTTGGATTGTATGCATCAAAGGCAAAGGATATAATGTCATTATCCAGTTTGGAGCAGAATCCTGTAGAATCCATCAGAGCTTTCTTGAATCGCTTCAATATAGCTCTGGCTGAAGTAGACAACGCAGAGCCAAGGATGATTTTGACGTACCTGATGAAGGCTATTGATAAGACAAGTGAGTTCGGGAGGTGGTTGAAAAATGAAAGAACCGAATTCGCTACAAGTTTTATAAGAAAGCCGATGAATTCATGTGCCTGGAAAGCCTCCAAGCACCGGCTAAGGTGGTATCGTAGGTGCTGGAAATAGTAATGCTATTCCGAATAAGAAGGAATCTGGAAATCAGAAGAGGGGAAACGATGGTCAGAAGAAACAAGGAGATGCAAAGAAAGGTCATCCCTTCAACTTCACCCCTCTGACTGATACCCCGGAAAACATCTACTTTGCAAACAAAGACACGGTCGAACTCCCCGCACCAGCTAAGCAAAGAGTTAATAGGAAAGCTGAGAAGAATGGAAGGTTTTGCCGGTTCCATAACCAACCCGGCCATGATACTAACGAGTGCCGTCACTTGAAGGAGGTAATTGAGGAACTGTTGAAGGAAAACAAGCTCCAGCAATATGTAAAAAGGAACAAGAATGGCCCAACTTCGTCAACTCAAGGACAATAGGTTCCTGTTCATCGTCCTAGCTCAAGTGAAAAGGCGGCAGCTCATGAATCAGAGAGGCCTGTTATAAATATGGTTACAGGGGGCCTAACGACTTAAAAGGTTACCGACCTAGTGACTTAAAAGGTTAGCGACCTAACGACTTAAAAGGTTACCGACCTAATGACTTGAAAGGTTACCGACCTAACAACTTAAAGGTTTACCGACCTAGGGATCTAAGAAAAATAACAACCTAGCAACTCAAGACAGGAAAACTCAAAGCAACCATACTTAAGTCGCGACTGACTTACGACCTATGCTAGGTCGTAAGCGACCTAGGCAAACGAAGACAAATCCAATACAGCGTCACTTAAGCCGCGGCCTGTTAACTCGTCCGCGATTTGGGACTTGTGATATGAATCCAGAAGAACATGCTTATCCCAGTTAAGCCGTGAGCCATGCATGAGAGATTGAGCGCGACATACGACCTATCTTAGGTCGGCTACGATCCACGACCTATTTTAGGTCAGTTACTACTTACGACCTGGCATGGAAATTCCTCTATAAATACAGCGCTATCTCCAACTTAGGTGAGACTTTTCCGATCATTTTGTTCAAAGCATTGAGACTCTGCCATCTTCAAGCCGAGCCTTACTCCAACATTCGAAACTCACAAGAAGCTTCAGTCAACTTCAAACAGGGATTCAACATATTCAACCATGAATTCGGAGAACTCTCTTGCATCGAAGTTTTTCTAGCTACTTGTCTTTTGAAGTGAATTGTAATTGAAGGAAATTGTAAAGGATTGTAATCATATAAGCGATAAAAAAGGATTGAAGTGGACATAGGCTTGATTATAAGCCGAACCACTATAAACTCTGTGTCCCTTACTGCTTTTTCAGTGAATTACTGCTTTTTCTGATTCCCGTTTTAACGCGTGGTGCTTTCATTCAATCTCTATTCTCATCGGGGTGTTACCGTCTGACTTTTTATGTTAACATTTTTGGTGCTTTCACTGAGAATTGAACTCAGGATACTGTAATCATAGCTTCACAGAAATTTGTAGAAAGGATCTCCCTAAAAACCAGGAGTTTATCAGAAATAACGGCCCTTGGAAGAAAATGCAAGTATGTTAGATCCGACGATGTTCGCGAGACTGCTGCCAATTCTCCTCCTTTAAGTCAAACAACTCCAACTATCGGAGTTACACGGGCAGAGCTGGATGCCGTCGTATCTGGGCTACATCGACAAATGGAAGCTCAGAATAACCTAATGATGGAAAGGTTGAATGCTTTATTTGAGGCAAACTGCCAGCCGGCAACTAAGGAGGAAACCTTGCCGATGAAGTGCAAAATGTGGAAGGAAGAAATATCCCTCAAAGGCCAGCTGACCCAGTGAAAAGGACTCCTCCCCAAGCCGGAGGATTGAGGCCGCAACCAACCCTCCGTGAACTGTTTTCAAGACAAAATTCGGAGAGAATGGCTGATGTTTGTCCCGTTGAGCCTCAAAATGATGAAGAGTATTTCTCAGGCATGGTTCGTCAGATTATGAAGCAAAGTATGCAAAGAAATGAAGATGAGAAAGAATGGTGTTTCGCTCCGATAAAAACTCCATTCACTGAAAAGATCTTGAAAGCAGAATTCCCAAGGAAGTTTGTCCCTCCAACTATTCCAGCTTACAAGGGAACGAGCGATCCTAATGAGTTTCTGTATAAGTATGATTGGCACATGACGGGTGCCAGAGCCTCTGATGAGATCAAATGCCGGTATTTTCCAGTATACCTGGAAGGAGTTGCTTTACTTTGGTTCGCAAAGCTGCCGATCCGATCGATAGACCAATTTTCTGATTTGACTCGGAAATTCAAGGAACAGTTTCGATTGTATGCGTCAAAGGCAAAGGATATTATGTCATTATCCAGTTTGGAGCAGAATCCTGGAGAATCCATCAGCGCTTTCTTGAATCGCTTCAATATAGCTCTGGCTGAAGTAGACAACGCAGAGCCGAGGATGATTTTGATGTACCTGATGAAGGTTATTGATAAGACAAGTGAGTTCGGGAGGTGGTTGAAAATGAAAGAACCGAATTCGCTTGACAAGTTTTATAAGAAAGCCGATGAATTCATGAGCCTGGAAATCCTCCAAGCACCGGCTAAGGTGGTATCGACAGGGGCTGGAAATAGTAATGCTGTTTCGAATAAGAAGGAATCTGGCAATCAGAAGAGGGGAAACGATGGTCAGAAGAAACAAGGAGATGCAAAGAAAGGTCATCCCTTCAACTTCACCCCTCTAACTGATACCCCGGAAAACATCTACTTAGCAAACAAAGACACGGTCGAATTCCCCGCACCAGCTAAGCAAAGAGTTAATAGGAAAGCTGAGAAGAATAGAAGGTTTCGCCGGTTCCATAACCAACCCGGCCATGATACTAACGAGTGTCGTCACTTGAAGGAGGTAATTGAGGAACTGTTGAAGGAAAACAAGCTCCAGTAATATGTAAAAAGGAACAAGAATGGCCCAACTTCGTCAACTCAAGGACAATAGGTTCCTGTTCATCGTCCTAGCTCAAGTGAAAAGGCGGCAGCTCATGAATCAGAGAGGCCTGTTATAAATATGGTTACAGGAGGCCTAACGACTTAAAAGGTTACCGACCTAATGACTTAAAACGTTAGCGACCTAACGACTTAAATGGTTACCGACCTAACGACTTAAAAGGTTACCGACCTAACAACTTAAAGGTATACCGACCTAGGGATCTAAGAAAAATAACAACCTAGCAACTCAAGACAGGAAAAACTCAAAGTAACAATACTTAAGTCGCGGCCGACTTACGACCTATGCTAGGTCGTAAGCGACCTAGGCAAACGAAGACAAATCCAATACAGCGTCACTTAAGCCGCGGCCTGTTAACTCGTCCGCGACTTGGGACTTGTGATATGAATCCGAAAGAACATGCTTATCCCAGTTAAGCCGTGAGCCATGCATGAGAGATTGAGCGCGACCTACGACCTATCTTAGGTCGGCTACGATCCACGACCTATTTTAGGTCGGTTACTACTTACGACCTGGCATGGAAATTCCTCTATAAATACAGCGCTATCTCCAACTTGGGGGAGACTTTTCCGATCATTTTCTTCAAAGCATCGAGACTCTGCTATCTTCAAGCCAAGCCTTACTCCAACATTCGAAACTCACAAGAAGCTTCAGTCAACTTCAAACAGGGATTCAACATATTCAACCATGAATTCGGAGAACTCTCTTGCATCGAAGTTTTTCTAGCTACTTGTCTTTTGAAGTGAATTGTAATTGAAGGAAATTGTAAAGGATTGTAATCATATAAGCGATAAAAAAGGATTGAAGTGGACATAGGCTTGATTATAAGCCGAACCACTATAAACTCTGTGTCTCTTACTACTTTTTCAGTGAATTACTGCCTTTTCTGATTCCCGTGTTAACGGGTGGTGCTTTCATTCGATCTCTATTCTCATCGGGGTGTTAGAATCTGAATTTTTACGTCAACATTAGGTCGCTCGGCCTCGTTTCCTGTTAGGTCGCATGACCTATAACCTGTTAGGTCGCTCGACCGTTTACTCCGTTAGATCGTTCAACCCTACTACAAGTATTAGGTCGTATGACCTTGTTCCACTAAGTCGCTCGACCCTTAGGTCGTAAAACTTTAGGTCCCTTGGCCTGTGTTTTTGTTAGGTCGTGAGTCCCTTAAGTCGTTCGCCTCTGTTAGGTCGTTCGCTTCTGCTAACTCGCGAACACCTCTAGGTCGCAACCACTAGGTCGCTCGATGCTATCCCCCCTTAGGTCTTCGCTAGGTCGTACCGTTTTGGACGGGGCGCTGCCCCCTGGACCCCCGCGACCTGACCGGGCTGGTCGAACCCCGTAGCTGGGGCGTTGCCCCTGCACCCCCACCTTGGGGCGTTGCCACCCCCCCCCCCCCCCCCCCCCCCGTAGGGGATCTTATTTGAAAAATATTCAACAGAACTTGCTTTGTTGAGATGCTGAGTTGACTATCCTTCAAGACAAACTATCTTTGGCTTCTCGGTCGATTTTATGGATTTTTGAATATCTATTTCGATGGATTCTTTAGGGGTTTCTTTTGATTTTATTCACGTCTTCGAATGTGAATTTTTATGATTGATTGTTTCTGCAATCACTTATATGATTTGTCACTTTAAAATATGAAGGTTTCAATACTAGTAGTAAATATCAAAACTCTTTCAACAAAATGATTTCAACTCTATTTTCAATAACAAAGCTCTTTTCTCTAACCATTTTCCAATCTTCTAGTATATATAAACCTTTACCTCACTCGTATGAGAAATTGAATTAAACGGCTTAGTAAAACAAGTGGTATGAAATGCTTGCGTTTGCTTCGTCGGTTAACTCTTGGACTTGTTCGATTGAACATTTTTGTGACAATTTTCTAGTGAAGATATACAGTTTGTTCGTTAATATTTGAGTTAAGCAAGTGGTTATGGGACATGAAACTAAACCTTTATATTTACTAGTTTAGTGTAATTGACACTTCTCGTTGATCATGACGATCATTTTGTCATTTAGGCTAGCAATTGTGCGATGTCTCTTTGTTTGCTTCCTGGTTAGGCTAGACACCATTTGTGTGATTCCATTCACACATACCTTTTTGCTTTTTGGTTAGCCTAGACACCATTTGTGTGATTCCACTCACACATACCTTTTTGTTGCGAGGTCAGGCTAGACACCATTTGTGTGATTCCATTCACACATACTTTTTGCTTTTTGGTTAGCCTAGACCTCATCTGGGTGATTCTGACTCATCCATATGGGGTAGCTCCCCATGGTCTTCGGACCGTCATGTGATAGGCCTCTTTTCCTTTTGCTGTGATTTCTGGATTTCTTGTGTTGATTTCTGGAATTTATGTCATTGACTTGTTATGAGTACAAGTTTAGGGTATGATGCCCTCTTTGGATCTTTGAGAAGATTCTTGTGATATTGATTTATCTCTTATTGATTGAGCTTCTGTTGATCATCATTTGCATACTTATAGTAGTATGTCAGTATGGATATTTTAGGTTATGCCATATCTTTTATTTTATACCATGTCATCTGATATTTATAGCTAGACTGATCCGTTTATTATTTTCTTAAATAATACTCGGATCAGATCGAGATGTTACAGGTGCTTCTGCTTGACTTCTTCCCGGGGTTTGCTACTCTGACTTTTGGCTAACTATTTAGATTAGCAGTTTTTGTTGTATACACTTGAGATATAGACTCATAGTTGTATTCTTTTGTATAGCACGTGTTTCTATTATTTTGTATTATTGTGGATCTTTTTGACCACTACTCTGATGTACACTTTCAAGTGTTAGTTATATATTCATATCTTTTTCCGCCTTTGTGATATGGATGTCTGTGACTGATTGTGTTATGCTTATTTCTATGTTTGTTTCCGAAGATTATTTATAGCCACAGTGTGATAGCTTTGAGTTTGTATCGGTATGTCGGACATCCTCCTTAGATGTAATGCATGCTATACTATCTGACATAACGGTGCTCGCACAAAGAGGTTACATGGATGGTCGCTCCTCAACAGTCTTATTCTCTGTGCTAGTTGACAGCCCTACATCGTAGTGTTCTTGGCTAGCGTGGGTATAGAGGTGGGGCATCACAGCTTGGTATCACTTCCCAATCTCCATTCTCATCAATTCAATTTAAATTTTCACTTCCATTTAAATTTCCACTTCCATTTAAATTGACCCAATTCCAATTTTAAGTAACTTCAATTTCCATTGAAATTGATTCAACCCCAATTCAAGTTGAATTAACATCAGTTTCTTTACAAATTTATCTTTATTAAACCTTGATCTCAAATTCTACGAATTCAAATAAATTTCAATTGAAATAGTTCCAATTTCAATTCATTTCAACTCCAGTTTGAATTAATCTCAATTTCAAACTCCATTTCCAAATCAAGTTGATTATTGTTGATTTCCTCCCAAATTCAATTCAAATTCCATATGAATTTTATAATATTCAACTTTAATTACAATTTCAAATTATTCACATCAATTCGGACTAATTTCAAATTGAACCCACTTCAATTTCAAATCATTTCAAATTAATCCAATATAAATTTTCCATTTGAATTTTATTCTTATGCATCTTCAATCACAATTTCAATTAATTCAAATCAAATTCAATTTGAACTGATTTCAATTCAAATTCAAAATTTAAACCATCTCGAATTATATAAATTTGAGCTATATATAAGCCCACGTTCCAGAATTTAATTTTAAATCAATTTAATCTTTCAGAAACCAATGTATTAACCAAATTCAACCTTAAAACCAATTTTCAACAATTTCAGTTGAAATTCTATTTTAAACACTCAAATCTCAAGTCCAAAGTGATTCCATTTCTTTATTTTCAAACTAAAGTTAAATTTTCTTTTCATCTCAATAATAGATATATTACTACAGTCCATTTCTTTATTTATCAATTCTAATTTCAGCTTAAAGATTATTAATAACAAAGGAATGGTATCATTCATATTTTTTAAAACATCCGTCCATTTCAATTTTCGGATCTCAAACCCATTTTGAGATCACTCAAATTTCCTAATTCAAATCAACCATTCAACTTCGCAAGTTAAATCTTAATTTCATCTTGAAATTTTCAAATCAGGTTGATCATTCCAACTTATTTAACCTTTCCAAAGTTAAAATCAATTCACTTAATCCTGTCAACCTTACTCAGTTTGAACTTCCATCTTAAATTCTGAACTTCTCATAAATAATCTTCCCACTTATTAAGTTCAAAAACTTATCACTTTGGTTATCATATCTCATTCCAAATTTAAAACTCAATATTTAGAGTTTATTTCAAATTATCCTTGATATCATGTATATCCATACATATATACATATTTATTTCTTGGCCCTCCCAGCCATGTTTTAAAATTTTAAACCACCTTTGGTTTTAAGTTCAAGTCCGACCTTCACACAACTCATTGTTTGCAACAAGTCTCTTTTATTCAAATAATACTTATTTATTCTTTTAGCACTTTGAAACAACCTTTCAAATTTATGGTCCTAGATTTAAAATTCCACAAGTTAGGTATTTTCAATTTCAATTTATAAGTCATGCTTTACATAAATGTTTATTTCTTTATAATATTTCATTTTTCTTACTCATTAATACACATCTTATTATTAAACACACAACTATCATTTAGGATAATAACCAAGATTATCATATCTAAAGCCATTCATTATCATCATATTCTGAAACACTTCTCCAATTTAAGATTTAAATTTCAGTTTGAATCCATTTCAAACTTATCTTTATTTAATTTCAGTTTGGTTGTATTTCTAATACCACTTAATTTAATCCCAATTCCAGATTTCAATTTGGTTCTATTATATTGCTTCTTTAATTCCAAAAATTTAACAACCAATTCCCTTAATATTTATTAGAAAGAAATATTACTTTATATATCAAAATATATTCTTATATAAAATCATTTAAAACCTTTATATAAGAAAATAACAAGTATATACTCAACTCATCCTAGGGTACCGCTTACCCTATACTTAATGAGTATGTGATGCCCCACCGCTATGCCCACGCTAGCCAAGAACGCTACGGTGTAATGCTGTCAACTAGCGCGGAGAATAACGCTGTTGAGGAGCGACCATCAGTAGTTAGGCTTACACTAGTATTGGTTATCTCGATAGGAGTGGTATATAAATATATATTCTTTCATTTTTCATCTCTGATTTATTTTCTCCCATCGACATACCCCAATTCCAGTATAAAACGAACTACGATGGTTCATAATAGTTTAGGACAAAATATAAAATAATAACACAGATAATATGTGCGGAACACAAATGAAACAGAATGTCTCATATATATATATATATATATATATATATATATAATAACTGATGTCAGTTACAATATATTTGACACGGTACATATGATACAACTACAACAGTCGACTCAGGAAGTTACATATACAAGTACATTAGCGTATATAATATACATGAATGCATATCTTCCAATACAATTATACTGACTACTATAAATGACTATGACTACTCCAAAAGATATGAAAGAACTTCATAGCTCTAGCAGCAACCCAAAGCAGAATATCTACAACCTGTAATAACTCGGGTCTGACCCGAGTATTGAATTCAAAAGAAAAAAATACTCGGGTTGGTCTAATTCAAACTCAGTTATTAGTGCACAGAAGCAATAATAATTAACTAATTAATAGACGGTAGTTACAATAAATCTCGTCTATCCGATCCTTAAATAAAGAAATCGCATAACGATAAATATAACACCGAGCAGTGTTAAACAACAAATCAGCAAATTCAACCAAATCAGAATGCAATTCAGAATATTGAATTGAATAAACAATACAGTTTAAACCATTGAAATATCAATTAAAATATTAATTAGAGTAGGGCTGCAGTACACGCACGCGTGCACTGCCTCGCCACTACAGCATATGGAATATGCAAAAGATCAATAAATCAAAACAAAATAGAAAACAAATAAAATCAATACCGTGTGGCTGCAGTTCACGCTTGCGTGCACTGCCTCGCCACTACCGTGATGATGTACCTAAAAACTCAATTCCGTGTGGCTGCAGTTCACGCTTGCGTGCACTGCCTTGCCACTGCAGCAATGATGTACACAACCGGGCACAAGGTCAAACCCGAATTATTAGCTGGATTCAACTCAAGTAAATTCGAAAACCAATTAAACGCAAAGGTCAAGTTGCAGATATCACGACTTAACACGACTGCAAGTCCAGATCCAACAAAACTAAAGAAGCATATGCATAAGTGAATAGTGAACCCAATTACTATATGAAGACAACAGAAAAAATGATCAATCAAACTTCTGGAACAAAGAAGGCAACTCAACTCAAATGCCATGCACAAAGGCTCGCATGGAAGTTACACTGCGACAGATCAGGGAAGTGCAACTGTGTGCACATCTCTGTGAACAGGTGGTGGTACAAACTACAAGAGTAGAGTGAAGGTGAGAGCACCAAAGGTATGGCACCACGTCACACAAAACAAATGAATACAACTGACCAAATGCAAATGAAAACAATGCATCAATGCAATGTATCACACTCAGCACAAACAGAGGTGATATAATTCTAACAGTGCAAACAATGTCTAAGTACAATCGAACCAGACAACACGGCATGGTACAATGCAAATGAATTTGAACCAAGTCCCTGTAGCACAAAGACTTCAAGCCTTCAAACTACTACTCACAATGAAACAGACCAAATGACATGATGAAGCAATGCAAACTCAATTGAGCAAATGCAACAGAGAATAGCTGCAATGTGCATGTACCAATGAACCAGGGTTAACAATTGACTCAAGTGTACATGTATGCATACATAGGTACATGCATACATATCTACATAAGGAAACAGGACCATAATATTCAAAACTTCAGAGAAGCCCTAACATATAAACAATGTAACATCAATGTACAGGTCAGTATAATGTTGATTGGAAACTCAGAAACCAATACAATATGAACCAGGCCGAACCAAGATTTCAGCAACATCAACATGTAGGGCAGTAACATATGATCAGTGGAATGCATGCAAGTACACAATGAAAAATAAAATGAATGCAGACACACACCTATACACATATATTAACGTATGTAAACACATGATGCAACACAACAACATACCAAATGAAACTATGAACCAGGATACATAATGAAAGTCAGTGCAACCCAAAGTCAAGAACAGCAGTTACCACTCACTTCAAATACCCAAGTACATCAAGCACTTCACAAAGGCAGAAACCAACATATCAACTTACATGTACACCATGAAGCTAACACAACTGAAATGCATCAAAACTTCAAAGTGTACAAGTACCGGACTTCAAGTACAAAGGACTCGAAGCATAAAGCATGATTCAAGCATGAATACTGGAACGCACCAGAGAATATGCAACTCTAAAACCGAAGCACAATCAAGTGCAATGCAAAATGGACACAGGGATACATGTATGCAGCAGTGTCAAGTCAAGGCCGTGGGTTATCGACCAAATAATACAAATGCCAGATGACCAAGTTAGTGTACAACCAGGTGACAGTATCAAGTTCATACCAAATCAAAACATTAGGACGAGGCAATCAATAGATCAATGGCCGAAGTCATAAAACAACATGAAAAATCAAATAAGGTCGAAAGTACTACAGAAGCAAGCAGAAGCATTAAATTCACGAAATCAAAATCGGGCAAAGTCAAAGGAAATCAAAGCCTTCATCAAATCACACGAAATCGAACATCTGAAGCATACCAATTAAGATGAATTAGATGTGAGCAGTAGAAATTACTCACCTTGTCGACGAATTGGAAGAAGCCGAGCACTTCAGAAATCAAGCGAAGCCGGAGCAACCGAGGTAAGACGAACGAAGTTCGAACCCTTACGGCCTTTTTTATTCTTCGTATGTTTTTAATTTTGGGTTTTTCGAATGAACGAAAATGAAAGGGGGAAATCGGTTTGCCTTTGGTTAGTTTAGGGTTTTTGAAATGAAAAGAATAAAAGGGGTCGGTTATAATGCTTCGCAAATTTGTCACGATCCAAACAAATCAAAAGGGGGCCGAGAATTCAAAGCCCAAAAATCATTTTAACCATTTATAAAAGAATTTTAACACAATTAAAAAATTCAATTGGTAATTAGCAAAAATATTAATCGTTTAACGTCGATTATTAATTGATGCAAATATCGGGTTGTTACAGACTCCCCTCCTTAAAGAAATTGCGTCCTCACAATCATAAGGAATAAATGGACAAAAGGTAACAACCATAAAAGCATATCATCACAAAATGACGAAATTTGAAAATAGGAAGTTCACCATATAGAGCATGAGTGAGAGAGAGCCTCAACGTGTTTGCTCGATGAATTCTCTGGATTCCAAAGTGAAATCCATAGGATTTGAGAACCACTGAACTTTCACGAGAAAAATATCTTTATTTCGAAGGTGTTGAGCCGCCGAAGCATTGATGTAAATAGAATGTTGCTCAAAGTCAAATTTGATGAAACTTCACTTTCTTCGTTAATACCGGGCTCAAGAATAAAAATCGGAATCCCTAAGGCATTTCCGTAGAAGGAAGACGCGGAAAACGTCATGAATAGCAGAAAATTGAGCCGGTACACAGGCGTAGTACAATATAAGCACCAAGGAAATCTTTTAATTTCATAAAAGAAATTCTCAAATTCTCTACAAAATTTAATTATCAAATAGATAATCAGAATACGGAAATCACAAACAGCAATATCTAATTATCGATACGATAATTAGGAGACAGCAAAATCTAATTATCAACAAAGATAATTAGAAAACAAAAATCACAAATATCTAACTAACAAAGCGATAATCAGGAATTTCCACAACGGTAATCAAATTTCAAATCAACAAATATTCAATTATAAAAACGATAATCAAATCTTAATTCACAAATATTTAATTATCACAGATGATAATTAAATCTCAAATATCTAATTATCACGAGCGATAATCAGAAACAATAAATATCCGATTATCAAAAACGATAATCAGAAATCACATATCAACGAATATTTAACTATCACAATTGATAATCAAATCTTAAATCGCAAATATTTAATTATCACAAACGATAATCAAATCACAAATATCTAATTATCACAACGATAATTAGAAACAACAAATATTCGATTATCAAAAACAATAATCAAATCTCAAATATCTAATTATCGAAAACGTTAATTAGAAACAACAAATATCTGATTATCAAAAGCGATAATCAGAAATCACAAATATTTCAATTAACGAATCCGGAATTAACCGAAATAGCAAACGCACATGACCCATAACCACGAGTTTTACTAAATCGTTTAATTTACTTCATCGTTTTCTTGAAATTGCATAATTGTGTATTTTAAAAAATAACATTTCACATTCTCAAAAGGATTAGTCCGAAATTAAGCGAATCAGTAAATGAAAGGGGTCATAGTCCTCGATTTTTCTTAAACGTTCAAATCTCTTCCTCATTCTTTTGAAAGCGTAAAATGTAAAAATTTTGAAAACAATTTTAATTTATATTTTGAAACAATTTTAAAAATAACAATTTTTTTTAGAACACGTGATTAAAACAGCAACATCCGTAGCAACTTCGTCAAGGAAATTGCACTTCCCAAAATACCGTAAAAACGGAAAACAAAATAAGCATCGCGGAACAACCGCTTGAAAATCCATTTTAAAATTGACAATTACTGCAGTTAATACGTCAAAATCTCATCAAAATAATTGGCATCAAAATATAATACCAATGAATTTTTATTCATAAAAAATGTCACAAGAATCTGCTCAAAGATAGGAAGGGATATCATACCCTAAACTTGTATTCATAACAAGCCAATGACACACAAATTCACCAATGCACAAAAATTGATAAAACTTATCAATAGAAATCATGAAAATTGGTGAAGCACAAATTCTAGAAATCATCACAAGAAATCCAGAAAACACAAGTTCTAGAAATCTACACAAGAAATCCAGAAATCACAGAAAAAGGGAAAGAGGCCTATCACATGACGGTCTGAAGACCATGGGGAGCTACCCCATATGTGTGAGTCGAAATCACGCAGATGAGGTCTAGACTAACCAAAAATCAAAAAAAGTATGTATGAGTGAAACACACAAGTGGTGTGTAGTCTAACCTCGCAAACAAAAACATATGTGTGAGTGAAATCACACAAGTGGTGTCTAGGCTAACCAAAAAGCAAAAAGGTATGTGTGGATGAAATCACACAAGTGGTGTCTAGCCTAACCAGAAAGCAAAAAGATATGTGTGAATGAAATCACACAAATGGTGTCTTGGCTAACCAAAAAGCAAAAAGGTATGTGTGAGTGAAATCACACAAGTGGTGTCTAGCCTAACCAGAAAGCAAAAAGATATGTGTGAATGAAATCACACAAATGGTGTGTTGGCTAACCAAAAAGCAAAAAGATATGTGTGAATGAAATCACACAAGTGGTGTCTAGCCTAACCCAACAAAGAGACATCGCACAATCGCTAGTCTAAATCATAAAATGATCGTCATGATCAACGAGAAGTGTCAATTACACTAAGCTAGTAAATATAAAAGTATAGTTTCATGTCCCATAACCACTTGCTTAACTTAAATATTTACGAACAAACTGTAAATCTTCACTAGAAAATTGTCACAAGTGGTTCAATCGAACAACTCCAAGAATTAACCGACGAAGCAAACGCAAGCGTTTCATACCACTTGTTTTACTAGGCCGTTTAATTCAATTTCTCATACGAGTGAGGTAAAGGTTTGTATATACAAATACATTGGAAAATGGTTTAGGAAAAAGAGCTTTGTAGTAAAATAGTTTTGAAATCGTTTGGAGAAAAAGGTTTTGATATTTACTACTAGTATAGAAAACCTTTATATTTGTAAAGTGACAAATCACAAAAATGATTGTAGAAACAATCAATCACAAGAATTCACATACGAAGACGTGAATAGAATTCAAAGAAATCGATACCGAATTCATCAAAAGGTATGATCACAAAATTCCCGAAGAAAATGTTATCAAAGTTGCTAATAAATGATAGCAAAAAATCGGGGAATTAACAAGAATCGAGTAAATTTGGAAACCAAATCAATTCACTAAAATTCACATTCGAAGACGTGAATAAAATCCAAAGAATTCGATTCTCCATCAAAGTAGAAACACCCAAAAATTCCAAAAATAGAAGTTATCAAAGTCGACAAAGGAGATAACAACTAATCGCAAAACAAGAATCGATTAACAATTGGAAAAACAAAGAAGAACGAGCATAAATGCATAGATGACTTCCAAAAAAATAAAAATCAAGTCAATGCCGAAGTCAACAAGTAATGGCCACAACAGCATATAAAGAAATAACAACAAGGACAAAGGCCAATGCACAAGAATTCACATTGCAAACAAATGCAATAAGAAAGTGACAGTAGTGAAAAGCTTCCACCAAGTGAATGTGAAATATGTACACTGCAAATTCGAGAAGGTAGCGGACTACCACAAAATGCAAGGAGGTCAAAATAGCTTTAATTGGCCAAATTCAAACAAAATAAACATCGGCTAAATCAATTCAAAGCCGAAAACACAAGAAAAAAATCCTCATCATCAAAAATCCATCCTGAGTTCGCAAAGCAAACGAAGGCCGAAGCCAAATACTTTCACGAAATCAAAATCAAAGGCACATGAATAAGCGTTAGGAATTCATATCTAACAATCAAAGATAATCATATGCAAAGATGAGAGATAAAATATCGACAAATAGTTGTAACACATGTTCCATCTAAGTTATGTTTTATATTTGTTCTAAACCCAAGGATCTAATACCAAGCTGTGACGCCCCACCTCTATGCCCACGCTAGCCAAGAACGCTATGGTGTAATGCTGTCAACTAGCGCGGAGAATAAGGCTGTTGAGGAGCGGCCATCAGTAGTTAGGCTTACACTAGTATTGGTTATCTCGATAGGAGTGGTATATCAATATATATATTCTTTCATTTTTCATCTATGATTTATTTTCTCCCATCGACATACCCCAACTCCAGTATAAAACGAACTATGATGGTTCATAATAGTTTAGGATAAAATATAAAATAATAACACAGATAATATGTGCGGAACACAAATGAAACAGAAAGTCTCATATATATATATATATATATATATATATATATATATATATATATAATAACTGATGTCAGTTACAATACATTTGACACGGTACATATGACACAACTACAACAGTCGACTCAGGAAGTTACATATACAAGTACATTAACGTATATAATATACATGAATACATATCTTCCAATACAATTATACTGACTACTATAAATGACGACGACTACTCCAAAAGATATGAAAGAACTTCAAACCTCTAGCAGCAACCCAAAGCAGAATATCTACAACCTGTAATAACTCGGGTCTGACCCGAGTATTAAATTCAAAAGAAAATAATACTCGGGTCAGTCTAATTCAAACTCAGTTATTAGTGCACAGAAGCAATAATAATTAACTAATGAATAGACGACAGTTACAATAAATCTCATCTATCCGATCCTTAAATAAAGAAATCGGATAACGATAAATATAACACCGAGCAGTGTTAAACATCAAATCAGCAAATTCAACCAAATCAGAATGCAATTCAGAATATTGAATTGAATAAACAAAACAGTTCAAACCATTGAAATATCAATTAAAATATTAATTTGAGTAGGGCTGCAGTACACGCACGCGTGCACTGCCTCGCCACTACAGCATATGGAATATGCAAACGATCAATAAATCAAAACAAAATAGAATACAAATAATATCAATACCGTGTGGCTGCAATTCATGCTTGCGTGCACTGCCTCGCCACTATCTTGATGATGTACCCAAAATCTCAATTCCGTGTGGCTGCAGTTCACGCTTGCATGCACTGCCTTGCCACTACAGTAATGATGTACACAACCGGGCACAAGGTCAAACCCGAATTATTAGCTGGATTCAACTCAAGTAAATTCGAAAACCAATTAAACGCAAAGGTCAAGTTGCAGATATCACGACTCAACACAACTGCAAGTCCAGATCCAACAAAACTAAAGAAGCATATGCATAAGTGAATAGTGAACCCAATTACTATATGAAGACAACAGAAAAAATGATCAATCAAACTTCTGGAACCAAGAAGGAAACTCAACTCAAATGCCAAGCACAAAGGCTCGCATGGAAGTTACACTGCGACAGATCAGGGAAGTGCAGCTATGTGCACATCACTGTGAACAGGTGGTGGTACAAACTACAAGAGTAGAGTGAAGGTGAGAGCACCAATGGTATGGCACCACGTCACACAAAACAAATGAATACAACTGACCAAATGCAAATGAAAACAATTCATCAATGCAATGTATCAGACTCAGCACAAACAGAGATGATATAATTCTAACAGTGCAAACAATGTCCAAGTACAATCGAACCAGACAACACAGCATGGTACAATGCAAATGAATTTGAACCATGTCCCTGTAGCACAAAGACTTCAAGCCTTCAAACTACAACTCACAATGAAACAGACCAAATGACATGATGAAGCAATGCAAACTCAATTGAGCAAATGCAACAGAGAATAGCTGCAATGTGCATGTACCAATGAACCAGGGTTAACAATTGACTCAAGTGTACAAGTATGCATACATAGGTACACGCATACATATCTACATAAGGAAATAGGACCATAATATTCAAAACTTCAGAGAAGCCCTAACGTATAACCTGTGTAACATCAATGTATAGGTCAGTATAATGATGATTGGAAACTCAGAAACCAATACAATAAGAACCAGGCCGAACCAAGATTTCAGCAACATCAACATGTAGGGCAGTAATATATGATCAGTGGAATGCATGCAAGTACACAATGAAAAATAAAATGAATGCAGACACACACCTATACACATATATTAATGTATGTAAACACATGATGCAACGCAGCAACATACAAATGAAACTCTGAACCAGGATACACAATGAAAGTCAGTGCAACCGAAAGTCAAGTACAGCAGTTACCACTCACTGCAGATACCCAAGTACATCAAGCACTTCACAAAGGCAGAAACCAACATGTCAACTTACATGTACACCATGAAGCTAACACAACCGAAATGCATCAAAACTTCAAAATGTATAAGCACCAGACTTCAAGTACAAAGGACTCGAAGCATAAAGCATGATTCAAGCATGAATACTGGAACACACCAGAGAATATGCAACTCTAAAACCGAAGCACAATCCAGTGCAATGCAAAATGGACACAGGGATACATGTTATAACGACCCGCCTTTTTGGACAGTTTAAACCGACGATCAAATACCCATGTCGATTCCAAACCATTAAAAGGGCAGATAGTTATTGGGGTAATTGAGAAAAGAAAAGGAAAGGAAATAAAGGAATGAAACAACACAGAATCTCACAGCGGAAGGCTAGAGTATAATGATAAAATAACAGTTCATGAAGCTGTTAATTAAATGAATACATTTGAAATGAATACATTTGATTATTATTATACAACGTTTATCAGAGTTATACATATACAACAGAACAATTAATAATGCAGCAGACAACATGATGCAAAGATAATAATAGTAATAGTATACCAAATCTTCGTCTTCGTCCTCCGGAATAGATCTTCAAAATCTGAAAACTCAGGTCTGACCCGAGCGTAATGAAAAGACAAAACACTCGAGTTAGGACTAAATATCCTTATAAAAGTTAAATCAATCGTAAATAAATATGAGTGTAACGGCGTCGAAGATGTTTACGGGGTTTGACATCTCCTATCCAGTGTCAACGTGTGTGCAATAACTTAAGAGATGTTACGGGATTTTCCATCTCTTAAGGATCCGTGAAACTATCTACTATGTAGTAATATACGCTAAGTAGATAATGCCTATCAGTAATATAAAGTATCAAAATAGCGTTAAGGCGTTACCATAATCCCCCTTAACACATTTTATATTCCCAAAAGCATATACAAGACCGTAGTTTCCCCAAAACCGGAAGTCACCAGAGGGCAATCCATATACTCAAGGTACAAATCAAAACGTAGTGGTCGCGAATAGGATAATCAGTATGACAAGGTACATGAGGCGATACCAACTAGGATACTAGTAGTTGCGTGATCCGGACTGATGTTGGGCATAGCCAGCAGCTACCCCAACACCGCGAAACAACACTCCGAAATCAAGGGGTGCACCCAAATCGCATCACAAATGTAATAGAAATGGTATCGAAGAAGCGTGTCCGCTAGAGGTGGCGAACCTCAATGGCCCGGCGCGGCTCCTGTTTTAGTCATGTCAGGGGTCATCCAATATCGTTCTCTTTCTTCAGTCAACGCGTTCACCAAACCATCCACTTCATTCTGGATCAACACTCCGCGTATAATAGTTATTAAAGTGGTTTTCGGTATCGACAGAGAGTATGTCCATATCCGATCCCGGTCTCTTTAATAACTACGTATTATTACACCGTTGGCTCTTTTATATTCAAATCGATACATAATTGATATCAAAATATCATATTCGCTTCAAAAATCAAATCTATTTCAAATATCATCGTATCTATTCAAATATAAGATTTCGCTTCAAATTCATTTTCGCATCAATATCTCATTTCGATTTCAAAATCATTTCGAATTTCGATTTAGGTTGCAACTTCATTTAACTCAATTCGTATTTAAATTCAAGATTTAAATATAAACATTTCACCTTATTGACCAGCTTAGAATTTTAGAAAAATAGTTTTAAGTAGTTTAAAAGTAGTTTTAAATAATTAAAATAGTTAAAATACTTTAAAATCTTAAAATGGATTTGAAATAGATAAATTTAGTTTAAAATAATTTAAATTGGGTTAAGTAGATTTAAAATAGATTAATATAGTTTAAGTATTCAAAATGGTTTATATAGCAGAGAAATTTGGAAAACAAAATAAAACAGCTTCCAAACCAACCCATTTCAATTTATAACTTCCCAATTCAAATCAATTTCAATTTCCATTCTACCGATTCAACTTCGATTTCAATTCGAATCAATGTCAACTTTGATTCAAATTTATTCAATGTTATATTCACTTTCAATTATTTCAATTTAAATGTTTATATTCACTTCCGATTGATTCAATTTCATTTTTTTTATTCACTTTCGATTAAATCCATTTCAATTTTATATTCACTTTCGATTAATTCAATTTCAATTTCATATTCGCTTTAATTAATTCAATTTTTCATTCACCTTTAATTTATTCAATTTCAATTTATATCAATTTTTAGCTTGAATTTCAAAATATCCATTTATAATACTTAACAAAATTTTCCATCAATATTCAAGTTTGAAACCCAATTACAAATATGATTCAATTTCAAGCTCAATTTCAAAATATCTTTTTATATCGCTTTTACTTAGAAATATTCAAAACTCGAATTAAGGCTAAAATATCGCTTTTACTTAGAAATATTCAAAACTCGAATTAAGGCTAAATCTTTAAACAAATCAATTTTCGAAATTCAATCAAATCCCAATTTTTAAATTTCAAAGTCTCAACTTTTATTATTTACAATTTCCTTTTACCAAAATTTATTTCAACATTCCAAACTCAATTTCCCGATGAATTCGATTTCTATAAATTTATTTCTATTTATAACTTTAAAATCAACCCTTAAATAAACTTCAAATCGACGATTTAAAATTTTATTAATTTAGCCAATTCGGTGTCCGTATATAATTTTCTATCCTATGGCCAAGTAGTTATTTATCTCAATTAGATGTCAGGGATGAATATACCACTTAAATTAAATCACAGTATCATATGTATGCATAACAGGATATATATAAGCAAATGAACATCCAAACATTCAAATATCAACTAATAACATCCATCAAAATACATCATCCAATAAACAATACAATTCATGGCAGTTTCATAGTTATCAATGTCAGGTAATTTAATCGCAATTCAATTTCAATTTCAATTTAACTGTCAATTTAATTTTTCAACGGTTAATTCAAATAACAAGCTATATGACAATTAAATTTATATCAAACAACGACAAATAAAATTCATATCACTTCATAATGTCAATTTAACTAGCATAAAGATATTTAGTACGTTGTGAGCGTTATAAAACACTCACCTTGATTTTACGATTTTAAATCAAATCGAACGACGTTCGATTTAATCCAAAATTTTCTTTAGCTCCAAACGATTCCAATCCAGCTCCATTGTGTAGTGCTCGACGAAACGAAGACAACGCAACTTGTTTCGTCACGATCCGACCTCGTACGAACAAGTTATGACAAATATAAGTTTACACAAATTTTTATGTAAATTAATATAACTTTATTTTTTTTTTAAAATTTAACCACACTCACATCAAAGCCGTAGAATTCTTGGCCTGCAATCTCGGTCGTGATTTCCCCTCCCCCCCCTCTTCGTTCCAGTACGCGATTCATCTCAGGTAAAGAACCCAAACCCGTCGCTCCTATCTCTCCTAGTCGCGACCCAAACGAGCAACTCCAGGTCGATCAAAACTCACCACGTCGAAGGCCATAGCCGACTCTATACTCGGCCCAAAAATGATGGAGCTCGGCCTCGTCATGCTCGAGAATTGGACCCATGAACGCGGCCACTACACGAGCAATTTCTGGACGATTTACTTTGCCAATGACGATCTCAGCCGTTGGTTAGGTAGTTCGTGACGAGCTCTTCGACTTTCTAGTTGATGATTTTCGCTAACGATCTACAGATGTGAAGAAAAATGAAGAGGAAGGAGGGAGTGTATCGGCCATTGATGGATATAAGAGGCGGCTGTAGCAAATTAGGTTTTCTTTTTTTTTTTATAAAGGGCTATTTATAGGAAACGACGAATATTATTTATCCGGCTTTTCCAAACTCCGACTTTCGCGCGGTAACTGACGTTTCTAGGGTTTATCCCGCGTTCCGGACACAATGGAACAGGTTTCGAAAGCTAATTCGATCGTATGAGCGAGTTACGGAAATAAACGATCAATTTTAAATTAAATCGATTAAACGAATTTCTATGCGTTTTGGCTCGCCCCGGACAAACGGTAAATCCGATTGACATGAAATTTGAAATCTTACAATAATATCACATTACGGATCCGATGAAACTGGTTTTGTCGAAATCCGAGACCGTTTGAAAAATGACTATTTTAACTCGTTAAATTAATATTAAAACAATTTCGATGCGTTTCGAGCTGCCATGGTCAAACGACAACTCCGATTGCTACGAAAATTGAAATTCGATAATAACTAACTATTTCGGATCCAATGGAACTGGTTTCGTCCAATTCTGAGACTGTTCAAAAATTAGCTATTTTACAGTCGATAATTAAATATTAAAATATTCAATTTTCACAAATTAACTCAAAATTTAATTTTAAAATTTCTATAACATTCTTATAACTCCAATATGATAAGATAAAATTTTACAAATCATTTTCAATCATATTCAACTCGATTTTCAATTATTTCTGAAATTTAACTTATTAAATTATCGATTTAATTACCTAATTAAATCCAATATTCGAAAAGTAAATTATTCGACTGTTTAATTTCAATATAAAATTCCCAATTTTATATTATTAACTTTTAAATCAAATTTCAATTGTTCACAAATCCTATTTTTAATTTCACAGTAATTAACAATCTTTTACAAGGCAGTTTTCCATTATAGATCCAATATAAAAGATTAGATTAGATTCAGCGTTCAATTATATTGTAATTCAAATTCAAGTTATTTAATTTCAAATGAATTCTTTTATTTCGATTTACACTTTCATTAATGAATCAACCATTTACTTATGCATTATTATCAATGGTTTATACTTCATTTACTTTCATTTTCTTCAGCAATCATCTTATTTAAATTCACAATAATATTAAATTATATTCATTTACGTTGATTTCCATATTATAACTTCAATATTAAATGTAACATTTTATTTATCCTTTGTTTACAATCATAACCAATTTGGTTTACAATCACATTCAATTCATTATCTATATTCACTATAAGTTAACATCTATATTTCATTTACAAATAAGTTATTTCAGAATTCAGTTTTGTATTTTAACTTGTAATTCACATTTAACAACACAAAATTTTATTTCCTTCGGGTTTTTTTTTTTTCTCTATCAATTTTTTTTTTTTTTTTTTAATTCGTATTTTTAAAGTGTTAAAAATACGGGTCGTTACATTCTCCCCCACTTAAAACTTTTCGTCCTCGAAAAGGAACGGAGAAGGGAAAAGAACTAAGTATAGAATTCAACATTAGATGTATTATATTCGAAATTATCTACTTATAAAATAATGAAATTCCATTTATAAAGTCATTACTACGCTTTTACTAAGTTATTCCAAACGCCTTTTAACTTTAAAAGTTAGTTATCAAAACAAGTTATAAAAAAATTTAAATCTTGAAAAATTTTCTAACACCCGGATTTACGGAAAATTTCGGCAGCACCTCCTTTGCGCGGCTAGGACCGAAAAAAATTCACAGTGGTAAAAATTGCATGATGTACATCTCATTACAAGAATGAGGCATCCCAAAACATGGGGAACACAATAATATACCAAAACATAAACCGAGATCCGAGAACGTACCTTTTATTAAGCGTTTATTAGCAATTTAACTTACATTTTGCATTTTAGCGCAGAAGCGAGCTCCACAAGCGAAGCGCAACCCCTTTGCTACCTACTAAAATGCTCAATAACCAAGTTAGAACCATGCATATAAAGATAGATCAATATACTTAGCATAAACAACATACATATAACATGTTTAGCTCCAAAACTTAAATTCCAATTCCAGGACAGCAACGAATCTCAGTTTTTTGGTCAGCAAAACGATAAAGTTTGACAATGGAATGTAAACAAAAGTTGTTGCATTCGTTTCAGGCTTTCCGGAATGTCCAAAATTATCAAATTCGGACCATCCGTCCAAAAGTTACGGCCGTTTTACTAAAATGATACGCTTCAGCCCCGAGCAATTAGTGCAGGCCTGAAATGTAATTTCAGATTTTCGACCTCTTAAATGACAGAAATAAGAAAAGCTTATAAAATAAAAGTTGGAGCTTAGGTTCTAAGCTTTCCAGAAAGTGCAAGATCGTCAAAATCCGATATACCAGTAAAAAGTTATGGTGAGAATACTAAGGTGCTTTAGATTTCTACTTCGCCCAGGCCAGCGACTAATATTGGTGTTTTAAGCCTAGTGGATGAAGGTATTTATCAAAACATTCTAAACAAAAGATGTAGCACAGTTTCTAGGGTTTCCGAAAAGTCCGAGATCGTCGTATTCCGTTAAGCCATTTAAAAGTTATGGTTGTTTTCGTTTCAGCATATACTGGACAATTTTGGTTTTTTTTTTCTTCCAAAATTTTGCTTTTATTATTTCAAAGTACAAACCATCAAAACATCAAATTTTCTAAAGAACAATCATAAACACAAAGCTATTTATTTTCTTATTCATCCACACAATAGGTTTACATTCAATTTGTTTCCGATTTATTCAAGTTTGTTTCATTCATATTTTAAATTAAAGTCAATTTGCTTCAATTTAAATTGAATTCCATTATATTTAATTTCACTTTGCTTCGAATTTGAATTTTATTATTTTAAAATTTTATTCCCTTTATTCAATTCCATTAACACTAATGAATTCTACTTAATCAATTATCATCCATCTAACAACCAATGCATATCAAACATTAACATCCATCCAAAATCTACACTAAATCAATTATACATTTCCAAGTCAACTTTAATTTCATACACTTCCAAGCTTATAAACCTTTAGTTATATTCAAATTTAATCATTTTCCATTTACCAAATTTATATTTCACTAATTTTAAATTTTATTCATTCACTTATATATATCATTCATTTTACCGCTTAAATTTCTTTTATATTTACAATTATCAATTAGATCTTCACATTTTATTTTCATTCTCACACTGGTATATTATTTCTCTTCTTATCCTTATTAGCATTTTAAACCTTTTAAGTATTTGGTAAGTTATAGTTATGCAAATAGAATGTAGTTAAACAACATACAACTTCTTTCCATTTAAAGTTGAATTTTCAATTAATTAATTCTTAAGTCATTACTTAAATTTCACTATAATTTAATTTCACATTTTCATTCACATATAGTATTTCCATTTTATATTAACATAATTGTGAATCACCTTTAAATGTTAATTTAAATTCCAATTATTTACTAACAATTTTATTTATATTTGCAAACCATTAATTAAATGCATATTCCATTATTCAAACCTATACTTGTATATTATCCAATTAACAATTCATATAACATTTTTGAACTTCTTAAATGTTTTGGTAAGTTATATCTATGCTATAGAATGAATTTTAATACTACGCGAGTTTTACAGTTTCACTTTTATTTTAAGTTCATGATTTCCTAATTCTAAGGATTTCTACTACAATTGATATTTTTTACTTAGCTCTTAGGTTCATTTCTCATTTCACAATTCAGAAGTTCCTTAATGATTCAAGTCTAAATTCATTTCAATCATTTAAAAAAAATCATTAATTTTTAAAGTACTTAAGAATTCCAATCCCGGTTTCATTTCAAATCAAGTTTTGAAATAATATATACTTATATAATTTATATATCAAATCATACTATAGAGAATACAAAATAAATAAAAGTTGAATTAAAACAAGGTTTAGACAAGCTATTAAGTGGTCTCCCCCACTCGGACTCTCGAAAATAAACGCCGATGATGCGTGCACTCATCACCGAAATCATTTTCTAACGTCAAGAGTAGGGAATATAACACTTATCATAAAAAAAAATCCTTCGAAAACAATTTCAACTCAATTATACTATCATATAATACTCATATTTTGTTTTTCAAATTCTTGTAAGTCAATTTCAAACACCGGAATTTAAATTCCCAAATCCAAGTTAAAATTCATTTATATTCATTATCAATTGTGTTTACAAGATTTCATTTTCCTAAATCCATTGTTATTTAATCAATTGTTGTAAATATTGACTGATCAAACAATAACGATAATAATCTAATATTATCATCTCCTAACAATCAATTCAATCAAAATGAATAAATATTCAAATAATTCTTTATATAAAATATATTCCAAAACGATATTGTGTTGGTTTGTCCTATTCGAGTGTTTAGAAATTCCTATCGACGCCTTGGCGTCCCAAGTATCAACCAGAATTCATAAATACTCAACGGAACAAATTAACACAATATAAAACCATTTTATATCAAATAACAAGTACGCTCTCTCATATACACTCAACTCATTCATATAGTTTACCTCTATTTCAATGAGTTATTCCCCACTAGAGCCAAGGTTTATCGCTAAACCAAAGCTCTGATACCAACTATAACGACCCGCCTTTTTGGACAGTTTAAACCGACGATCAAATACCCATGTCGATTCCAAACCATTAAAAGGGCAGATAGTTATTGGGGTAATTGAGAAAAGAAAAGGAAAGGAAATAAAGGAATGAAACAACACAGAATCTCACAGCGGAAGGCTAGAGTATAATGATAAAATAACAGTTCATGAAGCTGTTAATTAAATGAATACATTTGAAATGAATACATTTGATTATTATTATACAACGTTTATCAGAGTTATACATATACAACAGAACAATTAATAATGCAGCAGACAACATGATGCAAAGATAATAATAGTAATAGTATACCAAATCTTCGTCTTCGTCCTCCGGAATAGATCTTCAAAATCTGAAAACTCAGGTCTGACCGGAGCGTAATGAAAAGACAAAACACTCGAGTCAGGACTAAATATCCTTATAAAAGTTAAATCAATCGTAAATAAATATGAGTGTAACGGCGTCGAAGATGTTTACGGGGTTTGACATCTCCTATCCAGTGTCAACGTGTGTGCAATAACTTAAGAGATGTTACGGGATTTTCCATCTCTTAAGGATCCGTGAAACTATCTACTATGTAGTAATATACGCTAAGTAGATAATGCCTATCAGTAATATAAAGTATCAAAATAGCGTTAAGGCGTTACCATAATCCCCCTTAACACATTTTATATTCCCAAAAGCATATACAAGACCGTAGTTTCCCCAAAACCGGAAGTCACCAGAGGGCAATCCATATACTCAAGGTACAAATCAAAACGTAGTGGTCGCGAATAGGATAATCAGTATGACAAGGTACATGAGGCGATACCAACTAGGATACTAGTAGTTGCGTGATCCGGACTGATGTTGGGCATAGCCAGCAGCTACCCCAACACCGCGAAACAACACTCCGAAATCAAGGGGTGCACCCAAATCGCATCACAAATGTAATAGAAATGGTATCGAAGAAGCGTGTCCGCTAGAGGTGGCGAACCTCAATGGCCCGGCGCGGCTCCTGTTTTAGTCATGTCAGGGGTCATCCAATATCGTTCTCTTTCTTCAGTCAACGCGTTCACCAAACCATCCACTTCATTCTGGATCAACACTCCGCGTATAATAGTTATTAAAGTGGTTTTCGGTATCGACAGAGAGTATGTCCATATCCGATCCCGGTCTCTTTAATAACTACGTATTATTACACCGTTGGCTCTTTTATATTCAAATCGATACATAATTGATATCAAAATATCATATTCGCTTCAAAAATCAAATCTATTTCAAATATCATCGTATCTATTCAAATATAAGATTTCGCTTCAAATTCATTTTCGCATCAATATCTCATTTCGATTTCAAAATCATTTCGAATTTCGATTTAGGTTGCAACTTCATTTAACTCAATTCGTATTTAAATTCAAGATTTAAATATAAACATTTCACCTTATTGACCAGCTTAGAATTTTAGAAAAATAGTTTTAAGTAGTTTAAAAGTAGTTTTAAATAATTAAAATAGTTAAAATACTTTAAAATCTTAAAATGGATTTGAAATAGATAAATTTAGTTTAAAATAATTTAAATTGGGTTAAGTAGATTTAAAATAGATTAATATAGTTTAAGTATTCAAAATGGTTTATATAGCAGAGAAATTTGGAAAACAAAATAAAACAGCTTCCAAACCAACCCATTTCAATTTATAACTTCCCAATTCAAATCAATTTCAATTTCCATTCTACCGATTCAACTTCGATTTCAATTCGAATCAATGTCAACTTTGATTCAAATTTATTCAATGTTATATTCACTTTCAATTATTTCAATTTAAATGTTTATATTCACTTCCGATTGATTCAATTTCATTTTTTTTATTCACTTTCGATTAAATCCATTTCAATTTTATATTCACTTTCGATTAATTCAATTTCAATTTCATATTCGCTTTAATTAATTCAATTTTTCATTCACCTTTAATTTATTCAATTTCAATTTATATCAATTTTTAGCTTGAATTTCAAAATATCCATTTATAATACTTAACAAAATTTTCCATCAATATTCAAGTTTGAAACCCAATTACAAATATGATTCAATTTCAAGCTCAATTTCAAAATATCTTTTTATATCGCTTTTACTTAGAAATATTCAAAACTCGAATTAAGGCTAAAATATCGCTTTTACTTAGAAATATTCAAAACTCGAATTAAGGCTAAATCTTTAAACAAATCAATTTTCGAAATTCAATCAAATCCCAATTTTTAAATTTCAAAGTCTCAACTTTTATTATTTACAATTTCCTTTTACCAAAATTTATTTCAACATTCCAAACTCAATTTCCCGATGAATTCGATTTCTATAAATTTATTTCTATTTATAACTTTAAAATCAACCCTTAAATAAACTTCAAATCGACGATTTAAAATTTTATTAATTTAGCCAATTCAGTGTCCGTATATAATTTTCTATCCTATGGCCAAGTAGTTATTTATCTCAATTAGATGTCAGGGATGAATATACCACTTAAATTAAATCACAGTATCATATGTATGCATAACAGGATATATATAAGCAAATGAACATCCAAACATTCAAATATCAACTAATAACATCCATCAAAATACATCATCCAATAAACAATACAATTCATGGCAGTTTCATAGTTATCAATGTCAGGTAATTTAATCGCAATTCAATTTCAATTTCAATTTAACTGTCAATTTAATTTTTCAACGGTTAATTCAAATAACAAGCTATATGACAATTAAATTTATATCAAACAACGACAAATAAAATTCATATCACTTCATAATGTCAATTTAACTAGCATAAAGATATTTAGTACGTTGTGAGCGTTATAAAACACTCACCTTGATTTTACGATTTTAAATCAAATCGAACGACGTTCGATTTAATCCAAAATTTTCTTTAGCTCCAAACGATTCCAATCCAGCTCCATTGTGTAGTGCTCGACGAAACGAAGACAACGCAACTTGTTTCGTCACGATCCGACCTCGTACGAACAAGTTATGACAAATATAAGTTTACACAAATTTTTATGTAAATTAATATAACTTTATTTTTTTTTTAAAATTTAACCACACTCACATCAAAGCCGTAGAATTCTTGGCCTGCAATCTCGGCCGTGATTTCCCCTCCCCCCCCTCTTCGTTCCAGTACGCGATTCATCTCAGGTAAAGAACCCAAACCCGTCGCTCCTATCTCTCCTAATCGCGACCCAAACGAGCAACTCCAGGTCGATCAAAACTCACCACGTCGAAGGCCATAGCCGACTCTATACTCGGCCCAAAAATGATGGAGCTCGGCCTCGTCATGCTCGAGAATTGGACCCATGAACGCGGCCACTACACGAGCAATTTCTGGACGATTTACTTTGCCAATGACGATCTCAGCCGTTGGTTAGGTAGTTCGTGACGAGCTCTTCGACTTTCTAGTTGATGATTTTCGCTAACGATCTACAGATGTGAAGAAAAATGAAGAGGAAGGAGGGAGTGTATCGGCCATTGATGGATATAAGAGGCGGCTGTAGCAAATTAGGTTTTCTTTTTTTTTTTATAAAGGGCTATTTATAGGAAACGACGAATATTATTTATCCGGCTTTTCCAAACTCCGACTTTCGCGCGGTAACTGACGTTTCTAGGATTTATCCCGCGTTCCGGACACAATGGAACAGGTTTCGAAAGCTAATTCGATCGTATGAGCGAGTTACGGAAATAAACGATCAATTTTAAATTAAATCGATTAAACGAATTTCTATGCGTTTTGGCTCGCCCCGGACAAACGGTAAATCCGATTGACATGAAATTTGAAATCTTACAATAATATCACATTACGGATCCGATGAAACTGGTTTTGTCGAAATCCGAGACCGTTTGAAAAATGACTATTTTAACTCGTTAAATTAATATTAAAACAATTTCGATGCGTTTCGAGCTGCCATGGTCAAACGACAACTCCGATTGCTACGAAAATTGAAATTCGATAATAACTAACTATTTCGGATCCAATGGAACTGGTTTCGTCCAATTCTGAGACTGTTCAAAAATTAGCTATTTTACAGTCGATAATTAAATATTAAAATATTCAATTTTCACAAATTAACTCAAAATTTAATTTTAAAATTTCTATAACATTCTTATAACTCCAATATGATAAGATAAAATTTTACAAATCATTTTCAATCATATTCAACTCGATTTTCAATTATTTCTGAAATTTAACTTATTAAATTATCGATTTAATTACCTAATTAAATCCAATATTCGAAAAGTAAATTATTCGACTGTTTAATTTCAATATAAAATTCCCAATTTTATATTATTAACTTTTAAATCAAATTTCAATTGTTCACAAATCCTATTTTTAATTTCACAGTAATTAACAATCTTTTACAAGGCAGTTTTCCATTATAGATCCAATATAAAAGATTAGATTAGATTCAGCGTTCAATTATATTGTAATTCAAATTCAAGTTATTTAATTTCAAATGAATTCTTTTATTTCGATTTACACTTTCATTAATGAATCAACCATTTACTTATGCATTATTATCAATGGTTTATACTTCATTTACTTTCATTTTCTTCAGCAATCATCTTATTTAAATTCACAATAATATTAAATTATATTCATTTACGTTGATTTCCATATTATAACTTCAATATTAAATGTAACATTTTATTTATCCTTTGTTTACAATCATAACCAATTTGGTTTACAATCACATTCAATTCATTATCTATATTCACTATAAGTTAACATCTATATTTCATTTACAAATAAGTTATTTCAGAATTCAGTTTTGTATTTTAACTTGTAATTCACATTTAACAACACAAAATTTTATTTCCTTCGGGTTTTTTTTTTCTCTATCAAATTTTTTTTTTTTTTTAATTCGTATTTTTAAAGTGTTAAAAATACGGGTCGTTACACATGTATGCAGCAGAGTCAAGTCAAGGCCGTGGGTTATCGACCAAATAATACAAATGCCAGATGCTCAAGTCAGTGTACAACCAGGTGACAGTATCAAGTTCGTACCAAATCAAAACATTAGGACGACGCAATCAATAGATCAATGGCCGAAGTCATGAAACAACAGGAAAATTCAAATAAGGTCGAAAGTACTACAGAAGCCAGTAGAAGCATTAAATTCACGAAATCAAAATTGGGCAAAGTCCAAGGAAATCAAAGCCTTCATCAAATCACACGAAATCGAACATCTGAAGCATACCAATTAAGATGAATTAGATGTGAGCAATAGAAATTACTCACCTTGTCGACGAATTGGAAGAAGCCGAGCACTCCAGAAATCGAGCGAAGCCAGAGCAACCGAGGGAAGACGAACGAAGTTCGAACCCTTGCGGCCATTTTTATTCTTTGTATGTTTTTAATTTAGGGTTTTTCGAATGAACGAAAATGAAAGGGGGAAATCGGTTTGCCTTTGGTTAGTTTAGGGTTTTTGAAATGAAAAGAATAAAAGGGGGCCGGTTATAATGCTTCGCAAATTATCACGATCCAAAAAAATCAAAAGGGGGCCGAGAATTCAAAGCCCAAAAATCATTTTAACCATTTATAAAAGAATTTTAACACAATTTAAAAACTTCAATTGGTAATTAGCGAAAATATTAATCGTTTAACGTCGATTATTAATTGATGCAAATACCGGGTTGTTACAGAGTAATCCCACTAGAGCCAAGGTTCTCTCTTAACCTTCAGCTCTGATACCAAATGTAACAACCCGGAAATTTCGATCTCGAAAATTCCAGATAGTTAGTGAAAAGAAGAAAGAGAAAGAAGAAGAAACAGAAAACTCAAACTCAGAATCTCACATTCACAGTGGATAAAATATAGTATCACTTAAATAATAGTTTTACACAGAAGAACTGTATCTTTACACTTATATTTTTATGCATCAGAGTTACAACCATTAAACAACACTGGACAGCTTAAAAGAAACTATCCTAGATAAACTTTAATATATCGCAGCGGAAATACCCCATATGTTCCTGCCGTCCAGCTCGCCTCCTGTGCTAGAGAACGTTATTACCTGAAAATATGTAATACTCGGTCTGACCCGAGCATTACATCAAAGTAACACCCGGGTCAGGCTGGAAATCAGCGTGAGTAAACCCATCTAACATGGAATGCAAAAACATACAACTTATATTAACCCGGGGTACTCGTATCAATTTACTAATTCACAAGTTGTTATTTACATCATCTATTTCACACATTAATTTCTAAGTGCCAAAACTTAGATTAAATGGTCCAATTCACTTAAATCATTCCATATCAGCCTATTGATTTCACATATCAAATCTATATAGAACCGAAGTGGTCCAAATTATTCAAATGAAGCACAATTCAAACTTCAAATACAGGGTGTTACCTATACATATTAATTCATCATTGATAGATAACCACATTATCTCAGTTAAAATCCAACATATCATATCATATAGCATCACAAATCACATATCCGAGATATCAACCCATCTAAGGCATGCAATATTATTCAATCATTCATAAGCAAGATAAATTAGTCACACCATTTCTAATTAATTCAAACAAATTAAATTAATTACTTCAATCACCCTTAATCTTGCTTACTTAATATTAATTAATTACAAATAAATTAATTAATCCTCCTTTAATTTTCCATTTAAATTAATCATCCTTGATTAATTATCTTTGATTACATAAAGTAATTATCCTTTAATTAATTACACAAATTAATAAATTCTTTAACTATTTACAACAATTTATATTTTGATTACTTTCACTAATTACATTAATTAATCACATTAATGATCCTTAATTAATTACTTCCATTGATCAGCCTTAATCAATCATAAATAGTAATTAACCATTCTGTAATTACTTACCTTAATCAATTAACTCATTAATTAATTATATTAATCCTTAAATTAATTACATAAATTAATAAATTCTTTAATTACTTCTCCTGAGTAATTAACCCTTAATTACTTCATTAATTATCTTTTAATTGTTAATTAATAAACCTAATTATCAATTATTAATTATTAATTAAGAGCTTAATTTTGGATTACTTATTCCTCAATTGCCGGTTGTTTAACCGTTTAATTAATCCTTAATTAACTGTTAACCCATCCTTAATTAACAGATAATCAATCTTTAATTACCATTTGATTAATCCTTAATCATAATTGATTAATCAATTAATTACCATTTACAACTTCTTAATTAAATTATTAATTAAGTTTTTGAATTAAAACAATCATTTAGCTTGATAAATTAAAGTTATCAAACACAACTTTAAATAACTTAAATATTTATCAATATATAGTTTAAAACTAATTTCAATTTGAATTTAAAACTTTTCTTTATATATACCTTTAAAATTACTTTCAAAACTCGATTTTAAAATCATTTTAAAATTTCTTAACAATGTTTAAATTTAAAAAAATTCAAAACTTCTTAAAATATGTTTAAGAAAACATTTATTAAAACATAAAGTAATTTATTTAAAGTTTAAACTAATTTAAATTTTAAATTCCAAAAACAAGTTTTAGAACCTTTTTAAAATCTTCTTAAAACTGTTTAAGTGTTGCTGTTTTGGGTCAAACCCGTTGATTACTCGAGTCAATCCCGAGTTCCCTTCTTCCACCTCCTTTTTTTTGGAAACTTTGATTAAATATAAGTATTAAAAAACTACAGGTTACCTAGCCCAACATACTCTAGAACAACTCGAATTTCCCATGCCAAAAATCGAACGCGACTTCGAGACTTCCCATGAGGCAAAACTCGCTGACACCCAACCACCATCACGTGCACATGCACGTCGCCGTTGGTCACCTCCGACCAACATCATCGCCTCTGGCAACCCTCTCAACACCACAACATTGCAACCCAACCATAATACTACTCAAACAAGACCTCAATCAAAATTCGATCACCTAGTTCGCCTGAACCCAAAACAGCCACACAAAATCTCCTTTCATCCACCAAGCTTCGGTCACCAGAGGTCACATGGTGCTGACAAAATCTTGCCAAGCCCATATGCAACCCTCTGCCAAAATTTCAAAGCACTCGATCCAACAGAGCTCACGAAGAAACCCAAAATCCAAACTATACAAAAACTAGTGTTATAATCAAATTCCGGTCATCGCCCTCGCCACAGTCCTCTATAGCCACAACCACCATTTTCCCTGAAATCCCATGACCTCCTCCACATCCATTAGCAATTCCGACCAACCAAATTACATCAGCCTCCATAAATTACCCAAAACCCACTATCCAGAAAAACCCAAAATCCATATACAATCTATTTTTCTATATTTTTATGTTAAAAATTATAATTTTAAACGATGATTCAATACATATACATAAATCAGTAAAATTCCAAATTTTATTTATTACATTATATAAGTTTTCACTGCAATATTTTAGCTTACAAGTAAATTCTAAACTTAATACGCCTAAACAAATTTTCATAAGCTAGATGAGTTTAAACCTAACTAGTTTGTTTTAAATCCAAAGCTTCAAAGTGTTTATATGAAAAGTTTGAAATTTTGTTAATTTATAAAATTCTGTGAACATGAATAAAAGAGGAATACAAATTTACAGGCATACAGAAACAAATACAACCATACTTACAGAATTTTTTTTACAACTATCAACACATGTAGGGATCATAGTCTCACCAATCACTTAAGCAACAATTTTTATCCTACTTAAGTTTTTTTTAAAACTAGATGTTTACTAACTTATTATAAACAGAGATCAACAAATGAACATGCACAGACATTCCTCCAGACCCATCTTAAATGTATACATCCACATTCCTATAACATTTAAACTAAATTACTGCTATGTTTTACTCTGTTAACAATCAGATGATCAGGTAAAACTATTTTTTAGAAAGAAATTTTACTCACCTGAACAGATGAAGAACAGAGCATTATCATTTTATTGAAATAGCTTCTGAACTTTGAAACTGGAGTTGCTGAGTTTGCTTTTGAAAAGATCCATGTTTTAATTTGAACAGGGTTACAAGTTTTTTTCTTCTTTTAAATTTTTGATCAGCTTCCAGGTTTGAAAAAGGATTTTTGATTTATGAATTTTTTTTTGTATTGAAAACAAATGAGAAATGAAGAAAGAAAGTAGATCTGAGAAAGTGGAAAATGGATTTGCAGCCTAATTCTTTAAACATTAAACCCATATATTTTCATTAGAAGGCACTAATGCCACTTGTTAACCATGCATGAAATCTTGGTTACAAATGTTGATTCATTTGTTATTTCCCTAAAAATGTTTAACTCTTAAAAAAATTAAGTCTTTATACGAATATATTTTATTTCAAGTATAAAAGAAAAATATTTTATGCATTTATTTAAATCCTATTTAAACTATATTACCCCTTTTTAAATTTTATAATTATTGATCTTAAGTATTTTCAAAACAAAATTTTTATATTAAATCCGAACAAAAGTTCTAATCACAATAGATATACATACATATGTTATAAATATCTTACGTAAATTTTAATGTTATATATATATTCTCACTTTCAAACTTCCAAATATTAATTCTTCCCAAAGCCAATATACATATATATATACACACACACAAGCTTTTTAAAATATAAAATCTTATTAGAACCAATTTATTCTAGGATGTTTGAATTTCAAATCCAAACTTTATGTGCCATCTATACATACATACATACATACATATACATATATATATATATATATATATATATATATATATATGCAACAAATAATTTATTGGTTTTTGAAAAGATAAATTTTGTCCATTTTAACGATTATACTTTCACACTGAATTTGTATATATATATACTTAATGTTTACAATCAATATAGAGTTGACTCATACCCATTTATGTATTTAATTATTTATTATAAGGGTCATCATTATAAAATTTAACTATTATTATAGTTTCCAATCCACTTATACATATTATCAAATTTATCACTTCCACTGAATAAGATCAGTTAATTATTTAACTATCAGAAATCAACAATCCGGGTTATCACAAAATTAATTGCTTAAGGTAATTAATTGAGTTAAATGTGATTGTTTAAATTGATTAATTAAGTTTAATTAATTTTAAACACTTTGATGTTTTAATGATAATTACTTAATGTAATTAATGGATTGGAAATTACTTAGTGAAGTAATTGATTGGTAATTACAGGATGTAATTAATTGAAGATGTTTTAAAATGTAAGTAATTTGGATTATATTACTAAGTAATTAATCAAGGGATTAATTAAGAAAATTAATTAAGGAATAATTAATTTGTTTTGATGAAGTAATTAAGTTAGTTAATTACTGAATATGGTTAATCAAGAGGGATTAATAATTATGGGTTAATTACTTAAGGTAATTAATTTAAGAGGAAAATTAATTAAATATAATTAAGGATCATTAATTAATACAGTTAATGATGTAATTAAAGCTGATTAATTATGGTTAATTAATCAATGACAAGTGATTAAAGGTAATTAATTAATGTTATTAATTAAGGATTAATGTATTTAATTACAATTAATTAATCGAAGTAATTAAAGGTTAATTACTGTTTTTTGTTAAGAATAACTAATTTGTGAAATTAATTAAGGATAATTACATGAATGTAATTAAGGATAATTAATCATGGGTGATTAATTAAGGTGATTAATTTGGATGCTTGATTAATTGATTTGTAATCAATTAAATGGTTAAGTAAGCAAGATTATATTGATGAAGTAATTAATTTACTTCATTTTAAATTAATTAAAGATGAATTAATTAATTTAGTTCACTTTAAATTAATTAGAGATGTAGGTAATTAATTTAATTCATTTAAAAATTAATTATATTGTGATGAAGTAAATCTTTGCTTATGTATATAAGGATGATATTGATTGCCTTGAATGGTTGTGATCTCAAAAATGAGATAAGTGATGTTGTGTGATATGAATGCTTGGTTGCATTGTGACGATAATATAGATTATCTATTGCGATGATAATATAGATTATCTATTTTGATGATAATGTGGATTACCTGTTTATTATGATAATGTTGATTATCAATTGTGATTTGTGAGTTATCTATCTATGTGTATATAGATTATTGACTTGTTTTGAACTTTAAAACAACTTGGACCTAAAAGATGGCACTTTGGATTTCGATGAGATGGGGATCGGGTTTCCATATTTGGATATCCGAAAACCACATCGATCCAAATTATCGGTAGGTCATGAATCTCAAGTGAAGATGAAGATTCAGAGTGCAAGGGTTATCGTCGTTAACTCAAAGGGTGATTCCAAAATGAGTGTAACGAGATAATGCCTTCAGTTTCGTTCGAACTGGAACGAACTTGTATGGATTGAATGCTTTCAGAACATCGTCAGGTGGACGATGAGCATCCTAAGTGATATGTTCTATAAAGGTAATCGTAGCCTCAAGCCTCATCAAATAGGAATGGCTAAAACAGGGGAGGTGTAGCAAGGTTAAGTGGGTCATGCCCAAGTGGGACGAGATTTTCCCCTGTCTAGAGGTCCCTTTTATTCGGCTGTATGGGCGGGTGCTAGCTACAACTACGGGGTTGTGCAACGCCCCACCTCTATACCCACGCTAGCCAAGAACACTAAGGTGCAATGCTGTCAACTAGCGCGGAGAATAAGGCTGTTGAGGAGCGGCCATCAGTAGTTAGGCCTTACACTAGTATTGGTTATCTCGATAGGAGTGGTATATGTATATTTTCTTTTTTTTATCTCTGATTTATTTACTCCCATCGACATACCCCAATTCCAGTATAAACGAACTACGATGGTTCATAATAGTTTAGGACAGTAGATATCATAATAACACAGATAATATCAATAAATGCGGAACACGGATAAAACAGTAAAGTCTCATATATATAACTGATATCAGTTACAATACATTTGACATAGAACATATGATACAACTACAACTGTCGACCCAGGAAGTTATATATACAAGTACATTATCGACTAACATACATGAATACATATCAACCTATGCTATGACGCGACAACTCCCAAAAGATATGAAAAGTCTTCATAGCTCAAACAGCCACCCGAAGCAAGATATCTACGACCTGAAATAACTCGGTCTGACCCGAGTATTAAATTCAAAAGAAAATAATACACGGGTCAGTGTAATTCAAACTCGGTTATTAGTGCACAGAAGCAATAATAATTAAATAATGAATAGACGACAGTCACAATAAATCTCGTCTATCCAATCCTTAAATAAAGAAATCAGATAACGATAAATATAACACGTAACAGTGTTAAACAACAAATCAGCAAATTAAATCAAATCAGAATACAATTCAGAATATTGAATTGAATAAACAAAACAGTTCAAACCATTGAAATATCAATTAAAATATTAATTCGAGTAGGGCTGCAGTACACGCACGCGTGCACTGCCTCGCCACTACAGCATATGGAATATGCAAAAGATCAATAACTCAAAACAAGATAGAATATCAAAAAATCCATACCGTATGGCTGCAGTTCACGCTTGCGTGCACTGCCTAGCCACTACAGTGATAATGTACCCAAAAACTCAATTCCTTGTGGCTGCAGTTCACGCTTGCGTGCACTGCCTTGCCACTACAGTAATGATGTACACAACCGGGCACAAGGTCAAACCCGAACTATTAGGTGGATTCAACACAAGGCAGGTGTACAGGCTACGACTTCAAGCATAAAGCAGATCAATATCCAAGCAACAATGAAAAACAATGGAACTAACTCAAAACAGTCACAATATGAAGACAGCAAGTAAAAATACAGTGCTCGAACTCAGGCGGACAGTACTGACTTAAGTACACAAGTGACACAGCAATGCATAGAACCAGGACATAAAGGAATGTCAAAATGATAGTGAAGTGGTCCTAATCCATACAACATGAAGTGGCCAAACCACAAAGATAATCAAAGTGGTCAGACAGTCCAAAATACAAGGCAATGCCTTGATGCACAGCACTGTGCAACAACTAAACCAGTAAAAGCTGCAAATGTATAAAGGCAGCAAGGCCAACAGACCAGAGCAACAGGCAACAGCAGTTACAAGTGACCCGGGGAAATGTACAGAAGAAACAACAACTTCAGGTGCAACATAATGCAACAGTGGGCAGGATCAATGCTACTGAAACAAGAGCTAAACTACAAATGCACTTGCAACTGAAACTGTAGCTCAAAGTAAAACCATAGTATCAGCAACCAACAGATTACTGTAAACCAGTTTGGAAATCACTCAAGAAAATTACAACCAAAAGGCTACCACTTCAACAACATATATACATATATGCACATATATGTATACATGTATATGAGCTCGTAGCAGTGACAGTAACCAATGTGCAAAATGTATAAAAAGACTCCAAGTCTTCAAGCATCATGCAAATGAAACCAAAAAAAATACACAAGCAAGACCAGAACCAATCAAAGACATAAAAACAATGTGTTCTGCCTAGGCAATAATAGTGGAGATGACCAGATGTCAAGGATGCAGCATGTACACATGAATACATGAAGTAATGCAACAAAGCCACAATACTCAGAACTTCAGTGAAACAACAATTGTAGACTCGATGCATCAGTGGATATAAGCACAATGCAAATCATCACAATATCATATAATCAAATACCAGACACCACAGCGCATCAATCACTGACTCCAGAAAACAGTAAACAGCAAGAGGGATGTAAGCATCAAGCTGCAGTTTCAAAACAAATGACCAAAGTCGAGTATGATACAAAAATAACAAAATTATGGAATCTCCTAAACAAAGTCAAGTGGCCAGGAAGAGATCGTCACAGCAGAGTTCAAAATTAATGCTGTGAAAATCATGTAATGAAGCATCACAAAATATATACGAATTGGAAAAGGTCAGAGGTAAATCTAAACATTCAATCAAAATCATACGACCGAGATAAAGCAATTGACAGCTTCAAATAAATCAAAACTGTGTCCATCAAGTAACCCGAAAAGTACAAATTGAATAACTTAGAGAAATCATCAACATCGACATGAAATTATACTGCCGAAGCATGGAGTCGAATTAGATGTGAGTGAGGGTTCACTCACCTTATCGACGAATTGAAGCAGCCGAGCATCTCAGAGATGAGCGACCATTCGAGCAGAAATCGGCTTCGACACGATCCATTGAAATCGGCACAATGAAAAGCCCTTGTTTCGGAGCGAAGAGGAAAAAGAGGCCGCCATTATTTTCGCTTGTTTTTTGTTTTAGGGTTTTTGAATTGAAAAAGAAAATAAAAGGGGAAACAGGTTTGAAAATGGAAAATGAAACGAGAGAGAGGGGAACGGGTCTTTACCTTGAAAATAATCATGGCCCAAAGCAAATGAAAATGTGGGCCGAGAATTCAAAGCCCAAAAATCCTTTTAACCATTTATAAAAGAATTTTATCACAATTTAAAAACTTCAATTGGCAATTTGCAGAAATATTTATCATTTAAATGTCGATTATTAATTGATGCTAAATACCTGGTTGTTACAGGTTGTCTTGTTTGGAACTGTTCAGTATGGAATGGTTTCGGCCTTGTGTTGCAGGGGATTGGGAGCGACCCTCGGTACGTTGATCTAGGCCACGTACTGTGACAAGCGGTACCTCGGTAGCCCTGCCATTGTATGGAATCTAAAATCCAATAAGTGTCGTACGTATTAGTTGTGCCCAACTATGTTGGAACGTGAGATGTAAGCATTCCAGCTTTTTCTGTATTTTACTTGAAAACCCTGGGCACTATTATAATATCACTGGATTTCCTATCAAATGTTTTGATTAGCGTAAGGTAAAAACTTTTCCATGTTTATGTGCGGGAAGTCTTAAGTGATACCTTTCTTTTCAAAAGGTTCTTGAAAGATAAGCAACCTTAACCTGTTACTCACACCAGACCCATGTCTGACCCGGAGTTTATCATCGGTTTTCTTGAACTCTTGGGTACTCAAATTTTTTTACGAGTAGCCAAGGGATTCAAGTTAGCTTTGACGAATTGTGGAGGAGCAATGGAGCAGGAGACTTCTGCGCGTAGATATATAGTTTTCCGCTGTGTTGGTTTCTCTGAGTAGTTTCTTGTATTGTATTGAGTTGTTTAACTAGACAGGAGTTTATAATTGTCTAGTATGTGATGTGTAATCTGTGTAACTCTGATAATGATTGTAAACTATGTAATATTTATGTTATTAATATAATTTATTCATTCCGCTGTTTAGATTCTGATGTTGTTTCTTCTTTCTCTTCTTTCTTTTCTCTTTTCTATCCCTTTCTTTCTTTAAGATGGTACGATTTTCTATGGTGAGAAAGTCGGGTCATCTCACATGGTATCAGAGCATTAGGTTGAGTGGATACCTAGGCTCTGGAGTGGTGTCTATCTTGAGAGAGCGTATTTGTAATTTTTATATATAACTATATATATTTATTTCTACCTATTTGTTGGGTTACCTGTTCAGGTTTTCCAATATAAGTTATAAAGGTAGATGGGGTAGTGGTGTGTGTAACGTCACTACCATTGGTTGGAATTTGAATGTTTGAGGTTGAAAGTGTATTTGTCGAGAATGTAGACCCAATACCGTCTCGAGTGAGTTTTGCAGCGGTGTTTGGATTTCATCATTCTCTAAAGGAAACCTGTTAAGGTTCTTAGTCCATCTTTGAAGTTGGATGAGTAGAGTTTGGATCTGTCGGTTTAGCACAAGCGAGTGATGGTATCTTGACACCTCAGGAAGTAGTTGCTGCCTGATGAGATGCAGTGACTATGGATGTTTCTGAAGAAGTTTTCTTTGGAACAAGTTTAAGGAAGTAGGTCTGCTTCAGTGTTGTGGCTGTGTTCAGCTGGTGTTTCTGTTTGATTTGAAGTTTGAGTTTCTCGAAGAGCTTTGTATTAGGATTCTTTAGCATCTGTGTCAGCAGTGCAGCTCGGAGTGTTCTGTGTCTCGGCAGGGAGTCTTCTGGCTTAGCAGTTTCTGAAGGAGGAGTTCAGAAGCAGCTGAGTAGACCCGTTTCTTCAATGGATTGGCTAGATAAGTGTACGTTGTTCTATCTGGTAAAGGGAGAACAATTTTCTTTGTATTTGGTTTGGATTGATCGCAAAAGTGACTTGCGGTTGTTTGAGTGTTCTCTTGAGTTATCAAAGTTTTTCTGGATGTCTTAAGGGAATTTAGATTTTGTCTGCATTTGGAGATTGAGTTGGTGTAGCAGCTCAGGTTTTAGTGGAGCTTCTGAGTTTTCTTTATGGATTTGATGAACCATATTTCTGGGATGTGTTGTCCAGTTTGTGCTCATGTTCTTCTTTAACATTTCATCTACTTTGAATTAGAGTTTTGCAGTGGAAGCAGTTTGGAAGTGCATCTGCTTTTCTTTTATGGATAGGAGAAGTTGTTGTCTTTTGATGTTTGAGGAGTAGGATTTGATCTTGTTTGATCTTAAGGAGATCATTTTGTTGAGTTGATTAGTTTTGTTTGTTTCTAGAGGCATCAGCAAGGGTTGAGCTGATCAGTATGGTTGTAGGCAGCCCAGGATCGTCTGGAGAGTTTTGTGGATAAGAGACGGAGGAATTTGGGTTTCGGAGTCGGAGATTTAATTTTGGATAAGTTTTCTCCGATCAAAGGGAGTTATAAGATTGGGTAAGGCTGGGAAGCTAGCTCTGAAGTGTTTTGGATCTTTTTCTGTGATCTTGGAGAATAAGTGATTGATCTATAGGATTGGATTTCCAGTTTGGATAACTAGGATTCGATGTGTTTCACGTATCTCTAAGGAAATACGTGTATGGTGTATCTATGGTTGTGGAACCGGTAGTTCTGGAGTTTTGGTTGCTGAGTCAAACTCGTTTGTAGTCTGATATCTTATCTCCTGTTATAGATATAGTTGAGTAGGAGCTCTGTAGCTTAGTAATATTGATTGTTTGGATTCTGTAGGGCGAGTATCCCGGTATTTCCACTTGGGGAAACTTGAGTAAATTTTATCCAAGAATTTTGTTTGGATAATTAGATTTGTTTGATTGGATAAATTGGTTGTTATGGTTGTTAGCATATGTTTGATATATGCTTGTATTTTAAAATTTAAAATCTTTAATGAGATTATTAAATTACCTTTGTTTTAAATTTCGGGGACGAAATCCTTTTAAGGGGGAAGGATTGTAATATCCCGGAATTTTTGACAGTATCAATTTAATAATCTGTATTAGAAATTAAATTGATATTGATAATTTTGTTAATAATAATTCAAATTGATTTAATAATCTTCTTCAATAAATATTTAATTGGTTATTTTATCTTTTAAAGATAATAAATTGGTTTTTATTTGTAATATAATTATATAGTTCATATGGTAATTAGATTAGCATTGTTTTAAATTTAATAAATAAAGCATACTTTCTAGTTCTAATATTTTTTTTAATTTAGAAAGTTTGATTTAATTTAGTATTAAGTTTTCAAACCTATTTAAATAAATAAGTATATGATTTTAATTTGTTAAGATAGATGTTTTGATTTTGGCTTAAGTTTTAAATTTAAATTTAAATTTAAATGAATTAACAAAAAGTTTTATACCTTAATAAAATAATTAATTTATTAATAAAGACATGATTTCTTTTATAATTATTTCAATTTAATAATGAGATATTTCTAAAAATAATATTAATAATGTATTGTTTTACAATTGGATTTTGATTAAAAATAGCAATTTTTATTTCAAATTTAATTTCTATTCATAACTTGATTTTTTAATATTAGATTTTTGAATTTGAATTTGAATTTGAATTTGAAATCCAAAGTATAGATTTTTAATTGTTTTAGTTTTTATATGCATAAGCTTTATTTATAAGCATAATTTGTTTTTATTTCTTTTATAAATTTATATACATATCAAATACTAATTAACATATTAAGTAAGGCATAACTATTTTATTAACATTTAAATTTAATACAAATTACTTTTAATAGGACATGTGTTGATTTCATAAAGCCTCATTTAACAAATGTTATAAGATTAACATATTAAATTGACAAATGTTAAAAGTTTGTACAAGCGTCACATTTTGTTTTAATTTTATTTTATTTAATAAAATCAGAAATTAACTTTATGAGAGCACATCTTTCATTCCTATCCCCTTTTCCTATTTCCTAATCAAAGAAGCTTCAATTTGTTTATTTCTTAAACCTGAAAGTCACTCCACTATAAACAAATATGAGCATAATCTATACCACTTCCAAAAGCAGTTTACAATTGCAGATCAAACTCCTCTTCAAACGATAGCCTTCTAATTCACTTCAAAATCAAACCTGCATTTTCAAAATTACAAATCCCTGCAATTTCAAATCTGAAGCCTACACCTCTTCAAAATCAATGCACCTGCTAATTTCAAACAAAAAGCAAGTCTGCATTTTCAAATCAAACTTGCATTTTCAAAACCCTGCACCTGCCATTTACAAACTCCTCTTCAAATTCTATGGCCTGCAAACAGTTTTAAAATCTACACAATTTCAAAATGAAGCCTGTTCAAAAGCATATTCAAAAGCATTTTTATATGGAGGCATGCAAACAGTTTTTAAAATGAAAAAGGCAAGATAATTAGTCTTCAGCAAGTTCAAAGCTTTTCAATCAGAGGCTCTGCTTCCTTTTAAATCTGTGAGTAACTTTTTTTTTTTAAATTTAAAGGTTGAAAAATCTGTAGCATGCTAGTACGCTGAAATGAACGAGTATTGCTTGTTTTTATAATTAAAAATCCGATGAGAATATTTTTATGTATATGCATGCTGTGTATATAAGATGTGCGCTCTGCTTGTTTCCAGATTCAAAATTTTTAATTTAATTCCCTAACCATTTAATTTAGTTGATGTCAGGGTCTTTTTTTTAAAACAAATGTTGTCTGTTTAACTTAGGTTATTGTTAAAAATTTTAATCAAGTTAATTAAAGCTTGACAGCCTTTGAAAGTACAAAACATCAATGCAATGTTGATATGAATTAAAATTCATACTATATAATTTGTAAATTCAGTACTATATATCGAAAACATCAACTGAAATATGATTTTTAACACAAGAATTAGGATTTTTAGAAATTAGATGAAGGTGCGGTTTTGTACTAAACTAAAAATGAACTTTTAGCATTTTCTGGTGATCTATGAATAGTGGAGGCTCGGGGTTCTTCTAAGTGATGGAGGAGGGTTAGGAGAAGCTAGGAAAAATCATAGTTGGTGATGGAAATCAGTGTGGAAGTTGCGGTAGTGTTTTTCTTTTTAAACCCTAGTTCTAATGGGTTTGAAAAATCGATCATTACGGTTGTATAGTTGATTGAATGTTATGATATTTTGGTGATTGATAGCTTGGCCGTAGTTGAAGTCGAGGCCGGAGTAGCTGACTTTCAGGTGGTCGGAGCGGCGAGATTTAGGTGTTGACAGGTTTGAAGGGGAAAATCTGATTGTGTTCCTAGGTTTGGTATTTAGTACTCGAATTTGAATTCGAGGTTAAGTGTACGATCTGATGATCGCATTTGGGTGTTGGAGTGCTTTTGGATGTAGGACGATCATCTCTGATGATCGGAGGTGACTGGGGGCGACGTGCATATGCACGGCCCTGTTTTCTGATGAAGTTTGGTAATGATGGGTTTTGCTCTAGTAGATTTTGTGAGTTGCTTGAAGCAGTGGGGTGTTTTACTTGGGGAAGATGGGTTGTAGACTCGAAGTAAGTTTGTGGTGTCTCGGGTTGTTTAGTGTTTTCAGGTTTTACAGAAACCTGTAATATCATTTTTACTTTTTTTTAAAACCTGAAGCTTTTAGGTGTAAAGAAAAGTTTAAACTAAGTTCTAAATTCAAGTTTAAATTTTAAAATCCAAGTTTAATTTTATAATCTCAGTTTTAAATAGTAAAAAAATAAAAGTAATAAATTTTAAAACTTGAATTATTAACTACTGTAAAATAGTTAGTAGTTTGAAATTTTTAAAATTGATGCGTTAAAATATGAGCAAGTTTAAAGTGAGGTTTAAATCTGGAAATCAAAAATTAAATATGAACTTCAGTTTTTGAAATTAAAAGAAGTTTTTAAAATTTGATAGATTTAAACAAAGTGTAAATTTAAATTATTGAATTTTGAAATGAATTTAGTTTCAAACTCTTATGAATTTCTTTTATTAGACAAGCACTTTTTTTCCTTGTAATTTAAAAAACGGGTTTTTAATTATTTAAAATTTGTTAAGTTTAAATTATATTCATTTTAAATATTGTATTTGAAATGAAATTATAAAGTAACTACAAAAGTAATTTGTTTCAAATAAATTTGTCAATGACAATTTAAACATAATTAAGGAATGTTTTATCTAAAAATTTAGTTAAGACTAACGTTTTGAAATTAATTTGATTAATGTGGTAATTAAGGAATAATAAGTTAATTTATTTACTTAATTGATTAGGGATTAATAAATAATTGATTATGGATTAATCTACTTGTAATTAAGATCATTAATTAGATTATTAATTAATGAGTAAAGATTTCTTAATTAAGCAATTAAGTTAAAATCAAGGTTAATTAATTAAATAATTAAGGATTAATTAAGTTACAGTTAACACTTAATTAATTAAATAATTAGGGATTAATTAATGAATAATTAAAGATAAATTAAATTGTAATTAATAATGGTTGATCTAAGTTAATTACTTAATGAAAATAATTAGAGAATGGTTAATGAAGGACATTAACCAGGATTATTTAATAATTAATTAGTGTGGTTAATTTTAATAATTTAATTAGATTAATTAATTTAATAATAACCAGTTGTGAATTGTTTAAGTGTAATTGCTTAATGAAGTAATAAAGAAATTACTTACGGTAATTAATTGAGTTAAATGTGATTATTTAAATTGATTAATTAAGCTTAATTAATTTTAAGCACTTGATGTTTTAATGATAATCACTTAATGTAATTAATGGATTGGAAATTACTTAGTGAAGTAATTGATTGGTAATTACAGGATGTAATTAATTGAAGATGTTTTAAAATGTAAGTAATTTGGATTAAATTACTTACTAATTAATCAAGGGATTAATTGAGAAAATTAATTAAGGAATAATTAATTTGTTTTGTTGAATTAATTAAGTTAGTTAATTACCGAATATGGTTAATCAAGAGGGATTAGTAATTATGGGTTAATTACTTAAGGTAATTAATTTAAGAGGATAATTCATTAAATATAATTAAGGATCATTAATTAATACAGTTAATGATGTAATTAAAGTTGATTAATTATGATTAATTAATCAATGACAAGTGATTAAAGGTAATTAATTAATGTTATTAATTAAGGATTAATGTAATTAATTACAATTAATTAATTGAAGTAATTAAAGGTTAATTATTGTTTTTGGTTAAGAATAATTAATTTGTGAAATTAATTAAGGATAATTACATGAATGTAATTAAGGATAATTAATCAAGGGTGATTAATTAAGGTGATTAATTTGAATGTTTGATTAATTGATTTATATCAATTAAATGGTTAAGTAAGCAAGATTTATATTGATGAAGTAATTAATTTAATTCATTTTAAATTAATTAAAGATGAAGTAATTAATTTAATTCACTTTAAATTAGTTAGAGATGGAGGTAATTAATTTAATTCATTTTAAAATTAATTATATTGTGATGAAGTAAATCTTTGCTTATGTATGAATGGATGATATTGATTGCCTTGAATGGTTGTGATCTCAGAAATGAGATAAGTGATGTTGTGTGATATGAATGCTTGGTTGCATTGTGATGATAATATAGATTATCTATTGCGATGATAATATGGATTATCTATTTTGATGATAATGTGGATTAGCTGTTTATTATGATAATGTTGATTATCAATTATGATTTGTGAGTTATCTATCTGTGTGTATATAGATAATTGAATTGTTTTAAACTTTAAAACAACTTGGACCTAAAAGATGGTGTTTAGGATTTCATTGAGATTGGGATCGGGTTTCCATATTTTGATATCCGAAAACCACATCGATCTAAATTATCGGTAGGTCGTGAATCTCAAGTGAAGATGAAGATTGAGAGTGCAAGGGTTATCGTCGTTAACTCTGAGGGTGATTCCAAATTGAGTGTAACGAGATAATGCCTTCGGTTTCGTTCGAACCCGAAACGAACTTGTATGGATTGAATGCTTTCAGAACATCGTTAGGTGGACGATGAGCATTCTAAGTGATATGTTCTATAAAGGTAATCGTAGCCTCAAGCCTCATCAACCGGGAATGGCTAAAACAGGGGACGTGTGGCAAGGTTAAGTGGGTCATGCCCAAGTAGGACGAGATTTTCCCTTGTCTAGAGGTCCCTTTTATTTGGTTGTGTAGGCGGTTGCTAGCTACAACTTCGGGGTTTTCTTGTTCGGAACTATTCAGTAAGGAATGGTTCTGGCCTTGTGTTGCAGGGGATTGGGAGTGATCCTCAGTACGTTGATCTAGGCCACGTACTGTGACGGGCGGTACCACGGTAGCCTTGCCATTGTATGGAATCCAAAATCCAATAAGTGACGTACTTATTAGTTGTGCTCAACTATGTTGGAATGTGAGATGTAAGCATTCCATCTATTTCTGTAATTTACTTGAAAACCCTAGACACTATTATAATATCACTGGATTTCCTATGAAATGTTTTGGTTAGTGCAAGGTGAAAACTTTTCCATGTTTATGTGTGGGAAGTCTTACGTGATACCTTTTTTTCAAATGGTTTTTGAACGTTAAGAAACCTTAACCTGTTATTCACACCAGACCCACGTCTGACCCAGAGTTTATCTTCTGTTTTCTTAAACTCTTGGGTACTCAAATTTTTTTACGAGTAGCCAAGGGATTCAGGTTAGCTTTGATGAATTGTGGAGGAGCAATGGAGCAGGAGGTTTTTGCGTGTAGATATATAGTTTTCCGCTGTGTTGGTTTCTCTAAGTAGTTTCTTGTATTGTATTGAGTTGTATAACTAGACAGGTGTTTATAACTGTCTAGTATGTGATGTGTAATCTGTGTAACTCTGATAATGATTGTAAACTATGTAATATTTATGTTATTAATATAATTTATTCATTCCTCTCTTTAGATTCTGATGTTGTATCTTCTTTCTCTTCTTTCTTTTCTCTTTTCTATCCCTTTCTTTTTTAAGACAATACGATTTTATGTGGTGAGAAAGTCGGGTCATCTCACCAAATATAGATGACCTGGATCTTTAGTATGTACACAAGAATTTTTCCAGGACTTACACTTGCATATGACCAGTCTGCATTGATTTAATACTTGGAACACTCGTAAAATGAGAGTGTGTGGACTTTATGCATGCAAATGTGAATTGCAAATGATGGTCTGGCCTAACATACTTGCACACATGGAAAGAAGATTAGGACGTGCACACCCCATTTGGCAATTAGTGACTTCGAAATTGACTTTTGCATACTACTTATTTACACAGGAATATCATACACATGGACTTAAAATTCAATAAATAACCTACACGTACACAGCTGTATACTAAGTAGAATGTAAAATACATAAGGTGCTTGAATTATTATGTTTTTGGACACTACACGTATGCACGAAAATGAAATTCACATTTTGATATAAAAGTATGATGTATGGGCTGGGTTACACTGCACACATACTTGTCATTCATTAATTTGCTACAAATATGAATATTTCATGCAATTCAACTTTATAAACTCAACAAAATTTTGCCCACGCATAAACTGTAACAAAACCCGCATACAACAATTGAAATATGAAGACCTGGACACACAAGCAAAAATGGTTTGCATGTAGAAAAAGGAATTTTTCTAATCAAGTACACGTATACATGTTAATACCAAAATAAAATAAGGAGTATGCCGGTACACTTTTTTTCGTATCACACCTGTTCATATTTCACGCATGGATAAGAAAAACCCATGGACACTAAATTTTCTAAAGTTTACATGTCAAGGACGAAAATAATGGTGGCCAAGCAATGCAATAGGTGGATTACGTGCATGCTACTAAGGCTAAAATTCAAGCATACGGTCAAGCTTAAATTAACAAGTCAAGCTTAAATTTTTGGATGCAGTCGCGTGTGAAGAAAATTATGAAGTCACACATGAAAACAAAAGCTTGAACACTGGCATTCAATGCGCGCAAAGAAGGAGAATAAATTAGAGAAGTGAGTTGGAACTCACCTCAAATTTGCTTTACAAATCTGTAACAACTCAAATTCAAAAGTGAGCAACAAACCAAACTGCCATTAGAGCTTTTCTCAAAGTTACTGAAGCTTTTCAAACAAGATGAAAAATGTTGACGCTATGTTTCTTTTCTCACAAATATGAATAAGGTCGAATAAAATAGGCAATCTGACAACTCGGGGTATAATGCATTAAATTGAAAATGTGCTAGCCAACATTTAAGTACATGAGCATTGAAAACTGGACGTGCTCAATATGCGAAAAGGACTTGCCTGCATATTAAATGATGGAAATGGTAAAATGTGTTCACAGTTTGCTTTAGAAATATCATTGTCAACAATGCAAAAAAGATGCTCCGCCTTTTCTTTTTAAATAAAGTGACAGCAAAACAATTTCTGTTCACATTGGTCTTGACTTAAACTTGTTCAATTTTGCATAAATGTTTACTACTAGCTTTTGAATTTAGAGGCAGCAAAGTGTTTGCAAATTTTTCTCTAATAGGGACCAATTCATACACGTGAAGGCAAATGAATTAGAACACAACTTTGCTTTCCAAACCTTTGTGACAGCTAGCCAAAAATGAGTGTTGCACTTTGTTTTGAAATGGACCAATTTTTCCTATGTACACGTGAATGCAAAAATGCAGTCTAGTTTCAATGTGCTATAACTGGGAAGTATGCAACTGACTGTGCAACAATTTTTATTTTATTTTCAAATTTTAATTTAAAATTTCTATTTAAAATATTAACTTTGACTGTAATTCAAAAATCACGGTCGTTACAGACTCCCCCTTATAAAAATTGCGTCCCTGTAATTTCATACTAGAATTAGTCAAAAACACAAATAATCCTTCACAATAAAGATTAAAATAGAAATGATGAATAGGAATGCTCACCCCCACCCGAAGAGGAGAGAAAACTGGGATAAGAACGCTCGATGAATTATTTGGTTTCCTAGTGCAATCATTGGGATTTTGCGGTCCACTGAATTTGCACGAGCGGGACATCTTTATTCCGAAGGTATTTAACCTCTGAAGCTAGCACACGAATAGCAATTAGCACAATAGAAAAGTCACGTGAATCTCAACATCTAGCAACATAGGAGAATGAGAAATAGAATCCGAATCTCGAAGGCATCGACGAAGCTGTGATACATGAAATACGTCATGAATTACCGAAAACTAAATAGGTAGCGATACACGATAAGCATCTGGGCCAATGCGTTCCGTAATAGGAAACGGTCCAATATAACGAGGAGCCAATTTCCCGAAGCTACTAAAACACGCCACACCCTTCATCGGGGAAAGCATAAATGAATACAAGATGGCCAACAGAAAATTCCAAAGCCTTTCTACAATGTTCGGCATAAGAATTCTGCCTAATCTGAGCCTTCTTCATTCTCTGTCTGATCATATCAATTCTCTCAGAAGATTCACGAATATAATCGGGGCCGAGAACTAAATTTTCCCCAGATTCCAACCAACAAGATGATGAGAGACACGGCCTTCCGTAAAGAGCTTCGAAAGGAGCCATACTGATACTGGATTGGAAACCGTTGTTATAAGAAAATTCAACAAAAGATATGTGGATTTCCCAACTACTACCAAAGTCAAGAAGCAGTCCGATTGGACTTGATAGAAATAAAATGGGCTGATTTGGTCAAACGATCACAATCACCAAAATACTAGTATGGCCCAACCTCAACCGAGGTAGACCAGCATTGAAGTCCATAGAAATTTGATCCCATTTCCATAATGGAATCTCAAGAGACTGCAAAAGACAACTGGGATGCTGGTGTTCTGCTTTAACAAGTTGACAAGTCATGCAATGACTTACATAACTTGCAATATCACGCTTCATACCCTCCCAATAGTATAAGCGTTTCATATCAGCATACATCTTACTACTACCCAGATGGATAGTATACTTAGAACGATGGCAGCTCTCAAGAATGTCATTTCTAAGATTAGGAACACTAGGGATGATCAACCTTCCCTTCTTCCAAATACAACCATGAATATCCATATTGAAATCCTTTAGAATATCACTTCGGGATTTTGATGTACAACTCTGAATAAGATAAGAGATATTTGGATCTTGTTTATAGGCATCGGCAACACGATCCAACAAACTAGGACGAGCTTCCATGTTAAATAAAAGCATGGGAGAATCAGAAACTGAAGGACAGTCTCTAATATCACAAGAGATAAAGCATCCAACATATTCCACTCTGCTAGCATCATGGAAACAACAACTTGCTGCTTGCGACTAAGCACATCAGCAACTCGATTACCTTTACCAAGGATATACTGAATATCAATGTAACAGCCCGCATATTTTACGATTGAATATTTAAATATTTGTATTTAAATATTTTATCGTTAGTCGAATTGTAGTCCGAAAAGTTACTTTTTGCGTACGGTCGAATTAGGACTCAGGACCACTTCCATTGGGAACAAAACGCTGTTTGCGATCTTTTTGAGTATAAACTTTGATATGTTTGGAGTTAGTGGAATTTTGCCACTTATTCACTTTGGGCTTTGGGTTTGGTTTAGCCCATTAGACTAAGCTATTAACTCTAGCTCAACCCCCTCTTCCTTCACTACTTCACTTTCATTTCCTAGCACTCAAGCTTCATCAAAAATGGAGAGAGGAATGGAAAATTAAAACTCTAAGCCCTAGTTCATTTGCAAATCCAACATTTAACTCCAAATCCAAAGAGAAGCCATTGATTCAAGCTTCTTGTGATTGAGATTGAAGTGTGGTTGATTCTTCCTTTGCTTTTAAGCTTCTTCTTCATTGATTTTGTGAAAAGGTGAGATTTTTACCTCACATCTTTGTCTATAACTATCTTTGATTGTTGGGTATGAATTCCTAACACTTATTCATGTGCATTTGCTTTCGGTTTGGATTGAATTGGTGAAAATCACAATTTTTAGTGGTTTGGGTTATAATCTTTAAAATTCTTAACTTTGATGTTTGAACACGCTTTTAGTGATGCATCGAAGAGCCAGTAGGATCGTGTAGCCGATGGGCGTAATCCCCCAGCGTCTGTTCTCTACCGGTTGCAAATTGAGGGAGTTTTGCACTTCTATCCCCTAGGTCGCTCGGCCTGCACATTTAAGTCGCTCGGCCTGCACATTTAAGTCGCTCGGCCTGCATAAAGGTCGCACCAACATAGGTTGTGCCGTGCTTAGGTCGCACCATGGGATAGGTCATTCTATTTTTTAAGTCGCTCGATCATTAGGTCGTTCCATTACTTAAATCGCTCGGCCATGTGTTAAGCCGCTCGGCCATTAAGTCGCACTTGCTATAGGTCGCTCCATGTTAAGCCGCATCTCTTAGGTCGTTCCATTACTTAAGTCGCTCGGCCTACTCTCAACCCTTAGGTCGCACCACTTAGGTTGCTTGGCTTGCTCGTACCACTTAGGTCGCTTGGCCTGCCACTATAGGTCGCGTCATGGTTTAAGCCGCAACCATATAGGTCGCTCGGCCTGGTACTACATCTCGCACCAACTTAGGTTGCGCCATGCTATAGGTCGCGCCATGTTAAGTTGCTCTGTTAGGCCGCATGCTATTTCTTAAGTCGCTGATCCCTTGTGTTGTATGCCATGGGGTCGTATGCCATGGGGTCGTATGAGTTGAGCCGCTAATTTCTTGTGTTGTATTGTGTTAAGTTGTAAGTCATGGCTGTTAAGTCGCAAGGGGTATTTCCATTTTGATGGATTTGGAATCGAATTCTTTGGATTATATTCACGTCATCGAATGTGAATTTTTGTGATTGTTTGTTTCTCAATCATTTTTGTGATTTGTCACTTTAAAAATATGAAGGTTTCAATACTAGCAGTAAATATCAAAACTCTTTCATCATAACGATTTCAACCCTATTTTACTGCAAAGCTTGTTTCTTAAACCGTTTTCCAATCTACTAGTATATATAAACCTTTACCTCACTTGTATGAGAAATCTAATTAAACGGCTTAGTAAAACAAATGGTATGAAACGCTTGCGTTTGATTCGCCGGTTAATTCTTGGACTTGTTCGATTGAATCTCTTATGACAACTTTCGAGTGGAGATCTACAATTTGTTCGTAATATTTAAGTTAAGTTAGTGGTTATGGGACAGGAAGCTATGCTTTTATATCTCCTAGCTTACTGTAATTGACACTTCTTGATGATCGTTGATGATCGTTGATGATCATTTTTGTGATTTAGACTAGCAAATGTGCGATGTGTTGTTGTCTACGAGGGAGACTAAACCCTGTTTCTATGGGGCTTCGGCTCAATTCGGTTTGGTAGCGACCCATGGTCTTCGGGCCGTTTTGTGGAGCTTTGGCTCAAAATTAATGGTTAGCAACCATGGAATAGCTTTCCATTTTGTGATACACGTGTTGGTGAGTTTTCATGCTCCCGTTTTGTGATACGCCTCCCCCCCTTTTTTTGTGATTTCTGGATTTCCATTGTTGATTTCTAGAATTTGTGTTTCACCAATTTTCGTGATTTACATTGATAAGTCTTATCAATATTTGTGCAATTGTGAATTTGTGTGTCATTAACTTTTGTAATTGACATTGATATAATGATTAATACTTAACGGTTTAATGAATAAAAATAAAGAGTATGACATTCTTTTTTATCTTTGAGAAGATTCTTGTGATATTGATTAATCTCTTGTTGATTTTCAATTACATACTTATCACAGTATGGTTTTATGGTTATCATACGTTTTTGTCATATCTCATATTCTATATCATTTCATCTGATATTTATAGTTAAACTGATCCATTTATTATTTTCTTATTAAATAATACTCGGGTCAAACCGAGATGTTACATGTGCTTCTGCTTGACTTCACATCTGGGATCATCACCCTGACTTTTGGCTAACTACTTAGATTAGTAGTTTTTGTTGTATACATTTGAGATATAGACTCATTAATGTATCCATAATCTTTTGCCTAGCACTTGAAGCTATTCTTTTGTGATATTGTGGATCTTGCTTGACCACTACTCTGATACACCCTTTTAAGTGTTATATTAATGTCTATTTCTACCTTTGTGATATGGATGTCTGTGACTGATTTATGTTATGTTTATTTCTATATTTGTTTTCGAAGAATATATATAGCCACTGTGTAGTAGCTTTGAGTTTGTATCGGTATGTCGGATTTCCTCCTGAAAACAAATGCATGTTGTACTATCTGACATATCGATGCTCGCACAAAGCAATTGCACGGATGATCGCTCCTCAACAGCCTTATTCTCCACGCTAGTTGACGGCATTACACCGTAGTGTCCTTGGCTATAGTGGGTATAGAGGTGGGGCGTCACAGCTTGGTATCAGAGTGAAACTTCGAAACAATGTAGAATAATCTAGCAAGGATCATCGGCCTAAGTCCATCTTAGGAGTCGAGCTTTAGGATTTAATTCGAGTCTTCGTACCGATTCATCCTATTTTCTTTATGATTCCTTGTTTTATCTATCAAGATTGCTTGATATTCATTTGGTGAATAACCTTTTCCTTCTACTTTCTTTCTTTCTAAAGGAAGAGAAATGGTTAGACCTGTCCGTCCCAGCGCCGGTCAATCTAGTGCTACTCCCCAGATGGAGTATTTATGTCTGCCCAGCAGCTTCTTGATTTAGTAAAGAATGTTCAAGCAGTCGGTTCAAATCCGAAGTCTACTCACCCTAAGTCTGGATTTGCACGTTTGTGCAACGATTATACCAATTTGGGTGCGAAGCCATTCAAAGGTTCTGAAACTATCATTGAAGTCCAGGCTTGGCTGAGAACGTGCGATCGAATCTTTTCTCGCATGAATCTTATTGTTCTTCACCGTGTTCAGGTGGCCTCTAGTATGCTCCAAGAAAGAGCATTAGATTGGTATGAGCTTCTTATTTTTGAAATAAATGAAGCGGATCTTACTTGGTAGAAATTCTGAGAACAATTCGAATTAAAGTTTGTGCCAGAAGCTGAGAAAGTGACATTGGCTCGTCGTATCATTGACCTTGTTCAGGTGAATTCTCTGTGGTAGATAATGTCGCATCCTTCAAGTCACTTTCTAAATACGGGGTCGAATACATAAACACCCCACTGAAGAAGAACCAAAGGTTTGTCCATGGCTTGAATAAAAATCTCAAGAAGCCATTACTTCTAAAATTAGAAGTTACTTTTGATCAACTCATCGATACCGCTCTTCGACTTGAAGAGACTGATAGAGTAAGTGATGTTGAGGTTGGGAGTGCTAAACCGAACTTCACCAGCAAGAAAAGGCCTAATAAGTTCAGAGGTCCTTATCCCATTAAGAAAGGAAGCAAACAACTTCGGTGGCAAAGAATTCTAACTCTAGTAGTGGGCAATGCTACAATTGTGGTTCTAAGGACCATTATGCGAACAAGTGCTCAAAGCCTCGTGCCTGTCGCTATTATAAAAGCCCGGATCATTATTTTTCTTCTTGTCTCAAACTTCGAGGAAAGAAGGAGGGAAAGCTTAATGTTTCTCAAGCCCCTGGTAACACATCTCATGGTCAAGGTATTTCTCATTCTATCCTTGATGGCATTATTTTATTTCATGATCACCCTATTCGAGTTCTTTTAGATACGGGTGCGTCCCATTCTTTTATATCAAAAGAACTTGTTGATACTTTTTCTTTGAGTGTTGTTGCTTTAATGACTTCTTTGAGAATTGCGAATCCAGTTGGTGGATCCGCAACAATTAGTTTGCTTTGTAAAGATGTCGAGATTATTTTGTGTGATTTTTCTTTCCAAGCCGACTTGCATGTTATGCGCTACTTAGGCTTTGGAATGATTTTGGGAATAGATTGGCTTAACCGCTATGAAGCCCAAATCCTATGTCTTGAGCGGACTATTCCTCTAAGACATCCTCAATCTGTTAAGCAAATTTCTATTAACCTTAAAGATTCAGATTCCAGCTTGGTTGTATCTTTATACTCTTTAAATCCTCATGATGAAGATAATGATGTTGAGGAAGATATTATTTCTCTTATTCATGTTGTTCGTGAATTTTCCGACATATTTGATCCCGTTTAAGGATTACCACCTACGCGAGCAATAGAGTTCATAGTTAATCTCATCCCTGGGGCTCAACCTATTACTCGTCCTCCTTATCATATGTCCAATAAAGAAAATGAGGAGATGCGCAAACAATTACCCGAATTGGGGACGAAGCAATTTATTTGCTCTAGTTCCTCGCATTAGGGAGCTTCGGCTATTTTTGTGAAGAAATCCGATAGTACACTTAGGCTTTGCGTTGACTACCGCAAGCTTAATGATCTTACTATCAAGAATAAATATCCTTTACCTCGGATTGATGATCTATTCGATCAACTTAGTGGTGCTAGAGTCTTTTCATAATTAGACTTAGCTACCGGTTTTCATCAGCTTCGTATTGCAGAGGATAGCATTCCTTTGATGTCATTTTGTACTCGTTATGGATCTTATGAATGGCTTGTTATGCCATTTGTTTAAACGAATGCTCCGGCTTATTTCGTTGACCTTATGAACCGAGTTTTCAAAGTTTTCCTGAATCGATTCGTTCTCATCTTCATTGATGATATTCTTGTGTATTCAAAAACCGAGGAGGAGCATGAAAAGCATCTTCGGATTGTGTTGGAAACTCTTAGGAGTAATCAATTAAAAGAAAAATTTCCTAAATGCCACTTTTGGCAATCTCATGTGATGTTTCTCGGTCATATTATTTCCTAATCTAGAATTTTCGTGGATCCTTCATAGATTGAAGCGATTCAAAATTGGAAGAGACCGGAGAGAGTGAAGGAAATCCGTAGCTTCCTTGGATTGGCGGGCTATTACCATCATTTTATAAAAGACTTTTCAAAAATTTCTGTGCCTCTTACTAGCTTAACAAAGAAAGGTGTTAAATACATTTGGTCGGTCAAATGTGAAGCTTCGTTTCAGAAATTAACAGAACTCCTTTCCGATGCTCCTATTCTTGTGATTCCCGAGGGAAACCAAGATTTTATTGTTTATAACGATGCTAGTCGTGTTGATTTGGGTGTCGTTCTTATCCAAAGAGAACGTTTTATTGCTTATGCTTCCAAGCAGTTGAAGCCAGCCGAGACTAGATATTCCACTCATGATTTAGAGCTCGCGGCTATATTTTTCGCCCTTCGTATTTGGCGTCATTATCTTTTGGGAGAAAAATTTATTATTTACACCGATCATAAATCTTTGAAGTATCTATTTTCTCAAAAGCAACTTAATTTCCGTCAACAACATTGGCTCGAATTTCGTGCAGCTTATGATCTTGATATTCTTTATACTCCCGGAAAGGGAAATCAGGTTGCAGACGCACTTAGTCGTAAGCAACAAGCGGTCGTTTCTATGATGATATCCGAATGGGGCGATCTCGAGATTTTATCCACTTGTGAGATTCAAGATAATGTATCCAATTTGTGTTCATCTCTTGTTTTATGTAGTCTTGAGGCTCATCCTTCTCTTTTAGACTGCATTCTTGAAGCTCAAAAGCTAGATCCCGAATTGGCTCTTCTTGGCCAAAATTTTGGGGATAAAATTAATATTGAATGTTTGAAAGACTCTGATATTGATTCTCATGGCGGTATTCGAAAATTTGGTAGACTTATCGTGCCAAATATTAGTAATCTTCGTAAAGACATTTTAGAAGATTCTCATCGTTCTAAATTTACCATTCATCCCGGTAGTAGTAAAATGTGCGCGGACATGAAGTGACTTTATTATTGGGAGGGACTTGCCAACTTGCCAACTTGCCAACTCATTAAGTGTTGCATGACTTGCCAACTCATTCAGGCCGAGCATCAAAGGCCCGTTGGGTAATTGCAACCTTTAGAAATTCCAATTTGGAAGTGGGACCAAATTTCCATGGATTTTATAGACGACCATCCTCGTTCTCGTTCGGGGCATGATAGCTTATGGGTGATGGTCGATAGAATTTCTAAATCCGCCCATTTTATTCCCGTTCGGTCCAGTCGAACCGTTCCTCTCTTGGCTAAACTCTTTATTAAAGAAATTGTAAAATTGCATAGAGTTCCTTCTTCTATTGTTAGTGATCGAGATCCATTGTTTACTAGTGGATTTTGGAAGAGTCTTCAAAAAGCTTTGGGAACGAAGCTTAATTTTAGCACCGCCTATCATCCTCAGTCCGATGGACAAACCGAGCGTGTGAATCAAACTCTTGAAGATCTTCTTCGTGCATGTGTTCTTGATATTGGTGGAAATTGGGAAGATCATATTTCTCTTGTTGAGTTTTTCTATAATAATTGCTTCCAATCTAGTATTGGTATGGCACCTTTCAAGGCACTCTATGGAAGGCCATGCCAATCTCCTTCTCGCTGGCTTGAGGCCGGTGAGAAGCTGGTTTTAGGTCCAGATTTTATTCATGATTCCACAGAGATGATTGACCTTATTCATTATAGGATGAAAGAAGATGAGAGTGGACAAAAATTCTATGCCGATAATCGGAGAAGGAAATTAGAATTTTCTGTGGGAGATCTTGTGTTTATTCGTGTTTCGCCTATGAAGGGTGTTGTACGTTTCAGTCGATCAGGAAAATTAGCGCCTCGGTATATTGGGCCATTTCCTATCACCGAATGTATTGGTTCCGTGGCTTATCGCCTTTTACTACCGGCTCAGTTTTCTGCTATTTATGATGTGTTTCACGTTTCTCAATTACGGAAATGCCTTCGAGATTCCGATTCTATTCTTGAGCCCGGTGTTGTGGAAGAAATTGAAGTTTCGTCTAATTTGACTTAGGAGCAACATCCTATTCGTATTATTGCTTCGGAGGTCAAACGCCTTCGAAATAAAGATGTCCCGCTTGTTAATGTTAAATGGTCCTCAAATCCTAAGGATTCCTCTTGGGAATCTAGAGAGTTCATTAAGCAAACACATCCGGACTTACTTTCCCGTGCTCTTTGAGGGAATTTCTTATTTCAAATTTCTTTTGTGCTGATATGCTTTTATTGTTGTTACCTTATATTTTCTTCTTAAATATTGCGTGGACGCAATTTGTTTAAGGAGGGGAGTCTGTAACAACCCGCATATTTTACGATTAAATATTTAAATATTTTTATTTAAATATTTTATAGTTAGTCGGATTATAGTTCGAAAAGTTACTTCTTGCATACGCACGAATTAGGACTCGGGACCACTTCCATTGGGACCAAAACGCCATTTGCGATCTTTTTTACTCCAAATTTTGATATGTTTGGAGTTAGTTGAATTTTGCCACTTATTCACTTTGGGCTTTGGGTTTGGTTTAGCCCATTAGCCTAAACTATTTACTCTAGCTCAACCCCCTCTTCCCTTCACTACTTCAATTTCATTTCCTAATACTCAAGCTTCATCAAAATTGGAGAGAGGAATGGGAAATTAAAACTCAAAGCCCTAGTTCATTTCCGAATCCAACATTTAACTCCAGATCCAAAGAGAAGCCGTTGATTCAAGCTTCTTGTGATTGAGATTGAAGTGTGGTTGATTCTTCCTTTGCTTTTAAGCTTCTGCTTCATTGATTTTGTGAAAAGGTGTGATTTTTATCTCACATCTTTTTCTATAACTATCTTTGATTGTTGGGTATGAATTCCTACACTTATTCATGTGCATTTGCTTTCAGTTTTAATTGAATTGGAGAAAATCTCAATTTTTAGTGTTTTGGGTTCAAATTTTAAAAATCCTAACTTTTAAGTTTGAACATGTTTTTGGTGAAGCATAGAGGAGCCAATAGGACCGGGTAGCCGATGGGCATAATGCCCTAGCGTCTGTGCTCGACCGGTTGCAAATTGAGGGAGTTTTGCACTTCTATCCCCTAGGTCGCTCGGCCTGCACATTTAAGTCACTCGGCATGCATATAGGTCGCACCAACATAGGTCGCGCCATGCTTAGGTCGCGCCATGGGATAGGTCGTTCCATTTCTTAAGCCGCTCGGCCATTAGGTCGTTCCATTACTTAAGTCGCTTGGCCATGTGTTAAGTCGCTTGGCCATGTGTTAAGTCGCTTGGCCATTAAGTCGCACCCGCTATAGGTCGCGCCATGTTAAGCCGCATCTCTTAGGTCGTTCCATTTCTTAAGTCGCTCGTCCTACTCTCACCTCTAAGGTCGCACCACTTAGGTCGCTCGGCTTGCTCGCACCACTTAGGTCGCTCGGCTTGCTGCTACGGGTCGCGTCATGGTTTAAGTCGCAACCATATAGGTCGCTCGGCCTGTTGCTATATCTCGCACCAACTTAGGTCGCGCCATGATATAGGTCACGCCATGTTAAGTTGCTCTGTTAGGCCGCATGCTATTTCTTATGTCACCGATCCCTTATATCGTATGTCATGGGGTCGTATGAGTTGAGCCGCTGATTTCTTGTGTTGTATTGTGTTAAGTCGTAAGTCGTGGCTGTTAAATCGTAAGGGGTATTTCCATTTTGATGGATTTGGAATCGAATTCTTTGGATTTTATTCACCTCATCGAATGTGAATTTTTGTGATTGTTTGTTTCTCAATCATTTTTGTGATTTGTCACTTTAAAAATATGAAGGTTTCAATACTAGCAGTAAATATCAAAACTCTTTCATCAAAACGATTTCAACCGTATTTTACTACAAAGCTTGTTTCTTAAACCGTTTTCCAATCTACTAGTATATATAAACCTTTACCTCACTCGTACGAGAAATCTAATTAAATGGCTTAGTAAAACAAGTGGTGTGAAACGCTTGCGTTTACTTGGCCGGTTAATTCTTGGACTTGTTCGATTGAATCTGTTGTGACGACTTTCAAGTGAAGATCTACAATTTGTTCGTAAATATTTAAGTTAAGCTAGTGGTTATGGGACATGAAGCTAAGCTCATATATCTACTAGCTTACTGTAATTGACACTTCTTGATGATCGTTGATGATCAGTTTTGTGATTTAGACTAGCAAATTTGCGATGTCTCTTTGTCTACGAGGGAGACTAAACCCTTGTTTATGTGGAGCTTCGGTAATGGCCGAAGGAGAACATGTAGGAAAGGAAACTTTAATCGACCTAGTTCAACCTTCGGTTTCAGCCGATATCGACATTGTTGGTTCCGGTTCCCATTCTCCGCCTCCTACTAAAGCCGTTACCGAAAGCACCACCGCCCACACTGGAGATGAGGCTCAAGGAAGCGCCGAAGCGCAGGACTTCGAAATTGACATAGTGAAGTCTACTTCTCTAGGTAACCTCAATGTTGATCTCGCTCAAGCGGGCTGCTTGTTCGCTTCGACTGAGTTCAATGAGCTTCTTGCTTATTTCTTAAGTGTCGATGAGCCATTATCCCCTCTTTTTATGAGGAATACTGACTTTAACTTTTCTTCTCCTGTAGAAAAAGCACCAAGTATTGTTCAGACTTCCCCTCCTCCAATTATTCCTCCTCCGTCTCTTCAGGTCACTCCTCCTTCTGCCTCTCAACCTGGATCACAAGAGGAGCAAATAGAAGCCCTCCGAGACTTGGACAATCCCATTGCTTCACAAGAACATAAGGGAGAAGAACCTAAAGAGGGTGAAAAGACTCCGGAACCAACTGGTTCCGACGATACGCCGTTAACCACGCTTTTCACTCCAAGAAGCGGGTCTTCTTCTAAGAAGAGGGGGAAAAGTGGAGTCTAAAAGAAGAAGGAAGCTTCAGCCGGCGAGGAAAAAGCAGAAGAAAGTCCAATTGTTCATGTTTCTCCTTCTTCGCCTACTCTTACAAGCCGGCCCAAGAAGTTGGTCATCCGGCCAGGTGCAGGCTCAAAAGGTGGGAGGAAGAAGAAATGATGGCTTTGATCCTGTGCTTTTTATCTCGCTTTTTGCTTTTCGCTTGTATATAAGCTTGCGTTGACTGGAGATTGTGCGGGTACCAGTCCCCGCCTTCTTTTATTTTGAAACCTGCGCATGTAATTTTTTTTTATAGTATGGAATAAAATGATTCTTTTACTTGTACAAACTCCTATCTGTATTTGAGAATGCATTTATTATTATTTTTTATATATACAAGTTTCTTTATTTTCTCTGTGTGATGTTGCAGTAAACCTATGGTATGTTGCTTGAGCATTGTTTTTATTTTTGTGACTATATTATATTGCCCCCATACCATGGTTTATTGCAATCTCTTCCACATTGGCAGAATTTTGAAGAACAACTCTTCTGTTTCGAGAAGACTTGTGTTCTTTCTTTAGAGAAAAACTTTTCCATTTAAAGGAGTTTTGCATTTGTACTTTATAAGATAATATTTCCGTTTTAAGGAAATATTTTTTCTGATTTAGTAAAATGCGCCTCATATTGGAGAAGTTTTCTCTCTTTTCTTTTTGTTGCGAAGTTTTTACACTTCACTTTCGGAGAAAGTCACTTTTATCTTGGCAAGTGAATTTTCCTTCGTGATAAAGTGGGCCTTTGAAAAAGGGCTTCAACTTGCTTGTGCCTCCGAAGAGGGCTTTTGTTCGATTGCGCCTCTGGGAAGAGGGCTTTTGGTTTGATCGTGCCTCTGGGAAGAGGGCTGTTAACCCCGTTCCAGCCTACAAGTTAAGGGGCCCACGAGTTAAAGGAGTCAACGAGTTAAGGCCTGGGATGGGCCACGACTTAAGGTGTTTAACGGCTCAGGAAGGATCTACGACTCAAGAAGCCTCACGACTCATCGAGTCACCGACTCAATAAGTTAATGACCTAAAGCTCAAAGCGACTTAAAGGGTTACGACTCAAGGGGTTAACGGTTCACAAGGCAGGACGGCTCAATAAGTTACCGACTCATCAAGACTATCGTCTCAACGACTCATGGTAAGCAGCGACTCAGAGTTGACAACGATTCAGTGGATCAACGACTCAACGACTTGAAGGAGCAGAGTGGCTTAACTAGTTAACGGCTCACAAGACAGACCGACTAAATGCATTACCGACTCATCAAAGGTATTGCCTCAGCGACTCAACAAGTCCACGACTCATCATAAGAAACGACTCAAGAGGATTGACGACCTAAGAAATGACTTAATGACTTATAACTCAGGATGACTCGTCCGCGACTTAAAGCCACTGAGTCGTATTCCGTTGCCACAATGCATGTCCCAGTGAGAATTGACTCGCCAACGACTCAGGACTTGGCTTAGAATCCAGCAAGAGAATGAGCTAGTGAGAAGACCAAATGCTTAACCAGATAAGCCGGCCACGACTCAAATTGACTCGGCCACGGCTTAGCCTGAGTCGGTCACGACTCAGGACTTGGGCGAAAAAATTTCTATCCAGATTTGCCTATAAATACATGGCCACCCCCAACATTCAAAGGACTTTTGGGGCTCATTCATTTCAAGCACCGTTACTCTGCTGCATTCTGAACTACTTCAACACCTTCAAGGAACTTCACGAAGAAATCGAACATGTCTAACATGTGTTCAAAGATTTGGATCGACATTGAAGTTTAGGCTACTTGTTCTAAGTCACTTGAAACTCAAAGTGTGTTGTAATCAAAGTGTAACTGCATTGACTTTTAATCAAATCGTCAATAAAGATATTCAAAGTGGACGTAGGCTCTCTCTTAAGCCGAACCACTATAAAATTGCTGTTGTTTACTGTTTTTTCACTATTATCTGCTTATAATCAGTTCCCGAGCTATCGGGTGGTGCTTTCACAATCTCACTTCATACACCGGGGTGTTAGCGTTCAAATTTTAGCGTTAACATTTTTGGTGCTTTCACTGAGAACTGAACTCAGGTTAATTATCATCATTGCTTCACAGAGGTTTGTAGAGAGAATTTCCTTGAAAACCAGAAGTATATCCAAGATTATGGCTCCTGGAAGGAAGAGTAGACCTGTCAGATCTGGGAATATTCAAGAGGGAACCTCCGTTTCCCCTATATCAAATCAAGCCACTCCAGCTGTCGGAGTTACAAAGGCAGAGCTGGATGCTGCAATCTTAGGGCTGAACCAACAGATCAATGCCCAAAATGCACAATTCGAGGCTCAGAATGCTCAGAATGCCCTAATTCTGAATAGGTTGAACGATTTGCTTGGGGCAAACCGTCAACCGGCAGGTAATGAAAGGAATTTCGCTTGCAACATTCATGAGGCTGAAGAAAGGAATGCTCCTGAAAGGGCTGCTAGCCCCTTTGAACAAACACTTCCTGAGGTTGGTGGATCTAGAACTCGACATGATGAGGAGTATCTTTATGGAATGGTCCGACAAATCATGAAAGAGAGCATGCAGAGGGTTGAAGACGAGAAAGAATGGGGTTTCGCCCCAAGTAAAACTCCATTTACTGAGAAAATCTTAAAGGCTGAATCCCCAAGGAAGTTTGTCCCTCCAACCATTCCAGCTTACAAGGGGACAAGTGATCCGAACGAATTCTTATACAAGTAAGATTGGCACATGACAGGTGCCAGAGCCTCTGATGAAATAAAGTGCCGATATTTTCCTGTGTATCTCGAAGGCGTAGCTCTGCTTTGGTTCACCATGCTGCCAGTCCGATCTATCGATCAGTTTTCTGACTTAACCCGGAAGTTCAAGGAGCAGTTCAGACTATACGCTTCAAAAGCCAAAGATATTATGTCATTTTCAAGTTTAGAACAGAATCCGGGTGAAACTATCAGATCTTTCTTGAATCGCTTTAATATAGCGCTGGCCGAGGTAGATAATGCAGAACCACGGATGATCTTGACCTATCTAATGAGGGCCATCGACAAGTCGAGCGAATTTGGGAAATGGCTGAACATGAAGGAACCAAATTCCCTTGAAAAATTCTATAAAAAAGCAGATGAATTCATACGCTTGGAAAGCCGTCCCGTACCGGTAAAGGCAGTGCTGGAAAAAGCTGAAGATAACACTGTTGCTCCACGCAAAAATGAATCTGTAGGGCAAAAAAGGGAAAATAACAATGGGAAGAAACAGAGTAATCTGAAGAAGCCCCGATCCTTCAAGCCATCAGAGTATACTCCTTTATCAGATACGCCGGAGCGTATCTACCTTGCCACTAAAGATTCTATTGACTTTCCTAAACCTCCTCCTCTAAGGACCGGGAAAAAGGCTATACAGAGTGGGAAGTTCTGCCGCTTCCATAATCAACCCGGTCACGAGACCGACGAATGCCGCCAGTTGAAAAATCTGATTGAAGAGTTGCTAAGGGAAAACAAACTGCAGCAATTTGTGAAAAAGAATAGCAACAATCCTGCTTCGTCTAGTCAGAGGCAGCAAGCTCCTACTCATCTGCCTGGGACGAGTGAGAAGGCTGCAGGGCATGAGTCTGGAAGGCCCATTATCAATGACATTATAGGAGGACCTCACCCAGCAGGCAGAAGCTGGGGTGAGATGGAAAGGTATACCCGAGCTTTGAAGTATGTACCGACCGAGGAAGATGTATTCGTTTTGGAAGGTGCTATGCCCCTGAAGCAACAAAGAACTTTTGATGATGATATTGTGTTCAAAGCTAGGGATTCCGCAGGTATTGAAGCTCCTACCTTGGATCCCCTAGTCATCTCGGCTGGTATCGGGCCAGCTATTGTCAGAAGAGTTCTCATTGATTGTGGCGCATCCTACAATATCCTCTTCAAGAAAACATTCGACCAAATGAAGATCCCTATGGCTGATGTGCAAGCCTCATCGCAGAAAATCGCTGGTTTCACTGGGGAGCCAAAGCAGCCGGTAGGAACCATTGATTTGCTTGTGGAACTTGGAGAAGGAGAGAGAAAAGTGGTCCGCAAGCAAACTTTTGTGATTGTCGACGAATTTTCTGCTTACAATGCTTTCCTTGGCCGTCCAACTCTCGCAGCATTCAAAATTGTTTTGGCCCCGTGGTGCCTCACCATTAAATTCCCCACAGATAATGGAGTGGGAGTTATAAAAGGGGATCAAAATGCGGGGCGAGAATGTTATCTAACAGAGCTACGAGAGACCAGAAAAAGAGAAATGGGAAAGATTGCGGCAGCACCAGTCCGCATCAAAGAACCAGCCTTGTAGCAATTACAGGGCGGACCCTGCACTGGCGAGCACAGCGGAGCAAGGAAAGAGATGGATCCTAGAAAAGTCAGTGCAGGGGAGAATAGAGTGGTACCAGTGGAAACGACAATACCAATACCTGTTGACCAAAAAGACCCAAACAAGGTGTTGAATGTGGGTTCGCAACTTAATGCGTCAATTCAGAATATCTTAATATCTTTTTTAAAGACAAATCTGGATGTTTTTGCTTGGACTCATGCCGATATGTGCGGAATATCCCCAGAAGTTGCAGTACACGCTCTAAATATTGATCCAAAATTTACACCTGTGAAACAGAAAAAGAGAACTCAAGGTCCAGAAAGGTCGGCGGCATTAAAAGAAGAAGTTGATCGGCTCATGGAGAATAATTTTATCAAAGAATCTACCTATCCGAATTGGGTTTCAAATCTAGTGCTGGTTAAGAAAGCCAACGGAAAATGGAGAGTATGCATCGATTTTTCAGATCTAAACAAGGCCTGCCCCAAAGACTGCTTCCCATTACCCAGAATCGACCAACTGGTAGACGGAACAGCGGGACATGAATTGTTATCTTTTATGAATGCTTACTCCGGATATAACCAGATCATGATGCATGAGCCAGATCAGGAGGACACGAGCTTTATCACCGACGTTGGTCTTTACTGCTACAGAGTTATGCCCTTCGGGCTGAAGAATGCAGGGGCAACATACCAAAGACTTGTTAATACTATGTTCAAAGCGCAACTGGGCAAGACTATGGAAGTCTACGTCGATGACATGTTAGTAAAGTCTAAGAAAGCAATGGATCACATAGAACACTTAGCAGACATGTTCGCAGTCCTCTGAAAATACAGAATGAAGCTCAATCCTTTAAAGTGTTCATTTGGAGTGGAATCCGGCAAGTTTTTAGGTTTCATCGTGAGCGCTAGGGGCATTGAGGCCAGTCCAGCTCAAATTACTGCACTGAAAGAAGTCAAAGCCCCTAGAACAAAGAAGGAATTGCAAAGTCTCAATGGAAAAGTCGCCGCCTTGAGTCGGTTCATTTCCAAAGCCACAGATAAATGCATCCCATTCTTTGACGCCCTAAAGAAAGGAAAGAAAAACTTCGATTGGACTCCCGAATGCCAAAAAGCCTTTGATGAATTGATTCGCCATATGGAAACGCCTCCAATACTTTCTAGGCCTGGCGATGGCGAGGATCTTCTTATATACTTGGCAGTATCATCTCATGCTTTAAGTGCAGCGCTGATACGAGAAGACAAAAGGATTCAACATCCAGTTTACTATATCAGCAAAAGACTCACTGGGGCAGAGATGAATTACTCTAAGTTGGAAAAACTCGCCTATTGCCTACTAATTGCATCTAGGAAGTTGAGGCAATATTTTCAAGCTCATCCTATCAGAGTCCTCACTGATCAACCTTTAAAGCAAGTCCTGTTTCGCCCTGAGACTTCGGTTCGTCTTCTAAAGTGGAATATTGAACTCAGTCAGTATGACATCACTTATCATCCCCGAAAAGCAATCAATCGACAAACTTTAGCAGATTTCATCGCAGAATTCACATATAAGGGTAACAGTGAGGAGGAAACGGTCGACGATTCCCCAATCCAATGGAAGTTATATGTCGATGGTGCGAGAAACGACTACTGTTCTGGAGCCGGAGTTGTACTTGAGACCCTTGAAGGCCGATCATTATGCTATGCACTAAGATTGGAATTTCCTTCAACAAACAATGAAGCAGAATATGAAGCCCTTATCGCTGGCTTAACGATTGCTAAAGAATTAAACATCCGAGCGTTACAAATATTCAGTGATTCTCAGCTTATTGTATGCCAAGTCAAAAAGGAATTCCAAGCAAAAGGGGGGAATCTGCCCGCCTACTTGTCAAAGGCTTGGGAACTCCTGGGTGATTTCGATCATTACATGATAAGTCACATTCCTCGAGAAGAAAACATGAAAGCAGATTCTCTCGCAAAGTATTCTAGCACAGGCGAAGCTCAATTTCTGGGGTTAACTCCAGCGGAAGTCCTGTCGACTCCTAGCATTGATGAGATGGACATTGATTGGATCATGAGCATGTCTCAAGAGCAAGAATCATGGATGACTCCGATAACAGAATATCTGCTCAATGGATCCTTACTAGGGAACTCAAAAGAACGACAAAAGCTACTAAGAAAAGCCTCTCGATATATAATCCAGGATGGCCGATTATACAGACGGGGATTCTCAATGCCATTACTTCGATGTGTATCCAGGGAAGAGTCCAAAGCAATCCTAGAGGAGGTACACGGAGGAGATTGTGGTGATCATTCAGGTGGCCAAACATTAGCAAAGAAAATTCTCCGATACGGATATTTTTGGCCAAAAATTAATCGAGATGCAGTAGAGTATTCCCGAAAATGTGACAGATGCCAAAGATTCGCCAAAATTCCTAGAGCACCTTCCACTGAACTCACACAAATGGTCAGTCCATGGCCGTTTGCAATATGGGGGATAGACCTTGTAGGACCGTTACCAACTGCCAAATCTGGAATTAAATATGCCATTGTTGCTGTAGATTATTTTACTAAGTGGGCAGAAGCTGAACCACTGGCTACTATCACCTCAAAGAAGATGATAAGTTTTGTGACTAAAAACATCATTTGCAGATACGGTGTGCCTCAAAAAATAATTACAGACAATGGTACTCAGTTTGAAAGTGAAGAATTCCAAGATTTTTGCAAGCGATTCAAAATCCGAAAAAGCTTCTCAGCAGTGGCTCATCCGCAGGCAAACGGGAAAGTGGAAGCCGTGAATAAAATTATTAAGTCAACCATCAAAAAGCAACTTGAAAGAGCAAAAGGTGGTTGGGTCGATTAGCTACCACTGGCACTATGGGCATACAGAACCACTCACAAAACTGCGACTGGGCACACCCCGTTTTCATTAGCATACGGGTCAGAGGCAATGATTCCGGTAGAAATAGAGGTCCCTTCACATAGAAGAATCCATTTCAATCAAGCAGAAAACGAAAAGCTACAGCTTGAAGCGTTAGATCTCCTTGATGAAAAAAGAGAAGAGGCTAATCTCAGAATTGCAGCTCATCAGCAAAGGTTAGCCAGACATTTCAATTCCAAAGTTCGCCAACGCAGCTTTGAGATTGGAGACCTAGTCCTGAAGAGAATTATGACAGCGACAGGTGTGTTTGGGCCAAATTGGGAAGGACCATATGTCATAGGTCAGAAGCTTTTTGACGGCACATTCAAACTCACTACTGTTGAAGGAGATCAAATTCCAAGGGCATGGAACAACAATCATTTGCGTCCATACTTTACTTGGAAATTTTGTTGAAAAATCGTAAAAAGAATTATGAATGTATGATTCTTGTAATTGAAGGCAATTGTAAAACTGATGCAAGTAAATAATGAAAAAATATAAAGTGGATGTAGGCCCAATTTCCCGGCCGAACCACTATAAATTTTGTGTTCCTTATTATTATTACATGTTTGCTTTATTTTCGATATAAAAAGTACATAGAATGTATTGCTGAAATGTCGATTTAAATTTTTGCAGACAATGGAAGTGAAACTTGCACATAATAAGACCAAGTGATTCTCGCCAAACTTCAAGTCACAAAAGCTCCGAATTCAAATCCTAGATAGGAAGTACTTCAATTGAACGGCCTATGATTTCGACAGAAACGGGCCTTTGCTAATAAATTGAGATCGTTTGAACAAACAAACATCCAATTAAGAAGCTGATGCTCGTTCTCACGAACTTGCCTGACAATGAAGTAGACTTCCTTGGATTAAACAAGTTACTTGTAAGAAAAGGGAAGGAAAGCTTAAAAAAAAAAAAAAAAAAAAAGAGGATCACTGAAAAGGCATAAGCAAGTGGACAAGGGAACAACCAAAGCCATCACCGGCAGCACAAGTCCTCTTCGGAGGCGCAACTATTCGGAGGATAAAGACCTCTAATGGGTCATACGCCACAAAAAAGAAAGTTCTCTACTCAACAAAAAAGATTGGAGGATTCATGACCCTCCAACCATGAGAGAGTAACTTCCAGGCGATGAAAACCCTCTCTGAGGCACATTTCACCAGGAGTTGAAGTGTTACGACCGCTCTTCGGAATTTCACTTCACCAGAGTTGAAATGCAAACAAAATAAAAGCCCTCCTCGGAGGCCCATTTCACCAGGAGTTGAAGTGTTACGACCGCTCTTCGGAATTTCACTTCACCAGAGTTGAAATGCAAACAAAATAAAGACCTCTTCGGAGGCATATTTCACCAGGAGTTGAAGTGTAATAGCCGCTCTTCGGAATTTCACTTCACCAAAGTTGAAATGCAAAATAAAATAAAGACCTTTCTGGAAGTCCACGTTTCACCAGGATTGAAATAAAACTTCCAAGTGTTGAAACGTGAAAAATCCCTCCTCAGAGGTACAACCCCCTCTCGGGGACACAATCAAAAAGAAAGACCTCTTCGGAAGCCCACGTTTCACCAAGATTGAAATAAAACTTCCAAGTGTTGAAACGTGAAAAGGCTTTCTTCAAAGGCACAACTCTTTGGAGGTACACGTTTCACCAAGATTGAAATAAAACTTCCAAGTGTTGAAACGTGAAAAATCCCTCCTTAGAAGTACAAATTTCTATTTTTAAAAAAAAAAAAATCCTCATCAAGGGCATAATTTAACTTTCAAAGGAAGAGTGATTTACCTATTCTAGAAAATAACCTTGCTCAAAAAAAAAAGAGGAAGAAAGTTAAAGTACCCTTCAGAGGCCCGCTTTACCACATAGAAGAATTCACTTGGCAAAATGCGTACATAAGCAAAAAAAAAGTGATTTCTTCGAAGGACAAAGCGTAAAAACTTATATGAAGGAAGTTGTACTCTACGAAAAATTTCTTAAAGAATGAAGTAATTATTCTTCAGAAAATAAGAGTGCAAGTCCCCTCAAAGTATAAAATATTGCAGCAAGCTTATGGTATGGGGGCAACATGGTATAGTTACATACAAAATGGTATAGCTACATCGGTAAAGTACGCTCAAACAACATACCACAAGTTCACCGCAATATCATATAAATAAACTTGTGCAAAAATGAATAATAAATGCATTCTCAAATTCAAACAAGAGTCTGTACAAATAAAGGATCATTTTATTCAATTGCAGATACAGGTTTCAAAATAAAAAAGCAGGGGCCGGTACCTGCACAACATCCTACCATTACACAAAAAAGGAATCAAAAAGCCCGAAGCCCGACTCTTCACTTCTTCTTACCACCTTTGGACCCTTTGCCCGGCCGAATGATTAGCTTTTCAGGTCTATCTATAGGCATAATGGAAGAAGGAGAGGGAGGTGCAACCGGTGCAACTTCCGGTTCTTCTTCAGTAGTAATGATTTTCTTCCCCCTCCTCTTCGATGTTCCGTGCTTCTTTCTTCTCTTCGAAGAAGACTCACTCCCTGGAGTAACAAGAGCGGACAAAACTAGACCATCAGAAGGAGTCCGCTCCGGAGAGATCTCGCCTCCTTCAAGTCCCTCGTCTTTCTGCTATTGCGAAGCGATAGGGTCATCCAAGCCATGAAGAGCCTCAATTTGCTCCTCTTGTGACCCGGGCTGTGAAGCAGAAGGAGGAGTCACCTGAAGAGATGGAGGAGGGATAACCGGAGGAGGCGAAGTCTGCACAGCACTTGGTGTTTCAACTGCAGAAGAAGAGAAATTAAAAATATTAGTATCTCCCCAAAAGAAGGGAGATATGGGTTCGTCGAGATTCAAGAAATAATCGAGAAGCTCATCAAACTTTTGAGGAGCAAGCAAGCGTTTCACCTGAATCAGACCAATGTCAAAATTACCTGAAGATGTTTGCTTCGTTAGTTCAATCTCATAATTTTGAGCCCCGATATCCTCCAAAGCCTCATCATCAGTAGGGGTATTTACCCCGGTTCTTGTAGGAGGCAGCGAATGAGCACTGGAACCTGTGATGTCAACTTCAGAAGAAACTAATGGACGTTCAGAAGTGGTAGGTGGTATTTCTTTTTCAGAACGTTCCCCTTCCGCCATTCCGGCCCGCACTCTGGCGAGTTGCTCTTTCCCCTTGGCAAGAGCGGCGCGGGCATCATCATCAAGATAATGCTCTTCAAGAGCTGACTCAGCGTATCCAGCACCTTTACCACCGAGCATATCGAGTGCTGCCTCCCAAACTTCAGCTAGTGTAATTTCATACTTAGGGCCTAGAAAGGCAAGGCTGCCACGCCCCAAAATGCTGTGCAGATAAAAATCAAATAATGTGGAGCCAATGTCAGCTTTGGTTGCTTGATGGGCCTCTTCGGCCGCAAGTTTACCAGCAACAGCCTCGTCACGTTCCTTTTCGGCCATAGCAAGTCGAGCTTTTAACATCTCTATCTCCAAGCTTTGAGAGCCAGTCTGTTCTCGCAGCTGTAAAGTTTCAGCGCGATATTCTTCTATGACCTTCTGCTTGTGTGTAAGCTTATCTTCGACTGCCCTTTGACTGGCATGCGCATCTCGTACTTGTTGCTGAAGCATGCTCTCCTTTTGAGAATAGAAAGTAGATGAAGTAGCTAATTCTTCCTTAAGCTTTTCTACTTCCGCTTCCAGCTTTTCATTATAGGAAGCAATACTTCTCATTTCGGCGTCATGCTGTTCGAGAGTCTTCTGCCACTCAGCCTTATCGTTCTCCATTGTGAGCATGGCCTCGAGATTGGCTCGGTTAACCCTCTGAAGCTCGTCGACAAGTTTTTGCCAGTTCGACATTCTTTCAATATCGGTCCTGACAGTATCAAGATTTCGCAGCATAGCCGATTTGTCGAGAGGAACCAAGTCGAGATCAAATCGAACTCCTCTCAGGCACCACTGAGGGAATCGACTTTGAAGAGTGGGAGGACCTTGCCCAACTTGGTATGCGGGCCGGTTGATGATTGTTTGAATGTTGGAACGAACGGGGGCAGGAGATTGAGCAGGAACATTTTGAGAAACTGTCGGCATTGTTTCTTCAGTAAGTTTAGCCCGCTTGCTAGAAGAATCGTCCATGTGACCTTTACCTCTTTCATCGTGAGTCTTTCTTTTTTGAATATCATCATCTCTGTGGGGAGGGTCATGTCTTTCTTGTTCTCTTCGGTGACGTTCTTCATATGCTCGTCTCTCGTCTGCTTTCCTGATGGCCCTCTCTTCATCAGATTCTCTGTAAGAAGGGAGGTGACGCCTATAATCATATTGGCTACGCCTCCCGTAGCGCTGGAAATCGTCATAGTATGAACTTCCGTGCCCCATTGGAGAATCTGGAATAAAAATAATAAGCTTTAGAAATCTTTAAAGTATAAGAAGATGAATGCGTAGAAGTGCTGAAAAATCCTAAGTGTTGTGTAATGTGTAAACTACACGCATCAAGTTACAGACCACTCTGTGGAGTAGAGGTAGTGATAACTTGAGTAGAAGGAGTTGACATTTGTTGTAGAGAAGATTTCGCCTCAATTACAGAAGAGATAGTTTTGGAAACATCATCTTTGAAAAGTTCTTGAGAAGTCACAATTAAATCGCTCAACCCCTCGAAAACATCATCACCATCATGTTTTTCGGGACTGGCTTTCTCAACTCCTTCGTCAGCAGATCTTCCGGAAGATCGTGGAGTTTCTTCCTCTTCGATAACTAGGGCAAGTACAGACTTGTCAGATGGCCCCGGAGCATCCTTCGGAATTGAACACATCACTAGAGGAGTTTCTATAGAGGTTCCTCCCTGCATGTGCTCTTTAGTAGAGACCGGGGCATCAGGAGTTTCCGTCGGAGAATCGAGAATTTCAGTTGGGACTTCACGAGGCTGAGTGAAGCGAGAGGAATGAAGAAGCCCATATTGATGTAAAAATCCATCATTTAACAAAAACTTTATACTCCTCTCTTCTGCCGCCACGGTGTTCAATCTCTCAAAAATTTGTTTATAGCATGGATCTCTAGAGGGAGGAGGAAGTGCTAAAACAGGAAAAAAGAAGAAGCTAAGTTAGCATTTAGCAACTCAGATTTCGAAAAGCCCAAGAATGGAGAAATAAAAACAGGAAAATCTTACTTCCTACTCTCCAGATGGCATAAAACCCTGGAGGGCAGCGAACAAAGAAATACTGATTTAGAAATCCATGAACGCTTTCAGGAAGATCGGTGATGAGTTTGCGGTTTCGAGAACTCCTTATAACTACGATAGAGGGATGATCTTTAATTTTTGTGAATGAGCAGAAGTAGCAGATTTCCTCACAGCTCGGTAATCGGCCCAGAACTCTACTAAATAGCACACATAACCCCATCAGAATGGCATGGCCATTGGGGTGCAATTGGAATGGAGGGATAAATAATCAAAGCAGGAACTGGTGAAGGAAGTCACTAAAAGGTGGTATGGCACCGCTCAAGCACATTTGGCGATTGACAGCAATAAAGCCAGAAGGGGGCCTATCTGCAGTATCATTTGGCCCCGGCAGTAAGGCATCAGCTTCGGCAATGCCAAACTGGATGAGCAATTGGTTAAACACCTGCTGATTCAGAGTTGTGGGAGTTCTCTCCGGAGGGTTATCCAACAGGTTGGCTACTGGGAAGACATCTTCAGCCTGGCCCATCGGTTCTTCTTGTTGAGATGTCATTCTACACAAGCAACTGGATGTTCAAATGCGAAGGTGCACGTTTCCTAAAAGTGTGAAGTGTTGTGCGGAACTAATGAAAATAAACAAGTAAATATAACTGAAGTTAAGCTAGTTGGCAATTGATCAATTACTAAATTTCAGGACTTGTTAATTTAAAGTTTCAGGTATAGTGTTATTGCAAACTGGTCAATTTCAGTTGACTATCTCAACATTGCTTTAGCACTCTACTTGGATTCGTTGGTTTAAAGTACTTCATTCACGCAATCTATTTAACATTTATCCTCTATTGACTAATCGGTCATTGGATGTGGGCAATCGATGGCATTTTCTGTGATTGTTGTATTAAACAGGTTGTATACTTGCAAATTGAAGCAATCTGTAAAACTAAAATACGCAACAAAGTTTAGCAGGTTAAAGTCCAAACAATTCAATATTAAGGCAGTTTATTTCAGCAATTCAAGACAAAGATCGAGTCAGAATTATGCTTCAAAGCAGTATAATGCGATAACTCGTCCACATTTTGAAGATTATGAAGCAAGTTAAGCTAGGTTATTCATGCTCCAAGACATTGAGTCACTGGTTCTCTAAGTCGTAAGGCATAGTAATGGAAAAGATTGTAGTTCAAGGCAGTTTGAAATTCTCCAAGTCCTGTCTCGGCTGCGACTCAAATCCTAGGTTACATCTAATTGAGCCGGTCATAGGTTCAAACCACAAGGAGCAACTCGGTGTGAAAAATAGTTCAAGTGCTGAGTCGTTCACGATTTATGACTTGAGTCGTTTATGGCCTATGGCTTAAGTCGTTCACGGCAGATGATTTGAGTCGTTCGCGGTTCAAAGGATGAGTCGTGATGAAGATCTAAGGGGCTGAGTCGCTCGTGCAATCAAAAAACCAATTAGGCCATATGAATCCAAAATCATTTCCTCAACCGGTCGTCCACTCTCCAACCCATTAACCCGTTAAGGGTCATTTCCTCTCTTCCAAATCCACCACTTCCTCAGTAAAACCTATTATTTCTCTACACCAACAAATCGCCCAAGACAGATTCGAATCGCCTCAGGTCCATCGTACATTCAACGCGTAGCTGAGCTCTCGTAAGCCGCAACAACATAGCTAATGACGATTGGAAATCAATCGTAGCTTGGCTCGAGGATGCAACGCAACGCATGACGTTGGATTAGAATCAGAGGATGGGGATTCATGATTTAACGACAAACATGGTTGGACAAATATTGAATTCATTTACGCAATGTAATAGCAAGGATAAGTCGTCAACTGATTAGCTCGGAGACGCCTTCGAAGGTTCAAAGAAGTATTAATGGCGGATGCGGTTTAGAGGATCGCTGATAAGAAGTGGGAGATAGGAGGAACGAGTCAAGCGTTTTATATCTGGAAGAGCTGGAACTCGAATCGGCACGCCCGAGTTATGATAAGTCGAAGCACACGACTTACGACTTAAGCGTGTGCTTCAAGGGGCAAATGTTAACCCCGTTCCAGCCTATAAGTTAAGGGGCCCACGAGTTAAAGGAGTCAACGAGTTAAGGCCTGGGATGGGCCACGACTTAAGGTGTTTAACGGCTCAGGAAGGATCTACGACTCAGGAAGCCTCACGACTCATCGAGTCACCGACTCAATAAGTTAATGACCTAAAGCTCAAAGCGACTTAAAGGGTTACGACTCAAGGGGTTAACAGTTCACAAGGCAGGACGGCTCAATAAGTTACCGACTCATCAAGACTATCGTCTCAACGACTCATGGTAAGCAGCGACTCAGAGTTGACAACGACTCAGTGGATCAACGACTCAACGACTTGAAGGAGCAGAGTGGCTTAACTAGTTAACGGCTCACAAGAGAGACCGACTCAATGCATTACCGACTCATCAAAGGTATTGCCTCAGCGACTCAACAAGTCCACGACTCATCATAAGAAACAACTCAAGAGGATTGACGACCTAAGAAATGACTTAATGACTCATAACTCAGGATGACTCGTCTGCGACTTAAAGCCACTGAGTCGTATTCCGTTGCCACAATGCATGTCCCAGTGAGAATTGACTCGCCAACGACTCAGGACTTGGCTTAGAATCCATCAAGAGAATGAGCTAGTGAGAAGACCAAATGCTTAACCAGATAAGCCGGCCACGACTCAACTTGACTCGGCCACGGCTTAGCCTGAGTCGGTCACGACTCAGGACTTGGGCGAAAAAATTTCTATCCAGATTTGCCTATAAATACATGGCCACCCCCAACATTCAAAGGACTTTTGGGGCTCATTCATATCAAGCGTCGTTACTCTGCTACGTTCTGAACTACTTCAACACCTTCAAGGAACTTCACGAAGAAATCGAACATGTCTAACATGTGTTCAAAGATTTGGATCGACATTGAAGTTTAGGCTACTTGTTCTAAGTCACTTGAAACTCAAAGTGTGTTGTAATCAAAGTGTAACTGCATTGACTTGTAATCAAATCGTCAATAAAGATATTCAAAGTGGACGTAGGCTCTCTCTTAAGCCGAACCACTATAAAATTGCTGTTGTTTACTGTTTTTTCACTATTATCTGCTTATAATCAGTTCCCGAGCTATCGGGTGGTGCTTTCACAATCTCACTTCATACACCGGGGTGTTAGCGTTCAAATTTTAGCGTTAACAAGGGCTTTTTGTTTCTGCCTCTAGGGAGAGGCTTTTATTTTTTCCCTGTCCGCTGGGATGCGGGCCACCAAAGAGGGCTTTTCACATTTCGACTCGTGTCAAGTTTTATTTCAAATCACGGTGAAATGTGTGCCTCTGAGTAGGGATTTTTCCTGGAAGTTTGGAGTTTCCTTCTCTCGGTTGGATGGATTCACGGGGCGGACACAAGTTACTTGGATTGTTTGTTTGCACAAACGTTCTCAGCTAGTGAACGAGTATCATATGCCACCGATCAGTCCACAACTTTCTGTCGAGAAAGAGAACTCTCTTTTTCTGGCCAGTCCCATTAAAGGTCTTTTAGAATTTCAACTATTGTGAAATGGGCCTCCGAAGAGGGCTTTTCGCATCTCAGCTCTTGTGAAGTTTTATTTCAGATCTCGGTGAGATGTGTGCCTCCGGGTATGCCTGGGAGGTTTTTCCTCATGGTTGGCTGGATTCGCGGGGCGGACGCAAGTTACTTGGATGTTTATTTGCGCAAACTGTCTCAGCTAGTGAACAAGCGCCTTGCCTTCCACTTGGGAAGGTGCCTCCGATCATCCCATGGATTCACGCGGCGGACGCAAGTTACTTGGATGTTTGTCTACGCAAACTATCTCAGCTAGTGAACAAGCGCCTTGCCTTCCAGTTAGGAAGGTGTTCCCGGTCATTCCATTCCAATATTTTTTTGTTGAGAAAGAAAACTTTCGTTTTCTGGCATGCCCCATTTGAGGTCTTTATCCTCCGAAGAGTTGTGCCTCCGAAGAGGGCTTGTGCCTCTGAAGAGGTCTTGGGCTGTTTGATGCTTGCTCGCCCATGTCTCTTTGCCATTTATTCATATCGACGATCCTCGTTATCTTTTCCAAACATACCTCCCTCAGTAATTTCCTTGATCCAAAGACGTGTACTTCATAGTTAAGCGAGTTTGCGGGGGCAGTCACAGGCTATTTAATCCGATGCTTGTTTGTACAAACAACCACAATTAGTTAGCAAGGGCCCACTTCCAACAGAATCACTAACTTTTTTGCTTGAAGCACTTCTTACGTAGGATTTGAGTATGGAAATTTTGAACGGCTTAGCATTTGCTTGTTGGGTGATGTCAGGGATTGCTTGGTCTAATGATGGGTAAGCTTTGTTTTAATGGCCTGCAATATTAAATCGACATTTTAGCAATACAATTGACGTATTTTATATATCAAAATAAAACAAGCAGTTTATAGTAGTAAAGAACACAAGATTTATAGTGGTTCGGCCAAGAACTGGGCCTACATCCACTTTATAGTTCTTATTATTCACTTGCAATGGCTTTACAATGGCTTTCAATACAAGAATCATACATTCATCATTCTTTTACAATATTTCATTAAAGCCTTAAAGTAAAATATGGGCGCAAATGATTGCTGTTCCAAGCTCTTGGAATTGGATCTCCTTCAACAGTTATTAGTTTGAAAGTTCCATCAAGAAGTTTTTTGCCTATGACATACGGCCCTTCCCAGTTTGGCGCAAACACTCATGTTGCTGTCATGACCCTCTTCAAGACTAGATCTCCAATCTCAAAGCTGCGTTGGCGAACTTTGGAATTGAAGTGCCTGGCAATTCTTTGCTGATGGGCTGCAATTCTGAGCTGAGCCTCTTCCCTTCTTTCATCAAGGAAGTCAAGTGCTTCAAGTTGCAACTCTTCATTTTTTGCTTGGTTGAAATGAATTCTTCTATGTGAAGGGACTTCTATTTCTACCGGAATCATTGCCTCTGATCCATATGCCAATGAAAATGGAGTGTGCCCCTTCGTAGTTTTATGTGTAGTTCTATATGCGCATAATGCTAGTGGAAGCTTATCGACCCAACCATCTTTCGCTTTTTCCAGCTGTTTTTTGATGGTTGATTTGATAATTTGGTTTGCTGCTTCCACTTGCCCGTTTGCCTGCAGATGAGCCACTGCTGAGAAGCTTTTCTGTATCTTGAATTTCTTGCAAAAATCTTGGAACTCTTCACTTTCGAATTGGGTTCCATTGTCTGTGATTATCTTTTGAGGCACACCATTCCTGCAAATGATATTCTTAGTTACAAAGTTTATCATCTTCTTAGAGGTAATAGTAGCTAATGGTTCAGATTCAGCCCATTTAGTAAAATAATCAACAACAACAATAGCATATCCGATTCCTGATTTGGCAGTTGGCAAAGGCCCGATGAGATCTATTCCCCAAATAGCAAATGGCCACGGACTAACCATCTGTGTTATCTCGATGGAAGGTGCTCTTAGGATTTTTGCAAATCTCTGGCATCGGTCACATTTTCGGGCGTAACTTGCAGCATCTCGATTAATATTTGGCTAGAAATACCCATAACGGAGAATTTTCTTTGCTAGAGTTTGACCACCTGAATGATCTCCACACTCTCCTCCATGTACTTCAATTAGAATTGTCTCAACTTCTTCCTTGGTCACACATCGGAGTAATGGCATTGAGAATCCTCGCCTATACAATCGGCCATCTTGAATTATGTATCTGGAGGCTTTTCTTAACAACTTCTGCCGTTCTTTTGAGTTTTATGATAGAGAACCGCCGGGCAGATATTCCATTATCGGAGTCATCCATGATTCTCGTTCATGTGACATAGTCATGATCCATTCAATATCCATCTCATCAATGCTTGGAGCTGACATGACTTCCACAGGAACTAATCCCAACAATTGAGCTTCACTAGTGCTTGCATACTTGGCGAGGGAATCTACCTTCATGTTTTCTTCCCGAGGTATATGATTTATTGTATAATGGTCAAGGTCATCGAGAAGCTCCCAGGCTCTTAACAAGTAAGCGGGCAGATTTCCTCCTCTAGTTTGAAACTCTTTCTTGACTTGACATACAATAAGCTGTGAATCACTGAAAATCTACAACACTTTGACATTCAATTCTTTAGCAATTCTCAAACCGGCAATAAGAGCTTCATACTCTGCTTCATTGTTTGTCGAAGGGAATTCCAATCTTAAAGCATAACATAATGACCGCCCTTCAATGGTTTCAAGCACAACCCCAGCCCCGGAACAGTAATCGTTTCTTGCGCCATCAACATACAATTTCCATCGAATTGGGGGATTATCAGTCACTACTTCCTCACTGTCACCTTTGTCTTTACATTCTGTGATGAAATCTGCCAAAGCTTGTCCATTGATTTCTCTCCAGGGATGATAAGTGATGTCGTAATGGCTGAGTTCAATATTCCACTTCAAAAGGCGACCCGAAGTCTCATGGCGAACGAGGACTTGCTTCAGAGGCGATCAGTGAGGACTTTGATTGGATGAGCTTGAAAATATGGCCTCAATTTTCTTGATGCGATCAGTAGACAATAGGCGAGCTTCTCCAACTTTGAATAACTCATTTCTGCCCCAGTAAACCTTTTGCTAATATAGTAGACTGGGCGCTAAATTTTTGCGTCTTCCCGTACCAGGGCTGCACTGAGAGCATGAGACGAGATTGCCAAATATACAAAAATATCTTCACCATTGTCCGGCTTAGAAAGTATTGGAGGCGTTTCCATATGACGGATCAACTCATCGAAAGCTTTTTGGCATTCAGGAGTCCAATCAAAATTCTTCCTTCCTTTCTTCAGTGCATCGAAAACGGAATGCATTTATCAGCAGCTTTGGAAATGAATCGACTCAGAGCAGCGACTTTCCCATTGAGACTCTGTAGTTCCATCTTTGTCCTAGGGTCTTTGACTTCTCTTAAGGCAGCAATTTGAGCAGGATTAGCTTCAATGCCCCTAGCACTCACAATGAAACCCGAGAACTTTCCTGACTCCACCCCAAACGAACATTTCAAAGAATTAAGCTTCATTCCGTACTTCCGGAGGATTGCAAACATCTCTGCCAAGTGATCCATATGGTCTACCGCTTTCTTTGATTTCACTAACATATCGTCAACATAAACTTCCATAGTTTTGCCAATCTGCGGTTTAAACATAGCATTGACGAGTCTTTGGTAAGTTGCCCCTGCATTCTTAAGTCCGAAGGGCATGACTTTATCGCAGTAGAGACCAACATCGGTGATGAAGCTTGTGTCCTCCTAGTCCAGCTCATGCATCATAATCTGGTTGTATCCGGAGTAAGCATCCACGAAAGATAACAACTCGTGTCCCGCCGTTCCATCTACCAACTGATCTATTCTGGATAACGGGAAGCAGTCTTTGGGGCAGGCTTTGTTTAAATATGAGAAGTCAATGAAAACTCTCCATTTCCCATTAGCTTTCTTAACCAGTACTGGATTTGAGCCCAATTCGAATAAGTAGACTCTCTGATGAAACCTTTCTCCATAAGCCGGTCTACCTCTTCCTTCAACGTTGCTGACCTTTCAAGACCTTGGGTTCTTCTTTTCTGCTTCACAGGTGTAAACTTCGGATCAATATTCAACGTATGTACTGCAACTTCTGGTGATATTCCACACATATCAGCATGGGTCCAAGCGAATACATCCAGATTTTCTTTCAAGAATGATATCAAAATATTCTAAACCGCCGTATTAAGTTGTGAACCCACATTCAGCACCTTGTTTGGGTCTTTTGGGTCAACAGGTACTGGTACCGTTACTTCCACTGGCACCACTCGATTCTCCCCTGCACTGGCTTTTCTGGGATCTATTTTTCTTCATGCTATGCTACATTCGCCAGTACATGGTCCACCTGTAATTGCTACAAGGTTGATTCTTTGATGCAGACTGGGGCTGCCGCATCCTTTCCCATCTCTCTCTTTCTTGCTTCACACGGTTCTATCAGATAACATTCCCGCCCCGCATTCTGATCCCTTTAACAACACCAACTCCATTATCTGTGGGGAACTTCATGGTAAGGCACCACGGGGCAAGGATTGCTTTAAAGGCTGCAAGAGTTGGACGGCCTAGGAAGGCGTTGTAAGCAGAAAATTCATCAACAATTACAAAAGTCTGCCTTCGAACGACCTTCTTCTGCTCCCTCCAAGTTCCACGAAGAGGTCAACAGTCCTAATCGGCTGCCTGGGTTCCCCAGTAAACCCAACAATCTTTTGCGATGAAGCTTGAACCTCAGCCATTGGGATCTTCATCTGATCGAAGGTCTTTTTGAAAAGAATATTGCAAGAAGCACCGCAATCAACAAGTAATCTTCTTACAATAGCTGGCCCAATGCCAGTAGTAATAACCAAGGGATCTATGGTAGGGGCTTCAACACCCATAGAATCCCTGACTCTGAAGACAATGTCATCATTAAAGGTTTTTTGCTGCTTTGGAGGTGCAGCATCTTCTAACACAAAAACACTCTCCTTTGCTGGTGCATACTTCAATGCATGAGCGTATCGTTCCATCTCACCCTAGCTTCTGCCAGCTGGGTGAGGTCCTCCTCCTGTAATGACATTAATAATGGGCCTCTCTGATTCATGAGCTGCCGCCTTTTCACTTGAGCTAGGACAATGATCAGGAACCTGTTGCCCTTGAGTTGACGAAGTTGGGCCATTCCTGTTCCTCTTTACATATTGCTGGAGCTTGTTTTCCTTCAATAGTTCCTCAATTAACTCCTTCAAGTGACGGCACTCGTTAGTATCATGGCCGGGTTGGTTATGGAACCGGCAAAATTTTCCACTTTTCTCAGCTCTCACTCTAACTCTCTGCTTAGCTGGTGCGGAGAATTCGACCGTGTCTTTGTTTGCAGAGTAGATGTTCTCCGGGGTATCAGTCAGAGGGGTGAAGTTGAAGGGACGACTTTTCTTTGCATCTCCTTGCTTCTTCTGACCATCGTTTCCCCTCTTCTGATTGCCAAATTCCTTCTTATTCGTAGCAGCATTACTGTTTCCAGCCCCTGTCGATACCACCTTAGTCGATGCTTGGAGGCTTTCCAAGCGCATGAATTCATCGGCTTTCTTATAAAACTTGTCAAGCGAATTCGGTTCCTTCATTTTCAACCACTTCCCGAACTCACTTGTCTTGTCAATAGCTTTCATCAAGTACGTCAAGATCATTCTCGGCTCTGCGTTGTCTACTTCAGCCAAAGCTTTATTGAAACGATTCAAGAAAGACCTAATGGATTCTCTAGGATTCTGCTCCAAGCTGGATAACGACATTATATCTTTCGCCTTCAAAGCGTACAATCTGAACTATTACTTAAACTATCGAGTCAAATCAGAAAACTGGTCTATTGACCGGACCGGCGCTTTGTGAACCAAAGTAGAGCAACTCCTTCCAGGTATACCGTAAAATACCGGCATTTGATCTCATCAGAAGCTCTGGCACCCGTCATGTGCCAATCATACTTGTACAGAAATTCATTCGGGTCACTTGTCCCCTTATAAGCCGGTATGGTAAGAGGAACGAACTTCCTAGGAAATTTTGCTTTCAAAATCCTTTCAGTGAATGGAGTCTTGCTCGAAGCGAACCCCCATTCTTTTTCGTCTTCTTCCCTTTGCATACTTTCCTTCATGATTTGTCGGACAATCCCTGAGAAATATTCATCATCATTGAGGGGCTCAACAGGACAGGCATCGGCCATCTTCTCAGAATTTTGCCTCGACAGGCGCTCACGGAAAGTTGGCTGTTGTCCCGATCCACCTAGTTGGGGAGGTGTGTCTTTGACTGGGGCAGCTTCCCTTTGAGGAACATCTCTTTCTTCAACATCATGAACATTATCAGCAAAGTATGGTTCGTTGTTCACTGGTTGACGGCTATCCCCAAGCAAAGCATTCAACCTTTCCAACATCAGATTGTTTTGGTCTTCCATCTGCTGATATAGCCTAGAAACCGCAGCATCCAATTCTGCTCGCGTTACTCCAACAGTTGGAGTTGTTTGACTTAAAGGAGGAGAAGTGGTAGTAGTCTCGCGAACATCGTCGGATCTAACAGACTTGCGCTTTCTTCCAGGAGCCATTATTTCTGATAAACTTCTGGTTTTTAGAGAGATCCTTTCCACAAATTTCTGTGAAGCTATGATGACAGTATCCTGAGTTCAATTCTCAGTGAAAGCACCAAAAATGTTAACGTAAAAATCAGACGCTAACACCCCGGTGCAAGTAGTGTAAGTGTGAAAGCACCACCCGTCAATACGGGACTTAGAAATAAGCAGAAGTTAACAGTAAAACGATAAAAGACAGTTTTTATAGTGGTTCGGCTTATAGTCAAGTCTACGTCCGCTTTTAAATCTCTTTATTGCTGACTCAAGTACAACTTATACAACATTATTCAACACCTTCTAGACTAGTAGTTCAAACTTCGTTGTAAAATAGTCTTTCGAATCCATGTCGAATGATGTAGATTTTCTCTTCAAGTTTGTCGTAATGTCCTTAGTGTTTGGAGTGCTTGAAGTGCTGTTCGAGTTGAGAAAATGGCAGAGTGACGGTGCCTTCAAGAATGATGCAAAAGTCCCCTGAATGTGTGAGCCCATCCTATATTTATAGGAGATTCTGGATGGGCCTTAGGTCGTGAACGACCTAAGGTAGGCCTTAGGTCGCAAGCAACCTAAGGTAGGTCATGGGCGACCTAGAAGATACGGCTCTGTGGCTAGACAGTGTTGCATTTGAGTGTTTGGGCTGGCAAGTTGTAGGTCGAAGGTTGCGACCTAAGATAGGTCGTGGATCACATATGAGCGACCTAACAGATGGAAACTTCGACCCTACCCGGTAGTACTTGTCTCTTCTGAATGAAGTACTAGGTCGTGGACGACCTAAGAAAGTAGTTGGCGACCTTTACAACGCTGAGGTTATCCAATGTAGCGACTTAGGCTAAGTCGTTAACTCGCTATGTTGCTTAGCTCATTAGGTCGTTCGGTCGTTACACTTTTTAGGTTGTTAGGTCGTCCCACTTTTAGGTCTTTAGGTCATCCCACTTTTAGGTCGTTAGGTCGGTAGGTTCTCTAGGTCGTTGTGCTTATGTAAGTCGCTAGGTCGTTTCATCTTGTTAGCCTCGTTAGGTCGCTCCGGTTGTTGAGTCGCTAAGTCGCATAACAAAGGAATTAACAATCACCTTATATATGATAAACACAAATCCAATTTTACTTTTAATTAGATCTTAAGAAAAATATTTGTAAAATTTTAAATTGGTGTTTTCATCCAAATCAATAAATACACAATTGGAGTCATCGAGATATTCGTAGAATACTCGATTCATAAAAATGGATGAAATAAGCTGGGCAAACTGAATGGCATAATAAGTCATTCATAAGAATCATGACGTGTGCGGAGTATGGTAAGTGGTAACTTCTGCAACTGGTAGTCAAATGAAAACCGATGGTAAGGTCGAGTTGGGAGAAGAGCTAGAATAAATAAAATGATTGGGTTCCTATCTTAGATAATTGTTGCTTGAGTCCCTCCTTTTCCTTTGCAGACATCCTCGTGGGAGGACGACTGACAGGATGAGCACCATAGATAAGATCAATACGGAACTCAATTTCCCTCTTCGACGGCAAACTCGAAATAGGCTCGAAGACATCAGAAATGTCACAAACAACCGGAATATTAGCTATAATAGCCTTCGATTCGAAGGAAGAAATGAAAGCATCGGAAGGATGGTCCATACTTCAAATATAATAGATAACTGCTCAATAGCATCAGGATGCTTGAGATATAAAGTTCTTTCGGGACATAGGATTGAACTTCATAACGGACGAGCCAATCTATACCCAAAATCATATCAAAACCAAGATGATCCATAACATGCAGATTCGCACGAAAGGAACAACCACACAGAATAATCTCAACATTAACACACAACAAACCAAGAGAAGCGGATCCACTAATAGGATTCACAATCTTCAAAGGGTCTCAACGAGTAATAACATCCAAAGGAATAACAACAACAAGCTCCTTTGACACGAATGAATGTAATGCACCCATATCGAAAAGAAATCTAATAGAACGACAATGAAATAAAGTAAACCTTCCAAAACAGAAGGAGTAATAACTTTGGGATGAGAAGAATCACTGGAAGCTTTAGCAACATTAGCTTCGCGGATTTGAAACCCTTAGGAGCAGTTAAAACAACTCAAGATTGATACGGAATTTAACAAATGGAATGCTACAGAATATATAATTTTATTCCTAGACATACTCCCCATGTTAAAGTGGGAAGAATAAATTAGAAAGGCCAGAATAAAACTCTTAAATAGTTGTAACGCATGTTCCAACTGTTCTGTGTATTTTATAATTTGTTCTGAATTTCAGCTCTGATACCAAGCTGTGACGCCCCACCTCTATGCTCACAATAACAAAGGTTTAATATAACGAATAACGTATGCTATTGCGAAGAATGAGGCTTGTTAGAAGCGACCATCCGTAAGTTATGCCTTAGACGAGTATTGATTACATCAATAAGAGTTGGGTAAATTACTCCCAAGGATATAATTCAATCCAAATCTCGAACGAAACTACAGTGGCCAAAGAAAAATCCAGAACAACTCATAATAACAACAACACTGATAGTATACTCATATCAAAACATAAAATATCAGGTACATAGCGGAAGACAAGTTTGGAATACATGCTATAACGGTCGATGGTTCACATGAACCAGATGTACATTTACAAAGACATCCACCTACATGAGGCGATAGTCAATACACCAAAAGTACACCTCGAAGACTAGACAAAAGATTGAGCGAATTCTCAAAAGCTAAAGCTGCAACTGAATCAGAGATAGCAACTATCTTGAAATAACTCGGTTTGACCCGAGTATTATTTAAAAGAAAATAATAAACGGATCAATCTAATTTAAACTTCAAAAATAAGTGTATGATAAACATCACTTAAGACAATAATTATAATCTCGAATGAGATTATACAACATAAACGATCAACATAGTTCAATTAAAGAAATCTCAATTAAAACTCCATCAAAACCAATAATCTCGAATGAGACTATTCAACATAAATAATCACCATAGTTTAAATGAAGAAATATCAATTTAAACTCCATCGAAATCAGCATTTAAATTCCCAATTGAATTCAAACAGCAATACGAAGAATCTAGAAATCGGTCAAGATAACTAGAACATCAGCATTCACAAAATCTAGAAATCAAAATAAGATAACTAGAAAATCAACATAAAAGATGGATCGATCCCAGACGATAACGAGTTTTAGCTGCGTCGCACGTGCATCTCATATGGCCGAAGCCTACCAAATACTTTCTTTTTTGGCGCCCAACAAATGACCCGAAGGTCCAACAAATGACCCGGAGGTCCAACAAATGACCCAAAGGTCTAGTACTGGTAGTTGACCCGAAGGTCCATCATATGACCCGAAGGTCCAACATAGTGGCTCGAAAGCCCACAAAATCATCAAAATCATCAAACAACAAATATTTCAATTAACGAGTCCGGAATTAACCGAAATCGTAAAAGTATGGTTCCATACTCCGCACTTTTGCTAAATCATTTAAATCTCTTCGTCGTTTCCTTGAAAGTGAAAAATTGTGTATATTATGTAAATAACATTTTACGTTGTCAAATGGACAAGTCCGGAATTAACCGAATCGGTAAAAGTAAGGGTTCATCGTCCTTAATTTTGCTAAAGCGTTTAAATCGATTCCTCATTCTTTTAAAAGCGTAAACTGTAAGATTTTTTAAAATGATTTTTATTTTTAAAACGATTTTTAAAGCATGTGATCAAAACAGCAACAACTATAGCAATTTCAATGAAGAAATTGTGCTTCACAAATCACCGTAAAAACGGATATCAAATCAGCATTGCGGAATAACCGCTTGAAAATCCACTTTAAAATTGACAGTTAATGAAGTCAAAACAACAGTAAATATGTTCGTCCAAGTCTCATCAAAACAACACGTTTTAAAAATATAATACCGGTGTAAAAATTCCGTTATAAAAATAACGGTGCAAAACACGTTTTTAAAACGTAACACCGATTCAACAAAAACTAATAAATAGTGATCTACACTTCTATATAATATTGTACGCGATTAGGAAGTTATGTGCTGCACGTTCTATCACCCATTAAAATGGCTAGAAAATGATCTAGCAAATTCATTTGCGTTAATGAACAAAGTGTACAGAATTATAAAATGACCCAAGCAATGTATTTGTACTCTCTCGTGCATTGCATGCACGTAAGTAGCTATATACGCTAAATATAAAATGGCAATTACTAGAGACAAGGCACCTTGTAAACTCGCACGCGCACTAAATGAAGTAGAGTAAGTTTCACAAAAGGAAGTGGACCAAGATTTAATGAAACTTGAACTGATTAGTGCAATTCCATTTGCACGTGCATACAATTGCCAAATATAGATGACCTGGATCTTTAATATGTACACAAGAATTTTTCCAGGACTTACACTTGCATATGACCAGTCTGCATAGATTTAATACTTGGAACACTCATAAAATGAGAGTGCGTGGACTTCATGCATGCAAATGTGAATTGCAAATGATGGTCTGGCCTAGCATACCTGCATGCATGGAAAGAATATTAGGACTTGCACACCCCATTTGGCAATTAGTGACTTCGAAATTGACTTTTGCATACTACTTCTTTGCACAGGAATATCATACACATAGATTTAAAATTCAGTAAACAACATACACGTACAAAGCTATATACTAAGTAGAATGTAAAATATGTAAGGTGCTTGAATAATTATGTTTTTGGACACTACACGTATGTACGAAAATGTAATTCACATTTTGATATAAAAGTATGATGTCTGGGCTTGGTTACACTGCACACATACTTGTCATCCATTAATTTGCTACAGATATGAATATTTCATGCAATTCAACTTTATAAACTCAACAAAAATTTTCCCACGCACAAACTATAACTCAACCCGTATACAACAATTGAAATATGAAGACCTGGACACACAAGAAAAATGGTTTGCATGTAGAAAAAGGAATTTTCTAATCAAGTACACATATACACATTAATACCAAAATAAAATAAGGAGTATGCCAGTACACGTTTTTCGTATCACACCTATTCATATTACACACATGGATAAGAAAAACCGATGGACACTAATTTTTGCAAAGTTTACATGTCAAGGCCAAAAATAATGGTGGCCAAGCAATGCTATAGGAGGATTACATGTATGCCACTGAGGCTAAAATTCAAGCATACGGTCACGTTTAAATGAACAAGTCAAGCATAAATTTTTGGATGCAGTCACGTGTGAAGAAAATTATGAAGTCACGCATGAAAATAAAAGCTTGAACACTGGCATTTAATGCACTCAAAGAAGGAGAATAAATTAGAAAAGTGAGTTGCAACTCACCTCAAATTTGCTTCATAAATCAGTAACAACTCAGATCCAAAAGTGAGCAACAAACCAAACTGCCATTAGAGCTTTTCTCAAAGTTACTGAAGCCTTTCAAACAAGATGAAAAATGTTGCGGCTATGTTTCTTTTGTCACAAATATGAATAATGTCGAATAAAATATGCAATCTGACAACTCGGGGTACAATGCATTAAATTGAAAATGTGCTGGCCAACATTTAAGTACATGAGCATTGAAAACTGGACGTGCTCAATATGAGAAAAGGACTTGCCTACATATTAAATGATGGAAATGGTAAAATGTTTTCATAATTTGCTTTAGAAATATCATTGTCAGCAGTGCAAAAATGATGCTCCACTTTTGCTTTTTAAATACAGTGACAACAAAGCAATTTGTGCTCACATTGGTCTTGACTTAAACTTGTTCAATTTTGCATAAATGTTTACTGCTAGCTTTTGAATTCAGAGGCAGAAAAGTGTTTGCACATTTTGCTTTAATATGGACCAATTCATACATGTGAAGGAAAATGAATTAGAACACAACTTTGCTTTCCAAACCTTTGTGACAGCTAGCCAAAAATTAGTGTTGCACTTTGTTTTGAAATGGACCAATTTTTCCCATGTACACGTGAATGAAAAAATGCAATCTAGTTCCAACGTGCTACAACTGGGAAGTATGCAACTGACTTTGCAACAAATTTTTTTTTCTTTTCAAATTTTAATTTAAAATTTCTATTTAAAATATTAACTCCGGCGGTAATTCAAAAATCTTGGTCTTTACAGTTAATCCAAACATCCTTTGAGTTACTTGTATTTTTGTTGTTATTTCACTTGAGTTGGATTATTGATATAACAATGTTATTCCTGACCCGAGTGTTTTGTGTTTTTCTTTACGCTTAGGTTAGACTGAGTTATACAGCTTTTGAGACTCATGTTTAATGTTGGAGCTTCGTTTGGAGATCCATCCATATCTTTTGAGCTTGTTGTTATTCAGTTGATTCCAGTGATGTATTCTGATCTTGTATTTGACTACTGTATTTGAAACTTTTATTGTAACTTATTTAACTCTGATATATATAGTAGCTTCATGAGCTACTATTCATTTTGTTCCCACTGCATACTATATAATACTCTGTGTCTGCGATTCTGTGATTATTTATTTACTATGTATGTTAAGTTTTGCTAAATATATATTAACAATCTGGTACCTTGAGCAATTCAAATCCGGCATATGTGGATACGAATGGTTGAAAAAATCAGGAAGCTACATGTGGTATCAGAGCTTTGGTTTTAGGCAAAACTCAGCCAAAGTAGATTTAATTATAAAATCACCTTCGTTCATGCTTGAATCTCTTTCTCTTTGACTCGGTTTCATTTGAACTTTGGAATGTTCCCTTCGGTTTCAAACTCCATTCTTGTCTTCCCCTAGTCATGCTTCCATGATTTTGGAGTATCTATAACTCCACTTAGAATGATCACTGTAATAACTCAGCATTGATTTATCAAATATCCTTTATTCTTGGTTTAGATGCTGCTATCTCTTTCTTTTCTCGAATTCTATCCCTTGTGATCTGATGTCGATTTGCTTTAGAATTTACATCGATCATATTCTTGAAGTCACGGCTGACTCGGTTAAGGTTGCCCTAGACTTATATTGGCCTATCCATCCCCTCTCTTTTGTACAAATCACCTTGTCTTTATTTCAAATCTGTCTTCATAGGTTGAATTCTACCTGATTAGGATCCACGATAATTTGAATCCCTATCATTGTATTAAAATCCATTCTAGAATCATCGTGTAAGGGAGTACATTTGCATTAATATTAAAATGTTTTTTATATTGTGTTGCTTGAGTTGTTGATGTTGATTTGGATTTTCAATCGATTCGTCTGATCAACGCTATCGATAGGATTTCCAAAATACTAAAACAGAACAATCCGACACAGTAATATTTTCAAAATTTGTAAATGAAATAGTTTGGTATGATTATACTATATATAAGTAAATTTTCTAAAATTGAATCGTTAACTGATTTGGTTGTTAAAAATGATAATATTTGATTTCAATTATTGTTTTGTAAACCATTGAATTTTGTCTCATAATAAAATAATTAAAACTATAAAACATGGTTTATAAATTGAAATGGATTTAAATCAGGAATTTGAGAATTTAATTCCGGTGATTTTAACATTGATATTAATGTTTTAGATGCATATTATTTAAATCGTTTTTAAATAGAGATCATTCCAATGAATTTTATAATCAGTGCTCTTTTCTTTTATCGTTGGAAAATAATTTCGGTAATGACTATAGCATCATCGACATTCATTTTCGAGTTTCGAAGTGGAGAGACCAATTCGTAGCATTGCTACACTTTGTTTTGGAAATTAAATTGATTCGAATTTCTTAAATATGACTTGATTTATAGGTATATAGTTATAAATTTGATTTGATTTTTATTGAGTAGGCTGGATGTATATATATAAATATATGATTATAAATTTGATTTGATATATAGTGTGTGTCTATATATATATGTGTGTGTGTCTATATATGTATCTCTAAATTGTTTGGGGATTAAGCGAAAATTTAATTCTTAAAATTTAATTAAAGGATGATTTCAATAATAAAATAAGGTCAAATTTTGAATAAATATTTAAACTTAAATAATTGAATTGGAAATTTAACTTGTATAATACCCAATTTCATTCTAATACTACTTACCTAAATTATTTAGAAGTTAAATATATAATTGTATAATATACAATATAAAATGATTTATAAATAAAATTTGAGTGGTTATAATAAATGTTGCATGCTTAAATTTTAATTATAAAGTGTTAATAGAGATAAATAGAATAACAAGTTGATTGGATAGTAAATAAGACAACTTAAAGAAAATTCTATTTTGTAAGAAACCTTTATGGTATCAAGTATTAATAAACTGAAATTAATCAACTCAATGAAATACGTTGAATTTAAAAATTAATTATTGAATATTAATTTTGTGACGATCTGGAATTCAGCACTATAAAATCGACATCCAAACTTCACCTGTATTCGAATGCTGCAGATTCAACCGCAGAAATCCGATTCGTCAGAACTTATAACAACATTAGGTGATAACAACATAGCGGAAACAGAAAGAATAACTTTATTGATGCACAATGGATACAACATTATGATACAATAGAATAACATTAGAGAAAAATAGAACTAGTACAGCGGAAAGAAACAAAAGCAGAAGACAAAAGGCAACAACAGCGGAATATTATCTTCAATGCCAAACTCTAAAACTGCAAACCAGAAGCATGAACCACCATCATGATGAACTTAAACAAATCTGGTTTAAGTGAAACAAATGCGATTACTAGTTCCAAAGGCTTCAAAGACCAAAGACTTCAAAGATTTCCAAACAGAAGGCTGAAGGCTACCGAATCTATATCTGCTATTTGACTATCTTATAACTTGACTCTAGGCTGCCCATCTGGAAAATTGTGGGCAGCCAGAGTTTAGAAAGGGAACAATGTACTCCAGGTCAGTCATGGGACTGGTGTGAGCAAACAAAAACAGTTGTTTAAACAAAACAAACAAAAAGAATTTAAAAAGAAATTCGCTATGCTTTTTGGAAAATGAAACTACCATAAAGCTTCCCGCCCCACACATAATGCAAGAGCACATTTGGATAAGATTTGTAACAACCCGCATATTTTACGATTGAATATTTAAATATTTTATCGTTCGTCGGATTATAGTCTGAAAAGTTACTTTTTGCATACGGTCGAATTAGGACTCGGGACCACTTCCATTGAGTTCAAAACGTTGTTTGCAATCTTTTTGAGTATAAACTTTGATATGTTTGGAGTTAGTGGAATTTGCCACTTTTTCACTTTGGGCTTTGGGTTTGGTTTAGCCCATTAGCATAAACTATTAACCCTAGCTCAACCCCCTCTTCCCTTCATTACTTCACTTTCATTTCCTAACACTCTAGCTTCATCAAAAATGGAGAGAGGAATCGAAAATTAAAACTCCAAGCCCTAGTTCATTTGCAAATCCAACATCTAACTCCAAATCCAAAGAGAGGCCATTGATTCAAGCTTCTTGTGTTGAGATTGAAGTATGGTTGATTCTTCCTTTGCTTTTAAGCTTCTCCTTCATTGATTTTGTGAAAAGCTGAGATTTTTATCTCACATCTTTGTCTATAACTATCTTTGATTGTTGGGTATGAATTCCTAATGCTTATTCATGCGCACTTGCTTTTGGTTTTGATTGAATTGGTGAAAATCCCAATTTTTAGTGTTTTGGGTTCAAATTTTAAAAATCCTAACTTTTAAGTTTGAACATGTTTTTGGTGAAGCATAGAGGAGCCAATAGGACCGGGTAGCCGATGGGCATAATCCCCTAGCGTCCGTGCTCGACCGGTTGCAAATTGAGAGAATTTTTGCATTTCTGTTGTTTAGGTCGCTCGGCTTGCCCCAGTACCTTAGGTCGCTCGGCCATGTTAAGTCGCACCTGCTATATCTCGCAACCAACTTAGGTCGCGCCAACTTAGGTCGAACCTCTTAGGTCGCCCCGCTTGCAACGACATAGGTCGCTCGGTTTGCTCTTCTACCAGTTAGGTCACTCGGCCTGCATATAGGTCGCAACAACATAGGTTGCCCCATGCTTTAAGTCACGCCATGCTATAGATCGGCTATGTTAGGTCGCTCGGCTTGCATCAACATAGGTCGGCTATGATTAGGTCGCTCAGCCTCACCTCCTTAAGTCACTCTGCCCCCTAGGGTCGCTGACCACTTAGGTCGCTCGCCTTGCTATGAGTCGGCCTGCTTTAGGTCGCTGACCACTTAGGTCGCTCGGCTTGCTCGCAACCCTTTAGGTCGCTCGCCTTGCTATGAGTCGGCATGCTTTAGGTCGCTGACCACTTAGGTCGCTCGGCTTGCTCGCAACCCTTTAGGTCGCTCGCCTTGCTATGAGTCAGCCTGCTTTAGGTCGTTGACCACTTAGGTCGCTCGCCCTGCTTTAAGTCGCACCAACTTAGGTCGCGCCATGCTATAGGTCGTGCCATGTTAAATTGCTCTTTTAGGCCGCATGCTATTTCTTAAGTCGCTGATCTCTTAGGTCGTATGCCATAGAGTCGCATATGTTGAGCCGCTGATTTCTTGTGTTGAATTGTGTTAAGTCGCAAGGGTATTTCCACTTTGATGGATTTGGAATCGAATTCTTTGGATTTTATTCACGTCTTCGAATGTGAATTTTTGTGATTTGTTGTTTCTACAATCATTTTTGTGATATGTCACTTTAAAAATTATAAAGGTTTCAATACTAGTAGTAAATATCAAAACTATTTCATCAAAACGATTTCAACCCTATTTTATTAAAAGCTTGTTTCTTAAACCGTTTTCCAATCTACTAGTTTATAAAAACCTTTACCTCACTCGTATGAGAAATCTAATCAAACGGCTTAGTAAAAAAGGTTGTATGAAATGCTTGTGTTTACTTCGCCGGTTAATTCTTGGACTTGTTCAATTGAATCTCTTGTGACAATTTTCGAGTGGAGATCTACAAATTGTTCGCAAATATTTAAGTTAAGCTAGTGGTTATGGGACATGAAGCTAAGCTTATATATTTATTATCTTAGTGTAATTGACACTTATTGATGATCGTTGACGATCATTTTTGTGATTTAGACTAGCAAATATGCGATGTCTCTTTGTCTACGAGGGAGACTAAACCCCGTTTCTATGGAGCTTTGGCTCAATTTGTTAGGGTAGCGACCCCTGGTCTTCGGGCCGTTTTGTGGAGCTTCGGCTCAAAATTAATGGTTAGAAACCATGGAATAGCGTTCCATTTTGTGATACACGTGTTGGTGAGTTTCCATGCTCCCGTATTGTGATAGGCCTCCCCCTTTCTGTGATTTCTGGATTTCTATTGATGATTTCTAGAATTTGTGCTTCACCAATTTTCTTGATTTTCATTGATAAGTTTGATCAACTATTGTGCATTGGTGAATTTGCGTGTCATTAATTTTTGTGATTGACATTGATATAATGTCAATATTTATGGTTTGGTGAATAAAAATAAAGAGTATGACATTCTTTTTGATCTTTGAGAAGATTCTTATGATATAGATTAATCTCTTGTTGATTTTCAATTACATACCTATCACAGTATGGTTTTATGGTTATCATATATTTTTGTCATATCTCTTATTTTATATCATTTTATCCGATATTTATAGTTAGACTGATACGTTTATTATTTTCTTATTAAAGAATACTCGGGTCAGACCGAGATGTTACAGGTGCTTCTGCTTGACTTCACATCTGGGATTATCACCCTGACTTTTGGCTAACTACTTAGATTAGTAGTTTTTGTTATATACATTTGAGATATAGATGTATCCATATTCTTTTGTCTAGCACTTGTAGCTATTCTTTTGTGATATTGTGGATCTTGTTTGACCCCTACTCTGATACACACTTTTAAGTGTTATATACATATCGATTTCCGCCTTTGTGATATGGATGTCTGTGACTGATTTGTGTTATGTTTATTTCTATATTTGTTTCCAAAGAATATATATAGCCACCGTGTGGTAGATTTGAGCTTGTGTCGATATGTCGGATTTTGAAATGAAATGCATGTTATACTATTTGGCATATCGGTGCTCGCACAAAGCAATTACACGGATGGTCGCTACTCAATAGCCTTATTCTCCGCGCTAGTTGACGGCATTACCCCGTAGTGTCCTTATCTAGCGTGGGTATAGAGGTGGGGCGTCACAGCTTGGTATCAGAGCCAAACTTCGAAACAATGTAGAATAATCTAGCAAGGATCATCGTCCTAAGTCCATCTTAGGAGTCGTGCTTTAGTATTTAATTCAAGTCTTCGTACCGAATCATCCTATTTTCTTTATGATTCCTTGTTTATCTATCAAGATTGCTTGATATTCATTTAGTGAATAACCTTTTCCTTTTTCTTTCTTTCTTTCTTTCTATAGGAAGAGAAATGGTTAGACCAGGCCGGCCCAGCGCCGGTCAATCTAGTGCTACTCCCCAAGATGGAGTATTTATGTCGGTCCAGCAGCTTCTTGATCTAGTAAAGAATGCTCAAGCAACCGGATCTAATTCGGAGTCTACTCAGCCTAAGTCTGGATTTGCACGCTTGTGCAACGATTATACCAACTTGGGTGGGAAGCCATTTAAAGGTTCTGAAACCATTACTGAAGTCTAGGCTTGGCTAAGAACATGCTATCAAATCTTCTCTCGCATGAATCTTATTGATCTTCACCGTGTTCAGGTAGTCTCTAGTATGCTCCAAAAAAGGGCATTAGATTGGTGTGAGCTTTTTATTTCTGAAATAGTTGAAGCGGATCTTACTTGGGAGAAATTCCGGTAACGCTTCGAATTAAAATTTATGCCAGAAGCTAAGAAGGTGACATTGGCTCATCGTTTTATAGACCTTGTTCAAGGTAAATCTTCTGTGGCAGACTATGTCGCATCCTTCGAGTCACTTTCTAAATACGGGGTCGAATATATAGACACCCCATTGAATAAGAACGAAAGATTTGTCTATGGCTTGAAAAAAAATCTCAAGAAGCCCTTAATTCTAAAGTTAGAAGTTTCTTTTGGTCAACTCATTGATATCGCTCTTCGTCTTGAAGAGGCAGATGGGGAGAATGATGTTGAAGTTATGGGTGCCAAACCAAACTTCAACAACAAGAAAAGGCCTAATAAGTTCAGAGGTCCTTATCCCAATGAGAATGGGAAGCAAGAAACTTCGGTGGCAAAGACTTCTACCTCTAATGGTGGGCAATGCTACAATTGTGTTTCTAAGGACCATTATGCGAAGAAGTTTTCAAAGCCTCGTGCTTGTCGCTATTGCAAAAGCCCGGATCATTATTTATCTTCTTGTCCCAAACTTCAAGGCAAGAAGGAGGGAAAGCTTAATGTTGCTCATGCACCTGGCAACATATCCCGTGGTCGAGGTATTTATCATTCTGTCCTTGATGGCATTATTTTATTTCGTGATCATCATATTCGAGTTCTTTTTGATACGGGTGTGTCCCACACTTTTATTTCAAAAAAACTTGTTGATACTTTTTCTTTGGATGTTTTGTGTTTAATGACTTCTTTGAGAATTGCGAATCCGGTTGTAGATCCGCAACAATTAGTTTGCTTTGTAAAGATGTCGACGTTATTTTATGTGATTTTTCTTTTCGAGCCGATTTGCATGTTATGCGCTACTTAGGCTTTGGAATGATTTTGGGAATGGATTAGCTTAACCGCTATGAAGCTCAAATCTTTTGTCCTGAGCTTACTATTCATCTTCGACATCCTCTATCTGTTAAGCAGATTTCTATTGATTTTAAAGAGTCAGATTCCAGCTTGGTTGCATCTTTATATTCTTTAAATCCTCATGATGACGATAATGATGATGAGGAAGATATTATTTCTCTTATTCACATTGCTCGTGAATTTTCCGTCATATTTGAGCCCGTTTTTGGATTACCACATAAGCGAGCAATTGAGTTCAAAATTAATCTCATCCCTGGAGCTCAACGTATCACTCGTCCTCCTTATCGCATGTCCAATAATGAAAATGAGGAGATGCGTAAACAGTTATCCGAATTGGAGACGAAGCAATTTATTCGCTCTAGTTCCTCGCCTTAGGGAGCTTTGGCTATTTTTGTGAAGATATCTGATGGTATACTTAGGCTTTGCGTTGACTACCGCAAGCTTAATGATCTTACTATTAAAAATAAATATCACTTACCTCGGATTGATGAACTATTCGATCAACTTAGTGGTGCTAGAGTCTTTTCACAATTAGACCTAACTACGGTTTTCATCAGCTTCGTATTACAGAGGATAGTATTCCTTTGACATCGTTCCGTACTCGTTATGGATCTTATGAATGGCTTGTTATGCCATTTGGTTTAACGAATGCTCCGGCTTATTTCGTTGACCTTATGAATCGAGTTTTCGAAGATTTCCTCGATCAAATTGTTCTCATCTTTATTGATGATATTCTTGTGTATTCAAAAAACGAGAAGGAGCATGAAAGGCATCTTCGGATTGTGTTGGAAACTCTTAGGAGCAATCAATTGAAAGCAAAATTTTCTAAATGTCATTTTTGGCAATCTCGTGTAAAGTTTCTTGGTCATATTATTTTCGAATCCGGAATTTCCGTGGATCCTTCAAAGATTGAAGCGATTCAAAATTGAAAGAGGCCAGAGAGTGTGACGGAAATCCGTAGCTTCCTTGGATTGGCAGGCTATTACCGTCGTTTTATAAAAGACTTTTCTAAAATAGTCGTGCCTCTTACTAACTTAACAAAGAAAGGTGTTAAATACATTTGGTCGGACAAATGTGAAAATTCTTTTCAAAATTTAAAGAACTCCTTTTTGATGCTCCTATTCTTGTTATTCCCGAGGGGAACCATGATTTTATTGTTTATACCAATGCTAGCCGCGTTGGTTTGGGTGCCGTTCTTAAGCAAAGAGAAGGTGTTATTGCTTATGCTTCTAGACAATTGAAGCCAGCCGAGACTAGATATGCCACTTATGATTTAGAGCTCGCGGCTATTGTTTTCGCCCTTCGTATTTGACGTCGTTATCTTTTGGAAGAAAAATTTATTCTTTACACCGATCATAAATCCTTGAAGTATCTATTTTCTCAAAAGGAACTTAATTTGCGTCAACAACGTTGGCTTGAATTTCTTGCAGCTTATGATATTGATATTCTTCATACTCCCGGAAAGGGAAATCGTATTGCGGACGCACTTAGTCGAAAGCAATAAGCGGTTGTTTCTATGATGATATCCGGATGGAGCGATCTCGAGATTTTATCCACTTGTGAGATTCAAGATCATGTGTCCAGTTTGTGTTCATCTCTTATTTTATGTAGTCTTGAGGCTCATCCTTCTCTTTTAGACCCCATTCTTGAAGCTCAAAAGTTAGATCCTGAATTGGCTCTTCTTAGGCAAAATTTTAGGGATAAAATTGATATTGAAGGTTTGAAAGACTTTGATATTGATTCTGGTGGCGGTATTCGAAAATTTGGTAGACTTATCATGCCAAATACTAGTAATCTTCGTAAAGACATTTTAGAAGATTCTCATCGTTCTAAATTTACCATTCATCCCGGTCGTAGTAAAATGTACGCGGACATGAAGCGAATTTATTATTGGGAGGGAATGAAATCTGATATTGCTAACTTTGTTAAGTGTTGCATGACTTGCCAACTCATTAAGGCCGAGCATCAAAGGCCCGGTGGGTTATTACAACCTTTAGAAATTCCAATTTGGAAGTGGGACCAAATTTCCATGGATTTTATAGACGAACTTCCCCGTTCTCGTTCGGGACATGATAGCTTATGGGTGATAGTCGATAGACTTACTAATTCTTCCCATTTTATTCTCGTTCACTCCAATCGAACCGTTCCTCTCTTGGCCAAACTCTTTATTAAAGAAATTGTAAAATTTCATGGAGTTCCTTCTTCTATTGTCAGTGATCATGATCCATTGTTTACTAGTGGAATTTGGAAGAGTCTTCAAAAAGCTTTGGGAACGAAGCTTGATTTTAGCATCGCTTATCATCCCCAGTCCGATGGACAGAATGAGCGTATGAATCAAACTCTTGAAGATCTTCTTCGTTCTTGATTTTGGTGGAAGTTGGGAATTCATATTTCTCTTGTTGAGTTTTCCTATAATAATAGGTTCAAATCTAGTATTGGTATGGCACCTTTCGAGGCACTCTATGGAAGACCATGCCGATCTCCTTCTTGTTGGCTTGAGGCCGGTGAGAAGCTGGTTTGGTCCAGATTTTATTCATGATTCCATAGAGAAGATTGACCTTATTCGCCATAGCTTGAAAGAAGCCCAGAGTAGACAAAAATCCTATGTCGATAACCGGAGAAGGAAATTAGAATTTTCTATGGGAGACCTTGTGTTTATTCGTGTTTCACCTATGAAGGGTGTTGTACGTTTCAGTCGATCTGGAAAATTAGCGCCTCGATATATTGGGCCATTTCCTTTCACCGAACGTATTGGTTCAGTGGCTTATCGCCTTTTATTACCTGCTCAGTTTTATGCTATTCATGAAGTGTTTCACGTTTCTCAATTACAGAAATGCCTTCGAGATTCCGATTCTATTCTTGAGCCTGGTGTTGTGGAAGAAATTGAAGTTTCGCCTAATTTAACTTATGAGCAACATCCTTTTCGTATTATTGCTTCGGAGGTCAAACGCCTTCGAAATAAAGATGTTCCGCTTATTAAAGTTCAATGGTACTCAAATCCTAAGAATTGCTCTTGGGAATCTAGAGAGTTCATCGAACGAACACATCCGGACTCACTTTCCCGTGCTCTTTGAGGTGAATTTCTTATTTCAAATTTCTTTTGTGTTGATATGCTTTCATGGTTGTTACCTTATATTTTCTTCTTAAATATTGCGTGGACACAATTTCTTTGAGGAGGGGAGTCTGTAACAACCCATATATTTTACGATTGAATATTTAAATATTTTATTTAAGTAATTTATCGTAAGTCGGATTATAGTCCGAAAAGTTACTTTTTGCATACGGTCGAATTAGGACTCGGGACCACTTCCATTGAGTTCAAAACGCCGTTTGCGATCTTTTTGAGTATAAACTTTGATATGTTTGGAGTTAGTGGAATTTGCCACTTTTTCACTTTTGGCTTTGGGTTTGGTTTAGCCCATTAGCCTAAACTATTAACTCTAGCTCAACCCCCTCTTCCCTTCATTACTTCACTTTCATTTCCTAACACTCTAGCTTCGTCAAAAATGGAGAGAGGAATGGGAAATTAAAACTCCTAGCCTTAGTTCATTTGCAAATCCAACATCTAACTCCAAATCCAAAGAGAAGCCATTGATTCAAGCTTCTTGTGTTGAGATTGAAGTGTGGTTGATTCTTCCTTTTCTTTTAAGCTTCTCCTTCATTGATTTTGTGAAAAGTTGAGATTTTTATCTCACATCTTTGTCTATAACTATCTTTGATTGTTGGGTATGAATTACTAACACTTATTCATGTGCATTTGCTTTTGGTTTGGATTGAATTGGTGAAAATCGCAATTTTTAGAGTTTTGGGTTCTAATCTTTAAAAATCCTAACTTTGAAGTTTGAACATGTATTTGGTGAAGCATCGAGGAGCCAATAGGACCGGGTAGCCGATGGGCGTAATCCCCTAGCGTCCGTGCTCAACCGGTTGCAAATTGAGAGAGTTTTCGCATTTCTGTTGTTTAGGCCGCTCGGCTTGCCCCAGTACCTTAGGTCGCTCGGCCATGTTAAGTCGCACCTGCTATATCTCGCAACCAACTTAGGTTGCGCCAACTTAGGTTGCAACCTCTTGGGTCGCCCTGCTTGCAACCACATAGGTCGCTCGGTTTGCTCTTCTACCAGTTAGGTCATTCGACTTGCATATAGGTCGCACCAACATAGGTCGCCCCATGCTTTAAGTCACGCCATGCTATAGGTCGGCTATGTTAGGTCGCTCGGCTTGCATCAACATAGGTCAGCCATGATTAGGTGCCCATCCTCACCTCCTTAAGTAACTCTGCTCCCTTTAGATCGCTGACCACCTAGGTCGCTCGCCTTGCTATGAGTCGGCCTGCTTTAGGTCGCTGACCACTTAGGTCGCTCGGCTTGCTCGCAACCCTTTAGGTCGCTCGCCTTGCTATGAGTCGGCCTGCTTTAGGTCGCTGACAACTTACTTCGCTCGCCCTGCTTTAAGTCGCACAAATTTAGGTCGCGCCATGTTAAGTTGCTCTGTTAGGCCGCATGCTATTTCTTAAGTCGCTGATCTCTAAGGTCGTATGTCATGGAGTCGCATATGTTGAGCCACTGATTTCTTATGTTGAGTTGTGTTTAGTCGCAAGGGTATTTCCACTTTGATGGATTTGGAATCGAATTCTCTAGATTTTATTCACGTCTTCGAATGTGAATTTTTGTGATTTATTGTTTCTACAATCATTTTTGTGATTTGTCACTTTAAAAATTATAAAGGTTTTAATACAGTAGTAAATATAAAAACTCTTTCATCAAAACGATTTCAACCCTTTTTATTACAAAGCTTGTTTCTTAAACAGTTTTCCAATCTACTAATATATAAAAACCTTTACCTCACTCGTATGAGAAATCTAATTAAACGGCTTAGTAAAACAAGTGGTATGAAATGCTTGTGTTTACTTTGCCGGTTAATTCTTGGTCTTGTTCGATTGAATCTTTTGTGACAATTTTCGAGTGGAGATCTACAATTTGTTCGTAAATATTTAAGTTAAGCTAGTGGTTATGGGACATGAAGCTAAGCTTATATATTCACTAACTTACTGTAATTGACACTTCTTGATGATCGTTGATGATCATTTTTGTGATTTAGACTAGCAAACGTGCGATGTCTCTTTGTCTACGAGGGAGACTAAACCCTGTTTCTGTGGAGCTTCGGCTCAATTTGGTGGGGTAGCGACCCATGGTCTTGGGCCGTTTTGTGGAGCTTTGGCCCAAAATTAATGGTTAGCAACCATGGAATAGCGTTCCATTTTGTGATACACGTGTTGGTGAGTTTTCATGCTCCCGTTTTGTGATAGGCCTCCCCCTTTCTGTGATTTCTGTATTTCTATTGATGATTTCTAGAATTTTTGCTTCACCAATTTTCGTGATTTTCATTGATAAGTTTTATCGACTATTGTGCATTGTGAATTTGTGTGTCATTAACTTTTGTGATTGGCATTGATATAATGTCAATATTTATGGTTTGGTGAATAAAAATAAAGAGTATGATATTCTTTTTGATGTTTGAGAAGATTCTTGTGATATTGATTGCTCTCATATTGATTTTCAATTACATACCTATCACAGTATGGTTTTATGGTTATCATACGTTTTTGTCATATCACTTATTCCATATCATTTTATCCGATATTTATAGTTAGGCTGATCCGCTTATTATTTTCTTATTAAACAATACTCGTGTCAGACCAAGATGTTACAGGTGCTTCTGCTTGACTTCACATCTGGGATTATCACCCTGACTTTTGGCTAACTACTTAGATTAGTAGTTTTTGTTGTATACATTTGAGATATAGACTCATTGATGTATCCATATTCTTTTGTCTAGCACTTGTAGCTATTCTTTTGTGATATTGTGGATCTTGTTTGACCACTACTCTGATACACACTTTTAAGTGTTATATTCATATCGATTTCCGCCTTTGTGATATGGATGTATGTGACTGATTTGTGTAATGTTTATTTCTATATTTGTTTCCGAAGAATATATATAGCCACCGTGTGGTAGCTTTGAGCTTGTGTCGATGGGTCAGATTTTGAAATGAAATGCACGTTATACTATCTGGCATATCGGTTATCGCACAAAGCAATTACACGGATGGTCGCACCTCAACAGCCTTATTATCCACGCTAGTTGACGGCATTACCCCGTAGTATCCTTGTCTAGCGTGGGTATAGAGGTGGGGCGTCACACGATTTCTCCATAAGATAGTCAAACATGCTTGATACTCAAAATCCTTTTGATATTATTATTAGTGCATAGTGCAGGGAACATTTCGAAAGTATAATATTAATTTTAGCCAGCATATGTACCATTATATCATGCCTTCTATAGCTACCACCTGAGGTGGTAGGTTATACAACTACAATAGTAAAGGACACGTATTATTTTGTTAGGATTTGCAAAAATGGTCAAGCCAAGGAACTTCCAACATCGAATAGGTGCGCCTCTGGAGGGACGTCCTGAGAATCTAACCGGATCTCTTCCAAAGCAAGGTCGGGTTACCTCTGTAACTAGGTAACTACTGACACGAGTACACACACCCCCGGTCTTCATCGATCTTACTCCCGATGTTCACCAACAAAATGCAACAACCACATAAGTTAAATGTGATGACTCGGTATTTTGGCAACATTATTTTAATAAAAATTTAATCCAATTAAATAAAATGTAAACTCATCTTTTCAAAATGAATAAATCTTTTGGAAATATTTTCCATTTATTTATATAGATTTGTATTTTGAAAAGGAAATTTGATTTGAAAATTTAAAATAAATCTCTTAATAATATCTACAATAAAAATTTATCTTATATAATTGAATTAAAATGCTTTACCTTGTTAACATTTGGTGAATATATATATACACAGATAATAATGTTTGAAATAGAATCAAATTCTATCACTAATTATTTAAAATCCATTTAATTCCATCAATATAAAATATAAGTATAAGATATAAGTAAACTTATGAACATAATTTAAATAGTGATAGTCAAAATAGAAATACAACATAAGTTGAAGTTGTGTAAGCACAAATGTATAAAGTGGAATCAGACAAAAACATGTATATGAATTAAGCAGGAAAATAATAAAACAAATATTTACATACAAAATATCTTCATTCACAAGACCAAAGTATAAAAGTAAGCCTCACACAAATATGTGTATAAACTATTCAAGCAAGAAGATAACAAAATAAATGTTTCTAATACAAAATATCTTCATATACATAACCCATGTCTACTTGCAAGTGTATAATTACAAACAAAATATCTATATACAGAAAATTGTAATGATAATATGAAAACACATTTGGAAACCAAGGCATTAGATGCCATCATCTCAGCGTAATCAAAGTCTATTCAAATATTTACAAATCTTTACTTTTCAAAAGAGAAAATCTGGTCAATCTTAACAAAGAGCTAACACCTCCCTTAAACACCTGTGTTCTCTTCTATATATATATGTGTGTGTATAAAATTTTCTATTTAGTTCGTGCAGAAATTTTTTAACAAAACCAGAGATAAAAAAAGAGAAGAAAAGAAGTAAAATCAAAATTCATTTCAACAAGATCAAACAGGGATTAAAGGCAGACATATACTTCAGTTTTTCAAAAGAATTTGCAGGTGAGTAAACTAATTTATTTCAAGATCTAAGGATAATTTAAATCCATAAATATGATTCATGGATAACATTTGGTTGTGCGTGTATATTTTCTTCAGGTATGTGACTCTGTATATAACTATATGTCTGCACTTTGCATGTTTTCTTCTCTGTTTGGGGATTACAGGGTAGGGAATAACCAAGAAAATTCAATACGACACCATTTGATTTATTTTAGGCTTATAATTTAAACAAAACAAGTTTTTTTATACATGGGTTAAGATTTCAAAATAGTTTAAGGTTGGATAGTGATATATAGCATCTGGAAATTGATTGTTACGGGGAAATTGTTAATATAGGTAAAATTCGAATGTCTTGAATCATTAATTTGATTAAATAACTTGAATCATCACTAGAAAATAGGATTTTTAAAAATAAAATGTTGATTTTTAGTTGAGTATTCTAAGAACAGTTCGAAGTTGATCAAAAGGGGGGCTTCCATTGATTTTTGGCGATTAGAAACACATTGGGTGTTGAGCTTTCGATTCAAGCTAGAGTGGCTGATAATGAAGTCAGGAAAAAAGTTCATTAATTTTTCTATTGTAGGAAATGGTGGAACAAGGAAAAAGTAGGGTTTAACTCGCGATTTTGAATAAGGTTGGAAACGAGGTGATTTCGCCACCTCGGGTTGATGAGTGGCACGGTCTGTAAGGAGAAGACAGCGTGGAAGTTAGGGGTGTCACGGCCGGAGTTTCGAGACTCCTGGATATTGGTATCGCCGAAGTGAGAAAATTGATGCTCGGAGTTTTAAGGTCTGGAAGCTCGAAGCGGGTTAATTTTCGTACTCGAATTCTTTTAGGGGTTTGGTGGTTTTGATCGATAGAGTGATCGTGGGTCGACTTGTGGGTGATAGTCTGAGGCGCAGGAGGTGTGTCAGCGGCGTGTGCAGGTGTATGGTGGTCGCGTGCACGATTGGATGATCTGGGTTTGGGTCCTTGAGGGGATGCATGAGGAAATGGAGATATTGCTTCGGGTTAGATCTTGAGATTTGTGAGTTTGCTTCCTGGTGTAAAGTTTAAAACTAAAACTTGAAAAAAAGAGGAGAAGAAGGGATACAAGAGAAACGAGAGAGGACTCAGGGGAAACTGGTGAGAGACTCGATGGGTTACTCGGGTTAATCAAGGGGAGTGCTCGGGCTTATTTAAACTGCAGAATAAAAATTAAAAGGAGGTTAAGTAGATTGAGTTTCAACAGGATTTACACACTTTAAACTTAATAAAGGTTTAACAACTTAAGTTAAGAACTTAAATACAAGTTTTAGTTATCTTAGTTAATGCTTAACGATGTTTTTAACTCTTAATTAATTATTTTAATTAAGTAATTACTTTAAGTTACTTATGAAATTTATGAACATTTAAAGTTTTGTAGTTAGTAACAAATTGGTTTTCAAAGTTAAAGAAGATTTCTTTAAAAACGTTAGTTAAGATGATTAATTATTCAATTAATTATTTTAGAAAGTAATGAATAATAATTAAACTATAATTGTAATTAGAGTTTGGGTTAATTAATGCTTAAGTGATAAATAAATTTGTAATTAACTACTTAAAGTTAATTAATGAATGATTAGTAGTTAAGTAATTAAGTAATTTAATTAACTAGAAATTAAGGAATACTTAATTTGCAATTAAGTTGTCTTAACCAATAATTATGGCTTATTAAGTAATGGTCAAAGAATAATTAATTTGTAATTAAGATTTATTAATTGGTTTTAAGGGTAACTAAGGGATGGATTACCCGATTGAAATTAATTTGTTAATTAATTAAAGGTAATCTCTTAGTGATTAATTAGATATAAATGCCTAATGAGATTAATAAGTATAATTACTTAGTGAAGAAATTCATAATTACAGGATGTAATCAATTAAAAGGAATTACTTAATGGGAAGTAATTAAAGGGTAATTACTTAGTAGAAGTAATTAAGGATAAATTACTTGGTGTAATCGATCAAAAAGGATTAAGAATTAGGTAAGGGGTTAATTAAGTAAGTAAGTAATTACAGAGGGGTAATTATTGTTTATGATTAATTTGGGTTGATTAATGGATGTAATTAATTAATTATTCTCATTATCTGATATGAATTGCTTTATGATATGATATGTTTGGATGGGCAACCTATCAATTATGAATAATTGTGTAAAAGTGTAATCCAATAATTAAAGTCGAATTATATTTAATTGAATAACTTGTATTAAGATGAACTGAATTCGAAGAGACCGGAGTAGGGTATTAGTTAATACCAGAAACCACTTCGTTTCTTTACAAATTAAAATGTGAAATCAATAGGGTGTAATGGACTGGTTTTAAGTGAATTGGACCATATAATCTAAGTTCTGGAACTTAAAAATTGATGTGTGAAATAAGTGATGTCTATAACAACTTATGAAGTGTAAATTGTTATAAGTTACCCCGGGTTTATATGAGTTGTGTACTTTTGTATTTCATGTTAGATGGGTTTGCTCACGCTAGTTTCCAGCCTGACCCAGGTGTTACTTTGATGTAATACTCGGGTCAGACCGAGTATTACTGATTTTCAGGTAAGGACGTTCTGGAGCTCAGGAGACGAGCTGGATGGCGAGAATGTATGGAGTGTTTCCTCTGTATTGTATTGTTGTATATCTGAGACTTGATGATTTTGTATATCCAGTGACTGTATATAAATATGTAACTCTGATGTATTACAAATGTATTTGACAAATACAGGATTCTTTTATTATTTGATATTATATTTTATCCGCTGCGAATGTGAGATGTTGGTATTTCTGTTCTTCTTTTTCTATCTCTTTCTTCTTTTTCATAACTATCTGAAATTTTCAGGATCGAAAATTTTGGGTTGTTACAGTTGGTATCAGAGCAATGGTAAGCGAGAACCTTGGCTCTGGTGGGTGTACTCATTAAGGATAGGGTCAAGGTACCCTAGAATGAGTTGAGTATTATGAGAGAGCGTACTTGTTATTTTCTTATATAAGGATATTAAAAGATTTTATATAAGATTATATTTTGATATATAAAGCAATATTTCTTTCTAATAAATATTAAGGTAATTGGTTGTTAAACTATTGGAATTAAATTAATTGGTAAGAGAAATACAACCAAATTAAAATTAAATGAAGGTAAGTTTGAAGTGGATTCAAACTAAAATTAAAATCTTGAAGTTAAGAAGAATTTCAGAATAAGATAATAATGAATTAGTTTTCAGATACGATAATTTTGGTTATTATCATGAATGATAAATAAGATGTGTATTAATGAGTAAGAAAAATGAAATGTTTTAAAAAATTAAAGCATTTAGGTAAAGTATGACTTATAAATTGAAATTGAAAATACCTAAATTGTGAAATTTTAAATCTAGGTTCAGAAATTTGAACATTGTTTCAAAGTGATAAAGAAATAATAAATAAGTATTATTTGAATAAAAGGGACTTGTTGCAAACAAGAGCTGTTTGAAAATTTAAAGAAATTTGTTTTGAATCAAAAACCAAAGGTGGTTTAAAATTTAAGTATAACTTGGTATGTAAAGGAAATTAATATGAATATGTGGATATACATAATATCAAAGATAGTTTGAAATAAACTCTAAATGTTGAGTTTTAAATTTGGAATGAGATGTGATACCCAAAGTGATAAGTTTTTGAACTTAATAAGTTCGAAGATTATTAATGTGAAGTTTAAAGATTGAATGAGGTTGATTGGATTAAGTAACTTGAATTTAACTTGGGAGAAGTTAAATAAGTTTGAATGAACAACTTGAATCAGAAATTTTAACATGAAATTGGAATTTAACTTGGAAAGTTAAATGGATAATTTGAATTGGGAGTTTGTGTGATCTCAAAATGGGTTTCAGATGATATCATCCTATTATTATTAAAAAAATCTTTAAATTGTGGATTGGATTTGTTTAAAGGAATAAGAAATGAAGTGAGGTAATATATCCATTACTAAGATAAAAGGGAAATTTAACTTTAATTTGAAATTAAGGTATGAAATTACTTTGAACTAAAAATTTGAATAATTGAATTTGTAAATTAAAATTGTTTAAGAACTGGTTTCAAAATTGGAAGATAAAATTGGGTAATAAATTAAATTTTTAAGATAAAATTGTTTTGAACTCTTATTTGAACTTTGGAAAAAGTTAAGTAAAGATAATTTAAAATGGAATTTTGAGAATTTGACTCAAAATTAAATTGTTTAAAAATTTGGGTTATTGGTTTAAAAATAAAAGGTTAATTTGGTTTAAGGGGTTAAATCTATGAGAGACGGGATTTTCGACTCACGAAAGTCGACATTACTACGTCCACTGTATCAACTGCCGAGCAATCGAAGGCCGAAAAACCGAATCGTTGGGGTTAAAGAAGAGGTAGAAGAAGAAAGAAAGAAGAAGCAACAGAAGCAATATCAGAATCTCACAATCGCAGTGGAAGTACATATAATAGATAAATGAATAATCTTTAAATCAAAAGAACTGTATCAGTTATTACATTACATTACACTACATTATCAGAGTCAACATACAACACCACACAACAATGGACAGTTAAGTGAACTTGTCCTTACAAGTGGATACACAGCAGAAAAGATATACTATATACTAGTTGATATGCCACGCCATCTAGCTTGCCTCCAGATCTCTACAGCAACTCCTGAATTCCAGAATAACCTGATAACCTGACTCTAGACTGCCCGTGTGGAAATTGGTGAGCACCCAGAGTTTAGGAAGGGAACAATAAACTCCAGGTCAGTCATGTGACTGGTGTGAGAACTTTAAAATAGTTTATCTTTAAAAAAATAAACAAAGAAATATTTTAAAATAGATCCGCGATGCTTTTATAAAATGTAACTACCATAAGGCCTCCCGCAACACACACAATGCAAATGCAGAATTGCATGATATTTCTCCTTATGATAGTCAAACATGCCTGATACGCGAATTTCTTTGATATTATTACAATAAGTGCAAAGTGTAGGAAAACATTTCGAAAGTATAATATAAATGTTAGCCAGCATAGACATTCCGCACTTATGCCTACTACAACTACCATATTTAATAGCATGTTACCACCACATTCCATGGCAGGTTATACAACTAAAACCGTATAGGGCTCGTATTGTTTCTTTGGATTTTCCAACAAATGGACAGGACAAGGAACTTCCCATTGCCACATGGGTACGCCTCTGGAAAGACGCCCTGAGAACCTAACCTGATCTCTGCCAACACAAGGCCGGGTTACCTCTGCAAAAATTGGTAACTACTAAAACGACTATGCCATCCCCCGGTTGTAAACAACCTTTATCCGAGGATCCTCAACCAACAACAATCACAAAGTCATATATATTTGCGATATCTACATAAGTTAAGTATCTGGGCTCCATACCATGATACCACTTCTATCCAGAAGGAAATGCACATAACCTAAGGGGCGCTACTCCCTATAACCTTGCTGCATCTTTCCTGTTTTGACCATTACTGGGTTGTGAGGTCCGACGAAGTCTCGTCCACAAATCCACGCTTTTCACAAAAGCTATGCTTTGATCAACAAATGATCAGCAGCACTTCTTGTGCTACGTTACGAAATTGGGAATGTATCACTAGTAACCATCAACTACATAACTTCTGAGCTCGTACGTCTCAAAGAAGGGTGTTAAGCTAAGAGAATAAATTCTCCGCCACCAACAGAAATGTATTTGATAGAAACCAGCTTTACATCTCAAATTGTAACATCAGACACACATCCATACAAGTCCGTTCGGGGATCGAACGAAACTGATGGCACTTCCAAAGAAGCCCTTGCAATCTGGATATTCACTAATCACGTCCGGAATTCTCGTAAGAAAGGGTGATAAAATCTCTATAACGGAGATCAGCCGATGTAGAGACATTCGATGGTAATCCTTCCGTTTTCGAAAATATCGGGTCTTCAACAACGGTCTTCAAATGCTATCCATTACGACGTATCACTATTCAGAATGGGATTCATGACCCAAAGGTCCTCTCCCGGCTAAACTGAATAGTGAGCGCAATATTTACAAGAAACATATGGATATTGGGGTCTCGGTTAAGTCACAGCTTAAAGCTCAAAACCTTTCATTCGAATGGTAAAATAAATTACCATTTCCAATTTTTAAACAAAAAGATTTATTTCAACAACCTTCAATGGTTTAAACAAATTTCCATGCTTAAATCATTTAAACAAAAAGATTCAATTCACAAATTTCACCCCATTCACAAAGATCCATTCATGGATTTCAAAACAATTTCCATTTCAATTGGATTAACTTGTTAAATCTTCAAATCAAGGTTTAACTTATAGCTTTCAAAATTCGTTTCCAAAGATTCATTCAGAGCCTTTCAAAACATTTCAATTTCAAACTTGGAACCTTTCAACACAAATTGGAAGTTCATTACTTACGTCATAGCTTTTATTATTTTAAAACAAACAGTTTTCGTTTTAGAAAAAATCCAATTATATTTGCATGAGTTAAGGCCCTTGAATTAAATTCAAATTTTCAAATCAATACATTGAAAATGGTTTGACCCATATATAATTAATATAACATCTTTGATCCCAAGTTTCCAAACATAGAATTCAATTTCAAATCTTGAATTCAAATTTAAGTCAAATTATTTCATTTCAAAACTTTATCAAGTTATTCAAAAATAAATTTTATCTTGAAATTCCATTCCAAAAGCTTTTCGATTTAAATCCAATCCATTTCCAAAACCATTTGGATTCAAATAATTTTTTTCTTTCTTTTTACTACTTCAAAATCTATGAGCTAATCGATTTCCTCGTGAAATCCATATTTGTGTGTGTGTATAAGTGTGGTCCAGGGGTTTAACACAATAGTGCAACATCGTTCAATCATCATAGATTAAAACACAAAAATATAGTTGATAAGCGATATAAACTATAACGCTTATCATCCATCCACAGATTCACAAATAATATGTAAATGTAAATAAATCAGTAAATTATACACAGCTCAATCCGTAGAACAAAATATCATAGATTAGATAGGACAGTTAATTCAAGGCATCCCATAAAATACAATCATTCATAAGTAAGGTCAAGCATTCAATAGTCATTTATAAGTAGGATTAATTTAATTGCTTAATCCTAATTAATTCAATTTATTTCCAATTAAATTAATTACTTATGAATTAATTATCCAATCTCAATTAATTAATTACAAATCATTTGATATAAATTAATTAATCTATCACCTTAATTAATTAAATTATTCTTAATTAATCATATTTGTTAAGTTAACCTTTAAACCAACTACAAAATTAATTAATCCCTTAATTAAATTTTTTTAAGAAATTAAACCTTTAATTACTTACCATTAAGCAATCATCTCATACCAATAAATCATTAATTACCAATTAATCTTTATCAATAAATTAACAAAAAATCTCCAATTTTAATTACAATTAGTAATTAACCCCTTAATTACTTTCATTAAGTAATTAACAATTTACAATTGATTATCTTAATTAATAAATCTAATTAATTATCAAAATTAATCACATTTATTTAATTACTCAATAATCCTTAGTTAATTATCTTTATTAACTAATAACTTTTCCCTTATTACTTTCTTAAGAAATTATCTTAGATCAATTCATTATTAATCGTTTCTAATTATAAATTAATCTAAGTTATTTATTTATAAATTAAATAAATCATTCTTAATTACCTTATTAATTAATCCTTAATTATTTAATAAATTAAGTGTTAACTACAACCTAATAAATCCTTATTTGGAATAAATTCTTCAACTTTTAAATAATGTTACCCAAAACCTATTTATTTAAGCTTTTCCCATATTTTGAAATTTTATTCAATAAAATTAAAAATATAACTTTATTATTTTAAAATTCCTTCTTTTAAATTTATCCAATTCTCAAAAATAAATTTAAATATAACTTTCAACCTGTATTTTCAAAAATCAAATTTTATTTATTTCCGACATCTAACGATACCAAAATTATATTCAGCTAAATTTTAGCTTTCAATGATTTAAATCATAAAGATAATCACACAGAGATTATAAATAATCAACACACAACATTGAAACAAATTCAATTATTCAAGGAATCCAGTTGGATCCCTCCAACATGTTTCCCTGCATCCACAAATGTTAGCACAATACCAATCCTGTTTCAAGACGGAATATCGCGGTATATGGGTTTATATAAAATATCATCCGCTATTATGCGGCGCAATAGCGTCTCATCGGCTATATAATGCGGGAAATCAACTCCAAGTACATATATAATACCAATTCCACTTCAAGGTGGAATATCGCGGTATATGTGTTTAATATAATAAACTCCGCTTAATATGCGGCTTATAGGGTCTATTTCAATACAAAAGATAGCAATTTATCATCCAAGCATATAATCAACACAACCAAGCATTTTTAAATCTAAATATTTAAAAATTAGATCAAAACACAATATGATTGAGTGAGAAGTTCTCACCTTGCTTCAAATACAGTTGAAGTGTTTCGTTCCGAATAAAATTAAACGCGGGTTTAATTTTTCCCAAAATTTACACTAGTTCCAATCAACTCCAATCCAGCTCCATTGCGTAGAGCTCGTCAATACAAACCCGACGCAACTCCTTTCGTGTGAAACGGACCTCGTCTGAAAAAGATATGCAATTTTAAATATCACACGAATTATATAAATTAATTTACAAATCTTTTTTTTATATTTTTAAACCCTAACCAAATCAAGGCCATTCATTTCTGCAACCCAAGATCCAGGCCGCACGTGCAAACTTCTTCCCCAACGCGACAAAGTCAGGCCGAACAAACCCAAAAGCTCGAAACTTTGACCAATTCTAACTCCATCAACGATCTAGACGATGATCAGAGCCTGCCATTTCGAAGAGCTTCGCGCGACACCCCCACGGCCAGAGGCCGGCCCCACTTGGATGCCTCCTTGCCTCGTAATTCGAGCTTGAACGCATGCCTTTGATCACCAATTGTCGTTGATTCGTGGTGCGAAATCCGATCATAGCCATTGACATTATAGATCTCGATGTCGTCTTTGATTTTGTAGTTGAAAACTTCTTGAATTGATGCATCTATTAGAAGAGAAAGAGGGATGAAATTCGAATGTTTTCGGCCATTAATTCTGAGGCCGGTGGCTGCTGCTTGAAACCATAGTTCTTGTTAGGTTTTGCAAAATAAAAGAAATAAGATCCTTTTATAGAAAATTTGACGAAACATTATTCATCGGAGATTTTTCAAACTCCAAACGAAGCGTGCCGGCTGACATTTCTAGGGTTTAACCCGTGTTCCGGACACAATGGAATAGGTATCGAGAGCCAATTCGATCGTATGTGCGAGTTACGGAAATAAATGATCAAATTTAAATTAAATCAGTTAAACTAATTTCTATGCGTTTTGGCTTGCCCCGGACAAACCGTAAATCCGATTGACACGAAATTTGAAATCTTACAATAATATAACATTAGGATCCAATGAAACTTGTTTCATCGAAATACGAGATGGTCTGAAATGTGCCTATTTTTACTCGCCAATTAAATATTAAAATATTTAATTTCCACAAATTAACTTTTAATTCAATTTTAAAAGTTCTATAACATCATTCTAACTCCAATATGATTTGATACAACTTTAAAAATCAATTTTAATCACATTAAACCCATTTTCCAATTATTTCTGTAATTTCAAATATTAAATTATTGATTTAATTATCCGATTAAATCTAGATATTTGAAATAGAAATTTATTCAACTTACAAATTTTACTTGTTAATATTTAAAATCAATTAAATGGTCATTACAAACTTCCCCTCTTAAAAGAATTCCGTCCGCGAAATTGCCAAGTAAGAAAAAGTCTTGAAATCCATTATTTTTTCAGAACCATTTGTTCAAATTAAATTTTAAATTCATTTAAACATTTTAACTTTTCCAAAATCCATAGTTAAACTTCTTACAATAACTTTACTAAGTTTTAAAATCATGCTTAGTTATCTCTTCAAAACCAACTATATCGTTTAACTTTTCACTCCAAAATCAAAGTTACAGTTTTCAAAAATTTCCAATTTTCTCAAAAATATTCTAACGCCTTAAATTTTCGAAAAATTTCGCCAACATCCCCTTTGTACGGCTAGCTCGGTACGACTACAAAAATGGCACCACGGCCTCCAGATTTAAAAAAAAAAAGAAAAGGCTAAGTGGCTGGATAAGAAAATCATCAAATTTCATACTGAAATTCAAATACACACCTTTTGTCGAGCAATTCAATTTTTTTATCTTTGAAATCAAAATCCCAATTTCCTTTAATCCACCTGTATATCCTGCTAACCATAATATCCATTTTCATTCAATCTCACATTATTAATTTCATTTGAATTCAATTTACAATTTCAATTCTATTTGGATTCAATTTACCTTCTGAATATTGAATTTTATCAATTATTTTTCATTCACAGCTGATTCATCTTGCTATTTAAATTAGTTTCTTTTACTAATTCATTATAAGTTCTAACTCATTTCATTTCGCACAATTCAAATTGGTTTTCGATATTCAGTTTTCAATTTAAGTGTTTATTCTTTTGTTCGTTCCCAACAAAATTCAATTCACTATTTCGGTTTATAACCACTTATATTTAAACTGGATTTCAAATTCCATATGAATTTAATTTACCCTTTATTTATAAATGTTGAATTCAATTCATTTCAACCCATATTAAATTTATCATTTCTTCAATTAGTTATACTTACTAATTTTATTTTAATACTTAGCTTCATTAGATTCAACTCGACAAATTTTTAATTTACTTGCAATTTCAAGATGAATTTCAACATTTAGTTTCCAATTTCATTTACTCGCAATTGTAAATTCATTCATTCATAAATTTGTTTCCATAATTCAAACTCAATTTCAATTCATTTGTTTCTACCCCAAATTTGTTTTCAACTCAATAAATTTTATTCCGTAACTATTTTTATCAGATTCTAGAGTTTTTCCAACATTTCAAAACCATTTTTGAAACCAATTCAAATTGTCCTTTGAATTTCAAAACCCAAACCCAAATTTTCCAAACAACTTCCATTTAAAACAACTTGGCAGCAATCCTTCTTTTGGAAACCCGAAAATGAACACTGATGATGCTGCAGTCATCACCGAAGTTATTTTCCAGCGACCGAAAAGATTTTATAGCTTTTATCCCTCCAAAAACATTTTTCCAAACCCTTGAAAATCATTTTCAAATATTCCTCTGGAATTTTACTTCAAATTACAAATCACATTTACAATTTATATTCTCCAATTCTATTTGTATGTGAATTTATTTCTTAACTTTGGAGTTACGATTTCAATTTCTTTTTCAACTTTAATGATAGTAATTTAATATCATCACTTTCTAGCAACCAAGCAAACATATATTATAATAATTCACAAAAAAAAAATCTCTTTTACATACGAAAATAATTTAGGTAAAATTATTTTCGTTTACCCTATTTTAAAACGATATCGTGTCTAATTTGTTCTGTACAAGTGTTTAGAGATTCCTGTCAATAACGTTAATTACTCGTATTGAACGGAATCCATATACCACTCAACGAACCAATCATCAGAATATAAAATAATTTTTATATTCACCAACAAATACGCACTCATATCTACTATTACACTCACACTCATTCTAGAGTACTGCTGACTCTATCTCTAATGAGTAACACCCATAGAGCCAAGGTTGTCGCTTATCCAAATGTTGTGATACCAAATGTGAGGGACGGGATTTTCGAATCACGAAAGTCGACATTAATATGTCCGCTGTATCAACTGCTGAGTAATCGATGGCCGGAAAACCGAACCGTTAGGGTTAAAGAAGAGGTAGAAGAAGAAAGAAAGAAGAAGCAACAGAAACAATATCAGAATCTCACAATCGCAGCGGAACAACATATAATAGATAAATAAATAATCTTTAAATCAAAAGAACTACATCAGTTATTACATTACATCACATTACACTACATTATCAGAGTCAATATACAACACGACACAATAATGGACAGTTAAGCGAACTTGTCCTTACAAGTGGATACAAGGCGGAAAAGAAATACCATATACTAGTTGATACGCCATGCCATCCAGCTTGCCTCCAGATCTCTACAGCAACTCCTAAATTTCAGAATAATCTGATAACCTGACTCTAGACTACCCGTGCGGAAATTGGTGGGCACCCAGAGTTTAGGAAGGGAACAATAAACACTAGGTCAGTCATGTGACTGGTGTGAGAACTTTAAAACAGTTTATCTTTAAAAAAACAAAGAAATATTTCAAAATAGATCCGCAATGCTTTTAGAAAACGTAACTACCATAAGGCCTCCTGCCGCACACACAATGCGAACGTAGAATTGCAGGAGATTTCCCCTTATGATAGCCAAACATGCTTGATACGCAAATTTCTTCGATATTATTACTAAAAGTGCAAAGAGTAGGAAAACATTTCGAAAGTATATTATAAATCTTAGCCAGCATAGACATTCCGCACTTATGCCTACTATAGCTACCATGTTCAATAGTAGGTTACTGCCACATTCCATGGTAGGTTATACAACTAAAACTGTACATGACTCGTATTGTTTCTTTGGATTTTCCAACAAATGTCCAGGCCAAGGAACTTCCCATTGCCACATGGGTACGCCTCTGGAAAGACGCCCCGAGAACCTAACCCGATCTATGCCAACACAAGGTCGGGTTACCTCTGCAAAAGTAGGTAACTACTGACACGAGTATGCCATCCCTCGGTTGTAAACAACCTTTATCCGAGGATCCTCAACCAACAACAATCACAAAGTCACATATATTTGCGATATCCACAAAAGTTAAGTATCTGGGCTCCATACCATGATACCACTTCTATCCAGAAGGAAATGCACATAACCTAAGGGGCGCTACTCCCAATAACCTTGTTGCAACTTTCCTGTTTTCACCATTACCGGGTTGTGAGGTCCGACGAAGTCTCGTCCAAAAAGTTACGCTTTTCACAAAAGCTATGCTTTGATCAACAAATGATCAGCAAAACTTCGTATGCCACATTACAAAATTGGGAATGTATCACTAGTAACCATCAACTACATTACCTTTGAGCTTGTACGTCTCAGAGAAGGGTGTTAAGCTAAGAGAATAAATTCTTCGCCACCAACAGAAATATATTTGATAGAAACCAGCTTTACATCTCAAATTGTAACGTCGGACACACATCTATACAAGTCCGTTCCGAGATCGAACGGAACTGAAGGCACTTCCAAAGAAGCCCTTGTAATCTGGATATTCACTAATCACGCAATTTTTGAAACACAACCAAGCAATTTTAAATCTAACTATTTAAAATTTAAATCGAAACACAATTCGATTGAGTGAGAAGTTCTCACCTTGCTTCCAATACAGTTGCAGTGTTTGCGTTTATTTTTTTTAAAATTCACACTAGTTCCAATCAACTCCAATCCTACTCCATTGCATAGAGCTCGTCAATACAAACCCGATGCAACTCGTTTCGTGTGAAACGGACGTCGTATGAAAAAGATATGCAGTTTTTAATATCACACGAATTATATAAATTAATTTACAAATATATTTTTTATATTTTTAAACCCTAACCAAATCCAGGCCGTTCATTTCTGCAACCCAAGTTCCAGGCCGCACGCGCAAGCTTCTTCCCCAAAGCGACAATGTCAGGCCGAACAAGCCCAAAAGCTTGAAACTTTGACCAATTCTAACTCCAACATCAACGATCTAGACGATGATCAGAGCCTGCGATTTCGAAGAGCTACGCGCGACACCTGTAACAACCCGCTTATTTGTCGATTTTTATATTTAAATATTTTATCGATACTCGAAATTTAGTCTGAAAAGCTACTTTTAGCATACGGTCGAATTAGGACTCGGGACCACTCCCATTGAGTTTAAAATGCCGTTTGCGACCTTTTTGAGTATAAGCTTCGACATGTTTGGAGAAAGTTGATTTTTGCTACTTTTTCACTTTGGGTTTGGGTTTGGGCTCAGCCCTATGTTTAACTTATACTCAAATCTGAGCCACTCCTCCCCATTCGCCCTCACTTTCTCCTCTTTTCAGTTTTAAAGCATCAATGGTGGGAGAGATGGGAAATTAAAACTCCAAAACCCTAGTTTCCTTTTTGCAAATCAAGCTCTAGCTCCAAACTAATAGAAGAACCCATTAGTAAGCTTCTCTTCTTCTTCTCCAACTCTTTCTCTCTTTGATTTCAGAAAATTCCTAAACCTAATTTGGGAAATGTTTCTCTTTTTAGCTTAGAATCACGCTTCTTGAGTTGGATTTGAAGAGTGGTTGATTCCCCTTTTGCTTTCAAGCTTCTTTTTCAATTGCTTGGGTTCAAAGGTGAGATTTTTATCTCACATCTATGCTTATATTTATCTTCGATTGTTAGGTATGAATTCCTAACACTTATTCATGTGCAATTGCTTTTGGTTTGGATTAATTTGGTGAATATTCCAATTTTTTAGTGTTTTGGGTTCAAATCCTTAAAAATCATAGCTTTGATGTTCAAATGCGTTTTTGGTGATGCATCGAGGAGCCAATAGGACCGGGTAGCCGTTGGGCATAATTCCCTATCATCCGTGCTCGTTCGGTTGCGAAATGGTGGAGTTTGCACATCAATTAATTGGGTTTCAATTTGCAGAACATCAGGGTCGGCCGACCGAACCCCTAGGCCTGTCGACCGACCTGCTACTAATGTGCATAAGCACCTTTCTGTCTCTGGTTCGGTCGACTGGCTACAGGGCTCAGCCGACCGACCTGCTTCCTGAGATTTTTTTTGGAACAGGGTCTGGTCGACCGAGCTCTATAGCCGGCCGACCGACCTGATGCAATTTTGCCTATTTCGCCTAGTTGCTTGAATTTCCAACTTTTATCGGTTCTTGTTGTTTCCAATTTGTTGTTATCATTTATTATGACTTTGATGACTCCTTTTTAGGGATTTTTGAATATCCATTTCGATGGATTCTTTATCGGTCTCGTTGGATTTTTATTCACATCTTCGTATGTGAATTTTAGTGATTGATTGTTCCTACAATCTTCTTCGTGATTTGTCACTTTAAAAATATAAAGGTTTCTATACTAGTAGTAAATATCAAAACTCTTTCTTCAAATGATTTCAACACTATTTTAGTACAAAGCTCGTTTCTTAAACCGTTTTCCAATCTATTAGTATATACAAACCTTTACCTCAGTCGTATGAGAAATCTAATTAAATGACTTAGTAAAACGAATGGTATGAAACGCTTGTGTTTACTTCGTCGGTTAATTCTTGGACTTGTTCGATTGAATCTCTTGTAACAATTTTATAGTGGAGATCTACAGTTTGTTTGTAAATATTTAAGTTAGGCAAGTGGTTATGGGACATGAAGCTAAAATCGTATATTTACTAGCTTAGTGTAATTGACACTTCTCGTTGATCATGACGAACATCTTTGTGATTTAGACTAGCAATGTGCGATGTCTCTTTGTCTGCGAGGGAGACTAAACCCCGTTTTGTGGAGTTTCGACTCAAATTGGTGGGATAGCAACCCATGGTCTTCGGGTCGTTTGTGGAGCTTCGGCTCAATTTGTGATGGTTAGCAACCATGGAATTAGCATTCCTTTTGTTATACACGTGTTGGTGAGCTTTATGCTCCTGTTTGTGATAGGCCTTCCCCCTTTTTGTGATTTCTGGATTTCTTGAGATGATTTCTAGAATTTGTGTTTCACCAATTTTCGTGATTTCCATTGATAAGTTTTATCAATATTTGTGCATTGGTGAATTTGTGTGTCATCCACTTTTGTGATTGACATTGATATAATCGTCAATATTTATGGTTTGGTGAACGAAATAAGGAGTATGACATTTCTTTGATTCTTGTGTAGATTTGGTGATATTGATTAATCTCTTGTTGATTTTCAATTACTTATATATATCACAGCTTGGCATTGTGATTATAATGTGTTTAGTCATATCTCTTATTCTATATCGTTTCATCTGATATTTATAGTTAGACTGATCTGTTTATTATTTTCTTATTAAATAATACTCGGGTCAGACTGAGATGTTACAGGTGCTTCTGCTTGACTTTACATCCGGGATCACCTCCTTGACTTTTGGTTAACTACTTAGATTGGTAGTTTTTGTTGTATACATTTGACATATAGACTCCCTAATGTATACTTATTCTTTTGTGTAGTTCGTGTAACTATTCTTTTGTGATATTGTGGATCTTTTTCACCACTACTCTGATGTACACTTCCTAGTGTAATATTCATATCTATTTCCGCCTTTGTGATATGAATTGTCTGTGACTGATTTATGTTATGTTCATTTCTATATTTGTTTCTGAAGATATTATAGCCACTGTGTAGTAGCTTTGAGTTTGTGTCAGTATGTCGGATTTCCCTCTTGATAAAGAAATGCATGTTATACTATCTGACATATCAATGCTCGCGCAAAGCAATTACACGGATGGTCGCTCCTCAACAGCCTTATTCTCCGTGCTAGTTGACAACATTACACTGTAGTGTTCTTGGCTAGCGTGGGTATAGAGGTGGGGCGTCACAGCTTGGTATCAGAGCCAAACTTTGGAACAATGTAGAATAATTTAACAAGGATCATAGTCCTAAGTCCTTCTTAGGAGTCGTGCTTTAGGATTTAATTCGAGTCTTCGTACCGATTCATCCTATTTTCTTTATGATTCCTTGTTTTATCTATCAAGATTGCTTGATATTCATTTGGTTAATAACCTTTTTCTTCTTCTTTCTTTCTTTCTAAAGGAAGAGAAATGGTTAGACCAGGCCGTCCCAGCGCCGGTCAATCTAGTGCTACTCCTCAAGATGGAGTTTTTATGACTGCTCAACAGCTTCTTGATTTAGTGACAAATACTCAAGCAGCTGGAGCTAACCCGGAACCTACTCACCCAAAGTCGGGATTTGCACGCTTGTGCAGCGATTACACTAATTTGGGTGGGAAGCCATTAAAAGGTTTCGAAACTGTTAATGAAGTATAGGCTTGGCTAAGGTCATGCGATCGAATCTTTTCTCGCATGAATCTTATTGACCTTCGCCGAGTTCAGGTGGCCTCTAGTATGCTCCAAGAAAGAGCATTGGACTGGTACGAACTTCTTATTTCTGAGATTAATGAAGCGGATCTCACCTGGGAGAAATTCCGAGAGCGCTTCGAGTTAAAATTTGTACCAGAAGCGGAGAAGGTGACCTTGGCTAGCCGTTTTATAGACCTTGTTCAAGGTGAATCTTCTGTGGCAGATTATGTCGCGTCTTTTGAATCTCTCTCCAAATATGGGGTTGAATACATCAACACCCCTTTGAAGAAAAATCAGAGATTTGTCTATGAATTGAATAAAAATCTCAAGAAACCATTACTTCTAAAATTAGAAGTTTCTTTCGACCAACTCATTGATATCGCTCTTCGTCTTGAAGAGGCGGATAGGGAGAATGATGTTGAAGTGGTGGTTTCCAAACCAAGCTTCAACAACAACAAGAACCTAATAAATTCAAATGTCCTTATCCCAATAAGAAAGGGAAGCAAGCAACCCCTATGGCAAAGACTTCTTCCTTTGGTCGTGGGGAATGCTATAATTGTGGTTCAAAGGACCATTACGCGAACAAGTGCCCAAAGTCTCTCTCTTGTCGCTACTGCAAAGGTCGCGGTCATGTTATATCTTCATGCCCCAAGTTTCAGGGCAAGAAGGAGGGAAAGTTAAATGTTGCCCAAGCACCTGGCAACACATCTCGTGGTTAAGGTATGCTTCATTCTATCCTTGATGGCATTATTGTGTTTCGTGATCATCCTATTCGAGTTCTTTTTGATACGGGTGCGTCCTATTTTTTTATATCAAAAGAACTTGTTGATGCTTTTTCTTTGGATGTTTTGTGTTTAATGACTTCTTTGAGAATTGCGAATCTGGTTGGTGGATCCGCAACAATCAGTTTATTGTGTAAAGATGTCGAGATTATTGTGTGTGATTTTCCTTTCCTAGCCGATTTGCATGTCATGCGTTATTTAGGCTTTGGAATGATTTTAGGAAAGGATTGGCTTAACTGTTATGAAGCTCATATCCCATGTCCTGAGCGGACTATTTATCTTCGACATCCTCAATCTGTTAATCAGGTTTCTGTTATTCTTAAAGATTCGCATTCTGCTTTGGTTGCATCTTTATATTCTTTAAACCCTCGTGATGACAACGATGATGGTGAGGGTGATATTATTTCTCTTATTCACGTCGTTCATGAATTTTCCGACATATTCGAGCCCGTTTTGGGATTACCACCTAAGCGAGCAATTGAGTTCAGAATTAATCTTATTCCTGGAGCTCAACCTGTCACTCGCCATTCTTTTCGTATGTCCAATAAAGAAAACGAGGAGATGCGTAAACAATTATCCGAATTGGAGATGAAGCAATTTATTCACTCTAGTTCCTCGCCTTGGGGAGCTTCAACTATTTTTGTGAAGAAATCCGATGGAACACTTAGGCTTTGCGTTGACTACCGTAAGCATAATGATCTTACTATCAAAAATAAATATCCTTTACCTCGGATTGATGATCTATTCGATCAACTTAGTGGTGCTATAGTCTTTTCACAATTAGACTTAGCTACTGGATTTCATCAACTTCGTATTGCAGAGGATAGCATTCCTTTGACATCGTTCTGTACTCGTTATGGATCTTATGAATGGCTTGTTATGCCATTTGGTCTAACGAATGCTCCAGCTTATTTCGTTGACCTTATGAATCGAGTTTTCAAAGATTTTCTCGACCGGTTTGTTCTCATCTTTATGGATGATATTCTTGTGTATTCAAAAACCGAGGAGGAGCATTAAAAGCATCTTCAGATTGTGTTGGAAACTCTTAGGATTAATCAATTAAAAGAAAAATTTTCTAAATGCCATTTTTGGCAATCTCGTGTGAAGTTTCTCGGCCGTATTATTTCCGAATCCGAAAATTCCGTGGATCCTTCAAAGATTGAAGCGATTCAAGATTGGAAGAGACCGGAGAGTGTGACGGAGATTCGTAGTTTTCTTGGATTGGCGGGTTATTACCGCCGTTTTATCAAAGACTTTTCTAAGATTGTCATGCCTCTCACTAGCTTAACGAAGAAAGGTGTTAAGTACATTTGGTCGGACAAATGTGAAACTTCTTTTCAGAAATTAAAAAAACTCCTTTCTAATGCTCCTATTCTTGTTAATCCCGAGGGGAATCAAGATTTCGTTGTTTATACCGATGCTAGTCGCGTTGGTTTGGGTGTCGTTCTTATGCAAAAAGAACGTGTTATTGCTTATGCTTCTAGGCAATTAAAGCCTGCTGAGACTAGATATGCCACTCATGATTTAGAGCTCGCGGCTATTGTTTTTGCCCTTCGTATTTGCCGTCATTATCTTTTAGGAGAGAAATTTGTTCTTTATACCGATCATAAATCCTTGAAGTATTTATTCTCTCAAAAGGAACTTAATTTGCGTCAACAGCGTTGGCTCGAATTTCTTGCACCATATGATCTTGATATTCTTTATACTCCCGGTAAGGGTAATCGTGTCGCCGATGCTCTTAGCCATAAATAATAAGCTGTTGTTTCTATGATGATATCCGAATGGAACGATCTCGAGATCTTATCCACTTGTGAGATTCGAGACCGCGTATCCGATTTATGCTCATCATTTGTTTTATGTAGCCTTGAGTCTCGTCCTTCTCTTTTAGACCGCATTCTTGAAGTTCAAAGGATAGATCCCGAATTGGCTCTTCTTAGCCAAAATACTAAGGATAAAATTGATATTGAAGGTTTGAAAGACTTTGATATCGATTCTCGTGGCGGCATTTGGAAATTCGGTAGACTTATCGTACCAAATATTGGTGATCTTCGTAAAGATATTTTAGAAGATTCCCATCGCTCTAAATTTACCATTCATCTCGGTAGTAGTAAAATGTACGCGGATATGAAGCGACTTTATTATTGGGAGGGAATGAAACTTGACATCGCTAACTTTGTTAAGTGTTGCATGACTTGCCAACTCATTACAGCCGAACATCAATGGCTCGGTGGATTATTGCAACCTTTAGAGATTCCAATTTGGAAATGGGACCAAATTTTCATGGATTTTATAGATGGCCTTCCCCGTTCTCGTTCGGGTCATGTTAGCTTATGTGTGATTATTGATAGACTTACTAAATCCGCCCATTTTATTCCCGTTCGGTCTAACCGAACCGTTCCTCTATTGGCCAAACTCTTTGTTAAAGAGATTGTTAAATTACATGGAGTTCCTACTTCTATAGTTAGTGATCGTGATCCATTGTTTACTAGTGGATTTTGGAAGAGTCTTCAAAAAGCTTTAGGAATGAAGCTTAATTTTAGCACTGCTTATCATCCTCAGTCCGATGGACAAACCGAGCGTGTGAATCAAACTCTTGAAGATCTTCTTCGTGCATGTGTGCGTGATTTTGGTGGAAGTTGGGAAGATCATATTTCTATGGTTGAGTTTTCCTATAATAATAGCTTCCAATCTAGTATTGGTATGGCACCTTTCGAGGCACTCTATGGAAGGCCATGCCGATCTCCTTCTTGTTGGCTTGAGGCCGGTGAGAAGCTGGTTTTAGGTCCATATTTTATTCGTGATTCCACAGAAAAGATTGAACTTATTCGACAAAGGATGAAAGAAGCCCAGAGTAGACAAAAATCCTATGCCGATAACCGGAGAAGGAAGTTAGAATTTTCCATGGGAGATCTTGTGTTCATTCGTGTTTCACCTATGAAGGGTGTTGTACATTTCAGTCGATTGGGAAAGTTGGCGCCTCGATATATTGGGCCATTTCCTATCACTGAACGTATTGGTTCCATGGCTTATCGTCTTTTATTGCCGGCTCAATTTTCTGCTATCCGTGACGTGTTTCACGTTTCTCAACTTCGAAAATGTCTTCGTGATTCAGATTCTATTCTTGAGCCCGGTGTTGTGGAAGAAATTGAAGTTTCACCTAATTTAACTTATGAGCAGCATCCTATTCGAATTATTTCTTCGGAGGTCAAGCGTCTTTGAAATAAAGATGTTCCGCTTGTGAAAGTTCAATGGTCTTCAAATCCTAAGGATTGTTCTTGGGAGTCTAGAGAGTTCATCGAGTGATCACATCCGGACTTACTTTCCCGTGCTCTTTAAGGTGAACCTTTCATTTCAAATTTCTTTTGTGTTGAATATGCTTTTATGGTTGTTACTTTATATCTTCTTCTTAAATATTGCGAGGACGCAATTTCTTTAAGGAGGGGAGTCTGTAACAACCCGCATATTTATCGATTATTATATTTAAATATTTTATTTAAATATTTTATCGATACTCGGAATTTAGTCTGAAAAGCTACTTTTAGCATACGGTCGAATTAGGACTCGGGACCACTCCCATTGAGTTTAGAATGCCGTTTGCGACCTTTTTGAGTATAATCTTCGATATGTTTGGAGAAAGTTGATTTTTGCTACTTTTTCACTTTGGGTTTGGGTTTGGGCTCAGCCCTATGTTTAACTTATAATCAAATCTGAGCAACTCCTCATTCACCCTCACTTTCTCCTCTTTTCAGTTTTAAAGCATCAATGGTGGGAGAGATGGGAAATTAAAACTCCAAAACCCTAGTTTCCTTTTTGCAAATCAAGCTCTAGCTCCAAACTAATAGGAGAACCCATTAGTAAGCTTCTTTTCTTCTTCTCTAACTCTTTCTCTCTTTGATTTCAGAAAATTCCTAAACCTAATTTGGGAAATGTTTCTCTTTTTAGCTTAGAATCAAGCTTCTTGAGTTGGATTTGAAGAGTGGTTGATTCCCCTTTTGCTTTCAAGCTTCTTTTTCAATTGCCTGGGTTCAAAGGTGAGATTTTTATCTCACATCTATGCTTATATTTATCTTCGATTGTTAGGTATGAATTCCTAACACTTATTCGTGTGCAATTGCTTTTGGTTTGGATTGATTTGGTGAATATTCCAATTTTTTAGTGTTTTGGGTTCAAATCCTTAAAAATCATAGCTTTGATGTTCAAATGCGTTTTTGGTGATGCATCGTGGAGCCAATAGGACTGGGTAGCCGTTGGGCATAATTCCCTATCGTCCGTGCTCGTTCGGTTGCGAATTGGGGGAGTTTGCACATCAATTAATTGGGTTTCAATTTGCAGAACATCAGGGTCGGCCGACCGAACCCCTGGGCCGGCCGACCGACCTACTACTAAGGTGCATAAGCACCTTTCTGTCTCTTGTTCGGTCGACTGGCAACAGGGCTCAGCCGACCGACCTGCTTCCCGAGATTTTTTTTGGAACAGGGTCCAGTCGACCGAGCTCTGTAGCCGGCCGACCGACCTGATGCAATTTTGCCTATTTCGCCTAGTTGCTTGAATTTCCAACTTTAATCCATTCGTTTTGTTTCCTATTTGTTGTTATCATTTGTTATGACTTTGATGACTCCTTTTTAGGGATTTTTGAATATCCATTTCGATGGATTCTTTATCGGTTTCGTTGGATTTTTATTCACATCTTCGTATGTGAATTTTAGTGATTGATTGTTCCTACAATCTTCTACGTGATTTGTCACTTTAAAAATATAAAGGTTTCTATACTAGTAGTAAATATCAAAACTCTTTCTTCAAATGATTTCAACACTATTTTAGTACAAAGCTCGTTTGTTAAACCATTTTCCAATCTAATAGTATATACAAACCTTTACCTTCACTCGTATGAGAAATCTAATTAAACGACTTAGTAAAACGAGTGGTATGAAACGCTTGCGTTTACTTCGTCGGTTAATTCTTGGACTTGTTCGATTAAATCTCTTGTGACAATTTTATAGCGGAGATCTATAGTTTGTTCGTAAATATTTAAGTTAAGCAAGTGGTTAAGGGACATGAAGCTAAACTCGTATATTTACTAGCTTAGTGTAATTGACACTTCTCGTTGATCATGACGATCATCTTTGTGATTTAGACTAGCAATGTGCGATGTCTCTTTGTCTGCGAGGGAGACTAAACCCCGTTTTGTGGAGTTTCGACTCAAATTGGTGGGGTAGCAACCCATGGTCTTCGGGCCATTTGTGGAGCTTCGGCTCAATTTGTGATGGTTAGCAACCATGAAATTAGCGTTCCGTTTGTGACACACGTGTTGGTGAGCTTTATGCCCCCGTTTGTGATAGGCCTTCCCCCTTTTTGTGATTTATGGATTTCTTGAGATGATTTCTAGAATTTGTGTTTCACCAATTTTCATGTTTTCCATTGATAAGTTTTATCAATATTTGTGCATTGGTGAATTTGTGCGTCATCCACTTTTGTGATTGACATTGATATAATCGTCAATATTTATGGTTTGGTGAACGAAATAAGGAGTATGACATTTCTTTGATTCTTGTGTAGATTTGGTGATATTGATTAGTCTCTTGTTGATTTTCAATTACTTATATATATCACAGCTTGGCATTGTGATTATAATGTGTTTAGTCATATCTCTTATTCTATATCGTTTCATCTGATATTTATAGTTAGACCGATCCGTTTATTATTTTCTTATTAAATAATACTTGGGTCAAACCGAGATGTTACAGGTGCATCTGCTTGACTATACATCCGGGATTACCTCCTTAACTTTTGGTTAACTACTTAGATTAGTAGTTTTTGTTGTATACATTTGAGATATAGACTCCCTAATGTATACTTATTCTTTTGTGTAGTTCGTGTAACTATTTTTTTGTGATATTGTGGATCTTTTTGACCACTACTCTGATGTACACTTCCTAGTGTAATATTCATATCTATTTCCGCCTTTGTGATATGAATTGTCTGTGACTGATTTATGTTATGTTCATTTCTATATTTTTTTCTAAAGATATTATAGCCACTGTGTAGTAGCTTTGAGTTTGTGTCGGTATGTCGGATTTCCCTCTTGATAAAGAAATGCATGTTATACTATCTGACATATCGATGCTCGCGCAAAGCAATTACACGGATGGTCGCTCCTCAACAACCTTATTCTCCGTGCTAGTTGACAGCATTACACTGTAGTGTTCTTGGCTAGCGTGGGTATAGAGGTGGGGCGTCACAACACCCCAATGGCCAGAGGCCGGCCTCACTCGGCTGCCTCCTTGCCTCGTAATTCGAGCTTGAACGCATGCCTTTGATCATCAATTGTCGTTGATTCGTGGCGTGAAATCCGATCATAACCGTTGACATTATAGATCTCGATGCCCTCTTTGATTTTGTAGTTGAAAACATCTTGAATTGATGCGTGGATTAGAAGAGAAAGAGGGATGAAATTCGAATGGTTTTAGCCATTAATTCTAAGGCCGGCGGCTGCTGCTTGAAACCCTAGTTCTTGTTAGGTTTTGCAAAATAAAAGAAATAAGATCCTTTTATAGAAAATTTGACGGAACACTATTCATCCGAGATTTTCCGAACTCCAAACGAAGCGTGGTGGCTGACGTTTCTAGGGTTTAACCCGCATTCCGGACACAATGGAGTCGGTATCGAGAGCCAGTTCGATCATATGTGCGAGTTACGGAAATAAACGATCAAATTTAAATTAAATCGGTTAAACTAATTTCTATGCGTTTTGCCTTGGCCCAGACAAACCGTAAATCCGATTGGAAAGAAATTTGAAATCTTAAAATAATTTAACATTATGGATCCAATGAAACTTGTTTCGTCGAAATCCGAGAGTGTTTGAAAAATGACTAGTTTTACTGGTCAATTAAATATTAAAATATTCAATTTCCACAAGTTAACTTAGTTCAATTTTAAAAGTTCTAAACATCATTCTAACTCCAATGTGATTTAATACAACTTTACAAATCAATTTTAATCACATTAAACCCAATTTCCAATGACTTCTGTAATTTCAAATATTAAATTATCGATTTAATTATCCAATTAAATCTGGATATTTGAAATAAAAATTTATTCGACTTACAAATTTTATTTATTAATATTAAAACCAATTAAATATACGAATTTCAAATGACAGAAATTCTGGGTCGTTACAAAATCGACACTTGGAAATATAACTCGGACTTATAGAATTCGGGATGGTTTAAATTTGAAAATTTGAATTGAATTAGTTCAAATTGAATTTGATTTAGATTAATTAGAATTGAAGATGAATAAGTATGGAATTCAAATGAAAATTTGAATTGGATTAATTGGAAATAAAAATGGAAAAAAATGTTTTCAAATTCAAATGGGAATTGGAATTAATTCTTATAGAAATTTAAATGATTTGAAAATGAAGTAGATTCAATTTGAAATTAGTCCAAATTTATTTGAATAATTTGGAACTGTAATTAAAGTTGAATAAAAAAAATCAATTGGGATTTGATTTGAAGTTGGAAAGAAATTGAAAATTAATTCAACTTGAATTGGGAATAAATAAATTCCAATGGAAATTGGAGTTATTTAAATTAGAATTGGGTCGATTTAAATGGGAGTGGAAATTTAAATTGAATTGATGGGGAAGCGAACAATTTTGACTCTGGACTATTTTCAATATAAATTGTTTTAATATAAACTTATTTTTCCTAGCTATTAAATATATATACAACCTTCTTTCTTAAAGCCAAATTATTTTATACTTGTTTTACAATTATTTTTGGAGCTATTTAATTTTTTTCAACTGTTTTCTAAACTAATTACTATTTTTCAACTATGTTACAAATTAATTACTATTTTACAACTATTTTGCAATTATCTAAAAGTTCAGAAACTATTTAGCTATTCTCCAATTATTTTATAATTAGTTAACTCATTTACAGTTATTTTACAAACTAATAATTATTTTTCAACTACTTATCAATTTTTAAAAAATTTCAAGCTATTTTCTGAATATAAACTTGTAACAACCCGAGAATTTTTAATAATTAATTATTGTTGTTAAACGATAAATGTTGATGGATAATTGCTTTTAGAAGTTTTGATTCGGGTTGTCATTCTTTTCAAAAATTTGTTAAGTATAGCTTGGGATTTAAAAATTAATTTCGGCCCACAATTGTCATTGGTGCCGTGATAAGGTCGAACCGTTCCTCTCTCTCTTGTTTTCATTTCATTCGTTCAAACCCTAAAGAATCGAAAAAAAATAGCGGCTTCGTTCGTTTCTTCGATCGCCTCTCTTTGACAAATTAGGGCTTATGGAATTCGTGGTCGCCGGCTTCAAAAGCTCGATTTCCTTTGCTTCGACTTGGCGAATAAGGTGAGTGAACTATCACTCACATCTAATTTATTCTCAATACTGTACTTAAGTCGTTGATTTTTGTTTTAAATGATTGATGTTTTCTGGCACGGTTCAATTTCTGTTAACCATAGCTTGATGATTTTTGGGTCTGTTCGACCTCCTATATTTGTGTTCCTGTATAATTGGTTGAAGTTGTTAACTATGTGCGTAGGCCATTCTTCTTTGTTTTGATGATTGATGAATTTTGACTTGGTCAGATTTCATGTTGGCCTCGGCTTTCACTTGATTCTACGATGATTGAATTTGTTCGATTTTTTTAACCTTGTTCGATTTTACTTATTTGTTTATCTTGTGACCACCACGACTTTGTTTATGCGATGGTATTATTGGGTCGTTTTAAGTTCGAACTGCAGGTGACATTTTTCTTTAAACTGCAGTTGTTTGAATTTTAACAATTTGTTTTGAAAAAAAAAAACTATTCTGTTGTTACACTTGCTTGACTACGAACTGGATGAGTTTGAGCTCTGGGTTCATTTTCTTGTGCTTTGTAGCTCGTTGCTTTGTTCGAAAATGATTTGTGTTTGATCTTGGCCATACAGTATACTGTCTCTGGCATCACTTGTCGATTTCACCTGTTGGCTTTGTTATTAATTTGTTCGTACTTGCATATGACTTGATTTTGTAGTCGTTTGCGCTTACACTATCACTAATCTTTTGGCACTTCACATTCATGCTTGATGTCTGGTACCAGTGGCAGTGATACTACATGCATTCTGGTCTCTGTACTTGATCTTCGGAGATTTTGTAGTAGTGTTGGCTTTTTTTGAAGTTTTACTCTAGCTTGGTTTGGATTTGCCTCTTTGGGATTGGCATTGGGGTACTTTATTTTTACTAGTGCCTTATGTTGCACCTGTTTTTAACAATGTCACTTTCTGGGATTTTGAACAATTGATGTTCAAGCTAGCCCGTGTGCACTTGTGTACTTTCTTTTGATGCATACTGTATTGTTGTTTAAGTTTGAGGCCTGGATACACATGTGAACTTCATTTGTTCCTCTAGTCTTTGGTCTTGAATTTGATATTTATACTAACCAATTTCACAGTTCATACCTGTTATATCTTTATTCATGTTTCCAGTAGTGAAATTGCATACTTCTAAACATGCTACTTGCTTCGATATAGTTGCATTCAGTTGCATTGTTGGTCTTCTTGTGTCTTTATGATGCATTCTGTCCATACGTAGTTCCATATTGCACCTCTGATGCATTTTTTTTCATGTGCAGTTTCATATTGCACCTCTGATGCATTCTGTCCATATGCAGTTCCATATTGCACCTCGGATGCATTTTTTTTCATGTGCAGTTTCATATTGCACCTCTGATGCATTCTGTCCATATGCAGTTCCATATTGCACCTCTGATTCATTTTGTCCTTGTGTAGTTCGTTATGTACATTCATTTGTGTACATATCGCATATTCACTTGGTTGGAGCTTTATACTGCTGTCATTTGCTTAGCGCATTAGTTTGCACTGTTAATTCTTGGGTATTGGTCTTTGAGCTTTGCCGAGTGTATTTCTTTAAACTATTGCATTAAGTTGAGTCATGACAGCAGTGACTTGACCTTTGCATTTTGATTTGCTTTCGAAGTCACTTAAGTTGAATCCGATATTTCGGATTTGACCTTGTGCCCGTTTGTGTACATCCTCACTGCAGTGGCAAGACAGTGCACGCAAGCGTGAACTACAGCCACACGGTTCTATTGATCTTTTATGTACATCATCACCGTAGTGGCAAGGGAGTGCACGCAAGCGTGAACTGCAGCCACACGGTATGTCTTTTATGATATTCTATTTTGTTTTTATTTATTGATCTTCTGCATATTCCATATGCTGTAGAGGCGAGGCAGTACGCGCGTGCGTGTTCTGCAGCCCTACTCGAGTTGACTTTTGTGATATTTCAATAGTTTGAATTGTTTTGTTTATTCAATTCAATATTTTGAAATTATATTTTGATTTGATTTGATTCGATCATTTTTGTGTTGTCTAATTATCTATTTGATAACTAAATTATGAGTTTCTAATTATTTATTTAATAAGTAGATTTTGTTGTTAATTGCTGTTTAGGCAATTCTGAGGTTTTCTAATTTATCTTTATTGATAATCTTTTTAATTTATCTTCGTTGATATTTTGGAATTGCTGATTTGTTGTTTAACACTGTTACGTGTTATAATTATCGTTATCCGATTTCTTTATTTAAGGATCGGATAGACGAGATTTATTGTGATTGTCGTCTAATTGCTATTTAATTGTTATTGCTTCTACGCACTAATAACTGAGTTTGAATTAGACTGACCCGTGTATTATTTTCTTTTGAATTTAATACTTGGGTCAGACCGAGTTATTACACATTGTAGATATTTTTCTTTGGGTTGCTGTTAGAGCTATGAAGTTTCTTTATATTATTTGGGGTATTCGTTGTCTTAGTATAGGACGTTGTATATTCATGTATATTATTCACGATAATGTACTTGTATATGTAACTTCCAGAGTCGACAGTTGTAGTTGTATCAAATGTATTGTAACTGACATCAGTTATTATATATATATGAGACTTTTTGTATTGTCTGTGTTCCGCATTTATATTATATGTGTTATTATTATATTTTTGTCCTAAACTATTATGAACCATCATAGTTCGTTTTATACTGGAATTGGATATATCGATGGGAGTAAATAAATAGGAGAAGAAAAAAAAAATATACCACTCCTATCGAGATAACCAATACTAGTGTAAGGCCTAACTACGGATGGCCGCTCCTATCCTGCCTTATTCTTCGTAATAACGGACAGTATTTCTTTTAATACTCTTTGTTATTGTGGGCATAGAGGTGGGGCATTACATTTGGTATCAAAGCTTGGGGTTTATGGACATAATATAAAGCATAACTTAGATGGAACATGTGTTACAACTATTAGTCGATGTTTTATTGTTCTTTGAGTCAAAACTAAAGTTTCGAAAATATGTTAAATTTTTAAATATCTTCATTTAAAAATAAAAAGTGAAACTGTGTATTGATGATTGATTGAGTGTGTTCTGTTTATCAGAGTGCGCAGCGGAAACAGTGACTGTCTTCGCTGAGTACGACTGATAACCTTTTTGATTTGAAAATCAAATTATGAAATTGAAATAAATTTCATTTATTGTTTACATAACAATGTTTATTTTTTTTTCTTTGAAAATTTCGAATCCGATTTGAGGATTCGAAGTGATTGTAGTTATGTGAATTTGTTGAGATTTTTGATGTTTTAAAATATCTTAATTAAAGATATAATAGAATTTTTTTTATTATTTGGTAGTGTGCGTGCAAACACGAGTTGCACGTTACTGCATTAATTTTACGTTGAACCGATGTTTGGTTTAAACGTATTTAGTTGCCGTTACTCTTATAACGGGATTTTTTTACACCAATGCTAAATTTTTGAAGCACGGTGTTTTGTTGACATTTTTTTATGACTGGAAATTCACTGGTATTATATTTTGATGCGAATTATTTTGATGAGATTTTGACGTTTAAAAATCACTGTCGCTTTGACTTCAGTGACCGTCATATTTTAAAGTGGATTTTCAAGCGGTTATCCCGCAATGCTGATTTTGAGATCCGTTTCTACGGTGCTTTGAGAAGTGCAATTTCCTTGTCGAAATTGTCACTAATGTTGCTATTTTTTTAATCACGGATTTGCAAATCGTTTTAAAAAATAAAATTTTTTTCCAAAATTTTTATAGCTTACGCTTTCAGAAGAATGAGAAAATGATTTAAACGTTTTAGCAAAATTGTGGACTATGAACCCTTTCTTTTACTGATTCGCTTAGTTCCAGACTTGTTCGTTTGAGAATGTAAATTATTACTTTTATAAAGTAAATGAAATTTTTTTCAGAAGTTTTGCAGTTTGCATTTTCAAAAGAATGAGAAAACGATTTAAACGTTTCAGCAAAATCGAGGACTATGACCCCTTTCTTTTACTGATTCGCTTAATTCCGGACTTATCCGTTTGAGAATGTGAAATGTTATTTTTGGAAAACACAATTTTTCACTTTCAAGGAAACGATGAAGAGATTTAAACGATTTAGTAAAACACGTGGTATGGGACATGTGCGTTTGCTATTTTGGTTAATTCCGGACTCGTTAATTGAAATATTTGATGATTTTTCGTGTGCTTCCGAGCCACTATGTTGGACCTTCGGGTCATATGTTGGACCTTTGGGTCAATACCAGTACCAGACCTTCGGGTCATTTGTTGGACCTCCGGGTCATTTGTTGGGCGCCAAAATTATGTTGGGTACTTGGTAGGCTTCAGCCATTTGTTGAAGCACGTGCGGCGTAGCTTAAAAACTCGCCATTTGTTAGGATCGATCCACCATTTATGTTGATTTTCTAGATTATCTTAATTGATTTCTAGATATTTGCTGTTTCCAATTATCTACAGGTAATTGGATATTTGTTGATATGAGTTCTGATTATCGCTTGTGGTAATTAGATATTTGTTGATTCTGATTATCATTTTTGATAATCGAATATTTGTTGATTTGAGATTTGATTATCGTTTTTGATAATCGAATATTTGCTGACTTGAGATTTGATTATCGTTTTTGATAATCGAATATTTTTTGATTTGAGATTTGATTATCGTTTTTGATAATCGAATATTTGTTGATTTGAGATTTTGATTAACGTTTTTAATAATTGAATATTTGTTGATTTGATTATCGTTTTTGACAATCGAATATTTGTTGATTTGAGATTTGATTATCGTTTTTGATAATCGAATATTTGTTGATTTGAGATTTGATTATCGTTTTTGATAATCGAATATTTGTTGATTTGAGATTTGATTAGCGTTTTTGATAATCGAATATTTTTTGATTTGAGATTTGAGTATCGTTTTTGATAATCGAATATTTGTTGATTTGAGATTTGAGTATCGTTTTTGATAATCGAATATTTGTTGATTTGAGATTTGACTATCGTTTTTGATAATCGAATATTTGTTGATTTGAGATTTGAGTATCGTTTTTTATAATCGAATATTTGTTGATTTGAGATTTGATTATCGTTTTTGATAATTGAATATTTGTTGATTTGAGATTTGATTATCGTTTGTGCTAATTGGATATTTTTTGATTTTGATTTTCGTTTTTGATAATCGAGTAATTGTTGTTTCTGATTACCGTTTTAATAACCAGATGATTGTAGTTTTGCGAATTGCGGTTTATGTTTCTAATTATCTTTCTTGATAATTAGATTTTGCTGTTTTCTGATTATCGTATCGATAATTAGATATTGCTGTTTTGTGATTTCTGTATTCTAATTATCTAATTGATAATTGAATATTGCTGATAATTGCATTTACTCAGTTTTGTTGTTTTCTGATTATCTACTTGATAGTTAGATTTTGTTAAGAATTTGTGAATTTCTTTTATGAAATTAAAAGATTTCTTTGACGTTTGAATTCTCTGCCTTATTTTCTAGCTTAACGAGTTTATGTTAGAAAACTTATTGTTATTGACGACTTTAATTATGAAAATTGCGGGGACGCAATTTTTATAAGGAGGGGAGTCTGTAACAACCCGGGAATTTTTAATAATTAATTATCGTTGTTAAACGATAAATGTTGACGGATAATTACCGTTAGGTGTTTTGATTCGGGTTGTCATTCTTTTCAAAAATTTGTTAATTATAGCTTGGGCTTTAAAAATTAATTTCGGCCCACAATTGTCATTGGTGCCGTGATAAGGTCGAACCGTTCCTCTCTCTCTCGTTTTCATTTCTTTCGTTCAAACCCTAAAGAATCGAAAAAAAAGCGGCTTTGTTCGTTTCTTCGATCGCCCCTCTTTGACAAATTAGGGCTTATGGAATTCGTGGTCGCCGGCTTCAAAAGCTCTATTTCCTTTGCTTCGACTTGGCGAATAAGGTGAGTGAACTATCACTCGCATCTAATCCATTCTCAATACTGTACTTAAGTCGTTGATTTTTGTTTTAAATGATTGATGTTTTCTGGCACGGTTCAATTTCTGTTAACCATAGCTTGATGATTTTTGGGTCTGTTCGACCTCCTATATTTGCGTTCCTGTATAACTGGTTGAAGTCGTTAACTATGTGCGTAGGCCATTCTTCTTTGTTTCGATGATTGATGAATTTTGACTTGGTCAGATTTCATGTTGGCCTCGACTTTCACTTGATTCTACGATGATTGAATTTGTTCGATTTTTTTAACCTTGTTCGATTTTACTTACTGGTTTATCTTGTGACCACCACGACTTTGTTTATGCGATGGTATTATTGGGTCGTTTTAAATTCGAACTGCAGGTGACGTTTTTCTTTGAACTGCAGTTGTTTGAGTTTTAACAATTTGTTTTGAAAAAAAAAAAATGTATTCGGTTGTTACACTTGCTCGATTTCGAACTGAATGCCTTTGAGCTCTGGGTTCATTTTCTTGTGCTGTGTAGCTCGTTGCTTTGTTCGAAAATGATTTGTGTTTGATCTTGGCCATACAGTATACTGTCTCTGGCATCACTTGTCGATTTCACCTGCTGGCTTTGTTATTAATTTGTTCGAACTTGCATCATGACTTGATTTTTGTAGTCGTTTGCACTTACACTATCACTAATCTTTTGGAACTTCACATGCATGCTTGATGTCTAGTTCCAGTGGCAGTGATACTACATGCATTCTGGTCGCTGTACTTGATCTTCAAAGATTTTGTAGTAGTGTTGGCTTTGTTTGAAGTTTTACTCTAGCTTGGTTTGGATTTGCCTCTTTGGGTTTGGCAGTGGTATACTTTATTTTTACTAGTGCCTTATGTTGCACCTGTTTTTAACAATGTCACTGTTTTGTGATTTTGAACAATTGATGTTCAAGCTAGCCCGTGTGCACTTGTGTACTTTCTTTTGATGCATACTGTATAGTTGTTTAAGTTTGAGGTCTGGATACACATGTGAACTTCATTTGTTCCTCTGGTCTTTGGTCTTGAATATGATATTTATACTAACCAATTTCACAGTGCATACCTATTATATCTTTATTCATGTTTCCAGTAGTGAAATTGCATACTTCTAAACATGCTACTTGCTTCGATACAGTTGCATTCAGTTGCATTGTTGGTCTTCTTGTGTCTTTATGATGCATTATGTCCATACGCAGTTCCATATTGCACCGCTGATGCTTTTTTTTTCATGTGCAGTTTCATATTGCACCTCTGATGCATTCTGTCCATATGTAGTTCCATATTGCACCTATGATGCATTTTTTTTCATGTGCAATTTCATATTGCACCTTTGATGCATTCTGTCCATATGCAGTTCCATATTGCACCTCTGATTCATTTCGTCCATGTGCAGTTCGTTATGTACATTCATTTGTGTACATATCACATATTCACTTGGTTGGAGCTTTATACTGCTGTCATTTGCTTAGCGCATTAGTTTGCACTATTAATTCTTGTGTATTGGTCTTTGAGCTTTGCCGAGTGTATTTCTTTAAACTATTGCATTAAGTTGAGTCATGACAGCAGTGACTTGACCTTTGCATTTTTATTTTCTTTCGAAGTCACTTGAGTTTAATCCGATATTTCGGATTTGACCTTGTTCCCGTTTGTTTACATCATCACTGTAGTGGCAAGGCAGTGCACGCAAGTGTGAACTGCAGCCACACGGTTCTATTGAGCTTTTGTGTACATCATCACCGTAGTGGCAAGGCAGTGCATGCAAGCGTGAACTGCAGCCACACGGTATGGCTTTTATGATATTCTATTTTTTTTGATTTATTGATCTTTTGCATATTCCATATGCTGTAGAGGCGAGGCAGTACACGCGTGCGTGTTCTACAGCCCTACTCGAGTTGACTTTTGTGATATTTCAATAGTTTGAATTGTTTTGTTTATTCAATTCAATATTTTGAAATTGTATTTTGATTTGATTTGATTCGATCATTTTTGTGTTGTCTAATTATCTATTTGATAACTAAATTATGAGTTTCTAATTATTTATTTAATAAGTAAATTTTGTTGTTAATTGCCGTTTAGGCAATTCTGAGGTTTTCTAATTTATCTTTATTGATAATCTTTTTAGTTTATCTTCGTTGATAATTTGGATTTGCTGATTTGTTGTTTAACACAGTTATGTGTTATAATTATCGTTATTCGATTTCTTTATTTAAGGTTCGGATAGATGAGATTTATTGTGATTGTCGTCTAATTGCTATTTAATTATTATTGCTTCTGCGCACTAATAACTGAGTTTGAATTTGACTGACCCGTGTATTATTTTCTTTTGAATTTAATACTCGGGTTAGACCGAGTTATTACATTTTGTAGATATTTTGCTTTGGGTTGTTGTTAGAGCTATGAAGTTTCTTTATATCATTTGGAGTATTCGTTGTCTTAGTATAGGACGTGGTATATTCATGTATATTATTCACGATAATTTACTTATGTAACTTCCAGAGTCGAAAGTTGTAGTTGTATCAAATGTATTGTAACTGACATCACTTATTATATATATATATATATATATATGAGTCTTTTTGTATTATCTGTGTTCCGCATCTATATTATCTGTGTTATTATTATATTTTTGTCCTAAACTATTATGAACCATCGTAGTTCGTTTTATATTGGAATTGGGTTTATCGATGAGAGTAAATAAATAAGAGAAGAAAAAAAAATATACCACTCCTATCGAGATAACCAATACTAGTGTAAGGCCTAACTACGGATGGCCGCTCCTATCCAGCCTTATTCTTCGTAATAACGGACAGTGTTTCTTTTAATACTCTTTGTTATTGTGAGCATAGAGGTGGGGCGTTAAAAACTGGTCGGAGTTCAAACTGTTATTGATTAATACCCAACTGAGATAAGAGTTGAAGTGATAATGCACTGGAATTGAAGCAATTGGAAATATGTGGATAGAAATATAAGGAAATGTGAATAGGAAGAGAAAATTATTTGGCTAATAATCAATGAAGATAAATACGTAGGATGTACATATATTATTCTATTCGCATAGTGATTTGATCCAGATTCGAGCACAGAATTCCGAGATAGTTTATCGATCCGAGTTGGGATTTTTCACCCGATTTTCGACGGCGAACCTGGATGTGGATTGTTGATCGGTTCTGAACATTCAATATCATTGTTATAGCTATGAAAGGAGAATGGCGGTTTCTGATCAAGAAACCAGATCTAAGTCCGCATTAGGAAGTCGGATGGACGATACTAGTTCGGAAGTGAAATTGTGTGATCGAGTGAGTGATCAGGTTGGTATAGCATACAGATGATATGTGTACATCGTACGGATTTTAATGAAAATGATATTTAAAAGAGTAATCAAAATTGGAATATTTGATTTTGAATAAACAAAGTTATATATCTTTGCTATACATAAGATGAAACTCCCCTTCTTGAATCCATTGATAGAAGAAAAGGATTTTGAAAGTGTTTGAAGTATAAAAGCAATTTTATACAAGTTTTAAATGATCGAAAGTTTTAAAAATTATATGTATCAGAATACATATATATAAAGGATCTTATGAGGATTTTGGAAAAATTTTGGGGAACCTTTGGATTTGGAAAGGCTTTTGATTTTTCGGTAAAATCAATATTGAAATTTGGAAAGCCTAGTTTGAGAATTATCGATTTTGGGATAATCGAATTTTGTGTAAAGGAGCTTTGTATGAGATCATATTAGGCGTACGATTTGAAAGATACTATATGTGTATAGTATAAAGTGTTTTGATGATGGATGTGGAAAAAAAGGACCTCCCTTGAAATGAACCTCTCATGTGTGCCACCGGGTGGTGCTGCCTTGAGCCCTAAGGGGGGTTCTAAAGTTGATCCTGTGAGGAGTCCGGAAAAAACTAGTTCCTAAGGATTATGAGTAAAGTATACCATAGCGAAAGTCGTGTGTGCCGTTGAGAGCCAACAGTCTGCGTTTTATTTTATATCGGTAGACTGCGACCTATGGTAACATAGCGAAAGTTGTGTGTGCCACTGAGAGCCAACAGTCTGCGTTTGATTTTATATAGGTTGACTGCGACCTATGTAGAAGTGGAGAAGTTTCATTTTGACAGCGAAAATCATGTGTGCCGCTGAGAGCCAATAGTTACATGGACTTTTGCTGTGATGGCAACGTAACACTGGCAAGTAAATGCGATCTGTTGTGGGTTCCATGGCGTAATCGAGGGGCGCGAGGCGCCTACAGTTACAAGGACTTTTGCTGCGATGGCAACGTAACCCAGGATGTAACTACGACCATGGATGTGAGTGATGATTTCCAGAGCATTCTCACCAAAGATATTTCCCTATTTTCAAAAACTGTTTTCTATATTTTCAATAAAATTATTTTCCAAATATTTTCACTGGATGTTGGAAACGGGTCTGCCAAGCACATATAGATTTTCAGTTGTACGCCCGATCAACGTGTAACTGAATTTCTGTGAGAACAAGGATGGACTTTTCAAAACATCGAGTTATAAAACTATTTTTATTTTAGAAATATTATATAGATTTTTAAAGTAGTTTAAAAATGATCAAAGAAAATTTATCTGATTTCGAGCATTTTAATAGGTCTGACTTCGTTCTTTTTCGAGGACGAAAAGATTCGAAGGGTGGAGGAATGTGATGACCCGGTATTTTGGCAACATTATTTTAATAAAAATTTAATCCAATTGAATAAAATGTAAACTCATCTTTTTAAAATGAATAAATCTTTTGGAAATATTTGCCATTTATTTAAATAGATTTGTATTTTGAAAAGGAAATTTGATTTGAAAATTTAAAATAAATCTCTTAATAATATCTACAATAAAAATTTATCTTATATAATTGAATTAAAATGCTTTACCTATTTAACATTTGGTAAATATATGTACACAGATGATAATGTTTGAAATAGAATCAAATTATATCATTAATTATTTAAAATCCATTTAATTCCATCAATATAAAATATAAGATATAAGTAAACTTATGAACATAATTTAAATAGTGATAGTCAAAATAGAAATACAACATAAGTTGAAGTTGCGTAAGCACAAATGTATAAAGTGGAATCAGACAAAAACATGTATATGAATTAAGCAAGAAAATAATAAAAAAAATATTTGCGTACAAAATATCTTCATTCACAAGTCTAAAGTATAAAAATAAGCCTGACACAAATATGTGTATAAACTATTCAAGCTAGAAGATAACAGAACAAACATTTCTAATACAAAATATCTTCATATACATAACCGATGTCTACTTGCAAGTGTATAATTACAAACAAAATATCTATATACAGCAAATTGTAATGATAATATGCAAACACATTTGGAAACCAAGGCATTAAATGCGATCATCTCAGCCTAATAAAAGTCTATTCAGATATTTAACAATCTTTGCTTTTCAGAAGAGAAAATCTGGTCAATCTTAACAACGAAGCTTTACCAGCTAACACCTCCCTTAAACACCTGTGTAGTCTTCTATATATATGTGTATACAATTTTCTATTTAGTTCGTTCAGAAATAATTTAACAAAACCAGAGAAAAACAAAGAGAAGAAAAGAAGTAAACTCAAAATTCATTTCAACAAAATCAAACAGGGATTAAAGGCAGATATATACTTCAGGTTTTCAAAGAATTTGCAGGTGAGTAAACTAATTTATTTCAAGATCTAAGGATAATTTAATTCCATGAATATGATTCATCGATAACATTTGGTTGTGCGTGTATATTTTTTTCAGTAATGTGACTCTGTATATAACTATATGTCTGTACTGTGCATGTTTTCTTCTCTGTTTGGGGATTACAGGGTAGGGAATAACCAAGAAAATTCAATACGACACCATTTGATTTATATTAGGCTTATAGTTTAAACAAAACAAGTTTGTTTATGCATGATTTAAGTTTTCAAAATAGTTTAAAGTAGGTTAGTGATATATAGCATCTGGAAATTGATTGTTATAGGGAAATTGTTAATATAGGTAAAATTTGAATGTCTTTAATCATTAATTTGATTACATAACTTGAATCATCACTAGAAAATAGGATTTTTAAAACTAAAATGTTGATTTTTAGTTGAGTATTCTAATAACAGTTCAAAGTTGACAAAAGAGGGAGCTTCATTGATTTCTGGCGATCGGAAACACATTGGGTGTTGAGCTTTTGATCGAAGCTAGAGTGGCTGATAATGAAGTCAGGAAAAATGTTCATTAATTTTTCTATTGTAGGAAATGGTGGAACGAGGAAAAAGTAGGGTTTAACTCGCGATTTTGAACAAGGTTGGAAACGAGGTGATTTCGCCACCTCGGGTTGATCGAGTGGCATAGTCTGTAAGGAGAAGACAGCGTGGAAGTTAGGGGTGTCACGGCCGGAGTTTCGAGACTCCTGGATGTTGGTATCGTCGGAATGGGAAAATTGACGCTCGGAGCTTTAAGGTCTGGAAGCTCGAAATGGGTTAATTTTCATACTCGAATTCGTTCATCGGTTTGGTGTTTTCGTTCGATAGAGTGATCGACGTTCGACTTGTGGGTGATAGTCTCAGGCGTAGGAGGTGTGTCGGGGGCGTGTGCAAGTGTACGGTGGTCGCGTGCACGATTGGATGATCTGGGTTTGGGTCCTTGAGGGGATGCACGGGGAAATGGAGATATTGGTTCGGGTTAGGTCTTGAGATTTGTGAGTTTGCTTCCTGGTGTAAAGTTTCAAACTTAAACTTGATAAAAAAAAGAGGAGAAGAAGGGATACGAGAGAAACGAGAGAGGACTTAGGGGAAACTGGTGAGAGACTCGAAGGGTTACTCGAGTTAATCAAGGGGAGTGCTCGGGTTTATTTCAACTACAGAATAAAATTAAAAGGAAGTTAAGCAGATTGAGTTTCAACAGGATTTACACACTGTAAACTTAATAAAGGTTTAACTACTTAAGTTAAGAACTTAAATGCAAGTTTTAATTATCTTAGTTAATGCTGAACAATGTTTTTAACTCTTAATTAATTATTTTAAATAAGTAACTACTTTAAGTTACGTAAAAAATTTACGAACATTTAAAGTTTTGTAGTTAGTAACAAATTGGTTTTCAAAGTTAAAGAAGATTTCTTTAAAAATGTTAGATAAGATGATTAATTATTCAATGAATTATTTTAGAAAGTAATGAGAATAATTAAATTATAATTGTAATTAGAGTTTGGATTAATTAATGCTTAAGTGATAAATAAATTTGTAATTAACTACTTAAATTTAATTAAGGAATGATTAGTAGTTAAGTAATTAAGTAATTTAATTAACTGGAAATTAAGGAATACTTAATTTGTAATTAAGTTGTGTTAACCAATAATTAAGGCTTATTAAGTAATGGTTAAAGAATAATTGATTTGCAATTAAGATTTATTAATTGGTTTTAAGGGTAATTAAGGGATGGATTACCCGATTGAAATTAATTTGTTAACTAATCAAAGGTAATCTCTCGGTGATTAATTAAACATAAATGCTTAATGAGATTAATAAGTATAATTACTTAGTGATGTAATTCATAATTATAGGATGTAATCAGTTAAAAGGAATTACTTAATGGGAAGTAATTAAATGGTAATTACTTAGTAGAAGTAATTAAGGATAAATTTCTTGGTGTAATTAATCAAAAAGGTTTAAGAATTAGGTAAGGGGTTAATTAATTAAGTAAGTAATTACAGAGGGGTAATTACTGTTTATGATTAATTGGGGTTGATTAGTGGATGTAATTAATTAATTATTCCCATATCTGATATGATTTGCTTTATGATATGATATGTTTGGATGGGCAACCTATAAATTATGAATTTTTGTGTAAAAGTGTAATCCAATAATTAAAGTCGAATTATATTTAATTGAATAACTTGTGTTAAGATGAACTGAATTCGAAAAGACTGGAGTCAGGTATTAGTTAGTACGCGAAACCACTTCGTTTCTTTACAAATTGATATGTGAAATAAATAGGGTGTAATGGAATGGTTTTAAGTAAATTGGACCATGTATTCTAAGTTCTGGCACTTAAAAATTGATGTGTGAAATAAGTGATGTGTATAACAACTTGTGAAGTGTAAATTGATATAAGTTACCCCGGGTTTATATGAGTTGTGTACTTTTGTATTTCATGTTAGATGGGTTTACTCACGCTGGTTTCCAGCCTGAACCGGATGTTACTTTGATGTAATGCTCGGGTTAGACCGAGTATTACAGATTTTCAAGTAAGGATGTTTTGGAGCTTAGGAGACGAGCTGGGTGGTGAGAATGTATGGAGTGTTTCCGCTGTATTGTATTGTTGTATATCCGAGACTTGATGATTTTGTATATCCGAGACTTGATGATTTTGTATATCCAGTGTCTGTATATAAATGTGTAACTCTGATGTATTATAAATGTATTTGACAAATACAAGATTCTTTTATTATTTGATATTATATTTTATCCGCTGCGAATGTGAGATGTTGGTGTTTCTGTTCTTCTTTTTCTATCTCTTTCTTCTTTTTCATAACTATCTGGAATTTTCAGGATCGAAAATTTCTGGTTGTTACATTAAATATCTGGGATCCATACCATGATATCACATTTTATCCAAAAGGATATGGACATACCATAAGGGGCGCGACCCTCGATAACCTTGCCGTATCTTTCCTGTTTCGACCATTTCCGTAGTGTGAGGTTCTGATGAAGTCTCGTCCCATGAAGCCACACTTTTCACAAAAGCTATTCTTTGATCAACCAATGATCAGCAACACTTAGTATGCTACATTACCAAATTGGGAATATATCAGTAGTAGATATCGACTACATAACCTCTAAGCTCGTACGTCTCAGAAAAGGGTGTTAAGCTAAGAGAATAAATTCTCCACCACCAAACAGAAATGTATTTGTTAGAAACCGGCATTATATGTCAAATTGTAACGTCAGACATACGTCCATAAAAGTCCGTTCCAGGTTAGAACGGAACCGAAGGCACTTCAAAAGAAGCCCTTACAAATCTGGATAATCCCTAATCACGTCTAGACTCCCCATCACATAGGGTAATCAATATCTATATATCGGGGTCATTCGGTGCAGAGACATTCGACATGTAATCCTTTCACTTTTGAAAATACCCGGTCTTCACCACCGTCCTCAAATGCTATCCATTTCGTCGTATCGTTAGTTCGGAATGGGATTTACGACATAAAGTCTTCTCCTGGCTAAACTGAATAATGAGTGCTTAATTTTAAAAAAGCATATGGATATATTGGGATCTTAGTTAAGTCACGACTTTTAGCCCAAAAACTTTCCTTTTGAATGGTTTAAAAAAATTTCCACCTTTAATCTTTTAAAACAAAAGATTACCCCTTTAAGATCCTCTTCAATTTGAAAAATAATGTTTACCAATCTTTCGCAAAGATTCATTTATAGCTTTCAAAACTATTTCAATTTGAAATTTGAAATCCTTTCTTTATTTGAAAGCTATTATTATTTGAAAATAAATGCCTTTTATTTTGGGAAAAATTCGATTAACTTTACTCAAGATATAGCCATCCAAAGTATACATTGAAAATTCAGCGAACTGCCGTATTCTTGGCAAGTTCTATTTACAGTAGATTCAAATCGTATACTTCAAAATGGTTTAAAATCCACATATACATATTTGGTATATATAACGACCCTTAAATTTCGATAATTATATTGGTTGAATTATAATAATTTTGTAACTAAATTTTAAAAAGGAATAAAATTTTTATGATGTATAATGAAGTAAATGTTAAAAATTTGCAATGCAACCATGGAAATCAAAGCTAAGTATTAACAATTGTAATGAAATTTCGATTAATTGAAGAAATGGGAATTGTTGTACTAGGCTAAGAATCTAATATAAGAGAACAAATGTGAATAGTGTATTAATTAATGAAATTATGTTAAGGTAAGTTGATAAATAATTAATTTAGCGCAACCCAAATTAATTGAAATAGTGTAAATCGTCATACTTGGTCATAAGTTTATTATAAGAAACAAACGAATGGATATATTTGAATGGTAATTGACAATTAATGAATGTATTAAAATTGTAAAGGTCAAAATTGATTGCGTTAAATAAATTTGGAATTTAATTTCATTAAAGGTAATGAAATACTATCTTAATGTAAAATTTAGATAAATTTTGAAATTAATGCAACTCCATTCAGAATATGACAATTGGTGTAACATTTGGCTTGTAAGCATATATTTTAAGTTACCTGTTTAATAAGTTGATGGAATTAGAATTTGAAATAAATGTTAAATAAAATAAATAAAAGTTACGTTAATGTGAGAAGTAATACAATGATAGAAGTTGTTAAACTAGAGTATATTTGGAAATAAAGATTCATTAATGTAAAACTTAATAAAAGGATAAATTGATATGAAAGGTCAAGTGAGATATTGAAATTTGTTATAATTGGTTATGAGATTTGAATTGTAAGAAACGAATGTAAATACTAAATTGCAAATGTAATAATAATAATATAGTTAATGTAATAAAAAATAGAAGAAGTATTTAAGAACTGTAACGGGGGTTTGATAATAGGGAACGCATGAGTGTAAATAAAGGCATGGTAATACTTGTTATAATTTACCTGTTATTTGGTTTAATAATAAAATTGGAAATCAATTCGAGTTAAATGAACCTTAATGTTATATAAATAAGAATTAATGCAGTAACTAATTTAATGCAAATGAATTTGTAGAACAAATGTTAAGATCTTAAGTGATGGTAATTAATAATTAGAGATAATGTAAATTCCATTTATAATATGACTATTGGTTGAGATAAAGATTGTAAATCAAGATTTATTATGTTATTTGAATGAATTTAAAGTATAAAACCATGTAAATAATTAATGGAGAATATATATAATAATTAATGTACGTATTTGGAAAATACAGTAAAATTGGAATAAAATATTGTGCAATTGAAATAAAGATGAAAATAGAAATGGAATAAAGCTTTATTAATTTATTGGAATTTAAAATTTAATAAAAGGATTTAATTGCAATTAAATGGATTTAATATTTAAAATGGGAATTTAGATGAAATGTGAGAATATTAAGATAATAGATTTTGGATCCAATATTAAATCCATCTATTTGAAATTTATGAATGGAAAAATCATTGATTTATTTAATTTAGTAGAATTATTGAATTTAGTTTATAATTTTGAATATAATGAAATTGAAGATTTGACACAGCAATTGATAGAATAATCAACTTTAAATTGACATATAAACTTGTTTAAAATTTGTGTAGATGATTAAGAAATATAACGGTGATAAAATTGTCGATTATAGAAGTATAAGTATAAAATTGGATTTAATTGATTGATTTTCATTTATTTATTTAATATAAAAATAGCCATTTTGGCCACTAACTCAGATTTTTACAAAACCAGTTTCATTGGATCCGTAACAGTGAATTATTGTCGTATTTCAAGTTTCGTAGTGATCGAGCTTGTCGTTTGATCGTATGGGCTTGAAACGCCTTGAAATCGATTAATTGAAATCAATTGAAATCAATTCGAAAAATATTTTTTTGAGCATAACTTCTTCATATGATGCAATTTGAATCTGAAACCTTTTCCATTGCGCTTAAAATATTTTAAAACACCTATTTTGATATATGGGTTTATCCAATTTCGTTCCGGGGTCAGAACGGGCTTTTTGGGCCACTTTGTCGTTAGCGCGTATTCAACCCGATCCATTTATTCTATTTCAACTTTCTCTATAAATATCCTGCTATAAACCCTAGCCTCCATAATTCTCATTTGTCTGTATGTAATTTCATTCTATTCCTCATTTTCCTCAATGGCATACAAAATTCAATATTTTCAGATCCAATTCCAAATCAAAACCAAAGCAAAAAATTTCAACCCCTCATAAAAATTTGAAAAAAAAAATGTTAAAGCTCTCGACTTGCGTAATTCACTGGTGGTGTTCGTTTTTTGATGCAGTTTATCGTTTGATCATAAATTGTGTTTAATTCCAGGCCTTTCGTGTGTCCTCGTGGAGGATTAACGGTGTATCTTGATTCTGGCGTCGATCAGAGGGCAGGTACTCGTAGAGGTCGTCGAAGGATGGAGATCCGTACGGTTAGGAGGGTTAGATGGCGACGAATTTCACCACGATCGGCCATAGAGTGGCGTGGCGGCACTGCCCTTCTCGACAGCCTAGGAGTTCGCGCGTCTGTGCCTAGGGGGCGGCTTCAAGTGAATGGGAGGGTGGCGCTCTTCGATCTGGTCATGGGCGGGAGTTCGGTGGCGATTGCACGGTCAATGGTTGGTCAAAAGGGTCGGTGACGTGCTTGGTTTAGTGGATCTCGCGTGAGGAAGACGATGCGTGCATATCGATGTTGACGTGGCAAACGTATGGGTGAGTTTATTTTTATTATTTTTCCGTTTTAGTTTTTAATTTCAATTTCCAATTGTTTAACGATAATAACTTTCACATACGAACTCAGATTCACACACGGGTATTTTTGTTAGGATCGTATTGAAATTCCAGACTTGGTGACGCTTGTTTGGACGAATTATGAGATCGTTAAATTTTTGGGTTTAAATTGGATTTGAATTCAATTTAAATTCATAAGGTGAGTGTTTTAACCCATTCACAACTTCTAAGATTTCTTACATTTGTTAAATTGGTATATGATGTGATTTAAAATTTATTTATGGTTGCTTGGCATATTTTTAATCATCGTCTCGGTTAATTTCATTTATTTAAATTAAATTGCTATTTAATTTATTCATTGCATTTAAACTGCCAGTCAAATTGTTAATTAATTATTCATTGCATATAAACTACTAGTTAAACAGTTATTTAATTTATTATTGAATATAAACAGCTATTTAATACCTGTTGTTATTATTTGTTCCATATTGATCATATTGTTTGAATTTGATGATGATTGCGATAAATGGTTGATGGTTGATACTGGATGAATGGATCCTGTATTTTATATCATCATAATCTGCAAGTTGTTATGCATATATTTTTTGATTCGAGATTACGGTTTGAAATGATATACAACCGCATTTTTTATTTTTAAATTGCGGATTGAAATGATAAATATCCGTATCACTTGACCATAGGATAGAAAATTATATACAGGCACCGCGGTATATATATATATATAATTATTTTTAAAATGATTTCTATGGTTTTGGAAAGAATATACGGTTTAATAAATATAAAATTTTGATGTTACATAAATATTATTTATATATATATATATAGTTAAATTCTTGAACTTAAGCTATGTATAAAATTTATTTATGAAAACGAGTGTAATAATAATAATGCTGATTTCTTTTATATAAAATGGTTAAATACCTGTTTAAGATATTTTATATATAGAGTTTTTAAACGACTTAAATGAAATTTAAGTTAGAAGATAAATATGAAATCGGTTTAAATTGAATTTTTTTAAGAATTGTACTTGGATAAACCTGATTTGAACTTAAATAGAAATGGGGTTTTTAAAGGGTATGATTCTTATAAACTTGATTTGATTTAAAGTGTTTTAAATGAATATAAAGTTATGATAAATTAATATATCAAGTTAAATAAATTGAAAGAATATCCAGTTGTTTGAAGTCAAAGTTTTACTTAAATTATATTGGATTTATTAAGTAAACATTCCAAATCTAAATAATAGTAATTGAATTTGATATATATGGAATTGTTAAAGAATTTGTTTTGAAATGGTGGAATATTTAAAGCTTTGAAACATAAGAATTGAAATGGTTTATTTAGAAGTTTAAATCGGTATTTGGAATTGATTTGTGAAATTAAAAGAAGCTATTTTATTTTATAAAGTAATTTAATATTTAACCATTTAAGAGGTGGAAGTTTATTTCAAAGTTAAGATTTTCAAGGTATTATAATTTGGAAGTATTATATTCAAGAGTTTTGATTTTTAAATGTTATACTTTGAAAGCACTATTATTTTTGGAAAGGATATATTTAGAATTAAAATGATATTATATTGATTTGGGTTTTAAATGAAAATGATATCGTATTTATATAGTTTTGAAATGGATATTTTATTCTGGTTTAAATGTATAAACTATTTTGAAAAGACCGCGGTGTTATAATAACGATTGATTGTTGAAGAGACCGGGATCGGAAATTGTCATACTCTCTGCCAACTCCGAAAACCACTTTAACAACCGTGTACGTGGTGGAGATTCCAGAATGAAGTAGGATGGTGGCAGCGTTTCCTTTGAGGTAAATACGTGGACCCAACTCCCGTGAGTTGGCATAAGGTGGCTAAAACAGGAGCGATCGACGGGTTAATGAGGTAGCACCTTTGATCGGACACATCCCTTCGATATTATACTCTGACTTTTGGATTTATTCGGTGGCCACTTTTGATTTCTTTGATTTGGGGGTGTGGCTCGAGGTGGGCGGTAGCTGCGGCTACAAGTTGCCACCGAGCCGGAAGCGTAATTGGTATATCTACCATTGCATTGCCTAGTTGTGTCGTGTCACCTAACCTATCGCGCCTTGTACGAGTTTGGATTTCTCCCGTAGCCCGTGTGATATCCTCTGGTGGCTTCTGGATCAGGAGGGACCTAGATATTGGATGGACTACTGGGACTATTACGTGTTAAGGGCTATATGGGTAACCCCTTAACGCTATTTAAAAGTAAGTTTATTTTGCTGTAGACATTATTATAATAGCGAAATATTACTACATAGTAAATAGTTTAACGGATCCTTAGGAGATGTGAATCCCGAGCATCTCTTAAGTTACCGCACTCATATTTATTGCTGTTAATTTAACTTACATAAGATCTTTTTGTCTTGACTCGAGTGTTTTGTCTTTTCAATTCGCTTGGGTCAGTCCGAGCATTTTAGAATCGAAGACTTTATTTTTGGAGGACGAAGATGGAAATATCATTATTATTATTATGTTATATTGTTCCACTAGACACTGTATTCTGCTGCATCGATTTATTTGTTGGTTTGTGCAACCCTGATATATATTGTACAAGTAAAATTAAATATTTTATGAACGGCTTAATGAACTGTATATTTGATTATTATATTTTATGCTTCCGCTGTGAGATTCTGTTTTCTTTTATTTCTTTCTTGTTTGTCTTATTTACCCCCATAACAAATCCGCCCATCCGTATGGTTTGAATTGGCACGTGTGTCGATTAAAAGCATGCAAAAAGGCGGGACATTAGATCTGGTATCAGAGCCTGGTTTAGCGATATACCTTAGCCTTGTGGGGTCTGACTCTTTACTAATAGGGTAGTAATACCCTATGGGAGTCGCTAAGTGCATATATATGAGAGAGCGTATTTGTTAGTGTTATAAAAGGATATAATATTGTATTAATTTATTCCGTTTTGTAATTATAAATTCTGGTTGGTGCATGGGACGCAATGACAACAATAGGGATTTCTAACACTTAATAGGACAGACCGACATAACATTTGTTTTTTCAATATAGGCAAATGAAATAATTTTTCCCATTATATTTTCCATATATATAAAATAAATTTTATAAAAAGGGTTATATTTGGTTGCAATATTTTGGTTGTTAGATAATAAAATTTATAAATAATAGTTGAAATGAGATTGAAATTAAGATAAATGGAAATTGGAAATTTAGAACTTAAGTTCCGGGGTTTTGAAAATTTCTTTTCAATAATTTTGGAATATAATAATAATATTATTAGAAGTATTTTCTGATATACGTATTTCAATATAATTTGAAAGAAATGTTTTAAAAAGAAATTTTGTAAAGAAATAAGTTTTGTACTCCCCTCTCTGTCGCTCGAAAATAATTTCGTTGAAGAGTGCACGCATCATCGACATTCATTTTCGAGTTTCGAAGTGGGAAGGCCGCTGTAGTAGTTTTACTGCAGATTAAGTTTGATAAACAAATATAAATTTTTAAATTGTTTTAATTATAATTGGATGTATAAATTATAAGTATATATTTATCTGTTTTTTAAATGATTTGTAATTAATCCAGTATTTAGTTCTCAAAGTTTCCGTTAATTGATAGTTTCAATTATTACAGTAAATTGGAACTTAGGTAAATAATAATTGAAACCTCTAAGGGAAATAAGAGATTTAATGCTAAGTTATAAATTAAATAAAAAGAAAATTTAAATTTGTAACATATAAAACAAAGGATATTATTATTGAACATTTAATTAATTAAAAGAATTGAGAAAAAAAACTTGTATAATTTTCAATTGCATTCTTAAAGCATATATATAACTTACCAAATATTAAAAGTTGAAATGTTTAATAAGAGAATGTAATGGAAATTGTACAAGAAAGAGTATGTAATGAAGTGTTTAATAAATTGCTTTTATTTATAAGAATTGATGTTATAAAGTTATAAACTTAAGTTGTAGTTGAAATGCTACTAGTTTAATAGAAATGTGAGTAGTATAAATAAATGATAATAATCTTAAGTAAACGGTTGAAGCTGTTATAAATATAAATAAGTAGAAAAAATGAATGCATTAAATATATGATTTTAGACTAAAGTTAATGCATTGAGATGATAAATAAATGAAATTGAGAAATGAATAAATGTAATGCAAATAAATAAATAAATGAAATTTGCAAGGAATAAAGGTAAACTAAAAGACAAATCATTATATAAATAAAACGGAATCAAACAACAAATGTATGAATGGAATTAATAAGAGTAAACGTAATCTATTGTTTGAGATTGTTGTTTGTTTGGTCTATGGTTGTTTGGGTAAGGATACTCTAAAATTGTTTAGATGAATGAATAACCAATTTAGATTCATCTAAGATTGTTGAATAAATGTTGCACTATGTAGTTTATTTTCCCGTCTATGCAATTTAAGGTTTCGAACCCGAACAACTATTTGTTTTGTTTGATATGCTTGGATGGTTGATTGGTGTTTATGATGTTTGTTGCAATTGATTGTTGTTGTATTCATTGATTAATGTGGTTGACACCAGTTTAGATATTTCATTTTATATAATTGTTAACCTTTTTGGATTATATAAGTGAAATACGGGTTATGGAACCAATTGCTACTGCTTTTGGTTTTATAATTAAGCGTAAATTGCCCGACAAACAGGTACGTTTACGGATTACAGCTTATAGCGTTATTATATCATTTTTCCGTGTTGGGATATATATTATTTTGGAAAATATTATTATATTTGATAATTAAATTTCTTGAATTATGATAATTTTGTAATTAAAATTTAAAAAGGAATAAAAAATTTATAATGTATATTGAAGTAAATGTTAAAAATTTGCAAGGCAACCATGAAAATTAAAGCTAAGTATTAACAATTGTAATGAAATTTCGATTAATTGAAGAAATAGGAATTGTTGTACTAGGCTAAGAATGTAATATAAGATAACAGATGTGAATAATGTATTAATTAATGAAATTATGTTAGGTAAGTTAATAAATAATTAATTTAGCACAACCCAAATTAATTGAAATAGTGTAAATCGTCATACTTGGTCATAGGTTTATTATAAGAAACAAACGAATGGATATACTTGAATGGTAATTGACAGTTAATGAATGTATTAAAATTATAAAAGTCAAAATTGATTGCGTTAAATAAATATGGAATTTAATTTCATTAAAGGTAATTAAATATTATCTTAATGTAAAATTTAGATAAATTTTGAAATTAATGCTAACTCCATTCAGAATATGAGAATTGGTGTAACATTTGGCTTGTAAGCATATATTTTAAGTACCTGTTTAATTAGTTGATGGAATTAGAATTTGAAATAAATGTTAAATAAAATAAATAAAAGTTACATTAATGTGAGAAGTAATACAATGTTAGAAGTTATTAAACTATAGTATACTTGGAAATAAAGATTTATTAATGTAAAACTTAATAAAAGGATAAATTGAAATGAAAGGTCAGGTGAGATATTGAAATTTGTTATAATTGGTTATGAGATTTGAAATGTAAGAAACGAATGTAAATACTAAATTGCAAATGTAATAATAATAATGTAGTTAATGTAATTAAATAATAGCAGAAGTATTTAAGAACTGTAACGGGAGCTTGATAATAGGGAATGCATGAGTGTAATTGAAGGCATGGTAATACTTTTTATAATTTACCTGTTTATTTGGTTGAATAGAAAAATTGGAAATCAATTCTAGTTAAATGAACCTTAATGTTATATAAAAAAGAATTAATGCGGTAACTAATTTAGTGCAAATGAATTTGTAGAACAAATTTTAAGATCTTAACTGATGGTAATTAATAATTAGAGATAATGTAAATTCCATTTATAATATGACTATTGGTTGAGGTAAAGATTGTAAATCAAGATTTATCGAGTTATTTGAATGAATTTAAAGTATAAAACCATGTAAATAATTAATGGAGAATATATATAATAATTAATGTACGTATTTGGAAAATACAGTAAAATTGGAATAAAATGTTGTGCAATTTAAATAAAGATGAAAATAGAAATGGAATAAAGATTTATTAATTTATTGGAATTTAAAATTTAATAAAAGAATTTGATTGCAATTAAGTCGATTTAATATTTAAAATGGGAATTTAGATGAAATGTGAGAATATTAAGATAGTAGATTTTGGATCCAATATTAAATCCTTCTATTTGAAATTTATGAATGGAATAATCATTGGTTTATTTATTTTAGTAGAATTATTGGAATTTAATTTATAATTTTGAATATAATGAAATTGAAGATTTGACACTGCAATTGATAGAATAATCAACTTTAAATTGACATCTAAACTTGTTTAAAATTTTTGTAGATGATTAAGAAATATAAAGGTGATAAAATTGTCGATTATAGAAGTATAAGTAAAAATTGGATTTCATTGATTAATTTTAATTTATTTAATTAATATAAAAATAGCCATTTTGGCCACTGACTCAGATTTCAACAAAACCAGTTTCATTGGATCCATGACGGTGAATTTATGTTGGATTTCAAGTTTCGTAGCGATTGGGCTTGTCGTTTGATCAGATGGGCTTGAAACGCCTTGAAATCGATTAATTTAAATCAATTGAAATCAAGTTGAAAAATATTGATTTGAGCATAACTTCTTCGTACGATGCAGTTTGAATCTGAAACCATTTCCATTGCATTTAAAGTATTTTAAACCACCTATTTTGATATATGGGTTTACCCAATTTCGTTTCGGGCTCAGAACGGACATTTTGGGTCACTTTGTCGTTAGCGCGTATTCAACCCGATCCATTTATTCTATTTCAACTTTCTCTATAAATATCCTGCTATAAACCCTAGCCTACCTATTTCCATTTGTCTGTACATAATTTCATTCTATTCTTCCTCTTCCTCAACAGAGACAAAATTCTATATTTGCAGATCCAATTCCAAATCAAATCCAAAGCTAAAAATTTCAACCCCTTAGAAAAATTTGAAAAAAATATATGTTTAACCACTCGACTAGCGTAATTAACTGGTGGTGTGTTAACGCTAAAATTTGAACGCTAACACCCCGGTGTGTAAAGTGTAGTTGTGAAAGCACCACCCGATGATTCGGGAACATAGTATAAGCAGAAAACCATAGAAAAAGCAGTAAATAACAACGATTTTATAGTGGTTCGGCACAATAGTTTGCCTACGTCCACTCTGAATATCTTTATTGATGATTTCGTTACAAGTTGATACAATTCTTCCCAAGTACAATATACTTTGAACTACTAAACACTTTGAACGAGTAGCTTAAACTTCAATGTAAGTGAAAGTCCTCAAATCCATGTCGGATGCATGAGATTTCTTCTTGAAGTTGTTGATAGCGTTCTACTTGTCTTGAAAGCTTTGAGTGTTGAGTTGGTTTGGAATGTAGCAGAGTATCGGCGCTTGGAAAGAATGAGCCAAAAGTCCCCTGAATGTTGGAGATGGCCATGTATTTGTAGGCAAATTTCTGGGCTGGAATTGTTGCCGAAGTCATAGGTCGTGACCGACTCAGGATGAGTCGTAAGTCATGACCGACTTAAATATCACGAGTCAGCAGGCAGAGATATAAGTGAAGCGGCATTGAGTTTGCTTATTGTTTGCTTAGGTCGCCAGCGACTTATAATAGGTCATTAGACATCTTAAGTTACTTGAGTCCTTGGAAAACTTAGGTCGGTCTGCCACATGAGTTGTTAACTCCATGATTCGTAACCCGTTGAGTCGGCCGGCACCTTTAAGTCGCTAAAGTTATAACCCGGTGAGTCGCTGTCCCTCCTGAGCCGTTGAGTCGTAACCCTTCAAGGCCGTTGAGTCGGTAACTCCTTAAGCCTGTTGAGTCGGACTATTCTCTTAAGCCGCTAAGGTTACTAAGTCGTTAGCCTGTTGAGTCGTAACTAGATAGGTCATTGATTCGGTCCATATGTTAGGTTGGTAATCAGTTGAGTTGGTAATCATTGTGAGTCGTGAGCCTTTCTTGAGTCGCTTGAGCAGAGGGGTTAACAATTGCCCCTCGAAGTACACGCTTAAGTCATGAGTCGTGTGCTTCGACCCAGTGCCTGAGTCTTAAACGACTCAAAGAAACTCATGACTCGTTAGTCCTTCCATCTTCCCCCCTGCATCGTATATAAGCCGTTGAGTCGGTCCTTCCTCCTCACTTTATTGCTTATCTGTTTTATTTGATCCTGCTATTAACGATCCTTCAAGTTTCCAGAGACGCATCCAAGCTAATCAGTCGTCAACTCATCTTTACCTTTTTTATTGCGTAAGTGAATTCACTTTCTGTTCAATCCACGATCGCCATTGACTCATGAATCTGGACTCCCCATTTTCTGACTCCAATTCACTTTTGTGCCGTGTTCCATTGCGAGCCATGTTTTTGATCGATTTGCAACTGCCATCAATCATATTGTTGTTATTGTTCGTGAATCATAGTAGTGCATCAGATTCGTCGCACGCTTAAAGCGATTCGAATTGGTTTTTGGGTGATTTCCGATGATGTGAGGAGAAGATAATGAATTACAGTGTCTCGAATTAGCTGGTCTGTGGGTTTGGAGGAGATGAGAAAGTTCTTAGCGGATTAATGGGTTAATGGGTTAGAAAGGAGTTAACTGGTTGTGGAGACGACCTAAAATTCTCATGATATAGTTGGTTTTTTGGATCTACCGATTTAGGAAGGCCTTGCAATCTCATCCGTCCATGACCTAATTTTTGGGTCGTGTTGACTTCCTGATGATTTAGGACTTAGGTCGTACGAGCGACTCAACCCTTTAGATCCTTACCACAAATTATCCTTTAGACCGTGAACGTCTCAAGCCATAAGTCGTGAACGACTCAGCACTTAGGCTATTTTCCATATCGAGTTGCTTCTTGTGGCTTAACCCCTGACGGACTCAAGTAGATGGGACCTAGGCTTTGAGTCGTTGGCGAGTCAGGACTTGTGTGAATTTTGTTCGTGCTTTGAACCATTGCATGGACTTTGAACTGTTGAACTTTATTGCATTCATTCATAGGTTACTTTAACTTGCAAGCTAACAATCTGTCCAATACAACATTTACAGAAAATTGGGACGAATATACTGCCATCGACTGCCCACATCAAATGACAGATTAGTTAATAACAGATAATTAACTTAAATAAATTGTGTGAACGAAGTGCTTTCAACTCATCAATTTCAAGTAAAATATTAAAGCAACACTGAAATAGTCAATTGAAACCGACCAGCTTGCACTAATATTATGCTTGAACTTTAGATTAACAAGTTCTGAAATTTTGTAGTTGATCAATCGTCGACTAGTTTAACTCCAGTTATATTTACTTGCTATTTTTATTGGTTTTGCACGACACTTCACACTTTTAGGAAACGTGCACCTTCACATTTGAATATCCAGTTGTTTGTGTAGAATGACTTCTCAGGAAGAAGATACAATGGTTCAGACTGGAGAGGCCACTGTAATTCCTGCTCCTCTGGTCAATCCTCCCGAAAGAGCCTCTTCTACTTTATCGTACAGAGTTTTCCGCCAATTGTGCGCTCAGTTTGGCATTGCTGAATCAGATGCCATTCTTCCCGAGAGAAGTAACACTGCTGACATAGCACCCCCCGGCTTTGTAACGGTCAATCGACAAATGTGCCTGAGTGGGGGCGTTCCTCCTTTCAATGACTTTTTCCAACAACTTCTTCGTCAATTGGTCATCGCCCCATCCCAATTACACCCCAATGGTTATGCCATTTTAATGGGGTTGTGTGTACTGTTTAGGAGGACGCTTGATCGATTCCCAAGCTTTGACGAGATTTGCTTCCTATGCTCTTTCACCAGGACTAAAGATCACCCCTCTATTACTGTCGTGAGAAGTGCTCGAAATCGTAAATTGATCATCGGTCTTCCTGACAACGCTCATGGGTTTTTGACCCAATTTTTCTATGTCCGTTGCTGGCAAAATTGCAGCTGAAGAATCTCACGAGGCGACGAGGACCAACATTAGCTCAACATTATTTGATTTCTACCTGCATAGCATCTTGGGACGCGGTAGCCTCACCTTTCTAGGCCCCAAGTATGAAATTACTCTGGCTGAAGTTTGGGAGGTCGCACTCGATATGCTCGGTGGTAACGGCGCTGGCTATGCTGAGTCAGCTCATGAGGAGCATTATCTTGATGATGATGCTCGTGCCGCTCTCGCCAGGGGGAGAGAACAGCTTGCAAAATTAAGGGCCCAAACAGCGGCAGGAGAATATTCAGGAAAAATCATCTCAACTGCTCCAATTCAACCTTCTCCTTCAACCGAAATTGACATTATCGGTTCTAGTTCCCATCCCCCATCTCCTACTAAAGTTACCACCGAGATCACATGCATACAAGGTGGAGATGAAGGCGGCGAGAGTGCTGAGGCACAGGCTTACGAAGTTGACGTCAGGGAACAGACTTCTGCAGGTAACCCTACTGACAATCTTGCCCAAGTAGACTGCTCATCTGTTTCTTACGAGCTTGATGAGCTTTTTGACTACTTCTTGAATCTCGACGAGCCATTGTCTCCACTTTTTATGGGAATTACTGACATTTTTGACTTTTCCTTTGTAGAGAAAGCGTCGAGCGTCATTCAAATTTCTTCATCTCCAGCTACTGTTCCTCCGCCTTCCCCAATCACTCCTACTCCTCATCCGGGATCACAGGAAGAAATAATAGGTGCCCTCCGGGGCTTGGATGACCCAGCTGCTTCACAAGAGCAAAAGGACGAAGGATTTGAGGGAGGTGGGATATCCCCGGTGCGGACTCCTTCTAATGATATAATTTTGTCTGAACTTGTTACTCTAAGAAGTGAATCTTCTTCAAAGAGGAGAAAGAAGCACGGAACATCAAAGAGGAGGAGGAAGAGCATTACTGCTACTGAAGAGGAACTGGAAGTTGAACCAGTTGTACCTCCCTCTCCTTCTTCCCTCATGCCTATAGATCGACCCGAGAAGCTAACCATCCGGCCGGGTAAAGGGTCCAAGGGTGGCAAGAAGAAATGAAGATTCCAGTTTTTAGCTTTTTCGTTTTTTGAATGTATTGGTCGGGGATTGTGCGGGTACCGGCCCCCACTTTCTTTATTTTGAAACTTGTATCTGTAATACAATTGAATAAAATGATCCTTTATTTGTACAAACTCTTGTTTGAATTTGAGAATGCATTTACTATTCATTTTTGTACAAGTTTATTTATATGATATTGCAGTGAGCTTGTGGTATATTGTTTTGAGCATAATTTCACTAATGTAGTTATACCATGTTGCCCCAATACCATAAGCCTGTTTCAATATTTTACATTTTGAGGGGACTTGTACTTTTATTTCCTAGAGAATAATTATTCCATACTTTGAGGAATATTATTTCGTTAAAAAAGTACAACTCCTCCCATACAAGTTTTTACGCTTCAACCTTAGAAGATACCACTTTTTCTTTTGTGCAAATACACATTTTATCAAGTGAATTCTTCTATGCGGTAAAGCGGGCCTCTGAAGGGTACTTTAATTTCTTTTTTGAGGAAGAGTATTTTCCAGAATAGGTGAACTATCCTCCCTTTGAAAGTTGGAGTGTGCCTTTGATGAGGGCTTCTTCACGTTTCAACACTTGGAAGTTTTATTTCAATCTCGGTGAAACGTGCGCCTCTGAGTAGGGCTTTTGCCTGGAAGTTTGGGGTTTCTTTCTCTCGGTTGGACGGATTCACGGGAGTGTATCGAACGATCATTCCGCAACTTTGTATTGAGAAAGATCTCTCTTTTTCTGGTTAGGCCCGCTCGAGGTCTTTGATTTGGACTCTAAAGAGTAGCATTGGACTCTGAAGAGTAGCGTTGGACTCTGAAGAGTAGTTTGAACTCTAAAGAGTGGCATTGGGTCTCCGAAGAGAAGCATTTGGACTCTGAAGAGTAGCGTTGGACTCCGGAGATTTGCATTGGACTCTGAAGAGTAGTTTGAACTCTAAAGAGTGGCATTGGGTCTCCGAAGAGAAGCATTTGGACTCTTAAGAGTAGCGTTGGACTACGAAGAGTAGCATTGGACTCTGAAGAGTAGTTTGAACTCTAAAGAGTGGCATTGGGTCTCCGAAGAGAAGCATTTGGACTCTGAAGAGTAGCGTTGGACTCCGAAGAGTAGCATTGGACTCTGAAGAATAGTTTGAACTCTAAATAGTGGCATTGGGTCTCCGAAGAGAAGCATTTGGACTCTGAAGAGTAGCGTTGGACTCCGAAGAGTAGCATTGGACTCTGAAGAGTAGTTTGAACTCTAAAGAGTGGCATTGGGTCTTCGAAGAGAAGCATTTGGACTCTGAAGAGTAGCGTTGGACTCCAAAGAGTAGCGTTGGACTCTGAAGAGTAGTTTGAACTCTAAAGAGTGGCATTGGGTCTCCGAAGAGAAGCATTTGGACTCTGAAGAGTAGCGTTTGCGCTTGTGTCTTTATACCCCGCGCTTCTTAGCAATTCCCCACAATTATTTAGTACATGTCACGTTTTTTCGTTTGTTTTTGCTAAAGAAATGTGCCTTATTGCTGAATGGATCCATGGGGCAGATGCAAGCTGCTCCACCAGATGTTCGTTTACACAAACGATCGTGGTTGGTTAGCAAATTGCCCTCTTTGGTGGAGTCCTCAATCGTTTGCAAATTGCACTTCTTTCGAAATACTTGAATTCGGAACATTTTTCACCTGCCATTCGTTTACTCTATGATTTGTAGGAATCGCTTTGCTTCGTGATGTGTTGGATGAACAAGCTTTATTTCGATAACCTGCAATACTAAATCGAGATTTTTAGTAATATTTGCATATTGAAATGATACAGGCATTTTAATGGCATCAAAGAATACAAGATTTATAATTGCTCATTACTGATTCACATCACATTTACAGTGGTTAATAGCACAAGAATTATTCATTCATCATCATTTTACGAAGTTAAGCAACACTATTAAGTAAAATATGGGTGTAAATGAATGTCATCCCATGATTCTGCGATTCACGTGTCAGTCAATGACTAGCTTCTCGGATTCTTGCTCCGTAGTTCTGTTGCTTGAACCGGGTAGGTAAGGAGGACACGGTTGCCCCTGAGCGGACGAGGTTGGGTCAATTTTGTCTTTCTTCACATATTGTTGAAGTTTATTCTGTTTTAGCAATTCTTCAATCACACTTCTTAACCGGCGACATTGATCAGTATCGTGACCAGGTTGGTTGTGAAATCGACAGAATTTCCCATTTTGCACTGCCCCTCTTCCCATCTCAGGTGGTTTAGGGTACTTGATAACATCCTTTGTTGCCAAGAAGATTCTTTCTGGTGTATCAGTTAGGGGGGTGAAATCTGAAGGATTAAAACGTCGAGGTTTCTTCTTGTTTCCATGCTTCTTTCCTTCATCACTTTCCCTTTTCTGGTTCCCAAATCCTCTCTTGTTAGAGAAGACATCGTTATTCTTAATTTCGGCCACCACTACCTTTTCTGACACCGAGAGATTTTCTAGGCGTATGAATTCGTCGGCCTTTTTATAAAACTTTTCGAGTGAGTTTGGTTCCTTCATTTTAAGCCACATCCCAAATTCACTTGACTTGTCGATGGGCCCGCATTAAGTATGTGAGGATCATTCGGGGCTCCGCGTTGTCTACCTCGGCTAATGCTATATTAAAACGGTTCAAAAAAGACTTAGTGGGCTCTCCGGGCGATTGTTCTATATTGGACAGTGACATTATATCTTTTGCCTTTGATGCATACAACCTGAATTGTTCTTTAAATTTTCGGGTTAACTCGGAGAATTGGTCTATGGATCGAACCGGTAGCTTGGTGAACCAAAGCAAAGCCACCCCTTCTAAATATACTAGAAAATATCGGCATTTAATCTCATCCGATGCTCGTGCCCCAGTCATATGCCAATCGTATCTGTATAGAAATTGGTTAGGGTCACTTGTCCCTCGATAGGCTGGGATGGTAGGAGGTACAAATTTCCTGGGAAACTCTGCCTTTAAAATCCTTTCGGTAAACGGGGTTTTACTTGGAGCGTAGCCCCATTCTCTCTCGTCTTCATCCCTTTGCATGCTCTCTTTCATGATTTGTCGAACCATTTCAGAAATATACCTCTCATCATGTCGAGCTTTAGATCCACCAACTTCAGGAAGTGTCTGCTCAAGGGGGGTGGCAGCCCTCTCTGGAACATTCCTTTCTTCAGCATCATGAACGTTGCCAGCAAAGTTCCTTTCATTACCCGTTGGTTGATGGTTTACCCCAAGCAAATCATTCAACTTATTCAAAATTAGGGCATTTTGGGCATTCTGAGCCTCCAATTGTGCACTTTGGGCATTTATCTTCTGGTTCAGCCCTAAGATTACAGCATCCAATTCCTCTTTTGTGACCCCAACAGGTAGAGTGGCTTGATTAGGTACTGGGGAAGTGGAGGTTCCCTCTTGAACATTTCCATATCTAACCGATCTACTCCTTCTCCCCGGAGCCATGATTTCAGATAAACTTCTAGTCTTCAGAGAGATTACTTCAACAAACTTTCGTGGAGCAATGATGATAATTCGCCTGAGTTCAGCTCTCAATGAAAGCACCAAAAATGTTAACGCTAAAATTTGAACGCTAACACCCCGGTGTGTAAAGTGTAGTTGTGAAAGCACCACCCGATGATTCGGGAACAGAGTATAAGCAGAAAACCACAGAAAAAGCAGTAAATAACAACGATTTTATAGTGGTTCGGCACAATAGTTTGCCTACGTCCACTCTGAATATCTTTATTGATGATTTCGTTACAAGTTGATACAATTCTTCCCAAGTACAATATACTTTGAACTACTAAACACTTTGAACGAGTAGCTTAAACTTCAATGTAAGTGAAAGTCCTCAAATCCATGTCGGATGCATGAGATTTCTTCTTGAAGTTGTTGATAGCGTTCTACGTGTCTTGAAAGCTTTGAGTGTTCAGTTGGTTTGGAATGTAGCAGAGTATCGGCGCTTGGAAAGAATGAGCCAAAAGTCCCCTGAATGTTGGAGATGGCCATGTATTTATAGACAAATTTCTGGGATGGAATTGTTACCGAAGTCATAGGTCATGACCGACTTAGGATGAGTCGTAAGTCGTGACCGACTTAAATATCACGAGTCAGCAGGCAGCGATATAAGTGAAGCGGCATTGAGTTTGCTTATTGTTTGCTTAGGTCGCCAGCGACTTATAATAGGTCATTAGACATCTTAAGTTACTTGAGTCGTTGGAAAACTTAGGTCGGTCTGCCACATGAGTTGTTAACTCCATGAGTCGTTAACCCGTTGAGTAGGCCGGCACCTTTAAGTCGCTAAGGTTATAACCCGGTAAGTCGCTGTCCCTCCGGAGTCGTTGAGTCGTAACCCTTCAAGGCCGTTGAGTCGGTAACTCCTTGCCAACTTCGAAAACCACTTTAACAACCCTGTATACAGTGGAGATTCCAGAATGAAGTAGGATGGTGGCGGCATTTCCTTTGAGGTAAATACGTGGACCCAACTCCCATGAGTTGGCATAAGGTGGCTAAAACAGGAGTGATCGACGGGTTAATGAGATAGCACCTTTAATCGGACACATCCCTTCGATATTATACTCTGACTTTTGGATTTATTCGGTGGCCACTTTTGATTTCTTTGATTTGGGGGTGTGGCTCGAGGTGGGCGGTAGCTGCGGCTACGCGTTACCATCAACCCGAAAGCGTAATTGGTATATCAAACCTGGCATTGCCTAGTTGTGCCGTGTCGCCTACCCTATCACGCCTTGTACGAGTTTGGATTTCTCATGTAGCCCATGGGGTATCCTCTAGTGGCTTCCAGATCAAGAGGGACCATGATATTAGATGAACTACTGGGACTATTATGTGTTAAGGGCTATATGGGTAACCCCTTAATGCTATTTAAAAGTAAGTTTATTTTACTGTAGACATTATTATAATAGCGAAATATTACTACATAGTAAATAGTTTAACGGATCCTTAGAAGATGTGAATCCCGAGCATCTCTTAAGTTACTTCACTCATATTTATTTCTGTTAATTTAACTTACATAAGATCTTTTCGTTTTGACTCGAGTGCTTTGTCTTTCCAATTCGCTCGGGTCAGTCCGTGCATTTCAGGATCGAAGACTTTATTTTTGGAGGACGTAGACAGAGATTTCATTATTATTATTATTATTATATTATATTGTTCCACTACACACTGTATTCCGCTGCATCGATTTATTCGTTGGTATGTGCAACTCTGATATATATTGTACAAGTAAAATTAAATATTTTGTAAACAGCTTCATGAACTGTATATATTTGATTATTATGTTTTATCCTTCCGCGGTTTGATTCTGTTTTCTTTTATTTCTTTCTCGTTTTTCTTATTTACCCCCATAACAAATCCGTCCATCCGTATGGTTTGAATTGGCACGTGTGTCGTTTTAAGGCATGCGAAAGGGCGGGACGTTACAGTATAACTTATACACCCCTTTCAAGCCATAATTTCCAAAATAATCTCAAAACTTAAACAAGATATATTATATTCAAACTAATTTTAATTCCAAAACCTCCTTTTCAAAAGCTTTTCATATTCAACTCAATTTGGATTCAAAATTCAACTTTTAAAACCATTACATCATTTTGAGTAAAAAAATAATAAATTAAATATCTGTGACTTAACCAATTCCTGGTGAAATCCATATTTGTGTGTGTGGTGTAGTCCGGGGGTTTTACACACAATAATAGAATATCACAACCAACATCAATTCAAGCACAACAATATCGACAAGCGGTATACTCCTATAACGCTTATCTTTCATTCATAGATAAACAAGCAATATCATCACGGATAAATAAATTACACTTCACAGCGCAATTCCAAGCAATTCATGTCACATAACAGCACACAATAGGGATATCAAACAATTCAAGACATTCAATACAATTTAATCATCCATAAGCAAGATCAATTTATCACCTGATTAAAATAAATTTAACCCAGATTAATTACTTATGAATAAATAACTAATCCTAGTTAATTAACATTAATTAATTACAACCCATTTTAACTAATTATTTTTTAATCATTTATTAATTAACTCTTAATAATAAATTAATTAACCTTGAATTATTAATTAATCAACCTTAATAAATAAATCAATCAACCTTTAATTATTAAAAAATTAACCTTAATTATTTAATTATTCTTTAATTAATCCTTAATTAATTACATTAATTAATTACTCCTTAATTAATAAATCATCCCTCAATTACTTTTAAATTTAATTAACCTTTAATAATAAATCAATCAATTGACCTTTAATAATTAAAAGAATTAACCTTTAATTACTTAATTATCCTTTAATTTCGTTCATTAAGTAATTATCTTTAAGTAATTAATTACCCTTAATTAATTACATTAAGTAAGTATCCATCTTAAGTAATTATCCTTAATCATTTAACTAACCCTTTAGTTAATCATATCAAATAACCCTTTAAATTAATTAATACTTTAATTGATTACTTTCAATAATTATCCTTTTAATCACTTCCATTAAGTAATTAGCATTTAATTAATTACCTTAATTAATAAATTAATTAATTAATCCTTTAATTATCCACTCTAATTAATTAAAGATAAACCTTTTTATCCTAATTTATTACCATAATTATATCATTTAAATCTTATTAAATTTAAATGCCCGAAATAAACTTTGTTACATAAAATCACTTAGGAACTTTTATTAACTGAAATTTAATATACTTTCTTAATCACTTCTTAATTACAGCATTTTATTTTATTTGAAACACTTCGGAATTTCAAAACCCAAAACAATTCTAAAACATTTGTGACGCCCCACCTCTATACCCACGCTAAGCCAAGAACATTACGGTGAATGCTGTCAACTAGCACGGAGAATAAGGCTGTTGATGAGCGACCATCCGTGTAATTGCTTTGCGCGAGCATCGATATGTCAGATAGTATACATGCATTTCTTTATCAAGAGGGAAATCCGACATACTGACACAAACTCAAAGCTACTAAACAGTGGCTATAATAATCTTCGGAAACAAATATAGAAATAAACATAACATAAATCATTCACAGATAATTCATATCACAAAGGCGGAAATAGATATGAATATTACACATGAAAGTGTACATCAGAGTAGTGGCTAAAAAGATCCACAATAATACAAAGGAATAGATGCAAGTGCTAGACAAAAATATGTATACATCAAGGAGTCTGTATCTCAAATGTATACAACAAAAACTACCTAACTAGAGTAGTTAGCCAAAAGTCAGAAGATGGTTCCAGATAGGAAGCCATGAGGAAGCACCTGTAAAATCTCAGTCTGACCCGAGTATTATTTAAGAAGAAAATAATAAACGGATCAGTCTAGCTATAAATATCAGATGAAGTGGTATATAATAAGAGATATGACACAAACATATAATAATCACAATGCCAAGCTGTGGTAAATAAGTAATTGAAAATCAACAAGAGATTAATCAATATCACAATAATCTACTCAAGATAAAAAGGAATTTTATACTCCTAATTTCATTCACCAAGCCACAATAAATGACATATATATCAATGCCCATCGTAAAAGTTGGTGAAACATAAATTCCAGAAATCAACACACGAAATCCAGAAATCACAATTAAAGGGAACAACGACGTCGTACAGCAGGACATCCGATGAACCAAATCACAATAAAAAGGATGGACAATCCCCAAAAAAACTGGACATCGACGCACCTAGAAAGGTACGCCCCATGCACAAATAAGTAAACATCGATGCACCTAGAAAGATACACCCCATGCTCTAGCATCGACGCACCTAGAAAGGTACGCCCCATGCACAAATAAGTAAACATCGATGCACCTAGAAAGATACACCCCATGCTCTAGCATCGACGCACCTAGAAAGATACGCCCCATGCACAAATAAATAAACATCGATGCACCTAGAAAGATACACCCCATGCTCTAGCATCGACGCACCTAGAAAGATACGCCCCATGCACAAATAAATAAACATCGATGCACCTAGAAAGATACACCCCATGTAATGTCTAACATCGATGCACCTGGAAAGATACACCCCATGCTAAGTCGAACATCGACACACCTAGAAAGATACGCCCCATGCATAGACGAACATCGACGCACCTAAAAAGATACGCCCTATGTCCCGACTTATTGAGCCGATTGCTCCACGAAGTAAATAAACATCGATGCACCTAGAAAGGTACACCCCATGCATAAATATGAGACGAAACTCAATAAAATGAGGAACAGTCCTCCACATAGACAAAGAGACATCGCACATTGCTAGTCTAAACCACAATGATGATCGTCATGATCAAAGAGAAGTGTCAATTACAATAAGTTAGTAAATATATGAGCTTAGCTTCATGTACCATAACCACTAGCTTAACTTAAATATTTACGAACAAATTGTAGATCTCCACTAGAAAATTGTCACAAGAGATTCAATCGAACAAGTCCAAGAATTAATCGACGAAGTAAACGCAATCGTTTCATACCACTTGTTTTACTAAGTCGTTTAATTAGATTTCTCATACGAGTGAGGTAAAGGTTTGTATGTACTAATAGATTAGAAGTCGGTTTGAGAAATCGTGCTTTGTAATAAAATAGTGTTGAAATCATTTGAAGAAAGAGTTTTGATATTTACTACTAGTATAGAAAACCTTTATATTTTTAAAGTGACAAATCACAAAGAAGATTGTAAGAACAATCAATCAATAAAATTCACATTCGAAGACGTGAATAAAATCCAAAGAAACCGATAAAGAATCCATTGAAATGGATATTCAAAAATCCCTAAAAAGGAGTCATCAAAGTCATAATAAATGATAACAACAAATAGGATCATCACGAATCGATTTAAAGTGGAATTCTCAAGCGAATAGGCAAGCAGGCAAAACATTGCTGATTCAGACGTCTGAAACAAGTGGTTCAGACGTCTGAATCTGGAAATATAAAGATTTCCAGAACACAGCTCAGACGTCTGAATCAAGTGTTTCAGACGTCAGAAATAGGCATATTTTAGCCTATTTCCTTTCTGGTTCCAAATGAACCAATTCAGACGTCTGAAACCATATATTCAGACGTCTGAATCTGGGAATAGAAAACTTCCCAGACAATATTCAGACGTTTGAATATTACGTTTCAGACGTCTGAATCTGTGGTTCAGGGCATTCCCTGAACCTAGGCCAAAAATGGCCAAACGAATATCGGAAATGATCGATCGAGCAAATGGCGATGACTAAGGAATTACGTCGAACGACAACCCAGCCTAAACGGCTCTTCGATACGCCTCAAATATCAATATCCAAATATCCATAATAGGATTTTCATAAATTAGACCAAAACACCGAAAATTGGAATATACACGAAATCAATACAAACCAAAATCAATTGCACATGAATAAGTGTTAGGAATTCATACCTAACAATCGAAGATAATTATAGACTAAGATGTGAGATAAAAATTTCACCTCTGAACCCAAATCAATGAAGGAGAAGCTTTAAAGACAAGCTAAGATCAATTCTTCTTCAATAACAACTCAAGGAGCTTCAATCTAAGCTTAAAACACATATTTTCCTAAATTAGGTTTAGGATATTTTCTGAAATTGAAGAGGAGAAGAGATGGAGAAGATGGAGAAGTTGCTTACCAATGGGTTCTCTTGAGTTTGGAGCTAGAAGATGGATTTGCTAATGGAAACTAGGGCTTAGGAATTTCTATTTCCCATTCTCTTCCACCATTGTTGCTAAAGCTTGAGTGTTTAAGCAAAGAGGAGAAGTTATGAAGAGAAGGGGGTTGGGCTGAGCTAATAAGGGTGCAGTCCAAACCAAAGTCATAAGCGGGAAAAAGTAGCAAAAATCAACTATCTCCAAACATATCGAAGGTTATACTCAAAAAGGTCGCAAACGGCATTTTGAACTCAATGGGGGTGGTCTCGAGTCCTAATTCGGCTGTTTGCAAAAAGTAGCTTTTCGGACTAAAATCTGACTAACGATAAAATATTTAAATATAAAATCGATAAATATGCGGGTTGTTACAGACTCCCCTCCTTAAAGAAATTGCGTCCTCGCAATGCTTAAGAGGAAAATAAGAAGTAACAACCATGGAAGGATATCAACACAAGAGAAAATTTGAAATAGGAAGTTCACTATAAAGTGCACGAAAGAGTTAGCAAGAAATCTGGTGAAACTTCAATTTCCACAATATTACCAGGCTCAAGAATGAAATCCGGAATCCCTAGGGCATTTCCGTAGATAAAAGACGTGGGGAACGTCAAGAATAGAAGAAAATTGAGCCGGTGCAACGGCGTAGTACAAAAACGGTACGCCCGAGGAACTAGAAACTCAAATAATTTGGGACATCGGCGTAGTACAAAAACGGTACGCCCAATGAAGCAAAGCAAAGACATTGACGTAGTACAAACGGTACATCCAATGAATCAAATAGCAAAGACATTGATGTAGTACAAACGGTGCATCCAATGTATCCAAAAAGCAAAGTCATTGATGTAGTACAAACGGTACATCCAATGAATCAAAAGAGATGGAACATCGATGTAGTATAATAACAGTACATCCGATGATCCGAACACCATAAAAGAACACCGGACACTAATCCATAAAAGGAATGAGATAAAGCTCAATAAAATGAAGTGTACCAAAACGTTCGATGAACTTGATAAAAAGATGATTCCATTCAGACAACATCAAAGAATCAACCACTTGTTGCTTATGACAAAGCGCATTGGCAACACGATTTCCCTTCCAGGAATAAAAAGAATATCAAGATCATAAGATGTCAGGAACTCGAGTCAACATGGAGTTCCATATGAGAAAATAATTATCCCAAAGATTTATGATCGGGGTAGATAACAGATTTCTCATCTAAAAATGATGATGCCAAACTCTAAAAGCGAAAACAATAGCCATGAGCACTAGATCATGAGTGTCATACTAGGCTCGATAAGCTATAAAGATTTAGAAGCACAAGTGATAGCACGTTGTCCTTTGCAAGAGAATGGCATCCAAACCAATACGACTAGTATCGGTACAAATAGAAAAGTCTTGGTTCCCCTTCAGGAATCACAAGAACAAGAGTATCGAAAAGAAAGAATTTCTTTTAAATAATCTTCTTTCCTGAAAAGTTAAAACTTTCAAATTACATTTATCATTATGTAATAATCTTTCTAGAAATTTTTTACTTATTTGAAGTGAATTTACTGTGTTTGATTGTCTCATCAAAGAGTTTAGGAAATTCCTATCAATAACGTTGATCAAGCGCATCGACCAAAATTCTTAAAACACTAAATGGGCAATACAATCACAAAATCGTATTCTATAGGATAAGTAAGTTTCTCAAAAACTTCTAAGAATATTCTTTGTTCGTTTTAAGAACAAAAATCCGGTTATACTTCTAAATAAATCTTATGAAAAAGATTTTGCAAAATTTTAAATTGCTATTCTCATCCAAAAATCAATAAATAAAAGAATGGTCTCATCGAAATATTCATAGAATATTTGACATATAAAATGGATGAAATAAGCTGGACAAATTGAATGACATAATAATTCATCCATAGGAATCATAACGAGTGTGGAGTGCGTAAGTGGAATGCTAACTCACGCGACTCGTAGCCAAATGAAAATCGGTGGCAAGGTCAAACTGAAAAGACCTTAGCACCACACAAAAGATTACTTAGGTGATAATCCAAGGCAAGCTCAAAAATACCGGAAAATTTCTCTAACTACATAAATGAGAGAAACAAAACTTTCCTCATCTTGAGGGTTTAAAGAATAAAATGATACCTTCAAAAATTTAAAATCGGAATCACAAGGAAAAATAGAAATCTGCTTAACAGATAGAAAATGTCGAAGATGAATAGTCCACACGGAAAATAGGATATGGCCTCATAATAATTAAGCCAATCCTTACAGAAAAAGTCAATTCCGAAGCCAAAGTAAATATCGGCTCGGAAAGAAAAGTCACATAAAACAATCTCGACATTAAAACAAAAGCAAATTGAGTGTTGCAGATCTACCATCCGGATTCACAATCCTCAAACAAGTCATCAAGCCCAAAATATTCAAAGAAAAAGAATCGACAAGTTCTTTTGATATAAAATAGTGAGATGAAACCCATATCAAAAATAACTCAAATAAGAAGATCACGAAATAAATGTAATCAAGGATTAAATGAGAAATACCTTGACCACGAGAAGTGTTACCAGGAGCTTGCACTACATTGAGCTCTCCCTCCTTCTTACTTTGAAGTACGGGACATGCAGTAATATGGTGACCCGAATTTTTGCAATAGAGAAAAAAGAGGGGTCTCGGACACTCCCTTGCATAGTGGTTCTTGGAACCACAATGGTAGCATTGTCCACGACTAGAGGTAGGTGCTTTTGCTACCGGGGTTTGCTGCTTCCCTTTCTTATTAGAATTGGGGCCTTTGAACTTAATTGGCCTCTTCGAGTTATTGTTGAAGTTCTGTTGGGCACGCACAACTTCAACATTGTTAACTCCTCTTCGTTAGCGACCTAAAACCTAAAGATATGGAGCGACCTAAGTACAGGAATGGCCTAGCGACCTATAGAAAGTCGCAACCTAACGGCTCAATTGGTAGGCGACCTATCAAACTCAATGGTCTAGTTCACGACCTAACCAGATGAGCAAGCAAGCGACCTAACGAGTCAAAGGATTTAACGACCTAAAGTCTTTATGTGACCTATTACCTTCAGTCCTTAGCGGCCTAAGAGATGCAGCGGCCTAGCGACTTAACTGATCAAGTGACCTTAAAGTAGCTGCGACCTAAGGGAAGCGGCGACCTATGGAATTCTGCGACCTAAAGGCTCTAGCTATGGCTACAGGAAGGTGTTCACGACCTATGATAGGTCGCTCACGATCTATGATAGGTTGCTATCGACCTAAATACATAGATGAAGAAGCCGCTTTCGTTGGACCGTTGTGTATTAGGTCGCGCACGACCTAGAACTTAGAGGAAGCACGCATATACTTACAGAAGGGGAGCCAGGGCTTCCTAGGTCGGTGACGACTTACGACCTTACTTAGGTCGGTCACGACCTACGACCTTACTCCAAAAAAATGCCTATAAATACGACCCTAGTTCCAACTAGCAGGGAACTTTTGGCTCATTCATTTCAAGCGTCGTTACTCTGCTGCATTCTGAACTACTCCAACACTTAATGCTTTTGAGATACAAAGAAAAGCCTCAAAGAACTCCACGAAGAAATCATGCATGTCCAACATGAGTTCGAAGATTTTGATTGACATTGGAGTTTAGGCTACTTGTTCTAAGTCACTTGTAACTCGAAGTGTGTTGTAATCAAAGTGTAATTGCATCGACTTGTAATCAAATCGTCAATAAAGATATTCAAAGTGGACGTAGGCTCTCTCTTAAGCCAAACCACTATAAAATTGCTGTTGTTTACTGCTTTTTCTGTGATTTTCTGCTCATACTCTGCTCCCGAATCATCGGGTGGTGCTTTCACAACTTCACTTCATACACCGGGGTGTTAGCGTTCAAATTTTAGCGTTAACATTTTTGGTGCTTTCACTGAGAACTGAACTCAGGCAAATCGTCATCATTGCTCCACGAAAGTTTGTTGAAGTAACCTCTCTGAAGACTAGAAGTTAATCCGAAATCATGGCTCCGGGTAGAAAGAGTAGATCTGTAAGATCTGGAAATGCTCAAGAGGGAACCTCCGCTTCCCCTGTATCGAATCAAGCAACTCCAGCTGTCGGAGTTACAAAGGCAGAGCTGGATGCTGCAATCTTAGGGCTGAACCAGCAGATAAATGCCCAAAATGCACAATTCGAGGCTCAGAATGCCCAAAATGCCCTAATTCTGAATAGGTTGAACGATTTGCTTGGGGCAAACCGTCAACCGGCAGGTAATGAATGGAACTTTGCTAGCAACATTCATGATGCTGAAGAAAGGAATGCTCCTGAAAGGGCTGCTAGCCCCTTTGAACAAACGCTTCCTGAGGTTGGTGGATCTAGAACTCGACATGATGAGGAGTATCTTTCTGGGATGGTCCGACAAATCATGAAAGAGAGTATGCAGAGGGTTGAAGACGAGAAAGAATGGGGTTTTGCCCCAAGTAAAACTCCATTTACTGAGAAAATCTTAAAGGCTGAATTCCCAAGGAAGTTTGTCCCTCCAACCATTCCAGCTTACAAAGGAACAAGTGATCCGAACGAATTCTTGTATAAGTATGATTGGCACATGACAGGTGCCAGGGCTTCTGATGAAATAAAATGCCGATATTTTCCTGTATACCTGGAAGGTGTAGCTCTGCTTTGGTTCACCAAGCTGCCAGTCCGATCTATCGATCAGTTTTCTGACTTAACCCGGAAATTCAAGGAGCAGTTCAGACTATACGCTTCAAAAACCAAAGATATTATGTCGTTGTCAAGTTTGGAACAGAATCCGGGTGAAACTATCAGATCTTTCTTGAATCGCTTTAATATAGCGCTGGCCGAGGTAGACAATGCAGAACCACGGATGATCTTGACCTATCTGATGAGGGCTATCGACAAGTCGAGCGAATTTGGAAAATGGCTTAACATGAAGGAACCAAATTCCCTTGAAAAATTCTACAAGAAAGCAGATGAGTTCATACGCCTGGAAAGCCGTCCTGTACCGGTAAAGGCAGTGTTAGAAAAAGCTGAAGATAACATTGCTGCTCCACGCAAGAGTGAATCTGCTGGACAGAAAAGGGAAAATAACGATGGAAAGAAACAGAAAAATCTGAAGAGGCCTCGTTCCTTCAAACCATCGGAATATACTCCTTTATCAGATACACCAGAGCATATATACCTTGCCACTAAAGATTCTGTTGAATATCCTAAACCTCCTGTTCTGAGAACCGGGAGGAAAGCTGTGCAAAGTGGGAAATTCTGTCGCTTTCATAATCAACCTGGTCATGATACCGACGAATTCCGCCAATTGAAAAATCTGATTGAAGAGTTGCTAAGTGAAAACAAGCTGCAACAATTTGTGAAAAAGTATAGCAACAATCCTGCTTCGTCTAGTCAGGGGCAGCAAGCTCCTGCTCATCAGCCTAGGATAGGTGAGAAGGCAGCAGGGCATGAACCTGGAAGGTCCATTATTAATGTCATTACAGGAGGACCACACCCAGCAGGCAGAAGCTGGGGTGAGATGGAAAGGTATACCCGAGCTTTGAAATACGTACCGACCGAAGAAGATGTATTCGTTTTGGAAGGTGTTATGCCCCTGAAGCAGCAAAGAACCTTCAATGATGATATTGTGTTCAGAGCCAGGGATTCCGCAGGCATTGAAGCTCCTACCTTGGATCCCTTAATCATCTCGGCTGGTATCGGGCCAGCTATTGTCAGAAGAGTTCTCATTGATTGTGGCGCATCCTGCAATATCCTCTTCAAGAAAACATTCGACCAGTTGAAGATCCCTATGGCTGGTGTGGAAGCCTCATCGCAGAAAATCGCTGGCTTCACTGGGGAGCCAAAACAGCCGATAGGAACCGTTGATTTGTTTGTGGAACTTGGAGAAGGAGAGAGAAAAGTGGTCCGCAAGCAAACTTTTGTGATTGTCGACGAATTTTCTGCTTACAATGCTTTCCTTGGCCGTCCAACTCTCGCAGCATTCAAAGTTGTTCTGGCCCCATGGTGCCTCACCATTAAATTTCCCACAGATAATGGAGTGGGAGTTATAAAAGGGGATCAAAATACGGGGCGGGAATGTTATCTAACAGAGCTACGAGAAACCAGAAAAAGAGAAATGGGAAAGGATGCGGCAGCCCCAGTCTGCATCAAAGAACCAGCCTTGTAACAATTACAGGGCGGACCCTGCACTGGCGAGCACAGCGGAGCAAGGAAAGAAATGGATCCTAGAAAAGTCAGTGCAGGGGAGAATTGAGTGGTACCAGTGGAAACGACAATACTAGTACCTGTTGACCCAAAGGACCCAAACAAGGTGTTGAATGTTGGTTCACAACTTAATGTGTCAATTCAGAATATCTTAATATCTTTTTTAAAGGCAAATTTGGATGTTTTTGCTTGGACTCATGCCGATATGTGCGGAATATCCTCAGAAGTTGCAGTACACGCTCTAAATATTGATCCAAAATTTACACCTGTGAAGCAGAAAAGGAGAACTCAAGGTCCAAAAAGGTCAGCAGCATTAAAAGAAGAAGTTGATCGGCTCATGGAGAATAATTTTATTAAAGAATCTACCTATCCGAATTGGGTTTCAAATCCAGTGCTGGTTAAGAAAGCCAACGGAAAATGGAGAGTATGCATCGATTTTTCAGATCTAAACAAGGCCTGCCCCAAAGACTGCTTCCCATTACCCAGAATCGATCAACTGGTAGACGGAACAGCGGGACACGAATTGTTATCTTTCATGGATGCTTACTCCGGATACAACCAGATCATGATGCATGAGCCAGATCAGGAGGACACAAGCTTTATCACTGACATTGGTCTTTACTGCTACAGAGTTATGCCCTTCGGGTTGAAGAATGCAGGGGCAACATACCAAAGACTTGTTAATGCTATGTTCAAACCGCAATTAGGCAAGACTATGGAAGTCTACGTTGATGACATGTTAGTAAAGTCTAAGAAAGCAGTGGATCACATAGAACACTTAGCAGACATGTTCGCGGTCCTCCAAAATACGGAATGAAGCTCAATCCTTTGAAATGTTCATTTGGAGTGGAATCCGGCAAGTTTTTAGGTTTCATCGTGAGCGCTAGGGGCATTGAGGCTAATCTAGCTCAAATTACCGCCTTAGAGGAAGTCAAAGCTCCTAGAACAAAGAAGGAATTGCAAAGTCTCAATGGAAAAGTTGCTGCCTTGAGTCGGTTCATTTCCAAAGCTACAGATAAATGCATCCTATTCTTTGATGCCCTAAAGAAAGGAAAGAAAAACTTCGATTGGACTCCCGAATGCCAAAAAGCCTTTGATGAATTGATTCGCCATCTGGAAACGCCTCCAATACTTTCTAGGCCTGGCGATGGCGAGGATCTTCTTATATACTTGGCAGTATCATCTCATGCTTTAAGTGCAGCGCTGATACGAGAAGACAAGAGGATTCAACATCCAGTTTACTATATCAGCAAAAGACTCACTAGGGTAGAGATGAATTACTCTAAGTTGGAAAAACTCGCCTATTTCCTGCTAATTGCATCTAGGAAGTTAAGGCAATATTTTCAAGCTCATCCGATCAGAGTCCTCACTGATCAACCTTTAAAGCAAGTCCTGTTTCGCCCTGAGACTTCGGGTCGTCTTCTAGAGTGGAATATTGAACTCAGTCAATATGACATCACTTATCATCCCCGAAAAGCAATCAATGGACAAGCTTTAGCAGATTTCATCGCAGAATTCACAGATAAGGGTAACAGTGAGGAGGAAACGATCGACGATTCCCCAATCCAATGGAAGTTATATGTCGATGGCGCAAGAAACGACTACTGTTCTGGAGCCGGAGTTGTACTTGAGACCCCTGAAGGTCGATCATTATGCTATGCACTAAGGTTGGAATTTCCTTCAACAAACAATGAAGGAGAATACAAAGCCCTTATCGCTGGCTTAAGGATTGCTAAAGAATTAAACATCCGAGCGTTACAGATCTTCAGTGATTCTCAGCTTATTGTATGCCAAGTCAAAAAGGAATTCCAAGCGAAAGGGGGGAATCTGCCCGCCTACTTGTCAAAGGCTTGGGAACCCCTAGGTGATTTCGATCATTACATGATAAGTCACATTCCTTGAGAAGAAAACATGAAAGCAGATTCTCTCGCAAAGTATTCTAGCACAGGCGAAGCTCAATTTCTGGTGTTAACCCCAGTGGAGATCCTGTCGACCCCAAGCATTGATGAGATGGATATTGATTGGATCATGAGCGTGTCTCAAGAGAAAGAATCATGGATGACTCCAATAACAGAATATCTGCTCAATGGATCTTTACCGGAAAGTTCAAAAGAACGAAAGAAGCTACTGAGGAATGCCTCTCGCTATATAGTCCAGGATGGCCAGTTATACAGACGGGGATTCTCAATGCCGTTACTTCGATGTGTATCTAGGGAAGAGTCCGAAACAATCCTAGCTGAGGTGCATGGGGGAGAATGTGGTGATCATTTAGGTGGTCAAACTTTAGCAAAAAAGATTCTCCGATACGGATATTTTTGGCCAGAAATTAATCGAGATGCAGCAGATTATTCCCGAAAATGTGACAGATGCCAAAGATTCGCCAAGATTCCTAGAGCTCCTTCCACTGAACTCACGCAGATGGTCAGTCCATGGCCGTTTGCAATATGGGGGATAGACCTTGTAGGACCATTACCAACTGCTAAATCTGGAATTAAATATGCCATTGTTGCTGTAGATTATTTTACTAAGTGGGCAGAAGCTGAACCACTGGCTACTATCACCTCAAAGAAGATGATAAGTTTTGTGACTAAAAACATCATTTGCAGATACGGTGTGCCTCAAAAAATAATTACGGACAATGGTACTCAGTTTGAAAGTGAAGAATTCCAAGATTTTTGCAAACGGTTCAAAATCCGAAAGTGCTTCTCAGCAGTAGCCCATCCGCAAGCAAACGGGCAAGTGGAAGCTGTAAATAAAATTATCAAGTCAACCATCAAGAAGCAACTTGAAAGAGCAAAAGGTGGTTGGGTCGATAAGCTACCGCTGGCACTATGGGCATACAGAACTACCCACAAAACTGCGACTGGGCATACTCCGTTTTCATTAGCATACGGATCAGAGGCAATGATTCCGGTAGAAACAGAGGTCCCTTCACATAGAAGAATCCATTTCAATCAAGCGGAGAATGAGAAACTACAGCTTGAGGCACTAGATCTCCTTGATGAAAAAAGAGAAGAGGCTGAGCTCAGAATTGCATCTCATCAGCAAAAGATAGCCAGACATTTCAATTCCAAAGTTCGCCAACGCAGCTTTGAAATTGGAGATCTAGTCCTAAAGAGAATTATGACAGCAACAGGTGTGTTTAGGCCAAATTGGGAAGAACCATATGTCATAGGTCAAAAGCTTCTGGACGGCACATACAAACTCACTACTGTCGAAGGAGATCAAATTCCAAGAGCTTGGAACAGCAATCACTTGTGTCCATACTTTACTTGATAGCTTTGTTGAAATATTGTAAAAAGAATTATGAATGTATGATTCCTGTAATTGAAAGCGATTGTAAAACTGATGCAAGTGAATAATGAAAGACTATAAAGTGGATGTAGGCCCAAATTCTTGGCCGAACCACTATAAATCTTGTGTTCCTTATTATTATTACATGTTTGCTTTATTTTCGATATGAAAAGTACATTAAATGTATTACTGAAATATCGATTTAAATTTTTGCAGGCAATGAAAACAAAACTTGCACATTACAAGACCAAGTGATTCTTGTTATCATTCAACAAACAAATTCCAAGTCGCAAAATTCCCAAGCTTAAATCCTAGATAAGAAGCGCTTCAATTGAACGGTCAATGATTTCGCCGAAAACGGGCTTTAGCTAATAAATTGAGAAGTTTGAACAAACAAACATCCAATTAAGAAGCTTATGTCCATTCTCGTGAACTGGCCTAGCAATGAAGTACACTTCTTTGGATTAAACAGGCTACTTGTAAGGGAAGGGAGTGCAAGCAAAAAAAATATATAGAGAATCACTGGAAAGGCATAAGCAAGTGGACAAGGAACAACTAAAGTCCTCTTCGGAGGCACAACTCTTCGGAGGATAAAGACCTCAAACGAAGCATATGCCGTAAAAAAGAAAGTTCTCTACTTAACCAAAAAAGATTGGAGGAGTCATGACCCTCCAATCATGAGAGAGTAACTTCAAGGCAATCTTCAGAGGCACATTTCACCAGGAGTTGAAGTGTAACAGCCGCTCTTCGGAATTTCACTTCACCAGAGTTGAAATGTAAAACAAAATAAAAGCCCTCTTCGGAGGCCCATTTCACCAGGAGTTGAAGTGTAACAGCCGCTCTTCGGAATTTCACTTCACCAGAGTTGAAATGTAAAACAAAATAAAGCCCTTTTCGGAGGCCCATTTCACCAGGAGTTGAAGTGTTACACCCGCTCTTCGGAATTTCACTTCACCGGAGTTGAAATGTAAAACAAAAGAAGGACCTCTTCGGAAGCCCACGTTTCACCGAGATTGAAATAAAACTTCCAAGTGTTGAAACGTGAAAAGGCTTCCTTCAAAGGCACAACTCTTTGGAGGTACACGTTTCACCGAGATTGAAATAAAACTTCCAAGTGCTGAAACGTGAAAAAAAATCCCTCCTCAGAGGTACAACTTTTCTTAAAAAAAAAAAAACCTCCTCCCGGAGACACAATCACGAAGAAAGACCTCTTCGGAAGCCCACGTTTCACCGAGATTGAAATAAAACTTCCAAGTGTTGAAATGTGAAAAGGCTTCCTTCAAAGGCATAACTCTTTGGAGGTATACGTTTCACCGAGATTGAAATAAAACTTCCAAGTGCTGAAACGTGAAAAAATCCCTCCTCAGAGGTACAATTTTCTATGTAAAAAAAAATCCTCATCAAGGGCACACTTTCACTTTCAAAGGAAGAGTGATTTACCTATTCTGGAAAATAACCTTCCTCAAAAAAAAAAAAAAAAATAGTTAAAGTACCCTTCAGAGGCCCGCTTTACCTCATAGAAGAATTCACTTGGTAAAACGTGTACATAAGCAAAAGAAAAGTGATTTCTTCGAAGAACAAAGCGTAAAAACTTATATGAAGGGAGTTGTACTCTACGAAGGATTTCTTTAAGAATGAGATAATTATTCTTCAGAAAATAAGAATGCAAGTCCCCTCGAAGTATAAAATATTGCAGCAAGCTTATGGTATGGGGGCAACATGCTATAGTTATATACAATATGGTATAGCCACATCGGCAAAAGTAATGCTCAAACAACATGCCATAAGCCCACTGCAATATCATATAAATAAACTTGTGCAATAATGAATAATAAATGCATTCTCAAATTCAAACAGGAGTTTGTACAAATAAAGGATCATTTTATTCAATTGTATTGCAGATACAAGTTTCAAAATAAAAAGCAGGGGCCGGTGCCCGCACAGTTCTTGACCAGTACATACAATAGACAAGAAGCTAAAAGTTGAAATCTTCATTTCTTCTTGCCACCTTTAGACCCTTTGCCCGGCCGAATGGTTAGCTTTTCAGGACGGTCTGAAGGCATAAGGGAAGAAGGAGAGGGAGGTGCAACTGTTGCAATTTCCGGTTCCTCTTCTGTAGCAATGATTTTCTTCCCCCTCCTCTTCGATGTTCCGTGCTTCTTTCTCCTCTTCGAAGAAGACTCACTCCCTGGAGTAACAAGAGCAGACAAAATTACGTCATCAGAAGGAGTCCGCTCCGGAGAGATCTCGCCTCCTTCAAGTCCCTCGTCTTTCTTCTCTTGCAAAGCAATAGGGTCATCTAAGCCATGAAGAGCCTCAATTTGCTCCTCTTGTGACCCGGGCTGTGAAGCAGAAGGAGGAGCCACCTGAAGAGACGGAGGAGGAATAACCGGAGGAGGCGAAGTTTGCACAACACTTGGTGTTTCAACTGCAGAAGAAGAGAAATTAAAAATATTAGTATCTCCCCAAAAGAAGGGAGATATGGGTTCGTCGAGATTCAAGAAGTAGTCGAGAAGCTCATCAAACTTTTGAGGAGCAAGCAGGCAATCCACCTGAATCGAACCAATGTCAAAATTACCTGAAGATATTTGCTTCGTTAGTTCAATCTCATAATTTTGAGCTCCAATATCCTCCAAAGCCTCATCATCAGTAGGGGTAATTACCCCGGTTCTTGTAGGAGGCAGGGAATGAGCACTGGAACCTGTGATGTCAACTTCAGGAGAAACTAAAGGACGTTCGGAGGTAGTAGGTGGTAATTCTTTTTCAGAACATTCCTCTTCCGCCATCCCAGTCCGCACTCTGGCGAGTTGCTCTTTTCCCTTCGCAAGAGCAGCGCGAGTTTCCTCATCTAGGTAGTGCGCCTCAAGCTCTTCCTCGGTATACCCGGCGCCTTTGAACATGTCGAGAGCAGTTTCCCACACTTCAGCCAAAGTGATTTCGTATTTAGGACCGAGAAAAGAGAGACTGCCATGCCCTAAGACGCTGTGCAAGTAAAAGTCGAATAAAGTTGAACTGACATTGGCTTCCATGGCTTGAATAGATTCTTCAGCTGCAGCTTTGCCGGCCATGGCCTCATCTCGTTCTTTTTCGGTTTTAGCAAGTTGAGCTTTTAATGCTTCAATCTCCATGTCTTGGGCGCTCATTTTACTTCGCAACTGAGCGGCGTCAGTGCGGTAATTCTCTACAACCTCTTCTAGCCTCTCAACTTTAGCTTCGGCATCTCTTTGGCCAGCATGTGCATCCCGCACTTGTTTTTGTAGTACCTCTTCTCTTTGAGTATAAGTGTTAGAAGAGGTGGCAAGATCGTCTTTAAGCTGCTTGACTTCAGCTTCAAGTTTCTCGTTATACTCAGTTATGTTTTTCATCTCAATGTTGTGCAGGTCAAGAATCTTCTGCCATTCCGACTTATCGTTCTCCATGGTTAGCATCGCCTCGATATTGGCTCGATTGACCCTTTGGAGTTCATCAACGAGTTTTTGCCATCCAGACATTCTTTCAATATCGAGTCTAACGGCATCAAGATTTTGGTACATGGCTTCCTTATCAATGGGAACTAAATCAAGATCGAAGCGAACTCCCTTTAAACACCAATTCGGGAACCGGCTTTGCAGGGTTGGTGGGCCCCTTTCGACATGATATGAAGGCCTATTAAGAAGTGCTTGAATGGCGCTTCCTTCAAGAGCAGGGGATTTGGAAGGAATGTCGATAGAGATGGGAGCGTCAAACTTTTCAGATATTGCAGATGCGTGTTTCTCACTAGGCTTGGCCCGCTTGCTCGGGTCCTCAACAATGTGGCTCTTCTCCCGACCATCATGTGTCTTACGTTTGTGGGAGTCATCGCCTCTTGAAGAAGACTCATGTCGCACATCTACCCTCTCGTGACGTTCTTCATATTCTCTCCTCTCTCTAGCTTTTCGAGCAGCTCTCTGCTCGTCGGTTTCTCTGGGACCAGTAAGGTAGCGTCTGTAATCATAGTTGCCACGCCCTCCGTAGCGCTGAAAGTCTTTATAGTAAGAGCTGCTGCCGCTACGCCCCATTGAAGGATCTGAAAGGCAAAAAGACAAGTCTTAAAAGCCTTTAGAAAAAAGTAGTCAAACACAAACAAGTGCTGGAAAATCCTAAGTGTTGTGTAATGTGTAAACTACACGCATCAAGTTACAGACCACTCTGTGGAGTAGAGGGGGTGATAACTTGGGTAGGAGGAGTTGGCATTTGTTGTAGAGAAGATGTCGCCTCGATTACAGAAGAGATAGTTTTGGAAACATCATCTTTAAAAAGTTCTTGTGAAGTCACAATTAGGTCGCTCAACCCCTCAAAAACATCATCACTGTCACGCTTTTTGGGACTTGCTTTCTCAACTCCTTCGTCAGCAGATCTCCCGGAAGATCGTGGAGGTTCTTCCTCTTCGATAACTTGGGCAAGTGTCAAATTGCTAGACGGCCCCGCAACATCAGTGAGAGTGGGGCACTTCACCAGTAGAGTTTCAGTGGAGGGATCTTTTGGCATAAGCTTTTCAGCCTTCGCAGGAGAATCGGGGACTTCATGAATTTGAGTGGAACGAGAAGAATGTAGAAGCTCAAACCGATGAAGAAGTTCTTCTGTCAATAGAAATTTTGCGCTTCTTTCTTCAGCAGCCACAGTGCTTAGCCTTTCAAAGACTGGCTTATGACTGGAATCTCTAGAAGGAGGAGGAAGTGCTGTAAAAACAAGGAATGGAATCAGCATCTAGCAATATGAACCATGAGAAACTTAGAAAAAATTGAAGAAAGAAGGAAAAGAGGATCTCACTTCCTACTCTCCAGTCTGCGTAAAATCCTGCGGGGCAACGAATGTAGAAGAATTGATTCAAAAAACCATGTGCACTCTCCGGCAAATCCATAATTAGTTTGCGGTTCCTCGCACCTCTTACAAGTACAATTGAAGGGTGGTCCTTGTTCTTCGCAAAAGTGCACAAGTAACAGATTTCCTCAAAACTCGGAAGACGGTCAAGAGTTCTCCTGAACAGAACGCACGATCCCATCAAAATGGCATAGCCATTGGGATGCAGTTGGAAAGGAGAGATCGTTAGTCGAAGAAGGATTTGTTGAAGAAATTCATTAAAGGGAGGAATTACTCCACTTAAGCACATTTGGCGATTAATGGCAACAAAACCATAAGGTGGTCTATCAGCAAAATCATTTGGTCCAGGGCGTAAAACTTCTGCCTCGGCAATGCCAAATTCAACGCATAATTGATTAAGCACCCGCTGTTTCAGAAGGGTAGGAGTCCTTTCCGGAGGGTTCTCTAGTGGAATAGCAATCGGGAAAGCCCCTTCGACGTGTTCTATCATCTCTTCTTGTTGAGACGTCATTCTACACGAGCAACTGGATGTTCAGATGTGAAGGTGCACGTTTTCTAAAAGTGTGAAGTGTTGTGCAAAACTAATAAAAATAACAAGCAAAATAACTGGAATTAAACTAGTTAGCAACTGATCAATTGTGAGATTTCAGGATTTGTTAATTTAAAACTCAAGTGCAGTGTTAATCCAAACAAAATTCTAGCTTTGCTTTAACACTTCATTTGAGTCGGTTGAGTTACAGCATTTCACTCACACAATTCATTTAAGTTGATTATTCTTTATCGACTAATCTGTCATTCGATGTGGGCGGTCAGTGACAGTATATTCGTTCCATTTTTCTACAAATGTCATATTTTGCAGGTTGACAACTTTAAAGGGATCTACAAAGCAGTACAACAAAATTCAAGTCCAAACAACTCAATCGAATTTTTTCAGAAAAAATTTCACAAGTCCTAGGTCGTCCAACGACCTAGTATAGGTCAGAGCTCCTTTAGGTCGCACTGTGCAAATTAAAGAGGTCCAAAGCAATGCAAATTTATTCAAGTTCTAACTCGGCCGCGACCTAAAAACCTATGCTGCAGAAATTAGGTCGTGCAAGTTTTAAGTCGTTCAGCTATCCGTGGGTCGTATGACATTTTGGTTATGCAAGCTTTAGGTCGTTCAGCGACCTAGCGTAGGTCGAAAATTTTCTTTAGGTCTCAAGGGCCCTAAGGTCGTGAAGCATCTTTTGTCACTCAAATTCGTTAGGTCGCCTAACTTCCTCTCTGCACCAGACCCGATAACCCGCCATCAACTACCCGAAGGGATTCATCGTCCTCTCCATGAAATTTACCATCTCTTCATACCACCAGATCATTCCAAAAACTAATCAAAAAATCCCCGATCCATCATAGATTCAACGCATTGCCATGACTTCCTAAATCAGTCAAATGACGACCGAAAATCGATTGCAACAATCACTCGAAATAAAGCGTGATACATGGAGTTGAACTAAGGTCGGAAAGTGGGAATTCATAATTCAACGGCGATTATGGTGGGATGAAGACCAGATTCACTTACGAGATGTAATGATAAAGATGAATCGGTGACTGGATGGGTTGAATTCGCCTTTGGAAGCTCAGAGAATCGTTAATGGCCGTAGGAGATTAGAGCAATGGAATGAGGAAGAGTTAGCGACCTAACAGATGTATATGAGGCAAAAATGGGAAGACAAATAGGCACGCGTATTGGCACAAGTGTTGGGTCGCTCACGACCTAGCTAAGTCAGGTCGAAGCACGCGACCTATGTCATAGGCCCGTACTTCGAGGGGAAAATGTTAACTCCTCTTCGTTAGCGACCTAAAACCTAAAGATATGGAGCGACCTAAGTACAGGAATGGCCTAGCGACCTATAGAAAGTCGCAACCTAACGGCTCAATTGGTAGGCGACCTATCAAACTCAATAGTCTAGTTAACGACCTAACCAGATGAGCAAGCAAGCGACCTAACGAGTCAAAGGATTTAACGACCTAAAGTCTTTATGCGACCTAGTACCTTCAGTCCTTAGCGGCCTAAGAGATGGAGCGGCCTAGCGACTTAACTGATCAAGTGACCTAAAAGTAGCTGCGACCTAAGGGAAGCTGCGACCTATGGAATTCTGCGACCTAAAGGCTCTAGCTATGGCTACAGGAAGGTGTTCACGACCTATGATAGGTCGCTCACGATCTATGATAGGTCGCTAACGACCTAAATACATAGATGAAGAAGCCGCTTTCGTTGGACCGTTGTGTATTAGGTCGCGCACGACCTAGAACTTAGAGGAAGCACGCATAGACTTACAGAAGGGGAGCCAGGGCTTCCTAGGTCGGTGACGACTTACGACCTTACTTAGGTCGGTCACGACCTACGACCTTACTCCAAAAAAATGCCTATAAATACGACCCTAGTTCCAACTAGCATGGGACTTTTGGCTCATTCATTTCAAGCGCCGTTACTCTGCTGCTTTCCGAACTACTCCAACACTTAAAGCTTTTGAGATACAAAGAAAAGCCTCAAAGAACTCCACGAAGAAATCATGCATGTCCAACATGAGTTCGAAGATTTTGATCGACATTGGAGTTTAGGCTACTTGTTCTAAGTCACTTGTAACTCGAAGTGTGTTGTAATCAAAGTGTAATTGCATCGACTTGTAATCAAATCGTCAATAAAGATATTCAAAGTGGACGTAGGCTCTCTCTTAAGCCGAACCACTATAAAATTGCTGTTGTTTACTGCTTTTTCTGTGATTTTCTGCTCATACTCTGCTCCCGAATCATCGGGTGGTGCTTTCACAACTTCACTTCATACACCGGGGTGTTAGCGTTCAAATTTTAGCGTTAACAAACACTACCTTCATTATCGGCCTCTTCAAGACGAAGAGCGATATCAACAAGCTGATCAAATGAAACCTCAAGTTTCAGAAGTAATGGCTTCTTAAGATTCTTATTCAAGCCATAGACAAATCTCTGATTTTTCTTCATCGGGGTATTAATATACTCCACCCCGTACTTGGACAGAGATTCGAAAGATGCGACATAGTCTGTCACAGAAGATTCACCTTGAACAAGGTCAATAAAACGCCGGGCCAAAGTTACTTTTTCAGCCTCCGGCACAAATTTCAATTCGAATCTTTCCCGGAATTGCTCCCAAGTGAGATTCGCTTCAATGATTTCAGAAACTAAAAGCTCATACCAATCTAATGCTCTTTCTTGGAGCATGCTAGAAGCCACTTGGACTCGATGTAGATCAATAAGGTTCATGCGAGAAAAGATGCGGTCGCATGATTTGAGCCAAGCTTGAATTTCTATAACACTCTCGGATCCTTTGAATGGCCTTCCACCCAAATCGGTATAGTCTCTGCACAAGCGTGCAAAACCGGATCTAGGATGAGTAGGCTTCTGGTTGGGACCCGCTGTTTGAGCGTTCTTGACAAGATCTAAAAGCTGCTGGGCAGACATAAAAACTCCATCCTGGGTAGTAGCACTAGATTGACCGGCGCTGGGACGGCCTGGTCTAACCATTTCTCTTCTTTAAGAAAGAAAGAAAGAAGAGGAAAAGGTTATTCTCAAAATAAATATCAAGCAATCTTGATAGATAAAACAAGGAATCATAAAAGAAAATAGGATAGGACGGTACGAAGACCCGAATAAAATCCTAAAGCACGACTCCTAAGATGGACTTAGGACGATGATCCTTGTTATAATATTCCGTATTGTTCCGAAGATTGGCTCTGATACCAAGCTGTGACGCCCCACCTCTATACCCACGCTAAGCCAAGTACATTACGGTGAATGCTGTCAACTAGCACGGAGAATAAGGCTGTTGATGAGCGACCATCCGTGTAATTGCTTTGCGCGAGCATCGATATGTCAGATAGTATACATGCATTTCTTTATCAAGAGGGAAATCCGACATACTGACACAAACTCAAAGCTACTAAACAGTGGCTATAATAATCTTCGGAAACAAATATAGAAATAAACATAACATAAATCATTCACAGATAATTCATATCACAAAGGCGGAAATAGATATGAATATTACACATGAAAGTGTACATCAGAGTAGTGGTCAAAAAGATCCACAATAATACAAAGGAATAGATGCAAGTGCTAGACAAAAATATGTATACATCAAGGAGTCTGTATCTCAAATGTATACAACAAAAACTACCAAACTAGAGTAGTTAGCCAAAAGTCAGAAGATGGTTCCAGATAGGAAGCCATGAGGAAGCACCTGTAAAATCTCAGTCTGACCCGAGTATTATTTAAGAAGAAAATAATAAACGGATCAGTCTAGCTATAAATATCAGATGAAGTGGTATATAATAAGAGATATGACACAAACATATAATAATCACAATGCCAAGCTGTGATAAATAAGTAATTGAAAATCAACAAGAGATTAATCAATATCACAATAATCTACTCAAGATAAAAAGGAATGTCATACTCCTAATTTCATTCACCAAGCCACAATAAATGACATATATATCAATGCCCATCGTAAAAGATGGTGAAACATAAATTCCAGAAATCAACACACGAAATCCGGAAATCACAATAAAAGGGAACAACGACGTCGTACAGCGGGACATCCGATGAACCAAATCACAATAAAAAGGATGGACAATCCCCAAAAAAACTGGACATCGACGCACCTAGAAAGACACGCCCCATGTACAGTCGAACATCGACGCACCTAGAAAGATACGCCCCATGCTCTAGCATCGACGCACCTAGAAAGATACGCCCCATGCACAAATAAATAAACATCGATGCACCTAGAAAGATACACCCCATGCTCTAGCATCGACGCACCTAGAAAGATACGCCCCATGCACAAATAAATAAACAGCGATGCACCTAGAAAGATACACCCCATGCTCTAGCATCGACGCACCTAGAAAGATATGCCCCATGCACAAATAAATAAACATCGACGCACCTAGAAAGATACACCCCATGCTCTAGCATCGACGCACCTAGAATGATACGCCCCATGCACAAATAAATAAACATCGATGCACCTAGAAAGATACACCCCATGCTCTAGCATCGACGCACCTAGAAAGATACGCCCCATGCATAAATAAATAAACATCGATACACCTAGAAAGATACACCCCTTGTAATGTCTAACATCGATGCACCTAGAAAGATACACCCCATGCTAAGTCGAACATCGACGCACCTAGAAAGATACGCCCCATGCATAGACGAACATCGACGCACCTAAAAAGATACGCCCCACGTCCCGACTTATTGAGCCGATTGCTCCACGAATTAAATAAACATATATGCACCTAGAAAGGTACACCCCATGCATAAATATGAGACGAAACTCAATAAAATGAGGAACAGTCCTCCACATAGACAAAGAGACATCGCACATTGCTAGTCTAAACCACAAAGATGATCGTCATGATCAAAGAGAAGTGTCAATTACAACTATGAGCTTAGCTTCATGTCCCATAACCACTAGCTTAACTTAAATATTTACGAACAAATTGTAGATCTCCACTAGAAAATTGTCACAAGAGATTCAATCGAACAAGTCCAAGAATTAATCGACGAAGTAAACGCAAGCGTTTCATACCACTTGTTTTACTAAGTCGTTTAATTAGATTTCTCATACGAGTGAGGTAAAGGTTTGTATATTGTTAACGCTAAAAATTGAACGCTAACACCCCGGTGTGTAGAGTGTAGTTGTGAAAGCACCACCCGTTGGTACGGGAACTAGAGAAAAAGTAAGAATCACAGAAAGGTATTAAAAGACACGATATTTATAGTGGTTCGGCTTAGGAGAGAGCCTACGTCCACTTTAAACTCTTTTATTGCTGATATTATTACAACCGTTTACAAGATTCATCGATTACAACACACTTTGAGTTTGAAGTCATTTAGAACAAGTAGCCTCAACTTCAATGTCGATCAAAATCTTTGGATTCATGTTGAACATGCATAATTTCTTCGTGAAGTTCCTTGAAGCGTTCTTTGTATCTCAAAAGCTTTGAGTGTTGAAGTAGTTCGGAATGCAGCAGAGTAACCATGCTTCAAATGAATGAGCCCAAAAGGTCCTTTGCTAGTTGGAACTAGGGTCGTATTTATAGGCATTTTTCGGAGTTAGGTCGTAGGTCGTGACCGACCTAAGTTAGGTCGTAGGTCGTGGCTGACCTAAGATGCACTGATTTCTCTTTCACAAAAACACGCATGCTGATTTGTACAAGTCCTAGGTCGCGAGCGACCTATCCCCCTGCGGCACAGTATAGGTAACTTCTTTACTCAGGTATTTAGGTCGTTAGTGACCTATCCTAGGTCGTGAGTACTTTTCTTATAGTTATAACTGGAGTCTTTAGGTCGCGACTTCCCTTAGGTCGCGAAGTATTCCTACTTCTTAGGTCGCAGCTCTTTGTTAGGTCGCGAAGCTTGATAGGTCGAAACATCTTCTGAGTCACAGCCTTCCTTAAGTCGCAGCTCTCTGTTAGGTCGCGGAGCTTCATAGGTCGCGGAGCTTCATAGGTCGTGGCCTCCTTTAGGTCGCGAAGCATTTTTAGGTCGTTCTCTTTTTTAGGTCGTAGCCTTTCAGGTCGAGACATCTTCTAGGTCGTGGAGTCTTCTTAGGTCGTTATAACCTTTAGGTCGCCGCTATTTTTTAGGTCGTGGCCTCCTTAGGTCGCAACTACTTCTAGGTCGCTTCATTAGTTAGGTCGCTAGCAGTGGGGAGTTAACATTTGCCCCTCGAAGTATGTGACCAAGCTATAGGTCGCGTGCTTCGATTTCATTAACTCGTGCTCTGGATGGTCGTTAGGTCGTAGACGACTTAGAGAGAGGATTAGGTCGCATGCTGTCGATTCGTGTTCCACTGCCCCTGAATATAAATACCGTAGGTCGCTCCTTCCCTTCTTCATTTGCTTCAGCATCCATTCTACCATTAACAAGCTTTTGAACTTCTCGAGGGCGATTCCGATCAGCTCAATCTTCATTCTTTTCCATCATCAGATTGCGTAAGTGAATTCTATCAACATTCGACCACATCCATCATCAAACCACGAATATTCCACTTGTCGTTCTTAATACATTTCCGTATGCTGCGTTTTCCCATAAGTCACGATTCGATTAACCTTTTGATTGGGTTATCGTGGTGATTCTTGTGAATATGGCAATACATCAGATGTACGGTGGATTTGAGACGATTTGGATTGGATTCTTGGGTAATTCGTGATGATGTAGGAGGAAGATGGTGTTTCGAACTAGTTAGCTTGCAAATTTGGAAGAGACGAGGAGGGTTCCGATGGGTTAACGGGTTAATGGATTCTCAGCTACACGGGTAATGGACGAGATGATGTGGCAGCGTGTGAGTGGAGGATCGACCTTAGGGCTGTCTGCTTGAATACTAACCATGTGACCTAACTTCTTAGCGATCTAACTTTGTAATGACCTAAGTTCTTGCAGCATTGATTTTAGGTCGCGGCCGACCTTAGACTTAAATTCCTGTGGCACAGAAGTTAGGTCGCTGCCGACCTAGTACTTGGATGGTTTTCACATGAACTTTGAACCGAACGACCTAACAGCTTAGCAACTTATCACCTTTGAATGACTGCATAGGGACTTAACACATCAACGACCTATCTTTTGCGACATAAGCTTTAGGTCGCGGCCGAGTTAGGACATGAACAGATTTGCATTGAGCGACTTAAGTTAACCTCGACCTAGGTTAGGTCACCAGACAACCTAGGACTTGACAAATTTGCACATGAATTCCAAGCAGCACGACTTAACAAATTAACGACCTAACTCTTTTGCGGCATAGGCTTTAGGTCGTGGCCGAGCTAGGACTTGAACAAATCTGCATTGCTTTGAACCCCTTTAACTTGCACAGTGCGACCTAATATAGCCTTGACCTATGCTAAGTCGCAGGGGACAGTCTGGATGACCTATGACTTGTAAAATTTTGAGAGAATTTGATTGAACTGCTTGGACTTGAATCATTTGAAATTCATTACATTCCTTTGCAGATTGCTCTAACTTTTTAATTTAACAACCTGTTTAAACATAACATTTGCAGAAAAATGGGACGAATATACTATCACTGACCGCCCACATCGAATGACAGATTAGTCGATAAAGAATAATCAACTTAAATGAACTGTGTGAGTGAAATGTTGTGAATCAACCGACTCAAATGAAGTGTTAAAGCAAAGCTAAAATTTTGTTTGAATTAACACTGCACTCGAGTTTTAAATTAACAAGTCCTAAAATCTCACAATCGATCAGTTGTCAATTAGTTTAATTTCAGTTATTTTGCTTGTTATTTTTATTAGTTTTGCACAACACTTCACACTTTTAGGAAACGTGCACCTTCACATCTGAACATCCTGTTGCTTGTATAGAATGACGTCTCAACAAGAAGAGATGATAGAACATGTCGAAGGGGCTCTTCCGATTGCTATTCCACTAGAGAACCCTCCGGAAAGAACTCCTACCCTTCTGAAACAGCGGGTGCTTAATCAATTATGCGTTCAATTTGGCATTGCCGAGGCAGAAGTTTTACTCCCTGGACCAAATGATTTTGCTGATAGACCACCTTCCGGTTTTGTTGCCATTAATCTCCAAATGTGCTTAAGTGGAGTAATTCCTCCCATTAATGAATTTCTTCAAAAAATCCTTCTTCGACTGACGATCTCTCCTTTCCAACAGCATCCCAATGGCTATGCCATTTTGATGGGATTGTGCGTTCTGTTCAGGAGAACTCTTGACCATCTTCCGAGTTTTGAGGAAATCTGTTACCTGTGCACTTTTGCGAAGAACAAGGGCCACCCTTCGATTGTACTTGTAAGAGGTGCGAGGAACCGTAAGCTAATTTTGGATTTGTCGGAGAGTGCACATGGTTTTTTGAATCAATTCTTCTATATTCGTTGCCCTGTAGGATTTTACGCAGACTGGAGAATAGGAAGTGAGATCTTTTTTTCCCTTCTTTCTTCAATTTCATTCTAAGTTTTTCACGGTTCGTATTGCTAGATGCTGATTCCATTCCTTATTTTTATAGCACTTCCTCCTCCTTCTAGAGATTCCAGTCATAAGCCAGTCTTTGAAAGACTAAGCATTGTGGCTGCTGAAGAGAGGAGCGCCTCTATTGACAGATGAACTTCTTCATCGGTTTGAGCTTTTACACTCTTCTCGTTCTACTCAACTTCATGAAGTTCCGACTGAAGTTCCCGATTCTCCGATGAAAACTCCTGATGCCCCGGTCTCTATTAAAGAGCACATGCGGGGAGGAACCTCTATAGAAACTTCACTAGTAAAATGTTCCACTCCAAGGGATGATGCGGAGCCGTCCGAAAAGCCTGCACTTGCCCCCATAACTGAAGAAGAGGAGTCCCTTCCTCATACTGATAAGAACGTTGATCTTGGAGTTGATATTTTTGGGAGTTTAAGTGACATAATAGTCACTTCTCAAGAACTTTTTAGGGATGATCCTGCCATTACCAAAGTCACATCTCCAGCTATTGAAGCAACTTCTACTCTCAAGCATACTTCCACAGCCCCGGAAGTGCAATTTTCCACAATAACTACCACTACCCCTCAGTCGATGACTGGTTTGTAGTCTAGTTTGCCGCGAGTAGTTTTACACGTCACACGCACTTAGGATGCACTTGACCTTCTTATTCCTGGTAGATTCTCAAACCTTGTTTTTAATTTCAGGTTCTCCAATGGGGCGGAGTGGCTCTTATTATGATGACTTTAAACAATACGGGAGACGCAGCCAATTCGACTATAGACGTCATCTCCCCCCTCGAAGAGAAACCGATGAAGAGAGGGCCATTAGAAAAGCTAATGAGAGACGAGCATATGAAGAACGTCACCGAAGAGAACAAGAAAGACATGACCCTCCTCAAAGAGATGATGATTTCCAAAAACGAAAGACTCACGATGAGAGAGGTAAAGGTCACATGGACGATTCTTCTAGCAAGCGGGCTAAACTTACTGAAGAAACAATGCCGATAGTTTCTGAAAATGTTCCTGCTCAATCTCCTGCCCCCGCTCGTTCCGACATTCAAACAATCATCAACCAGCCCGCATACCAAGTTGGGCAAGGTCCTCCCACTCTTCAAAGTCGATTCCCTCAGTGGTGCCTGAGAGGGGTTCGATTTGATCTCGACTTGGTTCCTCTCGACAAATCGGCTATGCTGCGAAATCTTGATACTGTCAGGATCGATATTGAAAGAATGTCGAACTGGCAAAAACTTGTCGACGAGCTTCAGAGGGTTAACCGAGCCAATCTCGAGGCCATGCTCACAATGGAGAACGATAAGATTGAGTGGCAGAAGACTCTCGAGCAGCATGACGCCGAAATGAGAAGTATTGCTTCTTATAATGAAACGCTGGAAGCGGAAGTAGAAAAGCTTAAGGAAGAATTAGCTACTTCATCTACTTCCTATTCTCAAAAGGAGAGCATGCTTCAGCAACAAGTACGAGATGCGCATGCCAGTCAAAGGGCAGTCGAAGATAAGCTTGCATACAAAGAGAAGGTCATAGAAGAATATCGCGCTAAAACTTTACAACTGCGAGAACAGACCGGCTCTCAAAGCTTGGAGATAGAGTTGTTAAAAACTCGACTTGCTATGGCCGAAAAGGAGCGTGACGAGGCTGTTGCTGGTAAACTCACGGCCGAAGAGGCCCATCAAGCAACCAAAGCTGACATTGGCTCCACATTATTTGATTTTTATCTTCAATGTATGTTGGGGCGCGGCAGCCTTTCATTTCTGGGTCCCAAATATGAGATTACATTGGCTGAAGTATGGGAGGCTGCCGTAGATATGCTTGGAGGCACTGGTTACTCCGAAGATCATCTTCAAGAATATTATTTTGATGAGGCAACTCGGGAAGCACTAGCTAGGGGAAAAGAGTAGCTTGCTAAATTTCGAGCTGAAACGACAGGGGAGGGGTGCTCAGAGAAGGAAACGCTTGTAAATGCCCCTGTTCCTCCTTCGGTTTCAGCTGATGTCGATATAGCTGGCCCTAGCTCATCTTCTATTCCTCAAGATAAAACTAATCTCGGAGTTACAACTCCCCATGTTGTAGAGAAGCCTCAGGAGAGCACCGAAGCCCAGGATTATGAGATTGAACTAACGAAGCAAATATCTTCAGGTAACTTTGACATTGGTCCGATTCAGGTGGATTGCCTGCTTGTTCCTCAAAAGTTTGATGAGCTTCTCGATTACTTCTTGAATCTTGATGAACCCATATCTCCCTTCTTTTCGGGAGATACTAATATTTTTAATTTCTCTTCTTCTGCAGTTGAAACATCGAGTGCTGTGCAAACTTCGCCTCCTCCGGTTATCCTTCCACCATCTCTTTAGGTGGCTCCTCCTTCTGCTTCGCAGCCCGGGTCACAAGAGGAGCAAATAGAGGCTCTTCATGGCTTAGATGACCCTATCGCTTCGCAAGAGCAGAAAGACGAGGGACTTGAGGGAGGTGAGATATCTCCGGAGCGGACTCCTTCTGATGACATAATTTTGTCTGCTCTTGCTACTCCAGGGAGTGAGTCTTCTTCGAAGAGGAGAAAGAAGCACGGAACATCGAAGAGGAGGGGGAAGAAAATTATTGCTACTGAAGAGGAACCGGAAGTTGCACCAGTTGCACCTCTCTCTCCTTCTTCCCTTATGCCTACAGATAGACCTGAAAAGCTAATCATTCGGCCGGGCAAAGGGTCCAAAGGTGGTAAGAAGAAGTGAAGAGTCGGGCTTCGGGCTTTTTGATTCCTTTTTTGTGTAATGGTCGGATGATGTGCAGGCACCGGCCCCTGCTTTTTTATTTTGAAACCTGTATCTGCAATTGAATAAAATGATCCTTTATTTTTACAGACTCTTGTTTGAATTTGAGAATGCATTTATTATTCATTTTTGCACAAGTTTATTTATACGATATTGCGGTGAGCTTGTGGTATGTTATTTGAGCGTACTTTACCGATGTAGCTATATCATTTTGTATGCAACTATACTATACCATGTTTCCCCCATACCATAAGCTTGCTGCAATACTTTATACTTTGAGGGGACTTGCACTCTTATTTTCTGAAGAATAATTACTTCATTCTTGAAGAAATTTTTCGTAGAGTACAACTTCCTTCATATAAGTTTTTACGCTTTGTCCTTCGAAGAAATCACTTTTTTTTTTCTTTCGCTTATGTACGCATTTTGCCAAGTGAATTCTTCTATGTGGTAAAACGGGCCTCTGAAGGGTACTCTAACTTTCTTCCTTTTTTTTTTTTGAGGAAGGTTATTTTCTAGAATAGGTAAATCACTCTTCCTTTGAAAGTTAAAGTATGCTCTTGATGAGGATTTTTTAAAAAAAAAAATAGAAATTTGTACCTCTGAGGAGGGATTTTTCACGTTTCAACACTTGGAAGTTTTATTTCAATCTTGGTGAAACGTGTACCTCCAAAGAGTTATGCCTTTGAAGAAAGCCTTTTCACGTTTGAACACTTGGAAGTTTTATTTCAATCTCGGTGAAACGTGGGCTTCCGAAGAGGTCTTTCTTCTTGATTGTGTCCCCGGGAGGGGATTGTACCTCTGAGGAGGGATTTTTCACGTTCCATCACTTGGAAGTTTTACTTCAATCTTGGTGAAACGTGTACCTCCAAAGAGTTGTGCCTTCGAAGAAAGCATTTTCACGTTTCAACACTTGGAAGTTTTATTTCAATGTCGGTGAAACGTGGACTTTCATAAAGGTCTTTATTTTGTTTTGCATTTCAACTCTGGTGAAGTGAAATTCCGAAGAGCGGTCGTAACACTTCAACTCCTGGTGAAATGGGCCTCCGAAGAGGGCTTTTATTTTGTTTGCATTTCAACTCTGGTGAAGTGAAATTCCGAAGAGCGGTCGTAACACTTCAACTCCTGGTGAAATGGGCCTCTGAAGAGGGCTTTTATTTTGTTTTACATTTCAACTCTGGTGAAGTGAAATCCCGAAGAGCGGTTGTTACACTTCAACTCCTGGTGAAATGGGCCTCCGAAGAGGGCTTTTATTTTGTTTTACATTTCAACTCTGGTGAAGTGAAATCCCGAAGAGCGGTTGTTACACTTCAACTCCTGGTGAAATGTGCCTCAGAGAGGGTTTTCATCGCCTGGAAGTTACTCTCTCATGGTTGGAGGGTCATGACTCCTCCAATCTTTTTTGTTGAGTAGAGAACTTTTTTTTTGTGGCGTATGACCCATTAGAGGTCTTTATCCTCCGAAGAGTTGTGCCTTCGAAGAGGACTCGTGCCGCCGATGATGGCTTTGGTTGTTCCCTTGTCCACTTGCTTATGCCCATTCATCGATCCTCTGTTTTTTTTTAGCTTTCATTCCCTTTGTTTAATCCAAGGAAGTGTACTTCATTGTCAGGCAAGTTCATGAGAACGGGCATTAGCTTCTTAATTGGATGTTTGTTTGTTCAAACGATCTCAATTTATTAGCAAAGGCCCGTTTATGTCGAAATCATAGGCCGTTCAATTGAAGTACTCCCCATCTAGGATTTGAATTCGGGGCTTTTGTGACTCGAAATTTGGCGAGAATCGCTTGGCCTTATTATGTGCAAGTTTCACTTCCATTGTCTGCAAAAATTTAAATCGACATTTCAGCAATACATTCTATATACTTTTTATATCGAAAATAAAGCAAACATGTAATAATAATAAGGAACACAAGATTTATAGTGGTTCGGCCAGGAAATTGGGCCTACATCCACTTTATATTCTTTCATTATTTACTTGCATCAGTTTTACAATTGCCTTTAATTACAAGAATCATACATTCATAACTCTTTTTACAATATTTCAACAAAATTTTCAAGTAAAGTATAGACGCAAGTGATTGCTATTCCATGCCCTTGGAATTTGATCTCCTTCAACAGTAGTGAGTTTGAATGTGCCGTCAAGAAGCTTCTGACCTATGACATATGGTCCTTCCCAATTTGGCCCAAACACACCTGTCGCTGTCATAATTCTCTTCAGGACTAGGTCTCCAATCTCAAAGCTGCGTTGGCGAACTTTGGAATTGAAATGTCTGGCTATCCTTTGTTGATGAGCTGCAATTCTGAGATTAGCCTCATCTCTTTTTCCATCAAGGAGATCTAGCGCTTCAAGCTGTAGCTTTTCGTTTTCTGCTTGATTGAAATGGATTCTTCTATGTGAAGGGACCTCTATTTCTACCGGAATCATTGCCTCTGACCCGTATGCCAATGAAAACGGGGTGTGTCCAGTCGCAGTTTTGTGAGTGGTTCTGTATGCCCATAGTGCCAGTGGTAGCTTATCGACCCAACCACCTTTTGCTCTTTCAAGTTGCTTCTTGATGGTTGACTTAATAATTTTGTTCACGGCTTCCACTTGCCCGTTTGCCTGCGGATGAGCCACTGCTGAGAAGCTTTTCCGGATTTTGAATCGCTTGCAAAAATCTTGGAATTCTTCACTTTCAAATTGAGTACCATTATCTGTAATTATTTTTTGAGGCACACCATATCTGCAAATGATATTTTTAGTCACAAAGTTTATCATCTTTTTAGAGGTGATAGTAGCCAATGGTTCAGCTTCAGCCCATTTAGTGAAATAATCTACAGCAACAATGGCATATTTGATTCCAGATTTGGCAATTGGTAGCGGTCCAATGAGATCCATTCCCCAAATTGCAAATGGCCATGGACTGACCATCTGTGTGAGTTCAGTAGAAGGTGTTCTAGGAATTTTAGCGAATCTTTGGCATCTGTCACACTTTCGGGAATAGCTTGCAGCATCTCGATTAATTTCTGGCCAAAAATATCCGTATCGGAGAATTTTCTTTGCTAATGTTTGGCCTCCTGAATGATCACCACATTCTCCTCCATGTACCTCCGCTAGGATTGTTTTGGACTCTTCCCTGGATACACATCGAAGTAATGGCATTGAGAATCCCCGTTTGTATAACCGGCCATCCTGGATTATATATCGAGAGGCTTTTCTCAGTAGCTTTTGTCGTTCTTTTGAGTTCCCTGGTAGAGAGCCATTGAGAAGATATTCTGTTATTGGAGTCATCCATGATTCTTGCTCTTGAGACATACTCATGATCCAATCAATGTCCATCTCATTAATGCTCGGTGCCGACAGAACTTCTACTGGGACTAACCCCAGAAATTGAGCTTCGCCGGTGCTAGAGTAGTTTGCGAGAGAATCTGCTTTCATGTTTTGTTCTCGAGGAATATGGTTTATCGTGTGGTGATCGAAGTCACACAGAAGTTCCCAAGCCTTTGACAAGTAGGCGGGCAGATTTTCCCCTTTCGCTTGGAATTCCTTTTTGACTTGGCATACAATAAGCTGAGAATCACTGAAGATCTGTAACGCTCGGATGTTTAATTCTTTAGCAATCCTTAAGCCAGCGATAAGGGCTTCGTATTCTGCTTCATTGTTTGTTGAAGGAAATTCCAATCTTAGTGCATAGCATAATGATCGACCTTCAGGGGTCTCAAGTACAACTCCGGCTCCAGAACAGTAGTCGTTTCTCGCGCCATCGACATATAACTTCCATTGTATTGGGGAATCGTTGATCGTTTCCTCCTCACCATTACCCTTATCCGTGAATTCTGCGATGAAATCCGCTAAAGCCTGTCCATTGATTGCTTTTCGGGGATGATAAGTGATGTCATATTGACTGAGTTCAATATTCCACTTTAGAAGATGACCCGAAGCCTCAGGGCGAAACAGGACTTGCTTTAAAGGTTGATCAGTGAGGAATCTGATAGAATGAGCTTGGAAATATTGCCTCAACTTTCTAGATGCAATTAGTAGGCAATAGGCGAGTTTTTCCAACTTAGAGTAATTCATCTCTGCCCCCGTGAGTCTTTTGCTGATATAGTAAACTGGATGTTGAATCCCCTTGTCTTCCCGTATCAGCGCTGCACTTAAAGCATGAGATGATACTGCTAAGTATATAAGAAGATCCTCGCCATCGCCAGGCCTAGAAAGTATTGGAGGCGTTTCCATATGGCGAATCAATTCATCAAAGGCTTTTTGGCATTCGGGAGTCCAATCGAAGTTTTTCTTTCCTTTCTTTAGGGCATCAAAGAATGGGATGCATTTATCTGTGGCTTTGGAAATGAACCGACTCAAGGCGGCGACTTTTCCATTGAGACTTTGCAATTCCTTCTTTGTTCTAGGAGCTTTGATTTCCTTTAAGGCGGTAATTTGAGCTGGACTAGCCTCGATGCCCCTTGCGCTCACGATGAAACCTAAAAACTTGCCGGATTCCACTCCAAATGAACATTTCAAAGGATTGAGCTTCATTCCGTATTTTCGGAGGACTGCGAACATGTCCGCTAAGTGTTCTATGTGATCCACTGCTTTCTTAGACTTTACTAACATGTCATCGACGTAAACTTCCATAGTCTTGCCTAATTGCGGTTTGAACATAGCATTAACAAGTCTTTGGTATGTTGCCCCTGCATAATTCAACCCGAAGGGCATAACTCTGTAGCAGTAAAGACCAATGTCAGTGATAAAGCTTGTGTCCTCCTGATCTGGCTCATGCATCATGATTTGGTTGTATCCGGAGTGAGCATCCATGAAAGATAACAATTCGTGCCCCGCTGTTCCGTCTACCAGTTGATCGATTCTGGGTAATGGGAAGCAGTCTTTGGGGCAGGCCTTGTTTAGATCTGAAAAATCGATGCATACTCTCCATTTTCCATTGGCTTTCTTAACCAGCACTGGATTCGAAACCCAATTCGGATAGGTAGATTCTTTGATAAAATTATTCTCCATGAGCCGATCAACTTCTTCTTTTAATGCTGCCGACCTTTCTGGACCTTGAGTTCTCCTTTTCTGCTTCACAGGTGTAAATTTTGGATCAATATTTAGAGCGTGTACTGCAACTTCTGTGGATATTCCGCACATATCGGCATGAGTCCAAGCAAAAACATCCAAATTTGCCTTTAAAAAAGATGTTAAGTTATTCTGAATTGACGCATTAAGTTGTGAACCCACATTCAACACCTTGTTTGGGTCCTTTGGGTCAACAGGTATTGGTATTGTTGTTTCCACTGGTACCACTCTATTTTCCCCTGCACTGACTTTTCTAGGATCCATCTCTTTCCTTGCTCCGCTGTGTTCGCCAGTGCAGGGTCCGCCCTGTAATTGCTACAAGGCTGGTTCTTTGATGCGGACTGGGGCTGCCGCATTCTTTCCCATTTCTCTTTTTCTGGTCTCTCGTAGCTCTGTTAGATAACATTCCCGCCCCGCATTTTGATCCCCTTTTATAACTCCCACTCCATTATCTGTGGGAAATTTAATGGTGAGGCACCATGGGGCCAGAAAAACTTTGAATGCTGCGAGAGTTGGACGGCCAAGGAAAGCATTGTAAGCAGAAAATTCGTCGACAATCACAAAAGTTTGCTTGCGGACCACTTTTCTTTCTCCCTCTCCAAGTTCCACGAACAAATCAATGGTTCCTACCGACTGCTTTGGCTCCCCAGTGAAGCCAGCGATTTTCTGCGATGAGGCTTGCACATCAGCCATAGGGATCTTCATTTGGTCGAATGTTTTCTTGAAGAGGATATTGCAGGATGCGCCACAATCAATGAGAACTCTTCTGACAATAGCCGGCCCGATACCAGCCGAGGTGACTAAGGGATCCAAGGTAGGAGCTTCAATACCTGCGGAATCCCAAGCTTTGAACACAATATCATCATCGAAAGTTCTTTGTGGCTTCAGGGGCATAGCACCTTCCAAAACGAATACATCTTCCTTGGTCGGAATATACTTCAAAGCTCGGGTATACCTTTCCATCTCACCCCAGCTTCTGCCTGCCGGATGAGGTCCTCCTGTAATGACATTGATAATGGGCCTTCCAGATTCATGCCCTGCAGCCTTCTCACCTGTCCTAGGCTGATGAGCAGGAGCTTGTTGCCCCTGACTAGACGAAGCAGGATCATTACTATTCCTTTTCACAAATTGCTGCAGCTTATTTTCCCTTAGCAACTCTTCAATTAGATTTTTCAACTGGCGGCATTCATCGGTCTCATGACCGGGTTGATTATGAAAGCGGCAGAACATGCCACTTTGTATAGCCTTTTTCCCGGTTCTCAGAGGAAAAGGTTTAGGAAAATCAACAGAATCTTTAGTGGCAAGGTAGATACGCTCCGGCGTGTCTGATAAAGGAGTATACTCTGATGGCTTGTAGGATCGGCGCTTCTTCAGATTACTCTGTTTCTTCCTATTGTTATTTCCCCTTTTTTGCCCTACAGATTCATTCTTGCGTGGAGCAACAGTGTCATCTTCAGCTTTTTCCAGTACTGCCTTTACCGGTACAGGACGGCTCTCCAAGCGTATGAATTCATCCGCTTTTTTATAAAAAAAATCAAGGGAATTTGGTTCCTTCATGTTTAGCCACTTCCCAAATTCGCTCGATTTGTCAATAGCCCTCATCAGATAAGTCAATATCATTCGTGGCTCTGCATTGTCTACCTCAGCCAGTGCTATGTTAAAGCGATTCAAGAAAGATCTGATAGATTCACGTGGATTCTGCTCCAAACTCGACAGTGACATGATATCCTTGGCTTTTGAAGCATATAGCCTGAACTGCTCCTTGAACTTCCGGGTCAAGTCAGAAAACTGATCGATAGATCGGACTGGCAGCTTGGTGAACCAAAGCAGAGCTACACCTTCCAGGTATACAGGAAAATATCGGCACTTTATTTCATCAGAAGCCCTGGCACTTGTCATGTGCCAACCATACTTATACAAGAATTCGTTCGGATCACTTGTTCCTTTGTAAGCTGGAATGGTTGGAGGGACAAACTTCCTTGAGAATTCAGCCTTTAAGATTTTCTCAGTAAATAGAGTTTTACTTGGGGCAAAACCCCATTCTTTCTCGTCCTCAACCCTATGCATACTCTCTTTCATGATTTGTCGGACCATCCCAGAAAGATACTCCTCATCATGTCAAGTTCTAGATCCACCAACTTCAGGAAGTGTTTGTTCAAAGGGGCTAGCAGCCCTTTCAGGAGCATTCCTTTCTTCAGCATCATGAATGTTGCCAGCAAAATTCCTTTCATTTCCTACCGGTTGACGTTTTGCCCCAAGCAAATCGTTCAGCCTATTCAGAATTAGGGCATTCTGGGCATTCTCAGCCTCGAATTGTGCATTTTGGGCATTTATCTGTTGGTTCAGCTGTAAGATTGCAGCATCCAGCTCTGCCTTTGTAACTCCGATAGTTGGAGTGGTTTGATTCGATATAGGGGAAGCGGAGGTTCCCTCTTGAATATTCCCAGATCTGACAGATCTACTTTTTCTTCCAGAAGCCATAATCTCGGATAGACTTCTGGTTTTCAAGGAAATTCTCTCTACAAACCTCTGTGAAGCAATGATGATAATTCTCCTGAGTTCGGTTCTCAGTGAAAGCGCCAAAAATGTTAACGCTAAAAATTGAACGCTAACACCCCGGTGTGTAGACTGTAGTTGTGAAAGCACCACCCGTTGGTATGGGAACTAGAGAAAAAGTAAGAATCACAGAAAGGTATTAAAAGACACGATATTTATAGTGGTTCGGCTTAGGAGAGAGCCTACGTCCACTTTAAACTCCTTTATTGCTGATATTATTACAACCATTTACAAGATTCATCGATTACAACACACTTTGAGTTTGAAGTCATTTAGAACAAGTAGCCTCAACTTCAATGTCGATCAAAATCTTTGGATTCATGTTGAACATGCATAATTTCTTCGTGAAGTTCCTTGAAGCATTCTTTGTATCTCAAAAGCTTTAAGTGTTGAAGTGGTTCGGAATGCAGCAGAGTAACCACGCTTCAAATGAATGAGCCCAAAAGGTCCTTTGCTAGTTGGAACTAGGGTCGTATTTATAGGCATTTTTCGGAGTTAGGTCGTAGGTCGTGACCGACCTAAGTTAGGTCGTAGGTCGTGGCTGACCTAAGATGCACTGATTTCTCTTTCACAAGAACACGCATGCTGATTTGTACAAGTCCTAGGTCGCGAGCGACCTATCCCCCTGTGGCACAGTATAGGTAACTTCTTTACTCAGGTATTTAGGTCGTTTGCGACCTATCCTAGGTCGTGAGTACTTTTCTTATAGTTATAACTGGAGTCTTTAGGTCGCGACTTCCCTTAGGTCGCGAAGTATTCCTACTTCTTAGGTCGCAGCTCTCTGTTAGGTCGCGAAGCTTGATAGGTCGAAACATCTTCTGAGTCACAGCCTTCCTTAAGTCGTAGCTCTCTGTTAGGTCGCGGAGCTTCATAGGTCGCGGCCTCCTTTAGGTCGCGAAGCATTTTTAGGTCGTTCTCTTTTTTAGGTCGTAGCCTTTCAGGTCGAGACATCTTCTAGGTCGTGGAGTCTTCTTAGGTCGTTATAACCTTTAGGTCGCCGCTATTTTTTAGGTCGTGGCCTCCTTAGGTCGCAACTACTTCTAGGTCGCTTCATTAGTCAGGTCGCTAGCAGTGGGGAGTTAACATATATACTAATAGATTAGAAGTCGGTTTGAGAAAATGAGCTTTGTAATAAAATAGTGTTGAAATCATTTGAAGAAAGAGTTTTGATATTTACTACTAGTATAGAAAACCTTTATATTTTTAAAGTGACAAATCACAAAGAAGATTGTAAGAACAATCAATCAATAAAATTCACATTCGAAGACGTGAATAAAATCCAAAGAAACCGATAAAGAATCCATTGAAATGGATATTCAAAAATCCCTAAAAAGGAGTCATCAAAGTCATAATAAATGATAACAACAAATAGGATCATCACGAATCGATTTAAAGTGGAATTCTCAAGCGAATAGGCAAGCAGGCAAAACACTGCTGATTCAGACGTCTGAAACAAGTGGTTCAGACGTCTGAATCTGGAAATATAAAGATTTCCATAACACAGCTCAGACGTCTGAATCAAGTGTTTCAGACGTCTGAAATAGGCATATTTTAGCCTATTTCCTTTCTGGTTCCAAATGAACCAATTCAGACGTCTGAAACCATATATTCAGACGTCTGAATCTGGGAATAGAAAACTTTCCAGACAATATTCAGACGTCTGAATATTACGTTTCAGACGTCTGAATCTGGGGTTCAGGGCATTCCCTAAACCTAGGCCAAAAATGGCCAAACGAATATCGGAAATGATCGATCAAGCAAATAGCGATGACTAAGGAATTACGTCGAACGACAACCCAGCCTAAACGGTTCTTCGATACGCCTCAAATATCAATATCCAGATATCCATAATAGGATTTTCATAAATTAGACCAAAACACCAAAAATTGGAATATACACGAAATCAATACAAACCAAAATCAATTGCACATGAATAAGTGTTAGGAATTCATCCTAACAATCGAAGATAATTATAGACTAAGATGTGAGATAAAAATCTCACCTTTGAACCCAAATCAATGAAGGAGAAGCTTTAAAGACAAGCTAAGATCAATTCTTCTTCAATAACAACTCAAGGAGCTTCAATCTAAGCTTAAAACACATATTTTCCTAAATTAGGTTTAGGATATTTTCTGAAATTGAAGAGGAGAAGAGATGGAGAAGATGGAGAAGTTGCTTACCAATGGGTTCTCTTGAGTTTGGAGCTAGAAGATGGATTTGCTAATGGAAACTAGGGCTTAGGAATTTCTATTTCCCATTCTCTTCCACCATTGTTGCTAAAGCTTGAGTGTTTAAGCAAAGAGGAGAAGTTATGAAGAGAAGGGGGTTGGGCTGAGCTAATAAGGGTGCAGTCCAAACCAAAGTCATAAGCGGGAAAAAGTAGCAAAAATCAACTATCTCCAAACATATCGAAGGTTATACTCAAAAAGGTCGCAAACGGCATTTTGAACTCAATGGGGGTGGTCTCGAGTCCTAATTCGGCTGTTTGCAAAAAGTAGCTTTTCGGACTAAAATCCGACTAACGATAAAATATTTAAATATAAAATCGATAAATATGCGGGTTGTTACTACATTTAACTTTAAAATTTAAACTTTCAAACTTGTTTTAAAAACTTGTTTTAAAACTTTAAAACCTGGTACATACTTACCTTTGAAAGACTTATTTTACATTTTCTTTTACCATTCATTTGCATTTAAAACTTCCTAAAAACTAGTTCATGTTTCTGTTAAAATTTTAAAACTTGAAAACAATTTTTTTTAAATTTCAAAACCTGCTATGTTTTAAAACAGCCGGGGCCCAAAACCATCCTTCCCGACCAAATACTCGAGCAAGAACTTCAGCTTCCCATGCTTGAACGCAAGCTTAGCTCCTTCTTCCCCGATCCCTCAACCAACCAAAACACAGATGCACACATGTGCATGTGTATGCCTGAACCAACCACCTCTGATCGACCATGTTGCCTTCGACAACTCGACAACGACTCCCACAAGTTTCCCGACCACCCAGATTGATTGATAACATCGGGAAACAAAATTTAAGCAATCAAGTATTGCCTGAAAACCCAAACCGATCGATAAAATCGGCTCGTCTCGCCTTCCTAGATCGCTAGAGAATACGAGATCCACCCCAGAGCTTAGCCGCCACCTCATGATTCGATTCCCCCACCACCGGTCCCTTCCGGTGCCTCGACGTCAATGCAATTTCTTCGAGAACGATTACAACCAAACCCAGGCCTTAAACCCTACACCATTTCATGGCCACTTCGACCATTTAAAAAATCCTTTACCATTTTTCCGTGGATATATATCACATCATCTTCCTTGAGATTCAAGCTCGAAGCTCGATTCCTCGTTGATCGTCGAAAATTGACAATTTTAACAATTCTATTCAACTCGAGAATCCACATGATTTTCAAACCAAAATAATCTTGATCTTATTATTAAAATTCATCATTTCGCTACTCGAATCGGGTTATAAATTCAAAACAAGAATTTGCGAACATTAATTTTTCTGACATTGATTTATTTTTACTTTATATATTATTTTTGACAAAAATTCACTGAGTATTTTCTCTTGCAATTATTTTTGAAAATGGAATTTCAATGTTGTGACCGTCTTCCTTTTTAAGATCTTAGTCCAACGTCGATTGTATAAAGAGAAATTGAATTTTCTTTAGTAAATTTGAACCTGTAATATAATAGAGATGTGTATATGAACATATACAGACATTCATACCCATACATTTGTATATTTATATATACACAAACATAATCACATCCATGCAATCATTTCACATCAAGTATTAATCATAAATATAAGGTTATAAATTAGACTAAGATATTTAGGTTGTAGTAGTTTACTCACCTATTTGAATAGAGAGCAGATAAGACTTTGATTTTGAAAATTGGAATCTGTTGATCTTGATTTTATATTAAGTGAACTTGAAGCTTATTTGTTGAATTATGAATTGATTTGATCTTCTTCTAGTTGTTGAGTTCATGCTTGATTGTGTTAAGTTGATTAGTTGCCTCAGGTTTGCTTGATTCTTCTTTTGATTTGATCTAGAAATAGTTTTTTAGATGATCTGCTACCAGAATTTGATTTGCTTGGTTTTTGAATTTGAATTTGCACTTTGCTTTTGATCTGAATTTGTAATTATTTGACCTGGATACTTATGTTTGAGATGATCCATGTTGAACTTTGTTTTGATCTTTGAACTACCTTGTTTTTTATTTCTGATCTTGTTTTGGTTTTTGACTTTCAGGTTTGTTTTAGCTTTGATTTTTTTTCTTCTGATTTACAGTCCTTTGAAAATGAAGAAGAAAGAAGGTAGGAGAAGTAAAGATGTTTATATATCTTATTTTCTCTTTATTCATTAATTTCATAAATAAAAAGAAAAATAAGACCAAGTAAGACACTTGTATTTTATGCATGATATTAATTTTACAAATGCTTAAACATTTATTTATGGTCTTACAAATGTCAATTTACATTTTTAAATGGTTTACACTCGTAAATTATTATATCATAATACTTACATATGTATTATTCATGGATTAAAGGTTTTTAATTATATTTTATATCATATTTTCAATTTGTTTTATATATATATATACATTTCTTTTCATATATTTTTAAAGTTAATTATACATTAATAAATAAACACACACACACACACACACACATATATATATATATATTATTAGAATCTTAACCTTTTGAATTGCTTTTGAAAGGTGGTTTATAACGTAATTCAAATCATAACTTCCAACAATACACACACACACACACACACACACACACAGACATATATATATATATATTATATACAAAAGTAGAAAACAAATTTTATATTTTTTTTAAAATATAGTGTTTTTCAAATCCAATTTATTTCTAAAATATTTATTTTGAATTTCAATTTCACAACTTAAATAAAAATCAATTTGTAAACAAATATATAAATAAAAACACATATTATTTAATTTGGAAAATTTGAAATTCAAATTTCAAAATACAATTTATTTACATAAATAAACAGGCACATATCTTATTTAATTTGAAAAATTCAATAATTCCGAATTTAATCCAAAACTTTATACTAGTTATCAAATTAAATTTGACTCGAAACAGGGATTGTTACTGATTTCCCCCTTAAGTAAATTTCGTCCTTGAACTTTGATAGGCAGGGAGACAACAAGGAATAGACACAAAAAAGACAGAGAAATGGTTTTCTTGATCAAGCTGAAATATTTATTCTACATTTGTCTTACCAAATCTAAAACAACCCGGCTTTCTCACACAGAAAATCACATCATTTTTAAGAAAGAAAGAGATAGAAAAGAGAAGAGATAGAGAAGAAAGAAAGAGACAACATCAGAATCTAAACATCGAAAAGAATAAATTATATTAATCACATAATACATTATATAGTATCATATACATCAGCGATACACAGCTAAACAACACAAACTAAACAGTTATAAACACCTGTCTAGTTATACAACTCAATACAACTCAAAGACAACCGACTCAGTGAACACACAGAGGAGTACTATATAGCTATACGCAGAAGCCTCCTGCTCCATTGTTCCTCCAGAATTTGTCAAGCCAACTTGAATCCCCTGGCTACTCTTAAAAATCTGAGTACCCAAGAGTTTAAGAAAAATAGAATAAACTCCGGGTGTGACGCCCCACCTCTATACCCACGCTAGCCAAGAACACTACTGTGAATGCTGCCGACTAGCACGGAGAATAAGGCTGTTGAGGAGCGACCATCTGTATAATTGCTTTGTGCGAGTACCGATATGCCAGATAAAAATATAACTTTTCATCTCAAGAGGAAATCCGACATACCGACACAAACTCAAAGCTACTACACAGTGGCTATAATATCTTCGGAAACAAATATAGAAATAAACATAACATAAATCAGTCATAGACAATTCATATCACAAAGGCGGAAATAGATATGAATATTACACATGAAAGTGTACATCAGAGTAGTGGTCTAAAAAGATCCACAATAATACAAAAGAATAGCAACACGTGCTATACAAAAGAATACATCTATGAGTCTAAATCTCAAGTGTATACAACAAAAATAAACTACTAATCTAAGTAGTTAGCCAAAAGTCAGAGGGATCAATCCCAAGAGAGAAGTCAAGCAGAAGCACCTGTAACATCTCGGTCTGACCCGAGTATTATTTAATAAGAAAATAATAAACGGATCAGTCTAGCTATAAATATCAGATGAAGTGATATATAATAAGAGATATGACATAATCATATAATAATCACAATGCCAAGCTGTGATAAATAAGTAAATTGGAAATCAACAAGAGATTAATCAATATCACAATAATCTACTCAAGATAAAAAGGAATGTCATGCTCCTAATTTCATTCACCAAGCCACAATATATGACACATATATCAATGCCCATCGTAAAAGTTGGTGAAACATAAATTCCAGAATTCAACACACGAGATCCAGAAATCACAAGGAAAGGATCAACGACATCGTACAGCGGGACGTCCGATGAACCAAATCACAAAGACATAGCACGATGCTAGTCTAAAACCTAAAATGATCGTCATGATCAAAGAGAAGTGTCGATTACACTAAGCTAGTAAATATATGAGCTTAGCTTCGTGTCCCATAACCACTAGCTTAACTTAAATATTTACGAACAAATTGTAGATCTCCACTAGAAAATTGTCACAAGAGATTCAATCGAACAAGTCCAAGAATTAACCGACGAAGTAAACGCAAGCGTTTCATACCACTCGTTCTACTAAGTCGTTTAATTAGATTTCTCATACGAGTGAGGTAAAGGTTTGTATATACTAATAGATTGGAAAACGGTTTTATAAACGAATTTGGTATTAAAATAGTATTGAAATCGTTTGAGGAAAGAGTTTTGATATTTACTACTAGTATAGAAAACCATTATATTTTTAAAGTGACAAAGCACAAGGGGGATTGTAGAAACAATCAATCACAAAGATCACATTCGAAGATGTGAATAAAATCCAATGAAATCGATAAAGGATCCATCGAAGTGGATATTCAAGAATCCCTAAAAAGAGTCATCAAAGTCATAATAGATGATAACAACAAATAGGATTATCACGAATCGACTTAAATTAGAAATTCAATCCAAGAAGGCAAATTGGACTCAAACAGCAGGTTCAGTCGACTGAACAGAGATTTTCAGTCGACTGACCCTGTACATGGAAATTTTCCAGGTTCAGGAAACTTTCTGTTTCCAGTTTCAGTCGACTGTGCAGAATTTTTCAGTCGACTGAATCATGCCTGGAAACTCTCGGGTTTCAGGTTCAGTCGACTGAACAGAGATTTCAGTCGACTGAATCATGCCTGGGCTGTTTTTCAGCCTTATACAAATGAAGAGAAAACTCTTCCAAAATGCAATCGGACGAACATTGGCTCTAAGGGTTTATGCCAATCGGCAACCCGGCCCTATATGCTCCTCGGTGCATCACCAAAAACATGATCAAACATCCATAAAAGGATTTCACACAAATTTGACTTAAAAACTCAAACAATTTGAATATTCACAAAACCAATCCAAATCAAGAGCAAATGCACATGAAGAAGTGTTAGGAATTCATACCCAACAACCAAAGATAATTATAGTTATAGATGTGAGATAAAAATCTCACCTTTAAACTAAATTTATGAAGATGAAGCTTGAAAGCAAAGGGGAATCAACCACTCTTCAAATCCAACTCTAGAAGCTTGAATCTAAGCTAAAAAAAGAAACATTCCCAAAATTAGGTTTAGGAAATTTCTGAAATTGAATGGAGAAAGAGTTGGAGAAGAAGAAGGAGATGCTTACCAAAAGATTCTTCTTGAGTTTGGAGCTAAAGCTTGGATTTGCAAAGGAATCTAGGGCTTGGAGTTTTAATTTCCTCTTCCACCCTCCATTAACATAAAAGCTTGAGTATTAGGAAAATAGAAGAGAAGTGAATGAAGAGGAGAGTGTTGGAACTGAGTTAAGTGGCTAATTGGCTCAGCCCAACCAAAGCCCTAAGCGGGAAAAAGTAGCAAAAATCAACTTTCTCCAAACATATCGAAGCTTATACTCAAAAAGGTCGCAAACGGCATTTTGTACTCAATGGAGGTGGTCTCGAGTCCTAATTCGACCGTATGCAAAAAGTAGTTTTTCGGACTAAAATCCGACGAACGATAAAATATTTAAATAAAATATTTAAATATACAATCGATAAATATGCGGGTTGTTATAGACTCTCCTCCTTAAAGAAATTGCGTCCTCGCAATAAGTAAGAAGGAAATATAAGAAGTAACAACCATAGAAGCATATCAACACAAAAGAAAATTTGAAATAGGAAGTTCGCCCTAAAGTGCACAAAAGAGTAAGCAGGAAATCTAGTGAAACTTCAATTTCCACAATAACACCGTGCTCAAGAATGAAAACTGGAATCCCTAAGGCATTCCCGTAGATAAAAGACGTGGGGAACGTCAAGAATAGTAGAAAATTGAGCCGGTGCAACGGCGTAGTACAAAAACGGTACGCCCGAAAAACTAGAAACTCAAACAATTTGGGACATCAGCGTAGTACAAAAATGGTACGCCCCATGAACCCAAGCAAAGACATCGATGTAGTACAAACGGTACATCCGATGAATCAAATAGCAAAGACATCGATGTAGTACAAACGGTACATCCGATGAATCAAAAGCAAAGACATCGATGTAGTACAAACGGTACATCCGATGAATCAAAAGCAAAGACATCGATGTAGTACAACGGTACATCCGATGAATCAAATAGCAAAGACATCGATGTAGTACAACGGTACATCCGATGAATCAAAAGAAAAGACATCGATGTAGTACAACGGTACATCCGATGAATCAAACGCAAAGACATCGATGTAGTACAAATGGTACATCCGATGAATCAAAAGAAAAGACATCGATGTAGTACAAACGGTGCATCCGATGAATCAAAAGCAAAGACATCGATGTAGTACAACGGTACATCCGATGAGTCAATAGAAAAGACATCGATGTAGTACAAACGGTACATCCGATGAATCAAAAGCAAAGACATCGATGTAGTACAACGGTACATCAGATGAATCAAAAGAAAAGACATCGATGTAGTACAAACGGTACATCCGATGAATCAAACAGCAAAGACATCGATGTAGTACAACGGTACATCCGATGAATCAAAAGAAAAGACATCGATGTAGTACAAACGGTACATCCGATGAATCAAAAGCAAAGACATCGATGTAGTACAAACGGTACATCCGATGAATCAAACGCAAAGACATCGATGTAGTACAAACGGTACATCCGATGAATCAAAAGCGAAGACATCGATGTAGTACAAACGGTACATCCGATGAATCAAAAGCAAAGACATCGATGTAGTACAAACGGTACATCCGATGAATCAAAAGCGAAGACATCGATGTAGTACAAACGGTACATCCGATGAATCAAATAGCAAAGACATCGATGTAGTACAACGGTACATCCGATGAATCAAAAGAAAAGACATCGATGTAGTACAACGGTACATCCGATGAATCAAAAGAAAAGACATCGATGTAGTACAAACGGTACATCCGATCAATCAAAAGCAAAGACATCGATGTAGTACAAACGGTACATCCGATGAATCAAAAGCAAAGACATCGATGTAGTACAAACGGTACATCCGATGAATCAAAAGCAAAGACATCAATGTAGTACAAACGGTACATCCGATGAATCAAATAGCAAAGACATCGATGTAGTACAACGGTACATCCGATGAATCAAAAGAAAAGACATCGATGTAGTACAAACGGTACATCCGATGAATCAAAAGCAAAGACATCGATGTAGTACAAACGGTACATCCGATGAATCAAACGCAAAGACATCGATATAGTACAAACGGTACATCCGATGAATCAAAAGCAAAGACATCGATGTAGTACAAACGGTACATCCGATGAATCAAAAGCAAAGACATCGATGTAGTACAAACGGTACATCCGATGAATCAAAAGCAAAGACATCGATGTAGTACAAACGGTACATCCGATGAATCAAACACAATAAAAGGACATCGGACGCTAGTCCTTAAAAGGAATGAGATAAAGCTCAATAAAACGAAGTATACCAAAACGTCCGATGAACTTGATAGAAAAATAATTCCATTCAGACAACATCGAAGAATCAAGCACTTGTTGCTTACGACAAAGTGCATTGGCAACACGATTTCCCTACTCGGGAATAAAAGAATATCAAGATCATAAGATGCAAGAAACTCGAGTCAACATGAAGTTCCTTAAGAGAACATAAATATTCCAAAGATTTATGATTTAGATAGAGAACAAATTTCTTCCCCAAAGATGATGATGTCAAATTCCAAAAGCAAAAACAATAGCCACGAACACTAGATCATAAGTAGCATATCTAGTCTCGATAAGCTATAATGATTTAGAAGCACAAGCGATATCACGTCCTCCTTTGTAAGAGAATGGCATTCCAAACCAATACGACTAGTATCGGTACAAATAGCAAAGTCTTGGTTCCCCTTCAGGAATCACAAGAAAGAATAAGAATATCGAAAAGAAAGGACTTCTTTTAAATAATTCTCTTTCCCGAAAAGTTAAAACTTCCAAAATTACATTTTTACTTTTATGTAATAATCTTTCTACAAAAATTTTACATTTTTACAAGTCAATATATCGTGTCTGATTGTCACATCAAAGCGTTTAGGAAATTCCTATCGATAACGTTGATCAAGCGCATCGACCAAAATTCTTAAAGCACTCAACGGGCAATACAATCACAAAATCATCTTTTATAGGATAAATTAATCTCTTAAAAAGTTTTAAGAATATTCTTTGTTCGTTTCAAGAACAAAAATCCAGTTTTACTTATAAATAAATCTTATGAAAAAGATTTGCAAAATTTTAAATTACTATTTTCATCCAAAATCAATAAATACAAGAATGGTCTCATCGAAATATTCATAGAATATTCGATTTATAAAATGGATGAAATGAGTTGGACAAATTGAATGACATAATAACTCATTCATAGGAATCATAACGAGTGCGGAATGTGGTAAGTGGAATGCTAATTTCCGCAACTCGTAGCAACGAAAACCGGTGGTAAAGTCAAACTGAAAAGACCTTAACACCACACAAAAGATTTCTTAGGTGATAATCCTAAGACAAACTCAAAAATACCAGAAAATTTCTCAAACTACATGAATGGGAGAACACTTTCCTTATAAGTGGGCTTAAGGAATAAAATGATGCCATCAAGTTGGAATCAAAATCATAAAGGAAAAATAGAAATCTGCTTAACAGATTGAAAATGTCGAAGATGAATAGTCCACTCGAAAAATAGGATATGGACTTCACAATGATTAAGCCGATCCTTTCAAAAAATCAATTTCGAAGCCAAAGTAAATATCGGCTCAGAAAGAAAAGTCACATAAAACAATCTCGACATCTAAACAAAAGCAAATTGAGTGTTGCGGATCTACCATCCGGATTCACAATCCTCAAAGAAGTCATCAAGCCCAAAATATTCAAAGAAAAAGAATTGACAAGTTCTTTTGATATAAAAATAATGAGATGAAACCCATATCAAAAAGAACTCAAATAGAAAGTTCACGAATTAAAACAATGCCATCGAGGATTGAATGAAAATACCTTGACCAAAAGTTGCAGCTTTCCTTCTCACTTGCTTGGAAGCTTAGGACACGAAGATAAAAGATGACCCGAACCTTTGCAATAGCGGCAAAAGAGGGGTTTCGGGCACTCCCTAACATGGTGGTCTGTGGAACCACAATTGTAGCATCGTCCACGACTAGAGGTAGGAACATTTGCTACCGGAGTTTGTTGCTTTCCTTTCTTATTAGAATCTAGGCCTTTGAATTTGATAGGCCTCTTCAAGTTATTGTCGAAGTTCTGTTGGGCATGCACAACTTCAACATCACCTTCATTATCGGCCTCTTCAAGACGAAGAGCGATATCAATAAGCTGATCAAATGAAACCTCAAGTTTCAGGAGTAATGGATTCTTAAGATTCTTATTCAAGCCATAGACAAATCTCTGATTTTTCTTCAATGGGGTATTAATGTACTCAACCCCGTATTTAGACAGAGATTCGAAGGATGCGACATAGTCTGTCATAGAAGATTCACCTTGAACAAGGTCTATGAAACGCCGGGCTAAGGTTACTTTTTCAGCCTCCGGCACAAATTTCAATTCGAATCTTCCCCGGAATTGCTCCCAAGTAAGATCCGCCTCAACGATTTCAGAGATTAAAAGCTCATACCAATCCAATGCTCTTTCTTGGAGCATGCTAGAAGCTACTTGGACTCGATGAAGGTCAATAAGGTTCATGCGAGAAAAGATGCGATCGCATGATTTGAGCCAAGCTTGAATTTCTATAACACTCTCGGATCCCCTGAATGGCCTTCCACCCAAATCGGCGTAGTCTCTGCACAAGCGTGCAAAACCGGATCTAGGATGAGTAGGCTCTGGATTGGGTCCGGCTGCTTGAGCGTTCTTGACAAGATCTAAAAGCTGCTGGGCAGACATAAAAACTCCATCCTGGGGAGTAGCACTAGATTGACCGGCACTGGGACGGCCATGTCTAACCATTTCTCTTCTTTAAGAAAGAAAGAAAGAAGAGGAAAAGGTTATTCTCAAAATAAATTTCAATCAAACTTGATTGATAAAACAAGGAATCATAAAGAAAATAGGATAGAATGGTATGAAGACCCGAATTAAATCCTAAAGCACAACTCCTAAGATGGACTTAGGACGATGATCCTTGTTATAATATTCCATATTGTTCCGAAGTTTGGCTCTGATACCAAGCTCTGACGCCCCACCTCTATACCCACGCTAGCCAAGAACACTACTGTGAATGTTGTCGACTAGCACGGAGAATAAGGCTGTTGAGGAGCGACCATCTGTATAATTGCTTTGTGCGAGTACCGATATGCCAGATAAAAATATAACTTTTCATCTCAAGAGGAAATCCGACATACCGACACAAACTCAAAGCTACTACACAGTGGCTATAATATCTTCGGAAACAAATATAGAAATAAACATAACATAAATCAGTCATAGACAATTCATATCACAAAGGCGGAAATAGATATGAATATTAAACATGAAAGTGTACATCAGAGTAGTGGTCTAAAAAGATCCACAATAATACAAAAGAATAGCAACACGTGCTATACAAAAGAACACATCTATGAGTCTAAATCTCAAGTGTATACAACAAAAATAAACTACTAATCTAAGTAGTTAGCCAAAAGTCAGAGGGATCAATCCCAAGAGAGAAGTCAAGCAGAAGCACCTGTAACATCACGGTCTGACCCGAGTATTATTTAATAAGAAAATAATAAACGGATCAGTCTAGCTATAAATATCAGATGAAGTGATATATAATAAGAGATATGACATAATCATATAATAATCACAATGCCAAGCTGTGATAAATAAGTAAATTGGAAATCAACAAGAGATTAATCAATATCACAATAATCTACTCAAGATAAAAAGGAATGTCATGCTCCTAATTTCATTCACCAAGCCACAATATATGACACATATATCAATGCCCATCGTAAAAGTTGGTGAAACATAAATTCCAGAATTCAACACACGAGATCTAGAAATCACAAGGAAAGGATCAACGACGTCGTACAGCGGGACGTCCGATGAACCAAATCACAAAGACATAGCACGATGCTAGTCTAAAACCTAAAATGATCGTCATGATCAAAGAGAAGTGTCGATTACACTAAGCTAGTAAATATATGAGCTTAGCTTCATGTCCCATAACCACTAGCTTAACTTAAATATTTACGAACAAATTGTAGATCTCCACTAGAAAATTGTCACAAGAGATTCAATCGAACAAGTCCAAGAATTAACCGACGAAGTAAACGCAAGCGTTTCATACCACTCGTTCTACTAAGTCGTTTAATTAGATTTCTCATACGAGTGAGGTAAAGGTTTGTATATACTAATAGATTGGAAAACGGTTTTATAAACGAATTTGGTATTAAAATAGTATTGAAATCGTTTGAGGAAAGAGTTTTGATATTTACTACTAGTATAGAAAACCTTTATATTTTTAAAGTGACAAAGCACAAGGGGGATTGTAGAAACAATCAATCACAAAGATCACATTCGAAGATGTGAATAAAATCCAATGAAATCGATAAAGGATCCATCGAAGTGGATATTCAAGAATCCCTAAAAAGAGTCATCAAAGTCATAATAGATGATAACAACAAATAGGATTATCACGAATCGATTTAAATTAGAAATTCAATCCAAGAAGGCAAATTGGACTCAAACAGCAGGTTCAGTCGACTGAACAGAGATTTTCAGTCGACTGACCCTGTACATGGAAATTTTCTAGGTTCAGGAAACTTTCTGTTTCCAGTTTCAGTCGACTGAATCATGCCTGGAAACTCTCGGGTTTCAGGTTCAGTCGACTGAACAGAGATTTCAGTCGACTGAATCATGCCTGGGCTGTTTTTCAGCTTTATACAAATGAAGAGCAAACTCTTCCAAAATGCAATCGGACGAACATTGGCTCTAAGGGTTTATGCCAATCGGCAACCCGGCCCTATATGCTCCTCGGTGCATCACCAAAAACATGATCAAACATCCATAAAAGGATTTCACACAAATTTGACTTAAAAACTCAAACAATTTGAATATTCACAAAACCAATCCAAATCAAGAGCAAATGCACATGAAGAAGTGTTAGGAATTCATACCCAACAACCAAAGATAATTATAGTCATAGATGTGAGATAAAAATCTCACCTTTAAACTAAATTTATGAAGATGAAGCTTGAAAGCAAAGGGGAATCAACCACTCTTCAAATTCAACTCTAGAAGCTTGAATCTAAGCTAAAAAAAGAAACATTCCCAAAATTAGGTTTAGGAAATTTCTGAAATTGAATGGAGAAAGAGTTGGAGAAGAAGAAGGAGATGCTTACCAAAAGGTTCTTCTTGAGTTTGGAGCTAAAGCTTGGATTTGCAAAGGAAGCTAGGGCTTGGAGTTTTAATTTCCTCTTCCACCCTCCATTAACATAAAAGCTTGAGTATTAGGAAAATAGAAGAGAAGTGAATGAAGAGGAGAGTGTTGGAACTGAGTTAAGTGGCTAATTGGCTCAGCCCAACCAAAGCCCTAAGCGGGAAAAAGTAGCAAAAATCAACTTTCTCCAAACATATCGAAGCTTATACTCAAAAAGGTCGCAAACGGCATTTTGAACTCAATGGAGGTGGTCTCGAGTCCTAATTCGACCGTATGCAAAAAGTATATTTTCGGACTAAAATCCGACGAACGATAAAATATTTAAATAAAATATTTAAATATAAAATCGATTAATATGCGGGTTGTTACAGAGGGTCAGACATGGGTCTGGTGTAAGTAAACGGTTAAAGTTGTTTAATTTTAAAAACCTTTGAAAGAAAAGGTATCACGTAAGACTTCCCACACATAAACATGGAAATGTTTTTACCTTACGCTAACCAAAACATTTGATAGGAAATCCAATGATATTATAATAGGTCTAGGGTTTTCAAACAAATATGAAATAGCCGAAATTGTTACATTATTAAATTCCAGCTACTAGCCACAAAAGTGGGTAATACAATCAAATCTGATGGCACTAATTGGATTTGGGATTCCATACAATGGCAGGGCTACTGAGGTACCACCCGTCACAGTACGTGGCCTAGATCACCATACCGAGGAGTACGCCCGCTCCCCTGCAACACAAGGCCGGAACCATTCCTTACTGAACAGTTCCGAATAAGACAACCCCGGCCGTTGTAGCTATTCAACCACCCACACAGCTGGAATAAAAGGGACACTAGACAGGAATTAATCTCATCCTACTTAGGCATGACTCACTTAGCCTTGCTGCACCTCCCCTTTTTTAGCGATTCCCGGTTGATGACGCTTGAGGCTACGATTACCTTCAGTGAACACATCATTTAGAATGCTCATCGTCCACCTGGCGATGTTCTGAAAGCATTCAGTCCATACAAGTTCATTCCGGGTTCGAACGAAACCGAAGGCATTATCTCGTTACACTCATTTTGGAATCACCCTCAGAGTTAACGACAATAACCCATGCATTTTGAATCTTCATCTTCACTTGAGATTCACGACCTGCCGTTAATTTGGATCGATGTGGTTTTCGGATGTCAAAATATGGAAACCCGATCCCGGTCTCATCAAAATCCAAAATGTATCTTTTAGGTCCAAGTTGTTTAAGGTTAAACAATTAAATCCAACTATCTATATACACACAGATAGATAATTCACAAGTCATACTTGACAATCAATTATCAAAATAAACAGATGATCCATAACAAAATAGGTAATCCATGCAACCAAGCATTCATACCACACAACATTACTTGTCTCATTTCTAAGATTACATCCATTCAAGACAATCAATGTCATCCATTCATACATAAGCAATGATTTACTTAATCACAACATAATTAATTTAAAATCAATTAAATTAACTATCTCTATCTCTAATTATTTAAAGTGAATTAAATTAATTACTTCATCTCTTAATTAATTTAAAATTAATTAAATTAATTACCTTCATCACAATAAATCTCGCTTACTTATCCATTAATTAAGCCAATTAATTAATCATTATCTTAATTAATCAACCTTGATTAATTAACTCTTAATCAAGTAATTAATCCTTAATTATTCTCATTAATCATATTAATTAATGAACCTTAATTAATTACTTCCATTAATTAATTAACTATAATTGATCATATTATTTCTTAATTAATTATATTAATTAATCATGCTTAAATTAATTGCTTTCAATTAATCAATTTTAATAAATATAAACAGTAATTAATTATTCTTAATTACTTTTAATTACTTTTATAAATTCATTGATTTATTACTCCAAGTAATAAATCCTTAATTACTTTACCAAGTAATTATTCATTTAAAATTACTTCCCAATAAGTAATTTCACTTATCTCAATTACCCCTGTAATTTATCCATCAATTACTTATCTTAAGTAATTACTCTTATCAAACTTATTAAGTAAACATACTTAATCATTTATCAAGTGACTTTCTTTAATTAATTAACAAACTAATTAACTTACTTGATCACATTCACCTCATAAATTATAATCGAGTAATTCATCCCTTAATTATTATTTAACCAAAATAATCATTAATTACAAATTAATTATCTTCAACTATTAATTAATAAATCTCAATTATTAATCAATCCTTTAATACAAATAATCGATCCCTAATTACTTTTATAATTAATTAATTAACCTTAACTAACTAATTAATTATCTCTTAATCATTAATTAATAAAACTTAATTATTAATTAACAACCTTAATCACAAATTAATTAATCAATAATTATAATTAATCAATCCTTAATTACAATTAATTAACCTCTAATAATAGTTAATTAATTCTTAATTAACTTGTATTATAGATTGATAATCCTTTTAATTATTAATTAAGAAAACCCAATTAAAACTTAATTACTAGTTTAATTACTTAATTAATAAATAATTAAAATTTAATTAATCATTAGTCATTAATTAAATCATCATAATTATTAGTTAATTAAATTAATAATTATTCTTAATTGATTACTTAATTAACCCTTTTAAATAATTAATTAAATTATTTAATTAAACTTAAACTTTCTTACTTAACTTAATTAATTATAATTCATTGAACTTAATTATCTCTTAAGATAAAACATTATCTTTAAATAACCTTGAAACTTTACTTAACTGAATTCATTAATTAGTTTAAAATATAAAGTAATCATCAATTACTCTCCTTTAATTATTAATTAACAATCCTTATTTCAAGTTAAGAAATTACTTGAAAACTTTAATTGTTAATTTATAAATCATTATTCATTAACTAATTTAAAAACATTTCCTTATAAATTTCCTTTTATATTTCAAAATAAGTTGGAAAATACTATTAAGGTTTTTAACTTAAAACATTTTAAACCATTCATACAAATTCATTCATATAAACAATCAATTCAAAGAAATGAATTACAAGAATTTAATTTAGCTTAAATTATTTAAAGTTTAAAAGTTACTTATTTTAAATTTAAAATCTGGTTAACATTCCAATTTGGGTCCAACCCATGTATACTTGAACCAAGAAACAAGTACACCATCTTTTCTTTTTCTTTTTTTAAAACAATTTGGCTTTAAAATTTAAAATTTTTTAGTTAAAATTTAATAACTTTTAAACTTAACAGTTTAACCCAGCATGCAAGGGACCCCAGAAACACTCAAGCCGCAACCAAGAATACGCGAGTTTTCCCCCGAGTCATCCACCCTATATCCCGAGTCCTACTCGAGAAAAACGAACAAACCCAAAGCAATTAATTGTGCACCGATCACCATGTGTACCTGCACCAAACTCTGGTGAACTTCCAGCATCAACGACGATCGCTGACAAGTTCCATTCAACCTCCTCTCACCATTCAACCCTTCAGATAACCACATCCATCCTTGAAACAGGTCGTTGAACTTTCCAGTAGAAACTGGAAATAACCATAGCCAGAGAAAGCCATCGTCCACTCGCCACTGACCACCGGAGGATGAATCCGTTCGTCCACGCCTTGCCGCACACCTAAACGACCACCTCCTACAATCACGACCAACTCGATCGATCCTAGGCGACGATCTCCTCAGAGTCTGACCCAAACCAAAATTAGGTTTAGAAACCCAAATCACCTACCGCCGACATACGGTGACCTTTCAACAATTCCATTATTTTTTCCAACAACTCTGACCCTTCCTCCATCTCTAGTAGAAACGCCGACCACACTAAATGTTCTGACCACCAGAACTTGGCCAAAAACCCTTTTCTAGAAAAATCCTAAATCCACATTCAATATAATATTAAAAGTTGAGATTTTCATTTTAAGATTTATATTTTCCAGTGGTAATTTAGTTTATGTAATTATTTTATCCAAATTCAATATTTGATTTCTATCATTGATGTTAAATTGTCACTGCATAGTTTGATTTCCAGGAAATTTCAAATTCCAGATACTTTAATCTATTCCTAATACTTAAATTATAATTCACTAATCTATTTGTTTACATCTAAGTCCTAATAGATGTTTACATAGAAATAGCTTGAAGATTTGATTTTTTACTCAAATTCTACAGTAAGGAAACAGAGAGGAAAATGGAACCAACATGCACAGTTTAACATAACAAAACGCATTGCATATTTATATCTGCACAGAGGCAAACTTCTATGTATATACTTAAACATCATCTCAAATTTTCATGCAACAGAAAATTTCTACTTAAATTTTAGTAAATTGTTTACTCACCTTATAAAGAAATGCAGAGAGATTGTTCTTGGTGAAACACTGGAGAACTTGCAAAACATTTTAAACTTGAAGCTTTAAAAACAGAAATGTTTTATTCCTTTGATTTGATTTAAACTGGAATGTTTCAGGTTTGCTTTTTGACAACTTGCTACTCTTTAACTTTTTGCTTCAGATTGCACTGGAACATAAACATTGTTGCAGGCTTGCAGTTTTGAAGATGTTTTCCAGGATTGGATAACAGAATGGTTTCAGGATTAAAAAAACTTTTATTAATCCCAAATGTGATTTTGTTTTGAGGAGATGATAATTAGTTTGTATTTGTTTTTGAGGAGTAGATGACAGGTTTTTGTGCATAAAACAGTTTTACAGAGAAGTGTTACAGGTTTGGGAAAAATTTACAAAACAAACCTGTTTTGCAGATTTTAATTTGAGGAGGTTTCAAATTTGATTTTGAGGATTTTATGATTTTGGAATGAGTAAAGATTACATCGATATCCTAGTTTCTCTTAGGAATGAATCATAAAATTTAAAGAAAAAGAAAGTGAAGAAAGTTGGTGTTTATATAGGCAATTTTTAGTTTTATTAAATTAAAAGAAAATTTAAAAAAATGAACACTTGTCTCTAGCTTATATAAATGTGTTAACACTTGTTATCAAAGTGTTTTAGAACAAAATACTTGTCAACATTTATTTAATTTTTATCCTAAAAGAATTTTAAAACCTTTTTAAATTAATTTCCTAATTAACTAATATGTTTTCTTAATTTAAAAATACTTTTCTAATTAAATTCCTATTTAACAAATACATTTATACATTTATAAATGTTTTCTAAATTTATATAAACACAATCTTTAAAAAGAAAATAAAATAAAATCAATTATAATTTAAATAAAATTATATATATATTACAAATATATTTTAAAGTGCTATTTCAAAAACCTTTGTATTTATTTTCATTAAATAAATACACATCCAAATTTCTATATATAAAAACAATAATATAAAACGAATCTTATTTTTTGACTAAAAACATTATCTATATATTTTAAATTTAAACTAAATTATCATTTTATTTTAATATGTATGTATATTTCCTTGAATTCAAATTTATATATTCAAAGTAAATTTAAAAATCCAAATTTAAAATCAATTTAAATAAATATAAATATCAATTTTTAAATAAGCTCATTGTTATTTACAAATAATTTATCCTATTTAAAACCAATTAAATACATAGATATGTATATATTTAAACACACTTATTAACTATGAAAACAATAAGTGAATTTAGAATTTATTTACACAATACACAATAATTATTTATATTATTTTAAAACCAATCTATAACCATAATTAAGACATTATATTATTATTACTTGGTTTTTAATTTTTTAAAATAACAATTTTATCAGTTCAAAAAATTTAAATTAAGAGATTATCATATTTTAAATTCCTGGAAATTCCGGGATATTACATTCCTCCCACCTTACAAGAATTTCGTCCTCGGAATTTAAAACAAAGATAATCCAAAGTTTTATTTTATTTCAACCAATTCAAACATACATAACAGCCGTACACTATCAATCAAACAAATAATTTCTTCCAACTAACCAATTCAATCAAATAAATAACACTAGCTTCCGGACACAGATCCGGATAAGCTTCCTAAAATTATCTCGAGTTTTCTGGGTATAATCACAGGGATACTCACCCTACTAAATCCAAACCAGCTATACTGCTAAGCTACTAAGTTCCTACTCAACTAGATCTATAATCTACCCAAGATACCAGACCACAAACAAGTATGATCAACAACTAAATCCATGACAGAACTACTGGTCTCAAAACTAGTGATGGACCAAACACGTACTTCCTCAAAGACACGTGAAAAAATTTGAATTCTAGTCTTCCAAACTAGGAATTCAACTCTTCCAACCAAAGCACCGATCTTTACAAAAACTCAGAAGAATCCAATATACCTCGGAGCTCACCTCAAAATCTCACCAATTCTTATTGCTCCCTTTACCAGAGAAAATCTCAACAACGTCGAAGCGTCCAACTTCGAATTCCAAATTCTTTCGTTTCTTAACCTCAAAACTTTCCGGATGATCCGGGATGCCTACAGATCCTTCCTGATCAGCTCAACCTTCGCTGATGCTTCTACAAATAAACTGGATCAACTCAACAAACTGATCCTCACAAGATCAAGCCAAAATCAAAATCAATTTTACCATCAACAGTAGAAAAACAACTTTCCCCATCCAGAAAAGACAGAACGGAATCACTCGCCAACTTGCCTCAGATTCTGAAAAATTTCAGTAGAAACTCTCTAATCCAAAACACTGCAACTTCCAGTTGCTTCTACACAAGAACAACAACTACCTTGCTTTCGCTGCACAACTCTGATTTGGAGCAGATGAGAATGTCGTTGAATGAAAAAAGGCACACACTAAACATCACATCTTAGAAATAAGGTTCAACAGAAGTTCCAAGAAATACAGAGTACTTCACCAAACAATCAACCTAGGAGACATCCTTCTACCCAGCTGAATCATCGGTATCACTCCTGACATCAAGTCGATTCAGAATTCAACCTTTAATGTGGGAAAATCTCTAACTTTCCTGAAGATACATCCGGAAAATCTTCGACAATTGCACAACTTCTACATCCTATAGAGATGCACAAATCCAAGCAAAAGACTATCTATGATAATCACCAAACTGTCGCAAGTCACTTTTCGATCAACCAATCCAATATCCAAGATATTGTTCTCTCACCACTAATCAGAACAGTTTATCCTCGACCAACTAATCCATCGAAGAAACAGGTCCTCTCTGCTGCTTCTGAATTCCACCTCCAGGAAATGCTAAGACAAAAAGATCTTCCTGTTGGAACACAGAACATTCCCGAGCTGCCCTGCTAACACAGATGCCAAAGACTTCTTATCCAAAACTCTTTGAGAAACTTGGACCTCCAACTAACACATACATCCTGCAGAACTCAGCTACAACACCGAAGCAGACACACTTCCTTAAACTTGCTCCGAAAGAAAACATCTTTGGAGACATCCATAGTCACTGCATCTCATCATGCAGCTACTAATTCCTGAGGTTGCCAAGATACCATCACTCGATTCTGCCTAACCGACAGATCCAAATTCTCTAAAATCCGCTCAAACAAGCGCAATCAAACATACGCTTCGAAGATGAACTCCGAACCTTAACAGGTTTCCTTCAGAGATCGATGAGATCCTTACACCAAACTACAAAGATTACCCAAGATGGTATTAGGTCTACAGTCTCGACAAATACACTTCCAATCTCAAACATTCAAACTCCAACCATTGGTAGTCGTGTTACACACACCACTACCTCGTCTACCTTTATAACTTATGTGGGAAAACCCGAACAGGTAACCCAACAGATTGGTAGAAATATAAATATATTTATATATAGTTATATATAAAAATTACAAATACGCTCTTTCAAGAAAGACACCACTACATAGCCTAGGTATTCGCTACCCTATGCTCTGATACCAACTGAAACGACCCGACTTTCTCACCACAGAAAATCGCATCATTTTTAAGAAAGAAAGAGATAGAAAAGAGAGAAGACAGAGTAGAAGGAAAGAGACAACATCAGAATCTAAATAGCGGAATGAATAAATTATATTAATCACATAATACATTACATAGTATCACATACATCAGAGATACACAGCTAAACAACACATACTTGACAGTTATAAACACCTGTCTAGTTATACAACTCAATACAACTCAAAGACAACCGACTCAAAGAACACACATCGGAATACTATATAGCTATATGCAGAAGCCTCCAGCTCCATTGTTCCTCCAGAATTCGTCAAGCCAACCTGAATCCCCTGGCTACTCATAAAAATTTGAGTACCAAAGAGTTTAAGAAAAAGAGAACAAACTCTGGGTCAGACATGGGTCTGGTATGAGTAAACGGTTAAAGTTGTTTAATTTTAAAAACCTTTGAAAGAAAAGGAATCACGTAAGACTTCCCATACATAAACATGGAAAAGTTTTTACCTTACACTAACCAAAACATTTGATTGGAAATCCAGTGATATTTTAATAGGTCTAGGGTTTTCAAATAAATATGAAATAGCCGAAATTGTTACATTATTAAACTCTAGCTACTAGCCACAAAAGTGGGTAATACAATCAAATCCGATGACACTTATTGGATTTTGGATTCCATCCAATGGTAGGGCTACTAGGGTACCGCTCGTCGCAGTACGTGGCCTAGATCACCGTATCGAGGAGTACGCCCTCTCCCCTACAACAAAGGGCCGGAACCATTCCTTACTGAACAGTTCCGATTAAGAAAACCCAGGCGGTTGTAGCTATTCAACCGCCCACACATCCGAAATAAAAGGGACTCTAGACAGGAATTAATCTCATCCTACTTGGGCATGACCTACTTAGCCTTGCTGCACCTCCCCTGTTTTAGATATTCTCGGTTGATGAGGCTTGAGGCTACAATTACCTTTAGTAAACACATAATTTAGAATTCACATCGTCCACTTGACGATGTTCTGAAAGCATTCAGTCCATACAAGTTCGTTTCGGGTTCGAACGAAACCAAAGGCACTATCTCGTTACACTCATTTGGAAATCACCCTCAAAGTTAACGACAATAATCCTTGCACTATGAATCTTCATCTTCATTTGTGATTCACGACCTACCGTTAATTTGGATTGATGTGGTTTTCGGATATCCGAAAATGGAAACCCGATCCCGGTCTCATCGAAATCCAAATCATATCTTTCAGGTCCAAGTTGTTTAAGGTTAGACAATTAAATTCAACTATCTATATACACACAGATAGATAATTCACAAGTCACGCTTGATAATCACATTATCAACATAAACAGATGATCCACAACAAAATAGGTAATCCATATCATCATCTCAATAGATAATCTATATTACCATCTCAATGCAACCAAGCATCATACCACATAACATTACTTGTCTCATTTCTGAGATTACATCCATTCAAGACAATCAATGTCATCCATTCGTACATAAGCAATGATTTACTTATTCACGACATAATTAATTTAAAATGAATTAAATTAACTATCTCTATCTCTAATTAATTTAAAGTGAACTAAATTAATTACTTCATCTCTTAATTAATTTAAAATTAATCAAATTAATTACCTTCATCAAAATAAATCTTGCTTACTTATCCATTAATTAAACCAATTAATTAATCATTATCTTAAGTAATCAACCTTGATTAATTAACTCTTAATCAAGTAATTAATCCTTAATTATTCTCATTAATCATATTAATGAATGAACCTTAATTAATTACTTCCATTAATTAATTAACTATAGTTAATCATATTATTTCTTAATTAATTACATTAATTAATCATTCTTAAATTAATTGCTTTCAATTAACCAATTTTAATAAATATAAACAGTAATTAATTATTCTTAATTACTTCTTAATTACTTTTAATTATAAATTCTTTGATTTATTACACCAAGTAATAAATCCTAATTACTTTACCAAGTAATTATTCATTTAAAATTACATCCCAATAAGTGATTTCACTTATCTCAATTACCCTTGTAATTTATCCATCAATTACTTATCTTAAGTAATTACACTTATCAAACTTATTAAGTAAACATACTTAATCATTTATTAAGTGACTTTCTTTGATTAATTAACTTACTTGATCACATTCACCTCATAAATTATAATCAAGTAATTCATCCCTTTATTACTCTTTAATCAAATTAATCATTAATTACAGATTACTTATCTTCAACTATTAATTAATAAATCTCAATTATTAATCAATCCTTTAATATAAAGTAATCGATCCCTAATTACTTTTATAATTAATTAATCAACCTTAATTAACCAATTAATATATCTTAGTCATTAATTAAATAAACTTAATTATTAATTAACAACGTTAATCACAAATTAATTTATCCATAATTATAATTAATCGATCCTTAATTACAATTAATTAACCTCTAATAATAGTTAATTAATTCTTAATTAACTTGTATTATAGATTAATAATCCTTTTAATTATTAATTAAAACCCAATTAAAACTTAATTACTAGTTTAATTACTTAATTAATAAATAATTAAAATTTAATTAATCATTAGACATTAATTAAATCAACATAATTATTAGTTAATTAAATTAATAATTATACTTAATTAATTACTAAATTAACCCTTTTAAATAATTAATTAAATTAATTAATTAAACGTAAAATTTCTTAAATAACTTAATTAGTTATAATTTATTAAACTTAATTATCTCTTAAGATAAAACATTATCCTTAAATAACCTTGAAAATTTACTTAGCTTAATTTTAGTTTAAAATATAAAGTAATCATCAATTACTCTCCTTTAATTATTAATTAACAATCCTTATTTCAAGTTAAGAAATTACTTGAAAAATTTAATTGTTAATTTATAAATCATTATTCATTAACTAATTTAAAAACATTTCCTTGTAAATTTCCTTTTGTATTTCAAAATAAGTTAGAAAATACCATTAAGGTTTTTAACTTAAAACATTTTAAACCATTCATACAAATTCATTCATATAAACAATCTATTCAAAGAAATGAATTACAAGAATTTAATTTAGCTTAAATTATTTAAAGTTAAAAACTTACTTATTTTAAATTAAAAATCTGGTTCAACATTCAAATTTGGGTCCAACCCATGTATACTTGAACCAAGAAACAAGTACACCATCTTTTCTTTTTTCTTTTTTAAAACAATTTGAATTTAAAATTTAAAACTGTTTTATTTAAAATTTAATAACTGTTAAACTTAACAGTTTAACACAGCATGCAAGAGACCCTAGAAACACTCGAGCCACAACCAAGTATACGCGAGTTTTCCCCCAAGTCATCCACCCTATATCCCAAGTCCTACTCGAGAAAAATGAACAAACCCAAAGCAATCAATGGTGCATGGATCACCATGTGCACCAGCACTAAACTCTGGCAAACTTCCGGCATCAACGATGACCGCTGACAAGTTCCATTCAACCTCCTCTCACCATTCAACCCTACAAATAACCACATCCATCCCTGAAGCAGGATCGAGCCACCTCGTTGAACTTTCCAGTAGAAACTGGAAATTACCACGGCCAGAAAACCCCATCGTCCACTCGCCACTGACCACCGGAGGATGAATCCCTACGTCCATGCCTTGTCGCGCACCTACGCGACCACCTCCTAGAATCACGACCAACTCAATCGAAACTAGGCGACGATCTCCTCACAGTTCTGACCCAAACCCAAACTAGGTTTAGAAACCCAAATCACCTACCGCCGAAACTACGGTCATCCTTCAACAGTTCCATTATTTTTCCCAACAACTCTGACCCTTCCTCCATCTCTAGTAGAAACGCTGAGCACCCAAAATGTTCTGACCACCAGAACTTGGCCAAAAACCCTTTTCCAGACAAATCCCAAATCCACATTCAATACAATATTAAAAGTTGAAATTTTCATTTTAAGATTCATATTTTCCAGTGGTAATTTAGTTTATGTAATTATTTTAACCAAATTCAATATTTGATTTCTATCATTGATGTTAAATTGTTGCTGCATAGTTTGATTTCCAGGAAATTTCAAATTCTAGATACTCAAATCTATTCCTAATACTTAAATTATAATTAACTAATCTATTTGTTTACATCTAAGTCCTAACAGATGTTTACATAGAAATAGCTTGAAGATTTGATTTTTTACTCAAATTCTACAGTAAGGAAACAGAGAGGAAAATGAAACAAACATGCACAGTTTAACATAACAAAACACATTGCATATTTATATCTACACAGAGGCAAACTTCTATGTATATACTTAAACATCATCTCAAACTTTCATGCAACAGAAAATTTCTACTTAAATTTTAGTAAATCGTTTACTCACCTTATAAAGAAATGCAGAGAGATTGTTCTTGGTGATACACTGGAGAACTTGCAAAACATTTTAAACTTGAAGCTTTAAAAACAGAAATGCTTTATTCCTTTGATTTGATTTAAACTGGAATGTTTCAGGTTTGCTTTTTGAAAACTTGCTATGCTTTAACTTTTTGCTTCAGATCCCACTAGAACATAAATATTGTCGTAGGCTTGCAGTTTTGAAGATGTTTTCCAGGATTTGATAACAGAATGGTTTCAAGATTAAAAAAAACTTTTAGTAATCTCAGATGTGATTTTGTTTTGAGGAGATGATTACAAGTTTGTAATTGTTTTTGAGGAATAGATGACAGGTTTTTGGGCATAACACAATTTTACAAAGAAGTGTTACAGGTTTGGGAAAATTTTACAGGAAAATTTTTTTTTTTGCAGATTTTAATTATAGGAGGTTTCGGGTTTGATTTTAAGGATTTTTTGATTTTGGAATGAGTAAAGATTGCATGGATATCCTAGTTTCTCTTAGGAATGAATCATAAGAAAACGAAAGTGATGAAAGATGGTGTTTATATAGGCAATTTTCAGTTTTATTAAATTAAAAGAAAATTTAAAAAAAAATGGACACTTGTCTCTAGCTTATTTAAATGTGTTAACACTTGTTATCAAAGTGTTTTAGAACTAAACACTTGTCAACATTTATTTAATTTTTAACCTAAAAGAATTTTAAAACCTTTTTAAATTAATTTCCTAATTAACTAGTTTGTTTTCTTGATTTAAAAATACTTTTCTAATTAAATTCCTAATTAACAAATACATTTATACATTTATAAATATTTTCTAAATTTATATAAATACAATCTTTAATAGGAAAATAAAATAAAATCAGTTATAATTTAAATAAAATTATATATAATATTACAAACTCATTTTAAAATGCTATTTCAAAAACCTTTGTATTTTTTTTAAATAAATACACATCCAAATTTCTATAGATATAAAGAATAATATAAAACAAATCTTATATTTAACTAAAAACATTATCTATATATTTTAAATTCGAACTATACTATCGTTTTATTTTAATATGTATGTATATTTCCTTAAATTCAAATTTACATATTCAAATTCAAAGTCAATTTAAAAATCCAAATTTAAAATCAATTTAAATAATTATAAATATCAATTTTTAAATAGGCTCATTATTGTTTACAAATAATTTATCCTATTTTAAAATCAATTTAAATACAAAGATAAGTATACATTTAAACACACCAATTAACTATGAAAACAATAAGTCAATTTAGAATTTATTTACACAATACACAAAAATTATTCTTATTTTAAAACCAATCTATAACCATAATTGAGACATTATATTATTATTATTGGTTATTTATTTTCGAAAATAACAATTTTATCAGTTCAAATAATTTAAATTAAGAGATTATCATATTTTAAATTCCTGGAAACTTCGGGATATTACATTCCTCCCCCCTTAAAAGAATTTCGTCCTCGAAATTTAAAACAAAGATAATCCAAAGTTTTATTTTATTTCAACCAATTCAAACATATATAACAGCCATACACTATCAATCAAACAAACAATTTCTTCCAAACAACCAATTCAATTAAATAAATAACACTAGCTATCCGGACACAGATCCGATAAGCTTCCTAATATTATCTCAAGTTTCCCGGGTATAATCATAGGGATACTCGCCCTACTAAATCCATGCCAGCTATACTGCTAAGCTACTGAGTCCCTACTCAACTAGATCTATAATCTGCCTAAGATATCAGACAACAGACAAGTCTGATCAACAACGAAATCCTTCACAGAACTACTGGTCTCAAAACCAGTGATGGACCCAACACGTACTTCCTCAGAGACACGTGAAATAATTTGAATTCCAATCTTCCAAACTGGCAATTCAACTCTTCAAACCAAAGCATTGATCTTTACAAAAACACAGAAGAATCCAATATACCTAGGAGCTCACCTCAAAATCTCACCAAATCTACTTTCTCCCTTTACCAGAGAAAATCCCAACAACGTCGAAGCCTCCAACTTCGAATTCCAAATTCTTCCGTTTCTTAACCTCAAAACTTTTCGGATGATCCAGACATCCTACAGATCCTTCCTGATCAGCTCAACCTTCGCTGATGCTTCTACGAACAAACTGGATCAACTCAACAAACTGATCCTCACAAGATCACGCCAAAATAAAAATCAATTTTACCATTAACAGTAGAAAACAACTTTCCCCATCCGGAAAAGACATAACAGAATCACTCGCCAACTTGCCTCAGATTCTAAAAAAATTCGGTAGACACTCTCTAATCCAAAACACTGCAACTTCTAGTTGCTTCTACTCAAGAACAATAGCCACCTTGCTTTCGCTACACAACTCTGATCTGGAGCAGATGAGAAAGCCGTTGAATGAACACAGGCACAGACTAAACATCACATCTCGGAAATGAGGTTCAACAGATGTTCCAAGAAATACAGACCTGCTTCACCAAACAATCAACCTAGGAGACATCCATCTACCCAGTTGAATCACCGGTATCACTCCTAACATCAAGTCGATTCAGAACTCAATCTCCAATGTGGGCAAATCTCTAACTTTCTTAAAGATATATCCGGAAAATCTTTGACAATTCCACAACTTCTACATCCTCTAGAGACGCCACAAATCGAAGCAAAAGACCATCTAAGATAATCACCAAACTATCGCAAGTCACTTTTGCAATCAACCAATTCAATATCCGAAATACTATTTTTTCTCCACTAATCAGAACAGTTAATCCTCGACCAACTAATCCGTCGAAGGAACAGATCCTCTCTGCTGCTTCTGAATTCCACCTCCAGGAAATGCTAAGCCAAAAAGATCTTCCTGCTGGAACACAGAACATTCCCGAGCTGCACTGCTAACACAGATGCCAAAGACTTCTTATCCAAAACTCTTTGAGAAACTCGGACCTCCAACTAACACATACATCCTGCAGAACTCAGCTACAACACCGAAGCAGACACACTTCCTTAAACTTGCTCTGAAAGAAAACATCTTCGGAGTCATCCATAGTAACTGCATCTCATCATGCAACTACTACTTCCTGAGGTTGCCAAGATACCATCACTCGATTCTGCCTAACCGACAGATCCAAATTCTCAAAAATCCGCTCACACGAGCACAATCAAACCTACACTTCGAAGATGAACTCCGAACCTTAAGAGGTTTCCTTCAGAGATCGATGAGATCCTTACACCAAACTACAAAGATTACTCGAGACAGTATTGGGTCTACAGTCTCGACAACTTCCAATCTCGAACATTCAAACTCCAACCATTGGTGGTCGTGTTACACACACCACTACCTCATCTACCTTTATAACTTATGTGGGAAAACCCGAACAGGTAACCCAACCATTGATAGAAATATATATATATATATATATAGTTATATATAAAATTTACAAGTACGCTCTCTCAAGAAAGATACCACTACATAACCTAGGTATTCTCTCAACCTATGCTTTGATACCAACTGAAACAACCCGACTTTCTCACCAAAGAAAATCGCATCATTTTTAAGAAAGAAAGAGATAGAAAAGTGAAAAGACAGAGAAGAAAGAAAGAGACAACATCAGATTCTAAACAGCGGAATGAATAAATTATATTAATCACATAATACATTACAAAGTATCATATACATCAGAGATACACAGCTAAACAACACATACTGGACAGTTATAAACACATGTCTTGTTATACAACTCAATACAACTCAAAGACAACGGACTCAGAGAACACACAGTGGAATACTATATAGCTATATGCAGAAGCCTCCTGCTCCATTGTTCCTCCAGAATTCGTCAAGCCAACCTGAATCCCCTGGCTACTCGTAAAAATTTAAGTACCCAAGAGTTTAAGAAAAACAGAATAAACTCCGGGTCAGAAATGGTTCTGGTGTGAGTAAATGGTTAAAGTTTCTTAATTTTAAAAACCTTTGAAATAAAAGGTATCACGTAAGACTTCCCACACATAAACATGGAAAAGTTTTTACCTTACGCTAACCAAAACATTTGATAGGAAATCAAGTGATATTACAGTAGGTCTAGGGTTTTCAAATAAATATGAAATAGCCAAAATTGTTACATTATTAAATTCCATCTACTAGCCATAAAAGTGGGCAATACAATCAAATCCGACGGCACTTATTGGATTTTGGATTCCATACCATGGCAGGGCTACTGGGTACCGCCCGTCACAGTATGTGGCCTAGATCACCGTACCGAGGAGTGCACTTGTTCCCTTACAACACAAGACCGGAACAATTCCTTACTGAACAGTTCTGAATAAGACAACCCCGACGGTTGTAGCAATTCAACCGCCTACACATCCGAAATAAAACGGACTCTAGACAGGAATTAATCTCATCCTACTTGGGCATGACCCACTTAGCCTTGCTGCACCTCCCCTGTTTTAGTCATTCCCGGTTGATGAGGCTTGAGGCTACGATTACCTTTAGTGAACACATCATTTAGAATGCTCATCGTCTAGTGGACGGTGTTCTGAAAGCATTCAATCCATACAAGTTCGTTCCAGGTTCGAACGAAACCGAAGGCATTATCTCGTTACACTCATTTTGGAATCACCCTCAGAGTTAACGACAATAACCCTTACACTCTGAATGTTCATCTTTAATTGATATTCATGACCGACCTTTAATTTGGATCGATGTGGTTTTTGGATATCGAAATATGGATACCCGATCCCGGTCTCATTGAAATCCAAAACGTATCTTTTAGGTCCAAGCTGTTTAAGGTTAAACAATTAAATTCAACAATCTATATACACACAAATAGATAATTCACAAGTCACACTTGGTAATCACATGATCAAAATAAGCAGATGATCCACAACAAAATATGTAATCCATATCATCATCACAATAGATAATCTATATTACCATCACAATGCAACCAAGCATTCATACCACACAACATTACTTATCTCATTTCTGAGATTACATCCATTCAAGACAATCAATGTCATCCATTTATACATAAGCAATGATTTACTTAATCCCAACATAATTAATTTAAAATGAATTAAATTAACTATCTCTATCTCTAATTAATTTAAAGTCAATTAAATTAATTACTTCATCTCTTAATTAATTTAAAATTAATTAAATTAATTACCTTCATCACAATAAATCTTGCTTACTTATCCATTAATTAAACCAATTAATTAATCATTATCTTAATAATCAACCTTGACTAATTAACTCTTAACCAAGTAATTAATCCTTATTTATTCTCATTAATCATATTAATTAATGAACCTTAATTAATTACTTCCATTAATTAATTAACTATAGTTAATCATATTATTTCTTAATTAATTACATTAATTAATCATGCTTAAATTAATGCTTTCAATTAATCAATTTTAATCAATATAATCAGTAATTAATTATTCTTAATTACTTTTAATTACTTTTAAAAAAAATTTGATTTATTACACTAAGTAATAAATCCTTAATTACTTTACCAAGTAATTGTTCATTTAAAATTACTTCCCAATAAGTAATTTCTCTTATCTCAATTGCCCTTGTAATTTATCCATTAATTACTTATCTTATGTAATTACACTTATCAAACTTATTAAGTAAACATACTTAATCATTTATCAAGTGACTTTCTTTAATTAATTAACAAAGTAATTAACTTTCATGATCACATTCACCTCATAAATTATAATCGAGTAATTCATCCCTTAATTACTCTTTAACTAAATTAATCATTAATTACAGATTAATTATCTTCAACTATTAATTAATAAATCTCAATTATTAATCAATCCTTTAATACAAAGTAGTCGATCCCTAATTACTTTTATAATTAATTAATTAACCTTAATTAACCAATTAATTATCTCTTAATCAGTAATTAATAAAAATTAATTATTAATTAACAACCTTAATCACAAATTAATTAATCCATAATTATAATTACTCAATCCTTAATTACAATTAATTAACCTCTAATAATAGTTAATTAATTCTCAATTAACTTGTATTATAGATTAATAATCCTTTTAATTATTAATTAAGAAAACCCAATTAAAACATGATTACTAGTTTAATTACTTAATTAATAAATAATTAAAATTTAATTAATCATTAGTTATTAATTACATCATCATAATTATTAGTTAATTAAATTAATAATTATACTTAATTAATTACTTAATTAACCCTTTTAAATAATTAATTAAATTAATTAATTAAACTTAAAATTTCATAATTAACTTAATTAGTTACAATTCATTAAACTTAATTATCTCTTAAGATAAAACATTATCTTTAAATAACCTTAAAACTTTACTTAACTTAATTCATTAATTAGTTTAAAATATAAAGTAGTCATCAATTACTCTCCTTTAATTATTAATTAACAATCCTTATTTCAAGTTAATAAATTACTTGAAAACTTTAATTGTTAATTTATAAATCATTATTCATTAACTAATTTAAAATCATTTCCTTCTAAATTTCCTTTTATATTTCAAAATAAGTTGGAAAATACCATTAAGATTTTTAACTAAAAACATTTTAAACCATTCATACAAATTCATTTATATAAACAATCAATTCAAAGAAATAAATTACAAGAATTTAATTTAGCTTAAATTATTTAAAGTTTAAAACTTGCTTATTTTAAATTAAAAATCTAGTTGAACGTTCCAATTTGGGTCCAACCCATGTATACTTGAACCAAGAAACAAGTACACCATCTTTTTTTTAAACAATTTGACTTTAAAATTTAAAACTGTTTTAGTTAAAATTTAATAACTGTTAAACTTAACAGTTAAACCCAGCATGCAAGAGACCACTGAAACACTCGAGCCACAACCAAGAATACGCGAGTTTTCCCCCGAGTCATCCACCTTATATCCCTAGTCCAACTCGAGAAAAACGAACAAACCCAAAGCAATCAATGGTGCACCGATCACAATGTGCACCTGCACCAAATTCTGGCGAACTTCCGGCATCAACGACGACCGCTGACAAGTTCCATTCAACCTCCTCTCACCATTCAACCCTTCAGATAACCACATCCATCCGTGAAACAGGATCGAGCCACCTCATTGAACTTTCTAGTAGAAATTGGAAATAACCATAGCTAGAAAAACCCATCGTCCACTTACCACTGACCACCGGAGGATGAATCCCTTCGTCCACGCCTTGCCGCACACCTACGCGACCACCTCCTACAATCACGGCCAACTCGATCGATCCTAGGCGACGATCTCCTCATTGCTCTGACCCAAACCAAAATTAGGTTTAGAAACCCAAATCACCTGCCGCCGACACTACGGTGATCCTTTCAACAATTGCATTATTTTTCCCAACAACTCTGACCCTTCCTCCATCTCTAGTAGAAACGCCGACCACCCTAAATGTTTTGACCACCAGAACTTGCCAAAAAACTCTTTTCCAGACAAATCCCAAATCCACATTCAGTACATTATTAAAATTTGAGATTTTCATTTTAAGATTCATATTTTCCAGTGGTAATTTAGTTTATATAATTATTTTATCCAATTTCAACATTTGATTTCTATCATTGATGTTAAATTGTTACTGCATAGTATGATTTCCAGGAAATTTCAAATTCCAGATACTTAAATCTATTCCTTATACTTAAATTATAATTAACTAATCTATTTGCTTACATCTAAGTCCTGACAGATGTTTACATAGAAATAGCATGAAGATTTGATTTTTTAATTCTACAGTAAGGAAACAGAGAGGAAAATGAAACCAACACGCACAGTTTAACATAACAAAACACATTGCATATTTATATCTACATAGAGGCAAACTTCTATGTATATACTTAAACATCATCTCAAACTTTCATGCAACAGAAAATTTCTACTTAAATTTTAGTAAATCGTTTACTCACCTTATAAAGAAATGCTGAGAGATTGTTCTTGGTGAAACACTGGAGAACTTGCGAAATATTTTAAACTTGAAGCTTTAAAAACAGAAATGCTTTATTCCTTTGATTTAATTTAAACTGGAATGTATCAGGTTTGCTTTTTGAAAACTTGCTATGCTTTAACTTTTTGCTTCAGATTGCACTAGAACATAAACAATGTTGTAGGCTTGCAGTTTTGAAGATGTTTTCTAGGATTTGATAACAGAATGGTTTCAGGATTAAAAAAACCTTTAGTAATCTCAGATGTGATTTTTTTTTAGGAGATGATAACAAGTTTGTATGTTTTTTTGAGGAATAGATGACAGGTTTTTGTGCATAAAACAGTTTTACAAAGAAGTGTTACAGGTTTGTGAAAAATTTACAGGAAAACAAATTTTTTTGCAGATTTGAATTTGAGGAGGTTTCAGGTTTTATTTTGAGGATTTTCTAATTTTGGAATGAGCAAAGATTGCATGGATATCCTAGTTTCTCTTAGGAATGAATAATAAAATTTAAAGAAAAAGAAAGTGAAGAAAGATGGTGTTTATATAGGCAATTTTCAGCTTTATTAAATTAAAAGAAAATTAAAAAAAATGGACACTTGTCTCTAGCTTGTATAAATGTGTTATCACTTGTTATCAAAGTGTTTTAGAACTAAACACTTGTCAACATTTATTTAATTTTTATCCGAAAAGAATTTTAAAACCTTTTTAAATTAATTTCCTAATTAACTAATATGTTTTCTTAATTTAAAAATACTTTTCTAATTAAATTCCTAATTAACAAATACATTATACATTTATAAATGTTTTCTAAATTTATATAAATACAATCTTTAAAAAGAAAATAAAATCGATTATAATTTAAATAAAATTATATATAATATTACAAACTCACTTTAAAGTGCTATTTCAAAAACCTTTGTATTTATTTTTATTCAATAAATACACATCCAAATTTCTATACATAAAAAGAATAATATAAAACAAATCTTATTTTTAACTAAAAACATTATCTACATATTTTAAATTCAAACTATATTATAATTTTATTTTAATATGTATGTATATTTTCTTAAATTTAAATTTATATATTCAAATTCAAAGTCAATTCAAAAATCCAAATTTAAAATCAATTTAAATAAATATAAATAACAATTTTTAAATAAGCTCATTATTATTTACAAATAATTTATCCTATTTTAAAATCAATTTAAATACACAGATATGTATATATTTAAAAACACACTTATTAACTATGAAAACAATAAGTCAATTTAGAATTTATTTACACAATACACAATAATTATTCTTATTTTAAAACCAATCTATAACCATAATTAAGACATTATATTATTATTACTTGGTTATTTATTTTTGAAAATAACAATTTTATCAGTTCAAATAATTTAAATTAAGAGATTATCATATTTTAAATTCCTACAAATTCCGGGATATTTCAAAATCAGAATGTCAACAATAAATTCAAGAATTAATTTATTCAATACTTTACGAAATATACTCGGGTCAATTGATCTACAAAATATGTAGGGGCATTGGTTAGTTCGAAGAGATAACTAACCATTCATAGAATATATCTGGATCCCAAAGAATAGACAAGCATATACAATTTAATTCAGCTTCATGTTTTGTTAGTCAATTTATTTAATTTCAAACTCATTAAAGTTAAAACAAAAGGCTGATAGAAAACTGATGGCGAAAATACAAGATATGTACTTATCTATAACGTAAACAAAGATTCGCAGGGCCATCACCACACCAAAGCTTCTTCTTCTAGCTGTCAGGAAGAAATCAAAGAACTGAAATTGGATGACGATCAAAAGAGATTGATAGGAAAAGTTTTTCCTTGTAGTTGTAGGGTATTAACCATTTATAGTGGTACTACCATGTCTCCTACCTCGTTCTCTTCTTGCACTCATTCTTACTATGAGTAAATAGTAAGAGAATTTACTAGGGCATATGGACGGATATCCCTATCTCTAATGAGACACCTAATGTGTTATACTCCTGAGCTAAAGTTCATACTCAACCTTTAGCTCTGATATCAAATGCAACGACCTAGAATTAAGCGCTCGAAAATAGACATCCATACTTCACCTGTATTCGAATGCCTCAGATTCAACCGTTGAAATCCGATTTGTCATAGCTTATAACAACATTAGGAGATACCAACACAACGAAAATAGGAAGAATAACTTTATTGATACACAATGGATGCAACATTATGATAAAATGTAATAACATCGGAGAAAAATAGAAATACAATAGCGGAAACAAACAACGGTAGAAGACAAAAGGCAACAACAGCGGAAAGATAATATCTTCAATGCCAAACTCCAAAACTGCAAACCAGAAGCTCGAACCACCATCATGCTGAACTTAAGCAAATCCGGTTGAAGTGAAACAAATGTGATCACCAAATCCAAAGGCTTCAAAGCACGAAGACTTCAAAGATTTCCAAATAGAAGGCTGAAGGCTACCGAATCTATATCTATTAGCTGACTATATAATAACCTGACTCTAGGCTGCCCGTGTGGAAAATTATGGGCACCCAGAGTTTAGAAAGGGAACAATAAACTCCATGTTAGTCATGGGACTGGTGTGAGCAAACAAAAAAGTTGTTTAAACTAAACAAACAAAAAGAATTTAAAAGGAAATTGGCTATGCTTTTTGGAAAATGAAACTACCAAAAGGCCTCCCGCCACACACATAATGCAAGCGCACACTTGGAGGAAATTTCTCCTTATGATAGTCAAACATGCTTGATAAGCAAAATCCTTTTGATATTATTATTAGTGCATAATGCAGAAAATATTTAGAAAGTATAATATTAGTCTTAGCCAGCATAGGTACCAATATATTATGCCTGCTATAGCTACCACCTAAGGTGCCAGATTATACACTTCAATCGTAAAGGGCTCAAATTGTTTTGTTTGGATTTCCAACAAATGGTCAGGCTAAGGAATTTCCTACACCGATTGGGTATGCCTCTGGAGGGACGCCCCGAGAACCTAACCAGATCTCTACCAACACAAGGCCAGGTTACCTCTATAACTTGGTAACTACTGACACGAGTATGCCATCCCCGATCGTCACCGACCTTTCTCCCGGGGTTCACCAACAAATAGCAACAACCACATAAGTTAAATATCTAGGCTCCATACCATGATATCGCTTTTTATCCAAAAGGAAATGGACATATCCTAAGGGGCGCGACCCCTGATAACCTTGCTGCATCCTTCCTGTTTCGACCATTTCCGGAGTGTGAGGTTCTAAAGAAGTCTCGTCCCATAAAGCTATGCTTTTCATAAAAGCCGTGCTTCGATCATCCAATGATCAATAGCACTTAGTATGCCACATTACCAAATTGGGAATATATCACTAGTAAATATCAACTACATAACCTCTGAGCTTGTACGTCTCAGAGAAGGGTGCTAAGCTAAAAGAAAAAATTCTCCGCCACAAATAGAAATGTATTTGATGGAAACCAGCTTTATATCTCAAAGTGTATCGTCAGACATAAGTCCATACAAGTCCGTTCCGGGTTTGAACGGAATCGAAGGCACTTCAAAAGAATGCCATGCAAACCGGATAATCCCTAATTACGTCCGGACTCCCCATCACGTAGGGTAATCAAAATCTCTATACCGAGACCATTCGGTGCAGAGATGTTCGACAGGTAATCCTTTACCTTTTGAAAATATCTAGTCTTCACCACCGTCTTCAAATGCTATCCATTTCGTCGTATCAGTAATTCGGAATGGGTTTTACAACATGAAGTCCTCTCCCGGCTTAATCGAATAATGAGCACTTATTTATAAAAAAAGCGTATAGATATATTGGGATCATAGTTAAGTCACAACTTTTAGCCCAAAAACCATTCCGGTTGAATGGTTTAAACAAATTTCCACTTTTAATCTTTTAAAATATAGGATTCACCCCTTTAATATCCTCTTCATTTTGAAAAACAATGTTTATCACTCTTTCACAAAGATTCACTTATAGCTTTCGAAACAATTTCAATTTCAAATTTGAAATCCTTTCAACAAAGCTGGAAATCCTTTCTTTACTTGAATTCAATTATTATTTGAAAACATTTGAAAACAAATGCTTTTTATTTCGAGAAAAAACTGATTAAATTTACTCAAGATATAGCCTTTCAAAGTATATATTGAAAAATCAACAAACTGTCGTATTCTCAGCAAGTTCTACTTAAATGAAATTCTAATCTCCAAAATAGTATATTCAATATACTTCAAAATGTTTTAAAATCCACATATATATATTTTGTATAAATTGTATACCCCTTTCGAACCATAATTTCCAAAATAATTCCAAAACTTAAACTAGTTATATTATATTCAAACTAAATTTTAATTTCAAAACTTCCTCCTCAACAGCTTTTCATATTCAACTCAATTTGGATTCAAAATTCAACTTTTGAAACCATTACATCATTTTGAATAAAATAATATTAAATTCAAATATCTATGATGTAACAACCCTGGTATTGGAGATTACTGATGATTTTAAATTATAATGATAGTAATAGTTTATATGGTGAATAAAATGTAATGGAGAAATAAATTTGGTTTAAATTGTGTATTTCAAATAAACAATACGCATGGAGTTAAATATTGGGTTTAAAAATTCATTGTTTGGTGTTTTGGTAAAATAAAAAAAAAATTGGAATTTAGGTAAATTTGAGTTAATAAATTTACCAAGCGGTGTATTTCCACAATTAATTGTAAAAATAAATCCAAATTGATGGAAATAATGTTTTAAATACTTTATTTTGAGGTACTAGAGTGAAATTAGTCCATTACTGTGTTTTAATTATGTCAATAAGATAATATTGATAATTATTGTCAATATTAGCCTTTTATTAAATATAAAAGGAAAAATATAAAAAAACATGTATTTTAATAAAATAAAAGATGAAATGTGGTGCAAAAATATTATTTTGTGGTTTTAAAAGTGTTAGAATGATTTACTACAATTTATTTGACTAAGAGAATAAATTTTGATCAAATTATACTTTAAAAATAGTGTTTTTACACTAAAATTGTGCAAATTGTAAAATATTATTAAAAATAATGTTTTATTGTTAAAATAACTTTTTATTGTCAAAATAAATTTCATTTTGTCACAATAACTATTTTATTTCAAAACAAATTGGTGTGTGCATTTTTTGGCTTGAAAATGAGTTGTTATATGCATATAGTTTTAAATTAAATGGAAATATGTACTTAACTTTGTTTTTTTTCCTTAATGTTTCATTTGGGCTTAGAGGGTTTGGATGGGATCCAAATCCCATTCTTTAATCCTTCTGGTGAGAAAAGAGTTATAGGTAAATTATTTCTCCTTCTCCCTAAAACATACATACAGTAAAACCTAAAAGAGAAAACAATGGCTGCCTTCTAAACCTAATTTATACCTACTTTTCTACGAATTAAAAGGGAAAATCACCTAAACCAAGAAGAGAGAGGTAATCTCCTTCCAATACCAAATATTTTCATCATAATCTGAGAATTTGAGATGTAAATTTTCTTTTAATTGCTTATGTTGTTTTGCATGTTTATTTTCTAGCTTCTACAGGTTCATATGGCTTCTTTCTTCACCAAAGATCACAAATTCCTATCAAATCTCTGCTAGATCTTCCTGAAACAATTTGGTAAGCAAGGTAAGGGTTTCTTAAAGCAAGCTAAATAAAAAAATTGAATTTTTCTGTCAATTTGTTGATGGAATCGCTCAATTTATCGAATTCGTTTTCTGTTTTGCTGGCTAAAAACCCCCATGTTCAAAAATTCGTATCTTCTTCAACTTACATTCAATGAATCTGAATTTTTGATATGTTGCATTACTTGGATTGTTCAATGTTAATGAAAATTTTCAATGAATTTGAAGTTGTTTTAATTTGGAAAATTTATGCTTGAATTCGGCCAAAAACTGATCTCTGATTTCTGGCCGAAAATGCATCATTTTATAAAAATCATATCACCTTCAGTCCGTAGACAATGAACCTCAATTTTCGATATGTTTCAATTCTTGGATGATTCATCACATTTGGAAATTTTCGAGGAATTTTCTTTTGTGTTGGTTTGCAAAATTAATGCTTGAAATTGGCCAAAAACTGATCTCTGATTTCTGGCCGAAAATACATCATCTTGGAAAAATCATATCTCCTTCAATTAGTAGCCAATGAACCTCAATTTTGGATATGTTGGAAAAATTGGATGGTTCATTAATTATGAAAATTCTCAATGAATTTTCAGTTGTTTTGATCTGCTAAATTAATGCTTGAAATTAGTCAAAAACTGATCTCTGTGTATTGGCCGAAAATACATCATTTTAGAAAAAATATATCTTATTCATTTTAAAGATTATTGCCCCAACTTTTTTCTATGTTGTAGAAGCTGGATAGAAAAATGTTTTTGAAAATTTTCATGAAATTATGAGCAGTTTTGTTATAGAAAATCCTTGATTCAAAACAGCCAAAAATCTTGTTTTTTGTGCTTGCTGAAAAGAGCTAGTTTGAAAAATCATAACTCTTTCATTTTGCAGTGAATTGCTCCAACTTTTGGATATGTTATTTTCCTCCTGTCATAGTATAACATAGTAAAATTTGGCAGAAATGTGGATTGTTTTGGCACCCCAAATTACTGACCAAAGTTTGCCAAAACTAAGTTTGTTTGGTAGAATGTTCTCTTGCTTCTATTTGCGCTTTCGTTAGCTGTTTCACTGCAAATTTCGCTGATTTTAAATATTTTTGAATAAGTTGATGATGAATGTTTAAGTATTTTTATCTGACAATGGATTGGCTTGGTTTTGGAAATTTTAAGAATTTAATTTTATTTAAATTCTATTTCAATCTAAATATCGACAAATGTCGATATTTGAAGAATTCGATGGTTTTAATTGATTTTGGTTTCAAATAAGTTTATGAAAATTCTTTATAAATTAGGGTTGATTAAATAAATGTTTTAAAGACATTTTAAAGGGTTTTTAAGCAATTATTTTTTAAAAGTATTTTATAAATAGATAATCTATGTGATAAATGGATTTTTCCTTATATAACTTATTTAAAAATCTAAAAATTGTTTAAAAATCCCGTTTTCTCTATAAAATTATTCTAAATATATTATAGCCTATTTAGATGATTTTCGGCGTATAAGAATGAGAATTAAACGATTTGGAAAAAATACGTGGTATGGGACATGTATTTTCGCCTCATCGCTTAATATCGGACTTATACTGTCGAATCGGCTTTGAAAGTGTTATTTTATGATATTTTTACCAACTGAGGACATGAGGCAGGGTTGTTATGATGAATTGATGATGGTTGTGATGTTTAAGATGGACTTTTACTTGTCGATGAAATGAGACAAGTTTTAATGTCACTTTAAACTCATCAAAGTATGAGACAAACGATGAGTTGGGTGCTTTACACTCGCCTATGAGACGAGGCGGTGTATGTTTGATTTGGATTTTTATCATTGTTTTCTAATGTGGCATCGACTGACGATTAGTAAACCAATAGGTGCGAATGTATGGTATGGGACGTACATTAACACCCATTGGGTTCCTATTGGAGATGTTGTGACACATTCAAGATGTTATTGGTGCTACAAACTAAGTATAAGATTGGAACCGTTACGTTGTTCTAGATGTCATTACTAGATTCCAATCATCATGATGTTTTGCTCGGATTTTATTTATTTGGGTAACATCGCGATATTCAACTATAGTCAATCAAGATGATCACGATGCTAAGATGCTAATGACCCCAAGTCATCACGACGTATGGTTCCAAATAATAGTAGTACTACTCAAGATGAAAAGCACGTGCTATTTTCTATGAAGTTTTCTATGTTCGATTTCACCTTTTTGTGATGTGTTATTTGAATATGGCCTTGAGTATGATATAGGCTACATTCATATTATTCTATATGGTGATTTCGATTATGATTTCCTTTGACCCTTAATGAGTTCTTATGATAGACTATGATGATTTGATGTTTCTTTATGAAGTTATCATATGGTTCTCATCCCTTATCCACTTTACTTAGAGATGTCCTTAAGAGAAATCATATGCATGTTACTTATTGAACTCCTTTGAAATAGATAGATGAATCCCCGACGTCCCCTTCCTTATAAAAGATATAATGAATAACATGTCATTCCGTTGGCAACAATGGAGTGATTCTCACTATTCTACTTATTATTGAGATCCTTACTACTGATAAGTTTAGCTTGCCTGACCCATGTGTTTTTCACTCGGGTCGGACCGAGTTGCAGGTTAGTTTGGATTGATTCACTTCTTGGATCTTCTTGATTGCTTTTGTTGGACTTATCATTTTGGCTTGGATGTCGTTTTGAGTCGTCTACTTTTATGTGTCTTATTGAATATAATTTTGTTGGATGGGTGTATATGTTATTCCGTAGTCCATGCTACTTATATATGATGTATTATTATGGAGATGTATGGTGATGTATGTATTTATATATATATGTATATATATATATATACTCTGATCTTGGTTTGCTGTTCCGTGACTGATGTTTTCTATCTGCATGTATATTACATTATTTCTGAAATGGTCCGAATCCACCATAGTGTGCATTAGTTAGGGACTAAGCGTGTCTTCTACTTATGAGGTAATGAAAAAAAATTGAGACATAATTGACATGCTTAGCTCTTAACTAACGTTTTACTATGATGGTCGCCCTTAACCAGCCCTATTCTCTGCATTAGTAGGCAGGATTACTTAGTTATTTTCTTTATTAATGTAGGTCTCGGGGTGGGGCGTTACAGCTTGGCATCAAAGCATTGTTTCAGAATATAATGTAATATATACAGAACATCATACGAGATACCATACATCAGATATAATACATCCATATACATCATCCCTTAATCATGGTCGGTTTCACCTTGACCTTGCCTTTCCCCTATCCTTGTTCTGATTCGTGTCGCTTTTTAATTCCTTTGGGGTAGATAGAAAGAAATATGTCTAGGAATGTTAATTATATTCCATAGTATTCTGTAACTTCTGCACCTGAATTGCTAATATATATATTTACCCAGTGCATAATCATATCTTATCTTATCTTTCAGCTATGTCGACTAGAGGTGGAGGACGCTCTTTGACGGCGGGACCGTCTAGTGGTTCTCGTCCTAAAGGCGCATATATGTCCACCGATCAGGTCCTTGAGCTTATTCGAAGCACTCAACCTCCCGCTCCCGCTCACTCTTCTCCTCCGTGCAAATCCACTTTTGTGTGCATGCATAGTGACTTCACTCATCTTGGTGGTAAGATCTTTAAAGCAGCCGAGACTGTTTTAGAGGTTGAGGCATGGCTCAGTAGTTGTGAGCGTATCTTTAGTCGTATGGAGATCTCTAGTCATCACCGTGTCCTTGTAGCATCTAGTATGTTGCAAGAACGAGCTTTACATTGGTATGATCTTCTTATTGCTAAGATTGATGAGTCCACTCTAGAGTGGGATCAGTTCCGTCAGAGATTCGAACTCAAGTTTAATCCAGAATCCGAGAAGGCTATTCTTGCTCGACGGTTCCTTGATTTCAAACAAGGAAAGTCGACCGTTTCTGAATATGTTGCATCCTTTGAAGCCTAGTCTAAATATGGTCTCGAGCACATCTCTACTCCTTATAAGAAGAATCTTAAGTTCGTCTCTGGGCTTAAGAAATATCTGAAGAAGTCCCCCATGCTTCGCCTTGAGCTCACCTTTGAAAAGCTTGTGGATGCAGCCCTTCAGCTTGAAGCGGTCGAGAAGGAGAAAGATAATGATGATGAGGGTAATGTTCGGGGAACCCGAATAAGAAAAAGTTTTTCCGCAAGCCGAAGCCGCTCCATCCTAGTAAGAAGAAGAAATAGAAGGGATCTTCTTCTCAGTCTCAGTCTACTCCTTTAACTAAGCCTTTTGAATGCTATAATTGTGGTGCGCCTGACCATCCAGTGAGGGAGTGTCCCAAGCCTAAGCGTTGTCCTTATTGTAAGAAGGAGGGACATTTGGTTTCAACTTGTCCCAAAAAGGAGAAGGGTTCTCGTCAGGGTCATCTTGGTGTGGCTACAACCCCTGGAGGTGCTGCTCAGTCTAGAGGTACTTCCTCTTCTGTTTTAGAGGGTTCTATTAAATTCCATGATCGTTATATTCGATTGCTTTTCGATACGGGTGCATCTCACTCATTCGTATCAAAAGAACTCGTTGATGCTTTGCGGTTAGATGTTTCTTACATGCTTACTTCTTTACGGATTTGCGAATCCTATAGGAGGATATGCAACTCTTAGTTTGCTTTGTGATGATGTTGAGATTTTTATTTTTGGCTTTTCTTTTCGTGCGAATCTGCACGTTATTCCTTTTCTTGGATTTGGTATGATATTGGGAATGGACTGGCTAGTTCGATACGAGCCCAGGATTTTATGTTTGGAGCGAGTCTTGTATATTCGACATCCTGATTCTTTGGATCAGTTATCTCTTTCGCTTCGTGATACCGATTGTGATTCCATGGCTTCTTTATTTGCTCTTGATTCTCGAGATGACGACGATGATGTATCTCATATTCCTATCGTTTGCGACTTTTCAGATTTATTTGTGCCCATTTCTAGTTTACCTCCTAAGAGAGCTATTGAGTTCTGTATCGATCTTATTCCCTGCGCACAGCCAGTTAGTCGTCCTCCCATGAGGATATCTACATGAGAGAATGAGAAACTCAAGAAGCAACTTCTCGAGCTTGAAACGAAGCATTTCATTCGTTGTAGTTCTTCACCATGGGGAGCCGCGGTAGTGTTCGTGAAGAAGTCCGATGGGACTCTTAGGCTTTGCGTCGACTATCACAAGCTTAATGAGTTAACCATCAAGAATCGTTACCCTTTACCGAGGATCGATGAGATGTTCGATCAATTAAGTGGGGCTAAGGTATTTTCACTGTTAGACCTTGCCACTGGTTTCCATCAACTCCGAGTCGCGGAAGATAGTATTCCTCTCACCACATTCCGCACTCACTACGGTTCTTATGAGTGGCTCGTCATGCCGTTCGAATTGACAAATGCACCTGTCTACTTTATCGATCTAATGAATCGAGTATTCCAGGAATATCTCGATTAGTTCATGCTTGTTTTCATAGATGATATTCTAGTATATTCGAAGTCCAAAGAGGACCGTACTCGACATCTTAAAATTGTTTTGAGTACACTCCGAACGCATCAACTCAAAGCAAAACTTTCTAAGTGTCACTTCTAGGAAAAGCAAGTGAAGTTCTTAGGCCATGTTGTATCTTCAGAAGGTATTTCCGTTGATCCTTCTAAGATCGAGGCTATTCAGAGTTGGAAGAGGCCTGAGAATGTTCACGAGATTCGTAGTTTTCTGGGTTTGGCTGGTTATTACCGCTGTTTCATCAAAGACTTTTCCCATATCGTGCTTCCATTGACTAGCCTTATGAGGAAAGGTGTTCGACTAGTCCTTGTGGTTCCTGAAGGGAACCAAGATCTTATCGTTTATACCGATGCCAGTCATAGTGGCCTTGGTGCTGTTTTAATGCAGAGGGATCGTGCTGTTGCCTATTCGTCTTGGCAGTTGCGTCCGAATGAGGTTCGGTATGCTACTCATGATTTAGAGCTTGCAGACATTGTCTTCGCTTTGAAGATTTGGCATCATTACATTTTAGGAGAGAACTTCGTCCTTTTTACCGATCATAAATCCTTGAAATATCTATTCACTCAGAAGAAGTTTAATATGAGGCAGCAGCGTTGGCTTGGTGAGACGACCCGACTTTCAACACCAGAAAATCGTATCATCTTTAAGAAAGAAAGGGATAGAAAAGAGAATAGAAAGAAGAGAAGAAAGAAACAACATCAGAATCTATACAGAAGAACGAATAAATTATATTAATAACATAAATATTACATAGTTTACAACCATTATCAGAGATACTCAGCTAAACAACACATACTAGATAGTTATAAACACCTGTCTAGTTATTACAACTCAATACAACTCAAAGACAACAACTCAGACAACACACAGCAGAATACTAGCTATATATCTATATGCAGAAGCCTCCTGCTCCATTTGCTCCTTCAGATTCGTCAAAGCTAATCCTGAATCCTAACCTGAATTCCCTTGGCTACTCGTAAAAAATTTGAGTACCCAAGAGTTTATGGAAAAAAAAAACTCCGGGTCAGACATGGGTCTGGTGTGAGTAACAGGTTAAAGTTGCTTAACTTTCAAAAACCTTTTGAAAAGAAAGGTATCACGTAAGACTTCCCACACATAAACATGGAAAAGTTTTTACCTTACGCTAACCAAAACATTTGATAGGAAATCCGATGATATTATAATAGTGTCTAGGGTTTTCAAATAAACATGAAATAGCCGAAATTGTTACATTCATTAAATTCCATCTACTAGCCGCAAAAGTGGTAATACAATAAAAACCGTTGGGACTTATTGGATTTTGGATTCCATACAATGGCAGGGCTACTGGGGTACCGCCTGTCACAGTACGTGGCCTAGATCAACGTATCGAGGAGTACGCCCGCTCACCTACAACACAAAGCCGGACCCATTCCTTACTGAATAGTTCCGAACAAGACAACCCCGTGGTTGTAGCTAGCAACCACCCACACAGCCGAATATAAAGGGACTTCTAGACAGAGGTAAATCTTGCTCTCCAATGGGTGCGACCCACGAAGCCTTGCTGCACCTCCCCCGTTTTAGCCATTCTCGGTTGATGAGGCTTGAGGCTACGATTACCTTTATAGGACATATCACTTAGAATGCTCATCGTCCACCTGACGATGTTCTGAAAGCATTCAATCCATACAAGTTCGTTCCGGGTTCGAACGAAACCGAAGGCATTATTTCATTACACTCGTTTTGGAATCACCCTTAGAGTTAACGACAATAACCCTTGCACTCTGAACCAACATCTCGAATCTATAAGAACTAATTCCGTCAACTCATTACGGAATCACCCACAGAGTTTTACTGACTCATAGTCCTTACACCTCGAGTCTTCACAAAGCTCCATTTTGACACACGACCTAACGTTATTAGGAATCGATGTGGTTTTCGGATATCCAAACATGGAAACCCGATCCCGGTCTCATCGAAATCCAAAGTGTGTCTTTTAGGTCCAAGTTGTTTTAAAGTTTTAACACAATTCAATTACAGTATCTATATACACACAGATAGATAACTTATAAATCATAATTGATAATCAACATTATCACATAACAGGTTACCCACATCATCAATATCAAATAGATATTCCATATATCACCATCCAAATTGATAATCTAGGTTATCATCACAATACAATCAAGCATCCATACCACACAATATTATTTATCTCATTACTGAGATCTCAAAGCATCCAAGACAATCAATGACATCCATTCATACATAAGCAAAGATTTACTTATCACAATAGAATTAATTTTAAATGAATTAAATTAACTATCTCTATCTCTAATTTATTTAAAATGAATTAAATTAATTACTTAATCTTTAATTAATTTAAAATAAATTAAATTAATTACTTCATCAATATAAATCTTGCTTACTCAATCATTTAAGTGATTACAATCAATTTATTAGTCCATTGTTAATCACCTTAATTAATCACCCATGATTAATTACCCTTAATTACAATCATGTAATTATTCTTAATTAATTTCACAAATTAATTATTCTTAATTAAACAGTAATTAACCTTTAATTACATCAATTAATCAGTTAATCATAATTAATTACTTTAATCCTTAATTAATTAATTTCTTAATTACCTTTAATTATTTGTCATTGATTTATTAATCCTAATTAATCAACTTTAATTACATCATTAATTAAAATAATTAATGATTCCCTTTTTACTAATTACTTTAAGTAATTAACTTATAATCATTAATCATCATCACAGATTAATTACATTTATTAATTATCCAGCTTAATTGCTATCTTAAACAAATTAATTATCCTTTAATTTATTACTTAATTAATCCCTTGATTAATTATTAATTAATTTAAACCATTTTACTCATTTTTAAACATCTCCACTTAATCACAACCTGTAATTACTAAAAAATTACTTAACCGAGTAATTTCCAACTCATTAATTACATAAAGTAATCATTCATAAAACCCAAGTGTTTAAAATTAATTAAACTTAATTAATTAAAATAACAATCATATTTAACTAAATTAATTACATTAAGTAATTAATTTCTTAATTACTTCATCAAGTAATTACGCTCACGCCATTTACAATTGATTATTATTAAATTAATTAATCTAATTAATTAAAAAAATTAACTACATTAATCAATTATTAAATAATCCTAGTCAATGATCTTCATTAACCATTCTTTAATTATTTTATGAAGTAATTAACTTAAATTAATTACAAATTAAATTATCTTTAATCATTCATTAATTAAAGTTAATTATTAAATTAATTAACCTTGATTTAAAACTTAATTACATAATTAATAATATTCATTAATCATTAATTAATAATTTAATTAATGATCTTAATTATAGATTGATTAATCATTAATCAATTATTAATTCCAAATTCAATTAATTAATTAAATTAATTAATTAATCTTAATTACCTTATTAATTAATTCTAAAACATAAATCTTAATTTAATTTCAAGATAAAACATAACTTAATTATGTTTAAAAACAATATTATTGAAACAAAGTACTTTTTGAACTACTTTAAAATTTCCATTTTAAATACAAGTTTAAATTAAAAGTAATTTAAAATTATCAAATTTTGAAAATTTGAAAACTTTAAAATTTGCAAATCAAACAAGTGCTATGAAAATTTTTAAAGTTAAATTCATTTCAAATTTTAATAACTTAAATTTTCATTTAATTTAAAACTTCAATTTAAACCTTTTTTAAAATTTAAAACTGAAATTCAAATTTAACTTTTGAATTTCCTGATTTTAAATAAACTTCAAAACTACTCATATTTTTAAAATCTCATTACTAAAAGTATTTAAACTATTTTACCAAAACAAATAGTTAATTAAATTAAATTTCTGAAACTTTTTATTTTATTCAAAAACTGGAATTTGAATTCAAATCAGAAATGCAACTTGAATTTAATTTGAACTTAAACTTCACTTTAAACCTAAGCTACAGATTTTAAAAGTTTTAAAATCCAGATTTAAAAAAAAAACATTTTTTCTTTCTTAAACCTGCAAATTACAGAGTAACCCGTGGAAACCCAAATTTTACTTCGAGTCAAACTGAAAATCTCGCGAGAAAAACACTCGAACAACTCGAGTCAAAACACGATCCAACCTGCTTCCACCCAAACTTCACAATATTACCAGATCACTAGAAGGCAGTGCACCGTTCACGTGCACAGCTCCGATGCTTCCCTCCGGTCGACGCTACAACGTCGAACAAGTCGGCGATAACCTACTAACCAAGCTCCGACCACCCAAAGCTCTGTTCATCACTCGAAACCCAAAAACGAGATCAAGCAGAAACCTGGAATGACAACATGAATGACCACCAAACCTGGAAAATGCACCGAACTCTCAACCCCGGCCATCAGAGAGGCTAAATTTATGGCAAACACCTCATCAATTCCCTCTACCTTCCCTCGAGATTGCGTAACACTCGATCAAACCGAGAGGATGAACGAAACGAAAGCTCTGCCTTGTTAAAAACTAGGTTTTAAAAATTAAAATTTCAAACTGCATATAATTTAGCAAATTTTAATTACTTCTCTGATTTTTCTAAGGATCTATGATCCTTACTCTATAACTCAGAAAAATTCTAAGTTTCCTCAAATCACAGATTACATGAATTTTTCTCAAATTCATTTTTGGTTCAAGAATAAACTGCCACTTAATCAAACACCTAAAAATACTAATACTTGATTTAAAAATCAAGTTTTTATTAATGCATTAAGTTTATGAAACTGGATTTCAATATTTATGTGATTGGTTTTGATCAAGATTAATATATATGGTATTACCTGTGTTTAAAGAGATAACACCCTGTATGTTAATTCTTCTAAAAATTTTTAAACCTTAACTTAAGAAAATAAACACATTACTTATAAGTTTGAACACTAATCTATAATAAGCAAACTCTTTTTATTATTCTAAAACCCAGTTACTATCTCAAAATAGATCAATTGTAGAAGATTCTTTAAATAGGATGTGAATCTGGGAACACAACATAGCAAAACCAACATGCATATACAATTATAATCACAACAGACTTTTTATAAGCACACAACATATTTTTATCACAAACATTTATCAAGCAACCTAAATATAGTTTAAGATTTAAATTTTACTCACCTTAATTCAATGCAGACCCTGTGTTGATCTTTTAAAATTTGCAGAAAACATAAAAAAATTGCAGGCTTGACTCTTGCTTCAAGTTAAATTGATATGCAGTTTTGCCTATTTGTTTTCACTGATTAAAATGCTTGCATGCAGGTAGAAGATGCAGTCGCTAATCCCTCAAATACATGCAGATGCTATCATGTTTCACATCAGGCTTGATCCATTCCAGGTCTTAAAAACAGAATGCAGAAAACAGTGCAGGCTTATATTTTGAATTTTTTGCAGAGTTCTTTGATTTTGAGTAATATGCAGATTGATGGTGAATAAATGCAGATTTGCTTTGGATTTGTACATGTATTTGAAGGGCTTAGATATGAGGAGTTATTTTTGATTTTGAATATGGTTGAATATGCAGGGTTTCTGAAATTTGAGGAAATGCCGATTTTTTTTTGGATTCTTGAGGGTATTTGTGTATGCAGATTTTGATTGTTAATATGAAAATGATTTTGATTTTAGAATTTTGAAGATTTCCTTGATTAAGGAAAATAAAAATGCAATATGAATGAAGATGCAATCTTAACTAATGTATTTTCAGATTTAATGAAATAAAAGAAAAATTAAAACAAAATTTAACACTTGTCAAATTGTTACAACACTTGTCAATTTGTAATACTAATTTTTAAACACATGATAAATAAATGTAACACTTGTTTCTTTTAAAATAATAATTAGTACTAATTTATAAATTAATGTGTGTATGTTAGCCTAAATTAAGTTGTTAGTTTATATTTGAATATGTGTATAAATTTACAAAAGAAATAAGAACAAATCATGTCTTACAAAACATACACAAATAAAAATTAAAACAATTAAGATTTTATATTTTTGAATTTAAATTCAAACCAAATTCAAAATCAATTATTCTCAAATCAAGTTATGAATATAAATTCAATTTGAAATAAAAACTTGCAAATCCTATTCAAAACTTATTTATAAAGACGATACAATATCAATATTGTTTTTATAATTCTCTTATTATTAAATTAAAATCATTTTACAAGAAATTATATTTTTATTAATAGAATATCCATTTTATTAAGCCATGAAACCATTTTGTTGAATTTGTTCTAAATTTAAAACTCAATCTAATTTAATTTAAACATTTCAACATTTGTTATCAATTTTAAAATCATATATTTATTTATGAAATAGTTTTAAAAACTCAATACTAATTAAAATCAAAATTTCCAAATTAAACTGTATATATTAGAAATTTTATAACATGATTCCATTTTTAATTTTGAACCAAAAATCATTTATTTAATTTTGAAAAGCTAAAATATCAAATAAAACAAATTTTCCAAATTACTGCAAATACTAAAACTAGAAAATATGCTTTACTTATTAAAATTAAAATAATACCAATCTATTTAAAAATATAAACCATATATTTATATTGTAAATAGAAATCAATTTATTATTTTTAAAAGATAAAATAACCAATTTGAATGATTATTGAAGATGATTATTAAATTTATTTGAATAATTACCAACAAAATATCAATATCAATTTAATTTTAAATACAGATTATTAAATTGATATTCTTAAAAATTCTGGGATATTAAAATCCTTCCCCTTAAAAGAATTTCGTCCTTGAAATTTAAAACAAAGGTAATTTAATAATCTAATTAAATTTTAATTTAAAAACGCACGCATATATCAAACATATGCTAACATCCAGAAACAACCAATCACACAAATCTAGATGTCCAGGCAAATTCTAGATAGAATTTCTTCGAGTTTCCCCAGGTGTGTGTGTGTGTGTGTGTGTGTGTGTGTGTGTGTGTACCGGGTTACTCGCTCTAGAGAATCCAAACAATCAATACTATGAAGCTACAGAGCTCCTATACAACTATATCTATAACACCAGACCAGATATCAGACTACAAACGAGTCTGACTCAACAACCAAAACTCCAGAACTGCTGGTTCCACAACCAGAGATAGATCATACACATACTCCCTCAGAGATACATGAAGCTCATCGAATCCCAGTTATCCAAACTGGCAATCCAATCCTGTAGATCAATCACACATTCTCCAAGAATAGAGAAAAGATCCAAAACACTTCAGAGCTAGCTTCTCAGACTTACCCAAACTTATAGCTCACATTTGATCGGAGAAAACTTATCCAAAATTAAATCTTCGACTTCAGAGTCTAAATTCCTTCGATTCTTATCCACAAAATCTCTTCGGATAATCCTGGGCTGCCCACAACCTTACTGATCAGCTCAATCTTCACTGATGCTTCTAGAAACAAACTAGATCAATCAACTCAACAAAATGATCTCCTCAAGATCAGCCAAAATCAAGAACTTAAACTCAACATCAGAAGACAACAACTCACTTCTCCTGTCCGGGAAAAGAAAAGCAGATATACTTCCAAACCGCTCAACTCTGATCTGAACTAGAAGAAAATGCTAAAGAAGAACGCGAGCACAAACAGGACAACACACCCCCGAGATATGGTTCAACAAATCCATAAGAAACTCAGAAATTTCCCTCTAAAACCCTGAGCTGCTACACCAACTCAACTCTTGGAACCATTCTTCTATAAAGCTGAACCACCGGTACCACTCCTGGAATCCCAGTCAATAAGAAAGCTCAATCTCCAGATGTGAACCAAACTCTGACTTCCTGAAGACATTCAAAAAAATTCAGATAACCCAAGAGAACACTCCAATAATCGCAAGTCACTTTTGCGATCAACCCAAACCTAATCCAAGGAAAAACTGTTCTTCCTTAACCAAATAGAACAGCTTACACCTAACTAGCCAACCTATCGAAGAAACGGGTCCACTCAACTGCTTCTAAACTCCACTTCAGAAAAACTGCTAAGCCAGAAGATCTCTTTCCAACAAACAACACTCCGAGAAACTCGGACCTCAAACCAAACAGAAACACCGGCTGGACACAGCAACAACACTGAAGTAGACTCACCTCCTTAACTTGTTCCAAAGAAAACATCTTCAGGAACATCCATAGTCACTGCATCTCATCATGCAGCTACTACTTCCTGAGGTTTCAAAATGCCATCACTCGCTTCTGTCCAACCAACAAATCCAAACTCTACTCACCAAACTCTGCACTTCTAAGATGACTCTGAACCTTAACAGGTTTCCTTCAGTGATCAATTAAGTTCTTCATCTCTACAGAACTCACTCGAGACGGTATTAGATCTACAGTCTCGACAAAACACTTCCAACCTCAAACATTCAAACTCCAACCAATGATAGCCGTGTTACACACACTACTACCCCTACCTTTATAACTTATATTGGAAAACCTGAACAGGTAAACCAATAGATAGATAGAAATATATATATATTAAAAATTACAAATACGCTCTCTCAAGAAAGACATCACTACTACAGAGCCTAGGTATTCACTCAACCTAATGCTCTGATACCAGCAGAGACGACCCGACTTTCTACCACCAGAAAATCGTATCATCTTTAAGAAAGAAAGGGATAGAAAAGAGAATAGAAAGAAGAAAAGAAAGAAACAACTTCAGAATCTACACAGCGGAACGAATAAATTATATTAATAACATAAATATTACATAGTTTACAACCATTATCAGAGATACTCAGCTAAACAATACATACTAGACAGTTATTAACACCTGTCTAGTTATTACAACTCAAAGACAACAACTCAAACAACACACAGCGGAATACTAGCTATATTAATCCATTGTTAATCACCTTAATTAATCACCCATGATTAATTACCCTTAATTACAATCATGTTATTATTCTTAATTAATTTCACAAATTAATTATTCTTAATTAAACAGTAATTAACCTTTAATTACTTCAATTAATCAGTTAATCACAATTTATTACATTAATCCTTAATTAATTAATTTCTTAATTACCTTTAATTATTTATCATTGATTAATTAATCATAATTAATCAACTTTAATTACATCATTAATTAAAATAATTAATGATTCCCTTTTTGTTAATTACTTTAAGTAATTAACTTATAATCATTAATCATCATCACAGATTAATTACATTTAGTAATTATCCAGCTTAATTACTATATTAAACAAATTAATTATCCTTTAATTTATTACTTAATCAATCCCTTGATTAATTATAAATAATTTAAACCAATTTACCTCATTTTTAAACATCTCCACTTAATCACAACCTGTAATTGCTAAACGATTACTTAACTGAGTAATTTCCAACTCATTAATTACATAAAGTAATCATTTATAAAACCCAAGTGTTTAAAATTAATTAAACTTAATCAATTAAAATAAATAATCATATTTAACTAAATTAATTACATTAAGCAATTAATTTCTTAATTACTTCATCAAGTAATTACACTCAAGCCATTTACAATTGATTATTATTAAATTAATTAATCTAATTAATTATAAAAATTAACTACATTAATCAATTATTAAATAATCCTGGTTAATAATCTTCATTAACTATTCTTTAATTATTTTATAAAGTAATTAACTTAAATTAATTACAAATTAAATTATCTTCAATCATTCATTAATTAAATTAAATTATTAAATTAATTAACCTTGATTTAAAACTTAATTACATAATTAATAATATTCATTCATCATTAATTAATAATTTAATTAATGATCTTAATTATAGATTGATTAATCATTAATCAATTATTAATTCCAAATTCAATTAATTAATTAAATTAATTAATTATCTTAATTACCTTATTAATTAATTCTAAAACATAAATCTTAATTTAATTTCAAGATAAAACATAACTTAATTATGTTTAAAAACAATATTATTGAAACAAAGTACTTTTTGAACTACTTTAAAATTTCCATTTTAAATACAAGTTTAAATTAAAAGTAATTTAAACTTATCAAAGTTTGAAAATTTTAATAATTTAAAATTTGCAAATCAAACAAGTGCTATGAAAATTTTTAAAGTTAAATTCATTTCAAATTTTCTACCAAAACAAATAGTTAATTAAATTAAATTTTTGAAACTTTTTATTTTATTTAAAAACTGGAATTTGAATTCAAATCAGAAATGCAACTTGAATTGAATTTGAACTTAAACTTCACTTCAAACCTAAACTACAGATTTTAAATGTTTTAAAATCCAGATTAAAAAAAAAACAGTTTTTCTTTCTGAAACCTACAAATTACAGAGTAACCCGTGGAAACCCAAATTTTACTTCGAGTCAAACTGAAAATCTCGCGAGAAAAACACTCGAACAACTCAAGTCAAAACACAATCCGACCTGCTTCCACCCAAACTTCACAATATTACCAGATCACCAGAAGGCAGTGCACCGTTCACGTGCACAACTCCGATGCTTCCCTCCGGTCGACGCTACAATGTCGAACAAGTCGGCGATAACCTACTAACCAAGCTCCGACCACCCAAAGCTCTGTTCATCACTCGAAACCCAAAAACGAGATCAAGCAGAAACCTGGAATGACAACATGAATGACCACCAAACCTTGGAAATGCGCCGAACTCTCAACCCCGGCCATCAGAGATGCTAAATTTATGGCAAACACCTCATCAACATTCCCTTTACCTTCCCTCGACATTGCGTAACACTCGATCAAACCGAGAGGATGAACGAAACGAAAGCTCTGCCTTGTTAAAAACTACGTTTTAAAAATTAAAATTTCAAACTGCATCTAATTTAACAAATTTTAATTACTTCTCTGATTTTTCTAAGGATCTATAATCCTTACTCTATAACTCAGAAAAATTCTAAGTTTCCTCAAATCACAGATTACATGAATTTTTCTCAAATTCATTTTTGGTTCAAGAATAAACTGCCACTTAATCAAACACCTAAAAATACTAATACTTGATTTAAAAATCAAGTTTTTGTCAATGCATTAAGTTTATGAAACTGGATTTCAATATTTATGTGATTGGTTTTGATAAAGATTAATATATATGGTATTACCTGTGTTTACAGAGGTAACACCCTGTATGTTAATTCTTCTAAAAATTTTTCAACCTTAACTTAAGAAAATAAACACATTACTTATAAGTTTGAACACTAATCTATAATAAGAAAACTCTTTTTATTATTCTAAAACCCAGTTACTATCTCAAAATAGATCAATTGTAGAACATTCTTTAAATAGGATGTGAATCTGGGAACACAACATAGCAAAACCAACATGTATATACAATTATAATCACAACAGACTTTTTATAAGCACAAAACATATTTTTATCAGAAACATTTATCAAGCAACCTAAATATAGTTTTAGATTTAAATGTTACTCACCTTAATTCAATGCAGACCCTGTGTTGATCTTTTGAAATTTGCAGAAAACATAAAAAAAATTGCAGGCTTGACTCTTGCTTCAAGTTAAATTGATATGCAGTTTTGCCTATTCGTTTTCACTGACTAAAATGCTTGCATGCAGGTAGAAGATGCAGTCGCTAATCCCTCAAATACATGCAGATGCTATCATGTTTCACATCAGGCTTGATCCATTCCAGGTCTTAAAAACAGAATGCAGAAAACAGTGCAGGCTTATATTTTGAATTTTTTTGCAGACTTCTTTGATTTTGAGTAATATGCAGATTGATGGTGAATAAATGCAGATTTTCTTTGGATTCGTACATGTATTTGAAGGGCTTATATATGAGGAGTTATTTTTGATTTTGAATATGGTTGATTATGCAGGGTTTCTGAAATTTGAGGAAATGCAGATTTTTTTTTGGATTTTTAAGGGTATTTGTGTATGCAGATTTTGATTGTTAATATGAAAATGATTCTGATTTTAGAATTTTGAATATTTCTTTGATTAAGGAAAATAAAAAAGCAATATGAATGAAGATGCAATCTTAACTAATGTATTTTCAGATTTAATGAAATAAAGGAAAAATTAAAACAAAATTTAACACTTGTCAAATTGTTACAACACTTGTCAATTTGTAATACTAATTTTTAAGCACATGATAAATGAATGTAACACTTGTTTCTTTTAAAATAATAATTAGTACTAATTTATAAATTAATGTGTGTATGTTAGCCTAAATTAAGTTGTTAGTTTATATTTGAATATGTGTATAAATTTACAAAAGAAATAAGAATAAATCATGTCTTACAAAACTTACACAAATAAAAATTAAAAAAATTAAGATTTTATATTTTTGTATTTAAATTCAAACCAAATTCAAAATCAATTATTCTCAAATCAAGTCATGAATATAAATTCAATTTGAAATAAAAACTTGCAAATCCTATTCAAAACTTATTTATAAATACAATACAATATCAATATTGTTTTCATAATTCTCTTATTATTAAATTAAAATCATTTTACAAGAAATAATATTTTTATTAATAAAATATCCATTTTATTAAGCCATGAAATCATTTTGTTGAATTTATTGTAAATTTAAAACTCAATCTAATTTAATTTAAACATTTCAACATTTCTTATCAATTTTAAAATCATATATTTATTTGTGAAATAGTTTTAAAAACTCAATACTAATTAAAATCAAAATTTCCAAATTAAAATGTATATATTAGAAATTTTATAACATGATTCCATTATTAATTCTAAACCAAAAATCATTTATTTAACTTTGAAAAGCTAAAATATTAAATAAAACAAATTTTCCAAATTACTGCAAATATTAAAACTAGAAAATATGCTTTACTTATTAAAATTAAAATAATACCAATCTATTTAAAAATATAAACCATATATTTATATTGTAAATAGAAATCAATTTATTATTTTTAAAAGATAAAATAACCAATTTGAATGATTATTGAAGATGATTGTTAAATTTATTTGAATAATTACCAACAAAATATCAATATCAATTTAATTTTAAATACAGATTATTAAATTGATATTGTAAAAAATTCCGGGATATTACATTGAGTTTCTGGCCTCATATGATTTTGATATTCAGTATAACCCGAGGAAGGGTAATCGTGTGACCGATGCGCTTAGTCGCAAGCATTCGGCTGTTGTTTCTATGATGTTAGCCGAATGGGATGTCCTTGAAACTTTATCTTACTAGTAATATTCGTGATCGAGCTTCTTCTTTCAATTCACCTATCTTATTATTCAATATGGGAGATCGACCTTCTCTTTTAGATCGTATTTCCGAGGCTCGGCGGCATGGTTCCGAGACGTTGCGCCTTATTCCTCTTTGTGAATCTGAATCCCATGATGATCAGATGAGGGATTTCAGTATTGATTCTCATGGTTGTCTTCGTTTGAAGGGTCGTGTTGTTGTACCTTCTGATTCATCACTTAGGCGTGACATTCTTGATGATTGTCATCGCTCTAAGTATACTGTTCATCCTGGCAGCAGCAAGATGTATGCTGATATGCGTCGCCTTTATTATTGGGAAGGCATGAAGAGTGATGTCATAAGTTATGTGGGTAATTGCATAACTTGTCAGCTTGTTAAGGCCGAGCATCAGCGGCCATCTGGTCTTCTTCATCCTTTAGAGGTTCCGTTGTGGAAATGGGATCAAATTTCAATGGATTTCATTCATGGCTTACCTCGTTCGAGGTCAGGCCATAGCAACATTTGGGCTGTTGTGGACTGTCTCACCAAGTCCGCACATTTTATTCCTATTAAGTCGAATAGGACGACATCTCTTTTATCGAAGCTATATATTAAGGGGATCGTGCGATTGCACGGTGTCCCTTCATCTATTGTGTGTGATCGTGATCCTCTTTTCACGAGTCACTTTTGGCAGAGTCTCCAGCAAGCTTTAGGCACGAAGCTTAATCTTAGCACAACTTATCAGCCACAGTTTGATGGACAGACTGAACGAGTGAACTGTATTTTGGAAGACTTGCTTCGTGCTTGTATCTTGGATTTCGGTGATAGTTGGGAGGATCATCTTCCTCTAGTTGAGTTTTCTTATAATAATAATTACCAGTCTTCTATCGGTATGGCTCCTTTTGAAGCCTTATATGGAAGGCCATGTCGTTCTCCATCTTGCTGGCTTGAGTTGGGGGAAAAGCTTATTTTAGGTCCCGAATCTATTCGACAATCATCTGAGAAGATCAATCTTATTCGTGAGAGAATAAAAGAGGCACAGAGTCGCCAGAAATCCTATGCGGACAACCGTAGGAGGCCATTTGAATTCTCTTTGGGTGACCTTGTTTTCATTCGAGCTTATCCTCTGACAAGAGTGGTACGCTTTAGCCAAACCGGGAAATTGGCACCTCGCTATATTCGGTTATTTCCTATTATAGAGCGTATTGGTCTGGTTGCTTATCGTGTAGCACTCCCCGATCAGTTTTCTAGAGTTCACAACGTATTCCATGTTTCTCAGTCAAGGAAGTGCCTTCGAGATCCAGAATCCGTGCTTGACACTCGTGCTTTAGATAAGTTGAAAGTCTCTCCTGATCTATCTTATGTGCATCATCCTTTGAGAGTTCATGCTTCGGAGACTAGACGTCTTCAGAATAAGAGTGTCCTGCTCGTGAAGATTCAATTGTCCGATAATCCCAATGACTGCACTTGGGAAACCAGAGTATTCATCGAGCGATTGTATCTTGATTTCTTATCTCCTCACTTTGAAGGTAAGAATTTTTCATCTAATCTATCTAAATTCCTTTGTTTGATGAAATAAATTGTGTTCGATACAGATTTCCTCTAGAAATTGCGAGGACGCAATTTTTATAAGAGGGGGAGTTTGTAACAACCCTGGTATTGGAGATTAATGATGATATTAAATTATAATGATAGTTATAGTTTAATATAGTGAATAAAATGTAATGGACAAATAAATTTGGTTTAAATTGTGTATTTCAAATAAACAATACGTATGGAGTTAAATATTGGGTTAAAAATTCATTGTTTGGTGTTTGTGTAAAATAAAATAAAAAATATTGGAATTTAGGTAAATTTGAGTTAATAAATTTATCAATTAATGTATTTCAACAATTAATTGCAAAAATAAATCCAAATTGATGGAAATAAAGTTTTAAAAACTTTATTTTGAGGTACTGGAGTGAAATTAGTTCATTACTGTATTTTAATTAAGTCAATAAGATAATATTGATAATTATTGTCAATATTAGCCTTTTATTAAATATAAAAGGAAAAATATAACGAAAACATGTCCATTAATAAAATAAAAGATGAAATGTTGTGCAAAAATATTACTTTGTGGTTTTAAAAGTGTTAGAATGATTTATTACAATATATTTGACTAAAAGAATAAATTTTGATCAAGTTATACTTTAAAAATAGCGTTTTTACACTAAAATTGAGCAAATTGTAAAATATTATTAAAAATGATGTTTTATTGTTAAAATAACTTTTCGTTGTTAAAATAAATTTCATTTTGTCACAATAACTATTTTATTTCAAAACAAATTGGTGTATGCATTTTTTTGGCTTGAAAATGAGTTGTTATATGCATATAGTGTTAAATTAAATGGAAATGTGTACTTAACTTTGTTTTTTTTCTTTATGTTTTATTTGGGCTTAGATGGTTTGGATGGGATCCAAAGCCCATTCTTTAGATCCTTCTGGTGAGAAAAGAGTTATAAGTAAATTATTTCTCCTTCTCCCTAAAACATACATACAGTAAAACCTAAAAGAGAAAACAATGGCTGCCTTCTAAACCTAATTTCTACCCTACTTTTCTATGAATTAAAAGGGAAAATCACCTAAACCAAGAAAAGAAAGGTAGTCGCCTTCCAATACCAAATAGTTTCATCAAAATCTGAGAATTTGAGATGTAAATTTTCTTTTAATTGCTTATGATGTTTTGCATGTTTATTTTCAAGCTTCTACAGGTTCTTAGAGCTTCTTTCTTCACCAAAGATCACAAATTCTTATCAAATCTCTGCTAGATCTTCCTGAAACAATTTGGTAAGCAAGGTAAGGGTTTTTTACAGCAAGCTAAAGAAAAAAAATCGAATTTTGCTATCAATTTGTTGATGGAATTGCTCAATTTATCGAATTCGTTTTCTGTTTTGCTGGCTGAAAAAGCCCCATGTTCAAAAATTCATATCTTCTTCAATTTACATTCAATGAACCTGAATTTCTAATATGTTGCATTACTTGGACTGCTCAATGTTACTGAAAATTTTCAATGAATTTGGAGTTGATTTGATTAGGAAAATTTATGCTTGATATTGGCCAAAAACTGATCTCTGTTTTCTGGCCGAAAATACATCATCTTAGAAAAATCATATCTCCTTCAATCCGTAGCCAATGAACCTCAGTTTTTGATATGTTGCAATAATTGGATGTTTCATTACTTTGGAGAATTTTCAATGAATTTTCTATTGTTTTGATTTGCAAAATTAATGCTTGAAATTGGCCAAAAACTGATCTCTGATTTCTGGCCGAAAATACATCATTTTAGAAAAATAATATCTCCTTCAATTCGTAGCCAATGAACCACCATTTTTTATATGTTTCAAACCTTGGATGGTTCATTGACTTTGAAAATTTTCAATCAATTTGCAATTGTTTTGATATGCTAAATTAATGCTTGAAATTGCTCAAAAACCGATCTATGTGTACTGGCCGAAAATACATCATTTTAGAAAAATTATGTCTTATTCATTTTACAGCTTATTGCACCAAATTTTTGTTATGTTGTAGAAGTTGGATTGAATAATGTTTCTGAAAATTATCATGAAATTATGAGCTGTTTTGTTATAGAAATCCTTGATTCAAAACAGCCAAAAATCTTGTTTTTTGTGCTTGCTGAAAAGAGCTATGTTTGAAAAATCACAACTCTTTCATTTTGCAGTGAATTACTCCATATTTTGGATATGTTATAGTCCTCATGTCATAGTATAACATAGTAAAATTTGGCAGAAATCTGGGTTGTTTCGGCACCCCAAATTACTGACCAAAATTAGCCAAAACTAAGTGTTTGGCAGATTGTTCTCTTGCTTCTATTTGCGCTTTCGTTAGCTGTTTCACTGCAAATTTCGTTGATTTTAAATATTGTTGAATAAGTTTGATGATGAATGTTTAAGTATTTTTATATGACAATGGATTGGATTGGTTTTGGAAATTTTAATAATTTAATTTTTATTTAAATTCTATTTCAATCTAAATATCGACAAATGTCGATATTTGAAGAATTCGATGGTTTTAATTGATTTTGGTTTCAAATAAGTTTATGAAAATTCTTTATAAATTATGGTTGATTAAATAAATGTTTTTAAGACATTTTAAAGGGTTTTTAAGAAATTATTTTTTTAAAGTATTTTATAAATAAGTAATCTATTTGATAAATGGATTTGTCTTTATATAACTTGTTTAAAAATCTAAAAATTGTTTGAAAATCCTGTTTTCTCTATAAAATTATTCTAAAAATATTATAGCCTATTAGATGATTTTCGGCGAATAAGAATGAGAATTAAACGATTTGGCAAAAATATGTGGTATGAGACATGTATTTTCGCCTCATCGCTTAATATCGGACTTGTACTATCGAATCGGCTTTGAAAGTACTATTTTATGATATTTTTACCGGCTGAGGACACGAGGCGAGGTTGTTATGATGAATTGATGATGGTTGTGATGTTTAAGATAGACTTTTACATGTCGATGAAATGAGACAAGTTTTGATGTCACTTTAAACCCATCAAAGTATGAGACACGATGAGTTGGGTGCTTTACACTCGCCAATGAGACGAGGCGGTGTATGTTTGATTTGGATTTTTATCACTGTTTTCTAATGTGGCATCGACTGACGATTAGTAAACCAATAGGTGCGAATGTATGGTATGGGATGCACATTAACACCCATTGGGTTCCTATTCGAGATGTTGTGACACATTCAAGATGTTATTGGTACTACAAACTGAGTATAAGATTGGAATCATTAGAATGTTCTTGATGTCGTTACTAGATTCCAATCATCATGATGTTTTGCTCGGATTTATGATTTGGGCGTCATCGCGATATTCGACTATAGTCAATCAAGATGATCACGATGCTAAGATGTTAGTGACCCCAAGTCATCACGACGTATGGTACCAAATAATAATAGTACTAGTCAAGATGAAAAGCACGTGCTATTTTCTATGAAGTTTTCTATGTTCGATTTCACCTTTTTGTGATGTGTTATTTGAATATGGCCTTGAGTATGATATAGGCTACTTTCATATTACTCTATATGGTGATTTTGATTGTGATTTCCTTTGACTCTTAATGAGTTCTTATGATAGATTATGATGATTTGATGTTTCTTTATGAAGTTATTATATGGTTCTCATCCCTTATCCACTTTACTTAGAGATGTCCTTAAGAGACGTCATATGCATGTTACTTATTGAATTCCTTTGAAGTAGATAGATGAATCCCCGATGTTCCCTTCCTTATAAATGATATGATGAATAACATGTCGTTCCGTTGGCAACAACAGAGTGATTCTCACCATTCTTCTTATTATTGAGATCCTTACAACTGATAAGTTTAGCTTGCCTGACCCGTGTGTTTTTCACTCGGGTCAGACCGAGTTGCAGGTTAGTTTGGATTACTACACTTCTTGGATCTGCTTGATTGCTTTTGTTGGACTTATCATTTTGTCTTGGATGTCGTTTTGAGTCATCTAGTTTTATGTGTCTTACTGTATATCATTTTGTAGGATGGGTGTATATGTTATTCCATAGTCCATGCTACTTATATATGATGTATTATTATGGAGATGTATGGTGATGTATGTATTTATATATATATGTACTCTGATCTGGGTTTGCTGTTCTATGACTGATGTTTTCTATCTGCATGTATATTACATTATTTTTGAAATGATCTGAATCCACCATATTGTGCATTAGTTAGGGACTAAGCGTGTCTACCACTTATGAGGTAATGAAAAAAAATCAAGACATAATTGACATGCTTAGCTCTTAACTAACGTATTACTATGATGTCGCCCTTAACCAGCCCTATTCTCTGCATTAGTAGACAGGATTACTTAGTAATTCTTTTTACTAATGTAGGTCTTGGGGTGGGGCGTTACATATGACTTAACCAATTCCTCGTGAAATCCATATTTGTGTGCGTGTTGTGTAGTCTAGGGGTTTTACACATAGCAAAAGAATATCATAACCAACATCAATTCAAGCATAACAATATCGATAAGCGGTATAATCCTATAACACTTATCTTTCATTCATATATAAACAAGTAATATCATCATAGATAAATAAATCACAGTTCACAACGCAATTCCAAGCAATTCATATCACATAACAGCACATATCAGGGATATCAAACAATTCAAGGTATTCAATACAATTTAATCATCCATAAGCAAGATCAATTTATCACCTGATTATAACCCAGATTAATCATTATGAATAAATTATTAATCCTAGTTAATTAACATTATTTAATTACAACCCATTTTAATTAATTATCTTTTAATCATTTATTAGTTAACCTTTAATAATAAATTAATTAACCTTTAATTATTAATTAATGAACCTTAATCAATAAATCAATCAACCTTTAATTATTAAAAAATTAACCTTAATTATTTAATTATTTTTAATTAAGTATCCTTAATTAATTATATTAATTAATTAACCCTTAATTAATAAATCGTCCCTTAATTACTTTCAGATTTAATTAACCTTTAACAATAAATCAATTAATTGACCTTTAATCATTAAAATAATTAACCTTTAATTACTTAATTATCCTCTAATTTCGTTCATTAAGTAATTATCTTTATGTAACTAATTACCTTTAATCAATTACATTAAGTAACTATTCATCTTAAGTAATTATCCTTAATCAATTAACTAGCCCTTTAGTTAATTATATTAATTAATCCTTTAAATCAATTAATACTTTAATTAATTACATTCAATAATTATCCTTTTAATTACATCCATTAAGTAATTAGCCTTCAATTAATTACCTTAATTAATAAATCAATTAATTATTCCTTTAATTATCCACCCTAATTAATTAAAGATTAACCTTTTTATCCTAATTTATTACCCAATTATATCATTTAAATCTTATTAAATTTAAACGGTTGAAATAAATTTTGTTATAAAAAATCATTTAATAACTTTTATTAATTAAAGTTTAATATACTTCATTAATCACTTCTAAATTACACCATTTTATTTTAATTGAAACACTTGGGAATTTCGAAAACCAAAACAATTTCAAAACATTTAACTTTAAAATTTAAACTTTGAAACTTGTTTTAAAAACTTGTTTTAAAACTTTAAAACTTAATATATACCTACATTTGAAAACTTGTTTTACATTTTCTTTTACCATTCATTTGCATTAAAAACTTCCCAAAACTTGGTTCATGTTTCTGTTAAATTTTTAAAACCTAGAAACATATGTTTCTTTCTCAAAATTTAAAACCTGCTATGTTTCAAAACAGCTCGAGCCCAAAACCATCCTTCTCGATTAAATACTCGAGCAAACACTTTAGTTCCCATGCTCGGACCCGAGCTTTGCTCCTTCTTCCCCGATCCCTCAACTAACCCAAACACAATAGCACACATTTCACGTGTACGCCTAAACCAACCACCTCCAATCGACCACGTTACCGTCGACAAGTCGACGACAACTCCCACAAGTTTCTTGACCTCTCAGATTGATTGATAACGTCGGGAATCAAAATTTGAGCAATCGAATATCGCCTAAAAACCCAAACCAATCGATAAAATCAACTGGTCTCGCCTACCTAGATAGCCAAAGAACACGCAAACCACCCAGAGCTTCGCCTCCATCGCAGGATTCGATTCCCCAACCACCGGTCCCTTCCGGTGCCTCGATGTCAATGCAATTTCTTCGAGAACGATGACAACCAAACCCAGGCCTTAAACCCTACTTCACCATTTCCTAGCCACTCCGAACATCTGAAAAGACCTTTACCATATTTCCATTGATCTATATCACATCGTCTTCCTTCAGACTCAAGCTTGAAGCTCAATTCTTCGTTGATCATCGGAAATTAGAGATTTTAACAATTACGTTTAACTCGAGAATCCACATGATTTGCAAACCTATAAACCTTGATCTTATCACTAAAATTCATCATTTCGCAACTCGACTCAGTTTATAAATTCCAAACAAGAATTTACGAACATCGATTTTCTGACCTTGATTTATTTTTACTGTATATATTATTTTTGAATAAAATTCACTAAGTCTTTTCTTTTGCAATTATTTTTGAAATTGGAATTTCATTATTGTGATCGTCTTCCTTTTTAAGATCTTAGTCCAACATCGATTATATAAAGAGAAATTGAATTTTCTTTAGTAAATTTGGGGCCTGTAATATAACAGAGATATGTATATGATCATATAAAGACATTCATGCCCAAACATTCGCATATTTATATACGTACACAAACATAATCACATCCATGCAATCACTTCACATCAAATATTAATCATAAATACCAGGTTATAAATCAGAATAAGATATTTAGGTAGTAGTTTACTCACCTATATGAACATAGAGCAGAGAAGACTTTGACTGTGGAAACTGGAATTTGTTGATCTTGATTTTATATTAAGTGAACTTAAAGCTTGTTTGTTGAGTTATGAGTTGATCTGAACTGCTTCTTGTTGTTGAGTTCATGCTTGATTGTGTTAAGTTGATTAGTTGCTTCAGGTTTGCTTGATTCTTCTTTTGATCTGGTCTAGAAATAGTTTTTTAGATGATATGCTACTAGACTTTGATTTGCTTGGTTGTTGAATTTGAATTTGCACTTTGCTTTTGATCTAAATATGTATTTGTTTGATCTAGATCTTTATGTTTGAAATGATCCAGTTGAACTTTGTTTTGATCTTTGAACTCTTTTGTTTTTCTTTTCTGATCTAGTTTTTGTTTTTGATTTTCAGGAAATGAAGAAGAAAGAAGACAGGAGAAGTAAAGATGTTTATATAGCTTATTTTCTCTTTATTCATTAATTTCAGAAATAAAAAGAAAAATAAAACCAAGCATGACACTTGTATTTTATGCATGATATAAATTTTACAAATGTTTAAACATGTAATTATGGTCTACAAATGTCAATTTGCATTTTTAAATGGTTTAAACTTGTAAATTCTCATATCATAATACTTACACATGTATTATGCATGTATTAAAGGTTTTCAAAAATATTTTATATTATATTTTCTGTTTTTTTATATATATACATTTCTTTTCATATTTTCTAAAATTAATTATACATTAATAAATAAACACACACATATATATTATATTAGAATGATATCCTTTTAAATAGCTTTTGAAAATTTATTTATAACTTAATTCAAATTATAACTTCTAAGAATATGTATATATATATACATATATATTTAATATACAAAAGTATAAATTTTTTTTTTTTAAATATAGTGTTTTTCAAATCTAATTTATATCTAAAATGTATTTTTGAATTCAATTCCAAAATTCAATTAAAAATCAATATGTATACATATATACAAATAAACAACACATATTATTTATTTTTGAAAATTTAAAATTCAAATTTCAAATTACAATTTATTTACATAAAGAAACAGGCATATATCTTCTTTAATTTGAAAAATTCAAATTAATTCACAATTTAATCCAAAATTTTATATTAATTATCAAATTAAATTTGACTCAAAACCGGGATCGTTTCAAATTTGTTTAAACTGAAATTTATACAGTTTTAAATTAATTATTTTATTTTGTTTCAATCTATTTTCCTTTCTGGTTGTTTCTATCCTCCTACCTCCTTCCTTTTCGAGGATGAAAAGTTTTGAGTGGGGGAGAGTATAACGACCCACAAATTTTAGTGGTTTTATTTATTTAATTAGTTGATTTTTTTGAAACTTTAAATTTCAAAATTTTGAAATGTAAACTTGATATTTGGAATACGTCTTCTCAAAAATAGCAGATGGTAAATTTTATACCGATAATATGAAAGTTTATTTTCTTGTGTAATTCTATTTTGATTTAAATCAATTAATATTTGACGATAACAAAATGTTTTCGAAACCTGAATATTTTTATATAGAAATTTATATATCATCTTCTGAGTGAGACGTCATTTTCCATTTCATCAAATTCGGACTGTTGTTGCTCCGTTCGTCTTATTTCTGGCAAATTAGCAGTATTTTTGGTACCGATTATCGACTTTTGATCGGATGATCATACCACTAATATTTGTACACCGTTTTGATCATATTTTCGTGTTGATTTCCATGGAATATTCAATTCTGTATTTTAAAGTCTAGTAAATGGAAAAATCTGGGAACGATTTCTTTATTGGTTCCATATTTTTGAACCTTTTTGAATTCTTCATCGATACGTTATCCCTTGTGTGAACGCGTAGTCATTACCCATAAATATTTACCTTGATTTTGTTGTGGCTTTCCCTTTTCCCCATAATCAATATTATTTCATCGTTTCAATTTATATTTCTAATTCATGATTTCATTTCTCCTCCGATCATATTCCTTCCGTGCCCCTATATATATATATATATATATATATATATATATATATATATTCTGCAAACTCGTTTATATATTTCAACACAGTATATTCGTTCATCTTCCATTGTTGCATGAGAACCAACTTTGTTCATTTCCATCCTAGAAGGTTTCCAGGAAGAGAAATAAAAGGGTAAAGCAATTATGTGTTTGTGGCTTGCAACCTTCTTCTTTTGCCTAGAAGTCACGTTCTCTTCTACTTTCACTTTGAAGCCCTCGAACCATCCACCACCTCTCTTGAACTGCTACCTCCCGACCTTCCCTTCTTCCTCCTTACCCCTTTATTGTGAGTAGGTATATACAAGTTAAGTTTATATATATGTTGCTATATGTATTCTTGCATCTACTTTCAGCTATGTTTTATAAATCAAACATTTTACTATATATTTTTTCTGTATTGATTTTCTTTGATCTGTCGAGGTCATATATGAATTATAAAGGTAATGTAAAGTATAAGTTATTTATAAGTTTAGTTTAACCCCAAGACGTATTTTAATCAAGGGGGTTGACCAAGGACTCTTTGTCCAATAGGGAGAAGAGAATGTTTTTGGAGATTTGATGAAGTCAACAGCGTGAGCCTGTTTCCAATGATACATGTAGCAGTAATCAACAGTTTGACAATTTTCTTATCCTCGTCATTTAAATCTTTAGTAGAAGGACCTGACAATGAAGCGTAGATTAGCAAAAGAAAGTAATTAAATAAAGATGAAGCTTATGATCAACTTATGAGGAGTAGAAAAGACTCCACTGATATTAGGAAAGCAGTTAATGAAGAAGAATTGAGTCTCCCAGTCTCTAAATTTGTTTACCCCCTCCAAGATTAGTTTTTTGGAGGAAGGGTGTCACGACCCGAAATCCAACGATTGAAAATCGACATCAAATACCTCACTTGTATTCTACTACCGGAGATTCAAACGTTGAAATCCATTTCAGATGGAGCTTATAACAACCTTAGATTAATATAAATAGCAGAAGAAAAATGAATATCATTGATCACAACACAGATACAACACCACCACAATATTTGATTACAATCATCAGAGTTCATATATATGATACAATAATAAAGGCAATAACAGATTTGTCTCAACTTCAAGAGAGTTTCAACATACTTCGACATTGAGATGATCTTCCAAAAACTCCAAACACTTCAAAGGATTTCCAAGGCCAACAGCTTCCCAAATCCAACCGCATCTGAAAAGACTTCAAAAGATTCCAAGCTAACACCAAAAACATGGATAACCTGCTTCTAGGCTGCCCATGTGGAAATTATTGGCACCTAGAGTTTAGGAAGGGAAAAATAAACTCCGGGTCAGTCATGTGACTGGTATGAGTAAACAAAAATAGTTGTTTGTACAGAATTTTTTTTAAAAGGAACCAATAGGCTTTTGGAAAATGAAACTACCGTAAGACCTCCCGCCATACACACAGTGCAATTGCATAATTGGAGGAGATTTCTTCTTATGATAGTCAAACATTCTTTATACGAAAAATTCTTTGATATTATTACTAGTGCATAGTGTAGAAAACATTTTCAAAAATATAATGTTAATCTTAGCCAGCATAGACATTTCGTACTATGCCTACTATGGCTGCCACTAAAAAGTGGGTCGCCACTATAAGTAAATGCCAGGTTATACAACTAAAATCGTACAGGGCTCCTATTGTTTCTTTGGATTTCCAACAAATGGTCAGGCTAAGGAACTTCCTTATCAAATGGGATACCTCTGGAGGGGCACCCCCAAGCACCAAATTGGTTCACTACCAACACAAGGCCGTGTTAACTCTGTGACTAGGTAACACCTACAAGTATTCCGTCCCCGGTCGTTACCGACCTTTATCTCGGGATTCACCAACAAATAGCAACAACCACACAGTTAAATATCTGGCTCCATACCATGATACCACCTCATATCCAAAAGAAAATGGACATACCCTAGGGGCGCGACCACTAAAAACCTTGCCGCAACATTCCTGTTTTGACCATTACCGGGTTGTGAGGTTCGACGAAGTCTCGTCGACAAAGCTACGCTTTTCACAAAAGCCATGCTTCGATCAACAAATGATCAGCAGCACTTAACATGCGACGCTACCAAGTTGGGAGTATATCACAAATAACCATCAACTACATAACCTCTAAGCTCGTATGTCTCATAGAAGGGTGTTAAGCTAAGAGAATAAATTCTCCGCCACCAACAGAAATGTATTTGAAAGAAATCAGCTTTATATCTCAATGTGTAGTGTTAGACATACAACCATACAAGTCTGTTTCGAGTTCGAACAGAACCGAAGGAACTTCCAACGAAGCCTTTGTAATCCGGGCATCCACAATCCCGATCGGACTCCCCATCACATATGGAGATCTCTATACCGAAGCAACTCAGTGCAGAGTCATTCGACAGGTTATCCTATTGTTCTCGAAGATACCCGGTGTTCACCACCGTCTTCAAATGCTTTACATTTCGTCGTATCACTATTCGGAATGGGTTATATGCACAAAGGTCCTCTCCCGGCTAAACCGAATAGTGAGCGCTCAATTTAAAAACACGTGGATATATCAATCACAAAGATTCAACATTAATATTCGATGTGGGTTTCGGATAACCAACTGGAATCCGACTCTCTGTCGCTCGAAATTCAATTGCCGTTTTATAGGACAATGGGTTTTCACATTCACATAGAAACAAATTACAAATATCAATGTTCAGCATAAAGCAATTCACATCACAATGTATCACAATCACATAACAGGGGTATCAATCAGCTCAGGGCACTTCAATAATAATAATTAATCATTTAACAATGAGGCGAATTGAAAGTGTGATTATAATCAATTAATCACATAATTATTTTCATTAATTATCTTTAATTAATGATTAATTATCCTTAATTTTAAATTAATAAATCCTTAATTAATGATTAATTATTCTAAAATTTTAAATTAATTAGTCATTAATTATTAATTGATCCTTAATTGTTAATTAATTAAATGTTGAATTATTAATTAATTAAATCTTTAATCATTAGTTAATTAAATCCTTAATTATTAATTAATTAAATCTTTAATCACCTTTATTAATTAATTATCCCTTATTTAATTACGTTAATTAATAAATCTTTAATTATAAATTAATTAACTTAAATTGATAATTAATTACCCTTCAATTAATTAGTTTTAATTATTAAGTAATTATAAATCATTAATTATTTAATCATCCTTAATAATATAAATTAATTTATATTTAAGTTAACAACTTAAACATTTGATTAAGTTCTTAATTATTTTGTTAAGTTTTATTTAAAATAACTCTATTTAAAAAAAATAAGTTTAAAACATCTTTAAACTTAATTAATTTAAAAATAATTTATTACAAAACCTTTAGCCTCATATTCCACTTAACAAACAATCATCATTTTATAAAGAATAAATTTAGAAATCAATTTGACCTAGATTGTTAATGTTTAAAACTGGAAATGCTATTACCCGAGTTAACTTCGAGTGTCCCCCGAAGAAAACGCTTGTTTACTTCGAGATCCACTCGAATCAAACCCCAAATTTTCAATTTTAACTTAAAATTTGGTTAAGTCTTTTTATACCCGGTTCTTATTCAAAAATACCCGAGACCCTCCTCGAGCTAGCTCCCTGATCCCCCGAGAACAGCTTCGAGTCTCTACCCTTCCTTCCTCTACCAGGCTACTGATACAAGAATTGGTGTCGTGCACATGAACGACGGTTCTGGCAAACTTCGATCGATGCCACTACCTTCCACACCTCAGCAACAGTTCATATGGGTCTCACGAGCACCTAGAATTCCATGTCGTTGACGAATTCGAAACTTTGATATCGAACCCAAACTGGAACAACATTGATCACCAGAAAAACTGTTCGTTTCGCCACCTCAGGCCACCAGATGCCACGTAAATTTAACCGAAGCTTTATCAATGTCCAATGCTTCGATTGGCACCGGTGCGATCGGTTCTGGTTCAACGGCGAGACGCCAGCAACCCAATTTTCGAGCCTAACTAAAACGTGGGCTTAAACCCTAGTTTAGCAATTTTCGGCCTCCACGATGATTTATAAATTCGATCAATAATTTTCTGATGATCCCCACCATCCACCATGCTCCAAACACGATCACGAGTCCCATCACGCTGCCGATCACCAGAATTTGATAAAAATCTTGATTCTGTTCATCCTCGATTCTCTCAAAGGATACTTCATTAAAAATTTTGATTTTTCTTTTAAAAATCATTAATTTCAATAACATTTCGATTGATATGCTTGAAATCAGAAATTGTGATATTTGAATTTTCAAATATTTTAAGCTTGCCTGTATTTTTCAAATTTCCAGAGAAACTTTAAATTATTTTTGCTTAAATCTATTTTGAAAATTTGAATCGTATTAAAACTAGCAATTTTAGTTTAGATTGCATAGTTTAGTTTGGATCGGAGAAAGAGTAATTAAATTTTGAATAGGATTTTGATAACCTACAAGCTAGAAACTGAGTCATATGTCTGATATCTGACATTCACACACAAGTATCTGTATATAATATACATGCAAGCTTTTCTTACAGCCATATACTTATCATTTATCACAAGCATCAAAAGGTCAACCCAGATTCAAGCTTTTAAAATGGTGTTTACTCACCTGTCAAACTGAAACAAGAGGTTGAGCTTTTTCTTGAATTTGAAAAAACCGGGACAAGTTTTCTAGGTTTGATCTTTTTTTGAATCGACTGTTGTTTATGTGATGATCCTTTCTCTAGTTTAATTGTTGAAGTTGAGTCCTGCTTCCTTTGACTGATGAAAAGCTTTGAATTTTGTGTGACGCCCCACCACTATGCTCATAATAACAAAGAGTATTAAAGGAAATGCCGTCTGTTGTTATGAAGAATAAGGCTGGATAGGAGCGGCCATCCGTAGTTAGGCCTTACACTAGTATTGGTTACCTCGACAGGAGTAGTATATATTTTTGATTTTTCATCTCATATTTATTTACTCCCATCGACATACCCAATTCCAGTATAAAACGAACTACGATGGTTCATAATAGTTTAGGACAATAGATATAATAATAACACAGATAATATAAATGCGGAACACGGATAAAACAAAAGTCTCATATATATAATAACTGATGTTAGTTACAATACATGTGCTACAGTACATATGATACAACTACAACTGTCGATACAGGATGTTACATATACAAGTACATTAATATCATTAATATACATGAATACATATCAACCTATACAAGTACACAAACTACTAAAAATGACAACGACTACTCCAAAAGGTATGAAAAGACTTCATAGCTCTAGCAGCAACCCAAAGTAAGATATCAACAACCTGTAAATACTCGGTCTGACCCGAGTATTACATTCAAAAGAAAATAATACACGGGTCAGTCTAATTCAAACTCAGTTATTAGTGCACAGAAGCAATAATAATTAAATAATGAATAGACGACAGTCACAATAATTCTCGTCTATCCGATCATTAAGTAAAGAAATCGGATAACAATAAATATAACACGTAACAGTGTTAAACAACAACTCAGCAAATTAAACCAAATCAGAATATTGAATTGAATAAACAAAACAGTCCAAACAATTGAAACATCAATAAAATATTATTTCGAGTAGGGCTGCAGTACACGCACGCGTGCATTGCCTTGCCACTACAGCACATGGAATATGCAAAAGATCAATACATCAAAATAAGATAGAATATCATAAAAGCCATACCGTGTGGCTGCAGTTCACGCTTGCGTGCACTGCCTGGCCACTATAGTGATGATGTACCCAAAAGCTCAATACCGCGTGGCTGCAGTTCACGCTTGCGTGCACTGCCTTGCCACTACAGTACAAGACGTCATCATAACTCCAACTATTGACAGCAAATCAATACTGCAGAGGTCAAGTCATGTCTATCATGACTCAACACAACTGTAAATTGACTCAACTCGAATGACCAAGTACACAAAGGCAGTGGTCCAACATGAAGATACTGTAGAATGGAGGCAAAACAAACAAGATGGCAACAATAATTGAATCAAAGGAAGTCCAGATATAATGCAACAACAAACTCAACCTCAATGTTCTCAAATTCAACATGACCGTAAAAGACACAAAACAGCTTTAATTAAGAATAATGTCACCACTGAAATATAGTGATCAGATGCAAATGAATACAATGCATCAATGCAATGAATCAGTTTGAATGGGTATAGGTTGGAGACTGCAACAGCTCTGACTAAAGGGTAAAGTTCACTATCCAATCAAATTCATGCATGGATACAAATACAACGTAGGTGGTGACATGCAAGAAATAGTTGTGGAGACAAGTGCATCACTAAAACACAAGAGCAAGACACGCAAATCAGACTTCAGAGTAGCATACTCTCAGCAGTGACATGCACAGCAAATAAGGCCACTGCCTAACGCAGCAGAACCGAAGCGAACAACCAGTGGAAAAAGTATACGCATCAATAAGGACACCTGTTCACAATGCTACAACATTGACTGATGCAAGTGTTATCAGATCAGTGGTGCTCAAACCCACATCAAAATACAATGAACCAACATGGTACACTACAAGTGTAACAGGTATGTGGAGATGCAGTGAAACTAATTTGGCAAACAATGAATTCAACAGTGGACAGAACTCGAAGACAACATGAAAATGCATCAAAGTGACTGCAGTGCACATGTCAAAATATAACAAGCTCCAATTAGTTGATAAATGCCCAAGCACTAATTGAAATAGAGGTGGCAGTATAAAGCTACAGACCAACAAAATACCAACAAGTATACACAAGAATACATATATGTGTACTACTCGAATGAATCAGTGTGCAAGAAGGGACAGAGCTCGAGCACATGATATAACAACTGATGAACTCAGCAGTCACATGGTCAAAAGAATGAACCAATGTACTCCAGACCAAAAGCCAGAAGAAAAACAACAAGAGCAAACTGAAACAAAGAAACAACTCCAGACCACTATTGCACAAACACTACAAACGTCGAAACAATAAGCACAAAGTGCAACACCATGAACTCAGTGACACGGTCAAGGCAGCAAGTAAATCAAGTGCATCGTGTATATATACAGTGTAGCTGAATTGGACCGAGCATGTACCCGAATAGAATATATTGATTTCCCAGTATAAAACTGCAACTCGATATCTAAGCAATGACGATGGCCGAAAATAATGTAAAGTCAGGGAATCACATACACAAACGAAGTGGCCGAAGTCGAATGTATATCAAGCCCTGGTATCTACGAAAACAAGCCGTGCCAAGATAACCCAGAAAACACTAAAACAAATCCAGTCAAAAATCACATATTCACAGCAAAGACAAACGGTGTCGTGCTAACCAGGAAGCAAGAAATCAATACGGTGATGGTCGCGAGATATTAAACAGCTCGAAACCAAAATCGAGTTAACCAAGTAATATGAAAATGTATTAATTTGAGCAAAGTCCAAATCAGGAAAATCACAACCAAGAAAACACGAAATCGAACCAAGACAGATAACAAAATCATCAACATCGAAATAAACACGAACGACCTAAGAATGAAGTAGATGTGAGTGATAGTTCACTCACCTTTGACGAAGCAAAGACGAACATGAATCAAGCGGCTGAAGCAACGCGAAGTGATGGCCGATCAACGAAACCAAGAACCAAAATCGTCTCCGACCGAGCATCAATTTTTTTTCTCAGCAAAGCCCTAATTCGACAAGAGGAACGAACGAAATTGGAGCCGCCGTTTTTATTTTTTTTATTTTTATTTTTTGATTAGGGTTCAAGAGTGAATCCCAAGGGGAACGGTTATAGCCTTTTTTGATAATAACACGGCCCAACAAAAGTAAAAGAGAATGAGCCAATACAATAAAATAAAAGGGATTTATTTAAAGCCCGAAATCCGCTATCGAATTACAAAAGAATTTCAAAAGAATTTAAACCTAATTAAAATTCCCATAACAACAGAAATTAGCAACCTAATTTAATCGTCTAACGACAGTAATTAATTACTGCGAAATCTCAGTTTGTTAGAGACTCCCCCTCCTTATAAAAATTGTGTCCCCGCAATATTCATAATTAAGGTCGTCACTAACAATAAATTTTCTAGCATAAACTGGTTAAGCTAGAAAATGAAGGCGGAGAATTCAAACATCAAAGAAATATTTTAATTTCAATAAAAGAAATTCAAAATTCTCAAGTAAATCTAACTATCAGTAGATAGTCAGAAAACAACAAAGGCCTAATTATCAAAAACGATAATTAGAAATCTCAAATCGACAAATATTCGATTATCAAAAACGATAATCAAATCAACAAATATTCGATTATCAAAAACGATAATCTAATCAACAAATATTCGATTATCAAAAACGATAATCAAATCAACAAATATTCGACTATCTAAAACGATAATCAAATCAAAAAATATTCGATTATCAAAAACGACAATCAAATCAACAAATATTCGATTATCAAAAACGATAATCTAACCAACAAATATTCGATTATCAAAAACGATAATCAAATCAACAAATATTCGATTATCAAAACGATAATCTAATCAACAAATATTCGATTACCAAAAACGATAATCAAATCAACAAATATTTGATTATCAAAAACGATAATCTACTCAACAAATATTCGATTATCAAAAACGATAAACAAATCAATAAATATTCGATTATCAAAAACGATAATCTAATCAACAAATATTCGATTATCAAAAACGATAATCAAATCAAAAAATATTCGATTATCTAAAACGATAATCAAATCAAAAAATATTCGATTATCAAAAACGATAATCAAATCAACAAATATTCGATTATCAAAAACGATAATCTAATCAACAAATATTCGATTATCAAACACGATAATCAAATCAACAAATATTCGATTATCAAAGACGATAATCAAATCAACAATTATTCGATTATCAAAAACGATAATCAAATCAACAAATATTCGATTATCAAAAACGATAATCAAATCAACAAATATTCGATTATCAAAAACGATAATCAAATCAACAAATATTCGATTATCTAAAACGATAATCAAATCAAAAAATATTCGATTATCAAAAACGATAATAAAATCAACAATTATTCGATTATCAAAAACGATAATCTAATCAACAAATATTCGATTATAAAAAACGATAATCAAATCAACAAATATTCGATTATCAAAGACGATAATCAAATCAACAATTATTCGATTATCAAAAACGATAATCTAATCAACAAATATTCGATTATCAAAAACGATAATCAAATCAACAAATATTCGATTATCAGAAATGATAATCAAATCAACAAATATCTAATTATCAAAAACGATAAATAGAACTCATATCAACAAATATTTAATTATCACAAGCAATAATCAAATCAACAAATATCTAATTATCAAAAACGATAAATAGAACTCATATCAACAAATATTTAACTATCACAAGCGATAATCAAATAAACAAATATCTAATTATCAAAAACGATAATTAGAACTCATATCAACAAATATTTAATTATCACAAGCGATAATCAAATCAACAAATATCTAATTATCAAAAACGATAATTAGAACTCATATCAACAAATATTTAATTATCACAAGCGATAATGAAATCAACAAATACCTAATTATCAACAACGATAATTAGAACTCATACCAACAAATATTTAATTATCACAAGCGATAATCAAATCAACAAATATCTAATTATCAAAAACGATAATTAGAACTCATATCAACAAATATTTAATTATCACAAGCGATAATCAAATCAACAAATATCTGATTATCAAAAACGATAATTAGAACTCATATCAACAAATATTTAATTATCACAAGCGATAATCAAATCAACAAATATCTAATTATCAAAAACGATAATTAGAACTCATATCAACAAATATTTAATTATCACAAGCGATAATCAAATCAACAAATATCTAATTATAAAAACGATAAGTAGAACTCATATCAACAAATATTTAATTATCACAAGCGATAATCAAATCAACAAATATCTAATTATCAAAAACGATAACTAGAACTCATATCAACAAATATTTAATTATCACAAGTGATAATCAAACCAACAAATATCTAATTATAAAAAACGATAAATAGAACTCATATCAACAAATATTTAATTATCACAAGCGATAATCAAATCAACAAATATCTAATTATCAAAAACGATAATTAGAACTCATATCAACAAATATCCAATTACCTGCAGATAATTGGAAACAACAAATATATAGAAATCAATTAAGATATTCTAGAAAGTCATCATAAAAGGTGGATCGATCCCAACAAATGGCGAGTTTTAGCTACGCCGCACGTGCATCAACATATGGCCGAAGCCTACCAAGTACCCAACATAATTTTGGCGCCCAACAAATGACCCGAAGGTCCAACATATGACCCGAAGGTCCGGTACTGGTATTGACCCGAAGGTCCAACATATGACCCGAAGGTCCAACATAGTGGCTCGAAAGCACACGAAAATCATCATATATTCAATTAACGAGTCCGGAATTAACCGAAAAAGCAAACGCACATGTCCCATACCACGTGTTTTACTAAATCGTTTAATTCTCTTCATCGTTTCCTTGAACGTGTAAAATCATCAAAATCATCAAACAGCAAATGTTTCAATTAACGAGTCCGGAATTAACCGAAATAGTAAAAGTGTGGTTTCATACTCCGCACTTTTGCTACATCGTTTAAATCTCTTCATCGTTTCCTTGAAAGTGCAAATTGTGTATTCCAAAAATAACATTTCACATTCTCAAGCGGACAAGTCCGGAATTAAGCGAATCAGTAAAAGAAAGGGGTCATAGTCCTCGATTTTGCTGAAATGTTTAAATCGCTTCCTCGTTCTTTTGAAAGCGCAAAATGCAAAACTTCTGAAAACAATTTCATTTATTTCATAAAAGTATTAATCTACATTCTCAAACGAATAAGTCCGGAATTAAGTGAATCAGTAAAAGAAAGGGTTCATAGTCCTCGATTTTGCTGAATCATTTAAATCTCTTTCTCATTCTTTTGAAAACGTAAACTGAAAAATTTTGAAAACAATTTTTTTATTATTTTAAAACGCTTTTTATAATCACGTGATTAAATCAGCAACATAAGTAGCAACTTCAAAAAAGAAATGGTACTTCTCAAAACAACATAAAACTAATCTCAAAATCAGCATTGCGGGATAACCGCTTGAAAATCCACTTTAAAATTTGACGGTTACTGAAGTCAAAGCGACAATAAATTTTAAACGTCAAAATCTCATCAAAATAATTTGCATCAAAATTTCATATCAGTGAATTTTCATTCATTAAAATGTCAACAAAACACCTTGCTTCAAAATATAGCATTGGTGCAAAAATCCCGTTATAATAATAACGGCAACAAAATACGTTTCATAACCAAGCATCGGTTCAACGTAAAATTAATGCAGTAACGTGCAACTTAAATTTGCACGTACACTACAATATAAACAAAAAAAATCATTCTATTATATCTTAAATAAAGATATTTTGAAACATCAGAAATCTAATCAGATATGATTAGAACCAAAGAAAACCAGTAAGAAATTTCAACAAATCAAATCCACTGGTTAAACAACATAATGACATTAATTTCATTTTCATATTTTGATTTTTAAATCAAAATAATTATCAGTCGTACTCAGCGAAGCAGTCACACTGTTTTCGCTGCGCACTCTGATAAACAAAGCACAAACCAATCTATCATCAAAACACAAATTCACTTTTTATTTTTAAATAAGGATATTTAAAAATTTCCATCGTATTTTCAAAACTTTAGTTTTGACTCAGAACACATATAAAACATCGACACATAGTTGTAACACATGGTCCATCTAAGTTATGTTTTATATTATGTCCATAAACCCCAAGCTCTGATACCAACTGTGATGCCCCACCTCTATGCTCATAATAACAAAGAGTATTAAAGGAAATACTGTATGTTATTATGAAGAATAAGGCTGGATAGGAGCGGCCATCCGTAGTTAGGCCTTACACTAGTATTGGTTACCTCGACAGGAGTAGTATATATTTTTGATTTTTCATCTCATATTTATTTACTCCCATCGACATACCCAATTCCAGTATAAAACGAACTACGATGGTTCATAATAGTTTAGGACAATAGATATAATAATAACACAGATAATATAAATGCGGAACACAGATAAAACAAAAGTCTCATATATATAATAACTGATGTTAGTTACAATACATGTGCTACAGTACATATGATACAACTACAACTGTCGATACAGGATGTTACATATACAAGTACATTAATATCATTAATATACATGAATACATATCAACCTATACAAGTACACTAACTACTAAAAATGACAACGACTACTCCAAAAGGTATGAAAAGACTTCATAGCTCTAGCAGCAACCCAAAGTAAGATATCAACAACCTGTAAATACTCGGTCTGACCCGAGTATTACATTCAATAGAAAATAATACACGGGTCAGTCTAATTCAAACTCAGTTATTAGTGCACAGAAGCAATAATAATTAAATAATGAATAGACGACAGTCACAATAATTCTCGTCTATCCGATCCTTAAGTAAAGAAATCGGATAACAATAAATATAACACGTAACAGTGTTAAACAACAACTCAGCAAATTAAACCAAATCAGAATATTGAATTGAATAAACAAAACAGTCCAAACAATTGAAACATCAATAAAATATTATTTCGAGTAGGGCTGCAGTACACGCACGCGTGCATTGCCTTGCCACTACAGCATATGGAATATGCAAAAGATCAATACATCAAAATAAGATAGAATATCATAAAAGCCATACCATGTGGCTGCAGTTCACGCTTGTGTGCACTGCCTTGCCACTACAGTGATGATGTACCCAAAAGCTCAATACCGCGTGGCTGCAGTTCACGCTTGCGTGCACTGCCTTGCCACTACAGTACAAGACGTCATCATAACTCCAACTATTGACAACAAATCAATACTGCAGAGGTCAAGTCATGTCTATCATGACTCAACACAACTGTAAATTGACTCAACTCGAATGACCAAGTACATAAAGGCAGTGGTCCAACATGAAGATACTGCAGAATGGAGGCAAAACAAACAAGATGGCAACAATAATTGAATCAAAGGAAGTCCAGATATAATGCAACAACAAACTCAACCTCAATGTTCTCAAATTCAACATGACCGTAAAAGACACAAAACAACTTTAATTAAGAATAATGTCACCACTGAAATATAGTGATCAAATGCAAATGAATACAATGCATCAATGCAATGAATCAGTTTGAATGGGTATAGGTTGGAGACTGCAACAGCTCTGACTAAAGGGTAAAGTTCACTATCCAATCAAAGTCATGCATGGATACAAAGACAACGTAGGTGGCGACATGCAAGAAATAGTTGTGGAGACAAGTGCATCACTAAAACACAAGAGAAAGACACGCAAATCAGACTTCAGAGTAGCATACTCTCAGCAGTGACATGCACAGCAAATAAGGCCACTGCCTAACGCAGCAGAACCGAAGCGAACAACCAGTGGAAAAAGTATATGCATCAATAAGGACACATGTTCACAATGCTACAACATTGACTGATGCAAGTGTTATTAGATCAGTGGTGCTCAAACCCACATCAAAATACAATGAACCAACATGGTACACTACAAGTGTAACAGGTATGTGGAGATGCAGTGAAACTAATTTGGCAAACAATGAATGCAACAGTGGACAGAACTCGAAGACAACATGAAAATGCATCAAAGTGACTGCAGTGCACATGTCAAAATATAACAAGCTCCAATTAGTTGATAATTGCCCAAGCACTAATTGAAATTGAGGTGGTAGTATAAAGCTACAGACCAACAAAACACCAACAAGTATACACAAGAATACATATATGTGTACTACTCGAATGAATCAGTGTGCAAGAAGGGACAGAGCTCGAGCACAATATATAACAACTGATGAACTCAGCAGTCACATGGTCGAAAGAATGAACCAATGTACTCCAGACCAAAAGCCAGAAGAAAACCAACAAGAGCAAACTGAAACAAAGAAACAACTCCAGACCACTATTGCACAAACACTACAGAGGTCGAAACAATAAGCACAAAGAGCAACACCATGAACTCAGTGACACGGTCAAGGCAGCAAGTAAATCAAGTGCATCGTGTATATATACAGTGTAGCTGAATTGGACCGAGCATGTACCCGAATAGAATATATTGATTTCCCAGTATAAAATTGCAACTCGATATCTAAGCAATGACGATGGCCGAAAATAATGTAAAGTCAGGGAATCACATACACAAACGAAGTGGCCGAAGTCAAATGTATATCAAGCCCTGGTATCTACGAAACCAAGTCGTGCCAAGATAACACAGAAAACACTAAAACAAATCCAGTCAAAAACATCGATCACCGAAACAAAAATCACATATTCACAGCAAAGACAAAGGGTGCCGTGCTAACCAGGAAGCAAGAAATCAATACGGTGATGGTCGCGAGATATTAAACAGCTCGAAACCAAAATCGAGTTAACCAAGTAACATGAAAATGTATTAATTTGAGAAAAGTCCAAATCAGGAAAATCACAACCAAGAAAACACGAAATCGAACCAAGACAGATAACAAAATCATCAACATTGAAATAAACACGAACGACCTAAGAATGAAGTAGATGTGAGTGATAGTTCACTCACCTTTGACGAAGCGAAGACGAACATGAATCAAGCGGCCGAAGCAACGCGAAGTGATAGCCGATCAACGAAACCAAGAACCAAAATCGTCTTCGACCGAGCATCAATTTTTTTTTTCTCAGCAAAGCCCTAATTCGACAAGAGGAACGAACGAAATTGGAGCCGCCAATTTTTTTTTTTTTTTTTGATTAGGGTTCGAGAGTGAATCCCAAGGGGAATGGTTATAGCCTTTTTTGATAATATCACGGCCCAACAAAAGTAAAAGAGAATGGGCCAATACAATAAAATAAAAGGGATTTATTTAAAGCCCGAAATCCGCTATCGAATTACAAAAGAATTTCAAAAGAATTTAAACCTAATTAAAATTCCCATAATAACAGAAATTAGCAACCTAATTTAGTCGTCTAACGACAGTAATTAATTACTGCGAAATCTCAGGTTGTTACATTTTGCTTAATTATTTGTTGGCTTTGCTGTGTTGAGCTAATTGATATTTTTCCTGATCTAGTAACTTGAATCTGATTCAGGTTTCAAATTTTTTTTGTGTTTGCTGGAGTTTTTTTATGAAATTTCTGATTTGTTTTTCTTTGAGAATTTTGTTACCTGGAGTCAGAAAATTTACAGACTTTTTTTACTAATTTTTTTATTAAAATGATTGATACCATGCTGTAACGCCCTACCCCGAGACCCACCTTAGCAAAGAGAATTAACAAGTAATTCTGTCTACTAAATCGGAGAATAAGGCTGGTTGAGGGCGACCATCTATAATTTTATCCTAAACATCTACCAAATACGTCAATATATGCAATATAAATTTTCTTTTCAACTATAGTGAATCGACATACCCAGTAAATGCTAAATCCAAAACTTTAGGTGGCTAGCGGATCTATCAGAACAAAATACAATAACTAAATGTAAAGCACATCACAGAATAGTAATCAACATCATATATTTACATATACACTGATACATGTTTAGTATAATACAATATGAATACAATAAAGGTGGTACTTGACCACACCATATACATCGAATCAAATGTAAATACATCAGAGTATGTGGAAGAAATAAACTACTCAAGCAATAGATAAGCTAATGTCCAACATCAACTTCAAGCTATGTCCAATAAATGATACCTGAAACAACTCGATCTGACACAAGTATAAATACACGGGTCAGTCTAGCTACACAATTTAGTCAATATCGATAATATGAAGAGGAATGTATATGAAGATACTTCTTCTCAAAAGAGAATAATGAATATATAAACTCATAAGCTCAACACTTAAGTAACAAACGATACTTAAGTGACGAAATACCCCGAAAGAGCTAACTCAAACTCAATACTCAAACCAAACACAAGTCTACAAGGTTTCCATGAACCATATCTCCTCAAAAGGAGAAACATCAATACAAACTCTTGCCAAAATGGAAAACATAAAACATTCTCAAATAGGATGATCCAAAACTCAATTATAGATGAATCTCCAAGTTCAATTATACCTCATCTCATCAATATAAATGTATATAAATCTCAATCTCAACTCGCCAAAATGGGAAAACCTAGAATATCCTATAAAATCATGAAATTTTACAAACTCATAACTCAAGGAACTCAATATGAGTTCAAAAAAATCACAATTGAAATCACCATATATATATATATAACATCCCATGTAGCACTACGCTATCGATGTAATAAAACATCTTAAAAAGGTGAAATCACAATAAAACAGAGAACTCGAAAAAATCCGGATTGGCCAAATCCCCGATTATAATGCCAAAGCAAGGCTGCAAGTGCTAAACTCAGATGGCCGAGCCTCAGACAAGGTCGCTAGAACCTCCCAAAGCAGTTCATCCTCATAACATGGTTGCTAACACCTCTCAAAGCCATTTTGTCAACCCTAACAAGATCGCTAACACCTCCCAAAGCAGTTTGTCCCTAGGACAAGGTCGCTAACACCTCTCAAAGCAGTTCTGTTAGGTAAACATTGTGAATGTGTCACAAACTCATATACAGGAACCCAAAAAGTATTAACGTGTGTCCCATACCACACTTTTGCACTAAGCGGTTTAATAGCCGTTAGTCGATGCCACACTAGAAACATCATAAAACTCAAAAACATCATATCTCGCTAGTACCAGTGGCGAGTGATAAAGAGACACCATACTTGTCTTATCTCATTGACAAGTATTAAATAGCATCGTAACTTGTCTCATCTCATCGACAAGTGCAAACATCACGATGGTTCCTCGTAAACCACAAATCTCAAAATAAGAAATCATATACTCAAGACTTGCCTTATATCATTGGCAAGTACACAAAACATCGTGATGGTTCTCGTCGACCATACTCCTACATAGGAGATCTCAAACCTTAATACGTGCCAAATATTGAAAATCTTAAATAATTCCAATAAATAGGAATTATAAAACTAAAATTACGCCACAAAATGGCAAAACATCTCAAAATCAATAATCTCAAACAGTTTCGATCGTGTAAGTCCGAAACACTTGTTTTACTAAATCATTTAATTCTCTTTCTCATACGTTTAAATAGTATAAAAGTGTATGTTTTATATTTATAATAGTTTACTAGAGGAAACCGGCTTTTAAAACTATTTCCCGAAAAGATTAATAAAACCAATATTTGTAATTCCTTTACCATTGAAAATAAGTAGATTTTTTATTGGAAAAATAATTTTAAAATACAATATAATAATAATTTTAAATGTCCATTTATTTCAAAAATAACTCCAAAAATGCTTTAGTGAAAACCATGCTCGAAAACAATGAAGGAAAACAAAGATAGCTTAAGACCGATAACTAGAATTCAATACGAATTCAATTCAAATTTAACCAAAATCAATTCAAATTTGATTTTAATTTGAATTTCAAAATCTCCAAACATTGCTAGCCTACTGATAGGCATTATAGCTCCCAAAATATCTCAAAAACAACATCAAAACTGAACAAGAATGACTGCAAAAATGAGCTAACACAATTCTCTGATCAATAATTGTTATTACTGGCGTTTTGCTCTCAGAACAACAACAAACAAATACAGTTTTGACAAAGCTAACTTCAAAAATTTTGAAAATTCAAAACATGAGTCTTTTAGCACAAACTCTATGCTTTTTGAAACAAATAAATTGTTGAAGTTGGATAAGTAACGTGAAAGATATGGCCATAATAATTCTTAGATCAACAATCATTGTTGCTTTCGTTTTTCCATCAAGATAGCAACAAACAAACACAGTTTTGGCCAAGCAAACATCAAAATTTCAGGAAACACAAAACAAGAAACTTTTTGTACAAAGTTTAAGCTTTTCGAAACATCTTGGATTATTGAATTTGGATAAGAAATGGAAAAGTTATGATAAAAATAGTTTAAGGGTCTTAATTGCAATACCACTGTCATTTTGGTCTCGGGATAACAATAATCAAACACATTTTTGACCAAACTAATACTAAAATTTAAGAAAACTTAGAATATGAAACTTGTAGTAAATAATTTTTTTATTTCTGGAATATTCAAAATTATCAAATTCGGTTAAGAAATGAAGAAATTACGGCCAATTTCGTTTTAGTTGCAAGCATAGAGAAAATATTGATTTTGCTCTCGGGTTAGTAGTACAAAAATTAGATTTTGGCAAAGCTAACCTCAAAATTACAGAAAACTCGAAACATGGAACTTGTAGTCCATGATTTGTGCTTTTCAGAACATTTAAAATTATCAAAATCGGTCAAGTAAAATCGGTTAAGAAATGAAGAAGTTATGGTCAAATTCGTTTCAGTTTCAAACACAGAGCAAATACTGGTTTTGCTCTCGTGGTAGCAGAAAAATTAGATTTTGGCATAACCAAATAACTCAGAATTGCATGAAATTTTATAGGAAGGTAGAATAACATACAAGCTTCGTATTGGAGAAAATCTTGTGGCATTTCATCGTAGGAGCAGAAAGTTATAGCATCTCAAACATGCTACTTGAAATAAAAAAACATAAATTAAGAACAGAGAACAATATTATGTACAACTTCAGGAAATTCATAGAATATCCCAAATATTTCACACAGAAGCTAGATTTGTGAGTTATTACAGTCACCTTGCTGCCATGGAGATGACACACAAATTAGAGCCAAATATCGTAACTATAACCAAGTATAGAGCCTTAAAAACCTGAAAATCTTAAAAGTAGATACATGCAAAGACAACAGAGAACTATTAACAGATTATCTCTGAAAACATGATTATGATGAAAGTTTTGGTTTTAGATGGTGATTACCTGATAGTAGAGCTTTGTTTTACACTTAAAATCCCCAAATTTCCACTTTATTCGATAAGTATTTACATGGTTAGAAGGTGAGAAAGCTACTGCCATTAATGGGTTTTCCAAAGAGTTAGAGAAGAGGATGAAAAAAATGTATGTACAGGCTATTCACTTCTCATCTCTTTTCTTAATTTACAGAACAGAGAAATAATTAGTGGGCTAAAGTCTAGTTAGAATAAAAAGTTAGCTTAAGTTCATTATTTTGCCACTAATTACATATTAACAATGCATACACACAAATAAACATATATTCAACCTCCATTTCACATTTATAAATTATGAAACTTTAATCTCATGATAATAAATGCTTTTACACACAAATAAAAGATTATTAATATTATTAAGACATTTTATGATCATATATCTTTAACTTAAAGAAAATGACAATTTTACCTTTTTAATTACAAATCCCTTTGTAATTAACATTATAAATTAAACAAAAATCACATTTTTGTGTAGTAAAATTTTATAACCCATTTCAAATATAATTTTACACTAAATTATATTTTTATATTCAATTCCATCATTATTTTAAATATATCTCATTTTAAAATTAGTTATTCATTTTAATATCCTTAAAAGAAGTAAATAGAAATAATTAACAAAATATTGCATTACCTCTAAATAAAACACATTGTCCCGTGTTATTATCCCAGATCATCTTAATAAAGTTTCCAAAACTTTATTTTCTCATTTTATCCTTAAATATATTGTTTATTCCCAATAAACAATTTAAATTCCTCATTAATTATTAATTTACACTATTAAATTATAATGACCGTTATAATTTAATATTCTCTGGTAATCGCCAAAATCAGGGTTGTTAAATACTACCCCTTACAAAAATTACATCCTCGCAATTTTCTAAAATAAGAGCTGTAACCAACATAAAAATTCAATCAACAAAGGATAATGACAAGCTTCAAACTCGTACCATTCATACTCTCAATATAAAATTGTAGAAGGAAACAAGGAAAAACTCACTTGATTAATCGAATGGCCCATCAAATGCTAATACAAGGATTAGCAGACCATCGAATTTTCCAAGCAACTCGAAAGAATTTCGAAGATATCCCATCTTCGAATCAAAACTCAATAAGATGCTCAACAAATAATCAATCGAAAATGATTGATTTCACAAAACTCTATGGATAGAGTCGGGATCAACTCACTAATACCCAAACTCTAAGCAAGAAAGAAGATCATCAATAAGATTTTCTGCATAAATATACGGAAAGAACATCCTCACAATAGGGTAGACACAATAGACAAAATAGATGAATCACAATATGGCTTCTCATAAGTCCACCAAACTCGAACGACTACGAAAAATGCACGTCGTTGATAATAGCCCAAAGATAGAATATACTCAAGAAAAAGGATACAAGCTCGAATTATCTTTTAATCAAGATGTTTGGAATTTTAAATCTCAACATCTTTTAAATTTTAAATCTCAATTTTCAACATTTGAAAATTTCTCAAACTCTTTACTATATTACATTCGAATTACAATATGTTGATTTATATACATAAATAAGATTGTAAAATTGCATTTGAATTTAAGAATTCAAAAATATAAATATTTTAAAACTATTTGAATTTAAATTATATAAGTATATATATGGGTAGATTTTAATTTGAATTTAAACTTGAATTTGACTTTAAAATTTAAATAAATGTCTTAGAAAAGTAATTTGGATTTGAAATCATAAGTACGTAATTTATTTAATGTAAAATTTGTTTAAAACATTTCTTCTTTAAAATTGTATATAATAATCAATAGGAAATGTATTTACAAAATAAGGAAAATATGATATAAGATTTGTTTAAAAGTATTTAACTCATGAAAAATACAAGTGTTAAGCATTTATCAAGAAATAATACAATTGTTATTCATATAATAAGTATTTTAACAAATGTGATAATTTTGGACAAGTGTCAGTTTGTTTTATCTTTGAGAATTTCTTTTAATAAAAATAGAAAACTGAGATTATATAAACTATCAAATCCCCTCCTACTCATTTCTTTTAATTTCTTCAAAAGATTTAGAGAAAAGAAAAAAATGTCTGTAAACTTTCTGAAGCCAGGAAACAAAATTCTCAAAAAAAAACAAATCAGAAAATTTATCAAAACAAACTCTAGTAAACACAAAAAAAATCTAAAACCTGTGTCAAATTCAAGTTACTGGATCAGGAAAAATATCAAACAGCTCAATACAGCAAAGCCAACAAGTAATTAATCAAAATTCAAAGTTGTCAACAATCAAAGGAAGCAGGATTCAACTTCAGCAATTAAACTAGAGCAAGGATCATCACATAAACAATTGTCGGTTTGAAAAAAGATCAAACCTATAAAACTTGTCCCAGTTTTTTCAAATTCAAGAAAAAGCACAACCTCTCTGTTTCAGTTTGACAGGTGAGTAAACACCATTTTAAAAGCTTGAATATGGGTTGACCTTTTGATGCTTGTGATAAATGATAAGTCTATGGCTGTAAGTAAAGCTTGCATGTATATTATATACAGATACTTGTGTGTGCATGTCAGAGACCAGACATATGACCCTATTTCTAGCTTCCAGGTTTTCAAAATCCTATTCAAAATTTAAGTACTCTTTCTCTGATCCAAACTAAACTATGGAATCTAAACTAAAGTTGTTAGTTTTAACATGATTCAAATTTTCAAAATAGATTTAAGCAAAAAAAAAAATTAAAGTTTCTCCGAAAATTTGTAAAATACAGGCAAGCTTAAAATATTTGAAAATTCATATATCACAATTTCTAATTTCAAGCACATCAATCGAAATTTTATTGAAATTAATGATTTTTAAAAGAAAAATCAAAATTTTTAATAATGTATCCTCTTAGAGAATCGAGGATGAACGGAATCACGTTTTTCACCAAATTTCGGTGATCGGCGGTGTGATGGGACTCGTGATCGTGTTTGGAGCTTTTTGGATGGTCAGGGATCATTAGAAAATTATTGATCAAATTATAAATCATCATGGTGGCCGAATATTGCTAAACCAGGGTTTAAGCTCACTTTTTTTAGGGTCAGAATTTGCATTGCTGGCATCTTGTCGTTGAACCGGAACCGATCACACTAGTGCCAATCGAAGCATTGGACATTGGTGAAGCTTCGGTTGAATTTACGTGGCCTCTGGTGGCCTGAGGGGGCAAGACAAAGTTTTTTTTTGGTGATCAATTTTGTTCCAGTTTGGGTTCGATATCGAAGTTTTGAATTCCTCAATGACATGGAATTTTTCGATCGAAATTCGCCAGAGCCACCGTGCATGTGCACGGCACCAAGTCTTGTATTAGTAGCCTGGTAGAGGAAGGAAGGGTGGAGACTCGAAGTTATTCTCAGGGGATCAAGGAGCTAGCTGGGGGAGGGTCTTGGGTATTTTTGAATGAAAACCGTGTATAAAAAGATTTAACCAAATCTAAAGTTCAAAATGAAAATTTGGGGTTTGATTCGGGAGGAACTCGAAGTAAACAAGCATTTTCCTCGGGGAACACCCAAAGTTGACTCGGGTAATAGCATTTCCAGTTCTAAACTTAAACAATCTAAGTCAAATTGATTTCTAAATTTATTCTTTGTAAAAGGATGATTGTTTGTTAAGTGGGATGTGAAGTTAAAGGTTAAGAAATAATTTTTAAATTAATTAAGTTTAAAGATGTTTTAAACTTATATATGTGTATGTATATATATATATATCTTTTCTCTAATGCTTTTGAAGAAATTAAAAGAAATGAGAAGGAGGGATTTGATAGTTTATATAATCTCATTTTTCTATTTTTAAAAAAATTTCTCAAAGATAAAACAAAATGACACTTGTCCAAAATTAATACATTTGTTAAAACACTTATTATATGAACAACACTTGTATTATTTCTTGTTACATGCTTAACACTTGTATTTTTCATGAGTTAAATACTTTTAAAGAAATCTTATATCATATCTTCCTTATTTTATAAATATATTTCCTATTCATTATTATATACAATTTTAAAGAAGAAATGTTTTAAGAAAATTTTACATTGAATAAATTACATATTTATGATTTCAAATGCAAATTATTTTTCTAAGACATTTATTTAAATTTTAAATTCATGTTTAAATTCAAATTAAAATCTACCCATATATATATATATATATACTTAAATAATTTAAATTAAAATAGTTTTAAAATAATTATATTTTTGAATTCTTAAATTCAATTGCAATTTTCAATTTTATTTATATACATAAATCAACACTTATTTTATTAATTTTGAAAAATTCAAATTAATTCCACAATTCATTTCAAAATTTACATTAATTACTAATTTTTAAATTGATAAAATTTTTGGGATGTTACAGTTTCCCCCCTTAAGAAAATTTCGTCCACAAAATTTGAAAGAGAGAGAGAGAGACCAACAAAGAATACATGAATACATCTAAAATGATAAAGAAATGGCTTACCAATCCAGCTGGAATATCCATTCTACAATTGGGATAGAACTTGTTCATACTATCCTCTGTTTCCCAAGTACAGTCCTTTGGATCACCCCTCCTTTGCACTTTAACAAGTTCACAACTTTATTTCTCTACTGCTTTTCATCGCTATTAATAATCTTTATCGGTTCTCTCTTTACTGCCAGATTTGATGTGATCTCCCAATCCTGCTGAGCAGCATCTTCAATAATACAATCTAGATCGTGCACATATTTTCGAAGATGTGAAACGTGAAATACATCATGTACGCCAGATAACCAGCTAGGTAGCTGCATTCGATAAGCTAAAGGACCGATCCACTGTAGTATAGGAAAAAGACCAATATAATGCGGTGACAGCTTACCAGTTTTCCTAAATCTCAGCACACCACGCATTGGAGACACTTTTAGGAATACTGAATCTCCAACCTGGAATTCCAAATCTCTTCTCCTGTGGTCGCAATATCTTTTCTCACAACTTTGTGCAGTTATCAACTTCTTTCGAATAAAATCAACTTTTTCGGTGGCTTCCTTAATCATATCTGGTCCAAGGACGAGTCTATCGCCTAACTCGATCCTGCATGCAGGTGATCGACACAGAAGACCGTATAAAGCTTCAAAAGGAGCGATTTCGATATTGGCCCGATAGCTATTACTATATGAAAATTCAACTAGATGCAAATGGTCCTCCAAAGAACCACCAAAGTAAAGAATACAAGCGCACAAAAGGTCTTCTAATATTCGATAAATCCTTTCAGCCTACCCATCAGACTGTGGGTGACAACCCAAAGTGCTCTGATACCACTTCCACTTTAGTACCTCCAATGATTCAAGTAAAGCCATCGTTTTCATCTGATCACTTTTAATTTGCTGGTAGGTAGCACGACTCACATAAATAGATATGTCCCTTTTCATTATTTCCACCCGAAAGTTCTTTTTATATCTCTGTACATCTTATTAACTCCTGGATGGATACTGAGTTTAGACTTGTGACACTCGTCCAAAACATCAGGTTCCAGATCCGGGATGTCCGGGACACACATGATGCTCTTCAGTCTAACAATTTGATGCAGCGCACCACGTTAAGTCGCTCAACCTTAAGTCGCTCAATCTTAAGTCGCCTGCGAGTTATGCCAATTGTATGCCAACTGCCTTAAGTCGCTCAACCTTATGTCGCTCATCCATAAGTCGCTCAACGACCTACCTTATAAGATAACTGCTCAAGAAAACAAGGCCGCATTTCTATAAGTCCCTCACTTATGCCGCATTCCTTAAGTCGTAAGTTGTAGGCCGCATTTCCTTAAGCCATTCACTGATGTCGCATTTCCTTATGTCATTCACTGATGCCACATTTCTATAAGTCGTTGATTCCATATGTCGTTTTAGTCTCTTAAGCCATTCCTGAAGCTGTGCTATCTTCTTATGTCGCTTAAGTCACTTAAGTCGTTCCGGATGCTTTGCTTTCTTGTTATGTCGCTGAATTTTTTTGTCGTGATTCGTATGATGTTAAGTCGCATGTGTGTTGTATTGTAAGTCGTTTGATGTTGTAATGATGTTAAGTCGCATTGTTGTTAGGTCGTGTGTTGTATTGTAAGTCGTATGATGTAGTAATGATGTTTAGTCGCATTGTTGTTAGGTCGTGAGTCGTATGGTGTTAAGTCGCTTACGTGTTGTAATTTCCTATAAATAGTGGTGTGTTGTCATTTGTAAAAGGGATTTGATTTTGAAATAAATTTGTGTGTGAGCTTATTCCACCATTGTTGGAAGTTGAGTGTGATCTCCTTCTACTTTCCATATTCGGGTTATTCGTGAGCGAATCAATGAAGTTGAAGCCAATTCTCGGTATCACTTACGAGTGATCAACGATCGAATTGTAGATCTTTCAACATGGCATCATGCGAGATCAACGGTTTGGAGATAGCTAGATTCCGGCATCATCACGATCAAAGGAATTGAGCATTTATCGTTCTATCGGTTTATTGACACGAAATCTTCATTTCGTGAGGAAGATCCCGGATAGGTTGCGACAGCATGGTATCAAAACTGTTCGAGCCTAGTCAAAGCTGCGTCAATTGGTATCAAAGCCAAATCAGAGACGGAAACGAGATTGTTTAATGATCATGCCTACGAGACGTGCTAATCGCTATCATCATGTTGAAGATTTATATAGAAGACAAGAGGATGAGCAGATGGAGCAGCGTATTAATGAACAGTTTAATGAGGGTATTGAAAAATTAGAGAAACTGATGAACGACATGAATCAAAATCAAAGGAGAACGTCACCCGTTTCGAACCAGAGTGGAAATAGGGTTTCACCATCGGTTTCGGGAGAAAAGAGGATGTCACCCCGTATTATCGAGATAGGAGAGAATCATTAGTTTCAATGATGCGAGACCACCATGGGTATCGAAATGAAGAGGGAAGAACTCAACGTGGGTTTGAAAATGAACCATATCGTGATACTAAAAGACAGGGTAGAAGGGACATGCGTGGTCGTTGGGATGTAGATGGTCAGGATCGATATCAAAATATATATGATTTTGAGGAAGATGGTGATGGAGGTAGTATTCATTACTGAAATCGAGGCCAAGTGCGAAATCAATATATGGATTCAGAAAATGATCGTAAATGGGAGTCAGGTATGAGGATGGAAATTTCGGAATTCAAAGGTAGTATGCAAGCAGAAGAATTTCTTGATTGGTTGTCGAATGTTGAAGAAATTTTGAAACTCAAGGAGGTGCCTGATAATCGCAGAGTCCAATTAATTGCTACAAAGCTAAGGGGAAGAGCTATGGCTTGGTGGCAACAAACTAAACTAACTCGGGAGAGAATGGGAAAATCAAAAGTTGTCACTTTGGAGAAGATGAGAAAGATGATGAAAGCGTCTTTCTTGCCGCACAATTATCAATCTCTTATGTATCACCGTTTGCATAATTTGAGACAAGGGACGAAGATAGTGAATGACTATGCAGATGAATTCTATCAATTGATTGCAAGGAATAATATTATGGAAACAGAGGAACAACTAACGGCTAGATATATTGGAGGGTTACGAATGCAAATTCAAGACATGGTTAATATGTTTAATCCAATGTATGTTGCTGAAGCACATCAGAAAGCTCTAGCTTGGAAGGAACAAGGGAGACAAGGAAGTGGTGTGTTTACGGGTTCTAAAAAGCAGAATAAGGGTGCTAGTAGCGGTGCTAAGGTTTCCAAGGCAGTCAATAAACCAATTGTTAATGAAGCCGCTAAAGCAAAGGTCAATAACAGTATCAAGTGCTATAATTGTCAGGAGTTTGGCCATAAAAGTAATGAATGTACAAAGCCAAACAAGAGAGCATTAGTTGCAGAGGAATGTAACTATGAGGATGTGGAAGCTGAAATTGATTATTCTCAACCGTCGAAGTTTGATAAGATGAAGAGGTTGTGTCAGGAGACGAAGGTGTAACTTGATGATAAGGAGGTCTTGTTTAGTGCCAAAGAATTAGAATGATTCTAGTTGGATGAGAAGCAATATCTTTCAGTCTAAATGTACTATCTTGGGAAAGGTTTTTCGATTTGTTATTGATGCGGGAAGCTACGATAACATTATTTCTGAAGAAGCCATCAAGAAGTTAGGGTTGAAGACTGAAAAACACCCTAGACCTTATAAATTGGCATGGCTAAAGAAAGGTGGAGAAGTGACAGTGGGAAGACGAGCATTTGTTACATTTTCTGTTGAGAATAAGTACAAAGATGATATGTGCTGTGAAGTTGTCGATATGGATGTGTGTCATCTACTATTGGGAAGGCCATGACAATATGATAGAGCTGTACAACATAATGGTCGCACCAATAGTTACAGTTTCATTTTCAAAGGTACCCAAATTACCTTAGTTCCTAAGAAGCGTGAACAAAGTGAAAGCAAGTCAGAGAAGAAAGTGGAATCAATTAGTCTATTATCCACGAGAGAATTTGTTAAAGAAGTGAAAGATAATGTTGAATTGTTTATGTTGATTGGGTATGAAACAAGCGAAAATCTTGAAATTCCAGCGGAGGTTAGACCAGTATTAAATGAATGTGAAGATGTCTTTTCTGCGGAATTACCCAAGGAATTACCGCCACTGAGGGATATAGAACATCAAATTGATCTAGTGCCAGGTGCTGTTTTACCGCATAGGCCGCATTATCGTATGAGTCCAAAAGAGCGTGAAGAGTTGAGGAGACAAGTTGAGGAGTTGCTTAAGCAAGGGCGTGTTCGAGAGAGTCTCAATGCTTGTGCTGTACCAGCTCTGTTGGTACCGAAGAAAGATGGTTCATGGAGAATGTGTACAGACAGTAGGGCACTCAACAAAATAACTGTCAAATACAGATTTCTTATGCCAAGACTTGATGATCTATTGGATCAACTCAGTGGGTCTGTAATCTTTTCTAAGATTGACCTTAAGAGTGGTTATCATCAGATTCGCATAAGACCAGGTGATGAATGGAAGACAACATTCAAGACTCGGGAAGGATTATATGAATGGCTGGTCATGCCATTTGGTCTATCTAATGCACCAAGCACATTTATGAGGGTGATGAATCAAATTTTTAGACCTTACATCGGGAAGTTTGTTGTAGTCTACTTTGATGATATCATGATATATAGTGCTAGCACAGAAGAGCACATTCAACACTTGCGAAAGGTGTTAACTGTTCTTCGTCAAGAACAGTTCTATGCAGCGACGAAGAAATGCGTGTTCATGACGCCAAGTATTTTATTTCTGGGTTATGTCGTGTCTAAGGAAGGGATACAAGTGGACCAGAGTAAAGTAGCCGCAATCAAAAATTGCCCACAGCCCAAAACTATAACAGAAATAAGAAGTTTCCATAGGTTAACTTCATTTTACCGAAGATTTATACCGCACTTTAGTGGTGTAATGGCTCCTATTACTGATTGTATGAAAGGAAAGCAGTTTTCTTGGATGAAAGAGGCGGGATCTGCTTTTTAACAAATCAAGAAACTTTTAGCCTCAGCACCGATTCTAGTGTTGCCAGATTTTCAGTTACTATTTGAGTTACATACAGATAGATCCAAAGTTGGAATTGGAGGAGTGTTGAGTCAGAAGGGACGTCCAATTGTCTATTTCGGTGAAAAATTTCTGGAGCAAAAATGAGTTACAGTACTTATGATGTATAGTTTTATGTTATTGTGCAGGCCATGAAGCATTGGAGACATTACTTGTTCCACAAAGAATTTATTTTGTATACAGATCACGAAGCATTGAAACATTTACAAGGAAGAATAAAATTTCAGCCAGGCACGCATCATGGATAGCTTATTTGCAATAATTACATTTGTCATAAAGCAAAAGTCTGGAGTAACTAATCGCGTCGCCGATGCATTGAGCCGGAGGAATAATTTACTAACAACCATGCGAATAGAGGTGATGGGTTTTGACTTACTTCTAGAACTTCTTGTTTCAGATTCATATTTTTCCAAAATCCTAGACAAAGTCAATCAGGGAAACATGGCCGAAAGTATGCTGGTTGAAGGTTTTTTATTCAATGGAAATGAGTTGTGTATTCCAGATTGTAGTCTACGAATGAAAATCATCAATGAATTACATGAAGACGGACACGTGGGTCGCGACCGTATTATGCAGTTGATCTCAAAGTCTTATTTTTTGCCGTCAATGAGGAAGGATGCTGAAAAGTTTGTTTAGAGGTGCCATTTTTGTCAAGTTTCAAAGGGAACCGCAACAAATGAAGGTTTAAATATGTCGTTGCCTATACCTAATAAACCATGGGTGGATGTTAGCATGGACTTTGTATTGGGCTTGTCGAGGATGCAACGTGGCAATGATTCTATCTACGTGGTGGTTGATAGGTTTTCAAAAATGGTACATTTTATCGCATGCAAGAAGACTGTAGATGTAGTTAATGTCACACAGTTATACTTCAGAGAGATCTATCGTCTTCATGGGTTGCCTAAATCTATTGTATCGGATAAAGACACTCGTTTTCTGAGTCATTTTTGGATGACATTATGGAGAATGGTCGGGACAAAGCTGAAATTTAGTTGTGCGTATCATCCACAGACGGATGGACAGACAAAAGTTGTGAATAGATCACTAGGTAATCTATTGAGATGCCTTGTGAATGACAATTTGAAGAGTTGGGATTCCAAGTTGTGTCAAGCTGAGTTTGCACACAACCATGCAGTTAATCGTAGCGCTGGGTTCAGTCCATTCCAGATTGTTTACTCGACAATTCCTAAGGGACCATTAGATTTATCTATAGTACCACAGCAGAAAGGAGTGATCAAACGAGCTAGTGATTTTGTGAATGAATTGCAAGAGTGCCACAAGGTTGTGCAGGAACGATTGCTTAAGGCGAATGAGAAATATAAGCAGTCCGCAGATATTAAATGATGAAAGGTTGAGTTCAAAGAAGGAGGTTTTGTGTACGCAATACTGACTAAGGATCGATTTCCTATTGGTACTTACAACAAACAAGCTGCTAGAATGATTGACCCTTTGGAAATCGTAAAAAAGATTAATGAGAATTCTTATCAGTTAAAATTGCCGGATCATATCCATACTGCTGACGTTCTCAACGTCAAACACTTGATTCCATATCATGAGATAAGTATGTCGAAGAAGAGGAAAGTGTAAATTCGGGGTCGAATTCTTTTCAACCAGAGGAGGATGATGTAGCGCACCATGTTAAGTCGCTCAACCATAAGTCGCTCAATCTTAAGTCGCTTGCGAGTTATGTCAATTGTATGCCAACTGCCTTAAGTCGCTCAACCTTAAGTAGCTCATCCATAAGTCTCTCAACGCCCTACCTTATAAGATAACGGCTCAGGAAAACAAGGCCGCATTTCTACAAGTGGCTCACTTATACCGCATTCCTTATGTCGTAAGTCGTAGGCCGCATTTCCTTAAGCCATTCACTGATGCCACATTTCCTTAAGCCATTCACTGATGCAGCATTTCTATAAGTCACTGATTCCATATGTTGCTTAAGTCTCTTAAGCCGTTCCTGAAGCCACGTTATCTTCTTATGTCGCTTAAGTCGCTTAAGCCATTCCTTAAGTCGTGCTTTCTTCTTGTGTCGCTGATCATATGATGTTAAGTCGCATGTGTGTTGTATTGTAAGTTGTTTGATGTTGTAATGATGTTAAGTCGCATTTTTGTTAGGTCGTGTGTTGTATTGTAAGTCGTATGATGTTGTAATGATGTTAAGTCGCATTGTTGTTAGGTCGTGGGTCGTATGGTGTTAAGTTGCGTATGTGTTGTAATTTCCTATAAATAGGGGTGTGTTATCATTTGTAAAAGGGAGTTGATTTTGAAATAAATTTGTATGTGAGCTTTTGCCACCATTGTTGGAAGTTGAGTGTGATCTCCTTCTACTTTCCATCTTCGGGTTATTCGTGAGCGAATCAACGAAGTTGAAGCCAATTCTCGATACCACTTACGAGTGATCAACGATCGAATTGTATATCTTTCAACACAGCATCTTGCGTGATCAAAGGGTTGGAGATAGCTAGATTCTGGCGTCATCACGATCAACAGAATTGAGAATTTATTGTTCTATCGGTTTATTGACACGAAATCTTCATTTCGTGAGGAAGATCCTGGATAGGTTGCGACAGTTTGGTACCAAAACTGTTCGAGCCTAGTCAAAGCTGCTTCACAATTCCATGACTATCAACCTTAAAACTATTATTTTCACCTTGGCATATCCTTTTATAGATTTCTCGAAGAAACTCGTCTTCTTTCTACATTCTTGCAATCTTCTTAAGAAGAGTAGGAGCGTCAACAAGATATGCGAGAATAGCATGTCCTCTTCTTAAAACATCGACAACTGGATTGGCTTTTCCAGGCGTATAAAGAATATCTAGGCCACATGAGGCTAGAAATTCCAACCAACGCCGTTGTCTTAGATTTAAATCTTTTTGGGTGAATAGATACTTTAGAGATTTGTGGTCGGTGAATAATTTGAACTTTTCACCTAAAAACAAGGAGGATTTGCTTATGTACAATATTAAGTTAACTTAAACTTTTAATCTTTTAGGAAAGCTGAAAGAAATTTTTACCCAAAAGATAGTGACGCGAGATATTCAAAGCGAAAATAACAGCTAAGAGTTCCAGATCGTGGGTTGGGTAGTTTTTCTCATGCGGACGTAATTGTCTACTCGTGTAGGCAATTACATTCCCATTCTACATAAGCACAACACCCAAACCATCTTCACAAGCGTCAATACAGACAGATAAACCTTGGTTCCCGTTGATAATAGGGAGGAAAGGAGCAGGAGTCAATCTCCTTTTTAAAAACTGGAAAGCTTCATCACATTTTGGAGTCCAATCAAATTTTGCATTCTTCATTGTTAGCTTAGTCAACAACTAGCTGTCTTAGAAAAATCCTGAACAAACTTTCTGTAATATCCTGCTAAACCTAGAAAACTTCAAACTTCTTTCGGAGTTGTGGGTCGCTTCCGGTCTAGAATAGTAGAAATCTTGCCCGGATCAACAAAGATTCCCTCTTCATTAACAATGTGCCCAAGAAATCTACTTCCTTGTCCTAAAATGGAATTTGGAAATTTTGAGAATAAAATGTTCCTTTTTAATATTTCCACAACAATCCTTAGATGCTCAGCATGCTCTTCTTCGGTTTTGGAGTAGATCAAGATATCATCAATAAACACAAGAACATATTTGTTCAATACTTCTCAAAATACACGAGTCATTAATTTTACGAAGTATGCAGGAGCATACGTTAGTCAGAAAGGCATGACTAACCATTCAAAGAAAATGTCTGGACCCCTGAAAGCAGTCAAGTGAACACAGTCTTCGACAATTCATAGTTGATGGAATCCTTGAGCTAGATCCATCATTGAAAAGTAACGAGCGTCGTGTAGTTCATCAAACAGATCATCAATTCTAGGTAAAGTAAATTTGTTTTTGAGCATTAGTTTATGGAGATCGCGGTAGTCTACATACAATCTCAAGGAACCGTCGGATTTAGCCAAAAACACAACAGTTGAACCCTATTCGAAAACACTAGGATGTGTCAATCCTTTTTCTAGCAAATCAAAGGTTTGCTTGATAATAATTTGCATGGACGACATGATGAACATTGGGTACTAAGTCAATTCTGAATTCAATTTCTCCGTGTGGGGGTAAAGATTTGACCTCGTCGAAAACATCTGGAAATTCACGGACAATAGGTATGGACTCTAGACTAGGTTCTGGATATTCCGAAGTATACATCAGTTTATCTTTCTTAGGACTCGGATCCTCACAAGAGATTTAAATGAAATTCCCAAATTTGGTCTAATCAAAATTGTTCGATTATTACAATCTAACTTGGCTTCATACTACGTTAGCCAATCCATTGCAAGTAAGATTTAAAATCCATCAAAGTCGAGGATGAAAAGGTTGATAGGAAATCCATAACAAGAATACGAGATAGGAACATCTCTACATCGCAGTTGCCGGACCACCATCTGGATTCTTTACGCAAATAAGCTCATCAACAAATTCAGGTTTTAGTTTTAACTCATTGACGTTTTTGTCGGGAGATAAAGCCGAAGATTATTACAATCATTATAATCTCATTTTTATATTTTTATTAAAAAAAATTCTCAAAGATAAAACAAAATGACACTTGTCCAAAATTATTACATTTGTTAAAACACTTATTATATGAATAACACTTGTATTATTTCTTGTTACATGCTTAACACTTTTATTTTTCATGAGTTAAATACTTTTAAATAAATCATATATCATATTTTCCTTATTTTATAAATACATTCCTGTTCATTATTATATACAATTTTAAAGAAGAAATTTTAAAACAAATTTTACATTAAATAAATTACATTTTTATGATTTCAAATGCAAATTATTTTTCTAAGACATTTATCTAAATTTTAAGTTCAAATTCAAGTTTAAATTCAAATTCAAATGTACCCATATATATATATATACTTATATAGTTTAAATTCAAATAGTTTTAAAATATTTATATTTTTGAATTCTTAAATTCAAATGCAATTTACAATCTTATTTATACATATATAAATCAACGGTTATTTTATTTATTTTGAAAAACTCAAATTAATTCCAAAATTTATTCCAAAATTCACATTAATTACTAATTTTTAAATTGATAAAATTTTAGGGATGTTACAAAGGGGGTTAGCTCTAAAGATCTGGTTGTTTAGGTTACTGAGTTTGACTAGGCGGACCAAATAGTTGAGAACTTTAGCTTTTAATGAAGGAAAGCATGAGTCCAAAGCCACGAGTTCAAAAGAAAGAAAGTATGTGTAAACATTATGGATTAACTAGATGAGTGTAATTCCAAGATGATTCAAGAACTTAGACAAGAAATTTTGGAAAGGAAGGAAGCCATTATGCCAATTATGAATGACAGTATACGCGCAATATCCTTTGGGAGGATTTTGAATGGTATCGCCATCACTTGGGGAAATGACTTCTACTCTAGTCATGCCAAAGTCATTTAGAATGGTGTCAACCTCATCCTACGAATATATTAGAGAATGTTTGGAAATGGCTTCGACCATATTTGGAGAAGATTCTTCCACTTGTACTTTTTCTTTAGATTTTAAAGAGGCCTTTTTTACACCCATGATCCTTTCAGGTGAAATCATTTTAGTAAAAAGTTATAATTTGTCCTATTATTAACATTTTTCATGGATTATGAAAACCTATTAAAATAATTCAAATATCAATGAGAATACGTAATTTCATATGCTTGAAAGAATGTTAAAGTCAATTTAGGAAATGAAATTTGTTGAGCTGCAATAGTGCTGAACTGGTAAATCAAATGGGAACACCTATAAACACCCTTCGAAAATGTTGAAAGCCTAAGGAAGATTTTAATATTCAAAGGAATAGTTAAAGCCTACTTAACTAATTTGAATATAAATATACGCTAACATCATTCTACAAATGGGACAAATAAACCTTATGACAACGTCGAAACCCATGAATTTTGTTTTACTCAAAGAATACAAACCCTATATACAAATTAAGTCATACGACTTGGTTTTAAGTAAGGTCAATACAACTGAAAGGGCTCTGGGATGTTTCGATGGTGTTTGTATAAAATGATGATCAAATCCCAGTTAACTATAATGGGTTTTGAGTAAGTCAAAAGGGTCAACCAAACTTGATTCAATGTAGTAGGCTTCGATCATGTTAATATGTTTGATTCGGTTTTCAACTTAAACAAAATATGATTTCCTAAATCTAGTATGTGAAAAGAAGAGTGAATTTCTAATTCCCAACATCTCCTAAAGTAAATTAAAATTAGGCATGAATCCAACGCCAGATTAAATTCACTTTTATATATAATAGAGGTTTCCAAACCTATAAAAAAAATTATGCTTTCGAACATTTAGTGAAGCACATCAGGGCAAGCACTTGGAAAGTTGTCAGAATATAATAAAGCATACTTCTACTTTCGAAGAAGTCCACTTCATGTTGGCTACATCAACACTTTCGAAGATATCAATTAAAAGATAAATACTGTAACTCCTTGCGACCCCAATGAAAGAGGTCGAAGAAGCAAAATGGAGTTATCCGCCTCAACCACTTTCGAAGGTGTAAAAAAGTCAAATCACAACGTCAAGTTGTGATTCGTATGACATAAACTTATTTGTAAAGTTACTGGAAAAATCTTTCTTAACCAAATTCAATTTTAAACAAATACTTTAAAAAGTTAACAACTAAATTGATTCGAGCGTGAAATTACAATCAACAACTGCAAAAAATCCCTAAAATGTAAATTCAACCACAAAAAACCAAATCTAATGAAGACTAAATACCAATTATTGTGGGAAATGTAACAATATAAGCAATTAAAATGAACCAAAGGATACTTTCTAACGATTAAAGAAATCAAATCATCTTTATTAAATTAGAACAGTAATTCAAATTTAAACCTAATGAATTTTAGAATAAGAATTTAGCGTGGCGAGTCTGTTCGAAAAATCGGATAATGAGGACATACCTTCAGTTTGAGCTGTTGCTTTTTGGAAATAGGAATTTATGAAGAAATTGAGAGTTTTACTTCTTGCAGGAAGTTTTTAATCATAGCTAAAGGAAAACGGAAAGGAAAAAAGCATGATTTGTATGAAAAGTCAGCATAAAGGACATACCATATGATCAAATTTAAATAAATGGCCAAGATTTATGCAAGAATGTGAAAAGGCAAGAAATCTCTATGCTGAAATAAAGAAGAGTATCAAGGCAGTTGACTTAAAAAGTCAAAGGTACACCTTTGTAGTGGGGTGGGGTAAGTATTACAACCAATTCTCACTTCAACCTCATCGAAACCAAGATAAATAAAAGGGAATGATTTACAAGAGATGATAGCGTCAACAAAGCCTTTTGAAGGAGTTGAAGGGATGCTACAACCAAAGATAGATGTTCTACAAGCTTTCGAAGGGGTCGAAAGAACCATTTTGCTTTAATTGCTTTCCTTCGAAACAAATGCCTCTACATACATTAAGACACTTCGAATAAGTTGAGAAATGTCTTTTGAAGGAAATAAATTACAGCCACTCACATGCACACCAAACTTTTTCGAAACTAATGATTTTGCCTTTATTCACATTACACACAATGATGTTTTTTCAGCACAACCTCTTTAAAAGCTCAATTAAGTAATAAGAGCTTGTTAAGGTGTAGTATTGAAATCTCCTACATTAGAGGATGCGGATCAACAAGTGTGCCAGCAAAAGCTACCTTTTGCTTTAAAACCATCATCATCTCAACTCCTTCGAAGCTCTAAAGAATATCCCAAGGGGTCTGGTCTAGCGAATCCGAATTCATTTACTTCATTCTTGTATTTCTTAAAGTTGTAAATCTAATTTTCAAGTTAGATTGGGAATTTCATCAATTCGTATTATTTTAGTTCAATAAAAGAAAGATTACGGTGTTCTTGGATATGCCTCTGATTTAATATTTCTATTTGATTCAGGTTATAATATGCTTATATCAACTCGATCAAAGGGACACTTTTTTAGAAAGTCAAAACCCTTAGCTTAACCAATAACCTCATAGCCTTAGCTCCTAATTTCAAGTTATCATAAGGTTAGCTTCCAATGAAGATGGAGCCTATCCATTTAATCCAAATCCTTAGATCGTTAGAACCAATTTTGGGTCACCACTACTGTTTCAAAAGGGGGGTTTTGAAAGAATACTAAATCAACTTAACTTGTTCGAAAGGCAATATAAAAAGGATTTTTGGTGTTTAGACTAACTTAAAGGGTTATATAAGAGGGAGTTTCAGTTACTATAATCGATTTTATCTTGGAAAGAATAAAAAGGATTATTAACTATGTTCACCAGATCGAGAGTTATTAACTTCTTTCATCTTTTTAAAGAAGGTCTCAAAGAAGTAATCTACGTTTAAAACTTTTTTTTGTGGTGCTAACAAGTTTTCTTATTAACATATATTGTTTGGGTTAATTTAGACTTATGCCTTACGGGCATTACCGGGTCCTAGCAGGCCTAGGTACCAGGATAAACGGAAGAAGCTCGTGTAGTGGGGTACGCTCTATCTTTAGTTTATTCATTTCTCCTATTTCTGATACTTGAGCATTATATTTATCTATGTATATTTACTTTGTATAAAAGCTAAACTTAGCACTTTTCCTAGTATGTAAATTCTTTTGAAAAGACTTTGTATGTGTAACCTTTGTTATCGAGCTAAGTTGCAATGATCATCGGTAATGTCATTCGAACTCAATACACGATCTTTCGAGTTAAGTACGGTTGATCAATGAAGTGTGACTTGGATCTAGTATCCAAGTGGGATTTGATAATGTCCCAGTAATAGGGAAAGGATTAGTGGGCGACTTGTACATTCTATGTAGAGTCATTCATGTTTGGAGAGCCTTTCTTTATGTTAGCAAATATTAGATGTTGGGAGCAACCCTACGTGTTAAAAAGTTATATTTAAAGGATCGATCCATTAATATAATAGCTTCTGATCCCCGGTTCAAGCGCAAGGATTTTAGGTGATTTGCATTAGTTTGGCAAAGGTTTATTACTCGATTCTTAGAGGAGAGCACTTGAGTTTGATTCTTGAGATGATTGGGAGATTTCCTTAGTATAACTCTGCACATGGAAGTGACTTTTAATGGTCAAATCAAGGAACAAGATTTGATTTTGATTGAGAGCAGTCAAATGACCAATCTAAGTTTAACATAAAATCTCCTAATAAAACAAAGGATTAGATTAGGCATTATATATCATTTTGAATGATTTAATCCATTGTACAATTATATTATTGCATAGTTAAGGATACATGGATAGTTGGGAAAAGGTTCTCTACGTCTAGTTTTAAGGCGATTAGAATAATCTTCTAAGTAACAAGATAATACTTGCATGGGCGAGCGTCGTAGTGCAATTAGTACCCTATTTTCACAGTGATGTTGAGGTGAGTTTGAACCGGAGAAAACTCAAGCATTTGTAAATCATCATTTAGTGATGATTTGATTAGTGGAGCTTTCCCTTTTGGAGGATAATTTCTTTTCAAATGGAATGATAAATTAAGACTTAGGCTGCTGGACTTATTTGAGAGTTTTAAGAATTGATGAACTAGCATATCATGGAAGTTCCCTTTCATAGCGGGGTGTGTAATAGTCTTTTGCATATTGTATTTACGAAAGGAGTTACAACAGTTAAATATTTCATCCATCTTGGAGTATGAACAGGCATATTGGAATTTAGAGTTTGTCGTACATGTTTCGACTATTATTGGTCACCATGCATGTCGGTGTAGACTCCTTAATATGTTTTGTTATTTTTTACAATTGTTGTTGTTTGTTTTTTTTGCTATCATTTGATTATTCTTTTTTGAATATTTTCTATTATTTGCTATTGTTTGGAATTGGTTGGTTTTAACTTTTTTTATAATTACTATCGTTTGTGTTGTATGATTAGTTGTTTATATGTTATTATTGTTGTTTGTTGATAGGTTGTTATTGCTTATTGTTGACTACTAGTTGTTGCTTATCATTGCTTACTATTGATTTTTTTTGTTTGATTGTTAATTGTAATTGATTGTTATTGCAAGTTTTTGCTTGCTTTACATGTTTGGTAGTATGATTTTAAATTACCATTATCTTTGGTGCTCGTTATGTATTAGGTTGCTTATATGCTCATTATAATTCCTTGTTAATTAAGTTTTGAAAATGAAAGTGATAATTATCTAAATTAGATCATGTCATCCAAGGCTATTTTGGAGTTTCAGATGTTACCTATACGAGTCTATTGCATTTTGATGCGACTCAGAGTTTGTAATATGTCTTGATACTAACTTATTTGAGCTTACTCTCTAATTAGTGGTCATGTATAATTGAGATAGAATGGTTAATATACCAAAAGAAATACATGTGTGTTATTTATTGTTGTTCTATTGTTACAAATCTTCTTTGTACAGTATGATTTTTACTTGAGAGCTAAACTGTAACAATTTTGATGCTTATTTGTTTAGATTTTCATTTAAATAGTGAAAGGATTTCTTAAGAAGTAGTATGCACATTAAGAAATGTATGATGATGCATATTATTGGGTGTTTCCTAGATGCATGAAGTATTTTTTTTTAACCGTTGGGAGTTTCAGTAATGCATGTCACATAAGAAGTGTTAGCGGCATTTTTCAAAGCTTATGATTTAAGAAATTTGATCGGTCCTATTTCTTTATCCTGTACCTAGATATTTCATGGATAGAATTCTTTTCAGAATGAGAGAATGTAAAAATCCATAATTTTGATGACTCGGTATTTAAATAGTTAATATAAATATTATGTAATCGATCAACAAAATTCCCATTTTACTCAACTTTTATAAACTAAATAATTGGATCTTGAGATACCCGTAGCTGAGACCGCTTTTCCGACGCGAGCAAAATGAATATAAACTTAACTTTGTTTGGACTCGATGAATTTTTGAAGTGAATAGTGACTTTGTAATATATGAAATAAATTTGGGCTAAAACCCATTAGTTAGCCTATAAGTGCAAACTCCCTTCATAATTCTCATTCTACTTTCATTGCATATTTCCTCCTTCTCTTCTTTTCCTGATCTTTTACTAATCGTAACTTAATCATCTTTTAATCTCCAACCTCTAAACCTTTTAAATAAAAAAATTTAACTAAATAAAAATCATCAAATTCCTCTGATCCAGTTCTCTACAAAATCCATCAAGGGATTAGCTTGAAGTTGTGATTTAGAGTTTCATACATGATATAAAGAGAGGGAAAGCATATTTTCAGGTGACTAGATCATGGTTTAGAGAAAGAGAAGGTGAGTGGGATATTCTCAAATAATATTTTCTTGTTAATCTTTATTATTTCATTTATTGATGATTATATAATTATACGATGTGGTTTGGAGATTGTTTTGACTTATTAGACCGTGTTTATGTTATAATTATTACTGTCTTAAGTCATTATATGTTTTAAACCTTAACTGATATTTTTGAAATGGTTACTAAGCCTAAATTTTGATTATGGGCTAAGTAATTGATTTTGTGTTATGTTATTTTTTATTAGAGAGTACTCTTGTAATATAGTTATGTGCATATATTAATTAGCAATTATTCAACCATTTGAAATGATTTTGAAAAATGATAGTAAGCTAATTGTTTGCGCCGAAATTGGTCACAGACCCCAAAAGCCTTAAAGGCACCGGTGTTTACACACAGATCCACAATATTCACATACAGATCTCAGATTTTGATAATGTAGAGGGAAAAAATGAAGAAACAGTAAAGTTAAAATGGAAGAAAGTAGGAAAGAATGTAAGATTTATAGTGGTTTGGAGATCCGGCATACGTCCACTTGGAATCAATCCTTTTTGCTCATGTGTTGTTGAAGTTACAATTACAAGCCTTTTTTATACGTAAACAAAAGTAGCAGAGTTCTGGTATCCAGAGTCCAAGAAGATCCTCTTTGTAGTTTCCATAGGACTCCTATTTATAGGTGTAGATCTGAAGATATCCGCCCCAAAACCTAGAATACCTCTTCTCTTGCGCCAGTGGGCCCATCAGACCGATCCAAAGCGATTTTGGATCGATGCATGTTCATTTATATCGATCCAAAAGTGGTCCAATCCCGGTGAGATCGATCATGGGTGTTCTCGAGTGTATCAGGAAGCTGCTCTAAAAATTTCGTAGCATTTGGACTTGTAGAGCGAGAGTTATGATCGATGCAAGTGTTGTTTTTTGGTACATTGTTGAGCCAATATCGATACTAATTTGTATCGCTGCCTCTCCATAAAGATCCATTGAGATCGTTCGACACCATATCCATCATAATATGCATCAATATGTTCCCATTTCCTTAGCCATAGCCTTTACATCGATCCGAGTTCCACGCCTACATCCATGTTGAACGCTTCATCGCTTGACCAACTCCACTACCTTGTATCAATGCTTCGAATCCATCGGCATGTGCTTCTTTGTATACATCGACCAACCCTCTGTTCGTATCCTTTGGTCACTCTTATGTTCGTATCGATCCTTTGCATATGTCCTCTTTGCGTTGCCTTGTTTTTATCGGTCCAAAGTTACGCCCCTTCGTATAGATCCAAGTTTTGATCGATACGAAGTATGCCTTGCCTTATCCATTCAATCGATGTGTGTTGTAACGATCAAAATCATTAATTCAAAGTATGCTGCCATTTCAATTCAGATCGATATGAAATCATCGATGTTTTGTCCATCCTCGATTGATACGAATTTATATCGGTCCAAATCCATGAGTGCTATCCATACTGCCACGTGATCAATACTAATAGTATCAATACAAACCAAACTCCATGAATCTTGATCCATCCATATCTCGAGCATACGAACTCCGATTGACTTGAAATTCAAAACTAACCTCACCTAGTCTTGTTATTCATTCCCAATCGATCTCGTAGGGATTGGAGCTCGGCCAAATTTTGACGACGTTGATCATAGCCTTGTTTCCAATTGTTTTCCAATCCTGATATCCATCCTTTCCTTCTAATTTGTTGATATCCCATCCTTGATCAAATGGCAGGATAACATTTGCCTCCCAAAACATGCCTTGTGATAAGAAAGCGTGTTTTGGAAAGCTCCGATTCTGACATTCGAAGTCCATATTCCATCCATAGCCATACTATCTGATTCATAATCCAATCCATTACAAATCCATCTTATCCGAGTGCCACGGCCATATCCTGATCCAAATCCGTGACTGCTACGAGTCGATGTTCGAATCTATAACCTTTCTGGGTTCTTGCCAAGCTTAGTCCACACTCGACGACCTGTATTGAATAACGCCTTGGGGTTCTTGGTTCAATGTCCGTGGATGTTGAGTAATGTCTTGGCTTAAATCCTAAGTCGAATCCTAGTCCCTCCGGACCCATGCCGAGCATAGTCCATACTCGACGAACTGAAATAGTAACCAATAGATATTATAGGGCCTATGCCCTAGGCCAAATCATGGTCTCTTCGGACCCTTGCCAAGCATAGTTAATACTCGACGACCAGGATAAGCCAATTCGCCATGTTTGGACGAAGAGACTTACCCTTTTCCAAGCATAATCCATACCGATGGCCTTTTATCAAAAACCAAATAAAAATCCAATCAAAAACCAATCCAAAATCCAAATCAAATTAGAAAACCAAAAATCCATACCAGAAATCCAAATCAATATCCAAACCAGAAAACAAGCATCCAAACTAAAGTCCAAACCAGAAAGCAAACAAAACCAGGAGTTTAAAGCAAACTCCAAAACCGAACCCAAAAAATGCAAATGTCCAAACCAAAAAAGAAAAAAATTTCAAAAACAATATTGTCACGGTTCATCATCATCTCAAAGCATTCCTAAGGGCTATCTCCATCCCCATACATGAGTGACTTGGTCGTTCGCCCAAAGTTTTCTACTTATTCCATATCATTCCTATCAGTTGATAACCAATCGACCTTCATTCCTGGACCTCGTGCCATTGTTTTTTGAGGTTGATGTTGGCTGCACCTGTACTCCCGTTGCATTCAAAGCTCCAACATATTGTCACAACTTACCGCACCATACATGCTACTCGATTATATCCTTCAGATGCCTACAGGTTCTAGTATGTCCGTCCAAATCACGAAAGATACAGTGTCATCCTGATGCCCTTTCACGTTTGAGGGTTCTCTCCTTGCTGGCCTTCGATAGGGAAGGCGATCCTGAGTCTCCATGAATATCCATTCTAACGGGTCGTTCAATCCTGTATAGGTGGAGAATTTCAGCTCTCTCCATTGCTTCCTAGCTTTTCCCATTTCATCACCCAACTTCCACTTTCTTTTATCTTTATCATTACCCAAGCTTCCGTCAGATGGTTTTCCATCCTCGATCACGTTCACTTCCTTCAGATTCATATCTGAACGAGCATCCTCCTATCGAAGGAATCTCTCAGCATCATGAAAGAATTACCCAAGATCCATTGGCGGGTTCCGTATCAATGACACATTGAAATCCGTATCATCTCTGACTCCTGACACTACTACCATCAAAACCTTTGATGGATCTGTCCTATCTACCGAAGCAACCGCTGCTTTGAATCGCGTTAAGAAAACTCTGAGCGATTCTCCTATCCTTTGTTTTACTGACGTTAGCATCATTATGTTCTTCGGCCTTTTGATATGAACCCGAAACTACTTTAGAAACCTATCAACTAATTCTATTTACGTCCCAATTGATCACTCTTCCAACTGCCTGAACCACATAGCAGCTATATCCATCAAGTATTAGGGGAAACATCGGGCCATAACTTCTTCCGATGCCCCCAGCACTTCCACGTGTCTCATGTACCTCATCAAATGATCAGTAGGATTAGCCTTGCCATTGTATATCTCTAGAGTAGGTAGCTTGAATTTTGGTGTGTTTTGAGACATTCTGATGTCACAGGTAAACGAACTCTTATTTACTCCTTCTAGATCTCTGTTTGCTAAACCTCATCGCATAGTTCGCCTGATAATCTCATACAATCAAGCGTTTTCTACCTAGGGTTGCCCCCTGAGTCCTCGAAGGAATTCTAGTCCATACTCTTCATCACACACTCTTGTGCTTCTGCCAGCATCATGTTGTGTGGTGTCACCACGAATTCCTTCATGAATCGTTCCATCGTTGCCAGCTGATGTGCCCCCGAGCGAGGTTCCGTCCAGATTAATAGTTGTGCGCTGATTAAGGGCTACGCCCTGTTTAGCTGCTCAATCTGTTTCCTTGTTGAGTCCTTTTTTTTCCATCTCCGTGGATCTGAACTCTAGTAGCTCCAGCTGTACTGCCTGTCCAAACTGTTTGGGAAGGTTCTGCATCATTTCCTCAAGTCTCTTCAACATTTCTTCCTGTATAGCTCCCATCATCATCTCCATTTAATTTCTGGTGATGAAAGCTGAAGTCTAACTTGCTTTTGAGGAAGCTTCCTCACTCACATCATGATGACTCCTTTCTAGTAATCTCTTTCTAGTTGATTGCCTAACCATGGTCCCTTTTAGATCTGATCCTTTAGCTTTCCAAATCTGTACTCCAAGTCCGATATAGCGGGTGCTAGTCTTCTCAGTGAAAGTACCAAAGTATTTACGCCAAAATTGTACACAATCCCCAAAACCTTAAAAACACCACTATTTGCCCATAGATCCACAATATTCACACATAAATCTCAGATTTAGATAATGTAGAGAAAACAGTAAAGTTAAAATGGAAGAAACCAGGAATGAACACAAGATTTATAGTGGTTCGGCAATCCGGCCTACGTCCACTTGGAATCAATCCTTTTTATTTCTTTTGTGTTGTTGAAGTTACAATTACAAGCCTTTTTGATTCGTAAACAAAAGTAGCAGACCTCCAGCGTCAAGAGTCCAAGAAGATCCCCTTTGCAATTTCCATAGGGCTCCTATTTACAAGTGTAGAACCGAAGATATCCACCTCAAAACCTGGAATACCTCTTCTCCTACGCAAGTGGGACCATCATACCAATCCAGAGCGATTTAGGATCGATGCATATTCATTCCATATCGATCCAAAAGTGGTCCAATCTAGTTGAATTGATAATGGTGGTTCTCTAGTGTATTAGGAATCTCCTTTGAAAATTTCATAGCGTTTGGACTTGTAGAGTGAGAGTTATGATCGATGCAAGTGTTGTTTTTTGGTATGTTGATGAGCCCGTATTGGTGCTAATTCGTATCAATACCTCTTCGTATTGATCCAATGACATGGGTCGACTTCGTATTCACCATAATCTGCATTCATTTGTACCTATTTCCATAGTTGCATCCTACGCATCGATTCGAGTTCCACGCCTACATCCAAGTTGAACACTTTATCACTTGACCAACACCACTACCTTGTATCCACGGTTCGAATCCATTGGCATGTGCTTCTTTGTATCCATCGACCGACCTGTTCATATCCGTCAGCCGCTCCTCTGTTCTTATCAATCCTCTACATATGTCCTCTTTGCTTTGCCTTGTTCATATCAGTTCAAAGTGATGCTCCTTCGTATCGATCCAGGTTTTGATTGATACGAAGTATGCCTCGTCGTATCCATTCAATCGAAGTTTGTTGTATCGATACGAAATCATCGATTTGAAGTATGTTCCTATTTTAATTCTTATCGATAAGAAATCACCGATGATGTGTCCATCCTTAATCGATACGAACTTATATCGGTCAAATCCATGAGTGCTATCCATACTGCCACGTGATCAATACAAACAGTATCGATATGAACGAACCTCCATGAACCTTGATCCATCCATATCTCAAGCATACGAACTCCGATTCACTTGAAATTCGAAAATATCCTCGCCTAGTCTTTTTCATTATTCCCAATTGATCCTGCCTTGATTGGAGCTCGGCTAAATTTTGACGACATCGATTATAGCCTTGCTTCCAATTGTTCTCCAATCCTGATATCCATCCTTTCCAGCCAATTTGTTGATACCTTAGCCTTGACCAAAAGGAGGGATAACACTAACTAAGTAGTTTAAAGGTTGTACAATTATCGTTAAAATAGTGAGAGGCCTTGCGAAACTTGGTTTGTACTTATAAATACTATTTAAAATAAAATAGGATTTTTAAGTGAATAGTTTATTTTTAAATATTATATATGTGAACAAATAATTTTATAAATAAAGGTGATATTTTATAAAATATGTCATTTTATAAAATGGTAAGGAAGTGATATTATGTAAAATAGTGATTTAATAAAACAATATGGAGAATATATTTTATAAAATGGCTATAAGGTTTTATAAAATATTTATGAATGGAATACTGAAGAGATTTAGTATTTCAAAGGATTAAATGGATTTATAAAGTAGTATGGTATTTTATAAGATAACGTTGAATTTTATAAAATAAAATAAAGAGATATTCTAATTTTATTGAAAGACTTAGGAAATGAAGGCAAGATTTGATTTAGTAATAATTAAATAGCTTACTTAAATATACATATGCTTATACGTGCATGAGAGGGCATGCATATGCGTGTATTTGGAGTTAAATATTAATCAAGACAATTCATGTTTTAGCTAGAATTGTTAAATGTAGTTGTTTTCTTGTGTTTCTACACACACACATCTGTGTCTACATGAATGTCCATATTTGTATATAAGCATATGTTGAGCATCTCCTTTAACCATTACAACTATTGTGTGCGCTAAATTACATGAGATGGCACTGAGTCACATAATCGATCCGATATAGTATAAACCATGATTTATGTTTATGGTAAACGATGCTACTTATGGAATTTAGAAGAAATAAGATAACCAGTGTATTTCATTGTTATTTTAGAATCGTGTCACATTATTACGTGCGATTGAATTTTTTTAATACCGTTCGCATTTTGTACGTAAAAGAGATAGTGTGTAGCAGACCAGCCAGAACTAATCAAATCAAACAAAGCTTTTACCATAAGCCATAATTTTGATTTTACTTTTAAAAGTGATGTTGATTTTCATTTTGATGTAAGGGGGTCCTTGGTTATGATTTTCTTAGGTGTTAAGTAAATTGTTCTAATATGTATGCACATTCAACCCTCACTTCATTTAAGCATTTCATTTTTCTTTTGCTCCTTATGTTTTCTTCTTCCTAGTATGAAAACAAACACAATTTTCTCCATTCAAAAATCAATATCTTCCAAAGTGTCGATAATTTGCCAAAACATCCAACTGCAAAGTTGTTTGTTCTAACCCGTATTATTTTAAAAAAATAGTCACTCGTTGTTTCAAGTACGGTGGCAGATATCGCCTGACAATAGTATTGGTTAAATTTTGGTCTTATTCGACAAAAACGAAATGGAGATTGGAGGGTATGTTCGCCTCTACACGGTGAGAGTTTTAGAGGTGGTTTTGTATTTTTTATGGACGAAGTTGGCCATGGATGATTTTTAAGTATTTTCCATTCTTGATTGAAATTGTTGTAGCATTGCGGTCGATGGGAGGAGTGATCATGCTCAAAGGAAGGTGGGGTCATGGAGGAAATGTGGTGGTGGTCGGAGGAGCTCTGATGAGGTTGTTTTAGGGTTTTAATATCTCATTTGTTTGGGTTCCTTGATCGGGTGGTTGGCGGCGACATGGAACACCGAGTTCAATGTAGCTGGGCTTGGGGGAGTGGCGTGGGTCAGCGTTTAAATGGTGGTAGTGGCTTAGAACACCAAATTCAATGTGGCAGTGCTCAAAGATGTGTCGTAAGGTCGGCGTTCAAATGGCAGTAGTGGCATGGGTGATGGTTGGTTATGGCGATGGTAGGAGGTGGATAATCGAAGCTTCATTGGCTGAGTTTGTTTACCTACGTCATTTTTTTGGATTTTGAAGGAAAGGAGTACTGTTGATTCGGGTGCAGGTTTGGGTGAGTATGGGCTTGGGCTTGTTGGTGTTTGAGCGACAGTTAAATTTTAATTTAATTGTTTTAATTATATAAAATGTATGTTCATTTTAAAATGTAATAAATCACACCTTTTAAATTCATTTAACTTGTAGATTTTTGCATTAGACTCGTATTGACAAGTACAACATTATGGTATAAATTTTTGACTGTTTTGACAGAGTATAAATTTTTGATATAATACTGGTGATTGAATTTAATTACATTGATTTTGATAATAATGTATTTAAAACAATTATACTTCGTATATGACATCTATTTGGCAGAACAAAACACTATTCTACTATGATTAAATTGAATGTATTATTTTGGACCTCAATTGAGCATCCATGTCCTATGCTTGCAATATAATGTTAAATGGTGATTTTTGAAGTTAATCAATATCTGGATTGATTAATATTGGATAAATGCTGAATTAATTATTGATTGAAAATAGTTGAGTGTTAAAATCTTGGTAGCCTGGTCGCATTGGGTGTGACATTGATATAGGTTAAATGCTGAACCTTTTCAGTAATAAATATAATGATAGGTTAAGTGTTGGTATTTCTGGGTCTTCTTATAATACCTCGAAAAACTATTATTCTTTGTTTTTGATTCAAAAATTGTTCTGATCTAAAGGATGATTTTAAAAGTGACTTTATAATTTTCTATAGCATTTATTTAGAAATGGATTTGATACTTATCTATTTTACTCCAACATTTTTGGAAATGTTTTAAAAAGTATTTCAAAAGCATATATTTTACAAAAAAATTGATATAATAATGTGTGTTTATTATAAAGGAAAATAAATGAGTTTATCTTTTGTTTAGAGGAGATAACAAATATTTTGGAAAAAATGTTTGAAGAATGTTATATAAAATGTTGTATAAAATAAATAAAATTATAAACAGCATTATATAAATAAAAGAGAGATTTATAATGGTAATTTATAAATAAAATAATGGATCTATAAGTGATGATTTAATAATAACAAAGCTTTGTGTTAAATATATAAGATTTATAAAATTGAGTTTTGGATTTGTAAAGGACTTTTATAATGTAATTTTATAAAAGGAAACTACTTAAAGAGTTTTATAAACAGAAAATAGTTTTATAAATACAAAGGATTTTCATAAATAGTTTAAGAGATTTATAGAAGAAGTTTTACAAATTAATTTGGAGATTTATAAAAGGACATGTAAATATGAAATTGGTTTATAAAAAGGGAATTTTATGAAAGGAATGAAGTTTGATTTTGATAAATACTCCTTCTAAGCTATGGTGGTATGAAAGCATTCTTTTTATATTTAACACCGAAGAAAATGTGGTTTTAGTTTATAGTCAATGTTTTAAATGACATCTGTTTTGGTCCAGTTAAATTTAATTTTAAGAAAATGGAAAATTGTTTATAAGTATTGGAAGTGAAATGGTATGTGAATACGCTTATACCATTGAGATAGTTATATGCATATATTTCAAGCATTTCAAGATGATTTTTAATAAGTGAAAAGATTAATTAAAGAGGCTTACTGATTGCTTATGTGTTTAACCATGCTTGATTTCTTATGAAAATTAAATCAATGATTTGGATGTTTGTTCATTTGATAGTTAAATAACAGGCTATCAAATCTTGACCAAATACAACTTTGGAAATATATAGAACAAACTTGGGATTACATGGTACAGTTATCTTTGGTGATGATATATTATGCGTCTAAAATCGTTTGCTCTTTTAGTACAAATGATAAGGAAATCCATCCGGTTAAATGTTTAGGAGGTGATCTCCGCTCTTATGTAATGTCTGATTATTTCCAATAGAATTGGAGTTGAGTTTACCGAAAACTACTTACTGGTTTTTGGGCGACTGGTAAGCGAGGTAGCGCACTTATATGAGATGACTCGAAACCATAACTGCTCCAAAACCATATAGGCATTTTACGCTTTGAAGGAGGTTCAGGATTGTTTCGAGATAACGGAATCGAAGACGGATTCATTTAAAGTGCAAGGGCAGCTTGCTACTAATCCTGGAGGCAATTCCAAAATGGATGTAGTAGAAGAAGTGCCTTCAAATTGTTCATATCCTAAGAAAGTTGTATAGATGAATGCTGGCATTGCATTGTTACCCCGAGGGCATTTTACCCATTCTATGTGGGATTTGTTAAGAGAGGAAAAAGGTAATCGTGACCTAACAAGCCTCATAACCCGATAATGACTAAAATTAGGAAAATGTGGTAGGGCTATGTGGTTTGCTACCATTAGGAGCATCATTCATCAAATCTTGATTAAGGCTTTTGGATTTGGTATGTGTGAATGGGACGATCGGGAGGAAATGTTTGCAATCTCGGTGCCCGAGGGATGATGTAATATGCTATGCCATATTAAAGAGGAAGACGACTCTATGTTGGAAGAGGTGCAAGGATTGTAGCCTCGATACATTTTGCCTAGAGGTGTACTGTATAGAAGGTAGTCCATTACCTTGTCACTATTAGAATCCATCCTCCAAAACGTGTCTTACGGTCTTAGTTATATACCTATTATTCTAGAATGTAATTAATGTAACTATTTCAACTAGGATTAAATATTTATTTGAAAACCTAAACTTTATTATCATATCACCATATTGTCAAATAAAATAGTATGGTTATCGAAAGGTAAAAACCAGCCTGTGTTTTTGTGCGACATGGTCATACGAAATACCTTAATTTTGAAAGATTTATAATATTGAAAATCAATTTTATTGTGTTTGTCATGCTGGTTTACTAAAATGATCTGGGCATTATTTTCTGTAATGCTCGGGTCAGCCATGCACATTTCCAAAGTTTTTGGTAAATGCTTTAGAGCTTTAGGAGATGAGATGGATGTTTTCTAGATGTGTCCATGTATATTTATTTCCTCTATATTCGTAAGGACAGACTATGCATAACTGTCCAAGCTAATGATAACTTAGTTTATCTGATTGATGTATATCAATTATAGTTTTCTTTTATAATGATCATTGGTATTATATATTACTTGTGGCCTTGTGAGAATATGTTTTGTCTTTTATTTTCTTTTACCCAAATAATATGTATTTCCGGCACTTTGATGATGAGCATGAATATCGAGGATGTATTATTGTTGACTTTTGAGGACCAAAAAAGTAGGTTGTTAGAGTTCCAATGTGTATAAAAATACACAAATGGATGTATGGGCCTACATGCAGGATTTCACAAGGTAGATGACCAGTTTTGTTATTTTGGCGTATTGGAGGAGGTCGCTTCCCTAGATTCGCCCTTTGAAATCTTCATGTGCAAAGAGTGGATTTGGTGTTGAATTTGGTTTGTAAACACATAAGAAATTACTTCTAAAACATCAACAAATGAACTTCGAATTGGGTTCGATGGGTAAAGCCAAGCTTGAAAGGTAAGTTTGCTCAATTGGGCAATACAATGAAGGAAATGACGAGCGAATTTGCTGCCGCAATGATCGTGTAGCACTTTCCCTAGGCATTATTACTTAGGACATGGTACACCGGTGGATCGGTGGTGCACTAACCTGGGTGGTAAATCCGAGGTTAGATGCCATTTTATCAGATTTTCTACCCCTATTTTGGATGCGTGTTCATGCGTAGCCTTAGCACAACCCGAAGGACTAAGTGCAGCTCGAGGAGTTCAAAAGTAAATCGGAGCTTAGATTTGAACTTGAAAATTTAGTGATTCCTAAAGCAATGACTATTAGGGATAGGGTTTGTATGGTGAGTTGTCATAAGATCAAGTTCGTCGAGTGTGTACGATCGTGCGGAGTAAATCCATAGCTTCGGTCTTTAAGCCCAGGGTACACATAGTTTGATGAACGGTATTGGTCTTATATTAGTGACCATACATAGTATTGATCTTATATTATTGATAATACAATGTATTAGACTTATATTAGTGGTAACACGGTTCATCAATCAATTAGTGGTGACTATATGCATCGATGTTCCTCTATCGTCCCAATATCACATTACATGAGACACGACCATCATCCACTTTTTGACAGAGGCATACATAAGTTACCTAAGAGCTCCATGACTTCCCGAGGGGATGATATGAATCACCTACTATGGCATCATATATCACAGAAGCTTGTTACAGAGAGTATGGTGTGATTCGCAAAGATCCTAGGCATTTAGAGTAGATTTTATATTACCTAAGCTTACTTTAGCGAGTAAGGTGAGATCTACATGAGAGCCATCAATGAGGTTGTGGCTCAGGTCTAATGTGCATTTGACTAATGACTTTAATTATTATTGGTGCTAGGTTTTAAGTATATAAGTAGATTGCATATCAGCAATGCTTGCTTTAGAGGGGACGGTGAGATCTGCATGAGTAACTGAGACGCATCACTTAGGATGTGGCTAAGGGGCTATGGTATAATTGGGTACTGACTCTATTTATCTTAAACCCTCCTAAGGAATCATTAGATCACAACAGATATCCATAGTGGACTACACCAATAATAACAGGTATTAGTTTGTATTATTCAGTTGTCTTTCATTGCTATGTTATACATGTTATTAGTTAGCTGATGTTATTGTTGTTACATTTATTATTATTTTGTACTTCACGATAAAATTGTATTATGATTATCCAACTCATGGATGTTGGGTTACCTTTATCATAATATAGTGTTATATGTAAACCATATTATATTAGTTGTGCTGACTAATTGATTATAGGAGAAGAGTAGGTTATTGTATGATTACTTATCTATTGGATGTGTTTACTTTGCTTTTTTTAGACAGCCTGAATTGTTGTTCAGCCATGATTGTTGAGAGGACCTGCCATGCCTCGGTTGTTTCAAGTTTATTTGTATATAGTTGTTATATATACTATTTGGAGATAGTTTCTCTCGCACAAGATTTCATACCTAACCCACATTTTTTGTCTGTTTATGTCATGACAACTCTCAGGTGCTCGATTGAGTAGTTTGGGAGTCAAGTTCTTTTGGGGATATGCTTCAAGTATAGTTAGAGAACACTATAGAGGCAATGTAATATAAATAATTAGTATTGTTCAGTATACGACAAATATATATTTATATATTAGAGTTGATGTATCAAATATTATATTCAGGACTCCGTTTGTATAGAGTTGATGCACTCTGACTTTCTGTATTGATACTTATCATTTATTTTCACTAGCGTAGTCTCTTATGTGTGTGTGTTTGTATTCTACGATGTTCATCTATATTCGGCATGTTATTTGTCATCATTCCATTGTGAGATTCTGTCGATATGCCTTAGTATAATATTTGTTTTAATTTTCTTTCCTAGATAATTTTTTGTTGTTGTATATATTGAAAAGTCAAACGTTGTCATTCATTGTTCTTTCAGTATTACAAAGGGAAGACGATAAAAGGCTCGCTGATCTTAATTTATGAAATTATGCATGATATATAATTTGCACCAATAAATCTAAAATTCATGTTAATAAATTGAATGTTGATTTCGGTCGAAATATGAGTAATATTCAGTTTCCCTTCTATCTTTCATTATTTCAAATTGGATAATCTTTTATCCACTACAAAAAATAACGATTATGTCATAACATTGATTTGTGAATTTTTGCTTTAATCATTCTTTTATACTTAGTTGTATTTTATTACACTATCGAAGAATAAATATCTAGGCCATTTTGTCCCTAATGATTATTTAGGCCAGCATGTTAAACTAAGATGAGAATATTTCGAAAGTGCATCAATTTTGAAATATTCAAGTTTAGCCAAATATTGCTTTCTTAGAGTCTTGCAAAAATTTATAAGGAACGCCCTCTTCTCCGTTTAGATTTTTTTAGTGAAGAGAAAGAAAATATACTTAAGGAAATCTAGACATATCATACCATGTTAATATATGGACATGATAATCCTCCTAGTGGAGAATAGGACTAAAGCAAATATCCTCTGGTTATTACTCCAGAAGGACTTTGTGTTCGATTTGCCTCAAAAATTATTCTTTCTGCTAATTCGTTGAATAAAGTTAGTAATATGGTTTCCCAACTCAAATGTCAAATAAGTGTTAAATGAATTGTACCTTTTTATTTCAATTCCTGTAATCTTCTATTGTTATAATAAAGAGATGGATTATTCATGTCTTGATTTTATTTTCTTTTTCTTTATTTGTTTAAATAGGAGTTACATTTATCTGCAATGCCACTCCCGTTAGATTCGACATCACGCTTTATCGATATTAGAGATAGGTTGTTCATAGATCATGCAAAGAGAAACCTCCTTGGCGATCCTTTATCCACACGTTTCCTAGGTAACATTGAAGCACTAAAATGGTATAGGGAATTTTTGATTTGGAAAAAAATTGTTAGAAACCTTAGCGATCAGATCGATGAACTAGTGGCAGTCATTAAGTGCAAAAACAAAACAATTTCCACATTAAAGCATCAAATTAACTCAATTCCTTAAATCGATTTTGACCATAAGATGTCTACGCTCCTCCAACACATTATTGATTTGGAAATTAAGTTAAAGGATAGTCAAGCTCAAGGGGAATCACTAGAATTTATTACGGGAGATAATATCTCAAACATTGATTTACCAGTTCCTCACGTTATTTCATGTGACGCCCCACCTCTATGCTCACAATAACAATGAGTATTAAAAGAAACACTGTCTGTTATTACGAAGAATAAGGCTGGATAGGAGCGGCAATTCGTAGTTAGGCTTTACACAAGTATTGGTTATCTCGATAGGAGTGGTATATATAAATATTTTCCTCTCTTTGTTTACTTACACCCATCGACATACCCAATTCCAGTATAAAATGAACTACGATGGTTCATAATAGTTTAGGACAATATATATAATAATAACACAGATAAGTTAACCACAGAACACAGATAGTATAAAATCTCAAATATATATATATATATATATATATATATATATAACTAAAGTCAATTACAATACATGTGATGCAACTACAACTGTCGACACTGGAAGTTACATATACAAGTACATTATTATATATAATGTACATGAATACATATCATCCTATGAAATGACAATGATTACTCCAAAAGATATGAAGAGACTTCATAGCTCAAGCAGCAACCCAAAGCAAGATATCAACAACCTGAAATAACTCGGTCTGACCCGAGTATTAATTCAAAAGAAAATAATACGCGGATCAGTCTAATTCAAACTCAGTTATTCATGCACAAAAATAATAATAATAAATAACAAATACACAACAGTCACAGAAATCTCACCTATCCAATCCTTCGTAAGAGAATTTGATAACGGTAGAAATAATACGTAACACCAATATACAGCGAATCAGCAAAACCAAATCATCAACAAAGATAAATAAAAGGATTATCAATGAAGATAATTTGAAAACAATATCGCCTAAACGGCAATTAACAGCAAGTGGTAAAGCAAAACTCAAGCCAGTGAAACAACAAAAACAACCAAATCTAATTATCGATACGATAATTAGAAAACACATTATCTAATTATCTAGAAGATAATTAGATAACAATAAAATGATCAGAATAAACCAAATCAAAATACAATTTAAACTATTGAATTGGACACATGAAATAATTCAAACAATTGTAATATCAATTAAAACGTCAACTCTATGTGGCTGCAGTACACGTTCATATGCACCGCCTCGCCACTACAGTGATGAAATACACAAAAGCTCTATAAAAAGACAAATGGCACCAAATCAGATCAAAATGAACTAGATGGAACTGCAATGGCATGAGCACAGCTTCCACCCGGTAACCACCAAATGAACAAATTGCACACAAATGCACAATGAAAATTCACAAACGAGCACAAGGTCAAACCCGAGCTATAAGTTGGATTCAACACAGGTACAAGTTACAAATGAGCACATCAAATATTTTTTCAGCAAAAACAGAGTCAACATAATGCTATAGGTCTGAAACTCCAAGATAAGCGAAACTCAAACCCGAAGCAATAATGGCAAAGATCTCACAAATGTTCAAAGATAAATGAAAATACAGTGCCTCAATACACATGAGATTAACTCAGCGTAATACAAACCACAAGGGAAAAACTACAACAAAAGAAACTGCAGCCACCACATGAGTACAAGCTACAAAACTCTAAATATTTCAAACTTGAAGTCAACATGCAGTCCAACAACAAGTGCACAAGAGAAGCAATGCACAGGGTCGAGAACGCAAGTACCAGCATAACATGGCAAATGCAACACAAAAGGATGCAACCAGTTCAACGTCTCGTAAAAAAAACAAGTTCATGCAACCAATACAGTGACACTGCATAGCAAAGTGCAACACAGTGACAAGCTACCTAGATTCAAAGATGCAATCATGTACAACAAGACTGCAAAATTCAAGAAGGTACCAAACCACAACAAAATGCCAAAGGTCAAGTCACTGCTAGCACGACTCAATACAACTGCAATGCAACTCAACTCGAATGACCAAGTGCACAAAGGCAGTGGTACAACTACAGCAACCCAAAAATTGATGCAACAAATATATGATGCTATGCAAAACAACCTGACACAGTTACAAACTAGGTTGAACACAACAACAGGTCAAAGATGTGCACCAAACAAAGCACAACTCATAAGTTCTCAAGCAAAACTGAGACAATGCTCAATTACTACCAAGATTCAATGCAACTCAAAATCCAATTAAATGCACTGCATCACTAGCACAAGATAGATGCACCAGTGGAACAACAAGGTACAAAGGACCAAGGTTGGCAACACTCTAATTGTGCACGCAACCTGAACATCAAATGTTCATAAAAACCAATACAATGACACGGCAAAAACAGGTACAACATAAGGCACTAGTACAACAAAAATGAAGCAACATCAATATGCAAATATGCACGTCAGCCCTGAGATAGATTAGATGTGTACCCAATAGATGTAAACTTCAAAAGGTGAAGACCAACAGAGGTGAAACCGTACACGAGGTTACAAAAGCACCCATGCACAGCATGGCACAAGAACACAGTACAGTGCAAACAACTAAAAATCGGATGTCTAGAGACCAGACAAACAGTTCAGCTGCAATTCAGACCAATAGTAAAAATGGAGATGACCATCAACAAAAGAGCTGTTTCAAATTAAACAATACAAAGCCTCAATAGCAACATGACTCAATGCATAAGCACTATGCAGAGCTCGAGGCTGCCAAGTTAAACAAATTGTCTCAAAGTAAAATCAAGGTCAGAGACACAATGGCCGAAGCCAGTACACGAAGTGTATGTAATGCTCAAGTACAAGTCGAGGAAAAAATCAAATTTAAATAGTCAATGCCGAAGTTCGGATGGTAATCAAGTCGAAGCCATGATCAACAGAAATCGAAGTCACAAAAGAAATCAACATTGTCAAATAAATTCAATTGTAACAGTTTCAAACCAAAGCCATAAGTCAATCAAGTTTTCAAAATCTAGTGAATTGAAAACATCAGAGAAATCATGAACATTCAACCAAAATTAAACCGCCGAAGCATGGTATCGAATTAGATGTGAGTGAAAAATCACTCACCTTAGATCGAAGCAAAGACGAACTCAATCAAGCAGCCGCACGCATCTCAAGAGATGATCAACCACCCGAGCAAGGAAATCAAATTCAATCGATTTAATTAAAGTCGGCAACCATAATATCTCCAAAGCCCTAATTTGAATGAAGAAGAATAAAAAGGAACGAGCCGCCATTTTTTTTCTTTTCGTTTGACTAGGGTTTGCTAAAAAAATGAATGGAGGAACTGGTATCTTCTCTTGATAAGTAACACAACACCAAAAAGAAACGTGGGCCAATAATCAATATTTAAAGCCCACACAACATTTAACAAGTTTATAAAAGAATCACAACCTGATTTAAACCCCCAATAGCAATTAGCTAGTGTTAACTGCTCTTCATTAGCGACCTAGGGCCTAAAGATATGGAGCGACCTAACAACAGGAATGACTTAGCGATTTAAAGATGACTCGACCTAGGAAGGGGGGAGGCGACCTATCAGGCTTTGCGACCTAACAAGAAGCTGCGACCTAAATGAGGCTACGACCTAAGAATGAGTGCGACCTAAACACTTAAGCACTGTCACGACCTATGATCTATGGAGAGTAGCGACCTAACGGTTCCCAGCGACCTAAGAAAGGCCGCGACCTAATGATTCTCAGCGACCTAAGAAAGGCCGCGACCTAATGATTCTCAGCGACCTAAGGAAGGCCGCGACCTAGCGGTTTAAAGACTTCACAACCTAACGACCTAAGGGATCGACTAAGGCTGCAGGAAAACACTCACGACCTAAGTTAGGTCGTTAACGACCTAAACACGTAAGTAAAGAGGCCGCCTCTACTATGTCACTGGGTGTTAGGTCGTGTGCGACCTACAACTTGTTGGAAAAAAGATGTGCTTACACATGAAGAAGGAAAGCCGGAGCTCCATAGGTCGAAGACGACCTACGACCTATGATAGGTCGCTCATGACCTAGATACATAGAGGAGAAAGCCACTTATGCCAGGCCGCTAGAAGATAGGTCGTTTACGACCTAGGACTTGTCGTATTCAGCATGCGTACTCTAGTGGAAGATGAAAGATGAACCAGTACTCTTTAGGTCGAGGGCGACCTACGACCTACTTAGGTCGGGCGCGACCTATGGCCCTAATCCAAAGTTGCCTATAAATAGAACCCTAACTCCAACAATTCAAGGACTCTTTTTTTTGGGCACATTCTCTTGAGAGACCGTTACCTTGCTGCATTGAGAGCTCCATCAACACTTAGAGCTTTCAAGATTAGAGGAATACATCAAAGAAATTCACGAAGAAACCACACATCTTCAACATGAATTCAAGGACTTTAATCGACATTGAAGCTTAAGACTTGTTCCAAATCACTTGTAACTTGAAGTATATTGTACTTGAGAGGAATTGTATCGGCTTGTAACGGGATTTAATAAAAGTGCTTAGAGTGGACGTAGGCTATACCCTTAAGCCGAACCACTATAAAATTGTTGTTGTTTACTGCTTTTCTGCTATTACTTGCTTGTAATTCTTTCCCGATCTATCGGGTGGTGCTTTCACAACTACACTTCACACACCGGGGTGTTAGCGTTCACATTTTAGCGTTAACATTTTTGGTGCTTTCACTGAGAATCGAACTCAGGAAAACTGTCATCATTGCTTCGCAGAGATTTGAAGAAAGAATTTCCTTAAAAACCAGAAGTCTATCTGAGATTATGGCTCCTGGAAGGAAAAGTAGATCTGTCAGATCTGGAAACATTCAAGAGGGAACCTCCGCTTCCCCTGTACCTAATCAACCCACTCCGTCTGTTGGAGTTACGAAAGCAGAGTTGGATGCTGTGATTCTAGGGCTAAACCAGCAGATAAACGCCCAAAATGCACAATTAGAGGCTCAAAGTGCCCAGAATGCTCTGATTCTGAATAAGTTGAACGATTTACTTGGGGCAAACAATCAACCAGCTGGTAATGAAAGGAACTATGCTGGCAACATTCATGATGTTAGTGAAAGGAATGCTCCTGAAAGGGCTACTAGTCCCTTTGAGCAGGCAGTTCCTGAGGCTGGTGGATCTAGAACTCGGCATGATGAGGAATATCTTTCTGGAATGGTCCGGCAGATCATGAAAGAAAGTATGCAAAGGGTTGAAGATGAGAAGGAATGGGGTTTCGCTCCAAGTAAAACTCCGTTCACTGAAAAAATCTTGAAGGCGGAATTTCCAAGGAAGTTTGTCCCTCCGACTATTCCAGCTTACAAAGGGACAAGTGATCCGAATGAGTTCTTGTATAAATATGATTGGCACATGACAGGTGCCAGAGCCTCTGACGAAATAAAGTGTCGATATTTCCCCGTATACCTGGAAGGTGTGGCTCTACTATGGTTCACCAAGTTGCCAGTCCGATCTATCGATCAGTTTTCAGACTTGACCAGAAAATTCAAGGAGCAGTTTAGACTATATGCTTCGAAGGCCAAGGACATTATGTCACTATCGAGTTTAGAGCAGAATCCTGGTGAGTCTATCAGATCCTTCTTGAACCGCTTTAATATAGCGCTGGCTGAGGTGGACAATGCTGAACCACGAATGATATTGACTTATCTGATGAGGGCTATTGATAAGTCAAGCGAATTTGGGAAATGGCTGAACATGAAGGAGCCAACCTCTCTCGAAAAGTTCTACAAAAAAGCAGATGAATTCATTCGCTTGGAAAGCCGTCCTTTACCAGTAAAGACAGTGTTGGAGAAAGCAGAAGACAACACTGTCGCTCCACGCAAGAATGAATCGGTGGGGCAAAAAAGGGAGAATAATAATGGGAAGAAACAGGGTAATCTGAAGAAGCCCCGATCCTTCAAGCCATCAGAGTATACTCCATTATCACATACGCCGGAGCACATCTACCTTGCCACTAAAGATTCCGTCGATTTCCCTAAACCTATCCCTTTGAGAACCGGGAAAAAAGCCATACAGAGTGGGAAATTCTGCCGCTTCCACAATCAACCCGGTCATGAGACTGATGAATGCCGCCAGTTGAAAAACCTGATTGAAGAGTTGCTAAGAGAAAACAAACTGCAGCAATTTGTGAAGAAGAACAGCAACAATCCTGCATCGTCAAGTCAGGGGCAACAGGTTCCTGTTCATTAGCCTAGGACAGGTGAGAAAGCTACGGGACATGAATCTGGAAGGCCCGTTATCAATGTCATTACAGGAGGGCCTCACCCAGCTGGCAAGAACTGGGGTGAGATGGAGAGATATTCCAGGGCTTTGAAATATGCTCCAGCCGAAGAAGACGTCTTTGTTTTAGAAGACACTGCGCCCCTGAAACAACAGAAAACTTTCAGCGATGATATTGTTTTCAGAGCCAGAGATTCCACAGGTATAGAAGCTCCTACCCTAGATCCCTTGGTCATCTCGGCTGGTATTGGACCGGCCATTGTCAGAAGAGTCCTCATTGACTGCGGAGCATCATGTAATATCCTCTTCAAGAAGACATTTGACCAGATGAAAATCCCTATGATCGATGTACAAGCCTCATCACAGAAGATCACTGGCTTCACTGGGGAGCCAAAACAACCAATTGGGACCATCGATCTGCTTGTAGAACTTGGGGAAGCAGAAAGTAAAGTGGTCCGCAAGCAAACATTTGTGATTATCGATGAGTTTTCTGCTTATAATGCTTTTCTTGGCCGTCCAACACTCGCAGCATTCAAAGCTATCCTAGCCCCGTGGTGCCTCACTATTAAATTCCCTACTGACAATGGAGTAGGAGTTATAAAAGGGGATCAAAATGCTGCGCGAGAATGCTATTTGACAGAGCTGCGAGAGTCAAGAAAAAGAGAAATGGGAAAGGATGCGGCAACCCCAGTCCGCATCAAGGAACCAGCCTTGTAGCAATTACGGGGCGGACCCTGCACTGGAGAGCACAGCGGGGCACGGAAAGAAATGGATCCCAGAAAAGCCAGTGCAGGGGAGAATAGAGTGGTACCGGTGGAAACGACAGTTCCGGTACCTGTTGACCCGAAGGACCCAAATAAGGTGTTGAATGTGGGTTCACAGCTTAATGTGTCAATTCAGAATATCTTGATATCTTTCCTGAAAGCAAATCTGGATGTCTTTGCTTGGACTCATGCCGATATGTGTGGAATATCTCCAGAAGTTGCAGTACACGCTCTGAATATTGACCCAAAGTTTACGCCAGTTAAACAGAAAAGAAGAACCCAAGGTCCAGAAAGGTCAGCAGCATTAAAAGAAGAAGTTGATCGACTCATGGAAAATAACTTCATCAAAGAATCTACATATCCGAATTGGGTTTCAAATCCTGTGCTGGTCAAGAAAGCTAATGGAAAATGGAGAGTGTGTATCGATTTTTCTGATCTAAACAAGGCCTGCCCCAAAGATTGCTTCCCGTTACCCAGGATCGATCAACTGGTAGACGGAACTGCGGGACATGAATTGTTATCTTTCATGGATGCCTACTCCGGTTATAACCAAATCATGATGCACGAGCCGGATCAGGAGGATACAAGCTTTATCACAGATGTTGGACTTTATTGCTACAGAGTTATGCCCTTCGGATTGAAAAATGCAGGGGCAACTTACCAAAGACTTGTTAATGCTATGTTCAAACCGCAATTGGGCAAAACTATGGAAGTCTACGTCGACGACATGTTAGTGAAGTCCAGGAAAGCAGCAGATCACATTGAACACTTAGCAGAAATGTTCGCAGTCCTTCGGAAATACAGAATGAAACTTAACCCTCTGAAATGTACATTTGGGGTCGAGTCCGGAAAGTTCTTAGGTTTCATCGTCAGTGCCAGGGGCATTGAGGCTAGTCCAGCTCAAATTACTGCCTTGAAAGAAGTTAAAGCTCCTAGAACAAAGAAGGAATTGCAGAGTCTCAACGGAAAGGTCGCCGCCCTGAGTCGGTTCATTTCCAAAGCCACTGATAAATGCATCCCATTCTTTGACGCCCTGAAGAAAGGAAAGAAGAACTTTGAATGGACTTCCGAATGCCAAAAAGCCTTCGATGAGTTGATCCGTCATATGGAAACGCCTCCAATACTTTCTAGGCCAGGCAATGGTGAGGATCTTCTTATATACTTGGCAGTATCATCTCATGCTCTAAGTGCAGCGCTGATACGGGAAGACAAAAGGATTCAACATCCGGTTTACTATATCAGCAAAAGACTCACTGGGGCAGAGCTGAATTACTCCAAGTTGGAAAAACTCGCCTATTGCCTACTAGTTGCATCAAGGAAACTGAGGCAATATTTCCAAGCTCATCCTATCAGAGTACTCACTGATCAACCCCTAAAGCAAGTCCTATTTCGCCCTGAAACTTCGGGTCGCCTTCTAAAATGGAACATTGAACTCAGTCAATATGACATCACCTATCACCCCCGAAAAGCAATCAACGGACAAGCTTTAGCTGATTTCATTGCAGAATTCACAGAGAAAGATAATGGTGAGGAAGAAACGATCAATGATTCCCCAATCCAGTGGAAGATGTATGTTGATGGCGCAAGAAATGACTACTGTTCTGGAGCCGGAGTGGTACTTGAAACTCCTGAAGGTCGATCATTGTGTTATGCACTAAGATTGGAATTTCCTTCAACAAACAATGAAGCAGAATATGAAGCTCTTATTGCAGGTTTGAAAATCGCTAAAGAGCTAAACATTCGAGCATTACAGATCTTCAGTGATTCTCAGCTTATTGTATGCCAAGTCAAGAAGGAATTTCAAACAAAAGGTGGAAACTTGCCTTCCTACTTGTCAAAGGCTTGGGAACTCCTATGTGAACTCGATCACTATTCAATAAGCCACATTCCTCGGGAAGAGAATATGAAGGCAGATTCCCTCGCAAAGTATTCAAGTTCTGGTGAAGCTCAACTATTGGGATTGGTCCCTGTAGAAGTCCTTTCAGCATCAAGTATAGACGAGATGGATATTGACTGGATTATGAATGTATCTCAAGAACAAGAGTCATGGATGACTCCAATACTGGACTACCTACTCAGAGGTTCTCTGCCAGAAAATTCGATAGAAAGACGAAAGCTACTAAGGAAAGCCTCTCGCTATGTAATTCAGGATGGCTGATTGTACAGACGGGGATTCTCAATGCCATTGCTTCGATGTGTATCCCGGGAAGAGTCCAAAACAATCCTAGCTGAGGTGCATGGAGGAGAATGTGGTGATCATTCAGGTGGTCAAACATTAGTAAAGAAAATTCTTCGATACGGATATTTTTGGCCAGAAATTAATCGAGATGCTGCAGATTACTCCCGAAAATGTGACAGATGCCAAAGATTTGCCAAAATTCCTAGAGCACCTTCTACCGAACTCACACAGATGGTCAGTCCATGGCCGTTTGCGATTTGGGGAATGGATCTCATTGGGCCGCTACCAACTGCCAAATCAGGGATTAAATATGCTATTGTTGCAGTTGATTACTTTACTAAATGGGCTGAAGCTGAACCATTGGCTACGATCACTTCTAAGAAAATGATAAGCTTTGTGACCAAGAATATCATTTGCAGATACGGTGTGCCTCAGAAAATAATCACAGACAATGGTACTCAGTTTGAAAGCGAGGAATTCCAGGATTTTTGCAAACGATTCAAAATCCAGAAAAGCTTTTCGGCAGTAGCTCATCCGCAGGCAAACGGGCAAGTGGAAGCAGTGAACAAGATCATCAAATCAACCATCAAAAAGCAACTCGAAAGAGCAAAAGGTGGTTGGGTCGATAAACTACCACTTGCACTATGGGCATACAGAACTACTCACAAAACTGCAACTGGGCATACTCCTTTCTCGTTAGCATACGGATCGGAAGCAATGATCCCGGTTGAAACAGAGGTCCCTTCACACAGAAGAATCCATTTCAATCAAGCAGAAAATGAGAAGCTACAACTTGAAGCGCTGGATCTCCTTGATGAAAAAAGAGATGAAGCTAACCTCAGAGTTGCAGCTCATCAGCAAAGGATAGCCAGACATTTCAATTCCAAAGTTCGTCAACGCAGCTTTGAAATTGGAGATCTAGTCCTGAAAAGAATTATGACCGCGACAGGTGTGTTTGGGCCAAATTGGGAAGGACCATATGTAATAGGTCAGAAGCTTCTTGACGGAACATTCAAACTCACCACTGTTGATGGAGATCAAATTCCAAGGGCATGGAACAGCAACCATTTGCGTCCATACTTTACTTGAAAATTTTGTTGAAACATTGTAAAAAGAATTATGAATGTATGATTCTTATAATTGAAAGCAATTGTAAAACTGAAGCAAGTGATTAATGAAAGAATATAAAGTGGATGTAGGCCCAAATTCTTGGCCGAACCACTATAAATCTTGAGTTCCTTATTTTTATTACATGTTTGCTTTATTTTCGATATAAAAGTACATAAAATGTATTGCTGAAATGTCGATTTAAATTTTTGCAGACAATGGAAATAAAACTTGCGCATAATAAGACCGAGCGATTCTCACCATCATTCAACAAACAAATTTCAAGTCACAAAGACCCCGAATTCAAATCCTAGATAGGAAATACTTCAATTGAACGGCTAATGATTTCGATAGAAACGAGCCCTTGCTGATAAATTGAGATTGTTTGAACAAACAAACATCCAATTAGGAAGCTAGTGCCCGTTCTCACGAACTTGCCTGACAATGAAGTACACTTCCTTAGATTAAACAAGCTACTTGCAAGAAAAGGGGAATGAAAACTTGAAAAGAAAAAAAAAAAAAGAGGATCGGTGAAAAGGCATAAGCAAGAAGACAAGGAAACAACCAACATCCATCATCGGCAGCACAAGTCCTCTTCAGAGGCACAACTCTTCGGAGGATAAAAGACCTCTAATGGGTCATATGCCACAAAAAAGAAAGTTCTCTACTCAACAAAAAAGATTGGAGGAGTCATGACCCTCCAACCATGAGAGAGTAACTTCCAGGCAATGAAAACCCTTTCTGAGGCACATTTCACCAGGAGTTGAAGTGAAATAGCCGCTCTTCGGAATTTCACTTCACCAGAGTTGAAATGCAAACAAAGAAAAAGACCTCTTCGGAGGCACATTTCACCAGGAGTCGGAGTAGTTACTCTTCGGAGTTTCACTTCGCCAAAGTTGAAATGCAAACAAAATAAAGACCTCTTCGGAGGCATATTTCACCAGGAGTTGAAGTGTAACAGCCGCTCTTCGGAATTTCACTTCACCAGAGTTGAAAAACAAACAAAATAAAGACCTCTTCGGAGGCACAATCAAGAAGAAAGACCTCTTCGGAAGCCCACGTTTCGCCGAGATTGAAATAAAACTTCCAAGTGTTGAAACGTGAAAAAGCTTTCTAAGGCAAAACTCTTTGGAGGTACACGTTTCACCGAGATTGAAATAAAACTTCCGAGTGTTGAAATGTAAAAAAATCCCTCCTCAGAGGTACAACTTTCTATATAAAAAAAAAAAATCCTCATCAGGGGCATACTTTAACTTCCGAAGAAAGAGTAATTTACCTATTCTGGGGAATAATCTTCCTCGGAAAAAAGAAGAGAGAAAAAGAGAGAGAGGGAGTTAAAGTACCCTTCAGAGGTCCGCTTTACCGCATAAAAGAATTCACTTGGTAAAAAATGTACTTAAGCAAAAGAAAGAAGTGATTTCTTCAAAGGTCAAAGCGCAGAAACTTATACGAAGAGGGTTGTACTTTGCAAAAATTTTCTTTAAAGAATAAAATAATTATTCTTTAGCAAATATGAGTGCAAGTCCCCTCGAAGTATAGAATATTGCAGCAAACTTATGGAATGGGGGCAATATAGTATAATTACACACAATATGGTATAGCCAAACCAGCAAAAGGTAACGCTCAAGTAACATGCCATAAGCTCGCTGCAATATCGTGTAAATAAACTTGTGCAAAAAATAAATAGTAAATGCATTCTCAAATTCAAACAGAAGTTTGTACAAACGAAGAATCATTTTATTCAACTATAATGCAGATACAGGTTTCAAAATAAAAGCGGAGGCCGGTACCCGCACAACTCTCGGCCAGTTCATACAAAAGACAAAAAGCTAAAGTCTTCACTTCTTTTTACTGCCTTTGGACCCTTTACCCGGCCGAATGACCAGCTTTTCAGGTCGGCCAGTGGGTATAAGGGAGGAAGGAGAGGTAGGCGCAGCTGGCCCAACTTCTGGCTCCTCTTCAGTGGCAGTGATTATCTTCCCTCTCCTCCTTGATGCTCCTTGCTTCTTTCTCCTCTTTGAGGAAGACTCACTTCCTGGAGTGACAAGTTTAGATAGAGTTATGTCGTCAGAAGGAGTCCGCTCCGGAGATATGTCGCCTCCCTCAAGTCTCTCATCTTTCTGCTCTTGCGAAGCAATGGGATCATCCAGGCCATGGAGAGCCTCTATTTGTTCCTCCTGTGATCCAGGCTGCGAAGCAGAAGGAGGAGCCACCTGAAGAGATAAAGGAGGGATTACCGGAGAAGTAGAGATTTGAGCAGTGCTTGATACTTTCTCTACAGAAGAAAAGAGGTTAAAGTCAGTAAAGAGAGGAGATGAAGGTTCACCAATAAAGTCAGTAAAGAGAGGAGATGAAGGCTCATCAAGGTTGAGAAAATAGCCAAGGAGCTCATGAAACCCATGCGAAATAAATGAGTAACCCGCTTGAGCAGAATTGACAGTAGCGAGATTAACAGTGAAGTTGCCTGGAGAAGCTGGTTTCCTGATATCGACTTCATAAGCTTGCGCATCAGCGCTCTCATCACCCTCATCTCCACCTTGTATGCTTGTAATCTCAGTGGTAACTTTGGTGGGAGATGCAAGATGGGAACTGGAACCAATAATGTTGACTTCAGACGAAGAAGGTGGCTGGACTAGAGTAGTTGAAGTGGTTTTTTCCAGCTGGTCCCCTTCCGTCACTTCAGTTCTTAATTTGGCAAGTTGTTCCTTTCCCTTGGCGAGGGCAGCGCGAGTGTCATCATCAAAGTAATGCCTTTCCAGGGCTGATTCGTCATAACCAGCACCTTCAGCACCAAGCATCTCAAGGGCGGCCTCCCACACTTCAGCTAAAGTGATCTCATACTTGGGACCTAGAAAAGCAAGGCTTCCACGCCCCAAGACGCTATGCAAGTAGAAGTCGAATAATGTTGAGCCGAAGCTGTTTTTGGTCGCCTCATGAGATTCTTCAGCTGCGATTCTGCCGGCGACAACCTCATCACGTTCCCTTTCAGTTTTGGCAAGCTGAAGCTTAAGCATTTGTATCTCCGCCTCCTGGGAGTTGTTTTTCTTTCGGAGCTCAGCAATATCAGTAGCATAGCCTTCACTGATTCTTTTTTGTACTTCGAGCCTGTCTTCAGCATCCCTTTGGCTAGCGTGAGCGTCTCTCACTTGTTTCAGGAGCACTTCTTCTTTTTGAGAATAGGAAGTAGAGGAAGCAGCAAGCTCATGTTTCAATTCCTCGACTTTTGCTTCAAGCTCCTCATTGTAAGAAGCAATGCTCCTCATTTCGGTGTCGTGTTGCTCAACGACCTTTTGCCATTCGGCCTTATCGTTTTCCATAGTAAGCATGGCCTCTATGTTGGCACGGTTAACCCTTTGAAGCTCGTAAACAAGTTTTTGCCAGTTCGACATCCTCTCAATATCGAGCTTGACGGCATCAAGATTGCGCAACATGGCAGACTTGTTGATGGGGACCAAGTCTAGGTCGAACCTCACTCCCTTAAGGCACCATTGAGGAAACCGGCTCTGCAGAGTAGCAGGACCCGGTCCAACTTGAAATTTGGGCCTGTTAATTATCGTTTGAATGTCTGATTTCCCAAGAGCGGGAGAGTCAGAAGGAATGTCGAGCGAGGCAGGAGTAGTAACTTTCTCAGGAGTAGTAGAGGCCTGCTTTTCACTGTGACGGGCTCGTTCGCTTAAGTCTTCACCCATGTGACCTTTTCCTCGATCGTCATGAGATTTTCTCTTGTGGGAGTCATCGCCTTTTTGCCAAGAATCGTGGCGCTCTTCTCTCTGCCTTCTTTCACGACGTTCTTCTTCAGTCCTCCTTTCATGAGCCTTTCGGGCAGCCCTTTCTTCATCAGATTCTCTGTAGGAGGAAAAGTAACGCCTATAATCATATTGACCACGCCCCCCGTAGCTTTGGAAATCCTGATAATATGATCCGCCGCGTTTCATTGAAGGATCTGAAATAACAAAAGATAAGCTTTAGAAATCTTTAAAGTATAAGAAGATAAGTGCATAAATGTGCTGGAAAATCCTTAGTTGTGTGTGAAGTGCAAACTACTCGCGTTGGACTAACGAACCACTCCTCAGTTGGGGGGAAGTGATAGGTTTCACTGTCGGTGACAATTCTTGGGATAAAGGAGTTGGAGTCTGTTGGAGGGCAGATGTCGCTTCAATCATCGGGGGTACAGTTTTGCCGCAGGCAGGGTCATCTTTAAAGAGCTCTTGGGAAGTGACAATTATGTCACTTAAATCCCCAAAGACGTCATCACCATCATGCCCAACCTGATTCCCTCCATCAGCTCCTTTGTCGGCACTCTTCCTGGTTTGGGAAAGGGGCTCCTCTTCTTCTTCAATTATGGGGGCAAGCGCGGGTTTTATTGATGGCCCCATGTCATCTCTTGGAACATAACACTTTATTAGTGAAGTTTTTATAGAAATTTCTCCTTGTGTGTGTTCTCCAGTAGAGACCGGGGCATCAGGAATTATCGCTGGAGAATCAGGAACTTCCGTCGGAGCTTCATGAGCTTGAATTGAACGAGAAATATGTAGAAGCCCGAACTGATGAAGAAATTCATCCGTTAATAGAAATTTAACGCTCCTCTCTTCAGCCGGGATAGCGCTCAATCTCTCAAACATCGCCTTATGGCTTGAGTCCCTAGATGGAGGAGGAAGTGCTGTAAAGATAAGAAATGGAATCAGCACTTGGCAATACGAAACATGAAAGACTTAGAGTAAAATTAAAGAATGAAGGAAAAAAGATCTCACTTCCTACTCTCCAGTCAGCGTAAAATTCTGCGGGGCAACGAACGTAGAAGTATTGATTCAGGAAGCCATGTGCACTCTCCGGCAAATCTAAAATAAGTTTGCGGTTCCTCGCACCTCTTACAAGTACAATTGAAGGGTGGTCCTTGTTCTTTGCAAAAGTACACAAGTAACAAATCTCCTCGAAACTCGGAAGACGGTCAAGAGTCCTCCTGAACAAAACGCACAATCCCATCAAAATGGCATAGCCATTGGGATGCAACTGGAAAGGAGAGATCGTCAATCGGAGAAAGGTTTGTCGAAGAAATTCATTAAAAGGAGGAATTGCTCCACTTAAGCACATTTGGCGATTTATGGCAATATAACCATAAGGCGGTCTATCAGCGAAATCATTTGGTCCAGGAAGTAAAACTTCTGCCTCGGCAATGCCAAATTGAACGCATAATTGATTAAGTGTCCGCTGTTTCAGAAGAGTAGGAGTTCTTTCTGGAGAGTTTTCTAATGGAATAGCAATCGGGAAAGTCCCTTCGGCATATTCTGTCATCTCTTCTTGTTCTTGTTGAGACGTCATTCTACATAAGCAACTGGATGATTCAGATGAAAAGGTGCACGTTTCCTAAAAAGTGTGAAGTGTTGTGCAAAAAAATAATAATAATAATAATAATAAAAACAAGAGAAAGTCAAACATAACTGAAATTAAGTTGGTTGACAGTTAGTCGACTATGAGATTTCAAGACTTGTTAATATAAAGCTCAAGTATAGTGTTAATGCAAACGAATCAGCTTTAACTGGATATTTTAAGTTTTGCTTTAGCATTTCACTTGAGTTCATTGGTTCACAACATTTCATTCACACAGTTCATTTAAGTTAATTACTCTTTATCGACTAATCTGTCATTTGATGTGGGCAGTCAATGGCAGTATATTCGTCCCAGTTTTCTGCAAATATTATGTTTAACAGGTTATTAGCATTGGAGATAATCTACGACAAAGTGCAACAGAATTCGAGATCAAACAATTCAATTCGATTCAAACAAGTCTTCACAGATTTTCATAAGTCATAGGTCGTCCAGCGACCTAGCATAGGTCGAAGCCTCCTTAAGTCGCGTTGTGTAAAGTAAAGGATAAAGCGTTTCAATCTCGTCACCGTGTTAACTCGGCCGCGACCTAGAATCTATGTCGCAGGAAAGTTAGGTCGTGCAGGTCCTAACTAAGTATAACTCTCAGCTCATGGAAAGCCCTAGGTCGTTTAGCAACCTAATGTAGGTCGAGACTACTCCTTAGGTCGCAAGGGTTCTTAGATCGCGAATTGTCTTGAATCGCTCACATTCACTAGGTCGCAGACTTCTTCTCCACGCAATACTTCACCGAACCCGATAACCCACTATCCACCACACTTGGATCCACCATCTTATTCATGAGATTCATCGTCTTTCCATACCACCATACCATTTGAAAACCAACTCAAAATACCTCCGATCTACCATAAATCAAACTCGCTACTGTTCGTTCGTGAGACACTACAACAGCAATAACCACTGACGATCAAAAATCGATCACAACGCGGCTCAAAGAGGAGCACGACGTACAAAATTGATTTGGGGTTCGGAAGTTAGAGCTTGGGATTCGATGATGATCGTGGGGTGGAAAGAAATCGAAGACACTTACGTAATTTGGTAGCAAGGATGAATCGATGAATGAGTAAACTTGAATTCGCCTTTTGAAGTTCGAAGAATTGTTGATGGCGGTAGGAGGTCAGAGCAGTGAGGTGAAGAAGAATTAAAGCGACCTAACATATTTATATGAGGTAAAAATGGGAAGGCAAATAGGCACGCATGCTGATACAAGTGTTAGGTCGCTCATGACCTAGCTAAGTCGAGTCGAAGCACGCGACCTATGTCATAGGCCCATACTTCGAGGGGCAAATGCTAACTGCTCTTCATTAGCGACCTAGGGCCTAAAGATATGGAGCGACCTAACAACAGGAATGACTTAGCGATTTAAAGATGACTCGACCTAGGAAGGGGGGAGGCGACCTATCAGGCTTTGCGACCTAACAAGAAGCTGCGACCTAAATGAGGCTACGACCTAAGAATGAGTGCGACCTAAACACTTAAGCACTGTCACGACCTATGATCTATGGAGAGTAGCGACCTAACGGTTCCCAGCGACCTAAGAAAGGCCGCGACCTAATGATTCTCAGCGACCTAAGAAAGGCCGCGACCTAATGATTCTCAGCGACCTAAGGAAGGCCGCGACCTAGCGGTTTAAAGACTTCACAACCTAACGACCTAAGGGATCGACTAAGGCTGCAGGAAAACACTCACGACCTAAGTTAGGTCGTTAACGACCTAAACACGTAAGTAAAGAGGCCGCCTCTACTATGTCACTGGGTGTTAGGTCGTGTGCGACCTACAACTTGTTGGAAAAAAGATGTGCTTACACATGAAGAAGGAAAGCCGGAGCTCCATAGGTCGAAGACGACCTACGACCTATGATAGGTCGCTCATGACCTAGATACATAGAGGAGAAAGCCACTTATGCCAGGCCGCTAGAAGATAGGTCGTTTACGACCTAGGACTTGTCGTATTCAGCATGCGTACTCTAGTGGAAGATGAAAGATGAACCAGTACTCTTTAGGTCGAGGGCGACCTACGACCTACTTAGGTCGGGCGCGACCTATGGCCCTAATCCAAAGTTGCCTATAAATAGAACCCTAACTCCAACAATTCAAGGACTCTTTTTTTTGGGCACATTCTCTTGAGAGACCGTTACCTTGCTGCATTGAGAGCTCCATCAACACTTAGAGCTTTCAAGATTAGAGGAATACATCAAAGAAATTCACAAAGAAACCACACATCTTCAACATGAATTCAAGGACTTTAATCGACATTGAAGCTTAAGACTTGTTCCAAATCACTTGTAACTTGAAGTATATTGTACTTGAGAGGAATTGTATCGGCTTGTAACGGGATTATTAATAAAAGTGCTTAGAGTGGACGTAGGCTATACCCTTAAGCCGAACCACTATAAAATTGTTGTTGTTTACCGCTTTTCTGCTATTACTTGCTTGTAATTCTTTCCCGATCTATCGGGTGGTGCTTTCACAACTACACTTCACACACCGGGGTGTTAGCGTTCACATTTTAGCGTTAACAGCTAGCAACATTAATCGTCAAGTGACGATAATTAACCAGTGCAAAACCCCGGGTCGTTACAGACTCCCCTCGGTATAAAATTCCGTCCCCGTAATTTTCCTAATCAAGGTCGTCAATAACAATTATTTTTCAAACATAAACTGGTTAAGCTAGAAAAATAAAGGTCAAGAACATAGATGAATCTTTTAATTTCATAAAAGAATTTCACAAATTCTCACAAAATCTATTTATAATAAATAATCAGAAAACAGCAAACTGAATAAATACAATTATCAGCAAAATTTAAGTATCAATTAGATAATTGGAATACCGAAATCATAAAACAGCAATATCTAATTTTCGATACGATGATTAGAAAAAAGCAAAATCTAATTATCAACAAAGATAATTGGAAACACAAATAACAAATCACAAATCGCAAAACTGCAAATATCTAGTTATCAACCAGATAATTAGAAAACACGAACTTCATAATCAGCAAATTTAGCAAATAGCTAATTATAAAAAACGATAATCAAAAAACAACAAATATCCAATTATCAAAAACGATAATCAGAAAATAACAAATATCCAATTATCAAAAACGATAATCAGATAACAACAAATATCCAATTATCAAAAACGATAATCAGAAAACAACAAATATCCAATTATCAAAAACGATAATCAGAAATCTCAACTCTACAAATATCTAATTATCAAAAACGATAATCAGAAAACAACAAATATTTAATTATCAAAAATGATAATCGAAAATCTGAAATCAACGAATATCTAATTATCAAAAACGATAATCAGAAAACAAAAAATATCGAATTATCAAAAACGATAATCAGAAAACAACAAATATCCATTTATCAAAAAGATAAGCAGAAAACAACGAATATCCAATTAACAAAAACGATAATCAGAAATCTCAAATCAACGAATATCTAATTATCAAAAACGATAATCAGGAAACAACAAATATCTAATTATCAACAAAGTTAATTAGAAATCTCAAATCAATGAATATCTAATTATCAAAAACGATAATCAGAGAACAACAAATATCTAATTATCAAAAACGATAATCAGAAATCTCAAATCAACGAATATCTAATTATCAAAAATGATAATCAGAAAACAAAAAATATCTAATTATCAAAAACGATAATCAGAAACAACAAATATCTAATTATCAACAAAGATAATTAGAACTCATAGCAGCAAATATCTAATTACCTGCAGATAATTAGAAACAACAAATATCTAGAAATCAATTAAGATGACTATAAAATCAACATAAAGGTGAATCGAACCCAACGAATGGCGAGTTTTAGCTACGCCGCACGTGCATCTGATATGGCCGAAGCCTACCAAGTACTATATTTTTGGCCCCCAACAAATGACCCGAAGGTCCAACAAATGACCTAAAGGTCCAACAAATGACCTGAAGGTCTAGTACTGGTATTGCCCCGAAGGTCCATCATATGTCCAACATATGACCCGAAGGTCCAACATAGTGGCTTGAAAGCACACAAAATCATCAAATTCATCAAAACAATAAATATTTCAATTAACGAGTTCGAAATTAGTCGAAATAGCAAACACACATGTACCATATCATGAGTTTTACTAAATCGTTTAATTCTCTTCATCGTTTCCTTGAAAGTGCAAAATCGTGTATTTTAAATTAATAACATTTTACGTTCTCAAACGGACAAGTTCGAAATTAAGCGAATCAGTAAAAGTGAGGGTTCGGTGTCCTCAATTTTGCTGAAGCGTTTAAATTGCTTCCTCGTTCTTTTGAAAGCACAAACTGTAGAAATTTTGGAAAACAATTTTACTTTAAAATAATTTTTAAAACACGTGATTAAAACAACAACATCTGTAGCAAATTCGATAAGGAAATTTCACTTCTCAAAACACCGTAAAAACGGATCTCAAAATCAGCATTGCGGGATAATCGCTTGAAAAATCACTTTAAATTTGACGGTTACTGAAGTCAAAGCGACAGTAATTTTTATACGTCAAATTCTCATCAAAATAATTCGCATCAAAATATAATACTAGTGAATTTTCATTCATAAAAATGTCAACAAAACACCATGCTTCAAAAATTTAGCACCGGATTAAAATCCCCGTTATAAAAATAACGCCAACAAAATACGTTTAAAACCAAACACCGGTTCAACGTAAAATTAATGTAGTAACGTGAAACTCATATTTGCACGCACACTACAAGATGAACAAAGAAATCACTCGATTATATCTTCAAAGAAGATAATTTAAAACAACAAAAATCTCAACAAAACCACATAACTACAATCACTTCGGATCCTCAAATTGGATTTGAAATTTTCAAAGAAACAAAAATAAACTCATCTATGTAACAACACAATGAATTTAATTTCATTTTCATATTTTGATTTTTAATCAAAAAGGTTATCAGCTGTACTCAGCGAAGGCAGTCTCACTGTTTCCACTGCTTACTCTGATAAACAGAACAAAAATTTCACTTTTATTTTTAAATAAATATATTTAAAAAAATTCATCATAATTTCAAAACTTTAGTCTTGACTCAAGTCACAAATAAAAACATCAACAATTATTTGTAACACATGTCCCATCTAAGTTATGTTCTATATTATGTCCATAAACCCCTCGCTCTGATACCAACTATGATGCCCCACCTCTATGCTCACATTAACAAAGAGTATTAAAAGAAATACCGTTTGTTATTACGAAAAATAAGGCTGGATAGGAGTGGCCATCCGTAGTTAGGCCTTACACTAGTATTGGTTATCTCGATAGGAGTGGTATATATAATTATTTTCCTCTCTTTGTTTACTTTCTCCCATCGACATACCCAGTTCCAGTATAAAACGAACTACGATGGTTCATAATAGTTTAGGACAATATATATAATAATAACACAGATAAGTTAACCACAGAACACAGATAGTATAAAATCCCATATATATATATATATATATATATATATATATATATATATAACTGAAGTCAGTTACAATACATGTGATACAATACATATGATACAACTACAACTGTGGACACTGGAAGTTACATATACAAGTACATTATAATATATTGTATACATGAATACATATCATCCTATGAAATGACAATGAATACTCAAAAAGATATGAAGATACTTCATAGCTCAAGCAGCAACCTAAAGCAAGATATCAACAACCTGAAATAACTCGGTCTGAGCCGATTATTAATTGAAAAGAAAATAATACGCTGGTCAGTCTAATTCAAACAAGGTTATTAATGAACAAAAGCAATAATAATAAATAACAAATAGACGACAGTCACAAAAATCTCACCTATCCAATCCTTCATAAGAGAATTGGATAACGGTAGAAATAATACGTAACAGCAATAAACAACGAATCAGCAAAACCAAATCATCAACAAAGATAAATAAAAGGATTATCAATGAAGATAATTTGAAAACAACAGAATTCCTAAACGGCAATTAACAACAAGTGGCTAAAGCAAAACTCAAGCCAGTGAAACAATATAAACAACCAAATCTAATTATCGATACGATAATTAGAAAACACATAATCTAATTATCTAGAAGATAATTAGATAACAACAAAATGATCAAACTAAACCAAATCAAAATACAATTTAAAATATTGAATTGGACACACGAAACTATTCAAACAATTTTAATATCAATTAAAACGTCAATTATGTGCGGCTGCAGTACACGTTCGTGTGCACTGCCTCGCCACTACAGTGATGAAATACACAAAAGCTCTATAAAAAAACAAATTGCACCAACTTAGATCAAAATGAACCAGATGAAACTGCAACAGCATGAGCATAACATCCACCCAATAACCACCTAATGAACAAAGTGCACACAAATGCACAATGAAAATTCATAAATGAGCACTAGGTAAAACCCGAGCTATCAGCTGGATTCAACATAGGTACAAGTTACAAGTGAGCGCATCAAATATTTTTTCATCAAAACAGAGTCAACATAATGCTACAGGTTTGAAACTCCAAGATAAGCGAAAGTCAAACGTGAAGCAACAATGGCAAAGATGTCACAAATGTTCAAAGATAAATGAAAATACAATGCCTCAGTACACATGAGATTAACTCAATGCAATACAAACCACAAGGGAAAAACTGCAACAAAAGAAACTGCAACCACCACATGAATACAAGCTACAGAACTCCAAATATTTCAAACTTGAAGTCAACATGCAGTTCAACAACAAGTGCACAAGTGAAGCAATGGATAGGGTCGAGAACGCAAGTACCAGCATAACATGGAAAATGCAACACAAAAGGATGCAACCAGTTCAACGTCTCATAAAAAACAAGTTCATGCAACCAATACAGTGGCACTACATAGCAAAGTGCAACACAGTGACAAGCTACCCAGATACAAAGATGCAATCATGTACAACAAGACTGCAAAATTCAAGAAGGTACCAAACCACAACAAAATGCAAAAGGTCAAGTCTCTACCATCATGACTCAACACAACTGCAAAGCAACTTAACTCAAATGACCAAGTGCACAAAGGAAGTGGTACAACTACAACAACCCAAAAATTGATGCAACAAATATATGATGCTATGCACAGCAACTGTTAACTCCGCTTTGAAAATAACCTCATGACCTAAATCAAAATGTGGCGACCTATCGACTTAAGGATTGCACGACCTAAGTGCTTAAAAGATGGACGACCTAGCGACTAAGAGAAGTGAGCGACTTAACGACCTAAAGGTGGCACGACCTAAAGGGTGCAACGAGTCAAGAAGAGAAACGGTAGAACGACCTAACAACTACGAGAATTGGACGACCTAACGGCTTATAGGAAGCCACGACTCAGCGACCTAAAGTAAGAAACGAGTTAGCAATTTAACAGGCAGCGACCTACCGACCTAAGAGGTCCGCGACCTAGCGACCTAATGACCTAATAGGCTATGCGACATAGTGGGTTAACGAGTTAGGTTAGGTCGCTACATCGGATATCTTAGTGCTATAAGGTTGCCAACCATTCCCATAAGTCGTCATCAACCTAGTACTTCATCCAAAAGAGACAAATGTTACCAGGAAGGGCCAAAGCTTTCCTTTGCTTGGTCGCTCACATGTGGTCTACGACTTATCTTAACTCGTTATCTTCGACCTACGACCTACTTTAGCTCGCGACTTTCGACCCACGACCTACTTTAAGTCGCAGCTTCCAACCTACGACTTATGATCAGAAAACTCCTATAAATACAACGTGATCTCCAACGTTCGGGGGATCTTCTGGCTCATTCTCGAAGCGCCAATACTCTGCCATTTTCACAACTCGAACAGCATTTCAAGCACTCCAAACACCAAAGGCATTACGACAAACTTCAAGAGAAAATCTACATCATTCGACATGGATTTGGAAGAATATTCTACATCGGAGTTTGGACTACTAGTCTAAAGTGTGTTGTAATTGAAGAAAGTTGTATAAGTTGTATTTGAATCAGCAATAAAGAGAATTAAAGTGGACGTATGCTTGACTATAAGCCGAACCACTATAAAAACTGTGCCTTCTACTGTCTTTCTGATATTTTTCCTGCTTATTTCCGATTCCCGTATCATCGGGTGGTGCTTTCACACTTGCTTTACTTGCATCGGGGTGTTAGCATCAGATTTTTACGTTAACATTTTTGGTGCTTTCACTGAGAACCCAACTCAGGATACTGTCATTATAGCTTCATAAAAATTTGTGGAAAGGATCTCTCTAAAAACCAGAAGTTTGTCAGAAATAATGGCTCCTGGAAGAAAGCGCAAGTCTGTTAGATTCGACGATGTTCGCGAGGCTACTGCCGCTTCTCCTCCTTTAAGTCAAACAACTCCAACTGTTGCAGTAACGTGAGCAGAATTGGATGCTGTGGTTTCTGGGCTATATCAGCAGATGGAAGCCCAAAACAATCTGATGTTGGAAAGGTTGAACACTTTGCTTGGGGCTAACCGTCAACTGGTGAATAACGAACCAAACTTTGCTGATAATGATCATGGTGTGGAAGAAAGAGATGTTCCTCAAAGGGCACCTGGCCCGGTTAAAGACACACCTCCCTAAGTTGGAGGACCGGGACAACAGCCAACTATCCATGAACGCCTGTCAAGGCAAACTTCTGAAAAGATGGCCTATGCCTGTCCTGTTGAGCCCCTTTATGATGAGGAATATTTCTTAGGGATGGTTCGACAAATCATGAAGGAAAGTATGCAAAGGGAGGAAGACGAAAAAGAATGGGGCTTTGCTCTGAGAAAGACTCCATTCACTGAAAGGATTTTGAAAGCAGAATTTCCTAGGAAGTTTGTTCCTCCTACCATACCGGCTTATAAGGGAACGAGCGATCCTAATGAGTTTCTGCATAAGTATGATTGGCACATGACGGGTGCCAGAGCCTCTGATGAAATTAAATGCCGGTATTTTCTGGTATACCTGGAAGGAGTTGCTCTACTTTGGCTCACAAAGCTGCCGGTCCGATCGATAGACCAATTTTCTGATTTGACTCGGAAATTCAAGGAACAGTTTCGATTGTATGCGTCAAAGGCAAAGGATATAATATCGCTCTCCAGCCTAGAACAAAATCCTGGAGAATCTATCTGATTATTCTTGAATCGCTTTAACATAGCTTTGGCCGAGGTGGATAACGCAGAGGCACGCATGATCCTGATATACTTGATGAAGGCAATTGATAAATCAAGTGAATTTAGAAAGTGGTTGAAAATGAAAGAACCAAATTCGCTTGACAATTTTTATAAGAAAGCCGATGAATTCATTCGCTTGGAAAGCCTCCAAGCACCGGCTAAGATGGTATCGACAGGGGCTGGAAATAGTAATGCTGTTTTGAATAAGAAGGAATCTGGCAATCAGAAGAGGGGGAACGATGGCCAGAAGAAGCAAGGAGATGCAAAGAAAGGTCGTCCCTTCAACTTCACCCCTCTGACTGATACCCCGGAAAACATCTACTTTGCAAACAAAGACAAGGTCGAATTCCCCGCACCAGCTAAACAAAGAGTTAATAGGAAAGCTGAGAAGAATGGAAAGTTTTGTTGGTTCCATAACCAACCCGGGCATGTGTAACAACCAGGTATTTTCAACCATTCGCATCCATTATAAGTGTATAGGTAGACACTCATGCATGAATTGAATTGCTCAAAATACCGCATTGTAATTAAAAATTTTGCAAATATCAGAATATACAGTAAATAATAATCACGGATCACAAAAACAGAGTATTTAATAATGCAGCGGAAATAAAAGAGATAGTAGTTCATGAAGCTACTATATAAATATATTAGAGTTACATAAGATACAATAAAAGAAATAAAGTACAACAGAAGTTTAAATATGATAACCAAGTACAAGATGAATAGAACAACCGAACTGAAAAGATGAAACTTGACAAGTAGATAATCTCCAGCGATTCCAATCTCCAGAAAGTGGAAATCCAAATCTGTGAATAACTCAGGCTGACCCGAGCGTAAATAAAAATACAAACACTCGAGTTAGGACATACATACTTATACAATGTAAACCAACTCAAGTGAACTGTAGCAAAGGTACAAGTAACTTAGAAGATGCTTGGGACCGCCCATCCTCTAAGGATCCGTTAAACTATTTACTATGTAGTAATATACGCTATATACAGTAGTGTCTAATCAGTAAAGTATAATCATATAGAAAATAGCGTTAAGGGATGGTGAACCTTAACGCGGTCGGATCTTTAAAACCAAAATCGTAGTGGGCTCGCTATAAGGAGATGACACGGCACGCGAGGCAATGCCAGGGTGGATACACCGTTTGCGCTCCCGGACCGGTGGTGACGACAAGCCAGCAGCTTCCGCCCACCTCGAACAATACCCCCGAATCAAAGTGGCGCCACATATCGAATCACAAAAGTAATAGAATGGTTTCCGATGGAGCATGCTCGATGAAAGGGTGCGACCCTTTGTTTAGCCCGGTATAGCTCCTCTTTTAGTCATTTATGCCAACTCACGGGAGTTGGGTCCACGTAATATACCTCGATAACGTCGCTACCATCCTACTTCATTCTGGAATCCCCACCGCGTACACAATTGTTAAAGTCGTTTTCGGTATTGGCCGGCTATAAGACAATATTCGATCTCGGTCTCTTTAACTACCAATCGTTATTATAAACCGTAGTTATAACTTTAAAACAATATTTTATACTTCAAAAATAAAATGTCATTTCAACCCAAACCTTTATCAAAATAAAGATTAAATCATTTCCAAACCATTTCGATATATCATCATACCATGTCGTTCAATTCAAATATTTATCAAAAAAATATCAAGTCAATTCTTACCATTTCAATATTTTAAATTATCATATCCTTTAAAAACTTCCTTTCAAATCATTTTAAAACATAAAAATATCATAACCTTTTAAAGCTTCATTTTTCAAATCATTTAATATCAAAATATCATATCTTACAAAACATCGTTTCAAATCATTTTAATATATCAAAATATCATATCTTTCAGTACCACATTTCAAATCATTTTAATATATCAAAATATCATATCTTTTCGAAACCACATTTCAAATCATTATTCATTTTATTCAATTTAAAATACCATTTCAATTCATATTTCAAAACAGTTCATATTCCAAAAAAATCATTTTTAATCATTAAAATGAAGTTATTATGTTAAAAATTAAATTTTTAAATTTCCAAAATTTTCAACTTCCAAAGTTCATTTATTCACTTACTTTATCAAAACAGTGAAATCCCACTTTTCGCAGCATATAGAAAACGTTACGGAAAGTTACATTCAAAACAGTTCAATTTAAAAAAAGACAACATTTTAAAATGTTGTAATAGGGTTTACTTAAATTCCAAATAAACTTAGTTAAATTCAAAAATTATAGCACTTACAAAATTTCTATAATAGTTTTTAATTCAATTTAGCTTTTTAGTTCATTATCATCATCTACAGCATTTACAAATACTGTAATATCATTTACATTATAATTAATAGCATTTCAAAAATGCAGTCAATTAACTCCAAATATTCAATATAATTTCTCAACCAATTATATTTTTATTTAAAATATTTTTAACTCATGAAATCATACATTTTCACATTTATAAACATCAATTAATTTTCCTCAAGTTCATGATTTTATAAAGTTAAACTTCCATTCAAAAATCAAGATTTAATAATAATTCACTTATTAAATTGTAATGTTCAATTTTAAATTCATTGCATTAAATTTCAACTTAACGCTTAAGTTCAAATTCTCAAATATAACTTAGTTTTATTTTTATTTACTTAACTAAAAGTTCACTTTTAAGTCAATTTCATAAATTCCAATTTTAGTTATATTTCAAAATTTCGACTTAAATATTCATTCATTTCACATTCAACTTTATCAAAAATCATTAATATGATATAAAATCACTTTAAATTAATTTAAATTCAAAATATCATAAATTTATCATATTTTCAAAGTTAATTTAAATTCCATTAAAAATTAAATCAAAATTTCCAAAATAACTTACATTCATATTTTCTAACTTTTCCATAATTTATTTAACTTATAGATTTCCAGAAAATAAATAATACTTTACAAAAGTTATATTTTTATTAAATTTCAAATCAAATATTATAATAATTAAATTTCTAAAAATATTTTAAAATTTTTAGAAAAACATATTTTAACTACGGGCCTGTATATAATTTTCTACGCTAGGTAAAGTGATACGGGTAATATATCATTTCAACCCGTAATTTACAAAGAAAATCCGCGTTTTATCATTTCAAACCCGCAGTCCTAAGTAAATAAATAAGTTGAAAATCGTTCAGGCCTATCATTTCAGCCCATAACGATTTTCCCTTATTCTAAAGTTCATTCGGGTATGTATCATTTCAACCCATAGTGATTTGTAATCTACAGGGAACTTGCAGTGTGATAAACATATATAAAAATGAACAGTAACAACATATATATAATAACAAATGATATGACATGAAATATAACAAGTTTAACATCATATATAAATAATCACATGGTAGTTATAACATCATATTTAATTCTCCACATTAAGTTGTTGTTTCACAACTGCATAAGTATAAATGTCGTGTGAGCTTTACTCACCTTTTTTTGCTGGAGATTGCAATACAAATGACACAACGGATTCCAAAAGGCACGATGACACAACAATAGGCTCAAGTGGGAAGAGATCCAAGATTAGAACTTGTGTTGCAACCCAAAACAAAACAAAATAAAATTACAATTCAATACAACATTGAATAGGAATAACTTTGAAATAAAAAGAGATACGAATACACAGTCTTTTGTCTTGCCTTCTACACTTGCTAGCACGGCTTAGGGAATGTTTTGGCTCAGGTTTGGACATACTTTGGTTAAGGTTTGGGTCCTATAAGACATGGCTACAAGGTATTGAAGTGGTGGAGGAGTTACTATGCATGAATATGAAGAGGATTATGCAAATAGTGGGTTTTTGGTTCATTTTGGGCTAGGCAACATGGATCTATGGCATTTTTCAGATCTGGACAGACGATGAAGGTGATTTTTAGGGGTGTGTCAAGGTGGTGGTGGAGCAATAGGAGGTGGCCAAGGTCATCTAAGGTGATGTTGATGAAGACTAGGTGGCCAGACATGCTTTTTAAGGAGTTTTAACATAGTTTTTGTGGATTTCGCGTCATGGGATGGTCATGGCACTTGCTGGTCAGAGGAGGAAGGGTTTTGGTCGTGTATGATGTGGGGAAGGAAGTGGTAGTGGTCGGTGGAGGAGATGGTGGAGGTGTTAGGCCAAACAAAGCAATGAGAGGTCATGGCAAAAATCAAGCAAAACAAAGAAGAAGTAGAAAAATGAGAGGAGGAAGAGAGGCCATTGCTTATTATTCTTTGCTCAGATCTGAAATGGATGTGTACTATTGATGGAATGAGAAAATTTCATGTGAATAAGAAAAAGAAAAGGAACGGCTATAATAAATTGATGCATTGATTGAAAAAGAAACGGTAAAAGAAACGGTGAAACGACTTTACGTTTCTTAGTTTTTAAAACCTTTCATACTTCCTTTTCTTTAAATCAAGTAAAACAAAATAAAAATCAGAAAGTACATCTATAAACCGAAACAAAGTGGAAAAAATAAAAATATATAATTTAATTTAAAGAAAATATAAAAATAATTAAGGAAATTGCTTAAAATTGAAAACAGGGTTCAAAAATTACAGTTAAAACATCAATGGCTTTGGAAAAATATCTACTTCATTTTAAAAATATTCTAAAGCAGAATTTTGAAATAAAATAATTTATTTATCATTTCTAAAATAAAATAAATAATTAAATTGGAGAAAAATAGAAAAGAACTAAAGAAAATATTTAAAAATTGAAAACAGGGCATGGAAATTACAAGAAAAATACTACTAGCTCTAGAAAAATTCCTACCTCACTTCAAAAATATTAAAAGACAAAAACATACATAAAATAGCATATAAATACATATTACAACAAAATATGACAAAGAAAAATAAAATTTATACTATTTAAAATAACAAAATTGCAGAATAGACGAATTGCACTCAATATTGAAATATACATAACTCTCACAATTTAAATCCGTTTCCAACGAAACAAAAAGCAGTGTTCCTAAAATTTTATTTAATTTCAAAATAAAAGAAAAACTTTAAATTTTCAAACTTTTAAAATTTTAAATTAAAAATCAAGGTTTGACTATTTTGACCAAAATTTCACTTTTTGGAAAATATTCTTTTTAGTCATGCTTTGGAATGATAATTCATATCAAATCTAATGTTTATCATTCAAAATAAATAAAATAAGTTTTTAAATCAAAAATTTAATTAAGATAATTAAAATATACAAAAAAAATCACAAAATACAGGGTTGTTACACTCTCCCCCACTCAAAACTTTCGTCCTCGAAAAGGAATGAGGTACGGGAAAGCACAGAAAAAGATAGAGTGAAACAAGACTAGGACAAGATGACAAGGAGAAGAAAATTATACATGATAACTATTGTGATAGGTAAGTTTAACAAGGTGGAGATGATCTTTCCAAGATCCTCCGGAATCAAGAACACAAGCACGAAAAGGTGGATTCAAAATGAGTACCAAAGATTATAGAAGATTTGTAAATAGAAAGATTATAGAAAGATGCCTATACCGGTCTATAGCAAGATGAGGATGATAAGGACAACCAAAAGATAGTTTGAAAAACAAAATAAGCAAATAAATTTGAAAGCATCGAAATTTCACCTTAAATAGAGAATAAATTTTTACACAAGTTAAATAAATCTTAACTATGTCAAATTTCATTATCTTATTATCCAATCATCTAAAATTAACAATTTTTAAAACCATGGGTTTGAAAAATAATCATGTATTACACTCACAATATACTTAATAAATTTTATTCTTCTTTATTCCTAATTAAAATTAAATTTATTCCTCTCAATATATTTATCACTTATGTTAAATATGCTTACACTTATTATAACTGCTTTCTTTTATTCTTAGTTTTTTTAACATTATTTTATATTGTAAATTATTCAATTACCATTATTATATTTACCTCTGTTAATCATTTTATAATTAAAATTTAAGTGTATAACATTTATTATAACCACTCAAATTGCATTTATAAAATCTTTTTATATTGTATATTATCCAATTACATTGTTAACTTTTCAAAAATTTAGGTAAGTTATATTTGAATGCAATTGCATATACAAATAAAACATTCCAATTAAATCATTTCATCCTTGAATATTCATCCAAAATTTTGATTTTCTTTTTATAATTAAAATTATTCTTTAAAATAAAATTTAAGAACTAAATTTCCTATTACATTCAAACCATTTAGAGATAAGTAATAATATATACATAATATGTCAAATCAAATTTCAATCATATATCTATATATATTAAAATCAAGTCGTATTTTAGAAATTCGAATCAATTAAATTTCCCAAAACAAAGCTGTAGCAAGACTACAGGGCGGTCTCTTCACTTTGAAACTCGAAAATGAACGTCGATGATGTCGCGATCATCACCGAAGTTATTTTCCAGCGACAAAGAGAAGAGCACTTTAAAATTCTTTGGAAACAAATTCTATTTGAAAATACTTTAAATAATATATCCTTTTTTTAAAAAAAAAACTTTAAACTAAAGTTCGAAATAATTGGAATTTAAATTCTTAAATTCTTGTTTTTAATTCATTTCAGTTCCCAAATAAATTTATAAACAACTATTTATAGATTCATTTATAGAAAAATAAATGATAAATCAAGTATTATCCCTTCAAATAATCAATTTAAATCAGTTTATTAAGTTTCATAAATTTACTTATATAACAAAATTTATTTCATTAACCAAAATTTTAAAATAATATTGTGTCAGTTTGTTCTGTCAAAGTGTTTTGGAAATCTTATCGATAGCGTTGATCAGACGAATCGATCGGAAATCCAAATCAACATCTACAACTCAAACAACACAATATATAAAACAAAACATAGATATACAAGTACAATTCCAAATGTTTGGAAGAATAGATTGGAAATAAAAGAAAAGATGATTAAATAACAAAATAGAGAGGTGGATTAAGCTTAAGTAAATCACGGGCAACCTTAACCGGGTCAACCGTGACTTAAATAATAAGATCGATGTGGATTTTTAGGGTAAATCTACATTCGATCTCAAGAGTTAGAGTTTTGGATAACAAAAGATATTAGCATCTAAACAAAGGATAGATATAAATCTCTGGTGAATCGATGATAATTGTAAAGGAGTTTTCCCCCTTTTTCAATTCAATTTGAAATTGGCGTGACCGCCGACTCACTAGAAAGATCATTCGAAGCGGAGTTATGGAATACTCCAGAGTCAAAAGAAGATGAATAGTGAAGGACACGAATGGATTTTGGAACCGTAGGGAACTTTTCAAAATTCAAAGGAATCGAGTTAAAAGGGAGAGATTCAAACTCGAATGAAAGTAATTCTGTAAATACATTCACTCCATATGCTGAGTTTTGCCTAGAGCTAACCTCGCTATTGTACCAACTGTAACAACCAGGTATTTTCAACCATTCGCATCCATTATAAGTGTATAGGTAGACACTCATGCATGAATTGAATTGCTCAAAATACCGCGTCGTAATTAAAAATTTTGCAAATCTCAGAATATACAGTAAATAATAATCACAGATCACAGACACAGAGTATTTAATAATGCAGCGGAAATAAAAGAGATAGTAGTTCATGAAGCTACTATATAAATATACCAGAGTTACATAAGATACAATAGAAGAAATAAAGTACAACAGAAGTTTAAATATGATAACCAAGTACAAGCTGAATAGAACAACCGAACTGAAAAGATGAAACTGGACAAGTAGATAATCTCCAGCGATTCCAATCTCTAGAAAGTGGAAATCCAAATCTGTGAATAACTCAGGCTGACCCGAGCGTAAATAAAAATACAAACACTCGAGTCAGGACATACATACTTATACAATGTAAACCAACTCAAGTGAACTGTAGCAAAGGTACAAGTAACTTAGAAGATGCTTGGGACCGCCCATCCTCTAAGGATCCGTTAAACTATTTACTATCGAGTAATATACGCTATATACAGTAGTGTCTAATCAGTAAAGTATAATCATATAGAAAATAGCGTTAAGGGGATGGTGAACCTTAACGTGGTCGGTTCTTTAAAACCAAAATCGTAGTGGGCTTGCTATAAGGAGATGACACGGCACGCGAGGCAGTGCCAAGGTGGATACACCATTTGCGCTCCCGGATCGGTGGTGACGGCAAGCCAGCAGCTTCCGCCCACCTCGAACAATACCCCCGAATCAAAGTGGCGCCACATATCAAATCACAAAAGTAATAGAATGGTTTCCGATGGAGCATGCTCAATGAAAGGGTGTGACCCTTTCTTTAGCCCGGTATAGCTCCTGTTTTAGTCATTTATGCCAACTCACGGGAGTTGGGTCCACGTAATATACCTCGAGAACGTCGCTACCATCCTACTTCATTCTGTAATCTCCAACGCGTACACAGTTGTTAAAGTGGTTTTCGGTATTGGCCGGCTATAAGACAATATCCGATCCCGGTCTCTTTAACAACCAATCGTTATTATAACTCGTAGTTATAACTTTAAAACAATATTTTACACTTCAAAAATAAAATGTCATTTCAACCCAAACCTTTATCAAAATAAAGATTAAATCATTTCCAAACCATTTCAATATATCATCATACCATATCGTTCAATTCAAATATTTATCAAAAATAAATATCAAGTCATTTCTAACCATTTCAATATTTTAAATTATCATATCCTTTAAAAACTTCTTTTCAAAACATTTTAATACATCAAAATATCATAACCTTTCAAAGCTTCATTTTTCAAATCATTTAATATCAAAATATCATATCTTTCAAAACATCGTTTCAAATCATTTTAATATATCAAAATATCATATCTTTCAGTACCACATTTCAAATCATTTTAATATATAAAAATATCATATCTTTTCGAAACCACATTTCAAATCATTATTCATTTTATTCAATTTAAAATACCATTTCAATTCATATTTCAAAACAGTTTATATTCCAAAAAAATCATTTTTAATCATAAAAATGAAGTTATTATGTTAAAAAGTAAATTTTTAAATTTCCAAAATTTTCAACTTCCAAAGTTCATTTACTCACTTACTTTATCAAAACGGTGAAATCTCACTTTTCGCAGCATTTAGAAAACGCTACGGAAAGTTACATTCAAAACAGTTCAATTTAAAAAAGACAACATTTTAAAATGTTGTAATAGGGTTTACTTAAATTCCAAATAAACTTAGTTAAATTCAAAAATTATAGCACTTACAAAATTGCTATAATAGTTTTTAATTCAATTTAGCTTTTTAGTTGAGTATCATCAACTACAGCATTTACAAATACTGTAATATCATTTACATTATAATTAATAGCATTTCAAAAATGCAGTCAATTAACTCCAAATATTCAGTATAATTTCTCAACCAATTATATTTTTATTTAAAACATTTTTAACTCATAAAATCATACATTTTCACATTTATAAACATCATTTAATTTTCCTCAAGTTCATGATTTTATAAATTTAAACTTCCATTCAAAAATCAAGATTTAATAATAATTCACTTATTAAATTGCAATGTTTAATTTTAAATTCATTGCATTAAATTTCAACTTAACGCTTAAGTTCAAATTCTCAAATATAACTTAGTTTTATTTTTATTTACTTAACTAAAAGTTCACTTTTAAGTCAATTTCATAAATTTCCAATTTTAGTTATATTTCAAAATTTGAACTTAAATATTCATTCATTTCACATTCAACTTTATCAAAAATCATTAATATGATATAAAATCACTTTAAATTAAGAATATCATAAATTTATCATATTTTCAAAGTTAATTTAAATTCCATTAAAAATTAAATCAAAATTTCCAAAATAACTTACATTCATATTTCCTAACTTTTCCATAATTTATTTAACTTATAGATTTCCAGAAAATAAATAATACTTTAAAAAGTTATATTTTTATTAAATTTCAAATCAAATATTATAATAATTAAATTTCTAAAATATTTTAAAATTTTTAGAAAAATATATTTTAACTACGGGCCTGTATATATTTTACTACGTACGCTAGGTAAAGTGATACGGGTAATATATCATTTCAACCTGTAATTTACAAAGAAAATCCGGGTTTTATCATTTCAACCCCGCAGTCCTAAGTAAATAAATAAGTTGAAAATCGTTCAGGCCTATCATTTCAGCCCATAACGATTTTCTCTTATTCTAAAGTTCGTTCGGCTATGTATCATTTCAACCCATAGTGATTTCTAATCTACAGGGAACTTGCAGTGTGATAAACATATATAAAAATGAACAGTAACAACATATATATAATAACAGATGATATGACATGAAATTTAACAAGTTTAACATCATAAATAAATAATCACATGGTAGTTATAACATCATATTTAATTCTCCACATTCAGTTGTTGTTGTTTCACAACTGCATAAGTATAAATGTCGTGTGAGCTTTACTCACCTTTTTGTGCTGGAGATTGCAATACAAATGACACAACGGATTCCAGAAGGCATGATGATACAACAATAGGCTCAAGTGGGAAGAGATCCAAGCTTAGAACTTGTGTTACAACCCAAAACAAAACAAAATAAAATTACAATTCAATACAACATTGAATAGGAATAACTTTGAAATAAAAAGAGATACGAATACACAGTCTTTTGTCTTGCCTTCTACACTTGCTAGCACGGCTTAGGGAATGTTTTGGCTCAGGTTTGGACATACTTTGGTTCAGGTTTGGGTCCTATAAGACATGGCTACAAGGTATTGAAGTGGTGGAGGAGGTACTATGCATGAATATGAAGAGGCTTATGCAAATAGTGGGTTTTTGGTTCATTTTGGGCTAGGCAACATGGATCTATGGCATGTTTTAGATCTGGACAGAGGATGAAGGTGATGTTTAGGGGTGTGTCAAGGTGGTGGTGGAGCAATAGGAGGTGGCCAAGGTCATCTAAGGTGATGTTTATGAAGACTAGGTGGCTAGACATGCTTTTTAAGGAGTTTTAACATAGTTTTTGTGGATTTCGCATCATGGGATGGTCATGGCACTTGCTGGTCAGAGGAGTAAGGGTTTTGGTTGTGCATGATGTGGGAAAGGAAATGGTGGTGGTCGGTGGAGGATATGGTGGAGGTGTTAGGCCAAACAAAGCAATGAGAGGTCATGGCAAAAATCAATCAAAACAAAGAAGAAGTAGAAAAATGAGAGGAGGAAGAGAGGCCATTGCTTATTTTTCTTTTCTCAGATCTGAAATGGATGTGTATTATTGATGGAATGATAAACTTTCACGTGAATAAGCAAAAGAAAAGGAACGGTTAAAATAAATTGATGCATTGATTGAAAAAGAAACGGTAAAAGAAACGGTGAAACGACTTTACGTTTCTTAGCATTTAAAACCTTCCATACTTCCTTTTCTTTTAAATCGAGTAAAACAAAATAAACATCAGCAAGTACAACTAAAAACCGAAAAAAGTGAAAAAAAAAATATATAATTTACTTTAAAGAAAATATAAAAAGAATTAAGGAAATTGCTTAAAAATTGAAAACAGGGTTCAAAAATTACAATTAAAACATCAATGGCTTTGGAAAAATATCTACTTCATTTCAAAAATATTCTAAAGCAGAATTTTGAAATAAAATAATTTATTTATCATTTCTAAAATAAAATAAATAATTAAATTGGAGAAAAATAGAAAAGAACTAAAGAAAATGTTTAAAAATTGAAAACAGGCATGGAAATTACAAGAAAAATACTACTAGCTCTAGAAAAATTCCTACCTCACTTCAAAAATATTAAAAGAAAAATACATACATAAAATAGCATATAAATACATATTACAATAAAATATGACAAAGAAAAATAAAATTTATACTATTTAAAATAACAAAACTGCAGAATAAACGAATTGCACTCAATATTGAAATATACATAACTCTCACAATTTAAATCAGTTTCCAACGAAACAAAAAGCAGTGTTCCTAAAATTTTATGTAATTTAAAAATAAAAGAAAAAATTTAAATTTTCAAACTTTTAAAATTTTAAATTAAAAGTCAAGGTTTGACTATTTTGACCAAAATTTCACTTTTTGTAAAATATTCTTTTTAGTCATGCTTTGAAATGATAATTCATATCAAAACTAAAGTTTATCATTCAAAATAAATAAAATAAGTTTTTAAATCAAAAATTTAATTAAGATAATTAAAATATACAAAAAAATCACAAAATACAGGGTTGTTACAGCATGATACTAACGAGTGCCGTCACTTGAAGGAGGTAATTGAGGAACTATTGAAGGAAAACAAGCTCTAGCAATATGTAAAAAGGAACAAGAATGGCCCAACTTCGTCAAGTCAAGGACAACAGGTTCCTGTTCATCGTCCTAGCTCAGGTGAAAAGGCGGCAGCACATGAATCAGAGAGGCCTGTTATAAATGTGGTTAGAGGGGGCCCTCACCCAGCTGGCAGGAGTTGGGGTGAGATGGAAAGATACGCCCGTGCTTTGAAGTATGCACCGGCAGATGAAACTGTTTTGGTGTTAGAAGGTGCTGCACCCCTGAAGCAGCAGAAAACTTTTAATGATGACATTATATTCAGTACTAGGGATTCGATGGGTGTTGAAGCTCCTACCATTGATCCTTTGGTCATCTCCGCTAGCATTGGGCCAGCTACTGTGAAAAGAGTTCTGGTTGACTGTGGAGCTTCGTGCAACGTTCTCTTCAAGAAGACTTTTGATCAGATGAAGATTCCAATGGCTGACGTTCAAGCTTCATCACTAAAGATTGCTGGTTTTACTGGGGAGCCGAAACAGCCAATTGGGACTATCGATTTGTTCGTAGAGCTTGGAGAGGGGCAGAGAAAAGTGGCTCGAAAATAGACCTTTGTTATTGTTGAAGAATTTTCTGCCTACAATGCCTTCCAAGACCGACCAACTCTGGCTGCATTTAAAGTTATTCTTTCCCCATGGTGTCTGACCATAAAATTCCCCACAGATAATGGAGTCGGTGTGGTGAAAGTGGATCAGAATGCTGGACGAGAGTGTTATCTTACAGAGTTGCGTGAAACGAGGAAGTGAGAAATGGGAAAAGATGCGGCGGCCCCAGTCCGCATCAAAGAATCAACCTTGTAGCAATTACAGGGTGGACCCTGCCCAGGCGAACATAGCGGTGCACGAAGAGAGATGGATCCCAGAAAAGCCAATGCAGGGGAAAATAGAGTGGTACCAGTTGAAGTGATAGTGCCGGTACCTGTTGACCCGAAAGACCCGAACAAAGTGTTGAATGAGGGTTTGCAGCTTAATGCAACGGTTCAAAATGTTTTGATATCATTTTTGAAAACAAATCTGGATGTACTCGCTTGGAGTCATGCTGATATATGTGGAATATCTCTAGAAATTGCAGTGCATACCTTGAATATTGATCCAAAGTTTACACCGGTAAAGCAGAAAAGAAGAACTCAAGGTCCTGAAAGGTCAGCAGCATTGAAAGAAGAAGTTGATTGGCTCATGGAGAATGGTTTTATCAGGGAATCTACTTATCCGAATTGGGTCTCAAATCCTGTACTGGTTAAAAAAGCTAATGGAAAATGGAGAGTGTGCATTGACTTTTCAGATCTAAACAAAGCCTGCCCTAAAGACTGCTTCCCGTTACCCAGGATTGACCAGTTGGTGGTGTTGAATATGCGCTTATATGTTTTTGTTTGATGATAATAAACATATATATTCATTTAAATGTATTTGGTAATGTACTATTTTGTTTTTCATAGATTAAATAAATATTTGTTGAATAAAATAAATTACACAGAATTTGAATTTGAATTCAAACAGAACAAGTTACACAGATTTTGAATTCAAACAGAAATTTTATTCAAACAAATATTTATTACAATCTTGAATAGTACAAATTCATGCTCTCACTATACATATACATTTCTGATTACATCACGATTACATCACAAATATTTTTACATTGATAACCTCACTACATATCACTCACACTCGTATTTTGTCTTCAACTGCATTCCAGTTTGAATCCAGCATCTGAGCAATCTGCAAAAATATTCACTAACGCAGTAAAATTGAAAAAGAAATATTTTTGCAATATAAAATAAAATACGATTTTTGAAATATGGTTTGCCTCAGTTATTTGGGTTGTTCGTCATCATTCACACTTGTTTTCATCACAAAGTCGTGCATATAGATATTACAGGGACATGTAACCATAAGTGGCTGCAATACACACGTGTACATCCATACACGTGTGCACTGCCTCGCCAACTCGTGTGCGCAGCCAAAAATAGCAAGCGTGCAAGCACAACATGAAAGGAATCGAGTCAGTAAGGCAATGCACAAAGTAAGTAACAGTAAGCAACAGAGATCAGAGACCAAGCAAAGCATAGTAACTGCATAGCAACAGCAACATGATCAAGTAGCAGTCTTTGAGCATGAGATATGTCAACTACATGAAGCAACAGTCAGATCAAAAGGCTACATGAAGTATGCAAGTTCAACCTCTTCATTAAACAACTCAAGACCAAGTTGCAACAAAGTTCAAAAGTGCATCAAAGGCAGTTCAATGTGGATAGCAACAGCAAAAAGGGACTGCAACAAACATGTATGCAACATCAAGTCAAAGTATGCAACTACGTGACATAAATGCAACTACAACGATGCAAGCGAAGAACCAAAGTCAGTGGGAAGCTTCAAACTGCATAAGTGACCATGCAAACTGACTCGAACCAATACAGTGACAATTTGCAGCATACCAGAGGTCTCAACAAGAAAATCAAGTAAAAGGCAACATGTACACCATGACATAATGTGCACCAGTAATGCAAACTATAGATACAAAGAACAAAGAACATGCATGAAGAACCAGAATACAAGTACAGGAGGCAGCTCAATATAAACATGCTCAGGTCAGAGACAACACAGTGAAAGTTCACAAGTGCAGACACATAGAGCAGTCATAATGCAACTGCAGTGAAGCTACTGAAGGCAACATGAAGAAATGTACATGCACCAGTGATGAAAGTTACAAGATACACAAGTTTAGTTCAAATACCAGTGATACAAGTGCAACACAGTTGCAAACAACATGACAGCACTGCATCAATACAAAGTGTACATGAATGCATCAATAAACCAAACTGCAAGACCTCAAGTGACATGGTGAAGTAGCACAAAGTACAGTGCAACTTGAACCAATATAGCAGCAACTCCAAAACCAAAGTGAAATAGAATGCAGTGGACACAAACGATGAAGCAAAGCAATATGAACTGTCCAGTTACAACCACAAAGGCACAATGCATCAACATAACAGCAAAGACTACTTGCCACAATATCAAGTACATGAAGCAGTTCAAATCCAAGAATATATACAATGCAAATGTATGCAACAGTGTGATAGATCAAGTGACACAGGGAATCGAAAAAATGCAGACTAACAGCTACATCAAAAGCAAACAACAACTCAGCATTGAATTGAATTCAAGTTCGACTAAAAGTGCAGACGACAGCTACTTAATGATACAGTAGCAAGCTACAATGGATGCAGCAATACCAAGTTCAACAACACCGAAGACAACACAAGTTCAGCTGTGCAAAATGTATACAAAGACAGTGAGCATATACTTTTGTATAAAATGCAAGGTTCAGGTCTACAGAATGGGGATGAACTCGACCTAGTACAGTATGCAGCAGAGATGATCGAAGTTAAATACAAACCGAAGTCAGAATTCAATGAATATAAAATTCGTATCATTATTTTTTGAAATGGTCAGAGATGTTAAAAAGAGGAAAGTTTCTATCTTTTTTATACAAGAAGAATCGAACGTGTAAAAGTTAAAGCCGTGTGAATCAAGAAAATCGAACGCAACACAATCAAAGCCGTGCGTATCAAGGTGTAATTAAAATCAGGAAAGCATGATTTAGGAAAGTATCGAATCGATACAAGCAGAATCAATTGATTCGAATTCATATAAATACAAACCCCATACTATCATCATCGGCATCGAGTTATAGAGTCAAGCAAATCATTAAAACCAGCAACGAAAAGAAATAACATACCGAATCATCAACAACTCGATCATCAGAGAACGAACTGTCAATGCAAATCGATCTCCAGAGAACGAGCTAGCAACAAGAATCAATTATCAGAGAACAAGCGACGCAAGCCATCGGTCACAAATCAGAGAATCGATCATCAGAACGAAGCACTAATTCGAGAAAGAAGCCGAAGCCCTAATTCGACAAAGAAAGGCCGACATTTTTACAAGCAAAAGAAGGAACGGGTCAAAGCCAAAGTGGATCGGGTGAAACAAGAATAAGGGGCCGGCCTTATTATTAAAAGGGGGTTTAGTTTTAATTTTATAATAGGGTTTTTAGTTTTTAATTTGAGCAAAAATTAGGGATTCTAGTTTATATTTTAATTTTTGCTCCTGCGTGTATTTTTGAAATTGTTCTTTCTTTTCGAGTCGAAGAATTTGTAAATCACCACCTAGGGATTAGGTAGTGTCAGATTGTCTATTTAGAATTAGTTCAGTGAGCAGGGTGTGCGAGTTTGCAAAGCTCTATAGGCGGGAGCAGTGTTTGCGAGTGAGCGAAACTCTATAGGCGGGAGCAGGGTGTGCGAGTCTAGTAGAGTGTTTGTGAGCGGGAGAAAAAGGGTCTGCGAGTCTAGTAGAGTGTTTATAAGCGTGATACTGTTTAATTCTAATAGAAATCTGGGAATGCAGCAGTAGGCAGGGGTTGCCGAAGCTGGGTAAATTTTGTGTGTGATTTACTTTTTAGCATATTTATTTCTGCAATTATATTTCTGTGTTTAATTTGAGAAAATTTGCTATTACCCTATTCACCCCCCCCCCCCCTCTAGGGTTAATCTAGATCCTACAAGTGGTATCAGAGCCTGGTATTTTTATTTAACTCTAGAGTCATGAGTCTACAAAATAATGCTTTTTCTGAGGGGCAATCTATCGTTAGGCCACCCATGTTTAACGGGAACGATTATGCTTATTGGAAAGTTAGGATGAGTATTTATCTTAGTTCCGTTGATTATGATGTTTGGGATATTATTGAAACTGACTATAAACCTCCCACTATAATCGTTGGTGGTACTGAGATTCCTAAACCTAAGGATAGGTGGGATGCTAACGATAAGAAATTGAAAACGACAAATGCTAAAGCCATGAATGCTTTGATATGTGCTCTTGATAAAAATGAATTTAATAGAATTTCTCATTGTACAACGGCACAGGAAATATGGCATACTTTGGAGGTGACACACGAAGGAACTTCTCAAGTCAAGGAGTCTCGGCTAACCCTATTCAGCAATGAATACGAAAACTTTGTGATGGACAAAGGCGAGAGCATAAAGGACATGTTTGGACGCTTTTCAACTTTGGTGTACAACGCTAGAACACTTGGGAAGGTATTCACTGAGGTAGAGCTTGTGCGGAAGATACTACGAGTTTTACCAATGAACTTTGAGGCAAAAGTCACAGCAATCCAAGAATCGAAAGATCTGAGCAAACTAAGCATGGAGGAGTTGATTGGCAACTTGATGACATATGAGCTTGAGTTAAAAGCAAAGGAAGAACGCAACAACTCCGAACCAAAGAAGAAGACGATTGCCTTAAAGAGCAAAGAAGAAAGCGATGAAGAAGATCCAATTGAAGAGCTTGCAATGGCTGTCAATAATCTTAGAAGATGGTCTAGATTCAAGCCACGCAAGAAGAAAACAAAGGGCAATATGTCAAAAAATTCCGAAAATTCTGATAATGAACTGACGTGTTATAACTGCAACAAGCCTGGCCACATCAAACCAAAATGCCCACTTCTCAAAAACAACAAAGAAAAGAAAAAGGCGAAGAAGGTATTTGCAGCAACTTGGGATGATGAAGAAGGAGAAGAAGCTTCGGATAGCAGCTCAGAGGAGGCTAACTTGTGTCTTATGGCGAAATCAAATTCAGATTCAAGCTCAGAGGAATCTGGTGAGGAAGGTGAGTATTCCTATAGAGATCTTGTTTTTATGTGTTCTGATCTCACTAAAGTAGTTGATGCTCTTGAATCTAAAATTGAAAAACTGAAAACTGATAGGAAAGAACTTGCTCGTAAAAATTTTAGGTTAGAAACTGAACTTGAAAATATTCAAAACGTAGAATGTAAAAGATGTAAAGTTTTAGATTCAGAATTGACAAAACTTAAGAATAACTCTGAGAATCTTGAAAAAGAAAACTTGAATCTTAAGGAAACCATCGACACTAGGAAAAAGGATTTTATAAATCGATGCACCTCACTTGTCACTGAAAATACAACACTAAAAACCAAAGTCCAAAATCTTGAGAAATCTTTGAATAACTTTTCAAGAGGCGAAAAATCTTTCAACATGCTATTGGGAAATCAAATTTTTGCTAACAACAGAAAAGGACTTGGTTTTGGGAAAACACAAGCTGAGGATAATGCAAAAGGGAAAAGTATCTTTGATAAATGTGAAACAATTGGACATCGTTGTAGTCATAGGAACAAGAACACAAAATTTATACAAGTTTGGGTTCCTAAGAATTCTACAAACAAATTTCATGCCTATTGGAACAAGAATAAAAGGACTAAACAAGTTTGGGTTCCAAAGGGTTTGTTTATTCATAATGTTTCTGCCACTAACAATCATGGACCTAGAAATAGGTCACAAAAATCTTTCATCGTGTAGGTGTGGTGGCAGGCTAAGGAACGACAACGGTGTTCTCTGGATTTTGGCTGTTCCAGAAACACAACGGGCAACAAAGCAAAGTTCCTTAGCCTAATACAAAGGTGACAGAATCACAATGGGCAATCACGAGAAATTATCGTAAAGGTAAAACAGGTGAAGGTATATTAAATGTGATAATCTGCACCATACTCTGAATTAAATCAGCCAAAATTGCGAGAATGATGTGATGTCTTTAATTCTGACTTATTGATATGTTTTTTCCTTTGACTTGTTCTTACTTTGATTTGTGCTTAAAAGTAGACCAACCATCCTTTCATCATTGAACTTAATATGTTTGGTCAAATGATGGTATTTTATTGATCCTTGATTACTCATGCTACACTTAGATATATTTTGACATTTTGGTCACTACCTGTAAATTTGCACGATTTCAAATTTCATGTGAAAGCTGTTAAAAAGGATTTTTTTTGAACTTGTTGAAACTTTATGAAATTATTGAAACTTCAAGAAATTGTTTTTTTGAAATAATTATGATGATGATTGACTGTTGATTACTCATGAATATAATTGTTTATCCTATGGTTTCTAAAATTAACATCATGATATTTGTTTGAGTGTTAACACGGCTTAAATTCAAATTCAAAAGAATGATGTTAAGTTTGAAATTTTTGATGCACACTTCATGTCTGGTTTACCAAATCCAGTTAGTGATATTTTGGTTCGAAAAAGAAATTCAGATGCAATTCATACTAGTAATCTAGTTGATAGAAAACTTACGAGTTGAACGTGATTTATTTTGAAACATTCATTTGCTGCATCGTTTTTCAAAGAAAATATTTGCATATTTTTCACTTAAAATAATTTTTTCATTTAGCAGAATTTTTTTCATATACCCCCGTCGAGAAAACAATTGTTTGATCATATTTTCAGATTAGTCATTTGATTTTAAATGACAAATTTTGACTACCCCGACTCCCTACTAATTATCAAAAAGATAAATAGTGATTGAAAAAGTGATAAGTGTTGATATTTAACATACATTACTCAAGAGTGTATATTTTAAAAACTTTTTTTAGGAATTAAAACAAGAATTATAAAACTTTTTGTTGGGTAAAGATTCCATGACCATTTCTATATCTATCATTATTTCTATCGACCATGTTTTATCAAATATTCAATATAGTTTGTCGATATGTGGTACTATAATCAGGAATCATTTGTTTTTCATGTCATATTTTTTTTAAAAATAAAATAAATATGCAAAGTATTCACTCTCATTTAAAAGTCCTCACGGTTATGCATGGGTGAATTACTTGGATTTTTTATATGTGCTTCCATGCTCATTTAAAAGTCCTTACGGTTATGCATGTATGGAACGCATATCAAAATTAATTGCTTAAATAGACAAGTTGATTCTAATCCCATTTAAAAGTCCTCACGGTTATGCGTGGTTAGAAGATACTTGATTTCATTTTTAAAATTAAATTCGAATACTACTAATCTCATTTAAAAGTCCTAACGGTTATGCATGATTAGTAGATATTCAAATTCCTGATATAAATACCACAAGAAGATTCAACTGTATGATTTTATATGTACATCATATCCATCATTTCTAAAAGTGGAATATGCGCCTAACAAGGGTAGTTACGGTTTTTGTTTGATTCTTATTGAAGTTTACTATTTATATTCAATTTGAGTTTAATGTTGGATTAATATTGATCACTTAATCTCTATTTTTCTCTAACACGATTATTCTTTTGCTGATAACAAAAGGGGGAGAGAAAAGTTAAGATTTTGTCAAATAGAGATTAAGCAAAGGTCAAATAATTTTTCCATATGCATCTAGGCTCATTTGAATATATTTCTATTTGTATGCATATATGTAGGGGGAGCATCATGTAGAGAGGAAGCATTTAAATAGGGGGAGCAATTAGAGTATATAATTGGTCAAATACATTTAACACGGTCAAAATCTTAAATATATGTTTGTTATCATCAAAAGGGGGAGATTGTTGAATATGCGCTTATATGTTTTTGTTTGATGATAATAAACATATATATTCATTTAAATGTATTTGGTAATGTACTATTTTGTTTTTCATAGATTAAATAAATATTTGTTGAATAAAATAAATTACATAGAATTTGAATTTGAATTCAAACAGAACAAGTTACACATATTTTGAATTCAAACAGAAATTTTATTCAAACAAATATTTATTACAATCTTGAATAGTACAAATTCATGCTCTCACTATACATATACATTTCTGATTACATCACGATTACATCACAAATATTTTTACATTGATAACCTCACTACATATCACTCACACTCGTATTTTGTCTTCAACTGCATTCCAGTTTGAATCCAGCATCTGAGCAATCTGCAAAAATATTCACTAACGCAGTAAAATTGAAAAAGAAATATTTTTGCAATATAAAATAAAATACGATTTTTGAAAATATGGTTTACCTCAGTTATTTGGGTTGTTCGTCATCATTCACACTTGTATTCATCACAAAGTCGTGCATATAGATATTACAGGGACATATAACCATAAGTGGCTGTAATACACACGTGTACATTCACACACGTGTGCAATGCCTCGCCAACTCGTGTGCGCAGCCAAAAATAGCAAGCGTGCAAGCACAACATGAAAGGAATCGAGTCAGTAAGGCAATGCACAAAGTAAGTAACAGTAAGCAACAGAGATCAGAGACCAAGCAAAGCATAGTAACTGCAAAGCAACAGCAACATGATCAAGTAGCAGTCTTTGAGCATGAGATATGTCAACTACATGAAGCAACAGTCAGACCAAAAGGCTACATGAAGTATGCAAGTTCAACCTCTTCATTAAACAACTCAAGACCAAGTTGCAACAAAGTTCAAAAGTGCATCAAAGGAAGTTCAATGTGGATAGCAACAGCAAAAAGGGACTGCAACAAACATGTATGCAGCATCAAGTCAAAGTATGCAACTACGTGACATAAATGCAACTACAACGATGCAAGCGAAGAACCAAAGTCAGTGGCAAGCTTCAAACTGCATAAGTGACCATGCAAACTGACTCGAACCAATACAGTGACAATTTGCAGCATACCAGAGGTCTCAACAAGAAAATCAAGTAAAAGGCAACATGTACACCATGATATAATGTGAACTAGTAATGCAAACTATAGAAACAAAGAACAAAGAACATGCATGAAGAACCAGAATACAAGTACAGGAGGTAGCTCAATATAAACATGCTCAGGTCAGAGACAACACAATGAAAGTTCACAAGTGCAGACACATAGAGCACTCATAATGCAACTGCAGTGAAGCTACTGAAGGCAACATGAAGAAATGTACATGCACCAGTGATGAAAGTTACAAGATGCACAAGTTTAGTTCAAATACCAGTGATACAAGTGCAACACAGTTGCAAACAACATGACAGAACTGCATCAATACAATGTGTACATGAATGCATCAATAAACCAAACTGCAAGACCTTAAGTGACATGGTGAAGTAGCACAAAGTACAGTGCAACTTGAACCAATATAGCAGCAACTCCAAAACCAAAGTGAAATAGAATGCAGTGGACACAAACGATGAAGCAAAGCAATATGAACTGTCCAGTTACAACCACAAAGGCACAATGCATCAACATAACAGCAAAGACTACTTGCCACAATATCAAGTACATGAAGCAGTTCAAATCCAAGAATATATGCAATGCAAATGTATGCAACAGTGTGATAGATCAAGTGACACAGGGAATCGAAAAAATGCAGACTAACAGCTACATCAAAAGCAAACAACAACTCGGCATTGAATTGAATTCAAGTTCGACTAAAAGTGCAGACGACAGCTACTCAATGATACAGTAGCAAGCTACAATGGATGCAGCAATACCAAGTTCAACAACACCAAAGACAACACAAGTTCAGCTGTGCAAAATGTAGACAAAGACAGTGAGCATATACTTTTGTATAAAATGCAAGGTTCAGGTCTACAGAATGGGGATGAATTCGACCTAGTACAGTATGCAGCAGAGATGGTCGAAGTTAAATACAAACCGAAGTCAGAATTCAATGAATATAAAATTCGTATCATTATTTTTTGAAATGGTCAGAGATGTTAAAAAGAGGAAAGTTTCTGTCTATTTTATACAAGAAGAATCGAACGTGTAAAAGTTAAAGCCGTGTGTATCAAGAAAATCGAACGCAACACAATCAAAGCCGTGCGTATCAAGGTGTAATTAAAATCAGGAAAGCATGATTTAGGAAAGTATCGAATCGATACAAGCGGAATCAATTGATTCGAATTCATATAAATACAAACCCCATACTATCATCATCGGCATCGAGTTATAGAGTCAAGCAAATCATTAAAACCAGCAACGAAAAGAAATAACATACCGAATCATCAACAACTCGATCATCAGAGAACGAACTGTCAATGCAAATCGATCACCAGAGAACGAGCTAGCAGCAAGAATCAATTATCAGAGAACAAGCGACGCAAGCCATCGGTCACAAATCAGAGAATCGATCATCAGAACGAAGCACTAATTCAAGAAAGAAGCCGAAGCCCTAATTCGACAAAGAAAGGCCGACATTTTTACAAGCAAAAGAAGGAACGGGTCAAAGCCAAAGTGGATCGGGTGAAACAAGAATAAGGGGCCGGCCTTATTATTAAAAGGGGGTTTAGTTTTAATTTTATAATAGGGTTTTTAGTTTTTAATTTGAGCAAAAATTAGGGATTCTAGTTTATATTTTAATTTTTGCTCCTGCGTGTATTTTTGAAATTGTTCTTTCTTTTCGAGTCGAAGAATTTGTAAATCACCACCTAGGGATTAGGTAGTGTCAGATTCTCTATTTAGAATTAGTTCAGTGAGCAGGGTGTGCGAGTTTGCAAAGCTCTATAGGCGGGAGCAGTGTTTGCGAGTGAGCGAAACTCTATAGGCGGGAGTAGGGTGTGCGAGTCTAGTAGAGTGTTTGTGAGCGGGAGCAAAAGGGTCTGCGAGTCTAGTAGAGTGTTTGTAAGCGTGATACTGTTTAATTCTAATAGAAATCTGGGAATGCAGCAGTAGGCAGGGGTTGCCGAAGCTGGGTAAATTTTGTGTGTGATTTACTTTTCAGCATATTTATTTCTGCAATTATATTTCTGTGTTTAATTTGAGAAAATTTGCTATTACCCTATTCACCCCCCCCCCCTCTAGGGTTAATCTAGATCCTACAGGTGGATGGAACGGTGGGGCATGAATTGCTATCTTTTATAGATGCCTGCTCCGGATATAACCAGATCATGATGCATGAGCCAGATCAGGAAGACACGAGCTTTATCACCGATGTTGGTCTTTACTTCTACAGAGTCATGCCTTTCGGACTTAAGAATGCCGGGGCAACTTACCAAAGACTTGTTAATGCCATGTTTAAACCGCAGATTGGCAAGACTATGGAAGTTTATGTCGATGATATGCTGGTAAAATCAAAGAAAGCAGTGGACCACATGGATCACTTGGCAGAGATGTTCTCAATCCTCCGAAAGTATGGTATGAAGCTTAATCCATTGAAGTGCTCATTTGGGGTAGAATTTGGAAAGTTTTTGGGTTTCATTGTGAGTGCAAGGGGCATTGAAGCTAATCCTGCTCAGATAACTGCCTTAAGAGAAGTCAAAGCTCCTAGAACGAAGAAGGAATTGCAAAGTCTCAATGGAAAAGTTGCAGCCTTGAGTCGTTTCATTTCCAAAGCTACTGATAAATGCATTCCATTCTTTGATGCTCTAAAGAAAGGAAGAAAAAACTTTGACTGGATTCCTGAATGCCAGAAAGCTTTCGATGAGCTGATTCGTCATATGAAAACGCCTCCTATACTTTCTAAGCCTGACAATGGTGAAGATCTTTTTGTATATTTGGCAATCTCGTCTCATGCCCTCAGTGCAGCTTTGGTACGGGAGGATGCGAAAATTCTGCGCCCGGTCTACTACATCAGCAAGAGATTCACTGGGGCTGAATTAAACTATTCAAAGTTGGAAAAGCTCGCCTATTTTCTACTAATTGCATTAAGAAAATTGAGGCCGTATTTCCAAGCTCATCCCATCAAAGTCCTCATCGATCAGCCCTTGAAGCAAGTCCTATTTCGTCCTGAGACTTCGGGTCGTCTTTCGAAGTGGAATATTGAGCTCAGTCAATATGACATCACTTATCATCCCCGGAGAGCAATCAATGGACAAGCTCTGGCAGACTTCAACGCAGAATGTACAGACAAAGGCGATAGTGAGGAGGTGGTAACCGATAATTCCCAATTCTATGGAAATTGTATGTTGATGGCACAAGAAACGATTACTGTTCCGGGGTTGGGGTTGTGCTTGAAACCCCTGAAGGACGGTAACTATGTTTTGCATTGAGATTAGAATTTCCTTCGACTAATAATGAGGCAGAATATGAAGCTCTCATTGCTGGCCTGAAGATTGCTAAAGAACTGAACATCAAGGCATTGCAGATCTTCAGTGATTCACAACTTATTGTGTGTCAAGTCAGGAAAGAGTTTCAAACCAAAGGAGGAAACCTGCCCGCTTACTTGTCAAGAGCCTGGGAGCTTCTCGAGGACCTGGACCATTATACGATAAACCATATACCTCGGGAAGAAAACATGAAGGCAGATTCCCTCGCAAAGTATACAAGCACCGGTGAAGCTCAATTATTGGGATTAGTTCCTGTGGAAGTCCTGTCAACTCCAAGCATTGATGAAATGGATATTGATTGGACCATGACTATATCACAGGAGCGGGAATCATGGATGACTCCGATATTGGAATATCTGCGCGACGGTTCTCTACCAGAAAACTCAAAAGAACGGCAGAAGTTGTTAAGAAAAGCATCCAGATTTGTAATTCAAGATGGCCGATTGTATAGGCGGGGATTCTCAATGCCTTTACTCCGATGTGTGACCAAGGAAGAAGTAGAGACAATTCTAAGTGAGGTACACAGAGGAGAGTGTGGAGATCATTCAGGTGGTCAAACTTTAGCAAAGAAAATTCTCCATTATGGATATTTTTGGCCAGATATTAATCGTGATGCAGCGAGTTACGCCCGAAAATGTGACCGATGCCAGAGATTTGCAAAAATCCCAAGAGCACCTTCCACTAAGATAACACAGATGGTCAGTCCGTGGCCATTTGCTATTTGGGGAATAGATCTCATCGGGCCTTTGCCAACTGAAAAATCCGGAATCAGATATGTTATTGTTGCTGTTGATTATTTTACTAAATGGGCTGAATCTGAACCCTTAGCTACTATTACCTCTAAGAAAATGATAAACTTTGTAACTAAGAATATCATTTGAAGGTATGGTGTGCTTCAAAAGATAATCACAGACAATGGAACCCAATTTGAAAGTAAAGAGTTCCAAGATTTTTGCAAGAAATTCAAGATCCAGAAAAGTTTCTCAGCAGTGGCTCATCCGCAAGCAAACGGGCAAGTGGAAGCAGTGGATAAAATTATCAAGTCAACCATCAAAAAGCAGCTAGAAAAAGCAAAAGGTGGTTGGGTTGATAAGCTGCCACTAGCACTATGGGCATACAGAACTACCCACAAAACTGCGACTGGGCACACACCATTTTCATTGGCATATGGATCGGAAGCAATGATTCCAGTGGAAACAGAAGTCCCTTCGCACAGAAGAATCCATTTCAATCAAACCGAAAATGAAAAGCTGCAACTTGAAGCCCTTGACTTCCTTGATGAAAAAAAGGGAAGAAGCTGAGCTCAGAATTGTGGCTCATCAGCAAAGAATGGCCAGGCACATCAATTGCAAAGTTCGCCGACGCAGCTTTGAAGTTGGGGATCTAATCTTAAAAAGAATTATGACACCTACAGGCGTGCTTGGACCAAACTAGGAAGGGCCGCATGTTATAGGCCAAAAACTTCTTAATGGCACGTTCAAACTTGTAACCGTCGAAGGAGACCCAATTCCAAGAGCCTGGAACAGAAATCATTTGCGCCCATATTTTACTTAAAGGCTTTAATGAAATATTGTAAAAGAATAATGAATGTATGATTCTTGTATTGAAGGCTGTTGTAAAGCTAGTGCAAGTGAATAATAAGAACTATAAAGTGGATGTAGTCCCAGTTCTTGGCCGAACCACTATAAATCTTGTGTTCTTTACTATTATAAACTGCTTTGTTTTATCTCGACATATAAAATACGTCAATTGTGTTACTAAAATGTCGATTTAATAATGCAAGCCATAAAAACAAAGCTTGCCCATCGCAAGACCAAGCAATCCCCGACATCACCCAATAAGAAAACGCTTAGCCGCTCAACATTTCCATACTCAAATCCTACGGAAGAAGTGCTTCAAACAAAAAGTTAGTGATTTTGCTGGAAGAGGACCCTTGCTAACCAACTGTGGATGTTTGGACAAACGAGCATCCAGTTAAATAGCCTGTGTCTGCCACCACCAACTCGCTGAACTATGAAGTATATTTCTTTGGATAAAGGAAATTGTTGGCAACTAAAAGGGAAGTGTATTTGGAAAAGATAACGGGGATCGTCGATATGAATAGATGGCAAAGAGACATGGGCGAGCAAGCATCGGGCAACAAAAGACCTCTTCGGAGGCACAAGCCCTCTTCGGAGGATAAAGACCTCAAACGGGGCATGCCAGAAGACTTTCTCAACAAAAAAGATTGGTATGGAATGACCGGGAGCACCTTCCCGACTGGAAGGCAACCATACGCTTGAGACGAGATTCAAGCAGAAATTGATTACGCGCAATGGTTTCAAGAGATTCTTTTGTTGATGACTTTGATCTTAAAAGTTTCACCTCATCGGAACGAGGTCGAGAGGAAGTTGCTCTTTGTTTTCTCGGTCCTCGTTGTTGCCATTCTTCAAAAGGCATAATCTCAAGATAAGGTGGAGGAAGCTTCATTCTTTTGATGGTTATGGAATCAATGCATTTTGATTTTGAAGTTGCAGAATCAGGAGGATTGACCCCACATGCTAACAACAATCTCATGATATATTCATTATAGAAGAAATGAGACTGGGTTGAATTATTTACCTTGAGAAATTCATCAAAAAGCATGTGAACCCAATTGATTTGAATTTCACCATAGATAGCATAGAGTGCTTTGAAGTTTTCTTTGTACACTGCATCATAATTTCCAAGTCTAGGAAAAAGAGAATGCATCAAGACCCGATGAAGTAACCTTGCTGTCGGTCGAAGTCCAATAGACTTAGTGCCATCACTATTGTCTTCTATAAACAGATGACTTGTACTATTTCGAGTGAAAACTTCGCAGAAGGTAGATGAAAATTCTTCGCCTCGATTTGGTATACCAAGTATAGAGGCAATTCTAGCATGAGTAAGAAAAATTTGTTTTCCACAGACCATAGACCAGATGACGCCGTTTGGATTATCAGGTTGATATTCATCAAGATTCATGTTGGCGTAAAATAATTTAATCATTAAATGATTTATCTCCACACTATTTGCCGAAAAATCTATCAATGGAGTAATGTTGGCATTATCGGCTAACCTCCGAACTCCGTAAGCCGTGAAATCATCAAATTTGATGAAAGATCCTGGATGAAACTTGTAATTTGTCATTTGATTCCATCGTGTTACAGCAATTGGAGTTTGAAGCCATTTTTTGACGGAGATGGTAAGAGATGAAGTTTCAGAGGTTGCTCCTTTCTTTGATTTCTTTTGAGGAGGAGCCATTGTTGGAGGATTTGTGATTTGGGAATTGAAGAATGGGAACTAGGGTTTGTGATTTGGGGTAAGAGAATAGTTTGAGTAGAGAGTGAATGAGGGTAGAGGGAAAAGTAACGTATAGGGTTATATAAAAAAAACTGAAAAATGCGTAACCGGTCGACCACCTGTTTTTGGCCGGTCGACCGTTTTCAACCAGAGAGCAAACGGTCGACCGGCAATAATATGGGCGGTCGACCGGTCCTGGTCTGTTGTGCATATAGGATTCTTTTTCAAGTTTTTTTATTATATATCAACCTATATATATATATATATAATATTTTATACATAATACAAAATATAACCATCATTACACAAGAGATAGATAAATATATAACAACTATATATAAATCTAGTGAGAAAGTTCGTCATTAGAATTATCGTTGTTTCCTTCAATACGATTCGACCATGGACTCCATTGTTTCTGAGCTCCTTCATTCTTTTCATAGTTCCGATCCCATGAGTTAGGACTTTTATATGTTGATGGCCTAGACGGCATTGGTTCATGCACGTCATGTTTGTTGGAACCGCAGAAAAATGTTGCCAACTTTTCTAAAACAGACAATCGTGCCGATGTCCGTTGTTGCTCGTGATAAAGTTGACTTTGCCCGTAATGGAGTTGTCTCTGAAGGTCTATCTGATGTTTTTGGTAGTGGTGTATCTCATCAATTTGAGCTTTGGTTCGAGGAGAATAGAATAGTGTCCTTTTAACTCGTTTTGAATTTGGAGTTTTATCAGACATATAAGAGCATTGATGATGACAGCTTGATTTTTGTTTTGGAGTAGTAGGAGAATAATATTCGTCCGACTCAGAGCTTGTAATAGAAATGTGAGATTCTTGCGCACATTTGTCACAAATATGAGCCATAGTGTAAGTTGAATATAGTATTATGGTTAGATAAGAAGTAAAGATGAACAAAATAAAAAAATTTTGCAAGCTTATATATAAGTTTCTTATATATAATCTTATGGATGTGAGTTAATGATAACTTTTAACCACGAAAATATAAGCAGAAATTTTATTGTAAATCTAAAAATAGCTTTGTTTTTAAAAACTGAATTTATAAAATGAGTAAATAGAATTTAACCATTAAATAAAGCAATGGCTAATATTTAATATAAAAAATAGGTTAAGTAAAAGATACGGTTACTAGGAGAAAAGACATTAGTTTAGTTTAAACAAAAAATTATAATTAAAGAGAATAACCAAAAGAGAAGGTGTACATTAGTAATTGCTTAGTCAAGATTTTTTCTTGAAATTAAACCAAGCTCTCTTCGTAATCTAATAAAATTAGATTCGAGCAGCGGCTTAGTAAAAATGTCCGCTAATTGATTGTCAGTATGGACATATTCAAGACATATATTTCTTTTTTCAATATTATCTCGAAGAAAATGATGACGGATATCAATGTGTTTAGTTCGAGAGTGATTCACTGGATTTTAGAAAGATTTATAGCACTTGTGTTATCACAGTATATAATAGAATTTGATAAATGAATATCAAAATCTTAAAGTGTTTGTTGCATATATAGTACTTGAGTACAAGCGAGAGCCGCTGATATATATTCAGCTTCACATGTTGATAGTGAAACACAATTCTGTTTCTTACTAAACCAAGAGACAAGTGATTTTCCAATAAAATGGCATGTACCACTTGTACTTTTTCTATATGTTCATGGGCCACCGAAATCAGCATCACTATATGATACTAATTCAAATGGACATTCTTTTGGATAGAAAAGACCAAAATCTTTGGTATTATTAAGATAACGAATTATACGTTTCACTGCTCGTAAATGTGATTCCTTTGGATCGGCTTGAAAACGAGCACATAAACAAACACTCATTAATATATCTGGACGACTAGCTGTAAGATAAAGAAGAGAACCAATCATGCTTCGATATAATTTCTGGTCAACATTCTTACCATTTTCATCTTTTTCAAGATGTGTAGTTGTACTCATAGGAGTTGGTTTACCAGATGTATTTTGTAATTCGAAGCGCTTGATAAGATTTTCATAGTATTTTTCTTGATTGATAAAAATACCGTTTGAAAGTTGTTTGATTTGAAGTCCAAGAAAATAAGATAGTTCTCCCATATGAGACATTTCGAATTCTTTGGTCATAATACTTGCAAATTCCTTGCAGAGTTTATCGTTTGTTGAACCAAAGATGATATCGTCTACATATATTTGGATAACCAGAATATCTTTTCGAGAATGTTTAATAAACAAAGTTTGATCGACTTTGCCAATTTCAAATCCTGAATTAATAAGATAGCTACGTAATCGTTCATACCAAGCACGAGGTGCTTGTTTTAAACCATACAGAGCTTTCTTAAGTTTGAACACATGGTCAGGATATTTTTCATGTACGAACAAAGGAGGTTGTTCGACATAGACATTCTCTTTGATAAATCCATTGAGAAAAGCACTTTTGACATCCATCTGATAAAGTTTGAAATTATGATGACAAGCAAAAGATAATAGAATTCTAATAGCTTCTATTCGAGCGACTGGTGCAAAAGTTTCTTCATAATCGATACCTTCTTCCTGATTGTATCCTTGTGCTACTAATCTTGCTTTATTTTTGATGATATTTCCTTGTTCGTCAGCCTTATTTTTATAGACCCATTTAGTACCAATTACTGACTGATCAGTTGGTCTCGGAACAAGTTCCCAAACGTTATTGCGCTCAAACTGATTTAGTTCTTCCTGCATGGCAATGATCCAGTAATCATCTGTAGCAGCTTCTTTTGGATTCTTAGGTTCGATATTTGAGAGAAAAGCGACATGACCCATTTGATTGAGTTGACTCCTTGTTCTGACATGTGATGTTATTTCACCTATTATATTTTGGGCCGGATGGTCTCTTAATATTCTTGGTGGTGATTGTAATTCACATATTTGAGGAGTATTCTCAATAATTACTTCTGAGTCAGAATCAGTATTTGAGATGATTGGATTATCAATGACTATTGATTCGTCATCATCTGATATTGTGTGAGGATGCTGATAGATTTCATCAAAAGAGACATGAAGTGATTCTTCAATAGTTTTGGTTCGTTTATTAAATATCCGATAGGCCTTACTTCGTTCCGAATAACCGACAAATATTCCTTCATCGGCTTTTGGATCGAATTTTCCAAGCTGATCTTTCGTATTTAAAATAAAGCACTTGGAACCAAAAACTTTGAAGTATGAGATTTTGGGCTTTCTTTTGTTAAACAATTCATAAGGAGTATTCTTGGTAAGAGGTCTTATGGACACACGATTTAAAACATAACAAGCAGTTGCGACAGCTTCTGCCCAGAAATGTTTTGGTAAGGTGGTTCCATTCAATAATGTTCTTGCACATTCTTGTAAAGTTCGGTTCTTTCGTTCTACTACTCCGTTCTGTTGTGGAGTTCTGGGAAACGAAAAATTATGATATATACCTTTCTTTGTACAAAAATGTTCAAATTCATTATTTTCAAACTCTCCGCCATGATCACTTCTTATATCTTTAACTTTAATCCCTTTTGATTTTTGAATTCTTTTGACGAAAGATTTGAAATGATCGAAAGTATCACTTTTATTTTTTAAGAAAATTGTCCATGTATAACGAGAGAAATCATCAACAATTACAAGCACATATTGACTGTGATTTATTGATTGAACTCTAGTAGGTCCAAATAAATCCATGTGCAGTAACTCAAGTGGTTGTAATGTTGATATGACTTTCTTGGATTTAAACGATGATTTGGTCAATTTTCCTAATTGACATGCATCACAAATGTTGTTAACTTTAAAACTCATTTTGGGTAGTCCTCTAACTAGATTGTTTTTGGCTAGCTTGTCAATAGTTCTGAAGTTTATATGACAGAAACGTTTGTGCCATAGCCATGGATCATTGTCATTAGCCACAAGACACATATCTGAATTATGATTAATATTCATATTTAGAATATATATATTTCTGTCTCTATAACCTTCAAAAACCAAATTATGGTCTTTATCTAAAATACTACACTTATTATTTGAAAAGGAAATTATAAAACCCTTGTCACATAACTGACTAATACTAAGTAAATTGTGTTTTAAATTTCTAACTAGCATGACATTAGTAATAAGAGGTAGGTTAGATGTACCGCAATTGCTCACATCGCCTTTGCCGATGATGTAACCTTTTGAATTGTCTCCAAAAGTGACTGAGCCACCATCTGAGTATTTAATATTTGTTAATAAGCTCTTGTCTCCCGTCATATGCTTTGAGCAACCACTGTCCAATATCCACTTCCCTCTTTTCTTCAGTGGGACCTGCAAAAAATAGAATTAAGTTCATGGTACCCACTTTTTATAGGGTCCTAAGAGTTAGGTCTTAGGAGTCCAAACCCATTTGGGTCCGGTATCCCCTTTATATATATAATTGTTATTAAAATGTACATTATTCATGAATTGCTGAATGTATTTGTTCCTAATCAAATTATTATTTGTTTTAGGAACCCATATTTTGATAGTCTTGACATTTCTCTTTTGAAATTTCACAACTGGTTTTGGTTTGAAATATAATAAACTAAGATTTTTCTTAGCTTCAGTTTTTTGTACTTTCTTCTTCCTTTTATTTCTAAGATGTTTCTTAGTTTCATGTTTGTTATATCCCAAACCTTGTTTATCTGAAATAGATTGTGAACTTTCAATGATTTTTGTCAAATTTTCTCGACCTTTGTTAAAGTTAGAAACATTTTGAGTAATGTCATCAAACTTTGTTTGTAAACTAGCTTTTTCTAGGTCTAGAATTTTGACTTTTGCTTTAAGTTCATGATTTTCAGTAGTGAGAGCATTATTTTTTTCTTTTTGAGCTTCTATTTCTTGACTCAAAAGAGATATTTGAGAGTCAACATTAGATGATGATTCTTGAATATTTTCAAGTTCTTCTTCTAATATTTTCTTCTCATCTTTTAACATATCTCGTTCAAACTCTGCTCTACTTAAATCTGCTTTGACTACTTTTAATTGACGTTTTATGTCTTTATATTTGACTATCAATTCAGCATTAATATCAAGTAATTCATCAAATGTAGGAATTTGTACCTCATCTTCTGTTGCCATAAAACAAACATTAGCTTGTTCATTCTCCGAATCACTTTCACTTTCTGATGAAGATGACTCTGAATCATCCCATGTTACTGAGAAGGCTCGTTTCTTTGATTTGTCCTTCTTATATTTGAATTTGTCATTTTCTGACTTTTTCTTTTGTTCTGGACAATCCTTCTGCATGTGTCCCTTTTTATGGCAGTTGAAACATTCTATAGCAGATGAAGATGGTTTATTTGATCCAGGTTTCCTTTTATTGTAGCGACTGGCTTTTCGATATTTTAGGAATTTTTTGAAACCTTTAGCAATGAACGCCAAATCTTCATCTTCAGAATCTGATTCATTTTCATCTTTCTCAACATGAAATGCTACATTTTTCTTTTCTTCTTTCTGTTCTTTTCTAGCCTGCAAATTTGCTTCATAGGACATTAAATTTCCTATCAATTCATCTGGCTTCATGACGGAAAGGTCATTAGCTTCTTCAATTGCTAATACTTTTCCTTCCCATTCATTAGTCAGAGAATGTAGGACTGTTGAAACAACATCAAAATCAGAATACTTTTGTCCTAACCCAATAAGTGCATGGTGAATAGTTTGAAACCGTGAATACAATTATATGTCCTAACCCAATAAGTGCGGTGTGTATACAATTATATGTGCTAATATAGTTACACGGATCGTGTAATATGGATTACAATATAAATGCGGAAATAGATGATAATAGCATAGTAAATAAAAAATAGAAAAATCACACCAGAGATTTTTATACTGGTTCGGAGCACCGTCCTACGTCCAGTCCCAGACTTCTATCTAGATTTTCACTATTAACAACCTCGCTTCACCCGGAGGAACAGGTTTACAACACCCGAGCAACCGAACGGGATTTCACGCCTCTAATACACTGAGGACTTCAACACTTGCCTCTTACAACACAGAGGACTTCAACAAAAGAACAAATACAATTGTTGTTGACAACTTGTGTTCTTGAAAACACGGATTTGTCACTAGCAGTACACCCTTCCTATAATCTTATCCTCAAAGTATGCGATATGATGTTTTGAAAAGATTAAGGAAAGTATATTATTGAATCAAAGGATATGAAATAGTTTCAAAGATTCAATAAATAATTTAGAGCTTTTATAATACAGAATTGAGATCAGAGATTAGATTAAAAGAATATATGAAATCGTTGTGCTTAATCAACGAATTGGATTAGTTTATATAGACAAGAATGGTTGTAACTCTTTGCCATTAAGAGATATGATCTTTGGTGAAAGATTAAGAGATGTAACCTTTGGAGAAGAGAAGTGTCTTTTGAAAAAATTGCTTTCTGTTCAAAAACGGTCGACAGGCTAAAAAGTGACCAGTAGACAGGAATTCAAAATATATATACGTTATGTGCATGTGTGCACGTTCACTGTGCAATTTACACAGGAACGGTCGACCGCACCTATATTGACCGGTCGACCGGTGCCTGTTAAATTGCACATTGAATTGTGCAACTGCATGCAACTTATAAATTATTCGTATATATATTGATTCCCTTGATATGCATGATTATTTGAGGATAGATTTTAACAAATTTATTACTATTACAACAACAAATAATCAACCTATAATCTAGAGTACCATATATAGCTCTAATGACCTTGTTTTTGTCGATCGCCTTGTTTGTCAGAAATCAATCGCCTTATTTGTCAGAAATCAAAACTTTCATAAAGCTTGTGACTCAACAATAACACTCTACAATCGCATCCTATAGACTAGAGAAGAGTCTCAAGGATGTTAGTGCACATCCATATGGAGCATCAACTAAATTGTTAATAATGATTGGTTTTAATAAACCAAAGAAGTTTTGAAAACTATATCGAGAAAACATGTATTTTGTAAAAAAACTACCAAAGGTTGTAATCATGAATAAGTTGGACAACACAAATGTAACATCCCGCAAATCCGTACCCCTAGAGTCCACACTATTCTACCTCAATCAACTAAAGGTGTACGGAAATACGAACCATTTGGGTTGAAGAAGAAGAGGTAGAAGAAGAAAATAGAAAACAACATCAGAATCTAACCATCACAATGGAATAAAATATAATAAATAATAAATTATTTTTACACAAGAACAAATACATTTGTCTACACAATACATCATCAGAGTATACATAACCCACAAATGGACGGTAATCATAACCTGTCCTCACAATCTGAATACACACCAAAATATTTAACACAAATACGGAAGTATGTATCGCCATTTAGCTCGTCTCCTAAGTTCCACAGCATCCTTTCCTGTATCTTATGATACTCGGTCTGACCCGAGCATTATAGTGAAATAACACTCGAGTCGGTCTGGAATACCAGCATGAGAAAACCACATTCAAATTGATTATATCATGTTGTAATATAGCAAACCCGATCCCCATCACTTCGAAACAATCTACGCATTGGCCTATACTGATAGTCGGTTATTTAACTATCAATTATCATTCACAACAACCAACAAACATAAATAAATTCTCCTAAATTATTTATTAACCCCAAAATATCATCGCAAGATATATTTCCATTTTCAACCCTCTTGATAAAAGTTTTCAAACCACACTTTTCACATGAAATAAATTTCCAAATATTTATTTCCACTGAAAACAACAAGCACAAAAACTTTAGATTTTGAAAATAATTTAAAACACTTTATTATAAAATATACTTTAAAAAACTTAAATTAAAAATTACTTTAATACTTATTCAAAATATACACTTTAAGAATATTTAAAATAAAACTACTTTGTACAAAATAAAACTGAATTTCTAAGTTTTAAACATAATACCAAGCCACCTTTAATTAATTAACTATAATAGATTGGAAAAATATACTTACTTTAAAATTTAAACATTTGGAAATAATAAGTTTTCTAAACATACCTTTTTTAAATAACTTAAAACTTTTTGCTTATACTTAAAATTTGTTTGAAACGTACTTGGCTATTGAGGGAAATACGCTTCCCGTCCACATCTTTTAAAAGTAAATCACTATTTATTTTTGAACAAATTTACCCATTCCTTTAATAAATTCCCACCGTGAATTTATTCTTCCAAGTATCCAATGATATATTACTTCACTTTATAAACCCAGTTTATAAATTTCATAGTCACGTTCTCCTTTAAATTTCCAACTACAAACACTTAAATCAATTTACAAATTTATTTTCAGTTTATTCCATTTTGAAATAAACTCCTTTACTTACTCATTTATTTTAAAACCAATGACTTCAGATTTTTATTCCTTAATTTTGATTTGAAATCTTTTAACTGAAAACACCAATTTCAGATTTCCCCAAATTCCATTTTTATCCTTTTAAGTAAATTGAAACCTTAAATTTTAAAATAAATTCTTTATTTCTTGATATAATCATCACTTTAGTTTAAAATTCAATATTTCCCTGTTTATTCAAATCTCTTTTCCGTACTCGAGACTTTTTATTAGAATTTTAAAATCACTTTCATTCTTTTCCAATTCATTCTTCAATTTATCCCAAATTTCAATAACCCTTTTTCTTACAAATTCTCTCTTTTAATTATTTTTCCAAAAATCCAATCTACATTTTTGGTAACTGAGTACACCCAAATATTTTCAATAAAACATAGAATCCAACATTTCTATGAACAATTTAATTTATTACAGATTATCAATGGCCAAATTATAGAATATTAAGACATTCTAAATAAATTTGAGGAATCCCGTTGGAACCCTCAAACTTGTTTCCCTACATCCACAGACGTTCGCACAATATAAAATACCAATTCCACTTCGAGGTGGAATATCGAGGTATATGGGATTTATATAATCTCATCTGCTATTATGTGACGCATAGGGTCTCATCCGCTATATAATACAGGAAATCAATCACTCCAATATATACTATATACTACTATATATAAAATAGCGCATCAAATCAATTCAATCATTCAACCAATTATTTAAATTTAACCATTTAAATTTAAATAAAAACCAGATGAGTGAGATTAACTCACCTTTGCCCCATAAATTTGCAATCCACTTCATCTCGATTTGATTCCACGATTATTGACCTTCTATAAATATTAGATGATTTTATTAATATTCGAACAATTTGAATAATTAATTTTCATTTGATAAATTTAATTTAAGTAATGAATAATTTATTTTAAGCTAATCTTCCTATAATAAATAATTTTTAGTAACTAAAACAATTCAAGTTAGTTAATTTGAACAAATTAATCATCTAATCCATTTTTTTAAAGGAAATTTGGTAAATTAAATATGTATATTTATTTATTTATTTCCATTTCCAATTACATATATTAAATAATCTGCATTGGCTTTTTTTAAAATAAAATTCTAATTTTACATGAACTTTAAACATTTTCCCCAAACTTTATATACGTATTAAATTTAAAACAGAAATGTTTATACCTTACTGCTTGGTCGAAACCGCGATGCCTCCAACAAAAATCGAGCCCAAGCCCTAGCCAATCGCCGTTGAAGTCACCTCCTTCCAACATCTCGTTGCCTCCATGAATGGAATCACAACCTTCCCAATCCATGCGCATGCGAGCCTCCCCAGAACTTCACGTGATTGCTGCCGACCCCTATTCCACGAGAATTGAAGGCCACCTCCAGAATCGTGATCGACTTCCCACTTAAAGGATTCGTTCGCGATTTCCTCTCCACATACGAGATTTCAGATCTCGTTCAATTTTTTTTATTAAGCTCGATTTCGATCGGTTGAAGATGAGGACGGAAGAGGAATGGGCACTCGAGATTTAAAATAAAGGGGTCGAATCTCTTTGATTTGTACCGAAGAAAACTCCACCATTTTTGTTTCGTTTGACTTCTGATTTCGAAAATGAATTAGAGGGGAGGAGAAGTCACATGATCTAAGCAGAATGATTGTGTGTTGAAGAAGGTGAGCGATCGTGACTTGATTTTTGCATTGAAATTATTAGAGTGTAGGGTAAGCTATAGTGATTTGCAGAGGAGACCAAAAAGTTTTGATGTTGATAGAAAGTAGGCTGCTATTGAAACATGTTTGACCAGTCCAACATTATATTTTATAATTTCAAATTTTAAACTCAAATGCAACTTAAAATTTCAAACTCCTATCGAGGCGTGCCGCTAGGCGTTTATAATGTTATACCCCTATTACGAACATAATGGAAAACTTTTGAGTCCTAATTTGATCGTATGGAGAAGATAGCTTTTTGGATCGACTATTATATTGAAATTTCGATATGAATTTCAGCGCGTTTATATATCGTATGATCACACAACAACTTCAAATGTTACGAAAATTGAAATCCGATAATAATACGATATTACGGATCCAATGAAAATGGTTTCCTCAAATTCTGAGATTGTGCCTCGGAAGGCTATTTTTAAATATCGATTTAAACGATATATTTTCAAAACTTAACAAAACATTCCCAAATTCAATTTCAGCACTTCTACCATCTTCAGTACTATCGATATAAATTTTACAAACCCTTAAATTATTTTTAGCAGACTTAAAACTCAAGATTCAACATTTGACCCAACTTCCAGTAATTAAATCAAATAATTAAATTTCCAAATAATAGTTATATTTGAAATTTAAGTTACAAACTAACTTTTAAATATTAAAATCAATTAAATATCCCAATTCAAATTGTCCAAAATTTCGGGTCGTCGCATTCTTCCCCGCTTAAAAGAATTTCATCCCCGAAATTGCTAGTTAAGAAGAATGATCCAATACCCATTACTATTTTCCAAAACCAAACAATTTTATCAACTTATCATAACATATCTTTTATTAAAGACCTACTATTACTTCAACCCACTTCCCAAAACCTTCTATAGTTTCCAACAACATTATTTACTCCACTTATTCAAATTTAAATTTAAATCCAAATTTAAATTATCAAAACTTTCTCAAAAAATTTCTAACACTTTAAATTTCCAAAAAAAATTGCCAGCATCTCCTTTGCGCGGCTAGCTCGGTACAACTATAGGATGCCCCTACGGCCTTCCAAATTCAAAAGAAAACAAAACGGCAAGTGGCTAGACCAGAAAATCATCGAATTTCATACAGAAATTTAAATACATACCTTCTTAGTCGGGCAATTCAAATTATCTTCTGAAATCAAAAACATCCATTTATCCTTTTCCTTAACACACCTGTATATCCTATTTGGTAATAATGTCCAACTACGACCTTTAAAATCATTTTGTGCATTTCCTTTCAAAAGTTCAACTAAAAAATTAGTTCCAATTTCCATTTCCAAAATTCCTTATTTCAATTCTAATATGAAATCGTTTGTTGCTAACGAAAATTTTTCCCAAAATTTTCGAAACTTTTTGCCATAGTCTCCTTTGTATGGAGGAGATTTTGTAATTTGACGAGAGATATAAATATATACACATCGACCCACACGGTAGGAAAAACAAAAACAGTTCATATTTCCTATTTTTTTGTTGCATAGGCGTACCTTTATTTAGCATTTTTAAGCAAGCGGCTTATTATTTTAGCAATTAGCGAGTCCAAATCCAGCCAAACGGCTTCCCGGTACCAGTACTTACTCAACTCAAACATGTAAGTACTAAATATACGAAATTTATTAACATTTCACTTACTTTCAATAGCTAAACACATGCATTTCATAAGCAACATGCACCAAACACTTTCATGAGCAATTTATATGATTTCAAAATTAATTCAATTGCTTTCAAGCAATTCATATGCCATTTCATTCAGTTTTAATGGTTTACACTTCAATTTCTTACAGTAAATTTATTTGTAATCCAAACAACTCACATTTTCGCTTTACTTTTAACTAGGGGTTATGTATTTTTATTTCAATGCTTTCCAATTCTTTTATAAGCTTCCAAAGCTTATTTATCCCAATTCAATGCTTATTTAGTTTACACTTCTTTATTTAAGTAAGAATTTTATTCCATTCAATGTTACCTATAACTCAACTGAATTTATTTCAATTAAATTTTATTTAACTCAACTCTAGTTAAATCCAACCTCATACTATTCTTTTGCCATTTAAAAGTAAGAACTTGCCTTTATTTAATAGCATCCCACACAATTATCTTTTATTTCATTTCAATTCTTTTTAACTTACTTCAAATCCAACCCACTATTATTAACTTTGCTTAAGTTAATTTAATTCTAATTAATTTTATTTCTCAATCTAAATTTAATTTTTATTTTCCCATTCCAATCACATTCAAGATTTACTAATTATTTCTTCCAATCATCAATTAAATTTCAAAGTTTAATCTTAACCCATGTTAAATTCTCATTTTTAACTTTCACCTTAAATTTTAGTTCCAAAATCCAATCTCCGTATTTGTAATGACCCGTAAATTTTGATTAATAAATTTGTTAGTTTGATTTAAAATTTGCAATTTAATTTAGGAAGAAACAAAAATTCTAGTAGTTATAACAAGCAAATGTTAGAAATTTAATGTAGCGATTGAAATTAAGATTTACACGTTCAAAAAAAATTGAAACAGAAAATAATTAAATTTATGAAATTTGTCATACTTGGTTTTAAGTTTAATTTAGGAAACAAACAAGAATATTGAATTAACTAATGAAATGTTATAATCAGAGGTAGTTGAATGAATTCAATATTATGTAAAATATTTTAGTAATTGGTTGAAAATATAAACTTAAGTAAAGATTAGAATGCTACTAATTTAATATAATAAGAAGGTAAGTAATATAAATAAATGATCTTAAACTTTAGTAAATGAATTAATGTGCAAAGATATTGAATTAAACATGAATAGCACGAATATAAATGAATGAAGTTTATGCAATAAATTGTTAAATGATGGTTTTTATGAATGAAATAAGATTTGTATGTAATAAAGGAAAGTATAAATAACTGGGTGTAAACTTTAGTAAACAATTGAGTTGCTAAGAAATTGGATTAAGCGCAAATACTATAAATGAGTAAATAAAATATAAATGAAGTTATGCAATAACGAATGAATGAATGAATACATTGTAATAAAAGAAGAAACTGACATGACATTTATAAATGATAATGAATATTGGTAGGGAATAAATAAGAATAATTGAAATAAGCTTAAAGGTAATTAAAGTTAAATAATTACAATTGATAAGATACCTATTTGGGTAGTTAATAAACTTTAATGCGAAAACAATTGAAAATTTTTGACCCAATTTGTGTAGTTAAGGTAGTTATGATTGGCACTGAAGTTTGTTAATTCTAGAAGATGCAATCAATGTTAATTTTATTTATAATAAGACAATTAGGTGATTTAAGAAGTGAAAAACCAAGATTTATGAATATATTTGAAATTTGAAATTCAATTTGTGGATTTATTACAAATAAGTGAAATTAATATTTAACTATTACGTTAGTGGAGTCTAATAAATTAAAATGGGAAATCGATAGAAAATTTTGGTAATAAATTAAAATATAGTCATTTGAACAAATCTAAGATGAATATAGGAGTATTGGGCAATAAATTTATTGTAAGAAAAACCATTGCAAATGTTAAATTAATCAATGAAACGATAATAATAAATAGCAATTAATTCAAAATTTGTAACTTGGGAATAATGTAAATTAATATACGTTAGTTATTTAGGGTAATGACTAAAATTGGTAATCCGTTTGCAATTAATGATAATAGTGTTGATATAAGCTAATAAGTTTAAATGTCAATGCAATTAAAAGCACATAAGTTGCAATTTTTAGGTTGCTTGTTTATTTAATAAGTTAAAATAAAATTTGGTGATCGATTACAAATAAATCTTAATTGTACGTTGGTTAATGTAAATTAAAGTAACAATTGATGTAATAAAGGATGGATTGAATTGAAATTTATATTTAATTTAAACGGAAATATTAAAAGCTTATAATAATGGAAAAATTAGGTAATAAAAGTTAGCACAAGTGGATAAATAATAACCATATAAGAGAAATAAATGTAAGCATTTAAAATATTAATTTATGTTGGTTTGTTGATAACGTAATTGGTGATTAATTTGATAGTAACGGAAGTGTGAACGTAAAGTAATAAAAGAGTAGATTTATGTTAAGTAATAATTTGTGGTTTAGGGGAATAAAGTTTAAGTTTTGATAATTAAGAAATTAATAAGAAAAAGTATACAAAGTAAGTTATAGAATGTAAACTAAGAAATAATAATAAGTAGAAATTGGATGACATTAATATAAGATGACGAAGTGCAAATTTTAGGTTTAAAATTAATGGTACCCAGGATGGTAATATGATCAATCGTGAATTTAAGAATAGGACTCAACATTTATTTATTTATTTGAATTTTTTTTGTTGAATGAATTAATTTGACTTTTAATTTGATAAATCAAAACAATTTTTTTATACATATATATTAAAAGAATGTTTAATTATAGATCCATGTTTTAAACTCTTAAACCAAATTGCATTTTTTTTTTGTAGATCTGAAAGTTTATATACATATAATTTGCATTTGTGTTGAAACAGAAATATTGTATACACATATTGTCACTTTATCTTGAATTGAATATATCATGAAATTTGAATACTTTGTTGAATAAATTATTTGTTCTTAATCTAATAAATTATAATAGAAGTTTACATATGCTTAACAACTTTTCGATAATAAATTTAAGCTTTGATTTTGATTACAACAATATTTAAATTTGTTACCTAATTTATTATCTCTAATGTCCTTATTTAAGGATCTTAAAGGTTTATAACTATATTGCTTAATTTGTCGTGTTCCAGTTTTGTTTTGTTAAAAATTTAAATAAATTTCATTAAGGTAAAAAGGTTTAATTTATATGTATTTTTGACTTCAAGTATACATAAGTTTACAGATGCATTAGACAATTCAATGTGGCATGGAAGTATGCTTTGAATTAATTAATAAGCTTTGGTTTAATCTTTATACACACATGTATGTGTGTTTGTGTGCATGTGTATACGTATAAACATTTAATATTTTAATTTCACATTGCTAAAGCATGATTTAATTTTTATTATTTTTGTCAAACAATTTAAAAGTGAGGTAATATTATATACATATTAATTTATTGTTTGTTGTTTATGTTTTCTAGTCGCAATACAACTTGCATGATAATTAAATGTCGTATTAATAAATTGGCTAAAGTGGGAAAGTGGAATTAATCAACGTCGTTACTTTTTATCTCCTTCCCTATTAGATCCTTATGTGATCGCACCTACATTTATTCTTGTTTATTTCTATATATTGTCACCAATTAATCGTACTTGATATATGTTTAGCAATTTTGACGCACAGTTAAAGTATGAATATATATGATGTATTCAAACATTTCTGTATCTAGCACTTAATTAATTTAGAATCAAACTAACGAAACGTGTCATTTATTTTTGTCCCTCCATATTCATTCCCTTTCTAATTAATAATTACCTCTTTTTAATACCTGCTACTTTTAAAAAAAAGGGCTGTTCATATTTACTATATTTCAATACCAAGTTGTTCATATTTACTTTATTTCTAATTAATAACAGCCTCTCCTTTCAAATCTCTTTGTCCCTAAACCTAAATCTAACCTTATAAATACGATATGATGCATATGAAACCCTAGCCTCCATTCAAATCTCCTTCTCCTTTTTTTTCTTCAAATCTCCTTATTATATCTCATTTAATTTTTCCTTCCTCTTCAAATATTCTTCTTCTCAAGTTTTATTCTACTTCAAACTTTCTTCTTTCTTTTCAAAACTTGATCTTCTCTACAATTTTCAGTTCTTCTTATTTCAATCCTTTTCTTTTTCAAATTCTTCTTTTTCAAATCTTTTTCAAACCTTTTAAAAATACATACATAAATACATACATACATACATATATATATATATATATTTATATAATAAGGAGGGAAATTTAAGTAAATCAAAATAAAAGAAATTACGGAACAAAGCTAGCAATTAATAAGAAGACTAAGGAAGCGTAGAGCGAAGCTATTGATTAGAAGTCTATTATTTTCAGATTCATATAAAGGTGAGTGTTTTAGCCCACTCACGATTTCTAAAATTTCTTATGTTTGTTAAATTGATTTTTGATGTGTTTAAAATTTTATTTATAGCTGTTTGGTATATATTTCATCAATTTCTCCGTTAAATTGCATTCATTTAATTTATGCGTTATTTAATTCATTATTGCATATTAACTGCCAGTTAAATTATGTTTATTTTGCATATAAACTGCCAATTAACAGTTATTACATTTATTTGAGTATAAACTGAAATTGATACCAGTTATTTATCGCATGTTATATATTGATGTTTGTTTAAATTGGATGATGATTATAATTAATGATTGATGATTGATGTTTAGTAAATGGATGATGTGTACTTTATTTTAAAATCTGCAAGTTATCATGTATTTCATTCATTCGGGATTGCGGTTTGAATTGCTATACAACCGCATTTTTTTATTTTAAATTGCGGATTGAAATGATAAATATCTGTATCACTTGACCATAGGATAGAAAATTATATACAGGCACCGCGGTATATATATAAAAATTATTTTTGAAATGATTTTTCTATGTTTTGGATTGGATACGGTTAATAAATATAGATTTTGATATTATATAAAATCTTATTTTATATATACATCTTGATGCAGGCCAGGAGGTGGGTTCGATTGCTTCAAGTCGTGAAGTCCATAACGACTTACAACCTAATGTGTTAGATGATGCAATACGTCAGATTCTACAATCATATGGGGGCCGGCGACCTAGCAAAGGTCGTGAACGACCTAGTGAAGGCCGAGATGTGCAATTTGTGTTGTATTTAGGTCGGCTGCGACCTAGTGTGTTGATAGGTCGTCCAACCGACCTAACGGGCCAAAGAAATCAACCTAACGAGCTACATGATTCAGTGCAACAAGTTTTAGGTCGCCTCCGACCTAGTGGGTATGATGAAAGTGAGCTGAAGTTAGGTCGCGAGAAAATAGGTCGCGTGAAGGAAGGTAGGTCGCGTGAATTCCTGTTGCCGCATTTCTAGGTCGCGAACGACCTAACTCATATAAGTCGCAAGAAGATTACTGAAGCCGCTCCTTTAGGTCGCGAACGACCTTGTTTAAGTCGCTATGTGTTGTATATATGTGTGTTAGGTCGCTAACGACCTTTTGTAAGTCGTAGGTCGTGTGTTTGAGTGTCTGTTTGATCGTGTGAATTGTTTTTAGGTCGTGAGTCGCGTGTAATGTAAACATGTGGTGTTGTGTTGTAATGGTAGGTCGTTGCCGACCTTGTATAGGTCGTAGGTCGCTCAACGACTTAAGGTCAGGGTCGAAAACACTATAAATAGGGAGTGTGTTGTAACTTTTGGGGTTGTTGATTTTTGAATAAAATTCTCTTTGTTAGCTTTGTGCTTTCATACAAATTGGTAGTTGAGTGTGATCTCCTATCTCCTCTTTCGGTTAATCGAGTGCGCTCGATTCAACGATCGTAGAAGCCGATTCACGGTATCTAGTGCGCTAGATCAACGTACGAAGAATCGTAGATCTTCTTTCTCGGCATCGTGCGCGATCAACGAGACGAAGATAGCTAGAATCCGGTATCTTTGGATCAACGGATTTGGGCCTTGCAGTATTCTCAACTCACCGATTGCTACATTCCATCGATTGAAGTTTGTTTCGATTAATCCGCTGCGTCAGTTTTGGTATCAGAGCCATACTTAGCCAATCATAGCTAAGTTGATTCTTGGAGCCAAGTGTTGAAGTTTGAAGTTGGAGTTCTTTGTGTTCTTATTGAAATTGCAACAAGAGGGAGAACTTTCGATCCATTCTATTTTGAATCAAAGTGTTGAAAGTGTTTGAAATTGAAGTAGGCCGTGTATACTTGTGAAGTAGCCGAGCCTTGGAAGGATCATTGGAAGCTTGTTTCGAGCTAAGGGATTAAGGCCGAGCCTTGTGAAGTTGTTTTGAAGATTAAGCCGTGACTTGTTATTTGTGAATTGTTGAATTTGTGAAGTTTTCCGATCATGCCACCAAGGAGAGCCAATCGTCATCAAAACGTTGAAGCTTTGTATCGAAGAGAAGAAGCCGAGCTTATGGAAAAACGTATTAATGAAAAGTTTGATGAAGGCATTGGAAAATTGGAGAAATTGATGATCGATATGAATCAAAGTCGAAGAAGAAATTCACCTGAATCCATCCGTGGAGGAAGTAGAGTTTCACAACATTCAGATCGGGAGAGGAGAGAGAGCCAAGATCATCGGAGTGTTGACAATCGAAGGAGGAGGAATGTTGATGATCATGATAGACAGGATGTTGGTAGTAGGAGTGGTGGTAGAGATGTTGGAGGGCGTGAAAGACAACGATATGCATCAGACTTTGATGAGGAGTTTGACGGTGATAGGGGAAGTGTTCATTTCAGAGACCGAGATCAGGGACAACGTCAGTATCGGGTTATTGATGATGATCGACGTTGGGAATCGGGTATGAAGATGGAGATTCCGGAGTTTAAAGGAGGGATGGTAGCTGAAGAATTTCTTGATTAGGTATCAAATGTTGAAGAGATCTTTGATTTCAAGGAGGTTCCTGAGCATAGGAGAGTAAAGTTGGTTGCTACTAGGTTGAGGGGGAGAGCTTTGGCGTGGTGGCAGCAAACTAAACTTACAAGGGAGAGAATGGGGAAGTCAAAGATAGAATCGTGGGATAAGATGAAGAAGTTGATGAGATCTACTTTCTTACCTTACAATTATCAGTCACTTATGTACCAAAGGTTGCAGAATCTGAGGCAAGGGACGAAGTCTGTTAGTGATTATGCAGATGAATTTTATCAACTCATTGCCAGAAATGATATAATGGAGACAGAAGAGCAACTGACTGCTAGGTTTGTTGGAGGGCTTAGAATGCAGATCCAGGATATGGTTAATATGTTTGATCCATGATCTGTGGCGGAAGCACATCAAAAGGCGTTGGCTTGGGAAAAGCAAGGAAGGCGTGGAGGTGGTGTGTTTACTAACTCTAACAATCAAGTGAAGGGTGTTGGTGGAAGTTCTAATGTTCCTAAAGCTATTGTCAAACCAGTTGTGAAGGAGGCTGAGAAGGCGAAGGCTAGCAGTGGGTTCAAATGTTACAATTGTCAGGAGTTGGGTCACAAAAGCAATGAATGTCCGAAATCGAAGAAGAGAGCAATGATTGCAGAAGTTGAGGAGGATGATGGTGAGGAGGCAGAATGTTCAAATGCGCCTTATGTTGAGGAGGAAGAAGAATTGTTTGGAGATGAAGGTTGTAATCTTATGATGAGGAGGTCATGTCTTACACCAAAGCAAGAGGAGGATTGTAGTTGGTTGAGAAGTAATATTTTTCAGTCGACATGAACTATTCTGGGGAAATTTTGCAAGTTCGTTATTGATGCTGGAAGTTGCGATAATATTATTTCTACAGAGGCTGTGAGGAAATTGAACTTGAAAACTGAGAAGCATCCTAAACCGTACAAGCTAGCATGGTTAAGGAAGGGTGGTGAAGTGAAGGTGTGTCGAAGGGCTTGTGTTAATTTTTCTATTGGGAAGAAATACAAAGACGAGATTTGGTGTGATGTAGTCGATATGGATGTTTGTCATCTGTTGTTGGGCAGACCATGGCAGTTTGATAGAGCAGTTCAACATGACGGTCGTGCCAATAGTTACAGTTTCATGTTCGAGGGTACTAAAATCACTTTGGTTCCCAAGAAGCAACAGCAGAAGGAGAGCAAACTAGAAGAGATTGAAGAGTTGAAAACTTTATTATCTTTGAAGGAGTTTGTTAAGGAAGTGGAGGAAGAACCTGAGGTGTTTTTGTTGATTGGGAGAGAGAGTAGTGAAGAAGTTCAGATTCCAGAAGAAGCAAAGCCAATTTTGAAAGAATTTGAAGATGTCTTTCCAGAAGAGTTGCCTAAGGAGTTACCACCATTGAGAGACATTCAACATCAAATTGATCTTGTTCCGGGAGCAGTGTTACCACATCGACCACATTATCGAATGAGTCCGAAGGAACATGAGGAGTTACGAAGGCAGGTGGAAGAGTTGTTGGAACAGGGACGTGTTCAGGAAAGCTTGAGTCCTTGTGCCGTGCCAGCATTGTTAGTACCAAAGAAGGATGAAACATGGAGAATGTGCACAGATAGTAAAGCTTTGAACAAGATTACTGTTCGTTATAGATTTCCTATGCCGAGGTTGGATGATTTGCTGGATCAGTTAAGTGGGGCAACTATATTTTCAAAGATTGACTTGAAAAGTGGTTATCATCAAATTCGGATTAGACCTGGAGACGAATGGAAGACAGCTTTCAAGACAAGAGAGGGGTTATACGAATGGTTGGTTATGCCGTTTGGTTTGTCAAATGCACCTAGTACATTCGTGCGGGTGATGAATCAAATCTTTAGACCATTCATTGGGAAGTTCGTCGTGGTTTATTTCGATGACATTCTGATTTACAGCAGGAGTACGGAGGAGCATATTCGACATTTGAGGGAAGTATTGATTATTCTTCGTGAGGAACAATTTTATGCTGCTACGAAGAAATGTGTGTTTATGACGCACAGTGTTTTATTTCTGGGTTATGTTGTTTCAGGAGAAGGTATTCAAGTTGATCAGAGTAAAGTTGAAGCAGTCAGGAATTGGCCACAACCAAATACAATTACGGAAGTAAGAAGTTTTCATGGGCTAGCGTCATTCTACCGAAGATTCATTCCACACTTCAGAAGTGTGATGGCTCCAGTTACTGATTGCATGAAGGGTAAACAGTTTTCGTGGACAGAAGAAGCCGGAATTGCTTTTGAACGAATCAAAGAACTGTTAACGACAGCGCCAATTCTTGTTTTACCTAATTTCCAGTTGTTGTTTGAGCTACACACTGATGCATCAAAGGTTGGAATTGGAGGAGTGTTGAGTCAGCTGGGGAGACCTATGCATATTTCAGTGAAAAGTTGTCAGGGGCACAGATGAGATACAATACATATGACGTTGAATTTTATGTTGTTGTACAAGCTGTTAAGCATTGGAGACACTATCTATTTCAGAAAGAATTTGTTCTGTACACTGATTATGAAGCATTGAAGCATTTACAAGGGCAAGACAAGATTTCAGCGAGACATGCATCATGGATTGCTTATTTACAGCAGTTTACTTTTGCCGTTAAGCACAAATCAGGGGTGTCGAATCGGGTAGCTGATGCCTTAAGTAGGAGTAGTCATTTATTAACGACAATGAAGGTTGAAGTGACAGGGTTTGAAATGTTGCCAGAATTGTTTGGGGAGGATCCTTACTTTGCAAAGTTTGTTGAGAAAGTTAAGGATGGAAGTTCGGATGAATTTGTGATGGTTGATGGATTCTTGTTCAAGGGAAGTCAATTATGTATTCCAGATTGTAGTTTGAGATTGAAAATTATCAAGGAGTTGCACGAGGAAGGGCATGTGGGCCGTGATCGTACTTTGCAATTGATTTCACAGTCTTACTTTTGGCCGTCGATGAGGAAAGAAGTGGGAAGGTTTGTGGAGCGATGTCATATTTGCCAGGTTTCAAAGGGAACAGCGACGAATGCAGGGTTGTATATGCCTTTACCTGTACCGTCTAAGCCATGGGTTGATATCAGCATGGATTTCGTTTTGGGTTTGCCTAGAACTCAAAGGGGAAATGATTCGATATTTGTTGTGGTGGACAGATTTTCGAAGATGGCACATTTTATTGCCTGCAAGAAGACAGCGGATGCAGTTCAAGTGGCACAATTATTCTTTAAGGAGGTGTATCGATTGCATGGTTTACCAGAATCTATTGTTTCGGATCGAGATACTAGATTTCTAAGCCATTTTTGGTTGAGTTTGTGGAAGATGGTCGGAACGAAGCTGAAATTTAGTAGTGCTTATCATCCACAAACTGATGGACAGACAGAAGTTGTTAACAGGTCATTGGGAAATTTGTTGGGATGTCTTGTACAGGATAATTTGAAAAGTTGGGACATGAAGTTATGCCAAGCAGAATTTGCTCATAATCATGCCATGAATCGTAGTACGGGTTACAGTCCATTTCAGATTGTATATTCAAATTTACCCAGGGGACCGTTGGACTTAGCGGTGGTACCACAACCAAAGGGGACGGTTAAACGAGCTGCTGATTTTGTTGAAGGTTTGACGGAGTGCCACAGGATCGTTCAGGAACGATTGGAAAAGTCGAATGAGAAGTATAAGAAGTCTGCAGATTTGAAGCGACGAAATGTTGAATTTAACGAAGGCGATTTGGTGTATGCTGTATTAACAAAGGATCGTTTTCCAGTGGGCGCTTATAATAAGTTGAAAGCCAGAAAAATTGGACCTGTAGAAGTTGTGAAACAGATTAACGAGAATGCTTATAAGTTGAAGTTACCAGAGGACGTATACACTTCTGACGTGTTCAATGTTAAGCATCTTATACCATATTATGGGGATGAACAATCTGAGGTGGAGGAATTTACAAATTCGAGGTCGAATTTTTCTCAACCAGGGGAGGATGATGCAGGCCAGGAGGTGGGTTCGATTGCTTCAAGTCATGAAGTCCATAACGACTTACAACCTAATGTGTTAGATGATGCAATACGTCAGATTCTACAATCATATGGGGGCCGGCGACCTAGCAAAGGTCGTGAACGACCTAGTGAAGGCCGAGATGTGCAATTTGTGTTGTATTTAGGTCGGCTGCGACCTAGTGTGTTGATAGGTCGTCCAACCGACCTAACGGGCCAAAGAAATCAACCTAACGAGCTACATGATTCAGTGCAACAAGTTTTAGGTCGCCTCCGACCTAGTGGGTATGATGAAAGTGAGCTGAAGTTAGGTCGCGAGAAGATAGGTCGCGTAAAGGAAGGTAGGTCGCGTGAATTCCTGTTGCCGCATTTCTAGGTCGCGAACGACCTAACTCATATAAGTCGCAAGAAGATTACTGAAGCCGCTCCTTTAGGTCGCGAACGACCTTGTTTAAGTCGCTATGTGTTGTATATATGTGTGTTAGGTCGCTAACGACCTTTTGTAAGTCGTAGGTCGTGTGTTTGAGTGTCTGTTTGATCGTGTGAATTGTTTTTAGGTCGTGAGTCGCGTGTAATGTAAACATGTGGTGTTGTGTTGTAATGGTAGGTCGTTGCCGACCTTGTATAGGTCGTAGGTCGCTCAACGACTTAAGGTCAGGGTCGAAAACACTATAAATAGGGAGTGTGTTGTAACTTTTGGGGTTGTTGATTTTTGAATAAAATTCTCTTTGTTAGCTTTGTGCTTTCATACAAATTGGTAGTTGAGTGTGATCTCCTATCTCCTCTTTCGGTTAATCGAGTGCGCTCGATTCAACGATCGTAGAAGCCGATTCACGGTATCTAGTGCGCTAGATCAACGTACGAAGAATCGTAGATCTTCTTTCTCGGCATCGTGCGCGATCAACGAGACGAAGATAGCTAGAATCCGGTATCTTTGGATCAACGGATTTGGGCCTTGCAGTATTCTCAACTCACCGATTGCTACATTCCATCGATTGAAGTTTGTTTCGATTAATCCGCTGCGTCACATCTATAGTTAAAGTATTGAAGATAAGCTATGTATGGATTTGTTAAATAAAATAAATAAGTTAAATGACGGAGTTTGATTATTTTATATTATATGGTTAAGTACATGTTAAGATACTGAAATTACATAAAATTTTAAAGGATTTAAATTAATTAAGATTGGGAGTTAAATTGGAAAATTTATTTGGAATTAAGTTTAATTAAGAAGTTAACTTCATAAGTTTATGTAAAATTTATTAACTTGAAATTTTAAAAAAGGTATGATATTTATAACTTAATTCTATTCAAGGTGAATTAAATGAATATTTCTAGTATAAAAATTGAAGGAAATTTCCTTTTATAAGTAATTTGAGTGTTACTTAAATGATTACGGATTGATTATGCAATTATTATTTCAAACTAAATAATAGGACTTTAAATTGGTGAAATAGAAATTTCCAACCTTAGTTCCAATTGTTTAATATTCAAAGTTTGAAATATATTCAAACTGAAGTGGTTTATTTAAACTGAAGCGATTTTAAATTTATGGATTTTGACTTAATCTTAAATGAAATAAATTGTAAGTCGTGGAAATTATTTTATTTTGTAAAGAAATTTTGAATCCAAACTATTGATGCTATATACTGTTTGAATATCCAAACCATTTAAGTTTTAGAAATTATGGTTTAAAGCTATGAATTTTCGAAGTATTATAGTTTGAAAGTTATAATTCAATGTTTGGTTTTCGGTTATTATAAGTTTGAAAACAATATGATTTTGGAAAAGAAATATACATTTGAAATAAAATGATATTATATTAATTTGGGTTTTTATAAAAATAATATCAAATGTGTTTGTTTTGGAAAGGAAATGATATCGTATTTATGGGTTTTGAAATGGATAATTATATTCTGGTTTTTGAAAGTATAATTAATTTTTAAATGACCGCGGTGTTATAATAACGTTTGGTTGTTGAAGAGACCGGGATCAGAAGTTGTCATACTCTCTGCCAACTCCGAAAACCACTTTAACAACCGTGTACGCGGTGGAGATTACAGAATGAAGTAGGATGGTGGCGGCGTTTCATGTAAGGTAAATACGTGGACCCAACTCCAGTGAGTTGGCATAAGATGGCAAAAATAGGAGCGATTGACGGGTTAATAAGGTATCACCTTTGATCGGACACATCCCTTCGATATTATACTTTGACTTTTGGATTGATTCGGTGGCCACTTTTGATTTTTATTTGAGGGTGTGGCTTGAGGTGGGCGGTAGCTGCGCGCTACGCGTTACCACCGACCCAGAATCATAATTGGTATATCTACCCTGGCATTGCGTAGTTGTGCCGTGTCACCTACCCTATCGCGCCTTCTACGAGTTTAGTTTTCTCCCGTAGCCCGTGTGGTATCCTCTGGTGGCTTCCCGATCAGAAGGGACTATGATATTGGATGGACTACTGGGACTATTACGTGTTAAGGGCTATATGGGTAACCCCTTAATGCTAAGAAAAAAGTAAGTTTATTTTATAAATAGACACTATTATAATAGCGCAATATACTACATAGTAAATAGTTTAACGGATCCTTAAGAGATGTAAATCGCGGGCATCTCTTGAGTTACTGCACTCATATTTATTTCTGTTAATTTAACTCACATAAGATCTTTTAGTTCTGACTCGAGTGTTTTTGTCTTTTCAAATTCGCTCGGGTCAGTTCGAGCGTTTCAGGATTTGAAGGTTTAGCTCTGGAGGACGAAGACGAAGATTTATATTATTATTATTTATACCAGTGCACTACACTTATATTGTTCCGCTGCATTGATATTTATTGGTATGTGAACTCTGATATTTATTGTATAAAAAAGAATCAAATGTTTTGTATAAAGATTTTATGAACTGTATATTTATTATTATATTTTATCCTTGCGTTGTGAGATTCTGTTTTGTTTTATTTCTTTCCTATTTTTCTTATTTACCCCATAATAATCCGCCCTTCCATATGGTTTGAATTGGCACGTGTATCGATTTAAAGCGTGCGAAAAGGCGGGATGTTACATCTGGTATCAAAGCTTTGGTTTAGCGATAAACCTTAGCTTTGTGGGGTTTGACTCTTTATTAATAGGGTAGTAATACCCTATGGGAGTCGCTGAGAGTATATATATGAGAGAGCGTATTTGTTAGTGTTATAAAAAGGTTTTTATACTGTGTTAATCTGTTTCGTTTTGTATTTATAAATTCTGGTTGGTGCATGGGACGCTGTGACATCAATATAGATTTCTAAACACTTAATAGGACAGACCGATATAATATTTGTTTTTGATATAGGTGAATGAAATAATTTTGCCTATTATATTTTCTATATATAAAATAAAATTTTCAAATGATATCTGTATTTGGCTGCAATAGATTGGTTATTAGGTTATAAAATGTATAAATAATAGTAGAAACAAGATTGGAAAATAAAATAAATGAAATTTGGGAAATTTGGAACTTAAGTTCCGGGGTTTTGGAATTTCTTTCGAATAAATTTGGGAATATAATAATATTTTTTATAAGTATTTTCTGATATAAATATTTGAATATAATTCAAAAGAATTATTTTAAAGAAGATTTTGGAGAAAATAAGTTTTGTACTTCCCTCTCTGTGGCTGGAAAATAATTTCGGTGATGGCGGCCGCATCATCGATTTTCATTTTCGAGTTTCGAAAGGGGAATGCCACTGTAGTAGTTCTACTGCAGATTCATTTTTGAAAAATATATAAATTTTGAATTGTTATAAATATAATTAGAGATATGTAAGTTGTAAGAATATATTTATGTATTATTTTAAAATAAATTGAAATTTTAACCCGGTATTAAATTCTTAAATTTCCATTGATTAATTGTTTCAATTATTGTAGTGAAATGAGAGGTAAGTAATTAATAATTGAAACCTCTAATTTAGGTAAGAGATTTAAGGCTAAGTATAAAGGAAATAAAACGGAAGTTGAAATTGTAACTTATAAGAAAAAGGTAAAAATTTATTGAACAATGAATTAATTAAAGGAAATGGAACAAACTTTTATAACTTTCAAATTACACCCTTAAATAACATATATATAACTTACCAAATATTAAAAGTCGAAATGTTTAATAAGAGATTGTAATAGAATATTATACAAGTAGAAATTTGAAATAATGAAATGAATAATTGTAGGCAATACTTGAAAATGAATACAATTTATAAGAATAAACTAATCGTTGTTGTTGTTTTGGTATAGGTAGCTTGGGTAAGGAAATTTAAAATTGTTTGGATAAATAAATAATCTATTTAGTTTCATCTAAGACTGCTGAGTAAATGATGATTTAAGTAGTTTATTTTCATTCTGTACAACTTAAAATGTCTAAACCTGAACAACTATTTGTTGTGTTTGATATGAATGAATGATTGTTTTATGGTCGTATGCCTTGTTGCAAGTCTTTGATGTTATAATGATTTTGTTTATTGATGGTTGTTTGTATTGAATTGGATGTTTGTGGTTGAAACCATTTTTAATATGTCATTTTATATAATCCAATTAAAGTTATGATTATATAATGATTTACATAATAGATATTAATTATAAGTTCCTCTTTCCCTTCTTTTCCTTTTCGGGGACGAAAAGTTTTGAGTAGGGGAGAGTGTAACGACCCGTAAATTTTGATTAATAGATTTGTTAGTTTGATTTAAATTTTGCAATTTAATTTAGGAAGAAATAAAAATTCTAGTAGTTATAACGAAGCGAATGTTAGAAATTTAATGTAGCGATTGAAATTAAGATTTACAAATTCAAAAAAAAAAATGAAATAGAAATTAATTAAATTTATGAAATTTGTCATACTTGGTTATAAGTTTAATTTAGGAAACAAACAAGAATATTGAATTAACTAATGAAATGTTATAATCAGAGGTAGTTGAATGAATTCAATACTATGTAAGATATTTTAGTAATTGGTTGGAAATATAAACTTAAGTAAAAATTGAAATACTACTAATTTAATATAATAAGAAGGTAAGTAATATAAATAAATGATCGTAAACTTTAGTAAATGAATTAATGTGCAAAGGTATTGAATTAAACATGAATAGCACGAATATTAATGAATGAAGTTTATGCAATAATGTAACGTTTCCGATTTTTCGTTGTCGGAAAACCGAAATGTTATGGGTTTTAAAAAGAATTTAAGAAAAGAAAAAGAAAGAAGAAGAAGAGAAGAGATAAGAGGAGAGAAAATAGAGAGAAAAGAAAATAGAAAATGGAGGGAAAAGAAAACAAAGAATAGAACGGAACTGAAAACAACAGAACAACATCAGAATCTCACAATTCGCAGCGGAACAACATATAATAGATAAATGAATAATCTTTAAACAAAGAACTATATCAGTTATTACATTACATTACATCATTACATCATATCATCAGAGTGTACAACAACAACAACATCTAACAGTGCAGCGGAAAAAGAAATACTATATACTAGTAATACGCCATGCCATCCAGCTTGCCTCCAGCAACTCCTGAACATCCATAATATCCTGATAAACCTAACTCTTGACTGCCCGTGTAGAAATTGGTGGACACCCAGAGTTTAGGAAGGAAAACAATAAACTCCGAGTCAGTCATGTGACTGGTGTGAGAACTCAAAACAGTTTATTTATCTTTAAAATCAAAAATAGAGGAATATTTCTAAAGTCAATTCGCAATGCTTTTAAAAATGAGACTACCATAAGGCCTCCCGCACACACACACAATGCAAATGCAGAATCGGAGGAGATTTCTTCTTATGATAGTCAAAGATGCTTGATACGCATTTAAAAAGAACATTTGATATTATTATTAGTGCATAGTGTAGAAAAAATCATTTCGAAAGTAGAATATAAATCTTAGCCAACATACGACCATTATCGTATGCCTACTATAGCTATCATCCAAACAGTGAGGCGCCACCATAAGTGAATGATCGGTTCTACAACTAATACCGTACAAGATCGTATTGTTTCTTTGGATTTCCAACGAATGATCAGGCCAAGGAACTTCCCATTGCCACATGAGAATGCCTCTGGATGGACATCCTCGAGAACCAAACCGGATCTCTACCAACACAAGGCCGGGTTACCCCTAACTGAGTAACAACTGACCGAATATGCCATCACCCGGTCCTTTGGGACCTTTTCACCGAGCGCTCGTAATCAATTCACACAATCATAAAAAAGTTTTTTCAACATGAGTAAGTATCTGGGCTCCATACCATGATACCACCCTTTTCCAGAAGGAAATGCACACATCCTAAAGGGCGCTACCCCTCATAACCTTGCCGCATCTTTCCTGTTTTGACCATTCACGGGGTGTGAGGCTCGACGAAGTCACGTCCACAAAAACATACTTTATACAAAAGCCATGCTTTGGGTCAACAAATGATCATAGAAATGATCACCAGAATAGACGATCAAATAAATGATCCTGTCACAAATAATCAACACAATAATCATTTACAGCAACACTCAGCATGTCACATTACCAAATTGGGAATATATCGCTGATAACTTCAACTATATAACCTCTGAGCTCGTACGTCTCAGAGAAGGGTGTTAAGCTAAGAGAATAAATTCTCCGCCACCAACAGAAATATATTTGAATGAAATCGGCTTTATATCTCAATTTGTAATGTCAGACATACAATCCATACAAGTCTGTTCCGGGCTCGAACAAAACCGAAGGCACTTACAAAGAAGTCCTTGCAAACCGGATTTTCACAATCCTGATCGGATTTCCCATCACATATGGAGAACTCAATACCGTAGCTACTCGGTGCAGAGTCAATCGACAGGTCATCCTATCGCTCTCGCAAATACCGGGTCTTCAACACCGATCTTCAATGCAATTCACAACGACGTATCACATATTCGGAATGGGTTATACGACCCCGTGGTCCTTTCCCGGTTAACCCGAATAGTGAGCGCTTATTCAAAAATAATTGTGGCATTCAAATTCAAACAAATCACATCAAATACCCATTCAAAGGGAAATATTGATAGTCGGTTATTGAACTATCAATGGATATGCGCACATCACCAGTTTCCAAATAATTTTCCAAATTATTTATTTTCCAAAATATCCTTACAAGATATGTAATTTTCAATACTTCAAAAATAAATCAATATTTATTTTTAAACAACTTCTCCTTTCTTTTATAAATTCAATAGTGAATTTATATTCCAAAATATCTATGAATATACGGTTTCAATTATTCATTTCAATTTATCTTCAAAAAGATAAATTCTCTAATATTCACTTTATATTGGAAAACATTTCCATACTTATTAAAAATAAGTAATTCACAAATTTTATTTATTTTCAACATTGGGAAAATATTCAATATACTTAAATCGAGATTAAGTATGTATTTCATTCTTTAAGGAAATCATTCCCTTAAACATATTTATTTGGGCCAAAACGAATGTTGCGTAAAACATCGTTACGACAACCCAAAATCACTAGTATGGGGATTCGAATTTTAAGATAGATATATAAATCCCAATACTATACAAAACATTTCCTTTCGGAAATCATTTACTATAACAACAGTGTTATAGTCCACCATTTCCTTCTATTTCTCGAAAACGTCAATTTCAACAATAAATGTTGAAATCCATGGTTTCGAATCTCAACACATTTTAAAACATCGTTAGATCGTTTTAATTCAATTTAGAACATCAATTCTAAACAATTTCTTTAACATATCATTCACTATTCAAAAACATGAATATACTACATTAATCAATTTCATCCTTTTATTCATTTTATTTCAAAGGATTATTCACAGTTAAAAATGTGAATATAACTCCATTAATAGGTTTCAACAATTTACTTATCAAAATAAGTCGTTTGCGAATTTATAAAACAACGTTTATAAATTCTATTTCTATTTGTTTTATAACTACTTCCTTTATAAATTCCTTTATTAACCTATTCGATTTATAACTCAATTATAAAACAAAAGTTCACATTATAAGTTAAACACTTATAAAATGATTATTTTACAAAATCGTTCTTTTAACTTCCCAAACTATAAATCTTATGACTCATAAGATTGTTTATTTATCCAAAATTCATTCTTTCAATAACTTTATAAATTTTATAAACCTACTGTTTATAAAATTTCATTTATAACTTCACTGTTTAAAATTCTATAAATTCCATTCAATTATGAAATTCATTTTCACTTCATTCAAACACTTATAAAAACTCGTTTTATAATTCCAACGTTTTAATTTATAAATATCCATTTATAAATCTCTTATATAAATCAATTTATATTATTATTTCAAAACGTCTTTAATCTCCTTTATAATTTTACCATTTAGATTTATAAAATAATTAAATTTTATAAATCCTATATTTAGACTTTTCACAATAAATTCTAAAATCTCGATTAAACTATTTTATAAAATCATTAGCATCATATTCTCAAAAATCAGTTTTTAACTATTTTTCTCAAAAATCATAATTTTTATAACTTTAAAAATTATAATGTTTATTTATTTAAAATAGATCAAATTCCAAACATATAGTATATTTTCAAAAATCACTTTATAAATCATTTTAAAATTCCAAAACGTGGTCCAATGATGCTACATATCAAATAGTCAATCACGACAACAACGATATCATATATCAATATGATAATCAACGAATATCAAAATATCCATAATCAAATAAATACTGTTGAGGAATCCAGTTGGATCCCTCCAACCTGTTTTCCTGCATCCACAACCATTAGCACAATACCAATTTCGCTCCAGTAAGAAATTATCGCGGTATATGGGATTTAAAATATTATCCGCTTAATAGACGGCGTAATAGGGTCTCATTCGCTAAACAAAAAATGCGGGAAATCAATAACTCCAATATATACATATGCCAATATATATATATATATTGCTATTATATATATAATACCAATTTCACTGTTTATGAAATATTCGCGGTATATGTTTTTAATAAATAACATCCGCTTACTAACGGCGCATAATGTCTATTTTAACAATCCATAGATATCAATCAACATTCAAACTTGCATTCAAATATTTTAAATCTAACTATTTAAAATAAAATCGAAACCAATTCGATTGAGTGAGAAGTTCTCACCTTGATTTCAATTTCGTTTTAGCGATTTATTTCGAATAAAATTAAACGGACGTTTAATTTTACCCAAAATTCTCACTAACTCCAAACGACTCCAATCCAATTTCATCGCGTAGTGCTCGTCCATACGATTCGAACGCAACTGGTTTCGCGCGTTTTCGACCTCGTATGAAAAAGATATCAATTTTTGAAGATTACACGATTTAAACTATAATTAATTTACAACTTATATTATAATTTTAAACCTATAACAGATCATAGCCGTAGGATCCTTCATCATGCAATCCTGACCGCCCACCCCCTTCTCCCTCTCACGTTCATACGCTCCAGATAATCACCGTGCGCATGAACCCAACATCACTAGCTAGGGCTCGACTTTGCAACCACTTCGCTCGATGAAACTTCATCACGTCGCCACCACTAGAACGCCCATCACTTGCTCTATGTTCGGCCATCACCTGGTGGAGCTCGGCCATCCCCCCACCTCGAACCACGTGCACGAACCGGCCCCCTTCATACAACAATTGCCGTCAATCCACAACTCCAAACACGATCTCCACCGTTGAAAATGTAGCTCTCATCGCCCTCTTCAATACTCTAGTTGAAAGTTTATTGTAATATTGAGTGGATTGGGAGATAATTGGAGGAGAAGCTCGTGAATTTCTGGCCATTCATGCTAATGGAGGCGGCGGCTGATAGAATTAGGGTTTTGCTTTTTTTTTTTCTTTTTTTTTTGTGAATTTATGGCTATTTATAGGAAAAAATCGAACACTATTCACCCGGGAATTCCGAACTCCGATTTACGCGCCGTAACCAGCGTTTCTAGGGTTTACCCCGCGTTCCGGACACAATGGAACAGGTTTCGCAAGCTAATTCGGACATCTGTGCGAGTTATGGCTATAAACGTTCAATTTAATTTAAACCGATTTAAATCGATTTTCTAGGCGTTTTAATTTGTACCGGACAAACGGTAAATCCAATTGACACGAAATTTGAAACCTTACAGTAATATCACATTACGGATCCGATGAAATTAGTTTCGTTGAAATCCGAGACTTTTTGAAAAATGGCTATTTTAACTCGCCAAATTAAAATTAAAAATAATTCGATGCGTTTCGAGCTGCCACGATCAAACGATAGCTCCGATTGACACGAAAATTGAAATCCGGTAATAACTAACTATTACGGATCCAATAGAACTGGTTTCGTTCATTTCTGAGACTGTTCAAAAATTGACTATTTTCACTAGTCGATTTTAATATTAAAATATTCAATTTTCACAAATTAACTCTTAATTCGATTTTAAAAGTTCTAAAATATCTTTCTAACTTCAATATGATAAAATAAAATTTTACAAATCATTTTCAATCATATTTAACTCAATTTTCAATTATTTCCATAATTTAACATATTAAATTATCGATTTAATTATCCAATTAAATCCAATTATTCAAATAAAAATCTATTCGACTTATAAATTCACTAATTAATATTTAAAATAAATTAAATATTCAAATTTTAATTAATAAAATTCCTGGGTCGTTACAATCTTCCCCACTTAAAAGAATTTCGTCCTCGAAATTATCAAGTAAGAAAAGTTAGAAAATCTATTAATTTTCTAAAATCCATAGTTTAACTTCTTATAATACTTTACTAAGTTTCAAATCATACTTAGTTATCTTTTCAAAAACAACTACTATTATTTAACTTTCAATTCCAAAATCAAAGTTAAAGTTTTCAAAATTTTCCAATTTTCTTCAAATTTTTTCTAACGCCTTAAATTTTCGGAAAAATTCGCCATAGTCTTCTTTGCGCGGCTCGATCCGAAAAAAAATGACAGTATATATATCACAAATATACATCTCATCAAGTAATGAGGCATCCCGAAGGGAAAAAAGTATAAAAGTACGATATTTAATCCGAGATATGTACCTTATATTTTATTAGCAAGCATATACGGCTAATATAGCGCGAAACCGAGCTCCAAATGCGAAGCAAACGCGATCCGTACCTACTAAACACTCAACAAACAACATGAGAATCATGCATATATGAACATAGTATCGATATACAACATATAGTAACATAATAACTATATATGTCAACATAGCAAATGCAATAAAAGCAATAAATGCAAACATCAACCAACTATCATCCATAACCAATAAATATTCATTCATATTCTCTCAAATATTCAATGAAATGGTTTTCAATTTAATCACATTTGATTTATTAACAGTGGATGTTTTTACTAACATTCATTTTCAATTAGTTCATATTCACTAATTCATATTCAAGTTGGTTCACTTCCAAATCAAATTCAATTCTATTTAAGATTCACTTAACTTTCAATTGGATTCCAATTACTTTATTTTTCAGTTTCATTAAATCTTAATGAATTATATACAATCAATCAACCAACAATCATATAACAACCAATGTATATTAATTGCAACCAAATTCCTTTGCTTCACTTACATTCAATTATTCAACTTCCAATAACATTAGATTTTAATGAATTAACACTTATATTCATTTTTCCATATCAACTTTATTTTCATTCAATTGATTAATATTAAATCCATTCATTCAATTCAATTTCAAAGTTGAATTTCATTTATATAACTTAAGTTCACATTTATCACTTAACTTTATTAATTTACTTCATTCCAATATCAACTTCATTCAACATACTTAAGTTATATTCCATTTAACTTTAAATTCATTTTTATTTTACAACTCATACTCATAAATATATTCATATAGTTTCACTTCTTATATATATAAGTTTATTTCACAATTGTAATCACTTTAATTATAATTCAATTCTTATAATTCTTTTTGCTTATACAATTATTCTTTTATTTAGATTATTCAAACAACTAAACAATCAACTTATATACTTTAATAATTCTGAAAAATTATTCCTTTATATATAAGAATATAATCAAGGTAAAAATTATTTCATTTACCCAATTTAAAACAATACTGTGTCGAATTGTTCTATTCAAGTGTTTAGAAACCCCTTCGGCATAGTTTTGCAGACCACGCTGACGAAAGTTCATATACCACTCAATAAACCAATCATCACAATATAAAACAATTTTGTATTCACTAACAAATACGCTCTCATAGCTATTATTACACTTAAACTCATTCTAGAGTACTGCTGACTCTATCTCTAACGAGTAATACCCAACAGAACCATGGTTGTCGCTTAACCATAAGCTCTGATACCAAATGTAACGTTTCCGATTTTTCGTTGCCGGAAAACCGAAATGTTATGGGTTTTAAAAAGAATTTAAGAAAAGAAAAAGAAAGAAGAAGAAGAGAAGAGATAAGAGGAGAGAAAATAGAGAGAAAAGAAAATAGAAAATGGAGGGAAAAGAAAACAAAGAATAGAACGGAACTGAAAACAACAGAACAACATCAGAATCTCACAATTCGCAACGGAACAACATATAATAGATAAATGAATAATCTTTAAACAAAGAACTATATCAGTTATTACATTACATTACATCATTACATCATATCATCAGAGTGTACAACAACAACATCTAACAGTGCAGCGGAAAAAGAAATACTATATACTAGTAATACGCCATGCCATCCAGCTTGCCTCCAGCAACTCCTGAACATCCATAATATCCTGATAAACCTAACTCTTGACTGCCCGTGTAGAAATTGGTGGACACCCAGAGTATAGGAAGGAAAACAATAAACTCCGAGTCAGTCATGTGACTGGTGTGAGAACTCAAAACAGTTTATTTGTCTTTAAAATCAAAAATAAAGGAATATTTCTAAAGTCAATTCGCAATGCTTTTAAAAATGAGACTACCATAAGGCCTCCCGCACACACACACAATGCAAACGCAGAATCGGAGGAGATTTCTCCTTATGGTAGTCAAAGATGCTTGATACGCATTTAAAAAGAACATTTGATATTATTATTAGTGCATAGTGTAGAAAAAATCATTTCGAAAGTAGAATATAAATCTTAGCCAACATACGACCATTATCGTATGCCTACTATAGCTATCATCCAAACAGTGGGGCGCCACCATAAGTGAATGATAGGTTCTACAACTAATACCGTACAAGATCGTATTGTTTCTTTGGATTTCCAACGAATGATCAGGCCAAGGAACTTTCCATTGCCACATGAGAATGCCTCTGGATGGACATCCCCGAGAACCAAACCGGATCTCTACCAACACAAGGCCGGGTTACCCCTAACTGAGTAACAACTGACCGAATATGCCATCCCCCGGTCCTTTGGGACCTTTTCACCGAGCGCTCGTAATCAATTCACACAATCATAACAAAGTGTTTTCAACATGAGTAAGTATCTGGGCTCCATACCATGATACCACCCTTTTCCAGAAGGAAATGAACACATCCTAAAGGGCGCTACCCCTCATAACCTTGCCGCATCTTTCCTGTTTTGACCATTCACGGGGTGTGAGGCTCGACGAAGTCACGTCCACAAAAACATACTTTATACAAAAGCCATGCTTTGGGTCAACAAATGATCATAGAAATGATCACCAGAATATACGATCAAATAAATGATCCTATCACAAATAATCAACACAATGATCATTTACAGCAACACTCAGCATGTCACATTACCAAATTGGGAATATATCGCTGATAACTTCAACTATATAACCTCTGAGCTCGTACATCTCAGAGAAGGGTGTTAAGCTAAGAGAATAAATTCTCCGCCACCAACAGAAATATATTTGAATGAAATCGGCTTTATATCTCAATTTGTAATGTCAGACATACAATCCATACAAGTCTATTCCGGGCTCGAACAAAACCGAAGGCACTTACAAAGAAGTCCTTGCAATCCGGATATTCACAATCCTGATCGGATTTCCCATCACATATGGAGAACTCAATACCGTAGCTACTCGGTGCAGAGTCAATCGACAGGTCATCCTATCGCTCTCGCAAATACCGGGTCTTCAACACCGATCTTCAATGCAATTCACAACGACGTATCACATATTCGGAATGGGTTATACGACCCCATGGTCCTTTCCCGGTTAACCCGAATAGTGAGCGCTTATTCAAAAATAAGTGTGGCATTCAAATTCAAACAAATCACATCAAATACCCATTCAAAGGGAAATATTGATAGTCGGTTATTGAACTATCAATGGATATGCACACATCACCAGTTTCCAAATAATTTTCCAAATTATTTATTTTCCAAAATATCCTTACAAGATATGTAATTTTCAATACTTCAAAAATAAATCAATATTTATTTTTAAACAACTTCTCCTTTCTTATACGGTTTCAATTATTCATTTCAATTTATCTTCAAAAAGATAAATTCTCTAATATTCACTTTATATTGGAAAACATTTCCATACTTATTAAAAATAAGTAATTCACAAATTTTATTTATTTTCAACATTGGGAAAATATTCAATATACTTAAATCGAGATTAAGTATGTATTTCATTCTTTAAGGAAATCATTCCCTTAAACATATTTATTTGGGCCAAAACGAATGTTGCGTAAAACATCGTTACGACAACCCAAAATCACTAGTATAGGGATTCGAATTTTAAGATAGATATATAAATCCCAATACTATACAAAACATTTCCTTTCGGAAATCATTTACTATAACAAAGTGTTATAGTCCACCATTTCCTTCTATTTCTCGAAAACGTCAATTTCAACAATAAATGTTGAAATCCATGGTTTCGAATCTCAACACATTTTAAAACATCGTTAGATCGTTTTAATTCAATTTAGAACATCACATTCTAAACAATTTCTTTAACATATCATTCACTATTCAAAAACATGAATATACTATGTTAATCAATTTCATCCTTTTATTCATTTTATTTCAAAGGATTATTCACAGTTAAAAATGTGAATATAACTCCATTAATAGGTTTCAACAATTTACTTATCAAAATAAGTCGTTTGCGAATTTATAAAACAACGTTTATAAATTCTATTTCTATTTGTTTTATAACTACTTCCTTTATATATTCCTTTATTAACCTATTCGATTTATAACTCAATTATAAAACAAAAGTTCACATTATAAGTTAAACACTTATAAAATGATTATTTTACAAAATCGTTCTTTTAACTTCCCAAACTATAAATCTTATAACTCATAAGATTGTTTATTTATCCAAAATTCATTCTTTCAATAACTTTATAAATTTTATAAACCTACTGTTTATAAAATTTCATTTATAACTTCACTGTTTAAAATTCTATAAATTCCATTCAATTATGAAATTCATTTTCACTTCATTCAAACACTTATAAAAACTCGTTTTATAATTCCAACATTTTAATTTATAAATATCCATTTATAAATCTCTTATATAAATCAATTTATATTATTATTTCAAAACGTCTTTAATCTCCTTTATAATTTTACCATTTTGATTTATAAAATAATTAAATTTTATAAATCCTATATTTAGACTTTTCACAATAAATTCTAAAATCCCGATTAAACTATTTTATAAAATCATTAGCATCATAATCTCAAAAATCAGTTTTTAACTATTTTTCTCAAAAATCATAATTTTTATAACTTTAAAAATTATAACGTTTATTTATTTAAAATAGATCAAATTCCAAACATATAGTATATTTTCAAAAATCACTTTATAAATCATTTTAAAATTCCAAAACTTGGTCCAATGATGCTACATATCAAATAGTCAATCACGACAACAACGATATCATATATCAATATGATAATCAACGAATATCAAAATATCCATAATCAAATAAATACTGTTGAGGAATCCAGTTGGTTCCCTCCAACCTGTTTTCCTGCATCCACAACCATTAGCACAATACCAATTTCGCTCCAGTACGAAATTATCGCGGTATATGGGATTTAAAATATTATCCGCTTAATAGACGGCGTAATAGGGTGTCATCCGCTAAACAAAAAATGCGGGAAATCAATAACTCCAATATATACATATGCCAATATATATATATTGCTAGTATATATATAATACCAATTTCACTGTTTATGAAATATTCGCGGTATATGTTTTTAATAAATAACATCCGCTTACTAACGGCGCATAATGTCGATTTTAACAATCCATAGATATCAATCAACATTCAAACTTGCATTCAAATATTTTAAATCTAACTATTTAAAATAAAATCGAAACCGATTCGATTGAGTGAGAAGTTCTCACCTTGATTTCAATTTCGTTTTAGCGATTTATTTCGAATGGACGTTTAATTTTACCCAAAATTCTCACTAACTCCAAACGACTCCAATCCAATTTCATCGCGTAGTGCTCGTCCATACGATTCCAACGCAACTAGTTTCGCGCGTTTTCGACCTTGTATGAAAAAGATATCAATTTTTGAAGATTACACGATTTAAACTATAATTAATTTACAACTTATATTATAATTTTAAACCTATAACAGATCATAGCCGTAGGATCCTTCATCATGCAATCCTGACCGCCCACCCCCTTCTCCCTCTCACGTTCATATGCTCCAGATAATCACCGTGCGCATGAACCCAACATCACTAGCTAGGGCTCGACTTTTCAACCACTTCGCTCGATGAAACTTCATCACGTCGCCACCACTAGAACGCCCATCACTTGCTCTATGTTCGGCCATCACCTGGTAGAGCTCGGCCATCCCCCCACCTCGAACCACGTGCACGAACCGGCCCCCTTCATACAACAATTGCTGTCAATCCACAACTCCAAACACGATCTCCACCGTTGAAAACGTAGCTCTCATCGCCCTCTTCAATACTCTAGTTGAAAGTTTATTGTAATATTGAGTGGATTGGGAGATAATTGGAGGAGAAGCTCGTGAATTTCTGGCCATTCATGCTAATGGAGGCGGCGGCTGATAGAATTAGGGTTTTGCTTTTTTTTTCTTTTTTTTTTGTGAATTTATGGCTATTTATAGGAAAAAATCGAACACTATTCACCCGGGAATTCCGAACTCCGATTTACGCGCCGTAACCAGCGTTTCTAGGGTTTACCCCGCGTTCCGGACACAATGGAACAGGTATCGGAAGCTAATTCGGACATCTGTGCGAGTTATGGCTATAAACGTTCAATTTAATTTAAACTGATTTAAATCGATTTTCTAGGCGTTTTAATTCGTACCGGACAAACGGTAAATCCAATTGACACGAAATTTGAAACCTTACAATAATATCACATTACGGATCCGATGAAATTAGTTTCGTCGAAATCCGAGACTTTTTGAAAAATGGCTATTTTAACTCGCCAAATTAAAATTAAAAATAATTCGATGCGTTTCGAGCTGCCACGATCACACGATAGCTCCGATTGACACGAAAATTGAAATCCGGTAATAACTAACTATTATGGATCCAATGGAACTGGTTTCGTTCAATTCTGAGACTGTTCAAAAATTGACTATTTTCACTAGTCGATTTTAATATTAAAATATTCAATTTTCACAAATTAACTCTTAATTCGATTTTAAAAGTTCTAAAATATCTTTCTAACTTCAATATGATAAAATAAAATTTTACAAATCATTTTCAATCATATTTAACTCAATTTTCAATTATTTCCATAATTTAACATATTAAATTATCGATTTAATTATCCAATTAAATCCAATTATTCAAATAAAAATCTATTCGACTTATAAATTCACTTATTAATATTTAAAATAAATTAAATATTCAAATTTTAATTAATAAAATTCCTGGGTCGTTACAAATAAATTGTTAAATGATAGCATTTATGAATGAAATAAGATTTGTAAGTAATAAAGGAAAGTATAAATAACTGGGTATAAACTTTAGTAAACAATTGAGTTGCTAAGAAATTGGATTAAGCACAAATACTATAATTGAATAAATAAAATATAAATGAAGTTATGCAATAACGAATGAATGAATGAATACATTGCAATAAAAGAAGAAACTGACATGACATTTATAAATGAGAATAATTGAAATAAGCTTAAAGTAAATAAAGTTAAGTAATTACAATTTGTAACGATCCTCAATTTTGAACAATTTAATTTGTGAATATTTAATTTATTTTCAATATTTAAAATGATGATTTGACGTGAATTTCAAATTATCAGCATAAATTGGCGATTAAATTTTAGAATTTAATCTAGTGAAAAGTTGAATAGAATTTGAATTTAGCTTTGAAATTGAATATTGAATTGGTATTTAAAATTTGAACGAATGACTAGGAATAATAATTTGGATTCTGAGAATTATTATTTATGTAAATTTCTAAATTGATGTTTAGTTATAAATAACATTTTTCTTTAACTAAAATAAAATAGAATAAAATTTTAATCAATACAAAATAAATAAATAAATACACTTAGTTAAAGTTTTAACAACAAAAATTAAACAAAACAAAAACAAAGTAAAGAAAACAATTTATACAAAACAATTGAATTTAAAATAAAAAAAATGTAAAAATAATATAACATAAAATAAAAAAAAGGGTACATCTGCCTTATACTTTCATCAGCTAGATACACGACCTTACAGTATTGAACTAAAAACACGCCCAAATTTGTGCCTTAATATCTGCCTTAACCTACGCCTTCAACCACGCTAAAAATCACGATCTCAACCCTTCTTATTTTCGCTATCCCTCTTCTCTTCACTTCAGAAAAATAAAACACACGAAAGAAAATTAAGGGCGGCTGTCGTTCGTCCCTCTCTTCACAATTAGGGCTTTTCAAAATTTGGGTTTGCTTCGGTTTCAATTCGATCCGGTGCTTCTCAGTGGGTCGAGTTCGTCTCCTTGCTTCGGTGAAAGGTGAGTTCTTTGCTCACGATTGATTTTGATTCAAGTGTTTAAACTTGCTTGAATTGGATGTTTGGTTGCATGCTATGTTTTGGGGGGTTATTCGTTATCAATTGCTCGGATTTTTTTGGATTTAAAACTATTAAGAACAGATGCTACTTGAATTTGTTTTTAATCTGTTGAAAACAGATACTATAATTTTGTTTTTAATCTGATGAGAACAGATGCTATTTAATATTTTGTTTTAAATTGTTAAGAACAGATGCTACTTGAATGTTAATTTAAATTGATAAGAACAGACGCTATCAATTTTGTTTTTAAACTAATGAGAACAGATGCTACTTGAATTTGTTTTTAATCTGTTGAAAACAGATACTAAAATTTTGTTTTTAATCTGATGAGAACAGATGCTATTTAATATTTTGTTTTAAATTGTTAAGAACAGATGCTACTTAAATGTTAATTTAAATTGATAAGAACAGATGCAATCAATTTTGTTTTTAAACTAATGAGAACAGATGCTATTAAGATTTAACTTTTAACTGATGAGGAAAGATGCTTGTTTTTGTTGTTGCTGCATGTGATGGATGTGAATTTATTTATATTGTGATGGATGCATGCTCGTGTATATGTATATATATATATATATATATATATATATATATATATATATATATATATATATGCCACCTCTGTTATGAGTAAAGTCTAAGTTTTTTTCGCTAGAAAAAAAAATTATAATACTGTGAGTAAAGTCTAACTTGTTTTCACTGGAATCTGGTTGCATGACTTGAAGCTCGATGATAAATATGTTTGCATGTTGTTGAACTAAGTACACTTGTTTAAAAATCTGCTTGCGTGTGAATGAAATATCAAAATGTTTCTCTGTTTTGAAAATGTGCAGAGTACAGGTAGAGAAGGAAAATTCATTTTCTTTTGGTTTGATCCTTGTTTGGCTATGATTCTTAAACAAAATATGTCTGTTAATTTTAAATCAAAATTTGAAAATATTTTTAAGTTTAAAAGAAAAGAAAAAAATCAAAGCCTGCTTAATTAAAAAGCTCTGTCCATTGCAAATCACTGTGAGTAACACTACTTTAAAATAATTTAAAAAGTATAAAATCTGTTGTATACATGTCTATGAATAAGTATGTAAGCATCTCTGTTCATCAAGTTTTGCAAGTGAGCAAACCCACTTTCATGTGCCTACATTCTTTGATTTGATATATATGCTTAAAGGATGTTCTGGAATGTTGTTAAATATGCCTGAATGTTGAACGTATCAGTGCATACATGTTTTTGAATGTTTGTATATCTGTGTATATGCCTCTATTTAAACAGTATAGGCTAAACCTATTTTTCTTTGAAATTTAAATCCTCCTTATAAATTTGATGTTATGCTTTAATCTTTAAAGAAAAACTGTTCATATTAAATTTGATGCTACCTTAAAAAAAAAAAATCAAATCTGTCTTGAGTTTCACTGTCATACTTCTATGTACTCAGTGAGTTGACTGTTGCATTTGGTTTATTTTGTTACAATCAATTGTAGTCTGCACCACCATATGCTCCTGTTGCCTGATTTTTGCATATACTCTGTCTTTGAGCTGCTGTGTTGATTGCATTGTTGTACCTGGATTATCTCACTGATCATTTGTATACACATAGTTGTATGCTTCTCGGTTGCACTGTAGTTTGGTTTGCATCCCTTTGTTTGATCATCAGTTGTAGCTTGTTATATTGAACTTGTAGTTGTTGCCGTAAGCTCTGTTGCACTTCGATGTGATATGGTCTTTGACCTTATATCTGCAGTGGCATGGTACTGTTTACCCATGACATGCTTCACTGTATCTTGTAGTTGCACTTCATTTAAAAATATTGTTGTAGTGATTTGTCCGATTTGCGCTTGCACACGTGTTGGCGAGGCAGTGCACATGTGTATTAATATACGTGTGTACTGCAGCCACACAGGATTGACAGATTTTAAAAATTGAAGTTGTTAATATGAAAATCCATAATAGATTAAATTGATTCATGTGATTCGTCATCTCTGTTACCATTTTATTCAGTTCATTACAAATTTATTTACTTGAATTAAGATTTAATCCTGACTCGAGTGTTTTTGTGTTTGCAATAAACGCTCGGGTCAGACCGAGTATTTTTACAGCTTGAAGATTTTCAGGCAGCGAAGTTAGAGGGAGAGGGGAAAGCACTTCACTAAAGCTTTTCAAGAAATTTTCTTGTACTTAATAAAATAAATTGTTTCCGCTGTATAAAAATTTAAATGCATTGTACAAACTCTGATATATGTATAAAAATTCATTTATGAATAATATTTTGATTATTCTGTGATTCTGTGGCTGATTCTGTTTAAACTCTATAAACTGACTAACAATCCGTCGTTTTGAACGTTTCTAGTTGGTTTAATTACCGACTGGGGGCGGTCAGGGCGGCGGGTCGTTACACAATTGATAAGATACCTATTTGGGTAGTTAATAAACTTTAATGCGAAAACAATTGAAAACTTTGACCCAATTTGTGTAGTTAAGGTAGTTTTGATTGGCATTGAAGTTTGTTAATTCTAGAAGATGCAATCAATGTTAATTTTATTTATAATATGACGATTAGGTGATTTAAGAAGTGAAAAACCAAGATTTATGAATATATTTGAAATTTGAAATTCAATTTGTGGATTTATTACAAATAAGTGAAATTAATATTTAACTATTAAGTTAGTGGAGTCTAATAAATTAAAATGGGAAATCAATAGAAAATTTTGGTTATAAATTGAAATGTTGCCATTTGAACAAATCTAAGATGAATATAGGAGTATTGGGCGATAAATTTATTATAAGAAAAACTAATGAAAATGTTAAATTAATCAGTGAAACGAGAATAATAAATAGTAATTAATTCAAAATTTGTAACTTGGGTATAATGTAGATTAATATGCGTTAGTTATTTAGGGTAATGGCTAAAATTGGTAATCCGTTTACAATCAATGATAATAGTTTTATATAAGCTAATAAGTTTAAATGTCAATGCAATTAAAAGCACATAAGTTGCATTTTTTAGGCTGCTTGTTTATTTAATAAGTTTAAATAAAATTTGGTGATCGATTACAAATAAATATTAATTGTACGTTGGTTAATGTAAATTAAAGTAACAGTTGATGTAATAAAGGATGGATTGAATTGAAATTTATATTTAATTTAAACGGAAATATTAAAAGCTTATAATAATGGAAAGTTTAGGTAAAAAAAGTTAGCACAATTGGATAAATAATAACCATATAAGAGAAATAAATGTAAGCATTTAAAATATTAATTTATGTTGGTTTGTTGATAACGTAACTGGTGATTAATTTGATAGTAACGGAAGTGTGAACGTAAAGTAATAAAAGAGTAGGTTTATGTTAAGTAATAATTTGTGGTTTTGGGGAATAAAGTTTAAGTTTTGATAATTAAGAAATTAATAAGAAAACGTATACAAAGTAAGTTATAGAATGTAAATTAAGAAATAATAATAAGTAGAAATTGGATGACATTAATACAAGATGATGAAGTGCAAATTTTAGGTTTAAAATAAATGGTACCGAGGATGGTAATATGATCAATCGTGAATTTAAGAATGGGAATCAACATTTATTTATTCATTTGAATTTTTTTTGTTGAATGAATTAGTTTGACTTTTAATTTGATAAATCAAAACAAATATATATATATATATATATATATATATATATATATATATATATATATATTAAAAGAATGTTTAATTGTAGATCCATGTTTTAAACTCTTAAACCAAATTGCATTTTTTTATGTAGATCTGAAAGTTTATATACATATAATTTGCATTTGTGTTGAAACGGAAATATTGTATACACATATTGTCACTTTATCTTGAATTGAATATATCACGAAATTTGAATACATTGTTGAATAAATTATTTGTTCTTAATCTAATAAATTATAATAGAAGTCTACATATGCTTAACAATTTTTCCATAATAAATCTAAGCTTTGATTTTGATTACAACGATATTTAAATTTGTTACCTAGTTTATTATCTCAAATGTCCTTATTTAAGGATCTTAAAGGTTTATTACTATATTGCTTAATTTGTCGTGTTCCAGTTTTGTTTATGTTTGCATAAAAAAATCGGCAAGCACCTCCAAGTCGTATGATTTAGTTGATTATATGTTGTTCTTAATGATTTGGGTGATTTATGAACTTATATAAAATAGATGGACTAAACTGTAAAAGACACACAGATTTATAGTGGTTCGGCCAGAATGTGCCTACGTCCACTTTATATGTTATTCTCCGTTTTCTGTTCAGATTACAAGTACAAAGCTTTGATTACAAGTATCTGAAAGTTGTTTGAAAGTTCTATCCGTGCTTGAGCTCTCAAACTTGTCCGCCATTGTTGTACCCTTGCCCCTCTATTTATAGAGTGAGATTGGGGGCAGGGGTCTTGGATGTATATAGCTGCTGGTGGGCCTGGGTTGATGCAATCTGGCTTGGAAGTGTTGGTCCAGTATGCCTTGGTCCGGTGGAACTTGGTTCGGCAATGGTTGGAGTGTGGGTTGGTTCGGTAGTTGGTGGATCAGTAGTGAGGGGATTGGACCGGTGGTGGCTTGGGATTGAGTTGGTTCGGTGGGCATGGGATGGAGCCATTCCGGTGAGATGTTGATTCGGTGGCAGTGGATGGAGCCGGTCCGGTGAGGCGTTGATTCGCTGGTAGGGAAGGAGCCGGTCGAAACAAACCCAACATTTGCCCCCCAAAGTAGGGCATATGCCTGTTTATAGCATGCTTTGTTTTAAGTCACTCGTCCTGGACGCTATCATCCGGTCTCTAATGTCGAACCAACTGGTCCGTTCATTGACATTTGCTTATAAATAGGGGCCTAACGCTTTCGTTTTTCCTTATCAGCCGAACCAAACCCCTGTCTTTGCCGAATCAAACTCTCATCTCTGCCGAATCAAACGTGTTAGCCGAACCAGAATCTTATTTTGCCGAACCAGGTGAGATCCTTTTCTGCCGAATGTGTTCTTGCTCTAGACTACCGAATGGTTTCTAGGACTCGACTCACTGAATGAACTTCGTGGAGTATAAGTGCCGAATGAACTTATATACTTGGATTACCGGATGAACTCAAATCTTTGAATTACCAAATGAACTTTCATTTTTGAATTGCCGAATGAAACTTGTGCCCAGACCACCTAAATGAGAATGGAAGTGCCGAATGAACTTTTGCATTTGCTTTATCGAATGACACCAGGAGTTTGAGTGTTTTGAATTATGAGTGAAATTTCAGACTATATACACTTGTTTGCTTATATCCTATGTTCTAACGATGTACTTTCTTGTAGTGCAGATAAATGTCTCGTAAAGTGGAAACTCGATAAGATAAGAATAAATCCAAGGACGAAGGAGAGTCCAACGTAGTGCCCCCAGCTCAGCCAGGACCGGAACGTCATGGACTCACCCCGAGATCGCTAGTAGATGGGTATGGTCCTCAAGAGCTTCTGAATTCTCCACCTGACTGCTTTCCAAGCTCTCTCAAAGAAGAGCAGCTTGATGTTATCTCCCGCTCCTTTGGGATTGATAGAGCACGCATGATCTTGCCAGGGAAGGGGGTCATGCCATATAATCCCCCTGAAGGATACTTCGCTTATAGTAGGTACCACTTCATGTGTGGGGCCATTCCTCCAATCAATGCTTGGATAGTTAGCTTCGTCACCTATTTGAAGGTGGCCCCTTTCCAGCTCCAGCCCAACTCCTACGCTATCTTGGTGTGCCTATTCGTGATTTTCCAAAGAAAGTACGGGCGCCCCCTTCCAACCGGGAGATTCGGTACCTATATAACTTGAGGGGTTACAAGAAGGGGTCTCCATACATCAGCTTGGAATCGGCCGTGTCCTTCAAGCTGGTCCTGCACTTGTATTCAAAGTTCACCATGTTTAAGAAGGAATGGTTCTTCGTCCAGGATGACTCCGTTTCTATCCACCGCTTCACTTCTGGCTGTAAGTTGAAGCTTATTTATAATTCCGTTCTGACTGAAATGCTTCTTCTCATGTGTTTTTATTTCCTGCTAGCGACATGTGGCTTTGCGGTCGTAGAGAACGATCACCTGGTTCAGATGGCCGCGGAGATAGAAGCCATTTCGGGAAGGGATAGGTCAGCTTCTTACCTGATCAGGAATGCCACTCTCCTGGGATACAACTTGATTCCACCACATCAGTCTATGGTCAAGCAGAGGGATACGGCTGAGGAAAGGGCTGCTAAATCCAAAGGAGGGGCCATGACAAAGAGCAGCAAGAGGAAACCCTTCTCGATACCTCTAGTCGTCGGGGGGAAGAAGCTCAAGAAATTTGATGGACCCTCTCCCAGCACATGCCCAGATGTTCCGGAGGAGGAAAGTGGAGAGGAGGAAAGAGGCGAGGAGGAGAGCGGAGGTGATGGAGAAGGTGATGGTGGTAATGGTGGCGAAGGACAGAGTGGTAGTGGCGTTGGTGCCTTGACCTCTAGGCAAGCAGGTGAGATTCAAGAGTGGATGGATGATGCTTTCCGCCAAGCTTTTGAGGGGTTAGAGGAAGGGTCGGCATTGGTGGAGAAACCGAAGAAAACTGATAAGGCCGGGACTCGTTCCAGTCCATCTTCTGAGAGCATTTCATCTAGGGCAACTCCGACGGTTAAAGTTGAATTTTTGACTCCTCTTTTAACTTCACATGTTTCTTGGATTACAGTTCCATGCATGCTTGTAACACTTGGTTTTTATTCCAGGAACGGGCAATGCGACCATGACATCAGACATTCGGCACTGCCTCGAGCAATTCAAACTCCTTAAAGCTTCTACTAAACCGAAGCCCCCGACCAACCATTCCGGGGACGTAGTCGGCTACCGTCCTCTTCTCGGAGTTATTGTAGAGGATATTCAAAAGAGAAAGAGGAGGCGCTCCATGTTCGAACCTTCACTTGGACCTCAGTCCCCAACCCAGCCTATTCATGATATCACGGGGGAGGATACTGAGTCCATACCCTCTCCGCATCCATCAGAGAATCCCACCGTTACTCATGTTGATCGTCCCGGCTTGGCTCCTAACCCATTTGCGGGTCATCCAGATCTGGACCCGAGTTCTCATGATATTTCCTTCGATGAGGTTACCAGTGAGCACCTCCTACCCCGCAATCCTATAGTAAGGGTGCTTGATGAGGCTAAGTCTTTGAATCTCGACTTGTTGACCACTCGGATTGTGACTACGGGGTATGAGGCCAAGGTAAACATCGATCGGGTGGCTGAGTAGACCAGGAAATTGATGGGGCATCACGCCCGACTGGTAAAGGCCGGGGAGGAAATTGGGAGTGCCAACATATGATTGCGGCTAGTAATTTCCGACCAGGCTAAGCAACTTGCCGATCAGGCCATCCAGATCTCTCAGCACGAGGCTGCCTCCAGACGGCTAAAGAAAACTATGGAAGAGGCTAGCAGAGCCGAGCTGCGAAAAATGGAGGCCATCTGCAAGGAATGGATCGATATAGCCATTGCAACGATAGACGATGTTCGGAAGGCGGACCTCGAGCAGGTAGAGGAGTTATCCCGGAAGCTTGAAGCCGCGGAGCTTGCTCAAGCCAAGCTGAAGGAGGAGATGAGGAAATCCCTTCAGGCTGACCGCTCACGATACCGATCGGAGAGGGATGCTGCCGTTGCAAAGCTGTTGGCTTCTGAAGTCCGGATGAGGGAGTTCGAGGAAAGCGAGGGGATAATGGATGAGATGCTCCAGGATATGTATTTCCGTACCTGGAAGCAGGGCAACTTATCCTGGATAGATGTCTATCCCCATATCATGGCCAGGATTTATCTTCGGGCTCTGGAAGAGGCCAAGGCTGATGCGGATAAGGAGGGTGGTATGGCCTTCAGGATGGATGTGGTTACGGCCCAGTTTACTAAGGAGGATAAAGAGGCGGTGAAGGAGGGCGTGCGGCTGCTTGCTGCCGAGGAGGTAGGCGTGCAGTTGGGAGACGACGATCAAGGAACGGATGTTGGTAAGTCTTCCCTTTTAGCCTTTTCATAGCTTGGTTGCTTATCGTTTATTTAATAGATTCTTCTCCTGAATTGGACTGGTGGGACCTCTGGTCAGCATGCTGGGAGCTCTGATCCTGCGGTCAAGTAGATCTTGGGGGGTCGGAAGGATAGAGATGAAGTTCTGATGCTGCCGACTATTTTGGCTTGATCCAGATATTTTTGGTTTTATTTGACATTCCTGTATATACTAGTTCCAAAACATTAATGTACTTTCAGGTTGTAATTATGTCATTGCAACGAACGACTTTATTCGTAACATGTAATTTTATAACATAAGCTGATTCTGTCATATTAGGATGTTGTCATTATTTTGATGTGTTGCATAAGAAATATAATTGTGCATGTGCTAGTGATTCAATTGCGTTTTGATGTCAAGTTCTCGCATAAAATATAATTTCATGTCTTGCAATGTTAATGTGATGTGTGAATATATCAAAGCTACTTATTTGTATACGAGAGAAGAAAGTACCGCCCTTTCGATTTTTAGTTGTAGATGGTAGCTTTGAATGCCTTGTGTGATCGAATACAGAATGCAGTTGAGTGACCCGTCATCCAACTGAGAGTTCTCATTCCCATTAGCGAGTGCATCCTATTTGGTGTCCTGTACTTTAAGGGTTGTTATAGAGGATAGGAGGAAAGTTTCTTAAATAGAATGGAAATATAAGAAATAGTAAAACTTCCAATCACGGAAGGCCTTCAATGTGCTTAAGTTCGTGGCAAACGGGTTTTGTAGTCACTTTCCCTAGCTGTGGGTCTTGGAGACATTTGTCACCCATCTTACGCCTCTGCGGGGAGTTTTCTTTTTTACCACAGCCGCACTTAAGACACATCGGAGCCGAGATCGCGCACGGTAACTACCCGGGCCATTATAGCCCTTAATCGTGGGTATTATTCGATTTACCGTGGCCAGCTAGCGCGGGTGCCGATCGTCAACTGTGAACTGCCCCTGGCTGGCAACACCTTATGTTGGGACTTATAATCGGTTCACAGTCGCCAGTGAGCCGAACGCCATAATGAGCCGCCTCGGCTATAGTCGGCCTTCTAGGTGGCTTATGATCGGCTCATTACAGTTGGCTTTGAGGGCCGTCGCGAGCAATGAGTTAACCCGCTGCCGAGGGATGCCGGAGCCAAAGTGTCTCATTGGCGAGGGCATAGATTCGTATAGTACCTGTTAGGTCTTGTCCAGGTGAGGTTGTGCCGTGAAGTGTGCAGAATGGAAATGCCGTTATACAGGATTTTGTTCAACAGAAAAGGATAAAGCTTAACAAGCAGCCAAGATATAAAGGAACAATTTGAAAAGAGACAAGATTTTTAAAGTGGTTCGGCACGAAAATGCCTACGTCCACTGATTCTCTTTGTTAATTCACTTCATAAGGGCAGTACAAGTTAAGAAAAGCATCGACGAAGGTGTTGGATGTTCCATGCCCTCTGGAACACCTCTCCGCCCACTGTTGACAAAATATAAGCTCCGTTGTGGAGATCTTTATGAATTACATAGGGTCCGTCGTAGATTGGATTTAGCGCTCCGGGGCATGGGAAGATCCGTTTGAGAACAAGATCTCCGTCTCGTAAGCTGCGGTGCTTGACTTTGGAGTTATATCGTGTAGCCACTTTTTGCTTCTAAGCTGCCGCTTTAAGTGCTGCATCATTTCTTCTTTCTTCAATTAGGTCCAAAGACATGTGTCGGAGTTCTTCATCCTCTTCTGGGTTGTAGTGAATCCTACGGTGGGATGGCACTACAGTTTCAACTTGGAGCATGGCCTCCGATCCGTATGCCAAAGAGAAAGGAGTATGCCCTGTTAATGTTCTGAAAGACGTGCGGTAGGTCCAAAGTGCCGTAGGAAGTTCATCCACCCAAGCGCCTTTTGACTTTTCAAGCTTCTTCTTGATTGGAGTTTTAAGAATTTTGTTGATAGCTTCGAATTGTTCGTTTGCCTGGGGATAAGCTACAGATGAGAAGCTTTTGTGAATTCCGTGCTCTTGGCACCAGTCGGCGAATTCCTCACTGTCAAATTGAAGCCCATTGTCCGATATGATCTTCAGTGGAACCCCGTACCTGCATAGAACGTTTTTTATTAAGAAATTAATAACTTTTGCCGAAGATATTTTATTTAAAGGTTCCGCTTCCACCCATTTGGTGACATACTCGACTGCCACTATAGCATATTTGGCTCCGCCTCGGCCCGTCGGTAGTTCGCCAATCAAGTCAATTCCCCATACTGTAAAGGGCCAAGGGCTGGTCATTTGAGTTCTTCTTTCTTCATTTCGATATTCATGGCGGTCTCGCCTCATTGAAATTGAAGATTCTCTCCTCTCCCGATAAGACTGGGGTGACATTCTCCTTTCTCCCGAAACCGATGGTGAAACCCGGTTTCCACTATGGTTCGAAACTGGTGAAGTTCTCCTTTGACTTTGATTCATATCTTTCATCAACTTCTCTAACTTTCCAATACCTTCATCGAACTTCTCATTGATACGTTGTTCCATCTGTTAAGCTTCTTGTCTTCTATTTACATCTTCAACATTATGATAATGATTAGCACGTCTCGGAGGCATGATATTCAAACAATCTCGGTTCTTTGACTTAGCTCCGATCTAACTTCTTTTAACTCGGCTCGGCTTTGACTTCGCTCGGCCTCGATCTAGATTGAATTGATATGTCTCGGACATGAATTGACTTAGCTCTCGGCTCTGATACCAAATGAGTGACGTAGTGGATTAACACTTTGACGTGCTATTAATGTTTTAATACAAATTGATGCACCTTCTTCCTCAGAAATGAATTCGTGTCAAGTAAATTTGGTAGAACGATAAATGCCCAAATCCGTTGATCTCTCGAGATACTGGATTCTAGCTATCTTCAACACGTTGATCGCGCACGATTCCGCGTTAGAAGATCTACTATTCTTCGACGTTGACCTCGCGCATGAGATAACGTGAATCGTCTTCAAATTCGTTAATTCGAGCACACTCGAATATCCGAAGATGGAAGAAGAAGGAGATCACACTCAACTTCAACAAAAGTGGCAAAAGCACACAAACAATTTTATTCCAAAAATCAACTCCTTTTACAAGTGACACCACACCCCTATTTATAGAAATTTACAGCACAACACAGCCGACCTAACACGCGGTCGACCTAACATCACACGACCTACAGCATATGATTTACAACATTACACGACTTACTACATAACAACATTACGACACAATAACTCATGAGTTAACGACATAAGAAGAAGCACGACTGCACGTGACATAAGCTTCAGCGACTTAAGAGAACAAGGCGGTCCTTCATGCGATATAAGAACAATGCGACCTAAGCGACATACGGAATAAACATAGGTAAGCGACTTAAAATGTGCGACATAAGATAATTCGCGACTTCGGTTGTAAGGCAACAAAGTAATGGCCGTGACTTAGCAAAATGAAGAAATCTCGCGACATAAGGCTGGAGCGACCTAAGGCTTCGTGGCATAGGGATTTTGCTCGTGATCTAGGCTGGAGCGACCTAAGGCTTCGCGACATAGAGATTCTGCTCGTGACCTAGGGCTTCGCGACATAAGGAAATCAGCTTCATGGACTAGGTCGCTTATCCTGGTAGGTCGTAGCTCGGTACTTCGTAACGACCTAAGGAAAGCGGCATAAAGTGGTTAGGTCGTTGGTCTATCATGTAGCATTGTATCTTCCAACCTTCGTATCTCGTTAGGTCGTAAGTCGCTAGGTCGTTCGTAACTTAAGGCACGCGACTTATCACAGTGCGCTGCATCAGAACACCTTTTGAATATTAAGCATGTAAATCGAAAAATAATTCACGATTAAATGACCATGAGTGCTCAAGACACACTTATATTAAATGGGAAAATCCACAATTGAAGTCCTTTTAAATGTACAACGATTATAAATCTTTCAATTCACCTGACAATATAATTCGTGTACTTATTCTGACATTAAATAGCAGGTCCAAATCAATTTTACTAAACCTTATTCTTCCAAAAATAGAAAGCTTTGCTTGTATGATAGAGTACAAATGTAGTTGTTAATATGTTTCAAACATAAATATATATTTTAAAAGCAAATTTGTAAAAATTAATTATTCAATTAACTGTGCAATCTGTAATTATGAATTTATTAAAACAGTAAATGATTATTTTCAAAAACCAGTCAAGTGAATAAACGATTAGTAAAGCAAACATTTGACAATAGCCAGAAATAACATAAACTCACTATAAGAGGTCCATACCCCATTTAAAAAATGTACACTATAGTTTTAGGACCGAATACTACTTACATAAAAACTATACATAATAGAAAATATGTCATATAAAATCCATATATAAAAGATGTACTGTATATAAAGTGAAGCTTTGTTTAAGAACGAAAGTCAGGCAAACTATTGGTACATATGGAGCTCATGGTATAAGTCTGTGTTATATTTTGATGAAAACAATGAACTAACAGCAGTATTCTCATCGTTTAAGCATACATCGTTTGTAGGTTTGTGGTAAGCAGTAGAGTGGGATGTGATTGGTCCTACAGATGAAAATGTTACATTACACATCAGTGAACTCGGCAAAAATAAAAAAAAAACAGAAAAAAAAACTTAATGGTTACAACTAACTTGTTTAATTATGTTGCGATTTAAACATTATTTGCCCTCATTTACCTAGCTTTGGGCTTAAGACCGACATCTTAACAAAAAATATAGATGGCAGATTTAAAAATTATTATGTATGCCAAATAGTGCTAGGGTGCAAAAAATACGAATAGGATTCTACCAAAAATTAAGTTAATTATATATAAACTAAGTGCATGTGAAAACATTATGGTGATTGACTCATGCTTTGGTTACATGAGTGAAACATATCTATAAAGTATTTTTCTAGTACGTGTACCGTTTTTCCTTTGAATTTTTCCATTTTATGCTAATACCCTTGTTGTGTGACGCCCAATTTCTTGGATAAAGCTACATATATTTTCAACTACAATTACGATTAGTGATAAAAGGCAACGGAGTTACAATAACTTACTCATTTTCAAATATTGCATTTCCTATATAAAAGTTAACAGGGAGATATTTAAAACTGCAGTAGAAATGAGCAGAAAAAGAGGACCGGATGAAATTTTGAAAAAATACGGCAAGAATAAAATACTAAAGGTGGTTGTGGTAGTAACTGTTATTAACATCTTTTCAAAAATTTGGTTGGTTTCTATCTAGGTATTGGTCATAAAACTGCACATAATAAGTTAGTTCTTATGTACTGCAGTAATAAGACCTACTAACTTTTTTATTATCTATGTTATAATATATATGAGCCTACGTTCACAAATTTCATGTTGGTGGACTAAAAGACTTAAATATCAAAGTTCATTTAGTTTCACACTTGCAAGAAAATCTGTTTTAGTTTGTTTAAAATTTTGGTTAATGTTTCAACAGTTCGGTATACTAAATAATATGGGATTATCATTAGTCACCCTATTCATAGTTCAAGTTTCAATTATGCAATGGTCTTTTGTTATTCAGCATGGTGTTTCTCAGTTCTAAACAATTTGTCAGTAGTAGTCTTATGTAGAATGTTAATAATTTGACAGACAAAACTAAAAATGTGAATATAAATTAAAACTGGTACCGGTTGCACCTTGTGTTTGCATTTCAGATGTTTGCAATCGTTGTGTACGTCATTGTTGTCTACGATTAGCCAGCTTGGCTTCCCTTGCACCGATTGACATCCCATTACATCAAACTCATTGTGTCAACCGATGATTGTTTTCGTTGTTGATCATCCATTTGTTTATCATAGAAAATAGGGAAAAAATATATTTCATTTAGTAATCGTAGTTTAAATAAATGGCGAGAAATAAAAATACAATCACTATATTGAAAAAGGGCCAAATTTTTGGTAGGATGGGTAAACATGGTTAATGATAATTTATCTTATGCCAGTTAGGAATGGTACTATAGTGCATTAGACAATAACATTATCATGCTAATTTATAATCAGTAAATAGTCATGTTTACATCGAATAATGAGAAGAGTAAATATTCTACGGGTATATGAAAATTTTGCACTATGCATAGCCTGAGTACATAGTAGCTATAGGAAAAAAACCGAGTAAAATATTTTATGGTAAAAGTGTAAAGCAGTAATAAAAGCAAGTAAGAAGTGGGTGGTATAACTCATTGTAGTAAAATTGTAGAAAAAATATATAGAGACAGTGAAAGAGAAATCATACTTAAGTAGTGTTTTCGTTACTATTATGGATGAAACGACAAAAAATGTGGAGATAATATTGGATGCATATAAAATGTTTTGAACTATTCAAGTGCGGCTAACTCAACAACTATAACTTTTAGCATGTTGAAAAAATTTATTGCAAACATCCTACAGCTATTAACAAATAACAACTAAATGGTATTACCTGGTGGATGTTGGATCGCTTTCTTTTTCTATTACTTCTCTTTGTTGAATCGTGGAGGTCTAATAATAACCAAAAGAAAAATGAAGGATAAAATAAATGAGTTTAAATAGTGAAATAAAAATAAGGATACACATACATACATATATATATATACATATATGAGTAAAAAGGAGTATAAAGTTTTCCACTGATAAATAATAATAAATGTACTACAAATCAAGGATAGTAAAAGCCGATTAAATTGTAGCAAAATTCTATATAAAAATTAGGCAATAAATATAAGTGAAATTATTGAGATTAGTGGAAGAACGTGAAACGAATTTAGAGGAAAAGTGGAGACATTTTAAAATTAACTATGGTCAATGAGCATCATGTTAATTTTGGAAAAAAATCATGAAATATTCATCGCATATTTAGTGATTGAATCTCAGGGAAAATATGTAATGCATTTAATGATAACAACACCACATCGGCAGTCAAACCTTTTGCTAATATAGTTATGGAAGGCTTGTTAGTTGTACAGTTATACATTGTCTCTTGCAGACATTTGAGTTTGATTTTCTAAGAGTTTTTTATAACGGAAATACGATAACTGTTTGGTAAGCATCAATTATGATCATAAAATGACACTATAACTCATGCAATAAAGGTAAGGGTAACATACAAAAAATTTAAAGTTAAAATATCATTTATCAATTTTGGAGATAAAAATAATGGTACCAAAAGTAGAAATATCTTTTAAAATATCAGTAAAAGGCTGAGTAGAACATCTTTATATGTGTATACATGTATATGTTTGAAATAACCTTAATCGAAGAAATACCTAATTCTCAGTGGAAGCCTACATTGATATCAGGAAAAGTAGCAAACAACAATGATCAATCAAATTGATCTCAGAAAAAAGAATACATGAAATCTAAATTTAACTTGTGAAAAGGAAATAATCGAAGATAAAATGAGGTGCTTACATTCGGGGAAGACATGGCAATTGGGAAGACACCATGCGATTCAACAACTGTCGACCACTTCTGTGGCAGCAGATGAAGAAAAAGAATGCCGTGAAATTCACTCTTATACATCGCATCTTGTAGGAACGATGAATAAACATAGAAGCGCCGCCCGAAGAGGATGTTGAGGAACGATGGGAACAACCGGCGTTGATAAGCGGAGCTCTGATCGCTTGGCTCTAATCACAGGGTCGAATATTTATGGGAATCCACAGCCGCAATCTGTATTAGGGCTACAAGAAGAAAATTTTGATGGGAACATTATCGCTTAGATATGGGGAAAGAAGGAAATGGGAAAGGCATAACTAAAGAGAAGCAAACAAAAATTGGCAGCTCCGAAAAAAGGAGGAAAGGAGCCGCGAGATGTTAGGAAAAAAAGATACGAGACTGTTCATTTTCCAAAATAGTTAGGGGGATTGTGCGCTCTTGAAATCCAACTCACTAACAATATAATATTATAGATGAGGTCCACTTTCCCTAAAACTGAATAAAAAAATTATTCGTTTCATAAAAATCCAATAGAAATAATGGAAGCAATAAAAAAGCATAACCGGTTTCTATTCTTTCTTAAGACAAATTATAATGTTTGTTTTGATGTTAATTTTCATAGACTAAACATTTTTGGTTCTTTCCTTTTCGTAATAATTAATAAGGCAAGTCTCTCACTATGAATAAAGTTTCACATATGCAGCAATATGGATGAAAACATTATATGAGAATTGACTTATATAAAAGCATTATAGTATCATCTTAACATGTATAATTATGTGTGGTAGACTAACAGTTTTATTGATATTTTGGTGTTTAACAATGCTCATTTTTACTAAAAAGATAATTTGAAAATGTATATGCTTTACAAATAGAACACGTTATCATCATATAATGTGTACAATGTGCATTTGTTTATTGTTAAATTGGATAAAATAAATTTCATTTCAAGGATCAAATGTAAAACACATTGATCTCACACATGTAGCTTTTGGTGTTATGTGCAACATTATTTTTCTACACATAATAATTAAATAGTTAGCATGACCTTAAATTATTATTTGTGTCGTTGACAATGATTTATACTTTTCTTCAAAAAATAAACTCTTTCATACGTTTTCATTATTAAATTATTTGGTTAACTATTGTGTAATCTTTATGACTCTTAGGAATCATTTAAGGAAGAGGGATGAGTATAGGTAATTTATAAAAGATTTTGTTTCGAACATTAATTTTTATGAACCTCGGGATATTAGCTTTGCCGTAGTTGGGGTTCACGCCCTTTTGTAGTATGTATTGTTAGTCACTTGGACAATTTAATTTTTATCTATTTTCTTATTATCTATACCACTACATAACAAAACCTTCTACCTAGTTAGATTGCGAAAAATTGAAGCCACACTTCCCCACAGATTGAGGTTGTGAGCATCTAGAGAACGTAGGAGGCTTGGAGCAAAGAAAAGCAAGGAAGAAAGAGGAGAGAAAGGAGGTTGCTAACTTGAGTTTGAACCTGAGTGCTTAAGCGTGGTTGTTTTTTAAGTTTAAGGTGTGCTAACTCACCACTTGGATTGATAATATAACTTGTATGTCTTTATATTTTGTTGTGTTAAAGTTGTTTGAATTGTTAAATGACATATGTTGAAAACATTGATTTTGATCCTTGTTTTGAGAATAAGTGGCATATAGGATTCATGTATGAATTTAAATGAACATGATTGGACTTATATGACATATGACTAGGCCTTGAACAAAGCACATAAGTAGGAGTTGAACATAGGTTGAGATGTGTCTCGGATTTGAAATTGCACTTCACCGAATGATTTTTTAGCTATTGGAATGATTTTTTACATTCTTCTATCCATTCAAATTTTCTTTTTTTATTATATTAAAAATTGGAATACAATTACCAATGCCTTTTGATATAAACTCCTTGAATGCTGCCATTCAACCATTTAAGCTCATTACGTCTTTACTTGTTCTAGGCTCCCCCATAACTCTAATTGCTTTTATTTATTCAGGGTTCACCTCTATTCCTTATGCACTTACTATATATCTCAAAAACATTCCTACTTGTATTTCGAAATAACATTTTTATTGATTCAATTTCATCATACTTCCGCAATACTCCGAACATCTTATTTAGGTCTTTAATAATATCTATCCTTTCTTTTGGATTTTACTAGCATATCATCCACTTATATTTCCATGTTTTCCACAATTTGATTTTTGAACGTCCTATTTACCAATAGGTAGTAAGTATCCCGTACATATTTTAGCCTAAAGGGCATCACTTCATAGAAATATGTTCTACATTCAGTTACAAAACTTGGATGTCCCACATTGAGTTTGAGTATAAGATTTGATTATACACAGAATATGCCTCTAGGAAACGTAATAACTTATGCTCCTTACTAACAACTACTAATTGATCAGTCTTTACAAGGCAATAACAATCCATGGGACTTCTTTGTTTAAATCCATATAATCAACACAAGTTCTGCACTTCCTACTAGATTTCTTAACTAACATCGGGTGCCCTAACCATTTTGAGTATAATACTTCTATGATAAACTTGTTTCTAGCAAACTTTTTAACTCCTCTTTAATTGAAATTATTTATGCTTTATAAAATTGCCTTTTCATTTTCCTTATAGGAGTGAAACTCGAATCTATATTTAGCATATGGCACATTACTGTACGAATAATTCATAACATGTCTGCATGAGTCCAACCGAAAACATCTTAGCTTGCCTGGAGGAAATGATTATGTTTTCCCATGTATCTTTATCTAGCCCTCTCCCTATCTTTACAGTTTTAGTAGAATTATGAAGGTCAATAATATCTCTTCTAATTTCTCTGCTTTTTATGTTTTCTTAATTACCATTGGAATCTATTTCCAAAATAATTACTTCTATGGGTCATATGGTGTCAACTTCTTTTTTGTATAAGCAAAACAAAATATTATCATTTTGCACAGGTATGCTGGATCGTAGTGTTCTACCACTCAACAACAATTATTATAAGTGTGAGGAAAAGAGGCCTTAGCAAATAAGAATATTAGCCACTAACTACTACAAGCACTATTACATGTTACATGTGCATTGACCACACCAGAAAATTTCAATATCCTTTCCAACAACAACAAATAATAAAATTAGCCATGACTGACTTTGCAATCACCAACAGAATAAGTTACCAAATAGGACCAAATTACTAAAACTTGAGGAGCAAAAGCTTCAAAACAACTCGATAAAACATTCCAAGAGTTAAAAGATAACCCAAACACAAAAATAACTTATTAAAATGCCAGAAACAAATGATCGATAGATCTAGTAAACCCTAAAATTTTCTACTTTTCTTAGCTTGCATTGTTTATTTGAGCATATTTCCTTTTTCTTTCTGGAAGTTTGAAATTCATTGGAAATATTTTTCACTTCTCGATTGGTATTTTTAGTCTAAATACTGAAGATTTCAATCCTGGTGATCGATATCTAAGGTCTTTCAATTTATGGTTTTATTTAGTTTTGACAAAACAACATAATAGGAATCATCCTACTTATTACATTGTTCCAAGTTGTAGAGTATATTTCACTGGAACTAAATTACTTTCGTTGCACGTCACCTCATCCAGCCTTGTCGAGAAGTTTGACAATCAAAACCTTTAGAGGGATGAAAGGATCCACTTCATCCAAGGTGGTTCTTCCAAAGAAGGCATCGCAGTAAGTGGTATTTTCCATCACCACGAATAGAAATTAGCCCTTGACTGTGGTGTTGGACCCATATACGGGCTCAAAGTAGGGCTTAAGCTTTTCCATAAGGATATCAATTTTATTAAAAACACATTTGAATATGAAATTCACTTCACTTTGGACTAAGATCTTGGGTACTAAAGATAGTCTCATTTGGGCAGTAATCATCAATGGGTTACTAGTATAGAGGAATCTTTGATTTTCCTTAGTAAACTCTTTGAGAGCTCCTCTCATGATCATATTTTGGATTATCCAGACTAAGAATTGACATTTATCTTCTTTTGTATTTGCTCACCTTGTGAAAAGCATAGTAGTCTCCTCTTTTGTCCTGTTTTAGGTTAGTTTTGGCATTTTCAATATAAAATATTCCATTTCATTTTTGTGGTAACGTAAATATATGAGATCGACTGGTTTAATTCAAAATAATTTTGGTATTTCATCTCTCCCTCTTTTGATTTTGAGCCATGAACCCAAACCTCTCCTATTCCCTTCTCATCCAGTAAATCTTCCTTTTCTCATGATCCATACTAATGAATTGGACAGCTTGGAAGTGAAAGTGTTGTAAATATCTACATTATGGAGGTAATGATCTTTCTAGGATGGGTACTCTCTATCAACCATGATTTTACTACGTTCAAATTTCCTTATCGCTCACTTTTTCAGCCATTAGGGCATCATGATTCAACCTTTTGATATAGTTTGTCAATAATTCCCGAGGGTTTTGCTTTATGTTAGCCATGACAATTAAGTCTATAGTTGGTTCATTTGAGGTGCTGAATTGGTAGAGAATATGTATGCAAATTTTCGCAAATAATATATGGTTTTTTCCTTACAGCACTGATACGATCTGATGCCGCTCCTAGGAAAGTCATGGGAAAAGTCTGCACCTCACTGGTTTTAGTGCATCATAAATGTCTATTTGGTACTTAGACACAAGATGTTAACAGGACAATAAATAGTAAATCATGTGCCAATAAATGTTCGAATCACGTTATCTAAGTTTCGAACTTATGACCTCTCGCACCAAAGTCGAATCACTTAACCACTGGGACAATGGTGCTTGTCATCCATCATATTATTTATTTACTCATTGGCTAAGTTTTTCAAGGATACCACATCGTATTTATAATCTCTTCTTTCTAGCTTATATTCTCTATGAAAAGATGAGCTTGCAGATTACACGAGTGAAGATTTTCATCAATCCTTTAGTTATTTATTTTTCTATAGGTTCGATCGATTATTGTCTTCTACGTTTTTTATCACGTTTGGTCTGGGCTTATTTTGAGACTTTTCCAACTTCACAGCTTTGGCTTTATCTTTTTTTAAGTTCTAAGCTACTCCTACCAATATCCTTAATCTTGCGATATACTTGCATCATTTGAGGTGATTCATCTCCTTATCTTCCTCGTTCGTTGTCATTTTGGTCATTCTAGATGATTTTTAAAACATAAGCATCTCAATCAATTTGTGCATAGACTTAATTTGTTTCTTCATGGCCTTTGTGTTAGCTTTCTCTTTCTTTATTTCAACTGGAATAAAGGCCTGCTCGGCCATAATGTTTCCATACCATAAATTAAGGTGTAACACATTCCTCTAGTTTGAAATGGTGCACCGCCTCCTTTTCATGGAAGTTATCTTCTTTACCCCTTCCATTTATGCAAAAACAAAATAGTCTTTCCTTGACTTAAATTCTTGGTGAAAGCACAAAAATTGTTGTACAAAAAATTATCTTACATTGCATGCTAAATGAAGGAAATCAATGATACTTAGGCAGGAGGTTAGCTCTTAAGCAATTATCCACGTTGTCATATGGTCAAGTAGTCAGTTATGCAAGTAGCTAACTGTGCAAGTCCATGATTAGAAAGTCTTAATTAGAATTTTACATAGGAAGTGATTAAAATCTCAAATCAAGCTCTTTATTATGCTAGAATAAAAAGTTGAATAAGGAAGAAGTAGAATTTAGAATTTGCCCCTTCTTATTAAGGGTACAAGCTTATTGATAGATATATTTTTCCTTTAGACCTTTGACATGTTGCATTCATGGAAGATGAACGGTTGAGATTTCGCTGACATGGAAAATTTCCAATCTAAATTGTGGTATGACTTGCATTTAATCTCTTTCACGACGGCATGGCGTGGATGGACCAAATAAGAGTTGCCACTAATTAGAGTGCTACATGAGATAAATTCTTAATATAAGATTAAAGTTTCTCATAATATGATAATAATATTATTTAATAATACCAACATGCGATAGGACAAGCCAGTAAAAGGTTGACTCCAGCATATGGTAGCATCAATCTTGCGATAGCAAACCTTCATCATGCAATAGCCTTTATGACTTTAACCATTGAAAGCTCAACTGCATTTCGCGTAGCCCTTTTGAATTCAACCTGTGATAGCTCGATTTTAATATATAATAGCCCCTATGGCTTCGAACTGTGCTAGCTTCATGTCAATACGTGATTGACTTTATGACTTCAAATTGGGATAGCTGAACTTCATTATGAGATAAATTTTATCGATTTGATAGTTTTGTTTGGTGATAGCCTTGTCACTTCCTTATGAAATAGTTTTTGTGACTTCAATATGAGATAGCTTTAGCACATTGAACATGTGATGGCTTGGTCGTCTCACTGTGGAAAATCTTTCATATTCTCAATATGCAATGGCTTGATCATCTCATTATGTGATAGCTTTGATACTCCCAATATGCAATGGCTTGATCATCTCATTATGTGATAGCTTTGATACTCCCAATATGCAATGGCTTGATCATCTCACTTTGCGATAGCTTTCTGATGGCTTGATAATCTCAACGTGCAATAGCTTTAATATTCTTAACATGCGATAGCTTGATCATCTTACTATTTGATACTTTGGGATTTTTAACATGCGATGGCTTTTTTGTCTCACTAAGTTGTAGCTTTGATATTCTCAACATGCATTAGCTTGATCATCTCAATGTGAAATAGCTTTCAATATTCTCAACATGTGATGGCCTAATCACCTCAGCCTATGATAGCTTTTATATTCTCAACTTATGATGGCATAATGACCTCATCATGCACTAGCTTTGAAATTATGATCATGCAATGGCTCAATCGTCTCACTATACGACAACTTTCTCTTTGTCCTTTAATTTTTAGAATTCTATTTTAGAAATTCTAGGGTGTACCACATGTACGTTACTTGTCTTTTTTTTCTTCTTTGTTTGTTCTCTTATATATTCAGATTATCTTGCCTTCGGGGTCGTCAAACAAACCTAACATATTATTAATCTAGGGTAACTATCTAATAAATTAGAAGCTTTTGTTTATACGTTTTTATCATCAAAACCCTTAATATTAGTCAATTGGTGGTATTTTTAAATATGATGTTCTCTAAATCAATCAGTTGTAGGGTGGTCCAATTCGATTGCTTTAGTTGATGATTGGGAAATCGAGATTCATTTTGTTTTGATAGTAGATACCATAAAGGTTATTATCCAATTACAAAGACTTAATTACGTTTTTTTATAACCCACTTAAATATTTTCTTTTATGTTGTGAAAACATATATTTATTATATCAAATAGAGTCTAATGTTTATCCTCTATCAAAGCATGTAACTGGTCTCCTATAAAATCTTTTTTCCGCAAAGTCTATGTACATAATCATGTGGATAGTGAAACGACTATGAATCTCTAATTTATTTATTTCAGTTATTCGCTATGTTTCATTGTTTATGGTTTGACTGATTTATGATAATATATATATATATATATATATATGGTTTCTTTATTTTGCTACTCTTATATAGCTCTACTTTCACTATACTAGGGAGTCTAGAATTTTGTTTATTTGGAGCCAAAAATCTTGTACATAAGTAGTATTATGATTTAGTAGGGAGAAGAGAATATAAGTAGTAATTAATCTCCTTAGCCAGTAGTGAGTGTGATTTTATTTTACATTTATTTTAGTTAAAACAAATGAAAATTAGAAAATAGATTATTCACTAATGTTTATGACTAAAATGGTAATCAGAAACACTTTTGTACAAGAATAAAGTACAAACGGCCACTCAAAATATGTATTTATTAAATAAGATTTATACAAACTTTTATTTAATTTTTTTTATAATATTTCTACTCTCTACGTAAGATAAATGGAGTAATTCTATCTTATTTATCTTTATCGTGTTTCAAATCAAACTGTTCGAGTATGGAACAGAGAAATAAATTATGGATCTTTTAACTTTATTATTGTAATAATTTTCTATTAGACTCTTGTTGCTCAAGATGGTCTTACACATTTAAAATAGTACAAATTCTTGATACTAGTCGGTAATGATTAATGATATTTATTTTCAAGACATGTTATGGTAAACTTATTTTATTGCAATTTAAGTAACCGGTATTTTTCACCTATTCTTAATTATTATACCTTTTAATCACTTCTATTTGTTTATGGGTTAAATAACTCATGTTATAGTTTTTCTGTACATTAAGAATTCATCGATATGCATAAAAATGTTACGAAACGATAATACAAACCAAAATGATCACACTTAAAACATCTTTAAAACCATTTATTCACACCATATGCAAATAGATCTATATGTCCTTATTTTGAAAGGTTGGATTCTTTAGAGGATAACAAGCAGTAGTACAAATATCAATACATTTTGGTCTCCCTTCACTAGAGAAAGGTACACATGCATAAAAGATTGCTGTGCATAGTTCCCTACATGCTTTATCTTTTTCTTCATCGACGCAATTTGCTCGATCCATTAGCTGCATCATAAGTAATGCAAAAAGAATGGTACTTATGATATGACCAAATTTGAATGTCATATTATTATAACTGAAAAATTCTAGAGTTAAGTTAATTTTATATGGATGTGTGGTTGTTTATATAATTAACATTTGGATGTTAGTTTCAACCTTAATTAGATTCTACTCAGTGAGCCTTATTTAAATTTGATAATATATTTTATCTATTCATAAAATAGATATATCATTCCATGATCATCTATAATTTGTTAGCGTTTTGATTGAGCTACAACTAGTAAGCCTATATTGTAGGTTATGTATATTATCATTCCACAACAATGATTTATCACTACGGCTTTAATAATTTGATTGCAACAGTGTAACGATCCCGGATTTTTACTAAGTTTAAATTGTTAATTAATTTAATTTTTGAATAAAGATTGTGAAATAATTGGTAATTGATATAAAATATTAGTTAAATTATGAATTACTTGGAAAAATGTATTTGAATTAAATTAGAATTAGAATTTATAAATAATGTAAAGAACAAAATATACTAGAACTTTATAAAGTATAAAGTTAACACCTAGCGAATTTAACAACATAAAAAAAAATATCTAGATTCCCATGTAATAAGGCCAAAGCAAAGAAAATACAGACAGCTTACAGTCAACTATATAAAGATAAGTATGAACAAAAGAAATTTTATGTCATTGTACAAAAGAAAATATCGTCAGCCACCAAAGATAAGATTTGCAACCACCAAACAAAAACTACATAGTCAACAAGTTCAAACAAAATATCTTCAAGTATAAGTATGTGTGTTTGCAAAACGAAGAGATAATTGTGTATATATATGTATGTATGTATGTATGTATGAAAGCTTATAGAACAAGACAAAGGAAAAACAGCAAATGTTATTCAAGTTAAACAGATATATATAGGTAAGTACAAGCTTGAGAAAGGAGACATAAAGTACTTGGCATTAAATGCTAGAAACATTTTAGTCAATTCGAATTGTTTTGCAAAATCATCTCAGCCACCATAGCAGGCTTATCAACCTCCAAAGGAAAGAAATATCTCTTGTATTTGTACAAAAAAAATTTTATCACCTGTACAAAAATGTTTACTATAAGCTTCTTTTATATACATTAAGCCTTTTCATTTTATTTCGTCCATTAAAGCTAAGAGAATCTGAAGCATATACCATTTTCAAACATAAACAATCCATTCAATTGAACAGCAAAAAAGGATTAAAGGAAGAAAGTGGAAAAAGAACTGCAGTTTTCCACAAAGAAGCTCTATTCATTTTGGAAACAACAGTGAGCAACTTTCTCTTTTAAACTTAAGCATTTCGATATCTGATTGCATAAGGATTTCTGGAAATAAAATGGTATTGTTTGGATATATTTAATTTAATTCTCTGTGCATATGCATAAATGGATGAAGGCATGCTTTGCTTACTGTTGTGGTTCTTTTCTGCCTGTTTTTAGCTTTAGAAGCTAAGTTTTTGATAAAAATTCGTTTCCACCTGTTTTACTCACTGTTTGGACTTGAGATTAAAACAAAGAATGTTTGTTTGTTTATGAATTAAACTTTAAAATTTTTATTTCAGTTTAAACAACATACAAACACCTCTGAAACTCAAGAAAACCGAGCAAAACCTTAACTTGGTCAAGATTCAAACATTTTAATTATCGATTTCAGGTATATAAACTGAATTCTTGTACTCAAGCATGATTTTTAAAGTAAAAATCACAATTTTTAGATTTAGGGGGTAAGAGCAGTGCGAGTTTGTTCAAGTTTCTTATTTCTAGTGATCTCTAGCGATCCACGGGTCTGAAGGAATCATGACCTTTGCTGAAGATGGAGGGACGAACGAGGATTATAGGAAAAATAGGGAGAAGGTGGGTAGTTGATCGTGGTGGTGGCGGCTAGGAATTTTTTTTCTAAACCTAGTTTTAACGAGGGGTCGCATTTTTGATTCGTTCTTCCTCCATGATGCATCGAGTGTTACGAAACTTTAGGAGGTAGAAGAGGGTACGTAGGCGGGCATGTGGATGGAATTTTGAGTTTCCTGGTGATCGAGGTTGTGAGAACGGCGACGTTCCAAGTTTGGTTGAGGTAGGTGTCGCTGTTTCCAGGTTTGGGTTTTTTACTCAAATTCGATTCGAGGAGATGATGAGGAGTTTGATGGTCGGGGGTTGACATGTGGAAGAACGTCGACTTGCTCGATGATGTAGGGTCGGCTGGAGGCGTGCGGCGGTGCCATACACGTACACCGTGCACTAGCTCTGGTGATCTGGGAAATTTGCTAATTACTGGGTTTTGTTTTGTTCGCGTGATTATCTTGAGTGTTTATTCGAAGTGATTGGGTGTGGGGCTCGGATCAATGTTTGTCCAGGTTTTATAAACAAAACCTGTTTTGTTTTCTAAATTTTAAATTTTAGTTTTAAAACAAAGCTTAAAGAAGTTTAAAAAACAAAAGGTTTAAATATAAACTTAAGTTAGTTTACAACAAAGTTTTGGGCATAAATAAGTTTTTAAGTTTAAGTTGTTTTAATAACAATTAAGTGTTTTTAAAGGGGAATTGAATTTAAAAAATTAGAATGTGATTTGTAAAGGAAAAGATTTTATACAAGGTTAAAGGAAATTTGAAACCTGAACTAAAAATCTAAATTTGAAATCCAGATTTGAAAATGAAATAAATTTTACAACTTTAAATGTTTACCTAAGTTAAATGTTAAAGTAAATCATTAAATATGTTGAATTCAAAAAAGAATCTGATTTTTAATTCTTTTAAATTTCTTTATAACAAAAGTAATACTTTAACACGTGAATTTATAAGCAAGTTGAAAATCAATGTCTTCAATATATTTGTGAGTGTTAATTAAATCATTAATAAATATGAGTTTTACTTAAGTAAACAAAGACTGAATGATTTGTAATTCATTAACTATTAAGTTAAGTAGAATGGATAATTAATGTTTTGTATTAATTAACTTAGTAATTACAAGTTTAAATTTATTAATTAAAGTTAAGTTAATTAATTAAGGAATAATTAATTGATTGTAATTAGGAACAGATTATGTTAAAATTAACCCTTAATTAATTAACTAATTAGGATTAATTAATGAGTTATTAATGATTAATCAATTTAATCAATGTTGATTAATATAAATAATTTCTTTAGCAAAATAATTAAAGAATTGTTATTAGCCAATGAAGGTCATTAACTAATATTATTTAAATAATTAATTTATGTGATTAATTTTAACAATTAATTAGATTAATTAATTAGATAATCAATTATACATTTTTAAATGTAATTACTTAAAGGAAGCAATTAAGGGCTTAATTAATGGAGATAATTAATTGTGGGATAATTAATTTATCTAATAAGCAATGAAGGATAGTTAATTTCTGGTCTGTTATTAATCAAGGGTGATTAATAATTCTATTTAATTAAAGATTAATTACTTAATGTAATTAATTAAAATAAAGTAATTTAATTTAAATATAATTAAAGGTCATTAATTAATATAATTAATAATGTAATTGATAATGGACTAATTAAGGAATAATTAACATTGAGGTGATTAATTGATGTAATTAATTAAGGTGACTGATTAATTATTTTATGTCAAATGATTTGTAATTAATTAATCAGGATTGAATTATTTCATAAGTAATTAAATTAGCTGAGAGTAAATTGAATTAATTAGGATTAAAAATTAATTAATTAATCCTGCTTATAAATGATTATTGAATGCTTGACCTTACTTATGAATGATTGTATTGTACGAGATGTCTTGAATTGGTTGTCCTATCTGATCTGTGATATTTTGTTCTGTGGATTGAGATGTGTGTAATTTATTCATTTATTCGTGATACATTTGTTCATTATCTGTGAATATGTGAATGAACAATAAGCATTATAGTTTATACCGCTTATCAACTAAATTTCTGTGTTTTGATCTGTGATGATTGATGATGTTGCACAATTGTGTTAAACCCTTGGACCATACCATACACAAACAAATATAGATTTTACGAGGAAATCGATTAAGTCATAGATTTTTGAAATGATTTCTAAATAGACAATTTGAATTCAATGGTTTGGAAATGGAATCGGGTTAAATGTGAAAAGCTTTTGAAAAGGAATTTCAGAGATAAAATTTATTTTTGAATAACTTGATAACGCTTTGAAATTTGAATTCAAATTATGAAACTGAATCCTATGATTTGAAGCTAGGGATTAAAGATATTATACATGGTTTAAACCATCTTAAATGTATTGATTTGGGAATTTGAATTTAAATTCAAAATATTTAACTCGTGCAAATATAATTGGATTCTTTCGAAAACGAAAACTGTTTGTTTTCAAATAATAAAAGCTTTCATATAAGAAATGAACGTCTAATTTTGGTTAAAAGGATTTCTAGGCTGAAATGGAAATGATTTCCAAGTTATGGAAACGGTTTGAAAGCTATAAGTTAAATCTTTGATTTAAAGATTTAGCGAGTTAATCCAATTGAAATGGAAATTATTTTGAAATCTGCAAATGGATCTTGGTGAAACTGGGTGAACTTTGTGAAATAAATCCTTTTGTTTAAAGGTTTAAAAAAATAGTAATTTGTTTAACCATTCAAAAAGAAAAGTTTTGGATTTTTAAGTTGTGACTTAACTGAAATCCCATATCCATATATTTTAAATATTGCGCTCATTATTCGATTTAGCCGGAGAGGACCTTTGTGTCATATAACCCATTCCGAATAGTGATACGAAGTTATGGATAACATTTGAAGACCGATGGTGAAGACCAGGTATTTGTGAGAACGATAGGATAACCTATCGATTGTCTCTGCACCGGCAGATCCCCGGTATAGAGATTCCCTAAGTGATGGGAAGTCCGATCGGGATTGTGGATACCCGGATTGCATGGGCTTCTTCGTAAGTGCCTTCGTTTCTGTTTGAACCCGGAACAGACTTGTATGGTGGTATGTATGACACTACACTTTGAGATATAAAGTTGATTTCTATCAAATACATTTTTGCTTGGTGGCGGAGAATTTATTCTCTTAGCTTAACACCCTTCTCTAAGACGTACGAGCTCAGAGATTATGTAGTTGAAGGTTATTACTGATATAATCCCAATTTGGTAGTGTGACACGCTGAGTGCTTATGTGTGTTGATCATTTGTGATCAGAGCATGGCTTTTGTATGAAGCGTAGCTTTGTGGATGAGACTGTATCAGGACCTCACAACCCGGAAATGGTCAAAACAGGAAAGATGCGGCAAGGTTATGAGGGTCGCGCCCTTTAGGTATGTCATTCCTTTCGGGTAAAGGGTGGTATCATGGTATGGAGCCCAGATATTTACCTGTATGGTGGGCTTCAATCTCATTTTCTGTGTGGTTGTTGCTTTGTGGTTTAGAGGCGCCTCGGATAAAGGTCCCAAAGGACCGGTGGGTTGCATGCTCGAGAAGTAGTTACCTAGTTACAGAGGTAACCCGGCCTTGGTTGGCAGAGATCCGGTGAGGATCTCGGGACGTCCCGCTTGAGGCATACCTTTGGACAGTGGGAAGTTCCTTAACCCGACCATTTGTTGGAAATCCATTAATCAAATACGCTCCATGTACGGTTTTAGTTGTAGAACCGGCCATTTACTTATGGTGGTCACCACTGTTTAGATGGTAGCTATAGTAGGCATAGTTTAGAATGTCTATGCTAGCTAAGATTTATATTCTACTTTCAAAATAATTCGGCACTATGCACTAATAATAATATCAAACGAATTTTTCTCGTATCAAGCCTGTTTGACTACCGTAAGGAGAAATCTCCTCCAATTCTGCGTTTGCATGGTGTTTGCGGCGGGAGGCCTTATGGTAGTTTCATTTTCTTAAAATCATTGCGAATTTCAATCTAATTTCTTTTGTTGTTCGTTTAAAAGAATAAACTATTTTGGTTACTCGTACCATTCCAATGACTGACTCGAAGTTTATTGTATTTTGCTGGTGTTATCTATTTCTTTTCCGCTACTATTTCTTATATCTCTGATAGTATAGATATCTGTTGTATCATGTTATATCATCATTGTATCGGATATTGTATCGATGTTACATATATTGATATTCATTTCTTTTTCTTCCGCTGTGTTGTGCTTAATGGTGTTATAAGCTCCGGCGCACCAGATTCGACGTTTGGATCTGCGGCATTTGAATATGAGTGTCGTATTCGGTGTTGATTTTCGAAGGTCGACTCAGGATCACTACAAATAGAGCTTTTAATGCCTATCATGTTCCAGAAAAAGTGCTGGACAACAAGAAACCCTCCCATCCCCCTTTACACACACATATGCATTGGAATATATTATTATTTATGCACTATGTGTCTTTGAATTTTATAAAATTGCTTAAAACTATAAAATTATGAAGTAAGTGCAATATTTTTTTGTACGTACTTTTACTAACTAACTCAATAGATTTCTGCAAAAGATCAAAAATTCATTAGTTCAGCCATTTTACACAAAACCAAGCTACATTTATGTTCTAATGTCATTGTATTATGCTTAAACCAGTGAAATATGCGAAGCTTAGACAAAAAATCATAAATTTATTTAATTGGAATAAAATTTTCATTTTTCTAGTTACATATTTTCATTCTTTATGATTTATTATTCGTAAGAATTCCTAAATAACACTAATATGTTGAGTTTGTTAAGTGCAATATTTTATCCATTTTAACAAGTGGTGCATAACAAGTCGTTGTCGATATCGCTAAGTTGATGGAAGCCGAAATGTAATGACTTGTAATTTTCGGTAATTAAATAAGAGTTGTTGTTTAATCTCAAGCGAAATTAAAATTTGTGATTTATTAATGAGAATAATAACGAAAATGAAATGTAGTACTGTTAGTGTAAGGGGTCGATAACTAGTTTAAATGCAATTTCAATTAACTGAAACGATGGTAAATATAAAATTTGGATATAAACCGTAAATAAAGAAATAAACCAAATTGTTGTATTAAATGGTGAAATTGTTTGTAATTAATTGAAATTGGATAATATAGAATAATTGATCAGTATGTGAATTCATTTGTTTTGGTTGTTAACAATAAACATAGAATTGCGTTTGAAATTGTAAGTTGTAACAATGATTCAATTATCGCTGCATCATTTAATCTGTTGAAACTTAATTGTAAATCAATTAAAATAAATGTAATTAAGTATTACGTTAATATGAATTAAAATGATAATTGTAGAATATTAATGCAATAAGTGGTGAACCAATGTTAACTAAGCCATAAAGTAATGATTGATTGAATAAAAAGATTGAAATCAAAATAAATCATTTTATTAGGATTTAAATTATAAGTAATAAATTTATTGCAATGGAAATTGGAATGGTGTAATAAGCGCAATGTTACTAATTGAATTGACATGGAAAATATATTTTTAAAGATTTTAAATTACTATTTAACCAAAAATGATAAAATTTGTTATTTCTAAGATTTTAATTTAAAAAGCGATTTTACTAACTTAATAATAATTTATTTAATTAACGTGAAAATTTCCATTTTTGCAACCATCTTGGATTTCGACGAAACCTTTTTCATTAGATTCGTAAAGATGAATTCTTGTAAGATTTTAAGTTTCTTAGTAATCAGTCTAGTCGTTTGATCGTGCGAGCATGAAACACGCAGAAATCGATTTAATTGAATTCAATTGAAATAAGCAGACTTTAAATGCTAACTTCTTCATACCATCGAACCTGGACTTGAAACTTGCTCCATTGAACTTAAAAATATCGAAAACATCTATTTTGATATATGGATGGCCCTTTTTCGTTTCGAGGTCAGAACAGGCTTTTTAGGTGCGTAGTCGTTTCAATCAATCCAATTTGATTCATTCATTTCTAACACAAATCTGCCTACATATAGGCTATTATAAACCCTAATTGTTTCTCATTCTTATTTCTGTACAACTATTACTTCTACCAGTTCCTCCTTTTCAAACAACAGAATATGAAATCCTAAATCCCAATTCAATTTCAAACATCAAATCAATTTCAAAATTCAAACTCTCAAAACCCTTTCATATTATATACCGATTCAAGGCCCTCGAAGAGCACAATCAAGATATATTGTTTGTTTCGATTTGGATTTCATTGTTTCTAGAATTTGGGGATCAATTCTTGGTTGTTCATCCTGCTTTGTTCAACTTCAGTGGGTCAATAATTGGAAGGTACCTTGCATGAAGAGAGTCATGCGGCATTCATCAGTGGTGTTCTTGCGGTCGTGTAATGGTTAGATCATCAGCTAAAATTCGTTATGGTTTAAGAAGTGAGGATGGAAGTTGTGATTTTGGAAGCTACAACCGACGTCGCATGGGAGTCAAGCGACGTTCTAGGTGAGGCGAGATCCTCTAGTGATGCGGAGGAGTGGCCGTGGTGGCCAGGCGTGGGTGAATGTGGGTGGTGGTGCAGTCACGTACGAAGTTGGATGGGTTAGGGTTTTGCTTATGACGAAGTAAGGGATGACATGGCTGGGATAGATGTTGTCTTGTTACTTTTTATTATTTAAATTTACCTTCAAAATGTTCTAACTACCATATCTTTTACGTACGAGGTCTGATTCATGCACAGTTTGTTCCACTACGATCATATAAAATTCTAGACATTTTCGAACATATCTGGACGAATTTTGAGGCTATTGAATTTTGGACCTTATTTTGGATTTCAAATCGATTTGCAATCAAAGGTGAGTGTTTTAACCCACTCACAATTATTAAAATTATCTTATGTTAGTTAAATTCAATTTATGATGTGATCAGAATTTGATTGGTTGGTATTTGATATATTTAAATTGTCACTCTAGTAAAATCTGTCTTTTATTGAATTTAGTCGCCATTAATTTAATATTAGATTTTAAATTGCTAGTTATTATCTCTTATTGATAATCGTTCAATTGTTATTTTTTATTGGTTGGTTTGAACGATGATTGTGATGGGTGGTCAATTTTTGATATTGGATGACTGGATGTTATATTTATATGTTTTTATAACACTGCAAGTTCCCTTAATTTATTGGTTGAAAATCCCTATGGGTTGAAATAATACATACCCCAATGATCAATAGTTTAGGAAAAAATCATTATGGTTTGAAATGATAAACCCAAATGATTTATGGATTTTTGAATGTTGCATTTGAGATTGCGAGTTGAAAAGATATATACTCATAAATTTAAATTACTAGGGGTTGAAATGACATACATCCGTATCACCTGACCATACGGTAGAAAATTATATACAGACACTAGATTGGTTAAATTAATTGATTTAAATTCTTAAATTTTTAATTCAGTTAAATGATATTTTGAAATAAAATTTGAATTATATAAACTGAATTATTTTGAAAATCCAAGCTTTAAACGTTGAAATTGGAGTTAGTAATAAATTGTTTGAAGAATAAAAATAGATATTTCAAAGTTGGAATTTGAAACATAATTTAAATTTATCGAAATTGAATTATTGAAATGTTTGAATGCTTTAAATTTTGGAATCTATGAAATTGAAGTGCTTTAAAGTTGTAGTTCAACACGAATTTGAAATCGATATAAATTGAAACGATTTTTATGAGAATGTGAATTGAAGGACAAAATTTAGTTTGTTGATCTGAAAGCTGAACACGGTTTAGATATGTTGAATGAAAGGAATAGTTTAATTTGATATTAATTTCAAATCTATTATTTTAATATAAATTATTTAAAATACATTATTTTCAAAATTCTGATTATTAAGATTTTGAAACTACTAGAATAATTTAATTTATTTTAAACAGTTTTAATCAATTTAAACTATGTTAACTTATTTTAATCTATTATAATATATTTAATCCAATTTAATCTATTTTAACCTATTTTAAACTAATTATCCCATTTTTATCAATTTTAAATCTATTTTATCTATTTAATCTATCTTAAATTTATTTAAACTATTTTAAACCTATTTAAACTATCTTAAATCTATTTAAATTATTTTTTATCTATTTTTAAACTATTAGAGTATTTTAACTATTTAAAAATTTATTTTAAACTATTTTAACTATTTTAAACTATTTATGACTATTTAAACTATATTTCTAAATTTATAATGGTGCATGGTTGAATTTTTTATATTTGAATCCTTGATTTAAAGCAAAATGGTTAAATGATGTTGTAACCTAATTTGGATTTGAAATGATAATCTCTAGTCAAATGACATATTTGAGTAAATATGATGAATTTGAAAAGAGGATTTATCCAATTTTTTCGATATGATTTCGAACATGAATATGATTTCGAAAGTTAACATCATTTTGAAAGTGACATGGTTTGTATCAAATTTGATATTTTGATATCAATTGTGAATTGATTATTGAAGTGTAAAAGACCCATCTGGTGTAAAATAAGTGTTTGGTTATTAAAGAGAATGCGATAAGTTATTGTCACACTCTCCGCCAATACCGAAAACCACTTTAGCAATTGTGTACGTGGTGGAGATTCTAGAATGAAGTAGTATGGTTTGGCTAATGATTTTGTATGAGGTATTTACGTAGCCATGACTCCCGTAAATAGGCTTGATGTGGCTAAAATAGGAGCTCTACCGGGCCAAGTGAGGTCGCACCTCCGATTAGACACATTTTTTCGATATCATATTATGACTTTGTACTGATTTGGTGTAACTGTCAGTATTTTGAACATTTGAAATCAAAATATTTAATTGATTTTTAAATATTCGAAAGTTGGTTTAACTTGAATTTGAAAAATATCTGCTTGTTTGGCAATTAAATTGTTGAATTTAACAATATGGAATCGGGTAAAATATGAAATCTAAAATTTTGAGCTTGTTAAAAATGTTTTAGAGGCTCATAAAATCTATATTAATAATAGTGGAGATAATAGAACTTTTAAAAGTTGAATTTAAAATTATTTTGTTCAGTTTTAAAATTTCTCGTTTAAATTGATATCTAGAAACAGCATTACGAGGTATAGTCTCGGATTTCGACGAAACCAGTTCCATTGGATCCGTAATAATGTATTATTATCGGATTTCAATTTCTGTAGCATTCGGAGTTGTTGTGTGATCGTGCGATTAACAAACACGCTGAAATTTATATCGAAAATTAAAATAAAGAACTGGTCCAAAAAGCTATCTTCTACATACGATCGAATTTGGACTCGAAACCATTTCAATTGCGTTTGGAATAGGGGTATAACCTTATGAACTCCTAGCGGTATGTATCGATGGGAGATCAAGACTGTGAGTTGCAAAATTGATATGAATGAAATTTGAATATGAATAATATAATTGAATTTTGTTGCAAGCACCGCACGTATAAAACATTTTGAAACACGTGTTCATGTGTATATCACACGTCCCTTTCCTCTTTGAAAAAAAAAAGCAAAACCAGATAAATAAAAGAAAAATCGATTTTCCTCTTCAAATTCAAATCAAAAGCTCGTCTCCGTTCAAATAGAAAAAAATATGTCCGCAAATAAAAAAAAGTAATGAAATCGATTCGTTCACAAAATCAGATGCACAAGCCATCTTCATTTAAATAAAATCAAGGCTGATCGATTTCGTAAGGGGCAAGCGTGTCGACGAGGGTTCTCGCGTGAGGTTGTGGCAATCGCAGGCGGCAGCATTCGTCGATCGTGCCCGTTGTGGCGAATCACGAGCAAGTTTTGGGCATGGTAATTGGGAATCGCGAGTATTTGGGGAAGACGGCGATCGCATGGTGTTCTCGAGCGCACATCGGTGGAATCGAAGGCAATAGATGAAGTGGAGGCGAAAACGCGACATTATCACGAGGTTGGCCCCAAGTTCGAGCACGATGTCAGAGGGAGGCGTGCGAGTGCCTACGGTTGAAGGCTGTACGAGAGGTATTGGCTTGCGTGTCGCATGTTCATCGTAGATTCAGTCTCGAGGTAGCAGGTATAATTTTATCTTTAATTCAAATTAATAAATAATTATACAAAAAGAAATATTTTTTAATTAGCAGTAAAGCAAAGTAAATCATATATATAATTTATATTAAGACTTTGGAAAACATATATATAGTTTCAAGTGAAAAAGAAATAAAAAAACACACATATATTTTCACTTACTTTTTATCTTAAAATAAATATTAGGATGATTAACCTGTTTTATTAACTTATTTAATTATTTTATTTGCTAAAAATATTTATTAAGAGGAAAATTTGTTTAAAATTAAATTATCATTTTAAAAGAAAATTAATAGTTAAATTGATAAATAATTTTTGAATCTAAGATTCAAATAATAATTAATCGTTCAATTATTGCCAAGTGTTAATAAAATTATATAATATTTGTTACAAGGTTTAAAAATCATGAAAACAAGATGGAAGGGAAATGGATTGCAAAAGCAAAGGTGAGATCTTCTCACTCGTTTAAACGAAAAAATTTAAATGGTTGGATGTGCCGTGCTTGGATGAATTTGATAATTTTTCTATTGGTGATATTAGATATAGTGTGTGTGTGTGTGTATATATTGCAGTGATTGATTTCCCGCATTATATAGCGAACGAGACCCTATGCGCCGCATATTAGCGGATGATATGATATAGTCCTATATATCGTGATATTCCACCACGAAGAAGAATTGGTATTTAATTGTTGTTGTAACGACACGAAATTTTCGAAGCCGAAAATTCCAGATAGTTGTGAAAAAGAAGAAAGAGATATAAGAAGATCTGAAACATCAACATCTCACATTCGCAGTGGATAACATATAATAATAAATAATAATAGTTTACAAGAAAAATATAATATATGTCGATTACATTCAATATGCATCAGGGTTTCACATATATATAGTCACTGAATTTATACAATTATCATGTCTCAGATTTACAATATTATAATACAGCATAAATACTCTATACGCTAATGCCATTCAACTCGTCTCCTGAGCTCCAGAACGTACCTACCTGGAAATCTGTAATATTCGGCCTGACCCGAGCATTACACCAAAGTAACACCCGGGTCAGGCTGGAAACCAGCATGAGTAAACCCAAACTAACATGGAATACCAAAGCATACAACTTAAATAAAACCCGGGGTAACTTATATCAATTTAACCAATTCACAATTTTCTATAGACAACACTTATTTCACATATAACTTCCAAGTACCAAACTTAGATAAAATAATCCAGTTCACTTAAATCATTTCATACTTGCCTATTGATTTCACAAATCAATATATAAAAATTCGAAGTGGTTTCGGGTATCCTCTAACACCCGACCCCTGGTCTCTTCGAAACTGATGTTATCCTAACCCAAGTTATACAATGAAATACACGACATATCATATCAGAGATGTCAACACATTCAAAGCATCCAATACCATTCAATCATCCATAAGCAAAGCTTAATCACATACAAATTGATTCAATTAATTCTAATTGAATTTCAAACCTCAATCACTTAGATTCCTTTATTAACATTAATTAATTCCAAATCAATTAATTAGTCAACCCATCATTATTCATCTTAATTAATCCCCTAGATTAATTATTTTTCAATTAAATTTAAGTAATTATCTTTAATTAATTTCTCGATATTAATTATTCTTAACCAAAAACGAATAAGAAATCTTAATTACTTTATAAATTAATCAATTATTTCATAAATTAATTATCTATGTTAATTACATTAATTCTTAATTACCTATAGTAATTAATTTCACATAAGTCATTATTTGTTGAATTGGTTTAATTAATCAATTTTTAATTACATCAATTATTATATAAATTAATAATTTCCAATTATATTTTAATTTGTTCTAATCCAAATCAATTACTTTAATTCGACCACAATATTAATCATTCTCGATCAATCTCAATCTGTAATTATCTACCTTTTTATTTACTTCATTAAATAAATAAATTATTCCTCAATTAACTATTTTAATTAACCTCTTGATAAATTTCACAAAGTAATTATATTTTTTTAAATTTCATTAAGTAATTACACATCAACCATCAATTGATTGTTCTAAATTAATTTAACTTAATCCTTAATTAATTCAAACCCTTAATTACTAAATTAATTAGCATAATCATTAATTAATCGATTTAATTCATTATCCATTCAAATTATTCTACCTATTTAATGAATCACCAATCATTAAACCCTTATTAATTCGAGAATCAAGCAAAACCAAAGTCACAGATTATCAGCACACATTCAATCAACTTAACCAATTAACCAATTATTTAAATTTAACCATTTAAATTTAAATAATACCAGATGAGTGAGATTTACTCACCATTGATTCCTGAATTTGCAATCCACTCCAATCTTGACTTGTTTCCTTTCAAATTTTAACCTTATATAAACATTATATGATTTTATGAATATTCGAACAATTTGGACAAATCAATTTCAATTTAATAAATTACATTTTACCCAATAAGTTAATTTCAACCTAATTTTCTGTTTATAAAATATTTTCTAGTTATCAAATAATTATATAAGTTAACTGAATAAATTGATTTCCATTTATAAATTTAATTTAACTAAATCTTCGTTTAAACAAATAATTAAATTTTCCTAAACTAATTTTCCCCTTTTTTTTCCTTCTAAATCCTTACATATATTTTTGTTCGCAGAAATATAAACATTTTAATTAGCTATTTTAAATAGAAAAAAACGTTAAACAAATATAAATATCTCACCCCAATTGCACGCTCTGACCGATCACCCGACCTCGCCGTTCTTGCGAACACAACTCCCAAAAATCGAGCCTAAGCCCTAGCCTTTACATGGTACACGTCCTTGCCATCACGTGCGAACGCAACTTCATCGGCGTTCGTCCCTGCTCCAAGACTTCGACCTCCAAATCCTCGTGCGCTCTCAAGAACATCGGCCATCTACTCCTCTGCGACGTCCCCCAAACATCACGACCCGCAAAATCACCATCGGCATGAGTTTCACTCGGTTTCGATTGAATTCGCCTGGTTACGAGCGAAACCTCGATCAATTGATCTTTTTTTTCGCAGCCACCATCAGATTTCAAATCGATTGTGGAAAAACGTGGATCGATCGAAGGTAAGAGATGGAATTCACAAATTAAATTGGGGATGGGGAAAAGAAAATGAACCGCGATTTAGTTAAAAAAAATTTCCGGCCATTACTATTTTATTCTCTGTCGATTTCGTTTTCATTGAAGAGGGGGAAAAAAAGAAGGCTAGCAATTCAATTTTTCTGCCATTGTTTTATTTATTTATTTTGAGTTCGATTTCCATTCGAGAGAGAGGAAAAGGGATCTCGGTTTGATTTTACCTGAAAGAAACGAAGAGATATTTCTTAAAGGTGGCTTCAAGTATAAGCTATAGTGTGGCTAAGTTGACCCTTATATTTTTAATATTATTAAATTTCCAAAATATCTCGTTTAGCATAACACGAAATCTCGAACTCTGAATCAGACATGCCGACAGGTATTTATAAGGTTTTACCCATATTCCGAACACAATGGAACGTGTTTCGGAAGCTAATTCGACCATATGCGTGAGTTACAGAAGCAAACGATCAATTTTAGTTTAAATCAATTAAAAGTTTCTAACCATTTTGAGCTGCCAGGGTCAAACGACTACTCTGATTGCTACGAAATTTGAAATCCGATAATAACTAACTATTACGGATCCAATGGAACAGGTTTCGTCGAATTCCGAGGCTGTGCCTCGGATGGCTATTTTTAAATATCGATTCAAACGATATATTATTAAAATTGAACAAACCACCTTTAAATTAAATTTCAACCATTCTATTATCATCAGTATCATCATTATAAATTTTATAAGCCTTCAAATTATTTTAAACAGGCTTAAAACTGAAGATTCATTAATTCACCCAATTTCAGTTCATTAAATCTAATAACTTAATTACTATTAATAATAATATTTGAATTTAAATCTAAAAATTAATTTTTTAAATATTTACAATCCATTAAATATTCCTAATTTAAATTGTTAAAAATTTCGGGGCGTCACAGTTGTACTAACATCTTTGGACGTAGGGAAACAGGTTGGAGGGATCCAACTGATTCCTAATTAAAATTTATTGAAGGCTACTGTTTGATCGAATATATTCTAGTATTTTTAAAGTACCAGAAATATAAAACTGGATTTTTGGAAATTAAAGTAGAAAACTTTAAGTAAATTTATTTTAGAGAATTGGATAAATTACTACAAAAAAAATACCCTATTACAACATCATTTTTACAATGGGCATATTTTTCCTGTTGTAATAGACGGCTATTACAACGGTCGTTTTACAACCGTTGTACTAGATTCTCTGTCCAACACCCTTCTTACAACGGTCAACTTCTGCCCGTTGTAATAGAGAATATTACAACGGTCAACTTCTGTCCGTTGTAATTGAAGTATATTTTACAACAGCAAATGCCCGCTGTAATAGATGCACTACGAAATCAGGGCACTTCTCTCCCCAGTTATCACGTGCTATGTATTTCATTTTCCAGACTACCGCACTTCTCTTCCAATGCAAACAAAATTTATCTTCTCTCCCTTCGTGAAATTAGGGCACTAGGCACTCTTCTCTCCACTTCGCGATCGAAGAAATCGAGGAATTCACGGTTCAAAATTGGTGAAGAGCGAATAGGTTTGTCCTTTTCGTATCTAATGCTTGTGCTTTTTGTATCCGATTGATGATTGCAAAATGTTCGTAATGGTATTCTGCATTGAGATTTGAATTACGATTTGTTTTTCGTATTTCCAATACTTATTTGGATTGGATTGGAATTCAGGATTCGTTTTTTGTATTTTATATTGGGATTTGAGATTTGATTGTATATGATTTGATTACTGAGTAAGAGGTAGCAAAATTTTCTACGTGGGTTCAGGGTATGTGAGAGTATTTTCTGGCCTTCCCATAAAATCTAAATGTACGTTTGGACTTAAATAAATCTGGTTTTTTGAAATTCGATATTTTGGTTTTCAAACAATCAAAAAGTTACTTGTTTAAATTGGTCAAATGGTGTTTAACATGTGAGTGTGTATGATGGAGCTATATGAGGTAGTGTATCTACAATAGATTCAAGATCATTCTTAGAACCATTACTTCTCGTAGCAGTCAATCTATGGTACTTATTCAATTGCTTATTCAACCGACTTTCAAATTTTCTTATCCGATTGATATATATGCTATCACAAACAGTGAATTAATGTGGTTTTGATTTTTAACTAGGTTCGTCTACCATGATGTATAAGTGCTTCTTTCAATATTGCTTGAATTTGCATGAAGTTGGCTTGAAGTTTGATTAAATTAAATTGTTTTAATTTTCAACTAGTACCAAACATGTCTGGTGGACACACACCTGGAAACTTTGAGTTAACTACTTTTTATTTTTATTGCAAAATAATATAATCACACAAAAATAATACATTAATTTCTAGATATTCATTTGTGTACATATAAAATTCAAAAAAAATAATCATTCTAATACTTTTTTGAACATATGGTATCTAAACTATAGGTTATACGTCACTATAAGGCGATATTGGTTATTGAAAGTTGTAACCTTTAATATTTGGTATGTCATGTAATGTGTGTGCATGATAGAGATACTTATAACTTATCTGCAATTAGGTTTCCACCATTGCTCCTCTTCTGATGCATAGCGTAGAAGGTCTGATTTATCTGTGTCACAGAATTACTGAACAACCACACCCGTTGTTGACTAATACTTATATATATTCTTTACTTTTCATTTTACATGCGTACACAATAGTACGTTAGTTGTTGCTGGTTCATACTGATGTCTTTTCAACTTGATACTTCCCCTAAACTTCTATTTGTTAACTAATTTGTTTCAACTTGCAAAAACATGTAATACCTAACTGTTTGACAGTTTGCCCAATTAGTAGTTGGGGTTTTGGACGTTGCATAAATTCAACGGTTTCCACAGTCCGTCTTCTCGATGAAGATTCGAGTAGGTGTTGCTGATCACAATCGAGATTGTCAGCGCTTGGAAAGAATAGCTTAGTGCAGGAAAATGTTATTTCACTGTTTATGACCATCGTACAAGTAGTTTCTTTACTCAAATTTGTGTGAACATGTTCTTCTTATTACTACTGCTGTAGTTTACTGATTGAATCTCACATCACCTATGAATTTAGAACATTCCCTTTGTTTGCTGATGGCTTCGTTGATCTGACCGCTTCAATGGTTATTAAAGTCCATGTCAAATTAGTCTATAATGATTTGCTGGACTCAAAACTAACATAACTTAAATGGAATGCTCCAGGAGATAAAGTTCTTAAGAATGGATACAGATGGTATTGGAAATATCTAACCTACTAAATGAAAATACGAGAACTGATAAGTACGCGAGCTAATGATTTTAACAGAATCACACAAAACTGAGAAAATTCGGCTGATGTAACAGACTATAATTATGGTAGGAATGAATAGCTTAAGATCACGAAATTCAAGGTAGGAAGAAGGTAACTTTTGCAACCAACCAGAATGTAGATTCATTTAATGTCACGCATGAGTCTTCAAGGCAATATCAATAATGGAAGGCTGATCCTTGGAAAAAGCACATAAATGATGCTAAGATATATATTTTCCTTTTGTAATATATTTTGAACTTTTATTTAAGGTCTTTAGAGCCAAATAATTCTAGCATTTTGGTTAGACTATCCGTAATTTCAATGAGATCAACATGTTGGTTTTTATTAGAGTGAGATCCCACTTCATTACTGTTCTATGAATATATAAACTTATAAGTAAAGATACAGTTTGCTGCAGCACTACCCATCTACAAACATAAGTCATTTTCTATGGAGGGGATTATATGCTTTGAACTAATTTTGGAATATATTATTATTAATGAGAAATTCTTTGAAATAATTCAGCGAAAAAGTTTGCACATCTGTGCACCATGCCTGTTAAATTTAACCCACAATGGTCCAAGAAAAAAGGTACACTATTAATTACATATGTGACAATAATATAGAAGGATTCAGATCACCTATTCTGCTGAATCCATATAACAAAATTCATATATTTGAAGGTAGATCAAAGTTTATAGTAAATGGAGCATAGCTACACGTAACACCGCATGCTTCAACACGTATTCAATTTTGTCCACTTATCTTTAAGATACCAAACTGTATGGTAAGTCGATCAAAATGGGAGCAAGGAGGGAAATTAATTTTTTTGCAGAAGGCGAGTTTTTTCTCCTTTTCAAATAATTATCTCATTCAACTAACTCAAAAAAGGTGATTGCATTGGAAAATCAAGTAACTCATTTGGCGGCTAGAGTAGAAGAGTTGACTAATTCGGTCATGACAGTAAGTTTATATTTAATTAGCTATTGTTAATAAATATGTGATATGTGCTTATGAATTACCAAGTCATCTCTTGTACTTTTAAAGAGAAGAAATGATAATGTGGCGGATATGGAGATCCCTGAGGCTCATACATCTCAGGTTAGAATATATAACTAAATTAGTATATGTAATAAGTGTTTGACTTTTCTCCTTTTAGTTGTTTTTTTAGTTGATTTGAATGAAATACATGTGTCATAGACAAGGAAAAACATGCACGATGAAATCAACGTTTTATTCCATCATCTAAAAGGTACCGACATTTTGTAGTTTCGTAATTTCTTAAGTCCAAAAAAATTTGCCTTTTGTATGATGCTTACGCTAGTTTTTTTACTCGTAAAACTTGATATGGAACAATAAAAAATGGCATCATAATGTCAAATCGTCGCGTCAAGCTGGGTTTAGAGATTTCATCTATTTATTAACTTATGTTTTCTATTAGAGATATTGATAACTTTGATGCACATCTCAATTTTTTGCATTTGCACTCCTCTTTTTTTCTTTTTAGCCATACATATCACTTCATAATGTCTTCTTCTAAATGATTTATACATATACAAAATGGGTGTCTAGTGGAAGAGAGTTATGTTCTCTGTGTCACTACAAAAGGTAAAAGTTCACTAGACGGCCGTTGGTTTTTAATGCGTGGCATTCGATTAAATAGGTGTCATTTTAGTTAATTCATTGGAAATCTGTACTAGGAATAATCTTGTGCTCTTAAATGTGCGTTGTCTTATTACAAATTTGAACACGGTGTTTTAATATCATCAAGGGTCAAGGAAAGACAAATGAAGTAATGAAGCATTTTTACATAATACATTCAACATATTTGTAATTGCACGTGTTAATTATACAATAGAGTTTCAGATACTGAACAGAAGAAAGCATCCGGTAAACTTTAAAGTATACAAAAACCAAAATATACAATTCGCATAAGCTTTTTATCACATATAAGGTAGTTGTCACACAAATATTGGGGTGATTTTGATTTCTTTTTATACTAAGATCTGTTACAAGGTACATTTACCTATACATTTTGTTTTGCACATGATTTTTATTTCTACACCCAAGTTATGCTATGCTCGGACTAATATGAACACAACTGCACTTACCTATTGAATCTCAGTATTTTTATATAACCTTTTTCCATGTTTTTTGCTTGCAGTCACACCGCGAGAGTACCAATATGCAAGTTCAAGATCAGCTTACCGTGGATGGTTTGGTAAAAAAAAGTGCAAGTTATTGGGTTGACAGAAGAACGTAGTTGCAAAAGGGACGATAGCAAGCACTGATCCTGATGCTTCAGTACATTTTGTAAAGCTTGGAGCAAATGCTTGAAAAGTATGGATTAATGTAGTGGTGGAACCAGAAACCTTTTTATTTAGGCCAAATTCAGAGATGCAAACTATCAAAGAGGCTGATGGATCAACCGTCGCGTGGCATAAAGACTTCATCTCTGTGGTATAGTATGTTTGTACTTAGAACATGATATTTGTAGTGGATTTTTATGTGTTAATGCTTTATGTATTTGGCATGTAAACTTATCTAACCTTTTGGAGTGTTAGAATTCTATGACTTTAGCTTTTAGTCTTTTCGTATGTGATTTTAATTATTTTACAACAATATTTTGTATTAGTACGGATGTATTGCATGAATGCTGCTGTAATTTTTTTAAATCTGCATTTATTTTGCAACGGGCAATGTGCGTTGTTATATAATATTTTTATAATGGTCGACACACGTTGTTAAATGCACTTTTTACACCGGTGAATGCATGTTGTGAAACAGGCTATGCAACTAGTATGGTTAGTCTATTGCAATGGGTTATGGCCGGTATTATAGTCTATTACAATTGTCATAACCCGTTGTAAAAAGGTATACTGCAATGGTTTTTACAACGGTCTTTGCCCGTTGTAAAATGTGGTGAATATATTACAACGAGGACTATTACAATGGGCACATGCCCATTGCGAAAGCCATATTACAACGGGCTTTCCCCGTTGTAATAGGGTATTTTTGTTGTCCTATCGTATTAATTCCAAAATATGGGGAAAAGATTTTAATAAATGGGAGTAATATTGTTTAAAAAGTTGGAGAATTGATTTAAAATTCGGATTTTAAATGGTTTGGGAGAAATAAAAGGTGAAATTTAATATTAAATACGAAATTAATATTTCACATTTTTTAAACATGATTTTAAAATTTAATAAAAGTAGCGAGCTTGGAATTTATAGATTTTAAAATAAATTTAGATTAGTAAAAAAGTACCTTTTAAGTGGAAATAAATCTTTGGAAATCAATTTGGAAATTGATTTGGCGTTTAAAAATAAATCTTTGTAAATCAATTTGGAAATTGATTTGGTGTTTAAAAATAAATTTTTGGAAATCAATTTGGAAATTGATTTGGTGTTTGACATTGATTTTGGAAATCGATTTGAAAAATCATATATCAGTGGATTTTTGGAAATTTAAATTCACAATGGGTATTTATTAAGGAAAGGGAAATTTGTTTTAAAAATAAATGTTGGTTTATTTTTAAATGTGTGGAAAGAAATTATGGATTTGGAATGTAAATTGAGGTAAATCAAGGAGGATTATTAATTGTTTTAAAATAGACTATTTTGAAATGGAAAGTGTATTTTCCCTGGAAAAATCGGGTATGTTTTAAAAGTAGCTTTTAAAATATAAATTAAAAGTTTTAGAATTGGTTTTCAAAAGAATATTGTTGGAGAAATTATTTTTTGTAAATTGTTTTTAAAACGTTAAGTTATTTATACAAGTTATTATTTTAAAGATTTAACTAATATTTGATTAGAAAATGTTCTTAAATGATTACACTTTATCTAATAATTTTATTTTTAAAATCGTTTGGTCTTAAGTTTTATATGAGATATTAGTAGAGAAATTTTATAACTTATATTTTGAATGAAGTGTTTAAAAAAAAATTGTTTTAAATGTTTCAAAGTATATATTTTTGGATAGGTGATTTAAATGATTTTAAACTATTCGGACTTAACAAAATTTTCATTGGCCTTAAATAATATTTAGAAATTTATTCTGCGAAAGGTAAGGAATTTGAAATTTGTTTTCAAAAGGTTGAAGTGTGAAAATATATCTTGCGAAGATATTTTGAAAATAAATAATTTAGGAAAATTATTTAAATCAAGTGATTGTTGTGAATATCATTTGATAGTTAAATAACCGACTATCAATATTGGCCTTTTTAAATGATATTTGATTTTCGATGTGACCGGGGGTCGGATTCCAAATAGTTATCTGAAAACCACATCGAATCTTGGTGATGGATCTTTTGTTTAAAAGAACAAAGTGGAATTTTGTTGTGACTTACTTGAAATCTGAGTGTATCCCCTTTTTTTAAAAATAAGCGCTCATTTTTCGGATTAGCCGGGAGAGGACTTTATGTCATAAAACCATTCCGAATAAATGATTCAATGAATTGGATTGCATTCGAAGATGGTGTTGAAGGCCGGGTATTTTCAAAAACAAAAGGATTACCTGTCGAATGTCTCTGCACTAAGTTGCTCCGGTATAGAGATTTATATCACCCTTTGTGATGGGGAGTCCGGACGTGATTAGTGAATATCCGAATTTGCAATGGCTTCTTTCCTTAATTGGAGGAAGTGCCTTCGGTTCCCTTCGAACATGGAACGGACTTGTATAGAAGTATGTCTGATGTTACACTTTGATATGTAAAGCTGATTTCTATCAAATACATTTCTGTTAGTGGCGGAGAATTTATTCTCTTATCTTAATACCCTTCTCTGAGACGTACGAGCTCAGAGGTTATGTGGTTGATGGTTACTAGTGATATATTGCCAATTTGGTAATGTGGCATGCTAAGTGTTGATCATTTGTTGATCGAAGCATGACTTTTGCGAAAAGCGTAGCTTTTTGGACGAGACTTCGTCTAACCTCACACCTCGAAAATGGTTGGAACCAAAAAAGATGCAGCAAGGTTATGTGGGTTGCGCCCCTCAGGGTATGTGCATTTCCTTCTGGATAAAAAGTGGTGTCTTGTATGGAACCCAGCTATTTAACTTGTGTCGATTTAAAAGTGGTATTCTGGTATGGAGCCCATATTATTTACTTATGTGGTTGTTGGTTGTGAGGTGCCTCGGAAGAGGTCGGTCTAGCCAGAGGGTGGCATACTCGTGACAGTTAGTTACCTAGTTATAGAGGTAACCCGGCCTTGTGTTGGCAGAGAGCTGGTTAAGTTCTTGGGGCGTCCCTTCGAAGGCGTGCCCATTCGGTGAAGGAAGTTCCTTAGCCTCGACCATTTGTTGCAAATCCAATCACTCAATACGAGCCCCGTACGGTTTTTGTTGTAGAACCTAACATTTAACATGGTAGCTATAATAGGCATACTATAATGGTATGTATGCTGGCTAGGATTTATATTATACTTTCGAAATGTTTTCCACACTATGCACTAATGATAATATTAAAAAGTTTTTTGCATATCAAGCGTGTTTGACCATCATAAGGAGAAATCTAACCTAAGTATGCGATTGCATTATGTGTGTGCCGGGAGGCCTTACGGTAGTTTCATTTTCCAAAAGCATCAACGGATTTCTTTTCCCTTTTGTTTTGTGCAAATAACTGTTTTAAGATCTCACACCAGTCCCATGACTGACCTGGAGTTTATTATTCCCTTTCTAAACTCTGGGTGACCATAATTTTCCACACGGGCAGCCTAGAGTCAGGTTATCGGTTGTTCTGTAGCGAAGACAGAAAAGTATGCTGTGGAGATCAAGAGACAAGATGGATTGGTAAGACGTATCTCTAGTATATGATAATTTTTTCCTTTTTTTTGTACATGACTTTGATGATGTATGTAAAAAAACTGATATAGTTCTTTTGTTTAAAGATGATTCATTTATCTATTGTATAATATTCCACTGCGAATGTGAGATTCTGATATTGTTTCTATCTTCCTCTTCTACCTTCTTCTACTTTAACCCTAACATTTTGGTTTTGTGGCATTAGATTGTTCATCATTTGATGCGGTGGACGTATTAATGTCGATTTTTAGGCATTGAAAAAAATCGGGTCATTGCACTAACCCACGATTTTGATTATGGGAGTGTGTTTCGAGGTGGGAGGTAGTAACTACTATATAGTGCCACAAGTCTGGGAGTGTGAATGGTAGAATCCTACCCTTGCATTACCTCGCATGCCTTGTCACATGTCTTATCATGCCTTCTATGAGTTTGGCTTATGTCTTAACTATGAAGTGCTCCCTAATAGCTAACCACTTTATTGTGGAGTTTAGAGTATTGCATAGACTACGACATTATATAAAACTTGTTAAAACGGATATGTGTAACGCCATAGTGCTATTTTAATATTTTACTTTACTATAGACACTATTATAATAGCATATTTTACCATGTATGTAGATAGTTTAACGGATCTTTAGGAGGTGGAAATCTTGAACATCTCTTAAGTTATTACACTCACATTGACACAGTATAGGAGATGTCAAATCCCGTAAGCATCTCAGATTCCTTTGGACTCATATTTATTTACTGTTGATTTAACTTTTATAACATCTTTTTGTTCTGAGTCAAGATTTTTTTCTTTCAATTCGCTTAGGTCAGTCCGAGCTCTTCAATATATCGAAGAGTTCTTTTTTGGAGGATGAAGATGGAGATTTGTTTACTATATTATTTATTACATTTTTTCCTACTGCATCATCTAGTTCCGCTGCATTATTTATTTAATACTGCTTGTACTTTGATCTCTATTGTAAATGTGTAATCAAATGTATTTGTAAAACAACTTCATGAATTTTATTTGATTATTATATTTTATCATTCTGTTGTGAGATTCCGTGTTTGTTTTCTTTCTTTTTCTGATTTTTCTTATTTACCCCATAACAATCCTCTCTATTGAATGGTTTGAGTTTAAAATGTGTGCCTGCTTATAAACTTGGTGGGTGCAACATGATAGAGGGTTCTCGTATTTGGGTTTGGTCGCGAGTGGATGACTCGTACTCCTACATGTCCCGCTGGGTTGGTGCAATCGAGAGGCTTATTTTAAAAGCATAATATATGTACCATTGTATGCTACGGTGGGCATTACCCCACTAGCATTGTTCCATTACATTTGATATCAGAGCTTTGGTTCAGCGATAACCTTAGCTTTGTGAGGTCTGACTCATTAGAAATAGGGTATTAATACCCTAGAATGAGTCATTAAGGGTACACATACGGGAGAGCATATTTATTAGTGCTACAAAAAGTTTTGTATTGTGTTAATTTCTTTTGTTTGGCATTTTTACATTTTGATCGGTACATGGGACACTATGGCAATGTAACGACCTAGATTTTTCGATCCAAAAATTCCAGATAGTTAGGGAAAAGAAGAAAGAGATAGAAGAAAGAAGAACAAAAAACACCAACATCTCTCAAATGCAGCGGATAGAATATAATAACAAATAATAATAGTTATACAAAAGAAAATTGTACTTATCATATTACACTTTAATAAATCAGAGTTACACAAATACACAAATAATGGACAAATGCAACCATGTCTCGGATAACTACAATATATACATAGCGGAATACTCTCCATACTTTCCTGTTACCCAGCTCGCCTCCTGAGCTCTAGAATGTCCTTACCTGGAAATCTGTAATACTCGGTCTGACCCAAGCATTACATCAAAGTAACATCCGGGTCAGGCTGGAAACCAGCATGAGTAAACTCATCTAACATGGAATACAAAAGCATACAACTTAAATAATTCGGGTAACTCATACTTTACAACGAGTTTTTAATAGTAAATACACCTCATACAATCATATCTAAGTATTATTACTTAGATTAAACGACCAAGCTTACACTTTAATTCCTTTCCAGCCTATTTATACCAAAGTTGAATCCATAAAGGATTATTGTAGATTACAAATCGAAGTGGTTTTGGGTATTTGCTAATACCCGACTCTGGTCTCTTCGAATCCAATGTCATCTAAACCCTAGTTATCCAATGAAATACAATTCGACTTTAATTATCTGATAAAACTTTACACAACAGTTCGTACTTGATAGATAATCACATTATCACCGTCCATCCAACATATCATATCACAAAGCAATTCATATCAGAGATATCAACCAATTCAAGGTACTCATAATCATTCAATCATTCATAAACAAGATTTATCACTTCCATTAATTACATAAATTAATGATTCTCTAATTACTGTCGTTAGTTAATTATTCTTAAATTTCATTTAATAATTAACCTTTAGCTTAATTATATTCATTAATCAGCCTAGATTAATCACAATCACAAATTAACTTTCCTTAGTTACTCCATCAATTAAACTAACTCCTTGATTAATTATTAATTAATCCTTTAATTACTTTCATTAGTTAATTATTCTTAAATTTCATTTAATAATTAACCTTTAACTTAATTGTACTCATTTATCAGCCTAGATCAATCACAATTAGAAATTGACTTCCCTTAATTACTCCATCAATTAAACTAACTCCTTGATTAATTATTAATTAAACCTTTAATTACACTAAGTAATTATCACTTAATTTCTTCCACCAAGAAATTATCCTTTAATCTCTTCCCATCAAGTAATTTCCTTTAATTAATTATATCCGGTAATTATCCACTAATTACTTCACTAAGTAATTATATCTCATATACTTAACCCAACATCAAATGATTACCTTTAGTTAATTAAACTTAATTAATTAACTAAAATTATCCACATCAACTTAATTAATTACACAGAGTAATTAATTCCTTTAATCACTTCACTAAGTAATTATTCATAATAATTCTTTTACATTAAGTAATTAACCTCTTAATTACTTATCACTTAATTATTTCTTAATTGATTAACCTTGATTAATCAATCCTTAATTATCACTTTTAAGTACATTAAGTAATTAGCCTTTAATTAATTACACTAAGTAATCAATCCTTCATTACTTTTCTCAAACAATTTACCTTTAATTACTTTCATCAACTAATTATCCCATTTGTTAATTATTCTCAATTAATTAATCAACCTCTAATAATTAAATTATTAATTAATTACCCCTAACAAATTAATCCTCAATTTCTTAAATTAATAAATTTACCATTTGTGTAATTGATCTCTAATTATTATTTAACTAAATTAAATGCTGGAGTACAAAATCTCTTATGTTCCTATTAAATAAAAATCCAATACACTTGACTATTCATAAATTTTCAATTCAAACCGACTTAATCACATTTGACTTTATAAAATAGGCTTTGAACTTGTCTACAAATTTGATCAATATCTTATTTCAAACTTGTAGAAAACAAAAATTAGTTTGAAACTCTTTGTTTAATTTTTAGCTTTGCCTTGCTTAAAACTTGGTCCATCTTCCTGCTTTGAGTAACCTTTGCTCTTAACCTGATAATACCTTTACTACCCATATTAAAATCTGATATATATACAAACATCCCGAGACCATCCCAAATTAACCCGAGCCACAAGTGAAAATACCCAAGTCAAAATTTTGATCCAAAACAACTCTTCTCACTGATGAACCTGCGAACAATCCAAACTTCTTCCTTCCAAACTCGAGTACACATACGAGAAAACCCACATATTTCCCGATGCTACCATACTTACAGCAAAATCCTGATACCAAGAGAACTTGTGCACATGCACCAACCCATGGCGGCGCTCCTGCCTACTCGACCATCTTCAACAAGACAGCGTTGCCCAACTCCACCGATCACGACCACCTACCTCCCAAAATGAATACAAAAACGAGAATCAACATGGTCATACCCACTGAAACACATCATCCTGACCAAAGACCGCCTCGTCCAGACTTCTCTGACCACCAGAGGTCATGAGGCTTCACCTAAAGCTTTGCCAACGTCACGCGCTTCTCTTCCCCATGACCGACCTCCTTCAATGTACCGATGATGGCGCAGCAGCGCGATATTCTTCCTTCATCAAAAACTGATACAAACCCTAGTTCGACAAACTACCATTGCCACGGTGCTCGACAAGTTCACCAGATATTTTTCCATCGGACCCACTTACTATCAACTTCCTTTAGCCTCGACTACAACCATCATCTCCTCCTAAATCGCCAGTAATAGACATTTGTCCCAAATCTGATCAACTTGTAAAAGCTCGTGATTTTCAAGTTTTTAAATCATGATTTTAGTTTTTAAAATCATCATTTTCCACAACAATTCAGATTATAAGCTTGAATCCAGGAATCATTTTAGTCAAAATTTCAATATGATTTAAACCTTACTAATCTTCTTCCTTTCTGTTAAATCTAACTATTGATTTAATTTAAATTATTTTTAAAATTGATAGCATGGTATAAAAATAAAGTTTTGTTAATACACCTTATCCCAAAGATGATCAAAAATAGAAGACATGATTTTCTTTCAAATCTTAAATCCTGAATAATAAGAACAGAACACATGTTCTCTAAAACAGACATGCACACTCATTCTATCCATAAATATATATAATTCATATTAAACAATCATATTATCATTTAACACACTTCACTGCAAATTTAATGCATGCAACAAGATTTTTTTATAAAAAAAAAAGGATAGAAATTGTTTACTCACCATTTTTTTTTTTGAAGAGGCAGAGGAACAGGTTTCCTTGATATGAAAACTGAATGCTTGAAACCTGGAATCTTGTTATGACCCTTTGAGATTTACACTTGTTAAAGTCGAACTTGAACTTAAATTTGAGCTACAGTTTACTCAATTGAAAACTTGAAGTTTAAATCTTTGCATTTGTTCCAGTTCTGAAAGGATTTGTTCATTTTTCATTTAGTTTGCTTCAGGCTTGTGGATTTTCAGATTTTTCTTTCTTCTTTTTATTATTTATATTTTTTCTTCCAGGTTAAAAAGATGAAGAAAGATTTTTTTTTTATAAGTGAGAAGTATCCTGGTTTCTCACTTAACATTTTTTCTAGAATTCTAAATCAAAATAATTTTCTTTTTGTTATATTTTTTTTCTTTTGCCACTTGTATCTTATAGGATGCTTGGCTTACAAATGTTGTTATATGGGTTCAAAACTTTACAAGCGTATATTTCTTTTTTCTTACAAATGTTTAAAGGCAATGTATTTTATGTTTTAACCCCTCATCTAAGAATTTCTTATATCTTATATTAGTTAGTAAAATGTTTTATTTGTTTACACTTGTAATTAGATACATTCTTATGCTTCCATTTGAAATTCCATGAATTAATGAATCCTTAAATGATTCTTACAAAACTTTTATATATATATATATATATATATCTATATTAAGTAAATACACTATCTTAATTTTTATAAATAATTTTTTTAAAGAAAATAATGTAAAATCAATCATATAAAAGAAATAAAATCATGAAATATTTTCAAAATAACTTAAGAAATCATCTTTTGAATTTCTAATTTAAATTCAATTTAACACAAATATATGTATATATAATATCAAATTTATTTGTTTAATCCATAAAGGATTATTGTAGATTACAAATCGAAGTGGTTTCGGGTATTTGCTAATACCCGACTCCGGTCTCTTCGAATCCAATGTAATCTAAACCCAAGTTATCCAACTAAATACAATTCAACTTTAACTACCGGATAACACTTTACACAGCAGTTCATACTTGATAGATAATCACATTATCACCGTCCATCCAACATATCATATCACAAAGCAATTCATATCAGAGATATCAACCAATTCAAGGTACTCATAATCATTCAATCATTCATAAACAAGATTGATCACTTCCATTAATTACATAAATTAATGATTCTCTAATTACTTTCACTAGTTAATTATTCTTAAATTTCATTTAATAATTAACCTTTAACGTAATTATATTCACTAATCAGCCTAGATTAATCACAATCAGAAATTAACTTTCCTTAATTACTCCATCAATTAAACTAACTCCGTGATTAATTATTAATTAGTCCTTTAATTACACTGAGTAATTATCACTTAATTTCTTCCACCAAGTAATTATCCTTTAATCTCTTCCCATCAAGTAATTTCCTTTAATTAATTACATCCGGTAATTATCCACTAATTACTTCACTAGGTAATTATATCTCATATACTTAAACCAACATCAAATGATTGCCTTTAATTAATTAAACTTAATTAATTAACTAAAATTATCCACATCAACTTAATTAATTACACAGAGTAATTAATTCCTTTAATCACTTCATTAAGTAGTTGTTCATAATAATTCTATTACATTAAGTAATTAACCACTTAATTACTTATCACTTAATTATTTCTTAATTGATTAACCTTGATTAATCAATCCTTAATTATTACTTTTAAGTACATTAAGTAATTAGCCTTTAATTAATTACACTAAGTAATTAATCCTTAATTACTTCTCTCAAACAATTTACCTTTAATTACTTTCATCAAGTAATTATCCCATTGGTTAATTATTCTCAACTAAATAATCAACCTCTAATAATTAAATTATTAATTAATTAATCCTAACAAATTAATCCTCAATTTCTTAAATTAATTAATTTATCATTTGGGTAATTGATCTCTAATTATTATTTAACTAAATCAAATGCTGGAGTACAAAATCTCTTAAGTTCCTATTAAATAAAAATGCAATACACTTGACTATTCATAAATTTTCAATTCAAACCGACTTAATCACATTTGACTTTATAAATTAGGCTTTGAACTTGTTTAGAAATTTGATCAATATCTTATTTCAAACTTGTAAAAAACAAAAATTACTTTGAAACTCTTTGTTTAAAATTTTGCTTTGCCTTGCTTAAAAATTGGTCCATCTTCCTGCTTTGAGTAACCTTGGCTCTTAACCTGATAATACCTTTACTACCCATATTAAAATCTGATGTATATACAAACATCCCGAGACTATCCCAAGTTAACCCGAGCTACAAGTGAAAATACCCAAGTCAAAAATTTGATCCAAAACAACTCTTCTCACTGATGAACCTGCGAAAATCCAAACTTCTTCCTTCCAAACTCGAGTACGCATACGAGAAAACCCACATATTTCCCGAAGCTACCATACTTACAGCAAAATCCAGATACCAAGCGAACTTGTGCACTGGTGCACATGCACCAACCCATGGCGGCGCTCCTGCCTACTCGACCATCGTCCACAAGACGGCGTTGCCCAACTCCGCCTATCACGACCATATACCTCCCAAAATGAATACGAAAACGAGAATCAACATGGTCATACCCATTGGAACACATCATCCTGACCAAAGACCGCCTTGTCCAGACTTCTCTGACCACCAGTGGTCACGAGACTTCACCTAAAGCTTTGCCAACGTCACACGCTTCTCTTCCACATGACCGACCACCTCCGATGCACCGAAGATGGCGCAGCAGCCCGATATTCTTCCTTCATCAAAAACTGATACAAACCCTAATTCGACAAACTATCATTGCCACGGTACTCGAGAAGTTCACCAGATATTTTTCCATCGACCCCTTACTATCAACTTCCTTCAGCCTCGACTATAGCCATTATCTCCTCCTAGATCGTCGGTAATGGACAGTTGTCCCAAATCTTATCAACTTGCAAAAGCTCGTGATTTTCAAGTTCTTAAATCATGATTTTAGTTTTTAAAATCATCATTTCCATAACATTTCAGATTATAAGCTTTAATCCAAGAATCATTAAAGTCAAAATTTCAATATGATTTAAACCCTATAGATCTTCTTCCTTTCTGTTAAATCTAACTACTGATTTAATTTAAATTATTTTCAAAATTGATAGCATGGTATAAAAATAAAGTGTTGTTAATACACCTTGTCCCAAAGATGATCAGAAATAGAAGACATGATTTTCCTTCAAATCTTAAATCCTGAATAATAAGAACAGAACAAATGTTCTGTAAAACAGACATGCACACTCATTCTATCCATAAATATATATAATTCATATTAAACAATCATATGATCATTTAACACACTGCACTGCAAATTTAATGCATGCAACAAGATTTTTTTTAAAAACAGGATAGAAATTGTTTACTCACCATTTTTTTTAAAGAGGCAGAGGAATAGGTTTCCTTGATCTGAAAACAGAATGCTTGAAACCTGAAATCTTGTTATGCCCCTTTGAGATTTTACACTTGTTAAAGTCGAGCTTGAACTTAAATATGTGCTGCAGTTTACTCAATTGAAAACTTGAAGTTTGAATCTTTGCATTTGTTCCAGTTCTGAAAGGATTTGTTCCATTTTTCATTTAGTTTGCTTCAGGCTTGTGGATTTTCAGATTTTCTTTCTTCTTTTTATTATTTATTTTTATTTTTATTTTTCTTCCAGGTTAAGAAGATGAATAAAGAATTTCTTTTAGAAGTGAGAAGCATCCTGGTTTCTCACTTAACATTTTTTCTAGAATTCTAAATCAACAAAAAAAATTTGATTATTGTTTTTTTTTTGCCAGTTGTATCTTATATGATGCATGGCTTGCAAATGTTGTTATATGGGTTCAAAACTTTACAAGTGTATATATTTTTTTCTTATAATGTTTAAAGGCAATGTATTTTATGTTTTAACCCCTTATCTAAGAATTTCTTATATCTTATATAAGTTAGTAATATGTTTATATTTGTTTACAGTTGTAATTAGATATATTCTTATGCTTCCATTTGTAATTATGTAAACATTTTGTAACGACCCGTAAATTTTCGATAATTAAAATAGCTAATTTAATAAGATTTCGTGATTTAGTGTTAGGAAAAAAATTTGTAAGTCGTTTGGAATAATAATTACTAGAATGAAATGCAACAAATTTTATCTAAGTTAATTATTTATGAATTGAATGAAATCCCATATCAATTGAAATAATATGTAGTCAAAGGTAATTGAATGAATTTGTATTGTATAGGTAATTGTGATGCTTGTTTTTAAATAATAAACTTATAAGTAATTAACAGTTAACGGTGATAATTATTTAAGTTACCTATTCATTTAGTTAGTCGAATTGAATTTATGAACAAATTGAAATTGAAATGGAAGTTCATATATTAGTTGAGTGCATTATCTCTAACTGTTGATTAATAATAATGTAGAGTTCATTTTATGTAATATAGTAAATTGACCGATAATGAAATTTTTATTTAAAAATCCAATATTGAAATCCGTCAAATATTGAACAATTAAATTGTTTAAACTTAATATTTGGAATCTATTGAATTAATTGAATAACGGGAATTGAATAACTGTTCTAATGAAATGGTTGTTCTATAATTTGAATTTGTTAAATTTTATAAGTTCGTTTGAATATTTCAAAAGATAGTGATTTAAGAATAATCAAATTTGTTTAAATTTAATATTACAAATGTTTGAATAATTAAATTCCGAATTTGATACGATTAATTTGATATTGAAATTTAATATATGAAAATAGAGTGAATAATTGAAATTTGATTTAATATGATTCAAATTGGTTTCCAAAGTGAATGTAAGTTATATTGGGATTAAAATAGAGTTAATAAGATTTTAAAATTGGAATTTATTGGATAATTGAATAACGGGGTTAATATGATTAAAAACGATTTGTAAAATTTTATTTCATCATATTAAAGTTAGAATGATGTTGTAGAACTTTTTAAAATCGAATTAAAAGTAAATTTGTGAAAATTGAATATTTTAATATTTAATTATCGACTAGAAAATAGCCAAATTTTGAACAGTCTCATAATTGGACGAAACTAGTTCCATTGGATCCGTAATAGTTAGTTATTATCGGATTTCAATTTTCGTAGCAATCGGAGTTGTCGTTTGACCATGGCAGCTCGAAACGTGTTGAATTTGTTTTAATATTAATTTGGCGAGTTAAAATAGTCATTTTTCAAACGGTCTCGGATTTCGACGAAACTAGTTTCGTCGGATCCGTAATGTGATATTATTATAAGATTTCAAATTTCATGTCAATCGGATTTACCGTTTGTCCGAAGCAAGTCAAAACGCCTAGAAAATCGTTTAATCGGTTTAATTTAAAATCGATCGTTTATTGCCATAACTCGCACATACGATCGAATTAGGCCTTGGGAATAGGGGCATAATATTATAAACGCCTAGCGGCATGCCCTGATAGGAGTTTGAGATTTCGAGTTGCGTAGATCGAGGTATTTTGAAATTTAAATAAATATTTTAATTAGTCAATCTCCTTTTCAGCTGCTATCCCATCTTTTCATTGTACCTTTGACCCATTCAAACATGCAAGAGCCTCTCCTTCCCTTTTAATAACTGCACGCAAGCTTCAGGCAGAGGAAAAAACATAAATCCAACTTTAGAAATTTTTTTCTTGCAAAATTTTCAATGAAAAAATCCCAAACCTCTTCCTAAAATCCTATTTTTGAATTCTCTTCGATTTGGTATGCTCGTTGCTGGGTGCGCAACTATTGGGGTCGAGGCCGTTCATAGGTGTAATGTCCCGAAAATTTTCGACTTTCGAAAATTCGACATCGACACTCACTTTATCGACTGCCGAGAAATCGAAGGTCAAAAACCGGAATGTTATGGGTTTTAAAAAGAAAAGAAAAGAAAGAAGAGAGGAAAAGAAGAAAGAAAAAGAAAAATAGAGGGAAAAGAAGATAGACAATTTTTAGAAAACAGAGAAAGAAAAGAAAACAGAGAATTTGAAAAATAGAAGATAGAAGAATTTTAAAAATAGAACGGAACAAAAAGAAATAACAGAACAACATCAGAATCTCACAATTCGCAGCGGAACAACATATAATAATAAATGAATAATCTTTAAACAAAGAACTATATCAGTTATTACATTACATCACATTTTATTACATCATATCATCACATCAGAGTGTACAACAACATACAACAACAAACAATGCAGCGGAAAAAGAAATACTATATAAACTAGTAATACGCCATGCCATCCAGCTTGCCTCCAGCAACTCCAGAATATCCAGAATATCCTGATAAACCTAACTCTTAACTGCCCGTGTGGAAATTGGTGGGCACCCAGAGTTTAGGAAGGAAAACAATAAACTCCAAGTCAGTCATGTGACTGGTGTGAGAACTCAAAACAGTTTATTTATCTTTAAAATCAAAATAGAGGAATATTTTTAATTCAATTCGAAATGCTTTTAAAAATGAGACTACCATAAGGCCTCCCGCACACACACACATGCAAACGCAGAATCGGAGGAGATTTCTCCTTATGATAGTCAAAGATGCTTGATACGCATTTAAAATAACATTTGATATTATTATTAGTGCATAGTGTATAACAAATTCATTTCGAAAGTAGAATATAAATCTTAGCCAACATACGACCATTATCGTATGCCTACTATAGCTACTATCCAAACAGTGGTGACCACCATAAGTGAATAGCAGGTTCTACAACTAATACCGTACAAGTTTCGTATTGGGAATTGGATTTCCAACAAATGGTCAGGCCAAGGAACTTCCCATTTCCACTGAGAATGCCTCTGGATGGACATCCCCGAGAACCAAACCGGATCTCAACCAACACAAGGCCAGGTTACCCCTAACTGGATAACAACTGACCGAATATGCCATCCCCCGGTCCTTTGGGACCTTTATCCGAGAGCGCTCTCTAATCAATTCACACAATCATAACAAAGTGTTTTCAACATGAGTAAGTATCTGGGCTCCATACCATGATACCACCCTTTTCCAGAAGGAAATGGACACATCCTAAAGGGTGCTACCCCTCATAACCTTGCTGCTTCTTTCCTGTTTTGACCATTTCCGGGATGTGAGGCTCGACGAATTCACGTCCACAAAAACATACTTTATACAAAAGCCATGCTTTGGGTCAACAAATGATCAACACAATGATCACTAAGATAGACGATCAAATAAATGATCCTATCACAACAATCAACACAATGATCATTTCAGCATCACTCAGCATGTCACATTACCAAACTGGGAATATATCGCTGATAACTTCAACTATATAACCTTTGAGCACATACGTCTCAAAGAAGGGTGTTAAGCAAAGAATAAATTCTCCGCCACCAACAGAAATATATTTGAAAGAAATCGGCTTTATATCTCAAATTGTAATGTCAGACATACAATCCATACAAGTCTGTTCCGGGCTCGAACAGAACCGAAGGCACTTACAAAGAAGTCCTTGCAATCCGGATATTCACAATCCTGATCAGATTTCCCATCACTTAGGGAGTCTCTATACCGTTGCAACTCAGTGCAGAGACAATCGATAGGTCATCCTATCGCTTTCGCAAATACCGGGTCTTCAACACCGATCTTCAATGCAATTCACAACGACGTATCACATATTCAGAATGGGTTATACGACCCCATGGTCCTTTCCCGGTTAACCCGAATAGTGAGCGCTTATTCAAAAATAAGTGTGCATTCAAATTCAATCAATTCACATCAAATACCCATTCAAAAGGGAAATACTGATAGTCGGTTATTGAACTATTAATTGATATGCACAACATCACCAGATTCCAAATAATTTTCCCAAATTATTTATTTTCCAAAATATCTTTACAAGATATATAATTTCAACACTTCAAAAATAAATCAATATTTATTTTCACACAAATTCCACTTTCACATATAAATTCCATAATGAATTTATATTTCAAAATATTCATGCATATATGATTTCAATTATTCATTTCCAATTTATCTTCAAAAAGATAAATTCAAAATATTCACTTCATATTGGAAAATATTTCCATACTTATTTATTCATAAGTAATTCACAAATCTCTTTTATTTTCAACAGTTAGGAAATATTCAATATACTTAAATCGAATTAAGTATATATTTCATTCTTTAAGGAAATCATTCACTTATACTTATTTATTTGGGCCAAAACGAATGTTACGTAAAACATCGTTACGACAACCCAAAATCACTAGTATAGGGATTCGAAATTAAAATAGATATATAAATTCCAATACTATACAAAAACATTTCCTTTCGGAAATCATTTACTATAACAACAGTGTTATAGTCCACTATTTCCTTTTATTTCTCGAAAACGTCTATTTCAACAATAAATTTTGAAGTCTATGGTTTCGAATCTCAACACCTTTAAAACATCGTTAGATCGTTTTAATTCTGTTTAAAATATCACATTCTAAAACATTTTCTTTAACGTGTTATTCACTATTCAAAAATCGTGAACATACTTCGTTAACAAATTTCATCCTTTTATTCAATTTATTTTAAAGGATTATTCACTATTCAAAAATGTGAATATAACTCCATTAATAGGTTATAACAATTAACTTATCAAAATAAGTCATTTGCGGATTTATAAAACAACGTTTATAAATTCCGTTTCTATTTATTTATAAAAACTTCCCTTTTTATAAATTCCTTTATTAACCTATTCCAGTTTATAACTCAATTATAAACTACAAGTTCATATTATAAGTTAATTACTTATAAAACAATTATTTTACAAAATCGTTCATTTAACTTCCCAAATTATTAATCTTAACTTATAAGATTGTTTATTTATCCAAAAATTCATTCTTTCGATAACATTATAAATTTTATAAACCTATTGCTTATAAAATTTCATTTATAACTTCACAGTTTATAATTTCATAAATTTCATTCATTTAGGAAATTCATTTTCACTACGTTCAAACACTTATAAAAAAACTCGTTTTATAATGTCCATAATTCAATTTATAAATATCCATTTATAAATCTCTTAATATAAATTAATTTATATTATTATTCTAAAACGTCTTTAAATTCCTTTATAATTTCATCATTTCGATTTATAAAAAAAAAAATCAAATTTTATAAATCCTATATTTAAACTTTTATCATATATTCAAAAATCCAATCTAAATTAGTTTATAAAATCATTAGTTCATATTTCTCAAAAATCGACTTTCAATCGTATTTCTAAAAATCAGCTTTTTAACTATATTTCACAAAAACCATAATTTTTATAACTCTAAAAATTATAACGTTTATTTATTTATAATGGATCAATTTCAAAAATATAGTATATTTTCAAAATCACTTTTAAAATCATTTTAAAATCCCAAAATCTGGGTCCAATGATGCTACACACCAAATAGTCAATCACGACTAACAACGATATCATATATCGATATGATAATCAATCAAATATCAAAATATCTGAAATAAAATAAATACTGTTGAGGAATCCAGTTGGATCCCTCCAACCTGTTTCCTGCATCCAAAAACATTAGCACAATACCAATTTCGCTCCAGTACGAAATTATCGCGGTATATGTTCTTAATAAATATTATCCGCTTAATAACGGCGTAATAGGGTCTCATCCGCTAAACAAAAATGCGGGAAATCAATAACTGCAATATATACATATGCCAATATATATATATTGATATTATATATAATACCAATTTCACTGTTTATGAAATATTCGCGGTATATGTTTTTATTAAATAACATCCGCTTACTAACGGCGAATAATGTCTATTTTAACAATCAATAATTTACAGTCATCATTCAAACATGCATTCAAATATTTTAAATCTAACTATTTAAAATAAAATCGAAATCTATTCGATTGGGTGAGAAGTTCTCACCTTGGTTTTAATTTCGTTTCAGCTTTTATTTCGAATAAAATTAAACGCGCGTTTAATTTTACCCGAAATTCTCACTAACTCCAAACGACTCCAAACCAACTCCATCGCATAGTGCTCGTCCATACGATCCCAACGCAAAAAATCTCGTCCGAAACGGACCTCGTACGAAAGAGTTATGATTTTTATAAGATTGTATACAAATTTTAAACTAAAATTTACAAATCTTTTTATATAAATCTCAACTTTCATCTGGGCCGTAGATCCCAAGCCTGCAACATCTCCACCCTAGAACGCAACCATCTCCTTCCTCTCACGCATCTTCTACAGACAATTACTCGTATGGCCGAACCCATTATTAGCATTTAGGGTTAAACATTGCAAACTCCACTCACGTTTATACTCGATCACAACTCTGCCATGACGAAGCCCTCTCTCCAAGCTATACTCGGCTCCAACCTGGGCACGCTCGGCCTCATCATGTGCCTAGAATTTCGTGCCAAACCTGATGAGAACGGCCCTCCATATCTCCCAAAATACAACTCCGATTCCGATCATGACCGTTGAATCTCCAGCTCTCATCGCCCTCTTCAATTCTCTAGTTGAACATTTCTGCTAATTCTTGATGGATTGGAAGAAATCGAGGAGGGAATGAGATTGAATTCTGGCCATCCACTTATTAGGGCCGGCTACATTAGTTTAGGGTTTTAATTTCTTTTTTTTTTTTTTTTTTTCTAAATGAAGGGTAGAGGCTTATTTATAAGGAACGAGCAAGCGTAAACACTATTCATCCCGGGAATTCCGAACTCCGATTTAGACGCCGTAACCAGCGTACCTAGGGTTTATCCCGCGTTCCGGACACAATGGAACAAGTTTCGGAAGCTAATTCGGAAGTATGTGCGAGTTATGGCTGAAAACGTTCAATTTAAATTAAACCGATTTAACTCGATTTCTAGGCGTTTTAATTTGTACCGGACAAACGGTAAATCCAATTGACTTGAAATTTGAAACCTTACAATAATATCACATTACGGATCCGATGAAACTGGTTTCGTCGAAATCCGAGACTTTTTGAAAAATGGCTATTTTGACTCGCCAAATTTAAATTAAAAATAAATCGATGCGTTTCGAGCTGCCACGATCAAACGATAACTCCGATTGACACGAAAATTGAAATCCGGTAATAACTAACTATTACGGATCCAATGGAACTGGTTTCGTTCAATTCTGAGACTGTTCAAAAATTGACTATTTTACAGTCGATTATTAAATATTAAAATATTCAATTTTCACAAATTAACTTTTAATTCGATTTTAAAAGTTCTAAAATATTTCTATAACTCCAGTATGATTAAATAAAATTTTACAAATCATTTTCAATCATATTTAACTCAATTTTCAATTATTTCCATAATTTAACGTATTAAATTATCGATTTAATTATTCAATTAAATCCAATAAATTCAAATAAAAATTTATTTGACTTAAAAATTCACTTATTAACATTTAAAATTAATTAAATATTCAAATTTTAATTATTAAAAATTCTGGGTCGTTACAATCTTTCCCCCTTAAAAGAATTTCGTCCTCGAAATTACAAGTAAGAAAGGTTACAAAATCTATTAATTTTCCAAAATTCATAATTAAACTTCTTATGATAACTTTTACTAAGTTTTCAAATCATACTTAGTTATGTTTTCAAAAACAACTACTATTGTTTAACTTTCAACTCTAAAACAAAGTTAAAGTTTTCAAAATTTTCCCATTTTCTCAAAAATTTTCTAACGCCCTAAATTTTCGGAAAAATTCGCCATAGTCTCCTTTGCGCGGCTCGATCCGAAAAAAAATGACAGTATATATATCACGAATATACATCTCATCAAGTAATGAGGCATCCCGAAGGGAAAAAAGTATAAAAGTACGATATTTAATCCGAGATATGTACCTTATATTTTATTAGCAAGCATATACGGCTAATATAGCGCTAAAGCGAACTCCAAATGCGAAGCAAACGCGATCCGCACCTACTAATCACTCAACAAACAACATGAGAACATGCACATATGCAAATAATCTCAATATACAACATATAGTAACATATCAACTATATATATCACATAGCAAATGCAACAATAGCAATATATATTCAACCAATTAACATTCATAATCAATAAATATTCATTTATATTCTCATTAATATTAATGAATTGGTTTTCAATTCAAATCACATTTGATTCATTAACATTGGATTTTATCAACATTCATTCTCAATTCAATTAGTTTACATTACTAATTAAATCCAATTCACTTTCGATTCTATTCAAATTTATTTACTTCTAATTTGAATTCAATTACATTAGCTTTCAATTTCATTAACACTTAATGAATTACATATAATCAATCAACAATCATATAACAACCAAAGTGTATTGATTACAACCAAATTTCTTCGCTTCACTTACATTCATTTTTTTATTCAACTTCTAATAACATTAGATTTCAATGAATTTACACTTTCATTCATTATTTCATATCAACTTTATTCACATTCAATTGATTATCGTCCAATCCATTAATTCAATTCAATTACTAAAGTTGAATTCTATTACATACCTCAAGTTCATATTCATTTAATCCACTTGATTATTTACTTCGATACCAAAATCAATTCCATTCAACAACACTTAAGTTATATTCCATTTAACTTTAAATTCATTTTTATTCACAACTCATATTCATATAATTTTACTTCTTATATATATAAGTTCATTTCACAATTGTAAACACTTTAATTAAAATTTAAATTCTTATAATTCATTTGCTTATACAATTATTCTTTTATTTAGATTATTCAAACAACTAAACAATCACTTATATACACTTTAATAATTCTGAAAAATTATTCCTTTATATTTAAAAATATAATCAAGGTAAAATTATTTCATTTACCCAATTTAAAACAATATTGTGTCGAATTATTCTATTCAAGTGTTTAGAAACCCCTTCGGCTCAGTTTCGAGGCTGTGCTGACGAAAGTTCATATGCCACTCAATAAATCAATCATCACAATATAAAACAATTTTATATTCACTAACAAATACGCTCTCATATCTATTATTACACTCAACTCATTCTAGAGCATTGCTGACTCTATCTCTAACGAGTAATACCCAACAGAACCATGGTTGTCGCTTAACCATCAGCTCTGATACCAAATGTAACGTCCCGAAAATTTTCGACTTTCGAAAATTCGACATCGACACTCACTTTATCGACTGCCGAGAAATCGAAGGTCAAAAACCGGAATGTTATGGGTTTTAAAAAGAAAAGAAAAGAAAGAAGAGAGGAAAAGAAGAAAGAAAAAGAAAAATAGAGGGAAAAGAAGATAGACAATTTTTAGAAAACAGAGAAAGAAAAGAAAACAGAGAATTTGAAAAATAGAAGATAGAAGAATTTTAAAAATAGAACGGAACAAAAAGAAATAACAGAACAACATCAGAATCTCACAATTCGCAGCGGAACAACATATAATAATAAATGAATAATCTTTAAACAAAGAACTATATCAGTTATTACATTACATCACATTTTATTACATCATATCATCACATCAGAGTGTACAACAACATACAACAACAAACAATGCAGCGGAAAAAGAAATACCATATAAACTAGTAATACGCCATGCCATCCAGCTTGCCTCCAGCAACTCCAGAATATCCAGAATATCCTGATAAACCTAACTCTTAACTGCCCGTGTGGAAATTGGTGGGCACCCAGAGTTTAGGAAGGAAAACAATAAACTCCAAGTCAGTCATGTGACTGGTGTGAGAACTCAAAACAGTTTATTTATCTTTAAAATCAAAATAGAGGAATATTTTTAATTCAATTCGAAATGCTTTTAAAAATGAGACTACCATAAGGCCTCCCGCACACACACACATGCAAACGCAGAATCGGAGGAGATTTCTCCTTATGATAGTCAAAGATGCTTGATACGCATTTAAAATAACATTTGATATTATTATTAGTGCATAGTGTATAACAAATTCATTTCGAAAGTAGAATATAAATCTTAGCCAACATACGACCATTATCGTATGCCTACTATAGCTACTATCCAAACAGTGGTGACCACCATAAGTGAATAGCAGGTTCTACAACTAATACCGTACAAGTTTCGTATTGGGAATTGGATTTCCAACAAATGGTCAGGCCAAGGAACTTCCCATTGCCACTGAGAATGCCTCTGGATGGACATCCCCGAGAACCAAACCGGATCTCAACCAACACAAGGCCGGGTTACCCCTAACTGGATAACAACTGACCGAATATGCCATCCCCCGGTCCTTTGGGACCTTTATCCGAGAGCGCTCTCTAATCAATTCACGCAATCATAACAAAGTGTTTTCAACATGAGTAAGTATCTGGGCTCCATACCATGATACCACCCTTTTCCAGAAGGAAATGGACACATCCTAAAGGGTGCTACCCCTCATAACCTTGCTGCTTCTTTCCTGTTTTGACCATTTCCGGGATGTGAGGCTCGACGAATTCACGTCCACAAAAGCATACTTTATACAAAAGCCATGCTTTGGGTCAACAAATGATCAACACAATGATCACTAAGATAGACGATCAAATAAATGATCCTATCACAACAATCAACACAATGATCATTTCAGCATCACTCAGCATGTCACATTACCAAACTGGGAATATATCGCTGATAACTTCAACTATATAACCTTTGAGCACATACGTCTCAAAGAAGGGTGTTAAGCAAAGAATAAATTCTCCGCCACCAACAGAAATATATTTGAAAGAAATCGGCTTTATATCTCAAATTGTAATGTCAGACATACAATCCATACAAGTCTGTTCCGGGCTCGAACAGAACCGAAGGCACTTACAAAGAAGTCCTTGCAATCCGGATATTCACAATCCTGATCGGATTTCCCATCACTTAGGGAGTCTCTATACCGTTGCAACTCAGTGCAGAGACAATCGATAGTTCATCCTATCGCTTTCGCAAATACCGGGTCTTCAACACCGATCTTCAATGCAATTCACAACGACGTATCACATATTCGGAATGGGTTATACGACCCCATGGTCCTTTCCCGGTTAACCCGAATAGTGAGCGCTTATTCAAAAATAAGTGTGCATTCAAATTCAATCAATTCACATCAAATACCCATTCAAAAGGGAAATACTGATAGTCGGTTATTGAACTATTAATTGATATGCACAACATCACCAGATTCCAAATAATTTTCCCAAATTATTTATTTTCCAAAATATCTTTACAAGATATATAATTTCAACACTTCAAAAATAAATCAATATTTATTTTCACACAAATTCCACTTTCACATATAAATTCCATAATGAATTTATATTTCAAAATATTCATGCATATATGATTTCAATTATTCATTTCCAATTTATCTTCAAAAAGATAAATTCAAAATATTCACTTCATATTGGAAAATATTTCCATACTTATTTATTCATAAGTAATTCACAAATCTCTTTTATTTTCAACAGTTAGGAAATATTCAATATACTTAAATCGAATTAAGTATATATTTCATTCTTTAAGGAAATCATTCACTTATACTTATTTATTTGGGCCAAAACGAATGTTACGTAAAACATCGTTACGACAACCCAAAATCACTAGTATAGGGATTCGAAATTAAAATAGATATATAAATTCCAATACTATACAAAAACATTTCCTTTCGGAAATCATTTACTATAACAACAGTGTTATAGTCCACTATTTCCTTTTATTTCTCGAAAACGTCTATTTCAACAATAAATGTTGAAGTCTATGGTTTCGAATCTCAACACCTTTAAAACATCGTTAGATCGTTTTAATTCTGTTTAAAATATCACATTCTAAAACATTTTCTTTAACGTGTTATTCACTATTCAAAAATCGTGAACATACTTCGTTAACAAATTTCATCCTTTTATTCAATTTATTTTAAAGGATTATTCACTATTCAAAAATGTGAATATAACTCCATTAATAGGTTATAACAATTAACTTATCAAAATAAGTCATTTGCGGATTTATAAAACAACGTTTATAAATTCCGTTTCTATTTATTTATAAAAACTTCCCTTTTTATAAATTCCTTTATTAACCTATTCCAGTTTATAACTCAATTATAAACTGCAAGTTCATATTATAAGTTAATTACTTATAAAACAATTATTTTACAAAATCGTTCATTTAACTTCCCAAATTATTAATCTTAACTTATAAGATTGTTTATTTATCCAAAAATTCATTCTTTCGATAACATTATAAATTTTATAAACCTATTGCTTATAAAATTTCATTTATAACTTCACAGTTTATAATTTCATAAATTTCATTCATTTAGGAAATTCATTTTCACTACGTTCAAACACTTATAAAAAAACTCGTTTTATAATGTCCATAATTCAATTTATAAATATCCATTTATAAATCTCTTAATATAAATTAATTTATATTATTATTCTAAAACGTCTTTAAATTCCTTTATAATTTCATCATTTCGATTTATAAAAAAAAAATCAAATTTTATAAATCCTATATTTAAACTTTTATCATATATTCAAAAATCCAATCTAAATTAGTTTATAAAATCATTAGTTCATATTTCTCAAAAATCGACTTTCAATCGTATTTCTAAAAATCAGCTTTTTAACTATATTTCACAAAAACCATAATTTTTATAACTTTAAAAATTATAACGTTTATTTATTTATAATGGATCAATTCCAAAAATATAGTATATTTTCAAAATCACTTTTAAAATCATTTTAAAATCCCAAAATCTGGGTCCAATGATGCTACACACCAAATAGTCAATCACGACTAACAACGATATCATATATCGATATGATAATCAATCAAATATCAAAATATCTGAAATAAAATAAATACTGTTGAGGAATCCAGTTGGATCCCTCCAACCTGTTTCCTGCATCCAAAAACATTAGCACAATACCAATTTCGCTCCAGTACGAAATTATCGCGGTATATGTTCTTAATAAATATTATCCGCTTAATAACGGCGTAATAGGGTCTCATCCGCTAAACAAAAATGCGGGAAATCAATAACTGCAATATATACATATGCCAATATATATATATTGATATTATATATAATACCAATTTCACTGTTTATGAAATATTCGCGGTATATGTTTTTATTAAATAACATCCGCTTACTAACGGCGAATAATGTCTATTTTAACAATCAATAATTTACAGTCATCATTCAAACATGCATTCAAATATTTTAAATCTAACTATTTAAAATAAAATCGAAATCTATTCGATTGAGTGAGAAGTTCTCACCATGGTTTTAATTTCGTTTCAGCTTTTATTTCGAATAAAATTAAACGCGCGTTTAATTTTACCCGAAATTCTCACTAACTCCAAACGACTCCAAACCAACTCCATCGCATAGTGCTCGTCCATACGATCCCAACGCAAAAAATCTCGTCCGAAACGGACCTTGTACGAAAGAGTTATGATTTTTATAAGATTGTATACAAATTTTAAACTAAAATTTACAAATCTTTTTATATAAATCTCAACTTTCATCTGGGCCGTAGATCCCAAGCCTGCAACATCTCCACCCTAGAACGCAACCATCTCCTTCCTCTCACGCATCTTCTACAGACAATTACTCGTATGGCCGAACCCATTATTAGCATTTAGGGTTAAACATTGCAAACTCCACTCACGTTTATACTCGATCACAACTCTGCCATGACGAAGCCCTCTCTCCAAGCTATACTCGGCTCCAACCTGGGCACGCTCGGCCTCATCATGTGCCTAGAATTTCGTGCCAAACCTGATGAGAACGGCCCTCCATATCTCCCAAAATACAACTCCGATTCCGATCATGACCGTTGAATCTCCAGCTCTCATCGCCCTCTTCAATTCTCTAGTTGAACATTTCTGCTAATTCTTGATGGATTGGAAGAAATCGAGGAGGGAATGAGATTGAATTCTGGCCATCCACTTATTAGGGCCGGCTACATTAGTTTAGGGTTTTAATTTTTTTTTTTTTTTTTTTCTAAATGAAGGGTAGAGGCTTATTTATAAGGAACGAGCAAGCGTAAACACTATTCATCCCGGGAATTCCGAACTCCGATTTAGACGCCGTAACCAGCGTACCTAGGGTTTATCCCGCGTTCCGGACACAATGGAACAGGTTTCGGAAGCTAATTCGGAAGTATGTGCGAGTTATGGCTGAAAACGTTCAATTTAAATTAAACCGATTTAACTCGATTTCTAGGCGTTTTAATTTGTACCGGACAAACGGTAAATCCAATTGACTTGAAATTTGAAACCTTACAATAATATCACATTACGGATCCGATGAAACTGGTTTCGTCGAAATCCGAGACTTTTTGAAAACTGGCTATTTTGACTCGCCAAATTTAAATTAAAAATAAATCGATGCGTTTCGAGCTGCCACGATCAAACGATAACTCCGATTGACACGAAAATTGAAATCCGGTAATAACTAACTATTACGGATCTAATGGAACTGGTTTCGTTCAATTCTGAGACTGTTCAAAAATTGACTATTTTACAGTCGATTATTAAATATTAAAATATTCAATTTTCACAAATTAACTTTTAATTCGATTTTAAAAGTTCTAAAATATTTCTATAACTCCAGTATGATTAAATAAAATTTTACAAATCATTTTCAATCATATTTAACTCAATTTTCAATTATTTCCATAATTTAACGTATTAAATTATCGATTTAATTATTCAATTAAATCCAATAAATTCAAATAAAAATTTATTTGACTTAAAAATTCACTTATTAACATTTAAAATTAATTAAATATTCAAATTTTAATTATTAAAAATTCTGGGTCGTTACAATAGGCGTGGACTAGGGTTAGGATTTGTTGAAGATATAGGCTTTGATTCGTGAAACGGAGCCTTGATTTGAGTTCACCAACGAAGATAGCATCATCGGCGTGATTTCTATGGAGCTCGGCCGCGTTTTGGGGGGCGACCTGGTCGCGTGCGTACGTGGGGTGTGGGGTGTCGTGTCTTACTGGGTGTGGCCGAGTTTGTAAATTTGTGGTCGAGTTGATGGAGGCTTCGAAGAGAGGAATATTGGCGAAGACGGATTCGAGTTTCGTAATCTGTAGCTCCGTATCACTGGGATTGATGCACGGCCATGGAGTTGTGCACAGGGATTGGCTACAGGTTTTGCTTTGGGGAAGATGGAGTTAGTGGGCTGGGCTTCATTTGCTTTGGGTATGAATTCGTTTAATTATAATATAAAGTGTTTTATAAAATTCGAATGACGATAACTTATAAAATGTATAACTTTTTCATACGAGGTCGAAAACGCACGAAACTTTTTGCGTTGGAATCGTATCGACGAGCACTACGCAATGAAACTGGTTTGGAGTCGTTCGAAGCTAGTTTGAATTTTGGGTAAAATTAAACGCTCCTTTAATTTTATTCGAAATAAAACGCTGGAACTGCATTGAAATCAAGGTGAGTGTTTTATAACGCTCACACCGTACTAAATATCTTTATGTTAGTTAAATTTGACATTATGAAGTGTTATGATTTTATTTGTCATTGTTTGATGAAATTTAATTGCCATATAGATTGACATTTGAATTAACCGTTGAAATTAAATTGACGGATAAATTGAAATTAAAATTTAATTGCGATTAAATTACCTGACATTGATAACTATGAAATTGCTATGAATTGTATTGTCTATTGGATGATTTATTTCGATGGATGCTATTGGTTGATATTTAAATGTTTGGATGCTTATTTGCTTATATATAACCTGTTATGCATACATATGCCACTGTGATTGATTTAAGTGATATATATATTCATCCCTGACATTTAATTGAAATAAATAATCACTTGGCCATAGGATAGAAAATTATATACGGACACCGAATTGGCTAAATTAATAATTTTTAAAATCGTCGATTTGAAATTTAGTTAAATGTTTTGATTTAAAAGTTATGAATAGAAATCGATTTATAGAAATTGAATTCATCGAAAAAATTGAGTTTGAAATGTTGAAATAAATTTTGGTTAAAAGAAGTTGTTAAATGATTTAACTTGAGACTTGAAATTTAAAATCGGGATATGATTAAATTTCGAAAATTGATTTGTATAAAGATTTAACCTTAATTCGAGCTTTGAATATTACTAAGTAAAAGTGATATAAAACTGATATTTTGAAATCGCGCTTGGAATTGAACCCTATTTGAAATTTGGATTTAAACTTGAATATTGATGGATAATTTTGTTAAGTGTTATAAATGGATATTTTTGAAAAATCAAGCTCCAAATCGATATAAATTGAAATTGAATTAATTGAAAGTGTTTATAAAATTGAATAAATTTGAAGTCAAAGTTGACGTTGATTGAATCGAAATCGAAATCGAATCGGTAGAACGGAAATTGAAATTGTTTTGAATTGGGAAGTTATAATTGAAATGGTTTGGTTTTGAAGCTGTTTTACTTTGTTTTCCAAATTACTCAGTTATATAAACCATTTTGAATACTTAAACTATTTTAATCTATTTTAAATCTACTTAACCCAATTTAAATTATTTTAAACTAATTTATCTATTTCAAATCCATTTTAAGATTTTAAGTATTTTAACTATTTTAGTTATTTAAACTACTTTTAAACTACTTAAAACTATTTTCTAAAATTCTAAGCTGGTCAATAAGGTGAAATGTTTATATTTAAATCTTGAATTTAAATACGAATTGGGTTAAATGAAGTTGCAACCTAAATTGAAATCCGAATTGATTTTGAAATCGAAATAAGATATTGAGACGAAAAATGATTTTTGAAACGGAATCTGACATTTGAATAGATACGATGATATTTGAAATGGATTTGATTTTTGAAGCGAACATGATATTTTGATATCAATTATGAATCCATTTGAAATGTAAAAGAGCCAACGGTGTAATAATACGTAGTTATTAAAGAGACCGGGATCAGATATGGACATACTCTCTGTCGATACCGAAAACCACTTTAATAACTATTATATACGAAGTGTTGATCCAGAATGAAGTGGATGGTTTGGTGAACGCGTTGACTGAAGAAAGAGAACGATATTGGATGACCCCTGACATGACTAAAACAGGAGCCGCGCCGGACCATTGAGGTTCGCCACCTCTAGCGGACACGCTTCTTCGATACCATTTCTATTACATTTGTGATTCGATTTGGGTGCACCCCTTGATTTGGGAGTGTTGATTCGCGGTGTTGGGGTAGCTACTGGTTATGCTCAACATCAGTCCGGATCACGCAACTACTAGTATCCTAGTTGGTATCGCCTCATGTACCTTGTCATACTGATTATCCTATTCGCGACCACTACGTTATGTTTTTTGTTATACCTAAAGGGTACCCTCTGATAACCACCAGTTTACGGTGGGCTTACGGTGCTGTATAGACTATGGCATTATAAAAACGTGTTAAGGGGGATTATGGTAACGCCTTAACGCTATTTTGATACTTTATATTACTGATAGACATTATCTACTTAGCGTATATTACTACATAGTAGATAGTTTAACGGATCCTAGGGAGATGGAAAATCCCGTAACATCTCTTGATTTATTGCACGCACGTTGACACTGGATATGAGATGTCAAACCCCGTAAACATCTCTGACGCCGTTACACTCATATTTATTTACGATTGATTTAACTTTCATAAGGATATGTTAGTCCTGACTCGAGTGTTTTGTCTTTTCATTACGCTCGGGTCAGTCCTGAGTTTTTCAGATTTTTGAAGATCTATTCTGGAGGCTGAAGACGAAGATTTGGTATACTATTACTATTATTACCCTTGCATCATGCTATCTGCTACATTATTTTAATTGTTCTATTGTATATGTATAACTCTGATAAATGTTGTATAAATAATTGTCAAAGTATAGTAAACAGCTTCATGAACTGTTTATTTGACTATTATATTTTATTGTTCCGCTGCGAGATTCTGTGTTGTTTCATTTCCTTTATTTCTCTTTCTTTTCTTTTCTTCTTTACCCCAATAACCATCTGCCCTTTTGAATGGTTTGGAATCGACATGTGTATTTGATCGTCGGTTTAAACTGTCCAAAAAGGCGGGTCGTTACACATTTAACTTACGTTTGGAATTCCATGAATTAATGAATCCTTAAATGATTTTTATAAAACTTATATATATATATATATATATATATATATATATATTTCAATTAATTAAATACACTATCTTAATTTTTATAAATAAATCTTCTTAAAGAAAATAATGTAAAATCAATCATATAAAAGAAATAAAATCATGAAAATATTTTCAAAATAAATTAAGATAATCATCTTTTGAATTTCTAATTTAAATTCAATTTAACACAAATATATATATAGATATGAATAATATCAAATTTATTTGTTTAATCTATAAATCGTTATTTTCAATATTTTAAATCAGATAATTATACAATTATCCGATGCCAAAGAAATCCGGATTATCACATTCCTCCCCTCTTTGAATCTTTTCGTCCTCGAAAAGGAACGAAGCCAGAAGTTTTTAAAATGCTTATCATTAGAAAAATTATTCTTTGAAACACTTTTAAAACATTTTTAAAATATACATAATATTATAAAATAGTTTCAATAAAGATACTTTTATAACTCGATGTTTTAACACGTCCATCTTCGTTCTCACAGAAATTCGGTCATACGTTGATCAGGCGTAGGACTGAAAATCTATAAGTACTTAGCAGACCCGTTTTCAACACCCAGTGGAAATACTTAAAAAATAATTTTATTGAAAATATAGAAAACATTTTTGAAAATAGAGGAAATGTCTTTGGTGAGAATGCTCTGGAAATCATCACCCCCATCCATGGTCGCAGTTAACCCGATGGTTACGTTGCCATCCCGGCAAAATCCATAGATAACTATAGGCCTCCGCGCCCCTCGATTACGCTATGGAACCCGCTATAGATTGCAGCTACAACCGGGGTTACGTTGCTATCATAGCGAAAACCGATATAACTGTAGGCCTCAGCACCCTCGAATTCCGCTGCCAAAAGAATGAAACTTCTCCACTCCACTTGATCATAGATTGCAGTCTACCGATGTTTCGTGGCAAAATCAAACGTAGATCGTTGACACTCACCTCCACACGATCTCCGCTATGGTCCACACAGTAGATCGCAACGACATCGAGTAACACTGTCGTCACAGCATAACCCAAATGCCTCTATAGGCATCAGCGTCCTCGACTTTCGCTACCCAATAATCCTCAGGAACTAGCTTGTCCGGACTCCTCACAGGATCAACTTTAGAGCCTCCCCTTTAGAGGCTCAAGGAAGTACCAACCTATGGTACTCCTAAGAAGTTCATCCTAAGGGAGCGCCTTTTTCTCCAGAGCCTTTTTCAAAACACTTTATACTATACACATATAGTGTCTTCCAAATCATACACCAAGTATGAATCTCATATAAATCTCCTTTCTCAAAATCGGTTATCCCAAAATCGATAATTCTCAAACTAGGCTTTCCAAATTCCAAAATTGATTTTACCCAAAAATCAAAAAGCCTTTTCCAAATTCATAGGTTCCCAAAACCTTTTCCAAAATCATTCTCATAAGATCCTTTATACGTATATATATAGATATATATAACTTCTTAAAACTTTGGAGCTCTTCAAACTTGTGTAAAACCCCTTTTATACTTCAAAAACCCTTTTCTTCAGGCTATAGATTCACAAAGGGAGATTTACCTTATATAGAAAAAATACATAACTTTGTTTATCCCAAATCAAATATTCAAATTTGATTACCCTATAAAGTTACTTACCAAATTACTTATTTCCATAAAGTAAATTTCTACCATAAAAATATCTAATTTCCACTTTATTTCATCATATATTTCACAAAAAATACCTTTCATTTTAAAAATTGTTTCACATTTTTTTATCCACAAATTCCCAGTATTAATTTCATTCAAACCCGTACGATGTACACATATCATCCGTACGCTATACCATTCTGATCGCTCACTCGATCACACAATTTCACTTCCGAACTAGTATCGTCCACCCGACTTCCTAGTGCAGACGCAGATCTGGTTTCTTGATCAGAAACCGTCATTCTCCTTGCATAGGCATAACTATGATAGAGAATATCCAAAACCAATCAAAAATCCACATCCAGGTTCGCCGTCGAAAATTGAGCGAAAAATCCCAACTCGGATCGACATAATTATCTCAAAATTCTATGCTCGAATCTGGATCAAATCACTATGCAAATAGAATAATATACGCACATCCTACGTATTTATCTCATTGACTATTAGCCGAATGAATTTCTTTTCTATTCACATTCACTTTAATTTTCATTCACTTACTCACAATTGCTTCAATCCCATTTGGATTATCACCTCTATTCTTATCTCAATTGGGTATTCAATCATAAACAGTTTAAACTCTGTCCGGTTTAAATTTAGAAAATAGCTTGAAAAGTTAAAAATGGATAAGTAATTGAAAAATTATTATTTGTTTGTAAAATAGCTACAAAATAGTTAAGTAATTGTAAAATAGTCGAAAAATAGTCAAATAGATATAGAAATTTTTAAATAATTGTAAAATAGCTATAAAATAGTAATTAGTTATAAAGTAGTTGAAAAACAGTAATTAGTTTATAAAACAGTTGAAAATTGTTAAATAGTTCCAAAAATAATTGTAAAACAAGTATAAGATAGTTTTAGGTTTAAAAAGAAAAGTTGTATAGTAAATAGTTTGGAAAAATATATTTGTACTAAAACAATTTATTTTGAAAACAGTCCAGAGTCAACTGTCCAATTCCCAATCTCTATTCCATCAACTCAATTTAAATTTCCACTTCCATTTAAATTGACTCAAATTAAATTTAAATAACTTCAATTTTTCACTTGAACTTTATTTATCCCTAATTCAAGTTGAATTAACCTCAGTTTCTTTCCAAATTTAACTTTATTCAACTTTGATGTCAAATTCTACAAATTCAAATAAATTTCAATTGAACTAGTTCCGATTTTAGTTCATTTCAACTCCAGTTTGAATTAATCCCAATTCCAATCTCCATTTTGAATTTGAATCCATTCAACTTCAGTTTCTTTTCAAATTATCCAATTTAAATTTTCCGTTCGAATTTTTTTCTTAAACTTATCCATCTTCATCACAATTCTAAATAATTCAAATCAAATTTCATTTGAACTAATTCAATTCAAATTTCAAATTTAAACCATCCCGAATTATATAAATTCAAGTTAAATTTTCAAATGTTGATTAAATCCTTTAAATCAAATTAACTTATATCTTTAAACCATTTAATTCTGAATCCAAATTCCATTTTTAACTCATTTCAAAGTTCAAATAATAATTTTATTTTTTTTCAAAAAAACTAAATCTTTGAAATTCAGTTTTGAAACCAAATTTCAGTTTTGAAACCAAACCTTTGAAGTTTTATCTTAAACATTCAAAATTTAAGTCCAAAATGATTCCATTTTATCTTAATAATGGATATATTACCACGCCCCATTTCTTCATTCATTTAAACAAATCCAGCTTAAAAATTATTAACAACAATAGGATGGTGTCATTCAAATTACTTTAAAACATCCATCCATTCCCAATTTCTAGATCTCAAACCTATTTTGAGATCGCACAAACTCCCAATTCAAATTAACCATGTAACTTCCCGAGTTAAATCTTAATTTCATATTGAAATTTCCAAATCAGGTTGATCTTTCAAACTTCTTCCAAGTTAAATTCAATTTACCTAATCCAGACAAATTTATACAATTTGAATTCCCATTCAAATTTTAAACTTCAGATTAATATCCTTCCCACTTAAGTTTAAAAACTACTTCACTTTGGGTTTCACATCACATTCCAAGGGAAATTCAAAACTCAACCTTAGAGTTTATTTCCTTTACACACTTGGTTACTTTTAAATTTTAAACCACCTTTGGTTATAAATTCAAACAAATTCCTTCAAAATTTCAAACAACCCTTGTTTAAAATAGGACCCTTTCATTCGAATATATTAAATAACATCTCTCATTTTTAAAATAAGATCATATTCAAAATAGTTTGAATAATATTATTTCCTTCCAAATTTACAAGTTACTCTCTTTAAATGGTTACTTCCTTAAAACATTTTATTGTTTATTGGAAAACAATCATCCCATTATTAAACACAATAACCATTCTATTTCTCTGGTTTGAAACCAATTCTAATTCATCTTATTTTGAAATTCTTCCCCAACTTCAAGATTTAATTTCATTTCGAATCCATTTCAAACTTATCTTTAATTTAATTTCAATTTGGTTGTATTTCTATTACCACTTAATTTAATTCCAAAAATTTAACATCCAATTACCATAATATTTATTAGAAAGAAATATTGCTTTATATATCAAAATATGTTCTTATATAAAATCATTTAAAATCTTTATATAAGAAAATAACAAGTACGCTTTCATATATATATATACACTCAACTCATTCTAGGGTACCATTGACCCTATCCTTAATGAGTGATCCCACTAGAGCCAAGGTTCTCGCTTAACCTTCAGCTCTGATACCAAATGTAACGACCTGGATTTTTTGATCTCTAAAATTCCAGATAGTTAGGGAAAAGAAGAAAGAGATAGAAGAAAGAAGAACAGAAAACACCAACATCTCTCAAACGCAGCGGATAAAATATAATAACAAATAATAACAGTTATACAAAAGAAAACTCTACTTATCAGATTACACTTTAATACATCAGAGTTACACAAATACACAAACACTGGACATATACAACCATGTCTCAGATAACAACAATATATACATAGCGGAATACTCTCCATACGTTCCTGCCACCCAGCTCGCCTCTTGAGCTCCAGAATGTCCTTACCTGGAAATCTATAATACTCGGTCTGACCTAAGCATTACATCAAAGTAATACCCGAGTCATGCTGGAAACCAGCGTGAGTAAACTTATCTAACATGGAATACAAAAGCATACAACTTAAATAAATCCGGGTAACTCTTACTTTACTATAAGTTCTTAACATACCATAGTAAATACACCTCATACAATCATATCTAGGTATTATTACTTAGATTAAACGACCAAGCCTACACTTTAATTCCTTTCCAGCCTATTTATTCCAAATTTGAATCCATAAAGGATTATTAAAGAATACAAATCGAAGTGGTTTTGGGTATTTGCTAATACCCGACTCCGGTCTCTTCGAATCCAATGCCATCTAAACCCAAGTTAACCAATTAAATACAATTCAACTTTAATTACCGGATAAAACTTTACACAGCAGTTCATACATGATAGATAATCACATTATCACCGTCCATCCAACATATCATATCACAAAGCAATTCATATCAGAGATATCAACCAATTCAAGGTACTCATAATCATTCAATCATTCATAAACAAGATTGATCACTTCCATTAATTACATAAATTAATGATTCTCTAATTACTTTCATTAGTTCATTATTCTTAAATTTCATTTAATAATTAACCTTTAACGTAATTATATTCATTAATCAGCCTAAATTAATCACAATTAGAAATTAACGTTCCTTAATTACTCCATCAATTAAACTAACTCCTTGATTAATTATTAATTAATCCTTTAATTACACTGAGTAATTATCACTTAATTTCTTCCACCAAGTAATTATCCTTTAATCTCTTCCCATCAAGTAATTTCCTTTAATTAATTATATCCGGTAATTATCCACTAATTACTTCACTAAGTAATTATATCTCATATACTTAACCCAACATCAAATGATTGCCTTTAATTAATTAAACTTAATTAATTAACTAAAATTATCCACATCAACTTAATTAATTACGCAGAGTAATTAATTCCTTTAATCACTTCATTAAGTAGTTATTCATAATAATTCTATTACATTAAGTAATTAACCTCTTAATTACTTATCACTTAATTATTTCTTAATTGATTAACCTTGATTAATCAATCCTTAATTATCACTTTTAAGTACATTAAGTAATTAGCCTTTAATTAATTACACTAAGTAATTAATCCTTAATTACTTTTCTCAAACAATTTACCTTTAATTACTTTCAACAAGTAATTATCCCATTGGATAATTATTCTCAATTAATTAATTAACCTCTAATAATTAATTTATTAATTAATTAACCTAACAAATTAATCCTAAATTTCTTAAATTAATTAATTTATCATTTGGGTAATTGATCTCTAATTATTATTTAACTAAATTACATGCTGGAGTACAAAATCTCTTAAGTTCCTATTAAATAAAAATGCAATACACTTGACTATTCATAAATTTTCAATTCAAGCCGACTTAATCACATTTGACTTTATAAATTAGGCTTTGAACTTGTTTACAAATTTGATCAATATCTTATTTCAAACTTGTAAAAAAAAAATTTACTTTGAAACTCTTTGTTTAAAATTTTGCTTTGCCTTGCTTAAAACTTGGTCCATCTTCCTGCTTTGAGTATCCTTTGCTCTTAACCTTATAATACCTTTACTACCCATATTAAAATCTGATGTATATACAAACAACCCGAGGCCATCCCAAATTAACCCTAGCCACAAGTGAAAATACCCAAGTCAAAAATTTGATCCAAAATAACTCCTCACTGATGAACCTGCGAACAATCCAAACTTCTTCCTTCCAAACTCGAGTACGCATACGAGAAAACCCACATATTTCCCGAAGCTACCACACTTACAGCAAAATCCTGATAACAAGAGAACTTGTGCACTGGTGCACATGCACCAACCCATGGCGGCGCTCCTGCCTACTCGACCATCGTCAACAAGACAGCGTTGCCCAACTCCACCGATCACAACCACCTACCTCCCAAAATGAATACGAAAACGAGAATCAACATGGTCGTACCTACTGGAACACATCATCCTGACCAAAGACCGCCGCGTCCAGACTTCTCTGACCACCAAAGGTCATGAGGCTTCACCTAAAGCTTTGCCAACGTCACTTGCTTCTCTTCCCCATGACCGGCCTCCTTCGATGCACTGATGATGGCGCAGCAGCCCGATATTCTTCCTCAATCAAAAACTGATACAAACCCTAGTTCGACAAACTATCATTGCCACGGTGCTCGACAAGTTCACAGGATATTTTTCCATCGGACCCCCTTACTATCAACTTCCTTCAGCCTCGACTACAACCATCATCTCCTCCTAAATCGCCAGTAATGGACATTTCTCCCAAATCTGATCAACTTGCAAAAACTCATGTTTTTTAGGTTTTTAAATCATGATTTTAGTTTTTAAAATCATCATTTTCCATAATAATTCAGATTATAAGCTTGAATCCAGGAATCATTTAAGTCAAAATTTCAATACGATTTAAACCTTAGTAATCTTCTTCCTTTCTGTTAAATCTACTTTTAATTTAAATTATTTTTAAAATTGATAGCATGGTATAAAAATAAAGTTTTGTTAATACACCTTGCCCCAAAGATGATCAGAAATAGAATACATGATTTTCTTTCAAATCTTAAATCCTAAATAATAAGAACAGAACAAATGTTCTATAAAACAAACATGCACACTCATGCTATCCATAAATATATATAATTCAAATTAAACAATCATATGATCATTTAACACACTTCACTGTAAATTTAATGCATGCAACAAGATTTTCTTTATGAAAAAACATGATAGAAATTTTTTACTCACCATTTTTTTTTGAAGAGGCAGAGGAACAGGTTTCCTTGATATGAAAACAGAATGGTTGAAACTTGAAATCTTGTTATGACCCTTTGAGATTTACACTTGTTAAAGTCGAACTTGAACTTAAACTTGAGCTGTGGTTTACTCAATTGAAAACTTGAAGTTTGAATCTTTGCATTTGTTCCAGTTCTGAAAGGATTTGTTCATTTTTCATTTAGTTTGCTTCAGGCTTGTGGATTTTCATATTTTTCTTTCTTCTTTTTATTATTTATTTTTTTTCTTTCAGGTTAAGAAGATGAAGAAAGAACTTTTTTTTAGAAGTGATGTAACACGATCTAAAGGAGTTTCGGGTTTAACCCGTAAGGCGCGCATGACTCAGGTGAAGGAGTCATATGGGAAAGTGGCGACTCTTAACAGCTTAAGTCGTTCGTGCTTGATGAGTCGCACACGACTCAACGGTTCATCCATAAGTCGTTTACGACTTAACATGAAGAAGGATAAAGTTTCAGCAAGTAAAGATCTTGAGTCAGAGGAAGGGCACGAGTTACGACTCAATGGGAGTTCCAATAGTTCTGGATTGATGAGTCGTACACGACCTAACTACATGGCTATGAGTCGTCCACGACTCATCAAGAAGAAAAAGGGAATTCCATTAATTGAAGGCCATAAGTCGGGGACGGGATACGACCTAAATGATGAGTCGTTGTGTGATGAGTCGTAAGTCGTGACAGGGTGTTGTAAACTGTTTGTTTTCTTGAGTCGTGTACTATAATTGAGTCTGTACATGTTTTGAGTCATTTGTTATGATATGTCGTGAGTCATGGGAGCTGATGAGTCGTGAAGTTGGTTAAGTCGCAAGGTTTTAAGCAGTGTGTTTTTGAGTCATGATTCATAGGTCGTTGCCGACCCAGGATGAGTCGTAAGTCGTATACGACTTAAGGGGGCCGGTTGTGACAAGCTATAAATAGGGCATGTGTTGTACATTTTTGGGGTGGAATATTGAATAAAATTTCTTATTGATTGCTTTGTGCTTTCTTCCCTAATTGGTAGTCGAGTGAAATCTCCTATCTCCACCTACGTCATTCGAGTGCGCTCGAATCTTCGTTTGTGAAGCCGATTCACGGAATCAAGTGCGCTTGATCAACGTCGAAGAATCGTAGATCTTTGTTTCCCGGTATCCTGCGCGATCAACGAGACGAAGATAGCTAGAATCCGGCATCTTTAGATCAACGGATTTGGGCATTGCAGTATTTTCAAATCACCGATTGCTACAGTTCATCAATTGAAGTTTGTTTTGAGATATCCGCTGCGTCAGTTTGGTATCAGAGCCATACTTAGCCAATCATAGCTAAGTTGATTCTTGGAGCCAAGTATTTGAAGTTGAAGTTTGAAGTTGTTGTTCATCGTGTTCATATCGAAGTTGCAACAAGTTTGAAGACTTTGATCCATCTCGTTTTGGATCTAGTGTCGGAGAAGTGTTTGAAGGCCGAGCATAGTTGTGTTGAAGTACATTTTGTCAAGATTGAGACCGAGTTAACTTGTTACCGAGTTAAGGAGTCTTGGAAGAATTTTGAAGTGTTGTGTGGATTCAATCATTCCGCCAAGGAGAGCTAACCGCCATCAAAATGTTGAAGCTTTGTATCGAAGAGAAGAAGCCGATCAAATGGAGCAACGTATGCATGAGAAGATTGATGAAGGCATTGGTAGGTTGGAGAAGCTTATGATTGATATGAATCAAAGTAGAAGAAGAAATTCACCTGAATCCAACCGTAGGGGTAGTAGAGTGTCATCACATTCAGAACGGGAAAGGAGAGAGAACCAAGAACATCGAAGTGTTGATAATCGAAGTAGGAGGAATGTTGATGATCATGATAGACGGGATGTTGGTAGTAGGAGTGGTGGTAGAGATGTTGGGGGGCGTGGAAGACAACGATATGCATCAGACTTTGATGAGGAGTTTGATAGTGAGAGGGGAAGTATTCATTTCAGAGACCGAGATCAAGGACAACGTCAGCATCGGGTTATTGATGATGATCGACGTTGGGAATCGGGAATGAAGATGGAGATTCTAGAATTTAAAGGAGGGATGGTAGCAGAAGAATTTCTTGATTGGTTATCTAATGTTGAAGAGATCTTTGATTTTAAGGAGGTTCCTGAGCATAGGAGAGTGAAGTTGGTTGCTACTAGGATGAGGGGAAGAGCTTTGGCATGGTGGCAGCAAACTAAACTTATCAGAGAGAGAATGGGAAAGTCAAAGATTGAATCATGGGAGAAGATGAAGAAGTTGATGCGAGCTACTTTCTTACCTTACAACTATCAATCACTTATGTACCAGAGGTTGCAGAATCTGAGGCAAGGGACAAAGTCTGTTAGTGATTATGTTGATGAATTTTACCAACTCATTGCCAGGAACGATATTATGGAGACTGAAGAACAGTTAACTGCTAGATTCATTGGGGGATTGAGAATGCAGATCCAGGATATGGTTAATATGTTTGATCCAAGATCTATAGCAGAGGCACATCAGAAAGCGTTAGCTTGGGAGAAGCAGGGAAGGCGTGGAGGTGGTGTGTTTACTAATTCTAACAATCAAGTGAAGGGGGCCAGTGGAAGTTCTAATGTTCCTAAACCTGTCAGTAAGCCAATTGTGAAGGAGGGTGAGAAGGCGAAGGTTAATAGTGGGTTCAAATGTTATAATTGCCAGGAAATGGGTCATAAAAGCAATGAGTGTCCGAAGCCGAAGAAGAGAACTATTGTAGTTGAAGCTGAGAATAAGGATGAAGAGGCTGAGTGTTCTAAGTCTTTACCGGTTGAGGAGGAATACTTGTTGTCGGGAGACGAAGGATATTCACTAATGATGAGGAGAAGTTGTTTGACACCAAAGCAAGAGGAGGGAGACAGTTGGTTGAGGAATAACATATTTCAGTCTACTTGTACTATTCTTGGTAGAGTTTGTAAATTCGTTATTAATGCTGGGAGTTGTGATAACATTATCTCTACAGAGGCAGTAAAGAAGTTGGAATTGAAAACCGAGAAGCATCCTAAACCGTACAAATTACCTTGGTTGAGGAAAGGAGGTGAGGTGAAAGTTGGAAGGAGAGCTTGTGTTAAATTTTCAATTGGGAAGAAATATAAGGATGAAATTTGGTGCGATGTTGTAGACATGGACGTATGTCATCTGTTGTTGGGCAGACCATGGCAGTTTGATAGAGCAGTTCAACATGATGGTCGTGCTAATAGCTATAGTTTCATGTTTGAAGGCACTAAAATTACTTTAGTTCCCAAGAAGCAGCAACAGAAAGAAAGCAAGCTGGAGGAAATTGAAGAATTGAAAACTCTGTTAACTTTGAAGGAGTTTGTCAAGGAAGTCGAAGAGGAGCCTGAAGTCTATTTGTTGATTGGGCGAGAGTGCAGTGAAGAGGTTGAAATTCCTGAGGAAGCAAAGCCAGTTTTGAAAGAGTTTGAGGATGTATTTCCAGAGGAGTTGCCTAAGGAGTTACCGCCATTGAGAGACATTCAACACCAAATTGATCTTGTTCCGGGAGCAGTATTACCACATCGACCACATTACCGAATGAGTCCGAAGGAACATGAAGAGTTACGAAGGTAGGTGGAAGAGTTACTTGAGCAGGGACGTGTTCAGGAAAGCTTGAGTCCTTGTGCTGTGCCAGCTTTGTTGGTACCAAAGAAGGATGGAACATGGAGAATGTGTACAGATAGTAGAGCTTTGAACAAGATTACTGTTCGTTACAGATTCCCTATGCCGAGGTTGGATGATTTGTTAGATCAGTTGAGTGGGGCTACTATATTTACGAAGATTGATTTGAAAAGCGGTTATCATCAAATTCGGATTAGACCTGGAGACGAATGGAAGACAGCCTTCAAAACGAGAGAGGGGTTATACGAATGGTTGGTTATGCCATTTGGGTTATCTAATGCACCTAGTACATTCATGCGGGTGATGAATCAAATCTTTAGACCATTCATTGGGAAGTTCGTGGCGGTTTATTTCGATGATATTCTGATATATAGCAGGAGTACGGAGGAGCATGTTCAACATTTGAGGGAAGTATTAAATATTCTTCGTGAGGAACAATTTTATGCTGCTACGAAGAAATGTGTGTTTATGACGCACAGTGTTTTATTTCTGGGTTATGTTGTTTCAGGAGAAGGTATTCAAGTTGATCAGAGTAAAGTTGAGGCAGTCAGGAATTGGACACAACCAAAGACAATTACGGAAGTGAGAAGTTTTCATGGGCTAGCGTCATTCTACCGAAGATTCATTCCACACTTCAGTAGCGTAATGGCTCCGGTTACTGATTGCATGAAGGGTAAACAGTTTTCGTGGACAGAAGAAGCCGGGATTGCTTTTGAACGAATCAAAGAACTGTTAACGACAGCGCCAATTCTCGTTTTACCTAATTTTCAGTTGTTGTTTGAGCTACATACGGATGCTTCGAAAGTTGGTATTGGAGGAGTTCTGAGTCAGAATGGGAAGCCAGTTGCTTATTTCAGTGAGAAGTTGTCAGGGGCAAAGATGAGATACAGTACATATGACGTTGAATTCTATGCTGTTGTGCAAACGATTAAACATTGGAGACATTATCTATTTCAGAAGGAGTTTGTTCTGTACACTGATCATGAGGCGTTGAAGCATTTGCAGGGGCAGGACAAGATTTCAGCGAGACATGCGTCATGGATCGCATATTTACAGCAGTTTACCTTTGTTGTTAAGCACAAATCTGGGGTGACGAATCGGGTAGCTGATGCTTTGAGTAGGAGGAGTCATTTATTAACAACATTGAAAGTTGAAGTGACGGGGTTTGAATTACTGCCAGGAATGATTGAAGAAGATCCCTACTTTGTGAAATATGCTGAAAAAGTGAAGGATGGGAGTACCAATGAATTTATGATGGTTGATGGATTCTTGTTTAAAGGAAATCAGTTATGTATTCCAGAGGGCAGCTTGAGAATGAAAATTATTAAGGAGTTGCATGAAGAAGGCCATGTGGGTAGAGATCGTACATTGCAGTTGATTTCTCAATCTTATTTTTGGCCGTCGATGAGAAAAGAAGTTGAAAGATTTGTGGAGAGATGCCATATTTGCCAGGTTTCAAAAGGAACAGCGACGAATGCAGGGTTGTATATGCCATTACCTGTACCGTCTAAGCCATGGGTTGATATCAGCATGGATTTTGTTTTGGGTTTGCCTAAAACTCAAAGGGGAAATGATTCGATATTTGTTGTAGTGGACAGATTTTCAAAGATCGGGATACTCGTTTTCTGAGTCATTTTTTGGTTAAGTTTGTGGAAGATGGTGGGAACGAAGCTGAAATTTAGTAGTGCTTATCATCCGCAAACTAATGGACAGACAGAAGTTGTTAACCGATTGTTGGGAAATTTGTTGCGATGTCTTGTGAAGGACAATCTGAAGAGTTGGGATATGAAGTTATGCCAAGCCGAGTTTGCACACAATCATGCAGTGAATCGTAGCACGGGATTCAGTCCATTTCAGATTGTATATTCAAATTTACCCAGGGGACCGTTAGATTTGGCAGTAATACCACAACCGAAGGTGACAGTTAAACGAGCTGCTGATTTTGTTGGTGAGCTGACTGAATGTCATAAAATCGTTTAGGAACGATTGGAGAAAGCGAATGAGAAATATAAGAAGTCTGCAGATTTGAAACGACGAAATGTTGAATTTAACAAAGGCGATTTGGTGTATGCTGTGTTGACGAAGGATCGTTTTCCAGTGGGCGCTTATAATAAGCTGAAAGCCAGAAAAATTGGTCCAGTTGAAGTTTTGAAGAAAATCAATGAGAATGCTTATCGATTAAACCTACCAGATGATGTTTATACTTCTGATGTTTTTAACGTCAAACATTTAATTCCATATCATGGAGGTGACATTGTTGAGAAAGAATTTACAAATTCGAGGTCGAATTTTTCTCAACCAGGGGAGGATGATGTAACACGATCTAAAGGAGTTTCGGGTTTAACCCGTAAGGCGCGCACGACTCAGGTGAAGGAGTCATATGGGAAAGTGGCGACTCTTAACAGCTTAAGTCGTTCGTGCTTGATGAGTCACACACGACTCAACGGTTCATCCATAAGTCGTTTACGACTTAACATGAAGAAGGATAAAGTTTCAGCAAGTAAAGATCTTGAGTCAGAGGAAGGGCACGAGTTACGACTCAATGGGAGTTCCAATAGTTCTGGATTGATGAGTCGTACACGACCTAACTACATGGCTATGAGTCGTCCACGACTCATCAAGAAGCAAAAGGGAATTCCATTAATTGAAGGCCATAAGTCGGGGACGGGATACGACCTAAATGATGAGTCGTTGTGTGATGAGTCGTAAGTCATGACAGGGTGTTGTAAATTGTTTGTTTTCTTGAGTCGTGTACTATAATTGAGTCTGTACATGTTTTGAGTCATTTGATATGATAATTCGTGAGTCATGGGAGCTGATGAGTCGTGAAGTTGGTTAAGTCGCAGGGTTTTAAGCAGTGTGTTTTTGAGTCATGATTCATAGGTCGTTGCCGACCCAGGATGAGTCGTAAGTCGTATACGACTTAAGGGGGCCGGTTGTGACAAGCTATAAATAGGGCATGTGTTGTACATTTTTGGGGTGGAATATTGAATAAAATTTCTTGTTGATTGCTTTGTGCTTTCTTCCCTAATTGGTAGTCGAGTGAAATCTCCTATCTCCACCTACGTCATTCGAGTGCGCTCGAATCTTCGTTTGTGAAGCCGATTCACGGAATCAAGTGCGCTTGATCAACTTCGAAGAATCGTAGATCTTTGTTTCTCGGTCTCGTGCGCGATCAACGAGACGAAGATAGCTAGAATCCGGCATCTTTAGATCAACGGATTTGGGCATTGCAGTATTTTCAAATCACCGATTGCTACAGTTCATCAATTGAAGTTTGTTTTGAGATATCCGTTGCATCAAGAAGTGAGAAGTATCCTGGTTTCTCACTTAACATTTTTTCTAGAATTCTAAATCAAAAGAATTTTCTTTTTATTATATTTTTTTCCTTTGCCACTTGTATCTTATAGGATGCTTGGCTTACAAATATTGTTATATGGGTTCAAAACTTTACAAGTGTATATTTCTTTTTTCTTACAAATGTTTAAAGATAATTTATTTTATGTTTTAACCCCTCATCTAAGAATTTCTTATATCTTTTATTAGTTAGTAAAATGTTTTATTTTTTTACACTTGTAATTAGATACATTCTTGTGCTTCCATTTGTAATTATGTAAACATTTAACTTACATTTGAAATCCAATGAATTAATGAATCCTTAAATGATTTTTATAAAACTTATATATATATATATATATATATATATATATATATTTCTATTAAGTAAATAAACTATCTTAATTTTTATAAATAATTTTTTTTAAAGAAAATAATGTAAAATCAACCATATAAAAGAAATAAAATAAGGAAATATTTTCAAAAAAACTTAAGATATTCATCTTTTGAATTTCTAATTTAAATTCAATTCAACACAAATATATATATATATATATAATATAAAATTTATTTGCTTAATCTGTAAATCAGTATTTTCAATATTATAAATCAGATAATTATACAATTATCTGATGCCAAAGAAATCCGGATTATCACAGGCAGTGATAGGGATTTCTAAATCTTAATAGGACAGACTAACACAATATTGTTTTGAAATATAGGTAAATGAAGAAATTTTGCCTGGTATTATATTTTGTATATAAAAGAATAAATTTTATAAATGGATATAGTTGAATGTTGTATGTTTTTTTGTTAGGTAGTGAATTTATAAATATTTTTTGTAAAATAAGATTTACAGATTTAGTACACAAGAATGGAGAATTTGAGAACTTAAATTCTGGAAATTTGAAAATTTCTTTCGAATGACTTTGGAAAATAAAATCAGTCTTATTTGAAAGTATTTTCTGATATAAAAATTTCAATATAAGTTGAAAGAAATGTTTTAAAGGAATTTTGGAAGGAATTAAGTTCTTTACACCCCTCTTTGTCGTAGGAAAATAGTTTCAGTGATAAGTGCATGCATCATCGACGTTCATTTTCGAGTTCAAAGTGGGAAGACTACCATAGTTGTTCTATTACACATCTGTTTTGATGAATAAATCTTAATTCTGAATTCCTTAATATGATTCAGTCAATAAAGGATATATATATATATATATTAATTTTGGAATAAGTAAAATGAATCTGGATATAGTTCTTAAACTCTTCGATGATAAGTAGTTTTCAATTATTGTAATAGAATGGAATCTGAACTATTTTAAGAATTGGAGGCTGCTAAAATTCAATAGAATAAATTAGGAGTTAAGTGATTAATGAAAAAATAGTATAAGAAATGTAAATGGAAATAAATAACTTGTAAATTTTTGAAGACGTAAAAGGTTGAACATTTTGCTATATAAATTGAATAAGATAAATTTGTGTAACATTCATTACATTCTAAAAGACGTATCTTAGTAGAAGATTAAAAGTTGAAATGTTAATAAGAATATGTAATAGAATATTATACAATTAAAACTTAAGTATTGGCAGTGTTCAATAGAATTACTTCTACAAATAAGAATTCCAATGTTATAAATTGTTATAAACTTAAGTTAATAATTCGACGTGCTACTAATTAAATGAAATTGAAAAAGGTGAGTACCGTAAGTAAATGATTGTAAACTTAAGTAATGTTTGAAGCCAGCTATAATTAAAGTAAATAGTAAAAGTGAATACCAAATATGAAAGAAATAAATGTGAAAAGAAAAGAATTAGGATTTTAAGTATGGGTTGACTCACAAATGAATATTGATATAAAAGGAAATCAACAAAAATGTAAATGGTGAATTATAATTACATAGAAACTTACATTTTAAAATTTAAGTAAATGGATGTAATGAAAAGAGAAAATGGCATTTTATAAATGAATGAGAAATGAATTTTTTAACTGATGAATGTAAATTAATTTAATAAGCAATGTATGAACGAATGAAAATAGATGAATAGTAAATGTTGTGGAAGGAGATAAATAAGAATAAACTTATATGATATTTTCTTTCATTGAGAGAACCCCGATTTTCTCCTGCTCGTTGGATCTGTCGTCGATACCGGATTGAATAAATCTAAGAGAGAGATCCAGATCACAAATCCAGATTCCTTCTATTCTATTCAGATTTGTAAAAATCTAGAGAAAGGAGTTCAACCCCTAAGATGGTTAGCACAAGGACCACCTCCAACGCTGTTAATCAAGAAGACCATGATAGACAAAATCCTACGCCACTACCTCCCTCTAACCAAGATGCCACCGGGCACTCAGAACCATCAGGTCCGGTTGCCTGACAAGAGTTTCAGCTGTTGCTTCAAGAGCTGACCCAGAGTCGGCAACAACTAACAGAACAGCTACGCCCTAACGCTGAGCTGACCAACCAGCTAAATCGCCAAAAGCAAAGGAGATCTAGGAGGGATCATGCTTCTCGCTCCTCCAGCGAAAGTTCTTCCTCTTTCGATTATCATCATCGATCTCCACGACCCCGGCTAGATGGGAGTCACATGAAAACTGCTGGATATCAACCAGTAATGATCATTGGACAACTGAGAGTTGGCCCATCAGCCAGTTTCCAGACCGGGCCCTCCTCCCGAGGGGGTATCGCTCCTCACTACACCACAGACTACCGCGCCACGACCGCCGTGGTTGAACCAGGGGTCGGTACCCGAAATCAGTCGAATCTGGACCATCATCAGGATGGGCGTACTCCTGAACCGTACGTCCCAGAGGGCTATGAGCCAAGAAGGCAAGATGTGGACCGTCGACAGCATCCGGTCCAACCCCATAATATGGAACACCATCGTACTCCGGCACGAGCCTCACAGAAAATACAAATGCCGGATCTTCCAACCTTGATACGTTAGATGATCCGTGAGAGCCAAGGTCTCACGAACGACGACTGGGGAATCTCCAGAAGTCATACTCCTTTTACGGACGATATTCTTACATCCGAACCACTGCGGCGATTCAGGAAGCCGACTCTACCCATGTACGAGGGAAACTCCGACCCCAACCAACATATTCTGAAATATAAATGGTCGATGAGCGCTGCTAGAGCTGACGATGCAGTGAAGTGTCGTAGTTTCCCATCTCCTTGGGGGGCATCGCCACCATGTGGTTCACTCGACTGCCACCTCGACCCATCTCCTCCTTCAACCAGTTAGCCATAGAATTTGTTGAGCAATTCCGCATTCACGTCGCAAGAACAAAGACGTCAACACTCTGTCCAGCGTCACCCAAGCTCCTGGAGAGACGCTCAGACACTACTTAGAGAGATTCCATGCTGCATGTGTGGAAATTAGCAATCCGAACGATAACTCCATTCTTATGGCGTTGACTAAGGGGATTGACCCCGATTCTGAGTTTGGCAATTGGTTGGCTTGAAAACCACCTGCATCATTGGACCAATTCTATGTCAAGGCGGCTCAATTCCTGAGAAGGGAAGATGCGAAACAGTCTATGAAGCAGACTGATGCAGGGCCAAGCGCGAAAGGGATCGAAAGCAATATTGCGATCAGTCCGGTGAGAGTTTCCAAAAAGTTCAGTTGAACGTTCAAAAAAAACAAACTCAACGGAGAGAGAGCGTGAATCAAAATAGAAAGCGAGATCAAAATCGTGGCCCACCGTGCAAGAATCCTATGTTTGACAGTTACACTCTATTGAATACATCACTTGAGAACTTGTATTTACAAACCTGTAATACAATTCAGTACAAAAAACCTACACCAGAACCGTCGTATGAAAGATAAATCTAGGCAGGAAAATTTTGCAGGTTCCATGAAAGCTACGGGCACAATATAAATGAATGTCGTCATTTGCAAGATCTTGTTGAAAAATTGATTAGAGAAAAGAAGCTGGAACAGTTTGTTCGGGTGCCGCATCCTTGAGGAGCGGGCCCATCAAATCAAAATAATGAGCCCGAGCGACCGAGACAGGAGGACTCTACATGTCCCGACGGTAGATTAGTGATAAACACCGTCAGTGGCGGACCCACTATGTCAGGAGCCTGGAACGGCGATGACCTTCGTCACTGTTACTCATGACAGGCTGCATTTAGTTTATGAATACTTTGCAATTATCTTTGCATTCTGAAGTTTGAATTTGTAATAAGGCACTGACTTTGCCATGTTTTTCCGTTCCAGCAATAAGTTACTATCTCTTTAAGCTAGAGCTGTGATTCACCGAATGCGACATTCAACAATCACGGCGCACAAAGAGCTAAGTTCCATCGCACAATGGAATTTATTCAAATAGCAAGTGACTGTGATACGACCGGCCACTCACTAAGTGAAATCTCAGCTCGGGGGCAAGCCATTACATCAAAGGCTGAATTGGACCGACACACGACAGTCCTATAACTAACTCCACTTTCCCAAAGTGTGAATTGGAGTATAAACATCAATTCTAGGTTCCCAAAGTACAAACCGGAGTATAAACACTAACTCCACTTTCCCAGAGTCCGAATTGGAGTATAAACCTCAACTCTAGGTTTCCAGAGTGTGAACTGGAGTATAAACACTAACTCTACTTTCCCAGAGTGCGTATTGGAGTATAAACGTCAACTCTAGGTTCCAGAGTGCGAACCGGAGCATAAACACTAACTCCAAACTCCCGGAGTGCAAGTTGGAGTATAAACATATAAATGCAGTTTCGGAGAGGGTGGACCCGTCTGCCTAACAACTTCGGCTGTATCCTAACCAAGTTTGAGGAGGATGGACCGTCCGTCTAACGACCTCACTTGCTAACTCGGGGTGGATGTGATCCGACCATCCACGATCCCGATAAATCCATCGTTCCCACAGTGCGAACGAATTGCTAAAAAGCCCAACAGCTGTGACTAACCATTTTTCGGCTAACTCCAAGTTCCCAGAGTGTGAATTGGAGTATAAACATCAATTCCAGGTTTTCGGAGTGCGAATCAAAACGCGCATGCTAACTCCGTATTCCCAGAGCGCGAGATGGAGTATAAACATCAATTCCAGGTTCTCGGAGTGCAAACTGAAATATGCATGCTGACTCCAAATTCCCAGAGTGTGAACTAGAGTACAAATACCAAGTCAAAGTTCCTGGAGTGCGAACTATATTACAAACATCGATAACTCTCGAATTCCCAGAGTGCGAACCAGATTATCGATCATAGATTATCCTAAGTCCACAGAGTGTGGACATGTGCTCAAGATTTACAATAGGTGCGATCGACCACCGAAATACAAATGCTGGTCCCCGAAACTAGGGGCAAAAGCTTAAGTGTTAATCACTAACCAAAGTGATACAATGTCCAAAATTCAACCCATTCATCGATTACGACTTGTGATCAAGATTTTCAAGCTTGGCAAGTAAAACGAACTCAACTCGAAGATAGAAACGCCACAAGTACACTGGACTGAAAGCCAAACACTGCAAATACTTAAGCACAAAAGAAATGAGAGTTGAAGCAAAGAAACTAAATGTCATTTCAACTAACTTTATATGAAGATTCATGTACAAGTTATTCCAAAAAATTCCTACTGGCAAGGGGCCGAGCCTGCATCTATACATGGCCTATGAAAAGAAAAATAAAAGCAACTTCCTAACTGCCAAAAATGCGCCAGAGGGGGATTATCTACTTTTCTTCTTCGGCTTTTTCTACGATGCGGAACCGCTGGAACCGCTAACAGCCTTCCGCTTTGAGCCCTTACCCTTTGGCAGATCATCCTCTGATGAAGGCATGATATCGACATCTTCCTACGAACTTGAACTTAAAGGAATATTCTCTTCGGGAGGAGTCAGAGGAGTCGGATCCACAACCGGGGGCGGAATGGGCATGCTGGTACCGACGAGCGATTCCTCGGAAGATACCACCATAAGAGGAGTGGGGCCAGCCGCCATTGTAACACTCTCAAAATCACCACCGTGAGCTGCCACCTCCATCTCTGCGTTGATTTGAGCAAGTATCTCAGCTTCACGATAGGCAGTGGTGGACTGTGACGAAGCAATGGAAGCAGGTGGGAACGCGCCAAGAATGAACGGCATGTCCACAAAAGGGTCGCTGTGTTGGCCCAGGATCTCATTCACCATCTGCTCGTCAAAAGAAACTGAGCTCCCTTGTGTCATCTCAATCGGCGAGACTGCAGTCGTGGTAACCGCCTCGGTAATGATGGCCTTTTGCCATTGATGCAACTCTTGGGTCGTAGGAGGCGCATATGATGCAGCTTCAGTCACTGAGCAAAGAAAAAGAACAAGTTGTCTATACACGCTTCAATACAAATACTTCAGTTCGGACACACAGTCGATTTGTGTAGAGTACCTTCCTCTACTTGACTCGTGGCTGACTGAATAGCCTTTGAAGGATGTTCCCTTATAGGGGATAAGCTTGGATGCTCAGGGTCATAGCCCGAAATCGGCTGTGGCTCAATCGCCGGCGTCGGCTCGGATCCAGATGAAGTAATCATCTCAGAACTTATAACCTGATGTGCGACGCCAAAGCCTTCGCCAACTTCTAGATGTTGGGTGCCCAACCTATCTCTTGCATGAGAGATCATAGAATCGTGGAGAATTTTATTTTCATCTTCGCTTAAAATGTGGTTCTCCAATTCAAATTCATCGAGAGCACCACCCGACAGCATCGCTTTCTCTTCATCGACTAATAAATTCCAAGCGTTGAATAGATGTGTCGAGTAATCGTCAAGCCAAGCCAGATTCCTGTGCCTCAGCACATTGGCATCATAAGTGATGAGAAGCTATTCAATCTCCATCTCGAGCTTGATCTCTGCCTGCCGAACTTTCTCATCAACTTCGGCCTCCACCTCGCGGACCTTTTCCACGGCCGCATCTCTTTCCCTCCGAAACTCCACCTCCTGATCGCACTCTTCCTTTGCGGAAACATTAGCGGTGTCCCTCTCCTTCATGACTTCCGAAACTTTGGCCTTAAGCTCACTTAGCTCCTTCAAGGCCGCATCCCGCTCGGGGGCTACGATAGTATTTTGGTGGCCGATGTCCTCCACCGTGGCATAATGCTCACGCTTCATCCTGTCCATTGCCGCCTGGGCTTCATCAGCTTTCTTAAGAGCCTCGATTTCTGATTTGTGAGAAGACTCGGCCTCACTGCCGAGCACCTGAATAATTTGATCTTTTTGACCAAGTTCATTCTTCAGTTTCTCAATCATGGCCGCTCGATCGAAGGCCACCTTAGATGTTTTCTTCGCGGTTTTTGACCATTCCTGGTACTGGAAAAATATATCGTCAAGATAATCATGCATCATGGGTTTGACCGACATTGGTATCCTTTTCAAGCACGAAGGGAAGACGAACCCATCGAAGCAAATGTCAGGGAAATCTTTCTTCAGTTGAGCAAGCCTTGTTGTTCCTTCCCCTGAAGGCTCGGTTAATGTCTGGGTCTGTAGCTGTAGGAGCCCCAATCTCAGTCCTATGGTAGGTTTCGGACATTGATGGTTGTGAGGACGGCTTGTGTCGCGGTGCCTCTGAAGGTCGCGAGGTGTGAGCAGGAGGTTGTACAGAGACTCTAGGAGGGGGTGTGCGAGATCGAGACCGACGCCTATGCTTTTTAACCCTGTCCGAGCGTTCATGACTCGAGTACCTCTGGTCATAGTCTTTATCGCCTTCTCTCCTATATGGTTCATAATATGATGAAGACTTGCGTTTGCTGCGAAGGCTGCCAAGCATCGAGCTTCGACCAGACATGGTATCTGCAAGTCAAAACGGAGACAAAAGTTAGCAATCTCTCACAGTGAGCGTACTACATTCATAAATCTTGTAGTGCCGTGAACTCTCAATGTATGTGCAATAGTGGGCAGAGACTCGCTTAAAACTAAGGCTTGTGAAAGTTTGTCCAATCCGATATCTTGATGCAAGGACACATCATCCGGAATTGGAAGATCAGCGAGCCCTTCATAGAGATTCACAGTTCTTTGGGAAGACATCTTCGAAATTCAAATTCTGGAGGCGGGACGGGACGTGACAACAGATTTCCATCTTCCCTTTTTAGATGGTTTGTCAACGGCTGCTTTGCCTTTTCTTTGCTCTTCGATATCCTGGGCTACATCCGCAGGTTCGCCGAAAGGTTCCTCATCGGTGTGAGTTCTTTCGGAGTCATCCTCCTCGATTATAAAAACTTTGGGCTTTCTACGTTTAGCACGTTCTTTTGAGGCAGTCCTTAAGGAACCGTCAAGCATTATACTTTGTGTTCGCTCGATCAGCCCAAGAATCCTAAGATTCCTATCCTTCAAAAGCAACTCGATATTCCTTTCTTTGCTTGGGATTTCTTGGAAGACCCGAACTATCTCCTTGAAACGTTTACCTTCGGGTCGTTGGATTATCGCTGAAAAGAAAAAGAGATGTGAGTTCGACTTTATCTACATCAGTTTTATCAACTACCCGAGAAGATAGCAATACTCACGTCTAAATAGCCATCGCCTAGTAAATCCTGGGGGGCATCTAACGTAAAACCACTCCGTCTTGAAGTAGCTCAGTCTAGTCCAAGATCCCGTAATCACTTGGAAGTTTCTTATCGCTTCCAGGAATGTGAAAGACGGACTATCAGTTCGACTTTTGAAGTTGAATAAGTATCTGATCTCGGTCGGGTTCGGTGGTCGATAGAGGTACTCCATAAATGCAATGAACAAGCTATTGAGCGAAGCATATCCGTTCGGGTGTAGCTCAGAGGGGGCGATCCCCAAAACCGACAATACTTCTCTTATATAGTGGTTAAATGGAGGGAGTGTGCCAGCTGCGAATGCGTGGCGATTGAATGCAGTATATCCCTCCGATGGATTGTGCGGTCTATCATTTGGTCCCGGCAATAATACGTCGTCCATCGACAAACCATGCCTTAAGCATATTCTTCCTAGCATGTCTTCCGAAATGTTGGATGGGACGGAGTCTGATGGACTGACAATGAAAGATGCATCGGGTAATTCGTCCAGAGCTGGGCCGATGACTTCGGCCTCGATGTCCGGTATTTCGAGTCTAGGAGGAGTTAAACCTTGAGTTTCTTACGGTTGCGGGCTTGAAGTTTCCATAGTTAACTAACTCACGAGAAATCATCGTTAGATGCTAAAGAGCCCGTGCATTCCCCAGTGTAAAGTGTATGAATGTGTCATGAAGTGCGATGCTGTGCATTACTTGAGCAAATTCTACAGAATAAACTGAAATGCATGAACAACAAAAATCTGAAAATCAAACTGGAAATGACCGTCATCGCTGACCGTCACAACCGTGCCATCCAGATGCTAATGATGGAATCAAGTTGAAGTTCGTAATATTTTTGTTAAGCTATGGTTCCATCGGCGAGCTTCGAAAGGTGGTCCAATATGCATTTCTGTGATCAAGTTCAGTCATGCAAGGCAGAAGCTCGTCGGAGTCGAATGTTTTAATGCACAAAAGTTCTCTAAGTTCGTCTAATTTCAACTTGGAATCGGTCGCCGCAGTTCAAATCCTTATCGAGTCAAAGATGCATCATTTTTCGTATCGACCATGTTTGAATCAATACATTTCGAATTGATCAATAACAAAGGCTCAGGTTCGTATCGATATCTTTCGTATCGATCGAGGGAGTATGTCTCGCATCGATCAGAAATTCTTAACTTCGCATCCATGACCGTTCTAGTCTTCGTATCGACCGTTAGAACGATCGATGCAAACCACTTCATTCCACTTAGCCTTTCCAGGATCGATGCGAACATCGATACGAGATCATATGATCTGGATCGATTCGAAAACTCCTATTACAGATCGACACGAAACGAAGACAGAGTCGTTCCTCCACAACTCCTTTTTCTCCAAAGGGCCATGACCACATTTCCTTCCTCCATCCTAGACATTTCACTGACCCATCCCTGATCTTGATTTTGTTATGATGGATAAAAAAGGCAAATAGAATGGAAAGATGTCAAGTCTCATCCTTTGAGCGTTAGATTTGTTCGATGAATTACCTCGATCTGACAATTGATTTTTAGGATTGAGAAATCTGGATCTTTTCGAAGGCAATTGTTTTCTCTCCTGACCTGATTGATGCGAAAGCAAGGATAAGGAGAGTGGAAGTGAAAAGTGAAAAAATGCCGAAGTCTCAGTTATTTATATGGAGTCTAAGGAGAGACTGGGTCGTTTCGCCTCCCAGTCAACGTGACCGGTCGCAACCGGTCAAATAATGGATCGATGTGAATGCTCCTTCCGAATCCATCGGACTTTGCCTTCATCAAGGCAAAGTTACCACCGGACTTCATCGATTCGAAGTACACAACGAAGGCTGCACTAAAGGCATCGAAATCCATCGATTCGTAGTGTCTATTTTACAACCATCAACTCACAACAGTGCAGGTCTATCGATATGAACGCTGATTTTGTATCCTTCGAAGTTCATCGATACGAACGAACATTTCGTACCCATCGAAGCTCATCAACGCGAAGCAAGGCCCACCAAAGTTCGTGACCATCGATATGAATGACCACTTCGTATCCCTAAAGGTGGATTGCATCGATGTGAAAAACTGGTTTTCAACCTCTTACATTGTTAAGGAGAGGATCGATACAGGAGGATAATCAAGAACGACCATCAAGTGTTGTTGCAACTCGAATTTCACGCCGGTTCAGGAGAGGATCGATACGGAATTCGATATAAAACAAAAAAAAACTAAACAGACAGTGACTCGTGAACGCGCAACGTTAACAATAGCCATGTTAACATATAAGCATATATGTCAGACTAATATTCGATTTTCAACATTCGTAGGGGTTGAACAGTCATTTCATTACGATTGCGACGACAAACAGCTGATCACTATCACACAGTAGCCAGTTACAGCAATATAGAGTACAACTTTCAACAAAAAATACGATTGTTCAGAAAGAAACTACAGCTTTTCAAAGCACATCATGTTTCCACAAGACGTACTTTGGGGGGCAAATGTTATCCCGCCTTTTGGCAAGGCCATGACACCCAAAAACTGACCGGACTCTAAAGACAGATCATCTAAAAGATTGGTTATATATTGTTTCGCCATGGACATCGATGAATTTTGTTCGAGCCCAGATAAGGCTACAATTGATTGGACATGACAAGCAAAGGCATGAAGGCCAGCATTCCAAATTTCATATCAATCCGAGTTCATATGCTCATGTTATGATCGATTCAATCTAGAGGAAACGGCCCAGCCTTCGTATCCATCACTATGGTTGATTTCTTATCCATCAAGAGTGCGCTTGGTTCATATCGATCATGTTCGCATCGATCATTTAATAGCAGTTCGTATCAGGTTGGCCGTGTTCGAATCCATCGAATTCGTATCGATGGACTTCATATCCATCAAGAGGTGTTGTGCCTCGTAACGCTTGACCAGTGTCTGCTTCGCATCCATCATAGAAGCCTCTCTTCATATCCATCAGGTCACCTTACTACGTATCCATCAAAAGTTTCAAGTTTGCATCGATTGGCTTCGTATCCATTGAGAAGCTACGTGGTTCGTATCCATCAAGGAAAGGTCTGTTCGTAACCGTCGACCATTAGTAGTTCATGTCCATCGATGACTGTTGTTCGAATCCATGAGTGAGGTCTTATTCGGATCCATCAAGTCAACAAACCTGGGTAACGTGTCATCCCTCGATACGAACAAGGAGAGATTTATGGAGTCGATACGGTCAACTCGAAGTAAAGACCGGATCGAGGCGAAGTATGCGTGCCACATCATCACGAGACCACGTGAGGTGATCGAGTTGAAGGGATCGTTTCGAAATGATGGATTTGAACCAAACAACCACCGAAAATTCCATTTCGTATCGACTATTTCTCGCAATCCACTGATCCAAATGCAATAAAATTTTCACAGGAGATAGCGTACACACTAAGGAATGTCTCTGCCAAATTTCAGCTCGATTGGACATCATCTTGATCGATATGAAATGAATTCGTATCGATCGCAGATCGATTCGAAACTTTCTGAGATTGGTCGCGTGGGCCCACTCACGTGCCAGAATGAGTCTCCCGAAGTTTGAGCGTGGTATCAGCCTCCTACGCCTATAAATAGAGCCCCAGAGCCTACAGAAGAAGGGACTTTTGATTCTCAAGCACCCAGACTCTGCCGGATTGAAACCTACTTCATACTCTTGCTGTTGATTTCGAATTTCCAGTTATAACTTGCTGTTGTTTGCTGTACTCGCTTGTAATAATTGAAAGAGAATCAATAAAACTGCAAAAAATTCATAGTGGACGTAGGCAACACGCCGAACCACTCTAAATCACTTGTCTGTGCATTTACATTCCTGTTGTTTGGAGTTTTTGTTAGATAATCCTCTTTTTTAATTTATATTCTTCATTATTATCTCTTCAAAAACTTTTGAAGAGTGTTGTGACCAATTTTGGTGCAAATAATATTTGAAATTTTTTTTTGTATTATGGAATATGGGGGACATGATTTTTTTGGATTGTTTAGGATGTATGAATAATATATTATGTCTATCTAGGACTGCTGAGTGTATGGTATACTTAGTCGTTCATTTATCATTCTATACGATTAAAAGTGTCTACACCCAGAGAACATTTTTTGGTTGTTATGGATGATGGTTGATTACATTGATTGCATGTGATGATTGTATGCTTTGTTTGCAAAGTGACTGTTGTTATGTTGTGTTGGTTTGTTTGCTATTGATTGAAGCAACGTAAATATTCCTTTTTTGGATTATATAAGTGAAATGCAAGTTTATGGAAGCAATAGCTCCTACTTTCGGTTTCATAAATAAGCATTGTTTGCACGATAAATAGTTACATTTTTGAGATTACGGTTTTATTATATTGTTTTCCCATGGTTTGGAATATATTATTTTGAAATATGATATATATATATATATATGATTACTATTGGTATTATTATTGCTCCTCAGATCTCTCCGTATAAAGGAGATTTTCTTGAAATTTTTCGTGAGTTTTGGATTTTAAAATTATTATTTTTTTGTGAAAATAAAGTTGTTTTCCAACTTTATTGAACTTGAATAAGAAAGGATTTAATTGTTTATAAATTAGTACATTTTATTTAAATTATTTAATTATATAAATTTATTGTTTATAAATTGAATACTTCGAATTAAATATATCAATTCTTTGGTTCCTTTTTTTTACGAGAACGAAAAGTTTTGAGTAGGCGAGAGTATACCGACCAGTAATTTTCGATAATTAAATTTATTAATGAAATAAGATGTTGTTTAATATTTGGAGAAATTAAAATTTGCGATTTATTAATGAGAATGATAACTAGAATGAAATGTAATAATGTTAGTGTAAGGTAATTGATAAATACTTTAATGCAATTCAATTAACTGAAATGATGGTAAATTTAAAATTTGATATAAACTGTAAAATAAAGAAATAAACCAAATTATTGTATTAAATGGTGAAATTGTATGTAATCAATCGAAATTGGATAATATACAATAATTGATCACTATGTGAATTTATTTGTTTTGGTTGTTAACAATAACATAGAAGTGTGTTTGAAATTGTAAGTTGTAATAATGGTTTAATTATCATTGCATCATTTAATCTATTGAAACTTAAATCTAAATCAATTGAAATAAATGTAATTAGATATTGTGTTAATATGAATTAAAATGGTAATTGTTGAAAACTAATGTAATAAATGGTAAAACAATGTTAACTATGCCATATTGTAATGATTGATTAAATAAAAAGATTGAAATTAAATCAATTTGTAGGGATTTAAATTATAATTAATAAATTTATTGCAGTGGAAGTTGGAATGCTGTAATAAGTGCAATCTTAATAATTGAATTCATATGGAAATCTTATTTTTAAATATTTTAAATTACTAGTTAACCCAAAATGATAAAATTTGTTATTTACATGCTTTGAATTTAAAAGGCGATTTAATTAATTTAGTAATAATTTATTTAATTAACATGAAAATAGCCATTTTGGCAACACTCTGGGATTTCTATGAAACTAGCTTCATCGGATCCGTAATGGTGAATTATTGTAGGATTTCAAGTTTCATAGCGATCAGACGTGTCGTTTAAACGTACGGGCTCGAAACCCGTAGAAATCGTTTTAATTGAATTCAATTGAAATAAGCTGATTTTTAAAGCCAACTTCTTCATACCATCGAATTAGGACTTGAAATATATTCAATTGAATTTAACAATATCGAGAACATCTATTTTGATATATGTGATGACCTGTATTCGTTTCAAGGTTAGAACGGGCTTTTTAGTTGCATAGTCATTTCGATCCATCCAATATGGTCCGTTTATTTCTAATTCAGATCTGCCTATATATAGGCTGTTATAACCCTTCATTATTTCTCATTCTCATTTATGTACGTAATATTACTTCTACCAGTTCCTCCTTCTTAAACAACAGAATATGAAATCCTAAATCCCAATTCAATTTCAAACTTCAAATCAATTTCAAAACTCAAACTCTCAAAACCCTATCATATTATATACCGGTTCAAAGCTCTCGAAGAGCGCAATCTGGATCAGCAGTTTTATTCGATTTGGGTTTCTGTGTTTCTAGAATTTGGGCATCAATTCTCGACCGTTCATCACGCTTTGTTTAACTTCAGCGAATCATCGATTGGAAGGTACCATTGCGTGGAGAGTGTCTTGTGGAGTGCATCGGTGGTGTTCTTGTGGTCGTGTGATGGTCAGATCATTGGCTAAAATTCATTAGAGTTTAAGAAGTGAGGGCGGCAGCAGTGATTTTCAAGGCTACGTTCAAGGTCGCATGTGTGTCGAGCGGTGTTGTCGATCAGGCGAGGTCCTCTGGTGACGCGAGGGAGTGGAATTATTGGCCTGGCATGGGCGAATGTAGGAGGCGGTGCGGCCACGTACAAAGTTGGAGGGATTAGGTTTTGCATAGGACAAAGAAGTGATGACGTGGCCGGGTGAGATGTTTTCTTATTTTTTTTATTTAATTTAAATTTAATTTCGAAACGTTCAAACTACCATATCTTTTATGTACGAGGTCAGATACATGCGCTATTTGTTCCATTGCGATCGTATCAAAATTCTGGACAATTCGGTACTAATTTAGACAATTCTAAGAATGTTGAATTTTGGGTCTTAATTTGGATTTCAAATCGATTTAAAATCAAAGATGAGTGTTTTAACCCACTCACAACAACTAAAATTATTGTAAGTTAGTTAAATTGAATTTATGACGTGATTAGAATTTGATTGGTTAATGTTTGATAAATTTAAATTGTCATTCTAGTAAAATCTGATTTTTATTGAATTCAATCACTAGTAATTTAATGTTAGATTTTAAATTGCCAGCTAATACCTGTTATTTATAATTAGTCAATTGTTATTGTTTATTGGTTGGTTTGAATGATGACTGTGATGGATGTATAATTGTTGATATTGGATGATAGGACGTTATATTTATATGCTATCATAACACAGCAAGTTCCCTTATTGGTAGAAAATCCCTATGGGTTGAAATGATACATACCCACATGATCAATAGTCTAGGGAAAAAACATTATAAGTTGAAATGATAAACCTGAGCTATTTTATGAATTTTTTAATGTTAAATTCTGGATTGCGGGTAGAAATGAGATATACCTGTAAATTTAAATTATTGTGTGTTGAAAGGATATATAGTCATATCACTTGACCATACGGTAGAATGTTATATATGGAAAGCAGATTGGTTAAGTTAAATGATTTAAATCCTTAAATTTTCAATACAGTTAAATGATATTTTGAAACGAAATTTGAATTACATAAACTGAATTATTTTGAAAATCCAAGCTTTAAATGTAGAAATTGGAGTTGGTAATGAATTGCTTGAAGAATATAAGTATAAATTTTCACAATTGGAATTTGATATATAAATGAAATTTATCGAAATTGAATTATTGAAAATGTTTAAATGTTTTAAACTTTGAAATCTATTAATTTGAAGTGCTTTAAAATTTTAGTTTAACACGAGTTTGAAATCGATATAAATTGAAACGATTTTTATGAGAATTTGAATTGAAAGAAAAAATTAATTTGTTGATCGAAAAGATCGACATGATCCATAAGTGTTGAATGAAATGAATAGTTTAATTTGACATTAATTTCACATCTATTATTTGAATATAAACTATTTTAAAATACATTATTTTAAAAATACCGATTATTAAGATTTTCAAACTATTAAACTAAATTAATCTATTTTAAACTATTTTAATCAATTTAAACTATTTTAAGTTATTTTAATCTATTATAACCTATTTAATCCAATTTAATCTGTTTTAACCTATTTTAAACTAATTGTCCCGTTTTTATCTATTTTAAATCTATTTAATCTATTTTAAATGTATTTAATTTATTTTAAATCTATTTAAACTATTTTAAATCTATTTAAACTATCTTAAACCTATTTAAATTATTCTTAATCTATTTTTAAATTATTTAGACTATTTTAACTATTTAAAAATTTATTTAAACAATTTTAACCATTTTAAACTATTCATGACCATTTCAACTATATTTCTAAATTTCTAACGGTGCAAGGTTGAATTGTTTATATTTAAATCCTTGATTTAAAGCGGATATAGTTAAATGATGGTATAACCTAAGTTAGATTTGAAATGATACTTTCTAGTGAAATGACATATTTGAGTAAATATGATGATTTTGACATGAGGATTTAACCTATTTTGCGGTATAATTTCCAAAGTAAATACGATTTCGAGAGTGAATGTGATTTCGAAAGTGATAAGGTTTGAATCGAATATGATATTTTGATATCAATTATGAATTGATTTTTGAAGTATAAAAGAACCATCCAATGTGAAATAAGCATTCGGTTAAAGAGAGCGGGATCAGCTATTGTCATACTCTCTGCCAATGCCGAAAATCACTTTAATAACTGTGTACGTGGTGGAGATTCCAGAATAAGTAGGATAGTTTAGCGAATGACTTGGTTTAAGGTATTTACCAAGCCTTGATTCCCGTGAGTCAGCTTGATGTGGCTAAAACATGAGCTATACCAGGCTAAGTATAGTCGCACCTCCAATCGAGCATATTTCTTCGATACCATATTATGACTTTATGATTGATTTGTTGGCCACCCCTCGATTTTGATTTGGTCGTGTGTTCCAAGGTAGGCGGTAGTAGCTGCTGTGCTTTACCACTAGTCTGAGAGGGCAAATGGTGGAATCCTACATTGGCATTGCCTCACGTGCCTTATCACATGTCTTACTGCGCCTTATACGAGTTTGGTTTGTGTCGTAACTTTGGAGTGCTCCCTGATAGCCCACCAGTTTACGGTAAAGTTTAAATTATTGTATAGACAACGACATTACATAAAATGTGTTAAGAGGGGATATGGGTAACGCCTTAATGCTATTTCAAAACTATACATTACTATAGACTATTATGATAGCATATTTTACTATGTATTTGTGACGCCCCACCCCAGGACCCACATTAACAAAGTGAATTACATGGTAATCTAGTCTACTAATGTGGAAACTAGGGGCGGTTAAGGGCGGCCATCTATAGCCTTGTCTTAAATATATATTGAATACGTCGAAAACTGCTATCTATTTTTTTCTACTCAAATGGATCGACTTATCCAATAAATACTTAATACAAAACTATAGGTTGCAACGGATCTATCAGAACAAAATACCATAACTAAATGAATAATTGATCGCAGAACAACAACAGACACACACACACACACATATATACAATGATACAAATTAATACAATACCAATGATACATCAAAGTGGTATGACAACTACTCTATATACATGATTCAAAAGAATATACAATACAACTCATAAGGACAATAACAACTAAAGAAGATAACCCAACATCCATGCGGAAGCATCATGTAGTAGCTTAACCAAAATAAATGCTTAACCTAAAACATACTTGGTATGACCCGAGTTTAAAACACACGGGTCAGTCTAACTAAACAAAAAAGTGAATAACAATAATAGATAAGGTAAAGCATAGGAAAGATATGGTATTCTTTAATACAAGAGATGCCATACCCATAAGAATTATATTACCATCATAAGGAAAGGATGATTACTCCTCTTAATAAGAAGAAGAGGTAACAAGAGTATAGCCATAACAAAAGTGACACAATAACACTTAAGTATATTAGGCATCGAGAATGAGATCCTAAAGATAAAATCCATCTAAATATCATATTCGCCTCATATCATCGGCGGAATCTAAATGATATCTTATAGATCAAAGAACTCAATAAGAGTTTAGAAAATCATAAATGAAATCACCATATGTATAACATTTTATATAGTGTTAGGTTATGGATGTAACAAAATATCATAAAATGGTGAAATTACAACAAAGCAGAAAACTCAGAAGAACTCAGAAAACTGGACTGGCCAGATCCTCGTTGGCAATGCCGAAGCAATGCCGCACATGCTAAAATCAAACGGCCAAAGCCACTGATAAGACTGCTAACACCTCCCAAAGAAGTTCATCCCTATGACAAGGTCTTGGACACTTATCCAAGCCATTATGTTAGCCCTAACAAGGTTGCTAACACCTCCCAAAATAGTTCGTTCTCATGACATGGTCGCTGACAGCTCTCTAAGCAGTTCTATTATGTAAACATTGTGAACGTTTCACAAATTCACGGATAGGAACTCAGAAAGTGTTAACGTTTTTCCCATACCACATGTTCGCACTTAGCGGTTTACTAGCCGTTAGTCGATGCCACACTAGGAACATCATAAAACTCAGAAAATCATATCTCGCCTTGTCTCATTGGCGAGTGATAAAGAGATACCATACTCATCTCATCTTGTTGACAAGTATTAAATGGCATCATAACTTGTCTCCCCTCATAGACAAGTTAAAACAACATGATGGTTCCTCACAAACCATAAATCTCAAAATATGAAATCATATACTTAAGACTTGCCTTATACCATTAGCAAGTAAATTATAACAACCCGCATATTTTACGATTGCATATTTAAATACCCGACTCATCTTATATCCTAACTCCACACCCTCTCCTCTTCATTCATTCTATTATTTTCCTAACACTTCAAGATTTAGTAAAAATGGGGAAAGAGATTGGAAATTAAAATCCTAAGCCCTAGTTTCCTTTGCAAATTCAAGTTCCAGCTCCCAAATCAAAGAGAAGCTAAGGTAAGCATCCTCTTCTTCTTCTCCATCTCAGTCTCTCTCCAATTTCAGAATTTTCCTATAAACAAACTTAGAAAATATTTGATTATGTTCTTAGATTGGAGCTTTTAGAGTTGAGGTTGAACAGTAGTTGATCTTCCCTTTTGTTTCAAGCTTCTCCTTCATTGTTTTTGGGTAAAAGGTGAGTTTTTGAACTCACATCTATGTTTATATCTTTGATAGTTCTTAGGTAGTAATTCCTAACATCTATTCCTTGTCCATTTGCTTTTGGATCGAATTAGTTTTGATGAATCTTCCAATTTTTAGTGTTTTGAGGTCAAATCATTAAAAATCCTATATTTGATGTTTGAACACATTTTGGGGTGTTTTGAAGAGCCATACAAGGCTAGGTTGTCATTAGGCATAAATCCTTAGTCTCCATTTCTCGTCCGTTCGCCTCCGGCTAGGATTTTGCCCTAATTCGGGGCTATAATGTTGTAGAAGCAGGTTCAGTCATCTAAACTAGGAGGTCAGTCGACTGAACCAAGGGACAGAAAATGCTCTGTACCTGTATCAGTCGACTGACCTTATGGCTCAGTCAACTGACCTGGAAATAGAAAGTTTTCAGGCATTTGGTCAGCCGACTGACAACCTAGCTCAGTCGACTGATCTGCTTGTCTCATCCAATGTTGCCTTTTGTGTGGATTTCCATTTTTTAATAAATTCTAGTGGATCTGATTTCTTGTTGTCACCTTTGTTGACTTTGATAACTTCTTTTTCAGGATTTTGGGAATATCCATTTTGACGGATTTTGTATCGATTTCTTTGTGTTTGACTCACGTCTTCAAATGTGAATTTCTGGTGATTGATTGCTTCTACAATCATTTCTATTGTTTGTCACTTTAAAATGCAAAGGTTTCTATACTAGTAGTAAATATCAAAACTCTTTCATCAGAATGATTTCAATATTATTTTAATATAAAGTTCGTTTATTAAAACCGTTTTTCCAAACTATTAATATGTACAAACCTTTACATCCTTCGTATGAGAAAAACTAATTAAATGGCATAGCAAAACAAGTGGTATGAAACACTTACTTTTACTTCGTCGGTTAATTTTTGGACTTGTTTGATTGAAAATCCTGTGACAATTTTCGAGTGGAAATCTACAATTTTCTCGTAAATATTTAAGTTAAGCCAGTGGTTATGGGACATAAATCTAAACTCATTTATTTACTAGCTTAGTGTAATTCACACTTTTTGTTGATCAATGATGATCATTTTGTGATTTAGACTGCGATATGCTGTGTCTCTTTGTCCACATGGGGGACTGTACCTCGTTTTATTGAGTTTCATCTCATTTCTTTTATAGGCTAACAACCTATGGGTTCTTTGAAGTTTCGACTCATTTTTGTGGGCTAATCACCCGCTGTTCTTTTATGGAGTTCGGTTTATCGGACGTACCGTTGTACGACGTCGTTATACCGGCTTATCAGGTTCATCGGGTGCACCGTTGTACTATGTTATTTTTCCAAATTAGTTGAGTTTCAGGTTTCTCGGGCGTACGGATATAGTACTACGTCGTTGCACCAGCTCAATGGTTAGCGACCACGGGTTAGCGACCAGTTTGTGATGCACGTGTTGGTGAGTCTTCATGCTCCCGTTTATGATAGGCCTCCCCTTTTGTGATTTCTGGATTTCTAATTGATGATTTCTAGAATTTGTATTTCACCAATTGTGCGATTGGCATTGATATATGTGTCAATATTTCTGGTTTGGTGAATAAAATTAAGAATGTGACTGTGATGTCCTATAATTTTGGGCAATATTTATTTAATAATTTCCATTAATAATTATTTTAAAGTGTGTAATATTGATTTAATAATCTAAATTAACTGAATTTATATTTTCCAAACTAATAATTGTTTTATTTGATAAATTTATCTTTTTAAAACTAATAACAATAATTTAGTTTGGGAATTTTATTCTTTTCAAAGTTAAGATATTATTTTAATTGATAAAAACTAATCTTTCTAAGCTAATAAAAATATTCTACTTATAATATATATAGGTGTATACATTGTAAAATGGAATTTGGTTTCAATTTAAATTCAATAAAAAGTTTTCAAATTATAATGTATATGTTTATATATATTGTGATTTGAAGTTTTGTTTTAAAATTCAATATATATAATGTATATATTTGTATATATTGTAAATAGAAAGGTATTGGATTAAACTTAAGTAGAAAATGTGTTTTCAAATTTATTATATATATATACACACACACACACACGAATATGTATATATTGTGATTTGAAAGATAGTGTTTGAATTTAATTCAATGCTTTTCAAAAGCTATTTAATAAAAATTTATCTTATATTTTCAAAAGCACTTAAAGAAAATTTATTTTGTTAAAAATATAATAGCTTAAAAATAGTATATTATTATAAATGTTTAATTTATTTTCTTTAAAAAATTGGTTCTTGAAAATAAATTTATTTTATATATATATGATATCAAAATTAGTTATAATAACTTAAGTTTAAACTTTTAAATAAGATTTAAATTATTGTTCATTTCTTTTTAATTTTCTTTCTTTTAAACTTATCTTTGGAAATGGATTTTAAAATATAAATAAAACATAAAGAGATAAATACATTTCATAGTTTATATAAAACATAAGTATTTAGTTAAGATTTAAATCATTTAAAGTAATTAATTTAAAAATATAAAATTAAACTTGTAACTTAAGAAATGAATTAGAAAGAGGGGTTTTACATTTGTCATTCACTTAAATTGATTAAAAACATTTGTAAGCTTGAGTAACATGCAATAAAACAAGTGGCCTCACCTTATTCAAAAAAAATGTCTGTTATTTTCTTCAGCTCAAATTCTTATTTAGTTTTCCTTCTTATTAAAAAAATATAGAAAACAGAAAAACCAAAGGAAACTGAAATATAGAATCAAATGCTCAACAAACTTTTAACTTCAGCAAGCAAACTCAAACAGTAAATTTCAACAAACATTATTCCAACACCAACATGCCAAATCAAATCCAATAACAATCAAAACAATGCCAGTTCAAAAATCAAGTTCCTGGAAACAGATTCAACAGAGCTATGCTCTGCTTCTAATTCAGTGAGTAAACCTGTTTTCTTTTAAAAATAGTTTGAATCCGAGATTTAAATTTTAATATAAGTGAAATGTGTGAGATAATTATTGATTGCATGGATTTTCAAAAGTTTAAACTTTTGTTTAAAAATAGTTTGGGTTATAGATATTGTTTTAGTTAAATTATGGAATAAATCTCTAAATGTTTTCAAATAAAAATGTTATTGAAGTAATTTAAGTGCGATCAAAGTAAAGGTATTTAACTTGAATAAATTTAAAGATGATGATTTCGTATAAACTAAACTTAAGCTTTTGAATTTAATTTAATTTAAAATGGTAAATAAGAGTTTAATGTAATGTATGGATTATCTGTAACGACCCAGAATTTCTGTCAATTTAAATTTGTATATTTAATTAATTTTAAATATTAATAAGTGGAATTTATGAGTCGAATAAATTAAATTTCGAATATCTGTATTTAATTGGATAATTAAATCGATTATTTAATAGTTGAAATTACAGAAATAATTGAAACTTGGGTTTAAAATGATTAAAATGATTTGTAAAATTTGATTATATCATATTAGAGTTACAATAACGTTATAGAACTTTTAAAATTGAATTTAAAGTTAATTTGTGAAAATTGAATATTTTAATATTTAATTGACGAGTTAAAATAGCCATTTTTCAAGCAGTCTCAGATTTCGACAAAACTAGTTTCATCGGATCTGTAATGTGATATTATTGTATGGTTTCAAATTTCGTATCAATCGGATTTACCGTTTGTCCAGGGCAAGCCAAAATGCCTAGAAATTAGTTTAAATCGGTTTAATTTAAATTGATCGTTTATTGCCGTAACTCGCAAAGATGATCGAATTAGCTTCCGAAACCTATACCACTGTGTCCAGATTGTGGGGTAAACCCTAGAAACGCTGGTCACTGCGCTAGATTTGGAGTTTGGAAAATCCGGGAAGAATAGTGTTTTGGAATATTTTCTATAAAAGCCCCTTTGCTCTTCACTTTTGCAAAATTAAAAAGAAAGCTAGGGTTTCACTTGGAGCTGCCGCTTGTGCTATTTTCAATTGCCAGAAACGCACGAGTTTCTTCCCTCCGATCTCTCAATCACCAAAGAATTGGCCTTCGAGTTCTAAAGCAAAAGTGTAGAGGACGAAGAAATCTATATATCCAACGGTCGAGATGGAGAATGGTGTGACGTGGAGGGAGGTAGTGGCTGCCGTTCACCATCAGGTCACGCATGAAATTCGAGGGCATATGGAGGCCGAGCTTCAAGCTTTGGCAGCCGATAGTGGCTCTCGAGTTGGGCTTCGAGGTGGTGTTCTCTGATCATCTTCAAAGTGGATGGAGCTCTAGCGAAATGAAACCCTAATTTTGGCTTGTATGGGTTCTTGCGTGCATAAATTCTAGGGAAGCATTGTGCGTGTGATGGAAGAAGGAAGGCAACGACATGGATCTTGGTCAAAGAGAATGAACGACCAGGATGGAGTGAGGTTAAAATTATAAAAGAAATTGAAAATTTTATTTTATAAATTCGTGTGATATTAAAAATAGTGTAACTTCTTCATACAAGGTCGAAAAAATACGAAACAACTTGCGTTGGGTTTGTACGGACGAGCACTATGCAACGGAACTTGATTGGATTCGTTTGGAGTTAGTGAAAATTTTGGGTAAAATTAAACGCGTGTTTAATTTTGTTCGAAATAAAACCCGAAAACTGAATTGAAAGCAAGGTGAGAACTTCTCACTCAATCGAATTGTTTCGATTTAAATTTTAAATAGTTAGATTTAAAATTTTTGATTGTATGCCTGAATGATAAATTATTATCTATTGATTGTTGAAATAGACATGATACGCCGTTATTAAGTGGAGGTTATTTATTAAAAACATATATCACGAATATTTCACTGCAAAGTGAAATTGGTATTATATATGTACTTGGAGTTGATTTCCCGCATTATATAGCGGATGAGACCCTATTGCGCCGCATAATAGCGGATAATATTTTATAAATCCCATATACCGCGATATTCCATACTAGAACGGAATTGGTATCGTGCTAACGTCTGTGGATGCAGGGAAACAGGTTGGAGGGATCCAACTGTATTGCTCAAAAATATTGATTTATTTACAGATATTGTGATATTTTTTATTGTCATATACTGATATATGATGTCTTTGTTGTCGTGATTGTCTATTTGGTGTTGTTGCATCATCGGCCATTTTTAAAGTTTTAAAATAATGATCTTTGATTTTGAAAAGAATTTTAAAGTGATTTTTGAAAGTATACGTTTTATTAAATTTTGAATTGTTAAAATAAATAAACATTGTAATTTTATTTTTATAAAAGTTATATTATTGGAAAATAGTACTTAACTATGATTTTGGACTTATATAAGTTTTAGATAACGTTTGTAAATTATTAAAAGGATTGGTTTATTTAAATTGAGATTTTTGAATTATTATAAATGGTTTATATAAAAGATTTATAAAATTGATATTTATAAATTAAAAATATAGGAATTATAAACCGAGTTTTTGTAAGTGTTAAAATGAAGAATGATTGGATTTCTTAAGTGAATGAAATTTATCGATTTATAAATCGTGAAGTTATAAAACGAATAGATTTTTGTAAAATAAAGGACATATAAGTAATTAACTTGTAAATTAGATTTTTGGTATAAAATTGAGTTATGAATTGAGGGGGTTAACAAATAAGATTTATAAACTGAAGTTTTATCAATAGAAATGGAATTTATAAACATTATTTATAAATCTGAAATCAATTGAATTTGATAAATTTAATATAGAAGGTTATTTAAGAAGATATATTCGTGATTTCGGATAGTGAATTATCCTTGAAATAAAATGTGTAGAAAATATTGAATTTGGTTAGCGAATTATATTCACAATTTTGGACAGTGAATATATTATTAAAGAAAATAGATATGTTTTTGAAAAGTGATATTATAAAATGAAGTTAATTGTTTTAAAGATGTTTAAAAATGTATTTACTATCGAAACCATAGATTCCAACATTCATTGTTGAAATAGACGTTTCGAGAAATAGAAGGAAATGGTGGACTATAACACTGTTGTTATAGTAAATGATTTCCGAAAGGAAATGTTTTATATAGTATTGGGATTTATATATCTATCTTAATTTCGAATCCCTGTACTAGTGATTTTGGGTCGTTGTAACGATGTTTTACGCAACATTTGTTTTGACTCAAATAAATGTGTTTAAGAGAATGTTTTCTTTAAAGAATGAAATGTATACTTAATTTCGATTTAAGTATATTGAATATTTTCCAAGTGTTGAAAATAAATGGATTTGTGAATTACTTATTATTATTTAATAAGTATGGAAATGTTTTCCAATATGAAATGAATGTTTTGAGATTTTATCATTTAAAGATAAATTGAAAACGAATATTAGAAATTGATTTGGAAATCGTATATTCATAGATATTTTGAAAGTGTAAATTCACTATGGAATTTATAAAAGAAAGGGTAATTTGTTTAAAAAATAAACGTTGACTTATTTTTGAAGTGGGGGAATAAATTTACGGATTTGGAACGTAAATATAAAGTAAATCGTTAAGGATTTATTTAATTGGTTTAAATGAACCATTTTGAAATGAAAGTATTTCCGCGTAAGGGAAATGATTGAAATTTGTTTTCAAAAGTGGTAAAGGTGAAAAGTGATTTGAAAATTTGTTTTTCAATGGTTGAAGTGTGGAAATTATATATCAAGTAAAGATATTTTGGAAAGTAAATAATTTGGGAAATTATTTGGAATCTGGTGATGTTGAGCATACCTATTGATAGTTAAATAATCCGAATATCAATATTTACCTTTAAATAGGTATTTGTTGTGATTGCTTGAATTTGAATACTACACTTATTTTTGAATAAGCGCTCACTATTCGGGTTAGCCGTGAAAGGACCTTGGGGTCGTATAATCAATTCCGAATATGTGATACGTCGTTATGGATTGCATTTGTTGACTGGTGTTGAAGACCGGATATTTGCGAAAACGGAAGGATTACCGTCGAATGTTTCTGCATCGGCTGATCTCCGATATGGAAATTTATTACCCTTTGTGATGGGAAGTCCGATCGCGATTAGTGAATATCCGAATTGCAAGGACTTCTTTGGAAGTGCCTTCGGTTCCATTCGATCCCGGAATGGACTTGTATGGATGTGTGTCTGACGTTACAATTTGAGATGTAAAGCTGGTTTTTATCAAATATGTTTCCGTTGGTGGCGGAGAATATATTCTCTTAGCTTAACACCCTTAGAGGTTATGTAGTTGATGGTTACTGGTGATACATTCTCAAATTGGTAATGTGGCATACGAAGTGTTGTTGAGCATTTGATGATCAAAGCACGGCTTTTATATAAAGCGTGGCTTTGTGGACCAGACTTCGTCGGACCTCACACCCCGAAAATGGTCAAAACAGGAAGGATGCAGTAAGGTTATTAGGGGCTATAGCCCCTTTACTGTATGTCATTCCTTTTGGATAGAGGTGGTATCATGGTATGGATCCTAGATGCTTAACCTATGTTGTTGCTGCAAATTTATTGCTTTGTGGTTGTTGGAAATCGAGGATCCTCGGATATAGACCGGTTACGATCGGGGAATGACATATTCATGTCAGTAGTTACCTAGTTTGAAAGGTAACCCGGCCTTGTGTTGGCAGAGATCCGGTTAGGTTCGGGTCGTATTTCCAGAGGCATACACATGTGGCAATGGGAAGTTCCTTGGCCTGACCATTTGTTGGAAATCCAAAGAAACAATACGAACCCAGTACGGTTTTAGTTGTATAACCTGCCATGGAATGTGGCGGTAACCTGCTATTGAACATGGTAGCTATAGTAGGCATAAGTGCGAAATGCCAATGCGGGCTAAGATGTCACGACCCGTCTCCACTATACAGAAAGACACATCATGAAATAAGAAAGAAAGGGATAGAAGAAGAAAAGAAAGAAGAGAAAGAAGAAACAACACTAGAATCTCAACAGCGGAACGAGTAAATTATATTAATAACATAAGTATTTACATAATATACAATACCAATCAGAGATAACAAGCATACACGTCACATATACTAGACAGTTATAAACACCTGTCTAGTATTTACAACTCAATACAACACAACACAGAGAAAACACAGCGGAAAACTATATCTAACGCAGAAGCCTCCTGCTCCATTGCTCCTCCATTATTCGTCAAAGCTAACCTGAATCCTAACCTGAATTCCCTTGGCTACTCATAAAAATTTGAGTACCCAAGAGTTTATGAAAAACAAAATAAACTCTGGGTCATACATGGGTCTGGTGTGAGTAATAGGTTAAGGTTGCTTAACTTTAAAAACCTTTTGAAAAGAAAGGTATCACGTAAAACTTCCCACACATAAACATGGAAAAGTTTTTACCTTACGCTAACCAAAACATTTGAAAGGAAATCCGATGATATTATAATAGTGTCTAGGGTTTTCAAATAAATAAGAAATAGTCGAAATTGTTACATGATTAAATTCCAGCTACTAGCCACAAAAGTGGGTAATACAATCAAAACCGTTGGCACTTATTGAATTTTGGATTCCATCAATGGCAGGGCTACTGGGGTACCGCCCGTCACAGTACGTGGCCTAGATCACCGTACCGAGGAGTACTCCCACTCCCCTGCAACACAAGGCCGGGACCATTCCTTACTGAATAGTCCCGAACAAAACAACCCCGGCAGTTGTTGCAATCAACTGCCCCACACATCCGAATATAAAGGGACTTCTAGACAGGGGTAAATCTTGCTCTCTAGTGGGAGCTACCCACGAAGCCTTGCTGCACCTCCCCTGTTGATCCATTCCCGGTTGATGAGGCTTGAGGTTACGATTACCTTTATAGGACATAACACTTAGAATGCTCATCGTCCACCTGACGATGTTCTGAAAGCATTCAATCCATACAAGTTCGTTCCAGGTTCGAACGAAACCGAAGGCATTATCTCGTTACACTCATTTTGAAATCACCCTCAGAGTTAACGACAATAACCCTTGCACTCTAAATCTCCATCTCGAATCTATAAGCACTATTCCATCAACTCGTTCGAAATCACCCACAGAGTTATACTGACGTATAGCCCTTACACCTCGAGTCTTCACAAAGCTCCATTTGGATTCACGACCTAACGTTATTTGGAATCGATGTGGTTTTCGGATATCCAAATATGGAAAACCCGATCCCGGTCTCATCGAAATCCAAAGCATGTCTTTTAGGTCCAAGTTGTTTTAAAGTTAAAAACAAATTCAATTCAATATTATCTATATACACACGGATAGATAATTCTCAACATTATAGTAGATAATCAACATTATCACATAACAGGTAATTCACATTATCAATATCACATAGATATTCCATATATCACCATCACAATAGATAACCTATGTTATCATCACAATACAATCCATACCACACAATATCATTTATCCCATTACTGAGATCACAAAGCATCCAAGACAATCAAGTTCAACCATCCATCCATAAGCAATGATTTACCCATCATCCTATAATTTTAAAATGAATTAAATTAACTATCTTCAACTCTAATTAATTTAAATGAATTGAATTAATTACCCATCTTTAATTAATTAAAAATAAATTAAATTAATTACTTCATCAATACAAATCTTGCTTACTTGATCATTTAATTGATTACAATCAATAATTCATTCATTATTAATCACCTTAATTAATCACTCTTGATTAATTATCCTTAATTACATTCATGTATTATCCTAAATTAATTTCACAAATTAATTATCCTCAACTAAAAAGTAATTAACCTTTAATTACTTCAATTAATAATTAATCGTAATTAATTATCCTAATCCTTAATTAATTACATTAATAAATTACCTTTAATTACCTATTATTGATTAATTAATCATAATTAATCAACTTTAATTACATCATTAATTAAATAATTAATGATCCTTAATTATTCCTTAAATTAATTACTCTATGTAATTAACTAACTTAATTACCACATTAAACCAAATTAATTATCCTTAAATTAATTTCTTAATTTATTATTTGATTAATTACTAAATAATTAATCCAAATTATGTCATACTTAAACATCTCCTTAATTACAATCTGTAATTATTAAACAAGTAATTATCAAATTATTAATTACATAAAGTAATTATTCTTAAATCTCAAGTGTCTAAAATTAATTAAACTAAATTAATTAAATTAAACAATCACATTAATCTAAATTAATTACATTAAGTAATTAATTTTCTTAATTACTTTATCAAGTAATTACTCTCTAACCGTTTATAAATGATTACTATTAAATTAATTAATTGTTAAATAATCCTGGTTAATGACCTTCATTAACCATCCTCAAATTATTTTATAAAGTAATTAACTCAAATTAATTACAAATTAAATTATCTTTAATAATTTACTAATTAAAGTTAATTATTAAATTTATTAACCTTAAATTAAAGCTTAATCACATAATTAATATTCATTTATCATTAATTAATAACTTAATTAATTGATCTTAATTTTAAATTAATTAATCATTAATCAATTATTAATTCCAAACTTAATTAATTAATTAAATTAATTAACTAATCTTAATTACCTTGTTAATTAAATCTAAAATATAAATCTTAATCAAATTTTCAAAATAAACACAACTTAATTATGTTTAAAACAATATTATTCAAAACAAAATACTTTTTGAGCTACTTTAAAATTTCCATTTTTAAATACAAGTTTAAATTAAAAGTAATTTAAACTTATCAAAGTTTGAAAATTTTAAAACTTATTTAAATTTCAAGACAAAACAAAAGTTTGTCTTAGAGATCAAATCATAAGAATTTGAAGTCAAATTCATTTCAAACTTTTAGAAATTCAATTCATTCTTAATTTCAACTTTCAAATTTAAATCTTCTTTTTAAGTTTGAAACTACAGTTCATTTTAACTCAGATTTCCAGATTTAAAATTTATTCTTAAATCTTGCTTCATATTTTAAAACTTCATTATTTAAAATTTCAACTATTTACCCAAATTGAAATAGTTAATTAAGTTTAGAATTTAAATTTTTATTTCAAAACCTGGGATTTTAATTTGAATCTAAAATTCAAACCTGCATTTGAATTTACTCTTAAATTTTAATCAGAACATAAAACTGCAGATTTAGGCAGTTCAAACCTAGATTTTGAAAAAAAAACAGAAAACAGGTTTAAAAACCTGGAATTTGAATTCAAATCAGTAATGCAAACTTGAATTGCATTTGAACTTAAACTTTTCTTTTATCATAAATTACAGATTTAAATTTTTAAAACCCAGATTTTAAAGAAAACAGAAAAATAGATTTCAACTCAAAACCTGGAATTTAAATTCAAAATAATTCAAACTTGAATTAAGTTTTAAAATTAAGTTTAAACCTAAACCTTATTTAAACCCATAACTACAGATTTTAAATTTTCAAAACCTAGGTTTCAAACGTTTAAAATCCATATTTTTAAAACAAAACATAGTTTACTGTGTAAACTGTAACTACAGGTCAACCCGAGACCCCCCTAATTTACTTCGAGTTTTCTACCTCACTACTCCGAGTTTCCTATCAACTTGCTTCGACTCATTCTCCCATTTACTCCGAGCAACCCATCATTTCCCCTGAAACATTACCAAAACCCAAATAGTTCATCAGAGAACCCATACCCGCCCCCTCTGCCGATCATCTCAGGTGATCAAGCCACAACCAGTATCCACCACTACTTCTACACCAACCCAGAAACAAGAAATTATACAGGAATTCAAAAATTTACTCAGGAACCCCAAATTCCATACCAGGAAATTTTATATAGGTTTCAAGTCAAACCTATCAACGGCCGCCATTCTCACCTCCGACCATCTTGATCACCACCTCTCTAGCCTCACACTCCTCTACACACCAACTATCCATACACCAGAAACTAGCACACTCGATCAATCCATTTCTTCACACTGCCCCTATTCCTAACCACTGTTCAAACTAGGTTTTAAAATTTTCAATTCAAATTGTAACATATCTATAAATTTAAAATACACTTCTCTGATTTTTACAAAGATCTATGATCCTTACTTAATAACACAGAAGAGTTCTAACATTCCTCAAGTTACAAATTGCAAGTATTGGCACTGATTCATATTTTTTATTCAAGAACAAACTATTTCTATTTATACTTACTTAAGTTTAGCTAACTTCAGACAGACAAACAAACATTTTATCAAATAAACATTATGATTCTAGTCTAAAGTAAGCAAACAAATTTTAATTACTTAAAGACAGATACTAACAAAAAATTTAACAGATTTGGTGAATTCCTTTAAATAGGAAGATGAATTCAAAGTCACAGCAGAGCATATCCATCAAGCATTCTCAAACATATTCCAGGCTTTTATAAACACAAAAATTACTAAATTATATCTAACATTAACATGCAACCCTTTGTTTTAAAAAAAAAAATTAAGTTACTCACCAATTAAAAATGCAGACCACTGTTTTGAATTTGCAGAACACATGCAGGCTTCCTCTGTTGTTATAAGTCTGGGTTGCTCATGCTTTCCATGACCAAGATGCTTACATGAAGGTGTTCGTTTATGCAGAAAATAAAAGTGTGCAGGCCCCTCTGTTTTCAGGTGGCATGCAGATCATTGGTGAATTTTCAGATTGATTTGAATTGAGATATGCAGAAGTTGGATTTGAGGAAATGCAGGTTGATTTTTACTAAAGAGGAACATGCAAATGTTTAGATTTGAGGATATGCAGATTTGTGGATGTAGATTTTGATTGTGCAGATCTTATCTTTTTAATATGCAGGTGAATTTGAGGAAATACAAAAATAAGATATGCAGATTTACATGATTTTGATCCAAGAAGTTTGAAGAATTTCCTTTGATTAAAGAAGAATGAAAATGTTATGCATGAATGAAGATTTTAAATGTATTCTCAAATTTTATGAAATAAAAGAAAGATTAAAACTAATTTTAACACTTGTCCATTTTATAACACTTGTCAAAAGAATACATATAAATTTAACACATGTTTCCTTTTAAAGATAATTAGAATTTAAATTTACAAATGTATGTTACATTAGCTTAAATTAAGTTGTTAGTTTATATGTATAAATTTATAAATGAAAACAAAAACAAATCATGTTTATAAACTTATACAAATAAAAAAATTAAAACAATTTAGATTTTGTACTTTTAAATTTAAATTCAACTAAATTCAAAATCAAATATTTTCAAATTAAGTTATACATATAAATTCAATTTGAAATAAACATTACAAATCTTATTCAAAATTTATTTATAAAGTGAATACAATGTTAATATTATTTTTATAACTCTTTTATTATTAAATTAAAAATCATTTTACTAAATTATTCATTTTATTGAGTCATAAAACCATAAAACATTTTGTTAAATTTATTCTAAATTTAAAACAATACCAATTTATTTAAAATACGAACCATATATTTATATTGAAAATAGAAATCAATTTATTATTTAAAAGATAAAATAACCAATTTAAATATTTATTGAAGAATATTATTAAATTTATCTGAATAATTATTAACAGATTATCAATATCAATTTAATTTTAACTACAGATTATTAAATTGATATTGTCAAAAATTCTGGGATGTTACAATCCTTCCCTCTTAAAAGAATTTCGTCCTCGAAATTTAAAACAAAGGTAATTTAATAATCTCATTAAATTATAAGTTTTAAACACAGGCGTACATCAAACATATGCTAACAACCAAAACAACCAATTCAAACAATCAAACAAATCTATTTATCCAGACAAAATCTGGATGAAATTCTGTCGAGTTTCCCCTGGTGTGTGTATATATCCACCTGGATACTCGCTCTAGAAAATCCAAGCAAACAATACTATGATGCTACAAAGCTCCTATACAACTATATCTATAACACTAGACAAGATATCAGACTACAAACGAGTCTGACTCAACAACCAAAACTCCAGAACTGCTGGTTCCACAACCAGAGATAGATCATACACGTATTCCCTCAGAGATACGTGAAACTCATCGAATCCCAGTTATCCGAATTGGCAATTCAATCCTATAGATCAATCACTCTCTCCTAAATACAGAAAAGATCCAAAACACTTCATAGATAGCTTCTTAAACTTACCCAAACTTATAGCTTACTTACGATCATAGAAAACTTATCCAAAATTAAATATCCGACTTCAGAGTCCAAATTCCTTCGACTCTTATCCATAAAATTTCTTCAAACAATCCTGGGCTGTCTACAACCTCACTGATCAGCTCAACCTACGCTGATGCTTCTAGAAACAAACAAGCCCAATAAACTCAACAAAATGATCTCCTCAAGATCAACCAAAACCAAAAACTCAACTTCAACTTCTCAACATCAGAAGACAACAACTTCTCCTATCCGGAAAAGAAAAGCAGATACACTTCCCAAACTGCTTCCGCTGCTCAACTCTGATCCAAAGTAGAAGAAAAAGCTCGAAGAAGAACCCGAGCACAAACTGGACAACACACCCCAGAGATATGATTCAACAAATCCATAAGAATCTTCAGAAGTTCCTTCAAAACTCCGAGCTGCTACACCAACTCAATCTCCTGGAATCATACCTCTATAAAGCTGAACCACTGGTACCACTCCTGAAATTCCAGTCGATAAGAAAGCTCAAACTCCAGATGCGGACAAAACTCCGACTCTTCTGAAGACATCCAGAAAAACTCAGATAACCCAAGAGAATACTCAAACAATCGCAAGTCACTTTTGCGAACCACCCAAACCAAATCCAAGGAAAACTGTTCTTCCTTAACCAAATAGAACAGCTTAAACTTCACTAGTCAACCCATCGAAGAAACGGGTCCACTCAACTGCTTCTGAACTCCACTCCAGAAAACTGCTAAACCAAAAGATCTCTTGCCAACACCGAGAACATTCCAAACTGCACTGCTGCCATAGATGCCAAAGAATTCGAAAACAAAGCTCTTCGAGAAACTTGGATTTCAAAGCAAACAGAAACACCAGCTGAACACAACCACAATACTGAAGCAGACTCATCTCTCTAAACTTGTTCCAAAGAAAACATCTTCGGGAACATCCACAGTCACTGCATCTCATCACGCAGCTACTATTCCTTAAGGTAACAAAATTCCATCACTTACTCCAGCTCAACCAAGCAGATCCAAACTCTACTCATCAACTTCAGAAATAAACTCCGAACCCTCACAGGTTTCCTTCAGAGATCAATGAAGTTCTTCGTCACTACAGGACTCACTCGAGACGGTATTAGGTCTACAGTCTCAACAAAACACTTCCAACCTTAAACATTCAAACTCCAACCAATGGTAGTCGTGTTACACACCCTACTACCCCATCTATCTTTATAACTTATATTGGAAAACCTGAACAGGTAACCCAACAGATAGGTAGAAATATATATATATATATATATATATATTAAAAATTACAAATACGCTCTCCCAAGAAAGTCACCACTACAGAGCCTAGGTATTCACTCAACCTGATGCTCCCTAAAGAAAGATACACTTCAGAGCCTAGGTATTCACTCAGCCTAATGCTCTGATACCAACTGTCACGACCCGTCTTCCACTACCCAGAAAAATGCATCATGAATTAAGAAAGAAAGGGATAGAAGAAGAAAAGAAAGAAGAGAAAGAAGAAACAACACTAGAATCTCAACAGCGGAAAGAATAAATTATATTAATAACATAAGTATTTACATAATATACAATACCAATCAGAGATACACAGCATACACATCACATATACTAGACAGTTGTAAACACCTGTCTAGTATTTACAACTCAATACAACACACCACAGAGAAAACACAGCGGAAAATTATATCTAACGCAGAAGCCTCCTGCTTCATTGATCCTCCATTATTCGTCAAAGATAACCTGAATCCTAACCTGAATTCCCTTAGCTACTCATAAAAATTTGAGTACCCAAGAGTTTATGAAAAACAAAATAAACTCTGGGTCAGACATGGGTCTGGTGTGAGTAACAGATTAAGGTTGCTTAACTTTAAAACCTTTTGAAAAGAAAGGTATCACGTAAGACTTCCCACACATAAACATGGAAAAGTTTTCACCTTACGCTAACCAAAACATTTGATAGGAAATCCGATGATATTATAATAGTGTCTAGGGTTTTCAAATAAATAAGAAATAGCCGAAATTGTTACATGATTAAATTCCAGCTACTAGATACAAAAGTGGGTAATACAATCAAAACCGTTGGCACTTATTGCATTTTGGATTCCATCAATGGCAGGGCTACTGCGGTACACCCGTCACAGTACGTGGCCTAGATCACCGTACCGAGGAGTACTCCCACTCCCTTGCAACACAAGGCCGGGACCATTCCTTACTGAACAGTCCCGAACAAGACAACCCCGACAGTTGTTGCAATCAACTACCCCACACAGCCGAATATAAAGGGACTTCTAGACAGGGGTAAATCTTGCTCTCCACTGGGAGCTACCCACGAAGCCTTGCTGCACCTCCCTTGTTTTAGCCATTCCCGGTTGATGAGGCTTGAGGTTACGATTACCTTTATAGGACATAACACTTAGAATGCTCATCGTCCACCTGACGATGTTCTGAAAGCATTCAATCCATACAAGTTCGTTCCGGGTTCGAACGAAACCGAAGGCATTATCTCGTTACACTCATTTTGGAATCACCCTCAGAGTTAACGACAATAACCCTTGCACTCTAAATCTCCATCTCGAATCTATAAGCACTATTCCGTCAACTCATTACGGAATCACCCACAGAGTTATACTGACGTATAGCCCTTACACCTCGAGTCTTCATAAAGCTCCATTTGGATTCACGACCTAACGTTATTTGGAATCGATGTGGTTTTCGGATATCCAAATATGGAAAACCCGATCCCGGTCTCATCGAAATCCAAAGCGTGTCTTTTAGGTCCAAGTTGTTTTAAAGTTAAAAACAAATTCAATTCAATATTATCTATATACACACAGATAGATAATTCTCAACATTATAATAGATAATCAACATTATCACATAACAGGTAATTCACATTATCAATATCACATAGTATTCCATATATCACCATCACAATAGATAACCTATGTTATCATCACAATACAATCCATACCACACAATATCATTTATCCCATTACTGAGATCACAAAGCATCCAAGACAATCAAGTTCAACCATCCATCCATAAGCAATGATTTACCCATCATCCAATAATTTTAAAATGAATTAAATTAACTATCTTTAACTCTAATTAATTTAAAATGAATTAAATTAATTACCCATCTTTAATTAATTTAAAATAAATTAAATTAATTACTTCATCAATACAAATCTTGCTTACTTGATCATTTAATTGATTACAATCAATAATTCATTCATTATTAATCACCTTAATTAATCACTCTTGATTAATTATCCTTAATTACATTCATGTAGTTATCCTAAATTAATTTCACAAATTAATTATCCTCAACTAAAAAGTAATTAACCTTTAATTACTTCAATTAATAATTAATCATAATTAATTATCCTAATCCTTAATTAATTACATTAATTAATTACCTTTAATTACCTATTATTGATTAATTAATCATAATTAATCAACTTTAATTACATCATTAATTAAATAATTAATGATCCTTAATTATTCCTTAAATTAATTACTCTATGTAATTAACTAACTTAATTACCACATTAAACCAAATTAATTATCCTTAAATTAATTTCTTAATTTATTATTTGATTAATTACTAAATAATTAATCCAAATTATCTCATACTTAAACATCTCCTTAATTACAATCTGTAATTTTTAAACAAGTAATTATCAAATTATTAATTACATAAAGTAATTATTCTTAAATCTCAAGTGTTTAAAATCAATTAAACAAAATTAATTAAATTAAACAATCACATTAATCTAAATTAATTACATTAAGTAATTAATTTTCTTAATTACTTTATCAAGTAATTACTCTCTAACCGTTTATAAATGATTATTATTAAATTAATTAATCTTATTAATTATAAAAATTAATCAAATTAATCAATTGTTAAATAATCCTGGTTAATGACCTTCATTAACCATCCTCAAATTATTTTATAAAGTAATTAACTCAAATTAATTACAAATTAAATTATCTTTAATCATTTATTAATTAAAGTTAATTATTAAATTTATTAACCTTAAATTAAAACTTAATCACATAATTAATATTCATTTATCATTAATTAATAACTTAATTAGTTGATCTTAATTTTAAATTGATTAATCATTAATCAATTATTAATTCCAAATTTAATTAATTAATTAAATTAATTAACTAATCTTAATTACCTTATTAATTAAATCTAAAATATAAATCTTAATCAAATTTTCAAAATAAACACAACTTAATTATGTTTAAAACAATATTATTCAAAACAAAATACTTTTTGAGCTACTTTAAAATTTCCATTTTTAAATACAAGTTTAAATTAAAAGTAATTTAAACTTATCAAAGTTTGAAAATTTTAAAACTTATTTAAATTTCAAGACAAAACAAAAGTTTGTCTTAGAGATCAAATCATAAGAATTTGAAGTCAAATTCATTTCAAACTTTTAGAAATTCAATTCATTCTTAATTTCAACTTTCAAATTTAAATCTTCTTTATAAATTTGAAACTACAGTTCATTTTAACAACGATTTCCAGATTTAAAATTTATTCTTAAATCTTGCTTCATATTTTAAAACTTCGTTATTTAAAATTTCAACTATTTACCCAAATTGAATTAGTTAATTAAGTTTAGAATTTAAATTTTTATTTCAAAACCTGGGATTTTAATTTGAATCTAAAATTCAAACCTGCACTTGGATTTACTCTTAAATTTTAATCAGAACACAAAACTGTAGATTTATACAGTTCAAACCCAGATTTTGAAAAAAAACAGAAAACAGGTTTAAAAACCAGGAATTTGAATTCAAATCAGTAATGCAAACTTTAATTGCATTTGAACTTAAACTTTTCTTTTATCATAAATTACAGATTTAAATTTTTAAAACCCAGATTTTAAAGAAAACAGAAAAATAGATTTCAACTCAAAACCTGGAATTTAAATTCAAAATAATTCAAACTTGAATTAAGTTTTAAAATTAAGTTTAAACCTAAACCTTATTTAAACCCATAACTACAGATTTTAAATTTTCAAACCCAGGTTTTAAAAGTTCAAAATCCATATTTTTAAAACAAAACACAGTTTACTGTGTAAACTGTAACTACAGGTCAACCCGAGACCCCCCTAATTTACTTCGAGTTTTCTACCTCACTACTCCGAGTTTCCTATCAACTTGCTTCGAGTCGTTCTCCCATTTACTCCGAGCAACCCATCATTTCCCCTAAAACATTCCCAAACCCAAATAGTTCATCAGAGAACCCATCACCGCCCCCTCTGCCGATCTTCTCTGGTGATCAAGCCACAACCAGTATCCACCACTACTTCTACACCAACCCAGAAACAAGAAATTATACAGGAATTCAAAAATTTACTCAGGAACCCCAAATTCCATACCTGGAAATTTTATACAGGTTTCAACTCAAACCTGTCAACGGCCACCATTCTCACCTCCAACCATCTTGATCACCACCTCTCTGGCCTCACACTCCTCTACACACCACCTATCCATACACCAGAAACTAGCACACTCTATCTATCCATTTCTTCACACTGCCCCCATTCCTAACCACTGTTCAAACTAGGTTTTAAAAATTTCAATTCAAACTGTAACATATCTATAAATTTAAAATACACTTCTCTGATTTTTACAAAGATCTATGATCCTTACTTAATAGCACAGAAGAGTTCTAACATTCCTCAAGTTACAGATTGCAAGTATTGGCACAGATTCATATTTTTTATTCAAGAACAAACTGTTTCTATTTATACTTACTTAAGTTTAGCTAACTTCAGACAGACAAACAAACATTTTATCAAATAAATATTATGATTCTAATATAAAGTAAGCAAACAAATTTTAATTACTTAAAGACAGATACTAACAAAAATTTTAACAGATTTGGTGAATTCCTTTAAATAGGAAGATGAATTCAAAGTCACAGCAGAGCATATCAATCAAGCATTCTCAAACATATTCCAGGCTTTTATAAACACAAAAATTACTAAATTATATCTAACATTAACATGCAACCCTTTTTTTAAAAAAAAATTAAGTTACTCACCAATTAAAAATGCAGACCACTGTTTTGAATTTGCAGAACACATGCAGGCTTCCTCTGTTGTTATAAGTCTGGGTTGCTCATGCTTTCCATGACCAAGATGCTTACATGCAGGTGTTCATTTATGCAAAAAATAAAAGTGTGCATGCCCCTCTGTTTTCAGGTGGCATGCAGATCATTGGTGAATTTGCAGATTGATTTGAATTGAGATATGCAGAAGTTGGATTTGAGGAAATGCAGGTTGATTTTTACTAAAGAGGAACATGCAAATGTTTAGATTTGAGGATATGCAGATTTGTGGATGCAGATTTTGATTGTGTAGATCTTATCTTTTTAATATGCAGGTGAATTTGAGGAAATACAGAAATAAGATATGCAGATTTACATGATTTTGATCCAAGAAGTTTAAAGAATTTCCTTTGATTAAAGAAGAATGAAAATGTTATGCATGAATGAAGATTGTAAATGTATTCTCAAATTTTATGAAATAAAAGAAAGATTAAAACTAATTTTAACACTTGTCCATTTTATAACACTTGTCAAAAGAATACATATAAATTTAACACATGTTTCCTTTTAAAGATAATTAGAATTTAAATTTACAAATGTATGTTACATTAGCTTATATGTATAAATTTATAAATGAAAACAAAAACAAATCATGTTTATAAACTTATGCAAATTAAAAAATTAAAAAAATTTAAATTTTGTACTTTTAAATTTAAATTCAACTAAATTCAAAGTCAAATATTTTCAAATTAAGTTATACATATAAATTCAATTTGAAATAAACATTACAAATCTTATTCAAAATTTATTTATAAAGTCAATACAATGTTAATATTATTTTTATAACACTTTTATTATTAAATTAAAAATCATTTTACTAAATTATTCATTTTATTGAGTCATAAAACCATAAAACATTTTGTTAAATTTATTCTAAATTTAAAACAATACCAATTTATTTAAAATATGAACCATATATTTATATTGAAAATAGAAATCAATTTATTATTTAAAAGATAAAATAACCAATTTAAATATTTATTGAAGAATATTATTAAATTTATTTGAATAATTATTAAAAGATTATCAATATCAATTTAATTTTAACTACAGATTATTAAATTGATATTGTCAAAAATTTCGGGATGTTACATAAGATTTATATCTTTACTTTCGAAATGATTTTTTCCTACACTATGCACTAGTAATAATATCAAATGTTTCTTTTTAACGCGTATCAAGCATCTTTGACTATCATAAGGAGAAATCTCCTCCGATTCTGCGTTTGCATTGTGTGTGTGTGCGGGAGGCCTTTTGGTAGTCTCATTTTCTAAAAACATTGCGAATCTGTTTTAAAATTATCCTGTTCTTTGTTTTAAATGTAAACTGTTTTAAGTTCTCACACCAGTCACATGACTGACTCAGAGTTTATTGTTTTCCTTCCTAAACTCTGGGTGCCCACCAATTTCCACACGGGCAGTCTAGAGTTAGGTTATCAGGATATTTTTGAATTCAGGAGTTGCTGGAGGCAAGCTGGATGGCATGGCGTATTCACTAGTATATAGTATTTCTTTTCCGATGTTTGTTGTTTGTTGTTGTACACTCTGATGATGTGATGTAATGTAATGTGATGTAATGTGATGTATTGTAATAGCTGATATAGTTCTTTGTTTAATGATTATTCATTTATCTATTATATGTTGTTCCGCTGCGATCGTGAGATTCTGATATTGTTATGTTTATTCTTTCTGTTCTGTTCTATCTTTTTCTCTCTTCTTCTATCTTTTTCGTCTTCTTTAACCATAGCGGTACGGTTTTTCGGCATTCGATTGCTCGGCAGTTGATGAAGTGGACGTATTGATGTCGGTTTTCGAGCGTCGAAAAGTCCAAACATTACATTTGGTATCAATGCATATGGTTAAGTGACAACCATGGCTCTGTTAGGAATTACTCATTAGAGATGGGGTCAGTAGTACTCTAGAATGAGTGTGAGTGTAATAATATATACGAGTGCGTATTTGTTAGTGAATATAAATTGTTTTATATTGTGATGATTGGTTTGTTGAGTGGTATATGGATTCTGGTCGGTATGGTCTGGACAACTCTATCGATTGGGATCTCTAAACACTTGTTCAGAACAATTCGGCATGATATCATTTTAAAATAGGGTAAATGAAATAATTTTACCTCGATTATATTTTGTATATAATGGAAATAATTTTTCATAATTATTAAAGTGTATATAAATTGACTGTTTGATTGTTGAATAAAACCAACAATTTTTAAAGGATAATTATATAAGCAAATGAATTATAAGTATGAAATTATAATTAATGTGATTTACAATTGTGAAATAATCTTATATATAAGAAGTGAAATTATATAAGTAAAAGATTATAATCTAAAAAAACAAAATTTCAGAGAAGTGTTTTGAAAGGATTTGATATTTTAGAAAATTGTTTTGGAGAAATTAAAGCTCTAACTCTTATCGGTCGCTGGAAAATAATTCCGATGATGATTGCAACATCATTGGTGTTCATTTTCAGGTTTCCAAAAGAGGAATTGCTGCCAGATAGTTTTAGATGAAAGTTGTTTGGAAAATTTGAGTTTGGGTTTTGAAAAAGGGAAATTTGAATTGATTTCAAAAATGGTTTTGAAAGGTTGAAAAGACTATGGAATCCTATTTAAAATATTATGGGAATGATAAATGAGTTGATAACTTATACAATTTGAGTTTTAATAGAATAAATTTAACTTAAAGGATGGAGTTAAATTAAAGGAAGTATAAGTGAATCAATAAAAATCCAAGTGGTAATTATTGAATATAAGTTGTATAACTTATAAAATGATGAATATAAGTGAAATAAGTGTTGAACTTATAATATGAGTTAATAAATTTAGCTTTGGTAAAAAGTTAAATAGAACTGGAATCTAAATTGGATTTATATGTGGAATATAACTTAAGTGATGTTGAATAAATCGAATTTGGTGTCGAAGTAAATTAATAAGTGAATTAATGAAATGATGTTATGAATGTGAACTTGACTATAGAAATGAAATTGTAAAATGAATTAGCAATTGAATTAATAAATGGATTGAATATTAATTAATCGAATGTAAAAGAATTGTTATGAAATAATGAATATAAGTGTTAATTCATTAAAAGCTAATTGAATAAATTGGAAGAAAAGTCAATTTAATATCAACCAATGGAATTAAAAGTGTCGGACCAAATAGAATGTAAATTAAATAATTTGGTTATGATGGTTATGATTTGGTTGTTATATGATGATTTGTTGATTTTATATAATTCACTAAGTGTTAAATGAAAATGAATTAATGAAATGGAAGGCTATAAAACGTTGAAATCAAATTGGAAGTTAAGTGAATTTGATTTGAATGTGGAAATGAACCAACTTTAATAGGATTGAATTTGATTTGGAAGTGAACTAATGTGAATGTAAATTAGTGAATGTTAACTAATTGAATTGAGAATGAATGTTAGTAAAATCCAATGTTAATGAATCAAATGTGATTAAATTGATAATCAATCCCATGAATATTAATGAGAAGTGAATTTATATTGATTTGGTTATGAATTGATTTGGATAGACATTGATTTGTTGGATGTTTATTAGTTGGATAGTTGGTTGACGGTTGCATTTGTTGATTGAATGCATTGCCAGGTTGGCATATGTAGTTGTTGTAGTGATATATGTTGTGATTGATATTATTTTCATACATACATGTTGCTCATTGGTTTGTTGAGTGTTTAGTAGGTGCGGATTGTGCTTGCTTTGCATTTGGAGCTCGCTTTCGCGGTATATTAGCCGTATATGCTCGCTAATAAAATATAAGATACATATATCAGATTAAATATCGTACTTTCACAATTGTTTCCCTGTGGGATGCCTCATCACTTATGAGATGTATATTTGTGATATATATACTGTCATTTTTTTTCGGATCGAGCCGCGCAAAGGAGACTCTGGCGAATTTTTTCGAAAATTTAAGGTGTTAGAAAATTTTTGAGAAAATTGGGAAAATTTTGAAAACTATAAATTTGATTTGGAATTGGAAGTTAAATGATATAGTTGATTTTGAAAAAGATAACTAAGCATGATTTGAAAACTTAGTAAAGTATTGTAAGAAGTTTAACTATAGATTTTGGGAAAGTTAATGGATTCTGTAACTTTTTCTTACTTGGTAATTTCGAAGACGAAATTCTTTTAAGGGGGAAGTTTGTAGCGACCCAGAATTTCTGTCAATTTAAATTTGTATATTTGATTAATTTTAAATATTAATAAGTGGAATTTATAAGTCGAATAAATTAAATTTCGAATATCTGGATTTAATTGGACAATTAAATCAATAATTTAATAGTTGAAATTACAGAAATAATTGAAACTTGGGTTTAAAATGATTAAAATGATTTGTAAAATTTTATTATATCATATTGGAATTATAATAACGTTACAGAACTTTTAAAATTGAATTTAAAGTTAATTTGTGAAAATCGAATATTTTAATATTTAATTGACGAGTTAAAATAGCCATTTTTCAAACAGTCTCGGATTTCGACGAAACTAGTTTCATCGGATCCGTAATGTGATATTATTATATGGTTTCAAATTTCGTGTCAATCGGATTTACCGTTTGTCCGGGCAAGGCAAAACGCCTAGAAATTAGTTTAAATCGGTTTAATTTAAATTGATCGTTTAATGCCGTAACTCGCACAGATGACCGAATTAGCTTCCGAAACCTATTCCGTTGTGACCAGAACGTGGGGTAAACCCTAGAAACGTCGGTCACTGCGATACATTTGGAGTTCGAAAAATCCGAGATGAATAGTGTTTTGGAATATTTTCTATATAAGCCCCTTTACTCTTCACTTTTGCAAAATTAAAATGAAAGCTAGGTTTTCAGTTGGAGCTGCCGCCTATGCTATTTTCAATGGCCAGAAACGCACGAGTTTCTTCCCCTCCGATCTCTCAATCCGGAAGGAATTGGCCTTCGAGTTCTAAAGCAAAAGTGTAGAGGATGAAGAAGTCTATATATCCAATGGTCGAGATGGAGAATGGTGCGACGTGGAGGGAGGTAGTGGCTGCCGTTCACCATCGGGTCAGGCACGAAATTCGAGGGCATATGGAGGCCGAGCTTCAAGCTTTGGCAGCCGATAGTGGCTCTCGAGTGGGGATTCGAGGTGGTGTTCTCTGATCATCTTCAAAGAGGATGGAGCTCTAGCGAAATGAAACCCTAATTTCGGCTTGTATGGGTTCTTGCGTGCATAAATTTTGGGGAAGCATTGTGTGTGTGATGGAAGAAGGTAGGCAACGGCATGGATCTGGGTCAAAGGGAATGAACGGCGAGGATGGAGTGAGGTTAAAATTATAAAAGAAATAGAAATTTTTATTTTATAAATTCGTGTGATATTAAAAATAGTGTAACTTCTTCATACGAGGTCGAAAAGTTACGAAACAACTTGCGTTGGGTTCGTACGGACGAGCACTACGCAATGGAACTTGATTGGAGTCTTTTGGAGTTAGTGAAAATTTCGGGTACAATTAAACGCGTGTTTAATTTTATTCGAAATAAAACGCGAAAACTAAATTGAAAGCAAGGTGAGAACTTCTCACTCAATCGAATTGTTTCGATTTAAATTTTAAATAGTTAGATTTAAATTTTTTGATTGTATGCCTAAATGACAAATTATTATCTGTTGATTGTTGAAATAGACATTATACGTCGTTATTAAATGGAGGTTATTTATTAAAAACATATATCGCGAATATTTCACTGCAAAGTGAAATTGGTATTATATATGTACTTGGAGTTGATTTCCCGCATTATATAGCAGATGAGACCCTATTGCGCCGCATAATAGCGGATAATATTTTATAAATCCCATATACCGCGATATTCCGTACTGGAACGGAATTGGTATTGTGCTAACGTCTGTGGATGCAGGGAAACAGGTTGGAGGGATCCAACAGGATTCCTCAACTATATTGATTTATTTACAGATATTGTGATATTTTTTGATTGTCATATACTGATATATGATGTCTTTGTTGATGTGATTGACTATTTGGTGTTGTTGCATCATCAGATCCATTTTTGAAGTTTTAAAATATTGATCTTTGATTTTAAAAAGAATTTTAAAGTGATTTTTGAAAGTATACGTTTTATTAATTTTGAATTGTTAAAATAAATAAACATTATAATTTTATTTTCATAAAAGTTATATTTTTGGAAAATAGTACTTAAGTATGATTTTGGAGTTATATAAGTTTTAAATAACGTTTGTAATTATTAAAAGGATTGGTTTATTTAAATTGAGATTTTTGAATTATTATAAATGGTTTATATAAAAGATTTACAAAATTGATATTTATAAATTAAAAATATAGGAATTGTAAAACGAGTTTTTTAAGTGTTAAAATGAAGAATGATTGGATTTCTTAAGTGAATGAAATTTATCGATTTATAAATCGTGAACTTATAAAACGATTAGATTTTTGTAAAATAAAGGACTTATAAGTAATTAACTTGTAAATTAGATTTTTGGCATAAAATTGAGTTATGAATTGAAGGGGTTAATAAAGGAGATTTATAAACCGAAGTTTTATCAATAGAAATGGAATTTATAAACATTATTTATAAATCCTAAATCAATTGAATTTGATAAATTTAATATAGAAGGTTATTAAAAGAGATATATTCGTTATTTCGGATAGCGAATTATCCTTGAAATAAAATGTGTAGAAAATATTTAATTTGGTTAGTGAAGTATATTCACGATTTTGGACAGTGAATATATTATTAAAGAAAATAGATATGTTTTTGGGAATGTGATATTATAAAATGAAGTTAATTGTTTTAAAGATGTTTAAAAATGTATTGACTATCGAAACCATAGATTTCAACATTCATTGTTGAAATAGACGTTTCGAGAAATAGAAGGAAATGGTGGACTATAACACTGTTGTTATAGTAAATGATTTCCGAAAGGAAATGTTTTATATAGTATTGGGATTTATATATCTATCTTAATTTCGAATCCCTATACTAGTGATTTTGGGTCGTCGTAACGGTGTTTTACGCAATATTCGTTTTGACTCAAATAAATGTGTTTAAGAGAATGTTTTCTTTAAAGAATGAAATGTATACTTAATTTTGATTTAAGTATATTGAATATTTTCCAGGTGTTGAAAATAAGCGGATTTGTGAATTAATTATTATTATCTAATAAGTATGGAAATGTTTTCCAATATGAAATGAATGTTTTGAGATTTTATCTTTTAAAGATAAATTGAAAATGAATATTAGAAATCGATTTGGAAATCGTATATTCATAGATATTTTGGAAGTGTAAATTCACTATGGAATTTATAAAAGAAAGGATAATATGTTTAAAAAATAAACATTGATTTATTTTTGAAGTGTGGGAATAAATTTACGGATTTGGAACGTAAATATAAAGTAAACCATTTTGAAATGAAAGTATTTCCGCGTAAGGGAAATGATTGAAATTTGTTTTCAAAAGTGGTAAAGGTGAAAAGTGATTTGAAAAATTGTTTTCAAATGGTTGAAGTATGGAAATTATATATCTAGTAAAGATATTTTGGAAAGTAAATAATTTGGGAAATTATTTGGAATCTGGTGATGTTGAGCATACCTATTGATAGTTAAATAATTCGACTATCAATATTTACCTTTAAATAGGTAATTGTTGTGATTGCTTGAATTTGAATACTACCCTTATTTTTGAACAAGCGCTCATTATTCGGGTTAGCCTAAGGGTCGTATAACCCATTCTGAATATTTGATACGTCGTTATGGATTGCATTTGATGACCAGTGTTGAAGACCGGATATTTGTGAAAACGAAAGGATTACCGTCGAATGTTTCTGCATCGGCTGATCTCCGATATAGAAATTTATTGCCCTTTGTGATGGGAAGTCTGGTCGTGATTAGTGAATATCCGGATTGCAAGGACTTCTTTGGAAGTGCCTTCTGTTCCGTTCGATCCCGGAACGGACTTGTATGGATGTGTGTCTGACGTTACAATTTGAGATGAAAAGCTGGTTTCCGTCAAATATGTTTCCGTTGGTGGAGGAGAATTTATTCTCTTAGCTTAACACCCTTAGAAGTTATGTAGTTGATGGTTACTAGTGATACATTCCCAAATTGGTAATGTGGCATATGAAGTGCTGTTGAGCATTTGATGATCAAAGCACAGCGTTTATATAAAGCATGGCTTTGTGGACGAGACTTCGTCGGACCTCACACCCCGAAAATGGTCAAAACAGGAAGGAGGCAGCAAGGTTATTAGGGGGTAGCGCCCCTTTAGTGTTTGTCATTCCTTCTAGATAGAGGTGGTATCATGGTATGGAACCCAGATACTTAACCTATGTTGTTGCTGCAAATTTATTGCTTTGTGGTTGTTGGAAATCGAGGATCCTCGGATATAGATCGGTTACGATCGGGGAATGATATATTCGTGTCAGTAGTTACCTAGTTTGAAAGGTAACACGACCTTGTGTTGGCAGAGATCCGGTTAGGTTCTCGGGTCGTCTTTCCAGAGGCGTACGCTTGTGGCAACGGGAAGTTCCTTAGCCTGACCATTTGTTGGAAATCCAAAGAAACAATACGAACCCGGTACGGTTTTAGTTGTATAACCTGCCATGGAATGTGGCCGTAACCTGCTATTGAACATGGTCGCTATAGTAGGCATAAGTACGAAATGCCTATGCTGGCTAAGATTTATATCTTTACTTTCGAAATGATTTTTTCCTACACTATGCACTAGTAATAATATCAAATGTTTCTTTTTAATGCGTATCAAGCATCTTTGACTATCATAAGGAGAAATCTCCTCCGATTCTGTGTTTGCATTGTGTGTGTAGGGGAGGCCTTATGGTAGTCTCATTTTCTAAAAGCATTGCGAATCTATTTTAAAATTATCTTGTTCTTTGTTTTAAAGATAAACTGTTTTAAGTCCTCACACCAGTCACATGACTGACTCGGAGTTTATTGTTTTCCTTCCTAGACTCTGGGTGCCCACCAATTTCCACACGGGCAGTCTAGAGTTAGGTTATCAGGATATTCTGGAATTCAGGAGTTGCTGGAGGCAAGCTGGATGGCATGGCGTATTCACAAGTATATAGTATTTCTTTTCCGCTGTTTGTTGTTTGTTGTTGTACACTCTGATGATGTAATGTAATGTAATGTGATGTAATGTAATAATTGATATAGTTCTTTGTTTAAAGATTATTCATTAATCTATTATATGTTGTTCCGCTGCGATCGTGAGATTCTGATATTTTTCTGTTGTTTCTTTCTGTTCTGTTCTATCTTTTTCTCTCTTCTTCTATCTTTTTCTTCTTCTTTAACCATAACGGTACGGTTTTCCGGCATTCGACTGCTCGGCAGTTGATACAGTGGACGTATTGATGTCGGTTTTCGAGCGTCGAAAAGTCCGAACGTTACATTATCTTAATTTAATCTCGTTTTAGTAACAAGGGTAATTAAGGTATAATTACCTAAATTAATTCAATTTTTTTAATTTAGGTAATTAAATTAAGATAAAATAGCTTGTAATTGCATAAGGGTAGTTGATTTCTTAAATTTGGATTAGTTAACCAAAGTAATCGAAGGTTAATTAATTAAGCAATAATTAATTAATTAATGTAATTAGAGGTTAATTACTTAACATTAGGAGAATTATTGAGGGTAATTACTTAATGATGTTATTAAAGTAATTAATTACTTAGTATAATTAATTAAGTTTGTGTGGTTAATTTTTAATTAATTAATTAAGTTTAATTAATTAAAGAGAATTACTTGAAGTGGGTTAAGCATAATTATTTGATGTAATTAAAGAAGTGAAATTACTTTGTTAAGTAATTAATGGATAATTACTAGATGTAATTTATTTAAAGGGAAATTACTTGATGGAAAGTAATTAAGAGAATAATTACTTAGTGGAAGTAATTAAGTGTTAGTTACTCAGTGTAATTAATTAAAGGATTAATTAAGGAATTAATCAAAGAGTTAATTTAATTTTTACAAATAATTAAGGATAATCAAATACTGGAAGTAATTAATTAAGGGTAATTAATAAAAGTAATTAAGTTTATAATTAATTATTAAAGGTAATTAAAAGAATAATTAATTAATGAAGTAATTTGAGATCATTAATTAATGTATTTAATGATAATAATTAAAGGTTTAATTGATTAATAAATGTGATTAGTTATAAGATAATTAATCAATGAAGTGATTAAAGTATAATTAATTAATGTAAATAACTAAGGATTGATGTAATTAATTATAGTTAATTAATTAATTAAGATTAATTAGTGATTAAGGAATAAATTAATTTATGTAATTAATTTAAAGGCTAATTACTTAATGTAATTAAGGAATAATTAATCAAGGATAATTAATTTAAAAGATAATAAAAGGATAATCAATCTGTTAATTAAAGATTAATTAATTTGTTTATAAGGTGATTAAAGAGTGATTAATTAATCAATTTTAATTAATTAAGGATTGTTTAAGCAGCATTAGGTGGTTAATTCTCAAGTAATTAATTTAATTTAAGGTGATTAAATTAATTATAATAAGGGTTAAAGATTCCTATTTGTGGATGATTGTTTGAGTAGATTGTCATGATTGATTGATTCTTATAGTTTGAATAAACTGTGATGTTCTGTGCTATGATATTTGTTATAGCTGTGATAAATGTGTGACATTTATCTGTGAATGATCCTGTGTGAATTCAATGTTTTAAATTGAATTAAATTGTTCAAACTTAAATCACTTGGACATTAAGATGGTGCTTTGGATTTCGGTGAAACCGGGATCGGATTTCCAAATTGAAATTTCGAAAACTACATCGATCCAAATTAAATGTTAGGTCATGAATCTCAAGTGAAGAGTGAAGACTCGAGGTGTAAGGACTTTTCGTCATTAAAAACTCTGAGGGTGATTCCAATACGACACTAACGGGGTAGTACTTTCATATTCGAGATGAAGATTCAGAGTGCAAGGGCTATTGTCGTTAACTCTGAGGGTGATTCCAAAATGATTGTAGCGAGATAGTGCCTTCGGTTTCGTTTGAACTGGGAATGAACTTGTATGGATTAGATGCTTTCAGAACATCGTCAGGTGGACGATGAGCATTCTAAGATAAATGTGTTCTATAAAGGTAATCGTAGCATCAAGCCTAATCAACTGGGAATGGCTAAAACAAAGGAGGTGCAGCAAGGCTATGTGGGTAGCATCCAAGTAGGATGAGATTTACCCATGTCTAGAGGTCCCTTTTATTTCGGCTGTGTGGGCAGATGATCATGACAATTGCCGGGGTTGTCTTGTTCGGGACTGTCCAGTAAGGGATGGTTCCAGCCTTATGTTGCAGGGGATTTGGGAGTAATCCTCGGTACGATGATCTTGGCCACGTACTGTGACGGGCGGTACCCTAGTAGCCCTGCCGTTGATGGAAACCCATTCTTCCTACGTGCCCTTTACGGTTTTGATTGTATACTTATGTGTGCCGGAATTTAATAAATGTAACAATTTTGGCTATTTCTTATTTACTTGGAAACGCTGGACCCTATCATAATATCACTGGATTTCCTATCAAATATTTTGGTTAGCATAAGGTAAATACTTACCCATGTTTATGTGTGGGAAGTCTTACGTGATACATTTTTTCAAAGGATTTTCAAAGTTAAGCAACTTTAGCCCGTTTACTCACACCAGGCCCATGTCTGACCCGGAGTTTATTCTCTGTTTTATTAAACTCTTGGGTACTGAAATTTTTACGAGTAGCCAAGGGAGTTTAGGTTACCTTTGATGAATTCTAGAGGAGATATGGAGCAGGAAGGTTCAACGTGTAGATATATAGTCGTTCTGCTGTGCGAGTGTTGTATCTATATCTTTGTGTTGTACTTGAGTTGTAATAACTAATCAGGTGTTTATAACTGTCTAGTTTGTGTTATTGGAGCTGTATAACTCTGATGCATATGATACTATATAATATTTTATGTGATATGGTATAATTTATTCATTCCGTTGTGGGATTCTGATGTTGTTCCATTCTTTCTTTTCTATCTTTTCTCTTTTCTATCCCTATCATTCTTCTTAATGATGCGTCTTTCTATGGAATGAAAGGTTGGTCGTTACATTATGGTATCAGAGCGCTAAGTTGAGTGAATACCTAGGCTTTGAGGTGATTTCTTTCTTGAGAGATCGTATCTGTGTGTGTGTATATATATATATGTATGTATGTATGTATGTATGTATGTATGTATGTATGTATGTATGTATGTATGTATGTATGTATGTAACCTATTTGTTGGGTTACCTGTTTAGGTTTTCCCAATATAAGTTCTAGAGGTAGGAGAGGTAGTGGTGTGTATAGCACGACTATCAAAAGGAGAAGTCCGAGTAATTGAGGTCGGAAGTGTATCTTCCAGGGCAATATTGGGCATCTTGAGTAAGCTTTGCAGCATAGTGTGAGGATTTCACCAATCTCTGAAGGAAACCCTTCTAAGGTTCGGAGAGCATCATTGGGGTATAAGTTTGGTTGCACTCGTGCGAGCGGATTTTGCTAGAGTTTGGATCAGTCGGAAGTGCTGAAGCGAGTAATGGTACCTTGGCAACCATAGGAAACACTCTTATCTGTATCAGAGTTGGAGACTCAGTTCAGCAAGGTGTTCGTGCTTGGTTTGAAGCCCGTGTTTCTTAAGAGATATTTGCCATATTGAAGACACATTTGTGGAGTTGGTTGATGTAGCTTTGTGGTTCGAGGAGCTTTTGGATTAGAAGTCTTTAGCATCAGTGGAAGCTTGGAGATGTTGAGTGTGCTGTCAGGAAGGTCTCTTGGCTTAGCAGTATCCTAGAAATGGAGTCCGGAAGCAGTTGAGTGGTCTGTTTCTTCGATGGTTCAGGAGTCTTTATGATTCTTCTATCAGTAGGCCGGGCATAGTGAAGGCTTTCCCACTTCTCCTAGAATCTCAACAGGGTATGATGTTTGTGGTTGAGGTGGACCATCAGTTCTTCTTTTGGTTAGGAAGGCTTAAGCTATTCTGTTTGGTGAAGTGGTAATAGTGTCTTTGGAATCTGAACGGGGTAGTATCGCAAAAGTGAATTGCGATGGTTCAGAAGTTCTGTGAGTAATCTTTGTTTAGGATTGAGGCATCTCTAGAGGATGTAGGAGCTATCAAAGAGGTTTGGGATTTTTCGGATGTCTTCGAAGAAGTCAAGGTTTTCATCTGCATCAGGGGATTGACTTCTGTATCGACTTAGTTCTTGAGGCTTTACCGGTGGTTCAGCTTAATGGTGAGAAGGCTCCTAGAGAGAGGACAGGTTATGCAGTCAGGATTGATCGGATCTAGTTTTCTGGCTGGATTTTTGCTGTGATGTTTGTGACCAAATTAGATAGGTCACTTAGATTTTATGGAAATTGATGGACAATGTTTCCGGATAAGTTGATCAAGTTTGTGCTTGTGTTCATCAACAGCATTTTCAATTTCCTCAGATCAGAGTTGCACAGCGGAAGCAAGTGGTAGCTACCCCGAAATAGAAGCAACCTCAGATTCTTCGAAAGTTTTTGTTTGTCTTGGATTAAAGGATTTCTTCAGGAAGTTCTTTCAAGATCAAGGTTTGGTTTGTCTAGTGCACCTGTTCTATTTTTCAGGTTAGGAGGAGTAAGTTTGAAGTCTTTTGATGCTGAAGTAGAATTTGTATTTTGGATTTCGATGGATCTTTGGAGAACCATCTTGTTGAGCAGGATCCGGAGATCATCTTATTCTTGGTCCAAATTTGCTTTGTGAGGCATCTGTGAAGATTTGGTTGATCAAGAAGGTTGATGGCAGCCCAAGATCGACAGGAAAGTTTTGTGGATAAGAAACGAAGGAATTCAAAATTCAAAGTCGGAGATTTAATTTTGGATAAGTTTTCTCCGATTGTAAGAGCAATAAGATTGAGTAAGACTGGAAGCTGGCTTAGTAGTGTATTGGATTCTTTCTATATGCTCATAAGGATAAGTGTTTGATCAACAGGATTAAGTTTCCAGTTTCGATAGCTAGGTTTCGTAGGGTATTTCATGTATCTCTAAGGGAGTACGTGTTTTATCCATCACTGGTTTTAGAACCAGCAGATCAGGGAGATTTGGAAGTCGAACTGGACTTGTATGTCGTCCGGAATCCTGTTCAGATTGTAGATCTAGATATAGGAGTTCTGGATCTGAGTGGTGTATCTAGTTTAGATTCTGTAGAACGAGTATTCCAGTGTTTGTACCGAGGAAACTCTAGGAAGTTCTATCCATAATTTTGTCTGAATAGTAAGAGTTGTTTGTTTGAATTGGCTACTATAGTGCTAGTATATAGTTGATAGCATATGCTTGCTATTTTAAAATTTAAATTTGTATAGGATTATTAAATTATCTTTGTTTTTAATTCCGAGGACGGAATTCTTTTAAGGGGGGAGGAATGTGATGTCCCGGAATTTTGGGCAATATTTATTTAATAATTTCCATTAATAATTATTTTAAAATGTGTAATATTGATTTGATATTCTAATTTAACTGAATTTATATTTTCCAAACTAATAATTATTTTATTTGATAAATTTATCTTTTCAAAACTAATAATAACAATTTAATATAGGAATTTTATTCTTTTCAAAATTAAGATATTATTTCAATTGATAAAAACTAATCTTTCTAAGCTAATAAAATCATCCTGTTTATAATATATATAGGTGTATACATTGTAAAAAGGAAATTGGTTTCAATTTAAATTCAATAAAAATGTTTTCAAATTATAATATATATGTTTATATATATTGTGATTAGAAGTTTTGTTTTAAAATTCAAATAATTTCCAAAGCTAATATTAAAAATGTTCTATTTATATTGTATGTATATTTGTATATATTGTAAATAGAAAAGTATTGGATTAAACATAAGTAGAAAATGTGTTTTCTAATTTCTTATATATATATATATATGTATGTATGTATGTATATATTGTGATTTGGAAGATAATGTTCGAATTTAATACAATGCTTTTCAAAAGCTATTTAAAAAAAATTATCTTATATTTTCAAAAGCATTGAAAATTTATTTTGTTAAAAATATAATAGCTTACAAATTGTATATTATTATAAAAGTTTAATTTGTTTTCTCTAAAAAATTGGTTCTTGAAAATAAATTTTGTTTATATATATAAATATATATATATATATATAATTTCAATATTAGGTATGATAACTTAAGTTTAAACTTTTAAATAAGATTTAAATGAATGTTCATTTCTTTTTAATTTTCTTTCTTTTAAACTTATCTTTGGAAAATGGATTTTAGAATATAAATAAAACATAAAGAGATAAATACATTTCATAGTTAATATAAAACATAAGTATTTAGGAAAATATTTAATTAAGATTTAAATCATTTAAAGTAATTAATTTAAAGGATAAAATTAACATTTGTAACTTAAGAAACGAATTAGAAAGAGGGGTTTTACATTTATCATTCACTTAAATTAATTAAAAACATTTGTAAGATTAAGTAACATGCAACAAAAAAACGTGGCCTCACCTTGTTTAAAAGAAAATTTCTGTTATTTTCTTCAGCTCAATTTCTTTTTTAGTTTTCCTTCTTCTTAAAAAAATACAAAAAAAAGAAAAACCAAAGGAAATTGAAACCTGGAATCAAATGCTCAACAAATTTTCAACTTCAGCAAGCTAGCTCAAACAACAAATTTCAACAGACAAGATTTCAACACCAACATGCCAAATCAATTCCAAAAAAAATCAAAACAATGCCAGTTCAAAAATCATGTTCCTGGAAACAGATTCAACAGAGCTATCCTTTGCTTCTAATTCCAGTGAGTAAACCTTTATTCTTTTAAAAACATTTTGAATCTGAGAATTAAATTTTAATATGAGTGAAATGTGTGAGATAATGATTGATTGCATGGGTGTTTTAGCATGAATATAACTTGAATTAACATTTATATTGTGGATATGCATGTATATGTATGATTTTTGTCTCTGCTTGTTTACAGTTTCCTTGAATTCCTTTAAAAATCCATAACTCCAAATATAAGCAATTTTAAACGTAGATCCTTAAATGAAATTTGATTATAACAATATGATATCAACTCTAAAAATGGTTTTAAGGATTTAAGTTTAATAATTATTTCTGAAATGAGGAAATACTATGAAAATTAGAAAATTGGTTAAAATTTCATGAATACAATTTCATGATTGGATTGCATGTATGGATTCAGGGTAAGAAATCATGAATTTAGGTATGAATTTGGTGAGTTTTAACTTAGTACTGATTGTGAAATTCTTTGTTGATCAATTTTGGGACTTTTGGCTTTCGACGTTGATCAGCGTCGAAGGGGAAGTCAAGGTTCGTCATGAAGGTGGTCGTGGTGTCAAAGGACATTGGAAAAATGGTAGTGGATGTTATCAATGGCCGTGGTGGTCGTGTAGAGGCAAAGTAGGGTTTGTAGTGCAGATTTTGTCTGCGCTGGATTTAAGGTGATCGCGGCGACGTTGATGCATCGGAACGAATCGCATGTAGGGGGCATGATTTCGAGTGTTCGAGGTGCATATATGGTAAAGGCGGCAGATCGTCTAGTGATAGGGTTCGTCGTTGGTAGGCGATTTCATTGATCGTATTTTGGGAGGCTTTGAGTTGAATCGTTCGTTTTTGCTCCTATGGTGATATCGACTAGCTGAGTGGGTTCGAGGGATGAGGAGAGTATCGGCGACGTGGTGAGAGTGGCAGCGATGGCCAGCATCGATCAACTTCGTCGTGCATATCCACGGTGTCAGGCCTGTGCATCAGGATGTTTGGGTTTGGAAGATGATTGTTGGCCGAGGTTTCTTCGTGCTTGTCTCGCATGCGAATCGAAGTCATTGAGGAGAATGGTCGCGTGTGTTTGTCTCGTGTAAAGTTTGGTTCCAGAATTTAAAATCCTGTACTTTTTTAACTAAAATGAAAATTAAAGCTGAACAAAAATTTTAACAAAGTGTTTCCAGAATTTAAGTCATGTGCAGATTTTAAACTACATAAATGAATTTCAAATTTGAAAACAAGATAAAATTTTTACATGTTTTCAACCAGTTTTTATTGTGTGTGAAATGTTTGACTTAGAGTGTGATGTTTAAAAAGAAATTTTAGTTTTAAAGTATGGATTTTCAAAAGTTTAAACTTTTGTTTAAAAATAGTTTTGGTTATAAATATTGTTTTAGTTAAATTATGAAATAAATCTTTGAATGTTTTCAAATAAAAATGTTATTGAAGTAATTTAAATGAGATTTAAGTAAAGGTATTTAACTTGAATAAATTTAAAGATGATGATTTTGTATAAAATAAACTTAAGCTTTTGAATTTAGTTCAATTTAAAATGGTAAATAAGAGTTTAATGTGATGTATGGATCATCTTAATTTAATCTCATTTTATTAACAAGGATAATTATGGTATAATTACTTAAATTAGTTAAAATGTTTAATTTAGATAATTAAATTAAGATAAAATAACTTGTAATTGAGTAAGGGTAGTTGATTTCTTAAATTTGGATTGGTTAACCTATGTAATCAAAAGTTAATTAATTAAGCAATAATTAATTAATTAATGTAATTAGAGGTTAATTACTTAACATTAAGAGAATTATTGAGGGTAATTACTTAATGATGTTATTAAAGTAATTAATTACTTAGTGTAATTAATTAAGTTAATGTGGTTAATTTATATTAATTAATTAAGTTTAATTAATAAAGAGAATTACTTGAAGTGGGTTAAGCATAATTACTTGATGTAATTAATGAAGTGAAATTACTTTATGAAGTAATTAATGGATAATTACTAGATGTAATTTATTTAAAGGGAAATTACTTGATGGAAAGTAATTAAAACAATAATTACTTAGTGGAAGTAATTAAGTGTTAATTACTCGGTGTGATTAATTAAAGTATTAATTAAGGTAATTAATTAATTTAATTTATGTAAATAATTAAGGATAATTAATTACTAGAAGTAATTTGAAACGACTCTAACTCTACCTTCGAAAATCGGCACCGAATACGACACTCATATTCAAGTGTCGTAGATCCAAACGTCGAATCTGGTTCGTCGGAGCTTATAACACATCAAGTATAACAACACAGTGGAAGAAAAGAATAAATATCATTGATATATAACTTTGATACAACAATGATACAATATGAATACATATCAGAGATACGAGATAACAATGCCATAGTGGAATAAAAATAAGATATAGCAGCGGAACCAAAAGCTCCAAACAACAACAGCAACTCTAACTCCAAAAGCACCAATCCAGCAATAGCTCGAACCACCATCAAATTGCACCAAGACAAGCAAGTCTCGTCCATGAATCCAAAGACTCCAATATCCAAGATCTCCAGAGAATGCCAAGAGAAAACCGAAAGCTACCGAATAGATATCTATATCTACTATCTGTAAAACCCAACTCTAGACTGCCCGTGTGGAAAATTGTGGGCATCCAGAGTTTAGGGAAGGAACAATAAACTCCGGGTCAGTCATAGGACGGGTGTGAGAAAACAAAAACAGTTTTATCTTTTAAAAAAACAAAAGAATTTAAATTTGAAATCCGCAATGCTTTTTGGAAAATGAAACTACCATAAGGCCTCCCGCCACACACACAATGCAATCGCAGACTTAAAGGGGATTTCTCCTTATGATAGTCAAATAGGCTTGATACGCGAAAACCATTTGATATTATTATTAGTGCATAGTGGAAAACATTTCGAATGTATAATATAAATCTTAGCCAGCATAGGTACCATTATATAACGCCTGCTATAGCCACCCCCTGAGGAGGCAGGTTATACAATTGCAATTGTAAAGGGCTCATATTGTTTCTTTGGATTTCCAACTAATGGTCAAGCCAAGGAACTTCCCATTACCACATGGGTATGCCTCTGGAGGGACGCCCCGAGAACCTAACCAGATCTCTGCCATCACAAGGCCAGGTTACCTCTGTAACGAGGTAACTACTGACACGAGTATGCCATCCCTCGGTCGTAACCAACCTTTATCCCAGGATTCACCAACAACCACAAAGTAATAAATTTGCAGCAACCACATAGGTTAAGTATCTGTGCTCCATACCATGATACCACCTCTATCCAGAAGGAAATGAACATACCCTCAGGGGGCACTACCTCTAAATAACCTTGTCGCATTCTTCCTGTTTCGACCATTCCGGTTTGTGAGGTTCTACGAAGTCTCGACCACAAAGGTACGTTTTTCACAAAATCCATGCTTTGATCAACAAATGATCAGCAGCAATTCGTATGCCACATTACCAAGTTGGGAATGTATCACTAGTAACCATCAACTACATAACCTCTGAGCTCGTACGTCCCAAAGAAGGGTGTTAAGCAAAGAGAATAAATCTCCGCCACTAAACAGAAATGTATTTGATAGGAACCGGTTTTACATCTCAAGGTGTAACGTTAGACACACAATCCATACAAGTCTGTTCCGGGTTCGAACAGAACCGAAGGCACTTCCAAAGAAGTCCTTGCAAATCCGAATAATTTCTAATCACGTCCGGACTTCCCATCACAATGGGAGCTCGAATCTCTAAACCGAGGATCAGCCGATGCATAGACATTCGACAAGATACCCTTTCGTTTTCGAAAGTATCCGGTCTTCACCACTGGTCTTCAAATGCTATTCATAAGGTCGTATCACTAATCGGAATGGGCTATATGACACAAAGGTCCTCTCCCGGCTAAACCGAATAGTGAACGCAATATTAAAAAATGAAATGGATATGGGATCTCAGTTAAGTTACAGCTTATTACCCAAACTTTTCTTTCAAATGGTTAAACAAATTACCATTTCAAATCTTTTGAACGAAAAGATTCATTTCAAAAACCTTCAATGGTTTAAACAATTTCCACACTTTAAATCTTTTAAACAAAAGATTCACTTTTAAGACCCCTTTCAATTTAAAACAAGGTTTACCAATCTTTGACAAAGATTCATTCATAACTTTCAAAAAACTCCATTTCAAATTGGAAATCCTTTCATCATAATTTTGGAAATTCTTTGCTTATATAAAAGCTATTTTTATTTGAAAACCTCTTGTTCTGTTTCGGAAAACCCGATTATAATTGCACGAGTTAAGGCCTTTAAATATAAACTTGGATTACATTCAAATTCTCAAAACCATATATTTAAAATGGCTTAAAATCCATATAAACACGTTTATAACTTTGTATAACATTTTTATGTCATAAATACCAGATATAGAATTCAATTTTCGATATTGAATTCAGTTTAAATCAAGTTTTTCAAATTTCAAATCTTTATTAAGTTATTCAAAATAACTTTCATTTTTAAAACACCTTTTCAAAAGTTTTTCACTTTAAACCCAATCCATTTCCAAAACGATTTGGATTTAAAATTCAAATTCAAAACTGTTTTAAAAATCTGTGACTTAACCGAATTCCACGTGCAATCCATATTTGTGTGTGTATAGTGTAGTCTAGGGGCTTTACACAATAGTGCACAACATCAATCATCACAGATACAACACAAAAATATCATTAAGCGGTATAATCTACAACGCTTATCCTTATTCACAGATAAAGTACATTTATCAATTATAAATATTCATCATTTACGATTCGATGTGGGTTTCGGATAACCAACTGGAATCCGACTCCCTATCGCATCGGAATCCAAAAGTCGTTTAACGGGTCAAGGAGTTTTCATATTCATACAATAGTATATCCATCGCAGATATAACATCTCAGCACAAAGCATCACATCAACAAATCAAATATATCAATCCATCATACAACATTTAGTAACAATCAAACATCTACAATCGTGTGGTTTTAAATTTATCACTTACATACTCACCTTCATTAGTAATTTTTTAATCAATGATAAATTATCGTTAATTTCAACTGATTAATTATTGACCACCTTCATTAATTAATCATTCTTTAATTAATTCTCTTAATTAATTAACCCTTAATTGTAATTAATTGAATCTTAATTATTTTATTTAATCAACCCTTAACTAATTACTTTAATTAATAAACCCCTAATTATTAATTAAATCTTAATTATAATTTGTTCTTAATTGACTTAATTAATATGTTTATTCCTTAATTAATTATAATAATTAATTACTCCTTAAACTATAATGGTTTCTTAATCACTTTCAGTTAATTAACCTTAATTAATTATTCTTGATTTAATTACCTTAATTAGTTAACCACGTGTCTTAATTTTTCTTTAAAGTAATTAACTCTTAATATTGATAAATCAATCTTTAATCTTTAATTATCTTCCCTTAATTACTTTGACTAAGTAATTGTTATTTCTTATTAATGATCAAATTATCATAAAAATTATTTAAAAACAATTTAATTTAAACTTTTCTTTCAAATTCCATTTTAAATTTAAGATTTTAAAAATGAATACTAATTGACTTTAAACAAATCTTAAAGATAATTCAAAAATCTTTAATTCACATGTTAAAGAAATATTCATTTTATAAAGAAGCTCAAAAGAAATTTAAAACCAAATTTATGTTTAAATTCAAACCATTGTTAAAAATACACTTTAATATTCAATTCGTTTAAAACTTTTTAAATTTGAAAACTTCTTTTTATTTCAAAACTGAAATGCATATTAAATTTTGATTCCAGATAAATCTTTATATTTTAAAAACCTATTTTCAATTTAAAATTTCATTTTTTAAAATACAACTCCTTAACCCCTTTTAAAGTAGTTAAATCAATTTAAATTTAAAAATTTAACCTTATTTGAAAACTGCGATTTTAAACTTAACTCCGCCTTAAAAAATCTAGATTTAAAACTTACCTTAAACTTTATTTTTTTTCAATTTAAACTCAGCTTTTAAATTTTATTTTAAAATTTAAAAACTGATCATCAGGTTTCTGTTAAAACCTGTTATAGTTAATTAACCCAAGGCACAACCTTTTTACTTCGAGTCCAAAGCCCACCTCCTCGAGACATCTACCCAATAACTTCGAGTCAAAAAGATAATAACTCGAGTGTCCCTCTCTCCTTTCAACACCCAAACATCACCAGTACAATCTCTTCACCGTGCATATGCACGGTGGCTCCGGCCACCACTGACCATCAGCGATGATCACTACACACCAGATAGCGACCCAGCAACCCACCATGATCATCCAATCTTGTCTATCACCTAGAAAACAAAATCGAGCATCAATTCCCAAACCTGGAACAAACTGATCATCAACAACCCCAAAATGTGGAAATCCTTCGCCGTTCATCCTCCGATCACCAGAAGAACTACATTTCCGGCCTTGACCTCGTCAACTCCCAAGCTACAATTACCCAAATTCCCATGCAACTCGATAAATTAGGGGAAGAGAACAAACCAAAATACTTAACCCAGTAAAAAATAGGGTTACAGACCCAAATCCACTTCTCTCTCCTCCAAAATGATTTGATAGATTTTCTTGGCATTTTTCCTTTAATCTACGATCATTCAACTATCTGCAGTGATGATCGCATCCACCGTGGCCGTTTAGATCACCAGAAAACCCCCAATTTCTATTTTCTGGTCAAACCAGAAATATAGAACCATCCCATTATTAAATTTTATAAATTCAGTTTTAAAAATCATGGTTTGGTTCAAGGATTCAATTTATGTTCCTGAGTTTATGAATTGAGATGTTTGAATTTTTCTCTTTATACAAATTTTTGCTCTGTTGTTTTATTCCCAGGGCCATTACTAAATTGTTTAACTTATATAAAAAATTTAAAACCTACTTTATGATCAAATAAACAAGTTTTGTTTGTTACTTAAATCGTAATAGTGACTAGATCCAGAGGTAATGATTTTTGTTCAAAAATTTTGAGCCTGGCAACCATAACAAGATAACACTAATACATGCATCTACCTATACCTTCACATATTCATGGACAATTTACTTATATATTCACACAACATATATATATATATATATATATATATATATATATATATAAATCATGTAACAAAATCCTACTTAGGTTTTACATAAAGAAGGTTTGACGCAGAGACAAAAAAACAGGGAAGGTTGAAAACTGAATTGTTTGACTAGAACTTGATTTCAATTCTTATTGTAAAAAAAATTATTTTCAGAATATTTTCTTAATATTTTCGGTTAAATCTATTTTTAAAGGTCATATTATATGCCTACAAACAATTTTGTATTCATAGATCAATGTCTAAACTATGTGGGAAGATGATTTTTCAAACCTGTAAGCTAAAATAGAAGTATTACACTTCTGTTTTCAGATTTTCCCACATGCAATCATATGTCAACAAACATTCAATATTTGATCACATGAAAACATAGATAGATATGGATTTAAAGTTTGCTCACCTAACATTTCAATGTATCAACAAAATTAGGCTTTAAAGAGGAAGTTGCTCACCTAAAAAAACTGGAAACAGAGGATAGCAAACCAAAGCCTGTATAATTCTCTTTCCTACTTTAATCTTGAAGTTTAGATTGTCTCATTTTAATGCAACTGAGAACTTGATCTGCTACTTGATTCTGAGTTGAGTTTGAATTTTCTTTCTTTGGTTACCTTTCTCTCAGATCTGCTATTGCCTGGAAATGCTCTTTTTCTTGGATGAATTTGATCATCCACATGCTTGACTAAGGTGTATTTGCATGTCTCAGATCAGTATCAAGTTGAAGAACTTGCTTGATGATGATTAGGTTTTGATTTCTTTTGAATTTTCCTATTCTGGTTTGTAGTTTGTTTTTATCTTTCTTTTTCTCAGGTTTTAGTTGAGAAAAAATGAGCAGCCTTGTTTTCATATATTCAATTTAAAATAAAATGCCACTTGTTAGATTACTTATCTCCTCTTGCCTACACTTGTAATTATAGATTATTACTAATTTTACAATTGTCATATGCAATTAAAACTATGTTTAAATTATGTTTAAACCCCTTTATTAAACTTTTATTTGTTTACATTTTAAGTCCTTATGTTAATTTATTTATACATTTTGTTTTTTTAACCTTATTTTATTTTTATTTACAAATCATGTTTATTTTAAAAAGATAATCTTAACTACTTATACTTATATATATCTTTTCATATCAAAATGCATATTTACAAAAATTAAGAAACAAAATTTTTATTAGTATTAAATACATAGAAATTTTAAATTCAAGATATTTATTAAATTTCAAAATCATACTTTGTTTTGTACTTATACAATTTAAAGAAAAATGGTTTGGAATTAAATTATACATTACTAATAAAGATTTATAAGTTAGTAAATACAAATTTTATTTTCAATACATTTATATTTTTAAACTTAAGACATTAAACTTATTTCAAATATAAATTTCTTTAAGTCTACTTAAATTTCAAGTGATTAAAATATTGAAGTGATTTCCAATTTTTATTGAAGTGATTAAAATATGCATTACTAAGAAAGAAATCTCTCAAGTAAATACAATTTTTATTGAATTCAAATTCAAATCTCAAATTATAATCTATTTTTAAAATATTCACTTTTGAATTCCAAATCATTAATCTTTATTTATTTTAAAGATAAAAACATTTTTTCCTTTTTGATGAATCAAGTTATCAATCTTTATATATATATATATATATATATATGTATGTATGTATGTATGTATGTATGTATGTATGTATGTATGTATGTATGTATGTATGTATGTATGTATGTATGTAAATCTCCAAATAAATTCACAATTAAATTTGTAATTAAAATATTATTCAAAATATTTATTTCAGAATTTCCAATTTAGAATTTTATTTAAAAACAATATTCACGTTCATTTATATTAATAAACAAATAAATATCTATTTATTTGGATTGGAAAACACCCAATTTATTCATCATTTAACCAAATTTTAAAATTAATTACCAATAATTTCATAATTAAATTCCAGAAATTAAATTAATTATCATATTATCTTAATTAAAATTTCAGGGATGTTACAGATTCCTCCCTTAAGAAAATTCCGTCCTCGAAATTTGAAAGGGAGACAATCAAGGATAGATGAAAGACCGAGAAATATTTTTCAATAAAATTGAATATCTATTCTGCATTTGGCTTACCAAATCAGAATATCAATAATAGATGCAAGAATGAATCAAGATACTCGGGTCACCAGATCTACGAATATACAGGGATATTGATTAGTTCAAAAGATAACTAACCACTCGTAGAGTATAGCGAAACCTAACAGAATATACAGATGTACGGATGCAATCCAAAAAAAATTAGTTTAAACAACCAAAATATATCTATCAACCATAACAACCAAAGCAAATAATTCATCCAAACAAACAATTCTGACTCATCTGGAGTTTATGTCCCTTGCAAATATATCAAAGCTTCTTCCTGGATCTAACAGGAATCATCAAAGAATTGAAAAGACGAATCAAAGGAGATTGATAGAGAAAGATTGTTTTCCGCTATTTCAGGGTATCCACCATTTGTAGTCGTACTCCCATGTCCCCTATCTCGTCCTCTTCTTGCACTCATGCTCACTATCAGTGGATAGTAAGAGAATTTACTGAGGCATTCGAACGGATGTCTTAGGGATATACTCATTCTAGGGTATACTTCACCCTATCTCTAATGAGTTACCTAATGTGTTATACTCCTGAGCTAAAGTTTCAACCTTCAGCTCTGATACCAAATGAAACGACCCTGACTCGACCTTCGGAAATCGGCACCGAATACGACACTAATATTCAAGTATCGCAGTTCCAAACGTCGAATCTGGTTCGCCAGAGCTTATAACACATCAAGTATAATAACACAGCGGAAAAAAAGAATAAATATCATTGATATATAACCTTTGATACAATAATGATACAATTTGAATAAATATCAGAGATAAGAGATAACAATGCCACAGCGGAATAGCAATAAGATATAACAGCGGAACCAAAAACTCCAAACAGCAACAGCAACTCTAACTCTAAAAGCACCAATTCAGCAATAGCTCGAACCACCATCAAATTGCACCAAGACAAGCAAGTCTCGTCCGTGAATCCAAAGATTCCAATATCCAAGATCTCCAGAGAATGCCAAGAGAAAATCGAAAGCTACCAAATAGATATCTATATCTACTATCTAAAAAACCCAACTCTAGACTGCCCGTGTGGAAAATTGTGGGCACCCAGAGTTTAGCAAAGGAACAATAAACTTCGGGTCAGTCATGGGACTGGTGTGAGCAAACAAAAACAGTTTTATCTTTTAAAAAAAACAAAAGAATTTAAATTTGAAATCCGCAATGCTTTTTAAAAAATGAAACTACCATAAGGCCTCCCGTCACACACACAATGCAAACGCAGACTTGGAGGAAATTTCTCCTAATGACAGTCAAATATGCTTGATACGCGAAAACCATTTGATATTATTATTATTATTGCATAGTGGAAAACAATTCGAAAGTATAATATAAATATTAGCTATTATAGGTACCATTATATTATGCCTGCTATAGCTACCTCCTGAGGAGGCAGGGTATACAATTGCAATCGTAAAGGGCTCATATTGTTTCTTTGTATTTCCAACAAATGGTCAATCCAAGGAACTTCCCATTGCCACATGGGTACGCCTCTGGATGGATGCCCCAAGAACCTAACCGGATCTCTGCCAACAGAAGGTCGGCTTACCTCTGTAACTAGGTAACTACTGACACGAGTATGCCATCCCCCGGTCGTAACCAACCTTTATCCCAGGATTCACCAACAACCAACAAGTAATAAATTTGCAGCAAACACATAGGTTAAGTATCTGTGCTCCATACCATGATACCACCTCTATCCAGAAGGAAATGAGCATACCCTCAGGAGGCGCTACCAACAAATAACCTTGCCGCATTCTTCCTATTTCAACCATTCCGGGTTGTGAGGTTTGACGAAGTCTTGTCCACTAAGCTACGCTTTTCACAAACGCCATGCTTTGATCAACAAATGATCAGCAGCACTTCGTATGCCACATTACCAAGTTGGGAATGTATCACTAGTAACCATCAACTACATAACCTCTGAGCTCGTACGTCCTAGAGAAGGGTGTTATGCTAAGAGAATAAATCTTCACCACCAAACAGAAATGTATTTGATAGGAACCGGTTTTACATCTCACGGTGTAACGTCAGACACACAATCCATATAAGTCTGTTTCGGGTTCGAACGGAACCAAAGGCACTACCAAAGAAGTCCTTGCAAATCCGAATAATTACTAATCACGTCCGGACTTCCCATCACAATGGGAGTTCGAATCTCTATACCGGGGATCAACCGATGTAGGGACATCCGACACGAAACCCTTTCGTTTTTGAAAGTATCCGATCTTCACCACTGGTCTTCAAATGCTATCCATAACGTCGTATCACTATTCGAAATGGGTTATATGACACAAAGGTCCTCTCCCGACTAAACCGAATACTGAGCGCAATATTAAAAAAACATGTGGATATGGGATCCCAGTTAAGTCACAGCTTATTACCCAAACTTTTCTTTCAAATGGTTAAAAAAATTACCATTTCAAATCTTTTAAACGAAAAGACTCATTTCAAAATCCTTCAATGGTTTAAACAATTTCCACACTTTAAATCTTTTAAACAAAAGATTCACTTTTAAGACCCCTTTCAATTTAAAAGAAGGTTTACCAATCTTTGACAAAGATTCATTCATAACTTTCAAAACAACTCCATTTCAAATTGGAAATCCTTTCATCGTAATTTTGGAAATTCTTTCCTTATATAAAAGCTATTGTTATTTGAAAACCTCTTGTTCCATTTCGGAAAACACGATTATAATTGCATGAGTTAAGGCTTTTAAATATAAACTTGGGTTACATTCAAATTCTCAAAACCATATTTTTAAAATGGTTTAAAATCCATATATAAAATTTATAACTTTGTATAACATTTTTATGTCATAAATACCAGATATAGAATTCAATTTCAGATATTGAATTCAGTTTAAATCAAATTTTTCAAATTTCAAATCTTTATTAAGTTATTCAAAATAACTTTCATTTTTAAAACACCTTTTCAAAAGTTTTTCACTTTAAACCCAATCCATTTCCAAAACCATTTGGATTTAAAATTCAAATTCAAAACTATTTTAAAAACCTGTGATTTAACCGATTTCCACATGCAATCATATTTGTGTGTGTGTAGTGTAGTCTAGGGGCTTTACACAATAGTGCACAACATCAATCATCACAGATACAACACAAAAATATCGATAAGCGGTATAATCTACAATGCTTATCCTTATTCACAAATAAAGTATATTTATCAATTATAAATATTCATCATTTACGATTCGATGTGGGTTTCGGATAACCAACTGGAATCCGACTCCCTATCGCATCGGAATCCAAAAGTCGTTTAACGGGTCAAGGAGTTTTCATATTCATACAATAGTATATCCATCACAGATATAACATCTCAGCACAAAGCATCACATCAACAAATCAAATATATCAATCCATCATACAACATTCAGTAACAATCAAACATCTACAATCGTGTGGTTTTAAATTTATCACTTGCATACTCACCTTCATTAGTAATTTTTTAATCAATGATAAATTATCATTAATTTCAATTGATTAAGTCTTAACCACCTTCATTAATTAATCATTTCTTTAATTAATTCTCTTAATTAATTAACCCTTAATTGTAATTAATTGAATCTTAATTACTTTATTTAATCAACCCTTAACTAGATACTTTAATTAATAAACCCCAAATTATTAATTAAATCTTAATTATAATTTGTTCTTAATTTATTTAATTAATAGGTTTATTCCTCAATTAATTGCAATAATTAATTACTCCTTAATTAATAATGGTTTCATAATTACTTTCAATTAATTAACCTTAATTAATTACTCTTGATTTAATTACCTTAATTAATTAACCACATTTCTTAATTTTTCTTTAAAGTAATTAACTCCTAATGTAGATAAATCAATCTTTAAACTTTAATTATCTTCCCTTGTTTACTTTGACTAAGTAATTATTATTTCTTATTAATGATCAAGTTATCATCAAAATTATTTAAAAACAATTTACTTTAAACTTTCCTTTCAAATTCCATTTTAAATTTAAGATTTTAAAAATGTACACAAATTGACTTTAAACAAAGCTTAAAGACCATTCAAAAGTATTTAATTCACATGTTAAAGAAATATTCATTTTATAAATAAGTTCAAAAGAAATTTAAAACCAAATTTTTGTTTAAATTCAAACCATAGTTAAAAATACACTTTAATATTCAATTTGTTTAAAACATTTTAAATTTGAAAACTTCTTTTTATTTCAAAATTGAAATGCATATTAAATTTTGATTCCAAATAAATCTTTAGATTTTAAAAACCTATTTTCAATTTAAAACTTCATTTTTTAAAATACAACTCCTTAACGCCTTTTAAAGTAGTTAAATCAATTTAAATTTAAAAATTTAACCTTATTTGAAAACTGAGATTTTAAACTTAACTCCAGCTTAAAAAGTTTAGATTTAAAACTTATCTTAAACTTTATTTTTTTTTCATTTTAAACTCAGCTTTTAAATTTTATTTTGAAATTTAAAAACTGATCATAAGGTTTCTGTTAAAACCTGTTATAGTTAATTAACCCAAGGCACAACCTTTTTACATCGAGTCCAAAGGCCACCACCTTGAGACATCTACCCAATAACTTCGAGTCGAAACGATATTTACTCGAGTGTCCCTTTCTGCTTTCAAAAGCCAAACATCACCAGTACAATCTCTTCACCGTGCATATGCACGGTGGCTCCGGCCACCACTGATCATCAGCGATGATCACTACACACCAGAAAGCGACCCAGCAACCCATCATGATCATCCAATCTTGTCAATCACCCAGAAAAAAAAATCAAGCATCAATTCCCAAACCAGGAACAAACTGGTCATCAACAACCCCAAAACCTGGAAATCCTTCGTCGTTCATCCTCCGATCACCAGAAGAACTACATTTCCGGCCCTGACCTCGTCAACTCCCAAGCCACCATTACCCAAATTCCCATGCAACTCGATAAAACAGGGGAAGAGAACAAATCAAAATACTTAACCCAGTAAAAACTAGGGTTACAGACCCAAATCCACTTCACTCTCCTCCAAAATGATTTGATATATTTTCTCGGCATTTTTCCCTTAATCTACGATCATTCAACTATCTCCAGTGATAATAGCATCCACCATGGCCACTTAGATCACCAGAAAACCCCCAATTTCTATTTTCTGGTCAAACCAGAAATGTACAACCATCCCATTATTAAAGTTTATAAATTCAGTTTTAAAAAACATGGTTTGGTTCAAGGATTTAATCTATGTTCCTGAGTTTATGAATTGAGATGTTTGAATTTTTCTCTTTATACATATTTTGCTCTATTGTTTAATTCTCAGGGCCATTACTAAATTGTTTAACTTACATAAAATTTTGAAAACCTACTTTATGATCGAATAAACAAGATTTGTTTGATACTTAAATCATAATAGTGACTGGATCCAGAGATAATGATTTTTTTTTCAAACCTGGCAACCATAACAAGATAACACTGATACATGCATCCACCTGTACCTTCACATGTTCACAGACAATGTACTTATATATTCACACAACATATATATATTTTTTCAAATATAAATCATCTAACAAAATCCTACTTAAGTTTTAAATGAAGAAGGTTTGAGGCAGAGATAAAAAAACAAGGAAGGTTGAAAACTGAATTGTTTGACTAGAACTTGATTTCAATTCTTACTGTAAATTTTTTTTATTTTCAGAATATTTTCTTCATATTTTCGTTTAAATCTATTTTTAAAGGTGATATTATGTACCTACAAACATTTTTGTATTCATAGATCAGTGTCTAAACTATGTGGGAAGGATGATTTTTCAAACCTATAAGCTAAAATATAAGTGTTACACTTCTATTTCAGATTTTCCCACATGCAAACATATGTCAACAAACATTCAATATTTGATCACATGCAAACATAGATAGATATGGATTCAAAGTTCTCTCACCTAAAGTTTCAATGTATCAACAAACTTAGGCTTCAAAGAGGAAGTTTCTCACCTAAAAAAACTAGAAACAGAGCACAGCAAACCAAAGCCTGTATAATTTTCTTCCCTACGTTAACCTTGAAGTTTAGATTGTCTCATTTTAAAGCAACAAAGAACTTGATCTGCTACATGATTCCGAGGTTTGAGTTGATCATTGTTTTAGCTGAGTTGAGTTTGAATTTTCTTTCTTTGATTACCTTTCTCTCAGATCTGCTGTTGCCTGGAAATTGTCTTTTGCTTAGATGAATTTGATCCTCCACATGCTTGACTAAGGTGTATTTGCATGTCTCGGATCTATATCAAGTTGAAGAACTTGCTTGCTAATGATCAGGTTTTGATTTCTTTTGAATTTTCTTTTTCAGATTTGTAGTTTGTTTTAATCTTTCTTCTTCTCAGGTTTTTGTTGAGAAAAAATGAGCAGCCTTGTTTTCATAAATTCAATTTAAAATAAAATGCAACTTGTTAGATTACTTATCTCCTCTTGCCTACACTTGTAATTATAGATTATTACTTATTTTACATTTGTCATATGCAATTAAAATTGTGTTTAAATTATGTTTAAACCCCTTTGTTAAACTTTTATTTGTTTACATTTTAAATCCTTATGTTAATTTATTTATACATTTTGTTTTTTTAACCTTATTTTATTTTTATTTACAAATCATGTTTATTTTCAAAAGATAATCTTAACTACTTATACTTATATATATCTTTTCATATCAAAATGCATATTTTCAAAAATTAAGAAACAAATTTTTTGTTAGTTTTAAATATATAGAAATTTTAAATTCAAGATATTTATTAAATTTCAAAATCATACTTTGTTTTGTACTTATACAATTTAAAAAAAAATGGTTTGGAATTAAATTACATATTACTAATAAAGATTTATAAGTTAGTAAATACAATTTTTATTTTCAATACATTTATATTTTTTAAACTTAAGATATTAAACTTATTTCAAATATAAATTTCTTTAAGGCTAATTAAATTTCAAGTGATTAAAATATTGAAGTGATTTCCAATTTTTATTGAAGAGATTAAAATATGCATTACTAAGAAAGAAATCTCTCAAGTAAATACAATTTTTATTGAATTCAAAATCAAATCTCGAATTATAATCTATTTATAGGATATTCACTTTTGAATTCCGAATCATTAATCTTTATCTATTTTAAAGATAAAAACATTTTTTCCTTATTAATGAATCAAGTTATCAATATTTATATATATATATATATATATATATATATATATATTCAAATCTCCAAATAAATTCACAATTAAATTTGTAATTAAAATATTATTCAAAATATTTATTTCAGAATTTCCAATTTAAAATTTTATTTAAAAATCATATTCACATTCATTTATATTAATAAACAAATAAACATCTGTTTATTTGGAAACACCCAATATATTCATCATTTAACCAAATTTTAAAATTAATTACCAATAATTTCATAATTAAATTCCAAAAATTAAATTAATTATCAAGTTATATTAACTAACATTTTAGGGATGTTATATAATTAGTTAAGGTTAATTAATGAATGTAATTAAGTTTATAATTAATTATTAAATGTAACTAAAAGAATAATTAATTATTGAAGTAATTAGAGATCATTAATTAATGTAGTTAATGATAAAAAGGTTTAATTGATTAATAAATGTGATTACTTATAAAATAATTAATCAATGAAGTGATTAAAGTATAATTAATTAATGTAATTAATTAAAGATTAATGTAATTAATTATAGTTAATTAATTAATTAAAAATTAATTAAGATTAATTAATGATTAACGAATAAATTAATTTATGTAATTAATTTTAAGGCTAATTACTTAATGTAATTAAGAAATAATTAATCAAGGATGATTTACTTATAAGATAATGAAAGGATAATTAATATGTTAATTAAAGATTAATTAATTTGTTTATAAGGTGATTAAAGAGTGATTACTTAATTAATTTTAATTAATTAAGGATTGTTTAAGCTTGTTTTGGTGGTTAATTCCGTGTTATTAATTTGATTTAAGGTGATTAAATTAATTATAATAAGGGTTAATGATTCATGTTTGTGGATGATTGTCTGAATAGAATGTCTTGATTGATTGATTCTTATAGTTTGAATAATCTATGATGTTCTGTGTTTTGATATTTGTTATATCTGTGATAAATGTGTGATATTTATCTGCGAATGATGCTGTGCATATTCAATGTTTTAAACTGAATTAAATTGTTCAAACTTAAATCACTTGGATATTAAGATGGCGTTTTGGATTTCGGTGAGACCGGGATCGGATTTCCAAATTGGAATTCCGAAAACCACATCGATTCAAATTAAACGTTAGGTCATGAATCTCAAGTGAAGAGTGAAGACTCAAGGTGTAAGGACTATTCATCGTTAAAAACTCTGAGAGTGACTCCAATATGAGTTTAACGGGGGTAGTACTTTCAGATTCGAGATGAAGATTCAGAGTGCAAGGGTTATTGTCGTTAACTCTGAGGGTGATTCCAAAATGAGTGTAGCGAGATAGTTATTTCGGTTTCGTTCGAACCTAGAACGAACTTGTATGGATTGAATGCTTTCAGAACATCGTCAGGTGGACGATGAGCATTCTAAGATAGATGTGTTCTATAAAGGTAATCATAGCCTAAAGCCTCATCAACCGGGATTGGCTAAAACAGGGGAGGTGCAGCAAGGCTAAGTGGGTAGCACCCAAGTAGGATGAGATTTACCCCTGTCTAGAGGTCCCTTTTATTTCGGCTATGTGGGCAGTTGATCATGACAACTGCAGTGGTTGTCTTGTTCGGGACTGTCCAGTAAGGGGTGGTTTCGGCCTTGTTTTGCAGGGGATTGGGAGTAATCTTCGGTACGGTGATCTAGGCCACCCTAGCCGCCCTGCCATTGATGGAAACTCATTCCTCCTACGTGCCCTTTACGGTTTTGATTGTATACCTATGTGTGTTGGAATTTAATAAATGTAACAATTTTGGCTATTTCTTATTTACTTGAAAACCCTAGACCCTATTATAATATCATTGGATTTCCTGTCAAATGTTTTGGTTAGCATAAGGTACAAACTAGCCCATGTTTATGTGTGAGAAGTCTTACGTGGTACCTTTTTTCAAAGGATTTTCGAAGTTAAGCAACTTTAACCCGTTTACTCACACCAGACCCATGTCTGACACGGAGTTTATTTTCCGTTTTATTAAACTCTTGGGTACTCAAATTATTACGAGTAGCCATGGGAATTCAGGTTAGCTTTGACGAGTTCTGGAGGAGATATGGAGTAGGAGGTTTCAGCGTGTAGATATATAATGGTTCTGTTGCGCGAGCGTTGTATCTATATCTTCGAGTTGTACTTGAATTGTAATAACTAGTCAGGTTTTTATAACTGTCTAATTTGTGTTGTTGGAGTTATATAACTCTGATGTATATGATACTATGTAATATTTTATGTGATATAATACAATTTATTCGTTCCGCTATGAGATTCTGATATTGTCATGTTCTTTCTTTTCTATTTTTGCTTCTTTCTATCCCTTTCTTTATTCTTAATGATGTGTCTTTCTACGGAATGAAAGGCGGGTCATCACAATGACATTATTTTTGACCTCTGAGATTCTTGAGATATTTTATGTTTTTTTTTGTTGCTAAATGTATAACGACCCGGAATTTCCGAACCCGAAAATTCCAGATCGTTATGAAAAAGAAGAAATGAGATAGAAGGAGAAGAACCGAAACACCAAACATCTCACATTCGCAGCGGATAAAATATAATAATAAATAATAATAGTTTACAAAAGAATACTGTATCTGTTGATTACACTTAATATACATCAGACTTTCACCCATATACAGTCACTGAATATATAAAATTATCATGTCTCGGATTAACAATGATATAAATACAGCGGAAATACCCTATACGCTATTGCCGTCCAGCTCGCCTCCTGAGCTCCAGAACGTACCTACCTGAAAAATCTGTAATACTCGGTCTGACCTGAGCATTACACCAAAGTAATACCCGGGTCAGGCTGGAAACCAGCGTGAGTAAACCCATTTAACATTGTATACCAAAGTCTACAACTAGTTTAACCCGGGGTACTGATATCAACTTACAATTACACAAGTTGTTATAGACATCACTTATTTCACACATAAATTTCTAAGCTCCACCTTAGAATTAAATGGTCCAATTCACTTAAATCATTCCATCCCAGCCTATTGATTTCACATATCAATTAATAAAGAATCGAAGTGGTTTCGGATATTAACTAATACCGACTCCGGTCTTTTCGAATTCAGTTCATCATAACACAAATTATTTAAGTGAAAAGCAATTCAACTCTAAATAAAATTGTCACCTTTTCAACCAGCAATTCATCATTAATATATATCCGCATTATCATTGCCCACCCAAACGCATCATATCACGAAACTTTTCATATTAGGGGTATCAATCAATTCAGCCATTTAATTATCATTTAATCATACATAAGCAAGGTAAATCAATCACACCATCTCGAATAAATCTTATTAATCATAACTGAATTAAATCAATCACCTTTATGTCCTGCTTATTAATTAATTACAACCCAATTGATTCACCATCCCATAATTATTCATCTTAGTTAATCCTCCTTAATTAATTATTCTTTAATTACATTAAAATCATCATCATTATCTAGTTACTTTCATTAAGTAACTATACTCAACCAAACTCCATGAATGTTTATCCTTAATTTATCAATTAAACTTAATAAATTACATCCATAAATCAACCCAAATTACTAATAAACGGTAATTTATCCCTCTGTAATTACGTATCCAAGTAATTACCCTTTAATTGTTTCCTATTAAGTAATCCCTTTTTTTTAATTTATTATATTCTGTAATTATGAATTTCTTCATTAAATCTCATCAAGCATTTATATTTAATTAATCTGCAAGAGATTATCTTTAATTAATTATCAAATTAATTTCAATCGGGAAATATATTCCTTAATTACCCTTAAACCCAATTAATAAATCTTAATTGCAGATTAATTATTCTTTAACCATTAATTACTAAACCTTAATTATTGATTAACACAACTTAATTACAAATTAAATATTCCCTTAATTACCAGATAAATAAATCCTTAGTCGCAGTTAATTAAATTACTTAATTACTTAACTACTAATCATGCGTTAATTAACTTTAAGTAGTTAATTACAAATTTATTTATCAATTAATCATTAAATAATCCAAACTCTAATTATAATTATAATTTAATTATTCTTAATTACCTTATAAAATGATTAATTAATTTATATTAACTTAATTAACATTTTAAAAGAAATCTTCCTTATAAATATAATTTTTTTAAAATAATCTATTCATTACTAATTACAACTTATATGTCCATAAGTTTTATAATTATCTTATATTAATTAGAATAATAATTAAGAACTTAAGCCATTTTAAAGCATTAACTAAAATAATTAAACTTGTATCTAAGTTTTTAACTTAAACTTTTACACATTTATTAAATTTACAAAGCTAAAAATCCGGTGGAAACGCAAATTTCCTTAACTAAACTTCTTTACTTTAAACTGCCGCTCTGAAGGGAAGCAAACCCGAGACTCCCTCTTGTTCTACTCGAGTAATACTTCGAGTAACCACCCCTTTACTCTGAGACCATCAGGAACTACACGTTCTACTTCTTCTTCTTTTTTTCTAGTAGCTAAAAAAATAAAATAGAAGAGACATCAGGAAACTCACTCAAACACATAAAACTAAAACCCGAAGAAATCGTCTCATCTACTCGAAGAACAACACGAGACCCATGACTTCGACGTCACTGGCACCAATATTGTGCCGTACACGTGCACGAAGACACGCGCGGCTCTGGCGAACTTTCGAGACCATCAGCAAGTCACAAAATCCCTATAAACTCGAAATCCAAACTCAATTTGTCTCCAAAATTTTGAAATCGAATTTCGCCTAATGCTCAGAAAAACTGCAATGCCAACCACCAACTAAAGTGCCACACCACCATCGCACAGACCAACAGAGACACCTAAACTTCGTCCACGCCAACGTCAACCCACCAAGCAATCCTTCACCAGAAATTCATGCAACTTGATCGCGTATTGTGATCGAACACACCATGTTATAGGCAGGACCAGAAACTAGCAACTAAACCCTAAATCGATCTTGATCCCTTAACTCACACAATAGAAAAATTATTTGATAATTTTCTCAAAATCAATAATATTCACACTTGCTTCGATCCAAATTTCAACAGTAATTATTGAGTCAATCATCTATAATTGGTAAAAATACAATTTTTGATCAATTTTGAACTGCTCATACAATCCTACACTGAAAATTCCCATTTCTGCTTTTAAAATCTTTTTTTGCATTAAAGATTCTAGTTATTAACTTGAAGTAATATTTTGTAACAATTAAATTTATCAACATAGTTCTTTTTGCCTGTAAAAAGCTTAATTTCCAGAGTAATAATTAACTAATATGGTTTAAACAGATTTAGCAACCCTAATTTGAAGATCGAGCATCATATTTGATGGAAAATTAAAACTTTTATCATGATCGCAGGTCAACCATTCAAGGTTAAAATAGTTTCAGTCTTGTAACACATAACAGAGGAGAATAGCATATGCAGTATTAAAAAGAACTGTCTGTATGTAACACAGATTCATATCAAACTTTATCACATACTACCCCATATATTCCATTTGAATCATCTTACTGTTTTAATTAAACGTAAACTTGAAAATTTTATGATTTACTCACTTGTAAGCCTTTGTTGAACAGAGATAGCTCAGATGATTTGAAACCGTGAAGTGAAGCTGCCTTGTTGAACTTGTTGGAAAATACAAGATGATGTTTATATTATTTTTTTTAGGTTAGCTTCACAGATCTGTTAAGTTATGTGAACAAGTTAAAATAGGGTGATATATAAATAGAAATAGCTTAGGACAGAAGGTTATAACTGGTACAAGTCTTACTTGTTATGTCCAGACAAGATTTCTATTTAAATTACTGTCAATTGAAATGATCTTTGCTTAATTCGGCTGAAAGGATTTCCTTGCAGTTTGAATTGACAAAACGTTAGCTAATTTAATGCATGTATTAGTTTACACACAAATTATTAACTGGTATTTTATTTGTGTTTTCTCTATACAAAGATATTTGAATATAACTAGTTTATCTTTTCTTTTGCATTGCATATATGTATGATACAGCATATATGTGTTATACTATTTCTTTTAAAATATTTTGTTTTTGTCCGGCACTTATATATATTCCATAGCAGTGCTTGATCCTATTTGTTATCATAGCTTTTTAACTTTATTTCTATTTGTAATTTTAACTTTCAAACCTTTAATTTATAACATATGTTTATATTTACATAGTTTATATTTCTATTTATATCCTATATTCATATCATAGTTTTATGCTTATATTTATATATTTATGTTTACTCACTTTGAATTTCTTTGAACAGAGGATAGTTTTTGGGCTTGAAAAGAGCACAGTCCAGATTTTGCTTTTCCCAGTTCTTGTTTCCAGGTTGAAGCTTCCTTCTTCTTTGCTTTGTTTATATAATTCCTTAGTCTTATGATAAACGAAGATGAAATAAGAAAAGATGTATATATAGAAAATATTATATGCGGGCTTAAGTGAAAACGGTACAGGAGTTTGTACTGGAAAGATTTTTTTTATATATAATTTGATCAAAGGGTTTTCTCAAATTGTTGGCTGAAATGAACAAAAGTGTGCTGCATTTATTAAGCTTGCTTGGTTTATAAGATTACTCATTTATTTAATTGATTCTGGTACAACTTGATTTGATTAAGTGAGCATATTTATATATATATATATATATATATATATATGTATGTATGTATGTATGTATAACTTATCTTGTTCATTCATGAACTCAATCTATTCTCTTTGTCCTATTTCAGTTATATTGTTCAGCTTGTATTTACTTTATTGCTACTTGGATATGTTACTTGACTAAGATATGAATTTTACACCAATTGCTTATTTTATCTCTACACAATTAAAATTTTATTTATTTTATTTCTTTTTAAAGTTAAACTATCCGACAAGTAACTCACTATTTATTACTTGCTTTCATACTTCTATTGATGATACATATATTTATATTTACTTTATCATATATTAGTTTATACTTATGTTACATATCAATAAGATGTCTTATTTACGTTAAAACACATACACAAATCCCTGTTTAAGCTTATATTTAATTATTTAGATTAAATTCTAGTTAAAATAACATTGCTAAATTTCCATGATGTCACATTCTTCCCCCCTTAAACTTTTCGTCCTCGAAAGGGAATGAAGCCAGAATTTATGAAATGCTTAAAATTAGATAAATATTCTTTGATCATTTTAAAAAAAATACTACTTAGTATCTATATAATATTACTCCAAAATAGTTTTACAAAAATACTTTTATAACTTGATGTTGCAACAAGTCCTTCCTGGTTCTTATAGAAATTCGGTCATACGTTGATCAGGCGCATGACTGAAAATCTTATAATTACTCGGTAAACCTGTTTTCAACACCCAGTGAAAATGCTATAGAAAATAATTTGAGTGAAAATATAGGAAATAGTTTTTGAAAATAGAGGAAATATCTTTGGTGAGAATGCTCTGGAAATCATCACCCCCATCCATGGTCACAGTTACGTCCCAGGGTTACGTTGCCGTCGCAGCAAAAGTCCATGCAACTGCAGGCTCTCCGCGGCCTCTCGACTACGCCATGGATCCCACACAATATATCACAGTTACATCTAGGGTAACGTTGTCGTCACAGCAAAAGTCCATGTAACTGCAGGCTCTCTTCGGCCTCTGATTTTCGCTGTCGAAATGAAACTTCTCCACTACTACATAGGTCGCAGTCTACCGATATAAAATCAAACGCAGACTGTTGGCTCTCCGTAGCACACACGACTTCTGCTATGTTATACCATAGGTCGCAATCTACCGATATAAAATCAAACGCAGACTGTTGTCTCTCCGCAGCACACACGACTTTCGCTATGGTATACGCTACACATAATCCTCAGGAACTAGTTTTTGTCCGGACTCCTCACAGGATCTACTTTAGAACCCCCCTTGGGCTCAAGGCAGCACCACCCGGTGGCACTCCTGAGAAGTTCATTTCAAGGAAGCGCCTTTTTCCCCAGAGCCATCATCGAAATATTTTATACTATACACATATAGTATCTTTCAAATCATACACCTAGTATGAATTTTATCAAAGCTCCTTTACACAAAATCGATTATCCCAAAATCGATAATTCTCAAAATAGGCTTTCCAAATTCCATATATTGATTTTATCCAAAAATCAAAAACCCTTTCCAAATTCAAAGGTTTCCAAAACCTTTTTCCAAAACCCTCATAAGATCTTTTATATATATATATATATATATATATATATATATATATATATATATATTCAGATATATATAACTTTCAAAGATTTTGGATCATTTCAATCTCGTATAGAACTCCTTTTATACTTCAAACATCTTCAAAAAAATCCTTTTCTTCCAGCAATAGATTTAACAAGAAAAGATTTATCTTATATAACAAAGATATATAACTTTGTTTATTCAAAATCAAATATTCAAATCTGATTACTCTTTTCAATATCAATTTCATTCAGAACCGTACGATGTACACATAACATCCGTACGCTATACCAATCTGATCACTTGCTCGATCACACAATTTCACTTCCGAACCAGTATTGTCCACCCGACTTCCTAGTGCGGACACAGATCTGGTTTCTTGATTAGAAACCTTATTCTCCTTGCATAGCCATAACTATGATAGAGAATATCTAGAACCAATCAACAATCCATATCCAGGTTCGCCGTCGAAAATCGAGTGAAAAATCCCAACTCGGATCGATAACTATCTCGAAATTCTGTGCTCGAATCTGGATCAAATCACTATGCGAATAGAATAATATACGTACATCCTACGTATTTAATTTCCTTGATTATTAAACAAATCAATCCTTTCCATTCACATTTCCTTTAATTTTCATTCACTTATTTACAATCGTTTCAATTCCATTGAATTTTCACTTCAATTCTTATCTTGGTTGGGTATTTAATTAATAACAATTTGAACTCCGACCAGTTTATATGTAGACAATAGCTTGAAAATTTTAAAAATAGATAAGTAGTTGAAAAATAATAATTAATAGTTTACAAAATAGCTAAAAATAGTTAACTAATTGTAAAATAGTCGAAAAATAGTTGAATAGTTCCAGAGATTTTAAATAATTGCAAAATAGTTGTAAAATAGAAACTAGTTTGTGAAATAGTTGAAAAATAGTAATTAGTTTAGGAAACAATTGAAAAAGGTTTAAATAGCTCCAAAAATAATGGTAAAACAAGTATATAATAAGTTAGTTTTAAAAAGAAAGGTTGTATATATTTAATAGCTTTGAAAAATAAGTTTGTATTAAAATAATTTATTTAAAATAGTCAAGAGTCAAACTGTTCACTTCCCCAACAATTCAACTTACATTCCACTTAATTCAAACCAAATTCCATTTGTATTAATGGAATTTAAATTCAACTTTAACTCACCTCGAATTATATAAATTCGAGTTAGATTTCTCAAAGGTTGGTTTAACTCTTTAAACCAAATTAACCTTTATTTAAAGTTCTTAAATAGTTTAATTTTCTGAGTCCAATTCTCAAAGTTTTATTTTATATTATCTTTACTTACATACTTCAAGGTTCAAATAAGAGTTCAATACTATTTTATTTTAAGCATTTAATTAATTACTCAATTTTATCATCCAGCTTGAAGCCGGATCTTAAACAAGTTTAATTTTACAATTCAATTACTCAAATTTATTTTATTTATACAATACCATTCTCAATTTAAAGATTTTTATTAACAATAGGATGGTATCATCCAATTTATTTTTAAACATCCATCCATTCTCAATTTTTAAATCTCAAATCCATTTTGAGATCACACAAATTCCCAATTCAAATCACCATTTAACTTTCCAAGTTAAATTCCAATTTAAAATAATTTTGTAGCAATTTCTCTTCTAGAAACTCGAAAATGAACATCGATGATGCTGCAGTCATCACCGACGTTATTTTCTAGTGACCATAAGAGTTCAATGCTTTTATCCCTCTAAAAACACTTCTAAATATATTTGATTTCAAATCTCCCAGATTACAAATTCAACACAAAAATATTTTTGAAATAATGCTATTATTCCTCCAAAACCTTTGGAAACCACTTTCAAATCCAAAGGAAGTTTAACTTTCCAATCCATCCAATTCATATTAAACATCACCCTGAAAATTTCATCTTACTTTATTTTCAAATATTCTCCAAAAGTCTATTTCAAATTATAATCTCATTTATTTATGAAGTTTATTTCAATTTATAAATTATATTTACAATTTTGTTTTTTTTTCAAATTTAGTTTTGTTATATAAGTTTATCTTTCAACTTTGGTTATAAGTTTCAATTTGGTCGTATTTTATATTACTTCTTAAATTAATTCCAATAATTTAACAACCAATCACCTAAATATTCATTAGAAGGAAATGTTACTGTATATATATCAAAATATACTTTATATAAAATCATTTTAAAAATTTATATAATAAAATAACAAGTACGTGCTCATATATATATATATATATATATATATATATATATATATATATATATTCTCAACCCATTCTAGAGTACTAGAGACTCTATTAAATGAGTAATCCCCGCAGAGCCAAGGTTCTCGCTTAACCTTCAGCTCTGAACCAAATGTAACGGCCCGGAATTTCCGAACCCGAAATTCCAGATCGTTATGAAAAAGAAGAAATGAGATAGAAGGAGAAGAACCGAAACACCAAACACTTCACATTCGCAGCGGATAAAATATAATAATAAATAATAACAGTTTACAAAAGAATACTGTATCTGTCGATTACACTTAATATACATCAGAGTTTCGCCCATATACAGTCACTGAATATATAAAATTATCATGTCTTGGATTAACAATGATATAAATACAGCGGAAATACCCTATACGCTACTGCCATCCAGCTCGCCACCTGAGCTCCAGAACGTACCTACCTGAAAAATCTGTAATACTCGGTCTGACTCGAGCATTACACCAAAGTAACACCCGGGTCAGGCTGGAAACCAGCGTGAGTAACCAGCGTGAGTAAACCCATTTACATTGTATACCAAAGTCTACAACTAGTTTAACCCGAGGTACTGATATCAACTTACAATTACACAAGTTGTTATAGACATCACTTATTTCACACATAAATTTCTAAGCTCCAACTTAGAATTAAATGGTCCAATTCACTTAAATCATTCCATCCCAGCCTATTGATTTCGCATATCAATTTATAAAGAATCGAAGTGGTTTCGGATATTAACTAATACCGACTCCGGTCTTTTTGACTTCAGTTCATCATAACACAAATTATTCAAGTGAAAAGCAATTCAACTCTAAATAAAAATGTTACCTTTTAAACCAGCAATTCATCATTAATATATATCCACATTATCATTGCCCACCCAAACACATCATATCACGAAACTTTTCATATTATGGGTATCAATCAATTTAGGCATTTAATCATCATTTAATCATACATAAGCAAGGTAAATCAATCACACCATCTCGAATAAGTCTTATTAATCATAACTGAATTAAATCAATCACCTTTAAGTCCTGCTTATTAATTAATTACAACCCAATTGATTCACCATCCCATAATTATTCATCTTAGTTAATCCTCCTTAATTAATTATTCTTTAATTGTATTAAAATCATCATCATTATATAGTTACTTTCATTAAGTAACTATACTCAACCAAACTCCATGAATGTTTATCCTTAATTAATCAATTAAACTTAATTAATTGCATCTATAAATCAACCCCAATCAGTAATAAACAGTAATTTATCCCTCTGTAATTACTTATCCAATTAATTACCCTTTAATTGCTTCCCATTAAGTAATCCCTTTTTTTTAATTTATTATATTTTGTAATTATGAATTTCTTCACTAAATCTCATCAAGTATTTATATTTAATTAATCTGTAAGAGATTATCTTTAATTAATTATAAAATCAATTTCAATCGGGTAATCTATTCCTTAATTACCCTTAAACCTAATTAATAAATCTTAATTGCAAATTAATTATTCTTTAACCATTAATTACTAAACCTTAATTATTGATTAACACAACTTAATTACAAATTAAATATTCCCTTAATTACCAGTTAAATAAATCCTTAGTCACAGTTAATTAAATTACTTAATTACTTAACTACTAATCATGCGTTAATTAACTTTATGTAGTTAATTACAAATTTATTTATCAATTAATCATTAAGTAATCCAAACTCTAATTATAATTATAATGTAATTATTCTTAATTACCTTCTAAAATGATTAATTAATTAATATTAACTTAATTAACATTTTAAAAGAAATCTTCCTTATATATATAATTTTTTTTAAATAATCTATTTATTACTAATTACAACTTATATGTCCATAAGTTTTATAATTATCTTATATTAATTAGAATAATAATTAAGAACTTAAGCCATTTCAAAGCATTAACTAAAATAATTAAACTTGTATCTAAGTATTTAACTTAAACTTTTACACATTTATTAAATTTACAACGCTAAAAATCCGGTTGAAACACAAATTTCCTTAACTAAACTTCTTCACTTTAAACTGCCGCTCTGAAGGGAAGCAAACCCGAGACTCCCTCTTGTTCTACTCGAGTAATACTTCGAGTAACCACCCCTTTGCTCTGAGACCATCAGGAACTACACGTTCTTCTTCTTCTTTCTTTTTTTTCCAGTAGCTAAAAAAAATAGAAAAGACATCAAGAAACTCACTCGAACACATAAAACTAAAATCCGAAGAAATCATCTCATCTACTCGAAGAACAACACGAGACCTATGACTTCGACGTCACTGGCACCAATACTGTGCCGCACACGTGCACGAAGACACGCGCGGCTCTGGCGAACTTCCGAGACCATCAGCAAGTCACAAAATCCCTATAAACTCGAAATCCAAACTCAATTTGTCTCCAAAATTTTGAAATCGAATTTCGCCTATTGCTTAGAAAAACTGCAATGCCCGCCACCAACTAGAGTGCCACACCACCATCGCACAGACCACGAGAGACACCTGAACTTCGTCCACGCCAACGTCAACCCACCAAGCAATCCTCCACCAGAAATTCATGCAGCTCGATCGCGTATTGTGATCGAACACACCATGTTATAGGCAGGACCAGAAACTTGCAACTAAACCCTAAATCGATCTTGATCCCTTAACTCACACAATAGAAAAATTATTTGATAATTTTCTCAAAATCAATAATATTCACACTTGCTTCGATCCAAATTTCAACAGTAATTATTGAGTCAATCATCTATAATTGTTAAAAATATAATTTTTGATCAATTATGAACTGCTCATACAATCCTACACTAAAAATTCCCATTTCTGGTTTTAAAATCTTTTTTTGCATTAAAGATTCAAGTTATTAACTTGAAGTAATATTTTGTAACAATTAAATTTATCAACATGGTTCTTTTTGCCTGTAAAAAGCTTAATTTCAAGAGTAATAATTTACTAATATGGTTTAAACAGATTTAACAACCCTGATTTGAAGTTCGAGCATCATATTTGGTGGAAAATTAAAACTTTTATCATGATCGCAGGTCAACCATTCAAGGTTAAAATAGTTTCAATCTTGTAACACATAACAGAGGAGAACAACATATGCAGTATTAAAAAGAACTGTCTGTATGTAACACAGATTCATATCAAACTTTATCACATACTACCCCATATATTCCATTTGAATCATCTTACTGTTTTAATTAAACTTAAACTTGAAAATTTTATGATTTACTCACTTGCAAGCCTTTGTTGAACAGAGATAGCTCTGATGATTTGAAACCGTGAAGTGAAGCTGCCTTGTTGAAATTATTGGAAACTACAAGATGATGTTTATATTATTTTTTAGGTTAGCTTCACAGATCTGTTAAGTTATGTGAACAAGTTAAAATAGGGTGATATATAAATAGAAATAGCTTAGGACAGAAGGTTATAACTGGTACAAGTCTTACTTGTTATGTCCAGACAAGATTTCTATTTAAATTACTGTCAATTGAAATGATCTTTACTTAATTCGGCTGAAAGGATTTCCTTGCAGTTTGAATTGACAAAATGTTAGCTAATTTAATGCATGTCTTAGTTTGCACACAAATTATTAACTCGTATTTTATTTGTGTTTTCTCTGTACAAAGATATTTGAATATAACTAGTTTATCTTTTCTTTTGCATTGCATATATGTATGATACAACATATATGTGTTATACTTTTCTTTTAAAATATTTTGTTTTTGTCCTACACTTATATATATTCCATAGCAATGCTTGATCCTATTTGTTATCATAGCTTTTTAACTTTATTTCTATTTGTAATTTTAACTTTCAAACCTTTAATTTATAATATATGTTTATATTTACATAGTTTATATTTCTATTTATATCCTATATTCATATCATAGTTTTATGCTTATATTTATATATTTATGTTTACTCACTTTGAATTTCTTTGAACAGAGGATAGTTTTTGGGCTTGAAAAGAACACAGTCCAGATTTTGCTTTTCCCAGTTCTTGTTTCCAGATTGAAGCTTCCTTCTTCTTTGCTTTGTTTATATAATTCCTCAGTCTTATGCTAAACGAAGATGAAATAAGAAAAGATGTATATATAGAAAAGATTGTGTGCGGGCTTAAGTGAAAATGGTACAGGAGTTTGTACTGGAAAGATTATTTTTATATAATTTGATCAGAGGGTTTTCTCAAATTGTTGGCTGAAATGAACAAAAGTGTGCTGCATTTATTAAGCTTGCTTGGTTTATAAGCTTACTCATTTATTTATTGATTCTGGTACAACTTGATTTGATTAAGTGAGCATATTTATATATATATATATGTGTGTGTGTGTGTGTGTGTGTGTGTGTGTGTAACTTATCTTGTTCATTCATGAATTCAGTCTATTCTCCTTGTCCTATTTCAGTTATATTGTTCAGCTTGTATTTACTTTATTGCTACTTTGATATGTTACTTGACTAATATATGAATTTTAAAAAAATTGCTTATTTTATCTCTACACAACTAAAATTTTATTTTTTTATTTCTTTTTAAAGTTAAACTATCCGACAAGTAACTCACTATTTATTACTTGCTTTCATAATTCTATTGATGATACATATATTTATATTTACTTTATCATATATTAGTTTATATTTATGTTACATATCAATAAGATGTCTTATTTACGTTAAAACACATACACAAATCCTTGTTTAAGCTTATATTTAATTATTTAGATTAAATTCTAATTAAAATAACATTGCTAAATTTCTGGGATGTCACAAAATGTATACCTTTCATGGTATGGCATTATTGTTATTATACGTTTTTGTTATATCTCTTATTCTATCTCATTTTATCTGATATTTATATCTAAATTGATCCGTTTATTATTTTCTTATTAAATAATGCTCGGGTCAAACCGAGATGTTACAGATGCTTCTGCTTGACTCCTTATCTGGGACCATCATCTGACTTTTGTCTAACTACTTTAGATTTGGTAGTTTTGTCATTATACATTTGAGATGGAGACACCTTGATGTAAACATATTCTTTTGTCTTGCACTTGTACCTATTCTTTTGTGATGTAGTGGTTCTTGTATGACCACTACTCTGATGTATACTTTTATGTGATATATTCATATATGTTTCCTCCTTTGTGATATGGATGACTGTGACTGATTTGTGTTATGCTTATTTTTACATTTGTTTCTGAGGTCCACATAGCTACTATGTAGTACCTTTGAGTTTGTATTTGATATGTCGGATTTCTTCTTGAAATGAAAAGCACGTTATACCATCTGACATATCGGTACTCGCACAAAACAATTACACGGATGGTCGCTCCTCAACAGTCTTATTCTTCGTGCTAGTCGACGACATTGCCCCGTAGTGTCCTTGGCTAACGTGAGTATAGAGGTGGGGCTTCACAGCTTGGTATCAGAGCGAAACTTCGAAACAATGGAGTATAATGTGGCAAGGATCATTGTACTGAGTCTTTCTTAGGAGTTGTGCCATAGGATATTATCCGAGTCTTAGGACTCGTTCTATCCTATTTTCTTTTATAATGCCTTGTTTTATCAATCATGATTGTTTGATATTTGTTCTGAGAATAACCTTTTCTTCTTCTTTCTTTCTTTCTTTCTTTCTTAAAGAAGAGAAACGGTTAGACTAGGCCGTCCCAACGCTGGTCAATCCAGTGCTACTCCTTAGGATGGAGTATTTATGTCTTCCCAACAGCTTCTGGATCTTGTAAAGAATGTTCAAGCTGTTGGACCTATTCCAGAGCCCACTCACCCTAAATTTGGGTTTGCACGCTCATGTAGTGGTTATACCAATTTGGGTGGAAAGTCATTCAAGGGTTCCAAAAGCGTTATAGAAGTCCAAGCTTGGCTTAGAACATGCGATCGCATCTTTTCTCGCTTGAATCTTATTGATTTGCATCGTGTCCAAGTGGCTTCCAGTATGCTCCAAGAAAGAGCATTAGATTGGTATAAGCTTCTAATTTCTGAAAGTATTGAAGCGAATCTTACATTGGAGCAATACCGGGAAAGATTTGAACTGAAGTTTGTGTCGGAAGCTGAAAAAGTAACTTTAGCTCAACGCTTTTTTGACCTTGTTCAAGGTGAATCTTCCATAACGGATTACGTCGCATCTTTTGAATCCCTCTCTAAATATGGTACCCCATTAAAGAAAAATCAGAGGTTTGTCTATGGCTTGAATAAGGATCTAAAAAAGCCTTTACTTCTAAAATTGGAAGTTTCTTTCGACCAACTTATTGATATCGCTCTACGACTCGAAGAGGCCGATAAAGAAGATGATGTTGAAGTTATGGGTGCCAACCCGTTCTTCAACAACAACGAGAAGAGGCCTATTAAGTTCAAAGGTACTTATCCCTATAAGAAAGGGAAGCAAGCAACTCTGGTAGCAAAGACTTCTACCTTTATTCATGGGCAATGCTACAATTCTGGTTCTAAGGATCATTTCGATAATAGATGTCCGGAACCTATCTTTTGTCGTTATTGCAAAAGTTCGAGTCATCTTTTATCTTCTTGTCCCAAACTTCAAAGCAAGAACGAGGGAAAGCTAAATGTTGTGCAAGCACCTAATAACACTTCTCGTGGTTAAGGAATATCTTATTCTATCCTTGATGGTATTATTATGCTTCGTGATTATCCTATTCGAGTTTTTTTTGATACGGGTGCATCCCATTCTTTTATATCAAAAGAACTTATTGATTCTTTTTCTTTAAGTGGTACGGCTTTGATGACTTCTTTGAGAATTGCAAATCCGGTTGGAGGATCCACAACATTCAGTTTCCTTTGTAAAGATGTTGAGATTATTTTATGTGTTCTTTCCTTCCGTGCCGATTTGCATGTTATGTGTTACTTAGGCTTCGAAATTATTTTGGGAATGGATTGGCTTAACCGTTATGAAGCCCACATCCAATGTCCGGAGAGGACAATTCATCTTCGACATCCTCACTCTGTTAAGAAGATTTTTATTGTTTTCAAGCATTCGGATGCCAAATTGGTAGCGTCCTCATATTCTCTAAACCCTCACGATGACGTTAATGATGATGAGGAAGATGTCACTTCCCTTATTCACGTTGTTCGTGAATTTCCCGATACATTTTTGCCCATCTTAGGATTACCCCTTAAGCAAGCAATTGAGCTCAAAATTACTCTAATCCCCGGAGCTCTACATATAACTCGCCCTTCTTATTGTATGTCTAATAAAGAAAATGAGGAGATGGGTAAACAATTATCCGAATTAGAAGAGAGGCAATTTATTCGTTCTAGTTCCTCCCCTTGGGGAGCTTCGGCTATTTTTGTGAAGAAATCCGATGGTACACTTATGCTTTGCATTGACTACCGTATGCTTAATGATCTTACCATTAAGAATAAAAATCCTTTACCTCGGATGATGATTTATTTGACCAACTTAGCGGATCTAGAGTCTTTTCACAGTAAGACTTAGAAAATAGTTTTCATCAGCTTTGTATTGTAAAGGATAACATTCATTTGACATCGTTCCATACCCGTTATGGACCTTATGAATGGCTTGTTATGCCATTATGCTTAACTAATGCTCCAGCTTATTTCGTTAACCTTATGAATCAAGTTTTCAAAGACTTCCCTGATCATTTTGTTTTCATCTTTATAGATGATATTCTTTTTAATTCTAAAACCGAGGAAGAGCATGAAAAACATCTTTGGATTATGTTGGAAACTCTTAGGAGCAATCAATTGAAAGCAAAATTTTCTCAGTGCCACCCTTGGCAACCTCATGTGAAATTTCTCGGTCATATTATTTTCGAGTCCGGAATTTCCGTTGATCCTTCAAAGGTCGAAGCAATTCAAAATTGGGAATGACCGGAGAGTGTGACGTAAATCCGTAGTTTTCTTGGATTGGCAGGCTATGACCTTCGTTTCATAAATGACTTTTCTAAAATTTCCGTGCCTCTTACTAGTTTGGCAAAGAAGGGAGTTAAGTACATTTGGTCAGACAAATGTGAACCTTCTTTTCAAAGACTAAAAGAACTCCTTTCTGATGCTCCTATTCTTATGATTGCTGAAGGAAACCAAGACTTTATTGTTTATGCCGATGCTAGTCGTGTTGGTTTGGGAGCCATTCTCATGCAAAGGGAATATGTTATTGCTTATGCGTTTAGGCAATTAAAGCATGTCGAGACTAGATATGCCACTCATGATTTAGAGCTCACGGCTATTGTTTTTGCCCTTAGGATTTGGCGTCATTATCTTTTGGGAGAGAAATTTGTTCTCTATATCGATCATAAATCTTTGAAGTATTTATTTTCTCAAAAGGAACTTAATTTGTGTCAACGAAGTTGGCTTGAGCTCCTTGCATATGATATTGATATTCTTTATACTCCCAAAAAGGGAAATCGTGTTGCCGATGCCCTTAGTCGTGAGCAACAAGTGGTTGTTTATATGATTATATCCGAATGGAATGATCTCGAGACTTTATCCACTTGTGAGATTCGAGATCGTGAATCCGATTTATGTTCATCTCTTGTTTTATGTAGCCTTCAGGCTCATCCTTCTATTTTAGACCGCATTCTTGAAGCTCAAAAGCTAGATCCCGAATTGGCCCTTCTTAACCAAAGTTGTAGGGACAAAATTGATATTGAAGGTTTGAAAGACTTTGATATGGATGCTCGTGGCGGTATTCGAAAATTTGGTAGACTTATCGTGCCAAATATTAGTGATCTTTGTAAAGACATTTTAGAAGATTCTCATTGTTCTAAATTTACCATTCATCCTAGTAGCAGTAAAATGTAAGCGAATATGAAGACTTTATTATTGGAATGGAATGAAATCTGATATTGCTAACATCATTAAATGTTGCATGACTTGCCAACTCATAAAGGCCGAGCATAAAAGGCCCATTAGGTTACTGCAACCTTTGGACATTCCAATTTGGAAGTGGGATCAAGTCTCCATGTACTTTATTGACTGTCCCCATTCTCGTTCGGGCCATGATAGTTTATGGGTGATTGTTGATAGACTTACAAAATCCGCCATTTTATTCCATTCGGTCTAATCGGACTATACCTATTTTGGCTAAACTCTATATTAAAGAAATTTTTAAATTACATGGAGTTCCAACTTCTATCGTTAGCGATCATGATCCATTGTTTACTAGTGGATTTTGGAAGAGTCTTCAACAAGCTTTGGGAACGAAGCTTAATTTTAGCACAGCTTATCATCCTCGGTCCGATGGACAAACTGAGCATGTGAATCAAACTCTTGAAAATCTTCTTCTTGCATGTGTTCTTGATTTTGGTGGAAGTTGGAAGATCATATTTCTCTTGTTGAGTTTTCCTATAATAATAGCTTCCAATCTAGTATTGGTATGGCACCTTTTGAGGCACCCTGTGGAAGGCCATGCCGATTCCTTCTCGTTGGCTTGAAGCCGGTGAGAAGCTGGTTTTAAATCCATATTTTATTCGTGATTCCACAGAAAAGATTAACCTTATTCGCCATAGGATGAAAGAAGCTCAATGTAGACAAAAATCCTATACTGATAACCGAAGAAGGAAAATAAAATTTTCTGTGGGATATTTGGTATTTATTCGTGTTTCGCCTATGAAGGGTGTTGTCCATTTCAATCGATTGGAAAATTAGTGCCTCGATATATTGGTCCATTTCCCATCATCGAACATATTGATTCCATGGCTTATCTCCTTTTATTACCAACACAATTTTCTGCTATTCATGACATGTTTCACGTTTCTCAACTAAGGAAGTGCCTTAGAGATTCCGATTCTGTTCTTGAACCCGGTGTTATTGAAGAAATTGAAGTTTTGCCTATTTTGACTTATGAACAGCATCCTATCTGTATCATTGCTGCGGAGGTGAAATGCCTTCGAAATAAAGATATTCTGCTTGTGAAAGTTCAATGGTCCTCAAATCCTATGTATTGCTCTTGGGAAACTAGAGAATTCATCGAGCGAACACATCCGGACTTACTCTCCTGTGCTCTTTGAGGAACTTCTTATTTCAAATTTTATGTTGTGTTGATATGCTTTTATGGTTGTTACTTTTTATTTTCTCCTTTAGTATTACGAGGATGCAATTTCTTTAAGGAGGGAAGTCTGTAACAATCCGTATATTTTACGATTGTATATTTAAATATAGCATCATTAGTCGAATTTAAGTCTAAAATGCTACTTTTTGCAAACAGTCGAATTGGGACTCAAGACCCCTTCCATTGAGTCCAAACTGGCGTTTGCGACCTTTTTGAGTATAAACGACGTTATGTTTGGAGTTGAGTAGAAATTTGACATTTTCACTTAGGGCTTTGGGTTTGGGTTTCAGCCCACTAACCCAACTCATCTTATATCCTAACTCCACCCCTTCTCCTCTTCATTCATTCTACTATTTTCCTAACATCAAGCTTTAGTAAAAATGGGGGAAGAGATTGGAAATTAAGATCCTTAGCCCTTGTTTCCTTTGCAAATTCAAGTTCTAGCTCCAAAATCAAAGCGAAACTTAGGTAAGCATCCACTTCTTCTTCTCCATCTCAATCTCTCTCCAATTTCAGAAATTTCCTTAACCTAACTTATGAAATATTTGCTTATGGTCTTAGATTGGAGCATTTAAAGTTGAAGTTGAAGAGTAGTTGATCTTCCCTTTTGTTTCAAGCTTCTCCTTCATTGTTTTTGAGTTTAAGGTGAGTTTTTGAACTCACATCTATGTCTATATCTTTGATAGTTGTTAGGTAGTAATTCCTAACATCTATTCCTTGTCCATTAGCTTGTGGATTGAATTTTTTTTGATGAATCTTCCAATTTTTGGTGTTTTAAGGTCAAATCTTTAAAAATCCTATCTTTGATGTTTGAACACGTTTTGGAGAGTTTCGAAGGGCCATACAAGGCTAGGTTGTCATTTGGCGTAAATCCTTAGTCTCCGTTGCTCATCCGTTTGCCTCCAGTTAGGATTTTGCCCCACTTGGGGGCTTGGATGATAATGTTGTAGAAGCAGGTTTAGTCGACTGAACCAGGAGGTCAGTCGACTGAAGCAGGGAATAGGAAATGCTCTGTACCTATATCAGTCGACTGACCTTATGGTTCAGTCGACTGACCTTATCGTTCAGTCGACTGACCTGGAAACCGAAAGTTTCCAGGCATTGGGTCAGCCGACTAACCATCTGGTTCAGTCGACTGATCTTCTTGTCTCAGCCAATGTTGCCTTTTGTGTGGATTTCCAATTTTTAATCGATTCTAGTGGATCTGAGTTGTTGACATTGATAAATTCATTTTCGGGATTTCAGTATTTCGAGAATATCTATTTTTGATGGATTTTGTATCGATTTCTTTGTATTTAACTCACATCTTAGAATGTGAATTTCTGGTGATTGATTGCTTCTATAATCATTTCTATGGTTTGTCACTTTAAAATGCAAAGGTTTCTATACTAGTAGTAAATATAAATACTCTTTTTTAAAAAGGATTTCAATATTATTTTAATACAAAGCTCGTTTATTAAAACCGTTTTTCCAACCTATTAATATATACAAACCTTTACCTCATTCGTATGAGAAAATCTAATTAAATGGCTTCGCAAAACAAGTGGTATGAAACACTTGCGTTTACTTCATCGGTTAATTTTTGGACTTGTTCGATTGAAAATCTTGTGACAATTTTCGAGTGGAAATCTATAATTTATTCGTAAATATTTAAGTTAAGCCAGTGGCTATGGGACATAAAGCTAAACTCGTTTATTTACTAGCATAGTGTAATTCACACTTGTTATTGTGATCATTTTGTGATTTAAACAGGCGGTATGCTATGTCTCTTTGTCCATGTGGGGGAATATACTCGTTTTATTGAGTTTCGTCTCATTTCTTTTATAGGCTAACGACCTATGGGTTCTTTGGAGTTTCGACTCATTTTTGTGGGCTAGCGACCCGTAGTTCTTTTATGGAGTTCGGTTCATCGAACGTACCGTCATTGTACCGGCTTATCAGGTTCATCGGGAGTACCGTTGTAGTACATAATTGTTCTGAATTAGTTAATTTTTAGGTTCCTCGGGCATACCGATATTGTACTATGTCATTGCACCGACTCTATGGTTAGCGACCATGGGTTAGCGACCATCAACTGACTTTTGTCTAACTACTTTAGATTTGGTAATTTTTGTCATTATACATTCATGATAGAGACTCCTTGATGTATACATATTCTTTTATCTAGCACTGTACCTATTCTTTTGTGATGTAGTGGTTCTTTTATGACCACTACTCTGATGTACACTTTTATATGATATGTTTGTATCTATTTCCGCCTTTGTGATATGAATATCAGTGATTTATTTGTGTTATGCTTATTTCTATATTTGTTTCCAAGGTCCACATAGCCACTGTGTAGTAGCTTTGAGTTTGTATGTGATATGTCGGATTTCCTCTTGAAATGAAAAGCACGTTATACCATCTTACATATCGGTACTCGCATAAAGTAATTACATGGATGGTCTCTCCTCAACAGCGTTATTCTTCATGCTAGTCGATGGCATTACCCCGTAGTGTCCTTGGCTAGCATGAGTATAGAGGTGGGGCATCACATAAATAAAACATCATGATGGTTCTCATTGACCACACTCCTACATAGGAGATCTCAAACCATAATACTTGCCAAATTATTGGCCAACTTAAATAATCCCAATAAATAGGAATTATAAAACTCATAATACGCCATAAAATAGCAAAACATCTCAGAATCAATAATCTCAAATAGCTTCGATCGTACTAGTCCGAAATTAACCAAAATAGTAAATGCACATGTCCTATACCATGTGTTTTACCAAATCATTTAATCCTCTTTCCCATACATTCGAATAGCGCAAAAGTGCATGTTTTATGTGACGGTCATGATGCGACTTTCTAAAATCGGCACCGAATACGACACTCGTATGCAAATGACGCGGATCCAAACATCGAATCTGGTTCGCGGGAGCTTATAACAACATCGGATGAATATAAAACAGCGGAACAAAATGAATATCACACATACATCATTGATACAACATCATAATATCCATTACTACATTAGAATGTTTTTAATACATACATCACAACTCCAAATAACCATAATAATAATACAACTGTGATTGTACATCCAAAAAGTCTTCAAAGGAATGAAGTGATAACGAACTCCTAAAACTAAACATCTGAGATCCAAAAAGCTTCTAAAATATCTTCAAAGCTAAAGCTCCAAAATACTGTTGCACCAGGACACGGAAACCTGCTACTAGGCTGCCCGTTTAGAAATTATGGGCACCCAGAGTTTAGAAAAGAAACAATAAACTCCGGGTCAGTCATGGGACTGGTATGAGTAAACAAAAACAGTTTCTTTTAAACAAACTAGATTTACAAAGGAAAAATCATTATGCCTTTGGAAAATGAAACTAGCATAACACCTCCCGCCACACACACAATGCAAACGCAGAATTGGAGGAGATTTCTTCTTATGATAGTCAAGTATGCTTGACACAAGAAAAATTCTTTGATATTATTACTAGTGCATAGTGTATAAATCATTTTGAAAGTATAATATTAATCTTAGCCAGCATACAACCATTATTGTATGCCTACTATAGCTACCATCTAAACAGTGGGGCGCCACCATAAGTTAATGGTAGGTTATACAACTAAAATCGTACTGGGTCCGTATTGGGAATTAGATTTCCAACAAATGGTCAGGCTAAGGAACTTCCTACTACCACATGGGTACGCCTCTGGCGGGACGTCCCGAGAACCTACCCGGCTTTCTGCCAACACAAGGCTGGGTTACCTCTGTAACTAGGTAACTACTACTCGACTATGTCACTCCCCGGTCCTTTGGGACCTTTATCCGAGGGCCCTCTATCACAAAGCAACAACCACACAGTAAATGAGATTTGAGCTACCACAAGGTAAATATCTGGGCTCCATACCGTGACATCACCTTTTTCCAGAAGGAAATGACAAACCCTAAAGGGCACGACCCTCATAACCTTGCCACATCTTTCCTATTTCGACCATTCCAGGTTGTGAGGTCCGATGAGGTCTCGTCCATAAAGCTATGCTTTACACGAAAGCCATGCTTTGATCACAAATGATCATCAACACACAGCAGCACTTAGCATGCCACACTACCAAATTGGGAGTATAACGCTGATAACCTTCAATTACATAACCTCTTAGCTCGTACGTCTCAGAGTAGGGTGTTAAGCTAAGAGAATAAATTCTCCGCCACCAAAATATACGTGTTTGAAAGAAATCTGCTTTATACCTCAAAGTATAGTGTCAGACATACGACCATACAAGTCTGTTCCGGGTTCAAACAGAACCGAAGGCACTTCGTCCAACAAAGGAAGAAGCCCTTGCAAATTCGGGTATCCACAATCCCGATCGGATTTCCTATCACTTAGGGAATCTCTATACCGGAGCAACTCAATGCAGAGACAATCGATAGGTTATCCTATCATTTTCGAAGACACCCGGTCTTCACCACCGGTCCTCAAATGTTATCCATTTCGACATATCACTATCCGAAATGGGTTATCTGACACAAAGGTCCTCTCCCTGCTAATCCGAATAGTGAGCGCTTAATTTTGAAACACGTGGATATATCAATCAGAAAGATTCACATTCAGGGTTCGATGTGGGTTTCGGATAACTAACAAAAATCCGACTCCCTGTCGCAACGAAGTTTAAATGACGTTTTACGGGCAAAGGGTTTTTCACATCAACGCAGAACAAATCATAGATCACAGTGCAATACAGAATAATCTACATCACACAGTATCACAACCAGAACAGGATATCAATCTAGTGCACACCAGTAGTTAATTATTTTCTAATGTGGTTTAAGTAAATTAACCACACAATTATTTTAATCAACGATCAATTATTTTTAACGATAATTAAGTGAATTAAATCTCAATTACTTTCTTAATAAATTATTCCTCAATCAATTAACTTAGTTAGCTACAAATTATAAATTGATTAACCTAAATTATTTAACTAACAATTCTTAATTATAAGTAATTTAGACACTTAATTGTATATTAATCAATTTTTAATTACAAATTATAAATCATTCTTAATTACTTTTCAAAACTATTAGTTAATAAAAATTATTTACCTTAATCATCATTTGAAAACCTTCTTTACTCTTTGAAATCAATTTATTGTTCCATTAAAAGTTTTAATGTAAATTAATTTCAATTCTTATTTTAAATTTAATTATTTCATTAAAGGGTTAATTAAATTTTAAAACATTGTTAAATAATTTAATCTTATAGTAAGTTTTTAACTTAACATAATCAACGTTAGTTACCTTGTAAATGCCAGAAATTAACTTAACATTGTTAACTTGAAATTTTATTTGGGCTTAACCCAATATAAAGCAAACCCGAGTAAACCATGCTTCACTCGAGTCAAACTCGAGTTCTTCTCGTCCTCTCCCCGGGTTCTTTCTCTCCTTCCCTCATACCTATTTCTTCTTCTTCTCATTTTTTTCTTAAGTTATATACTGCTGGAAATAACCCCATTCGAACGTGAGAGAGAACCCAAGCCAAACCATATTTTACTCGAACGCCCCCTCGAGTTCCTCCCCAGGCCCAACTTGCTGACACGAAATCGACGTCGTGCACATGCACGACGTCGCACCGCCGTTCTGATGGTCGTCGCAATCTTCGACAAGTCGAAATTTACCCCTTTAATCGAAATCGAAGCTCAATTCGAAACCATCAACTCGAAATTGAAGTTTGACATTTTGGTCGAACAAACTGCAATCAATATCTCCAACTAAAATGCCTCGCCGCCACGTTTCTGACCACCGACGACGCCACAACTACGGCCACAGACTCGTCACACTCCCAACTATCATCTACTAAATTCTCGTGCGGCTCGATCAACTATTGTCGATGAAATCACCGTCCTTCCAACTCACTGCCAACTTCAGACTTAAACCCTACTTTGGATTCATACGATCAATTCATGCATTCGAAAAAAAATTCGCAATTTTCTCATCATCACCGAAGCTCAAACGAGCTTCCATCCAAATTTTAACGATTATCATTGGATCGTTTATCGGAAATTTGAAAAAATGCAAATTCGGGATAAATTCGAACTGCACTTAATCTACTTAAGTAAAAATCATTGTATTGCCTCTAAAAATCATGACTTGATATGCTTATTCAAATTATGTGATCAAATCCATGTTTTAAAATAGTTGAATTCATCAAAGAATTTTGTTTTTACTGTAAATTACAAGTTGCACAGACAACCTTTCTTATTCAAGCTTAAAACAAATTTTTTTACTGTGATTCAACTTGAAACAAATTTGTTTTTTTTTTAAAATCCTAAGCTAAAGAGTATTGTGTGAAGTTCATTTGAATTTCTTCTTCAATTTTGCTTTGTTCTGAAACAAAATGTTAAGAACAAACTGTATAATATTTCCAGTAATACACAAACATGCAAACAATATTTTCTTTCCAATATATAATCAAGAATAAATGTTTAGATTCCAATTTAAGAAAAACAAGTTTACTAACCTGAATATATTGATGAAAAGAATTGTTTCTGTGTTTCTGAAGCTGCAGTTTGATCTGCTTTTAAATTTTTTTCTGTAAATTGTTTTTAAACTTGAATATAAAGGGATGTTTTTTCCTATTTCTTTTTCTCTTTGATTTTGCTTTTGAACGAACTAAAGGTTTGTGGGTGTGTACATATATATGAAGGGGTTTGTACAAGGCAGGAGAAGGTAGGTATTAACTAGGGCAAAAGTTTTCTTTAAATCGGATTATTATTATTTTCTTTGTTGACTAAGCCAAAAATTATTTCGGCTGATATGATCTTGTTCATGCTGAAGAATAGATAGCATTAATTGCTATTGCCCCCATTTTTGTTAACATATATATGCTGTTTGATTTTTTTTCTGTAAGTACAATTTTTTTTCTTTGTAAGTACTAATTTTTGTTTTATTTAAGATATCTATCTTCTTGTATAAGCCTTGTTTGATTTTTTATATGTACTATTTGGTTTTGTTTTTTACAGTTTTTTTTTCTTGTTTATATTTGTACATACTTATATTAAATGTATGTCCTTTCTTTTGTAATCAAATTTTTTTTTTGTTCTGGCTACAACTCTTTATTTTATTGTTTCTTGGTTTATAAATTTTCATACAACCTTATATGTATTCTTGTATATGACTCTTTATAACTACATGATTTTATTCCAAACGTAAACCTTAAATTTTATTTCTATCTTTAAGGTTAACTATTAATATTTAATTCATCACATATATTTTATTTTATTATTTAATACAATTTCCTGTTTTTTATATGTTTTTATTCTTTATTTATTATTATTAAAGCTTAAACTATCAATTATTTATTTAATTCCATATATCTCTCTTTTATTTAATTTTAATAATATTTCATTTCATTTGAAACTTTTCAATTTAAACTTAAAAGTTCAAATGATTTATCGAAATCAAAATTCAAAATTTTGAGATGTTACATTTTATATAGAAAATAGTTTACTAGAGAAAACAAGCTTTTAAAGCATCTTCCCAAAAAGATTAATGAAACCAATATTTGAACTTCCTTTATTATAGGAAATAAATAGATTTTATATTATAAAAATAATTTTAAAATGCTAAATGTTAATAATTTGAAATGTCCATTATTTTAAAAATTACTTCAAAATGGTTTAGATAAAACCATGCTCGAAAGCAATGCAAAACATGAAAGACAACACAAGACCAATAATTTGAATTCAATACGAATTCATTTCAAATTTAACCCAAAATTAATTCAAATTCTTTTTAAATTTGAGTTTTAATTTCTCGAAATATAGCTAGCCTATTGGTCGGCACCATCGCTCTCAAAACATCTCAAAAACAGTGTCAAAATCGAGCAAAAATGAGAGCAAAAATAAGCTAATACAATCCTCAGGTCAATGATTGTTATTGCTATCGTTTTGCTCTCGGGGCAGCAACAAACAAATGCAGTTTTGACCAAGCTAAATTCAAAGTTTAAGAAAACTCGAAATACGAAACTTTTTGCACAAAGTCTAAGATTTTCGGAACATCTAAAATTATTGAATTTGGATACGGAAGGTAAAAGATATGGCCAATATGATTCTCAGATTTTAAATTCACTGTCGCTGTCGTTTATTCTCAGGGTAGCAGTAAAGAAATAAGATTTCGACTATCTTAACCATAAAATTTTGTAAAACTAAAAGAGGAAAGTTTTATTAAATAGTCTAAGCCTTCCAAAAATCAAGAATTAACTAAATCCTATTGGAAACGAGAAAGATACGTCTAATTTACTAATTGTAATTAGTTTAGATAGTGTAATTATCAAAGTGACAGAGTTGGGAGTTTGTGATAGAATTACAACCAACCTACGCTCAAAATTTGCAAATATGTTCAACATAAAAGTCATCTTATACATAGTAGGCTTTCCAGAACATTATAAATTATTGAATTCTGATCAAAAACGAAAAAGTTATGGCAAAATCAATTTCATATTCAAACTGAGAAAATTTAGTAAAAGACAGAATTGTACTCAAACTTTCAATATTATTTCAGGTCAATAAAATTGCAAAATCTTGAAAATTGACCAAAATAGAAACTGTTCCTTTTTTAATCTAGTTTCTAACAAAAATGAGTGACCTTAAAAGGATAAGAAATGTTAAATTTATTGTTGTTTTACTTCAGTGCATTCCTATTATAATACAGCAATCATCCAAATTAAGCCTTTGGCATAGTTACAATAAATGATTTCTACCTTATCTTTGCAATTACAGACACGATTTAGCTAGAAATGTGAGTTAATAAACTCACCTTTGTAAATAGAAGAGCAACCTCAAGCAAAATTGAATAAAATTGAAGGCATTTAGTTAGAACAAGCTTTGGGTACTCGTACAATAATAGAACAGAGACATGCAACCAAGAAAAACAAATTACAGATGATCAAATTTTGCTAAATTAAAATTCATGAATTAGAAATGATTTTTACAGTGATTACCTGAATATAGTGCCTTAGTTTGATTAATTTCAACAAGTAATTGAAGAATTTGGTGGATTTATGCACCTAGGTTTGAAAGAGGAAAAATGTTTTCCTGTTTTCTCTTTTCTTTTGGTTTTCTGGGAATGGGAATGTACTGTATGTACATTATTTTGAGAAGAAAGACTTTCTTCATCAGGCTTTAGCTAAATGGGCTTAGACCCAATAATAAAAAGAATCTGTTAATTCCAATTTTCACTTAAACACATGTACACTTGTATAAACGAACCAAAACAACGTATATTAACAAGATTTCAACACAATAAAATTATACATCATATTTTTATGTTAAATAAAGTATTTTACAAAAAATAAAAGATAATTCTATCTATAAAAATTATTTTTCATTATCAAAACTCTCATTTTAACTAAATATGCAATCTACACTATAATTTACACAAAAATACTATTTTTAACACCAATAATTACACAAAAGTTATTTTCTTGCATAATTAAATTCAAATATGCATATTAACATCATTTTTACCTTCAAATATTATTTTCAAATAATATTCCATCTTTTTATTTTTAATATACACATATTAAATTTAATACATTACTAAAATTTCCTAAAAGTAATATTTGGCAATAATTTGCAAAAAATATTCCATTTATCAAAATAAAATTCTATAATGCTCATTTTATTCCAAAATAACACAATAAAATTTTTGAAACATTTTTTTCAATATTTTACACTTTTTCAACAAACTATTATAGAACTAAAGCTTTTTATCTTTTATTTAATTCAATAAATCGCCAAATTAACATATTTCCATTTTTCACCATTACTACCAACATTATCATATTAACTATATTTTATTCTTTCCAAATTCATTGTTTATTCAAAATAAACAATTTTAGAACTCTAATTTATTTTTATTTCTCCATTATTAAATTGTAACCGTAATATTTAATTAAATTTCCAAATAATCACCAAAACCCTAGTTGTTATAGACTCACCCTCTATAAAAATTGTGTCCTCGCAATTTCTAGAGAAGAGTTATATCCAACATGATTCATTTCATCAGGCAATGGATGATAGATAAGATAGAGTTTAAAATTCTCATCCTCAACAAAAGAAAGTAGAAAACTCAAAAAATATAGCTCAATAAATTCTATGGTTTCCCAAATGTAGTTATTTGAATTAGTGGACCATCGAATTTTACGAGCAGAATATTCTTATTTCCAAGGCATTACACCTTCGAAGTAAGAACATGAATTGGAGGATACACAATTTATAAACCTAGTGAGATCGATTCCTCAGCAGCTTCACGTATAGAGTCGGGATTTAGTCAAAACTTTATCCCAAACTCTAACCCACAAGATGATAACCGATACGACTTCCCGTATAACACTATGAAGGGAGTCATACCGATAATAGATTGACAGCAATTATGGAAATAAAACCCAATAAGTAGTAGGTGGTTTCTCCAAATACCACCTAACTCATACGACTGCATAAATGCACGTTGTAAAATAATTGCACAAAGGCAAGTTAAAACAGGGAATGGATTTTTTATACTTTCTTTTACTAATCAAATATTTTTAGTGTTTTTAAACCCATTATCTTCAAAAATTAAATTCTCAATTTTCAACACTTTAAAATTTCCCAAAGCTTCTAACTTAACTTTTAATTTAAATTCATTGCTCTTTATTTATAGTAAATAAAAATTTTGAGTTGTCTATTCTCTACTTCTTCCATAAACATACTTTAATTTGTAACACATAAAATTTTCAAATTAATTTCTCAAATTTTATAAGTGTTCAAAATTTATGGAAAAAATCGGTGGAGTCTCCTTTGAACGGAGAGCCATTTGCAATACTACAAAATGATTTATATAATATACATTGACCATTAGGTCGGAACATGACATTAATCTGAATCCATATCCCTTCCTTTTCAGCATTTTAAAGCGAGTTTGCTCAATTATAAATAAAATCTTTTTGCTCAAATTATAGTCCAACTATCCTCTATCACCTGTAATTAACTAAATCATATGATATTTGTTCATATTCATAAATGAGAAGTATTACAATTCACTATTAATGGAAATAGATCATTCTTTTCATTTCAAACCTACTGAAAGAAGACAAGTTTTGACATAGCAAACTAAAAATCTAAAGAAACTTATAAAATGAAAGTTGTTCCACTATCTGTAAGCTTTCTAGCAATATAAAGATCATCAAAATTGGATTCATGGTGTGAAAGTTTTGTAAAATTAACTTTCACCTTAAATCCTAAAAATTTCACAATAAGATAGAGATGTCTATCCAATTTCAAACCCATTTTAGGTTTGGTAAAAAGCAAAATCTTTTAAAGTGGTGAAAAGAAAATTTAGCTTACTCAAAGCTATTTCATTTGCAGAAATATTTAGCTCATTTAGAGTTATGAATCCCAAATTAACGTTATTTTAGTACAACACTTTTCAAATAAAATTTCAGCTTTTAACTCAAATTATAAAATTTGAATTTTCAAACCTTTCCAAATTCAAACTTCATTTTCAAAACATGCACTTTATGTGAAATAATTTCGTCAAGATCCTCCATTTGGAAAGCTAAGTCATTCAAATTTTATAATTAACTTCAAGTAATTACCTTTTAAAAGAAACTATTCACGACTTGGAAATATTCTCATTAACTCATTAAATCAACTTTTCAAACAATTAATTTAAAAGAATCATTTTGAAAGAGATAGCTAATCTTTTCAATTAATAAGAGAGAATCATTCATTTAAAATAAATTTTGATTTAAATATAAATTTTAAAATTGTTCTCACAATTTTAATGGTTGTATCACGACTATTTATTTATCATACCTTACCTTCTTTACTTTAGCCTTTTATAATAAATAAATAATTTAAATTCATATTTTCTCTTGTCTCAAATAAATGTCCATATTTTTGTGAACATAAAATTAATTAAAGTTGATAATTAACTCAACGTCATTTTCAAAAGAATTCTATAATTTCATTTCGACAAGTTTTAATACCATCAAAGTTTAAAACAAACTTGTTCACAAATTCATGCTAAAAATCTAAAATTAGCATTTCCTTAATTTCCCTCAAGATATAGTTTTAAATCTTATCTTCTATTACTATTTAAGAGACCAAATACCAAAACTATTTTTTAAATTATCATTTATAGCTTTGTACAAAATGTTTAATTGATATCTCAATTTTCTCTAATCAATTTATTATTTTATTTTGAATACATCATTTTATTAATCAAAGCATTACATGATTTCCAATTAAGACATCTCCTTGATTAGGATTAATTTACGTTATTTACTCAAATTATCATAGGATATCTCTATTTAAATTCCAATATGATGTACTTATACCACCAATTAAAACATAATTATATTCAATTTCACAAGTTTCCTATAATATAATGGCATTGCCTCACCATTGTTTATAGTGAAAAACCTCATCTATTAGTAGCAGAGTTGACCAATGATCAAAACTACCTTGCAATTTATATCTTACGCTCACTATGGATCAATGACTACATTTGCCATTAATTTTCAAATTCATTTTAATTTATTTTCAAACTTATACTTATTACAACTTACTTTTATCATGTCTGACCATCTCATCATAGCGTTTAGGAAATTCCTATCGATAACGTTGATCAGGCGCATCTACCAGAATTCTTAAAGCGCTCGATGGACAATCTAACTCAAAATCATTTTCTAATTGGTAAATATGCCTCTTATTTAATTTTTACAAAATACTCTTAGCTTATCCCAACAAAATAATCCAATTATTCTTGTAAGTTTATCTTCAATGAGAAAGAATTGCAGTTTAAATTTTATTGCTTTACTCATTTCCTTAATGAGCATCCTCGTGGCAGAACGACCAACAAGCTAAGAACCAGAAATGAGGTCAATACAGAACTCCATTTCCTGCTTGGGTGGCAAACCTGAAACAGACTCAAGTACACTAGTAGAATCACAAACAACATGAATTCTAGAAACTTAATCTTCATCTCAAGACTCAAGAACGATTAACGATACTTTGGAATAACCATCTACATTACGAAGAACAAGTGACAGCAGATCAGCCGAATTAGGATACCTAAGATATAGGATCCTTTCAAAAATATAGGATTCAGGGTTGATAACATGTAAGCCAATTGTAACAACCCGATATTTTCAGCCATTCATAGCCGCGCATGTCGGACTTGAATTGCTCGAAATACCGCATTGTAAATAAATTTGGAGCAAATGAAATACAATCACAGAATCACAGACATAGAACAAACCGAATACCTCGCTGCGGAATATAAAATAAATAGTAGTTCATTGATGCTACTACGGTAGAGTCTCAAACCTAAAACATGATACAGTCTGAAAACAACATAATAGAAATCCCAAATACATAGAAGTTCACTAATACATGAGATAAACTAGGACAGCTGAAACAGAGAGTAGATATAAATGTAGATAAGCAGAAACTCCAGCAAAGACCAGCTCCAGAAAGAGAAACCAAAGCTGTGAATACTCAAGATGACCCGAGCGTAAAGTAAAACACAAAACACTCGAGTTAGGACAATATATACTTATATAATGTAAACCAACTCAAGTGAACTGTAGTAGAAATACACAATAACTTAAAGGATGCTTGGTATCGCCCATCCTTTAAGAATCAGTTAAACTATAAATTAAATACATCCCGTGGTTAAAATTTCGAAATGGTATTTTATACTTCAAAATCAAATATCATTTCAAAATTCAATATCATTCAAAATCCATTTCAAAATATCAAAAATATAGTATCTTCCAAACCACATTCATTTTTATTTAATTTAAATACCATTACAAAACACATTTCAAAATAGTTTATATTTCAAAACAAATTACTTCATTTTAAATCATAAAATGAAGTTATTATATTTAATAATTAAATTATTAAATTTACAAAATTTTAGTCTTTCAAAATTCATTTATCCACTTAATTTATTAAAACAGATGAAAATTCAACTTTCGCAGCATTTAGAAATTGCTACAGAAAGTTACATTCAAAACAGTTCAATTTAACAAAAGATAGCATAAAAAAACGCTGTGATAGGGTTACATTAGTTTCAAATAAAACTTAGTTAAATTCAACAATTATAACATTTACAAAAAATGCTATGATAGCTTTTAATTAAACTTAGCCATTTGGTTCATTATTATCAACTACGGCATTTACAAATGCTGTGTTATCATTTACATTAGAATTAATAGCATTTCTGAAATGCAGTTAATTAACTTCAAATATTCACTATAATTTCACAAATAATTAATTTTTTATTTAAATCATTTTTAACTTATAAAATCATATAATTTCAGTTTTAAAACAATCATTTAAATACCCTTATATTTATGATTTTATAAAGTTAAATCTCCATTCAAAAATCAAAATTTAATAATAATTCACTTATTAAATTCCAACATAAAATTTCAAATTCATTAAATTAAATTTAACTTAACAATTAAGTTTAAAATTTAAAATATAACTTAATTTCATTTTTATTTACTTAACTTAAAATTCACTCTTAAGACAAATTCACAAATTTCCAATTTTAGTTATATTTCAAAATTTCAACATAAATATTCATTCATTTCACATTTAACTTTATTCAAAAATCATTAATGTATTACAAAATCATTTTAAATTCATTTGATTCAAAATATCATAAATTTATCATATTTTCATATTTAATTTAAATTCCATTTATCACCAAATTATAATTTCCAAAATAACTTACATTTCAGATTTCTAACTTTACCCTTTATTTATTTCACTTATAAATTTTCAGAAAATCAATAATGCTTTACAAAAATCATTTTTAATCGAATCTAATCAAAATATTATAATATTTACATTTCTAAAATATTTTAAAAAAATTTAGAAAAACATATTTTAACAACGGGTCTGTATTTCATTTTCTAGCCTAGGTAAAGTGATACGGGTAATATATCATTTCAACCCGTAATTTACAAAGAAAACCCGGGTTTGATCATTTCAAACCCGCAACCCCAAGTAAAAGAAAATAAATGAAAATCATTCAGGCCTATCATTTCAGTCCATAATGATTTTCTCCTATTCTAAAGTCCGTTCGGGTATGTATCATTACAAGCCATAGTGATTCTAGTCTACAGGGAACTTGCAGTGTGATAAACTGATGAAAGTAACAGAATAGCATGAAATAACAGTAACATATGATATAACAGGTGTAAATATAGGTATGAACATCATATGAATATAATATAGCAGTTATAACAGGATGATATGCATTTACAGATTCAGGTGATCTCAGTTTATCACTACACAAGTACATATTAGTCTGGTGAGATTTACTCACCTGTTCAAAGCTGGAGATCACTACCAAAGCAACAATACTGACACTACGAAGGCACGATAACACTACTACAATTTTGAGAGTGGAGAGTCAAAGCTATGCCCTTTGGAACATTTAAACAAAACAATACAATATACATGAATAAACACTTCACATATATTTAAATAACTTATATATACAAGCACAAATCAAATCCAAACCAATTGCACTTGCCTTCTACCTCATATGCTTCAGCAATGGGCTGCAAAAGCACTATAATGGGATGGTTTTGGATCAGGTTTGGATCAGGTTTTGGGTTCAACAAGTCGGCCATACATAGGAAAAGATGATGCAAAAGGTATGTGTGCATGAAACTACAACTACAAGGCAACACAAGTGGATTCAAGGCAACATAAGTCACGACCACGAGCAAATATGGGCATGGCTAGGTCTGGTAGGGTCAGCTACAGGTGTGGAAGAGGTGTATGGGTCAACTATGGCAGGTGGTGGTGGTGTATGGGTCGGCCAAGGAGGAGTTTGAGGGGGGTGAAGGCAAAGAAGCTAGGCTATGCACATTTTCAAGGTGGATATTGCAATTTTGGTGGAGTTTGATCAACTAGTGGTGCATGGCCATGGATGGGCAGTGGGCTGGAGGTGGTGGAAGCCTGATGTGGTGGTGGTGGAGGTGGCCATGGTGAAGGAGGAGCAAGGGCTGAGCAAAATAGGTGAAGGCAAGTGCACAAAATCAACATAAACAAGCAGAAAAACAATGGAAAAGGAAATAAAATTTACCAAACTTTTTCCCAAAGAGAATGGCCGAATTTTTTTCAGATTTGAGGAGAAAACATTCACGTGAAATGTTATGGGAGTGGTCAGCTGAAGAGAATGAGTTAAGGCAGCCAATTGAATGAAAAGTGATGGTAGAAATGTGAAAAGGTGTGAATACAAAAGGACATAAGCAAATCAATGGTCACAACTCTTCAGATTTCTCTGATTTCTTTTGGAATTTTTTACAACTGAAATATATTTATAAATACAGATAAAAACACTAAAATTTAGTAAATAGACAAAAATAAATAAATATTAATTAAATATAATTAGATTAAGAAAATAGCTTAAAAATACAGACTAGTCTTGGAAATATGAAAATAAATGGAACAAACTTCAGAAAATTTCTATGTACTTGAAAATATTTATAAATAAAGGTAAGAACATAAAATAAAATGCATACATAAAAATGAATAAATAAATTTTAATCAAATATAATTTAATGAAGAAAATAGCAGAAAAATGAAAACTAGCCTTTAAAAATACAAAACAAATTCAATAAATTTTCGGAAAAATTCAAACATCACTTTAAAAATATTTAAAAGACAAAAAATATAATATAACATATTACACATATATATAAAAATTAAAATATTTTGTATATAAATTAAAATAGACAATTTTTTATTAAATAAATCAATTTACGTACAATACTGTTAAAAGCATAACTTTCACAATATAAATCGGATTTCAACGAAACGAAAAGTAGTATTCTTAAATTTTAATATATTTTCATAATAAAAGATCAAATTTAAGAATTTAAATATTTAAATTTGAAATTTAAAAATCAATGTTTGACCTAAATTGACCAAAGTCAACATTTCAGGAAAATATTCAATTTATACCATTTGGAATTATAATTCACATAATAATCAAAGTTTATATTTAAAAATGAAATGTTTGAAATGAAACAAGTTTAAAAAAATTCAAAATGAAATAAAGTCAGAATTAAAATATACATAAAAATCTAGGGTTGTTACACTCTCCCCCACTCAAATCTTTTCGTCCTCGAAAAGGAAGGAAGCGGAGAAACAACAAGAAAGAGCAATAGGTTGGAATACATCCCCGAAAGAAGGTAGGGAAAAAATATTGCTAGGAGGTAAAGCAGGTTGAAAGACAAGATGAACCATTATTTGAAACATTATACATTTCAATTTAATTTTTTTTAGTATGATGAATAGTCATTTGATTCAAATCTGATGGTTCAAAGTAAACAATATTTAAAACATTTTAAATTTTTAGAAGGGAAAATAACTGATCAAAATATTCTTTATATAATACTTTATCAAAATACTTTTATAACTCGATGTCTTAACAAGTTTATCCTTGTTCTTGTAGATTCTGGCAGTGCGTTGATCAGGCGCAAAGCTAGACTTCTCCAGGTACTTAGTAGACTTGTTTCAACACCCAGTGAAAATACTAGAAAACTCTTTTTAAAAAAAACAGATATGGAAAGTACAATCCAAACAAATCAACCAAACCAAAACAGTTGTCTAACCATGGATCGCAGATACACAATGGTTACGCCTGGATCCCCCAGGAAACAATCCGTATCCGTAAGCTTTCTTAGCCCTGCGAGTTACGCCATGATGACGAGTAGAATGCAGGATACACAATGGTTACGCCTGGATCCCCCAAGAAACAATCCGTACCCTCAGGCCAGCTCAGCCAGGCATTTGCGCTACTAATGCGACCTAAATAGAGTGCATGATACACAATGGTTACGCCTGGATCCCGCAGGAAACAATCCGTACCCCCAGGCCAGCTCAGCCAGGCAGTTGTGCTATGTAGTCGCGATCATAAGACCACGGGGATCGCTGTGGAATTCGATGGACACTCGAGTATCATATCCGGAAAACCCAAATCAAAGAGAGAGAATAATATCGATAGAATGAATCCACAGTGTGGCCACAAAGCGGATATCAAGCAGAAGACACTTTCCATATCTTTACTTCGAAAATATGTATCATATAGTACCTTTCAAAATCACTTTCAAATATCATACTTATATAAAGTCCATTATATATAAGATTTCATTTCAAATCAAATACTTTCCAAAATAATAGTATATCAAATCACACTTATATAAATTTCGATTATATAAGACTTCATTTTTCAAAATTGAGTACCTTTTCAAATCAATAGTTCTCAAATCAATATTTTTCAAATCAACTGCATACTTACACAAATCAATTTTTATATAAGTTCGATAACTCCCAAATCAAAGTATTTAAATAAACAAGGTTCTCAATTTCAAACCATTTCAATATCAATTCAGCTTCAAAATCATATATGATTTCACCAAATCATTTCTTCCAAATTACATAAATTTAGTTTCAAAATTTCTTAAACAATAGATTTAGAAATAATCCAAATTTCCAAATCAACAAAATTTAGGTCAAATAAATTCATTTCCATTTCAAACATGTATTCACTTCAAAAATCATAATACTTTCAAAGTTATAAATCTTTCGAAACCAAATACTTGAAATCATTTCACTTTGAAAATCATAACATTTTGAAATCATACATTTGAAATCATAAAACATGCCCTTAATTCTTTACATTTCAATTTTTTTTCAGTTAAACCAAAATCTAAAATTTCCAATTTTAATTCAATTCAAACCATTAGTTTCAATTTAGTTTTCCAACAAAACCATTTCAAATATTATCAATTTCAAATATAGATTGGATTTACAAAATAAACTATTAAATCTTAAATATGTTTCAAGGCTTAAATATACCATATTTCAAAACTAAATTTCATAATTTCATATATCTCAGATTTTACTTCGTTATTACTTAGTGTTGAAATATTTATTTCATAAATCCATTATTTTTAAATAAACTCAAATTACAGGTAAACCAAATATCCTTTCATACTAATACAAGCTTCAATTATTGATTTATCAAAATCAATGGTTTTCAAAATCATTTTATACTTGCGTAAAGTTTATCTTATATAAGGATCAAAATTTTCAAAAAAATAAATTTCGCTGCATGAAAAGCCATGTGGGATTGAACATCTTTGCTTACTAAAAGATTTTTAATTAAGAATAGTTTTGTATATAAAATAGTTTTTTATGAAAAATAGAATAAAACAGTTAGTTTAATAAAAAGAAAAATAGTTTTGAAAATTGGTTTTAAATTTGATTGTGGTTTTTCATAAAAGAAAATTTCCAATTAAATTACAAAGATATCCAACCCAACAACTTTCAATTTCAGCGTCAAGTATACCAATGATATTAGGATATAAGATGTACATATATCATCATTTCGCAACATTACATTCGATCGCTCACTCGATCATACAAGTTCGCTTTCGAACTAGTATTGTCCATTTGACTTCCCTAATGTGGACTTCGATATGGTTTCTTGACAAGAAGCCATCAAGAATCAAATGAAAAATCCTAACACGAAATGGTGTAATTCACCTCGAACTTGTGTGCTCAAACTTGGATCAAATTAATTATGCGAATAAAACAACATACGTACAACTTATGTATCTATTCCAACTTGTTAAATAAATAGTTTTATAAAGATGTTACTAAGTTAAAACATTTAAAACCAAAATTTTCTCAAACATTTGAAGACTATTTTTTTTTATCCAAAACATTTCAAAACTAAATTTCGTATTAGTATAACTCAAAATAGTCTTATTTATTTACTTAACAAAACAGTTTCAGCTTATACAAATCATATTATTTCATACTTGAAACATACAAACTAAACTTATATTCTTTATCAAATACCTTTCAAAATTTCTTAGCTTTGAAAAGTTAAAGTTGATTTGGAAGTGCTCGAACCTACAAAATAGTCGAAAAAATCATATTTTCAATCCAAGAGTTGGAAATCAACAACAAATCAGTAAACAAAATTTCAAAAGATGGGTTTCAAATCCGAAATTCAGGGACTGAACACCGGCTTACTTTAAATCATTTCAAATATACATACATATATCTTTCAAAAATCAAATCATACCTCGAAATCTGAAATCAAAACTGGTTTCACAAAATCACTCGCATAGCAAAGCTACTAGAGTGGCCTCTCCCCCACTCAGAAACTCGAAAATCAATGTCGATGATGCATGCATTCATCACCGAAATTATTTTCCAGCGATATAAGTGGGTTCCGGACTTTTATTTTCTTGAAACTTCTTTAAAATCTCTTCGAAATCTTTGGAATTCATTTGAATACATTTGAAATATTACTTATTCGAAAAAAATATCTTTAAATCATATTATTATATAATTTTCAAAATCTTAAAACTGATTTCAAAACACCGGAATTCGATTCCTCGAAATTCAAATTCAAAACCCTTCAATTATAAATCATTTTTATATAAATCAATTTTCTTATAAATTTTCAAAATTTCAAATCCTTTTGAAACTTTAAATTTTTATTCTAAAAGATATACAATCTTTATCGAAAATATTTCACTTTTAAATACAAAATATGGTCATCCTTAACAAAATAATAATTTTAATGTATGCACAATTTCAAAATACAACCGAACACAAATTTCAAGGGATGATTCAAGGATGGATTTCAAAACAACAGAGATTAAAATTTAGAGGAACCTACTCAAATAGAATTCTGATTCGAAGGTAAGCTTGAGCAAAGATGAGATAATTTAATTACCAAATAGAAGATGATAAGCTTATATAAATCGCGGACGACCTTAACAGGTCAACCGTGACTTCAAGAATATAATCGATTCGGAAATATAAGGCAAATCGACAATCGATCGCCAAAGATAGAATCCGGGTAGAGCAAGAGATAGATAGCATTGTAAACCGAGGATATAGAAATCTCCGGTGAATCAATGCCAATTGTAAAAAAGTTTCACCCCTTTACAAATCATTCAAAGATTGGCGGAATCACCAATCTTAAGAGAGGTCATTCCAAAGCGGAGTTATGGAATGCTCCAAAATCAAAATGGATAAAATAGGGAATACAATACTGGATTTTAGAACAAGTGGGAGTGTTCCATAGTTCAAGGAATCTTAGTCGATAAGAATCCTAACCAAGAGCTTACTAGCAAGATGGATACCGAAGGGATGAAGTTTAGAAAATCTTGATTCCAAAATAAGAAAAAATTTATACCAAAATAATCTTTGAAAATCCTTTAAAATCATTTGGAAATCTTTTTATACTTCAAAAATACGTTCTCTCACAAAGAAACGATTTTGAGATTGATTTCACTCATTCTAGGGCATTTCTACCTTATCTCTAATGAGTTTTTGCTCCGCAGGCTAAGGTTTGCCTAAAACCAAAGCTCTGATAGCAACTGTAACAACCCGATATTTTCATCCATTCATAGCCGCATATGTCGGACTTGAATTGCTCGAAATACCGCATTGTAAATAAATTTGGAGCAAATGAAATACAATCACAGAATCACAGACATAGAACAAACAGAATACCTCGCAGCGGAATATAAAATAAATAGTAGTTCATGATGCTACAACGGTAGAGTCTCAAACCTAAAACATGATACAGTCTGAAAACAACATAATAGAAATCCCAAATACATAGAAGTTCACTAATACATGAGATAAACTAGGACAGCTGAAACAGAGAGTAGATATAAATGTAGATAAGCAGAAACTCCAGCAAAGACCAGCTCCAGAAAGAGAAACCAAAGCTGTGAATACTCAGGCTGACCCGAGCGTAAAGTAAAACACAAAACACTCGAGTTAGGACAATATATACTTATATAATGTAAACCAACTCAAGTGAACTGTAGTAGAAATACACAATAACTTAAAGGATGCTTGGTATCGCCCATCCTTTAAGAATCGGTTAAACTATAAATTAAATACATCCCGTGGTTAAAATTTCGAAATGGTATTTTATACTTCAAAATCAAATATCATTTCAAAATTCAATATCATTCAAAATCCATTTCAAAATATCAAAAATATAATATCTTCCAAACCACATTCATTTTTATTTAATTTAAATACTATTACAAAACACATTTCAAAATAGTTTATATTTCAAAACAAATTACTTCATTTTAAATCATAAAATGAAGTTATTATATTTAATAATTAAATTATTAAATTAATAAATTTTAGCCTTTCAAAATTCATTTATCCACTTAATTTATTAAAATAGATGAAAATTCAACTTTCGCAGCATTTAGAAATTGCTACAGAAAGTTACATTCAAAACAGTTCAATTTAACAAAAGATAGCATAAAAAAATGTTGTGATAGGGTTACATTAGTTTCAAATAAAACTTAGTTAAATTCAACAATTATAACATTTACAAAAAATGCTATGATAGCTTTTAATTAAACTTAGCCATTTGGTTCATTATTATCAACTACGGCATTTACAAATGTTGTGTTATCATTTACATTAGAATTAATAGCATTTCTGAAATGCTGTTAAATAACTTCAAATATTCAGTATAATTTCACAAATAATTAAATTTTTATTTAAATCATTTTTAACTTATAAAATCATATAATTTCACTTTTAAAACAATCATTCAAATACCTTTATATTCATGATTTTATAAAGTTAAATCTCCATTCAAAAATCAAAATTTAATAATAATTCACTTAATAAATTCCAACATAAAATTTCAAATTCATTAAATTAAATTTAACTTAACACTTAAGTTTAAAATTTAAAATATAACTTAATTTCATTTTTATTTACTTAACTTAAAATTCACTTTTAAGACAAATTCACAAATTTCCAATTTTAGTTATATTTCAAAATTTCAACATAAATATTCATTCATTTCACATTTAACTTTATTCAAAAATCATTAATGTATTACAAAATCATTTTAAATTCATTTGATTCAAACTATCATAAATTTATCATATTTTCATATTTAATTTAAATTCCATTTATCACCAAATTATAATTTCCAAAATAACTTACATTTCAGATTTCTAACTTTACCCTTTATTTATTTCACTTATAAATTTTTAGAAAATCAATAATGCTTTACAAAAATCATTTTTAATCAAATCTAATCAAAATATTATAATATCTACATTTCTAAAATATTTTAAAAAAATTTAGAAAAACATATTTTAACAACGGGTCTGTATTTCATCTTCTAGCCTAGGTAAAGTGATACGGGTAATATATCATTTCAACCCGTAATTTACAAAGAAAACCCAGGTTTGATCATTTCAAACCCGCAACCACAAGTAAAAGAAAATAATTGAAAATCATTCAGGCCTATCATTTCAGTCCATAACGATTTTCTCCTATTCTAAAGTCCGTTCGGGTATGTATCATTACAACCCATAGTGATTCTAGTCTACAGGGAACTTGTAGTGTGATAAACTGATGAAAGTAACAGAATAGCATGAAATAACAGTAACATATGATATAACAGGTGTAAATATAGGTATGAACATCATATGAATATAATATAGCAGTTATAACAGGATGATATGCATTTACAGATTCAGATGATGTCAGTTTATCACTACATAAGTACATATTAGTCTGGTGAGATTTACTTACCTGTTCAAAGCTGAAGATCGCTACCAAAGCAACAATACTGACACTACGAAGGCACGACAATACTACTACAATTTTGAGAGTGGAGAGTCAAAGCTATGCCCCTTGGAACATTTAAACAAAACAATACAATATACATGAATAAACACTTCACATATATTTAAAAAACTTATATATACAAGCACAAATCAAATCCAAACCAATTGCACTAGCCTTCAACCTCATATGCTTTAGCAATGGGCTGCAAAAGCACTATAATGGGATGGTTTTGGATCAGGTTTGGATCAGGTTTTGGGTTCAACAAGTCGGCCATACATAGGAAAAGATGATGCAAAAGGTATGTGTGCATGAAACTACAACTACAAGGCAACACAAGTGGATTCAAGGCAACATAAGTCACGACCACGAGCAAATATGGGCATGGCTAGGTATGGTAGGGTCAGCTACAGGTGTGGAAGAGGTGTATGGGTCAACTATGGCAGGTGGTGGTGGTGTATGGGTCGGCCAAGAAGGAGTTTGAGGGGGGTGAAGGCAAAGAAGCTAGGCTATGCACATTTTCAAGGTGGATATTGCAATTTTGGTGGAGTTTGATCAACTAGTGGTGCTTGGCCATGGATGGGCAGTGGGCTGGAGGTGGTGGAAGCCTGATGTGGTAGTGGTGGAGGTGGCCATGGTGAAGGAGGAGCAAGGGCTGAGCGAAATAGGTGAAGGCAAGTGCACAAAATCAACATAAACAAGCAGAAAAACAATGGAAAAGGAAATAAAATTTACCAAACTTTTTCCCAAAGAGAATGGCCGAATTTTTTTCAGATTTGAGGAGAAAACATTCACGTGAAATGTTATGGGAGTGGTCAGCTGAAGAGAATGAGTTAAGGCAGCCAATTGAATGAAAAGTGATGGTAGAAATGTGAAAAGGTGTGAATACAAAAGGACATAAGCAAATCAATGGTCACAACTCTTCAGATTTCTCTGATTTCTTTTGGAATTTTTTATAACTGAAATATATTTATAAATACAGATAAAAAAACTAAAATTTAATAAATAGACAAAAATAAATAAATAAATATTAATTAAATATAATTAGATTAAGAAAATAGCTTAAAAATACAGACTAGTCTTGGAAATATGAAAATAAATGGAACAAACTTCAGAAAATTTCTATGTACTTGAAAATATTTATAAATAAAGGTAAGAACATAAAATAAAATGCATACATAAAAATGAATAAATAAATTTTAATCAAATATAATTTAATGAAGAAAATAGCAGAAAAATGAAAACTAGCCTTTAAAAATAGTAAACAAATTCAATAAATTTTCGAAAAAATTCAAACATCACTTTAAAAATATTTAAAAGACAAAAAATATAATATAACATATTACACATATATATAAAAATTAAAATATTTTGTATATAAATTAAAATAGACAATTTTTTATTAAATAAATCAATTTACGTACAATACTGTAAAAAGCTTAACTTTCACAATATAAATCGGATTTCAACGAAACGAAAAGTAGTATTCTTAAATTTTAATATATTTTCATAATAAAATATAAAATTTAAGAATTTAAATATTAAAATTTGAAATTTAAAAATCAAAGTTTGACCTAAATTGACCAAAGTCAACATTTCAGGAAAATATTCAATTTATACCATTTCGAATTATAATTCACATAATAATCAAAGTTTATATTTAAAAATGAAATGTTTGAAATGAAACAAGTTTAAAAAAATTCAAAATGAAATAAAGTCAAAATTAAAATATACATAAAAATCTAGGTTTGTTACACCAATCCATCCCCAAATTCACATCAAACCCAAGATAGCATATAACATGCAAATTCGCACAAAAACAAAATTACGTGGAACACCATACATATTCTCACACAACATGCCAAGTACTATGGATCCCCACAATAGGATTCGCAGTCCTCAAAGAAGTAATATGACAAGAAACATCTAATGATATAACTTCAATAAACTCCTCGATACGAATAAGGGTAAAGCATCTGTATTGAAGAAAACTCGAGTAGAGCGATCACGACGAGGATTACTCATAGGGTAAGATATTATTAATTTAGTTATGGAATACTACGGAATAAAATGCATTAATAGACGTATTCCCAACTTATATATACTCCAAAGGACTCAAAAAAGTTAACAACACGGTGCTTAGAGAAAATGTAACACTTATATTGTACTTTGATGTACCGTAATATATGTTTTGTTTTGTATTTATCATATTTTGTTCTAAACTCAGCTTTAATACCAAGATGTGGTGCCCCACCCTGAGACCACTACGCCATAGATGGCCTTCTGCAACATTTTTGCAAGGTGTTGCCAGGTAAAATGTTGCGATAGCTATACAATTTTGGTCCTACTGCAACGTTGAATTTTTGGTGTCGCCTTAGCCATAAAAATGTGTTGCTCTAGCTAAACAAGTGTAATTGATGCAACATTTTTGTTGCTATAGTAGACCTTTGCATATCTTTCGCATCGATCCGCGCCAATCTATCAAGGCAAATCCTACGTTGGAGAACGTGACACCTCATCAATCCGAACACCACTCCTTGATCTCTTAGAGCAGCGAAGAAAAAAGTCCCCGCAAATAAATTTTTATTTTCATTCTTCTCTATATTCTTACAAAGGTTCAAGCGAACATTCTTAATTTGGGGTTCAGTGATTTCGGTTCGATTAGGGCTTCGATTTGGGGGTTCAAGCTTTGTTCAGCAATTTGCTTCGATTTTGGGGGTTTAAGCATTGTTCACATCAGTTTAGGGCTTCAATTTCGATTTTGAGGTATAACCCTCTCTCCCATCACTTTAGGTTTTCGATTTAAACTACTTATAAATAACCCTAACCATAAAATGGAGCGGCAAAGAGTACATCGTTAGGGTTTGCGGCGACGACACAATCACCGAGCTGAAGCGCCGCATTTGCGAGGTCACCAATGTGCTCCCAAAAGACAAAAGCTTCTTTACCCCAAAATGGCATCTAAGCTTGGCGACGATTTTGTGTTACTGTCTCAGCTTAACATTAAGCCTACTGTCAAGATGACTATGATTGGGTTTATTATTGTATTTTTTTCCTCTTAGGTTACATTTACTTTTGGGGCTATTCATGATTGTTGATTGATTTGCAGGACGGTTGAAGATGAGATATTTGTGGATCACGTGAATGCGTCGGAGGTTGTGGATGATTTTGAGATTGGACAGGACGAGGTATTGGATATTAAAGACAAGGATTCCAATAAGCAGAAGTTGAACAGGAGAATTAATCAATACAAGGTGCATTTCTTAACTCAGTGCACCATATGTTGTGATTCTCTGTTAGCGTTGGCATAGTTGTTTCCTTGCAATTTGTTATGGCACTTAGGAGCTTGATGCTTAAAGCGTTGAAATGAAATTCTATTATGTTACTTTGGTTTTGGAACTAACACACAGTATGCATATGTAGGTAATGTACCAATGAGAAGACGTCAATGTGAATACTAATCAATAATTAGATGAATAGTAATTGTGTGAATGAATTAAATGATTAACATCTCCTTCGACTCAAATCTAAAAGCTCAAATTAGGCATCCAGTTGAAGTCCATAATGACTTCGGAGACATGTTAAATGAATTTATGGCTGATAATTCTATATCATATGAAAGAAAATTTGTTAACTAAGCAATTCAAATTGACTTAAGGTTTAATTTGTTTTGTCATTTTCTAACTTAGCCTATATGATTTAGGATCACGGTCCATTTTGAATCAATGCAAATATGATTTGAACTGTCATATGTCCTAGGCATTATTGATTATTCATGTGTGTTATTGACAATTGTGTATTTTCACTTAAAGCACCATGCCTACCTATCAGTTCACCAAGATATTGTGCTATTACCTATCGGTTTACCAAGATAATGTGTTAGAAAACGGTCTTCCATTCATACGTAGATGTATCCATATTGTTCATTAGTCACAGTAGGTGACTATGCTATACCCTTAATTATTAATTGTATTAATTTTACTATTATACCTGTGTTGTCAACATTTTCTTGTTTGATTTATCTTTTTGTTCTGTGAGCTTTGCAATGAGCTAATGTATTTGCTTGCTGATGCTCAATTGCTTAGTTGAAACTACGGAATCCTTGTCGTGACGGAAAAACGCTGCTTGTCTTAGATATTGATTACACTCTGTTTGATTATAGATATGCAGCTGAAATCCACTTGAGTTAATGCGTCCATGCAAGTAGATAAATATCAATGCTTGATATTGATATTGCCTTATTGTTATTCTAACTGCACTGACATTATAGTTTCTTAACAGATCTTCATGAATTCCTAACTGCTGCATATTTCGAGTATGATATCATGATATGGTCTGGGACCGGGTATATTATTTGTTTTTGTTATATTAACCCTTTTTGGTCAGACATTACTCATTACTCATAATGATAGCATATGCTTAGATGTCACTCATTTTGCAGAATGAAATGGGTAGAGCTAAAGATGAACCAACTTGGAGTTTTAAATAATCCAAACTACAAAATTACTGCTCTTCTTGATCACATGGCCATGATCACGGTACAGTCTGATCACCATGGCACATTTGATGCAAGCCACTTGGTCTTATTTGGGCTCAATTCCCAGAGGTTAACTCTGATATAATAAAAATAAATCGTTGCCTTCCTCCTTTAACATATAGCCACTGACATACTTTTCATTTATTATTTCTATCATTTTTACAGTTCAAAAAAATACTATAATGTTTGATGAACTTAAAAGGAATTTTGTGATGAATCCACAAAATGGTCTTACAATTAGGCCATTTCGGAAAGCACATTTGAACATCAATGTAAAGGATCTAACTTCCACAATCATGTCCAGTGAGACTGATAATGTGACTAGAGGCACCAGCTCTTAAGTCTCATTTATGAATTGTTATGTGTACCGGATATTTTGGGGTAGCTTTGTAGTATTTTGGGGTAACTAGATATTTTGGGGTAACTGACATTAATTGTGATATGTACTGCTGTATGAATTGTTATCTGTACTGTGTATTATGATGTGTATTATGCAAGTGTTTTATGTGATATTGTACTATGTATTATGCAAGTGTTCTATGTGTTATTGTACTGTTCTATGTGCACTTAGTGTCTCTTCAGTATAGTGTTGCAGTAGCTTCAGTATAGTGTTGCAGTAGCTTCAGAATGTGTTGTAGTAGCTTCAGAATAGTGTTGCAGTAGCTTCATAATAGTGTTTCCACCGGGTTATAAATGTTGCTTAAAATAATGTTGCAATAGTCATTCAAGGTGTTTCCATAGGTATGGACCCAGTTGGGTCGTGGGCCCCACATTATGGGCCCCAGAAGATGTGGGTCCCACAATTTCAGAAAGTTAATATCTATAGCAACATTTTTGGAATGTTGCTACAGATACCTATGGGTGTTGCCATAGACCCAAATAGGGGTCTATTGCAACAATATTACTTATGTTGCCTTAGATAGTCAAAATGTTGCCTTTGAGGTCTAAGGCAACGGCAAAAATTGCATCACCCTAAAAGTGTTGCCATAGACCTATGGCAACATTTTTCGGGCCTGAGCCAATATTTTTTTTGTGTTGCAGAAGGCCATTTATGGCGTAGTGGACCCACATTAACAAAGAGAATTACAAGGTAATCCTCTCTACTAATGTGGAAAATAGGGTTGGTTAAGGGCGTCCATCTATAGCCTTGTCTTAAATATTTATTGAATATGTCGACAATTACTATCTATTTTTTTCTACTCAAGTCAATCGACATATCCAATAAATACTTATTACAAAACTATAGGTGGCTAACGGATCTATTAGAACAAAATACAATAAAAAATGAATAACTCATCGCAGAACAATAATAGACACGTATATACACACTCACATATATAATGATACATCTTAATATAATAATAATGATACATCAAAGTGGTATGACGACCATTCTATATACATGAGTCACAAGAATATATAATACAAATCATAAGGATAATAACAACTGAAGAATATAACCCAACATCCATGTAGAAGCATCATTTCATGGCTATATCCAAAAGAAATGCTTAACCTGAGACATACAGAGTCTAATGCGAGTTTAAAACACACGGCTTAGTCTAGCTAAACAAAACAGTGAATAACAATAATAGATAAGGTAGAGCATAGGAAAGATATGGTATCCTCTAATGTAACAACCCGCATATTTGTCGATTTTATATTTAAATATTTTATTTAAATATTTTATCGGCAGTCGGATTTTAGTCCGAAAAGCTACTTTTTGCATACGGTCGAATTAGGGCTCGGGACCACTCCCATTGGGTTTAAAACGCCGTTTGCGACCTTTTTGAGTATAAGCTTCGATATGTTTGGAGAAAGTTGATTTCTGCTACTTTTTACTTTGGGTTTGGTTTTTGGGCTCAACCCTATGTTAACTTATGCTCAAATCTGAGCCACTCTTCCCCACTCACCCTCATTCTCTTCTCATTTCAGTTTTTAGAGTGTTAATGGTGGAAGAGATTGGAAATTAAAATTCCAAAACCCTAGTTTCTCTTGCAAATCCATCTCCTTGCTCCAAACTCAAGAAGAACCCCTTGGTAAGCATCTCCTTCTTCTTCTCCAACTCTTTCTCCATTCAATTTCAGAAATTTCCTAAACCTAATTTCGGGAATGTTCTTGTTTTTGAGCTTAAATTCAAACTCATTTGGGTTGTAATTGAAGAAAGGTTGATTCTCTATTTGCTTTCAAGCTTCTTCTTGTTCGATTTTGTGAAAAGGTGAGATTTTTATCTCACATCTATGACTATAATTATCTTTGGTTGTTGGGTATGAATTCCTAACACTTCTTCATGTGCATTTGCTCTTGATTTGGATTGGTTTTGTGAATATTCCAATTTTTGGGTTTTTAAGTCAAATTTGTGTAAAATCCTTTTATGGATGTTTGATCATGCTTTTGGTGATGCATCGAGGAGCATATAGGGCCGGGTTGCCGATTGGCATAAACCCTTAGAGCCAATGTTCGTCCGATTGCATTTTGGAAGAGTTGCTCTTCATTTGAATAAGGCTGAAAAACAGCCCAGGCATGATTCAGTCGACTGAAAAACTCTGTTCAGTCGACTGAACCTGAAACCCGAGAGTTTCCAGGCATGATTCAGTCGACTGAAAACTTCTGCACAGTCGACTGAAACTGGAAACAGAAAGTTTCCTGAACCTGGAAAATTTCCATGTACAGGGTCAGTCGACTGAAATTCTCTGTTCAGTCGACTGAACCTGCTGTTTGAGTCCAATTTGCCTTTTTGGATTGGAATTCCAATTTAAATCGATTCGTGATAATCCTATTTTTTGTTATCATCTATTATGATTTTGATGACTCTTTTTAGGGATTTTTGAATATCCATTTCGATGGATTCTTTATCGATTTCTTTGGATTTTATTCACGTCTTCGTATGTGAATTTTTGTGATTGATTGTTCTTACAATCTTCTTCGTGATTTGTCACTTTAAAAATATAAAGGTTTTCTATACTAGTAGTAAATATCAAAACTCTTTCCTCAAACAATTTCAATACTATTTTAATACCAAATTCGTTTATAAAACCGTTTTCCAATCTATTAGTATATAAAAACATTTACCTCACTCGTATGAGAAATCTAATTAAACGGCTTAGTAAAACTAGTGGTATGAAACGCTTGCGTTTACTTTGTCGGCTAATTCTTGGACTTGTTCGATTGAACCTCTTGTGACAATTTTCTAGTGGAGACTTACAGTTTGTTCGTAAATATTTAAGTTAAGCAAGTGGTTATGGGACATGAAGCTAAACTCATATATTTACTAGCTTAGTGTAATCGACACTTCTCGCTGATCATGACGATCATCTTTGTGATTTAGACTAGCAATGTGCGATGTCTCTTTGTCTGCGAGGGAGACTAAACCCCGTTTTGTGGAGTTTCGACTCAATTTGTGATGGGGTAGCAACCCATGGTCTTCGGGCCGTTTGTGGAGCTTCGGCTCAATTTGTGATGGTTAGCGACCATGGAATTAGCGTTCCGTCTGTGATACACGTGTTGGTGAGCTTTATGCTCCCGTTTGTGATAGGCCTTCCCCCCTTTGTGATTTCTGGATTTCTTGTGTAGATTCCTAGAGTTTGTGTTTCACCAATTTTCGTGATTTCCATTGATAAGTTTTATCAATATTTGTGCATTGGTGAATTTGTGTGTCATTGACTTTTGTGATTTCTGGATTTCTTGTGTAGTCTTCTGGAATTTGTGCGTCTTTGACTTTGGTGATTGACATTGATATTATCGTCAATATTTGTGGTTTGATGAACGAAATAAAGAGTATGACACTTCTTTGATTCTTGTGTAGATTTGGTGACATTGATTAATCTCTTGATGATTATCAACTAAGTATATATTTATATATATATCACAGCTTGGCATTGTGATTATTATGTGTTTAGTCACATCTCTTATTCTATATCGTTTCATCTGATATTTATAGTTAGACTGATCCGTTTATTATTTTCTTATTAAATAATACTCGGGTCAGACCGAGATGTTACAGGTGCTTCGGCTTGACTTCTCATCCGGGATTAACTCCTTGACTTTTGGGTTAACTACTTAGATTAGTAGTTATTTTGTTGTATACATTTGAGATATAGACTCCTTAATGTATACTTATTCTTTTGTGTAGTTCGTGTAACTATTCTTTTGTGATATTCTGGATCTTTTTAGACTACTACTCTGATGTACACTTTCTAGTGTAATATTCATATCTTATTCCGCCTTTGTGATATGAATTGTCTGTGACTGATTTGTGTTATGCTTATTTCTATATTTGTTTTCCGAAGGATTTATATAGCCACCGTGTAGTAGCTTTGAGTTTGTGTCGGTATGTCGGATTTCGCATGTTATATCATCTGACATATCGGTGCTCGCGCAAAGAAATTACACGGATGGTCGCTCCTCAACAGCCTTATTCTCCGTGCTAGTCGACAGCATTCACCGTAATGTTCTTGTCTAGCGTGGGTATAGAGGTGATGCGTCACAGCTTGGTATCAGAGCCAAACTTCGGAACAATATGGAATATTATAACAAGGATCATCGTCCTAAGTCTTTCTTAGGAGTCGTGCTTTAGGGTTTAATTCGAGTCTTCGTACCGATTCATCCTATTTTCCTTATGATTCCTTATTTATCCATCAAGATTGCTTGATATTCAATTTGGTGAATAACCTTTTCTTCTTCTTCTTTCTTTCTTAAGGAAGAGAAATGTCTAGAACTGGCCGCCCCAGAGCCGTGCCATCTAGCACTCCACCCTAAGATGGAGTTTTTATGACTGCTCAACAGCTTCTTGATTTGGTAACAAATGCTCAAGCAGCTGAAGCTAACCCGGAACCTACTCACCCAAAGTCGGGATTTGCACGCTTGTGTAGCGATTACACTAATTTGGGTGGGGAATCATTCAAAGGTTCCGAAACTGTTATTGAAGTACAGGCTTGGCTAAGGTTATGCGATCGAATCTTTTCTCGCATGAATCTTATTGACCTTCACCGAGTTCAGGTGGCCTCTAGTATGCTCCGAGAAAGAGCATTGGATTGGTACGAGCTTCTTATTTCTGAGATTAATGAAGCAGATCTCACTTGGGAGAGATTCCGAGAACGCTTCGAGTTGAAATTTGTACCGGAAGCAGAGAAAGTGACATTGGCTCGACGATTTATAGACCTTGTTCAAGGTGAGTCCTCTGTGACTGATTACGTCGCCTCCTTCGAGTCGCTTTCCAAATATGGGGTTGAATACATCAACACCCCTCTTAAGAAGAATCAGAGATTCGTTTATGGCTTAAACAAAAGCCTCAAGAAGCCATTACTTTTAAAGTTAGAAGTTTCTTTCGACCAACTCGTTGATATCGCTCTTCGTCTTGAAGAGGCGGATAGAGAGAATGATGTTGAAGTGGTGGGTTCCAAACCAAACTTCAACAACAGAAAGAGGTCAAACAAATTTAAAGGCCCTTGTCCCAATAAGAAAGGGAAGCAAGCAACCTCCGTGGCAAAGATTTCTTCCTTTGGTCGTGGGGAATGCTATAATTGTGGTTCGAAGGACCATTATGCGAACAAGTGCCCAAAGTCTCTTTCTTGTCGCTACTGCAAAGTTCCCGGTCATGTTATATCTTCATGCCCCAAGCTTCAGGGCAAGAAGGAGGGAAAGTTAAATGTTGCTCAAGCCCCTGGCAACACATCTCGTGGCCAAGGTATTTCTCATTCTATTCTAGATGGAATTATTTTGTTTCGTGATCATCCTATTCGAGTTCTTTTTGATACGGGTGCGTCCCATTCTTTTATATCAAAAGAACTTGTTGATGCTTTTTCTTTGGATGTTTTGTGTTTAATGACTTCTTTGAGAATTGCGAATCCGGTTGGTGGATCCGCAACAATCAGTTTATTGTGTAAAGATGTCGAGATTATTTTGTGTGATTTATCTTTCCGAGCCGATTTGCATGTCATGCGTTATTTAGGCTTTGGAATGATTTTGGGAATGGATTGGCTTAACCGTTATGAAGCTCATATCCTATGTCCTGAGCGGACTATTCATCTTCGACATCCTCAATCTGTTAATCAGGTTTCTGTTATTCTTAAAGATTCAGATTCGGCTTTGGTTGCATCTTTATATTCTTTAAATCCTCGTGATGATGATGATGATGAGGGTGATATTATTTCTCTTATTCACGTCGTTTGTGAATTTTCCGACATATTCGAGCCCGTTTTAGGATTACCACCTAAACGAACAATTGAGTTCAGAATTAATCTTACTCCGGGAGCTCAACCTATCACTCGTCCTCCTTATCATATGTCCAATAAAGAAAACGAGGGGATGCGTAAACAATTATCTGAATTGGAAACGAAGCAATTTATTCGCTCTAGTTCCTCGCCTTGGGGAGCTTCAGCTATTTTTGTGAAGAAATCCGATGGTACACTTAGGCTTTGCGTTGACTATCGCAAGCTTAATGATCTTACTATCAAAAATAAATATCCTTTACCTCGGATTGATGATCTATTCGATCAACTTAGTGGTGCTAGAGTCTTTTCACAATTGGACTTGGCTACCGGTTTTCATCAGCTTCGTATTGCAAAGGATAACATTCATTTGACATCGTTCCGCACTCGGTATGGATCTTATGAATGGCTTGTTATGCCATTTGGGTTAACAAATGCCCCGGCTTATTTCGTTGACTTAATGAATCGAGTTTTTAAAGACTTTCTCGACCGGTTTGTTCTCATCTTTATCGATGATATTCTTGTTTATTCTAAAACCGAGGAGGAGCATGAAAAACATCTTCAGATTGTGTTGGAAACTCTTAGGAGTAATCAATTAAAGGCAAAATTTTCTAAATGCCATTTTTGGCAATCTCGTGTGAAGTTTCTCGGTCACATCATTTCCGAATCCGGAATTTCCGTGGATCCTTCAAAGATTGAAGCGATTCAAGATTGGAAGAGACCGGAGAATGTGACAGAGATTCGTAGTTTTCTTGGATTGGCGGGCTATTACCATCGTTTTATTAAAGACTTTTCTAAAATTGCCGTGCCTCTCACTAGCTTGACAAAGAAAGGTGTTAAATACATTTGGTCGGACAAATGTGAAGCTTCTTTTTAGAAATTAAAAGAACTTCTTTCTGATGCTCCTATTCTTGTTATTCCCGAGGGGAATCAAGATTTCGTTGTTTATACCGATGCTAGTCGCATTGGTTTGGGTGTCGTTCTTATGCAAAAGGAACGCGTTATTGCTTATGCTTCTAGGCAATTAAAGCCTGCTGAGACTAGATATGCCACTCATGATTTAGAGCTTGCGGCTATTGTTTTTGCTCTTCGGATTTGGCGTCATTATCTCTTAGGAGAGAAATTTGTTCTTTACACAGGTCATAAGTCTTTGAAATATTTATTCTCTCAAAAGGAACTTAATTTGCGTCAACAGCGTTGGCTCGAATTTCTTGCACCATATGATCTTGATATTCTTTATACTCCCGGTAAGGGTAATCTTGTCGCCGATGCTCTTAGCCGTAAACAACAAGCTGTTGTCTCTATGATGATATCCGAATGGAACGATCTCGAGATTTTATCCACTTGCGAAACTCGAGCCCGTGTTTCCGATTTATGCTCATCGTTTTTTTTATGTAGCCTTGAGGCTCATCCATCTCTTTTAGACCGCATTCTTGAAGCTCAAGGGCTAGATCCCAACTTGGCTCTTCTTGGCCAAAGTATTAGGGATAAAATGGATATTGAAGGTTTGAAAGACTTTGATATCGATTCTCGTGGCGGCATTCGGAAATTTGGTAGACTTGTCGTGCCAAATATTGGTGATCTTCATAAAGATATTTTAGAAGATTCACATCGTTCTAAATTTACCATTCATCCCGGTAGTAGTAAAATGTACGCGGACATGAAGCGACTTTATTATTGGGAGGGAATGAAACTTGACATCGCTAACTTCGTTAAACGTTGCATGACTTGCCAACTCGTTAAGGCCGAACATCAAAGGCCCGGGGGGTTATTGCAACCTTTAGAAATTCCAGTTTGGAAGTGGGATCAAATTTCCATGGATTTTATAGATGGCCTTCCCCGTTCTCGATCGGGTTATGATAGCTTATGGGTAATTGTTGATAGACTTACTAAATCCGCCCATTTTATTCCCGTTCGGTCTAACCGAACTGTTCCTCTTTTGGCCAAGATATTTATCAAAGAAATTGTTAAATTGCATGGTGTTCCTACTTCTATTGTTAGTGATCGTGATCCATTGTTTACTAGTGGATTTTGGAAGAGTCTTCAAAAAGCTTTGGGAACGAAGCTTAATTTTAGCACCGCTTATCATCCCCAGTCCGATGGACAAACCGAGCGTGTGAATCAAACTCTTGAAGATCTTCTTCGTGCTTGTGTTCTTGATTTTGGTGGAGGTTGGGAAGATCATATTTCGCTTGTTGAATTTTCCTATAATAATAGCTTCCAATCTAGTATTGGTATGGCACCTTTCGAGGCACTCTATGGTAGGCCATGCCGATCTCCTTCTTGTTGGCTTGAGGCCGGTGAGAAGCTGGCTTTAGGTCCAGATTTTATTCGTGATTCCATAGAAAAGATTGATCTTATTCGTCATAAGATGAAAGAAGCCCAAAGTAGACAAAAATCCTATGCCGATAACCAGAGAAGGAAGTTAGAATTTTCTGTGGGAGATCTTGTGTTCATTCGTGTTTCACCTATGAAAGGTGTTGTACGTTTCAGTCGATCGGGAAAGTTAGCGCCTCGATATATTGGGCCATTTCCTATCACCGAACGTATTGGTTCCATGGCTTATCGCCTTTTATTACCGGCTCAATTTTCTGCTATGCATGGCGTGTTTCACGTTTCTCAACTTCGGAAATGTCTTCGAGATTCCGATTCTATTCTTGAGCCCGGTGTTGTGGAAGAGATTGAAGTTTCGCCTAATTTAACTTATGAGTAACATCCTATTCGTGTCATTGCTTCGGAAGTCAAACGACTTCGAAATAAAGATGTTCCGCTTGTTAAAGTTCAATGGTCTTCAAATCCTAAGGATTGTTCTTGGGAATCTAGAGAGTACATCGAGCGTACACATCCGGACTTACTTTCTCGTGCTCTTTGAGGTGAACTTCTTATTTCAAACTTCTTTTGTGTTGAATATGCTTCTATGGTTGTTACTATATATCTTCTTCTTGTAATATTGCGAGGACGCAATTTCTTTAAGGAGGGGAGTCTGTAACAACCCGCATATTTGTCGATTTTATATTTAAATATTCTATTTAAATATTTTATCGGTAGTCGGATTTTAGTCTGAAAAGCTACTTTTTGCATATGGTTGAATTAGGGCTCGGGACCACTCCCATTGAGTTTAAAATGCCGTTTGCGACCTTTTTGAGTATAAGCTTCGATATGTTTGGAGAAAGTTGATTTCTGCTACTTTTTACTTTGGGTTTGGTTTTTGGGCTCAACCCTATGTTAACTTATGCTCAAATCTGAGCCACTCTTCCCCACTCACCCTCATTCTCTTCTCATTTCAGTTTTTAGAGTGTTAATGGTGGGAGAGATTGGAAATTAAAATTCCAAAACCCTAGTTTCTCTTGCAAATCCATCTCCTTGCTCCAAACTCAAGAAGAACCCCTTGGTAAGCATCTCCTTCTTCTTCTCCAACTCTTTCTCCATTCAATTTCAGAAATTTCCTAAACCTAATTTCGGGAATGTTCTTGTTTTTGAGCTTAGATTCAAGCTCATTTGGGTTGTGATTGAAGAAAGGTTGATTCTCCATTTGCTTTCAAGCTTCTTCTTGTTCGATTTTGTGAAAAGGTGAGATTTTTATCTCACATCTATGACTATAATTATCTTTGGTTGTTGGGTATGAATTCCTAACACTTCTTCATGTGCATTTGCTCTTGATTTGGATTGGTTTTGTGAATATTCCAATTTTTGGGTTTTTAAGTCAAATTTGTGTAAAATCCTTTTATGGATGTTTGATCATGCTTTTGGTGATGCATCGAGGAGCATATAGGGCCGGGTTGCCGATTGGCATAAACCCTTAGAGCCAATGTTCGTCCGATTACATTTTGGAAGAGTTGCTCTTCATTTGAATAAGGCTGAAAAACAGCCCAGGCATGATTCAGTCGACTGAAAAACTCTGTTGAGTCGACTGAACCTGAAACCCGGGAGTTTCCAGGCATGATTCAGTCGACTGAAAACTTCTGCACAGTCGACTGAAACTGGAAACAGAAAGTTTCCTGAACCTGGAAAATTTCCATGTACAGGGTCAGTCGACTGAAATTCTCTGTTCAGTCGACTGAACCTGCTGTTTGAGTCCAATTTGCCTTTTTGGATTGGAATTCCAATTTAAATCGATTCGTGATAATCCTATTTGTTGTTATCATCTATTATGATTTTGATGACTCTTTTTAGGGATTTTTGAATATCCATTTCGATGGATTCTTTATCGATTTCTTTGGATTTTATTCACGTCTTCGTATGTGAATTTTTGTGATTGATTGTTCTTACAATCTTCTTCGTGATTTGTCACTTTAAAAATATAAAGGTTTTCTATACTAGTAGTAAATATCAAAACTCTTTCCTCAAATGATTTCAATACTATTTTAATACCAAATTCGTTTATAAAACCGTTTTCCAATCTATTAGTATATACAAACCTTTACCTCACTCGTATGAGAAATCTAATTAAACGGCTTTGTAAAACTAGTGGTATGAAACGCTTGCGTTTACTTTGTCGGTTAATTCTTGGACTTGTTCGATCGAACCTCTTGTGACAATTTTCTAGTGGAGACTTACAGTTTGTTCGTAAATATTTAAGTTAAGCAAGTGGTTATGGGACATGAAGCTAAACTCATGTATTTACTAGCTTAGTGTAATCGACACTTCTCGCTGATCATGACGATCATCTTTGTGATTTAGACTAGCAATGTGCGATGTCTCTTTGTCTGCGAGGGAGACTAAACCCCGTTTTGTGGAGTTTCGACTCAATTTGTGATGGGGTAGCAACCCATGGTCTTCGGGCCGTTTGTGGAGCTTCGGCTCAATTTGTGATGGTTAGCGACCATGGAATTAGCGTTCCGTCTGTGATACACGTGTTGGTGAGCTTTATGCTCCCGTTTGTGATAGGCCTTCCCCCCTTTGTGATTTCTGGATTTCTTGTGTAGATTCCTAGAGTTTGTGTTTCACCAATTTTCGTGATTTCCATTGATAAGTTTTATCAATATTTGTGCATTGGTGAATTTGTGTGTCATTGACTTTTGTGATTTCTGGATTTCTTGTGTAGTCTTCTGGAATTTGTGCGTCTTTGACTTTGGTGATTGACATTGATATTATCGTCAATATTTGTGGTTTGATGAACGAAATAAAGAGTATGACACTTCTTTGATTCTTGTGTAGATTTGGTGACATTGATTAATCTCTTGATGATTATCAACTAAGTATATATTTATATATATATCACAGCTTGGCATTGTGATTATTATGTGTTTAGTCACATCTCTTATTCTATATCGTTTCATCTGATATTTATAGTTAGACTGATCCGTTTATTATTTTCTTATTAAATAATACTCGGGTCAGACCGAGATGTTACAGGTGCTTCTGCTTGACTTCTCATCCGGGATTAACTCCTTGACTTTTGGGTTAACTACTTAGATTAGTAGTTATTTTGTTGTATACATTTGAGATATAGACTCCTTAATGTATACTTATTCTTTTGTGTAGTTCGTGTAACTATTCTTTTGTGATATTGTGGATCTTTTTAGACCACTACTCTGATGTACACTTTCTAGTGTAATATTCATATCTTATTCCGCCTTTGTGATATGAATTGTCTGTGACTGATTTGTGTTATGCTTATTTCTATATTTGTTTTCCGAAGGATTTATATAGCCACCGTGTAGTAGCTTTGAGTTTGTGTCGGTATGTCGGATTTCGCATGTTATATCATCTGACATATCGGTGCTCGCGCAAAGAAATTACACGGATGGTCGCTCCTCAACAGCCTTATTCTTCGTGCTAGTCGACAGCATTCACCGTAATGTTCTTGTCTAGCGTGGGTATAGATGTGGGGCGTCACATCTAATACAAGAGATACCATACCCATAAGCATTATATTACCTTCAGAAGGAAAGGATTATACTCCTCTTAATAAGAAGAAGAGGTAACAAGAGTATAGCCATAACATAAGTGACATAATAACACTTAAGTATATAAGCCATCGAGAATGAGATCCTAAAGATAAATCCATCTAAATATCATATTCGCCTCGTATCATCGGCGGAATCTAAATGATATCTCACAGTTCAAAGAACTCAATAAGAGCATAAAACATCATAAACGAAATCACTGTATGTATAACATCTTATATAGTGCATCACAAAGTCACGGATAGGAACCCGAAAAGTGTTAATGTTTGCCCCATACCACACGTTCGCACATAGCGGTTTACTAGCCGTTAGTCGATGCCACACTAGGAACATCATAAAACTCAGAAAATCATGCCTCATCTCATTAGCTAATGATAAAGAGACACCATACTTGTCTCGTCTTATCGACAAGTATTAAATGGCATCATAACTTGTCTCGTCTTATAGACGAGTGAAAACACCTTGATGGTTCTTCATAAACCATAAATCTCAAAATATGAAATCATATACTCAAGACTTGCCTTATATCATTGGCAAGTAAATAAAGCATCGTGATGGTTCTCATCGACCATACTCCTACATAGGAGATCACAAACCGTAATATTTGCTAAATAATTGGCCATCTTAAACAATTCCAATTAATAGGAATTATAAAACTCAAAATCGGCCATAAAATTGCGAAACATCTCAGAAGCAATAATCTCAAATAGCTTCGGTCGTACAAGTCCGAAATTAATTGAAATAGTAAAGGCACATGTCCCATACCACGTATTTTACTAAATCATTTAATTCTATTTCTCATACATTCGAATACTGCAAAAGTGTACGTTTTATATTTAAAATAGTATACTACAGAGAACAAGCTTTTAAAACTTTTTTCCAAAAAGTTTAATAAAACCAATATTTGAGCTTCCTTTATTATACGAAATAAATAGATTTTGTATTAGATAATAATTTTAAAATACTAAATAAAAATAATTTGAAATTTCCATTTATTTAAAAAATTACTCTAAAATGGTTTAGAGAAAACCATGCTCGAAAACAATGAAAAACAAGAAAGATAACCCAAGACCGATAACTTGAATTCAATACGAATTCAATTCGAATTTAACAAAAAATCAATTCAAATTATACTTAAATTTGAATTCCAAATTCTCCAAATATAGCTAGCCTATTGGTAAGCATCATAGGTCTTAAAAAATTTAAAAAAGTACATCAAAATTTAACAAGAATGAGAGCAAAAATAAGCTCATACAATCCTAGGTCAATGATTGTTATTGCTGTCATTTTGCTTTCGAGACAGCAACAAACAAACAAGGTTTTGACCAAGCTAACTTCAAAATTTCAGAAAACTCATAACATGAAACTTTTAGCACAAACTCTAATCTTTCTCGAAACATCTAAAAGAATTTAGAAACGAAACATGAAAGATATGGCCAATGTAATTCTTAGATTTTAAATTCACTTTCGCTGTCGTTTAGTCTCAGGGCAGCAACAAAGAAATAAGGTTTCGACTGTCTTAACCCTAAAATTTTGCAAAAATCAAAACAAGGAAGTTTTAGAAAATAGTCTAAGATTTCAAAAACATCAAGAATATCTAAATCCGATTGGAAAAGAGAAAGATACGTCAAATTTACTAATTGTATTCAGTTTAGATAGTGTAATTATCAAAGTGACAGAGTTAAGAGTTTGTGATAGAATTTCAGTCAACCTATGCCCAAAATTTGCAAATATGTTCAGCATGAAAGTCGTCATATATATAGTAGGCTTTCCAAAACATTAAAAATTATTGAATTCTGATCAAAAGAAAAAGATATGGCTAAATCAATTTCAGATTCAAAATCAGGAAATTTAGTTAAAGGCATAATTGTACTCTTATTTTCAATTTTATTTCAGGTCAATAAGATTGCAATATCAAGAAAAGTGACCAAAATAGAAACTGTTCCTTACTGAATCTAGTTTCTAACCAAAAAGATTGATCTTAAATGGACAAGAAACGTGAAAGTTATTGTTCTTTTACTTCAGCGCATTCCTATTATATTTCAGCAATCATCCAAATTAAGTCTTTGGTATAGTTACAGTAAACATTCTTCCTTATCTTTGTAATTACAGTCAAGATTTAGCAAGAAATGTCAGTTAATAAACTCAAATTTGCAAATATAAGAGCAAATTCGGGCAAAGTTGAAGAAAGTTGAAGGCTTTTAGTTAGAATAAGCTTCGGGAACCCGTATAACAATAGAACAAAGACATGCAACCAAGAAAAACCAATTACAGATAATCAACTTTTGCTAAATTAAAATTTAATGAATTAGAAATGAGTTTTTATAGTGATTACCTAAATATAGTGCCATAATTTGATTAATTTCAGCAAATAATTGAAGAATTTGGTGGATTTGAGCACCTAGGTTTGAAAGAGGAAAAATGTTTTCCTGTTTTCTCCTTTTTTTTGTTTTTTTGGAATGGAATGTATTGTACGTACATTATTTGGAGAAGAAAGACTTTCTTCTTCAGGCTTTAGGTAAATGGGCTTAGACCCAATAACAAAAAGAATTTGTTATTTCTAATTTTCGCTTAAACACGTGTACACTTTTATAAACGAAGCCAAACAACATATATTAACAAGATTTCAACATAATAAAATTATACAATCATATTTCCACGTTAAATAGAATATTTTACATCAAAAAAAGATAATTTTATCTATAAAAATTATTTTTCATTATTAAAATTCTCATTTTAACTAAATACACAATTTACACTATAATTTACACAAAATACTATTTTTAACACCAAAAATTACACAAAAGTTATTTCCTTGCATAATTAAATTCAAATAACCATTTAACATCATTTTTACCTTAAAATATTATTTTTAAACAAAATTCCATCTTTTTATTTTAATATACACATACTAAATTTATTACTTCACTAAAATCTACAAAAATCAATATTTGGCAATAATTTGCAAAAATATTGCATTTATGAAAATAAAATTCTATAATGCTCATTTTCTTCAAAATAACACAATAATGTTTTTAAAACTTTATTTTCAATTTTTTACACTTATTTCAACAAATTATTATAGCATTAATTCTTTTTATCTTTTATCTAATTCAATAAGTCACCAATTAACATATTTCCATTTTTCACCATCATTATCATATTTACTCCATTTTATTCTTTCCAAATTCATTGTTTATTCAAAATAAACAGTATTAAATCTCCAATTTATTTTTATTTCTCCATCATTAAATTTTAACCATTGTTTTTAATTAAATTTTCAAGTAATCACCAAAACCAAGGTTGTTATAATATGTAGATAGTTTAACGGATCGTTACCGAACATCTCTTAAGTTATTGCACTCACGTTGGCACAGCATAAAAGATGTCAAACCCTATAAACATCTCCGACGCCGTTAAATTCATATATATTTACTGTTGATTTAACTTACATAAGATCTTTTAGTTTTGAATCGAGTGTTTTATCTTTAAATTCGTGCGAGTCAGTCTATGCATTTCAGTGCATCGAAGACTGCTTTTCTGAAGGACGAAGATGGAGATTTATATATTATATTATTTATTACATTTATCCCACTGCATCATGTTGTTCTGCTGCATTATTTATTTATTACTATTGTATGTAGTCTGATCTGTATTATAAAGGTGTAATCAGATGTATTTGTAAAACAGCTTCATAAACTGTTATTTGATTATTATATTTTGTCATTTAGTTTGTTTTTGTCATTTCTCTACTTTTTCTTATTTACCCCATAATAGTCCTCCCTTTTTTATGGTTTGAGTCTGACCTATGGGTTTATCGTTGATTTAAACCATCCAAAATGGCGGGTTGTTACATGAACACACAATAACAACATACATAAAAAATTATCAACTTTGTACTGAAAAAGATTCCAGATAGAAATGGGATCTATTTTGGATGACAACGTATATTGAAGCTCAAATGAAGAGAGAGAAGATCTTAGAATGATAAAAATTTATGGAATAAAGTATTTTTTATTTGCCTCCTTCACATATGTTACTAGAATGCCAAACTCGAAAATGAAACCATAAAATATACCCTAAAAAGTGCCGAAAATCAATAAGGGAAGTTGCAAGGGTAAGTTACTATATATTTGAAGATGGAAAAGGTTTATATTTTATGCTAAAAAGGCATCTTATTACTACAAGATTTAGAAATTATTTGTTGGGTGATTATTTCAACAGGCAAAGTTACTTAGTAGGCCCTACAAAACCTTAAAACCATTATACCCATATTTTTGTTGAGAATTCCCATCCTATTTTTAAAAAAAATTCTTTATGCCCTTGCTTAGTAAAAACTGATCAGTAACAAATTCAACTTTTGAAAATTCTTCCAACCAATGAGAAAATATTTAATTCATGCATCCACTTATGTGGTTATATAGAATATCAAGCATTTCTACTGTGTGATTTTCCACTCAGTCGCTTAGTATATCTTTTGCGAACTATACATTTCCAAATGAAAAAAATCAAAACAACATAAATTTTTGCTCTTATGATTCTATTAGTTTTGTGTTATCATCATCACAAGCCCTCAATTCGAGCAAACATTATTAAACTACCTAAAATCATATTCTTAGGGTTTATTGGATAAGACGAAAGGAGAAGGAAAATAGAATGAGAGGTATGAATTTGACCTAATTTTCTCCTGATCTTTGTCCTAAATAGATGGGTGAATGACAAAAAGGCAATTTCATCCTTATTTTTTATATTATTTTTCAAGCACTAATAAGCAACTCCATAATTGTTCCATATTTTATAAAAGTGAAATATATTTTGCCATCTTATTTCTTACTTGAATTTTTTAGAATTAAATCTTTAATTTTAGAACTCAATATTGTCCAATATCGAATATAAAACACTGAAATTTCTTCAACTACCTTATCTTCTTTCTCGTGTCATATTCTAGAAATTCGTCCAATGTAATTAGGCCTTTCTATATTTTCATAGGTCTTACACGCATCTTCTCCAAAAATGGAAATGAGGAAAAGGAATTTTTTCACATGGTAATCAGAGTTTTTATTTCAATTTCTTCACCACTATAAGAAACCATTACAATTTCAATCAACTTTGTAAGGTTAAATCTAGGGTTTTCCCCATTTGCATCAATTAGTAATATCTTAATTCTGGATTCATTATATTCTTTTTTCCAACATTGATTCGTAAAGATGTTGTTTTCAAATGACCACATTATCAGTACAATTTTTATTCTAAACATATTTTGTTCTTTTTATTGCAACTTCCTACACTTAAACTTAAATAATTTATTTTTTCTAAGAAAAATTCAGCAAAATTTTATTTTCTATTTTGAGATCCTTTTCGTATTTCTTTTCTTATTGACATAGTTATAATGTTACTTTTTAGCACAACGTTATGTTTGCATTTATGCATGCTACACTTGAGCTAATTAAAAAATTAAAACGTTCCGGAATAAAAATGGTAGTGGAAAATAAAGGAAAATAAGAGTAGTATGATGAAATTATTAAATTTCATAGGAAATAGTATGGTAATTTGAATTGTAATTTTAATTAAGTTAAACTAAAGTGTCGTCATCCATATTTTCTTAATAATTATAAACTAGTGCTCATGTGTAAAAATTGGACCTTTCAATTTATGAATAAGTAAAAGACTATTATCTTCCTTATCCTGTGTACATAATTATGTACAATTCAACAAGAGAAAGAATTCAATATAATAACTTGGACTTTATAAAGCTTGAGCTCATTTTTTGCTTTTAAAAAGGATTTTTTTCCTATTTTTCTCTCTTTGTGTATATGATGATAAATATATAGATTAGCGATGCCAATTCTTTATGTAAAAAATTTCAAATTTTATAAAAAAATCATTATTACTTCATTTTCATAGGAAAACGTACACAGTTTAAAGAAAAATATATTCAGTTCTAATGGTAAACTGGAATAAAAAACATTATGGTTATTATAGAAGCTAAAATCCATCATAATATTTGCATCTTGTTTACTAATGTAACATAGTGTTAAACTGCCCATGTAAGTTAAGTTTATAATAGCATTAGAGAAAAAATAAGCAACATAATAGCAGGATTAAAACTCAAACTATATATACTTATATACATTACAAAGAGGGTTTGATGAATTTGTATTTTGTATATGTATTCATGTGAATGCACGATTACAATATATGATGATATATTTAAAAAGATCTAATCTACTTATAATGTGTATCAAATATTATCTTTGTTAAATATTATCTTACATGTGGATACACAGACACTTGCATGAATTATGGCCCATGACAACATGACATATATTTTTTTTTTAATTTTTTTTCATTGTATTGAAAGTTCTATTTAGCTTATTAGTATGACGACCCGGAATTTTAGATATTTGAAATCGGAATATTTAATTGATTTTAAATATTTGAAAAGCAAGTTTGTCTTAAATCTCTACATTTATTACATAATTAAATTTTTGAATTTAATAAGTGGAAATTGGGTAAAATATTGAATCTGGAATTTAAAGCTTGTTAAAATATTTCAATGGCTCATAAAATTTATATTAATATTACTAAAGGTAATAGAAATTTTAAAATTGAAACTGAAAGTGTTTTGTTTAGATTTGAAAATATATAGTTTAAATCGATATTTAAAAAAGCCTTTCGAGGCACGGTCTCAGATTTCGATGAAACTTATTCCATTGGTTTCGTAATATTGTATTATTACCAAATTTCAAATTTTGTAGCATTTGGAGTTGTCGTGTGATCATATGATAGAAAACGCGATGAAATCTATATCGAAAATTGAATACAATAACTGGGTTCAAAAAGCTATCTTCTCCATATGATCAGATTAGGACTCAAAACCTTTTCCATTGAGTTCAGAATAGGTGTAACGAACTGGATTTTTCGCGCTCGAAAATCGACATCCATACTTCATATCGTATTCGAATGCCATAGATTCGATCGTTCAAATCCGATTCGCCGGAGCTTATAACAATATTAAGTAAATAACACAGCAGAATAAAAGGATAATACATTGATATACAACTTTGATACAATATCTGTTACAACAGATAATCCAATAGATATCAATATACATCAGAGATATGATACAATAAAACAGCAACGGAAAAGAAAAATAGACAACATCTAGCAGCGGAACAAATAATTCTAAAATAGTCTTCAAAAGAGTACTCCAAGGCATCAATCCAAAATAGCGAGAACCCCCAAAAGATAAGCAAGTGCAGTCCGTATCCAAAGGCTGAACTAGCTCCAGATAATCTACTAAACCTGACTATCTGAAAAAAAAAACCCAACTCTAGACTGCTCGTGTAGAAAATAATGAGCACCCAGAGTTTAGGAAAGAAACAATAAACTCCGGATCAGTCGTGGGACTGGTGTGAGCAACAAAAACAGTTTATCTTTAAAAACAAACAATGAAATATTTTAAAATAGATTCGCAATGCTTTTTAGAAATGAGACTACCATAAGGCCTCCCGCACACACACACAATGCAAATGCAGAATCGGAGGAGATTTCTCCTTATGATAGTCAAAGATGCGTGATACGCATTAAAAAGAAACATTTGGTATTATTACTAGTGCATAGTGTAGTATAAATCATTTCGAAAGTAAAGATATAAATCTTAGCCAACATACGACCATTATCGTATGCCTACTATAGCTACCATGTTCAATAGCAGGTTACCGCTACATTCCATGGCAGGTTATGCAACTAAAACCGTACAAGGTACGTATTTGAAGAATGGATTTCCAACAAATGGTCGGGCAAAGGAACTTCCCAAACCCCGAAATGGAACGCCTCTGGAAGGACATCCCTGAGCATCCCAAATGGATCTCTGCCAACACAAAGCCGGTGCACTCCCTGCCCGAGAGTATCAACCTCAGATATTCCATCCCCGGTCGTAACCAACCTTTATCCGAGCGCTCGGTACCAACAACACCACACAGTAATAGATATAGTGTATCACATGAGTAAGTATCTGGGCTCCATACCATGATACTACCCCTATCCAGAAGAAAAGGACATATCCTAGGGACGCGATCCCTGAAAACTTTGCCGCATCTTTTCCTGTTTCGACCATTTTCCGGGTTGTGAGGCTCGACGAAGTCTCGTCCACAGAAACATACTTTATACAAAAGCCATGCTTTGGGTCAACAAATGATCAACACAATGATCACCAAGATAGACGATCAAACAAATGATCCTATCACAAATAATCAACACAATGATCATTTCAGCAACACTCAGTATGTCACATTACCAAATTGGGAATATATCGCTGATAACTTCAACTATATAACCTCTGAGCTCGTACGTCTCAGAGAAGGGTGTTAAGCTAAGAGAATAAATTCTCCGCCACCAACAGGAATATATTTGAAAGAAATCTGCTTTATATCTCAAATTGTAATGTCAGACATAACAATCCATACAAGTCTGTTCTGGGTTCGAACAGAACCGAAGGCACTTACAAAGAAGTCCTTGCAATCCGGATATTCACAATCCTGATCGGATTTCCCATCACTTAGGGAGTCTCTATACCGTTGCAACTCAGTGCAGAGACAATCGATAGGTCATACTATCGTTCTTGCAAATACCCGGTCTTCACCACCGGTCTTCAAATGCTATCCATAACGACGTATCACATATTCGGAATGGGTTATACGACCCAAAGGTCCTTTCCCGGTTAACCCGAATAGTAAGCGCAACATTTAAAACATATGGATAAGGAATTTCAATTAAGTCACAACTTAATAATTCCAAAGTTTCTTTCAAATGGTTTAAACCAATTATCATTTCAAATCTTTTAAACAAAAAGATTTATTTCACAAAGTTCACTCAGTTTCACAAAGATTCATTTACGGATTTCAAAACAATTTCCGTTTCAATTGGATTAACTCATTTAAATCTTTAAATCAAAGATTTATCTCATAGCTTTCAAAACTTATTTCCGAAGATTCATTCATAACTTGGAAAATCATTTTCGATTCAAACTTGAAATCTCTTTAATATTAATTGGAAGTTCATTACTCATATGAAAGCTTTTTATCACTTAAAAACAATAGTTTTATTTTTGAAAAACCCCGATTCTATTTATACAAGTTAAAAATCTTTGAGTTAATTCAAATTTCCAAATCAACGCTTAAAAATGGTTTAAACGCGTATAACTTGTAAAAATCCTTTTTAAATCATAAATACTGAATATAGAATTCAATTTCAGATTTCTTTTGAATTTCAATCTAAATCCGATTATTTAAATTCCAAATCTTTATTAGTTATTCAAAAATAACTTTTATTCTTAAAACAGCTTTTCAAAAGCTTTTCCACATTAAAACTTAATTTATTTCCAAAAATATTTGAATTAAAAATTCAAATTCAAACTTATTTAAAAATCTGTGACTTAACCGATTTCCTCGTGAAATCCATATTTGTGTGTGTATAGTGTGGTCCAGGGGTTCAACACAATAGTGCAATATCATTCAATCATCACAGATTAAAACACAGAAATATAGTTGATAAGCGATATAAACTATAACGCTTATCGTCTATTCACAGATATACATATCACAGATAGTAAATTACAGATCACCACATAAATCAGGATGTATCACAAAGTATCATATATTAAGGATATCAAACAATCAAGTCATCCAATAGAATCCAAATATTCATAACTGGGATCAGTTAATGATCTAATTAATTCAAATCAGATAAATTGCTTTGGAATTACTAATCCTGATTAATTAACATAAATAAATTACAAATTATTTTGATTAATCATTCTTTAATAGTTCATTAATTAACCATTAATAATAAATTAATTAACCTTTAATTATTATTATCAACCGTTAATTATTAAATAATTAACCTTTAAACCAATTTCATAATTAATCATTCAAATTAACTTAATCATTTACGAATTACAATTCAATATGTTTCTTTAAGTATAAAGATAATTTATTCCTATTAATGATTTTATTTATTATTTTCTTAAGTTTGAAAACATTCATTTTAAATTTACTTTTAAGATTTCATGTTAAAGTAATATTAATCATCTGAAAGAAATTCAAAGGAGTTTTAAACTCAATCATTTATTTCCAAAACATTTTTATTTATTTATTTATTTTTTATTTTTTTTTTTAAAAAGTTTAAACAGAAACAGGTTGTGAAACCTGTACCACGTTATACCCGAGCCCCATCACGATTTTGCTCGACAAGTGCTTCGAGTTACCCACTAAAATTACCCGAGGCCCTCCTGTACACTTTCTCTTCTCTCCTTTTTTTTCTTCTCCCCTGCTTCTTCCTGTAACACTTCCTCCTCTCTCCTTTTTTTCTTCTCCCCTGCTTCTTCCTTTAATTTTCTTTTATTATTATTTTTTTATTATTTTTTTTTGAAACTGCAGCACCCATATTAACACACGCACGCACCAAATCAAAATTCGAAACAACTCCCCAGATTCTCGAACGTCACTCGAGACGACCCCAAACTCCACACTGCTACAACTTACACCACCGTGCACGTGCACGTGACCTCTGATCGACTTTGATCATCATCGCGACCCTCAGCAAGTCGTTAATGACCCCGGCAACCAATCTGAACCCTCAACATCACGAGTTAACAATGCATTCGAAAATCGAACCATCTATCCCCCCTCCAGTAATCACCCTGTCTGCCCAATTTCGTTCCGCGTGGCCACCTCCGACCACCGGAGAACTTGCGATCACTCCCCACGGCTGCTCCACCTTCCCACACATCCTCTCCCCCAGTCCGGTCTACTCCGGTTCCACGATGACGTCGCGGCGATCGCGTTATTGCCATTGACCCGAGCAATCCCTTAAACCCTAATTACAGCTCGTTCAAAAAATTCTTGCAATAAATATACTTTTTTAGATTTTTCCTGGACTCGAGAATCATCAAACTAGCTATACCACAAGTTTCAACATTTAAAATTTGTTGGATCACTAGAAATTTACAAAAAAACATTTCTTGTTTAGTTATAAAATACACCTTGTGTACTTATCAAAAAATCATCATTTCTGTTTTAAAAATCTTACTTTGGTATGTTAAATCAAGATATGAATTCGAATTAACAAAATAAATTATTTGAATTTTAGCATGTGTTTCCATTTACTGTAAAAATGAATACCCAGTATTTATAACTCACTGTAAACCTTCAAACAAGGTTCCAAGCTCTGACATTAGTTCAAACCTACTTATTTAACTTAAATTCCTAGGTTTAAACTATTTATATGAAGGAGTTTTGTTTTAAATTAATTAGCTTTCATCTGCTCTGTAGCTTGAAATGTTGAAAACATAGCAAGATACAACTTCCAGTAAGCAGAATTCATCACAGAACTCATCTTTACAATAGATACTAGCTAAACCAAAATTTTCTACAAATCAATCATCAAGTTTTAAACTTCAAGCTAATATATTTACTCACTTATTTTCCACTGAAGAACAGAGGGCTGCCTTTTTATGTTTGAAACTGCATATTTGATTTTGAAAACCTTTATCTTTGATCTGATACTTGATATTCACATTGAATTGAATCTTTGCATTTGATTTGTTACTGTAAATAGAAATTTTTTCCAGATAATATACATACTAAATTTTCTTATTTTATCTTTAAAATTTGTATCACATCATTATCATCAATTTTCCTTATACACATCATATTTTATAATGATCTAGATGGGTAAATAAAAATTATTTTGAGAGATCACAAGCCTGTCAAACAGAGGTATGCAGATGCATACAGACCTGTATGCATACATTTAGTGTTTGAAAATTTGTATACCCAAACAAAACATAACTTTTCAAATCGTCATGTTCATCCATCAGCATAGACTTAAACAAGATCAAGTTTCAAAAAGTTTAAAGTTTGCTCACATTATTTTCCAAAAGAAAGAACAGAGGTGCTTTTGCTTTGGAACCCTGTAGTTTTTTTTTTTTCTTTTTCTGCCTTTGAATCCTGTTGCTTGTTTTTGTTGAATGAATTGTTGATGCTACTTATTTCTTTCTTCTGTTTTTTTTTATAATGAAATGTTTGAACGAACTAGAATAAAGATTTGTGGATGTGTATATATATATAATAGGTATGGTTGATAGTTTCACTTCAGTATGGCTGAGATGATTTGTTTGTGCAAAGAGAAGATGGGTATTAAATGCATGTCCTTATTGTTTACAACCTTATACAGGCTACATACCTATCCTCTCTTTCTTTCTTTCTTTCTTTTTTTTTTATTTTCTTTTTACTTTATGTACTTTGTTTATCCTTCTACTTGCCTGCAAGTTACTTTACTCGGCTACATTTGTATATGTATGTATACTTCTTGCTTTGTATAAGCATGCTCATGTGTACTTGTGCTTATATAAAATCCATTTGATTTTTATTTTTGTATGTACAGGCTGTTTTCTTTTGCAGCTCAACATATAAAATGTTTGAACTCTTGAATATATTGTATTGACTTCCTATGCAAGCCTACAGATATATAATTATATATATTTGTTTTCTTGTTTCATATTTTTTTTTCCTCTTACTTTTGTCTTTAGTCATGGTGGCTGCATTTATTATGTTTGTTTTAGTCTTTTTATTATACTATGTAATTAGTTTGTTTCTTTGTTATGTTTCACATTATACATTTTCAAATGTATTTTATTTCTTGGGATATGAATAAAGTCCTATATTAAATATAGTAATATTTATTTATTGGTTTTATTTCTACTTTATTTATTTTGTACGCCAAAGATATTTATATTTTATCTTTTCTTATTATTATCATATACATATTATTTTTAAAAGAAAATACTATTAACAAAAATTTATCTTGTATAACAATATTTTGTTTTAAAGTTTTAACTATCATCTTTTTGTAAGTCATTTATTTATTAAATACAAATTCAATATTCTAAGGTCAAATTTAAATCAATTCAAAATTTATTCCAAAATTTGTTCAAATTTTACATTAAATATTAATTCATAATTGGGGTCGTTACAATAGGGGTATAACATTATGAATGCCTAGCGGCACGCCTCGATAGGAGATTGAGATTTTAAGCTTCGTTTTCATGACGATTTAAATTTAAATTTAATATAATATGTATTTCAACATTCAAATCTGAATTCCCATCACACCATTTTCGTTTCTCCATCAAAACACTGTAGTATGTTGAGTGAAATACGATAACGTCTTGTCTTGTTCCCCCTTCCATTCAATTGAATTCAGACGAAAATAAATAAAAGAAGATATATATGTATCATCATCACGTATAAAAAAATGTTTCGGCCTAATCAAATCGCTCCTCTCTCTCTTTTCGACCTTCGATCGAACCTCAAATTCTCTCAACCGGAAGAAGATAAGCCCGCGTATTGTACTCGAGATATGATGGGAGGCTTCGTCGATGACAGGGTAGGAGGGCCTGTCAAATTGAGTTATGGCTACGTCACGCAAGAACTTATGGCTCGCGTGGGATGTTCAATCGAAGGAGATAGGTGCGATGGAGTTGCGACGTGCGAACGATTGGGTTCCAGGCATCGTCTACATTGGCGAGATGACTCGGAGTGATTGCCGATGGCTACTGCATTTGGATGTAGTTGGAGGGAGGTCTCGATCGAAATGATGAGGCCGAGGTCGAGTGAGGGGCAGTTCTTCTTTGGTGTTTTAGTGGGTAGCCTGGAGGTTCTGGCCTGGAAGGTATGTTCCCTCATTTAAATTTGCATGTAAATGTAGTAGAAAAATAGGGATTACCCTTAAATTTTAATATATAGTAAAGGGAAAAGTATAGGAAATCAAAAATAAAAATATATGTACACAAATACGCAAACATATCTTAATGTAGAAAATTATTATATATAGATAAAGTTCTAGAGAAATATAGGGATTTATATAAAGATTTGATTTTAAAAACTATATGAATTATTATAACGATCCCGGATTTTAGTCAAATTTAATTTGATAATTAATATAAAAATTTTGGATTAAATTGTGAATTTATTTGAATTTTTCAAATTAAATAAGAGATATTCTTGTTTATTTATATAAATAGATTATAATTTGGAATTTGAATTTGAATTTTTTTTCAAAAATAAATAATATATGTTGTCTATTTATATATATGTTTACAAATTGATTTTAATTGACTTTGAATTTGAAAACTCTATAATTTTAAAATTTAAAAAAAATTCTAATTATAATATGTGATATACATGAAAGTTATATTTTGGAATTAATATAGTAAAAGTTGTTTAAAGCTAAATTTTATATTTTATAATATACGTATGTGTGTTTATTTATTAAAATATAATTAGTTTTAGAATACTTTTCTTTAAATTGATATAAGTTTAAATAAAAAATAAAATATATGAATACAAATATAAAACAAGAATGGATAAAAGTTTAAAATATACGTATATGCATATCTTTTGAAAATTAATAAGATTCGAATAAGTTATCGTAAAGGAATAATGTTCTTTCTCCTTAAAATAATACATATATAAATAGTTATATTAGAAAATTTAGAAATATATTCTAACATCAAATAATATATAATTTACAAGTGTAAAATATATATTATACAAATGAACATTTGTAACTAGTTTAACAAGAAATAAGACATGTATAAACATTTTAACAATCAAATTAACAAGTGCAAACATTTTATGAGACAAGTAAACATTTTAACAAAGCATTAATACAAGTGTTAGCAAAATTTTATTTTATAATTACAAGTGTCATTTATCATCATTTGTTTTAATTATTAATGAAAAGAAAAAACAGCTATATATATACAACTACTATCCTACTTCTTCATTGTTGTTTCAGATTTTTCAAAATCCATAAACGAGAAGGAAATAAATCAAAACAAACCCAAGAAAAACAAAATCATCGAATTTTAAACCGAAAAAAGAAAATTTAACTGGGCAGCAATAACTATCATCTTTAACCTGGAAAAAAAGATCAAGTTCTCAGATTCAAAGTACCAAATCAAAATCAAAATAGAGGGAGAAAAAGGAAAAACAGTCAAATTTAAAATCTGGAATCACGCTTCAGTTCATTCAAGATCATAAAAATCAAAACCAAGCTTCAACCTGATTCAATTTGAAGCAATGCAATTAATTAAACCTCAAGCACGAATCAACTCATAAATTTCCATATTTAAAACACTAGAACCTGTCACTATAACGACCCGCTATTTTAGACTACTCGCATCCGCACATGTCAGACTTGAATAATTCAAAATACCGAATTGTTAATTTAAAATTTGCAAAACTCAGATATACAGTAAATAAATAATCACAGAATCACAGACATAGAGTAATAATATGCAGCGGAAGCAAAAGATAGTAGATCATGAAGCTACTATATAAATATATAAGATACATCAGAGTTTACAACAGAAGAGTAACACGATACAATAGGTACAAATAAGAATACATCACTGGAATCATCGAATACTGAAAGCAGAATAGATGGCTGGATCTTCAAGCAAAGCTCCAACTCCAAAGGTGAGTCTTGAATACTGGTACACTCAGTCTGACCCGAGCGTAAAACAAAACACAAATACTCGAGTCAGGATTAAAATTCTTATATCAATAAATCCAACTCAAGTGAAATAACAACCGAAATGCAAGTACCTCAAAGGACATTGGAATAACCGTCTTCTAAGGATCCGTTAAACTATCTACTATGTAGTAGTGTACGCTAAGTAGATAATGTCTATCAGTAATATAAATATCAAAATAGTGTTAAGGCGTTACCATTATTCCCCTTAACACATTTTATATAAACGTTATAGTCTATACAGCACTGTAAACTCCACTGTAAACTGGTGGGATATCAGGGAGTACTCCATAGGTATAACATAAAACAAATTCATAGTGGTCGCGTATATAGGGATACAAGTATGACAAGGCACATGAGGCAATACCCAAGGTAGTGAAACTACCGTTTGCCTGATCCGGACTGGTGAGAACGCATCGCCGCAACGATCGCAACACCGCGAAACAACACTCCCAAAAGTACAAGGGTGCACCAATCAATAACAAGTAATGAGTAGTTTACGAAGAAGTGTGTTCGCTCGAGGTGGCTAACCCCATTTGGCCCGGCACGGCTCCTGATTTTAGTCATTTCCAATTTGACAGAAGTGTCAAGGCTATCCATTATCGTTCTCTTTCTTCAGTCATCACGTACATCATTCCAACCACTTCATTCTGGATCATCACTCCACGTATAGTTATTAAAGTGGTTTTCGGTTTAGATAGAGAGTATATCCATAACCGATTCCGATTTCTTTAATAACTTCCGTAATAATTACACCGATTGGTCATTTAATAAATTTCAAAACCAAATCAAATTCCATTTCAATTTCAACTCGTAAACCAACATTTCATTTGTCTTTCTAAGTCAATTTTCAAACTTTACGTTTCAAAAACTTCCCAAATTACCATTTCCAAAAATCTTATAATTCGATTTCAACTTTTATTTAAACAATTCAAATATTGATTCAAATTCATATATAAATTTCATTCCGTAATCATTTAAATGAATAAATTTAACACTCCAATCAATTTCAAGTTCAATTATCGATTCCATTCAATATTCGCTAGGTTAAATGATTATTTGAAACGATTTCTATTAAATTCCCAAATTATTAAACCAGTTACTTAAGTTCAACTACCTTATATCAAAACTTCAAATTCAATTAGATTAAATTTGTCAAATCAAATTCTTAAATTCAAGTCTTATGTTTATTTCAACAAAATGCATTTTATTTCTTGTTAAAGAAATTCAATTCCATTTATTTATTCACTTAGTTACAAATTTCAAAACTCAAAATAAGAAATTAAATTTCACATATTCAAGAGGTTCAATTTCACTTGTTAACTCATTTTAAATAATTGTCCAAGACTTAATAAATAAAGAAACCCAATTTCATTTATTGACGAAGTTCAAATTCACTTATTCCGAAGTTCAATTTCACTTGTCAAAGAATTCAATTTTTATTCAATTATCAAATAATTCAACTTATTCAATTATTAAATAATTTCAACTTAACTATTTAAAAATCAAATTTAATAATTAAATAATTTCAAAACTAATTATTAATAATTCAAAACTTAATTATTAAATCATTTCAACTTAATTTTAAATTCAAACTTAATTATTAAATCATTTCAAACTTAATTTTTAAATTCAAACTTAATTACTAAATCATTATTTTATTTTTAAATCAAATTTTTGACCAAGATTTTTATTTAATTCTCTATCCTAGGTCAAGTTCGGTTGGGTATTTATCATTTCAACCCGATTCCATTTCAAATTCAAAATTCAAAGCATAGAAAAGGGAACTTGCATTGTGATAACAAGGATGGTGTCAAAGTAAATAAACAAGAAATAACAACAATCAATAACAATCCAATAATTAATTCAAATAATTCCGAAATAATCATATTAATTCACATTGTTGTGATTATTTACTTAATATTCTATGCGGTTCTACACTTTACATCAATTATTCAATATCATACTTCATCAATCAATACAACATAAATTCAAATAGTTCAAGGGTAATTAACTATTTTCTACGTTACAAATAATTAAACATTTAAGGGGTCGTATCATGCAAATCTAACTAATCAAAATTCAATGCATATGTCGATTCAATTTTTTTAACCATCCTACGTCAAATTTCAATTTCAATATTATCACTTTATACATTAAAATTTAACATCCAATATAAACAACATTCAATCAATCAATTATCAACCAAACTGGATTATCATCGCATAAATAATTAACTGATAATGGTGTCAGGTGTCATAGGTGAACCGATACAGGTAATAGCATATATATAGCAGTGTAAATAACTAACAACAACATATTTCAATTGTTGTTTCAATTAAAATCAAATTTAATAAATAAAAGAATATTAATCGTGAATGATTGCTCAGCTTTCGAGGCTAGAGACGGACGCACACTAATACGCACACTGATACGGACACTAAAATTTGAGTTACGGATCCAGGCACGAATTCCAAAGCAAAGCTAGATGGATACGATTTGACAAACAAAGCTGATGGATAGAAATTGAAGAAATCAAATCAGAACCAGTTTAATATATATACAGAAATATTTTTATTAAAATCAATACTTAAATCTTACAACATAAAACCCCTATATTATAAAACCTGATACACTTTACAAACTTACATACAAGATATATAAACAAACGCATAGATTCACATATATAATATATACATTTTCTTTAACTTCGAAGTTATAGAAACCATAAATTATGTAAGTACATATTATAACTTTCTAAGTTACTGTGTAAACATATATATATATATATATATATATATATATATATATAGCTATTAAACTTGTACAGTAATTCCAAAATAGTATATACAACATGTACAAGTACACTTTGACTCAATAGTATAAAACAAATATATACTTTAAACTATCACTACGGAAAATAATTGAACCAGTTAAACAGCACTGACACACTACCTAGTATACCCATTATAATTTAAGTATCAATACTCACAGTACGAAACAGCATAGAATTTTTTTTTAACCGCATAAAATATGAACCACATGTATAAATCAATACACTTACACAACTGCAATATAATGCACAGGCAACTAACAATATAAATGCCACAGTCTTTATGCAAAAATAACATATTCTGTATAAACTTTATTTTATACCACCGACCACACATATATTATAAGTAACGCATATTAATAAATTACATATTTGTTATATATTGGTATTAAACAGACAGAAACCAAACAAGTATATATATATAGCTAATATGTGACTCAACCCATATATTATAACTGAGCAGGTTGCAAAGTTAAAACTATAAAGTATAACGCAAAGAACACACCTATATGTACTTATATCCATCTAAATCCATACATATCAAAATCTTTATATATGTATAAAATCAATATAACCCACGTCAAAAATCAATTCTTTTTAACACAAACCCAAAATAAAAAAAATATAACAAATCGCAAGAAATATATGAACATGTATAAAGTAAAATACCATACGTATAAAAAATATATTGTAAACTGAGATTATATAAGGTTTATATAACCCGTATATACCACTCACACAAATCGAATACAAAAGCTTATCTTTATAATATATATCAACCTAAACACTCATATACACAAAACAATCTATCACTGTATATATATAAACAATATATATTACCTGCATAAACAATAAAGAGGAGAGGGAGGGCATTAACGTGATGAGGTGGTGGAAACTGCTGCGCTGTGAGGGAAGGAGATGTAGCTCGGTGTTGGAGTGTGTGTGTGGTGGACGTGGGTTGTTGAGATAGCGATTTTGTGGTGCGGTTTGCATGCGAGGCGATACGCAGCATGGCTGCCATAGCTTCACAGGCCGGAGCATGCACCTTGCCGAGCACTGCCGAGGTCAGGTGGCGAGAGGACGAACACGAAGTGGTGAAGGCGTTTGATGGGTTCAGTGTTTAGGGTGGTGGAGCGAGTATCGACCAAGGCCGGATAAGGTGATGGCGGTAAGAAGAATGTAGGCAGGCCATGGGTGCGGTGGCGGTCATAGGCGCGCTCGGCTGTGGAGGGGTCGGGTGGTGGTGAGGAGATGTAACGACCCTGAAATTCAGACCCAGTTTAAAATTTTAAAATCGCTTATTTGATGTAGAAATTCGAATTTTCACAAACGATTTCCGTTGCCAACCAAACTTCACATTTGGAATGCTTCTAGTTAGACATAGGAATGCGCCAAATGTCGTTGAAAAAAATTGAAGTAAATTACGCCCGTCGCATTTACATATCATTCAAATCTTATGTATAAAATTCCTATCGTCCGAATTCAAATATTTTCACGGTGTTGCATAAGAAAAATATTCTGAACTTGACGGCACATTTCGTTTCGTCAAATTTCGCTTTTAATTGCTAGTAAAATATGCACTCGGGCAAATGGTTAAATAAGAGTAAACACTTCTCAAACAGCGTCAAACCATCAATATTTTCATACCGTTGTGTTCGCCTCAACGCGCTGATCAAAACGGTATATTCATTTGTGTCAAGTGGAGTTCGGCATTGCAAACGATAAATTGTAAAGCAGCACAAACCGGTGCCCAACATTTCAACATTTTAAATTTTGGAGCCTTTCAACTGACCTTGGGAACCCAAATAGCCCCCATTTTGAGAACATCATTACATTAACTGTGCACTGAACCTCTGCCTACATTCTGCTTCATTAATTGCGTTGTTTCACTTAACGTGACAGCTCTGTCTTCCCTCCCTCTGTATAATTCTATTCTCTTTCTTTCCCCAATTCTTCCACTATTAATTTATACTCCCCAGTAAGCAAAGAGAACCCGAACCCCTTCCTTCTTCTCTTCGCGTACGTTCTCCTTATATTTTTTTTCTCTCTTCTTATTTTATTTTTCCAACTCCACCACTTCCCTCTCCTTCCTCCCCACTGCAACCGCTTCCGCCTCGGCCTCTCCCCTCCGCCATGCCGCATGCCCCACACCATCAGCTTCGCCCCATCAGCCAACGTCCCTCCACCGTCTTCTCCACCCAACCACGTCGACACAGCTGCCACCCCCGACCCACGTCCCCTCAACCCGCCTCGGCCTCTCCCCTCCGCGCACACCCTACCCGCACGCGTCCACCACAACAGCGCCACCACCCCGGATCCACGCCCAACAGCTGACTCCAACTCTTCTGCCGACCCATGCAGCCCCACCACCGCCCACGCCGAACCCACGTAGCAGCTAGCCCTTCGACCCTTCGCCCTCCCCACGAGCACTGCTGCCACCACGTTGCTCCACCCACACGCGGCCCACTGCCGTCCAGACAACCACGCCTCCATCGCTGCCCAGCTCCGTCGCCACTAACTCCATTCCCTCCTCTACAAAGCCGCCCCACTGCCCTACCCTACTCGGCCATCCGCAACCAACGACCAGCACGTCGCCCTCCACCCATTGCCGCGTCCAGCCTTTGCCATTACCCGCGTTTCCCACTGCCGGCCTCCACCCAGTTCGCACACGATCCACACGCCACCACACCCTGCGTTCGCCGCACGGTCAGCAGCAGGCAGCCCAAACTCGCCTAGGCTTGCTGCATCCACTTCATGCGTGTGCTGCCGCCACTTCGCCTCGGCCTTCATGCCTTCCCCTCCTCACCACAGCCCCATCAATACCCTCCGCCGCAGGCTCCACTCCATGAAGTGACGAGTGCAGACCCATCCCCTATAACTGCTGTTTTATATATATGATATATATACAGTTTTTTATATATGATATATATATATGGTTTGGTTTAATAAGAAAGGGAGGAAAGTTGTACAGGATGCTTTGTTTATAGTTATAAGAGTTTGTTTTGCAAATTGTTTCTATGTATATATTCTACAAACAGTTTTGAATATAAATCTATTTGAATATATTAGTTTACAATCCCGGATTCAAGATTTGTTGGGTTTATACGCCGTATATTTAGAAAAAAACTGTTTGTATTTTAAAAGCAGATTCATGTTATATTTATAGTTCTGCAAAGTTACGATTTTGCATATATTTAGTATATAAATAAGCATGGGTTATAGTATTTCATATGTTGTTTCACTTCCTTAAAAGTTGTAGCTGATCCAGGATCTCAGTCCTAGGCGCTATCCGTCTTGTCGAAACCTATCGTGCATCGTCATTTGGTATGGTTTACACATATATATTCAATTGATATGTATCGCAATAAACAAATAGCTGAATTATTTAATTGTTTGAATTGCAGTTTGTGTCGTTTGCATCGTGCTTGTTCGTGCCTTTTATCTAGTCGTCCTTGTGCTTCGTCGTCTTCTCTAACCACGCAAGGTGAATATTTCATTCACGACTCAATCTATTGTGCTATGATAACCAAGTGATAAAATTGTTGTTTATGTTAATTTGGATGTTAAATTGTTGATTGTTAGAATTGTTGAAATTAAGATTGCAAATCACTATGCAAGTTAAAAATTTAATATTGTTAGTTCACGACAAACAAGTGTGACACTAAAATTTGTTATGTGATGATTGAATTTGGTTGTTAATATAAGTGAATTTGAATATGAAATTGAAATTGATATAGGATAGTCGACAAAATTTAAATTGGACTATATATGTTGAACCTGACCCCTTTAACTGTTAAATCAACCGTTGCGTAGAAATAGCATTAACTACACTTTGAACCATTGTATGTATGATTGATGTAGAAATGTGGTAATAGACACCAAGTGAAACCATAAGATAATAATCTTTAATCTAAATGAAATGATAGTGTAGATTCTAGGAATAATTATATTAATTTGCATAAATAACAAATGTAAGTTAATACGATTATTTCAGGATTATTTAATAAAATTGTTAAATTGTTATGTATGGTTGCTATTGCTTGTTTATTTACTTTGACACCATCCCAGTTATCACACTGCAAGTTCCCTTTGCTATGCTTGTTTTATATTGAATGATATTGGGTTAAAATGATAAATACCCATTTAAACAACTTGACCTAGGATAGAAAATAAAAGTAAGAAACCCGATTGGTCAACAAAACCATTTTCGAAATTGAAATATATTTTAAATTAAGGAATGAACTTAACAATTCGTTTGGAAATTTAATAACGAACTTAGGGATTTAATTTGAAATAAATTAGCGGATTTAAATTGAAACGGATTAATAACTTACCAAATTGGATAAAATGAATTGAAAATTTAATTGAAATAAGATTTAGGAGCAAGTAAGTTTAGAATTTAATAAGTTAAAGATTTAAAGATTTGTTAGCTTTAGATTCAAATTTAGGCTTTAATTAAATAGATTTGAACTTGTTATAAGTAAAATTGAGATTTAGGAAATTTGACTTACTAATTTAATGAATTTAAATTAGGGATAATTTAAATTTAAAATGATTTTAAATTTAACGAATTAATCAAATTAGGACATTGCAAATGGAAATAGACTTCTTTGATTAGAAATTTAATTTAATCGGTAAATAAAACAAATGAAGTTTTGAAAAGGGGAATTTAGTTAATAAAGTTGATTTAATCAAATTTATGATAACAATGGATATAAACATAAGGTGACATGAATAGAATTTGATTTAGTAATTTAAACTAAGTTTAGCATTATATTAAATTCGTTGATTTTGAACTAAACTTAATAAGCGACTTTTAGACCTTATTAAATTGAACTTGAATACTTAATTTTATCGTTAACTCAAATGTTTGAACTTAAGATCGTATTTGGAAATATGTTTTAAAATATCGAAAATAAACTGAATCGTGAATTGTCAAATTTTGGAAGTCAAATTTGCACCTAGACTTTTGGACTTTGATTTGTTAAAATGTAAATTTAACCGACCCTCGGGTAATAAATACGTAGTTATTAAAGAGACCGGGATCGGAAATGGACATACTCTCTGTCGATACCGAAAACCACTTTAATAAATATTATGCGCGAAGTGTTGATCCAGAATGAAGTGGATGGTTTGGTGAACGTGTTGACTAAAGAAAGAGAACGATATTGGATTACTCCTGACATGACTAAAACAGGAGCCGCGCCGGGCCATTGAGGATCGCCACCTCTAGCGGACACACTTCTTCGATACCATATCTATTACTTTTGTGATTCGATTTGGGTGCACCCTTGATTGGGATTGCTGTTTCGCGATGTTGAGATGGTAGCTACTATGCTCAACATCAGTCCGGATCACGCAACTACTAGTATCCTAGTTGGTATTGCCTCATGTACCCTGTCATACTGATTATCCTATTCGCGACCACTACGTTTTGATGTGTACCTTGAGTATATGGATTGCCCTCTGGTGACTTTCGGTTTTGGGGAAACTACGGTCTTGTATATGCTTTTGGGAATATAAAATGTGTTAAGGGGAATTATGGTAACGCCTTAACGCTATTTTGATATTGTACTTTACTAATTAGACATTATCTACATACCGTACTCTATTGTACATATAGATAGTTTACCGGATCCTTAGAGATGTTTTATTCATCTTTGAGTTATGAACCCTATTTCCTGCACTTGATTATCCTGTATAAGATTTTGAGTCCTGACTCGAGTGTTTCTTTTCGTATATGCTCGGGTCAGTCTGAAGCTATCCAGTATGCTGATCAAGGTTGGTTGAAGATGCTGAAGACTTAGCATTTATCTTTATCAGTCTATTTTGATGTCCGTGTCTGTTGGACATTTATGTATTTCCTTGCAGTCACCTTTTGTTTAGACATTGTTGTACTATATGTAGTAGCTTCATGAACTACTATTATGACGATGTATTTCCGCTGCATTATTCTGTGATTGTTCTATGACTGTGATGTTGTATTGATTCTCATTTACCTTTATTTATTTATAATCCTATAATGATTCGTGTTTTGTATTATTTAAGTTGACATGTGAGGATTATTGTCAATTTAAATCATCCAAATATACGGGTTGTTACAGTTGGTATCAGAGCTTTGGTTTCCCTAAAACCTTAGTTTGGGATTATATAAACTCATTAGAGATAGGGTGGCAATACCCTAGAATGAGGAGAATCGATTCAATATCCCGATCCTTTAAAAATTCAAACTTCCTTGATTCGTCCATTAGAATTTCTTCAAGCTGTATGATTTTCTATCCTTGGTTCTAAATCTCTTTCGATGTTTCAGGATGAGCACCGGAAGAAACAATAGGGGAGGAAGAGGTCATGGTCCTGCCCAGGCTGCACTTGTCGTCCCAGCTCCAGTCAAATTCACCACTCTTAGCAAGGAGTATACACAGCTTGGTGGTACTAAGTTTTCTGGATCCGAGGGTATTATCGAGGCTCAGCAATGGCTCAAAGGCTTAGAGAAGATATTTTCTGGATTGGAGATCACTGATGCTTTGAAGCGTCAGCTTGCTGCGTGGCAACTTCAGGATGCCGCGCAAGATTGGTGGGAATCGGTTACTTCCCGTATCGAGGAGAACACCATCACTTGGGCCCAGTTTAGGTATAAATTCATTTGGATTTCGTAGTCTAAATTATTCTTTAAATCTTTAAAATGTCACTCATCTAGTCTATCTTTTGATTAGGGATACTTTCTCGGCACAGTGGATGCCCGCTGTTGGGAAAACCCAACTTTATAGAGCTTTTATGGATCTTAAGCAAGGCAGTATGACTATTTCTGAGTAAGAGAGGAAATTCAACGAACTCTCCAAGTTTGGCCCGGGATTGATCGATACACCACTTCTAAAGAACGAGTAGTTCATTATGGGAGCTAGACCAGAGTATTATGACTTGCTTACTGGCCACACTCACTGCACCTTCACAGAGCTCGTTGACTATGCTCTTCGATATGAGGCAAAGCCAAGGGACCCACTGCCAAAGCCCCTCCTACTCAGCCCTCTTCCAGCCAGCTCAGAAAGAGGAAGATGAACTTCGATCAACAAAAGAAAGCTTGGCAAAAGACTACAGGATTAGGATATGCCCAGAAAAGCCCAATCGACCTTGCTAAGATCACTTGCTTCAAATGCGATAAAAAGGGCCATTATGCTAATAGTTGTCCATCCACCGGAGCTGCTATTCCACCACCTTCTCAGATGAGGAATGATTTGTGCCATGTCTACCTCCAGCCAGGTCACTTCAAGAGAGATTGCCCATTGAGGAAGAAAGGCACACCATCAGGAGTATATGCTGTCACCACTCCTGCACCACCTCCACCACCTGCTCAGGATGACCGAGGTACCTTACGAAGTACTTTTACATTTCATAATTTACCTGTTCGGGTATTATTCGATACTGGTGCATCTCATAGCTTCATATCTATTGATCTTTGTAATAAGCTCAAATTAGAACCAACTCTTGCTACTACTTCCTTATGCGTCTCCAACCCTATTGGATGACTTGCCAACCTCAGTAGAATTTGTAAAGAGGTTGTGCTTCTTTATGGAAGATATCGATTCACTTGGGATTTTTATGTGCTTGGCTTCGAAGCATTTGACATCTTATTTGGTGCTGATTGGTTAGGAAAATTCGATGCTATTATTTCTTGCAAAGCTCGATCTGTTTCTCTAGTCAATGACAAGGGTCTACCGCTTGTCATCGAATGCAAATCACCTGAGAAATATGCCGGAAGCTTCATATTCTCTCTTGATGCTCACCCGGATGATCTTAGTACCACTCCTATTGTTCAGAAATTTCCTGATGTATTTGGGGAGGTCGACTCTCTACCGCCAAAGAGAGGGATCGATTTCCGCATTGACCTTATTCCCGGAGCTACTCCCGTAGTTCTTCCTCACAGAAGGATGGCTCCTAAAGAAAAAGCTGAACTTAAAACCCAAACTGATGATCTATTTGCTAAGGGTTTGATCAGGAGAAGTTGTTCTGAATGGGGCGCCGCAGTCGTATTTGTCACCAAGTCTGATGGATCTCTTCGCATGTGTGTTGATTACCGGGAATTGAATAAGCGCACTCTCAAGAACCGCTATCTGATGCCTCGCATCAATGATTTATTCGATCAGCTCCATGGAGCTAAAGTTTTCTCACAACTTGATCTAGCCACTGGGTTCCACCAACTCAGAGTAGCAGAAGATAGTATTCATAAGACAGCTTTCCGTACCGAGAATGGATTCTATGAATGGTTGGTTATGCCATTTGGTTTGACCAACGCACCTGCTTATTTCGTCGACTTAATGAATAGAGTCGTGATGTCCTTAACAAGTTTGTTCTCGTCTTCATTGATGATATTCTCATCTTCTCCAAAGATGAGAAAGAGCATGAGACACATCTTGCTTATGTTCTGGGAACTCTCCGAAATCATCAGCTTAAAGCCAAGTTTTCGAAATGCCACTTCTGGCGAGACGAAGTACGATTCCTTGGCCATATTGTTTTTGAAAACGGGATTTCAGTCGATCCAGCTAAGATCGCCGTAATCAATGTAAGCTCTATCCTATTCATTAATTCTATTCGATCCATCTTATTCCTTTCTAATTTGAAAATTTACCTACAGGATTGGGAGACTCCCAAAACTCCTACGGATATCCGTAGCTTCTTGGGACTAGCCGGTTATTATCGCAGATTCATTGAGCGCTTTGCCCGGATTTCTGCCCCACTTACTGCTTTAACTTGAAAGGATGTCAAGTTTATTTGGAGTGAGAAGTGTGAATCAGCTTTTATTGAGTTGAAGCGTAAGTTAACTTCAGCCCCAGTTCTTGCGGTAATTGACGGGAGTGAAGGATTAACTGTCTATACCGATGCTTGTTGAGAAGGTTTAGGCGCTGTCCTTATGCAAAATGAAAGGGTTATTGCTTATTCTGGTCGTCAGTTGAAGACTCATGAAGTAAACTATGCAACCCATGATCTAGAGCTTCTTGCAGTTGTATTCGCTTTGAAACTATGGAGGCACCATCTTTTGGGGACAAAATTTGAATTATTCACAGATCATAAGTCCTTGCGGTATATTTTCTCTCAGAAGGACTTGAATCAGAGACAAGTCCGATGGCTCGAATTCTTAGCTGCATATGATCTCGACATCAATTATACTCCTGGAAAAGCAAACATTGTAGCTGATGCTTTGAGCCATAGCAAAGCATTGTCATGTTGTAATCTTGTAGAAGGCATGCTATTTCAGCTTGTTATCTCCCCATCTCTTATGGATCGCATCAAAGATAAGCAATATGAGGACACCTTGCTCTATCGCATGAAGGAGTTAGTTCTTGGAAGAGTTGGAAATGCTGACAGTAAAGTGGGAGCACAGATAGATGGTAACGGAATTCTGAAGATTGACAACCGTATTTGTGTTCCTAATGTTGATGGATTGAGACAAGAAGTGCTTAGAGAGAACCATCAGTCATCACTTTCATTTCGTCCTGGTGTCACCAAGATGTATCGAAATATGAAGCGTTTATATTGGTGGAGTGGGATGAAGAGAGATATTTCCATATATGTTAGTAGATGCACCACTTGCCAGCAGGTCAAGGCCGATCACCTGAAGACGGCAGGATTACTTCAACCCCTAGAGATTCCGTGTTGGAAATGGGATCAAATTTCTATGGACTTCGTTGACGGATTACCAAGGACCAGAAAAGGGAACGAGAGTATATGGGTGATTGTTGATAGGTTGACAAAATCTGCTCACTTTATTCCCGTTAAGACCACTCGTACTGTTTCGAGTTTGGCCGAGATTTATATGAGAGAGATTGTCAGACTTCATGGAGTTCCATCTAGTATTATATGCGATAGAGATCCCTTGTTCATTAGTAAATTCTGGAAAGCATTTCAGGATGACTTGGGCACTAAACTGAATCTGAGTACCGCTTATCATCCTCAGACGGATGGCCAAACTGAGAGGGTAAATCAGATTTTGGAGGATCTGCTCCGTGCTTGCATTATTGATTTCGGTGGGTCTTGGGAAGACCGTCTCCATTTGGTTGAATTCACTTATAATAACAGCTATCAGGTAATCCAAAATTTCCATTGGAATAAGTAAAAATTTGAATTGAAATATAACTATCTTTATAATCATGCGAGTATGGATATGGCACCGTTCGAAGCTTTATATGGACGGCCATGCAAATCGCCAGCTTGTTGGATTGAGCCTGGTGACCGATTGGTTCTTGGCCTAGAGATGATTATGGAAGCGTCCGAGAAGTTTAATGAGATCAGAAGGAAGATGAAGACCGCACAGGATAGGCAAAAGAGCTATGCAGATAGGCGTAGAAGAGATTTAAATTTCCAGGTTGGGGATGAAGTATTTCTTAAAGTATCACCTTTAAAGAATGTTATTCGATTTGGTCGTAGAGGGAAGCTCGCTCCTAGATTTGTTGGACCATTCACTATCACTGAGAGGATTGGTACACTAGCCTACAGAGTTGCGCTGCCAGAGAAATTTGAGGGCGTGCACAACGTATTCCATGTTTCACATCTCCTGAAGGTTGTACACGATCCATCCATGACCATTCCCATTGCTCAGTTAGATGAGGTTGATATTGGGCCGGATTTGACTATAGAGAGGAGACCGCTTCGTATTGTTGATAGGGATACGAAGCAGCTTAGAAGGAAGACTGTTAGCCTAGTCAAAGTCCAATGGAGTCCCGATGATCGTGATTGTACTTGGGAAACCGAGGAGAGTATCCGAGATTCTAATCCAAAATTGTTTGTTGAAGGTAAATTCCATTCTATATTCTTTTCCTTATTCGATAATCTATTCTATATCTATCGTACCTCTTTATTGTTCTTCCACTCTTTCCTTTGTTCCTTTTCGGGGACGAAAAGTTTTGAGCAGGGGAGAATGTAACGACCCTGAAATTCAGACCCAGTTTAAAATTTTTAAATCGCTTATTTGATGTAGAAATTCGAATTTTCACAAATGATTTCCGTTGCCAACCAAACTTCACATTTGGAATGCGTCTAGGTAGACATAGGCGTGCGCCAAATTTCGTTGAAAAATATTGAAGTAAATTACGCCCGTCGCATTTACATATCATTCAAATCTTATGTATAAAATTCCTATCGTCCGAATTCAAATATTTTCAAGGTGTTGCATAAGAAAAATATTCTGAACTTGACGGCGCATTTCGTTTCGTCAAATTTCGCTTTTAATTGCTAGTAAAATATGCACTCGGGCAAATGGTTAAATAAGAGTAAACACTTCTCAAACAGCGTCAAACCATCAATATTTTCGTACCGCTGTGTTCGCCTCGACGCGCTGATCAAAACGGTATATTCATTTGTGTCAATCGGAGTTCGGCATTGCAAACGATAAATTGTAACGCAGCACAAACCGGTGCCCAACATTTAAACATTTTAAATTCTGGAGCCTTTCAGCTGACCTTGGGAACCCAAATAGCCCCCATTTTGAAAACATCATTGCATTAACTGTGCACTGAACCTCTGCCTACATTCTGCTTCATTAATTGCGTAGTTTCACTTCACGTGACAGCTCTGTCTTCCCTCCCTCTATATAATTCTATTCTCTTTCTTTCCCATATTCTTCCACTATTAATTTATACTCCCCAGTAAGCAAAGAGAACCCGAACCTCTTCCTTCTTCTCTTCGCGTACGTTCTCCTTATATTTTTTTTTCTCTCTTCTTATTTTATTTTTCCAACTCCACCACTTCCCTCTCCTTCCTCCCCACTACAACCGCTTCCGCCTCGGCCTCTCCCCTCCGCCATGTCGCATGCCCCACACCATCAGCTTCGCCCCATCAGCCAACGTCCCTCCACCGTCTTCTCCACCCAACCACGTCGACACAACTGCCACCCAGACCCACGTCCCCTCAACCCGCCTCGGCCTCTCCCCTCCGTGCACACCCTACCCGCACGCGTCCACCACAACAACGCCACCAACCCGGATCCACGCCCAACAGCTGACTCCAACTCTTCTGCCGACCCATGCAGCCCCACCACCGCCCACGCCGAACCCACGTCGCAGCTAGCCCTCCGACCCTTCGCCCTCCCCACGAGCACTGCTGCCACCACGTTGCTCCACCCACACGTGGCCCACTGCCGTCCAGACAACCACGCCTCCATCGCTGCCCAGCTCCGTCGCCACTAACTCCGTTCCCTCCTCTACAAAGCCGCCCCACTGCCCTACCCTACTCGGCCATCCGCAACCAACGACCAGCACGTCGCCCTCCACCCATTGCGGCGTCCAGCCTCTGCCATTACCTGCGTTTCCCACTGCCGGCCTCCACCCAGTTCGCACACGATCCACACGCCACCACACCCTGCGTTCGCCGCACGGTCAGCAGCAGCCAGCCCAAACTCGCCTAGGCTTGCCGCATCCACTTCATGAGTGTGCTGCCGCCCCTTCGCCTCGGCCTTCATGCCTTCCCCTGCTCACCATAGCCCCATCAATACCCTCCGCCGCAGACTCCACTCCATGAAGTGACGAGTGCCGACCCATCCCCTATATCTGTTGTTTTATATATATGATATATATACAGTTTTATATATATGATATATATATGGTTTGGTTTAATAAGAAAGGGAGGAAAGTTGTACAGGATGCTTTGTTTATAGTTATAAGAGTTTGTTTTGCAAATAGTTTCTATGTATATATTCTACAAACAGTTTTGAATATAAATCTATTTGAATATATTAGTTTACAAGCCCGGATTCAAGATTTGTTGGGTTTATACGCTGTATATTTAGAAAAAAACTGTTTGTATTTTAAAAGCAGATTCATGTTATATTTATAGTTCTGCAAAGTTACGATTTTACATATATTTTAGTATATAAATAAGCATGGGTTATAGTATCTCATATGTTGTTTCACTTCCTTAACAGTTATAGCTGATCTAGGATCTCAGTCCTAGGCGCTATCCGTCTTGTCGAAACCTATCGTGCATCGTCGTTTGGTATGGTTTACACATATATATTCAATTGATATATATCGCAATAAACAAAGAGCTGAATTATTTAATTGTTTGAATTGCAGTTTGTGTCGTTTGCATCGTGCTTGTTCGTGCCTTTTATCTATTCGTCCTTGTGCTTCGTCGTCTTCTCTAACCACGCAAGGTGAATATTTCAATCACGACTCAATCTATTATGCTATGATAACCAAGTGATAAAATTGTTGTTTATGTTAATTTGGATGTTAAATTGTTGATTGTTAGAATTGTTGAAATTAAGATTGCAAATCACTATGCAAGTTAAAAATTTAATATTGTTAGTTCACAACAAACAAGTGTGACACTAAAATTTGTTATGTGATGATTGAATTTGGTTGTTAATATAAGTGAATTTGAATATGAAATTGAAATTGATATAGGATAGTCGACAAAATTTAAATTGGACTATATATGTTGAACCTGACCCCTTTAACTGTTAAATCAACCGTTGCGTAGAAATAGCATTAACTACACTTTGAACCATTGTATGTATGATTGATGTAGAAATGTGGTAATAGACACCAAGTGAAACCATAAGATAATAATCTTTAATCTAAATGAAATGATAGTGTAGATTCTAGGAATAATTATATTAATTTGCATAAATAACAAATGTAAGTTAATACGATTATTTCAGGATTATTTAATAAAATTGTTAAATTGTTATGTATGGTTGCTATTGCTTGTTTATTTACTTTGACACCATCCCAGTTATCACACTGCAAGTTCCCTTTGCTATGCTTGTTTTATATTGAATGATATTGGGTTAAAATGATAAATACCCATTTAAACAACTTGACCTAGGATAGAAAATAAAAGTAAGAAACCCGATTGGTCAACAAAACCATTTTCGAAATTGAAATATATTTTAAATTAAGGAATGAACTTAACAATTCGTTTGGAAATTTAATAACGAACTTAGGGATTTAATTTGAAATAAATTAGCGGATTTAAATTGAAACGGATTAATAACTTACCAAATTGGATAAAATGAATTGAAAATTTAATTGAAATAAGATTTAGGAGCAAGTAAGTTTAGAATTTAATAAGTTAAAGATTTAAAGATTTGTTAGCTTTAGATTCAAATTTAGGCTTTAATTAAATAGATTTGAACTTGTTATAAGTAAAATTGAGATTTAGGAAATTTGACTTACTAATTTAATGAATTTAAATTAGGGATAATTTAAATTTAAAATGATTTTAAATTTAACGAATTAATCAAATTAGGACATTGCAAATGGAAATAGACTTCTTTGATTAGAAATTTAATTTAATCGGTAAATAAAACAAATGAAGTTTTGAAAAGGGGAATTTAGTTAATAAAGTTGATTTAATCGAATTTATGATAACAATGGATATAAACATAAGGTGACATGAATAGAATTTGATTTAGTAATTTAAACTAAGTTTAGCATTATATTAAATTCGTTGATTTTGAACCAAACTTAATAAGCGACTTTTAGACCTTATTAAATTGAACTTGAATACTTAATTTTATCGTTAACTCAAATGTTTGAACTTAAGATCGTATTTGGAAATATGTTTTAAAATATCGAAAATAAACTGAATCGTGAATTGTCAAATTTTGGAAGTCAAATTTGCACCTAGACTTTTGGACTTTGATTTGTTAAAATGTAAATTTAACCGACCCTCGGGTAATAAATACGTAGTTATTAAAGAGACCGGGATCGGAAATGGACATACTCTCTGTCGATACCGAAAACCACTTTAATAAATATTATGCGCGAAGTGTTGATCCAGAATGAAGTGGATGGTTTGGTGAACGTGTTGACTAAAGAAAGAGAACGATATTGGATTACTCCTGACATGACTAAAACAGGAGCCGCGCCGGGCCATTGAGGATCGCCACCTCTAGCGGACACACTTCTTCGATACCATATCTATTACTTTTGTGATTCGATTTGGGTGCACCCTTGATTGGGATTGCTGTTTCGCGATGTTGAGATGGTAGCTACTATGCTCAACATCAGTCCGGATCACGCAACTACTAGTATCCTAGTTGGTATTGCCTCATGTACCCTGTCATACTGATTATCCTATTCGCGACCACTACGTTTTGATGTGTACCTTGAGTATATGGATTGCCCTCTGGTGACTTTCGGTTTTGGGGAAACTACGGTCTTGTATATGCTTTTGGGAATATAAAATGTGTTAAGGGGAATTATGGTAACGCCTTAACGCTATTTTGATATTGTACTTTACTAATTAGACATTATCTACATACCGTACTCTATTGTACATATAGATAGTTTACCGGATCCTTAGAGATGTTTTATTCATCTTTGAGTTATGAACCCTATTTCCTGCACTTGATTATCCTGTATAAGATTTTGAGTCCTGACTCGAGTGTTTCTTTTCGTATATGCTCGGGTCAGTCTGAAGCTATCCAGTTTGCTGATCAAGGTTGGTTGAAGATGCTGAAGACTTAGCATTTATCTTTATCAGTCTATTTTGATGTCCGTGTCTGTTGGACATTTATGTATTTCCTTGCAGTCACCTTTTGTTTAGACATTGTTGTACTATATGTAGTAGCTTCATGAACTGCTATTATGACGATGTATTTCCGCTGTATTATTCTGTGATTGTTCTGTGACTGTGATGTTGTATTGATTCTCATTTACCTTTATGTATTTATAATCCTATAATGATTCGTGTTTTGTATTATTTAAGTTGACATGTGAGGATTATTGTCAATTTAAATGGTCCAAATATACGGGTTGTTACAGGAGACGTGGCTGTGGCTTGAGGTTGTGGTGAATGGCCTTGTTTTTTTTTAAGAAGAAGGGGAGGCCATGCATGGTAGAGATGTTGTGCGTTAGTGAAGGGAGGTGGGAAGGAGAAAGAAGGCAGTGGGAATGAGGAGGAATGGGAAAAGACTAGTGGCTACAGGCTTCTTTTTATTTCATGCAGAGAGATGATGAAGTGTTATTGTGAGGAAAAAAAATATGTACAAGGAGAGAGAAGGTGGATAGGCACGAACGGTTGTCACAAAATTTCAACGTTGGGAATAGAAACATCAAGATGATGGAATTCAAGGCAACTTAATACTGATGACCGTTGATTATTAACCAGTGCAAAATTTGAATAGCCACCGAATACAAATAAACTCAAACGGTACCGATAAGGTCGACCGTTTCACGGTTTCCGATGCGTATCGGCCCTCAAAACACAGAAATATATATACCATAGCAATCAGCATGACGAGACGATCAAAACAATGTATAGATATTAGCGGTACGATTGAATTATAAAAATTTGAATTTTCTACCAGCGGAAAATGCGTAAAAATCGCAGAAAATTAAGATCAACAGAGCCAAAGATGTTCGAATTTGAAAAAATGACAAACTGGCTTCTTGCTCAGAAGATGGTTTAGAATTTTTCTATGTAAAAATATTTTGGTTTTGAAAACATTTTATTTTCATCGCTTTTTAACTGATTAAATTGAAGTAAATTTTATGCACGAAATAAACTTTCATATTTTCGGACGAAAATTTACCAGTTGCTATGTTTAACTAGATGCATTCCAAATATCAAATTTATATTTCAAAATTTTATTTCTATAGTTTCACAAAAATTTCAATTATATTATAAATAAAACAAATAAAATTATTAAAAAATTTCGGGTCGTTACAGTAATGTTCGGGATTTTCGACTCACAAAAGTCGACATTAATACGTCCACTGTATCAACTGCCGAGCAATCAAAGGCCGGAAAACCGTACCGTTAGGGTTTAAGAAGAAGAAAAAGATAGAAGAAAGAAAGAAAGAAAGAAAGGAAAAGGCAATAGAAACAATATTAGAATCTCACAATCACAGCGGAACAACATATAATAGTCAAATGAATATCTTTAAAACAAAGAACTATATTAGTTATTACATTACATCGCATTACATTACATCGCATTACATTACATTATCAGAGTTTACAACAACAAACAGCGGAAAGGAAACACTATATACTAGTTGATATGCCAAGCCATCCAGCTTGCCTCCAAATCTCTACAGCAACTCCTGAATTCCAGAATATCCTGATAACCCGACTCTTGACTGTGCATGTGGAAATTGGTGGGCACCTAGAGTTTAGGAAGGGAACAATAAACTCCAAGTCAGTCATGGGACTGGTGTGAGAACTTAAAACAGTTTATCGTTTTAAAAAAAACAACAAAGATGTGTTTTTAAAATAGAGAGAACTTAAGAAAATTATTCTTTATAACAAACAAAGAAATATTTTTAAAGTCAATTCGCAATGCTTTTAGAAAATGTGACTACCATAAGGCCTCCACCACACACACAATGCAAACGCAGAACTTGGAGGAGATTTCTCCTTATGATAGTCAAAGATGCTTACTATGCAGAGAAATTCTTTGATATTATTACTATAAGTGCAAAATGTGGAAAACCATTTCAAAAGTAGAATATAAATCTTAGCCAGCATTGGCACCATTATATTATGCCTGCTATAGCTACCTCCTAAGGAGGCAGGTTATACAATTTGCAATCGTAAAGGGTTCGTATTGATTCTTTGGATTTCCAACAAATGGTCAGGCCAAGGAACTTCCCATTGCCACATGGAAACGCCTCTGGAATGACGCCCCAAGAACCTAACCGGATCTCTACCAAAACAAGGCCGGGTTACCCCTAGCTGGGTAACAACTGACACGAATATGCCATCCCCCAGTCGTAACCGACCTAAATCCCGGGATTCACCAGCAACCACAAAATAATAAGTTTGCCGCAACAACATAGGTTAAGTATCAGGGCTCCATACCATAATACCACCTCTATCCAGAAGGAATGACATACACTAAGGGGGCGCTATCCCCTAATAACCTTACTGCATCTTTCCTGTTTTGACCATTTTCGGAGTGTGAGGTCCGACAAAGTCTCGTCCACAAAGCTACGCTTTTCATAAAAGCCACGCTTTGATCAACAAATGCTCAATAGCACTTTATATGCCACATTACCAAATTGGAAATGTATCACTAGTAACCATCAACTACATAACCTCTGAGCTCGTACGTCTCAGAGAAGGGTGTTAAGCTAAGAGAATAAATTCTCCGCCACCAACAAAAATGTATTTGATAGAAACCAGCTTTACATCTCAAATTGTAACGTCAGACACACATCTATACAAGTCCGTTCCGGGATCGAACGGAACCGAAGGCACTTCCAAAGAAGCCCTTGCAATCCGGATATTCACTAATCACGTCCGGAATTCCCATCACAAAGGGTGATAAAAATCTCTATATCGGAGATCAGCCAATGCAGAGTCATTCGAAGGTAATCCTTCCGTTTTCGAAATATCCGGTAATCAACACCGGTCTTCAAATGCTATCCATTATGACATATCACTATTCGAAATGGGATTTATGACTCAAAGGTCCTCTCCCGGCTAAACCGAATAACGAGCGCTTATTTTTTTTAAAATAAGTGTAGCATTCAAATTCAAGCAAATCACAACAAATACCCATTAAAAGGTAAATATTGATAGTTGGTTATTTAACTATCAAATAGATATGCACAACATCACCAGATTCCAAATAATTTCCCAAATTATTTATTTTCCAAAAATATCCTTACAAGATAATCCGTAAATTTGTTTCCACACTTCAAAAATAAATCAATGTTTATTTTTAAACAAATTTCTCTTTCCTTTATAATTTCCATGGTGAATTCACATTTCTAAAAAATCTATTAATGTACGATTCTTAAATCGATTTCAAAGATTCACTTTCAATTTATCTTTAAGAGATAAAATCTCAAAACATTTCACTTCGTATTGGAAAACATTTCCATACTTATTTAAAAATAAGTAATTCACAAATCTATTTATTTTCAACATTTGGAAAATATTCGACATACTTAAAATCACAATTAAGTATATGTTTTATTCTTTAAGGAGAACGTTCTCTTAAACGCATTCATTTGAGTCAAAACGAATGTTGCGTAAAACATCGTTACGACAACCCAAAATCACTAGTATAGGGATTCGAAATTAAGATAGATATATAAATCCCAATACTATACAAAGCATTTCCTTTCGGAAATCATCTACTATACAATAGTGTTATAGTCCATCTTTTCCTTATTTCTCGAAAACGTCTATTTCAACAATGAATGTTGAAATCTATGGTTTCGATCCTTAACACATTTTAAAACAACTTCAAATCGTTTTAATTCTATTTAAAATTTCACTTCCCCAAAACATTTCTTTAATATATCATTCACAGTCGAAAATCGTGAATATAAATCGTTTACCAAATTCAACACTTCTACACATTTTATTTAAAGGATTATCCACTGTCCAAAATCGTGAATATATCTCCTTTAATAACCTTTCATATTTACTTATCAAATTCAATTGGTTTTGGATTTATAAAACAACGTTTATAAATTCACGCACACGCACACACAAATATATATATATATATATATATATATATATATATATATTATAAAAACTTCAACTTATAAAATCCCTTAATTTATAAATTCTATTTAAATCTCATTTAAATGCCAAAATCCAATTTATAAGTTAATTACTTACAAATCTTTTATTTTACAAATCTATTCATTTTATAACTTCACAATTATAAATCTATAAATTCCATTTACTTGCGAAATCCATTTATATTTCATTTTAACACTTATAAAAACTCGTTTTATAATTCCAATATTTTGATTTATAAATATCAATTTTATAAATCTTTTATATAAACCGTTAATAATGATTTCAAAAATCCCAATTTAAACTATTTTATAAAATTCATTAACAACTTATTTCAAAAATCACATTTCAACTATATTCCTCAAAATTCATAATTTTATATAAAATTATAACGTTTATTTATTTAAAATGAATCAATTCCAAAATTTAAATAAAACGTATACTTTCAAAAATCAATTTAAAAATCCTTTTAAATTTGAAATCATTACTTCAACATTTTTAAAACTCCAAAAAATAGCACCAACGCTGCAACTGCACTAAATAAAACAATCACGGCATCCAAACATCATATATCATATGATAACAGAACATATCACAATATCTGTAAATAAATCAATACGGTTGAGGAATCCAGTTGGATCCCTCCAACCTGTTTCCCTGCATCCACAAATGTTAGCACAATACCAATCCCGTTTCAATACGGTATATCACGGTATATGAGGTTTATAAAATATTATCCGCTATTATGCGACGCAATAAGGTCTCATCCGCTATATAATGCGAGAAGATCAACTCCAACTACATATATAATATCAATTCCACTTCAAGATAGAACATCGCGGTATATGTGTTTAATAAATAACATCCGCTTAATATACGGCGTATAGGGTCTATTTCAATACAACAGATAGCAATTTATCATTCAAGCATACAATCAAGCAATTTTAAATCTAACTATTTAAAATTTAAATCGAAACGCAATTCGATTGAGTGAGAATTTCTCACCTTGCTTTCAATAACGGTTATAGTGTTTTATTTCGAGTAAAATTAAACGCACGTTTAATTTTACCCAAAATTCAAACTATCTCCAAACGATTCCAATCTAGCTCCATCGCGTAGTGCTCGACAATACGATTCCAGTGCAAGTGGTTTCGTGAGTTTTCGACCTCGTACCAACAAGTTATGATGTTTTAAAGTTTGAACAAATTATAATATAATTAATTTATAAATTTTTAAACCTAACTTCAATCAAGGTCGCACGTTTGTCCGAAGCAAATCACGGCCGTCCCCTATTATCTTCCCCCTTCAGTAAATGTCGCGTACCCTAAACCCATCAGCCACCTTCATTAAGGAATTATCGCACCTCGTACAAACATTTTTGCATCGATCAACGACCACCACCCCATAGCCCATCGCATGAGCCACCACCGGCTGAAATTTAGCCAAGATCGGCCCCATATTGGCCTCGAAAAACATGGACGAACGACGCGCCTTCCAGCTCAAATTGCCGATGATCTATTGCTCGAATCACAATCATGACCGTTGAGATTGAAGATCTCACACAGCTCTACAACTTTCATTTAGGAAGTTTGTCAAATTAATGTGTAGATTTGAAGAAAATTAGAGGAGAAGGAGATGCAATTTCTGCCATTAAAATAGAGGTGGCGGCTAGGGCTGAAACCCTAATTGTTTTGCAATGTAGAAAATATGAGGTCCTTATATAGAAAATTTTCATGCACTATTCACCCAAAAAATTTTCGAGCTACAAACGAAGCGTGCCGTTTGGCATTTATAATGTTCTACCGCCATTCCGAATGCAATGGAATATATATATCAGGCGCCAATTCGATCAAATTTGAAAGGTAAGTTTTTGAATCGACTATTTAAATTCAAAATTCACTCGAATCGATTTCTACGCATTTTAGCATGCCCCAGACAAACCGTAAATCCGATTGACACAAAATTTGAAACCATACAATAATATAACATTACAGATCCGATGAAACTAGTTTCGTCGAAAGCCGAGACCGTTTGATAAAGGGCGATTTTTACTCGTCAGTTAAACATTAAAATATTCAATTTCCACAATTTAACTTTTAATTCAATTTTAAAAGTTCTATAACATCATTTTAACTCCAATATGATTAATACAACCTTACAAATCAATTTTAATCACATCAAACCCAATTTCCAAATATTGTTTCCTGTAATTTCAAATATTAAATTATCGATTTAATTATCCAATTAAATCTAGATATTCGAAATAAAATTTATTCGATTTACAAATTTTACTTGTTAATATTTAAAATCAATTAAATATACGGATTTCAAATGACAGAAATTCTGGGTCGTTACAAACTTCCCCCTTAAAAGAATTTCGTCCTCAAAATTACCAAGTAAGAAAAAGTTACAATATCCATCCTTCTTTTCAAAACCAATTGTTCAAATTAAATTTCAAATTAACTTAAGTGTTTAACTTTTCCAAAATCCATAGTTAAACTTCTTACAATAACTTTACTAAGTTTTCAAATCATACTTAGTTATCTTTTCAAAACCAACTATATCGTTTAACTTTCCACTCCAAAATCAAAGTTATAGTTTTCAAAAAATTTCCAATTTTTCTCAAAAATATTCTAACGCCTTAAATTTTTAGAAAAAATTGCCATAGCCTCCTTTGCACGGTTCGATCCGAAAAAATTTGGCAATATATATATATCACAAGTATACATCTCATCAAAGTAATGAGGCATCCCGCAGGGAAAAAAGTGTAAAAGTACGATATGTAATCCGAGAGATGTACCTTATATATTATTACCGAGCATATACGGCTAATATAGCATGAAAGCGAGCTCCAAAAGCGAAGCAAGCGCAATCCACACCTACTAAACACTCAACAATAATGAGAAACATGCATATATAAAATAATATCGATATACAACATATACCAGAAGCAACAACAATATGTGCCAATATAGCAAATGCAACAAAAGGCAACAAATCCAATCATTAAACAACTATCATTCAACAACAATTCCAATCATCAAATCAATATACATTCACTTCTTATTAATATTCAATGAATTGGTTTTTCATTTAATCGCATTTGATTCATTAACATTGGACTTTACTAACATTCATTTATTCAATTAGTTTATATTCACTAATTTACATTCAAGTTGGTTCACTTCCAAATTAAATCATATTTTATAGCTTCCAATTTTATAAATTCAACTTCATTAACACTTAATGAATTATATACAATCAACTAACAATCATATAACAACGTTGGCTCTGTTGGGTGTTACTCATTAGAGATAGAGTCAGCAGTACTCTAGAATGAGTTTGAGTGTAATAATAGATATGAGCGCGTACTTGTTAGTGAATATAAATTGTATCATATTGTAACAACCCGGTATTTAGCATCAATTGACAATCGACATTAAAAGATTAATATTGTTGCTAATTGCTAATTGAAGTTTTGATTTTTTAAATTTGTGTTAAAATTATTTTATAAATGGTTAAAAGGATTTTTGGGCTTTGAATTCTCGGCCCACATTTTCATTTGCTTTGGGCCGTGATTATTTTCAGGGTAAAGACCCGTTCCTCTCTCTCGTTTCATTTTCCATTTTCAAACCCGTTTCCCTTTTATTTTCTTTTTAAATTCAAAAATCCTAAAACAAAACACAAGCGAAAATAATGGCGGCCACGTTCGTTCGCTCCTACCCCTTCGTCTCAAATTAGGGTTTCGTTCGTTCTTGGCTTTGCTCGTCTCTGTGATGCTTCGATTTGGCGACACAGGTGAGTGAACCCTCACTCACATCTAGTTAGAATTCACAAAATCCTTTGTTACTTAATTTTCCTGACTTTGATTTTGGTTTGAATATGTTGTTTTGATTTCATGAATTTCTGGCATCACCGATCCTCAGGGCTTTGATTTTTATGGCCCCTGTGAGCTTCGTCTCTGGCCATCTTTGTATTCATTCCTGAAGCATTGGTTTGAATTTTTGATAACCACGACTTTTAAAACTGTTTGACAGTGCTTCGTCCCTTACCTGTTGCACATACAACCTGATGTTTGAACTTGACTTGGTTTGTGATAGTGTTTGACTTGGTCACTGTTGTTTTGTTCTCTGCTATAAAGTGCTTTGCTTGATTTATTCACTGCTTCATTGTAAGTTGTTGATTAATCACTGTTTATATGTGGTACATCAATGTACATATATATTACTTTATTTTGTACACTCTACTATGATTTTAAAACTGCTGTGTGTTGCATCTACATAACTGCTACTCACTTGATTGCATTCCTTTGCATTGGGTTTGTGTAATCTGGTCTTATGGCACTGTGTGCAACTCTATTTGCATTGTGTTCCCTTTGGTGCACTTTGTACCTGGTCATATTGATCTGGTTGATCTTGTAATCTTCACTTTATCTTCGAACTGAACTTGGTTTTTGCTTCATGATTCATTGTTATTTGGTTTTGCTTCATACTGTACTTTAGTCTGATTCCTTTGTCACCTGATTCTTTTGAAGTTGTAGCTTGTACATTTGTTGTTTGCATTGAGCATTTTGTATGCTTGCAATTTTAGTTTCACACTACACTTGTGTATGTGTGTCTGGTCATGTTTTAATTTGCATCTTGCTTTGTATTATTCTTGAGCTCGAGTTGCTTCATTATGGCCTGATCTGGAGTAGCTCTGTATATCACTATGATTTGCATTTAGCTTGGTGGTTGTTACTGCATTCATGTTGTTGTGCATTGATTTGAGGTTCTGGCTTGTTTCAATTGCTTAGCGCATTAGTTTGGTGTCTCACTTCCATTTTTAGTCTGCATCTGGTTAGTGAGTTGCATCACTTGAGTCACTGATTCATTTGTTCTTCTGTACAACACTTTTTCTTTGTTTTTCATTAAGGTCTGCATTTTTGATCATACTGTTTTCTCACTACTACCATATTGTTGCAACTGCATTTCTCATTGTGGCATACATTCTCTACTACTCTGATTTATCACTTGCTAATGCTTGAGTCTGGGTCCATTTTGAGCTTGAGATGTTTTGTTGGACTCTTGCCCAATGTTCACTGCATGTATATATCGATACATGTATGCTGAGTACTTCATGCTTTAGCTTGTCACTGGCTTTATCCTGATTTTGTAGTTTGTCTACACTTTGATGTGTATGTGCTAGCCTTCACTTGATATATGTTGCACTAGAGTTATATGTAGTTGTTAGCCTTCCTTGCATTACCTCTGATCATATGCCACTATGTATCATTGCATGCTGAATATTTTCCACCTTCTGTTTCAAGTATTCAAGTACATTAGGGGTTTTGAGTTTTTCACTACAACCATGTCATCATCGTATATTTGCTTCTTGTATCACTGAGTCTGCTTTTGTATTGTTTCTGGCTTCAAGTATTGATGCCTGGACTTTCACATGTGAACTTGAATACTTGAAGTTGTGTTGAGTCGTGATATATGCGACTTGACCTTTGCATTTTATTGGTTTTCGAATTTACTTGAGTTGAATCCAGCTAATAGTTCGGGTTTGACCTTGTGCCCGGTTGTGTACATCATTACTGTTGTGGCAGGGCAGTGCACGCAAGCGTGAAATGCATCCACACGGTATGGCTTTTATGATATTCTATCTTGTTTTGATTTATTGATCTTTTGCATATTCCTTATGTTGTAGTGGCGAGGCAGTGCACGGGCGTGTGTACTGCAACCCTACTCGAATTAATATTTTAATTGATATTTCAATGGTTTGAATTGTTTTTTTATTCATTTCAATATTCTGAATTGTATTCTGATTTGGTTTAATTTGCTGATTTGTTGTTTAACACTGTTACGTGTTATATTTATCGTTATCCGATTTCTTTATTTATGGATCGGATAGACGAGATTTATTATGACTGTCGTCTATTCATTATTTAATTATTATTGCTTCTGTGCACTAATAACTGGGTTTGAATTAGACTGACCCGCGTATTATTTTCTTTTGAACTTAATACCCGGGTCAGACCGAGTTATTTCAGGTCGTAGATATCTTGCTTTGGGTTGCTGTTTGAGCTATGAAGACTTTTCTTATCTTTTGGGAGTTGTCGTGTCATAGTATAGGTTGATATGTATTCATGTATATTAGTCGATAATGTACTTGTATATATAACTTCCAGAGTCGACTGTTGTAGTAGTATCATATGTTCTTTGTCAAATGTATTGTAACTGACATCAGTTATATATATGAGACTTTTCTGTTTTATCCGTGTTCCGCATTTATTGATATTATCTGTGTTTTATTCTATATTTTGTCCTAAACTATTATAGTCACTGTGTAGTAGCTCTGAGTGTGTATCGGTATGTCAGATTTTCTCCTGAAATAAAATGCATGTTATTTCTATCTGACATATCGGTGCTCACGCAAAGCAATTACACGGTTGGTCGCTCCTCAATAGCCTTATTCTCCGTGCTAGTTGACAGCATTACACCGTAGTGTTCCTGGCTAGCGTGGGTATAGAGGTGGGGCGTCACAGCTTGGTATCAGAGCCTGGAGTTTATGGACTTAATATAAAGCATAACTTAGATGGAACATGTGTTACAACTAATTGTCGATGTTTTATCTCTCATCTTTGCCTATGATTATTTTTGATTGTTAGGTATGAATTCCTAACGCTTATTCATGTGCATTTGATTTGGTTTCGTGAAAGTATTTTGGCTTCGGCCTCCGTTTTCTTTGCGAACTCAAGTTGGGTTTTTGATGATGAGGATTTTGTTCTTGTGTTTTCGGCTTTGAATTGATTTAGCCGATGTTGATTTTGTTCGAATCTCAGCGATTTTGAGCTTGATATTTTGTGTTTTCCTCGGCTTGATTTCCATTCGACTTCGGTCATTTTGTTTTCGTGAAATTGCTAGTTTCTTGATTTCCAAGACTCTGACTTTGTTTGTCGTTGAATTCTTTGATGATGATGTTGATTCGTTTTGTACTCGACTGTGGCCATTAATTGTTGACTTCGACATTGACTTGATTTTTATTTTGTTGAAGTCATCTATGCGTTTATGATCGTTTTGCTTTGTTTTTCCAATTGTTAACCGATTCTCCTTTTCCGATTAGTTGTTATCACTTATGTCGACTTTGATAACTTCTATTTCTGGAATTTTTGAGTATTTCTACTTTGACGGATTTGGAATCGAATTCATTGGATTTTATTCACGTCTTCGAATGTGAATTTTAGTGAATTGATTTGGTTTCCAAATTTAATCGATTCTTGTTAATTCCCTGATTTGTTGCTATCATTTATTAGCAACTTTGATGACATTTTCTTCGGGATTTTCATGAACATACCTTTTGAAGAACTTAGTATCGATTTCTTTGGATTCTATTCACATCTCTGTATGTGAATTCTTGTGGTTGATTGTTTCTACAATCATTTTTGAGATTGTCACTTTAAAAATATAAAGGTTTTCTATACTAGTAGTAAATATCAAAACCCTTTTCTCCAAACGATTTCAAAACTATTTTACTACAAAGCACTTTTCCTAAACCGATTTCCAATCTATTAATATATCCAAACCTTTACCTCACTCGTATGAGAAATCTAATTAAACGACTTAGTAAAACGAGTGGTATGAAACGATTGCATTTGCTTCGTCGGTTAATTCTTGGACTTGTTCGATTGAATCTTTTGTGACAATTTTCTAGTGAAGATTTACAGTTTGTTCGTAAATATTTAAGTTAAGCAAGTGGTTATGGGACATGAAGCTAAACTTTTATATTTACTAGCTTAGTGTAATTGACACTTCTCGTTGATCATGACGATCATTTTATGATTTAGACTAGCAATTGTGCGATGTCTCTTTGTTGGCTTTATGGTTAAGCTAGACACCATTTGTGTGATTCCACTCACACATACCTTTTTGCTTTTTGGTTAGCCTAGACACCATTTGTGTGATTCCACTCACGCATATCTTTTTGCTTTTTTGGTTAGGCTAGACACCATTCGTGTGATTCCATTCACACATACCTTTTTGCTTTTTGGTTAGCCTAGACTTCATCTGGGTGATTCCGACTCATCCATATGGGGTAGCTCCCTACGGTCTTCGGACCATTCGTGTGTCAAAATTTAATGGTTGGCCACCATGAGATAGCATCTCGTTTTGCATTACATGTGTTGGTGAGTTTTCATGCTCACGTGTAGCTGAGTTTTCATGCTCCCGTTCTCGCTTTACGTTACACGTGTTGGTGAGTTTTCATGCTCACGTGTAGGTGAGTTTTCATGCTCCCATTCTCGCTTTGCGTTACACGTGTTGGTGAGTTTTCATGCTCACGTGTAGGTGAGTTTTCATGCTCCCGTTCTCGCTTTGCGTTACACGTGTTGGTGAGTTTTCATGCTCACGTGTAGGTAAGTTTTCATGCTCCCATTCTCGCTTTGCGTTACACGTGTTGGTGAGTTTCATGGTCATGTGTAGGTGAGTTTTCATGCTTTCGTTCTCGCTTTGCGTTACACGTGTTGGTGAGTTTTCATGCTCACGTGTAGGTGAGTTTTCATACTCCCATTTGAGATTTCATACTCCCATTTGAGTTTTCATACTCCCATTTGAGTTTTCATACTCCCATTTTGTGATTTCTGGATTTCTTGTGTAGTCTTCTGGAACTTGTGCTTCACCAATTTTCGTGATTTCTATTGATAATTTTTATCAATTTTTGTGCATTGGTGAATTCGTGTGTCATTGACTTGTTATGAATACAAGTTTAGGGTAAGATACCCCTTTCTATCTTGAGAAGATTCTTGTGACATTTTTGATGAATGAAAATTCATAAGTATTATGTTTTAATGCCAATTATTTTGATGAGATTTTGACGTATAAAAATTACTGTCGCCTTGACTTCAGTAACCGTCGATTTTAAAATGGATTTTCAAGCGGTTATCCCGCAATGCTGATTTTGTTGTCCGTTTTTATGGTATTTTGAGAAGTGCAATTTCCTTGTCGGAATTGCTACTGATGTTGCTGTTTTAATCACGTGTTTTAAAAATTTGTTATTTTTAAAATTGTTTCAAAATATAAATTAAAATTGTTTTCAAAATTTCTACAATTTACGCTTTCAAAAGAATGAGGAAGCGATTTAAACGTTTCAACAAAATCGAGGACTATGACCCCTTTCTTTTACTGATTCGCTTAATTCCGGACTTGTCGTTTGGGAATGTGAAATGTTATTTTTAAAATACACAATTATGCACTTTCGAGAAAACGATGAAGTGAATTAAACGATTTAGTAAAACTCATGGTTATGGGTCATGTGCGTTTGCTATTTCGGTTAATTCCGGACTCGTTAATTGAAATATTTGTGATTTCTGATTATCGTTTTTGATAATCGGATATTTGTGGTTTCTGATTATCGTTTTTGATAATCGGATGTTTGTGATTTCTGATTTATCGTTTTTGATAATCAGATATATGTTGTTTCTGATCATTGCTTGTGATAATTAGATATTTAAGATTTAATTATCGTTTTGATAATTGAATATTTGTTGATTTGAGATCTGATTATCGTTTTTGATATTCGAATATTTGAGATTTGATTATCGATTTTGATAATCGAATATTTGTTGATTTGATTATCACTTTTGATAATCGAATATTTGTTGATTTGATTATTGTTTTTGATAATCGAATATTTGTGATTTGAGATTTCTGAATTATCTATTGATAATTAAATTTTGTAGAAAATTTGTGAATTTCTTTTATGAAATTAAAAGATTTCTTTGGTGTTTATATTGTACTACGCCGGTGTACCGGCTCAATTTTCTGCTATTCATGACGTTTTCCACGTCTTCCAATTACGGAAATGCCTTAGGGATTTTCGATTTTTTTTACTTCTGAGCAACCTTCTATTCACATCATTGCTTCGGGGGTGTAGCACCTTCGAAATAAAGATGTTTTTTCTTGCGGAAGTTCAATGGTTCTTAAATCCTAAGGATTGCACTTAGGAATCCGGAGAATTCATCGAGCAAACACGTTCAAGTTTACTCTTTCAAGCTCTTTATGGTGAACTTCCTATTTCGAATTTCTTCATCTTGTGATGATATGCTCTTATGGTTGTTACCTTTTGTCCATTTATTCCTTATGATTGCGAGGATGCAATTTCTTTAAGGAGGGGAGTCTGTAACAACCCGGTATTTAGCATCAATTGATAATCTACATTAAATGATTAATATTGTTGCTAATTGCTAATTGAAGTTTTGAGTTTTTAAATTTGTGTTAAAATTCTTTTATAAATGGTTAAAAGGATTTTTGGGCTTTGAATTCTCGGCCCACATTTTCATTTGCTTTGGGCCGTGATTATTTTCAGGGTAAAGACCCGTTCCTCTCTCTCTCGTTTCATTTTCCATTTTCAAACCCGTTCCCCTTTTATTTTCTTTTTCAATTCAAAAACCCTAAAACAAAAGACAAGCAAAAATAATGGCGGCCACGTTCGTTCGCTCCTTCCCCTTCGTCTCAAATTAGGGTTTCTTTCGTTCTTGGCTATGCTCGTCTCTGTGATGCTTCGATTTGGCGACACGGGTGAGTGAACCCTCACTCACATCTAGTTCGAATTCACAAAATCCTTTGTTACTTAATTTTCATGACTTTGATTTTGGTTTGAATATGTTGTTTTGATTTCGTGAATTTCTGGCATCACCGATCCTTAAGGCTTTGATTTTTATGACCCCTGTGAGCTTCGTCACTGGCCATCTTTGTATTCATTCCTGAAGCATTGGTTTGTATTTTTGATGACCACGGCTTTTAAAACTGTTTGACAGTGCTTCGTCCCTTACCTGTTGCACATACAACCTAATGTTTGAACTTGACTTGGTTTGTGATAGTGTTTGACTTGGTCACTGTTGTTTTGTTCTCTGCTATAAATTGCTTTGGTTGATTTATTCACTGCTTCATTGTAAGTTGTTGATTAATCGCTGTTTATATGTGGTACATCAATGTACATATATATATTACTTGATTTTGTACACTCTACTATGATTTTAAAACTGCTATGAGTTGCATCCACATAACTGCTGCTCACTTGATTGCATTCCTTTGCATTGGGTTTGTGTAATCTGGTCTTGTGGCACTGTGTGCAACTCAATTTGCATTGTGTTCCCTTTGGTGCACTTTGTACCTGGTCATATTGATCTGGTTGATCTTGTAATCTTCACTTTATCTTCGAACTGAACTTGGTTTTTGCTTTATGATTCATTGTTATTTGGTTTTGCATCATACTGTACTTTAGTCTGATGCCTTTGTCACCTGATTCTTTTGAAGTTGTAGCTTGTACATTTGTTGTTTGCATTGAGCATTTTGTATGCTTGCAATTTTAGTTTCACACTGCACTTGTGTATGTGTGTCTGGTCATGTTTTAATTTGCATCTTGCTTTGTATCATTCTTGAGCTCGAGTTGCTTCATTATGGCCTGATCTGGAGTAGCTCTGTATATCACTATGATTTGCATTTAGCTTGGTGGTTGTTACTGCATTCATGTTGTTGTGCATTGATTTGAGGTTCTGGCTTGTTTCAATTGCTTAGCACATTAGTTTGGTGTCTCACTTCCATTTTTAGTCTGCATCTGGTCAGTGAGTTGCATCACTTGAGTCACTGATTCATTTGTTCTTCTGTACAGCACTTTTTCTTTTTTTTTTCATTAAGGTCTGCATTTTTGATCATACTGTTTTCTCACTACTACCATACTGTTGCAACTGCATTTCTCATTGTGGCATACATTCTCTTCTACTTTGATTTATCACTTGCTGATGCTTGAGTCTGGGTCCATTTTGAGCTTGAGATGTTTTGTAGGACTCTTTCCCACTGTTCACTGCATGTATATATCGATACATGTATGCTAAGTACTTCATGCTTTTGTTCTCGAGTCATCATGTAAGCTTGTCACTGGCTTTTTCCTGATTCTGTAGTTTGTCTACACTTTGATGTGTATGTTCTAGCCTTCAGTTGATATATGCTGCACTATAGTTATATGTAGTTGTTAGCTTTCCGTGCATTACCTCTGATCATATGCCTCTATGTATCATTGCATGTTGAATATTTTCCACTTTCTATTTCAAGTATTCAAGTACATTAGGGGTTTTGAGTTTTTCACTACAACCATGTCATCACTGTATATTTGCTTCTTGTATCACTGAGTCTGCTTTTGTATTGTTTCTGGCTTCAAGTATTGATGCCTGGACTTTCACATGTGAACTTGAATACTTGCAGTTGTGTTGAGTCATGATATCTGCGACTTGACCTTTGCATTTTATTGGTTTTCGAATTTACTTGAGTTGAATCCAGCTAATAGTTCAGGTTTGACCTTGTACCCGGTTGTGTACATCATTACTGTTGTAGCAGGGCAGTGCACGCAAGCGTGAACTGCCGCCACACAGAATTGAGTTTTTGGGTACATCATCACGGTAGTGGAAGGCAGTGCACGCAAGCATGAACTGCAGCCACACGGTATGGCTTTTATGATATTCTATCTTGTTTTGATTTATTGATCTTTTGCATATTCCTTATGCTGTAGTGGCGAGGCAGTGCACGCGTGCGTGTACTGCAGCCCTACTCGAATTAATATTTTAATTGATATTTCAATGGTTTGAATTGTTTTGTTTATTCAATTCAATATTCTGAATTGTATTCTGATTTGGTTTAATTTGTTGATTTGTTGTTTAACATTGTTACGTGTTATATTTATCGTTACCCGATTTCTTTATTTAAGGATCAGATAGACGAGATTTATTGTGACTGTCGTCTATTCACTATTTAATTATTATTGCGTCTGTGCACTAATAACTGAGTTTGAATTAGACTGACCTGCGTATTATTTTCTTTTGAATTTAATACTCGGGTCATACCAAGTTATTTCAGGTCGTAGATATCTCGCTTTGGGTTGTTGTTTGAGCTATGAAGACTTTTCTTATCTTTTGGGAGTTGTCGTGTCATAGTATAGGTTGATATGTATTCATGTATATTAGTCGATAATGTACTTGTATATATAACTTCCAGAGTCGACTGTTGTAGTTGTATCATATGTTCTATGTCAAATGTATTGTAACTGACATCAGCTATATATATGAGACTTTTCTGTTTTATCTGTGTTCCGCATTTATTGATATTATCTGTGTTTTTATTCTATATTTTGTCCTAAACTATTATAGCCACTGTGTAGTAGCTTTGAGTGTGTATCGGTATGTCGGATTTTCTCCTGAAATAAAATGCATGTTACTTCTATCTGACATATCGGTGCTCGTGCAAAGCAATTACACGGTTGGTCGCTCCTCAACAGCCTTATTCTCTGTGCTAGTTGACAGCATTACACCGTAGTGTTCTTAGCTAGCGTGGGTATAGAGGTTGGGCGTCACACATATTGTGATGATTGGTTTGTTGTAGATATATATGTTGTATGATGTAATGTTCGAGATTTTCGACTCACGAAAGTCGACATTAATATGTCCACTGTATCAACTGCCGAGCAATCGAAGGCCGAAAAACCGTACCGTTAGGGTTTAAGAAGAAGAAAAAGATAAAAGAAGAAAGAAAGAAAAGAAAAAGCACTCAGAATCGCAGCGGAACAACATACAATAGATAAATGAATATATTTAAAACAAAGAACTATATCAGTTATTACATTACATCACATTACATTACATTATCAGAGTTTACAGCAATAAACAGGGGAAAGGAAACACTACATACTAGTTGATACGCCAAGCCATCCAGCTTGCCTCCAAATCTCTACAGCAACTCCTGAATTCCAGAATATCCTGATAACCTGACTCTTGACTGCCCGTGTGGAATTTGGTGAGCACCCAGAGTTTAGGAAGAGAACAATAAACTCCAAGTCAGTCATGGGACTGGTGTGAGAACTTAAAACAGTTTATCTTTTTTAAAAAAACCAACAAAGAAATATTTTTGAAATAGAGAGAACTTAAAACAATTATTCTTTATAACAAACAAAGAAATATTTCTAAAGTCAATTGGCAATGCTTTTAGAAAATGTAACTACCATAAGGCCTCCCGCCATACACACAATGCAAACGCAGAACTTGGGGGAGATTTCTCCTTATGATAGTCAAAGGTGCTTACTACGCATAGAATTTCTTTGATATTATTACTGTAAGTGCAAAATGTGGAAAACCATTTCTAAAGTAGAATATAAATCTTAGCCAGCATAGGTATCATTATATTATGCCTGCTATAGCTACCTCCTGAGGAGGCAGCACTACACCATAGATAGGATTTTGGCGTAGCCTTAGGAGGCACATTTGATACGGCTATAAGCCGTATCCAATTTAATATGGCTTATAGCCGTATCTATATTGTTTAATACGGGTGTAAGCCGTATTAACATTTGATACGGCTTATAGCCATATCAAAATCTGTGCCTCTTTTTGTGGGAAAATTTTCCCTAAAACGCACACCCTTCCCTCCTTTTTTATATTTCCAGCGTTTCCAGAAACTACTACGCGGCGACCTACCTACCATCTACAACACAATCTTCCACATCCAGACGAAACAAATCGCCAAATCGCCTCCACATCTGTAACGACCTGATAAATTTATGATATTTTTATAAATTTAATTTATATGTTTGCTAATTTAATCCAGTATAAAATTAAAGTCTTAGGATTTTAAAAGGATGAATGTAGGAGTTAGATAGTAACTGTAATTACAGGTAGAGATTTAAAAGGTTATATGACATAGATTTGAAAATAACTAAAAGTTGTGTTGTAGTTATAAGTCTTAATTTGTTGGTTTAATGGTATTAATGTAACAATAACTGAATTGGATTACATACACACAAACATTTGAAAATTTTATTAGGTGGACTAAATTGGTTAAAGTTCATAAGTTGTGCATTTCAATTTAGTAGAAATTCTAAACGATAAACGAAGATTTAAATAAACGCTAAATTAAAACTATGTAAAATGGTGACTTAAGGCCTAGTTATAGGAATTGGAATATAATCCAAAATTTAATTAATGATAGTAACGTAGTATTAGCTAATAAATAGATTTCAATGCAGTAACCAAATGAAAGGAATAGGAATGAATATATATATTGAATAGGAATGAATATATATATTGGTTTGAAATGAAATAAAAATGTGTCACATTTAGATGGAGTAAAATTTAAGAAACCTATAAATGTGGAATCAGTAAACATTTGAAAAAAATATTGCCTAGAATAAAATTCATTTAATATAAGAATTCAAAGGTGGAAGATTTACATTTGGATTGAAAGGTATAATTAATTGAATTGGTGATTTGGGAATTTAATCCAAGGGTTACTCTAAAAATAAATACGGATAAAAAGAGGTTAAACTAAGGAGGGGCATTAATTGATTTTAAGGCTTATTTAATACGTTAATAGGCAAGACTCCGCATTCATACATTTATACAAAGCTAAATAGAAGCACAAGTGTGATATAATGTAAATAGATGGATATCAACCTTTATTTATATGTTAATGGGATTTAATTTCTATTGTATAAAAACCGCAATTTAATGAAGATTGAAATAGCTAATTCATACGTTAGTTGATTTAGCTGGAATATGAAGATATTTAATGGAATAGTGAAATCAAATGGGAATGGGTTTCCATTGTTCATTTGAATTCACATTCATCATAAAAACTTATTTGAAAACCAAAGGAATAATAAAGGAATCAAGACTTAATTAGTAATTTGGATTTAAGACATGGCAATTTGGATTTATTGCAACATTTAATACCATAGAATTTAGTAAAGCTTGTTCAAATTTTAGTTGACCATTTGTGATATAACTTTTTGAAAACAAGACTTTATTTATGAATTGAGTATTTGATTCAATGAATGGTAATTACTTCATTTAAAAATGGAATTTAACGTAAATTAGTACGTTATTAAAGTTAAATGAAAGCTGTAAACATTTGACTTAGAGAACAATTGAGTGAAATCTTAACTAATGTAAACTTCATCATATTGACATCCATAACTGTGAATCATAGGAAGAAGGTAAATAAATGAACTTAACCAAACTATTTATGTTGAATATTGAAAATTTGAATAAATAAATAGTTAAGAAAATTAAGGGAATGGGAATAAAAATTTATTTATAATTTGGAATTTTAATTACGGTGAAAAGGGTTAACTGCAATTAAAAGTAAGTTGAGATGGAAATCAAGTTATTTATTTAATTTGGTTTAAGATGAGAGTGTATAAGTATAAGATTAGGTAATTTGTGAGAATAAATTTATAATTCCCGAATAATAAGAAAACGCAGAGGTTAACACTGCGAAATTTATATACTTATAAATTTTAATTCACATCCAAGCTTGCTAAATTATTTGGAATTGATTGGATTATATAAGTAATGAAATTTGGCCAATATTTAAAGTTGAAAGAAAATTTGGATTTTATGATTAATTTTAATTTATTTAATAAATATTAAAAATAGCCATTTTTGTCACGGACTCGGATTTCGACGAAAACAGTTTCATCGGATCCGTAACGGTGAATTATAATAATGTTTCAAGTTTCGTTGCGATCGGACTTGTCATTTGATCGTACGGACTCGAAACGCCTTGAAATTTACGCATTTTGAAATCAATTTGAAATTTTGTTTTTTTTAGCATAACTTCTTCATACGATCGAATTTGGTCACGAAACTTTTTCCATCGCGTTCAGAATATTTTAAAACACCTATTTGGATATATAGTTTTAACAAATTCGACTCCGGAGGCATAGCGGGCTTTTTGGACCATGGTTTGTCACGCACGTTCGCGTATCCAGTCTAGCTACCCTACCTCTAGCCTATCTATAAATATACATCTATAAACCCTAGCTCCTTTCTTTTTCATTTGCTGTAAGTTCATTTCTTCACTCTTTTCTTTTCCCCAAATGTATACATCTCAGATCCAATTTCAAATTGCTAAATAAAAGTGAAAATTCAAAGTTCTCGAAAAATTCCCAAAAAAAAATATATGGCGTAGTGTTCATCAATACGAATCTTCGTCTGTTGTTCGTTGTGTCCGGATTCACCAGAAATCGCAGTCAAACTTGCAAAACTCGAAACCCTAAGGATCGATTTGGGCGTTTCTTATTCAAGCGATTTTAGTCAAATTTCTTTCTGGGTTTCGTGGGGGATGGCGTCTGGAGTTGATCCATGGTGGCCGGGTGGAGTAATTAGGCTCGAGGCGTTCGAATTCATTCGATTTAGGTTCGAAAACCTTAAAGTTTGAAGGTGCGGCGAAGTCGATTGGGGTTACCAGAGGCAACGGCCTCCTAGCCGTGGGTGGTGCTGAGCAAGGCGAAGACAATGGAGGTGGCGGCCTGGGCTATCGTGGCCGGAGGCGGTTGTATTCGACGGTCAAAGTTGGAAAAAAATTAGACGTGAATGGGTTGTTCCTTTTCTGGGCACGGCTTGGGGGAAAACGCCTGGGAGATTTTCTTGCTGACGTGGACTTGTGTAGGTGAGTGATGTGTGTCGTTTTTTTTTTTCAATTTGAATTCAATCGCCATTTTTCGCCATAACTTTCTCATACGAAGTCGGATTCACACGAAATTTCTTTTGTTAGGATCGTAATTTAATTCCGGACTTGATGACGCTAGTTTGGACGAATTCTGAGACGGGCAAATTTTTGAGTTTAAATCGAATTTAAATTCGATTTAAATTCGAAAGGTGAGTGTTTTAACCCACTCACAATTACTAGAAGCTTTTATGTTTGTTAAATAAATTTTAGAAATGAATAGAAATTTATTTATGAGCTTTTGGCATGTTATTTCATCCATATCTGTTGAATTGCATTTTATTGAATTTAACTGTTAATTTAATTGATTTATTGCGTATTAATTGGCTGTTAGAAATTATTGTTTGCATATGAACTGCTAGTTAACAGTTATATCAATTATCACTGAATATAAATTGTTAGATTAATAATTGATAAACATAATTTGAAATGAAACTGCCAATTATTACCTGTTATATATTATCACACATATGCTGTCATTGATTGATATTGATTGACGTTTGTGATTGGATGACTGTTGTGTTGATTGAATGGATGTTTTACTTGAATATCATAAACTGCAAGTTAGTATGCATTTTACATTTCATTCGGGATTGCGGTTTGAAATGATATACAACCGCAGTTTATTTTTAAATTGCGGATTGAAATGATAAATATCCGTATCACTTGACCATAGGATAGAAAATTATATACAGGCACCGCGGTCTATATATATAACTATTTTAATGTGATTTCTATGGTTTGGATGGAATACGGTTTATAATAATCTTAAAAGTTATACTGTATAAATATTTTATTCCATATTTATATACCTATGAAGTTGAAATTTTGAAGTTAAAAGGTGAATGAATTTCTTTATAAAAATGGAAGAAAATTAAGAAAATGGAGTTTGATGATTTATATCCTATGTTAAATATTAAGTTGGAAATTTTAAAGATATGATGTTATAATTGGATTTTTCCCAAAATATATTGAAATGAATATTCTAGTAAAATTTGAATTTGGAAATATATATATATATATATATTTTACTAGAAATTGAAGTCTTATTAATTATGGATTTTATGTGAATATTCAAGGCTAATTAATAGAACATTTGATTTGAAAGAATAAAATCCAACTTTAGACGAATATTTATACTCAAAATGGATATACGTATATATATGAATTTATTGAAATGGTTTTGGAACTTGAAGCGATATTTAATTGTGGTTTTAACTTTAAATAAAGAAATGTATTGTAAAGCCATGAGAAATGTTTCTTTTCAGAGTAACATTTTAAGTTAAACCACTTATTTTTATATACTGTTAAATATCCAAACCACTTAGTTTGAAGGTAATGGTTTCAAATTCTATGGATTTCGAAGTATTATATTAAGAGTTAAATTTCCAAATATTTGGTTCAAGGAATTTTAATAATAAAAGGTGACAAAATTTTGGGAAAGGAAATTTTTGGGAAACGATATCATTGATTTTAGTCTTTATAAATTAATATCAAAATGAATTGTTTGGGTTTAAAAGAAGAAATGATATCGAAATATTATGGTTTTGAAATGGATTATATTCTGGTTTTGAAGTATAAACTGTTTTAAATAACCGCGGTGTTATAATAACGATTGGTTGGCAAAGAGACCGGGATCGGATATGGACATACTCTCTGTCGATACCGAAAACCACTTTGACTAACCGTGTACGCGGTGGAGATTCCAGAATGAAGTAGGTGGTGGCGACGTTTCCTGTAAGGTAAATACGTGGACCCAACTCCCGTGAGTTGGCATAAGGTGGCTAAAACAGGAGCGATTCTCAGGCCAATGAGGTCATTCCTCTGATCGGACGCTCCTCTTCGATATTATACTTTGACTTGGATTGATTCAGTGGCCACTTCTAGATTTTGATTTTTGGGGAGTTAGTTCGAGGTGGGCGGCAGCTGCGCGCTGCGCGTTACCATCAGCCTGGATAGCAATTGGTATATCTACCCTGGCATTGCCTAGTTGTGCCGTGTCACCTACCCTATCGCGCCTTGTACGAGTTTGGATTTCTCCCGTAGCCCGTGTGGTATCCTCTAGTGGCTTCCCGATCAGGAGGGACTATGATATTGGATGGACTACTGGGACTATTACGTGTTAAGGGCTATATGGGTAACCCCTTAACGCTATTAAAAAGTAAGTTTATTTTATAAATAGACACTATTATAATAGCGCAATATACTACATAGTAAATAGTTTAACGGATCCTTAGGAGATGTAAATCCCGAACATCTCTTGAGTTACTGTACTCATATTTATTTCTGTTTATTTAACTCACATAAGATATTCTAGTCTGACTCGGGTGTTTTTGTCTTTTCAAATTCGCTCGGGTCAGTCCGAGCGTTTCAGGATAACAGGTTTTAGCTTTGGAGGACGAAGACGAAGAATCAGTATTATTCTATATATAGTATTGCACCACACTCTTTATATTCCGCTGCATTGTCGTATTTGGTATGTGTAACTCTGATATTCATTGTATAAGTAAAATCAAGCTTTTGTAAACTGTTTATTAACTGTATATTTGTTATTATATTTTATCCTTCCGCTGTGAGATTCTGTTTTGTTTTAATTCTTCTCTGTTTTTTTCTTATTTACCCCATAACAATCCGCCCTTGCGTATGCTTTGAATTGGCACGTGTGTCGTTTTAAAGTGTGCGAAAAGGCGGGATGTTACAGTTGGTATCAGAGCTTTGGTTTAGCGATAAACCTTGGCTTTGTGGGGTTTGACTCTTTGTTAATAGGGTAGTAATATCCTATGGGAGTCGCTGAGTGTATATATATGAGAGAGCGTACTTGTTAGTATTGATAAAAAGATTTTAATATTGTGTTAATCTGTTCCGCTTTGTATTTATGAATTCTGGTTGATGCATAGGACGCTATGCCATCAATAGGGATTTTAAACACTTAATAGGACAGACCGACATAATATTTGTTTTTAATATAGGTGAATGAAATAATTTCGCCTATTATATTTTCTATATATAAAAATTATTTTATAAACATATATATATATTTGGTTGCTATAGATTGGATGTTAGGCAATAAGAATATTTGTAATAAATTGAAGCTAAGTGAAATTATAATAAACCAAATTTGGAGATTTTAGAACTTAAGTCCGGGATTTTTCCGAATTCGTTTTCAAAGAATTTATGAGATATAATGATTCGGTTTACAAGTATTTTCTTATGTAAATATTTAGCATAATTCGAAAAAAAAAAAAAAAAAACTGTTTAAAGAAGATTTTGGAAAATTTTTATTTTGTACTTTCTTCTCTGTCGCTGGAAAATAAATTCGGTGATGACGGCCGCATCATCGACTTTCATTTTCGAGTTTCGAAGAGGAAAGGCCACTGTAGTAAATTCTACTACAGATTTATTTTAGAACTTTCTAAAAATTTTCTTTTATTGTTCTAACTATAATTAGAGATATTGAGTAGTAAGAACTTATTTATCTATTATTTTGAAAATTTTAGTGAAATAAAAGTTAGGTAATAAATGAATTGAAACCCCTAATTGAAATAAGAGAATTAATGCTAAGGATAAAGGAAGATAAATATTTTAACTTATGAATATTGGTAAAGACTTAGTGAATAATCAATGAATTAAAAGAATGGAGATTTAACTTGTATAAGTTCAATTGCAATTTCCTTAACATAAATAACTTACCCAAATATAAAAGTTGAAGTGTTAAATGAGGAACTGGAATTGAATATTTTACAAGTAGGAATTTAGGAAAAATGAAGTATTCAATAAATTACTGTTATAATAAGAATTTATTGGTATAAACTTAAGTGATAATTGAAATTTTACCCAAATTAAAGGTGAGTATTATTAATAGGTGATTTTAACTTAAGTAAATAAAATGAAATTCTTTAATAAATAAAGATTGATGTGTAGGGTTATAAACTTAAGTATGTTTTAAAATGCTACTAGTAATATAATAAAAAGTAGGTAATATAAATAAATGTCTATAAACCCTAGATAATGAATTAATAAGATCCTTTATTTATAAAAATGGAGGTTTTAAGGTTAATAATTTAAGTGTAAGTAGAGGGTTACTGTAATTAAATATAATAAAACGTAAACATTAAATAAAGGAATGAAATTAAGGGTAAGTTGAAATTGTAATTTATAAAACGAATATATATTTATTGAACCATTAATAAATAAAAAGGAATTGAGAAGAAACTTGTAAATTTTCACTTGCATTCTTAAACATACATAACTTACCATATAATAAAAGTTGCAATGTTAGTAAGAAAATGTAAAGGGAAATCTTACAAGTGAAGATATTCAAAATATTTGTTGTTATTAATGAGAATTTATTTTATAGACTTAAGTAATAAAAGGAAACTTAAGTAATAAAAAGGAAATACAAATATAATGAATTTGGTGATAATTGGAAAATAAACTTGTAAGAAACAAAGAAATCCCTCATAAATGAAGGAAAGAAAAATCAAAACACTGAATTATGAAATAAATGTATAATGAGATATTTTGGTGTTGATTTGAATTGTTGGTTGATGTATGTTGTTGGGTAAGGAATTATGGAGTTGTTAGATTTACAAATAATCTATCTTTGTTCCATCTTAGGCTGTTGAGCAACGGATGCACTTGATAGTTATTCTTCATTCGTACAACTTCAGAATCTGAACCCGAACAACTAATTGTCGTTTGATTTAAATGATTGGTTGTTGTATGTGGTTGTGCTGTTTGTTAAAATGTATGGTTGTTGCATTTGATTGAGTATGAATGATTGAATCCACTTGAATAGTTCATTTAAAATAAATATTTAACCTTTTAGATTTTATTAGTAAATACAGGTGTTGGAAGCAACTGCTACTGTTGTTGGTTCCAAAATAATAAAGCGTATATTGCCCGACAATAGGTACGTTTTCGGATTACGTTTAAAGCGATATTTTATATATTTTTCCCGTGTTGGGATATAATATTTTGATTATATATGTAATATACTTGTATATTTGGATATTATATTTTCTCCAGAGTCCCTCCGTACAAAGGAGACTCTGCCAAAAATTTTCGAAAATTTTGGACTTAGAATTTTGTTAAAATATTTTTCCAACTTTAATAACTCAAGTATTAAAGGATATAATGATTATAAAACAGGAATATTTCATTTAGGAGGATTAATCCAGGAAAATATTGTTTATAAATTAAAAATTGAAATAAAAAGTACTGTTTATTCTTCCTTCTCCCTTCTTTTTCCTTTTCGGGGACGAAAAGTTTTGAGTGGGGGAGATTGTAACGACCTGATAAATTTATGATATTTTTATAAATTTAATTTATATGTTTGCTAATTTAATCCAGTATAAAATTAAAGTCTTAGGATTTTAAAAGGATGAATGTAGGAGTTAGATAGTAACTGTAATTACAGGTAGAGATTTAAAAGGTTATATGACATAGATTTGAAAATAACTAAAAGTTGTGTTGTAGTTATAAGTCTTAATTTGTTGGTTTAATGGTATTAATGTAACAATAACTGAATTGGATTACATACACACAAACATTTGAAAATTTTATTAGGTGGACTAAATTGGTTAAAGTTCATAAGTTGTGCATTTCAATTTAGTAGAAATTCTAAACGATAAACGAAGATTTAAATAAACGCTAAATTAAAACTATGTAAAATGGTGACTTAAGGCCTAGTTATAGGAATTGGAATATAATCCAAAATTTAATTAATGATAGTAACGTAGTATTAGCTAATAAATAGATTTCAATGCAGTAACCAAATGAAAGGAATAGGAATGAATATATATATTGAATAGGAATGAATATATATATTGGTTTGAAATGAAATAAAAATGTGTCACATTTAGATGGAGTAAAATTTAAGAAACCTATAAATGTGGAATCAGTAAACATTTGAAAAAAATATTGCCTAGAATAAAATTCATTTAATATAAGAATTCAAAGGTGGAAGATTTACATTTGGATTGAAAGGTATAATTAATTGAATTGGTGATTTGGGAATTTAATCCAAGGGTTACTCTAAAAATAAATACGGATAAAAAGAGGTTAAACTAAGGAGGGGCATTAATTGATTTTAAGGCTTATTTAATACGTTAATAGGCAAGACTCCGCATTCATACATTTATACAAAGCTAAATAGAAGCACAAGTGTGATATAATGTAAATAGATGGATATCAACCTTTATTTATATGTTAATGGGATTTAATTTCTATTGTATAAAAACCGCAATTTAATGAAGATTGAAATAGCTAATTCATACGTTAGTTGATTTAGCTGGAATATGAAGATATTTAATGGAATAGTGAAATCAAATGGGAATGGGTTTCCATTGTTCATTTGAATTCACATTCATCATAAAAACTTATTTGAAAACCAAAGGAATAATAAAGGAATCAAGACTTAATTAGTAATTTGGATTTAAGACATGGCAATTTGGATTTATTGCAACATTTAATACCATAGAATTTAGTAAAGCTTGTTCAAATTTTAGTTGACCATTTGTGATATAACTTTTTGAAAACAAGACTTTATTTATGAATTGAGTATTTGATTCAATGAATGGTAATTACTTCATTTAAAAATGGAATTTAACGTAAATTAGTACGTTATTAAAGTTAAATGAAAGCTGTAAACATTTGACTTAGAGAACAATTGAGTGAAATCTTAACTAATGTAAACTTCATCATATTGACATCCATAACTGTGAATCATAGGAAGAAGGTAAATAAATGAACTTAACCAAACTATTTATGTTGAATATTGAAAATTTGAATAAATAAATAGTTAAGAAAATTAAGGGAATGGGAATAAAAATTTATTTATAATTTGGAATTTTAATTACGGTGAAAAGGGTTAACTGCAATTAAAAGTAAGTTGAGATGGAAATCAAGTTATTTATTTAATTTGGTTTAAGATGAGAGTGTATAAGTATAAGATTAGGTAATTTGTGAGAATAAATTTATAATTCCCGAATAATAAGAAAACGCAGAGGTTAACACTGCGAAATTTATATACTTATAAATTTTAATTCACATCCAAGCTTGCTAAATTATTTGGAATTGATTGGATTATATAAGTAATGAAATTTGGCCAATATTTAAAGTTGAAAGAAAATTTGGATTTTATGATTAATTTTAATTTATTTAATAAATATTAAAAATAGCCATTTTTGTCACGGACTCGGATTTCGACGAAAACAGTTTCATCGGATCCGTAACGGTGAATTATAATAATGTTTCAAGTTTCGTTGCGATCGGACTTGTCATTTGATCGTACGGACTCGAAACGCCTTGAAATTTACGCATTTTGAAATCAATTTGAAATTTTGTTTTTTTTAGCATAACTTCTTCATACGATCGAATTTGGTCACGAAACTTTTTCCATCGCGTTCAGAATATTTTAAAACACCTATTTGGATATATAGTTTTAACAAATTCGACTCCGGAGGCATAGCGGGCTTTTTGGACCATGGTTTGTCACGCACGTTCGCGTATCCAGTCTAGCTACCCTACCTCTAGCCTATCTATAAATATACATCTATAAACCCTAGCTCCTTTCTTTTTCATTTGCTGTAAGTTCATTTCTTCACTCTTTTCTTTTCCCCAAATGTATACATCTCAGATCCAATTTCAAATTGCTAAATAAAAGTGAAAATTCAAAGTTCTCGAAAAATTCCCAAAAAAAAATATATGGCGTAGTGTTCATCAATACGAATCTTCGTCTGTTGTTCGTTGTGTCCGGATTCACCAGGAATCGCAGTCAAACTTGCAAAACTCGAAACCCTAAGGATCGATTTGGGCGTTTCTTATTCAAGCGATTTTAGTCAAATTTCTTTCTGGGTTTCGTGGGGGATGGCGTCTGGAGTTGATCCATGGTGGCCGGGTGGAGTAATTAGGCTCGAGGCGTTCGAATTCATTCGATTTAGGTTCGAAAACCTTAAAGTTTGAAGGTGCGGCGAAGTCGATTGGGGTTACCAGAGGCAACGGCCTCCTAGCCGTGGGTGGTGCTGAGCAAGGCGAAGACAATGGAGGTGGCGGCCTGGGCTATCGTGGCCGGAGGCGGTTGTATTCGACGGTCAAAGTTGGAAAAAAATTAGACGTGAATGGGTTGTTCCTTTTCTGGGCACGGCTTGGGGGAAAACGCCTGGGAGATTTTCTTGCTGACGTGGACTTGTGTAGGTGAGTGATGTGTGTCGTTTTTTTTTTTTCAATTTGAATTCAATCGCCATTTTTCGCCATAACTTTCTCATACGAAGTCGGATTCACACGAAATTTCTTTTGTTAGGATCGTAATTTAATTCCGGACTTGATGACGCTAGTTTGGACGAATTCTGAGACGGGCAAATTTTTGAGTTTAAATCGAATTTAAATTCGATTTAAATTCGAAAGGTGAGTGTTTTAACCCACTCACAATTACTAGAAGCTTTTATGTTTGTTAAATAAATTTTAGAAATGAATAGAAATTTATTTATGAGCTTTTGGCATGTTATTTCATCCATATCTGTTGAATTGCATTTTATTGAATTTAACTGTTAATTTAATTGATTTATTGCGTATTAATTGGCTGTTAGAAATTATTGTTTGCATATGAACTGCTAGTTAACAGTTATATCAATTATCACTGAATATAAATTGTTAGATTAATAATTGATAAACATAATTTGAAATGAAACTGCCAATTATTACCTGTTATATATTATCACACATATGCTGTCATTGATTGATATTGATTGACGTTTGTGATTGGATGACTGTTGTGTTGATTGAATGGATGTTTTACTTGAATATCATAAACTGCAAGTTAGTATGCATTTTACATTTCATTCGGGATTGCGGTTTGAAATGATATACAACCGCAGTTTATTTTTAAATTGCGGATTGAAATGATAAATATCCGTATCACTTGACCATAGGATAGAAAATTATATACAGGCACCGCGGTCTATATATATAACTATTTTAATGTGATTTCTATGGTTTGGATGGAATACGGTTTATAATAATCTTAAAAGTTATACTGTATAAATATTTTATTCCATATTTATATACCTATGAAGTTGAAATTTTGAAGTTAAAAGGTGAATGAATTTCTTTATAAAAATGGAAGAAAATTAAGAAAATGGAGTTTGATGATTTATATCCTATGTTAAATATTAAGTTGGAAATTTTAAAGATATGATGTTATAATTGGATTTTTCCCAAAATATATTGAAATGAATATTCTAGTAAAATTTGAATTTGGAAATATATATATATATATATATTTTACTAGAAATTGAAGTCTTATTAATTATGGATTTTATGTGAATATTCAAGGCTAATTAATAGAACATTTGATTTGAAAGAATAAAATCCAACTTTAGACGAATATTTATACTCAAAATGGATATACGTATATATATGAATTTATTGAAATGGTTTTGGAACTTGAAGCGATATTTAATTGTGGTTTTAACTTTAAATAAAGAAATGTATTGTAAAGCCATGAGAAATGTTTCTTTTCAGAGTAACATTTTAAGTTAAACCACTTATTTTTATATACTGTTAAATATCCAAACCACTTAGTTTGAAGGTAATGGTTTCAAATTCTATGGATTTCGAAGTATTATATTAAGAGTTAAATTTCCAAATATTTGGTTCAAGGAATTTTAATAATAAAAGGTGACAAAATTTTGGGAAAGGAAATTTTTGGGAAACGATATCATTGATTTTAGTCTTTATAAATTAATATCAAAATGAATTGTTTGGGTTTAAAAGAAGAAATGATATCGAAATATTATGGTTTTGAAATGGATTATATTCTGGTTTTGAAGTATAAACTGTTTTAAATAACCGCGGTGTTATAATAACGATTGGTTGGCAAAGAGACCGGGATCGGATATGGACATACTCTCTGTCGATACCGAAAACCACTTTGACTAACCGTGTACGCGGTGGAGATTCCAGAATGAAGTAGGTGGTGGCGACGTTTCCTGTAAGGTAAATACGTGGACCCAACTCCCGTGAGTTGGCATAAGGTGGCTAAAACAGGAGCGATTCTCAGGCCAATGAGGTCATTCCTCTGATCGGACGCTCCTCTTCGATATTATACTTTGACTTGGATTGATTCAGTGGCCACTTCTAGATTTTGATTTTTGGGGAGTTAGTTCGAGGTGGGCGGCAGCTGCGCGCTGCGCGTTACCATCAGCCTGGATAGCAATTGGTATATCTACCCTGGCATTGCCTAGTTGTGCCGTGTCACCTACCCTATCGCGCCTTGTACGAGTTTGGATTTCTCCCGTAGCCCGTGTGGTATCCTCTAGTGGCTTCCCGATCAGGAGGGACTATGATATTGGATGGACTACTGGGACTATTACGTGTTAAGGGCTATATGGGTAACCCCTTAACGCTATTAAAAAGTAAGTTTATTTTATAAATAGACACTATTATAATAGCGCAATATACTACATAGTAAATAGTTTAACGGATCCTTAGGAGATGTAAATCCCGAACATCTCTTGAGTTACTGTACTCATATTTATTTCTGTTTATTTAACTCACATAAGATATTCTAGTCTGACTCGGGTGTTTTTGTCTTTTCAAATTCGCTCGGGTCAGTCCGAGCGTTTCAGGATAACAGGTTTTAGCTTTGGAGGACGAAGACGAAGAATCAGTATTATTCTATATATAGTATTGCACCACACTCTTTATATTCCGCTGCATTGTCGTATTTGGTATGTGTAACTCTGATATTCATTGTATAAGTAAAATCAAGCTTTTGTAAACTGTTTATTAACTGTATATTTGTTATTATATTTTATCCTTCCGCTGTGAGATTCTGTTTTGTTTTAATTCTTCTCTGTTTTTTTCTTATTTACCCCATAACAATCCGCCCTTGCGTATGCTTTGAATTGGCACGTGTGTCGTTTTAAAGTGTGCGAAAAGGCGGGATGTTACAACATCCAAACTACTACAGCGACCTGCCTACCACCTACAATTACAATTAGGTATGTACAATTTGATATCTAGTATGATGTTGTTAATTCATGACTTCTTTTTTCATGTTTTTGGTTTTGTGCAATTAGGTATGTACAATTAGGTATATAAAATTAGGTATGGATCATTCTGATAGCAGTGTAGATCAGTTGAGTATTGGCACTAGTTCTTGGGTTTTAGAGAGAGTTTTTCTATAGTGATAGTTGTCAGGTGTTTTGAGTTTACAAAAAAAAATGAAAATGCTTGCTACATATTTCTTTTATCTGGTTTGCTATGTGTTGAACGAATAAGAAGATGTGTATATATAAAGATAAGTTTTGTAAAGGAAGGTGTTTACTGGTTTAGGCAAATGCAGATACAATTGCTTTCATTTTAGATCAGAGATTTTTATATAAATGGAGGCTGAATTTTACTTTTATACAATTCGAATTGACACTGTATGTGCTAGCTTTAAATGTCTAAGTCCTTTATGTCTCCTACTCTTATTTTATGTTTAGATATTTTTACATTTACTTTGCTTCTTAGCAATCTTTACTTTGCATTTCTTTTACAGGCAACCTGCATATTTCAACTTCCAAACAATATGTACAAATACACTTTGTTTTATTATTTTATTTCACTTTGTTATTTTTCCTGCAACACTTTACATACAAATTTTACTTGTTCTTGCATCTTTTACATACAGGCAACATAATCATTACTTTGCCTGGCTTACTTTTATTATTTTGTCTTTTGCCTTAGTTTGTACTTGCTTGGTTATGCTTATGTACATATATGAAGTGTTATAGTTATTTTTTTATATTGGTTATGTTAATATCATTACATAATCATTATTTGTTTATATTGGTTATATTGATTATGTTAAAATGATGTACTTGCTTGCTTGCTTGGTTATTATTTTATCTCCTCTGCAACTGCCATTGCTTCACTCGAAAGCATTTCAATACTCGAGATCTTATTTTCGGAATATATATTAACTATTAAATGATTTTTAAAGTCAAATATTTAATTATTCTTCAATTAATTAATTTCTTTAAATAATAAATAATAGTACACTACATTATAATCACATATAAACTTATCCAGTTATATTTCTCAAACACCTTTCACTTATATCGCTGCAAATTTCAGCTACTGCACCGCATCGTAGCTTCCAAAGGAACGGGCATCGCAGTTAACAATCGACCAATTTTGTAGACTAGGGTCAACTGACTGAGCTCTGATTCCTCCACTTAACTGATTTACCCAGCTCCGATTCCTCAAGCACTACCCCTTAGATACCGAGCTTCGACCAATTTTAGGTATTTTTTTAGTATTCTGCAATTTTTCTGTAATTTATATTCCATTATAGACCGATTTGTTATACTGTTTGAAATGAGCCATATTGATATGTATGCTTTGCTACTCATACATTTTCACTCAATGTGTAATGTTTTGAAGAAAATTTTATCCATGATGACGGTTGTTATCTTATTAGAATTACAGTTACTGATCAGCTTAGCGTCTTAGGTAATTTTAAGTGTTGTTAAGTCGATACAAATTTGGGTTGGTATATCTGCCATACACAACAAATAAGCCTATGTGGTTCTTTGGTACAAACTAAGTAATCACTGAATAAGAATCAATAGAAATGGGCATAGAAATCAAACCAATTAAAAAAACTAATAATACCATGTCTAATACAATAGTCAATCTTATGTTATTTTGTATTATTTTGATCTCCTTGCATAATTTACAGCTTGGTGCTAACGTTGTATACGGTTCTGACATTGTATATGGTTTTGACATTGTTGGATAAGTGGATAAATTATTGTTAATGGCGCAAGCCAAGTATCAGGAGAGGGGTAATGCATAGACATTACTCCGGTGCTACAAAATAGCGCCGTTGTAATGGCAAAATTTTGGGAAACAGTTTGGTGCTAATGTTGTATATTGTTTTTACATTGTTGTATAAGTGGATAAAATTGTTGTTAATGGTGCAAGTCAAGTATCAGGAGAGAGGTAATGCATAGACATTACTCTGGTTCTACAAAATGACGCCGTTGTAATGGCAAATTTTTTGGAAACGGTTTGGCGCTAATGTTTAAAATAAAGCTTATATTTTGAGTTCCATTTATTGAAATTTAAATAGTCCATATATTTTAACTATTTAAAATTAATTAAATGTTTAAAATCATACTACAAAATTCTAGGTCATACAGGAAAACAAAAAACGATCATGAAAAAGGCATGCATATAAACCTTACAAGGAAGTTAATTTAGCTGTTGTGGTTTCTTTATTTTATAGTTTGAACCTCCATGAATCTTTGTTAATATATTTGGTCTGTAGGTAGTGGAAGTACAATTTTTTCAACAGTTATTGTTTACACTGAATTGCTTTGTATGATTCTGCTTAATTCCATCAGTAGACAATTCTGTTCCTAATCAACTTGCTACTTTTAAGCGATACAAGTCTATGGTAGTTCTTCATTTGTCATTTTTTGTTGCTTCATTCATATTTTCTGATATGATATGTGCAAATTAGTAGAAGTTGTACTTTGAAGATTTCTACAGTTAATTTTCACATTTTACATCAATCGTTTAATTTGATTTTGTTTAATTTTACCTGTAAGATCAATAGTTGTTTATGTTTAATGCTCTGGTTTTGTAATTTTGCCTGAAATTTGTATATTTTGATACTCTGTGCTAAAGAATTTGGCTCAGTGACTATGTAACCCATAAGGAAGCACTATTTCGAGTTCTTGCATACCTGAAACAAGCAAGTACAATGGTCACTACCCTAGTAATGTTCATATCACACATTACAACATTCATCACTACTATATCGGTCCAAACATGAAGGCCTCCAAAAAAAACCAAGTCCTGCATATATAGTCTGTTTGTGCATTAAGAAGCTATAGTCTCTTATGTAAACTAAAGCATTACGTGTACAAATGTTTCTATATGTTCTTTTTGCATAGCTTGTTGTATTTTTCTGCTCCTTGGAGGTTATTAAAGTCTCGAAAAATGATTATATCTAAGCAAGATATGGCTTGCAATATATACTTTTATAGTTGGTGCATTCTCCAAAAGAATTTATTCTATTTATGATTGCAGATATCCTATGTTATTTTGTATTAGGTATGTTAACTTGCATACAAATACAAGGCTACATTTGTGCAAAGGTTTTTGCTTAAAATGATTAGTAGTTATATTACATTGGTGACATATAACAGCTGTACTAAACATATTAGATTGTGTTGAGAACGTTATGAATTAAAATTTGAATGTAATTATATATTAAAACTGATTCATAATTATATTGTATTGTTTATATATAACATACTTTACTCGTTATTCAATTAAAATATTTATCTGACTGTTATATAGATGTTTTAGTTTGGTAAAGTAGCATGCTTCAAACTTAATGGTTTAGAAAATAAGCATATAGATTTATCGTATTCACTAGCTATATATATCCATATATGCAAATGCATTGTATGGTCTAGACATATACCAAGACTGTAGTTATCATGCTGATATTTTTTCTTTATACGCAGAGGTGAAAATGTTGATGGCCCGTACCATCTTTCGTGGTGTATAATAACTATATATTTAAAAGGCTGTGTTCCTATTTATAGTTAAATAACAACCTCAACTCTATATGTTGCCATATGCAAATGCATTGTTGGCTAATTCATTTATTTATTTATTTTCGACTGTTCTAGGACTGTTTTGGAATAAAAGTCTGAGTTCTAAAAGGTGGAAATCTCAGTCATCAATTCTTTTTAGTTTTTTGAAAGTTACATTTTGCTGCCTGATATTTGCTGTAGATTGTATACGTTAGGCTTAGTTTCCACGTTAAATTAAATGCCAATTTACTGATCGTTTTTTATGCTTGCCTTACTACTAATGAATTATTGACAATTTTATTCACCCACGTCATGTAGTATACCGAATTTGATACTAATGCTTAACTGTGGGAAAATGAGTTACTATTGTATTAAATGGCTCCCATATTAATTTGTTGTGGAGTTCCATGAGGAAATTGGCTAATGTTAAAGATCCGAGTCTAGTTAATTTGTGTGTGGGTGTGGGTGGGTATGTGTGTGTTTGGGGGGGTGGGGGGATAGTCGTGAAGAAATTGATGTGTGATCTCGGTTCTAATAGTTCGCTTGATTTACTGATATAATCGTACACTATATTGTTCCCAGGTAGAAATATGAATTTCATCCTAATAGCACAGTTCAAGTTGTATCTTTTCAAATAGGATAAACTTTCAAATTAGACCACAAAAAATAACATATCTTAACTTTAGGCCTCGTTTTAATTTTATTACTAAAGTAGGTCTAGTTTTGCGTATATATAGATTACGCAGGTGTATTTTCTAAAAAAACAAATTTGTATTTGCAGAAGCTTGAACTGCAAAAGTGTTACTTTTAAAAAAAAAATTGTACTCGAGTATTTTTGAAATGCATAAGTGTTACTTTCTTTTTAAATAAATTATGCTTGAAACCGCAAGTATAAATTGAAATTTTGTCCTTTCAACTATTTAATGATATTAGCGGCCTAGATTTATTATCTTATATGCACATGTCTGTGTAATTTCATATCTGCTATTTTTATGTTACCACATTTCCATGTAATTTAGTATCTTCTATTTGTATGTTACCAAACGGTGTACTTTATGAATAAATGTTAATATTTTCTTTTACTCAATATAAAAAATATATACACATGTGTTTATTGTTGGTTTAGTTTTTTACTAGGGTAGGAAGCACTGTTTTCAGATATGAACTGAGTATTTTAGTCACATTAGATATTCATTTAGAATGGAGTAAATAAGTAATACTTTCTTTGGAAGTAAACACCCAGTGATAATCACCTGAAATCCAATGTATTTACTGTAGTAGCATGTTGTTCTAGTTTGCCTATATGGTTGCATCTATTTGCTGGTGTGATATGGTTTCTGAGTGTGTCTGGCTATTATAGCAGTGTGAAGTTATGATATTTTGAAGTTTTTAGAGTTTGATATGAAATATATGTGTCTGATATGTTACATTGCTTCTCTTCAAATTATTGGTCTTAGTAGTAAGGCGAGGTATCATTTTTATTTTAAACAGTTTAATCTCCAATTAATATATCTTCTCTTTAATATTAGCAATTAAATCCGTAATCCATGGTAATATATATTCATATATAGTTTGGAATAAATCTGACTAATGTAGTAATGTTTTCAATTATTTTCTGCTTTTGATTTTCTTTTATGAATTTCTGGTTACCTTTATTTCTATAACTACTATACTATTAGTTCAGTTTTGCACCACATCATTTCCAGGTGTTCATGAATTTCCCATGTTTTCCATGAATTTATAGTCTTACATATAGGGATTAGAGTGCTGTAAAATTTATGCTTTAATCATTTGCAGCCTTCTAGTATCCTAAAAAGCATATGAATATTTTTACCGCTATCTATCTAAAAATTGGACCTTTTGGTTTATCAAAGTACATGAATCATATTTCATCTTTTTTAAAAGGTATATCCATACTCAGGATCATCAGTACATGAGGCAAAGAACTTGTACATAAGTATGATTTAGCAAGCTAATTGAGCGATGTATTTACATGGTAACCTATTAGTGAAAATTTAGGTACATTCTATTGACCACATTATCAGGCATATCTTTCAGCATCTATTTGCATCTATGTTTGCATCTATTCTAGTTTGCCTATATGTTTGCATCTATTGCATATATAGACCAACCCTTACTACTAGATTATTCAATGCTATTTGGTAATAGAAAAAATATATCTATTATAGGAGGGCAGTATGTCTTTCAGCATAGACAAACAATGGATAAATGAATCAGATCTAAGATCTACATACTATATAGACGGGGTGCAGAAGTTCATTAGTTTTGTTGAAGAAAACGGTGGTAAGAAAGCATTGTATTTATGCCGTTGCACCCGGTGCAAAAATACGAAGACGATCAAATTAGATGACATTCATTTTCATTTTCTTAGATGGGGTATTATCCAATCGTATACAACATGGTATTTTCATGGGGAAAAAAGGGCGGAGATGGAAAAACAACAACCAGTTAGTCATGGCAGAACTACTGCTGAGTCTAAACATATTAGGATCGAAGATCTGGTCAATGATGCAGATAGATTTCATCATTTTCAACCTAGAAATTCGTTGCATGATCATGCTAATGTTGGAGAGCAATCTACTGATTATCCAGATTGGCAGGCCAATGAAAGTAAGAAGTATAAATCGCTTTTTGGTAGCGTAAAAGAGCCGTTGTATCCTTCATGTTCAAAAGGGATTACGAAGTTGTATGACATTGTGAAACTGAATAGCTTGAAGACCCAATACGGCTTTTCAGATAATGGTATGACTGCACTTCTCGAACTAATAAAGGAGTTACTCCCCGAAGGTAACACGCTGCCGACAAAGTACTCAAACGTGAAGAAGATCATTAAGCAAGTTGGGATGAATTACAAAACTTATGATGCATGCATCAATGATTGCATATTATACTGGAAAGATGATGCGAACAAAGTTTCTTGTACAAATTGCAATGAACCAAGATATAGGACGACATTAAACGAAGAGAGAAAATGCACCAAAGTACCTCGAAAGACATTAAGACATTTTCCTTTAATTTCTAGATTGAAGAGACTGTATACGGTACCATGGATAGCAGATGCGATGACCTGGCATGGTCGTGCCATGTCTGATCCAACCGTAATGCGTCATCCATGTGACACTTCGCAATGGAAAGTCGTAGATTCATTTGATCAAACTTTTGCTGCCGAGCCACGAAATGTCACACTTGGAATAGCAACAGATGGTTTCTATCCACATGCTTCTCTCTCTAACCCTTACAGTTGTTGGCCAATAATTATAGTACCATATAATCTTCCTCCGTCTATGTGCATGAAAAGGGAGTTCTCAATGTTAACATTGTTGATTTCTGGGCCAAAACAACCAGGAAAGGATATTGATGTTTATTTACAGCCGTTGATAGACGAGTTAAAGCAGTTATGGGAAGGAGTAGTTACATTTGACTCGTTAAATAAATCTGAGTTCACAATGAGAGCTAGGGTGCTGTGGGCAATCCATGATCACCATGCTTTTGGGACTTCATCGGGATGTACCACTCACGGTTACTTTGCATGTCCTGTTTGTGGGGAAAACACTTGTTCTTATTATCTTCCTGAAAGTAAGAAGATGTGTTACATGGGACATCGAATGTTTCTTCCTAACGAACACAAGTTTCGATACGATAAGACAAATTTCAACAACGACCAAGAACTTCGTCGCCCTAAATGGCCATTGACTGGTTTTCAAGTTGAAAAGAAAGTAGCGAATATCAAAATGAAAGTTGGTAAACAAAAAGAAGAAATTGGTCGAAAACGGCAAAAGTCAACCAATGAAGATGTTGACAATATTTCTGGATGGTATAGGAGGTCTATCTTTTTTGATTTACCATATTGGAAAGAAAATTTGGTCCGACATAATATTGATGTTATGCATACGGAGAAGAATGTCACGGAGCATCTCATCAACACCATTATGGACCATAAAGATAAGTCAAAAGATGGCATTAATGCATGCAAGGATTTGAAAATCATGGGTATAAAAAAAAGTTGTGGGTGATGGAAGATCCAGAAACAAATAAAACAATCATACCAAAGACAACATTCGCTTTGAGAAAAGAAGAAAAGATACGGTTTTGCACCGTTTTGAAAAATTTGAAAGTGCCTAACAAATTTTCTTCTAACTTTCACAACAATGTGAGCATCAATCCTCCTGAACTAAGAAGTATGAAGTCACACGATTACCATGTCATAATGCAGCATTTGCTTCCGGTATTGCTTCAACATTCTTATCCACAACATAAGGATCTACGAAATGCTGTTCATCGTATTAGTTTATTCTTTAATATTTTGTGTTCAAAGGTGATCAATAGGGAACATCTTTTAAAAGCAAAGGCTAGCTTAGTAGAAGCAATGTGTGTATTTGAAAAACATTTTCTACCTGCATTTTTTGATATCAGTGTCCACCTTATGGTTCATTTAGTCGATGAAGCGTTGATTTGTGGCCCTGTCGGATATAGATGGATGTGTCCATTTGAACGGTAAATTTCTAATTTCAGTTATGCGCATCATTATTTCATATAAATAGCTACAGTCTATAGTATATAATTGATCACATTTATAGGTTGATGAAAACATATAAAGGATATGTGCGCAACAAAAGGTATATTAAAGGGTGTATTGCAGAAGGATATATCGTACAAGAAGCTAGTATTTACTGCATGGAATATATGCCAAATGGAGGTGATGGCAATCATAAACATACCCGCGAAGCGTTTTTAGACGAGGGCGATGAGTTTGCTGGTGAGATACCTCTGGATAATGGTAAAGACATAATGTTAACCCAAGTGCAGTTTGAACAGGTGCGTAGATGGGTCCTTAATAAGTATGATGGATTGGATGAATGGAAGAAGTAAGTTCACGAACTTGTTTGGAATTTTAATTTTTTTAATTCAATTTATATATACATTTTGATATGTGTTTTTCGTAGGAGGTATAACTCCTATGTGAAAAGTACTAGATTTCAACCTAGATGCATGGCTACCACCGTGGAAGTAGTTCAAAGTTTTAATCTATGGTTACGTAATGAGCTGTTAAAGACCATCGATGTTGATCCAACTCTGTGGCGGTTAGTGCCCGGGCCGAAGTTCATAACGCGTAGTTATATGAAATTATAAGGAAGCAGAAACGACGTATTACGGAGTCATTCAACAGATACTTTAGTTGGATTACACTGACTTCAAATAAACAGTTTTTTATTGTGATTGGGTAAAAGTTGAGGATAAGGTCAATGGTTGCAAAATAGATCCTATTTCAAACCTCATCATGGTAAATTTAGAGAAATTGAAGAACAAAAATAACATGAATGACGAGCCATTTATTCTTTCATCAGAAGCGAGTCAAGTTTTCTACTCAAAAGATTTAAAAAATAACGGATGGTCTGTGGTCTTGCATACACCAAAACGGTTGACTGCAAATGTGGATGACATTGAGTTCCCTACCGTCTATCAATCAGCTTTTGAAGACAATGAAAAATTAGAAGACCTTACCAAATCCATATGTTAACTTATTAGTATTCGTACATCACATGATTGTGTGTCTGTATATTTTTAATTGCACAATTGTGTGTATGTATGTTTTGAATATTTTATCCATTCCAATGCAATTCCAGGTGTTGTCACTTAATAATTTTGTATGTGCAAGTGCGTTATATTATGGAGTGTTGACATTGATACATTGATACATCTATAACTATTATCGTGACTTATTAAAATAATTAGTAATATTATATTTTGTAGAAAACTATGCCACAAAATCCACCATCTTCACATTTGTCATGTTCAGAGTGAAGAAAGTTGATCAAAACTTACTTGGTATTCCGGTCTCAGATAATGCTGGAAAAATCGCTACTACGCTTGGTAAACTAGTAAGAGCTCATGTGCCGATATCATATATAAGTTGGAATAAAGTACCTGCAATATACAAGGACAACGTTTGGAACGAATTGGTGGTAAGTATCCTTATTTGTTTGACAACAACTATTTCATTCAATAGCCTTATGGTTTCAACTCCTTGCACAACATTTAATTTAATATATTTTTTGTTGAAAATTTATGAGCTCGATCCGCTTTCAAAGGAAATGTTTTTAAGGAGAATGGCCGAGGCTTTTAGGAGATACAAGAAAAACTTGAGTAGGTTATTATGACCCTTTCAACAATGACGAAGAACGATTGAAAATTTTCCCACCTACAACTGCTCAAGAAGATTGGGCAGAGTTCGTAAAAAATGAAGCAACACCTGAAGCGAGTGGAAAAAGGGAGGTAGGCAAAAAGAACAGAGCATTGCTCAGTTAAGCTCATCATGCAGGACGTAAAAGTCACGCTAAAATAGAACAAGAAATGGTAATTTATATTCATTTTCATTCAAATGATTCACACATTGTGATTGGATATTCATGTCGTTGCATCAACTTTTATTGCAGATCGTTGCTAGTCCATCAACAAATATCACTCGTCGTCAAGTATGGGAGAAGACACACAGGAAAAAAGATGGTAGCATATCAGATGTCACTTCTCCATACTTTGTAAGTTAAACAAATATTAACTTGCATATTCTTTAAAATTCCTTATTCATGTAAGTATTATCATATTGTAGGATCAAATTGCGAAAGCGAAGGAAAAGATCACTGATAGTGATGAAGAAAAATTGACAGTGGATGAAGACATCTTATATCAAGTGCTTGGTAAGGATGCAAGTGGTAGGAGCCGCGGTGTTGGGACCGTTATACCAAAGACTAAAGTTAAGGCTTGTGCCATTGCACAGAAACGACTCTGACATGTTCATGGCGAGCAGGATGAGTTGAAAATGAGGGTGGGAAGTTTGGAGAGTACGGTGGGAAATTTGTCTGGGCAAATGGAGGTTTTGATCAACATGGTGGGAAATATTGAACAGGGAATTCGTGCATCGGTCAATTCTTCTGATGGAGGACGCGCCACACAATTCAATGCTCCTGAATTCATTGCTTCGCAGTTCCAGGATTCGACCAATGTTACGAACAATCAAAAATGTGAAATCCTCAACTCTGATTTAGAATTAATAGGAACAGGTATTTTTAACATTTAAACATTTATGACATAATAAGTAGAAAACTTAAATAATAATAAATATTCTCTTTTATTGCAACAGGTACTATATGCCGAGATTCTACATTGTCCAACATCCATGGGAAATCTGTACCATCCACACATGAAAAAGTGGTGTTGGACAGTATACTGCTACCAGATGAGAGAACCAGCAAAATGAATCATCACTTTGCAGAGACCTTTGCTGATGTTGGAGTGGGTGGATATGTGTGTCATCCGAAGTGTCTTATTCGATATCTCTAGATGATGGAGCAGGTATATTTGGCAGGAGAAATAAAAAATGGTTCATGAATCATATAGCAGGAGTAAATTAGAGAAAATAAGAAATGGTTCACGAACACCGAAACTTCACTGATCACATATATCATAATATCAATTTTTCCTTAACATTAGGATTTGCTTATAACAGTCCAATTTATTCTTCACCTTACACATATGTATATAGATAGCTCTTTGATCACATAATGAAAGTCTACATGCGTCTTTGTTTCACCTCCCTAAAATACCAAGAAAAATAAATACTTGTACATAACTACATCTTATACACCGGTTTTACCTAGATATAAGATGTAAATTTTACTTGTACATAGCAGCAAGATATGTTGAGTTAGCAATTCATGACTAACTCAACATATAATCGTCTCTGTTTTCAACAATTTCATGCTCTGCATGTTGGATATTTTGTTATAGTGATATGTGGAAGAAATTCTTTATAACTATTACTAAGCACCATTGAAATGATTTTATATGTATAATTACAACAAGAGATCAATCTAAAATCACTAATATTATTACGACTGTTAGTTTTTAGAAGTAGAGTTATGAAAGTATTGTTAAAGCTTTCAAGTAACTTCTCATTTTCTATGAATTCATTTTGTAGAGCTTCATTTCCTTATCCATTAACATCTGCACTACTTCATTCAATTCCACTACGTCCCCTTCGAGCTTGCCTCTACATCACCAAACCAACAAACAAGTTCCTTTCACAAACGTCGCTGCTCTCTGACCATTCTACCTCAAACTTCCGATCACATAACACCCATCTCTACAACATTTTTGACAAATTTTGTTTGGACTTTCTACAACATTTTTAAAATTCTTAATGTAATTTTTTTGAATGTTGTGTTAGTTATTTCAATCATGTTTCACAAACGTCGTAGATATACTTTTAACATTTTTGTTAATTTCATTTTAGATTCATCTCAGTTAGATTTCAGCATCATCCCTGTTAGATCATTTCATTTGTGTTGTTAATTGAATTTCCATCTTGGTTTCAGTTTCATTTTAGTTTTAATAAAACAAAACTATTTATTCCACATTAAATTTGTACAAACTTTTCTCTGTGCATAAAAGTGTGTGCAGTCAATACTTCACTCTCCAAACTGCTAATCACTACAGGCTACCATCACCCTGCTATACCACAACACTTACCTGATCATCCCTTTTCAACCATCATACAACCTTACTTCAACAAATACTACAAATGTCTTACTTGTCTCTGCCAAGTCATCTTCCCACAACAACACAGCAAACCCATCCCTGGTTGCCTACACACCTCTGATTGCACATCAACCTTCACACCGTCCCATACTCCATTACATACATTATTTCATACAACTACATTATTTCATACATTCTCATTGCCAATTCACCACAGTTCCTCCTTATTGTTTTCAGTTGAATACATCAACACTGTCTCCTTCACAATCAACCCAAAGCTCCGCATAACTGTGCACATAACTCATCAGTCATAGTCACATTCAAACTGTTGCACAACCATCTACTTGCTGCACATTTCAACTTCCATCAACATCTATTTTCTACAACTTCTCTGACCATAGTTACAAGCAATCATCACTCCATACAACCAGTCATAACCATACTATCATTTTCACTAAGTTTCTTCATCATCACCTTAACTGCTCTACACATTTCCCACTCACCTTAACTGCTCTGCGTCTTCACCACATACGCTCCTCTGCAAACATCAATCCACTGCCTAAAACTACCACTCCACAAACACTCAACTGACATCCACCACAGTACATCATGACCACCACACTCAAACAAAACATTAGTGCACATGCCCTCTGCCCCTTGAACCATCCACAGAAACTTCAACCTGACCTTCTTGCATTCACACAATATTCATTTACTGCACTCAACACCATATAATATTTCATTGCATACCCTTAAATCTATACTTTCAGTAATACAAAGCATGCTTTGTTCTTTTAGCATTGTTCTTTTAGCAGTCGAATAGTTGTCATGTAGTGTCCCTCCATCCAGTAAAACCCAGTAATCTGTTTGACATAGAATCCTATATTCTCTAAAAAAATAATTTTTCTTGCTAGAAGTTTAAGAGTCCAATATTTTCTAGTGGTACGAATGCATTTTGAAGCATAAAGAACAAAATTAGTATTAAAGCAATTATATCTAATGTAATCTGTCTGGTACATTTTGAATGGTCAAATTTGTTTAGTACCAATCAAACCATTAATATTATAAATATTGGGATTTGGAAATCTTGTAAACTTTGGCATTTATTTTCTTCATAATTATTCTGTTCCTTAGCCTTTATGTGCATAGTTTTCAATCTGAACTTTGTCAGATTCATCTCAGCTTTCAGGTAACGACTTTCACATCATTTTTTGTGTTGATTTTGTGCCTTAATTTACTTATATCAATTGATTTCAAGCTTAAATTGATCAGACATGATTAAACCCTATGATTTGATAGTTTTGGAGATTTTAGGTTTTGTGAAACTGGTAATACAAACATGATCTTAGGCTTTTGCATCGTTCTAATCGGCACATTATCAAAAAAAATCAGATTTATCCCTTGTTCAACCTGGTGGAGATGATTTGTTGATAATATGGGACAAAAATATGATTTTTTTTGTAGCTTTAAGTGGTTTTTTAATACATAAGAAAATGTTTTCCTATGGTGTAATGTCGAACAAAATCACACACCTAATTTCCAAAATTTTGGGTTGTAACCCATAGCACGCCATTTGGTTCAACTATAGGGTAATACTCGTGTATTTTTGAATTATTTTCTTAATTTGGATATGTAATTGTTGGATGAATATGTTATTTGTTGTAATAGTATCCCACAAACTGATATAATATATGTATAGTTAGTACAATATTTGTTGTAAGTCCTTGTCTAGGAAAGTTAGTATAATATATGTATATAGTTTTATGCATATCCTATAATTTATGTATAAGAAATGTCTTTCAAATACATAGCTATGCATTATCTCACTAGGCCTGGTCAAAACATAGTGGTTTCAAATCAGTTCGCATTAAATCAATGAACATAATGTTTTGACTAGCTCGGTTCATGCTAATACAAGACCAGTGCATGCATGCACATACATAAATTAGTTTCTTGCCATTACATTGCAACTGTTTTCATACACACTTATCAGTCTATAGAATATCGATTAAGTTTGGCATCATACAACTGTCTTTTGTACTACTATAATTTATACCCATTTTTATGTTTGCAGGTTGAATCAGGAATGATCTTTGTGCAATCTTTGGTGCTAGCTAATTTTATTTGGTTTAGCAAAAAGTATAGCAAGAGACTTGGAGTAATTCATTTGCAAAAGGTTAAGCCAGAGGTTATAGATGTTATACTCTGGGTTCTATTGAACATGTTAAGGTCTTGTATTGATATTGTGAGTTGTGTAGCTCTTGTTTTGAGCTTAACTTCATATTTGTACTAAATGCTAGTATGTACTATTTTTCGTGTTATGTAATGATATTGTTAAGTTATTATGCACTGCAATGCGGATTATTGAAACATTTGAATGTGCACTGTCTATAATATTATTTGTTTTCTAGTATCATTTGAGTGTGGAATATCTAACAGGCTCGTAGCAATTTGAATGTGCAATATCTAATTGCCTCATATGAATGTGCAGTATCTAATTGTCTCATTAGATACGGCCTTAGGCCGTACCTAACAGGCTCATTAGATACGGCTAATAACCAATATCTAACATATCAATTAGATACGGCTTTAGGCCGTATCCAATTGTTTCGGTAGATACGGCCTTAGGCCGTATCTAATAGGCTATTTAGATACGGCTAATAACCGTATCTAATATATCAATTAGATACGGCCTAAAGCCGTATCTAATTGTCTCATTAGATATGGCTATTAGCCGTATCAAACTGATAAGCTCGCCAAATTTTGATACGGCTAAAAGCCGTATCTAATCTCATTAGATACGGCTTTTAGCCGTAGCAAAATTTGGTTTATGGTGTAGTGCAGGTTATAAAATTTGCAATCGTAAAGGGTTCGTATTGTTTCTTTGGATTTTCAACAAATGGTCAGGCCAAGGAGCTTCCCATTGCCACATCGAAACGCCTCTGGAAAGACGCCCCGAGAACCTAACCGGATCTCTGCCAACACAAGGCCGGGTTACCCCTAGCTGGGTAGAAACTGACACGAATATGCCATCCCCCGGTCGTAACCGACCTAAATCCCGGGATTCACCAACAACCACAAAATAATAAGTTTGCAGCAACAACATAGGTTAAGTATCAGGGCTCCATACCATAATACCACCTCTATCCAGAAGGAATGACATACATTAAGGGGGCGCTATCCCCTAATAACCTTGCTACATCTTTCCTGTTTTGACCATTTTCGAGGTGTTGGGTCCGATGAAGTCTCGTCCACAAAGCTACGCTTTTCATAAAAGCCACTCTTTGATCAACAAATGCTCAACAGCACTTCGTATGCCACATTACCAAATTGGAAATGTATCACCGATAACCATCAACTACATAACCTCTGAGCTCGTACATCTCAGAGAAGGGTGTTAAGCTAAGAGAATAAATTCTCCGCCACCAACAGAAATGTATTTGATAGAAACCAGCTTTACATCTCAAATTGTCACGTCAGATACACATCTATACAAGTCCGTTCCGGGATCGAATGGAACCGAAGGCACTTCCAAAGAAGCCCTTGCAATCCAGATATTCACTAATCACGTCTGGAATTCCCATCACAAAGGGTGATAAAAATCTCTATATCGGAGATCAGCCGATGCAGAGTCATTCGACGGTAATCCTTCCATTTTTGAAAATATTCGGTCTTCAACACCGGTCTTCAAATGCTATCCATTACGACATATCACTATTCAGAATGGGATTTATGACTCAAAGGTCCTCTCCCGGCTAAACCGAATAACGAGCGCTTATTTTTTTAAAATAAATGTAGCATTCAAATTCAAGCAAATCACAACAAATACCCATTAAAAGGTAAATTTTGATAGTCGGTAATTTAACTATCAATTAGATATGCACAACATCACCAGATTCCAAATAATTTCCCAAATTGTTTATTTTCCAAAAGTATCCTTACAAGATAATCCGTAAATTTGTTTCCACACTTCAAAAATAAATCAATGTTTATTTTTAAATTAATTTCTCTTTCCTTTATAAATTCCATGGTGAATTCACATTTCCAAAATATCTATTAATATACGATTCTTAAATCGATTTCAAAGATCTTTAAGAGATAAAATCTCAAAACATTTCACTTCATATTGGAAAACATTTCCATACTTATTTAAAAATAAGTAATTCACAAACCTATTTATTTTCAACATTTGGAAAATATTCGATATACTTAAATCACAATTAAGTATATGTTTTATTCTTTAAGGAAAATGTTCTCTTAAACGCATTCATTTGAGTCAAAACGATGTTGCGTAAAACGTCGTTACGACAACCCAAAATCACTAGTATAGAGATTCGAAATTAAGATAGATATATAAATCCCAATACTATATAAAACATTTCCTTTCGAAAATCATCTACTATAATAATAGTGTTATAGTCCATCTTTTCCTTATTTCTGGAAAACGTCTATTTCAACAATGAATGTTGAAATCTATGGTTTCGATCCTTAACACATTTTAAAATAACTTCAAATCGTTTTAATTCTATTTAAAATATCACTTCCCCAAAACATTTCTTTAATATATTATTCAATGTCCAAAATCGTGAATATAAATCGTTTACCAAATTCAACACTTCTACACATTTTATTTAAAGGATTATGCACTGTCCAAAATCATGAATATATCTCCTTTAATAAACTTTCGTATTTACTTATCAAACTCAATTGGTTTTGGATTTATAAAACAACTTGATAAATTCACACACACACACACACACACACACATATATATATTTTATAAAAACTTCAACTTATAAAATCCCTTAATTTACAAATTCCATTTAAATCTCATTTAAATGCCAAAATCCAATTTATAAGTTAATTACTTATAAGTATTTTATTTTACAAAATCTATTCATTTTATAACTTCACAATTTATAAATCTACAAATTTCATTTACTTACGAAATCCATTTATATTTCATTTTAACACTTATAAAACCTCATTTTGTAATTCCAGTATTTTGATTTATAAATATCAATTTTATAAATCTTTTATATAAACCGTCTATAATGATTCAAAAATCCCAATTTAAACTATTTTATAAAATTCATTAACAAATTATTTCAAAAAATCACATTTCAACTATATTCCTCAAAAATCATAATTTTTATAACATTAAAATCATTACATTTATTTATTTAAAATGAATCAATTTTTAAATTTAAATAAAACGTATATTTTCAAAAATCACTTTAAAAATCCTTTTAAATTTGAAATCGTTACTTTAACATTTTTAAAACTCCAAAATTAGGCACATTGCTGCAACAACACTAAATAAAGCAATCACGGCATCCATACATCATATATCATATGATGACAGAATATATCACAATATCTGTAAATAAATCAATACGGTTGAGGAATCCAGTTGGATCCCTCCAACTTGTTTCCCTGCATCCACAGATGTTAGCACGATACCAATCCCGTTTCAATACGGTATATCACGGTATATGGGTTTTATAAAATAATATCCGCTATTATGCGACGCAATAGGGTCTCATCCGCTATATAATGCGGGAAAATCAACTCCAAGTACATATATAATAACAATTCCACTTCAAGAAGGAATATCGCGTATATGTGTTTAATAAATAACATCGCTTAATATACGGCGTATAGGGTCTATTTCAATACAACAGATAGCAATTCATCATTCAAGCATACAATCAACCAATTTTAAATCTAACTATTTAAAATTTAAATCGAAGCGCAATTCGATTGAGTGAGAAGTTCTCACCTTGCTTGCAATAACGGTTGTTGTGTTTTATTTCGAATAAAATTAAACGCGCGTTTAATTTTACCCAAAATTCAAACTATCTCCAAACGATTCCAATCTAGCTCCATCGCGTAGTGCTCAACAATACGATTCCAACGCAAGTCGTTTCGTGCGTTTCCGACCTCGTATCAACAAGTTATGACGTTTTAAAGTTTGAACGAATTATAATATAATTAATTTATAAATTTTTAAACCTAACTTCAATCAAGGCCGCATGTTTCTCCGAAGCAAATCACGGCCGTCCCTTATTATCTTCCCCCTTCAGTAAATGTCGCGTACCCTAAACCCATCGGCCGCCTTCATCAAGGAATTGTCGCACCTCGTACGAACATTTGCAACGATCAACGACCACCACCCAATAGCCCATCGCACGAGCCACCATCGGCTGAAATTTGGCCAAGATCGGCCCCATATTGGCCTCGAAAAACATGGACGAACGACGCGCCTTCCAGCTCAAATTGTCGATGATCCATTGCTCGAATCACAATCATGACCGTTGAGATTGAAGATCTCACATAGCTCTACAACTTTAATTTAGGAAGTTTGTCGAATTAATGTGTAGATTTGAAGAAAATTGGAGGAGAAGGAGATGCAATTTCGGCCATTAAGATAGAGGTGGCGGCAAGGGCTGAAACCCTAATTGTTTTGCAATTTAGAAAATACGAGGTCCTTATATAGAAAATTTCCGAGCACTATTCACCCGAAATTTTTCCGAGCTCTAAACGAAGCGTGTCGCCTGGCGTTTATAATGTTTTACCCTGATTCCGAACGAAATGGATTATATATCAGGAGCCAATTCGATCAAATTTGAAAGATTAGTTTTTGAATCGACTATTTAAATTCAAAATTCATCGAATCGATTTCTACGCGTTTTAGCTTGCCCCGAACAAACCCTAAATCTGATTGACACGAAATTCGAAACCATACAATAATATAACATTATGGATCCGATGAAACTAGCTTCGTCGAAATCCGAGAAAGTTTGATAAAGGGCTATTTTTACTCGTCAATTAAATATTAAAATATTCAATTTCCACAATTTAACTTTTAGTTCAATTTTAAAAGTTCGATAACATCATTCTAACTCCAATATGATTAAATACAACCTTAAAAATCAATTTTAATCACATTAAACCCAATTCCAATTATTTCCTCTAATTTCAAATATTAAATTACCGATTTAATTATCCAATTAAATCTTGATATTCGAAATAAAATTTATTCGACTTACAAATTTTACTTGTTAATATTTAAAATCAATTAAATATACGGATTTCAAATGACAGAAATTCTAGGTCGTTACAGAACCTGTGTTCTCTGTTCAAACTAAAACTCTGTGAGCAAACTATTTCTTTTAAATCCTTAACATGTTTAATATTCTGATGTTTGTGAGTATCCTTGTAATTTGATGAGAAATCTGCTGATAAGTTTATATGTATAAAGATTGATACGTGCATGTCTGGGTGTATGTGTCTGTGTGTGTGTGTGTGTTCATATCTCTGTTGTAAACAACAGGCACAAGATTTTCATATAAAAATTCACATCCCAATGTATAAGAACATTCGTGTTATAATTCTTAAAGGGAAAATGTTTGTGTTAATTAAATCTTGATTTTAAAAATATTTATAAAGATAATTAGGAAATAATTAATTGTAAAATAGGAATGTCCAGTGGAAAATTATTTCTAGACAAAAATTTAAGTAGTTTAATTTCAAGTTTGGGTTGTATGTGTGAATTCGAATTCGAAAAACACGATTTTTGGTGAAGGTTTCATAATTTTTAATGTTGGGTTCATCGAGATTTCTCTAGATAAACAGAAGATGTATTTTGCTCGATTTATGTTAATCACGAAGTCATACGATCCAAAGGTTGTGGTTGGTGGTGGCTAGCAAGTCAACGATTAGAGGAAAATGATCAGAGAGTTCTCCGATCATCTAGGCGGTGGTATGATAAAGATTTAGGTTTTTTAACCCAGTTTTGGTCATGGTCGAAAAATGAATTGTTGCATCGCTATTGGCGAACTTGAGGCGATCGTGGGTAGGGGAATCGATCCGTAGAACTAAGATGGAGGTTTTTGTGGAGCAGCTTAAATTTCGATGAACGGAATCCGTGGCGCGAGGCGATATTTGTTGTTAGATTTGGAGTTTGTTTTGCTCAATTTTGAACTATGTAGGAATTGGAGGTTCTGAGTACTCAAGTTGATCGTCAAGGTTATTGGCGACTTGTCGAAGATATCAACGATGATCGGAGTGGTGGAACTCGGGCGTGCACATGCATGTATAGGTGTGTGTATCTGGGTGGTTAATTAGTTTGGGAAGAAAGGTGATTCTCAGGATTTCTCTCGGGAGAACGAAGGATCGAGTCGAAGGAAATAAAGGAGCAGGTTGTCCAAGGATTATGCTAGGGGAAAAAGTGTTTGAGCTTTGGTTTTTAAAATGTTAACCAGTTTTAAAAAACAAAAAGTTTTAAAGTTTAAACTTAATCAAGTTTTAGCAATTTATTAACCACTGTTTTTAAAGTAAATAATGTTTATGTAAATTGGAATTTATTAAAGGTTTAAAATAAAATTATCTTTAGTTTAAAAATGTTTAAATACAAATAACCTTTATTTTAAAATTTAATTTAAGAAACCTAAATAATGCAATTAAGTAGTTAATATAGAAGATAAAATGCTTTTAAAGGTAAAATTAAATTAAGGGTGTATGTTAATTGGTTGATGATTAATTACTTAATGTTGGTGATTAATTAATGGATAATTATTTATGGAGATTAATTAAAGGATAATAAATCAAAGTGATTAGTTAATTAATGAAAATATTTTGAAGTAAATTAATTAATAATTAGAGATTAATTAATTAGCTAATTATGGGGTAATTAATCGAAGTAATTAAAGATAATTACTTGATGAAAGTAATTTGGAAAAAATAATTTCCTAATGTAATTAAAAGGATTAATTATGTAATTACTTAAAGATCAATTAATCAAGGTGATTAATTTAGTTATGTGATTGATTAAAGAATAATAAATTAATAATTAAAGGTTAATTAATTTATGATTAAAGCTAAATTAATTTATTATTGAAAGATAATTACTTAATGTAATTAATTTAGGATTAACTAATTATGTAATTAACTTAAGATTAATTAATTTATGTGATAAATTAGGGATGATTAATTAACAAAGGATAATTAATTAACATGGATGATTAAGGATTAATTATTTAATTACATAAATTAATATCAAATTATTTATAATTAATTAATCGGGATTAAGTAATTAATTCATAAGTAATTAATTTAATTAGAAATTAAATTGAATTAATTAAGGATTGAATAAATAATTTATCTAGCTTATGAAAATTTGTAATGCTTAAATTGAATGTTATCTATGTTCTGTAATATTCTGTGATGTGTTTTTTTTTTAATTGAGCCATTTGTAGTTTGTTTATTTGTGATGAATTTATATATTTATATGTGAACCTGTGAATGGAACATTTGTAGTTTGTTTATTTGTGATGAATTTATATATTTATATGTGAACCTGTGAATGGAAGATTAGCGTTATAGGATTATACTGCTTATCTATATTTTTGTGCTCGAATTGATGATGGTTGTGATATTGTAATGACCCGTAAATTTCGTTGATTTAATTTGGGTGAATTTATGAGCTTTTGTAATTATATTTAGTAGAAATGAAAACTTTATAAATTAATTGAAATGAACGCTAAAATAAAATATATAAAAGGTGACTTAAAACCTATTTACTAGAAATCTGAATAAATTTCAATGATTGAAATGGGGTAAGAAATATACCTGTATATAAAATTCATTTAAAGGGAATTTATTTAATATGTTAATGTAAAGTTAGAAAATATTAGAATAAATGTATAATGACCCGACTTCCTACGCCCAGGAAGACGTATCGTTTTTAAGAAAAGAAAGAGGTGAGAAAGTAGAAAAGATAGAGAAGAAAGAACAACAACATCAGAATCTCACAGCGGAACGAATAAAATATAATATATCATATAAGTATTTACATAATATACAACATCAATCAGAGTTATACAGATAATACATCACATACTAGACAGTTATAGACACCTGTCTAGTTATACAACTCAATACACAAAACAACTCAACAATATGACTCAGAGATACCAACACAGCGGAACCATATGTATAACTGTAACGCTGAAGCCTCCTGCTCCATTGCTCCTCTAGAATTCGTCAAAACTAACCTGAATCTCTTGGCTACCCATAAAAATTTGGGTACCCGAGAGTTTATGAAAAACAAAAATAAACTCCGGGTCAGACATGGGTCTGGTATGAGTAACAGGTTAAAAGTTGCTTAATTTTGAAAAATCCTTTTAAAATAAATGGTATCACGTAAGACTCCCCACACATAAACATGGAAAAGTTTTTACCTTACGCTAACCAAAACATTTGATAGGAAATTCTGTGATATTATAATAGGTCTAGGGTTTTCAAGTAAATAGAAAATAGCCGAAATTGTTACATCTATTAAATTCCAGCTACTAGCCACAAAAGTGGGTAATACAATCAAAACCGTTGGCACTTATTGGATTGTGGATTCCATACAATGGCAGGGCTACTGGGGCACCGCCCGTCACAGTACGGGGCCTAGATCACCGTACCGAGGATTACTCCCTTCATCCCCTGCAACACAAGGCCGGAACCATTCCTTACTGAACAGTCCCGAACAAGATAAACCCCGGCAGTTTTCATGACCAACCGCCCACACAGCCGAAAATAAGGGACATCTAGACAGGGGAATATCCTTGTCCTACTTGGGCATGACCCACCTAACCTAGCTGCACATCTCCTGTTTTAGCCATTCCCGGTTGATGAGGCTTGAGGTTACAATTACCTTTAGAGAACATAATTCTTAGAATGCTCATCGCCCACCTAACGATGTGTGGAAAGCATTCAATCCATACAAGTTCGTTCCGGGTTCGAACGAAACCGAAGGCATTATCTCGTTACACTCATTTTGGAATCACCCTCAGAGTTAACGACGATAACCCTTGCATTCTGGACCTTCATCTTTACTTCAGCTTCACGACCTATCGTTAATTTGGAATCGATGTGGTTTTCGGATGTTCCAAATGCGAAAAACCGATCCCGGTCTCATCGAAATCCAAAACGTGTCTTTTAGGGCCAAGTTGTCTATTTAGGCTTAACAGTTTAATTCAATATAATTCAATATTCACACAGATGGATATAATATCACAATAGATAGTCACAGATAGTCTCATAAACAGATAATCAATATTATCATCTAAACAGATAATTAAATATCATCATACTTTAAATCAAGCATCCATATCACATAGATATTATTCAAGTCAGATCATAATCATCAAATGAAATATCAATATCATTCATCCGTAAGCAATGATTTATAATCTTACCATTTGTAATTAATTTAAAATGAATTAAATTAACTACTTCTATCTACTAATTAATTTAAAGTAAATTAAATTAATTACTTCATCTATAAATCCTGCTTATACAACCATTAATTAATTATAAATCAAATTAATTAATCATCTTCTAAATATTCATCTTGATTAAACACCTTTGATTAATCAATCTCTAATTACAATCAGTAACTATTCTTTAATTAATTTCACAAATTAATTATCCTAAATTACTCATAGTAATTAACATTTAGTTACTTCATTTTTTAACTATAATTAAATACATTTATCCTTAAATAAATTTCACAAATTAGTTATCTTATACCAAATATAGAAAGTAACCTTTAAATTACTAAAATTTAATTACATTACTTCTTTTAATTAATTTCATAAATGAATTCCTTCATTTATTAATTATTTCCAAATAAATCCGTTTGAAATTACATCATTAATTATAATAATTAATGATCTCTAATTACATTTATTTCATTTAGCAATTTATCTTCAATTAAACCAAATTGTTAATCATCTTGATTAACTCCATTTAGTAATTAACTACCTTAATTACTTCAATAAATAATTTAACTACTCCATAATTAATTATCCTTTAATTAATCCCTTGATTAATTTATATAAAGTAATTATACTCGAATTACTTTCATTTTTAAATCATCCACAACTAATTACTACCTTAAGTAATTATACTTATCACAACATCAAATGGATAATTAAATTAATTAAACTTAATTAATTAACTTGAACAATTCATATTAAACTTAATTAATTATAATGAGAAATAAATTTCTTAATTATTTCCATAAGTAATTATATTTAACTAATTCACAATTGTTTATCCTAAATTAAATAAATCTAATTAATTATCAAATTAATCATATTAATTCATTATTTAATCATCCTAGTTAATAACCTTCATTTATTTATTAATATTTCTTCAATTACTTTTCCCAAAGTAATTAAATTAAGATTTATTATTAATTACAATTAAATTTCATCTTTAATAACTCATTAATTAATCCTTAATTATTACGTATTCAATATAACTTAATTAATTCTTACTTACTCATTAATTAATTACTAATCATAAATTAAAATTCAAATCTAATTTAATTAATGATTCTTAATTACCCGTTTATTTATCCTGAATTAATTATCTTAAACCTTAATTAACCAATTTAACTTTTAATTACTAAATTAATTAATCCAATCATTAATTAATCAAATTAGTTAATCATTCATTTTAATTAACTTAAAAGTTACAAATCCTTAAATCTACATATTTAAGGATAAAACATTTATTATTTATGATCAAATTCTCATTTCAAATTTAAATTCAAAATAAATACATATTTATCTTTAGCAAAACTTAACACAATTTAAAATCTACTTTAAACATTAAAAAATTGTTAAAACATTTTATTTTTATAAAACTTATATTTATTTAAATTAGGAGACTAAACTAAATTTGAATCCTATCTTAAATTTTGGTTTTAACTTATATTTAAAACTCTGCTTTTAAATTTAAACTTAAAGCCTGACAGGCTTTCAAAAACTGGCAACACAATAACAACCCGAGTCTACCCTATTAGCTTCGAGTCGAATACACAAAATCTTCGAGTCTCACCCTCAATTAACTCGAGAAACTCGCGTACCATCCCTGCTACACCCAAAATCCTCAGCGCTACAAAAATGCACGGTGCACGTGCACCGTGGCTCCGACCACCTTCGGCCACCCACCAGCACGTCACCACCTCGCCCTCCAACCTCAGATAGGACTGCGATCGCCCAGAACCATCACGGCCACTCGAAACGAAAATTCGATTTAAACTGAAGCCTGGAAACCCAACATCTCGAACTCGCCCAAACCTGGCAACGCATCGTTCGCCGACCTCCGACCACCTGAAAGTCAACCCTTCCGGCCTCGACTTCCCCTTCACGTCTTCTACCAATCCCCAAAGACTCGTCGAACTCGGTCAACAATAGGGACCACGGTGATCGTTTTCCCTAGCTTAGTAAAATTAGGGTTCTAGACTTCAAACTCTAACCGCTGTCGCCACCATGGCCGTGGCCACCAACGACCATTTTTCCAATCACCCCCATAGGCTCCTCCACCACCTCACACAACCCCGACCACCCTCGACCTCGTGATCACCGGAAAAACTCGAAAACAAGATTTCCAGACAAACTCAAATGACACTTTCAATTCTACATTAAAAATTGTGAATCTGATTTTAAAAATCTTATCTTTTATATACAATTCCAGATATATATTTAAATCAAAAAATTACAAGATTTGATTTTTTTCTCATAGTTCAACTTTCTCTGTATTTTCTTCTACCAGACAAATGTTTCTAACTAAAATTCTTGCAACTTATTCTTCTAAGCTTAGTTAAGTTAAAACAACTAACTTTGTTATAAATACTTAAGCCAAAATGAAATTAGAGTGTGAAGTATTTTTGAAGTTAGTTTTAAGTTTAAATCCCTGGAACATTAAAACAGAGATGGTCACAAGCATTATCTAACATACTCACAAGTTTACAGAGGATTAAAAACCATCATGCAATCATATTTTCAAGCACACATCACAAGTTACTTCAATCATAGGTTGTATGCATCAAAATGAAGAGATGTCTCATGTTAACAGTTTAAAGGCAGAGACTTATCTAAGATCAGAGAAGTTTTAGTATCAACAGATATGCACACATACATAAGTTCACAAAGCATTGCACATACACATACATAAAAACAAACATAATCACAGAAATTCTCAGAGTATTTAAGTTTTAGTTTAAAAGTTTACTCACAGCAAATAAAACAGAACAAATTCAATACAGGTAAATTGAATTTGCAGGTTTGAAATAAACAGTTTTATCACAAATCACCCACTGAATAATGAATAAATAAATATTCACACCATATATTTAAGCATCCAATATCAACATGCAACAGCTTTAAAAACTTAAGTAAATTTTAAAAGTGTTACTCACAGCAATTGGCAGAACAAAGTCTTCTTGTGTTTGAACAACTTGAACTTTAAAAACTGGAAATGTTTTTACTTGATTTTCCCTTCTGATTCTTCTTGCTTTCTCAGTTGTAATGTTACTAAGTTTGTATAATTAAAACTGTTTGCTATTGTTCTTTGTTTTAGATTTTTAATGAACGAACTAAAACAAAATATGCATATATAAAGAAGTTCAGGGGAAGGTGGCATCTGAAACAAGCAAATTTGCAGATTTTTATTTGTGTTTTGTTTTATTAGGCCAAATCTTTAATTTAGGAGGCTGAGTTGATTTCAACAGTTCGAAATGATTTTATTATGTGCTAATAAATGAAAGCATTAAATGTAAATGTACTAGATGTTTACACCTAATCTTATCTTATGTACAAAGATATTTCTGTTTTGCAGTAGGTTACAGGTTGACAATATCTTCTAATGCCTCCATATGTTTAGATATGGTACTTAGTGTCTACCACTACTCATTGTTATGTATAGATATTTATATTTTTTTCTTTAAGCTATGCACTCCTCTGCTCTAACCTGCAAATGTAATTTATTTACTTTGCTATGTTCATCACTCTTACAAACAACTTGCAAATGTTTGTACTTTTATTTTGTTTGTTTTCATACTTGGTGTTTATACTTATCTGAATCTTATTCTATAAGCTACTAACATTTTAATCTTATGTTTTATACTTGTCTGCATATATCTTTCTTTACTTTATTTTGTTTTATTTGCCAACATAATTATTGTGTAACATGATTACTTGTTTCCCTTTTTTTTAAGCTTTGCATTCTATTTTACATGTTTATATTCTTGACTTGTCTATTTCCTTTACAGGATGCATTTATTTATCTTGCTTTGTTTATATTTTTTTCTTTGCTTTGAGTGCTTTATTTCAATATTTGTTGTGAATGTTTTTGACTTATGTAATTATGTTAACCTCATACATTTGATTCATTCTTAAGTTAAATATTTATAAAGTTTACTTTATTTTAAATTTACAAACCATAGCTTTACAAAATACTTATATATATAAATGAATTTAAAATAACACTTTCTTTTATATTAAAACCTATTTATAAAAATATTGTATTATTGTTATTATTTAAAAATCACTCATTACTAATTTAAAATGATTCATAAATAAAATCATTACATAAACAAATTACCTATTTTATAAAGTTGAAGTAAAAAGAACAAAACAATCTTTTTATTTAAATTTAAACTCTAGGCTAAAATCATTTTAAGCAAATCAAACTTTATCTTGAGTATTTTAAAGATCATACTATTATGTATACAATATTAAATTTCCAAATTATCTGTTAAATTTAAAAACAAAACTGATCTATTTATAATATATACCAATCTACACATATATACATTATAAATAGAACAATTTAAATTAGCTTTTAAAAGATAAATTATCAGTTAAATATTTATTTAAAAGAAGATGATTAAATAAATTTTAATATTATTAACAAATATTATCAAATCAATTTAATTTTTAATGTAGATCATTAAATTGATATTGCCCCAAATTTCCGGGATATCACATTCTTCCCCCCTTAAAAGAATTTCGTCCCCGAAATTTAAAACAAAGGTAATTTAATAATCTAGGTAAAGATTTATTTTAAAACACAAGCATATATTAATTATAAGCTAACAATCATAGCAACCAATTCATCCAAACAAACAAATCGAACTATCCAGACAAAATTCCGGATAGAATTTCCTCGAGTTTCCCCAAGTATAAATACCGGGTTACTCGCCCTATAGAATCCCAACAATCAATATTACTAAGCTACAGAGCTTCCACTCATCTAGATGTGCAAAACAAGGCGGGATATCAGACTACAGGCAAGTCTGAATCAACAACTACAATTCCCTGAACTGCTGATTCTACAACCAGAGATAGTCTTACACGTACTCCCTCAGAGATACGTGAAACACAACAAATTCCAGTTATCCAAACTGACAATTCAATTCTGTAGACTAAACACTTATCCAAAATCAAATCTCCGACTTCGGAATCCAAATTCGTCCGTCTCTTATCCAGAAGAAATTAAACAGGTGCACTCCAATCTGGCCTCAGATTTTGAAAAATCTCCTGTAGAACTCTTCAATCCAAACACTGCAACATCCAGTTGCTTCCAAACTAAAACAACTGCCATCATGCTTCCACTGCGCAACTCTGATTGAACAGATGAAAATGCTGATTATGAACTCAAGCACAGCCTGGTCAACACATTCCAAAAATAAAACTCAGAAGTTCCTCCAAAATTTCTGAGCTGCTTCACCAAACTCAATCTTTAGATATTAGCAAAACTTTGACTTCCTGAAGACATCCAGAAAAACTCTAAAACACAAGAGAACACTCAGACTATCGCAAGTCACTTTTGCGATCAATCCAGCCTAATTCCAAAGATACTGCTTTCTCTTTATAAATCAGAACAGCTTACTCTTATGTGGCCAATCCATCGAAGAAATGGAACTACTCTGCAGCTTCTAAACTCCACTGCAGACCTAGAAACCAAAGACTACTTAATCCAAAGCTCTTCGAAAAACTCGGGCCTCAAAGCAAACAGAAACACCCAGCTGAACACAGCGACAACATCGAACATATATACTTCCTTAACTTGTCCCAAAGAAACATCTTCGGAGTCATCCATAGTCACTGTGTCTCATCACACAGCTACTATACCTTAATATATCAATATCTCATGTTTGGCTTCTGTCCACCCGACAGATCCAAATTCTAACTTAACCAAATTACACTTCATAGATGAACTCCGAATCTTAATAGGTTTCCTTCCCAGATCGATGAAATCCTTACACCATCCAAAGCTCACTCGAGACGGTATTCGATCTACAGTCTCGATAATTACACTTCCAACCTCAATCATTCAAATTCCAACCATTGGTAGTTGTGCTACACACACCACTATCTATCTACCTTTATAGCTTATTGGAAAACCCGAACAGGTAACCCAACAATAGGTAGAAATAATATATATATATATATATATATATATATATATATATCAAAATTACAAATACGCTCTCTCAAGGAAGAAATCACTTAAGAGCCTAGGTATTCACTCAACCTAGCGCTCTGATACCACTGTGACGTCCTAGGCTTTTCAACCATCAGCAACGGCTCACGACCGGTAGGCTTTTCAACCATCACAGCCCCGTTGTGGCTCACAGTGATACCTCGAATTTGCTTTTACGGCCACCCTCTCGAGTCGCAACCAACCCCGCAAGACCTTATACTATCCCCAGGGGCATGTAGGGGTAAGAGTCTCCCGTTCGCCACCTAACGCAAAGCGAGAACCCCCTATCACGCTGTATTGTAGCAAATCCGATCCCGGTCTCATCGAAATCCAAAACGTGTCTTTTAGGGCCAAGTTGTCTATTTAGCCTTAACAGTTTAATTCAATATAATTCAATATTCACACAGATGGATATAATATCACAATAGATAGTCACAGATAGTCTATTAAACAGATAATAAATATTATCATTTAAACAGATAATTAAATATCATCATACTTTAAATCAAGCATCCATATCACATAGATATTATTCAAGTCAGATCACAATCATCAAATGAAATATCAATATCATTCATCCGTAAGCAATGATTTATAATCTTACCATTTGTAATTAATTTAAAATGAATTATATTAACTACTTCTATCTACTAATTAATTTAAAGTAAATTAAATTAATTACTTCATCTATAAATCCTGCTTATACAACCATTAATTAATTATAAATCAAATTAATTAATCATCTTCTAAATATTCATCTTGATTAAACACCTTTGATTACTCAATCTCTAATTACAATCAGTAACTATTCTTTAATTAATTTCACAAATTAATTATCCTAAATTACTCATAGTAATTAACATTTAGTTACTTCATTTTTTAACTATAATTAAATACGTTTATCCTTAAATAAATTTCACAAATTAGTTATCTTATACCAAATATAGAAAGTAACCTTTAAATTACTAAAATTAAATTACATTACTTCTTTTAATTAATTTCATAAATGAATTCCTTCATTTATTAATTATTTCCAAATAAATCCGTTTTAAATTACATCATTAATTATAATAATTAATGATCTCTAATTACATTTATTTCATTTAGCAATTTATCTTCAATTAAACCAAATTGTTAATCATCTTGATTAACTCCATTTAGTAATTAACTACCTTAATTACTTCAATAAATAATTTAATTACTCCATAATTAATTATCCTCTAATTAATCCCTTGATTAATTTATATAAAGTAATTATACTCAAATTACTTTCATTTTTAAATCATCCACAACTAATTACTACCTTAAGTAATTATACTTATCACAACATCAAATGGATAATTAAATTAATTAAACTTAATTAATTAACTTGAACAATTCATATTAAACTTAATTAATTATAATGAGAAATAAATTTCTTAATTATTTCCATAAGTAATTATATTTAACTAATTCACAATTGTTTATCTTAAATTAAATAAATCTAATTAATTATCAAATTAATCATATTAATTCATTATTTAATCATCCTAGTTAATAACCTTCATTTATTTATTAATATTTCTTCAATTACTTTTCCCAAAGTAATTAAATTAAGATTTATTATTAATTACAATTAAATTTCATCTTTAATAACTCTTTAATTAATCCTTAATTATTAAGTATTCAATATAACTTAATTAATTCTTACTTACTCATTAATTAATTACTAATCATAAATTAAAATTCAAATCTAATTTAATTAATGATTCTTAATTACCCGTTTATTTATCCTGAATTAATTATCTTAAACCTTAATTAACCAATTTAACTTTTAATTACTAAATTAATTAATCCAATCATTAATTAATCAAATTAGTTAATCATTCATTTTAATTAACTTAAAAGTTACAAATCCTTAAATCTACATTTATTTAAGGATAAAACATTTATTATTTATGATCAAATTCTCATTTCAAATTTAAATTCAAAATAAATACATATTTATCTTTAGCAAAACTTAACACAATTTAAAATCTACTTTAAACATTAAAAAGTTGTTAAAACATTTTATTTTTATAAAACTTATATTTATTTAAATTAGGAGACTAAACTAAATTTGAATCCTATCTTAAAGTTTGGTTTTAACTTATATTTAAAACTCTGCTTTTAAATTTAAACTTAAAGCCTGACAGGCTTTCAAAAACTGGCAACACAATAACAACCCGAGTCTACCCTATTAGCTTCGAGTCGAATACACAAAATCTTCGAGTCTCACCCTTAATTAACTCGAGAAACTCGCGTACCATCCCTGCTACACCCAAAATCCTCAGCGCTACAAAAATGCACGGTGCACGTGCACCGTGGCTCCGGCCACCTTCGGCCACCCACCAGCACGTCACCACCTCGCCCTCCAACCTCAGACAGGATTGCGATCGTCCAGAACCATCACGGCCACTCGAAACGAAAATTCGATTTAAACTGAGGCCTGGAAACCCAACATCTCGAACTCGCCCAAACCTGGCAACGCATCGTTCGCCGACCTCCGACCACCTGAAAGTCAACCCTTCCGGCCTCGACTTCCCCTTCACGTCTTCTACCAATCCCCAATGACTCGTCGAACTCGGTCAACAATAGGGACCACGGTGATCGTTTTCCCTAGCTTAGTAAAATTAGGGTTCTAGACTTCAAACTCTAACCGCTGTCGCCACCATGGCCATGGCCACCAACGACCATTTTTCCAATCACTCCCATAGGCTCCTCCACCACCTCACACAACCCCGACCGCCCTCGACCTCGTGATCACCGGAAAAACTCGAAAACAAGATTTCCAGACAAACTCAAATGACACTTTCAATTCTACATTAAAAATTGTGAATCTGATTTTAAAAATCTTATCTTTTATATACAATTCCAGATATATATTTAAATCAACAAATTACAAGAATTGATTTTTTTTCTCATAGTTCAAGTTTCTCTGTGTTTTCTTCTACCAGACAAATGTTTCTAACTAAAATTCTTGCAACTTATTCTTCTAAGCATAGTTAAGTTAAAACAACTAACTTTGTTATAAATACTTAAGCCAAAATGAAATTAGAGTGTGAAGTATTTTTGAAGTTAGTTTTAAGTTTAAATCCCTGGAACATTAAAACAGAGATAGTCACAAGCATTATCTAACATACTCACAAGTTTACAGAGGATTAAAAACCATCATGCAATCATATTTTCAAGCACACATCACAAGTTACTTCAATCATAGGTTGTATGCATCAAAATGAAGAGATGTCTCATGTTAACAGTTTAAAGGCAGAGACTTCTCTAAGATCAGAGAAGTTTTAGTATCAACAGATATGCACACATACATAAGTTCACAAAGCATTGCACATACACATACATAAAAACAAACATAATCACAGAAATTCTCAGAGTATTTAAGTTTTAGTTTAAAAGTTTACTCACAGCAAATAAAACAGAACAAATTCAATACAGGTAAATTGAATTTGCAGGTTTGAAATAAACAGTTTTATCACAAATCACCCAGAGAATAATGAATAAATAAATATTCACACCATATATTTAAGCATCCAATATCAACATGCAACAGCTTTAAAAACTTAAGTAAATTTTAAAAGTGTTACTCACAGCAATTGGCAGAACAGAGTCTTCTTATGTTTGAACAACTTGAACTTTAAAAACTGGAAATGTTTTTACTTGATTTTCCCTTCTGATTCTTCTTGCTTTCTCAGTTGTAATGTTACTAAGTTTGTATAATTAAAACTGTTTGCTTTTGTTCTTTGTTTCAGATTTTTAATGAACGAACTAAAACAAAATATGCATATATAAAGAAGTTCAGGGGAAGGTGGCATCTGAGACAAGAAAATTTGCAGATTTTTATTTGTGTTTTGTTTTATTAGGCCAAATCTTTAATTTAGGAGGCTGAGTTGATTTCAACGGTTCGAAATGATTTTATTATGTGCTAATAAATGAAAGCATTAAATGTAAATGTACTAGATGTTTACACCTAATCTTATCTTATGTACAAAGATATTTCTGTTTTGCAGTAGGTTACAGGTTGACAATATCTTCTAATGCCTCCATATGTTTAGATATGGTACTTAGTGTGTACCACTACTCATTGTTATGTATAGATATTTATATTTTTTTCTTTAAGCTACGCACTCCTCTGCTCTAACCTGCAAATGTAATTTATTTACTTTGCTATGTTCATCACTCTTACAAACAACTTGCAAATGTTTGTACTTTTATTTTGTTTGTTTTCATACTTGGTGTTTATACTTATCTGAATCTTATTCTATAAGCTACTAACATTTTTATCTTATGTTTTATACTTGTCTGCATATATCTTTCTTTACTTTATTTTGTTTTATTTGCCAACATAATTATTGTATAACATGATTACTTGTTTCCCTTTTTTTTTAAGCTTTGCATTCTATTTTACATGTTTATATTCTTGACTTGTCTATTTCCTTTACAGGATGCATTTATTTATCTTGCTTTGTTTATATTTTTTTTCCTTGCTTTGAGTACTTTATTTCAATATTTGTTGTGAATGTTTTTGACTTATGTAATTATGTTAACCTCATACATTTGATTCATTCTTAAGTTAAATATTTATAAAGTTTACTTTATTTTAAATTTACAAACCATAGCTTTACAAAATACTTATATATATAAATGAATCTAAAATAACACTTTCTTTTATATTAAAACCTATTTATAAAAATATTGTATTATTGTTATTATTTAAAAATCACTCATTACTAATTTAAAATGATTCATAAATAAAATCATTACATAAACAAATTACCTATTTTATAAAGTTGAAGTAAAAAGAACAAAACAATCTTTTTATTTAAATTTAAACTCTAGGCTAAAATCATTTTAAGCAAATCAAACTTTATCTTGAGTATTTTAAAGATCATACTATTATGTATACAATATTAAATTTCCAAATTATCTATTAAATTTAAAAACAAAACTGATCTATTTATAATATATACCAATCTATACATATATACATTATAAATAGAACAATTTAAATTAGCTTTCAAAAGATAAATTATCAGTTAAATATTTATTTAAAAGAAGATGATTAAATAAATTTTAATATTATTAACAAATATTATCAAATCAATTTAATTTTTAATGTAGATCATTAAATTGATATTGCCCCAAATTTCCGGGATATCACAAAATGAAAATTCCATTCATACTTGTAAGCAGTTATTATAAGTTTCATGTTGTAATGGTTGATTGAATTGGAATTTAAAATTTGATGTAAATGAAAAATATAAAGGTTTACAATAACGGAAATTTAGGTAATAAAGTTAGAACAAGGTTATAAATAATAACCAAATAAGAGAATAACATTAATATAATAAAGTTGGAACAAATTGGATATAGAGAAATAAATGTAAGCATTTAATAAATTAATTAATGTGGATTTCAATAAACGGTAATTGGAATAAAAGGAATATGTTAGTATAAGTTAGTTTTTAATAACTTGAAAGGAAATCCAACCAATTCAAGTTAAAAGTTATACTTGGTTATAAATATAATATAAGAGCACTAATAAATATTGAATAAATTTTGGAATAGTTTGTAATAAATGTTAATTGAGTAAAACCAGTGTTATGTAAGTAATTACAATATTCGGGTGTAAATAATGAACCTTTAAAAGTGTAATTAAGAGTTAATGACGATATTTATTATACGTTACTTATTTTATTAGGTTGTTAAGTTAATTTGTAATCAATTTCATTCAATTCGCTAAATTATTGCAGTAAACGTGGAATAAATTGATAAGTGAAAAATGTTGAATTCAATAAGATAAAGCATTTACATTGTAAATATTGTATAAATTTTGTTATATATGAAATTCTATAAAATATGTTTGAATTGGTATAAATGAAAAGAAAAAAGTGTTACATAATTAGAATTCGTTGAAATTAGTAATGAAATGAACTGGAATTAGATTAATTTAAATGTTTCAATTTGAAGGAAACATAAATTAAATTGTAATCGATGAGTTAATATAAGAACTTGCATTTTTTATCAAAATGGAATGAACATTTCAATTAATATAATTGCCTATTTTCAGATGTATAAAGAAAAAATTTCATTTTGAATAAGTATAATTTTATATAACGAAAAAATTGAATTTTCGAATAATGTATACAAACGCACTTATTAGTATTCATATTTTAAAAATATATCATAGGGTTCATGGTTGTGTAAATGTTATGGAATCAATTAGAAATTACCTTGTATTAAAAGCTGTACATTAATTATACATGTTTATATTTATTTTACACTTTATATACAGTTAAAACGTGTAAATTTGGTTGCATTAATATCACAGTTACAGTGATCAAAAAAAGTAAAGTAAATAATTTTTATAGTGCATACACACACACACACACACATATATATTCATAAATTAATAAAATTGGTTTGAGTAATATAAATAAAAATGTAGGTAGATTGGTTTGGTAATTGATTGATTGATTGTATAATTGATTGATTTTTTTATCGGTTGAGTAATATCATTAATTGATTTTTTAATTGATTGTTTAATTAATTGCGTTAATGGAGGATGCATATATTACCATAAAATGAATGCGTTAAGAAAGAATTTAATGATACAAATATGTGCATATTTGGATTTATGGGAATGAATTAACCGAAGTAAGATTCAAAATTTAGACCCCAAAGGTTGTTTATAGTATATAAGTGGCCCTTCATTTGCTTAATATTTATTATCATATCCGCATTCCTTTTCTTTTTTTTTCCTTTCGTTCCAAGTCATCCATGTAGGTTCCACTTGAGAATCCATTTGTTAAACTACTCATTCTTATTAATTTATAGTAACCTCGTATGATTGATTTCAAATTAATAACTGCCTCATTCTTTTCATTTGTTTCTTTTTTGTTTGCTCCATTTCAAGTAGTTTTCCTGAAGTTTTTTTGGACATCCAAATTACTATTCATGCCACGTCATTAGCATTTAATATTCTTTATTTCTAAACTTCATTTTGTTTACACATTATAAGTTATTGTAGCTTTCTTTTATTGCCAATTCGTTCTCCTGAAGCTTTATATTTAAAAACGGAAGATTTATTTTTTATCTTCATTTATATACTTACTCCTTTACTTTACCTCTTTCAACACTACCGTTTTCTAAGGCTGTTCATATTTTTACTTATATTTCAATTCTTACTTGGTTTATATATACTTTGTAGCTTTTCATTTATTTCTATCTTCATTCCTGCAGCCTTAATTTATTCTTCAAATCTCCTTATTATCTCTCATTTTAATTTTTCCTTCCTCTTAAAATATTCTTCTTCTTCAAATTTTATTCTAGTTCAAACTTCCTTCTTTCTTTTCAACTTTCTCTATAAATATCCTGCTATAAACTCTAGCCTCCCTAATTCTCATTTGTTCTGTACGTACATCTCAACTCTCTCCTCCACAATGGCAGACAAACAAATCTTAGATCCAAATAAAAATTCCAAACCAATTCCAAAGCTAAAATTGAAGCTACTCAGAAAAATCTGGAAGCAAAATGCGTGAGGGAGAGAGGGAAAGAAAAGGGGATGACGTGGCTCTTGAAGGTGTTCTTTTATTTCTATTCTTTTTTTCTTTTTCTTTTTGAAATTTCAATCACCATTAATGCGTATAACTTTCTCCTACGAACTCCGTTTCACGCGAGATTTTTTTTGTTGGGATCGTAATAAAATTCCAGGTCTTTTGACGGTGGTTTGGACGGATTTGGAGATTGTCAATTTTTTTGGGTTTAAATTCAATTTAAATTCAAAAGGTGAGTGTTTTAACCCATTCATAAATTCTAAAAAAAATTATGTTTGTTAAATTGATGTATGATGTGTTAAAATTTTATTTATAGTTGTTTAGCATATTTTTCATCATTTTCTCAGTTAAATTGCATTCATTTAATTTACGCGTCATCTAATTCATTTTTTCATTTAAAACTGCCAGTTAATTGTTAATTTATTTATTTATTGCATTTAAACTGCCATTAAAAATGCTAGTCAAATTTATTTATTTTTGCATATAAACTATAGTTGAACAATTATTTAATTCATTTTTGAAAAATTAACTGTTAGTAATTAATTATTATTTATTGATGTGATTGTTTGAATTGCATGATAAATTGATAAATGTTGATGATTGATATGATGAATGAATGGATGTTGTATTTATATTGTATAAACTACAAGTTATTATGCATTTTCATTTCATTCGGGATTGCGGTTTGAAATGATATACAACCGCATTTTTATTTTTAAATTGCGAATTGAAATGATAAATATCCGTATCACTTGACCATAGGATAGAAAATTATATACAGGCACCGTGATATATATATATAATTATTTTGAAAATTATTTCTATGGTTTGGATAGGATACGGTTTAATGAATATCAAATTTTGATATTATATAAATATTATTTTATATATACATATATAGTTAAAATTTTGTATTTAAGCCATGTATAATCTGTTAAATAAAAATGAATAAGTTAGAAAAATGGAGTTTGATCATTTATATTATATGTTTAAATACAGGTTTAAGATCTTGTGTATATATAGAGTTTTAATGATTCAAATCAATTAAGATTGGAAGATAAATTGAAATTTATTTGGAATTGAGCTTATTTAAAAATTTAACTCCATAAGTTGATTTAAAACTTTTTAAAGCTTGGAAATTTTAAAGGTATGGTATTTATAACTGAAATTTTATTACAAGATAAATTAAATGAACATTTCTAGTATAAATAAATGGAAGGAAATATTTGGTTATAGGAAATTTGAGTTTTATATAAATGATTATGGATTTATCATGCAAATGTTCAAGACTAAATAATAGAACGGTGAATTTGTTGAAAGAATAAAATTCCAACTTTAGCTTTGAAACTTATTAATACTCAAATTTGATATATATTGAAATTGAAGTGAGTTTTGGAAACTGAAGGTGAAATTTAAATGTATGGTTTATATATCTAAAGAAAATATATTTGTAAAGTCATGGAAATTATTTTACTTTACAAAGTAAATCTAAAATTAAACCATTTTATTCTATATACTGTTGAATATCCAAACCATTCAAGTTTTTAGAACTTATGGTTTTAAAGCTATGAATTTCGAAGTATTATATTTTGAAAGTTATAATCCAAATGTTTGGTTTCCAGATATTATAAATTTTAAGCAGTATGATTTTGGAAAAAGAAATATATTTGAAATAAAAATGATATTATTGGTTTGGGTTTTATAAAAATAATATCGAAATGAGTTGTTTTCGAAATGGGAATGATATCGTTTTTATGGGTTTTGAAATGGATAATTATTTTCTAGTTTTAAAGTATAAACTAAGTTAAAGACCGCGGTGTTATAATAGCATTTGGTTGTTTAAGAGACCGGTATCGGAAGTTGTCATACTCTCTGCCAACCCCAAAAACCACTTTAACAACCGTGTACGCGGTGGAGATTCCAAAATGAAGTAAGATGGTGGTGGCGTTTCCTTTAAGGTAAATACGTGGACCCGACTCCCGTGAGTTGGCATAAGGTGGCTAAAACAGGAGCGATCGACGGGTTAATAAGGTAGCACCTTTGATCGACACATCCCTTCGATATTATACTTTGACTTTGGAATGATTCGGTGTCCACTTTTGATTTTATTTGGGGGTGTGGCTTGAGGTGGGCGATAGCTGCGCGCTACGCGTTACCACTGACCCGGAAGCATAATTGGTATATCTACCCTGACATTGCCTAGTTGTGCCGTGTCACCTACCCTATCGCGCCCTGTACGAGTTTCTATTTGTGTCGTGCCTGTGGAGTATCCTCTGGTAGCCTCCCGGTCAGGAGGTATTACTTTACTGTATAAACTATTGGCATTATTTGTGTTAAGGGCTATATGGGTAACCCCTTAACGCTATGAAAAAGTAAGTTTATTTTACAAATAGAAACTATTGTAATAGCGCAATATACGATATAATAAATAGTTTAACGGATCTTTAGGAGATGTAAATCCTGAGCATCTCTTGAGTTACTGCACTCGTATTTATTTCTGTTAATTTAACTCACATAAGATCTTTTAGTTCTGACTCGAGTGTTTTTTCTTTTCAAATTCGCTCGGGTCAGTCCGAGCATTTCAGGATCGAAAACTTTAGCTCTGGAGGACGAAGTCGAAAATTTCTATTATTATTATTATTATTATTATTATTATTATTATTATTATATTCCACTACACTCATATTGTTCCTCTGCATTGATATATGGTATGTGTAACTATGATATATGTTGTATAAGTATAATCGAATATTTTTAAACAGCTTTATAAACTGTATATTTGATTATTATATTTTTTCCTTCCGCTGCGAGATTCTGTTTTGTTTTCTTTCTTTCTCTTTTTCTTATTTACCCCATAACAATCCGCCCTTCCGAACGGTTTGAATTGGCACGTGTGTCGATTTAAAGCATGCGAAAAGGCGGGACGTTATAGATATGTTATTGTTGTGTGCAAAACCCCTGGTCTATACCACACACACATAAATATAGATTTGACGAGGAATTGGTTAAGTTACAAATACTTTGAATTTAAAGTTATTTTATTCAAATGGTGAAGTGAGTTTAAAAAGCTGAATTTGAATTCAAAACGGTTTGGAAATTGATATGTTTTGAGTATGAAAAGCTTTTGGAAAGTAGGATTTGAAATTGAAATTCAGTTTGAATATAACATGTCTTGTTTGAATTTTGGAATTATTTTGGAAATTCTAGTTTGAAAGGGGTATCCAAGTTATACAATATATATATATATATATATATGCATTTTAAACCATTTTTGAAGTATTTTAAAAGTATTATTTTAGGAATTTAAATTTAACCTAAGTTTATACTTTAAAGGCTCTAACTTGTGCATATTTGATCGGATTTTTCCAAAACGAAAACTCTTTGTTTTCAAAAGATAATTGTTTTCATATAAAGAAAGAACATCCAATTTTTGTTAAAAGGATTTCAAATTGTGTGCAAATCGAATTTGAAATGGAAATAGTTTTGAAATCTATGAATGAATCTTTGTTAAAGATTGGTGAACTTTGTTTCAAATTGAAAAGGATCTTAAAAGGGTGAATCTTTTGTTTTAAAAGACTAAAGTAGAAATTTGTTTAAACCATTTAAAAGGAAAGGTTTTGGGCGAAAAATTGTGACTTAACTAAGAACCAAATATCTCCATATGGTTCTTAAATTTAGCGCTCATTATTCGGTTTAGCCGGGAGAGGACTTTATGTCATATAACTCATTCCGAATAATGATACGACGAATTGGATAGCATATGAAGATGGTGGGGAAGGCTGGGTATTTTCGAAAGAGAAAGGATTACCTATTTAATGTCTCTACACAGAATGGCTTTGGTACAGATATTTCATCTCCCTTTGTGATGGGGAGTCCGAACGTGACTAAGGATTATCCGAATTTGCTAGGACTTTTTTTGAAGTGCCTTCGGTTCCGTTCGAACCCGGAATTGACTTGTATGGACGTACGTTTGACGTTACACTTCGAGATGTAAAGCTGGTTTCTATCAAATACATTTCTATTTGGTGGCGGAGAATTTATTCACTTAGCTTAACACCCTTCTCTGAGACATACGAGCTCATAGGTTATGTAGTTGGCATTTACTAGTGATATATTCCCAATTTGGTAATGCGGCATACTAAGTGCTGCTGATCATTGGTTGATCGAAGCATGGCTATTATGAAAAGCGTAGCTTTATGGAACGAGACTTCATCAGAATCTCACACCCTGGAAATGGTTGAAACACGAAGGATGCGACAGGGTTATCGGGGGTTGCACCCCTTAGGATATGTGCATTTACTTCTGGATAAAAAAGTGGTATCATGGTATGGAGCCCAGATATTAAACTTATGTTGTTATAGCTATTTGTTGGTGAATCCTAGGATAAAGGTTGGTTATGGCCGAGGGATCGCATACTCGTGTCAGTAGTTACATAGTTACAGAGGTAACCTGGCCTTGTGTTGGCAGAGATCCAGTTAGGTTGTAACAACCAGCATATTTATCGATTTTATATTTAAATATTTTATTTAAATATTTTGTCGTTAATCGGATATTGGTCCTAAAAGCTACTTTTTGCAAATGGTCAAATTAGGACTCGAGACCACTTCCATTGAGTTCGAAATGTCGTTTACAACTTTTTTAAGTATAAACATTGATAGGTTGGGAGTTAGTGGAATTTCACTAACTTTTCCCGCTTTGGACTTTGGGTTAGCTTAGCCATTATAACTCAAGCCCAACCACCTCCTTCTCTTCACTCTTCATAAATTCCTAACAACTCAAGCTTTTGCATTAATGGTGAGTGCAAAGAGAAATTAAAACTCCAAAAGCTAAGTCTTCATTGCTAATCCAACATCAACTCCAAAACTCAAGTGAAGACATTGATTCAAGCTAGTGATTGATCCTTGCATAGCATTTCAAGCTTCATCTTCATTCATTTTACTGAAAAGGTGAGATTTTTATCTCACAAATCTAGCCTATAACTATCTTGGACTGTTGGGAATGAATCCCTATCATGTTTGCATGTACATTTGCATTTGGTTTGGATTGGCTTGGCGAAAAACCCCAAATTTTTTAGTGTTTTTGGTAAAAAAAACTGCACTTAGGTCGTTCTGCCTATGCTAGGTCGTTCGCGTGGAAAAGTCTCGGCCTCAAAATAGCTCGTTTCCGACCTTAAAATGGCCTACAACGTTAGGTCGCTCGGCACTCGGAATTAGGTCGTAGGTCGTTTGGTTTTAGGTCGCTAGGTTGTTGGGCTTTAGGTCGAATGGACCTTAGGTCGTAGGTCGTTCTGGCCATTTCTAACGTCTTCGGAGTTAGGTCGTATGGACCTTAGGTCGTAGGTCGTTCTGGCCATTTCTAACGTCTTCGGAGTTAGGTCGTATGAACCTTAGGTCGTAGGTCATATGGACCTTAGGTCGTAGGTCGTTCTTGCCATTTCTAACGTCTTCGGAGTTAGGTCGTATGGACCTTAGGTCGCTAGGTCGTATGGCTTTAGGTCGCTAGGTCGTATGACCTTAGGTCGTTAGGTCGTATGGCTTTAGGTCGCTAGGTCGGATGACCTTAGGTCGTTAGGCCCTGTGGCATTTTAGGTCGTGTGATCTTCTTACCTGTTAGGTCGTTGGACCTACATCCTGTTAGGTCGTTGAACCTTTAGCTCGTAGGTCGCTAGGCCTTATCTAGTTAGGCCGCGTGACCCATCTTCTTTAAACCACTAGGCCGCTAGACCACGTTTCCAGTTAGGTCGCAAGACCTTGTAAACCGTTAGGTCGCGTGACCTATATTCCGTAGGTCGTTGACCCACTTAAGTCGCTGTCCCTCATAGGTCGCGTTTCCTGCTTAGGTCGCTAGGTCGCGTGCCATTAGGTCGCATTCCTTTATTAGGTCGCGTGTCTCTGTTAGGTCGTTGACCTCCTTAACTCGCATGACCTAACCCGTAGGTCGTTGGACCTCGATTCTATTTAAGTCGCTGCTTCTTATAGGTCACTCGGCCCCTTATTTTCTTTAGGTCGTTTGAGTGTTAAGTCGCGAACCCATTTTAGGTCCCATGACCTTTACCCTTTAGGTCGCTGGACCACTAGGTTGTGCCCCTTTAATTACTAGGTCGTACTGTTTTTGGACGGAGCGCTGCCCCGCACCCCGCCGGGGGCGCTGCCCCCTGGACCCCCGCGACCTGACCGGGCAGGTCGAACCCCGTAGCAGGGGCGTTGCCCCCGCACCCCCACCTAGGGGGTTGCCACCCCCCTGGACCCCCCTCCGTAGGGGATCTTATCTGAAAAACATTCAACAGAACTTGCTTTGTTGAGATGTTGAGTTGACCATTCTTCGAGACAAACCATCTTGGGCTTCTCGGTCGATTTTATGGATTTTTGAATATCTATTTCGATGGATTCTTTATCGGTTTCTTTGGATTTTTTTCACGTCTTCGAATGTGAATTTTTATGATTGATTGTTTCTATAATCACTTCTATGATTTGTCGCTTTAAAATATAAAGGTTTTCAATACTAGTAGTAAATATCAAAACTCTTTCATCAAAACAATTTTAACTTTATTCTACTACAAAGCTTTTTTCCTTAAACCGTTTTCCAATCTATTAGTATATACAAACCTTTCCTCACTCGTATGAGAAATCTAATTAAACGACTTAGTAAAACAAGTGGTATGAAACGCTTCCGTTTACTTCGTTGGTTAATTCTTGGACTTGTGCGATTGAATCTTTTGTGATAGTTTTCTAGTGAAGATCTACAGTTTGTTCGTAAATATTTGAGTTAAGAAAGTGGTTATGGGACATGAAGCTAAACTTTTATATTTACTAACTTAGTGTAATTGACACTTCTTGATGATCATGATGGTCATTTTTGTGTTTTAGACTAGCAACTGTGCGATGTCTCTTTGTCTGCGAGGGAGACTAGACCCCGCCCTTGTGATGTTTTGCCATCGCATTTGTGTGATGTTTCTCCATCACATATGTGGGGTAGCGCCCCACGGTCTTCGGGCCATTCGTGTGTCAAAATTAATGGCTTGCAACCATGAGATAGCGTCTCGCTTTGTGTTACACGTGTAGGTGAGTTTTCATACTCCCATTTTGTGAGTTTTCATGCTCCTATATTGTGATTTCTGGATTTCTTGTGTAGTCTTTTGGAATTTGTGCTTCACCTATTTTCATGACTTTCATTGTTATGATTTTCCAGCTTTTATGTTTAGGTGAATTTGGATCTTTTAGAAGATTCTTTTGATATTGCTTGATCTCTTGATGATCTTCATTTACATGCTTATCATAGTATGTCTTTATGGTTACTATATGTTCTTGCCATATCTATTGTTTATATCATGTTATCTGATATTTATAGCTAGACTGATCAGTTTAATATTTTCTTATGAATAATACTCGGGTCAGACCGAGATGTTACAGGTGCTTCTGCTTAACTTCTCCCCCAGGGATTTACTACTCTGACTTTTGGCTGACCATTTAGATTAGCAGTTTTTGTCGTTTACACTTGAGGTATAGACTCATAGATGTATTCTTTTGTATAGCACATGTTTCTATTCTTTTGTATTATTGTGGATCTTTTTGACCATTACTCTGATGTATACTTTCATGTGTTAGTTATATATTCATATCTTCTTCCGCCATTGTGATATGGATGTCTGTGACTGATTTGTGTTATGCTTATTTCTATGTTTGTTTCCGAAGATTATTTATAGCCACCGTGTGATAAGAAATCATATGGATGGTCGCTCCTCAACAGCCTTATTCTCCGTGCTAGTTGACAACACTACACCGTAGTGTTCTTGGCTAGCGTGGGTATAGAGGTGGGGCGTCACAGCTTGGTATCAGAGCCAAACTTTGGAACAATGTAGAATAACTTAACAAGGATCATCGTCCTAAGTCCAGCTTAGGAGTCGTACCTTAGGATTAATTCGAGTCTTTTTACCGATTCATCCTATTTTTATTATGATTCCCTGTTTCACTTATCAAGATTGCTAGATATATCTTTTAGTGACTAACCTTTTTCTTCTCCTTCTTTCTTAAGGAAGAAATGGTTAGACTTGGACGTCCCCGTGCCGGTCAATCTACTGCAACTCCCCAAGATGGAGTTTTTATGACCACCCAGCAACTTCTTGACCTTGTCACGAATGCTCAAGCAGCTGGTTCTAATCCGGAACCTACTCACCCTAAATCGGGGTTTGCACGTTTGTGCAATGATAACACCAACTTGGGTGGGAAGCAATTTAAAGGCACTGAAACTATCATCGAGGTCCAAGCTTGGCTCAGAACGTGCGATAGAATCTTCTCTCGCATGAACCTCACTGACCTCCATCGAGTCCAGGTGGCTTCCAGTATGCTCCAGGGAAGAGCATTAGATTGGTATGAGCTGTTAATCTCAGAAATTGATGAAGCGGATCTCTCCTGGGAGCACTTCCAGGAACGCTTCGAATTGAAATTCGTGCCTGAGGCTAAAAAGGTAACTTTGGCTCGGAGATTTATTGACCTTGTTCAAGGTCAGTCTTCTGTGGCGGACTACGTTGCATCATTCGAGTCCCTTTCCAAATATGGGGTCGAATATATAAATACTCCACTGAAGAAGAACCAGAGGTTCGTTTATGGCTTAAATAAGAATCTTAAGAAGCCACTACTCCTGAAACTAGAAGTTACATTTGATCAACTCGTCGATATCGCTCTTCGTCTTGAAGAGGCCGATAGAGAGAGTGATGTTGAAGTGGTTGGCGCTAAACCAAACTTCAACAACAAAAAGAGGCCTAACAAATTTAAAGGTTCTTATCCCAACAAAAAGGGTAAGCAAGCAACTTCGGCTGCAAAGACACCTTCCTCTAGTAGCCGGCAATGCTATAACTATGGTTCTAAGGACCATTTTGCAAACAAGTGTTCGAAGTCCAAAAGTTGTCGCTATTGCAAGAGCTTGGAACATTATATACATATGTGCCCCACACTAAAAGGCAGGAAAGAGGGAAGGTTAAACGTGGCTCAAGCCCCTGGCAACACATCTCGTGGCCAAGGTATTTCTCATTCCATTCTTGATGGTATTATTTTATTTCATGATCAACCTATTAGAGTTCTCTTTGATACGGGTGCATCCTATTCTTTTAAATAATGGAACTGGTGGACATTATTTCCTTAAGTGTTACTGCATTAATGACTTCTTTGAAAATTGTGAATCCTGTTGGTGGATCCGCAACTCTTAGTTTGCTTTGTAAAGATGTGGAGATTATTTTATGTAATTTTTCTTTCCTAGCCGATTTGCATGTCATGCGTTACTTAGGCTTTGGAATAATTTTGGGAATGGATTGGCTTAACCGTTATCAAGCCCATATCCTCTGTCCTGAGCGGACTATTCTTCTCCGACATTCACTATCTGTTAATCAAATTTCTGTTAATCTTAAAGATTCAGAATCCTGTTTGATTACGTCCTTATATTCTTTAAATCCTCGTGATGACGATGATGACGATGAGTATGATATTATTTCTCGTATCCACGTTGTTTGCGAATTTTCTGACATATTCGAGCCCGTTGTAGGTCTACCACCTAAGCAAGCAATTGAGTTCAAAATTAACCTTATTCCTGGAGCTCAACCTATTACTCATCCTCCTTATCGCATGTCTAATAAGGAAAATGAGAGATGCGCAAACAATTATCCGAATTGGAGACGAAGCAATTTATTCGCTCTAGTTCCTCTCCTTGGGGAGCTTCGGCTATTTTCGTATGAGAAATCTAATTAAACGACTTAGTAAAACAAGTGGTATGAAACGCTTGCATTTACTTCGTTGGTTAATTCTTGGACTTGTGCGATTGAATCTTTTGTGACAGTTTTCTAGTGAAGAACTATAGTTTGTTCGTAAATATTTGAGTTAAGCAAGTGGTTATGGGACATGAAGCTAAACTTTTATATTTACTAACTTAGTGTAATTGACACTTCTTGATGATCATGACGATCATTTTTGTGTTTTAGACTAGCAACTGTGTGATGTCTCTTTGTCTGCGAGGGAGACCAGACCCCGCTCTTGTGATGTTTCGCCATCGCATTTGTGTGATGTTTCGCCATCATATATGTGGGGTAGCGCCCCACGGTCTTTGGGCCATTCGTTTGTCAAAATTAATGGCTTGCAACCATGATATAGCGTCTCGCTTTGTGTTACACGTGTAGGTGAGTTTTCATACTCCCATTTTGTGAGTTTTCATGATCCTATATTGTGATTCCTGGATTTCTTGTGTAGTCTTTTGGAATTTGTGTTTCACCTATTTTCATGACTTTCATTGTTATGATTTTCCAGCTTTTATGTTTAGGTGAATTTGGATCTTTTAGAAGATTCTTTTGATATTGTTTGATCTCTTGATGATCTTCATTTACATGCTTATCATAGTATGTCTTTATGGTTACTATATGTTTTTTCCATATCTATTGTTTATATCATGTTATCTGATATTTATAGCTAGACTGATCCGTTTATTATTTTCTTATAAATAATACTCGGGTCAGACCGAGATGTTACAGGTGCTTCTGCTTGACTTCTCCCCCAGGGATTTACTACTCTGACTTTTGGCTGACCATTTAGAATAGCAGTTTTTGTCGTTTACACTTGAGATATAGACTCATAGATGTATTCTTTTTTATAGCATGTGTTGCTATTCTTTTGTATTATTGTGGATCTTTTTGACCACTACTCTGATGTACACTTTCATGTGTTAGTTATATATTCATATCTTCTTCCGCCTCTGTGATATGAATGTCTGTGACTGATTTGTGTTATGCTTATTTCTATGTTTGTTTTCGAAGATTATTTATAGCCACCATGTGATGAGAAATCACATGGATGGTCGCTCCTCAACAACCTTATTCTCCGTGCTAGTTGACAACACTACACCGTAGTGTTCTTGGCTCGCGTCACATAGGTTCTTGGGGCATCCCTTTAGAGGCATACCCATGTGATGTTGGAAGTTCCTTAGCCTTACCATTGTTGGAAATCCAATCATCCAATATGCGCCTTGTATGATTTTAATTGTAGAACCTTCCATCTAACATGGTAGCTATAGTAGGCATACTATAATGGTATGTATGCTGGAAAAGATTAATATTATACTTGCAAATGTTTTCTTCACTATGCACTAATAATAGTATCAAAGGATTTTAGTGTATCAAGCATGTTTGACTATCATAAGCAGAAAACTCCCCCAAGTGTGCGATTGCATTGTTTGTGCCGGGAGGCCTTATGGCAGTTTCAATTTCCAAAAAGCATAGCGAATTTTTTTTATTCGTTTTGTTTTGTTTTTGTTCAAATAAAATTGTCTTTGTTTGCTCACTCCAGTCCCATGACTAGCTTGGAGTTTATTGTTCCCTTTTTAAACTCTGGGTGCCCACAATTTTCCACACGGGCAGCCTAGAGTCAAATTTTCAAATAGTCATATAGTAGGTGTAGCTTTAGCAATTTTTGGAGTCTTTGGTTTTTGGCGATCGCATTGTGTTTCAAGCACAGCACGATGGTGGTTCGAGCTTTTAGATTGGAATCTTTGGAGCTTTGGCATTGGAGATGCAGTTGTTGGATTCTTATGGAAAACCATTTGGTGCTATCTTTCCGCTGTTGCTGCTACTGCTGTTCTTTCCGCTATTGTATATCTTTTGGCTCTGATATTGGTATTTATTTATATCATTGTTGTAGCGAATATTGTATGTCAATAAAATTATCCATTTCTGTTTCCGCTATGTTGTTTACTTAATGTGTTATATGCTCTGGCACGAATCGAATTTCAATGTTTGAATCTACGGCATTAGAATACTGGTGATGTATTTGGGTGTCGATTTTCGAAGGTCGAGTCAGGGTCATCACGATAATTTTTACATATATTTATATGCAGTTTCTAAACGAGAAGATATATATATATATATATATATGTACCTATATCCATTCTAAATTACTAGTTAATTTTTAAATTAATGTATTATGGAGATTTATTTGTTTTATTAACTTATTTAATTATTTTTAGATACTAAAAGATTCCTTTTTAACGGGAAGTAGCTAAAATAAAATCATTAGTTAAGTAATTTATTAAATGAGATAAAGGGTCCGATTACTTCAAATGTTAATAAAATCATATAATGTTTATACAAGGTCAAAACTATGAAGAAAACAAGTCGAGATGGAAATGGGCTGCGAACAAAACAAGATGAGTTAATCTCACTCACATCTGGATTATCAGTTATTTGAAATAGTTAAAACTTTAAATTATTGGATTGGTTGCTTGAATTGATAATTGGTATCGGTCTGGATTGATATAATATATAGTAGTATAAATATATATACTGGATTTATTGATATTCCTACATTATATAGTGGATGAGACCCTATACGCCATGCATAATAGCGATGACCCTTTATACCGCGATGTTCCCCTCGAAGTGGGATTTGGTATTTTATTTGTTGACTAGCATTTATGGATGCAGGGAAACAGGTTAGAGGGATCCAACTAGACTTCTCAAAATATTGAATTTGTTTTCATAGTCTATGATATGATTGCTTGATTATCCGTGATATATATTATTGGAAATTGGAAGAACAAAAGTTTAATTCTAAATTCTATTAAATAAATTCTGTGTATGGAAGAAAATAGAGATTTTAAATAAATGAATTTAAAAGTTTTGGAGACTTAAGTGATGTTGCCTAAGAATTAAATGATTTTATTTTTAAATTTTAAGACTTAGAATGATCAGGAAGAAATAAAAGGGAGAATTTTGAATAAAGAATGAAATGGATAATTTAGTTTAAAATAGGATTTTAAATCATATATAAGAAGTGAATATGGAATTAATAGTTTTGGAATAAACTTTGGTAAGTAAAAGAATTTATTTTAAAATGGAGTTGATTTAGGAAACCGATTTGGAAACTGACTAAGTGTTGGAACTGTGATTAATGGAGAATGGGATTATGAAATTTACAAAGAACCGGGGTTTATAAATAAAGTGAAATATTTATCAGAAGATAAATAGGGATGTACAAATTCATGGGGGGATTTATAAGGAAAGTGTGATTTTTTTTTAAAATAAATAGTGGTTTATTTTTAATAGTGTGGAAAATATAATTTATGGTTTTGGACGTAAATTAAACTGGAAATAAATTGGGAAGGATTTATAAATAATTGAACATTTGTATTGGAATGGAAAGGGTGTTTTCCTGAAAAGCCAAGTATATTTTCAAAGAAGATTTCCAAGTATAAGTTAGAGTATTTAAAGTGGTTTAAAAAGAACATTTTACCAAGAAATTATTATTTAGTGGTTTTTTTTTAAAAATAAATATTTATTAAGTTAATTATATCAGTAAATTATTTTAAAGGTTTAACTAGTAATATGATTTAAAAGATAATTATTTAATAATTATACCTTATAGAATAACTTTTATTTTAAAATTAGTTTTGGCTTAAAGTTTATATGATAAGTTACTATAAAATTTCATGACTAATATTTTAAACAAAGTGTTTTAAGTTGTTTTTGTTTTAAGTGTTTCAAAATACATTTTTGGATAAAGTGATTTAAATTATTTAAAAATCTAAAGTATTAAGACTTGGTGATTTTCAGTGGAAATAAAACAATTGGGTGGAAATTTATTCCTCGAGAGAAAAGGTGATATGAAAACTATTTCAAAGGGTTGAAGTGTAGAAAAATATCTTGCGAAGATACTTGAAATAAAAAAATTGGGAAATTATTATGGCCCGATGGTTGTTTGTGGATGTTATATGATAGTTAAATAACCGATTATCAATATTGGCCAATGAACTTATCGTTTCGAAGAGACCGGGATCGTGATTAATTTCACAAAAACCACTTCGATCCGGTTTGAATGTTTTCATGAGGAAGACAAGAGCTTGGTGTCGAAGATGGAGTAGTGAAGTGCAAGGGCTAATCACTACTAATCCTGAGGGTGATTCCAAAATGGATGTAGTAGGAGTAGTGCCTTCGGTTCCGCTCGGACCGGGAACGGACTTGTGTGGACGGATGCTATCCGAACAACATCAGGAGGACAGAGCATTCTAAGTGAATGTGTACTAAAAAGGTAATGCATAGCCTCAAGGCTCATCAACCGGGAATGGCTAAAACAGGGGAGGATCAACAAGGCTAAGTGGCTAGCGACCAATTGGGGTAAGGTCATCCCTGTCTAGATGTCCCTTTTTATTAAGCTGTGTGGACGGTTGTTGATCCCAACCACGGGGTGGTCTTATACGGGCTCTCAAGTAAGGGGTATCTCCGGTCTTGTTTTGTAGGGGATCGGGGGGATCCTCGGTACTCTGATCTAGACCAGGTACTGTGACGTGCAGTACCCAAGTAGCCTTGTCATTGATGGAAATCCAATCTCTAATAATTTCCTTCAAACTTGTTTGTACACCTATTATGACGGAATTTAATGAATGTAACAATTTCAGCTATCTGATTAAGTATTTTTATATAGACACTACTATAATATCAGAGGATTTGAAAAGAAATGTTTTGGTTATCATAAGGTAGAAAACCCCGCATGTTTATTTGTGGCGTGGTCTTACATGATATCTTTGATTTCAAAAGGATTTTAAAACTTTAATAATCCATTGACTGTGTTTTTCTCACGCTGGTTTTCCAAACTGACTCGGGTGTTCTTTTCCTATAATGCTCGGGTCAGGACGAGTATTATAGAATACAGGATAGGATGCTATGGAGAACCGGGGACGAGCTATATGGCAAGGCGTATCACCCGTACTTGGTGTATATTCTACTGTGCAGTATAAACTGTAAAGTCAGCCTTTGTAAGGACAAGTTAATATAACTTTCCAGTATTTAGCTATTGATTGTGTTACACTTTGATGATATAATGTATAAAACAAATATAGTTCTTTTTGTATAAAGGTCAATTATTTATCTATTATATATTATTCCGCTGCGATTGCAAGATTCTGATGTTGTTTTGTTTTCTCTTCTTCTACCTCTTTCTTCTTTCCCTTACGTTCTGGTTTTCCAGCAATCAATTATTCAGCATTCAATTATTCAGCATTCAATACAATGTATGTATTGATGTCGATTTTCGAGTGTTGAAAAATTGGGTCGTGACATTTGGTCTCTGAGCTGAAGGTTAAGCAAGAACCTTGGATCTGGTGGGGATTACTCATTAGTGATAGAGTAGATAGTACTCTAAAATGGGATTGAGTGTATTAATAGATATGAGTGCGTATCAAAGAGATTTGGAATAGTTTTGAAAATATTTTTGAATTGGATATGAAATCCAGCGAGATTTGGAATTTAAAAATATTTGAAAAATGTTTTTGAAGGGATAAAAGCACTAAAATCTTTTTCGGTCGTTGGAAAATAACTTCGACGATGACTGCAGCATCATCGATGTCATTTTCGAGTCCCTATGACGACCTGGAATTTTAAATATTTGAAATAGATAGTTAATTGATTTTAAATATTTAAAAGTTAGTTTTTAACTTGCATTTCAAATGTCGTTATCTATTAGATAACTTAAATATGGAATTAATAACTGGTAAATTGAGAATTGTTGAATCTGGAGTTTCAGGCTTGTTAAAAATAATCTGATGACTTAGAAAATTTGTAATAACAATACTGAAGATAATAGAACTTTTAAAATTGTATTTGGATGTGCATTTTTCAGTTTTAAAAATACATCGTTTAAATCGATATTTAAAAATAACCTTCCGATGCACAGTCTAGGAAATTGACGAAACCAGTTCCATTAGATCCGTAATATTGTAAAATTATCGGATTTCAGTTTTCCTTGATCGTACGGTAGATAAAAGCATTGAAATCTATATCGAAAATTTAATTTAATAACTGGGTCCAAAAAGCTATCTTCTCCATACGATCGAGTTAAGACTCGAAACCTTTTCCATTGCCTTCGGAATAGGGTTTAACATTATAAACGTCTGGCGACACGCCTCGATATGATGTAATATTTTAAGGCTTCAAATTCAAGACAATTAAAATTTGAATTTAAACTCAAAAATAATTAATATAAATTGCATTGGATCACTATTGTAAATTTTTGCAGACACGTATAGAAAATTTTTGCACGTGTCATTCCTCATTGCACATGTCTTCTTTTTTTTTATTATAGGCAATAAATTTTATTTTATAAAAAGGGGAATCAAAAATTCATTCGTAACAAAAAAAGAAACCATCTTCTTTTCAAAATAGAATTATAGCCATAGTTCTTTCAAATTCAAATCGAGCTATGTTTTTTCAATCAAACTAAATGGAGACCGAGATAAGGGATGAATCAAATCGATTTTACGATTTCGAGAAATCAGATCGCGAATTACATTTCGCGAGTCGTATGCGAGAGCAAGTGGATCTTTGGGTGGAATGTGGCAACACTATCGTGGGCAAGGATGGGAAGATAGCGGCGGTGAGTTAGTTTGGGCCACGAGGGTCATTGTACCACGAGAAGTCGTGGCGTACATTCGTGCTCACGCAAAGAGGAGGAGTCTTAGGCGCTCGCGCGCGCGAGAGCGTCAACGGCGGTGGTTACAATCGAAGATGAAGGCGTGGGCTCGGCTGAGTGGCAGTCGAGGGTAATAGGGGTCGCATTCGTGAACTGCTGCGTCGAAGTCGTGGGTTGAGGCGCGAGCGTGGGATCGGGGTTTGGGCATCGTGGTTTCGATCTAGCAGTAGGGTATTTCTATTTTGGCTTTTAATTTAATTCAAAATACATTTGCATGTATAGATTTGAAAGACTAACATATTTACACATCTAGGGCAGTATAGTACAAAAAGGAAATTTGCTATTAACAGTAAGGTATTAAGCAATTTTGAAGTTTATTTTTACTCTTCAGTATCAATTTTGATTTAATAAGTATATGTAGAGTTTTTTATATGTAGTTTGACAGTGAGAATAAAGTAAATATACATGCATACTTTTAAATTTACTAAATTATTTTAAGTAATGTATTTTAGTGATCAACTTATTTGATAAACTTTTTTTTTGTTACTAAAGATAATTTATTTAAGGAATTTAGTTTTAAATTAAATGATTAGTTAATTAAATCTATGGGAATTAATTATTCGATTTATTTAAATATTAATAAACCGTACAAATGTTAGTGCAAGGTCTAAAATTGTGAAGAAACAAGTCGGGTTGGATTGGCTGCAAAAAAAATCAAACGTGAGTTAATCTCACTCATCTGGATTGTTATTTAAATTTAAATAGTTAAATTTAAATATTTGGTTAAATGATTGAATTGATTAGATGTGGTAAATTATATAGTAGTATATATATATATATATATATTGGAGTGGTTGATTTCCCGCATTATATAGCAATGCGACCCTATGCGCCGCATAATAGCGGATGAGATATTATAAACCCATATACCGTGACTTTCCACCTTGAAGTGGAGTTGGTATTATTATATTGTGCTAACTTCTGTGAATGCAGGGAAAACAGGTTAGAGGGATCCAACTTGATTACTAAAAATATTTAGAATTGTTTAATACTCTGTGATATGATATATTTGATAATCTATGATAGATTATATTGAAAATGGAAAATTTTGGATGCTATGGTTTAAATTGAATTATTTGGGTATATTGAGATATCAGAGTATAAAGACGGGATTTTTCAGGGAATTAAAAAGAGGATTTTAAGTAAGTAATTATAAAGAATTGTGATAATTTAAAGAATGAATTGGAAAAGGATAAAGGTAACTTTTTTTAAAATTCCTATAATAAATTCCGAGTATGATAAAGAAGATTTTGGATAAATAGAAATAAATGATTTCTTTTAACTTAAGTGATATTATCTTGAGAAATAAAAGATTTATTTTAAAAATTCAGGATTCAAATGGTCTAGGAAGAAATAAAAGGAAAATTTTGAAATAAAGTATGAAATTTATAGTTTTAGTTTTGAATAAAAATTTTAAAACATAATTATGAAGTAAATCTGGAATTAATAGATTTATAAAATAAGCTTTGAATAAACCAAGAAATAAATTTTATGGGAAATATAAATTCAAAAAAACGATTTTTAAATCGATTAAGTGATTGAAACAGTGTTTCAAAAGAGAAAAGAGACTATGGAATTTATAAAAGTGAAATATTTATCAGAAGACAATTTGGAAATATAAATTCAGGATGGGAATTTTTAAAGAAATGGGTAATTTGTTCTAAAATAAATAGTGGTTTATTTTTAAAAGGTGTAGAAAGGATATTGTATTTCTCGGAAAAGCCAAGTACGTTTTTCAAATCAGAATTTTATTATAAGTTAAAAGTTTTAAAGTTTGTTTAAAGGAATGTTTTCAAGAAATTATTATTTAAGTTGTTAAAATTTTAAAAGTAAACGTTTATTTAAATTAATTATAGTAGTAATTAATTGAAAGGTTTGACTAATATTAAGATTTTAAATATAATTATTAATATTTATATTTTATAGATAGTTTTATTTTAAAGATAGTTTGGTTAAAGTTTTATTTGAAAACTTATATAAAATTTCGTAATACTTATTTTAAAATTTAGTTTGGCTTAACTTTTATTTTAAAAATTAGTTTTATACTTTATAAAATAGTTCTAAAGTATATATTTTGAATAAAGTATTTGAGTAATTTTAATTTAAATGTTTTAAAGTACATTTTAGAATAAAATGTTTTAAATTATTTTAAAATCTAAAGTATTTGGACTTGATAATTTTCAGTGGGAAATAAACAATTTTGGGAATTTATTCCTTAAGTGAAAAGAGATTTGAAACAGATTTCAAAGGATTGAATTATGGAAAATAACCTACGAAGTTATTTTGAAATATATAATTTGGAAAATTATTCAAAGTCTGATGGTTGTTTGTGAATGCCAATTGATAGTTAAATAATTGACTATCAATATTGGCCAAATGCGCTGATCGTTTCAAAGAGACCGGGATCGGGATTAATTTTCCGAAAACTACTTCAATCCGGTTTGAACGTTTTCATGAGGAAGACTAGAGCTTGGAGTCGAAGATGGAGCAGTATAGTGCAAGGGCTAATAGCTACTAATCCTGAGGGTGATTCCAAAATGGATGTAGTAGGATTAGTGCTTTCGGTTCCGTTCGAACCCGGAAAGGACTTGTATGGATGAATGTTTTCAGAACATCGTCAATAGGATGGTGATCATTCTAAGTGAATGTGTGCTAAAAAGGTAACGCATAGCCTCAAGCCTCATCAACCGGGAATGGCTAAAGCAGGGGAGGTGCACACAAGGCTAAATGGCTAGCAACCAATTAGGGTAAGGTCATCTCTGTCTAGATGTCCATCTATTTGGCTATGTAGGCGTTGCTGATCCCAACCATGGGGTGAACTTATTCGGACTATCCAGTAAGGGGTAGCTCTGGTCTTGTGATGCAGGGGATCAGGATGGATCCTCTATACAGTGATCTAGACCACGTACTGTGACAGGCGGTACCCCAGTAGCCTTGACATTGTATGGAATCCAATCTCCAATAAGTGCCAATACGATTTTGATTGTGCCCAACTATTGCTGAAACGTGAGATGCAAGCATTTCAGCTAGATTCTATTTTATTTTCTATAGACACTATTATAATATTAGACAGATTTGATAAAAATGTTTTTGTTACCGTAAGGTAAACACCCGGCATGTTTATTTGTGGCATGATCTTACAAGATATCTTTGATTTCAAAGGATTTTGGGAACTTTGACAATCCAATTGAGTGTGTTTTCTCACTCTGGTATTCCAGACTGACTGGGGTGTTAGTTCTCTATAATGCCCGGGGCAGACCGAGTATTATAGAATACAGATTCTGGATGGACTGCTATGGAGCTCAAGAGACGAGCTGGATGGCGAGACATATCACATGTATTTGATAAATATTATGCCTTCTATGATTAACTGTATAGTCAGATTTGTCAGGACAGGATATGACAACTGTCCAGTTGTGTGTTATAGATGTTGTACTCTGATGTTGTAATGTATAAACAGGTATAGTTCTTTGTTTAAAGATTAGTCATTTATCTATTATATATTGTTTCGCTACGTTTGTGAGATTCTGATATTGTTTACTATTTCTTCTTCTACCTCCTTCTTATTTAACCCTAATGGTTTGGCTTCTCAGCATTCTATTGTTCGGTAATTAATGCAGTGGACATATTCATGTCGATTTTCGGGGGTCGAAAAATCAAGTAGTTACATTTGGTATCAGAGCTGAAGGTTGAGCAAGAACCTTGGCTCTTGTGGGGATTACTCATTAAAATAGAGTTCATAGGTACTCTAGAATGAGTTTGAGTGTATTAATAGATATGAACGCGTATTTGTTAGTGAATATATATTTTTTTTATTGTGTTGACTTATCGATTGAGTGTTTATGGATGTTGGTCGATATGTGGGATGTCGTGTCATCGATAGGGGTTTCTAAACTCTTGAACAAGATAAACCAACACGGTATGGTTTTAAAATATGGTAAATGAAATAATTTTACCGAAATTATTTTTTTATACAAATGAAATAATTTTCCATAAATTATTATCGACATATATGGTTGCTTGTTTGTTAGAAAGTGATAATATTAAATTGTTATCTTTGTCGTGTAAAATTTGAATAAGAAATTGAAATCATAACTAAAAGCTAAGAAATAAATTCATATACAAATGGGATTTGTAAATGCGATTTGTAATTGAAATGAAATAGAATTCCAGAGTAATATTTGAATATGGATAGCAAGAATTTGGAATTTGGAATTTTGGGAAAAGTTTAAAAATTCCTTCAGGTTTGATATGGTTTTCAAAGATTTGAAGAAATAATAGTGATATAATGTCAGAAATATTTTTGAATTGAATATGAAATCTGGTGAGATTTGGAATTTAAAATTATTTGGAAGGGTTTTTAAAAAGAAAATGCACCGAACTCTTTACGGTCACTGGAAAATAATTTCGATCATGACTACTACACCATCGAGATTTATTTTCGAGTTTCCAAGAGAGGAATTGCTATCAAATTGTTTTTGATTTTGGATATAATCGATCTCTAAAATGTTTTTGAATTATGAGAAATTGTTTAAAATACTCTGGAGTTAGTTTGAAATTGTTTAAAGAATATATATGGGTAGATAATTTATAAAAATTTTAATATGTTAGAATAAAATTTAACTTATGAAGAATCGAATAAAAGTAAGTGTGAGACCTAAAAAAGTTGGAGGGTAAGAAAATTAATTAAAGTAAATTAAAAGATGTTAGAAAATGGAAATTTAAATAAGCAAAAATTTTATAGAAGTTAAAATTTTGAATTAAAATTGAAGTGTAATTTAATCCGGCAAAAGTGAATTTAAGGAAAAGTCCAACTAGACTAAGAGTAATGGTCATTTGAATAAAATTTTCTAAGTGTAAAGTAAATTTGTGAATAAACAAATGAATTTACATTTGCAAGTAAGAAAAGTGGAAGTTGAGTATTGGAATTAAAATTTGAATTGTGTTTTATAAAGTAAAATGGAAGTTAGTCAAGATTTGACTAAATAAAATAAAGGACTGAAATAAAATTAGTGAGTAAACTAATTGATTTAAGTGGGTAAGCAAATGAATTGGAATTATATATTGAATAATATTTAATTTAAAATGTGTAAAATAAAGTGAAGTTATAAAATTAATTCGAAGTGAACCAAAATAATAAAAATTTGGTAATAAAAAAAAATTTTGTTTGAGATAAGTGTAACTGATTTAAAATAGTGTTATGAACCAGTTGTGAATGTAAGATAGTTGATAAAATTTAATATTCAGAATTTGAAGATGAATTGACTTCAAGTAGAAATGAAAATGAAATTCTAGATGAAACTGGGCAAAAGTATTGAGATTTGAAATTAATTAGTAAATTGATGCAAATTGAATCTATATGGAAAGGAATCCAAATTGATTAATTGTAGATAAAAACCAAGTGGTAAAGTGAATTTAATAATATAAGAGTATATAAATGCTTATATTAAACTTAAGAAAAGTTAAAGGTGAAAGCTCTTAATTAAATTTGGTATTGAAATATACTAAGTTAATAATTGGATGAAATTTAATCTGGAAGTTGTGAAATGGGATGGTTGTAAATAAGTGAATAGAAATCGAAATGAATGTGAATAAAAGAGGATTGATATAGCTAATAATCAACTGAAAAGAAATACATAGGATGTACGTATATTATTTTATTCGCATAGCGATTGGATCCAGAATTCGAGCGCAGAATGCCGAGGTTGTTATACCAATCCGAGTTAGGATTTTTCACTCGATTTTCGACGTCGAACCTTGTATATAGATTTTTGATTGATTCTGCAAATTCTCTATCATAGTTTATGGCTATGCAAGGAGAATGACGGTTTATGATCAAGAAACCAGATCTGAGTGCGCACTAGGAAGTCGGGTGGACAATACTAGTTCGGAAATGGAATTGTGTGATCGAGTGAGCTATCAGAGTTGGTATTGCGTACGTATAATATATGTGCACCGTACAACTTAAGCAAATCAAATATTGAAACTTTTGTAAAGAAATGTATAAAATGATTTTGGAGTTTGTGATTGGATATCATGGCTAAGTAGGACATACATGTACTAAAAAGCTAGTGGAAAATTGTTGAACAAAGAGGTATGTGTTTAAATTTCTATATGAAATTTGATGATTATCTTGTCTAGCCACTTGGCCTTTTTGTTTTTCTTTTGGAATCTGGGGCCTGTAGAGGCATTTTGTAGCTGTACCGAGCTAGACGCTTAAAGGAGACGTTGCGAAATTTTCCAAAAATTTAGAGAGTTAGTAAAATTTTGACAAAAATTTGATAATTTAGAATTTGATTTTAAATTTAAATTTGAATGATTGGCTAAGTGTTATTTGTTGGAAAATATGGAAGGTTTTTGAAAGTTAGTAGAAGTGATAGTGGGTCTTTTATAAAAAGATTTGTGTTGGCAAGTTGGCAACTGTTTGGTTTTGGGAAATAGAAAATAGGTATTGGACCTTTCTTCTTAACTAGTAATTTCAGGGACCAAATTCTTTTAAAGGGGGAGGAATGTGATGACCGGGAATTTTATATATTTTAAATTGGATATTTAATTGATTTTAAATATTTAAAAGTTAGTTTCTAACTTGAATTTCAAATATCGCTATTTATCGGGCAATTTAAATATTGAATTAATAACTGAAAATTTGGGAATTGTTGAATCTAGAGTTTTCAGGATTGTTAGAAATAATTTTGATTATTTAGAAAATTTGTAATGGCAGCACAGAAGATAATAGAACTTTAAAATTGAATTTGGAAGTGTTTTGTTCATGTTTAAATATATATCGTTTAAATCGATATTTAAAAATAGCATTCCGAGGCACAGTCTCGGAATTCGACGAAACAAGTTCCAATGGATCGTAATATTGTATTATTATCGAATTTCAATTTTCATAACATTTGAAGTTGGCGTGTGATCGTACGGTAGATAAACGCGTAGAAATCTATATCAAAAATTTAATTTAATAACTGGGTCCAAAAAGCTGTCTTCTCCAAACGATCGAATTAGGACTCGAATCCTTTTCCATTGCGTTCCAAGTAGGTGTTTAACATCATAAATGCCTGGTGGCCTGCCTTGGTAGGATGTAATGTTTTAAGGCTTCGAATTTAAGACAATTAAAATTTGAATTTAAACTCAAAAATAAATAATATAAATTGCATTGGATCACTGTTGTAAATTTTTGCAGATACGTATAGAAAATTTTTCCACGTGCCATTCCTTATTGCACGCGTCTTCTTCTTTTCTTTTTTATTATAGCCGAGAATTTTTTTTAAAAGTGGAATCAAAAATTCATTCGTAGCCAAGAAAACAAACTATCTTCTTTTCAAAATTGAATAATGGCCGCAGTTTTTTCAAATTTATATCGAGCCGTGTTTTTTTCAATCAAACTAAATGGTGACCGAGATAAGGGACGATTCAAATCGATTTTTCGATTTCGAGAAACTAGATCGTGAATTTCATTTCGCGAGTCGTATGCGAGAGCAAGTGGATCTTTAGGTCGCATGCGGCAACACTATCATGGGCAAGGATGGGAAGCTAGCGGGGGCGAATTAGTTATGGCAACGAGGGTCATTGTGTCACGAGAAGTCGTGGCCTGCGTTCGCGCTCACGCAAAGAGGAGGAGTCTCAGGTGGTCGCACGTGTGACAGCATCAACGGCGATGGTCGCAATCGAAGATGAAGGCAAGGGCTCGGTTGAGTGGCAGTCGAGGGTGATAGGGGTCAAATTCGTGAACAGCTGAGTCGAAGTCATGGGTTGAGGCGTGAGCGTGGGATCGGGGTTTGGGCATCGCGGTTTTGATCAGGCAGTAAGGTATTTCTGTTTTGGCTTTTAATTTAATGAAAAATACATTTACATGTGTAGATTTGAAAGAGATAACATGTTTACACATCTAGGTCAGTATAGTAGAAAAAGGAAATTTTTATTAACAGTAAGGTATTAAGCAATTTTGAAGTATATTTTTACTCTTCAGTTTCAACTTTGATTTAATAAGTATATATAGAGTTTTTTTATATGCAGTTTGATAGTGAGAATAAAGTAAATATACAAGCATATTTTGAATTTACTAAATTATTTTAAGTAATGTATTTTAGTGATCAACTTATTTGATAAAAAATTTTTTGTTACTAAATATAATTTAGTTAAGGAATATAGTTTTAAGTAAATGATTGGTTAATTAAATCAATGGGAATTAACTATTCGATTTAGTTAAATATTAATAAACCGTACAAATGTTTGTACAAGGTCTAAAATCATGAAGAAACAAGTCGGGTTGGATTGGACTGCAAAACAAAAATCAAAGGTGAGTTAATCTCACTCATCTGGATTGTTATTTACATTTAAATAGATAAATTTAAATATTTGGTTGAATGATTGAATTGATTGAATGTGGTATATTATATAGTAGTGTGTGTGTGTGTGTGTGTGTGTGTGTGTGTGTGTGTGTGTGTGTGTGTGTGTGTGTATTGGAGTGGTTGATTTCCTGCATTATATAGGGGATGAGACCCTATGCGCCGCATAATAGCGGATGAGATGATATAGACCCATATACCACGATATTCCACCATGAAGTGGAATTGGTATTATTATATTGTGCTAACATCTGTGGATGCGGGGAAAACAGGTTGGACTGGATTCCTCAAAATATATGTGCATCGTACGACTTAAGCAAATCAAATATTGAAACTTTTGTAAAGAAATGTGTAAAATGATTTTGTAGTTTGTGATTGGATATTATGGCTAAGTAGGATATACATGTATTAAAAAGAAAGTGGAAAATTAGGATTTTTGATTTCAGAAGATAAATTGAATTGCTCAACAAAGAGGTATGTGTTTAAATTTCTGTATGAAATTTGATGATTTTCTTATCTAGCGACTTGGCCTTTTTGTTTTTCTTTTGAAATCTGTGGCCCTAGAGGCATTTTGTAGCAGTACCGAGCTAGCCGCGCAAAGGAGACGTTGGTGAAATTTTTCAAAAATTTAGAGAGTTAGAAAAATTTTGAGAAAATTTTGATAATTTAAAATTTGATTTTAAATTTAAATTCGAATGGTTGGGTAAGTGATAATGGTTGGAAACTACGAAAGGTTTTGGAAAGTTAGTAGAAGTGATAGTGGGTCTTTTATAAAAAGATTTGCGTTGGCAAGTTGGCAACTGTTTAGTTTTGGGAAATAGAAAATGGGTATTGGACCTTTCTTCTTAACTAGTAATTTCAGGGACCAAATTCTATTAAGGGGGAGGAATGTGGCAACCCATAATTTTATATATTTGAAATTGGATATTTAATTGATTTTATATATTTAAAAGTTAGTTTCTAACTTGAATTTCAAATATCGCTATTTATTGGATAATTTAAATATTGAATTAATAACTGGAAATTTGCGAATTGTTGAATCTGGAGTTTCAAGCTTGTTAAACATAATTTTGATTACTTATAAAATTGTAATAACAATATTGAAGTTAATAGAAATTTTAAAATTGAATTTGGAAGTTTTTTGTTGATTTTAAAAATATACTATTCAAATCGATATTTAAAAATAGCCTTCTGAGGCATATTCTCGGAATTTGACAAAACTAGTTCCAATGGATCCATAATATTATATTATTATCTGATTTCAATTTTCGTAGCATTCGGAGTTGGCGTTTGATCGTACGGTAGATAAACGAGTTGGAATATATATCGAAAATTTAATTTAATAAATGGGTCCAAAAAGCTATCTTCTCCAAATGATCGACTTAGGACTCAAAACCTTTTCCATTACGTTCCAAATAAGAGTTTAACATTATAAACGCCTGGCGGCTCGTCTCGATAGGATGTATTATTTTCAGGCTTCGAATTTAAGGCAATTTAAATTAGAATTTAAACTCAAAAATAACTAATATAAATTGCTTTAGATCACTGTTGTAATTTTTTGCAGACACGTATAGAAAATTTTTGCACGTTCCGTTCCTTATTGCACGCGTCTTCTTCTTTTCTTTTTTATTATAGCCGAGAATTTTTTTTTAAAGGGGAATCAAAAATTCATTCATAACCAAAAAAAGAAACTGTCTTCTTTTCAAAATCGAATAATGGTCGTAGTTTTTTGAAATTTAAACCGAACCGAGTTTTATTTCAATCAAAATAAATGGCCACCGAGATAAGGGACGGATCAAATAGATTTTTAGATTTCAAGAAACCAGATCGCGAATTTCATTTCACGAGTCGTACGCTAGAGCAAGTTGATTTTTGGGTCGTGCGCGGCAGCACTATCGTGGGCAAGGATGGGAAGCTAGCGGGGGCGAGTTAGTTATGGAAACGAGGTTCATTATTTCATGAGAAGTCGTGGCGGGCGTTTGCTCTTACGCAAAGAGGTGTCTCAGGTGCTCGCGCGCGCGATAACGTCAACGGCGATGGTCGCAAGCGAAGATGAAGGCGAGGGCTCGGCTGGGTGGCAATCGAGGGTGATAGGGGTCGCATTCGTGAACTGCTGCGTCGATGTCATAGATTGAGGCGTGAGCATGGGGTCAGGGTTTGGGCATCGTGGTTTTTATCTAGCAGTAAGGTATTTCTGTTTTGTCTTTTAATTAAATTCAAAATACATTTACATGTACAGATTTGAAAGAGATAACATATTTACACATCTAGGCCAACATAGTAGAGAAAGGAAACTTTTTATTAACAGTAAGGTATTAAGAAATTTTGAAGTTTATTTTTACTTTTCAGCTTCAATTTTGATTTAATAAGTATATGTAGAGTTTTTTTTATATGCAGTTTGATAGTGAGAATAAAGTAAATATACATGTATATTTTTATATTTACTATATTATTTTAAGAAATGTATTTTAGCGATCAACTTATTTGATAAACTTATTTTTTGTTACGAAAGATAATTTATTTAAGGAATTTAGTTTTAAGTTAAATGATTAGTTAATTAAATCCACGGGAATTATTTATTCGATTTATTTAAATATTAGTAAACCGTACAAATGTTCGTACAAGGTCTGAAATTGTGAAGAAAAAAGTCGGGTTGGATTGGACTGCAAAACAAAAATCGAAGGTGCGCTCATCTGGATTGTTATTTAAATTTAAATAGTTAAATTTAAATATTTGGTTGAATGATTGAATTAATTGGATGTGATATGTTAGATAGTAATATATATATATATATACATATATATATATATATATACATATATATATATATATATTGGAGTGATTTTTTCCCCACATTATATAGTGGATGAGACCCTACGCGCCGTATAATAGTGGATGAGATGACATAAACCCATATACAGCGATATTCCACCTTGAAGTGGAATTGGTACCATTATATTATGCTAACATCTATGGATGCAAGGAAAACAAGTTGAAGGGACCCAACTGGATTTATCAAAACATTTAGATTTTTTTAATACTTTGTGATAAGATATATTTGATAATTTATGATTGGTTATATTGGAAATGGAAAATTTTGGATGATATGGTTTAAATTGAATATATTTGGGTACATTGAGATATCAGACTATAAAGATGGGATTTTTGAGGGAATAAAAAGAGGATTTTAAGTAAATAATTATAAAGATTGTGCTAAATTAAAGAATGAATTGGAAAAGGATAAAGAATGTTTTTTTAAATTCTAATAATAAATTCCGAGTATGGTAAAGGAGATTTTGAATAATGGAAATAAATGATTGTTTTTAGCTTAAGTGATATTATTTAGAGAAATGAAAGATTTATTTTAAAAAAATCAGGATTCAAATGGTCTGGGAAGAAATAACAGGGAATTTTTGAAACAAAGTGTGAAATTTGTAATTTCAATCATAAATAATATTTTTAAATTATAATTAAGAAGTAAATTTGGAATTAATAGATTTTTGAAATAAGCTTTGTAAATCGAGAAATAAATTTTATAGGAAATTTATATTTAGAAAATCGATTTTTAAATCGATTAAGTGATTGAACCAGTGTTTCAAAAGAGAAAAGAGATTATGGAATTTATAAATAGGGTATATAAATAGATTGAAATATTTATCAGAAGATAATTTGGTAATATAAATTCAGGACCGGAATTTTTGAAGAAATGTGTAATTTGTTTCAAAATAAATAGTGGTTTATTTTTGAAAGGTGTAGAAAGGAAAGTGTATTCTCGAAAAAGCCAAATACGTTTTTCAAAGCAAATTTTTAGTATAAGCAAAAAATTTTAAAGTTTCTTTAAAGGAATGTTTTTAAGAAATTATTAATTAAGTTGTTTAAATTTTAAAAGTAAACATTTATTTAAATTAATTATAGTATTAATTAATTGAAAGGTTTCACTAGTATTATGATTTTAAAGAAAATTATTAATATTTATATTTTATAGATAGTTATACTTAAAGATAGTTTGGTTATAGATTTATTTGAAAACTTGTATAGAATTTCATAACTCATATTTTAAAATTTACTTTGGCTTAAATTTTATTTTTAAAATTTGATTTATACTTTATAAAATAGTTTTAAAGTATATGTTTTGAATAAAGTATTTAAGTAGTTTTAATTTAAATATTTTAAAGTATATTTTAGAATAAAATATTTTAAATTTTTTTAAAATCTAAAGTATTTGGACTTGGTAATTTTCAGTGGGAGATAAACTATTTTGGGAATTTTTTCCGCGAGTGAACAAAGATTTGAAATAGATTTCAAAGGGTTGAAGTATGGAAAATAACTTGCCAAGTTATTTTGAAATAAATAATTTGGAAAATTATTTAAAGTCTGATTGTTGTTTGTGATTTCTAATTGATAGTTAAATAATCGACTATCAATATTGGCCAAATGCGCTGATCATTTCGAAGAGACTGGGATCGGGATTAATTTTCTGAAAAGCACTTCGATTGGGTTTGAACGTTTTCGTAAGGAAGACTAGAGCTTGGAGTCGAAGATGGAGCAGTGAAGTGTAAGGGCTAATCGCTACTAATCCTGAGGTTCATTCCAAAATGGATGTAGTAGGAGTAGTGCTTTGGGTTCCGTTCGAACCCAGAACGGACTTGTATGGACGAATGCTTTTAGAACATCGTCAGGAGGATAGTGAGCATTCTAAGTTAATGTATGCTAAAAAAGTAATGCATAGCCTCGAGCCTCATCAACAGGGAATGGCTCACCCCTGTTTAGATGTCCCTTTATTTCGGCTATAGGCGCGGTTGCTGATCCCAATCACAGGGTTAACTTATTCAAACTCTCCAGTAAGGGGGTGCTCGAGTCTTGTGATGTAGGGGATCAAGGTGAATCCTCGGTACGGTGATCTAGACCATGTACTGTGACGGATGGTACCCAGTAGCCCTACCATTGTATGGAATCCAATCTCCAATAAGCGCATGTACGGTTTTGATTGTCCCTAACTATTGCTAAAAAGTGAGATGCAAGCATTTCATCTAGATTCTATTTTACTTTCTATAGACGCTGTTATAATATCACATGGATTTGTTAAAAATGTTTTGGTTATCGAAAGGCAAAAACCCGGCATGTTTATTTATGGCATGGTCTTACGAGATACCTTTGATTTCAAAGGATTTTGGGAACTTTAATAATCAAATTGAGTGTGTTTTCTCACTCTGGTATTCCAGACTGACTTTGGTGTTATTTAACTGTAATGCTCGGGACAGACCGAGTATTATAGAATGCAGAGAGACGAGCTGCATGGCGAGAAGTATCAAACGTATTTGATAAATATTCTACTGTGTATGATTAACTGTATAATCAAATTTGTTAGGAATATGATAACTTTCCAATTGTTTGTTATAGATATTGTTGTACTCTGATGTTGTAATGTATTAACAGACATAGTTTTTTTTAAAGATTAGTCATTTATCTATTATATATTTTTTGTTGTGTTTATGAGATTCTAATATTGTTTTCTATTTCTTCTTCTGCATCCTTCTTCTCTAACCCTAATGGTTCGGTTTTCCGGCATTCGATTGTTCGACAATTAACATAGTGGACGTATTGATGTCGATTTTCGGGTGTCGAAAAACCGGTTCGTTGTAGTTTCTAAGAGAGGAATTGCTACCCGGATGTTTTAAATTGGAGTTTTTGCAAAACTGGGTTTAGTTTTAAAATTCAAAGGATAGTTTGATATGCAAATAAATTATGTACATATAATTGATTTCAGCAAAAATGATTTTGAAATGTTGAGTAATTGTTTAAAAGATTCTAGAGTCTTATTTGAAATGTTTATGGAATATAAATAAGTTTGATAACTTGTAAACTTTGAAATTTGTTAGAATGAAATTCAACTAGAATATAGTTAAATAAAAGTAAGCATGATAATGAACTAAAGTGTAGATAAACCAATTAAGAAAAGAAATTAAAAGGAGATTAGCAAGTGGAATGTAAATAAGTGGAGAATTTATAGAAGTTTAGAAAAATATAAATGGAAGTGGAATGTAATTGAATCTAGTAAATAAAAGTGAATGTGAGCAAATGTCTAAAAGACTAAATGGAATGGAATAAAATTTATTAAGATGGAAAAAATAAACGTGTGAATGAACAAACTAATTTAATTAGTAAACAAGTGGAATTGAAACTGAATATTGGAATTTAAATTGAATTGTGTGAAATGGAAAATTAGTTAAGTTCGACTAAGTAAAGCAAAGTATTGAAATTAAATTAGTAGTAAATTAATCAATTTGAATGTTAAGCAAATGAATGGAAATAGAATATTGAGATGATATCTAATTTAATTTGGTAAAATAAAGTGAGTTGTAGAATTAATTCGAAGTGGACTATGAATAATAAAGATTTGGAAATAAAAATGGTTAGAGATATGAATAAATTAGTAAATGGAACTAATTCAAAGTAATGATATAGATCAGATATGAATGGAAGATAGTCGATAGAATTCAATATTTAAAACTTGAAGGTAAATTGAATTCAAGTGAAATTGAAATTTAAAATTTAAATAAATGGATATATAAGCCAAGCTGATGAAATGGGAAATTAAACTTAAGATTTGGATGGTGAAATTCTTAAGTAAATTTGGTTTTGGGAAAAATATTCTAAGTTAATATTTGAGTGAAGATTTAATAAAAGTGGTGAAAAAGGGAAACTTTGGATGAGTGAAAGGAAACAAAAAATAAATGTGAATGAAAGAGAAATGATAAAGCTGATAACCAATTTAGATAAATACGTAGGATGTACGTATATTATTTTATTCGCATAGCAATTTGATCCAGATTCGAGCATAGTATTTCGAGATAGTTATATCGATCTGACTTAGGATCTTTCACTCGATTTTTGATGGTGAAACCTGGATTTGGATTTTTGATTGATTCTAGAAATTCTCTATCATAGTTGTGGCCATGCAAGGAGAATGACGGTTTCTGATCAAGAAACCGGATCTGAGTCCACATTAGGAAGTCGGGCGGATGATACTAGTTCGGAAGTGAAATTGTGTGGTGGAGTAAGCGACCGGATTTGATATTGCGCACAGATGATATATGTACATCGAATGGGGTTAGGTAAAGCAATTATTGAAAATTTTGAAAAGAAGTAAAAAAAATGATTTTGGAGTTTGCTATTGGATATTATTGCTAAGCGGGATACAAGTAATTAAAAGCAAATGATAAATTAGGGTTTTGATTTCAGAAGATAAATTTGATTGTCCGACATAGAGACATGTGTCTAAATTGCCATATGAAATTTGATGATTTTCTGGTCTAACCACATGGCCTTTTGTTTTCTTTTGAAATTTTGGGCGGTCCGTGGAGGCATTTTGTAGTTGTACCTATCAGCATTGCAAAGGAGAAGCTGGCGACATTTTTTCAAAAATTTAAGGAGTTGGAAAAATTTTGAAGAAAATTTTTGTAGTCTAAAATTTGGTTTTAAATTAAGATTTAAAATGGTTGAGTAAGTAATATTGTTTGGAAACTATTGAAGAGTTTGGAAAGTTAGTAAGGGTGAGAATGTGACTTCAATAAAAAGATTGTTTTGAGTAGTGTTTGAAAAACCGTTTGGTTTTGGAAAGTTGTTAAAAACCATTTGGATTAGGAAAATAGTTAACGGGTTAAGGAACATTCTTCTTACTTGGTAATTTCGGAGACGAATTCTTTTAAGGGCGAAGGAATGTGACAAACCGGAATTTTAGATATTTGAAGTCGGAATATGTAAATGATTTTAAATATTTGAAAAGCAAGTTTGGCTTAAATATCTCCATTTATTAGATAATTAAATTATTGAATTTAATAAGTCGAAACTGGGTAGATATTGAATCTAGAATTTAAAGCTTGTTAAAAATATTTCACTGGCTTATAAAATTTATACTAGCATTAGTTAAGGTAATAGAACTTTTAAAATTGAAATTGAATGTGTTTTGTTCAGTTTTGAAAATATATCGTTTAAATCGATATTTAAAAATAGCCTTTCGAGGCACGGCCTCGGATTTCGATGAAACTAGTTCTGTTGGATCCATAATGTTATTTTATTATCGAATTTCAAAATTTGTAGCACTTGGAGTTGTCTTATGATCATACGATATATAGACGCGTTGAATCCATATCGAAAATTGAGTATAATAACTGGGTTCTAAAAGCTATCTTCTCCATACGAATTAATTAAGACTCGAAAACTTTTCCATTGCGTTCGAAATAGGGGTGTAACATTATGAACGCCTAGCGGCACGCCTCAATAGGAGATCGAGATTTTAGGCTTCGTTTTCAGAACCATTTAAATTTAAATTTCATATAATATATATTTCAACATTCAAATTTGCATTCCCATCACACCTTTTTCGTTTCTCTATCAAAATGTTATAGCAAGTTGAGTGAAACACGATAACATCATGTTTTGTTCCCCCTTCCCTTCAATTTAGTTCTGACACAAAGAAATAAAAGCAGATATATATGTATCATCATCTCGTATATAAAAAATGTTCTTGGCCTAATCAAATCGCTCCTCTCTCTCTCTCTTTCTTTTTGATCTTCATTCGAACCTCAAATTCTCTCCATGGAAGAGGATAAGCTCACGTATCATACTTACGATATGATGGGAGGCTTCGTCGACGATAGGGTGGGAGGGCCTGTCAAATCGAGTTGTGGCTGCATCGCTCTAGAACTTAGGGCTCGCGTGGGGTGTTCTATCGACATAGATAGATGCAATGGAGTTGCGGCGTGCGAACGTTTGGGTTCCTGGCATCGTCTTCGTTGGCGAGTGGACTCGGGGTGATGGCCAATGGCAACTGCATTTGAAAGTGTTGAATATGCGCTTTGCGCTTATATGATTTTTGTTTGATGATAATAAACATATATACATTCGTTTAAATGTATTTGTTAATATACTATTCTATTTTTCACAGTTTAAATAAATATTTGTTGAATAAAATAAATTACACAGAATTTGAATTCAAACAGATATTTTATTCAAATAAATATTTATTACACTTTTGAATAGTACAATTTCAAGCTCTCACTATAACTATACAACTTCGATTACAATTACATCACATTTCATATTTACAATTCACCTCACTACATATCACTCACACTCGTATTTATCTTCAACTTCATTCTAGTTTGAATCCAGCATCTGAGCAAACTGCAAAAATATTCACTAACGCAGTAAAATTGAAAATAAAATATTTTTGCAATATAAATTAAAAGATGGATTTTGAAAATATGATTTGCCTCGGTTATTTGGGTTGTTCGTCATAATTTAAATTTGAATTCATCATACACGAACAACTTGTGACATACACAGTGTATCACTATATATGCCACAAGGCCGTGCACGTCGATATATACACTTGATTGATTTACAGGGACATGCGAGCACAGGTCAAACCCAAATGAAAAACCGGGTTCAACTCACGTGCAATAACATTGAAAATCACGAATCTCAGCACAAGGTCAAACCCGAGTTTTAAAACTGGATTCAACTCAGGTACAACTCAAATGCACACATGAATGCTATGATCAAAGTATGCATGTATATATATCGACCAGGCATCAACATGCTTGAAGACCACAGCAAAACCAACATTGGCAGTTAAAGCAACATCAAGTTGAAACAGTTTCATGTAACAGATAATGCACAGGATACATGATTGGTACACAAACAATAAGCTGCGGTAAAGTATGAACATGTGTGGACAACGAAAACCAAAGCCATCAGGTCTGAAACAACATTCAAGCTAAATGAAGTACAGTATTCAACAGCAATTCCAAATGTCCAGACCACTGTAATAAAGCAACATGTATAACAAGTCCAATGAATAAAGATCCCAAGATCAACTCAGCAATGAATTTAACCAAGATGCAAATGTACAAATGTTAAAACTCAGTGGCACATGAATACAAAGAAGGTCAGTGTGCCAGAGAAAGAAAGGATGGAAGCAGTGATACAAGTATGCAAACAACAACTGAAACAATGGTGAAGCTGGAAATACAAAGACCAGTTACTCAATGCATGCAACATGACTCGACCACAAGTACAACACTGCAAAAATTCAACACAGCACCAAAGTCAAGACCACAAAGGCAGTGCACAAATGACCAGGCTACAACATGAATTATGCAATGCAGATGCTAACATTGATGAATGTATATGACAGCAACAAGAGGCAACATCACATAATACAACTACAACAATGACCAAAAGTGTACAAAATGTAGTGAATGCAGACAGTAAATTAGTGTCAAAGCAAATGATAAATAATTTTTACAGTGTCAAGCTCATGTATGCAACAGATAAAGTGCAACTGATCTACAGCAAACAATGAATGCAACAGAGACCAATGGTGAACAGAAGTAACAAGTGCAGGTGAACAAATGTGCAAATGCTCAAGACCACACAGTGCATATATGTCAAACATGAATGCTACGACTTCAAATGCACCAACAACATAGCAAGCTACATGAAGACAGAGCTCGATCAAAATGCCTCATTGACAAAGAAATGAAATTCATGCAACAAGTTAAAAGTCATTCAGTGATACAAGACCGAAGTTTAGAAAATCAAAGGCCGAAGTGACAGTGAATCGCCAATTCAATGATGAACAAGTCAACAAAGTGAAAATTCACGAAATCAGTATTGTCAAAGTCAAACAAGTGTTCACCGTGATAGCCAAGAAAATTGACCACGAAATCAAATCAATACCGTGTAAATCAAGCTACCAAAAATACGAAATTGACAAAGTCAGATCCATCCCAAGCATCAATACAAGATCGAACGACCATTGACAAATTCAAATGAACGTATACGAACGCAAAAATAGGATTTCGAATCCTATATAAGCCCAATCATCATTGGCAAAATAATTATCGAGTTCAAGCATCAACCCAGTAAAGAAAAAGGAAACAGTACATACCGCAATCACAAACAACGAACTCGATCAAGCAGCTGCAAACGAGCGATAGTCGACCATCAGAGAAGCAGCGAGCTAGGGCAACATATCTCAGATCGAACGAAGAAATTGAAGCCCTGATTTACACAAGAGCCGAAGCCCTAATTGGAACAAAGTGAACGAAGCCCTAATTTCAGAAACAGCACGAAGCCGCCATTACTCTCACAAGCAATGAAAGGAGACAAAAAGGATCGGGTGAAATAAGGGAGTGGGCTGGCCTTATTATTAAAAGGGGGTTTAGTGTTTTAATTTTATAAAAGGGCTTTATTATATTGTTAATTAGGGTTTAGGGTTATTTTCTATTGTTTTTTTAATTGTTGTTTTTATTTTACGAATCAAAGAATTTGTAAATCACCACCTAGGGTTTAGGTAGTGTCAGATTGTCTAGTTAGAATTAGTTCAGTGAGCAGGGTGTGCGAGTTTGCAAAGTTCTATTGTAGGCGGGAGCAGAGTTTGCGAGTAAGCGAAGCTCTATAGGCGGGAAGCAAAGTTTGCGAGTAAACGAAACTCTATAGGCGGGAGCAGGGTGTGCGAGTCTAGTAGAGTGTTTGTGAGCGGGAGCAATGTTTGCGAGCAGGGTGTGCGAGTCTAGTAGAGTGTTTGTGAGCGGGAGCAAATGTCTGCGAGTCTAGTAGAGTGTTTGTAAGCGTGATACTGTTTAATTCTAATAGAAATCTGTGAATGCAGCAGTAGGCAGGGGTTGCCGAAGCTGGGAAAATTTTGTGTGTGATTTACTTTTCAGCATATTTATTTCTGCAGTTTATTTCTGTGTTTAAATCGAGAAAATTTGCAATAACCCTATTCACCCCCCCCCCCCTCCTGGGTTAATCTAGATCCTACAAGTGGTATCAGAGCCCGGTATTTTTCTTTAACTCTAGAGTCATGAATCCACCAGATAATATTTTTGTTGAGGGTCATTTCAATATTATTCCTTCTATTTTCGATGGAACGGATTTTTTGAACTGGAAATTGAAAATGGAATTTTATTTAAAATCTGTTAATATTAAATGTTGGGATATTATTGAAAATGGGTGTGATAAAACCGATAAGGAAAGTATCTCGATTAATGTTCTTACTATGCATATATTATATTCTCATATCAATCGTGATAATTTTAATTTTGTTTCTCTTAGTGAAAATGCACAGAAAATCTGGAATACTCTCGATGCAATATATGGTGCAAAAGTCAACAGCAATGAGATGTCCTCCACAACCGACTCAGTTAAAGAAATGTGCTTAACCGGATTTGTAAATAGCAGTAGTGATGAGGATGATGATGATGGACCAGCTGAGCTGGCATTACTAATGAAGAATTCAAAAAGGAAATTTACAGCCACGTGGAATAAAAGCGATAGCAGTGAAAGTGAGAAAGCGGATATGTGCCTTCATGAGAATATAACCGATAGCGACGACAACGAGCCAAGCGAGGTATCAAAACTTACTCACTCTGAATTACTTACTTATTTCCACGAAGTGAATGGCTGTTTTAAACGACTTAGGGAGAAGTATGCCAAACTTGAATCACAAAATGATACTTTGTTAGAATTAAATGAGCAACTCGACAAATTAGTTCAAACCTATCAAAGTAAGATCCCTAAGTGTGATAAGTGTCCAACAATCGAAAAGGAAATTGAAAAATCAGAAATCAATATAAAATCACTTGAAAATGAAATTCTGATTTTAAAAGAGAATGAAAATAATAGGAGAGAGAATTCTATTGAAAAGTGCACACAATTGATAAATGAAAATGAATCTCTCAAAACACAAGTCCAACAATTGTCAACGACTTTAGATAAATTTTCAAAAAGTGAAAAATCGTTGAATATGCTATTAGGAAAGCGAACTGTTAATACGGTTAGACAAGGACTTGGATATAATAATTCAAAAATTGTTGAAAGTAATATTAATCAAGTTAATTCTATGTGCACAATTTGTATAAAATTTGGACACAATCAAAATAATTGTTGGTATAGACCCAAACATGTGAAAACTATACCAATTTGGGTTCCAAAAGGCACAAATATAAAATCTTTGAAAGTCAAACAAATTTGGGTGCCAAAAGGAACATATATAAATAGTTTTGGGTCTCCAAAAACATATTTTTCATATTCTGCTACTAACAACCATGGACCTATAAATACAAATAGGTCACATAAATCTTTTCCCGTGTAGGTGTGGTGGCAGGCTAAGGAACAACAACAGTGTTCTCTGGATTTTGGCTGTTCCAGAAACACAACGGGCGACAAAGCAAAGTTCCTTAGCCTAGTATAAAGGTGACAGAATCACAGTGGACAACAACGAAAAATTATCGTAAAGGTAAAACAGGTAGATTTGTTTTGAACAATATATTAAATGTGACAATCTGCACCATAATCTGAATTAAATCAGCCAATTATGCGATGATGAAATAATGATGATTTGGATTCTGATTTTTTCAAAATTGTTGGTCAATTATGCTTATATGCCAAAAACACTACAATCCTTGAAATACTTTATATCGATTAATTTGGATTGATGATGGTGCTTTTATTGATTGACAATAATATTTTTGGCTAAATCTATATTCACGGTTTCTTCTATTTACATGGTTTCAACTTAAAATCCTAATGAATTCTATTTAAAACAAAAAAAAAATATAAAAAGGATTTTAAGAAATTTTTGAAATTGTTGAAACTTCAAGAAATTGTTTTGAAATAATAATGAAGTTTCAATGACTGTTGATAGTTGTCCATCCTATGGTTTCTAAGTTTAGCACTATGATATTTGTTTGATTGTTAGCACGGCTTCAATTCAAATTCAAAAGAATGTCATTTAAATTGATGTTAAGTTTGAAATTCTTGGTGCACACTTCATGGTTTGGTCAATCAAATTCAACGAGTGAATATTGAGTGAAATTTAAATTCAGATGCAGATTACACTGGTAATATGGTTGATAGAAAAATTACTAGTGTAACGTGATTAATTTTTTGAAACATTCATTTGCTGCATCGTTTTTTCAAAGAAAATATCTGCATATTTTTCACTTGAAATAATTTTTCAAATAGCAGAAAATTTTCTTATAAAACCCCCCGAGAAAATCATGTTTGACCATATTTACAGATTAGTCATTTTTATTTGATTTTAAAATTTTGACTAATCTAACTCCCTAATGATTATCGAAAAGATGAATAGTGATTGAAAAAGTGATGAGTGTTGATATTTATCATATATTAAAACTCGAGAAAGTATAATTAGAAAATTTCTTTAGAATTTCATAACAAGAGTTATAAAAACTTTTTGTTGGGTAAAAATTCCATGATCATTTCTATTTCTATCATCTTTCTATCGACCATCACTCATCAAGATCATATTTAGTATGTAAATTTGTGGTAGTTTACAAAGGAAATCATTTGTTCTTCAATATTTTTTAATTTGTGAAGGAAATTATTTGTGCTTCAATTTATTATATTTAGCAATAAAAATAAATATCCAAAGTATTCACTCTCATTTAAAAGTCCTCACGGTTATGCATGGGTGAATTACTTGGATTTTTGATTATGTGCTTCCATGCTCATTTAAAAGTCCTCACGGTTATGCATGTATGGAACGCATATCAAAATTAATTGATTTAATAGACAAGTTGATTCTAATCCCATTTAAAAGTCCTCACGGTCATGCGTGGTTAGAAGATACTTGATTTCATTTTTTAAATTAAATTGGAATACTACTAATATCATTTAAAAGTCCTAACGGTTATGCATGGTTAGTAGATATTCAAATTTCCTGAAATAAATATACCACAAATAGACAGAACTGTATGATTTTTATGATTTTATCCCCATCACTTCTGAAAGTGGAATATGCGCCTGACAAGGGTAATTATGATTTTTGTTTGAGTTTTATTGAAATTTGATATTTATATTCAATTGAGTTAAATGTTTGATTCATGTCTATCACTTCATCCCTATTTTATAACATTGTTATTCTTTTGCTGATAACAAAAGGGGGAGAGAAAAGTTAAGATTTTGTCAAATAGAATCAAGCAAAGGTCAAATAATTTTCAATTTGCATCTAGGCTCATTTACATATTTCTATTTGTACGCATATATGTAGTGGGGGTATTATGTAGAGAGGGAGCATTCAAATAGGGGGAGCAAATTGAACGATCAAATACATTTAATACATTCAAAATCTTAAATATATGTTTGTTATCATCAAAAGAGTGAGATTGTTGAATATGCGCTTTGCGCTTATATGATTTTTGTTTGATGATAATAAACATATATACATTCGTTTAAATGTATTTGTTAATATACTATTCTATTTTTCACAGTTTAAATAAATATTTGTTGAATAAAATAAATTACACAGAATTTGAATTCAAACAGATATTTTATTCAAATAAATATTTATTACACTTTTGAATAGTACAATTTCAAGCTCTCACTATAACTATACAACTTTGACAACAATTACATCACATTTCATATTTACAATTCACCTCACTACATATCACTCACACTCATATTTATCTTCAACTTCATTCTCGTTTGAATCCAGCATCTGAGCAAACTGCAAAAATATTCACTAACGCAGTAAAATTGAAAATAAAATATTTTTGCAATATAAATTAAAAGATGGATTTTGAAAATATGATTTGCCTCAGTTATTTGGGTTGTTCGTCATAATTTAAAGTTGAATTCATCATACACGAACAACTTGTGACATACACAGTGTATCACTGTATATGCCACAAGGCCGTGCACGTCGATATATACACTTGATTGATTTACAGGGACAGGCGAGCACAGGTCAAACCAAAATGAAAAACCGGGTTCAACTCACGTGCAATAACATTGAAAATCACGAATCTCAGCACAAGGTCAAACCCGAGTTTTAAAACTGGATTCAACTCAGGTACAACTCAAATGCACACATGAATGCTATGATCAAAGTATGCATGTATATATATCGACCAGGTAGCAACATGCTTGAAGACCACAGTAAAACCAACAGTGGCAGTTAAAGCAACATCAAGTTGAAACAGTTTCATGTAACAGATAATGCATAGGATACATGATTGGTACACAAACAATAAGCTGCGGTAAAGTATGAACATGTGTGGACAACGAAAACCAAAGCCATCAGGTCAGAGATTCAAGCTAAATGAAGTACAGTATTCAACAGCAATTCCAAATGTCCAGACCACTGTAATAAAGCAACATGTATAACAAGTCCAATGAACAAAGATCCCAAGATCAACTCAGCAATGAATTTAACCAAGATGCAAATGTACAAATGTTAAAACTCAGTGGCACATGAATACAAGAAGGTCAGTGTGCCAGAGAAAGAAAGGATGGAAGCAGTGATACAAGTATGCAAACAACAAGTGAAACAGTGGTGAAGCTGGAAATACAAAGACCAGTTACTCAATGCATGCAACATGACTCGACCACAAGTACAACACTGCACAAATTCAACACAGCACCAAAGTCAAGACCACAAAGGCAGTGCACAAATGACAAGGCTACAACATGAATTATGCAATGCAGATGCTAACATTGATGAATGTATATGACAGCAACAAGAGGCAACATCACATAATACAACTACAACAATGACCAAAAGTGTACAAAATGTAGTGAATGCAGACAGTAAATTAGTGTCAAAGCAAATGATAAATAATTTTACAGTGTCAAGCTCATGTATGCAACAGATAAAGTGCAACTGATCTACAACAAACAATTAATGCAACAGAGACCAATGGTGAACAGAAGTAACAAGTGCAGGTGAACAAATGTGCAAATGCTCAAGACCACACAGTGCATATATGTCAAACATGAATGCTACGACTTCAAATGAACCAACAACATAGAAAGCTACCAAAAATACGAAATTGACAAAGTCAGATCAATCCCAAGCATCAATACAAGATCGAACGACCATTGACAAATTCAAATGAACGTATACGAACGCAAAAATAGGATTTCGAATCCTATATAAGCCCAATCATCATTGGCAAAATAATTATCGAGTTCAAGCATCAACCCAGTAAAGAAAAAGGAAACAGTACATACCGCAATCACAAACAACGAACTCGATCAAGCAGCTGCAAACGAGCGATAGTCGACCATCAGAGAAGCAGCGAGCTAGGGCAACATATCTCAGATCGAACGAAGAAATTGAAGCCCTGATTTACACAAGAGCCGAAGCCCTAATTGGAACAAAGTGAACGAAGCCCTAATTTCAGAAACAGCACGAAGCCGCCATTACTCTCACAAGCAATGAAAGGAGACAAAAAAGATCGGGTGAAATAAGGGAGTGGGCTGGCCTTATTATTAAAAGGGGGTTTAGTGTTTTAATTTTATAAAAAGGCTTTATTATATTGTTAATTAGGGTTTAGGGTTATTTTCTATTGTTTTTTTAATTGTTGTTTTTATTTTACGAATCAAAGAATTTGTAAATCACCACCTAGGGTTTAGGTAGTGTCAGATTGTCTAGTTAGAATTAGTTCAGTGAGCAGGGTGTGCGAGTTTGCAAAGTTCTATTGTAGGCGGGAGCAGAGTTTGCGAGTAAGCGAAGCTCTATAGGCGGGAAGCAAAGTTTGCGAGTAAACGAAACTCTATAGGCGGGAGCAGGGTGTGCGAGTCTAGTAGAGTGTTTGTGAGCGGGAGCAAATGTTTGTGAGCAGGGTGTGCGAGTCTAGTAGAGTGTTTGTGAGCGGGAGCAAATGTCTGCGAGTCTAGTAGAGTGTTTGTAAGCGTGATACTGTTTAATTCTAATAGAAATCTGTGAATGCAGCAGTAGGCAGGGGTTGCCGAAGCTGGGAAAATTTTGTGTGTGATTTACTTTTCAGCATATTTATTTCTGCAGTTTATTTCTGTGTTTAAATCGAGAAAATTTGCAATAACCCTATTCACCCCCCCTCTAGGGTTAATCTAGATCCTATAGAAAGTAGTTGGAGGGTGGTCTCGATCGAAATGATGAGGCCGAGGTCGAGTGAGGAGCAATTCGTCTTTTGGGTTTCAGTGGGTAGGCTGGAAGTTCTGGTCAGGATGATTTTTTTCCCTCATTTAAATTTGCATGTGTATGCAATAGAAAAATAGGGGTTGCTCTTAAATTTTAATATATACAGTAAAGGGGATAGTATAGGAAATCAGAATTAAAAATATATTATACAAATACCTACATATATTTTAATGTAGAAAATTATTATATATAGATAAAGTTTTGGAGAAATATTAGGATCTATACAAAGATTTGTTTTTAAAATCTATGTGAATAATTTATATGTATATATATGTAGTTTCTAAATGAGAAATAATATATATACACACCTATATCCATTCTAAAATTACCAGTTAATTTTTAAATTAACGTATTTTGGAGATTTATTTGCTTTATTAACTTATTTAATTATTCTAGATACTATAAGATTATTTTTTAAAGGGAAGTAGTTAAAATAAAATCAATAGTTAAGTAATTTATAAAATGATATAAAGGGTTCGATTACTTCAAATGTTAATAAAATCGTGTAACATTTATACAAGGTCAAAACCATGAAGAAAACTAGTCGAGATGGAAATGTGTTGCATACAAAGCTAGGTGAGTTATTCTCACTCACATTTGGATTATCAGTTATTTTAAATAGTTAAATTTAAATTATTGGATTGGTTTCTTGAATTGATAATTGTTATCATTCTGGATTGATATTTTATATATATATATATATATATATGTATGTATGTATGTATTTATGTATGTATGTATGTATGTATGTATGTATGTATGTTGGAGTGATTGATATCCCTGCATTATATAGTGGATGAGACCCTATACGCCCCGCATAGTAGCGGATGACCCTTTGTACCGCGATGTCCCCCTCGAAGTGGGATTTGGTATTTTATTTGTTGACTAACATTTATGGATGCAGGGAAACAGGTTGGAGTAATCCAACTGGATTCCTCAAAATATTGAATTTATTTCAATAGTTTGTGATATGATTGCTTGATTATTTGTGATAGATATTATGGGAAATTAGGAGAATAAAAGTTTGACTCAAAATTTTATTAAATAAATTTTGGGTATGGAAGAAAATAGATATTTTAAATAAATGAAACTAAAAGAGTTTTGGAGACTCAAGTAATATTGCCTAAGATTAAAGGCTTTTATTTTTAAATTTTAAGATTTAAAATGATTGGGAAGAAATAAAAGGGAGAATTTTGAATAACGAATGAAATGGATAATTCAGTTTAAAATAAGACTTTAAATCATAAATAAGAAGTGAATATGGAATTAATGGGTTTTGGAATAAATTTTGGTAAGTAAAAGAATTTATTTTAAAATGGAGTTGATTTTGGAAATCGATTTGGAAACCGACTAAGTGTTGGAACTGTGATTAATGGAGAATGGGATTATGAAATTTATAAAGAACCGGGGTTTATAAATAAAGTAAAATATTTATCAGTAGATAAATTGGGATGTATAAATTCACGGTGGGAATTTATAAGAAAGGGTGATTTGTTTTAAAAATAAATAGAGTTTTATTTTTAAAAGTGTGGAAAAGAAAATTTATGGTTTTGGATATAAATTAAACTGGAAATAAATCGGGAAGGATTTATAAATGATTAGACGGTTATATTGGAATGGAAAGTGTATTTCCATGAAAAGCCAAGCATATTTTTAAAGAAGAATTTCCAAGTATAAGTTAGAGGTTTTGAAGTGGGTTTAAAAGATTGTTTTAGAAAGAAATTATTATTTAGTGGTTTTAATTTTTTTAAAGTAAATATTTATTAAGTTAATTATATAAGTAAATATATATTAAGTTAATTATTTAAGAAAATTATTTTAATGGTTTAACTAGTATTATGATTTAAAAGATAATTATTTAATATTTATACCTTATAGAATAACTTTTATTTTAAAATTAGTTTTGGCTTAATATTTTACATGAGAAGTAATTATAAAATTTCGTAACTAGTATTTTAAATAAAGTGTTTTTAAGTAATTTTTATTTTAAGCGTTTAAAGTATACAATTTTGGATAAAGTGATTTAAATTATTTAAAAATCTAAAGTATTAAGACTTGGTGATTTACAATGGAAATAAAATAATTGGGTGGATATTTATTCCGCGAGAGAAAAGGTGATTAGAAAACTATTTCAAAGGGTTGAAGTGTAGAAAAATATCTTGCGAAGATATCTGAAATGAATAATTTGGGAAATTATTAAGGCCTTATAGTTGTTTGTGGATGTTATATGATAGTAAAATAACTGACTATCCATATTAGCCAATGCGCTGATCATTTCGAAGAGACCGGGATAGGGATTAATTTTTCGAAAAACACTTCGATCTGATTTGAACATTTTCTTGAGGAAGACAAGAGCTTGGAGTCGAAGATGGAGCAGTGAAGTGCAAGGCATGATCGCGACTAATCTTGAGGGTGATTCCAAAATGGACGTAGCAGGAGTAGTGCCTTCGGTTCTGTTCGGACCAGGAACAGACTTGTATGGACGAATGCTATCATAACATCGTAAGGGGGATGATGAGCATTCTAAGTGAATGTGTTCTAAAAAGGTAATGTACAGCCTCAAGCCTCATCAACTGGGAATGACTAAAACAGGGGAGGTGCAGCAAGGCTAAGTGGCTAGAAACCAATTAGGGTAAGGTCATTCCTGTCTAGATGTCCCTTTATATTTAGCTGTGTGGGCGGTTGCTGATCCCAACCATGGGCGATCTTATTTGGACTATCCAGTAAGGAGTTGCTCCGGTCTTGTGTTGCAGGGGAACAGGTGGGACCCTCGGTACTCTGATCTAAATAGGTATTATGACGAGCGGTACCCTAGTAGCTCTGCCATTGATGGAAACCCAATCTCCAATAAGTGCCTTTGGACTTATTTGTATACATATTATGTTGGAATTTAATGAATGTAACTATTTTGGCTATTGGAATAAGTATTTGGACATAGACAATACTATAATATCAGAGGATTTGATAAGAAATGTTTTGATTATCGTAAGGTAAAAACCGTGCATGTTTATTTGTGGCGTGGTCATACGAGATACCTTTGATTTCAAAAGGATTTTGAAACTTTAATAATCCAATTGAGTGTGTTTATCTCACGCTGGTTTTCTAGACTGACTCGGATGTTATTTTACTATAATACTCGGGTCAGGCCATAGAATACAGGATAGGATGCTATGGAGATCAGGGGTCGAGCTGGATGGTGAGACGTATCACACGTACTTAATGTATATTCCACTGTGCAGTATAAAATGTATAGTCAGCCTTTGTGAGGACAAGTTAATATAACTGTCCAGTATTTTGCTATTGATTTTGTTGCACTCTGATGATGTAATGTATAAAACAGATATAGTTCTTTTGGTATAAAGATCAGTCATTTATCTATTATATATTATTCTGCTGCGACTGCGAGATTCTGATATTGTTTTGTTTTCTCTTCTTCTAACTCTTTCTTCTTTCCCTTACGATATTGCTTTTTTGGTATTCGATTGTTCGGCATTCAATATAGTGGACATATTGGATGTCGATTTTCGAGCGTCGAAAAATCAAGTCATGACAATTAGCCTTTGATTTGTTCATTTACTGTTTAATGTATTCTACGTATCAATTTCGAATCAAAAAACTACATGCATTCGTTGTACATATTTAAAACTATGTGTAAATATTCAATATTGTTCATTCTCTATATCAAAAATTCGATACAGATTGCCATATGACTTGAAATTTTATATAACAAATTTAGTTTAGCTCATTCTCTGTACCAACCTACATGCTTAGCAACTCTGTGTTTAAATAGTTAAATTAAATATTATGTCCTTAATTAACAAAGCGCCCGTTATATTTGACTTTTAAAGGCAGAAGGATTAGGTCTCATGATACCCAAAGTTGAGACAGTATCTCTGATGCTAGCAAAATGAGTGTAAACTTGACAATGTTTGGCTCAATGAATATTTGAATTGAATAGTTACTTTGTAGTTGATGAAATGAACTTGGGCTAAGACCCATATGATATCCTATAAGTGGCTAACGCTCTTCATAATTCTCATTACACTTTCATTTCATGTTGCTTCCTCTACTTCTTTTCCTAATCTTTTTTTCCTTTCTCTTATCTCCCTTGATCATCTATAAATCTCTAGGACATAAACCCTTCAAATAAAATTCCTAACTAAAAATAAAAATCATCAAAATTCCTCTCATCCACTTCCCTACAAAATCCGCCAAGGGATTACCTTGAAGTCATGATTTAGAGCTTCATCTACGATTTAAAGAGAGGAAAAGCATGAGTTTTGGTGACTAGAGTTCGATTTCGGGAAACAGAAGACGATTTGGATGATTCTTGAACTATATTTACATGTTAGTCTTCATTATTTCGTTTATTAATGATTATAGAATTAGATGAAGTGGTTTGGAGAATGTTACCACCAATTCTCACTTCAACATTGTCGAAATCCAGATGAATATAAGAGAATGATTTACAAGAGATAATAACATCAAAAAAGTCTTTTGAAAGAGTCGAAGGGATGCTACAGCCAAAGTTAGATGTGCTATAAGCTTTCGAAGGGGTCGAAAGGGTCGAAAGCACCATTTCGCTTCATTTGCTTCCTTTTGAAACGGATGCTACCGCATACATAAAGACACTCTGAATAAGTTGAGAAACACCTTTCGAAGGCAACAAATTACAGCGACTCATATGCCTACCAAACCTTTCGAAACTAAAGATTTTTCCATCATTCACATTTCACATAAGGGTATTTTTTCAAAACAACCTCTTTGAAAGCATTATTAAGCCTTTCGAACAGGTCGAGACCAATCACAATTAGGAAAGAAGAGCTTGTTAAGGTTCAATATTGCAATGTCCTACATTAGAGGATTAGGTTTTGCATCAATCAGCAAGGGTGCTAGCAAAAGGTACCTTCCGCTTTAAAACATTCAACGTCTTGACTCTTTCGAATCTCCAAAAATCAACATGTCGACAGATTCAAAATCTCAAACATTTTCTTTCTTGCAACAACACAACAATACAAAGTGGAGAAGTGCACCTACCCCTTTCCGATGAAGTCGAACATGCTCAAGTCCATTCTAAAGCAATGCAGAAGGATGCCTAAATTTTAACGGCAAAAAAAGGTCTCCAAGGCTGCCTTTCGACCAAGTCGAAAACACTGATTCGAAAGGTGCCAACCTGCACCTATAAATAGGACCCTAGCGGTATGGTTTAAGGGATCTGAATTCATTTACTTCATTCTTGTATTTATTAAAGTTGTAAACCCTAATTTTAAAATTAGATTGGGAATTTGATCAATTCGTATTATTTTAGCTTAATATAAGAAAGATTACGATATTCTTGGATATACAGCTGATTTAATATAATTTTATTGGATTCTGTGTATAATCTGCTTATATCAATTTGATCGAAGGGTCACTTTTTAAGAAAGTCGAAAATCTTAGCTCAACCAATATCCTTAGAACCTTAGCTCTGAACTTCAAGTTGTCGTAAAGCCAGCTTCCGAAGAAGTGGGAACCTATCCATTTAATCCATATCCTAATACCATTAAAACCACCCTTTGTATCACCACAACTTTTTCAAAATTGGAGTTTCGAAAGAATACTAAATCTACTTAACTTGTTCAGAAGGCAATATAAGAAGGATTTTTGGTGTTTTGACTAAGTCGAAGGGTTATATATGGAGTTTCAGTTACTATAACCTATTCAAAAGGAAAATTGGCGGGGATAAAAAGGATTATTAACTGTCTTCACATGATCAAGAGGTATTAACTACTTTTATCTTTTTGAAATAAGGTCTCGATAGAGTTATCTATGTTTAAAACTCTGCTTTGGGGTATTGAAAAGTTTTCTTGTGAACATTTTTTGTGCTAGGAGGGCATGAACTTATGACCTTGTTAAACTTCCAACTACACTTTCCCTTAACCTAATACTATTTCAAGCCTGCTTACTTTATACTTTACATCATTATGATTGAAAAATCAAAAGGTTCGAACAAGGATCCTTAAAGCCATGTCCAATTGGATTCTCCCATATAATAGCTAATGATTCTCAGCTACATGAAGAACAAATGTTGAGATTGGAAGCTTTAAGAATTTAAAGAAAAAGAAAGCTGAATCTTATGATCCAGATAAGTGAATTTTAAACCCTATTCACATTGGCCCTACACATATCTTCACCTTAGGGGGAATAAAAAATGAAAGCGATAACTTGTTTGACCAACTTAGGAAAAGAATTTAAATCTACACAAAAGACACAATCTTTGAAGAAGGAACTGTAGGATCGATCTCACCCTAGAGGGGGGTGAATAGGGTGGTATTAACAATTATAAAAATAATTTCGAAAGCTTATAAATTAATTCAACAGATATATCAAAAACAATAGCAGCACACAGAATAGCAGAATAAATGCAGAAATAGAACGACACAGAATTTACCCAGCTTCGGCAAAACCCTGCATACGTGCTACCCCCAAGGTTTTTACTAGAAATTAGATAGTCAGACGCTTACACACGTAAACTTGCAACACCTGCTATTGACTGACCTAAATCTATGCTCAAAACCCTACCACATCTCAGTCGTTGAGTTGCGAATTCTCAAACTACGCCACATAATTTGTCCCTTAGTCACATGACTAGGGACTATAACGTTTAAAAGAGAAATACAAATTTTAAAAACAATTTAAAAACAAAAACCCTAACACCCTAATTAATTCTCAATTAAAAATGAACAAGGCCGGCCCAATTTAATTAAACAAAACACGGCCTCCTTTATTTCTATTCTTATATATTCGACCCGTTTCTTCTTTGCTCTGTATAATGACGGCTCGTTCCTTTTCCTTATTCGATCGAAATTAAGGCATTGGAGAAATTTGAAGATGCTGACTTTAATTAGATCGATCGATATCGATTTCCTTGCTCTGTCGATTGATATCGATTTCCTTGCTCTGTCGATCGGCTGCTTCTATTTGATTGAGTTTTGCTTTGATTTGGGTATGGATTTGTAGATTCTTTTATTTACATTCATTTATTCATAATCATTATTTATGTTCATTATTTACTTAGCATATTCCTTTCGGTACTAATATCACTTATTCTATCAAATTTTACTTAAGTTTATCCTAAACACATCTCATATTTATCATCACTTCATAATTTGAGTTCATATCCGTTTTAAATCAAATCCAATTCCATTTGACTCGCTCCATGAATTCACTTCATTTTCAAATTTATCAAACAACATTCAAAACCATATTCAATTCACTAATTTATTTAATTAGTGCACTTAATTAATTCATTTCAAATCACAAACAATTTCATTTCCAAAAATAATTTCATTTAACTTAACTTAAGTTAAATTTCATTAAAAAAATTCTTTTCATACCTTTCATATTCAAAAATTTAAATTTTTTTTAACTTGTTATTTCTTAAATTTTACAAGTTATAAAACTTATTTCCTCGTATTTTCATAAAATAATCAAATGAAATTTTTTAAAGTTAATGCCCTGTTCTTATTTTAAATTATTTTGAGACAATACTATTAATAATTTCTTTGTATTTCAAATCAAAATTTTGAATTTTAAAATCAAAACTATTTATCAAAATAGAACTCTAATGGTAGCAATTCCACCCTTGGAAAGCCAAAGATGAACGTCGATGATACTGCAGCCATCATGAAATTATTTTACAACGAACGAAGTAAGTTGTTCTATTTCCTCTAAATCCTTTTAAATATTTTGAATAAAAATATTTTCAAAATAATACTATTATTATTCTCCCAAAATCTTTGAAAACAATTGTCAAAATCTCCAAGATTAAATTCCTAAATTCTCAATTTTTAAATCCTTTTTTATTTATAAACCATATTTACATAATTTCACTTTGGTTATATATTTACATTAAAATAATAGCAATTTTTATTAGAATAAAAAAAAACAACAAATGATAATAATCAAATATTATGATTCACTAACAACCAAACATACTATATATACTATAATAATTTATGAAAGATTATTCCATTATATATAAAATATAATCAAGGTAAAATTATTTCATTACCCTATTTCAAAACAATATCATGTCGAATTGCTCAGTTCAAGTGTTTATAGATCCCTATCAATAACATTAGTTACTCATATTGACTAGATTCCATAAGCTACTCAATAGATTAATCAACACAATATAAAACATTTTTATATCACTAACAAATATGTGCTCATGCACACACACACTCTCAAACTCATTATGGGGTGCTACTGATCCTATCTCTAATGAGTACCCACCAAAGTCAAGGTTTTCACTTAACCTTGCGCTCTTATACCAAGTGTAACAATTGGAGATTTTCGACCCTTGAAAAATTGACACTAAGATGTCACTGCATTGCGTACCGAGCAATCAAATGTCGGATGTAACGACCCGGAATTTCCGATCCCGAAAATTCCAGATAGTTAGTGAAAAGAAGAAAAAAAGAAAGAAGAAGAAACATAAGTCAGTCACAGAAAACCTCACATTCGCAGCGGATCAAAATATAATATAACATAAATAATAATTATACAAATGAAACTGTACTTGTCAAACTACACTTTAATATATATCAGAGTTACAATAGATTTACAATCATAGAACAGGTAAATCAATCTGTTTCAAATACTATAATATATCACATCAGAAGTTCTCGATACGTTCCTGCACTCCAACTCGTCTCCTGAGCTCCATAACGTTCTTACCTGAAATCTGTAATACTCGGTCTGACCCGAGCATTACCTCAAAGTAACACCCGGGTCAGGCTGGAAACCAGCGTGAGTAAATCCATCTAACATGGAATACAAAAGCATACACTTATATAAACCCGGGGTAACTTATATCGGCTTACACTTCATAAGTTATTAAAGACATTAACCATTTCGCACATAAATTTCTACGTGCCAAAACTTAGATTTAAATGGTCCAATTTACTTAAGCCATTACACTTTGGCCTATTAGTTTCACATTTCAAATTATAAGAATCGAAGTGGCTTCGGGTATTCATTAATACCCAACTCCGGTCTCTTCGAAACCATTGCCAACTCAACTTAAATTATTCAAGTGATTGAAATTTAAATACTGGATGTCACTTCTACATAACAATTCATCAAAGATAACCACATTATATCAGTTCAACCCAACATATCATATTACAAAACATTCCATTTCACAAAACATCACAATTACATATCAGGGATAACAAATAATCCAAGGCATTCAAATATCTATCAATTATTCATAAGAAAGATAAATTAGTCATACCATTTCCATTAATCTAATTATCTATCAATGAATTAGATCAATTACTTATTATTTACACATCTTGCTTATTTATCATTAATTAATTATATCCAATTAATTAATCATCCCTTAATTTCATCTTGATCAATCATCCTTGATTAATCGTTCTTTAATTACAAAATTAATTACACAATTTAATTATTCCTAACTCATCTCATTACTTAACCTTAATTACCATCTTAATTAATTACCCAAATTAATTATCCGACAATTACATTGATTAATTATCCTTTAATTAATCTCACTCATTAATTAACTAATCCCTTCGTAAATTTCCATAAATAAATCAACTTTAATTAATTAATTCTTTAATCGATTTATCCACTAAGTAATTAATCCTTAATTTCTTCTCTTAAATAATTAACCTTTAATTACTTCCCCCTTAAGTAATTACACCAATCAATCTTGTTAAGTAATTATACTTAATCAACTACCAAGTGACTATCCTTAATTAATTATCAAATTAAATAATTACATTCATCTCATTAACCTCAATTGGGTAATTCACCCTTTAATTACCTAATAAACCAATTAATTAATCTTTCATTATAGGTTAATTATTCTTTTATTATTAATTAATTAATAAACCTTAATTGTCAATTAATCTCCTTCCATACAAAGTAATCTATCCTTAATTACTTATATAATCAATTAATTAATTAATCCTTATTTACTTAAGTCCTTGATTACTCTAAGATAAACTTATTATCTTAATTAATTTCTTAACTAACATATAAATCATATTTAGATTGAATGCTTTAAATTTTATTTATACCAGCATACAAAATTACTTGAGATCCCTAATTAACTTAAATATAATACACTTATCTTAAATCATCTACTTAATTAATCAAAATTAATTCTCATTTGAAAAATACTTGTGAATTAATTTATTATCAATTCTATAAACATAATTATTTCAAATCAACAATTTTGAATTCAAAACACATTTTCTTTATAGATTTTTAATTCTTGAAAAAGCTTAGGTTAATACTTTACATTATTTTAAAACTTGTAACATCCTGTTTTTTTCTTTTCTTTATTTGATTCCTTTCAAAATATCTTACTTAATCATCAGGTCAAAGTCACCCGAGCCTAAACTAAGTATCCTCGATTGATTAGCCGAGCAAACAAAATAACCTCACGCCTCCAAAATACTCGAGAACAATACGGAAAGAACACGAAGAGATCCCGAGCTACAACCTTCTTCTCCCACCCAACAACGAGACAGATATCATCAAGCGTCGTACAAGTGCACGCATCGACCAAGTTGTTTTGATCATCGAGGTCGACGCTAGCAAGTGGGCACTGATCCCCTCGCGTGATTCCGACCACCCAGAGTTTCAACTGGCTCATAAATCAAAATCGAGCATTCTGGAACCAAAACCACGATGACCCACCTCCTTGCCGATGACGATTTTCGCCGTCAGAACCATAACTGCTTCAATCACGGAAGCGTCTCATCCCACCGAATCAAATTTCCCCTATGCGCTTCATCCCGATGCACCACCGAAGCCATACTATCCTCGTCAAACAGACCATCACAACAAACTCACAAAACCGTACCTCGCCAATTCACGGCCACCACAGTCCACAATAAAATCGAAACCCGTTTTTCCAAAGTCACCTGACACCCCGGCCGCCACCATGCCAAACCACAAGCCCCTACACGACGCCGATCAATGGCAAATGCCAAAAGTCCAAAAATCGAACATTCCTCAAATTCACTTCGAATACAAAATTATAAATCACAAATTTTGCTTTAAAATTCATGATTCCATTATACGATTCAGACTAAATAATCTAAAGATGAAATCGAAGACTGATTTTCATCTATATTTTGATTTTCTTCTGTAATCCTACATTTCCAGCTTATTTAATAAATATAATTACTTTAAACTAGTTTTAAAGTCAAGATTACCTAGTTATAAAGTGATTTATTTTGAAAGATAGGAAGGGTTTTAAATTTGATAATGAACCAGAGATTTTACAGAGACTTATATATTACAGACACAATCATACTTCAAAGAATAGCAGGATTTGAATTAGTTTTGAATTGAAAACATTCATGTAACACAAATTTTTACCAATATCACACAGATAATTTAGCACCCAAGATTTACTTTTAATTTTACTCACCTTTCTTTTAAAACAGAGAACAGCCTTCCTTTATAATCTGCTACTTAAACTGAATTTTTATTTGCTTTTAAAATGGTAAATTCTTATATATATTTACATCCATTCATCTTAGAATCATCAGGCAATATTTATGTAAAACATTCGTCAAATATTATTTCAACATTCTCTATCCGTACTAAGTTTACATGGTTTGGATTGAAGTTTATCCACTGTTTCCAGTCACATATATAATTATTGATAGTCATATAGACTTATAATCGTTTTAAAACAACATGCGCAGCAAAATTCACATCATATTTCATGGATTATCACTTGCAACTTTAAGATATACCAGAAAGTATTAAAGTTACTCACCTTTGAAATAAAAATGCAGAAGTTTTTGAAAGCTGGTTTCTGAAACTTGCATGCCTTTGTTTTGATCCTGAAAACTTCGCATTGCTTTAGTTCCTTTAAATTTAAATGCTTTTCAGGTTGCAGATTTATATAGAACTTTGCTTGAGAATTGCTTACAGGCTTAAATGACAGGTTTTGATTTTGAAATCTCTTGTCTCAGATTTAGTTTTCAGGTTTTATTTCTTTGAGCTTTGATTTCGGATTTCACTTCTTCCTTTGATTCAATTTTAGATTTCTGTTGAAGTGGAGAAAAGAATTCAGCTGAAAAGTGGAAGCAAATTCCTTCTTTCATTATTTTTTTATACAATTATCCAAAAAGAAATGTTGATATTTGTTCCTTTTAGTTGTTAATTAGCTTACACATATGCATTTTAAATTTACAAATGTCTATAACCCCCTTTAATATACTTACAAATGTTATACTTGCCTTTCATTAATTTATTTAAGCCATATGTATTTATGTAATATTTACATGTATATAATGTATTTGTCTTTTTTTTTATAAATATAAGTTTTTTTTAGATTTTAGTTAATATTTGTCAATTACAATTTATAATTCATTTTCACTTGTAATTAGATACATTCCTATACTTACATTTGCAATTATGTATAATTTATTTGTTTATAAAGCTTTTGTAATTAATTTTCTAATTTATACATACATATTCTAATTTATATAAATAAATTCCTTTAAGAAAATAATACAAATAAGTTATGTTCTTAATAAAAATAAAGATACATTTTAAAAACCAAGGTATGATTTAAGATATAGATATCTATCCTTTGAATTTAAATTTAAATATCCAAATATAAATCAAATTTTAGATCAGTTTTATATATACATATATTTTAAACAAATACAATTTCAACTTGTATATAATAATTCTATTTAAAATCTATGCATATATACACACAACACAATTACAATTACAAATATTTTCTTGATTAGATTCATTTGTTCAATCTACAATTCAGTATTTTATTGATTAACTCAATTATTGTCAATTAATAGGTACTCCAAAATATGGGTTATTACATTCCTCCCCCCTTTGAATCTTTTCGTCCTCGAAAAGGAATGAAACCAGAGTTTATTAAAATGCTTACTTTTTAGAAAAATTATTCTTTGAAGCACTTTTAAAATCTACATAATCTTATAAAATGTTTTATACAAAAATACTTTTTATAACTCGATGTTTTAACCAGTCCATCCTTGTTCTCACAGAAATTCGGCCATACGTTGATCAGGCGTATGACTGAAAATCTTTAAGTACTTAGCATACCCGTTTTCAACACCTAGTGAAAATACTTGGAAAAATAATTTTATTGAAAATATAGAAAACAATTTTTGAGAATAGAGGATATATCTTTGGTGAGAATGCTCTGGAAGTCATCACCCCCATCCATGGTCACAGTTACATCCAGGGTTACGTTGCCGTCGCAGCAAAAGTCTATGTAACTGCAGGCTCTCAACGGCCTCTCGATTACGCCATGGAACCCACACAACAGATCACAGTTACACCCAGGGTTACGTTGCCGTCACAGCAAAAGTCCATGTAACTGCAGGCTCTCAACGGCCTCTGATTTTCGCTGACAAAATGAAACTTCTCCACTCCTACATAGGTCGTAGTCCACCGATATAAAATCAAACGCAGACTGTTGGCTCTCTGCAGCACACACGACTTTCGCTATGTTATACCATAGATCGCAGTTACATCCTGGGTTACGTTGCCGTCGCAGCAAAAGTCCATGTAACTGTTGGCTCTCAGCGGCACACACAACTTTCGCTATGGTATACTCTACTCATAATCCTCAGGAACTAGTTTTGTCCAGACTCCTCACAGGATCAACTTTAGAACCCCCCTTGGGGCTCAAGGCAGCACCACCCGGTGGTACTCCTGAGAAGTTCATTTCAAGGGAGCGCCTTTTCTCCAGAGCCATCATCAAAACATTTTATACTATACATATATAGTATCTTTCAAATCATACTCCTAGTATGATCTCATTCAAAATTCCTTTACACAAAATCGATTATCCAAAAATCAATAATTCTCAAACTAGGCTTTCCAAATCCAATATTGATTTTACCCAAAAATCAAAAGCCTTTCCAAATCCATGGGTTCCCAAAACCTTTTTCCAAAAATCCTCATAAGATCCTTTGTACATATATATATATATATATATATATATATATATATCTGTGTGTGTGTGTGTGTACAGATATATATAATTTTCAAAACTTTGGATCATTTCAAACTTGTATAAAACTCCTTTTATACATCAAACATTTCCAAAAACCCTTTTCCTTCTGGCAATAGATTCATCAAGTGGGTTTTATCTTATAAAACAAAGATATTTACTTTGTTTACTCAAAATCAGATATTCAAATTTGATTACTCTTTTCAATATCATTTTCATTCAAATCCGTACGATGTATACAGATCATCCGTACGCTATACCAATCTGATCGCTCACTCGATCACACAATTTCACTTCCGAACTAGTATCGTCCACCCGACTTCCTAGTGTGGACACAAATTTGGTTTCTTGATCAGAAACCGTCATTCTCCTTGCATAGTCATAACTATAATAGAGAATATCCAGAACCAATTAACAATCCATATCCAGGTTCGTCGTCGAAAATCCAATGAAAAATCCCACTCGGATCAATATATCTATCTCGAAATTATGTGCTCAATCTGGATCAAATCACTATGCGAATAGAATAACATACGTACACCCTACGTATTTATCTTTATTGGTTATTAGCCAAATCAATTCCATTTCTATTCACATTCACTTACTTTCAATTGCCTCAATCCATTTGGATTATCATCTCTATTCCTATCTCGATTGGGTATTTAACCATTAACAGTTTGAACTCCAACTAGTTTATTTAGAAAATAGTTTGAAAATTTTAAAAATAGATAAGTAGTTGGAAAATAATTGCTAGTTGGTAAAATAGGTGTAAAATAGTGAGAAAATAGTTAAACTAATTATAGAAATTTTTAAATAATTGCAAAATAATAGTAAAATAGTAATTAGTTTATAAAACAGTTGGAAAATTGCTAAACAGTTTCAAAAATAATTATAAAACAAATATAAGATAGTTTGGCTTTTAAAAGAAAAGGTTGTATATATAATAAATAGCTTGGAAAAATAGGTTTATATTAAAATAATTTATATTAAAAATAGTCTAGAGTCAAAACTGCTCACTTCCCAATCTCCATCCTCATCAATTCAATTTAAATTTATACTTCCATTTAAATTGACCCAATTCCAATTTTAATTTACTTCAATTTCCATTGAAAATGATTCAACCCCAATTCAAGTTGAACTAACCTCAGTTTTTTTTTAGATTTAACTTTATTCAACCTTGATCTCAAATTCTACTAATTCAAATAAATTTCAGTTGAACTAGTTCCAGTTTTCAATTCATTTCAACTCCAGTTTGAATTAATTCCAATTTCAAACTCCATTTCCAAATCAAGTTGAATTATTCTTGATTACTTCCCAAATTCAATTCAAATTCCATTTGATTTTATACTATTCAACTTTTAATTTCAATTCCAAATTATTCAAATCAGTTTGGACAAATTTCAAATTGAACCCACTTCAATTTCAAATCGTTTCAAATTTTCCATTTGAATTCTTAAACTTATTCATCTTTAATCTCAAGTCCAATTTATTCAAGTCAGATTCAATTTCAATTCAAAGTAATTCCTTATCCTTAATTTCAATTTAAAGTGTGATTTTCCTTTTATCCCAATAATGGGTATATTACCACACTTCATTTCTCATTCAATTAAAACAAATCCAATTCACAACTTAAAGATTTTTAACAACAATAGGATGATATCGTCTAATTTATTTTAAAACATCCATTCATTTTCAATTTCTAGACCTCAAACCCATTTTGAGATCACACAAATCCTCAATTTCAATCAACCTTTTAACTTTCCAAGTTAAATTCTAATTTTATCCTCAAGTTTCCAAATCCGGTTGATCATTCTAACCTATTTAACCCTTTCAAAGTTAAACTCAATATTTAGAGTTTATTTCCAACCACCTTCGATATTATGTATATCCACATGTATACATATTAATTTCTTTTACATACCAAGTTATACTCTAAAATTTTAAACCACCTTTGGCTTTGACTCAAAAAAAATTTCCTTTAAAATTTTCAAACATTTCTTTTTTTTATTTTAAAATAAGATCATATTCAAAGTAGTTTGAACAATATTATTTCCTTTAATATTTTGAAACCAATTCAAATGTTTAAACTTAGAATTCAGAACTTCACAATTTGAAACTCACTTTAATTTACATCCTTCCTAATTTACAAGTTACTCTCAATAAATGGTTGCTTTCTTAAAACATTTTATTGTTTATCGAAAACAATCATCCCATTATTAAACACAATATCCATTCTATTTTCTGGTTTGAAACCAATTCTAATTCATCTTATTCTGAAATACCTCTCCAATTCAAGATTTCAATTTTAGTTTCAATCCATTTCAATCCTGTCTTTAATTTAATTTCAATTTGGTTGTAATTCTATTACCACTTAATTCTTACTATTATTTTAATTTAATTAATACTACAACCAATTTCCTTAATATAATAGATAATCTATTTCTTATATAAGATTCATTTACTTTTGAAATCGTTTAAAAACCTTTATATAAAAAAATAACAAGTACGCTCTCTTATATATATACACTCAACTCATTCTAGGGTACCACTTACCCTATCCTTAATGAGTAATCCCAAGAGAGCCAAGGTTCTCGCTTAACCTTCTGCTCGGATACCAAATGTAACGACCCGGAATTTCCGATCCCGAAAATTCCAGATAGTTAGTGAAAAGAAGAAAAAAAGAAAGAAGAAGAAACAGAAGTCAGTCACAGAAAACCTCACATTTGCAGCGGATCAAAATATAATATCACATAAATAATAATTATACAAATGAAACTGTGCTTGTCAAACTACACTTTAATATATATCAGAGTTACAATAGATTTACAATCATAGAACAGGTAAATCAATCTGTTTCAGATACTATAATATATCACATCAGAAGTTCTCCATACGTTCCTGCTCTCCAGCTCACCTCCTAAGCTCCAGAACGTTCTAAACTGAAATCTGTAATACTCGGTCTGACCCGAGCATTACATCAAAGTAACACCCAGGTCAGGCAGGAAACCAGCGTGAGTAAATCCATCTAACATGGAATACAAAGGCATACACTTATATAAACCCAGGGTAACTTATATCGGCTTACACTTCATAAGTTATTATAGACATCAACCATTTCGCACATAAATTTCTAAGTGCCAAAACTTAGATTTAAATGGTCCAATTTACTTAAGTCATTACACTTTAGCCTATTAGTTTCACATTTCAAATTATAAGAATCGAAGTGGCTTCGGATATTCATTAATACCCAACTCCGGTCTCTTCCAAACCATTGCCAACTCAACTTAAATTATTCAAGTGATTGAAATTTAAATACTGGTGTCACTTCTACATAACAATTCATCAAAGATAACCACATTATATCAGTTCAACCCAACATATCATATTACAAAACATTCCATTTCACAAAACATCACAATCACATATCAGGGATAACAAATAATCCAAAGGCATTCAAATATCTATCAATTATTCATAAGAAAGATAAATTAGTCATACCATTTCCATTAATCTAATTATCTATCAATGAATTAGATCAATTACTTATTATTTACACATCTTGCTTATTTATCATTAATTAATTATGTCCAATTAATTAATCATCCCTTAATTTCATCTTGATCAATCATCCTTGATTAATCATTCTTTAATTACATTAAGTAATTTTCCATTAAATTAATTACACAATTTAATTATTCTTAACTCATCTCATTACTTAACCTTAATTACCATCTTAATTAATTACCCAAATTAATTATCCGACAGTTACATTGATTAATTATCCCTTAATTAATCTCACTCATTAATTAACTAATCCCTTCGTAAATTTGCATAAATAAATCAACCCTTAATTAATTAATTCTTTAACCGATTTATCCACTAAGTAATTAATCCTTAATTTCTTCTCTTAAATAATTAACCTTTAATTATTTCCCCCTTAAGTAATTACACCAATCAATCTTGTTAAGTAATTATACTTAATCAACTACCAAGTGACTATCTTTAATTATCAAATTAAATAATTACATTCATCTCATTAACTTCAATTGGGTAATTCACCCTTTAATTACCCAATAAACCAATTAATTAATCTTTCATTATAGGTTAATTATTCTTTTATTATTAATTAATTAATAAACCTTAATTGTCGATTAATCTCCTTCCATACAAAGTAATCAATCCTAAATTACTTATATAATCAATTAATTAATTAATCCTTATTTACTTAAGTCCTTGATTACTCTAAGATAAACTTTTTATCATAATTAATTTCTTAACTAACATATAAATCATATTTAAATTGAATGCTTTAAAATTTATTTATACCAGCATACAAAATTACTTGAGACCCCTAATTAACTTAAATATAATACACTTATCTTAAATCATCTACTTAATTAATCAAAATTAAATCTCATTTGAAAAATACTTGTGAATTAATTTATTATCAATTCTATAAACATAATTATTTCAAATCAACAATTTTGAATTCAAAACACATTTTCTTTATAGATTTTTAATTCTTGAAAAGCTTAGGTTAATACTTTACATTATTTTAAAACTTGTAACATCCTGTTTTTTTTTTCTTTTTTTCTTTTCTTTATTTGATTCCTTTCAAAATATCTTACTTAATCATCAGGTCAAAGTCACCCGAGCCTAAACTAAGTATCCTCGATTGATTACCCGAGCAAACAAAATAACCTCACGCCTCCAAAATACTCGAGAATAATACGGAAAGAACGCGAAGAGATCCCGAGCTACAACCTTCTTCTCCCACCCAACAACGAGACTGATATCATCAAGCGTCATGCACGTGCACACATCGACCAAGTTGTTTTGATCATCGAGACCGACGCTGGCAAGTGGGCATTGATCCCCTCGCGTGATTCCGACCACCCAGAGTTTCAATTGGCTCATAAATCAATTCGAGCATTCTGGAACCAAAACCACGATGACCCACCTCCTTGCCGATGACGAATTTCGCCGTCAGAACCATAACTGCTTCAACCACAGAAGCGTCTCATCCCACCGAATCCAATTTCCCCTATGCGCTTTATCCCGATGCACCACCGAAGCCATACTATCCTCGTCAAACAGACCATCACAACAAACTCACAAAACCCTACCTCGCCAATTCACGGCCACCACAGTCCACAATAAAGTCGAAACCCATTTTTCCAAAGTCACCTGACACCCCGGCCACCACCATGCCAAACCACAAGCCCCTACACGACGCCGATCAATGGAAAATGCCAAAAGTCCAAAAATCTAACATTACTCAAATTCACTTCGAATACAAAATTATAAATCACAAATTTTACTTTAAAATTCATGATTCTATTATACGATTCAGACTAAATAATCTAAAGATGATATCGAAGATACTGATTTTCATCTATATTTTGATTTTCTTCTGTAATCCTACATTTCCAGCCTATTTAATAAATATAATTACTTTAAACTATTTTTAAAGTCAAGATTACCTAGTTATAATCAAGTTCTTTTCAAAATTAAAGCCCTATAGTGATTTATTTTGAAAGATAGGAAGGGTTTTAAATTTGATAATGAACCAGAGATTTTACAGAGACATATATATTACAGACACAGTCATACTTCAAAGAATAGCAGGATTTGAATTAGTTTTGAATTGAAAACATTCATGTAACACAAATTTTTACCAATATCACACAGATAATTTAGCACCCAAGATTTACTTTTAGTTTTACTCACCTGTTCTTTTAAAACAGAGAACAGCCTTCCTTTATAATCTGCTACTTAAACTGAATTTTTATTTGCTTTTAAACTGGTAAATTCTTATATATATTTACATCCATTCATCTTAGAATCATCAGGCAATATTTATTGTTAACGTAAAAATCAGACGCTAACACCCCGGTGTAAAATGAAGTTGAGCGAAAGCACCACCCGTGAACACGGGAACTAATGAACAAGTAGAGAAATCGCAAAAAAAAAGCAGAAAAGACAACAGTTTTTATAGTGGTTCGGCTTATGAGAAGCCTACGTCCACTTTAACTCTCTTTATTACTGAATTTGATTACAACTTTACAACAATCTTCAATTACAACACACTTTAAACCAGTAGATCAAACTTTGATGGAGAATAATCTTCTGAATTCATGTCGAATGATGTAGATTTTCTCTTGAAGATCGTAGTAGAATCCTTGGTGTTTGGAGTACTTGAAGTGTTGAATGAGTTGTCAATTCAGCAGAGTATTGACGTTGAAATGATTGACCAAAAGTCCTTTGAATGTTGGAGGTGGTCATGTATTTATAGGAGTGTTTCTGGGTAGGCGTTAGGTCGTAAACAACCTAACATAGGTCGTAGGTCGCCCTCGACCGAGGCAACACGAGCTACCACTCAACTGTCCCATAACATTCAAAAATAGTGACAAGTCATAGGTCGGTGACGACCCGAAGAACATCTCATATCTGCTACGTTTAAACACTTTCTTCGTTTGCTTAGGTCGCGAGCGACCTATCATAGGTCGAGGACGGTCTATGGTAGGACATAGGTCGCGAGCGACCTATGAGGCATGGTTTGTGGCTTGATAGGATGCATTTAGTTTGAATGAGCAAGATGACAAGTAGTAGGTCGTGTGCAACCTAAGAAGAGAGACAACCTAAGTGTGTCGAATGGTCTGGTGGTGCGACCTAAGTTGACGCGACCTATAACTTAGCTCGTTGAGTCATTAGGTCGCTAGGTCGTCTCCTTCTTTATCTGTTAAGTCGCTGATTGCTCGAACCGTTAGGTCGCTCGTCTTGTTGACTCGTTAGGTCGCTCTGGCCTTTAGGTCGCTGGATCCCCTTAGGTCGCTGATACCATTAGGTCGTTAGATCTCCTTAGGTCGCTGATACCATTTGGTCAGTTAGGTCGCAAAAGCATGTTTGTAGTTAGGTCGCTCCACATCTTCAGGTCGCTAACGAAGAGGAGTTAACATTTGCCCCTCGAAGTACACGCCTAGGTCGTAGGTTGTGTGCTTCGATCCTCTTAACTCGTGCTCTGATGAGTTGTTCGGTCGCAAACGACCTATTGAGGAAACTAGGTCGTGTGTGCTGATTCACATTTCACTCCCCTGGGGTATAAATGACTTAGGTCATTCCTCTTTTACCTTATCTGTTCTGACATCCCTATTCGGCCATTACCAAGCTCTGACGCTCTCGAAGGCGAATTCAACTCATTTAGGTGTTAATTCATCTTCACCAACATACTACGTAAGTGAATTCAATCTCTACCCCACCATAATCGCCATCCAATCATAAATCCATGTTTTCCACCCCAAGTCCAATTTATGTGTTGTGCTCTATTTTGAATGATTATTATGATCGATCTTCGATTACTGTTCGATATGTCGTTGTTGTGATTCAAGAAGGCACGACAATGTTTATACTGGATCGGAGGTATTTGGAATGACGAATTTTCACGAAGGGGATGGTGGATTTCACCCTGAGTGATAACAGGTTAATGGGTCAAGGTCCTAATAAGCTATTGCGTGGAGAAGAAGTTAGCGACCTAAGGCTTGCTCGACCTAAAACTTGTATGACTTAATACATTCACGACCTAAACTTTGCGGCACAGGCTTTAGGTCGCGGCCGAGTTAGGACTTGGACGAATCTGCATTGCCTTTAACCTTCTAATCTTACACAATGCGACTTAAAGAAGCTCCGACCTACACTAGGTCGCTGGACGACCTAGGACTTGTGAAATTCTGAGGGAATTTGACTGAATTGTTTAGACTTGAATTTCGTTGTACTTCTTTGCAGATTATTTTAACCCTTAAAGCTGTCAACCTGTTAAATACAACATTTGCAGAAAAATGGGAAGAATATACTGCCATTGACCGCCCACATCGAATGACAGATTAGTCGATAAATAATAATCAACTTAAATGAACTGTGTGAATGAAATGTTGCGAACCAATGAATTCAAGTGAAGTATTAAAGAAAAACTAAAATATCCAATTAAAGCCGATTCGTTTGCATTAACACTACACTTGAATTTTGGATTAACAAGTTCTGAAACCACATAGTCAACTAATTGTCAACTAGTTTAATTTCAGTTATGTTTGCTTTCTGTTTTTGTTAGTTCTGCACAACACTTCACACTTTTTAGGAAACGTGCACCTTCTTATTTGAATGTCTAGTTCCTTGTATAGAATGACTTCTCAACAAGGAGAAACAGAACCGGCTGAAGAGACTTTCCCAATTGCTACTCCATTGGTTAATCCTACAGAGAGAGTTTCAACCACACTAACATACAAAGTTTTCCGCCAATTGTGCGCTCTGTTTGGCATTGCTGAAGCAGATGCCATTCTTCCTGAGAGAAGCGATACTGCCGATATACCACCTTCTGGTTTTGTAGCAGTTAATCGTCAAATGTGCACGAGTGGAGCTATCCCTCCTTTTAACAACTTTCTTCAACGGCTGCTTCTCCGACTAGCTATCTCCCCCTTCCAGCTGCACCCCAATGGCTATGCTATTCTGATGGGGTTATGTGTGCTATTCAGAAGGACGTTGGATCGCCTTCCGAGTTTTGATGAAGTTTGCTATTTGTGCACATTTGCCAAAAATAAAGATCATCCTTCCATCATTCTTATGAGAAGTGCTAGGAACCGTAAATTAATAATTGGCCTTCCCGAAAGTGCTCACGGTTTTCTAAGCCAATTTTTCTTCGTTCGCTGTCCTCCGGGATTCTATGCTACCTGGAGAGTAGGAAGTAAGAGCATTTACCTTTGTTCCTGATGTTTTTCTCTGAGCTTTTCATACCCTGAGTTGTCAAATGTTAACTTCGCCTTTTACTTCTCAGCGCTTCCTCCTCCTTCTAGGGATTCTAGTCATAAACCAACTTTTGAGAGGCTTATGGCCGTGCCAGTTGAGGAGAGAAGCATTCAATTTCTGTTGAAAGACGAATTTTTGCATCAATACGGACTTTTGCATACCTCTTGCTCTACACACCCTCATGAAGTCCCAGACTCCCCAACCCAAGCACTGGATCCCCAGTTTTTACCGATCCACCCATACCGAAAGAACCTGCCTCCGAGGCTTCTCTGGTGAAGTGCTCCACTTCTGTTGATGTCGCAGGGTCATCCGGCAAACTTGCCCCGGTTACTGAAGAAAAAGAGCTTCCGGAATCTCCTCCACATTCGAAGAAGTCTGGTGACAAAGAAGCTGGGAAAACAAGCCCTGTCAAACAGAGTGGAGATGACACTTTCGAAGGGTTGAGCGACTTATTTGTCATTTCACAGGAGCTCTTTAAAGACGACCCCGTCACCACCAGGGTTTCTTCTTCAGTAGCTGAGGCGACCTCTACTCTGCAACAGACTCTGTCGACTCAAGAGTTGACGCTAATTACTACACCCACAACTACTCCACAATTAAAGAGTGGTTCGTAGTTTGCTGCGCGTAGTTTGCACATCACACACACTTAGAATCTTTCGGCACTTTTATGCTTCTGACTCTTTGTACTTTGAAGAATTCTAAAACTTATCTCTTTTTATTTCAGATCCTTCGATGGGACGCAGCGGATCCTACTATGATGACTTCCAGCGCTACGGGAGGCGTAGCCAATATGATTATAGGCGCTACCTCCCCTCTTATAGAGAATCCGATGAAGAAAGAGCCGCCCGTAAGGCTCAAGAGAAGAGGGCTCAAGAGGAGCGTTATGAAAGAAGATAGAGGGAGGAGCGCCACGATTCTTCGCAGAGAGGCGACGATTCCCACAAGAGAAAACCCATGATGACCGAGGTAAAAGTCAAATGGTTGAGGACTCAAGCAAGCGAGCCCGACATGGTGAGAAGCATACCTCTACAACTCCTGAAAAGGTTACTGCCCCCGTCTCGCTAGACATTCCTTCCGGCTCTCCCGCTCTCGGGAAGACAGACATCCAAACAATAATTAGCAGGCCTAAATTCCAAGTTGGACCGGGCCCAGCCACTTTGCAAAGTCGGTTTCCACAGTGGTGCCTGAAGGGTGTGCGGTTCGATCTTGACTTAGTCCCTATCGACAAGCCTGCCATGCTACGGAATCTCGACGCTGTCAAGCTTGATATCGAAAGGATGTCGAACTGGAAAAAGCTTGTAGACGAGCTTCAAAGGGTCAACCGTGCAAATATAGAGGCCATGCTTACTATGGAGAACGATAAAGCCGAATGGCAGAAGGTTCTTGAGCAGCACGATACTGAAATGAGGAGCATCGCTACTTATAATGAGGAGCTTGAAGCAAAAGTTGAGGAACTTAAACAAGAGCTTGCTACTTCTTCTACCACATATACTCAAAAGAAGAAGTATTTCAGAACCAAGTTCGCGATGCTCACACAGCTCAGCGACATGCCGAGGCACAACTTGAAGTTGAGCAGAAAACAGCAGTAATGTATCGTGCTGAGGTTACAGAACTGCACGAGAAAGTCAGCTCTCAAGAGGCAGAAATTCAAATGCTTAAGCTTCAACTTTCCAAAGCTGAAAGAGAGCGTGATGAGGCCGTTGCCGGCAAAATTGCAGCTGAAGAATTTCATGAGGCAACGAAGACCAACATCAACTCAACACTGTTTGACTTTTACCTGCACAGCATCTTGGGGCATGGTAGTCTCGCCTTTCTAGGCCCCAAGTATGAAATTACTCTGGCTGAAGTTTAGGAGGCTGCACTTGATATGCTTGGCGGTAAAGGCGCTGGCTACGCCGAATTAGCTCTTGAGGAGCATTACCTTGATGATGATGCTCGCGCCGCTCTCGCCAGGGGGAGAGAATAGCCTGCAAAATTAAGGGCCGAAACGGCGGTAGGAGAACATTCGGGAAAAACTATCTCAACTGCTCCAATTCGGCCTTCTCCTTCGGCCAAAATTGACATTATCGGTTCCAGTTCTCCTTCCCCGTCTCCTACTAAAGTTACCACCGAGATCACAAGCATACAAGGTGGAGATGAAGGCAACGAGAGTGCCGAGGCACAGGCTTACGAGGTTGATGTCAGGAAACTGACCTTTGCAGGTAACTCTACTGTTAATCTTGCCCAAGTAGACTGCTCATCTGTTTCTTACGAGCTTGATGAGCTTCTTGATTACTTCTTGAACCTCAGCGAACCTTTATCTCCTCTTTTTACTGACTTGAACTTTTTTCCTTCTGTAGAGAAAACGTCGAGCATTGTTCAAACTTCCCCTCCTCCAATTATTCCTCCTCCATCTATTCAGGTGACTCCTCCTTCTGCCTTGCAACCAGGATCACAAGAGGAGCAAATAGAAGCTCTCCAAGACTTGGACGATCCCATTGCTTCACAAGAACACAAGGGAGAAGAAACTGAAGGGAGTGAGAAGACTCCAGAAGCAACTGGTTCCGATGATGAACCATTAGCTAAACTTCTTTCTCCAGGGAGTGGGTCTTCCTCCAAGAAGATAGGAAAGCAGGGAGTCTCCAAGAAGAAGAAGGGATTTTCAACTGGCGAAGAAAAAATGGAAGAAAGTCCGACTGAGCTCCTTTCTCCTTCATCCCCTACTCTTACAAGCCGGCCTAAGAAGTTGGTTATCCGGCCAGGTGCGGGCTCAAAAGGTGGACGGAAGAAGAAATGATGGCTCTGGTTCTGTGACTTTCATATTGCTTTTTGCTTTTTGCATGTACTGACCGGAGATTGTGCGGGTACCGGCCCCCGCTTTTCTTTTACTTTTTACTTTGAAACCTGTACCTGTACAAAATTTTAACAGTGTTGAATAAAATGATTCTTTTTCTTTGTGCAAACTTCTGTCTGTATCTGAGAATGCGTTTATTATTCATTTTTGTACAAGTTTCTTTACACGATATTGCAGTGAGCTTGTGGTTTATTGTTTGAGCGTAATTTTACCGATGTAGTTATACCATGTTGCCCCTATACCATAAGCTCGTTGCAATATTTTATATTTTGAGGAGACTTGTACTTTTATTTTTTAGAGAATAATTATTCCATACTTGGAGGAATATTATTTCGTTAAAAAACAGAGTACAACTCCCTCCAAATAAGTTTTTACGCTTCATCCTTCAAAGATATCACTTTTTCTTTTGTGCATATACACATTTTACTAAGTGAATTCTTCTATGTGGTAAAGCGGGCATCTGAAGGGTACCTTAACTTCTTTTTGAGGAAGAGAATTTTCCAGAATAGATGGATCGTTCTTCCTTTGAGAGTTAAAGTGTGCCTTTGAAGATGGCTTCTTTTTTTTTATGCCACAGTAAAGGGCTTTTTGATTTTTGCTTCTTTGAAAAGTTGCACCTCTGAGGAGGGCTTTTTCACGTTTTAACACTTGGAAGTTTTATTTCAATCTCGGTGAAACGTGTGCCTCCGAAGAGGTCTTTCTGTTTGATTGTGCCTCCGGGAGGAGGTCTTTTTATTTCTGCCTCTGGGAAGAGGTCTTTTTGTTTTGTTGTGTCTCTGGGAAGAGGTCTTTTGTCTTTTTTTTTTGGTTTTTGGCCCTTGGGAGAGGCTTTTATTTTTCCCTGTTCGCTGGGATGCAGGCCTCCGAAGAGGGCTTTTCACATTTCATTTTACGGGAGTGTATCGACCGATGATGAAATGTGTGCCTCTGAGCTGGGTTACTGCCTAGAAGTTTGGAGTTTCTTTCTCTCGGTTGGACGGATTCACGGGAGTGTATCGACCGATCATTCCGCAACTTTGTATCGAGAAAGATCTCTCTTTTTCTGGTTGGCCCACTCGAGGTCTTTTAGCATTTCAACTGTGGTGAAATGGGCCTCCGAAGAGGGCTCTTTTCATGTTTCAACACCTGGAAGTTTTATTTCAATCTCGGTGAAACGTGTGCCTCTGAGTAGGGCTTTTGCCTAGAAGTTTGGAGTTTCTTTCTCTCGGTTGGACGGATTCACGGGAGTGTATCGACCGATCATTCCGCAACTTTGTAACGAGAAAGATCTCTCTTGTTCTGGCTAGGCCTGCTCGAGGTCTTTGATTTGGACTCTAAAGAGTAGCTTTGTATTCTGAAGAGTAGCGTTGGACTCCAAAGAGTAGCATTGGACTCTGAAGAGTAGCGTTGGGTCTCCGAAGAGAAGCATTTGGACTCTAAAGAGTTGCGTTGGGTCTCCGAAGAGAAGCATTTGGACTCTAAAGAGTACTTTGGACTCTAAAGAGTTGCGTTGGGTCTCCGAAGAGAAGCATTTGGACTCTAAAGAGTACTTTGGACTCTAAAGAGTTGCGTTGGCGCTTGTGTCTTTATACCCTGCGCTTCTTAGCAATCCCTCACAGTAACCTCAAGTACATGTCCCATTCTTTCATTTGTTCTTTGCTAGAGAAATGTGCCTTATTGCTGAGTGGATCCATGGGGCAGATGCAAGCTGCTCCGCCAGATGTTCGTTTACACAAACGATCATGGTCGGTTAGCAAAGGCTCAGAATCTTCTTATTAGGAAGGCGCACTCTTTGGTGGAGTCCTTAATCATTTGCAAATTGCACTTCTTTCGAAATACTTGAATTCGAAGCATTTGTGACTTGTCATTTGTTTACTCCGTGATTTGTAGGGATCACTTCGCTTTGTGATGTGTTGGATGAGCAAGCTTTATTTTGATAGCCCGCAATACTAAATCGATATTTTTAGTAATATTTGCATATCGAAATGATACAGGCATTTTAACGGCATTAAAGAATACAAGATTTATAATTGCTCATTACTGATTCACATCAAATTTACAGTGGTTAACAGCACAAGAATTATAAATCCATGATCATTTTACAAAGTTAAGCAACGCTATTAAGTAAAATATGGGTGTAAATGAATGCTATTCCGTGATTTTGTGATTCATATGTTAGTCAATGACCAGCTTCTCGGATTCCTGCTCTGTAGTTCTGTTGCCTGAGCTGGACCAATAAGCAGGACGTGGTTGCCCCTGAGTGGACGAGGTTGGGTCCGTTCCGTCTTTCTTCACATATTGTTGAAGTTTATTCTGTTTCAGCAATTCTTCAATCACACTCTTTAACTGGCGACATTGATCAGTATCGTGACCGGGTTGGTTGTGAAATCGACAGAATTTCCCATTTTGCACTGCACCTCTCCCCATCTCAGGTGGTTTAGGGTACTTGACAACATCCTTTGTTGCCAAGAAGATCTTTTCCGGTGTATCAGTTAAGGGGGTGAAATCTAAAGGGCTAAAACATCGAGATTTTTTCTTATTTCCCTGCCTCTTTCCCTCATCACTCTCCCTCTTCTGGTTTCCAGATCCTCTCTTGTTAGAGATGACATCGTTATTCTTGATTTCGGCCACCACTGCTTTTACTAGCATCGAGAGGTTTTCTAGGCATATGAATTCGTCGGCCTTTTTATAAAACTTCTCGAGTGAGTTTGGTTCCTTCATTTTGAGCCACATCCCAAATTCACTCGACTTGTCGATGGCCCGCATTAAGTATGTTAGGATCATTCGGGGCTCCGCGTTGTCTACCTCGGCTAAAGCTATATTAAAGCGGTTCAAAAAAGACTTGATGGGTTCTCCCGGTGCTTGTTCTAGACTGGACAGTGACATTATATCTTTTGCCTTTGACGCATACAATCTGAATTGTTCTTTAAATTTTCGGGTTAAATCGGAGAATTGATCTATGGATCGAACCGGTAGCTTAGTGAACCAAAGCAAAGCCACCCCTTCTAAATATACTGGAAAATATTGGCATTTAATCTCATCCGATGCTCGTGCCCCAGTCATATGCCAATCGTATCTGTATAGAAATTGGTTAGGGTCACTTGTCCCTCGATAGGCCGGGATGGTAGGAGGTACAAATTTCCTGGGAAATTCCGCCTTTAAAATCTTTTCGGTGAACGGAGTCTTGCTCGGAGCGAACCCCCAATCGTATTCATCCTCATGCCTCCACATGCTTTCCTTCATGATTGAGCGGACCATTTCTGATAGATACTCCTCATCGTTTTGAGACTTTGCCTGGCAGAAGTTAGCTGCCCTTTCGAAAGTTTGAAAAGTTGGTCGTGGCCTTGACCCATCAGCCTGGGAAGGTCCCCTTGCAACGTTGTTGTCTGCACTTTGAGGAATACCTTTCTCTTGGGGGTCACGAGCATCTTCAGCATAGATTGTTTCATTATCCTATCGTTGGTGATTTGCCTCAAGTAGGGCGTTTAACTAATCCATAATCAAGGCATTCTGGGCATTCTGGGCTTCCAACTATTGATTCAGCCCCAAAACTACGGCGTCCAACTCCGCTCGCGTAACTCCAAGAGTTGGAGCTGCTTGACTTGAAGGAGGAGAGGTGGCAGTATTCTCTGGAACATTGTCGGATCTTACAGAACTTCGTTTTCTCCCAGGAACCATTATTTCCAACAAACTTCTGGTTTTAAAAGAAATCCTTTCAACAATCCTTCGCGGAGCAATAGTGGAAGTTTCTTGAATTGGGTGCTCAGTGAAAGCACCAAAAATGTTAACGTAAAAATCAGACGCTAACACCCCGGTGTAAAATGAAGTTGAGCGAAAGCACCACCCGTGAACACGGGAACTAATGAACAAGTAGAGAAATCACAAAAAAAAAACAGAAAAGACAACAGTTTTTATAGTGGTTCGGCTTATGAGAAGCCTACGTCCACTTTAACTCTCTTTATTACTGAATTTGATTACAACTTTACAACAATCTTCAATTGCAACACACTTTAAACCAGTAGATCAAACTTTGATGGAGAATAATCTTCTGAATTCATGTCGAACGATGTAGATTTTCTCTTGAAGATCGTAGTAGAATCCTTGGTGTTTGGAGTGCTTGAAGTGTTGAATGAGTTGTCAATTCAGCAGAGTATTGACGCTTGAAATGATTGACCAAAAGTCCTTTGAATGTTGGAGGTGGTCGTGTATTTATAGGAGTGTTTCTGGGTAGGCGTTAGGTCGTAAACGACCTAACATAGGTCGTAGGTCACCCTCGACCGAGGCAACACGAGCTACCACTCAACTGTCCCATAACATTCAAAAATAGTGACAAGTCATAGGTCGGTGACGACCCGAAGAACATCTCATATCTGCTACGTTTAAACACTTTCTTCATTTTCTTAGGTCGCGAGCGACCTATCATAGGTCGAGGACGGTCTATGGTAGGACATAGGTCGCGAGCGACCTATGAGGCATGGTTTGTGGCTTGATATGATGCATTTAGTTTGACTGTGCAAGATGACAAGTAGTAGGTCGTGTGCGACCTAAGAAGAGAGACAACCTAAGTGTGTCGAATGGTCTGGTGGTGCGACCTAAGTTGACGCGACCTATAAATTAGCTCGTTGAGTCATTAGGTCGCTAGGTCGTCTCCTTCTTTATCTGTTAAGTCGCTGAATGCTCGAACCGTTAGGTCACTCGTCTTATTGACTCGTTAGGTCGCTCTGGCCTTTAGGTCGCTGGATCCCCTTAGGTCGCTGATACCATTAGGTCGTTAGATCTCCTTAGGTCGCTGATACCATTTGGTCAGTTAGGTCGCAAAAGCATGTTTGTAGTTAGGTCGCTCCACATCTTCAGGTCGCTAACGAAGAGGAGTTAACATTTATGTAAAACATTCTTCAAATATTATTTCAACATTCTCTATCCGGACTAAGTTTACATGGTTTGGATTGAAGTTTATCCACTGTTTCCAGTCACATATATAATTATTGATAGTCATATATACTTATAATCATTTTAAAACAACATGCGCAGCAAAATTCACATTATATTTCATGGATTATCACTTGCAACTTTAAGATATACCAGAAAGTATTAAAGTTACTCACCTTTGAAATAAAAATGCAGAAGTTTTTGAAAGTTGGATTCTGAAACTTGCATGCCTTTGTTTTGATCCTGAAAACTTCGAATTGCTTTAGTTCCTTTAAATTTAAATGCTTTCCAGGTTGCAGATTTATATAAAACTTTTCTTGAGAATTGCTTACAGGCTTAAATGACAGGTTTGATTCTGAAATCTCTTGTCTCGGATTTAGTTTTCAGGTTTTATTTCTTTGAGCTTTGATTTCAGATTTCACTTCTTCCTTTGATTCAATTTTAGATTTCTGTTGAAGTGGACAAAAGAATTCAGCTGAAAAGTGGAAGCAAATTCCTTCTTCCATTATTTTTTTATACAATTATCCAAAAAGAAATGTTGACATTTGTCCCTTTTAGTTGTTAATTAGCTTACACATATGCATTTTAAATTTACAAATGTCTTTAACCCCCTTTAATATACTTACAAATGTTATACTTGCCTTTTATTAATTTATTTAAGCCATATCTATGTATTTATGTAATATTTACATGTATATAATGTATTTGTCTTTTTTTTTATAAATATAAGTTTTTTTAGATTTTAGTTAATATTTGTCAAATACAATTTATAATTCATTTTCACTTGTAATTAGATACATTCCTATACTTACATTTGCAATTATGTATAATTTATTTGTTTATAAAGCTTTTGTAATTAATTTTCTAATTTATACATACATATTCTAATTTATATAAATAAATTCCTTTAAGAAAATAATACAAATAAGTTATGTTCTTAATAAAAATAAAGATACATTTTAAAAACCAAGGTATGATTTAAGATATAGATATTTATCCTTTGAATTTAAATTTAAATATCCAAATATAAATCAAATTTTAGATCAGTTTTATATATACATATATTTTAAACAAATACAATTTCAACTTGTATATAATAATTCTATTTAAAATCTATGCATATATATACACAACACAATTACAATTACAAATATTTTCTTGATTAGATTCATTTGTTCAATCTACAATTTAGTATTTTATTGATTAACTCAATTATTATCAATTAATAGATACTCCAAAATACGGGTTATTACATCGGAAAACCTTATTGTTATGGGAAACGAAAGAAGAAAGGAGAGAGAAAGAAAATAGCATATAATCTCGTAGGGGAATGAATAATCTATAATATACGACAATTCTTTATACAAATAAGAAATGTAATATACGTACATCAAGCCGAGTATACAAACCTATTTCAGCCTGGACAGTTATAATAACGTGTCCTCACAATTGCTGATAAATACAATAACGACTACCGCGGTAAAATAACCATATATGTGAATACGTCTTTGGGCCTCCAGCTTGTCTCTTGAAGCTCAAAAGCAACCAAACTAAATTTGTAATATGCTCGGTCTGACCTCAGCATTATAATAAAATAACATCTGAGTCAGTCTAGAAATCCATCATGAGAAAACAACCCAATTGGTTTTAAAGTTATAAAAATCCTATGGAAATCAAAGGTATCTCGTAAGACCATGCCGCACATAAACACGGACGTGTTTTTACCTTACAATAACCAAACCATTTCATATGAAATTCTCTGATATTATAATAATGTCTAAGATATAAATTCTTATTAATCATAGCCAAAATTGTTACATTAATTAAATTCCAGCATAATAGGTATTCAACTAAAACCGTAAAGGTAAATATTGGAGAATGGATTCCATATAATGACTGGGATATTGGGGAACCGTCCATCATGGTGCATCTCTAGATAAAACAATACTGAGGTCGAACCTATCGAACCCTGCCAACATAAGACCGGTCTACCCTTTACTGGATAGTACTAAATAAGATCACCCTCGGTTGGGATCAGCAACTGTACCGAAGCGTAAATGATTTAATTGTATGGACTCTGGATAGGGATGACCTTACCCTCATAAGAGCAACCCACCTAGCCCTACCACATCTCCCCTATTTTAGTCATTCCTGGTTGATGAGGCTTGAGGTTATGTTTTACCTTTTATATAGCATTTCCTACTTAGAATACCAACACTGCCCTCTAAGCAACAATGCAATGCCAGCATTTATCCATACAAGCATTAATGTCTTAATTTAGGCTTTGGGACCTCGATATTGAGATCTTTATTATGGACTTCTAGTCTTTTACTACTTTTCTGGATCTATCTTATAAATACCCATATCTGGGTTTTTGGTTTTTTATCATTCCCAAATAGGGATTTCTAGACTCATATTATTTGTTCCTAGAAAAGGAATCTAATCTTCGACGACTTAATTCCAGATAATGATCTTTGGACTCTTATTTTTAGATGATTATTATTGGTTTTCTATTGGTTATCTCCACAAGTGGAATCTCTAAACTTTCATAATTAATACCAAAATTGGATTTGAGATTCTCTGTAATTATATTTTTGGTCTTCTGTCAATATAGTTGAAGTCGGATTCATGGCTCTCTCTCGTCATTACCAAAACTGGGTCTCGGGACATTCTACCGTATCCAATTATGGAATTGCTTCTCACTTGTCATCATTATTTTTGCATGATGAACCGCTAGTTTCCATTATTGGGATTTCTTTTGAATTCTTAATACCATCACTAATAACGTGGAAAAAGTATTGAACATATCCACATATAGATTTCAAGTTAACTATAAGGAATGTTCTCTACTTTGTACTTTCTAAGAAAATGAGATCAAGAAGGAAGGCTGAATGGGCCAGCAAATATAATAACCATGGTCCAAGTTATCTGAAAGAAGAATCAGAAACAACATAGTAAGAAAATACTACGAATGAGGTGACATTTACATAATTTACATAATTTATAAAATATTTACAAGAATACAGCACAAGTGTATGTTCACAAATCGTGAACAGCCTTATCCAAATTTTTAGCTGCTAAAGGATCAACGACGTGGCGAATTGCTATATAAAGAATTTCTTTAAGCTTCTTTTCCTTTTTCTTATTTTATTGGCATCATTAATGGATTCAATACGAGTCTTTAAAGCGTGGTTAAATGCTTTGTTGGAACCGTGGAGGGTTTTGTTTTGTCTCTCTAAATCAGCAATGCGCTTTTGAAGAAGATACTTTTCACATTCAAGTCTTTGAATCTTAGCCGCGTATTCATTAATGCGTTGTGAATATCTCACCCTTTGTTAATCATCAAAATATCTCATCTTTTCAAATTTCACCTTCCTGTACCATTCACCCACTACTTTTTTGTTTAAACTTGGGGGAGGGTTTGTCGTGGTAGTAAAATTTTGAATTGCAAGAGATGACTACCTTGTTGATTTTATGACAGATGAGTTGGTTGGAGTAGTCAGTAAATCAATATTTGGAATGTTATCCCCTATGATAAATTCCAATGATTTTCATTGAGCTTACTATCTTTTAACTTAATCTTCAAGTCGGTTATCTGCTGAAGAAGCTCAGACATCTTATGATCAGAATCAATCGAAGGATTTGATTTAATTTGGTGCTTCAATATGGAAATTGTTTCATTCTAATTCATGATGTTTGCTTCAAGACTACCGATTTGATCATTAAGGCTTCTAGCAATTTTCTTTTGAAGCAAAAATCTCTATGCCATTCCAGTGCTTCCACATTGCCTTGAAAACAAGTAAACAGAGGATCCTTAATTAGACGCCTCTTTTCAACATCCGCAATCAACCTATCTCTGATGTTAGTGAAACGAGATAAGGAATATGATGAGAGTGATGCGATTGCTAGTCGTGAGACCTATTTAAACAGAAAAGTCAAGACTCGAATAACTAATCTTTTTTATTAAAATAATAGGGATTACAACTCAAGGAGAAAAAAACAAAATGTACAATCTCATTGTTATAATCTCATACTTATTTTATTACACTTAGAGTTGAGAAACAACATTTTTGACTTGTTTAAAGAATTAGCTAAAAGAGTAACTATCGAATCGAAAGAGGAACTAAATCCTTCTCGGATAATAATTAGAGGATATTTGCTCTAGTCCCACCCCTTGGTAGGAGTGTTATCACGGCTGCATATTAATTTGGTATGATATGTTTGAATTTCATTAAGAAACATTTCCTTTTTTTGCTAAAAATCGAAATGAAGGCGGGGATGTTCCATATAAAGTCTCTACAGATCTCTAATAAAGCGGTATCTGGCCAATTTTGAGGCTTTCAAGATCAAAGCCTTTAATTAATAATTTCTTTTTAATTTAACATATTTTCCTAAATAATCTCCAGAAACCAGGCTGCCTGAGTGACATTTATTCTACGATAACGTAATAATACACAACTAAGTATAAAAGGAAACCAATACAAATTACAAATTAATATTATTATATAATTACAAATGTTCTCGGGTTCGTACAAAATTGATTTTTTGAAATTCTCATAAGAAATATCCATATAATATTTGAGTTTTTCTAAAGGCAACCCTTGAGGGGTCGATTTGACTCGCGGTAAATTCTAGCAAGCCCTCGGATATGGATCAGATCCAAATTCATCTAAATATCTCCTATATAGACGCCTAAGTTGAACCTCGTCAAATCACCCAAATATGGAAAATCTATAGTTGGGTGTCTGCAATAGGCTTTGTATAAGAAGTCTACAAGGATGTCTCTTTCTTCAATCAACGTCCAAAAGAGTGTTATTAATTCTCGGTTCTCTTCCAAAAGCTTGTCATACCAAAGGGACGCCCTTTTACAGTCGGGGGGCAGCTACTTGATCTTTAAAGGATGCTAACACCGTAGCACTCTTATTAAGCTTGTGATACTTGTTAGAGAGTGCATTATGTTCTTTTAATTGCTTATCCAACTCTTTATACAAGCTATTTATTTCCACTTGTTTACTTTCATGCTTTTTTTATAAAGTTGAATAGATTTCTTCTTTGTCTAAAATAAAAAATATCAACTATTATTATCTTAGAAGTGAAAGACATTTGGATAAACAATCCCATACCTAAGAAACAGGAACTAAAGTTTGTAGGGACTGCTTTCTTCCCCCATGTTCTCCAGCATCGATATTGGCAGCTACTTCATGGAGATCGAAAGGCTCAGGAAGTTAGTTTGATCTCCTTCATGGCTGCTAGGATCAGGGTTAACCTTATTTGAAGCCCCAGGAATGTCCTCACCATCCCCTCCATGGGAACCACCATAATCACCACCGTTGCTGCCTGATCCTGGATCTTTATCCCCATTGTCAGGATCACTATCATCATCATTTCCGCCTTCCTCGGCAACAAATTTATCATCATCTTCTTCGTTGAAATCGGAATCTCCTTCTATAAAGGGACTTCAAAAGATAAGAGTTTGCGGCATTAATTTATTCTCTCTTGGGGACTTTGATTCCTGGCTCCATTACTTTGATTTTATTCATGAATCTTTTGACTAGAGCAGGATCGAGTGCAGGGAAGCTTAAGTCTAGACATTTTTCAATGTTGTCAGAATAAGCAAGCATAAGAGTGTCCTCGTAAGAATTCACGATGATGTCTTTGAGGGAGGTGCTCAGAAATTATGACATCTTTTGCTTAGCTTCAAAAATAGTATTAATGGCCACTGTCAAATTTTTCTTCTTCCCCGGCTTCTTCTTGAGAGATTTGTTTAGCAATCTTCTGAGCCTTCTCTTCCTCGGGGTCTTTTAAAGCCATTTTAAAGATAAATTTTCATCGGCTAAGAGTTATCTTGCATTCCATTCCTCAGAAATAATAGATTACGCTTGAGCAAGAGAGGCCCCCAACCTTTCTTGTTCTTCACTGCATTTTTTTGGTAGTGGAAAGGGATTAATCTGGTTGTTCAAAGTTCTCAAAGCTTGGACGTCTCAATGGAAAGCATCGAAGCACTTTCTTGAACAGAGTAATGGCTTTTAGAAGTCTGAAGGGAAAATTATGATATAGGTCAAAATTAAGTAAGAAATTGTAATAAGAAGGTCAAATAATATGAAATGTACTAAAATCTATTGCTCAATTAGAGATCGACGATGTCCTATCTGGTTAAGAACAGAAGAAGGTAGATCAATGGAAGTAAATGAGGGAGAATTCAAAATTGATAGTACCATTATCTCAAAATCATTTGGAGAGACTGGTGATGGGGGTCTTGAGGGGTTCAACTCTTAAGAAGGAGTTGAAGTGCCAAAAATCCTTTTGCATCTTCTCGATGATGCTAGGAGAATTGGACAAGAAAATGCGGGACATGAGGTTGTCCTTTGAAAGATTCATTTTGGATTGATAAATAGAAGCTTTAAGAGTAGGACCCTCTTGAGTTTTGCCCACGTTAACTGTATCACCCTTTTTTGGAGGCGAAGAAGATTAGACATCGGATGTTTTAGTTTTCTTAAGAGATGGACCTACCGAATTCATTCCACTCAATTTCCCTTTAGCAATCATCCTTGATCTAGAAATTGCTTGGGTATGAGCCTAAGTACTAAATTCAAAGATTGGAGGGAGTGGATCTTTTGCAGATAATTCAGTAAGGGGAGCAATCGCTAAACTTCAAAAAGTATAAGTTAGTAAAGAAATACGTGGATTAACACAACGATAAATTGTAAGTACTATGCTTAACCTATCAAGAAAATCTGGGAAAATTTGAGACATAGGAAAAAAATTGTATGGATCACCCAAAGACAAGAAATAGTTTCTCCTAGAAGTGTGTTGGAAAAAGAGGGTTGTCCAAGAACTCTCTGACCAGCAGGAAGAAGGGATTTTTTTAAGATTGTTTAGCGTCAATAGTGTTAGTCTATTCCCAATGCTACTTGAAGTAGTGGTTAATAGCTTTACGATTCTCTTACCCTCATCGTTGAGATCTTTAGAGGCGGGACCTGATAAAGAAATATAAATCAGCAAAAGAAAGTAATTGAATAAAGATAAAGATTATGATCAACTTACGGGGAGAAGGGAAGACTCTACTAATGTTTGGAAAACATCTAATGAAAAAGAAGTGCATCTCCCAGGCTCTGAATTTATTTACTCCTTCTGAAATAAGTTTCTTAGGGGGCTGGCTTTGAAAATCTGGCTATTTAGATTGCTAAGTTTGACTAAGCATACTAAATAATTGAGAACGTCAATGTTTAGAGAAGGATGCCTAATTCCAAAGCCATAAGTTCCAAAGACATAAGATATGTGTAGGCATTTTGGGATAATTGGATAGGTACAACGCCAAAATGATTTCGGAATCTTGATAAGAAATCTAGGAACGGAATAAAACCGCCATGCCAGATGTGGATGGTAGTATAGGCAAAATATCCTTCGGGGGATTCTAAAGAGTATTTTGAAAACCACAAGGAATGGCTTCCACTCCTATGATTTCAAAGTCGTTAAGAATAACATCGACTTCGTCTTGAGAAGATATCAGAGAATGTCTAGAGATGGCTTCAACCTTTTTCGATGTAGATTCTGCTTCTGGAGCTTGATCCTTTTCAGGTTTCTTGGAAATCTTTTTCAAACCCATGATCCTATCAGGTGAAACCATTTCATTAAAAATTACAATTTATTTATTTATTAACACGATTTGAAGATGTCAAAGGCCTATTGCAGTAATTCAAATATCCACCAAAGTATATAATTCCATATCTTCGAAAGAGTGTTAAAGTCAATTTGGGTTATTAAATTCATTGAGTTTTCGACGATATCGAAGGGGTAGATGGAGTAGAAACACCTAAACACAACCTTCGACAATGTTAAAAGCCCAGAAATTTTTTACTATCAATAGGAATAACTAACCCTACAACACTAGTTTAAATATATACATATATTGTTAGAACTATTAATAACATTCCATGTTCAAGCAAATAAACCTTTTGATAGTGTAGAAATCTACAAATTTGTCGAAATCTACAAATTTTATTTTACTCAAAAAATATGAATATTACTAAAACACTATATTCTCATTAAGTTGAAAGACTTGGATCTAAGTGATTTTAATACAAATGGAAAGGCTTTAGAACATTTCGATAGTGTCTATATATAAAAATGAGAGTTATACTCCTTATAACTATAATCAATTTTGAGTAAGTCGAAAGGTGGGTAAGGATTCGAAAGCATACAAACACCTAAACTTGTTTTAATTTGGGAGGTTTCGATCAAATCAAAGGCTTGATAAGGTTTTTGACTTTAACAAAATGCACTATTCTCAATCCAATTGATGATAGGAAGTATAGATTTCTAACTTTTAAACACCTTCTGAAGTAAATCAAAATTGAGCATGAATCTAATGACAATCAAACCCACTTTTATATACATTAAGCTTTGAATCCTTTAAAATAAAAAAGCTAAGTATATGTTATGTAGCCATTAAATTGAAACCTCTAAAATGACTTCTGTGAAAACTGTCAGAATACATCGAAACATATTTCTACTTTTGAAGAATTCCATCCCTCGTCGACCGTGTCAACCCCTTGAAAGGTTTCACTTAATGGTAGATGCTTAACTTCCTTTCGAGCCATTCAAATGATGTTAAAAAAGCACGGCGAGTTAACCATCTCAACCCCTTTGAAAGGGTTGAAAAGTCAAACTACAATAGTGGGTTTTAATTTTTACGACTTAGCCTTCTCTTTGAAGCTACTAGGAAAATAATTTTCTTCCTGATTTAGTTTTTGACCCAATGCTTCTAGAATCTAATAATCAAATTGATTTGAGCATGAATTTACATTCAATAACCACGAAAACCCTTAAATTTAAGTCTAAATCATAATTGATTCTATATATTTAAAAAAAAGGAAAAAGAGTTTTTTCCAAATATGTTAGGATTAAGCGTAATAAAATGTGAGCTTGGGGACGAACATAACAGTGGCAAATAGCCATAAATCTGATGAATTCAAACTCAAATTGACACAATAAATTGAGAAGTGACCATGAAAATGAACTTAAGGTAATTTCATATGAGCAGGAAACTTGAATTATCTTCAAATATTAGGATGATAGTACAAATTCAAACCTAAAGAATTTAAGACCGGAATTAAATGTGATAAATCGGTTTGAAAGATAAAACAATGGACACATACCATGAATCCGAACTAGTATTTACTGAAAATGGGAATTTATAAAGAAATTGAAATTTCTAGTTCTTGATGTCAGTTTTTAATTGTAGGTAAATGAAAAGGGGGAAGAAGGAAGCACGATTTATAAGAAAAGCCAACACGAAGGACAAACCGTTCACTCAAATTTAAATGAACGGCCAAGATCCATTTGGGCATATCAAAGGGGGGAAATTTTATACTAAAATGAAGATGGTTTCGAAACGGTTGACTTAGTAAGTCAAGAGAACCCCTTCGCAAGGAAGGGGAAAGTGTTACCATCAGTCTTCACCCTAACCTTGTTGAAACCATGAAGAATATAAAAGAGGAATTCATAAGGAATGATTGCATTAACAAAACCTTTCAAAAGAGTCAAAGGGATGCTTCGGCATAAAGTTAGATGAGCCAAGCACTTTTGAAAGGGTTGAAAGGTTGCAAAGTAACACTTTTACTTCCATAAAACCCTTTCGAAACAGTAGCTTCCGCATGCATGAAGACACTTCGAATGAGTTAGGGGATGCCTCTCGAAGGCAACAGATTACAGGCTTTCACATGCATGCCAAACCTTTTGAAACAATGGGTTTTTCCTCCATTCACATTCGACAGAAGAACATTTGGCTAGAGTTACCCCTTCAAAAGCATAAATTAGCCTTTCGAAACAGTTGAGACCACTCACAATTATAAAAGAAAGTTTATTTAAGTTCAATGTAAAATTCTCTACACCAAAGAATAGGGTTCCGTATCAATCAACAAGTATGCCTTCGAACGCTACCTTCCATATTTTAACCTTCTACGTCCCAACTCCTTCGAAGCCCTAAAGATTTACCTATCGACTGAGTCAAAAGCCCATGTCCACCCGATTTGCAACAGTACATCAACAACAAAGTCTACACATCTACAACTTTCGACTAGCTTGAAAGCACTCAAGTTTAATTTAAAATCAAAGTAGAAAGATGCCCTGGTGTTAACAACAACGAAAGGTCTCCAAAGCCCCCTTTCAACTATGTCGAGAGGACCGATTCGAAAGGGGCCAACCCATACCAATAAATAAGACCCTATGGGTATGGTTTTGGGGATTTGATTCCATTCACTTCATACTTGTTCTTTCTTGAATTTATAAACCCTAATCCTAAAATTAGGTTAGGATTTGACTTCTTTGTATTAATTAAGTTACTAGTAATAAAGGAAAATATACTAAAAGCAAGCTTATTGTATGGTAGTTGATTTAATGTTTCTATATGATTCTGATTATGATCTGCTTGTATCAACATGATCGAAAGGCTACCTTTTCAGAAAGTCAAAACCTTTTTATTCAACTAATATCCCTAGATCATTAGGTCCTAACCACGAGTCACCTTTACCACTTCGAAAGGAGGTTCCGATAGGATCCTAAACCAAGTCAACTATTTCGAAAGGTATCTTAAAAAAGGGATTCAGGTGTTTCGACTGCATCGAAATGTTTTTAAAAAGAAGTTTCAACTGCCACATCCTTTTTAAAAGGTGGGCTTAAGGTAGATCTAAATCACCTAAATTATTGGATAAAAGGATTCGAAAGATTTACACTATCTCCATCTATTCGGAAGGTAGTTACGAAGGGTTTGATTGCACTTTAAACTTTGCTCTAGGGTGTTGACAAGTTTTCTTATTAACATATACAAACATGCAAGAGAATTAGGTAGAGAATAAATTAAAGTATATTAAAGGAAAATGAAGTAAAAATGCAACACACAGAGTTTACAGTGGTTCGGCCAACTGAAGCCTACGCCCACTTAGCTTTTCTATTGATTGTATGGTTATTTACAACTTTTGTTCTTATGGGTCAGTATGGATTGCTTGGAATTACAAGATAATTGCAAGAAATTAGTAGATAAGCAGAAAGATCCCTCAAAATGATGCCCCAACCTTCTATATATAGTTATAGGTCACCTAAAAGTTCACCTCCATGATCTCCCACATGTTCTCAATATCCAGCAACAGTTTAGCTTGAGAAAATATGGCCATGTCAATAATCATGATAGATCTGTACTATTCCATAAGCATGAATCAATATTAATCCATAGGCATGAATCGATACTGGTCCATAAGATCGCCTTATGGACCTCTTGCATCGCTTTTTATTGATGTAAGTCGTTGTTACCTTCATGTTTTCCATCTTGATTACCCTTCTAAGGGCTTGTTTCTGGGTCAATAAGTTGGATCGATAAAGGAATGGAGTTTTCGACTTTTTAAATGCTTGAGTCATTCGATAGGAAGTTGCATGCCATCCATCCTTTGGAGCTTGGAATAGGTTGCTACCAACTCTTGGGAATAGAGAGAAGCTCGAGAACTTGAAATAAAGTTCTAGGGATTGATATCGATCCTTTAGGGGTGGATGGATACCGATCCACCACTATGATGGATTTTGCCATTGAATTTTAGTGGTGGCTTTTCATTCACCTCCCGATTTTGATTGTACTTGGTTCCTACACTCTGTAGTTATCTCTCTAGGCTTCCTGCCTTGATGATTTTCAAGTCCGGCACTGCTAAGTTCGCCCAAATACTGTCTGGTCAAAGCGTTAGATAACACTTTCCCTCCAAAGTACATCTTGTTTCCAGCATGAGTGCTTTGAATCGAGGCAAGTCGGGATTGCCATAGTGGACTCCAATCCACTCTTCAAACAGAAAAACATAGAGTCTCACAATGCATGGAAATCATATATAATATAACATAAGATAGAACATATAGTTACTCCTGAAATGAAACATCAGAGTTATAAGTATTTCAACTAGGGACAGTTATAACTGTCTGCTTCCATAATGCTGATGTTGGATCGTAGGTTTTGATTGCTGACATGAAACAACAATTTACGAATCTACAACTATGACAACATCCAGACTCAACGACTCAAAGTATGGTTCATATAATTATATATTTTAACAAGAGTCATCAAATATGTATATAGAGTCTAGTTTAGTGCTTTGTTAAAATATATCCTCAAAAATCATCATTCACATTCAAATAAACATGCATGCATATTTTAATCAAAATCAAGTTTTCAAAAAAAAATGCATGGAGCGGGGCTCAAATCCAGGTCACTAGTTTAGAAGGCAAGTGCTCTAACCAAATGAGCTGTGGTAATTTTTGATTATCAACAGAGTTCAGTCGACTGAACAAAATCGACCAGTCGACTGAATATCTATAAATAGGCTATTGAACTGTTCACATATGTATACACGTTTATATTTTCAAATTCAGTCGACTGATCGAAAACGACCAGTCTACCGACCATGCTCAGTACATAGATATGCACTGTTTTTTACTTTCTTTGAATATTCAATCGACTGATCGATTTTTCTCAGTCGACTGACCTGGTTCCAACTGCTATTTTTTGAAAACACGCTTCCTTTTTTATTAGCCTTCTTCCTCGTGAAGAGTTGCAGCCATTGCTATTTGTTGGGAAATCTTCACCAGTAGTTGCAACTCCTTAACTACTATATATATGCATGAATTTCAAGATCAAATAACTTCAATTACTTGCTTATACTTGAATCATATTTTCCGAATCAACTGCTCTCTTGAATTCATACATTCATTGCTTATAATCGCGATTCTATATTTCAAAAGCAATTTGAAACTTTCTAATCTTCATATACACACAACTATACACATAATACTTGAGGAAAAGATTATAGAAAGGGTGTACTCCAAGGGACAAATCTGTGTTATTAGAAAAACAAGGTCAAGACAATCTACTTTGTAATCAAAGTCCTGTTCGATTGCTCAAGCGGTGAAGTCCTGTTCGGTTTCTCAGGCGGGAAAGTCCTGTTCTGTTGCTTAGGCGGTAAAGCCCTGTTCAGTTGTTCAGGAGGTAAAAGTCCTCTTCGACTATTGAGGCGGGAAAATCCTGATTGATTGCTCAGGTGTTGTATACATATTCCTCTCGATTAAGTAAGGGGTTACTGAGAGAAATTCCAGAGGAAAGTCTGGGAATGGACGTAGAATAGGAAGTTCGAACCAGTATAAAAACTCCTGGTGTGCTTATTCTTATTTAATTTACTATTATTATCTGTTTCTGCATTTAGATTATAATACATTCCATATTACATGATCCTAAGTGATAATTAGCCACACAATAGTCACTTTCATTTGGTATCAGAGCACGGTCACTTTCAATTAGCATCAGAGCGTGGGATTCTAGAGATCCTAACAACATCCTAGAATAAATGGCTACAAAGAGATCTACTTGAGGTAATAAGAAGAGGAAGAGCAATAAAGGAATCTAAGGAGCAAACAAACAAATGCTTCATGGCTAAACTTAGATCACAATCGATATGCTTAGATTCTTTACATAAAGATCTTTTGTTAGCACATGATGAATTATTAAAAGATTGTGAGTAAGAAATTTCTAATTTAAAAGAGAAAAATAAATTTTCGGTAAAACAAACTAAATTTTTTGAAAATACCGTAGAAGAACTTGTTTTAAAAAAAGATTTCCTACAAAAAGAAAATGAGCAGTTAGAAGATAAAAACAATGATCTTTTGGAGGAAATAAATCTTTTGCAAAATAAGAATATATTTTTGGAAAATTCTTTAAACAATTCTAGTTCTTTAATTTTGTCTCTTGAAAAAGAGAATGAAGCTTTAACTGAAAAGAACCTAGAATTATCTAAAGAATGTGAGATTCTAAAAGTTAACAGTAAAAGAAGTTTGTGATTCTAAAGTAAATTTTGAAAGATTAAGTACAAAAATCATAAATTTTAACAAAGGTAAAGATATCTTATCTTCCTTAGTTACAAAGTCAAAAGCTCACAATGATAAAAGCGGTTTAGGCTATAAACAAGCTAAAAGTAAAAATAGTACTAGACATGCATTCTTGTATCTAATTTTAGTGCTAGTACTAATAACCAAGATAGTTTTAAAACCAGTTATAGTCATAATAATACTTTGTTTAGAAATGATAGAAATTACTCTTCAGGTACTAAGCTAATGACTAATAGCATTAAGATATGGATTCCAGCTAATATGATTGATCATGATAAACAACTTTATATTAGCAACTATTATAAGAATGTAATTTATAATGAAAATTATACCTATAAAGGTTCAACCACACCCAAATGGGTATGGTTTCCTATAAATTAGGAAATAACAAGAATGTTAGGTATCGCGTGCTTTAAATGTCAAATTTTTTTCTGATACCTTACATTATAAATAGTAGTTAATTTGTTATATATTGTTCTATGGCCACACTTATGTGAAATATAATTTATGTCATCCTATAAATTCTCCTTTTTGTTGATGACAAAGGGGGAGAAAGATATTACTCTAATGTTATTTGTAGGAATAAATGATGCAAGCAAAGATTAAGGGGGAGAAAACATTAATTATTTACAGGAATATATAGCATTGATTCAAGGGAAGAAATCTATAGCACAATTACATGAATATATTTCGGGGGAGAGATATGTCAACAAAGCTTGTCGAAGATTCGTCCGTAGCAAATGGAGTTGTCATCATCAAAAAGGAGGAGAATGTTGGATCAGATTTTGATTGCTAACATGAAACAACAATTCACGAATCTACGATTACGAAAACATCCGGACTCAACTACTCAAAGTATGGTTCATATAATTATATATTTTAACAAGAGTCATCAAATATGTATATAGAGTCTAGTTTAGTGCTTTCTTAAAATATTTCCTCCAGAATCATCATTCACATTCAAATAAACTTGCATCCATATTTTAATCAAAATCAAGTTTTCAAAAAAAGGCATGGAGCATGGCTTGAACTCAGGTCGCTAGTTTAGAAGGCAAGTGCTCTAACCAAATGAGTTGTGGTGATTTTTGATTACCAACAGAATTCAGTCGATTGAAAAAAATCAACCAGTCGACTGAATATCTATAAACAGCCTATTGAACTGTTCACATATGTATACACATTTATATTTTCAAATTCAGTCGACTGACCGAAAACGACCAGTCGACCGACCATGCTCAGTACATAGATATGCACTGTTTTTTACTATCTTTGAATATTCAATTGAACGATGGATTTTGCTCAGTCTACTGACTTGGTTCCAACTGCTGTTTTTTGAAAAGACACTTCCTTTTTGAATAGCCTTCTTCCTCGCCAAGAGTTGCAGCCATTGCTATTCGTTGGCAACTCTTCACCAGCAGTTGCAACTCCATAATTACTATATATATGCATGAATTTCAAGATCAAATAACTTCAATTACTTGCTTATACTTGAATCATATTTTCTGAATCAACTACTCTCTTGAATTCATACAGTCATTGCTTACAATCACAATTCTATATTTCTAAAGCAATTTGAAACTTCCTAATCGTTATATACACATACCACTATACACATCATACTTGACGAAAAGATAATAGGAAGGGTGTACTACAAGTGACAAATCCGTGTTATTAGAACACACAAGGTCAAGACAATCTACTTTGTAATCAAAGTCCTGTTTGATTTCTCAGGTGGTCTGTTTGGTTGCTCAGGTGGGAAAGTCATGTTCTGTTGCTAAGGCGGTAAAGTCTTGTTCGGTTGTTCAGGCAGTAAAAGTCCTCTTTGGCTGTTGAGGCAGAAAAATCCTGATTGGTTGCTCAAGTGTTGTATACCTTTTCCTCCGAGTTAAGTGAGGGGTTATTGAGAGAAATTCCAAAAGGAAGTCTGGAATTGGACGTAGAACGGGAAGTTCGAACCAGTATAAAAACTCCTGGTGTGCTTATTCTTATTTACTTTACTATTATTATCTTTTTTCGCATTTATATTATAATACATTCCATATTAAGCGATCCTAAGTGATAACTAGCCACACAATAGTCACTTTCATTTGGTATCAGAGCAAGATCACTTTCAATTGGTATCAGAGCACGGTCACTTTCAATTGGTATCAGAGTTTAGGATTCTAGAGATCATAACAACATTTTAAAATAAATGGCTACAAAGTGATCTAGTCGGGGCATTAAGAAGAGGAAGATCAATAAAGAAAAATCTAAGGAGCAAACAAACAAATTCTTCATGGCTAAACTTAGATCACAATCGGTATGCTTAGATTCTTTATATAAAGATCTTTTGTTCGCATATGACGAATTATTAAAAGATTGTAAAGCTTTGAATAAAGTTAATAGAAGTGCTTTAGCTAAGTTAAAAGATTGTGAGCAAGAAATTTCTAATTTAAAAGAGGAAAATAAATTTTTGGTAAAACAAACTAAATGTTTTGAAAATACCTTAGAAGAGCTTGTTTTACAAAAAGATTTCGTACACAAAGAAAATGAGAAGTTAGAAGATAAAAACAATGATCTTTTGGAGGAAATCAATGTTTTGCAAAATAAAAAAATATTTTTGGAAAATTCTTTAACAATTCTAGTTCTTTAATTTTGTCTCTTGAAAAAGAGAATGAAGCTTTAATTAAAAAGAATCTAGAATTATCTAAAGAATGTGAGATTTTAAAAGTTGACAATAATGTTTTTCAAAAAGAAGTTTGTAATTCTAAAGCAAATTTTGAAAGATTAAATACAAAAATCATAAATTTTAACAAAGGTGAAGATATCTTATCTTTCTTAGTTACAAATTCAAAAACTCACAATGATAAAAACGGTTTAGGCTATAAACAAGCTAAAAGTAAAAATAGTACTAGATATGCATTCTTGTATACTAATATTAGTGCTAGTACTAGCAACCAAGATAGTTTTAAAACCAGTTATAGTCATAATAGTACTTTGTTTAGAAATGATAGAAATTATTCTTCAAGTACTAAGCTAATGACTAATACTATTAAGATTTGGATTCCAACTAATATGGTTGATCATTATAAACAACTTTATATATGCAACTATTATAAGAATATGATTTGTAATGAAAACTATATCTATAAAGGTTCAACCACACCCAAATGGGTATAATGACCTAAAAATTAGGAAATTATAAGAATCTTGGGTATCGCATGCTTTAAATGTTAATTTTTTTTCTGATACCTTACATTATAAGTAGTATTTATTTTGTTATATATTGTTCTATGGCCACATTTATGTGAAATATAATTTATGTCATGATATAAATTATTCTTTTTTTCGATGAAAAAGGGGGAGAAAGATATTACTCTAACGTTATTTGTGGGAATAAACGATGCAAGCAAAGATTAAGGGGGAGAAAAGATTAATTATCTATAGGAATATATAGCATAGATTCAGGGGGAGAAACCTATAGCACAATTACAGGAATATATACCGAGGGAGAGATAAGTCAACAAAGCTTGTCGAATATTCGTCCGTAGCAAATGGAGTTGTCATCATCAAAAAGGGAGAGAATGTTGGATCATAGGTTTGATTGCTGACATGAAACAACAGTTCATGAATCTACGACTGCGACAGCATCCGGACTCAACGACTCAAAGAATGGTTCATATAATTATATATTTCAACAAGAGTCATCAAATATGTATATATGGTCTAGTTTAGTGCTTTGTTAAAATCTTTCCTCAAGAATCATCATTCACATTTAAATAAACTTGCATGCATATTTTAATCAAAATCTAATTTTCAGAAAAAAGCATGGAGCAGGGCTCGAACCCAGGTCACTAGTTTAGAAGGCAAGTGCTCTAACCAAATGAGCTGTGATGATTTTTGATTATCAATGGAATTCAGTCGACTGAACAAAATCGACTAGTCGACTGAATATCTATAAATAGCCTACTGAACTATACGCATATATGTACATGTTTATATTTTCAAATCCAGTCGACTGACTGAAAACGACCAGTCGACAGACCATGCTTAGTTCATAGTGCATTGTTTTTTACTATCTTTGAATATTCAGTCGACTGATTGATTTTTCTCAGTCGACTGACCTGGTTCCAACAACTATTTTTTGAAAAGACACTTCTTTTTCGAATAGCCTTCTTCCTCGTGATGAGTTGCAGCCATTGCTATTCATTGGAAACTCTTCACCAGCAGTTGCAACTCCTTAACTACTATATATATGCATGAATTTCAAGATCAAATAACTTTAATTACTTTCTTATACTTGAATCATATTTTCTGAATCAACTACTCTCTTGAATTCATACATTCATTGCTTACAATCGCAATTCTATATTTCTAAAGCAATTTGATAATTTTCATATACACACAACGATACACATTATACTTGAGGAACAGATTATAGGAAGGGTGTACTACAAGTGACAAATTCGTGTTATTAGACACACAAGGTCGAGATAATCTACTTCGTAATCAAAGTCATGTTCGATTACTCATGCGTTAAAGTCCTGTTTGGTTGCTCAGGCGGGAAAGTCATGTTCTGTTGCTCAGGCTGTAAAGTCCTGTTCGATTGTTCACACAGTAAAAGTCCTCTTCAACTGTTAAGGTGGAAAAATTCTGATTGGTTGCTTAAGTGTTGCATACCTGTTCCTCCGGGTTAAGTGAGGGGTTATTGAGAGAAATTCTAAAGGGAAGACTGGGACTAGACGTAGAACGGGAAGTTCGAACCAGTATAAAAACTCCTGGTGTGCTTATTCTTATTTAATTTACTATTATTATCTGTTTCCACACTTAGATTATAATACATTCCATATTACACGATCCTATGTGATAACTAGCCACACAATAGTCACTTTCAGTTGATACTTAACAACATACAACAGCAGCTGAAATAAAATAGACCACCAGATAGTGATAAAGCCTCCTGCTCCATGCTCCTTCAAAATGCATCTGTATGAACCTGGACTGCTTGGCTACTCAAAAATTAAAGTACCCAACAGTTTAAGGTAAAGGAAGAAAACTCCAAGCCAGACATGGGTTTGGTGTCAGTAAACTCAAAAAAACATATATTATAGGAGAAATAAAGTTATGTTATAAGATTACGCTGCATATAAATATGAAGAGGTTTTTATCTTGCGATAACCAACACATTTGTACTTAAAATCAAAGATATTATTTTCAATGTCTAGGTTTGAAAAATAAATATATAACATAGTTGAAATGCTTACATCTCAGATTCTAGTATTGGCACAACTAAATCCGTAAAGCACACATTGGAAAATGGATTACCAACAATGACAAGGGTATTGGGGTATCGTATATCACAATACACCTCTAGATAAAATATAGTGGGGGTCCTACCGAGACCCACTACATGGCAAAACCGGCCTACTCCTTACTGGATAATACTAAATATAATCAATTCCTTGGTTGCGATCAACAACTGTAATGGACCCGTAGCGTACATCTAAAGAAATATCAATCTAGATTGGGGATGTCCATAATATAATGGCAGCAACCACACAGCCTTACGGTATATCTCATGTTTTAGACATTCCTGGTATGGGGCTCGAGCTAACAATTACCAATTTTAGCAAACCATCTTGAAATGCTAACACTATCCTCCAAGCAATAAGGCAATGCCAGCATTCATCTATACAAGTTATTCCGAGGTCGAATAGGCATACTAACCTTACTACCTTCCATTTTGGAATCACCCTTAGGATAGGTAGTACAATCTTTATAGCATACTTTACAGTGATTCAGAATATGAAGCATTTATTATTTTGAAGTGGTTCGGATAAATGATACTTACTTGAAACCGGTGTTTGTAAACTAAAGCGATAAATTTTCGGCTAACTCAATTTCGTTTCTTTTAGAGGTATGTGAACAAATATAAGATTCTCCTTTGGAGGATCTTGAATATACGTTCCTAAAAGCGAACTACATTTCATAGGAATGAGTCCTCACTGGAGGTCAAACCATATGAAATCGTGAAACTTCATATACTTTGCAAGTCAAATAGGTTAAGTTGTCAATAATGGGCAAACCACTGCCTCGTGTAAGTATATAGTTTGCATATGGAAAATCAAACATCATATACCTGTCACTACTTCTCGATTTCAGCCCAGTAATATCCCTCGATAAACGATGAAGTCGGACGATTTTTTCTTTGAGTTAGAGCGCTAACCTTTGCCTCGACAACATTCTTAATTTTTACAGATAGAAACGGGTTTAAATACCTCAAAATTTAGTGTCGAGTATAAAATGAATTACCTTCCATATACTTAATTAATCATGACCTATTTACGAAAATTAACCCTCTTATACTTCTCACATTTTCTACATTTTGCCTTCTCTATCCTTGCCCATAATCAAAGCTAGGTAGGTTAGGGCACTGGTTGCTCCCAGCCTTGCCTTAGTTAAAACACTCCGATTCAAGATCTTACATATAGAGAAAAGTCTAGTTACCGTCTTTAGTGCTAAATATAAGAAGACTTACTTTTCATAAACATGTCAACGTTTTAATACTACTTATCATATTTGTTTTATGTTACTTAATGGCACCGACAAAGGAATTCCTTATTTAAAGACAAATACTTTTTAAAGCCATTAGAAAGCCAACTCCATAACTTATTTCTAATCTTCGATTTCATGCTAGTTATTGAAAACATTTTCTAAATCCAAAGCTTGATTCAAAAGAAAACATCTTTCCTTTATAAAAGTAAACACCTTTTTAATAAATAAATTCCAAACAACTTTAAAGCATCTTTGTAAAGAATTTTGAAAACAAGATTCGAGTTTGGAAAATCGTTTAAAACATTCATAGAAAAACAAAATAGTAAACCACTTAAAAGGACGCACGAGATCAATGTCGCATAAAAATCCATAATAAGTCGGTTAACTTTAACTAAGAAACATAAACAAGCATTTACATAAATAAGTAAATATGTAAATAAAATTAACAAGGCAAGGAACTCCTTAGAATCTCTTTATAACCAAAGTTCCCTGTAAATCATGTTATATGCACTTTAAGATGTTTCATTGCGACCTATTCGCAATGAACACTTCGACTACCATCCTTTTTTTAGTCCCGTGTCTGTTCCTTGTGTATCATCCGCTTCCAAGGGTCAATCAAACCAAACAACAATAATAATTATTACATATAATTCTACACATAAGATAGACAACAAAATAATTCATTTTTAAAGTAGATTTTAAGTGAGTTTAACTCATTTAAAGAAACACGAACTCCAACCAAGCTACGACTTCTTTGCCGCAACCTTGCAATCAACATACGGGCCTAACTTCTTCTTTCAAACTTACTTCCAATGCCCTGGTGAACCTCCTTTTTCTCACGCACGTTGCCTAAGGGGAATTTTGGTATCCAAACTTTGGAATAGTGGGAGTGTTAGTAAAATTATTATAGGCTTGCTCGAGAATTTTAGAGGAGAAAAGTATGAGTTTTGAGGTGATTTTACTTTGAAATATTTAATGGAGAAAGAATGAAGAAGGAGTTTTAAGAAGCATAAATGATTGTAAAATAAAATGAGTGAGTTTTTGTGTGTATGTGTGGAAGTGGATATGGTGAGTTTTAAGCTTATTTTCACCCCCTCTCCATCATCATGAGTTTGGTTACCAGGGCTCACCTCCCCGCCCCCCTCATCATGAGTTTGGTCAACAACGCTCACCTCCTTTCCCATCCCCCCCCCCCACATGTCATGTACTCACTTCACATGCTCTTGTGTACTTCCCTTTATGGTGACACAAAGGCACAAATATCTAAGCTACAAAAGCGCACTTTCCTAATCCTTTACATAATTACTTAAGTATCTCCTGGAATATGATTAGATAAAGCCATTTAATTAGTAAAAAGTTTTTTCTTATTTGTATATGTTAGTGCACGTATGTATACTTATGTGCAAAGCAAGGTTCAACAACTTTTGTTCGATGAAAAGTTGAAAATCTGAGAAACGATTTTCGATCATGTTTTCGATCTTTCTCCGAACTACTTTTTTTTGTAAACAAAATTTCAAATTTTGTACTATAATTAGTTGTTACTTAAAAGAGGTCAATTTTAGTTATAAAATCCATTATTTATTCATTTAAAATTATATTAAATAATAACATTTAAAGTGACTAAATTACAGGTCATTACAAATGTAGTATTTAAAAATAGAAATAACAATAGCACTTTAAATACCGTTTTAATGACAGAATGCCAATGAATCCAATGCTATATTATATTTAGGAATTAGATTTAAAATTTTTGTTATTTTCAATATAGCATTTATTTCAAATCTTATGACTTTTATAAGTCGTAGTCTTACGTTTAAGGGTTTATTTGATTGGACCCACTAAAATATTGCCCATAAGTCTGTTTGAGGTATATGCAGGTGTCTTTCCTTACCTGATGCATTCCATATCGAGGTTACTATTTCTCATACGTGTTACTTCTTTTCCGATTGCATACATATGTATATACTAGATTTATAGATGTGTGTGTGTGTGTGTTTATGTCTCACATTGTTTAATGAGTTTTTTCAGTTTTAGCTATTGACATGGGACATTCGACTCAGACATTCTTATTTCTTGAATGACCTTGAATGAGCTGAGTTTAAATGTGTTATTAGGCCTTCTATAGCTTATTTGGATTTTCTTGATAGTCATCCATACCATGCACTTTCTTTTTGGAGACTAGACGAGGTTTTCTCTCTCATCATGGCTCCTTCTCCATTGCTACTTTCATCTTTTTAGGCTATCATTTTGTTTATTTCATTTATATTCGTGATTTTTTATAGATTTTTTTTTGGTTTTTTGGGGATTTTTGCATTTATTTATTTGTATAGGTTCATGGGGAATAATCACCTACCAGGCTTGTTAGTAGCTCCTTTTAATTATGGAATAAGATTATACGAGTGTTCTTCTCCTCACGGAGGATCATTCATTTTTCTCAAAAAATATGGGATATCAATGATTTTGAGTATAAATTGAATATTTTAGCATGATAGTTGGATATCAGTAATTCCACTTAAAGTAGAATTAAATGAACTTTATTAAATCTGTAATGTAAAAAAAGGTGTTGATTTCAGAAATATACAAACAAAATTTAACTTTTCCATGGGAAATTTGTTTTAGTCATACTATAGCTGGAAATACATCATCGAAATGTCCTTACTTTGGGATAAATTAGGATTATATAGCATTGATGATAAAAATGACATTAAAATATGGTGTTGGAATAATAAAAAATCTGTACTGCGCACTCTTCTTATAACTTAGTTTTTCAGGTACAAAATTGAAGATATTTAGATATATTTGGAACATTCATACTCCGCCCAAAGCTAATATATATATATATGGTTAATTGTATATGGAAAACTAAATACTATAATGTTTTTTACTATAATATGTTGGTATTTATGGTCTGAAAGGAATCAAAGAGTTTTTAATAATATAAATACTCCAACTAAAATTTATATATATATATATATAATAATTGCTTTGTTTTGTGTTAATTGGATTTCAAACCTTAGTTATAATAAAGATAATAATATTAGTTTAAATGAATATCTTAAGAAAGTCAAATCTCACATTAATGTGGTTAAGAAAAATTTAGTATTCAAAAATAGAAATAACAATAACACTTTAAATACCTTTTTAATTGACATGTATGCCAATTAATCAGACGCTATTTTATATTTAGGAAATTAGTTAGATTATAAAATGTCGCAACTTCGAATATATTATTCATCCCAAAACAAATAATTTTTACGAATAATAGAAAAATAGCAATGAACTAATTTAGCTTCCTTGGACACCTTTACTGATAACACATTTGATATTTCACTATTATTAGGATATTAGCCTTGAATTAGAATTCTTGTTAATTTGTTTGTTTATATGTAATTGGATTGTGTTATGCCCTTTATTGTTTCCTACTCAGTTTAATCATAATATTGCTTGTTCTATTTTTATTAGACTAGTATATTTGTATTTCGCATATATGTGTGTGTATGTATTATATACATACAGATATGTCTTAGTCTTACACTTTTGGTGGTCTATTTTGTAGCCTTAGATATGCTCAATGAACCTAATGAATTTAGCCGATTTCGAGGATATGATCACTCATTTGATTTACTAGATTATACTGTTGTATTATTTTATCATGGAACTTAGCTCTCTTGGATTAGGTTTATTTTTATTTTATTTTATTTCTTTCGCATTGTACAGAGTGGATATTACTACCTGTTAAGCACATTGATAGCTCCTTTTTCTAGTGTGGAATTAAATATGTGATAACCCAGAATTTTTAACATTTGAAATCGAAATACTTAATTGATTTTAAATATTTAGAAGTTATTTTAACCTTGAATTTCAAATATAATTATGAATTTGGCGTTTAGATCATTGAATTGAATTTATTGAAGTTGGGTAAAAATTTGAATCTTCAATTTTAAGCTTGTTAAAAATAATTTAATGGCTTAGAAAATTTATATTGACAATACTGAAGATAATAGAAGCTTCAGAATGGGATTTGAAAGTGATCTATTCAGTTTTGAAATTGTATCGTTTAAATCGATATTTAAAAATAGTCTTCCGAGGCACAGTCTCGGAATTCAACGAAACTAGTTCCATTGGGTCCGTAATAGTTAGTTATCGAATTTTAAATTTCGTAGCTTCTGGAGCTATCTTGTGATCGTACGAGACAAAAACGTCAAGAAAATAGTTAACCGAATTAAATAAATATATATATATATATCGAAAAAACAAAAAAATTAAATCACAGCCACCCTATGTTTTCTTTAGCCAACCTACTCTGTTAGAAGCCGACCTATCCCTCTCTGTTAAATCACGTGGATCTCCCTTCTCTTTTAGATAAAAATCGTATCTTGCTCAATTCAGACGAAAACAAATAATGGCTGAAGCTTTCCCTTTCGTTCAAAAGAAAAAAAACAAACGAGAATGAAAATCGAAAAAAAATGGCCGAACAAGTTTATCTCCTCGTTTCAGTTCCACGATTTCAAATGAAAAAACAGAAGAGGATTCATGGCTGCGATTTCAAATCGGGACCAACTTCGCTTATAGGGGAAGTAGGCGCTCGCGCGTGCAGGAACATCCACGGCAAGTTGTCATCATCGAGAAGATAAGGCGGCGCTCGCGATGAAATTCGATTGATGGGCCGGTGTGGCGCACTCGCGTGGGAAGTCGCGTGGCTGCTATGGCTAGGATCGCGAGTTCTGGAGCATGGCAGTGGCAGCCGAGTATCGATGAAGGGGGATAACTCAATTTCGAGCATCGTATGTTGGCTCGGCATCGTCTCGTGGTCGAGAAAGAGCATGACTCGAGTTAGCACGTCGATTTGGAGGGACAGCAGTAGTTTATCGACAGATTGCAGTAGGTATTTTCATTTAATTTATGTACGAATATACAGTAAGAAGATAGGAGTTTTTGAAATATTATTTGTCAAGCCAGAAGATTTAATTTATTTTAGATAATGTATGTTAGTGATTAATTTGATTAGTAAACTTATTTAATTTATTTAGCTACTAAAAGATTTTTTTTATAGAGGAAAATTTTTGGTTTATAATAAAATATTAGTTAATTAAAATTATTAATATGGTAATTAAATAGTTCAAAATTAATAAATAAATGGTAATTGATTTTTCAATTTTTCAAAATATTTTTAACTGTATAGATTGTTTATACAAGGTCTATAAATCAAGAAAACAACTCTGGAATGGAAACAGATTGCAAATTAAAGCGAAGGTGAGATCTTCTCACTCAAACAAAGGGTTTTGTTTAATTTTAAATAGTTAAATTTAAAATTGTTGGTTATGTGTTTGGATGATGGTTGTTATTACTTGTTTTGAAATAGACCCTATACGCCGCATAATAGCGGAGGTTATTATATTAAACCCAAATACCGCGATATTCCACCTCGAAGTGGAATTGGTATTATATATGTATTTGTAGTTGATTTCCTGCATTATATAGCGGATGAGACCCTATTACGCCGCATAATAGCGGATAGTATTTTATAAATCCCATACACCGCGATATTCCACCTCGAAGTGGAATTGGTATTGAATTGTTATGCTAACGTCTGTGGACGCAGGGAAACAGGTTGGAGGGATCCAACTGGATTCCTCAAACAATTGAATTTGTTTCATTTGTTGTGTGTTAAATTTTTTTATAATCTCTGTGTGATTATATTGTAATTGGAATCATTGTAGGCTAAAATTTAGCCGAATATATTTTTGGTATCGTAAGATACCAGAAATAAATAAAATAGGATTTTTGAATTTAAGTAGAAAATCTATAGTAAAATCCTATTGAATAAATTTAAAAATATAGGGAAAGTTTTTTATAAATGTGTTTTGAGTAATATTGTTTGATAGTTGAAGAATTTATTTAAAATATGGATTTTTAATAGTTTGGAAAAAAATAAAGGGAATTATTTTTAAAAGATGATGAATGTGGAAATCCATTGAAAATTTCTTTGGTATTTGAAAATAAATCTTTGGGAATCAAATTGAAATTTGATTCGATGTGTGAAATAAAATTTAGAAATCAATTTAGAAATTGATTTTGGTGGCTGAAAATAAACCTATGGGAAATCCATTTGGAAATTGATTTGGGTGTTTGAAACAAATTTGGGAAATCAATATGGAAAATTGGTTTGGTGTTGAAAGTGGATATTTGGGAATCGATTTGTAAAAAATCTTACATCAATGGATATCTAGAAATTTGAAATCACAATGGAATTTATAAAGGAAAGGAATTTATGGATTTGGAATGTCAATTTGAAATAAATCAAGAAGGGTTTATTAAAATGATCTAAGTGGACAATTTTGAAATGAAAGTGTGTTTTCCTTGAAAAGCCGAGTATGTTTTGAAAGTGGCTTTTAAATATAAATTTTAAAGTTCTAAAATGGTTTGTAAAAGAATATTTGTGAAGAAAATATTTTTGCAAATTGTTTCTAAATCTATTGAGTAAAGATTTATTTAAGTTAGTTTTTAGAAGTGACTGTTTTAAAAGATTTAATTGATATTTGTTTTAGAAAATAGTTATTTAAAACAATTATACTCTATTTACTGATTTTATTTTAAAAATTAGTTTAGACTTGAAATTTTATATGAGATGATAATATAATATTTTTATGACTAATATTTTAAAACAAAGTGTTAAAAATATAGTTTTACTTTAAAAATATTTCCAAGTATAACTTTGGACAAGTGAATTAAATTATTTTAAAGTATTTTAACTTGGCAGACTTTCAATGGAAATAAATAATATCGGGAATTTTATTCCACGAGTAAAAAGTGATTTGAAATTTGTTTTCAAATGGTTGAAGTGTGAAAATATATCTTGCAAGGATATTTTGAGAATAAATAATTGGAAAAATTATTTGAAATCCAGTAATTGTTGTGAACGTTGATTGATAGTTAAATAACCGACTATCAATATTTTCCTTTAAATGGCATTTGAATTTCGATGCGGCCAAGGGTCGGATTCCAAGTGGATATCCGAAAACCACACCGAACCTTTGTGATTGTGATAGATCTTTTATTTAAAAGATCAAAGTGGAAATTGTTGTGATTTGTTTGAAATCTGAATGAACACTTATTTTTAAAATAAGAGCTCGTTTCGGATTAGCCGGGAGAGGACATTTGTGTCATATAACCCATTCCGAATAACGATACGACGAAATGGGATTGCATTTGAAGACCGGTGGTGAAGACCGGGCATTGCGAGAATGATAGGATGTCCTATCGATTGTCTCTGCACTGAGTAGCTACGGTATATATTCCCTAAGTGATGGGAAGTCCGATCGGGATTGTGAATACCCAGATTGCAAGGGCTTCTTCGGAAGTGCCTTCGGTTCTGTTCGAACCCAGAACAGACTTGTATGGATGTGTGTCTGACATTACAAATTGAGACGTAAAGCTGGTCTCTATCAAATACATTTCTGTTGGTGGCGGAGAATTTATTCTCTTAGCTTAACACCCTTCTCTGAGACGTATGAGCTCAGAGGTTATGTAGTTGATGGTTACTAGTGATACATTCCCAATTTGGTAATGTGGCATACGAAGTGTTGCGGATCATTTATTGATCGAAGTATGGCTTTTGTGAAAAGTGCAGCTTTGTGGATGAGACTTCGTCGTGCCTCAAAACCCGAAATGGTCGAAACAGGAATGTTGCGGCAAAGTTGTTTTGGGGTCGCGCCCCTAGGGTATGTCCATTTCCTTATGGATAAGAGGTGGTATCATGGTATGGAGCCCAGATATTTAACCTATGTGGTTATTGCAATTTCATTACTGTGTGAAGTTGCTTTGTGGTTGAGGATCCTTGGATAAAGGTCTGTAACGACCCGGGATGGCATACTTTTTTTGTGTGGAGTTATCAAGTTACAGCTTCATTGCACCTAGAAGCGTGTGGTAACTGGGCCTTGTGTTAGTGGAGATCCGGTTAGGTTCTCGGGGCGTCCCTCAAGAGGCGTACCCATATGGCAATAGGAAGTTCCTTAGCCTGACCATTTGTTGGAAATCCAAAGAAACAATACATGCCTTGTACGGTTTTAGTTTTATGACCTTCCATCTACTTATGGTGGCGCCCCACTTTTTGGATGGTAGCTATAGTAGGCATACAATAATGGTTGTATGCTGGCTAAGATTTATATTATTCTTTCGAAATGTTTTCTGCATTATGCACTAATAATAATATCGAAAGGATTTTGTGTATTAAACATGTTTGACTATCATAAGGAGAAATCTCCTCCAATTCTGCTTTTGCATTGTGTGTGTGGTGGGAGGCCTTATGGTAGTCTCATTTCCAAAGCATAGTGTATTTCTTTTTTATTTTCTTTGTGAAAATAACTGTTTTTAAGATCTCACACCAGTCCCATGACTGACCTAGAGTTTATTGTTCCATTTCTAAACTCTGGGTGCCCATAATTTTCCACACGGGCAGCCTAGAGTCGGGTTAGCAGTTATTCGGGAGAAAAGTCAAGAAGTTGCTGTGAGAATCAGGAGTTGGAGCTATATGGCAAGGCATATCACTATATATGTAATATTTCTTTCCGTTGTTTGTTTTTGTACACTTTGATAATGTAATGTGATGTAATGTAATAACTGATATAGTGATTCTGTTTAAAGATATTTATTTATGTATTATATTTGTTCCGTTGTGAAATGTGAGATTCTGTTATTGTTTCTATTTCTTTTCCTTTTTCATCTACCTCTTCTTCTTTAAACCCTATAGATTCGTAAGTTTGTTCCTCTTTGGGCTGAATTGTTGTGGGATTTTTCAGCTTAAAAAGGGGTACGAATTTGCGGGCCTTTACAAGTGGTATCAGAGCATTTGGTTAAGCGACAACCTTGGCTCTGTTGGGTGTTACTCATTAGAGATAGAGTCAGTAGTACTCTAGAATGAGTGTGAGTGTAATAATAGTTATAAGTGCGTATTTGTTAGTGTATATAAAAAAATTTATATTGTGTTGACTTATCGGTTAATTGATTATAGATTCTGGTCGGTGCAGTTTGGCCAACTGTATCGATAGGGGTTTCTAAACTTTTAAACAAGATAAACCGACATAGTATTGTTTTAAAATAGGATAAATGAAATAATTTTACCCAAGACTATTTTTGTATATAAAAGAAATGATTTTCTATAAATTATTATGGTTGCTTGGTTGTTAGAAAGTGATGATATTGAATTATCATCATTACCGTATGGAAATTTAATAAGAAATAATGGTATAACCAAAGAGTTGGAGATAAATTCATTTAACAAATGAAATTTATAAACATGAATTGAAAGGATAAGGGAATGAATTCATATACAAATGGGAATTGTAAATGTAAATTGTAAATGTGATTTATAATTTGGAATAAAATTGAATAATGAAATGAAATTGGTAATGTGAATGTATAAATGAGTTTTATAAATTCAAATGAGATTTGATTTAGATCAAGTTGGAAAAAATTCAAACTTTGGAAAAATAAAAATAAAATGGATTGAATTCAAGTAAACTAATATGATAATTAATTAATTCATAAAATAGGAAAGTTGAATTAGTTAAATTAAAACTTGAATTGTGAGTTAAATAAAAATGGTTTAAATTTGCAGATAAATTCAAGTAAGTAGAAATAAATTGAAAATTTCCTTGTTATTGATAAAATAAATGCGAGATGAATTCAGAATGGAAAGTTGAAATTTAAAATGGATAAGTGAATAAAACTATTTTAATTAAATTAGTCGATGGAATGGATTTGATAAATGAAAATCAAATCAGTGATTTAAATTGGGAGGTGTTACAAGGAAAAATAAATTTGAGTCTTGAATTGAAATAACTTGAAGAAAATAAACAACTTAAGTAAATATTGGATAAAAGCTCGACTTAGTAAAATTTGAAATGGTTGTTGTCAAGTATTATGGAATGGTTGCGAATGGAATTTGTTTGATTACTGAAATGCAAAATGAATTGAACAGAATCAATTGGAAATGAAATAGAATAAAGAGTAAATTGAGTTGGTATTAATTTAAATTAGTTATAAATTAGATTGGATATTCTATTAAGTGAATATCGTCGAATTTGCATAGAAATGGTTGTCGTTTGACGCAAACGTGATAGCATAAAATTCTATGAGTTAAGGAAGGCCAATAAAATTGATTTTTGAATCAATTGAAATAGATATGAGTTCATTTCGTTAAAAAAAATGAATTGTAAATCACTTGAATTGAATAGAAATGATATGGAATGTAGTTTTAAGCAATTAAATTTGTATTGAAACCTTATAAATTGCTTATGGGAATTATTTGAGTGCATGGCTTATGAAAATTTTGTGTTCACTATTGAAAATGAGTGAAATGTAAATGAATTTCCTATATATGTCACTTATGTGTTTAAATTGAGTAAGTACAGGTACATGAGGGTCGTTTGGCTCGATTTGGACGCGCTAAAATGCTAATAATAAGCTATTTTGCTTAAAAATGTTAATAAAGGCACGCTTCGCAATAAAAATAGGAAATATGAACTGTTTTTGGATTTTCCGACCGGGTGGGTCGATGTATATATATTTATATCTTTTGTCAAATTGCAAAAGCTCCTCCGTACAAAGGAGACGGCCAAAAATTTTCGAAAATTTTGGGAGTTAGAATATTTTTGAAAAAAAAAGAAAAAAAATTTTGTTGGCGACAAATGATTTCAAATTTGAAATTAAAGTAAATTAGTGAATGAAACTAATGTAAAATAATAATATGAATCAGCTATAAATGGAAGATAAAATTCAATATTCGGAGTTGAAGATAAATCGAATCCAAATGGAATTGAAGTGTAAATTGAATTCAAAAGAAATTGAAAATGCAAGATTTAATAAAAATGGACATATAACTTCAATAGTAAGGTAAAAATGGTATAAGAAGTATATATTGAAATTCCTTAAAGGAATGTGCAAAATGACATTTGAATGTTGTAATTGGATATTATGGATATCAGAATATAAAGATGTGTACAAGGAAATGGCATTGCGATTTTGATTTCAAAGATAAAATTTGAATTGCTCGACAAAAGGGTGTGTACTTCAATTTCAGTATGAAATTTGGTGATTTTCTTGTCTAGCCACTTGGCCTTTTGTTTTCTTTTGGAATTTGGGGGCCTGTGGTGCCATTTTGTAGTCGTACCGAGCTAGCCGCGCAAAGGAGACGCTGGCGAAACTTTTCGAAAATTTAGGGTGCTAGAAAAATTTTGAGAAAATTTTGAAAGTTTAAAATTTAAGTTTAAATTTAAATTGTTAACGAAAACAATGCTGTTTGGAACTTACAATTGAAGTAGGGAAGTTAGTTGAATCAATGATGGGTCTTAAATAAAAAGATTTGTTTTGGTAAGTTGATAAAACTGTTTGGTTTCGGAAAGATAGCGAACGGGTTAAGGATCATTCTTCCTAACTAGTAATTTCGGGACGAAATTCTTTTAAGGGGGGAAGGATGTGATGACCCAGATTTTTTAACAATTGAAATCGAAATACTTAATTGATTTTAAATACTTGGAAGTTATTTTAACCTTGAATTTCAAATATAATTATGAATTTGGCGATTAGATCATTGGACTGAATTTATTGAAGTTGGGTAAAAATTTGAATCTTCAATTTTAAGCTTGTTAAAAATAATTTGATGGCTTAGAAAATTTATATTGACAATAATGAAGATAACGGAGCTTCAGAATGAGATTTGAAACTTATCTGTTCAGTTTTAAAATTATATCGTCTAAATCGATATTTAAAAATAGCCTTCCGAGGCACAGTCTCGGAATTCAACGAAACCAGTTCCATTGGGTCCGTAATAGTTAGTTATTATCGGATTTCAAATTTCGTAGCTTCTGGAGCTATCACGTGATCGTACGAGATAAAAACGTCGAGAAAATAATTAACCAAATTAAATATATATATATATATATATATATATATATATATATATATATATCTGAAAAAAAACAAAAAAAATCAAATCACAGCCACCCTATGTTTTCTTTAGCCAACCTACCTCTGTTAGAAGCCGACCTATCCCTCTCTACTAAATCGCGTGGACCTCCCCTCTCTTCCAGATAAAAATCGTATCTTGCTCAATTCAGACGAAAACAAATAATGGCCGAAGCTTTCCCTTTCGTTCAAAAGAACAAAAAAACAAACGAGAATGAAAATTGAAGAAAAAAATGGCCGAACAAGTTTATCTCTTCATTTCAGTTCCACGATTTCAAATAAAAAAAACATAAGGGGATTCATGACTGCAATTTCAAATCGCGACCAACTTCCCGTATAAGGGGAAGCCGGTGCTCGCGCGCGCAGGAACATCCACGGCAAGTTGTCATCGTCGAGAAGCTAAGGCGGCATTCGCGATGGAATTCGATAGATGGGCCGGTGTCGTGCACTCGCGTGGGAAGTTGCGTGGGTGCTAGGGCAGGGATCGCGAGTTCTAGAACATGGCAATGGCAGCCGAGTATCGATGAAGGTGGGTATCTCGATTTCGAGCATCGTATGTTGGCTCGGCATCGTCGAGTGGTCAAGAAGGAGCATGACTCGAGTTGGCACGTCGATTTGGAGGGATAGCAGCAGTGTATCGACAGATTGCAGCAGGTATTTTCATTAAATTTATGTACGAATATACAGTAAGAAGACAGGAGTTTTTGAAATATTATTTGTGAAACCCGAAGATTTAATTTATTTTAGATAATGTGTGCTAGTGATTAATTTGATTAGTAAACTTATTTAATTTATTTAGCTACTAAAAGATTTTTTTTAAAGAGGATAATTTTTGGTTTAGAATAAAATATTAGTTAATTAAAATTATTAACACGGTAATTAAATCGTTCAAAATTAATAAATAAATGGTAATTGATTTTCTAATTTTTCAAAATATTAGTTAACTGTATAAATTGTTTATACAAGGTTTATAAATCAAGAAAACAACTCTGGAATGGAAACAGATTGCAAATTAAAGCGAAGGTGAGATCTTCTCACTCAAACAAAGGGTTTTTTTAATTTTAAATAGTTAAATTTAAAATTGTTGGTTGTGTGTTTGGATGATGGTTGTTATTACTTGTTTTGAAATAGACCATATACGCTACATAATAGCGGAGGTTATTATATTAAACCCATTTACCGCGATATTCCACCTCGAAGTGGAATTGGTATTATATATGTATTTGGATTTGATTTCCCGCATTATATAGCGGATGAGACCCTATTGCGCCGCATAATAGTGGATAATATTTTATAAATCCCATATACCGTGATATTCCACCTCGAAGTGGAATTGATATTTAATTGTTGTGCTAATGTCTATGGATGCCGGGAAACAGGTTGGAGGGATCCAACTGGATTCCTCAAACAATTGAATTTGTTTCATTTGTTGTATGTTAAATTTTTTTTATAATCTCTGTGTGATTATATTGTAATTGGAATTATTGTAGGCTAAAATTTTGCCGAATATATTTTTGGTATCGTAAGTACCAGAAATAAATAAAATATGATTTTTGAATTTAAGTAGAAAATCTATAGTGAAATCCTATTGAATAAATTTCAAATGGGGAAAGATTTTTATAAATGGGTTTTGAGTAATATTGTTTGATAGTTGAAGACTTTATTTAAAATATGGATTTTTAATAGTTTGGAAAAAAATGAAGGGATTTATTTTTAAAAGATAATGAATGTGGAAATCCGTTAAAAATTGCTTTGGTATTTGAAAATAAATCTTTGGGAATCAAATTGAAATTTGATTCGATGTGTGAAACAAAATTTTGAAATCAATTTAGAAATTGATTTTGGTGGTTGAAAATAAACCTTTGGGAAATCCATTTGGAAATTGATTTGGGTGTTTGAAACAAATTTGGGAAATCAATATGGAAAATTGATTTGGTGTTGAAAGTGGATATTTGGGAATCGATTTGAAAATTTTCTTATATCAATGGATATCTAGAAATTTGAATTCACAATGGAATTAATAAAGGAAAGGAATTTACGGATTTGGAATGTCAATTCGAAATAAATCAAGAAGGGTTTATTAAATTGGTCTAAGTGGATAATTTTGAAATGAAAGTGTATTTTCCCTGAAAAGCCGAATATGTTTTGAAAGTGGCTTTTAAATATAAATTTTAAAGTTCTAAAATGATTTGTAAAAGAATATTTGTGAAGAAAGTATTTTTGCAAATTGTTTCTAAATCTTTAGAGTAAAGATTTATTTAAGTTAATTTTTAGAAGTGACTGTTTTAAAAGATTTAATTAATATTTTTTTAGAAAATAGTTATTTAAAACAATTATACTCTATTTACTGATTTTATTTTAAAAATTATTTTAGACTTGAAATTTTATATGAGATGATAATATAATATTTTTATGACTAATATTCTAAAATAAAGTGTTAAAAAAATAATTTTGCTTTAAAAATTTTTCCAAGTATATCTTTGGACAAGTGATTTAAATTATTTTAAAGTATTTTAACCTGGCAGACTTCCAGTGGAAATAACTAATATCGAGAATTTTATTCCACGAGTGAAAAGTGATTTGCAATTTGTTTTCCAATGGTTGAAGTGTGAAAATATATCTTGCAAGGATATTTTGAGAATAAATAATTGGAAAAATTATTTGAAATCCAGTAGTTATTGTGAATGTTGATTGATAGTTAAATAACGACTATCAATATTTGCCTTTAAATGGCATTTGAATTTCGATGCAACCAGGAGTCGGATTCCAAGTGGATATCCAAAAACCACATTGAACCTTTGCGATTGTGATTGATCTTAAAAGATCAAAGTGGAAATTGTTAAGATATGTTTGAAATCTGAATGAACACTTATTTTTAAAATAAGCGCTCGTTATTTGGATTAGCCGGGAGAGGACATTTGTGTCATATAACCCATTCCGAATAACGATACGACGAAATGGGATTGCATTTGAAGACCAGTGGTGAAGATTGGGTATTGCGAGAATGATAGGATGACCTATCGATTGTCTCTGCACTGAGTAGCTACGGTATAGAGATTCCCTAAGTGATGGGAAGTCCGATCGGGGTTGTGAACACCCGGATTGCAAGGGCTTCTTCGGAAGTGCCTTCGGTTCTGTTCGAACCTAGAACAGACTTGTATGGATGTGTGTCTGACATTACAAATTGAGATGTAAAGTTGGTTTCTATCAAATACATTTCTTTTGGTGGCGGAGAATTTATTCTCTTAGCTTAACACCCTTCTCTGAGACGTACGAGCTCAGAGGTTATGTAGTTGATGGTTACTAGTGATACATTCCCAATTTGGTAATGTGGCATACGAAGGGATCATTTGTTGGTCGAATCATGGATTTTGTGAAAAGCGTAGCTTTGTGGACGAGACTTCGACGAGCCTTGCAACCCGAAAATGGTCGAAACAGGAATGTAGCGGCAAGGTTGTTTTGGGGTTGCGCCCCTAAGGTATGTCCATTTCCTTCTGGATAAGAGGTGGTACATGGTATGGAGCCTAGATATTTAACCTATGTGGTTATTGCAATTTCATTAGTGTGATGTTGCTTTGTGGTTGAGGATCCTCGGATAAAGGTCTATAACGACCGGGGATGGCATACTTTTTTGTGTGGAGTTATCAAGTTACAGCTTCATCGCACCCAGAAGCGTGTGGTAACTGGGCCTTGTGTCAGCAAAGATCCGGTTAGGTTCTCAGGGCGTCCCTCCAGAGGCGTACCCATGTGGCAATAGGAAGTTCCTTAGCCTGACCATTTGTTGGAAATCCAAAGAAACAATATGCGTCTTGTACGGTTTTAGTTGTATAACCTGCCATCTACTTATGGTGGCGCCCGCTGTTTGGATTGTAGCTGTAGTAGGCATACAATAATGGTTGTATGATGGCTAAGATTTATATTATACTTTCGAAATGTTTTCTGCACTATTCACTAATAATAATATCGAAAAGATTTTGCGTATTAAACATGTTTGACTATCATAAGGATAAATCTCCTCTAATTCTGCGTTTGCATTGTGTGTGTGGTGGGAGGCCTTATGGTAGTTTCGTTTCCAAAAGCATAGCGGATTTCTTTTTTATTTTCTTTGTGAAAATAACTGTTTTAAGATCTCACACCAGTCCCACGGCTGACCTGGAGTTTATTGTTCCCTTTCTAAACTCTGGGTGCCCGTAATTTTCCACACGGGCAGCCTAGAGTCGGGTAAGCAGTTATTCGGGAGCAAAGTCAAGAAGTTGCTGTGAGAATCAGGAGTTGGAGCTATATGGCGAGGCGTATCACTATATATGTAATATTTCTTTCCGTTGTTTGTTGTTGTGCACTCTGATAATGTAATGTGATGTAATGTAATAACTGATATAGTGATTCTATTTAAAGATATTTATTTATGTATTATATTTGTTCCGCTATGAAATGTGAGATTCTGTTATTGTTTCTATTTCTTTTCCTTCTTCTTCTACCTCTTCTTCTTTAAACCCTAAAGATTTGTAAGTTTGCTCCTCTTTGGGCTGAATTGTTGTGGGATTTTTCCAGCTTAAAAAGGGGTACAGATTTGCGGGCCTTTACAAAATATATGAGTGTTATCCACTTCTAATAGAGAATCGCCCATTTCTCTCTAAAAAATTCTAGGAAGACGACCTATAATTTGCAGGAAGACGGCCTATTCTTTATTGAATGATGCAAGATGCTAATGTGATATATCAATACGCGCATGATGGGCCCAGGAATGCCTAACTTATTATCTATGAGTTATACTTCGACATTGTTGTATTGTAGCTTAATATACTTGATGATCTTCATTTATTGACGATGTTTATATGTTTGGTTGTTTCACCTACTCGACACATACCATGTGAAACACATATTGATTTGATTTTACATGGGCCATTATACTTGTGTATAATTTCAGGTTTGGTTGTCATGTTGAGATTTATACCATGACTATTTTTATGAAATATCGACATATACATTTCAGATATAGTCTGGCCCGTGTGTTATTTATATAATACTAGGATCAGTCCAAGACATTTTTAGTTTAGGGACGAAGAGACCAGCTTGTGTTTTCTGGGTGTAGAGAAGGCTAGTTATTTAATGTTGTTGTACATCATTTTATATTATATATAGCCTCTTATACATATGACATTATATTGTATTTTTTAACATACCTTTTATATTATTTTGAAATAGTGGGATTTTGATATATGATTTTGTATTCCACTTAGACCTAAGTATATTTTCTATTTTTTTCGTTTAATGACTCCGTGTTCCCAATCATTTGTTCTATATTATGTATTGTTTTATCCTGGAAACGCACATGTTTATTGCTTTGTGCCAATACTGAGTACGTACTGGTGTCTTGTTTATTAAATATTTGAAATATATATTAGTTTTATCCCAAGGGAATACTCATGTGTGACAGCCCAATATCGCCTCATTCTTTGTATTATCAGACACTATTACCTGGTAATACTCTTTGGTGGTATGTGAATGGAGGTGGGATGTTTCATTTGGTACCGCAGCAAGTTAAAAATAATACATTATATATACATGTATATGTGTATGTTTTTTGTGTGTGTGTGAGGCACAAGTCTTGACCTTGGATACGACTTAGAGTCCTTGTCCCCTTGGATGTGTTGGGAAGTTACCCTATAATAAGGGATAATGTGTATATAAGATGATTACTGGGGTAATCATCTGGGGACATATTTGTTATGTTCATATATAATATCTTTACTTCTAAAAATAAATTTCTATATGAAAATATAATGATTGTTGTGGTAGTAAAGAAGGAAGAGTTAGCTTGGCCAATGAAGTCGGGGTTGGTGTTGAATGCTAGACCTCTTATGGTTTGGTATAAAACTATCATACCATGATTTGTAAGTGATCAGAGTGGCATAGCAGAAGCATTTGAATTGCTATCCACTAAGTGCATTGATTATCTGTGCCTTGTGTATAATTATTGGATGTATTGAATTGGAAATAATTATTTAACATTAATATTGAGTAGGAATCATCATTTGAAGGTTATGAACTGACTCAAATATTAATAATAAGAGACCTTGCAGTGTTTTCAACAGTGAAGTTGCCTCTAAAAATTAAGAATTGTATCTCATTAGAAATGATATAATGGATTAAAATTGTAATATGGATTTAAATTTGATACTTGCTTGATGAAGTGTGATGTTTGAACTATTGAAAGTGATTTACTATTATAGTGTGTATATAGAGATCATTTGTAAATATTCTAATGTAAGCAAGCATATTTTTAGACAAATAAACCTTTTGACTCTTATATATAAGGTATTCGAACATGCTTTTATAAAAGAAAGTAAATGTATTAAATTAGAAATCCATTTTATAAAATATATGTATATAAATATGATATTTGATTGTAACACCCTATATTTTTAGTAGCATTATTTAGAATATTTAACTGACTAATGAAATAAAATAATGTAAGCTGATTAATAGATTGAGATTTGGTTTAACCAAGGATAGTCATGCCATGTTAAATGTAAATCAAAACAAGATAACATGAATAAAAGTGTTAGGAAACAAGGGAGCGAAAATAGGAAAATGATAGAACTTATACCCTAAACCCTTAGAGAATTAAACGCACGTTCATTTCATTTTTCTCAAGCAAAAATATTCTAAGGTCGGCTACCATTTCCAATCTTAAGAGAAGACGAAGCTAGGATTTTCAAGAGGAAGGAGTAAATCAACTTATTCAACATTAAATCTCATACCTTTAATCACAAAGCTAAGATGAATGACTACTACATCCCATTTTTCTTATATAGTTTTCGGATTTAAGGGTAAATCGAAATAATTTTGCATGATAATGCCATGTTTTGGATGATTGGAAGTTTAAATATACTTGTTAATGGTTTATACATGTTTATAGTAGCTTTTATGATATTTTTGATGTGAAAACCCTGTTAACTGACATTCAAATGCCTTGAAATTTTTTATGTAGATCAAAGATGATAATTTAGAGATGGGTTTCAATTTTCATAATTTTCTAAATTATGGTGGATTTCATATTAATTTTCTAGTGAAGAAAATGATGTATTATAAATTATTTACGGCAAGGTAAATAATTATTTGGGTCCGAAATTTATATGTGTTAGAAAATATAACGAAAAGGATTTTCTGGAATTTTTATAGAATTTTCCCAAGTGTTTTGATGAATATATAAAATTATTTAATATATGGGACTTAAATGTTTTATATATTTAATTAAGGAGAAGGGGCATTTCGCAAAAGATTAAAATTAATTAATTGGTTATGAAATATGCAGTGCTTTTTAGTGGTAAAGAAAAGAGGCAACCAACCAAAATTTTACACATAAAGCTGGTTAGGTAAAAAGAACTGTTTATTTCAGGCTTTTTAACCGTTTTATTGCTTTCGGCACTTGCCTCCGCCTTGGTTGGCTTTCGACCAAGTCCCTGCGCCCTCAGCTCCATCGAAACTAATGCGCCTAGTATTAAGAAATTAGTACGTGGTGATTGGATAGAAGGCGAAGGTATGAGGTCGAAACTATAGGTTCCAAATGGGTCAAAGCATCACTTTGTTTTTAAATTAAAACACGCCTGTTTGCTTTCAACTAAATGGCTTTCGACTCAGTTAGCTTTCGACTGGGTCAATGGATTTAAAGAATGGTTTTGAATGGGTTACACTTTAGTTTTAAACATTTTCTTTCGACTAATCTGAAACTCCTAGTTGTCGCCTTTCTAACTATCAAAGCCAATGGTCTCGGGAGGTATACTTAGTTTTTAAAAATCAGCCACTTCTCCAATGCTTTCGAAGGAGTGGTTTCGACACCATCACTTCTTTACTTAGGAAACGGTTTTGAAACAAAGCTTTCAACTGAAACGTTTTAAAGTCCCTTTTTCTATAATTGAAGTATAACCTAAATGGTTTTGAAAGAGATAGTTTTAATGGTTTCGAAAGAAGTGCCTTCGACTTCAATGAGCTTCTTATCCTTTTGCTCTACTTATAGGCATAATTCTAAAGGTTTAGACCAAGATGGTTTTTAAAGAAGAAGTAAACTTTGAATGGTTTGAAAAAGTTTCCATATGTTTTAAATTGAGCCCAAAGGCTTTCGAAAGGTTTAGTGTTTTAATGCTTTCAAAAGAGTTTTAATGAATGGTTTTGAAGGGGTGGTTCCCCAGGGTTTCGAAGGGATTGAAAGGGAAGGTTTTCCTTTTGTTTTTTAAGATTTCAATGAAAAGAAAGGAAGCGTTATTCCAATGTTTTCAAAAAGCGATGTATAAAGGTTTCAAAGAGGGATGACTATTATTTTGAAGCTTTCAAAGAAAAGAAAGGAAAGGATTTTCCGATGTTGTCGAAAGATAAGGTTTACTGGTTTCAAAAGGGGTAAATGTTTTCATCGATAAAGGGTTAAGTAACATATATATATTACATGGCAAGGTGATTTTGAGTAAAGCATAGAGAATATGTATTTTCTTTATAAAGTATGATTTAAAGATTTAAATCAATTTGAAAGAGTTTTTCAAGGAAAATTTAAGGGAAGTTATCCCTAAGTGAAAATGACTCAGATATTAGAATACCAGATGAGATTGGAATTGAATCAGCCCGTATACATTAGCTATTGTCCCTAGCTAATTTAGTCAAATATTTCAATGTGTAGGACTTTGTCACAGGTACGACTAAAATTATGATTACACATAGAAGGGAATATATGTTTGTATGCAGATAGGTTATTGGTGAGCCTGCAAAACTACTAGGATCGGGTGACCCTGGGCAATGTTAAGTTAGGGATAGACCATCCAGAAGAGAAGTATTTAACAGGTAGTTAAGGATAGACCGTCCACAAGAGGTGTGCCAAACAAATGTTAGATAAATTTTGATACTTTATCTGGTAGGCCTGAGTCAGCCAAAGGTTAATAGTAAGCCAAACAAAACTATAGTGTTTGGACAGATAGTTCATTTGTTACTTGATATGTATGTTTACTTGATAATGCTTTATAGGTTTAACCAGTTTTGGTTGCAGGATAAAGGTTTGCAAAAGATATGTTTTAAAAGAATGTTAGTGAGGGGAGACCCGTTTCGTTAAGCGGCATGGTCTCACTTAACATTAATGACCAGATGTATAGTATTATTCACACCAGGCTTTATGTCTGACTCGAAGTTTATGTTTTACTCTTAAACTCTCGGGTGCTCAAAATCAATTTGAGTAGGCTGAGGGTTGAGGTACTTTTAGGTTTTAGTAGGATGACGAATAAAGCTATCGAAGGCGAGCAGAAGGCTAACGGATAGCTATTTAGGAATTGTAGTTCTTTGTTCTATTGTATAGTTCCGCTGTGTATGTATTAAGTCAATTATCACTATATGACACTGATCATCCAAGGGGGCATCTTCATATGTCGCTCTTGGGGTATTTTGTAATAAGTATATTTTATCGTTGCTTGGGAAACATTTGGGATTATGTGATCGGGATATGGAACACCTGTTTTAAAATGTAATGGGAAACTCTGCTTTTTTTAAACCTGTGATTTTTTTTCCATATTCAAGTGCTTCTATATTATAGATACCATTAACGTAGCCATATTTAGTCGCCGGAAGTTAATACTATATATGACTGCAGCATCTGTAGCACTTAGCTTTGGGCCTCTAGATAGGGGATGTTACATTGATTATGTTTTGAGACAGAAGCAAATAATTATTTTTATAAAAGTAGGATCTGAAAAGGTACAAACATACTTAAAGGAATTTTTGAAGTAGACTTGTGTTAATATGTCCGTTGGGAGATTTAAGGATTATTGTCGATGTGTTTGGCCAATACTGTTGATAGGGATTCCTAAACACTATGAAGGAACATTTGGACACAATGTTTGAAAATTTTAAAATGATTTGAAAAGATTACAACATTTTGTAAAGATTAGAATGTTTAAAAAAGATTAAAATGTATTGAAAGAATCAAATATTTTTTACAATATAGAAGCAATGTCTTGAGTGATAATATAATATAAATAATATTTTTTAAAACCAAATAATGTTTTCGAGAAAAGTTAAATTATTTTGGAAGAAGTGAATGTTTGAAAAATAAATATCAGCAATAAATTTTTGAATGATGTTTTGAAATTAAAGTAGAATTTTTAAAGAAGAATGAAGAGCTATGTTTTTTAAAGAAGAATTCATATAGTGTTTTGATAAATCATATAAGTAGTTTGATAAGAAAGTGTATATTATTTGGAAAAGTAAAGTATTATCTAGAAAGGTATAGTATGAATGTAAAATGAAGTTTTGAGTGATGAAACATTTTATTTTGAAGAAAAGAGGATCTCCTTTTGTTTTATGTGTACCAATAATTGCTAGAGGATTGAATTTTTATAGTTCTTGATTATCGAAGAAGAAATGTAATTCGAATGGAAATTAAAAGTTAAATAGTGATTGGAATTTTTAAGATTCTTCTTTGAAGTGGAAAAGAAATTCTTCATGAAATAAACTTTATAATAAATTACTTTGAAGATTGTGAAGTTCATAATATTTAGTGAAGACATACATATATATATATTAGAGGTCAAGATTTGGTAAAAAATATAGTTTCTAATTTTGAAGTATAAAATTTTATAAATGTTTTTAAAGTCCTCTATAGTATATATAAAATTTAAAATTTGAACATAGTTTTGATAAATAAAATTAAAAAAAAGAAACAATTTTTTTATTGGAACACAGTTTCAATCTTAGAACCTTATTTACATTCCAAAATCTCCATTTGAAAATAGATGTTAATTTTGGTTCTTTGTGGGATTTGAACTCCTGGCCTTTTGTTTACATATAAGGGTATTTTTGAAACTTTGCGGTTGGACCAAAAGATTGTGCTTCTATTCCAACTATTAATAAAGCTATATGTTTAAAAGATTTTTACAGGAAGCTAAACATTAAACACCATGAATTTTAATAATTTAAAAGAAAAGGTGTTTATTTATAAATGAATGTAAAATGTTTGTGTAAACTAGTTTTCCAGTTATAAATAGGGGATATTTGAAGTTTGAAGAATATTTTATAACAGTGATGTGTATTAACAAGGTTATTTAACGGGTGACGAATAAATAAGATTTTATAAAATGAATTATTGGAAATAAATATTTTGGGAAGTGTTTATATTATTTATAAAGTGGGAATTTTAGAGAAAAGTATTTATGAAAAGATTTATTTAAGATGAAGTCTTTTGTAATTATTGAAAGCGATTTCAAATTTTGGTAAATATTCTGGAAAAGGTAGTGATTTACATATTACTATTTATCTATATCTTTGAAAAGTAATCTTGAGTCAAATATTTTTGCACTTTAAAGATAATTTAGATGTTCTTTTGTAAATATGAAAGAATTTCTTTAAGAATTGACGTGATGGATTTATACTTGTTTGAGTGTTATGAATTTCAGGATATACTTCGTGCCATATAGATGACTCTGAATATTCCAAAACTTATGATATATGGGAAATATTTTGATTAGTTGTTTAAGTATTGTAATCTTCCAAATGAGTTCATTCGAAATCATCGTCCATGATTATAGACGGTGGGCATGGAAGGTAAATGCGACTCTTATGATAAGCCACCAATGAAAGGTCTAATTATTCATTTTGTGTTGCTCTATTTAAATGCTTGATGGGTCGAAGCAGATCACTATACGTGCTTACCTGAAAAGGTAAAATGGAGCGTTATGTGATATGTCGTGTTGATTGATTGTTTGCATTTGAGTGTAAATTGTAGACGGTGCACTTAAGCAAGAAGTTGTAAGCTGAATTGTACTTTTTCCCATAGAGAAATTACAAAGATGAAATTTTATTAAAAGGGGAGTCTGTAACAACCCGGTGTTGAGAAGCAATTACTAAAAATTTATAATAGTGATCTAATTAATTAAAATTTATTTCAAAAATTTAATAAGATTTTTGGATTTGTTTGGAAATATTGGAATTTGTTGATAAAAAATTTAGTGGTGATATATATATATATATATATATATATATACACACATATATTGGAAGGAATTATTTATTTATAATAAATTATTTTGGAAGTTAAGTATCTTGTGAATTATTAATAAATGATGAATTTAATTATTTTGAAGAATACTGATATATTAAGTTTGAAATAATTATAGTTGTATTAAAAGTGGTTAACTAATTTTTATAAAGTTTTACATTGATGGAAAATAAGATTAGAAATGTATTTCGAAAGGAAATGAAATTTTATTTTAATTAAATAAGGAGTTTTGGAAATATTTAATAAGTAGTTTTAAAATGTAATTAAGTAATGATTAAAATAAAGGAGTTAAAATATGAAAATAATATTTTATAAAATTGTTAATGAATAAGAAATGGATATTTAAGTATGAAATAATTTTTAGTGGAAATCAGAATCAATGTGGGTGAATAGATGAATTTAAATTAAAATGGGCCAAATAAAATAGTTTTGAAATAATTAATTAAAATAAAAGAATTTGTGGAAAATAAATTCTATAAAATTTCATAATGTTATGCAATCACTTAAGAAATATAAATACGATTATCCTATTGATTTGATATCAATTTGACGTAAGTAAGAATTAATGAAGAAGTAAAATAAAAAAGGGAAATGAAAAGAAACTGCTATCATGAGAACCAAGCCCAAATGCAAGCCCAACACCCATGTGTCATGTATCTAAACTTTTCATTGTCTAGAGTTTTCTCCTCTCTACCCCCTTTATGAAAATTGCTCACGTATACTTCTTCCTCATCATTTTCAACTTCTAACTCAATAAAACAAAAATTAGTAAAAAAATGCTTCCTCCTCTTCATAAATAAAAATAAAATATATTCTTATAAATTCCTAAATTAATATATAAGATAATCAACACTACACCCTTAGACATAAAGAAGTTGAGAACTTGATCAAGTTTTGAAGCTATGGAAATTTTAAAGTAAGAGAGAAAGTGGAGAATGATGAAAGCAAAAGAAGAAGTTGAAGTTTCTCTAAGCTAAGGTGGGTGATTATTCTCACAATTCTATGTCTAAATTGAATTAGTATATGTGCATCATGGCATGGAATGTGCATTAACAATCAAAATCTAGAACCCAATATTTGCAACAACAACAAAAAAGCTCAAAACTCTTGAATTCAAGCTTGATATGGATGACTGATAATGTTATTGAGTTGCGTATTAGCTACTATAATGTATATCTGTGTACATATTCATGATCAGAGAAATAATTAGCATAGAAATTAACTTGACAAGAAGTCGACTTTATAAGAAGTTTTGGATACAGCCAAAAATGCATCACTGGTGCACTACACGCCAGTCCACCAGTGCGAGCATTTTCTATAGCCTTGCCGATAGACACATACACACACATACATATTTTATTTTTTATTTTTGAATATTATATATATTATTAAAGTAATTAATTTACTAAAGGGAAATTGATTTATGGTTTTAAATAATAATATAAATTCTATTTTAATTTAAGAAAATATGAAAAGCATTCTCATTAATATTTTAAGTGTTTTAAAGGGTATTTCATGATTTATGAGATAATAAGAGTTTTGATATTGTATTCTATGAATTTTTAGTAAAAGGAAATTTAATTTAGTATTTACAAAATCAATTAAATATTTAATTTCTAAGAATTATGAAATGATTCATGTATATTAGTAAGTGAATTTTCATATGAGATATCAATGATTTTCAGTATAAAGTGAAGATTTTAAATTATATCTTATGGTCTGAAATAAAAAGAAAAAATTTTGAATTTATAAATTATTTTAGAAAAGTATTTATTTATAGAAAATTGTGAAATTAATTCTATAAATTATATTTGATTTGAAAATTAATTTTAAAGGTTTTGAATATGAAAGAGAGATTTTGGAAGTGTGTTATAAATAATCAATCCTTATTTTGGTATTGAATAAATAAGATAGAATGATATATTTGGTGTATATAATTGTTTTTAGAAGTTTTATTTATATTTCAAAAATCCAAATCTCTTTCCTAAATCGAATTGTATGCTATGATTATTTATATTTCAGTGAAATGTGAAATATCACTAAACATAGTTATAATACTGTCTAGTAAATGACATTCGGTAATATTTGACCTATTATTATTTGGACTCCTTATATAGAATAATATTGTGTGGAAATTCTAGATTGTGATAAATTTGGGTAAACATATTAGTAATACCACTTAGTGTGAGATACTTAGTAATATTATTCCAGTTACTCCAACGACTCATGATATAGAATTTGTGGAGATTGATTGTAGTTTATGAACATTAAATAAACGAATGGCTAACACATAATGGTATGAGAGGCCATTGTGATATTTATTCTATTATTCTTGTAAGTAATGGACACTATGTGATGGGAATATTGTGATGGGATAGAACATGTGTGAGGTGATGATTGTGAGGACTGCCCTACACCTCCGACACCAAATATACCTATATTATGCACTGCAGTGGTGTCCGACCGATGTATGATGATTTTCAATATTGAAAAGCAGATAAACAACCACAAAACCTATTGTATACCTCACCGTGCATCGAATAAAAATATAATAATCATTGTAGATATAAAACAAGCGAGACGGTGATAAGTAAATGAACCACACACACTGCACGGGTTCACAGAGTTATACAAAATAAAAGTAGAGTTTATACAAATGGAAATAAAATCAAATACAACTATCTTGGTAATATAGAAGACGTTGTCTAGGTTCCACAATGTCGCACGGTGGAATAAGCACAAACAAGTAACATATATATAAGAGAAAGCACCATCTTCTTCTCATCCTTCGTTCCACACCGCGTATCTCCCAAACCTACTATCTAATCTACTCTTTTAAGAGCACCCGAGATAATAAGAAGCAAAGCATAAAGCCTCGATTCAAACAACAGTTTGGTGTGAGCGATAAGAGAATCTCAAAATACTATACAAGTCGATATAGTAAGGAACATAGGTATAAGAATTATACCTGACCTGCCTCTATATCCAAAGATTCAACTCGTAACAACTACAATGTGCAACTCTATTATCATCATCATATGGTATAAAAACATATTGGTATACCATTGGGCGTTTATATACCGATCTACTGGATACCTACGCCACATGACATCCCTAAAGTGACAATCGACAACTGTAAAAGTCATGGAAAACATAGCATCCATCAAACAACATCACTATCACTCAATATGCCCTGGATATATGATAGTTCGTATGGCTATTCCTTGCCAGGACTAATGGAAAATCTCTATTTTTTATGTGCTTGAACACCATCCTAATGTTGAAATTAGATCTTGCTCGATCCAGGGTATAAATATCCCGTCAACAATCCCAGTAACCATTCCAAGTACCCAATAAGTGTCCATACAATACCCATCTTCACGAGTACAACAAAAAATACTTTGAGTGTCAATGATCCCTAAGCACGCATATTAAATCCCTTCCTCACTCCATCTATTTTTTGTTCATCGTCGCAGAACCCTTTAATTTTCCTTCTTTTTATGATAGAATCCTCCAATGTTCAATCACTGGGTTACCTTGCTCGAACCCTCTTTTATAGATAATCACCATTACGAATCCATCGTCATCGAGTTGTTCTCTTTAGAAAACTTCAAGACATCCACATCGATCATAGAACAAGCATATCAAGGTCCCTAAGCCATCACATCGAAGCACCTCAACATTGCTTCATCCATCAATCATCATCCTTCATCGCGCTACCATGGCGCAGTCGAACATCAAACGAATGAACGAACACCTCCAAAATGACCTCTAGGACCTTCATAATGCACTTCAAGAGTTTGGCCTAGATTGGTCACTCCCATTCATGTCGGTACTAACATGAATGGGTTCTTGTTGGTGCTAATATGAATTACTTAGCCAATAGTTTGGTTAAGTACTTCATGTCCCGATATCTTTACTCCTTTGCTTTCCTGAAACCCCTCCTTCCACTTTACTAAAGTCCATGCCCTATGCACTTTCTTAAAAGGATGTTGGTACCGACCTGATGATATTGGTACCGAATTGAATTTTCCCTCCCAAATTGGATGCTAAGTCCTAAAACTTCCTTTCTTCCCTCAACTCGAGCCTACCCCGATGTTTCCTTGCCCTTGACCCTAAGTTATTACACTACCAAGATGAAATGCATCTACCACCGACTAGAATTGCAACCTCAAACGACATGAATTTTACTACCAATAAAGTCCAACCCTCATGGGAATTGATTTCTAGGCTTCTTTACTCTTTAAGGACACTACCTATAAGTTATATCACATTTTGAGCATTTTTGACATCATGTTGTCCAAATCGGCATCAATATCCTAACTTCACTAAAATAACTAACAAACATATCAAAATAATCCATATAGTGTCAGCCATCATTCATAAGCATTCAAATAACACATCCAATTAATCCAAGCATGGTTAATATATAAGATATTTCTTAGATCTAGTTCTATGCAAAAGTGATAACATAGTTCATAAAGGGTGCAAAATTATTTTAAATCAATTCTTATCTTCTTAGATTCGGCCATAAGCATGTCATTAAGGTTAGACTAAAGTTTGAAAATGTTTTAGTACAAAATTCATATTAAAAAAATCATTTCTATCAATTAATATGCAAAGTATAGTGAGACATATCAAACCACTTACCTTTTACTAAAAATTACCAAATCTACCTTTAAATTTGAAATGGAAAACAGGCTTGTGGATTCCAAAGTAGCCAAAAAGTTAAGTCAAAATCACCATTCCTAGTTACCCCTTTAATTATGGATTGGGTAACATTTAGTATGAAAATGATGGTTTTTTTTATAGAATATAGGTTACCGGTGGTTTAGACTTATTTTTAGGAAGTGGGAAATGATTTGGATTTGTCATATCAATCCCAATTAGGAACGGATCCCAACATGGGTTAGTGGGCTCAAGTTTGAGCTTGACCAATTACCCATTAATTTGGCAAGCGGAAGTCCAAACTTAAAACGACCATATCTCTTAAATGTTAAGTCTATTTTCCTATTATGACCACTGTATGGAAAAAGAAACCATCATCTTGATCTAATGGAAATGGTTTCAGACCCTAAGTCAACTCCTATCAAAAGTTATGGGCTCCACAAATTTTTGATTTCAAACAGTCCTATAAAAATCCTAAGGATGGAAAATGTCCCTTGTAGTCATTTCCTAAAATTATAGTCGTACGACCTCATATGGATTAAATAATAATATTCTATGATCATATGATTTGAAAAATACGAGTCATTACACTCTCCCTACCGCTTTTAGTATTTCTACTCTCAAAATTCCCAAATAAATCAAGGAATAGTCAACCATAGTAACCAGCATGCCTAGCAATCATATACAACCATCAAACATATCAAACATGTAGCCATGCAATCAATAATGTAGACAAACATATCCTAACATGCGAGATACATCGTTGTACTATATGATATTAAAAGTGAAAGTAAATACAATAGACATCAAGCCTTAGCATGCAAAGAACTCTGGATATGCAACTTTTATGTCATCCTCGATTTCCCTAGTGCAATCACCTTCAATTTCACCCTATTAACCTTCACTAACTCCAGGGTCTTTGTCATAAGTTGTTTCATATCACGTCCGATAATATGAATTGGGTTATGAGGTCTCGAAACTTTTAATTCAACTGATCAGGTGTAATCTTCATGCCTGAGTCATGCACAAACTCTACAAGTGGGAGACATGGAATACGTTGTGCACACTCGCCATCTTTTGAGATTAGTTCACCTATATGCTTAGTTCTCAATCCTCTCTACTACTAGAAAAGGACATGCAAATCTCAACGCCAACTTTCCCTTTATTACAATCAAATCAAACGACATTGTTCAATAGAGAAATATTCACAAACACTGTATCGCCAATAGAGAACTCCAAATCTCTACTTCTCCTATCAATATAGTTCTTTTTCCTATCTTGGGCAGTCTTCATTCTTTGCTGAATGACTTCAATCTTCTTCAAAGTCTCTCCTATCATACTTGGCCCAAGTGCTAGTTTCTTACTCGCTTCCTACCAACATGAAGGAGCATTACACTGTCCTCTATATAATGCTTCGAATGGTGCCATACTAATTAGACTGATAACTATTGTTGTATGCGAACTCCACCAAATGCAAATAGTTGTCCCACGAGTCTCTGAAATCGAGTATATAAGCTCGCAAGAGATCTTCCAATCTACCATTCACCCTCTTAGTCTGTCGATCGATTTATGGGTGATAAGCTATACTAAGTTGCAGCTCGGTCCCCAATGTCTCTTGTAAGCTTTTCTAGAACCCACTAATGAATAAAGGGTCTCAGTCATCCATAATGTTCTTCAGCATACCATGGAATCGCATCATCCATTTCACAAGCAATTCGGTCAATTTGGACGCCGTTCTACTCTACTTAATGGGCATGAATCGAGAACTCCTCGTCAATCTATCGACTACTACCCAAATGGTAGCATGCCTCCTTTGGTCCTTGGCATTCCATCGATGAAGTCCATCAATACTTGTTCCCTTTTCCACTCATGAACCTCAAGTAGTTGCATTAATCCACTTGGTTTTCCTACTCTTTCTTTACCAATTGGCAGTTCATACATTTCAAGATGAATGTCCCCGCATACTTTTTCATCCTCTACTAATAATATGTCTACTTCATATCACAGTACATCTTATTACCACCGGGATGTATAGTCAATCTAAAGTGATGGCACTTTCATAGTACTTTATCCCATATTCCATTAAAATCAGGAATAAACAATCTCCCATCCTTATGGAGCCAACCAACTCGGTGGAGTTTGTATGGCTTATCTCCTCGGACTCCACTCCTCCTTTTATATTTCCTATGATCTTTGCTAGTCTAGCATCTCGCTTTTAACCAGTACCAATCCTCTCAATCAAATTCGGTCCGATAGTCAAACCCATCGTATTTCTAGATCTAGCTCACACTTAGGTGTGATGACAGCCTTACACCACCTGCACCTGATATAACTAAATAATGCGCTACTAACATGCCTGGCTGATGTAGGACGATTGTTAATGATTGAAAATAAAGTAAAACATCATAGAACCTGTCGAATAAAATAAAATACACGTCATAAATATAAAAACGGAGAGATAGTAATAACTAAATGTCCAAATATTATAGTACTGATTCATAGAGTTATACATCAAATAATTGAGTTTATACAAATGGGAATAAAATCAAACAACTGTCTCTTAATAAAAGAAACAAGCAAGCACTGTCAAGGTTCCACGATGTTGCATGGTGGACTAAACATAAAAATCCATATATAATACGAGATAGCTCCATCCAGCTTGTCCTTTGCACAACTATTATGCCACACCTAGATTTTCTACCTAGTCTACTAAGAGTACCCGAGATAATAAGAAGCAAACTATAAAACCTCGAGTCAGACAAAAGACTGGTGTGAGTGGTAACTGAATCCCAAAATACTATACAAGTCGATATAGTAAGGAAGAAGGTTAAATGAACCACACCTGACCTATTCCTCTAACCAAAGAGTTAGCACATAATAAACATAATATGCTACTCGTTGAACATAGTAAAGGTTTACTACAAACCAAGTATGATGACGGGTGTCTAGGTATCCCAATCCCAAATACCTATCTCCAATGACATCCCTAAATTGATAGACTATGGAAGAGAATAACCAAAGCAACCATCAAAAAATCCTCATTATCACTCGATGTGCTCTAGACATATAATAACTCATATGGACATTCCAATGCCGCGGACAAATATTGGAAATCCCAGTTTTCAGCGTACTCGTCTTTAGCCAAAAGCTGATATTAGACCCAAATCCGACGGTCCACGGTATACAGATCCAAATCGCCATTCCGGGCTAGCCTTTCAATGAACCCGTGAGCGCACTCACAATACCCCTGCTTTAAGTAGAACAGAAAATACTCCAAGTATTAACGATCCCTTAACATGTGTATCCGAGCCCTTTCCTTGCTCCATCTAATTTCCATTATCCTCGAGGAACCATTCCACATTCCTCCATTCCACAATAGAAACATCTCATGTTCTACCCAATGGCTCACCCTTTCTAGAATCTACCATTTGTAGACAAACTACTCCGGACTCATTTCCCCATCGAGCCGCCATCATCAGAACCTAAATCCATTCATCGTCGAGTTACCATCATCAAAGTCTCGAAGTTATCACCGTGTTATTACATCGCCATCAAACCTTAAGAAAACAAACAAATACCTTAAGCATTACCTATAGGACTTCTATTTCTCTTCCTAGAAGTTTCGCCATGACCCATCAAACAAAACCTCTTGGTATCAAACGAAAGCAACCGAGTTGGGTACTTAGCTAATTTGGCTTTCCCTACTTCTAGTATTCAATCATCCAGGTGCTTTAAACCGACCGCACCTCTCAAAAGCTTACGGCATCAACTCCAAAGCTCCTAATGCAAACTCCAAAGCTCTTGTTTCTATGCGCTCCAAAGCTCTCAGTATGTAGTCTAATACTTAGTTAAATTATTGCACTTAACCTTCACACATCACCCCTAACCTTGACTTGAATAACCAAACATTCACCGGGCACTTTGCACCAATAAAAAGCACTAGGTATGGACCAAAATCTCTCGACACCGAGTCCTCTCCTTAGCTCTAATATTGGTGTGACTTGAATCTTAGGCTCCTTCTATGCTCTAGAACCCCTCCTCCAAGTTTCATCCAATTCCGACCATCTTTGCCTTCAATTTGCCAATTCAACCACTCTTTTCCTTACTACCTAAAAGTACTAGCAAACCATATCAAAGCACAACATGCAAATATGAAATATCACTTACATACATCCATACACATATGCAATTTATACAAACATGATAGTCAAGAAAATCCTATTCTAGATCTAGCGCTTGCACTAATATGTCCATATGAGAAAAAGCAGTTAAATATCACTTAAAAACCATCTTAAAACCTTTAGAATTTGACCATAAACATTTAGGAAAATGTGATTAAGGTTATAATATATTTTAGGATCAAAATCATGTTAAAAATAACAATTTTAATTGTATATACATGCATAGTAGAGTGAGGGATCAAGGACCACTCATCAAATACTCAAAATACCAATTTTCTCCTCAGATCTAAAGTTGACAATAAGGAATGATAATCTCAAGCTGCTATAGGCTAATGACCCATCTAATTGATGATTTGGCTAAGGTTAATAAGGTAAAGATTGACTTTTTGATGAAATTAGGGTTAATGAAGATTTAGAGCTATTTTAGGTAAGATGAAAATGACTTAGATCAATTCCTACAGCCTCCCATTGGTACATTTTTCGAGATAGGTTAATGGAACTAAGCACGGGCTAAGCTAATTACCCAACAATGCAGGCCAATAACAGACAAAACTTAAAACAGCTATAATTTTCAAATGGCAAATTCATTTTTCTATTATGATCACTCTACGGAATAGGAAACTATCACTTCGAAGCAATGGAAATGGTTTGAGAACCTAACTTGGCTCGTATTAAAATTTATAGTCTAAACAAGGTTTTTAGGCTCAAAATGATCACGTAGAAATTTGGAAAAAAAATAGTAGATGTGGAAAATGTCCCTAAGAGTCGCTTCCTAAAAAATTTGAGTCGTTTGATCTCATATGTATAAAATATAAATATTCTATGATTCTTCGATACGTAAAATAAGGGTTGTTACACTCTCCTTTTTAGGAGTTTCGCCCTTGGAATCCCCAAATAAGGCAAACAAAGTTACCCTGGATGCCTAACAATCATATCCAATCATTATATATAGAAACAAGCAACCATGCAACCAGTGGTAGAGGTGAACGTACCCTAGCATGCAGGATACTAAACTTCCCTATATGATATCGAAGGTGAAAGTAAATAAGATAAACAATCACCTCCACTTTGGTTTTAGATGTGTGGCCCACATGCCCTCCTTGGTTTCCCCTTTACACTCATCTTCACATTTTCCATATTGAACCTTCACTAACTCCACTGTCTTCCTGCTAAGTTGTTTCGTATTGCATTGGACAGTATGAACCGACCTTCGAGGTCTCGAAACTTATAGTTCAATCTTGATATCATAAAGTTGATCCGATGCAATTATTACGCCTGAGTCATGCACATTTTTCATATGAGAAACGTAGAGGACATTGTGCACATCCGCCATCTTTTGATGTAAGCCGACCCCTATATGCTAGGTTTCCAATCCTCTCTATTATCGAAAAAGGACTTATGAATATTGACTAACGAATCGAATAACATTCTTCAAAGGAGAAATCTTCACAAACACCATACTACCAATGGAGAAATCCACATCCCTATGTCTTCTATCAGCGTAGCTCTTTATGCCTATCCTGAGCAGCTTTCATTCATTACCGAATGATTGTTATCTTCTCCATAGTTTCTCTAATCATATCTAGCCCAAGCATCAGTTTTTTCCCGCTTCCAACCAATACGAATGGGCATTAAACGGTTGGCCATACAATGTTTCATACCATCCATACTGATACTAGGCTACTAGCTGTTGTTGTTTGTGAACTCCACCAAATGCAAATGATCGTCCCATGAGTCTTGGAAATCGAGAATGCAAGCTCGGAAAAGGTCCTCCAATATACGATTCACTCTCTCGGTCTACCTATCCGTTTATAAGTGATAAGCTGTACTAAGATGCGACTCGGTCCCAAATGCCTCTTGTAAGCTATTCCAAAATCTACTAATGAACAGCAGGTCTTGATCATTTACAATGCTCTTCAGCACACTATGAAATCGTATAACCTATTTCACAGACAACTCGACCAGTTTGGCTGTCGTGCTACTTAACTCGATAGGTATAACTCCAGCGCATTTGGTTGACCAATTGTCTATAACCCAAATGCTATCATACCTTGCTCGAGTCATTGGCGGTCTATCAATAAAATTCATTAATACTTGCTCTCACTTCCACTCGGGAACTTCAAATGATTGTTATAACCCACTTAGCTTCTTTTGTTCTGCCTTCACCAACTGGCAGTTCATAAACTTTGAGATAAACGTCCCGACATCCTTCTTCATCCCCTCCCAATAATAGTCTGTTTCATATCACAGTACATCTTATTACTACCAAGGTGTATGGTCAATCTAGAATGGTGGCACTCCCATAGCACCTCATCCCGCAATCCGTCAACATTGGTAATATGTAATCTCTTATCCTTATGGAGCCAACCTTCTCGGTCGAGTCTATACTGCTTCATATTCTCAAACTCTACTACTTCTTCTATTCTCACCATGATCTCGGCTAGTCTAGCATCTCACCTTGGACTAGTACAGATCTGCTTATTAAAGTATGTCTGATCGTCAAACTCGCCAACATCACTAGCACTAGTTTGCAATAAGGTTTGAAGTCATGGCGATCAATATACTTCACCTGCTTCTACTCTATGAACTGCACTCATAAACTGGCATGTCTTCTACTCAATGCATTGTCGGTCGCATTTTCCTTACCGAGCATATAGGAAATGGAAAAGTCATAGGAGGCTAAGAATTCCAACCATCGCTGCTGGCAAAGGTTGAGATCCTTCTATGAGAAAATGTACCTCAAGGATTTGTGGTCCGTGAATAGCTTGAACATTTCTCCTAATAAGCAATGCCTCTAAATCTTCAAAACAAACACTATCGCCGCCAACTCCAAATCATGAGTTGGATACTTCCACTCATGCGGCTTCAACTGTCGATTTTCATAGGCGACAACCTTTCCCTTCTACATCAATACCGCACCTAATCCAGTAACATTGGCATTTGTGTATACAATCAGCTCCTCATTCCCGCTCGAAATGGTTAATACTAATGCACTCGTCAACCTCTCCTTTAGACTCACAAATACATGCTCACACTTCGCATCCTAAACAAAAGTACGATTCTTCTTTGTCAAATTAGTCAATGGTGCGGCCACCTTCAAGAAGTCTTTAATTAAGCATTTATAATATCCCTCCAATTCTAGGAAACTCCTCATATCTATAGCATTCTTAGGTTGGCTCTAATCCTTAACAACTGCCACCTCAGCAAAGATCTACTACGATGCCCAGCACAGAGACAAAGTGACCTAAGAATCCCACTCCCTTTTCTAGGAGTGACATTTCAAAATCTTCACTTTCAACTTGTGCCTCCTCAACACTTTAAGCACAATCCTCAAGGACGCCTTGTGTTCCTCTTTGGTCCTAGAGTAGAATAGAATATCATTCAAGAACACAAGCTTGACCTTGTTTAGTTGATCCCTGAAGATGCGGCTCATGATATCAACAAAGTATGTCGGAGCACTCATTACCCATAATGACATAACCAACCACTTATAGAAACCAAACGACGAACGTAATGCGTTGATCCACACACTCTTCTTCGCTACTCTTAACTAGTGAAACCCCATCACCAAATCTAATTAGAGGAACACCTTTACCATAGAGATGATCGAATAAGTCATCAATACATTGGAGTGGATACTTATTCTTCTTCGTCATCTTAATTAGCTCACGGTAATATACACACAACCTCAAATAGCCATCCTCCTTAGTATGAATACTGCAGGTGCACTCCACTCGTAAACACTCCTTCGAATGGACCCTCTCTTCAATAGGATATTTACTTGCACCTCTAACTCCTTCTGCACTCTGGGTGCCATATGCCACAAAGGCATAACTATCGGTCTGCCATCCTTTGCTAAGTCTATACGAAACTCAATCTCTCAAAGCAATGGTAATCCGGTCACCTCCTTAAACGCATCCGGATACTCTCTAACGTTAGGCATAGATGACAACACGTTCTGTGGAACCTCGAGCGAATATGAAAAGCTAACCATAACAAACTTTGGTGGGCAGCCAATCACTATCATCCGTCCCTCTACTTCCTCGATCATCACCAATAGCTTCTCGCAATCCACTACTACGTATACTTCCTTAGCCAACCCATCTCCAGGATAATCCTGAACCTAATGAAAATCAAAATAAAGCAGTCATAAAAAAAGCATCCATGACTCTATAAGGTCAAACCACGACAAACCATGCACAAGCTAGTGAAGCCTCCAACATGGTTCGCTACAATCAAGGGTCGATCAACAATTTTGTGTTTCTATCCTAATCTATCTACTAGGTCACTAGATATGAAGGAATGTGAAGCCTCGGTATCGAATAAACACATATGGGAATGTCATAAATGGAAAGCATACCTTGAATAACAACGCTCTTCCCCTTCTCTTTCGTCGAGGGTGCACTCAACGAAGTCAAAATAGCATCCAAAGCATATGCTTTCACAACCTACTTCTAATGTGCTGGTTTTCCACAATTTTTCTGCCTATGTCCAAACTTGCCACAATTATAACACTTCTTCTTCCCATCGGCTTTGTAGACTCTAATTAGATGACCCTTATCTCCACAACCAAAACAAATGGGCTCCCATTTACCTTTCTTTTAAGCATTATTTCCCGAAGAGTGAGGGAGACTGCTTCCTCTTTCTATTCCATCTCTTCTTACTTCCACCACCTTGATGCAGTTTTCGCTCTTCCTTAAAATCAACGGCTGATTTAGGCTTGGGGTATAAACTCTCCTGGATAAAGATCTTTCTCGATAAGTCTCTTGAATGGTTCATCCATGTGACTTGCCAACTTCTTCCTCAAATAATCGTCAAAATCCATGATAAATTTTTCATTCTTCCTTAATGGAGTGTCAATGAAAGACATCCCATACTTCGATAAAGCATCAAACTTGGAAATAACTCAAGGACAGACATGTCTTCCTATTTCAAATCAGCAAATCTCCTGAATAGCACTAAGAAGCTGAAATGAACTTCTCCTCAAACCTAGTCTTGAACTGGTCCCAAGTGAATTAATCCTCAAGTGCAGCAATAGTAATGGCATTACACTAGCTCATTACCAACCATAGAAGCTATCTAGAGGACAACTTCCTTTTCATGATATAATCTACCTCCATGTTACAAAAAATATGCTTGCAGGTGTCCAACCAATCCTGCATTTCGATGGCCCACTCTGTTCCAAGAAATGGCTTGCCTTCCAAGCTAGAGAAATCCTTACATAGCTCAGCAAAGTCAACCCTCGACGCCTACACCCGAGCTTGACCACCAATAGCAACATTTAGAGCTACTTCTTGGACATTCTACAGCATATTCACCATTATCGCATTAAACAAAGCTTGCAAGTTAGGGTTAGAAGCTCCCGAACCTACTCCTTCCTTAACTCCAGATACGGAGTTTCTCATAGTGTTTCTTGTTTGCTGGCTCATTATCGATCTGTAAAAAGAATGACCGGTCTCTCAAAAATAAATCTATGTTGATGGTACTCATGTATGCATATGAAATACATACTATATATATACTACAATATAATTTTGAAAACCAAAATATATAACAAATATGCACTATCATGTATATATACACTCTCGATCCAGTCTAGGGTGATAGCTCCTTACTTATCTCTACTCGACTATAGTATCAACTAGGTTAATCGTGTAACCTAAACTCTAATACCAAAAGTAACGACCATCCTACAACATCAACACCTAATATAACCAAATAGTGCATTGTTGACGTGTCCTTTTGATGTAGGACAATCATCAAGGACGAAAAATGAAGTGAAACATCACAGAATCTATCATATATCTCACAACGCATGGAATAAAAAATAATATACATCACAAATATAAAACAAGAGAGATAGTTATTTAAGTTTATTTCCATTTGTATAAACTCTATTACTTAATGTTGTTAAACCACCTTTTGGCAAGGCCATGGATAGGCGGATTTAACTAAATCGACTACTCATTCGTCGGAACTAGAGTATGATGGGTTTGAGTCAATTGGATGGTTAGACGATCAATCATGGATGATATACATATGATTATAGATCTGGGGTTCGGCATGACATGGTTCGGCCACGTAGGTCAGTCATTCGGTCTAGGTGGCTCGGTCATATATGGCTCGGTCGGGGAGTGGAGACCATGCATGGGACGGTCGGCATTGGTCAATCGGTCTGGGATACATGGGTCGGTCAGCATTGGTCGTTCGGTCCAGGATGCACAGGGCGGTTGGCATTGGTCTTCGGTCTGGGAGTCATGGGTCGGTCATCATTGGTCATTCGGTCTGGAAGTCATGGGTCGTTCGACATTGGTGGTTCAGTTTAGAAGGGACTGGCTTTGAGGGATCAGGTCATGTGGTTCAGTCTGTGGTGGTTCGGCAAGTATGGGGTCGGTACAATCTTGCTTCGATCTATGGAACAAACTACTTCGAGTCAAGCATAGGGCTACTTTGGGTCGCACGTAAGGAAGCTTCGGATTGGTAGGAAGAAGACTCTGAGTTGGTTATGGTGAGACAACATATGTGGTTCGGCATATCTATGCAGGTCGGTGGCTGCGGTTTGGCTGGCCTAGTTCGGTCGCTTGGATTAACACTTATGGGCCAAGCTAACTTGGCCATGGGCCTGCACAGGGGAACTAGCCTATCTTGGTCTATAAATACAGCATGTGGGGCTTTAGAAAAGGGGATCTTCATTTTGCTTCCTTTCTTCTTCCCTATTAAGGCTACTCTACCGTTGTTGCTTTAAAAATTCTGGATTGTAATTGTAATAGGTTCGGATATCAATAAAAAGGAAATATCTAGAGGGGACGTAGGACGGAGTTAGCCAAAACACTATAAATCCTAAGTTATTACTGCTTTCTTTTTAATTTTTACTATTCTTCATATTTGTACTCACTATATACATTCTATTCATGATCTGTGATTTTGATTTGGTGCTTTCATCTGGATTTGGGTCTGACCAATTTTGGCGCTAACTTTTTGTTGTTTTCACTGAGAAAGCTAGCACTTGGGGATTCAGAAGCTTGGATTTTGGATTTAAAGGCCCAGAACTTGGATTCTAGAGAGAATGGCAAAGTAATCAACTAGGAGATAGAGGACAGATAGGATTCAGCATGAAGGGAGTCCTTGAGAGCTAACTAGGCCTAGATTTTCATCACCAGAGACAAGATGGAAACGATGTTGAAAATACAAGAGGAGATGATTCTGAACCTACTTCGAAAGGTTGCATAAGTTAGAGTGCAGAGTCAAGGTTTGGCAACTAAAAGAGATGTCGAAAATAGGGGTCAGGAGCACAAAACAACCAGAATTCAGAATGGAGTAGGACCATTAGAAGTAGCACCAGGACTGGGGGGCACTCTCCCAGAGCATGTTGATCCAATCCCGGGCAGAGTACCAGGTGAAGCTGTACAACATGATGTTGATAGAGGATTGGATGCTCATCTAGGAGAGCAGGTCCCCAGATTCCCTCATGAACTTAGGGGCGGATTGGAGGCAACGGACAAGGACTGCAGCTCAGTGACAGTGATAGGTTGGCGAAGATGGTTAGACGAGCCACGAGAGGTGGATTGGTAAATAGAGACTTGGATGATGTTAATAGGAGTCCCTTTGCTCCTGCAATTAGACAAGCTAGAAACCCGCCAGATTTTAGACTACTGTCACTGGAAATGTATGGCAGGAGAATGGATGCCACTATTGACTTGACGAGGTACATGAGGCATATGGCAGTGCTGGGGGCATTAGAGGAGGTCATGGCACGATGCTTCCCTTTATATTTGATAGATATTGCATCATTATGGTTCAGACAGCTGGAGAGTGACTCTATTGGCACATGGACAGAGCTGATTGAAAGGTTTATGAGACAATTTTGTGTTCACATAGTCAGACCCAAGAACGTGACGACTTTAACATCGATGAAACAATGGAATGGAGAGTCGCTCAAGGATTTCTTAACCAGATTCAATGTAGTGGTGGCTTCGGTGGATTGGCCCGATCCATTGATGGTTTTGATGGCAACAGTTTCAGGAATTGCAGATAATTCGAATTTCAAGGTATCAATGGAACGAGACCCACCGAGGGGTATCGGGGAATTCTACCATGAGGCAGAAAATTTCTTGAGGCAGGAAGATGCGTAGGCTGAGAGAGAAGGGGCAGAGGCTGAAGCTTATGCAATAAGGGATGGAGGTCCACCCAAGGAGGATCCAAATAACTATGATAAAGGAAAAAGGAAAATGAAGTGCAACGATGGACATCAAAAAGACCTTGGAGGGAGTCAAAATTTTCTTCTTACACAGATTTAACTAAGACTCTAGAAAGGATTTACTTGGATACTAGAGGGTGCCTCTAGTATCGAAGGCAGGCAAGGAAAGGAACTTCTGAATACGAGCGGGCATCGAGAAAGCGTTGCCTATTCCTTGAGATGGATGGGCACAACACAAATGACTGTAGGCATTTGAAAGATATCGTTAAGGAGCATGTAAGAAATGGTCATCTAAAGCAGTATGTAACGAATCGAGTTGTGGCAGTGCGACAGGAGCGGCCACCGCCCCCTTGAACGAAGAGGCACTAGACCTAGGCAGCGTCAGCTTATTATCAACTTAATAGATTTATGGCTTTGAATAAGTAATAGAACTCAAAGTAATACGACTAAATCACTTATACATGTACGGGGTCGAGGATGGTCCCTAGGAATGCTATGTGAGGATAATAAACCGTGTGGCTCGAATCTGTGAAATCATGTTTTCCTTTTTTGTTTTCCTGAAAACTTTGGTTTCTTCCTTGGATGTATAGACGTTTATTTGGTTTTCCCTAGCTGTAAAATTATTATTTTGAATGAATGGATTTGGATCAATGTAATAAATAATACGGTCCCGCGATCACGGTCTCGACCAGAGAGACGGGGTAGCGATTGTAAGTTACGAGTCCCTTCGTTGAAGAGCAATGGAATGGACTCGAACAGAATATAAAAGTCCTCGGCCAGAGAGCCGAGGCCGAAGAATATATGTAACGACCCAGGATTTCTGTTAATTAAAATTTGTATATTTAATTGAATTTAAATATTAATAAGTGAAATTTATAAGTCGAATAAATTTTATTTCGAATAATTTGATTTAATTGGATAATTAAATCGGCAATTTAATATTTGAAATTGCATAAATAATTGGAAATTGGGTTAAATATGATTAAAAATGATTTGTAAAATTTTATTTTATCATATTGGAGTTAGAATGATGTTTCAGAACTTTTAAAATTGAATTAAAAGTTAATTTGTGAAAATTGAATATTTTAATATTCAATTGACGAGTTAAAATAGCCATTTTTCAAACAGTCTCGGATTTCGACAAAACCAGTTTCATCAGATCCGTAATGTGATATTATTGTATGGTTTCAAATTTCGTGTCAATCGGATTTACGGTTTGTCCGGGACAAGCCCAAACGCATAGGAATTGGTTTAAATCGGTTTAATTTAAATTTGATTGAATGGAAAGTTAGTTTACTTGAATTTAAAATAGTGAATGTATACTAATTGGAAATGAATAAATGAATGTTGATAAAAAAAAACCAATTTGAATGGTTTGTTTTGGGAAAGTTAATGGATTCTGTAACTTTTTCTTACTTGGTAATTTCGAGGACGAAATTCTTTTAAGGGGGAAGTTTGTAACGACCCAGGATTTCTGTTAATTTAAATTTTTATATTTAATTGAAATTAAATATTAATAAGTGAAATTTATAGGTCGAATAAATTTTATTTCGAATAACTTGATTTAATTGGATAATTAAATCGGCAATTTAATATTTGAAATTGCGTAAATAATTGGAAATTGGGTTAAATATGATTAAAAATGATTTGTAAAATCTTATTTTATCATATTGGAGTTAGAATGATGTTTTAGAACTTTTAAAATTGAATTAAAAGTTAATTTGTGAAAATTGAATATTTTAATATTTAATTGACGAGTTAAAATAGCCATTTTTCAAACAGTCTCGAATTTTGACGAAACTAGTTTCATCAAATCCATAATTTGATATTATTGTATGGTTTCAAATTTCGTGTCAATTGGATTTACGGTTTGTCCGGGGAACGCGTAGGAATTGGTTTAAATCGATTTAATTTAAATTCGATCGTTTATTGCCGTAACTCGCACAGATGATCGAATTAGCCTCCGAAACATGTTCCATTGTGTTCGGAACGCGGGGTAGACCTTAGAAATGCCAGCCGGCACGCTCGTTTGGAGTTCAGAAAAATTCGGGTGAATGGTGTTTTGGCCATTTTTCTATAAAAGCACCTCTATTTCTTCATTTGCAAACAAAAGCCCAAAACCCTAATTCCTTTGCTTCAGCCGCCACTTTTCTGTTAATGGCCAAAAATGAATGATCTTCTCTCCTTAATCTCTTCCAATCCGTCAACAATTAGAAAAACTTGTCAACTGCAAAGTTGAAGAGCATCGGAAGAGCTTTCAATCCATACGTGTACTTCGTCGAATCGTCGACCATAGGAGGAGCTATCTTCTCGCGTTCACATCAGGTCATGCACAAATTTCGAAGCAAATTAGGCGGCCGAGCTCCACCAGGTCACGACCGAAGATAGCTCTCGCGATGAACTTCAAAACCCATGTCGTTGATTGCCTTCAAATCGCTTGTAGTAGACGTGAAAATTCGAGGAAGGGGGCGGCTCATGGGTTGTGTTCTCGCGTGTTCAAACTGGAAGGGATGGAGTTGCGTTCTACGGCTTGGATCTGCAGGGTTAAGGATGGACGGCCACGATTTGCTAGGTTTAAAATTATGAAAGAAATTATAAATAAATTATAATTTAAATCGTGTAATATTTAAAATGTTGTATCTTTGTCATACGAGGTCCGTTTCGGACGAAACAACTTGCGTTGGCTTCGTTTTGTCGAGCACTACGCAATGGAGCTAGTTTGGAGTCCTTTGGAGCTAGTGAAAATTTCAGATAAAATTAAACGCGTGTTTACTTTTATTCGAAATAAACGCGGAAACTGAATTGAAAGCGAGGTGAGAACTTCTCACTCAATCGAATAGTTTCGAATTAAACTTTAAATAGTTATATTTAAAATTGTTGATTGTATGCCTGAATGATAAATTATTACCTATGGATTGTGGAAATAGACATTATACGCCGTTAGTAAGCGGATGTTATTTATTAAAAACATATACCGCGATAATTCCATCTTGATTGGAATTGGTATTATATATGTACTTGGAGTTGATTTTCCCGCATTATATAGCGGATGAGACCCTATTGCGTCGCATAATAGCGGATAATATTTTATGAATCCCATATACCGCGATATTCCATATTGGAACGGAATTGGTATTGTGCTAATGTGTGTGGATGCAGGGAAACAGGTTGGAGGGATCCAACTGGATTCCTCACCAGTATTTATTTGATTACAGATATTGTGATATTTGTTGATTATCATATACTGATATATGATGTCTTTATTGTCGTGATTGACTATTTGGTGCTGTTGCATCATCGGATCCATTTTTGAAGTTTTAAAATAATAATTTTGATTTAAAAAAAAGAATTTTAAAGTGATTTTTGAAAGTATACGTTTTATTAAATTTTGAATTATTAAAAAAAAAAACGTTATAATTTTATTGTTATAAAAGTGATATTTTTGGAAAATAGTACTTAAGTATGATTTTGGAGTTATATAAGTTTTAAATAACGTGTTGTAAATTATTAAAAGGATTGGTTTATTTAAATTGAGATTTTTGAATTATTATAAACGGTTTATATAAAAGATTTCTAAGATTAATATTTATAAATTAAAAATATAGGAATTGTGAAATGAGTTTTATTAAGGGTTAAAATGAAGTATAAATGGATTTCACAAGTGAATAAAATTTATAGATTTATAAATTGTGAAGTTATGAAATGAATAGATTTTGTAAAATAAAATATTTATAAATAATTAACTTATAAATCGGATTTTGGGTATAAAGTTGAGTTATAAATTGAATTGATTTATAAAAAGGGATTTTATAATTGAAGTTTTTATAAATAGAAATGGAATTTATAAACATTGTTTATAAATCCGAAATCAATTGAATTTGATAAATTTAATATAGAAGGTTATTAAAGGAGATATATTCGCGATCGCGGATAGCGAATTATCCTTGAAATAAAATGTGTAGAAAATATTGAATTTGGTTAGTGAAGTATATTCACGATTTTGGACGGTGAATATATTGTTAAATAAAATGGATATGGTTTGGGGAAATGATATTATAAAATGAAGCTAATTGTTTCAAAAGATGTTTTAAAATGTATTATGAATCGAAACCATAGATGTCAACATTCGTTGTTGAAATAGACGTTTTCGAAAAATAGAAGGAATGGTGGACTATAACACTGTTGTTATAGTAAATGATTTCCGAAAGGAAATATTTTATATAGTATTGGGATTTATATATCTATCATAATTCCGAATCCCTATACTAGTGATTTTGAGTCGTCGTAACGATGTTTTACGCAACATTTGTTTTGACCCAAATAAATGTGTTTAAGAGAATGATTTCTTAAAGAATGTAATATATACTTAATTTCTATTTAAGTATATTGAATATTTTCCAAGTGTTGAAAATAAATGGATTTGTAAATTACTTATTATTAAATAAGTATGGAAATGTTTTCCAATATGAAGTGAATATTTTGAGATTTTATCTTTTACGGATAAATTGAAAATGAATATTACAAATTGATTTGGAAATCGTATATTCATAGATATTTTGGGAATTGTAAATTCACTATGGAATTTATAAGAGAAAGGGAAATTTGTTTAAAAATAAACATTGATTTATTTTTAAAGTGTGGGAATAAATTTACGGATTTGGAACGTAAATACAAAGTAAATCAGTAAGGATTTATTTAGTTGGTTTAAATAAACCATTTTGAAATGAAAATGAATAAAGATTTGTGAATATATCCCGTATAGGGAAATGATCTGAAATTTGTTTTCAAAAGTGGTAAAGGTGAAAAGTGATTTGAAAATTGTTTTCAAATGGTTGAAGTGTGGAAATCATATACCTTGTAAAGATATTTTTGGAAAATAATTAATTTGGGAAATTGTTTGGAATCTAGTGATGTTGAGCATGCCTATTGATAGTTAAATAACCGACTATCAATATTTACCTTTAATGGGTATTCGTTGTGATTTGCTTGAATTTGAATGCCACACTTATTTTCAAAATAAGCGCTCACTATTCGGGTTAGTCGGGAAAGGACCTTGGGGTCGTATAACCCATTCCGAATATATGATACGTCGTTATGGATGCATTTGATGACCGGTGTTGAAGACCGGATATTTTTGAAAACGGAAGGATTACCGTCGAATGACTCTTCATTGGCTGATCTCCGATAAGAGGTTTTATCACCCTTAGTGACGGTAAGTCCGGACGTGATTAGTGAATATCCGGATTGCAAGGGCTTCTTTGGAAGTGCCTACGGTTCCGTTCGATCCCGGAACGGACTTGTATGGATGTGTGTCTGACATTACAAATTGAGATATAAAGTTGATTTCTTTCAAATATATTTCTGTTGGTGGCGGAGAATTTATTCTCTTAGCTTAACACCCTTCTCTAAGACATACGAGCTCAGAGGTTATATAGTTGAAGGTTATTGGTGATATACTCCCAATTTGGTAGTGTGATATGCTAAGTGTTGTTGAGCATTTGATGATCAAAGCACAGCTTTTGTATAAAGCGTGGCTTTGTGGATGAGACTTCGTCGGACCTCACACCCCGGAAATGGTCAAAACAGGAAGGATACGGCAAGGTTATTAGGGGGTAGCGCCTCTTTAGTTTATGTTATTCCTTCTGGATAGAGGTGGTATCATGGTATGGAGCCCAGATACTTAACCTATGTTGTTGTTGCAAATTTATTACTTTGTGGTTGTTGGAATCGAGGATCCTCCGATATAGATCGGTTACGATCGGGGAATGACATATTCGTGTCAGTAGTTACCTAGTTTGAAAGGTAACCCAGCCTTGTGTTGGAAGAGATCTGGTTAGGTTCTCGGGTCGTCTTTCCAGAGGCGTACCCATGTGGCAATGGGAAGTTCTTTGGCCTGACCATTTGTTGGAAATCCAAAGAAACAATACGATCTTGTACGATTTTAGTTGTAGAACCTATCATTCACTTATGGTGGCGCCCCACTGTTTGGATGGTAGCTATAGTAGGCATAATTGCGGAATGCCTATGCTGGCTAAGATTTATATCTTTACTTTCGAAATATTTTCTACACTATGCACTATTAATAATATAAAATGTTTCTTTTTAATGCGTATCAAGCATCTTTGACTATCATAAGGAGAAATCTCCTCCGATTCTGCGTTTTCATTGCGTGTGTGTGCGGGAGGCCTTATGGTAGTCTCATTTTCAAAAAAACATTACGAATTTATTTTAAAAATTATCCTGTTCTTTGTTTTAAAGATAAACTGTTTTAAGTTCTCACACCAGTCCCATGACTGACCTGGAGTTTATTGTTTTCCTTCCTAAACTCTGGGTGCCCACCAATTTCCACACGGGCAGTCAAGAGTTAGGTTATCAGGGTATTCTGGAATTCAGGAGTTGCTGGAGGCAAGCTGGATGGCATGGCGTATTCACTAGTATATAGTATTTCTTTTCCGCTGTTTGTTGTTCTTTGTTGCTGTACACTCTGATGATGTAATGTAATGTAATGTGATGTAATGTAATAACTGATGTAGTTCTTTGTTTAAAGATTATTCATCTATCTATTATATGTTGTTCCGCTGCGATGGTGAGATTCTGATATTGTTCTGTTGTTTCTTTCTTTCTATTCTATTCTATCCTTTTCCCTCTTCTTCTATCTTTTTCTTCTTCTTTAACCATAACATTTCGGTTTTCCGGCATTCGATTGCTCGGCAGTTGATACAGTGGACGTATTGATGTCGGTTTTCGAGCGTCAAAAAATCGAAAACGTTACAATATAAAAGTCCTCGGCCGGAGAGCCGACGCCGTAGAATATAAAAGTCCCCGGCCTGAGAGCCGAGGCCGTAGAATATAAAAGTCCTTTGCTTGAGAGCCGAGGCCGGAGAATATAAAAGTCCTTGACCGAAGGGCCGTGGTCGGCAAATATGAAAGTCCTCGGCGAAAGAGCCAAGGTCGAAGAACATACAAGTCCTTGACCGGAGAGTCGAGGCTGGAAAAGCATAACGCGGCCCGACGAGGTCTACGGATTCAAAGTTAAACCTGAAGAGGTCCCAGACTCGGATAAAATGATCAAGAGAGATCGTGGATTTGGTTAGTTGATTTCGAATGGGTGTGGAGTTGGATGAGGATTTGGTTACCGGATAGGAGTTGGATATCGGTTCAGACCAGACATAAATTCGGATAAGGATACGACAATGGCACTTGGATAAAATGGATTGGATTATGAACCAGAAAGTATGGCTATGGATAACATATGGACTTCGGATATCGGATTTGAGGCTATTCAAAAAACACCTTCCAAAAGCAAGGCATGTTTTGGGGGGCAAATATTAACCCACCTTTTGGCAAGGCCGTAGACGGGCGGATTTAACTAAATCGACTACTCGCTCGTCGAAACTGGAGTATGATGGGTTTGAGTTAATTGGATGGATAGATTGTTAACGTAAAAATCAGATGCTAACACCCCGGTGTATGTAGAGTAAATGTGAAAGCACCACCCGTCAATACGGGAATTAGAGATAAGTAGAAAATGACAGAAAAAGCAGTAAAAGACGCAGTTTTTATAGTGGTTCGGCTTATAGTCGAGCCTACATCCACTTTAATTCTCTTTATTGCTGATTCAAGTACAACTCATACAAATTTCTTCAATTACAATACACTTTAGACTAGTAGCTCAAGCTTCGGTGAGGAATGATCTTTTGAATTCATGTCGAATGATGTAGATTTTCTCTTGAAGTTTGTCGTAATGTCCTTGGTGTTTTGAGTGCTTGAAGTATAGCTTGAGTTGGGAAAATGGCAGAGTGTCCGTGCCTTGAAGAATGATCCAAAATGCCCCCTCTATGTTGGAGCTTAGGCCATATTTATAGGGAATTCTAGACAAGCCTTAAGTCGTGAGCGACTTAAAGTAAGTCGTAGGTCGTAGGTTATGACCTAAGATAGGTCATAAGTCGTCAGCAAGTTAAGGGGATATGGGTTACGGCCTAACTAGTTCGCACTTGGCCATCTGAACTAACTAGTAGGTTCCAGCGACCTTACGGAAAGCGGCATGGTTCAATCACCAAGTGCTAAGTGGTAAACGACCTAACGTAGGTCGTGAAAGCACTAGGTCGCTGCCGCTTTATCTCTTTAAGTCGTGAAGTACTTAGGTCGTTAAGTAGTCCACTTCTTAAGTTGTTGGGTCATGAAACCTTTAAGTCGCTACTTCACTTCAGCAGTTAGGTTGCTGGTCTTCTTAGGTCGCAAGGTACTTAAGTCGTTGAGTCGCTGGCCCATTAAGTCGTTAGGCTCTTCAACCCATTGGGTCGCTGGATCCAATTAGCCACTGGGTCGCTCCATATTATAGGTCATTAGGTCGCTCATGTGCTCAAGTCGCCAAGTCTCTTTACCATGATATGCCCATTAGGCTGTTAGGTCGCTCTGTAGGTTTAAGTCGCTAGGTTACTTCACTTCATTAGTCCTTAGGTCGCTCTCAAAAGAGGAATTAACACTTGCCCCTCGAAGTACATGCCTATGCTATAGGTCGTGTGCTTCAATCTAGTTCTGATAGGTCGTGAGCGACCCAAGAGTCTTCCTACCTCGCGCGCCTATTCGCCTCCTTTTCTTGACCCCATATAAAATGCTAACCCGTTTCTTCCTCCTCACATAATTACTTTGTCAATATTTTCTGCCATTATCGATTTTTCGAGCTTCCAGAGACGAACTCACTTCATCCTGTCGTTGATTCAACTTTGCCATCACATCGTGTAAGTTAACTTGATCTTTCTCCAACCCACAGTTACCATAGAACCACAAATTCCAATCGTCTAACCCCGGACCAACTTCATACGTTTCGCTTCACTTTTGAATCAAGTTGCAATTGATTTCACTTGCCATTAACCGTGTTGTCATTGAGATTCCTGAGAGCATAGGAGCGCGCATGATTCATGATGGATCGGAGTTAATTTGAATTAGCGTTGGGTGATTTGGTAGTATGGATAGATAGATAACGGGTTTCGCTGAGAAGATGGTGGATTTTTGTGTTTCAGATCAACTGGTTAGCAAGTTTGGGGGAAGTGAAAAGATCCTTAACGGGTTAATGGATTTTTGGTTGTGCCGCCGTATCTCTGGTGAGGCAAGGAATGCGGACACGTGGCAGCGGACGACTGGAGTGCGAGACTTAGGACTTCTTGATGGAAAATAGCTCGGCAGTTCCGAAATACCATTAGAGCGACTTACTAATTCGCGGCCCAACTTACTCGTGACTCAACGTACTTGCGACCTACAATACTTGCGACTTATCATGCGTGCGACTTAGGTTTTAGGTCGCGGCCGAGCTTAGACTTGAGCAATTTTGCGATATTTTGACTTGAAGCTTTATTCTTTAACATGCATCACAACCTTAACTCGTCGGAGGATGATAATGAACTTTTTGACTTAAAAAGAACGACTTAATGGAACTTCGTCTTATATTAAGTCGCTTAAACTTGTTTTCTTGCAAAAATTTGACAGTACTTAATTTGAATCTCCAACTTGAACAGCTAGAGTGAACTGCCTGAACTCTGTTGCACTTCTTTACAGATTATACTAACATGCAAGCTAAGAACCTATTAAATACAACATTTGCAGAAAATGGGACGAATATACTGCCACTGATTGCCCACATCGAATGACAGATTAGTCGATAAAATATAATCAACTTAAAGAAATTATATGAAATGCTGTGAACCAACAAATTCAAGTGAAGTAGTAAAGCAATGTTAATCAACTAAAGCCAATTTTTTTGCATCAATACTGCACCTGCATTTGGACTTAAGGCGACAAGTCCTGAAATTTTACCCTTGTCATATGTTTATTAATTTTAATTTCAGTTATACTTGCTTGTCACTTTGTTAGTTTTACACAACACTTCACACATTTAGGAAACGTGCACCTTCACATTTGAATATCCAGTTCCTTGTGTAGAATGTCTTCTCAAGAAGAAATAATCGAGCAACCTGAAGGAGTCTTCCCGATAGCTGAGCCATTGGTTGATCCTCCGGAGAGAACTCCAACTACCTTGAGTCAGCGGACATTCAATCAACTACGTATTCAATTTGGGATTGCCGAAGCAGATGCTAGACTTCCTAGCCCGAATGATACTGCTGACAGGCCACCTCTCGGTTTTGTTGCCGTCAACCGTCAGATGTGCCTTTGTGGTGCCATTCCCCCTTCAATGAATTTCTTCATCAACTCCTTTTCCGGCTAACCATCTCTCCCTTTCAACTACATCCCAATGGCTACGCCATCCTGATGGGATTATGTGTTTTATTCAGGAGGACACTTAACCGTCTTCCGAGCTTCGAAGAAATTTGCTACTTGTGCACATTCGTGAAGAATAAAGACCACCCCTTCTTTATATTTGTGAGAAGTGCCATAAATAGCAAACTTATTACTGATCTTTCCGAAAGTGCTCACGGCTTTCTGAATCAATTCTTCTTTGTCCGCTGTCCTCTAGGGTTTTATGCCATCTGGAGAAAAGGAAGTGAGATTGCTCATCCCCGTTTCTCTGTTTCAGCTTTTGAAGATTCGAATTGCTAAGTGCTAACTTCATTCTTTTCTTTTACAGCACTTCCTCTTCCCTCTAGAAATCCCAATCATAAGATGACCTTTGATAGATTAAGTGTCATGCCGGCTGAAGAAAGAAGTATTAAGTTTTTGCTGAGAGATGAACTTCTCCACCAATATGAGCTTTTGCACTCTTCTCGCTCCACTCAACCTCACGAAGTTCCCGATTCTCCGGCCAAATCGCCAGATGCCCCCGTTTCTGCTGAGGAACCTATATTGAAGGAACCTACTTCTGAAGCTTTACTGGTGAAGTGCTGTACTTCTACTGATATTGCAGGGCCGTCTGACAAGCTTACACTTGCCCCGATCATCGAAGAGGAAGAGCCTTTTCATCATTCAGCGAAATCCGATGATGAGGGAACTGAGAGAGCGAGTCCTGCCAAGAAGAGTGGGGATGACATTTTTGAAGGGTTGAGCGATCTGATGATCACTTCACAGGAACTTTTTAAAGACGACCTTGTTTCTGCTAGAGTTACCTCTTCAGCAGTTGAAGCAACATCCACTTTACAACAAACTCCATCAGCTCAAGAGTTGACATTAGCTATAAAACCCATTATTTCCCCGCAACCGAGGAGTAGTTCGTAGTTTGACGCGCGTAGTTTGCACGTTACACACACTTAGGATTTTTAGCATTCTTATGCACTTATATGCATTTTACTTCAAAGATTCTCAAGCTTTGCCTCTTTTCCATTTTCTGGTCTTTCAATGGGGCGATGCTCTTATTATGACGACTTTCAGAGCTACTGGAGACGTGGCTCTTTTGATCCTAAGAGATATCTTCCATCTTATAGGGAGACGGATGAAGAAAGAGCCGCATGAAAAGCTCGTGAAAGACGTGCCCACGAAGAACACCATGAAAGATGGGACGAGCGACATGATTCTTCCCAGAGGGAAGATGATTCTCATAAACGGAAGTCCCGTGACGACAAGGGGAAAAGTCAAATTGCCGAAGACGTGAGTAAAAGAGCCGAACATGGAAGAAAACCAGCATCCGAGATTTTCGAACAACCCGCTGCTCCCGTACTATCTCAACCTCCTGCCCTGGCACGTGCCGATATTCAAACAATCCTTAGAAGGCCCCCATATCAAGTTGGTCCAGGCCCAGCTACTCTTCAGAGTCGATTCCCGAACTGGTGCCTGAAAGGAGTGCGCTTTGATCTTGACCTGGTCCCGATCGATAAGCAGGCTATGCTGCGCGACCTTGATGCTGTCAAACTTGATATCGAAAGAATGTCAGGTTGGCAAAAGCTTGTCGATGAGCTCCAAAGGGTAAATCGCACGAATCTTAAAGCCATGTTAATAATGAAAAACAACAAATCTGAGCGGCAGAAGATTCTTGAGCAACATGATGCGGAATGAGAAGCATTGCTACTTATAATGAAAAGCTCGAAGCGGAAGTCTAAAAACTTAAAGAAGAGCTTGTCACTTCCTCCACTTCCTATTCACAAAGGGAGCAAGTGCTTCAACAACAGGTGCGAGATGCTCATGTCGCTCAAAGAGATGCCGAAGATAGGCTTGATGTGTAAAAAAGAATTAATGAGGGCCATATTGCTGACATCGCAGAGCTGCGAAAGAAGACTAGCTCCAAGGACGTGGAGATCGAAATGCTAAAACTTCAACTCTCTAAAGCTGAAAGAGAGCGTGATGAGGCTATTGCCGGCAAAATTGCAGTTGAAGAGTCTCACGAAGCAACGAAGGCCAATATCAGCTCAACATTGTTTGACTTCTACTTGCATAGCGTCCTGGGGCGTGGTAGTCTCTCCTTTTAAGGCCCTAAATATGAAATAACTCTGGCCGAAGTGTGGGAGGCCATACTTGACATGTTTGGCAGTGCTGGCTATGCTAAGGCGGATTTAGAGGCAAATTATCTTGATGACGATGCCCGCGCCGCTCTTGCCAGAGGAAAGGAGCAACTGGCTGAAGAGAGAGCCCGAATGGCCGAAGGAGAACATGTAGGAAAGGCAACTTTAACCGACCCAGTTCGACCTTCGGTTTCAGCCGATATCGACATTGTTGGTTCTGGTTCCCATTCTCCGCCTCCTACTAAAGTCGTTACCGAAAGAACCACCGCCCACATTGGAGATGAGGCTCAAGGAAGCGCCGAAGCGCAGGACTTCAAAATCGACATAGTGAAGTCTACTTCTCCAGGTAACCTTAATGTTGATCTTGCTCAAGCGGGCTACTTGTTCGCTTCGAATGAGTTCGATGAGCTTCTTGCTTATTTCTTAAGTGTCGATGAACCATTATCCCCTCTTTTTATGAGGAATACTGACTTTAACTTTTCTTCCCCTGTAGAAAAAGCACCAAGTATTGTTCAAACTTCCCCTTCTCCAGTTATTCCTCCTCCGTCTCTTCAGGTCACTCCTCCTTCTGCCTCTTAACCGGGATCGCAAGAGGATAAAATAGAGGCTCTCCGAGACTTGGACGATCCCATTGCTTCACAAGAACATAGGGGAGAAGAACCTGAAGAGGGTGAAAAGACTCCGGAACTAACTGGTTCTGACGATACGCCGTTAACCACACATTTTACTCCAGGAAGCGAGTCTTCTTCTAAGAAAAGGGGGAAAAGTGGAGTCTCAAAGAAGAAGGAAGCTTCAGCCGGCGAGGAAAAAGCAGAAGCAATTCCAATTGTTCCCCTTTCTCCTTCTTCTCCTACTCTTTCAATCCGGCGCAAGAAGTTGGTCATCCGGCCAGGCGCAGGCTCAAAAGGTGGAAGGAAGAAGAAATGATGGCTTTGGTCCTGTGCTTTTTATCTCGCTCTTTGCTTTTTGCTTGTGTATAAGCTTGTGTTGACTGGAGATTGTGTGGGTACCAGCCCTCGCCTTCTTTTACTTCGAAACCTGCACATGTATAAAATTCTCATAGTATGGAATAAAATGATTCTTTTACTTATACAAATTTCTGTCTGTATTTGAGAACGCATTTATTTTCCGTCTTCATGCAAGTTTCTTTATTCTCTTTATGTGAAGTTGCAGTAAACTTATGGTATGTTGCTTGAGCATTGTTTTTATTTTTGCGATGACTATATCATATTGCCCCCATACCATGGTTTATTGCAATCTCCTTCACATTGGCAAAGTTTCGGAGAACAACTCTTCTGTTTCGAGAAGACTTGTACTATTCCTTTAGAGAACAACTCTTTCATTTGAAGGAGGTTTGCATTTGTACTTTATAGGATAATATTTCCGTTTCAAGGAAATATTTTTCTAATTTAGTAGAATGCACTTCATATTGGAGAAGTCTTCTCTTTTTTTTGTTGCGAAGTTTTTACACTCCACTTTTGGAAAAAGTCACTTTTGTTTTGGCAAGTGAATTTTACTTCATAGTACAGTGGGCCTTCCGAAAAAGGGCTTCAACCTGCTTGTGCCTCTGAAGAGGGTTTTTTGTTTGATTGCGCCTCTGGGAAGAGGTTTTTTGTTTGGTTGTGCCTCTGGGAAGAGGTCTTTTTGTTTGATTGTGCCTCTGGTAAGAGGTCTTTTTGTTTCTGCCTCTTGAGAGAGGCTTTTATCTTTTCCCTGTTCGCTAGGAAGCAGGCCTCCGAAGAGGGCTTTTCACATTTCGACTCGTGTGAAGTTTTATTTCAGATCTCGGTGAAATGTGTGCCTCTGAGTAGGGCTTTTGCCTGGAAGTTTGGAGTTTCCTTCTCTCAGTTGGATGGATTCACGGGGCGGACACGAGTGTTTTGTACCATCGATCAGTCCACAACTTTCTGTCGAGAAAGAGCTCTCTTTTTCTCGAGAGGCCCGTTAGAGGTCTTTTAGCATTTCAACCATGGTGAAATGGGCCTCCGAAGAGGGCTTTTCACATTCCAGCACTTGTGAAGTTTTATTTCAAATCTCGGTGGAATGCGTGCCTCCGAGTATGCCTGGAAGTTTCTTCCTCATAGTTGGCTGGATTCACGGGGCGGACGCAAGTTACTTGGACGTTTATTTGCGCAGACTATCTCAGCTAGTGAACAAGCGCCTTGCCTTCCACTTGGGAAGGTGCCTCCGATCATCCCATGGATTCACGGGGCAGACGCAAGTTACTTGGACGCGTGTCTGCGCAAACTGTCTCAGCTAGTGAACAAGCGCCTTGCCTTCCAGTTGGGAAGGTGCTCCCGGTCATTCTATACCAATCTTTTTTGTTGAGAAAGAAAACTTACGTTTTCTAGCATGCCCCGTTCGAGGTCTTTATCCTCAGAAGAGTTGTGCCTCCGAAGAGGGCTTGCGCCTCCGAAGAGGTCTTTGGCTATTTGATGCTTGCTCGCCCATGTCTCTTTGCCATTTATTCATATCGACGATCCCCGTTATCTTTTCCAAACACACCTCTCTTTCTATTGCCAGTAATTTACTTTATCCAAAGAAGTGTACTTCATAGTTAAGCGAGTTGACGGGGGCAGACACAGGCTATTTAATCGGATGCTTGTTTGTACAAACAACCACAATTAGTTATCAAGGGCCCACTTCCAGCAGAATCACTAACTTTTTTGCTTCAAGCACTTCTTACGTAGGATTTGAGTATGGAAATTTTGAGCGGCTTAGCATTTGCTTGTTGGGTGGTGTCAGGGATTGCTTGGTCTTATGATGGGTAAGCTTTGTTTTAATGGCAAGCTTTGTTTTAATGGCCTGCATTATTAAATCAACATTTTAGTAATACAATTGACGTATTTTATATATCGAAATAAAACAAAGCAGTTTATAATAGTAAAGAACACAAGATTTATAGTGGTTCGGCCAAGAACTGGGCCTACATCCACTTTATAGTTATTATTATTTACTTGCACTGGCCTTACAATGGCTTTCAATACAAGAATCATACATTCATCATTCTTTTACAATATTTCAATAAAGCCTTTAAGTAAAATATGGGCGTAGAGGATTGTTGTTCAAAGCTCTTGGAATTGGATCTCCTTCGACAGTTATTAGTTTGAAAGTGCGATCAAGAAGTTTTTTGCCTATGACATACGGCCCTTCCCAGTTTGGTGCAAACACTCATGTTGCTGTCATGACCCTCTTCAAGACTAGATCTCCAATCTCAAAGCTGCGTTGGCGAACTTTGGAATTGAAGTGCCTGGCAATTCTTTGCTGATGGGCCGCAATTCTGAGCTGAGCCTCTTCCCTTCTTTCATCAAGGAAGTCAAGTGCTTCAAGTTGCAACTCTTCATTTTTTGCTTGGTTGAAATGAATTCTTCTATGTGAAGGGACTTCTATTTCTACCGGAATCATTGCCTCTGATCCATATTCTAATGAAAATGGAGTGTGCCCTGTCGTAGTTTTATGTGTAGTTTTATATGCCCATAGTGCTAGTGGAAGCTTATCGACCCAACCACCTTTCGCTTTTTCCAGCTGTTTTTTGATGGTCGATTTGATAATTTTGTTTACTGCTTCCACTTGCCCATTTGCCTGCGGATGAGCTACTGCTGAGAAGCTTTTCTGGATCTTGAATTTCTTGCAAAAATCTTGGAACTCTTCACTTTCGAATTGGGTTCCATTGTCTGTGATTATCTTTTGAGGCACACCATACCTGCAAATGATATTCTTAGTTACAAAGTTTATCATCTTCTTAGGGGTAATAGTAGCTAATGGTTCAAATTCAGCCCATTTAGTAAAATAATCAACAGCAACAATAGCATATCTGATTCCGGATTTGGCAGTTGGCAAAGGCCCAACGAGATCTATTCCCCAAACAGCAAATGGCCACGGACTGACCATCTGCGTTATCTCAGTGGAAGGTGCTCTTGGGATTTTTGCAAATCTCTGGCATCGGTCACACTTTCGAGCGTAACTTGCAACATCACGATTAATAGCTGGCCAAAAATACCCATAACGGAGAATTTTCTTTGCTAGAGTTTGACCCCCTGAATGATCTCCACACTCTCCTCCGTGTACCTCAGTCAGAATTGTCTTAGCTTCTTCCATGGTCACACATCGGAGTAATGGCATTGAGAATCCCCGCCTATACAATCAGACATCTTGAATTATGTATCTGGAAGCTTTTCTTAACAACTTCTGCCGTTCTTTTGAGTTTTCTAGTAGAGAATCGTCGCGCAGATATTCCAATATCAGAATCATCCATGATTCTCGCTCTTGTGATATAGTCATGATCCAGTCAATATCCATCTCATCAATGCTTGGAGTTGACAGGACTTCCACAGGAACTAATCCCTATAATTGAGCTTCACCAGTGCTTGCATACTTTGCGAGAGAATCTGCCTTCATGTTTTTTTCCCGGGGTATATGATTTATCGTATAATGGTCAAGGTCATCGAGAAGCTCCCAGGCTCTTGACAAGTAAGCGGGCAGATTTCCTCCTTTAGTTTGAAACTCTTTCTTGACTTAACATACAATAAGCTGTGAATCACTGAAGATCTGCAACATTTTGACATTCAGTTCTTTAGCAATTCTCAAACCGGCAATAAGAGCTTCATACTCTGCTTCATTGTTTGTCGAAGGGAATTCCAATCTTAAAGCATAGCACAATGACCGCCCTTCAGGGGTTTCAAGCACAACCCCAGCCCCAGAACAGTAATCGTTTCTTGCGCCATCAACATACAATTTCCATCGGATTGGGGGATTATCGGTCACTACTTCCTCACTATCACCTTTGTCTGTACATTCTGCGATGAAATCTGCCAAAGCTTGTCCATTGATTGCTCTCCGGGGATGATAAGTGATGTCGTATTGGCTGAGTTCAATATTCCACTTCAAAAGGCGACCCGAAGTCTCAGGGCGAAAGAGGACTTGCTTCAGAGGCTGATCGGTGAGGACTTTGATTGAATGAGCTTGAAAATATGGCCTCAATTTCCTTGATGCGATCAGAAGACAATAGGAGAGCTTCTCCAACTTTAAATAATTCATTTCTGCCCCAGTAAACCTTTTGCTAATATAGTAGACTGGGTGCTGAATTTTGGCATCTTCCCGTACCAATGCCGCACTAAGAGCATGAGCTGAGACCGCCAAGTATACAAAAAGATCTTCACCATTGTCGGGCTTAGAAAGTATCGGAGGCGTTTCCATATGACGAATTAACTCATCGAAAGCTTTCGGGCATTCTGGAGTCCAGTCAAAGTTTTTCGTTCCTTTCTTCAAAGCATCAAAGAATGGAATGCATTTATCAATAGCTTTGGAAATGAATCGACTTAAAGCAGCGACTTTTCCATTGAGACTTTGTGGTTCCTTCTCCATTCTAGGAGCTTTGACTTCTCTTAAGGCAGAGATTTGAGCAGGATTAGCCTCAATGCCCCTAGCGCTCACAATGAAACCCAAGAACTTTTCGGACTCCACCCCGAATGAACACTTCAAGGGATTAAGCTTCATTCCATACTGTCGTAGGACGGCGAACATCTCCGCTAAGTAGTCCATATGGTCTGCTTCTTTCTTTGATTTAACCAACATATCGTCAACATAAACTTCCATGGTCTTTCCAATCTGTGGCTTGAACATCGCATTAACAAGTCTTTGGTAAGTTGCCCCTGCATTCTTTAGTCCGAAAGGCATGACGTTGTAGGAGTACAGACCAACATCGGTTATGAAACTCGTGTCCTCCTGATCTGGCTCATGCATCATGATCTGGTTATATCTGGAGTAAGCATCCATAAAAGATAACAATTCATGTCCCGCTGTTCCGTCAACCAACTGGTCAATCCGGGGTAGCGGAAAGCAGTCTTTGGGGCAGGCTTTGTTTAAATCTGAAAAGTCGATGCATACTCTCCACTTTCTGTTAGCTTTCTTAACCAGTACTGGATTTGAAACCCAATTCGGATAAGTTGATTCTCTGATAAAGTCATTCTCCATGAGCCGATCCACCTCTTCTTTAAATGCTGCTGACCTTTCGAGACCCTGGGTTCTTCTTTTCTGCTTCACAGGTGTAAACTTCGGATCAATATTCAAAGTATGTACTGCAACTTCTGGTGATATTCCACACATATCAGCATGGGTCCAAGCGAATACATCCAGATTTGCTTTCAGGAATGATATCAAAATATTCTGAACCGTCGTATTAAGTTGTGAACCCACATTCAGCATCTTATTTGGGTCTTTTGGGTCAACAGGTACTGACACCGTTACTTCCACTGGCACCACTCAATTCTCCCCTGCACTGGCTTTTCTGGGATCCATTTTTCTTCGTGCTTCGCTACATTCGCCAGTACAGGGTCCACCCTGTAATTGCTACAAGGTTGATTCTTTGATGCAGACTGGGGCTGCCGCATCCTTTCCCATCTCTCTCTTTCTTGCTTCACGCAGTTCTATCAGATAACATTCCTTCCCTGCATTCTGATCCCCTTTAACAACACCGACCCCATTATCTATGGGGAACTTCATGGTAAGGTACCACGGGGTGAGGATTGCTTTAAAGGCTGCAAGAGTTGGACGGCCTAGGAAGGCGTTGTAAGCAGAAAATTCATCAACAATTACAAAAGTCTGCCTTCAAACGACCTTCTTCTGCCCCTCTCCAAGTTCCACGAACAGATCAATAGTCCCGATCGGTTGCCTGGGTTCCCCAGTAAACCCAACAATCTTTTACGACGAAGCTTGAACATCAACCATTGGGATCTTCATCTAATCGAAGGTCTTTTTGAAAAGAATATTGCAAGAAGCGCCGCAATCAACAAGTACTCTTCTTATAATAGCTGGCCCAATGCCAGCAGAAATAACCAAGGGATCTATGGTAGGGGCTTCAACACCCATAGAATCCCTGACTCTGAAGACAATGTCATCATTGAAAGTTTTCTGTTGCTTCAGAGGTGCAGCATCTTTTCAAGTGACGGCGCTCATTGGTATCATGCCCGGGTTTGTTATGGAACCGACAAAACCTTCCATTCTTCTCAGCTTTCTTATTAACCCTTTGCTTAGCTGGTGCGGGGAATTCGACCGTGTCTTTGTTTGCAAAGTAGATGTTCTTTGGGGTATCAGTCAGAGGGGTGAAGTTGAAGGGACGATTTTTCTTTGCATCTCCTTACTTCTTCAGACCATCGTTTCCCCTCTTTTGATTGCAGATTCCTTGCATGAGCGTATCGTTCCATCTCACCCCAGCTTCTGCTAGCTGGGTGAGGTCCTCCTGTAACCACATTAATAACGGGCCTCTCTGATTCATGAGCTGCTGCCTTTTCACTTGAGTTAGGACGATGAACAGGAGCCTGTTGTCCTTGAGTTGACGAAGTTGGGCCATTCTTGTTCCTCTTTACATATTGCTGGAGCTTGTTTTCTTTCAATAGTTCCTCAATCAACCCCTTCAAGTGACGGCGCTCATTGGTATCATACCCGGGTTTGTTATGGAACCGGCAAAACCTTCCATTCTTCTCAGCTTTCTTATTAACCCTTTGCTTAGCTGGTGCGGGGAATTCGACCGTGTCTTTGTTTGCAAAGTAGATGTTCGTTGGGATATCAGTCAGAGGGGTGAAGTTGAAGGGACGATTTTTCTTTGCATCTCCTTACTACTTCTGACCATCGTTTCCCCTCTTTTGATTGCCAGATTCCTTCTTATTCGGAACAACATTACTATTTCCAACCCCTGTAGATACTACCTTAGCCGGTGCTTGGAGGCTTTCCAAGCGCATGAATTCATCGGCTTTCTTATAAAACTTGTCAAGCGAATTCGGTTCTTTCATTTTCAACCACTTCCCGAACTCACTTGTCTTATCAATAGCCCTCATCAGGTACGTCAAAATCATTCTCGGCTCTGCGTTGTCTACTTCAGCCAAAGCTATATTGAAGCGATTCAAGAAAGATCTAATGGATTCTCCAGGATTCTGCTCCAAGCTGGATAACGACATTATATCTTTCTCCTACGAAGCGTACAATCTGAACTGTTCCTTAAACTTTCGAGTCAAATCAGAAAACTGGTCTATCGACCGGACCGACAGCTTTGTGAACCAAAGTAGAGCAACTCCTTCTAGGTATACCGGAAAATACCGGCATTTGATCTCATCAGAAGCTCTGGCACCAATCATGTGCCAATCATACTTGTACAGAAATTCATTAGGGTCACTTGTCCCCTTATAAGCCGGTATGGTAGGAGGAACGAACTTCCTAGGAAATTCTGCTTTCAAAATCCTTTCAGTGAATGGAGTCTTGCTCGGAGCGAAACCCCATTCTTTCTCGTCTTCTTCCCTTTGCATACTTTCCTTCATGATTTGCCGGACCATCCCTGAGAAATATTCCTCATCATTAAAGGGCTCAGCAGGACAGGCATCGGCCATCTTTTCAGAAGTTTGCCTCGACAGGCGCTCACGGAAAGTTGGCTGTTGTCCTGATCCTCCAACTTGGGGAGGTGTGTCTTTGACTGGGCCAGCTGCCCTTTGAGGAACATCTTTTTCTTCAACATCATGAACATTATCAGCAAAGTTTGGTTCGTTATTCACCGGTTGACGGTTAGCCCCAAGCAAAGCGTTCAACCTTTCCAACATCAGATTGTCTTGGTCTTACATCTGCTGATATAGCCAAGAAACCGTAGCATCCAATTCTGCTCGCGTTACTCCAACAGTTGGAGTTGTTTGACTTAAAGGAGGAGAAGTGGCAGTAGTCTCGCGAACATCGTCGGATCTAACAGACTTGCGCTTTCTTCCAGGAGCCATTATTTCTGATAAACTTCTGGTTTTTAGAGATATCCTTTCCACAAATTTCTGCGAAGCTATGATGACAGTATCCTGAGTTGGGTTTTCAGTAAAAGCACCAAAAATGTTAACGTAAAAATCAGACGCTAACACCCCGGTGTATGTAGAGTAAAGGTGAAAGCACCACCCGTCAATACGGGAATTAGAGATAAGCAGAAAATGACGGAAAAAGCAGTAAAAGACGCAGTTTTTATAGTGGTTCGGCTTATAGTCGAGCCTACATCCACTTTAATTCTCTTTATTGCTGATTCAAGTACAACTCATACAACTTTCTTCAATTACAATACACTTTAGACTAGTAGCTCAAACTTCGGTGAGGAATGATCTTTTGAATTCATGTCGAATGATGTAGATTTTCTCTTGAAGTTTGTCGTAATGTCCTTGGTGTTTTGAGTGCTTGAAGTATTTCTTGAGTTGGGAAAATGGCAGAGTGTTCGTGCCTTGAAGAATGATCTAAAAAGCCCCCTCTATGTTGGAGCTTAGGCCGTATTTATAGGGAATTCTGGACAAGCCTTAAGTCGTGAGCGACTTAAAGTAAGTCGTAGGTCGTAGGTTATGACCTAAGATAGGTCATAAGTCGTTAGCAAGTTAAGGGGATATGGGTTACGACCTAACTGGTTCGCACCTGGCCATCTGAACTAACTAGTAGGTTCTAGCAACTTTACGGAAAGCGGCATGGTTCAATCACCAAGTGTTAAGTCGTAAACGACTTAACGTAGGTTCGTGAAAGCACTAGGTCGCTGCCGCTTTATCCCTTTAAGTCGCGAAGTACTTAGGTCGTTGAGTAGTCCACTTCTTAAGTTGTTGGGTCGTGAAACCTTTAAGTCGCTACTTCACTTCAGCAGTTAGGTCGCTGGTCTTCTTAGGTCGCAAGGTACTTAAGTCGTTGAATCGCTGGCCCATTTAGTCGTTAGGCTCTTCAACCCATTGGGTCGCTGGATCCAATTAGCCACTGGGTCGCTCCATATTATAGGTCATTAGGTCGCTCATGTGCTCAAGTCGCCAAGTCTCTTTACCATGATAAGCCTATTAGGCTGTTAGTTCGCTCTGTAGGTTTAAGTCGCTAGGTTACTTCACTTCATTAGTCCTTAGGTCGCTCTCAAAAGAGGAGTTAACATAGATGATCAAGCACGGATGATAAACATATCATTACAGAGCTGGGGTTCGGCATGACATGGTTCAAGCATGTAGGTCTGCCGTTCCGTCCAGGTGGCTCGGTCATATATGGCTTGGTCGAGGAGTGGAGACCATGCATGGGTCAGTCGGCATTGGTCGTTCGGCCTGGGATATATGGGTCGGTCGGCATTGGTCGTCTGGGATACATACGTCGGTCAGCATTGGTCGTTCGGTCTGGGATGCATGGGTCGGTCGACATTGGTCGTTCAGTCTGGGAGTCATGGGTTGGTCATCATTGGTCGTACGGTTTGGGAGTCATTGGTCGTTAGGCATTAGTGGTTCGGTTTGGAAGGGACTGGCTTCTGAGGGATCATGTCATATGGTTTGGTCTGTGGTAGTTTGGCAAGTTTGGTGTCGGTGCAATCTTACTTTGGGATATGGAACAAACTACTTTGAGTCAAGCATAGGGCTACTTCGGGTCGCATGTAAGGAAGTTCGGATCAGTAGGAAGAAGACTCTGGGTTAGCTATGGTGAAAGAACATATCTGGTTCGGCATATCTGTGCGGGTCGGTGGTTTCGGTTCCGCTGGCCTATTTTGTCGCTTGGATTAACACTTATGGGCCTAGCTAACTTGGCCATGGGCCTGCACGGAGGAACTAGCGTATCTTCATCTATAAATACAACATGTGGGGCTTTAGAAAAGGGGATCTTCATTCTGCTTCCTTTCTTCTTCTCTATTAAGGCTACTCTTTGTTGTTTCTTTAAAAACTTTGGATTGTAACTGTAATTGATTCGGATATCAATAAAAAGGAAATTCCCAAAGTGGACGCAGGCTGAAGTTAGTTGAACCACTATAAATCCTCTGTTATTACTGCTTTGCTTTTAATTTTCAATGTTCTTCATATTTATACTCTCTATATAAATTATATCTGTGATTGTGATTTGGTGCTTTCGTCTGGATTTGGGTGTTAGTGACCAATTTTGGCGCTAATAAATGTATAACACTGTGATTCTATACTCTGATGTTTGGATTACTTAGTTATTGCTATCTCTCATGTTTTATATCTGTGATGTATATTTATTTTATTTCATGCGTTGTGAGATATATGACAGATTCTGTGATGTTTTGCATCATTTTGAATCCTTGATGATTATCCTAACCAGTCGCATTAATAGTGCACTATTTAGTTATATTTGGTGTCGGCGGTATAGGGCAGTTGTCGTATTAAGTTAGAAGTCATAACCAGCAATATACTCTAACTTTTTCCACTCTAGGAACATCGGTCCCAGACTGGTATGTCTTCTGCTTAAAGTAGCGACAATTACATTTCCCTTATCGGACGTATAAGAAATGCTAAAGTTGTAAGAGGCTAAGAGTTCTAACCATCATTATTGGTGAAGGTTGAAGTCCTTCTAGGAGAAAAGGTATTCCAACAATTTATGTTCCATGAACCACTCGAACCTTTCCTCAAGTTGATAATGCCTCCATATCATCAAAGCAAACACTATTGTTGCCAACCCCAAATCATGGGTCGAATACTTCCTCCCATGCAGTTCAATTGTTGATTATCATAAGTGACAATCTTACCTCCATGCAATAGTGCTGCACCCAATCCAGTACCACAAGCATCTATATATATTGTCATCTCCTCATTCCCACTTGGATGGTTAACACTAGTGCATTCATCAACCTCTCTTTCAGACTGACGAAGGCATGCTCACATTTCATATCCAAAACAAAGGTCTAGTTCTCCTTCGTCAAACTTGTTAATAGTGTGGCTACCTTTGAGAAGCCCTCGATGAAATGACTATAATATCCCGTCAGTCCAAGAAAACTCTTCATATCAGTAGCATACTTTGGTTGGTTTCATTCTTGAACCGCTACCACCTTGGTAGGATCTACTATGATGCCTTGCTTAAAGATAACATGAACTAGGAATCTCACTTTCCTCCTCCAAAAGTGACACTTTAAAAACTTTGCTTTTAATTTGTGCTTCTGTCAACACTTCAAGCTTAATCCTCAAGTGCGCCTTATGTTCCTCCACCATTATAGAATAGACCAGAATATCATCCACAAATTTAAGTATGAACCGAAGACATGGTTCATCAGATCAACGAAGTATGCTGGAGCAGTAGTTGGCTCAAATAGAATAACCAACACTCGTAGAAACCATATAGCATACAAAATGCAGTGATCGGCACACTATCCATCGCCACCCTCAACGAGTGAAACCCGTCGCCTTGGTGGCAATCCATTCACCTTCTCAAATACATCCAGATACTGTCTAATGGTTGGCATGGATGACAACTCATCATAGAGAGCTAACCATAACCTCATCCTTTAGTAGGCATCTAACCTCTATCTTCCGCCTCTCCCTAGCCCCAATTCTCACTGAAAATTTCATGTAGTCCACCACACTAAGTACTTTCTCTACTAGTCCATTCCCAAGGTAATCCCAAACACAAAACAAAATTATCAGAAACAAAAGAGAATCCATAACTTGATAAGACCAAACCACGACAAACCATACAAAGACTAGAGGGGCCTCCAATATGATCACAACTAAAGGTCGGTCAACTATTTTGGGTCTCAATCTTAATCTATCTACCAAGTCATTAGATATAAAGGAATGTACAGCCCCAGTATCGAATAAAACACGTATAGAACACCACAAATAGAAATCATACCTTGAACAATAATACCTTTCCCTTTCTCCTTCGTCAAGGGAGAACCTGCTGAAGTCGAGATTGCATCCAAAGCATATGCTTTCACTATCTACTTTTACTTCACTGGCTTAGGGCAGCCTCTCTGCATATGGCTAGTCTTATCACAGTTATAACACTTATTCCTTCAGATTTCCAGTCTCAACTCATATGACCCCGATCACCATAACTATAGCAAACATGTTTCCACTTTTCCTTCTTTTGGTCATCCTTCCCCTACACTACTTCCGCTTACCATTTCATTACTTCTTGTCTCCACCGCCTTATTGTGGCCTGGCTCTTGCTTTGCAACAACAACAAACTTTGGCTTAGGGTACAAACTCTCAAGCCGAAGGGCTTTCTCAATTATCATCTCAAATGAATCATCAATGTGCCCAATAAGCTTCTCCCCCAAGTAATTATCCAAACTCATAATAACCTTTTCATTCTTCTTTAGCAGAGTATCGATGAAAGATATCCCATGGATGAAGATTCGGCCGACCTTAACAAATTGAGGAGCTCCACGAGGCTTACATTCAACTGGTTCATATTATAATTTAATATGAATGGTTCATGCTGGGGAGTAAAGACCCAAGCATCAAGTCTACTTGCATCTTGTTGCTTATCATTACGTCTAATTATGAAAGTCTATCAATATAGCCTTTCATTATTAGAATGCAATCATCCACTTTTTGTCCCTTGGTCATTTTTGTAATGAATAGTTTCTTTATAAGTTTGTACATTTCGGAATAAGTTTATTCACCGAATAGAGCCTTGAGACTGCCGAAAATCCCATGGATAGATATGTTTTCATGCTACCTCTATAATGGTTTGTTTAACGTAGTCAGCATGTAAACTTAGGCGATTTCTAAGTCGATACCCATTTGCAATTAGCTAATCATAGTTTGGGGTTCGTATCATCAACAGGTCTAAGTCTAGGTGGTTCGATTATCGATTACGAAAAACATTCATAAGTTAATGCTATCTTTATCGCTCTTGGTCAATCAATGTAGTTTGGGACGTCGAGTTTGTCATTTTCAGAACATGACTTAATTGTAGACATTTTTCTATAGATTTTAACTTGGTAGATTATGACGGTTTCGTAGTAGGATTCTTAGAAAACTAGTAATGCTAAACATTTCATTTCATTTTACTAACAAGCTCGTACTAGTCTTTTATGTTTCTCCAAACCTTGAGATGAAACATAGAAGTCCTTTTGACTTCACTAACGGGTGTCAGGGCTCGTTTGTATTGGGATTCTGACTTTGAGTTTGCTCAATAAGTCACAACCCTACAAATGATGGATAGATCCTTAGCGGTTGTATCACATACAACTCCTAACCCGTGGTTCCTTGTCCGAATCTCATCTTGGCCTTAGACTTGCTCACCAAATTGAAAGAGATCATTCACTCGTATCTACATTCGCAATGGCTTAGGTGTAGTATATGTACCTTCAATTTTCTTAACAAATACACATAGCTTTCTTACCTCGTCTATCCTATATATTAATAATACTACATGTAACATCTCTAGCTTGAGTTTGCTCGATAATTAAAGAGTATGCAAGTAATTTATTAACATATAAATGGTGTAGGACAACTTTATGTTAATGATTTATAATTCTTAATAAATTAAATTAAGTGATATCGATTGATGGAATAATGTGTTCCTTGACATATTAAAAATCACGGTATACGTACTATACGTAAGTACTTATCCATTATATTTAGGGTTTCATTGTTCCATCTTTAATTATGCATTTATATTATATAAGTTTTAACTATTATGTAACTTTTATAATTTTAATTTACCTATATAATAGTCTTATATATAAAATTATATTAATTAAATCTTGTTTATTTATTTTAATTAATTAACGCTTTAATTAATTTTATATTATTTAATTAACATTTTATATTATATATTTATACTATAATATTTACAGTTATACACACATATACATATATATATATATATGTATGTATGTGTATATATGTATTTTATTGTTTATTAGTTAACCTTTAATTAATATACTTAAATAAATAATTTAATTAATTATTAATTTCAAAATTTTATTATATATGCATATATATATTTACATCATCTTAAACTGTGATAATGCAATATATATCATTATATATATACTTTAATTAATTAGCGGTGTAATTAGTTTATTAGTCTAATTAATATTTTAAAATTTTGCAAATATGTTTATTATATTTTCAAAACACTTTTGAAAATTATATTATAACATTTAAAATGTATATTTCTTATTCTAAATTTCACTTTTGAATATTTTTTCAGTTTCAAAACAATTTTGAAAATTTTCCCACGGCCCGGTTCATATTGGGTTTTTTCTATTATGGACAACCTTTGGGCTTACTTCACCTTTTTGGTTAGGCCATTAGCCAGGTAGGGCATAGTACTTGATTATCCAAACCCAGCCTAGGCACTACTTTCTAGACACCCTACAAAATGGAAAACCTTAATTACTTAGCCCTGGCATGACTAATTTAGAGCACATAAGCGATTTGGTTCTAACACCGTTGTTGGATCCAACACAACCGGTTAAATGGGTAAATGTTAAAAAAAATTCCATTTTGGATCTTATTGGGCCTATGAAGTCTAAATTTATTTAGATCTGATCTAGATTGATTTTAAATAAAATGAATATCTTATTTGAGTTGCTATAAATTTTTATTTTAATGTTATATTTATATTATATAATATAACATGCGCATCATAAACACATGTGTGTATGTGCATATGCAACATATACAATACACATGGTTTAACATGTGTAATAGACATGTTAATCTATCCATATGCATATATATCGTCCAATATTTATAAAATTATATTTATTAAAAATAAATTTTACATATATAAGGGATATTATAATATAATTATAAATATCAACATAAGTAATTCTTAATTTAAATTTAAATCTAAATTCTCAAATCTAAATCTACGTAGTTGAATATCTACTAATTTCAAATTCAAATTACTATATTAACTTTTAAACAAGTTATACACACACACATGTGTGTGTGTGTTTTATTTTGAAAATAAATTTTTTAGATATATAAGAATATAATTTTATATACATGCTAAATTAATACTTAGAAATTATATATAAAATAACTATATATATGTTTTTAATTATAACTATATATTTATATATGAAAACAACGTGATGGAAAAGGCATACAAATGGGTATGGTTAGCCCTGAAAAATCATCTTTAGAACCACCTGATCGAAACCATCCTCCACCAACTTCCTAGAGGCATTCATAGGCCGAGACTGCCAAGCATTCCTCTTCATTAAGCATGGAACATTTTAGAACCTTCCTTTAGGATAAGAGATATAATCATGGTAATGGTATAGGTGTAATTTGCATAAAAATGAAGTGACTTAAAGGACAAGTGATGGAAGGTAAGGCTTCCATAGCATGGTGGAGGGTTGTAAATGCAAGCTTATGCAACACCATTTTGATCCTATATAAGAAGGGGTATGCCCTTAGGAATTAATCACAAATTCACAAACAAAAACTAAGCTTTTTAATGGCCTCTTTCTCCTTCTTTTCCTCTCTAACTTTCTCAAATCTTATTCAAACCAACTCTACTTACAACCAAATTTTCCCAAAGACCTTGGAATATCATTAGGATATGGATTAACATCTAAGAAGTTAAAGAATGATGGAGTGAATGGGAGAACCAATTTTGTTTGTGAGCAATGATGGGGCGGGAAGGCATGGTTTTGAGAATTTGGAGGCAAAGGTGGTTGCTTTGGTGATGAGGTGATGGTAGGAAGGGTTGTCTTGGTTATTCTACTTTGATATAGCCGTTAACTTGGATCTAAATGAGTTATTTCACTATCTTATAAGTATATATTGTGTATATGTTGTGTGCAAATTATAATGTTAAAGCGACATTAACTAACTAATTAAAGTTATAAACTTTGGACCCCTCTTGCTTTTGGAAGAAAATGACAACTTTATATTGTATAACATCACTTTTATTACCCTCTTAAACTTGCGGCGTGACCTTCACTCTATGTTTAAATGGTCATTTAATTTTTGCATTAAAATGAAATACGTTTGAAAGTGTTTGAAAACGAGAATAGTCGTTATAAGTGCACTTCGATATCCCTTAACTTTAACTTGTGTAAATTGTATATTTATGATCTTAACTTGCGATTATTTGATTTGGTCGTTCTCCACATATTTTTGTGTCTTGGAAAGTTTATAAATTGTTTGGAAAGTTATAAAAATGGTGAACAAAAGTTGTGAAAGTTAGAACAAAAAGGTGGTTATAAATACACTTTGTAAATATAGCCTATTTTCGAGAAATTTTATAAATAAATTGGTAGATATTCTTAAGGGTTTCTTTCAATAGTTTCTACGTAATATAAGAGTAGTACTTACTACAAAAATTTCAATTCTTATGTCATTTGTTTAAATGGTTAAAACTAGTCACAAAGATGCTACTTTTCAATGTTGTTTTAACAAGGACTTTAACATCATTTATAAATGTTGTAGTATGTCACTTATGGTTTTAAGTGTTTAAAATGCGACATTTTGACTTGTTTTTTGTGATTTAAATTGCTTCTAAATTGTTTTCTTTATAAAATAATTTTATGGAAGTTATAATAAAATGTATTTGAGTTCTAAAAAAGATTAGAAGTTTAAATATACTTTTAATGATTATTTACGAATTTTGAAAGTAAAATGCTGCAAAATGTAATATATGTTTTGTTGATTTCTCATCAAATTATAAATTAGTTATTTTCAAGTAATATTTTACATAGACATTTAAAACCTCTTTGCAAGTATTTTTAAAGTATATATAAGTTTTGAAAAAGGTAATTGACTAGGCTTAACATTAAGAGCCAAAGAGGTAGACTTCTCTATTTCTGAGAGTTAAAATTGATATTGAGTAGAGATATGAGCAAGAAAGCTCTAACCTACCAGGCTTCCCTCTTGAACAAGGAATAGTTAAGTTGGAATATCAAAAACATATTAATCTTGTTGTTTACTTACTTGTTTAAAAGGTAACTTTGCTTAATGCTAAAAGCCGACGAAGTTGGCTTCTCTATTTTTGAGAGCTAAGATTGATGTTGAATAGGGACGGAAAATAGGGCTTTAACCTACCGGGATTTCTTCTTGAATAAGAAACATTTAAGTCAGTAATGTCGAAACCAGGTTAATTATGTTGTTTGTTATTTATTTGTGGAAATCATTAATACTATACTTAACACTAAAAGCTGACGAGTATGCTTGTCTATTTATGAGATTTAAGAATGAACTATCTAGGCAAGGAATTAATGCAACCAGTGCTTTAACTTACCTGGATTCACTCTTGGATGATGAATAATTAAGTTGAATGTCGAAAATGAGTTAAGTATATGAACGTTGATTTGTATAACAATTGTTTTGACTAGATATCGATCAGTCGACTATCAAACTTAACTAGATATTATTTTGGATCTTAAAAAAGAATGTTTTTAAAGATAATACAAGTATGGAATGGTTTTGAGTTTGTTGTGGCAATGTATTAATAACATTCATCTTTAACCCTTTTTTATTGCACTTATGAATGTAAATAGATTTTTAAAAAATGTTTTAAAGATAAGCATAAGCGAAATGTTTTTGGGTTTGTAGTGACAATGGTTAAGTAACATTAGCCTTAAACCTATTGAATGGATTTGTGAAAGTTAGATCCTTAGAATGGATATTTATAAGGAAATTATAAGTAAGGAATCTTTTGGAAAAAGGTATAAAAAGAAAAGGTTTAAAGTAAGAAATCTTGTTGATTATTTGTGAATATACTTATATCGTTTAGACATGTGTATGAATACTTTTTGAAATATAAAAAAAGGTTTAAAGTAAGGAATCTTGTTAATGATTTGTGAATATACTTGTACCATTTGAGATAAGTATATGCGTACTTTCTAAAGTATTGAAAAGAGTGCAAACGAATAGTAAAAATTGATAATGATGTTTTGTTAGATAAAAGAATTTTTACTAATAAAAGATGTTTTGATAATTAAAATGGTAAATTTAACAAAAAGGGAATCAGACGTGGCGACTTGATCATGCTTTGTGTGACTTGATCATGCTTTGTATGTTTACTTGTTTATGGAAAGCATTTAGTTGTATAATTAGCACTAAAAGCCGATGAAGTAGGCTTGTCTATCAATAGGAACTAATACAGATGTTCATGTAGGGATTGAGCAATAAAGCTCTAAGCTACAGGCTTGACTCTTGATTGAGGGATAGTGTGAGATGAAAATATCGAAAACATGATAAGTATACGAGATTTGGTTTTCAAATGCAATTATTCTCACTGTTATTGAATAATAAAATTTGGTTCTTCAGTCTTGAAAAGACCAAGATCGTTAAGCATTTTACTTATCGAAGATCACTTCAAGACTCAGATACATGTTCTATCTCTTTGAAGTAGATCTGTTCGAGTCGTTGAAATCTACGTGTGGTTTTGAGATCTATTCAAGATGTGACAGTCCAATTTGGGATTCGTGTTTTGTTAGAGTGATGAAGACTCGTGTGAAAGATGCTGAAGTAACCTCGACATCAGAAATGGTTAAAAACAAAGTAGGATGCACAATCTGGGGTTTTACAGTCTTGCGACGGGGTATATCAACTCCATATCTAGAGTATGCTTATTGATTGTTGTGCGTGGGAGTTAATGATACTTGGTTCCACATGATTCGGGTTTGCTCATTCGGGCGTGGCCAATTGTATTTACCTAACGGCATGTTTTATCTAGAGATATACGTCGCTCGGAGGTACTTTTTGACCCTTGTGCAGAAGATTAGATTCGACGTCAACTGGAGACATCTCTATAGAAAATCCAATATGAGAACGTCCCTTGTCAAATTTTATTGTACTCCTAATATGCTATAAAATGTAACCAATGCAACCATTCCAACTATTTTTATAATTTATATTCTTCATCTCAGACATTATTTAATATATAACCTTATGTACTTATTAGATGGTGGTTATTTTGAGGGGTAACCATTATGGCATTCATGCAATCTCAAAAGTACTGTTACATGCTAGCTAATATTTCTTGAGTTTCTCATACCATACTTATGTCTGACATATGGCTTTTGTTTTCCCAAAATTCCTCGTATGCTCTTTCGAGTAGTCTAAGGAAGGCAGATTTTTGTTGATGTTCATTGGAGCTCGAGAAGACGAGTTGGATGTTTCATTGCCTAGTATTCCTATTTTCGCTGTATTATAATAGTATGTATCAGTATTGAGAGGACATGCAGTTATAACTGTCTAGGCTAATGATGGTACTAAGTTTTTGGTAACTCCAAAATTACTGTATCGAAGTAACCCTTTGTATTGTTCTTTTAAAATTATCTATTATTGTCCCGCCAGTGAGATTCTAGTGTTGTGTTTTCTTCTTTCTTGTTTTATTTCTTTTTCCTTTTATTTTACCCCAACTTTTCATCTTCCTAGAACTTGGATGCTTGGCATGTGAATGCCGTGGAAGTATTAATGTCAACGTTCAAGGGTCGAAAAGTCAGATCATTACACTTGGTATCAAAGCTGAAGGTTAAGTAGGAACTTTAGCTTTGGTGGGTATGACTCACTAAGAGATGGCGTAATGGAATGCTCTAGCATGAGTTGAGCTTATTATACATATGAGAGCATATTTGTGGTTGTTATAAATGTATACCTTAATGGTAATTATAACTGTGAAAATTAAAGGTCATATATAAGGTGATTTATATAAGTGAGTTATCAAAGTATAGTTCAATTAATGTAAAGGTTAATGATGTTTATCTATTATCCCTCGCGAATTAGTTTAGTTATGCTTGGCCAATTTATGAGCATTGATTATCATCTGTTGATTATTGATTTGTGCTCGACCAATTTATGAGCGGCTTTACCTTTTCACTACGTGGGTTGGGTAGACAATATTTACATTGCATGGGTTGGGTAGACAATATTTGTAGATGCACTGAAACGAACACCTTGTGAATTGAGTTTCACAATTTGATTATAAGGCGTTGATGGCAGTGTTGGGTTAAAAGTTAACTTTAGTAAGGGATGTTTATTTGATATGAGGAAATATAAGATATTTTGTGAAATAAACATTTGCGAAAAGAATTTATATAAGAAAAAGATTTTATAAGTATGGTTTATGAAACATGATTTATAAATAATAAGGATTTAACTGATAATTTGAGAACTTTAACCCCGGTGTCTTTGAAGATGTTTTTCAAGATTTTGGAGAAAATAATAGTAGTATTATTTGAAAGTAAGTATTTGGGAAATTAGGCTATGAAATTGAGATCATGGTACTTAGTAATATTTATGAAGTATCTGATACGGTTTTGAAATGATTTTGGTTAAGTCTGAAAGGCATAAATTGGATGTACTAAACTCACTTTTGTCGCTTGAAAATTATTCTGGTAATGACTTCAACATCATTGGCATTCGTTATTAGGTTTGTATGTGGGGAATGCTACAGAGTTGTTTTGGTAAAACGGATTTCTATTTGATTTTGAAAGTATGACTTGGTATACAAAAGATGTATGAATGTATTATTGTTATTTCAAAATGAGTTGAAAAAACTCGGTGTTTAGCCCTGAGTTTTTCTTTAAAATATTTTGATACGAACTCTTTAATAAAGAAAAGTTTTGTATGTACGCTATGTAGGGTGCTCGAGTGATAGTGGCATAGCCTGGAATAAATGTTGGAAATTTTCTAGTTTTCCCTTTTTGGGTAAAGTGTGTTTAATAAATTATTGAAATTTGTTAAGCTATTTTATAGGCACATGTAGCCCATACAGTATGTGCATCTTGTTATGATATGTTGTTGGTATATTTCTTTGTTAAAATGAAATGAGATTTCGATGATTTTGGACAGTTGGAAACATCCAAATTATTATAGAACTTGAAGCTAAGTGTTTTGTGAAAATATATAAATAAGTTTATATAACACTTGAATTGGGACAATAGTATGTTAAAAAAAGTTTTGAATTGGTTAAGCATGCTTTTTAAGTAAAAAAATCTAATGTTTCATACCTACTCTTAAGATGTCATGGAATATTATACAAATACGAACTTAAGTTATAACTATGTACAAACTTGAAGGTATGCATTATGGACTGTTTCATAAATGATTTTAGTATTATGACATATTATTTGTATAAAGAGTATAATAAAAGATATTGGTATAGTTAAGAAACCAATATGATACGTACGTAAGTTATATGTAGATCATTTAATTTGCATGACTGTTCTTGATCTATTATTCGAGTACATGATCTCGATGTGGTTTACATGAGTCCGAACAAGGATTTTTCACTAGATTCTTAAGGGTGGAGACTCAATACTGATTCTTGATATGATCCTGAAGTTTTCCATCATATTATATGGCTATATAAGGAGTATAGAGGTTTCTAATCAAAGAATCTAATTAGAGTCTGCACTAGAGAGGTCAAGTGATCTATATTAGTTGGGAAGTGAAATTTATGCAATCGAGCAAATGATCGGAATTAATATTGTGTATGGATGGTTCATGTTCATCGTATGAGTTTTAGTACATGCATAATATATTTTGTTGTCTTATGTAGAGTTTATATGATAACTATTAAATTTGTTATGAGGTAGCACGAACTGGCTATTAAGTAATTACTTGATGTTGTTGAGTGTACGGTACGCTTAGTGGGTTGTTTATCATCCTTGTGTGACGAGAGGATTTGAACTCAAGCAAGCCATGAGTTTTGTTTGCTAAGTGATTTTGAATGATGCTAAGTATTATTATGTGGTTTTATATTTGGTTGCTCGTGTTGAAATTTCGAGGACGAAATATTCTAAGTGAGGGAGAATATAATGACCATGAATTTCAGATACTTCTATTTAAATATCTGAACCACCTAAATATTTAAATCTTAGAATAGATGTTAATAAAAATAATTAATAAGATTTTTAATGCCTATTTAAATCATAGGTAATGATGGTAAACTTTTTTGGAAAAAATTTTAAAAAATAAATACTTCAAAAAATATAGATAATAGGACCGAAAATCGGTTTATCGATAAACAGCTTTTCGATCGATATAAGTTATCTAAACTTTTATGCTCTTATCTAATGATCAAATGAATACATTAGCAACTAATAATACACACTCCTCTTCATAAAGTATGGAACATTCTAGAACCATCCTTTAGGATAGGAGATATTATCATGGTAAAGGTATAAGTGTAATTTGAGTATAGGAGAAGTGACTTAAAGGAGAAGTAATGGGAGGTAAGGCTTCCATGGCATGGTGGGGGATGAATGAAAGCTTATGCAACACCATTTTGATCCAATAAAAGGATGGTCATACTGTGACGACCCGGAATTTTCGAGCACTTAAAATTGGAATATTTAATTGATTTTAAGCATTCAATAGAGTAATATTAACTTGAATTCAAAGATCACAATTCATTTGATGATTAAATTATTAAATTAAATAATTTGAAGTTGGATAAAATGTTAAATCTAGAATTCTAAGCCTTTTAAAAATAATTTGAAGGCTTGAAAAATTTATATTGATAGTACTGAAGATAGTAGAAGTGTTGAAATTGAAATTGGAAGTACTTTGTTAAGTTTTGAAATTTTATCGTTTAAATTGATACTTAAAAATAGCCTTTCGAGGAACAGACTTGGAATTCGATGAAACTAGTTCCATTGGATCTGTAATAGTGTATTGTTATTGGATTTCAATTTTCGTAGCGTTTGGAGTTATTGTGTGAGCGTACGATATATAGACGCGTTGAAAATTTACATCGAAAATTCAATTAAAATTTATATGTATATTCTCATGTAAGCAACCTTCATCAGCCGACGTTCGTTCACATCACGTACTCTGTCTTCCCTTAGAAGCTAATGCTTTCATTTTAAAGTTGAGCCTTCTTCGAGAATCCACGCGTTTGGTTATTAAAAAAATATAGGGCCGAAGCCTTCATCTTCAAATCAGTATAAACCGAGAGAAAAAAAAGAAAGGAATGGCCGCCGCTGTTCGTTCGAATGAAATTCAATAACAAAATCAATTAAATTAAAAACGCATGTTGATTTTCATTAGCCTCGACGCTTCGTTTGTTCAAAATAAATTAATGGCTGATGTCATTATTCAATAGGGGAGGTCGCGATTAAATTGCGTCAAGCTTCGCGAGGTCAGTGCTAGGAGGGTTAGTCGACGACGTTGAAGAGGGTGGAGGGCCTGGAAGCATACTAGTGTTGTCGCGATGGCTTTGAAGGGGTGTTGTTTCGACCGAAGGTGATATCGCGAGGCAACGAGGGTTTTCTTATCAATTTGGGGATTCATCTTGGCTCGAGCTCACGTGCGAAGGGAGAGGCGTACGTGGATTCTGGATCGAAGGCGTGGTAATCGTGATGGTCGCGATGGAAGGTCAGAATGTCGAGAGCTTAGGGTCACGAGTGTTGCCGAAGTAGTGAAGGTATTTGATTTGTTTCTTTCAATTAAACTTAGCCATACATATACATATAGATTTTAAAATATGTAATCTAATCTAAGCAGGGACTAGTAAAAAAATGTATATATAATTTATATATAAAAGTTACTTTTGTTTATATACAGTAAAGTGAAAAAAAGTGGTTCCTGTCCAACAGTTTAAATCTAGAGTTAATCCTTGTTAATTTAAATATATATGTAAAATCTGTAGTACAGTATAAATAATATATATATAGGATTTTGGGAAAAAATATATGTGAGTTTAAAGTTGCGTAAAATTAGATTTTAAAGCTGATGTAGATTATTTTGGAATAAGCTAAATTATACATATACACGTTTTTAAAATTTACTAGCTTATTTTATAAAAATGTATTTTGGATGATTAATTTGTTTTATTAACTCATATAACTATTTTTGGATTGAAAAGAGAAGCAGCTAAAATAAATCATTATTGACTAATTTATAAAATAAGATAAATAGTCCGGTTATTCGAATATTAATAAAATCATCTAATTTCTGTTCAAGGTCAAAAATCTTGGAAAACAAGTCGAAATGGATTGGATTGCCAAACAAAATCAAAGGTGAGTTAATCTCACTCAGTTGAATTTAAATTTAAATGATTAAATTTAAATAATTTTTTTTAATGGCCGAATTGATTGATGTGCTATAATATGGTATATTTTGGAATTGGTATTTTATATTGTGTTAACGTCTGTGGATGCAGGGAAAACAGGTTGGAGGGATCCAACTGGACCCCTCAACATTTATTTAAATTATTTAACATTCTCGGTTGTGATTATTTGATATTCTATGATGAATTATATTGGAATATTGAATGTTATGGTTTGATTGGATATATTCGAGCATAATGAATTACCAAAAATATATAAATTGGATTGTTGGGAAGAAGATAAAAGGAAGTAAATTTGTAAGCGAAATAATTATAGAAAGTTTGAATAAATTAAAAATGAAATGAAAGAAATAGAAGTAATACGAAAATAATAATAAATAACTTCGAGTGTGAAAAATGAAATGAAAGAAACAGAAGTAATATGAAAATAATAATAAATAACTTCGAGTATGAAAAGAAAAAGAATTTTGAATAAAACAGAAATTAATGAATAGTAAACTTAAGTTATATTAATTAAAGGAATAAAGACTTATTTTAAAATTCAAAGTTTAAATTTATTTAAAAGGATAAAGAAGTAATTAGAGAGATCTAAAATTGGAATTTCCAGTTAAAAGTTTTTTAAATCATAATTAAGGATTTAAATCTAAAATTAATGGATTTTGGAATAAAAGGGAGTAAACTGGAATTCAATTTGGAAATTGATTCAAGTGTTTGAAATTGGAAATTTAAAGAAGAATGTGAAGAGAAGTATATTTCTCTAGATAGCCAAGTACGTTTTCAAAATAAATTTTAAAGAATAAGATAAAGGTTTGAATGTTGTTTTTAAAAAGTATGTTTTTGGAAATTTATTATTTCTAAATGTTTAAATTCTAAAGTAAATATTTTTTTTCAAATCTATTATCGAAGTAATTATTTAGAAGGTAACTTAGTGTTTTGTTTTAAAAAGTGAAAGCCTAGTTTTATATTTTATAAAGTAACCATATTTTTAAACATTTATATAGTATGTATTTTTAACCCAATTATTGAAGTAGTTTTTAACTTAAATGTTTTAAAGTATATTTCAAAGTAAGTGTTTTAAATTATTTTAAAAATCTAAAGCTTTGTGCTTGGTGATTCCATTGTAAATAGAAAACACTTGGAATTTATTCTGAAAAAGGAAGATAGTTTGAAAACTGTTTTCAAAGTGGTTTGAAAAGTGAAAATATATCTTGTGATGATATTTTTGAGATAAATAAATAATTTGAGAAATTATTTATTGTTTGATGGATGTTGTAAATATTAATTGATAGTTAAATCACCGACTATCAATATTGGACAAATGCATTGATCATTTCGAAGAGACCGGGTTTGAGATTTATTTCTCGAAAACCACTTCGATCCGGTTTGTACGTTTCGTGGGAAACGAGTGAGGATTCGAAGATGGAGCAGTGAAGTGCAAGGGCTAGTCACTACCAATCCTGAGGATATTTCCAAAATGGATGTAGTAGGAATAGTGCCTTCGGTTCCGTTCGAACCCGGGACGGACTTGTATGGATGAATGCTTTCGGGACATCGTCAGGTGGACGATGGGCATTCTAAGGGATATATTCTAAAAAGGTAACGCTTAGCCTTAAGCCTCATCAACCGAGAATGACTGAAAATCAAGGGTTATGCAGCAAGGCTAGGTGGGTAGCACCCAAGCATGGTGAGGTCATCCCTGTCTAGATATCCCTTTTTATTTCGGCTTAGTGGGCGATTGCTGATCCCAACCGCAGGGTAATCTCACTCGGGATTATCCAGTAATGGGTAGTCCCGGTGTTGTGTTGCAGGGGAGAAGGCGTACTTCTCGGTACTGTGATCTAGGCCACGTACTGTGACAGGTGGCACCCCAGTGCCTAGTCCTTAGTTGGAAATCCATTCTCCCTACGTGCCTTGTACGAGTTTTGTTTGTATTACCCACTCTGTGGCTAGTAGCTGGAATTTAATCACGTAACAATTTCATCCATTTTATAAGTATTTGTAAATAGACCCTATTATAATATCAGAGGATGTCTATAAAAATTGTTTTAGCTATCGTAAGGTAAAAACCCGGCATGTTTATTTGTGGCGTGGTCTTACGAGATGCTTTTGTTTCCAAAGTATTTTTGAAACTTTAATAATCAATTGAGTGTGATTTTCTCACACTGGTATTCCAGACTGACTCGGGTGTTATTTAACTGTAATGCTCGGGTCAAACCGAGTATTATAGGACACAGGATATGATGCTGTGGAGCTTACGAGACGAGTTGGATGACGATACGTACTCCTGTACTTGTTTATATATATATATTCCGCTGTGTTGTTTAGTTGTGTATCCAGTTGTATGTTGTTGATGTTGAGTTGTGATTGATGTACTCTGATGATGTAATATATGAACAGATATATTTGTTTGGTGTAAAGATATGTTAATATCTATTATATTTTATTCCGCTACGATGGTTAGATTCTGTAGTTGTTTTTTATTTTCTTCTTCTACCTCTTCTTCTTTAACCCAAATGGTTTGTATTTCTGTACATCTTGAGTTGATTAACGTAGAATAGTGTCGACTCAAGGGATACGGATTTGTGAGTCGTTACACATACCCTTAGGATTAATCATAAATTCACAAATGAAAACTAAGATTTTTAATGGCTTCCTTCTCCTTCTTTTCCTTCCTAACTTTCTTAATTTATTCAAAACAACTCCAATCACAACCAAACTTTCCCAAAGACTTTAGAATATCATTAGAACATGATTTAGCATTTAAGAAGTTAAAGGATAATGGAGTAGAGGGGGGAACCTATCTTGGCCGTGAGCAATCATGGGGAAGGCATGGTTTTGAGATTTTGATGGAAAAGGCAGTTGCTTTGGTGATGAGGTGATGTAGGAAAGGTATTCGTGGTTCTTGTGCTTTGATTTGGCTTGTAACTTGGACCTAAGTGAGTTATCTCGCTTTCTTATAAGTTATATTGTGTATATATATGATGTATTCAAATTACAAAGTCAAAGTGACATTAACTAATGAAAGTTATTAACTTTGGACCCCTCTTGCTTTTGAAAGCAAATGGCAACTTTATATTGCATAAAATCACTTTATTACCCTCTTAAACATGGCGTGGCCTCCACTTGATGTTTAAATGGTTGTTTAACTTGTGTGTTAAAATGAAGTATGGTTGAAAGTGTTTGAAAACAAGAATAGTCGTCATAATTGCAATTCGATATCCTTTAATTTTAACAGTGTAAATGGTATATTTATGATTTTAACTTAGAATAGTTTGATTTGGTTGTTCTTTACACATATTTTGGTGTGTTGGACAGTATAAAAATGGTGTGGAAAGTTGTAGAAATGCTGAATAGAAGTTGTGAAAGTTAGAAGAAAAAGGTCGTTATAAGCACACTTTATAAATATAGCCTGTTTTCGGGAATTTTTATTAAAAAATTTGAAGATATTCTTATGGGTTTCTTTCCATGATTTTTAAGTACCCTATGGGTAGTGCTTACCATAAAATTTTAAGTCTTAAATCATTTGTTTGAGTGGCTAAAACTAGTCGCAAAGATGGTGTATTTCAATGTTATTTTAACAAAGATTTTAACAGCATTTACAAATGATGTAGTACGTCGCTTATGGTGTTAAGTGTTTAAAATGCGACGATTTGACTTGGTTTTCACGATTTAAATGTTTCCTAAATTGTTTTCTTCGTAAAATATTTTATGGAAGTTCTAATAAAAAGTATTTGAGTCTGAAAAAAGATAAGAAGCTCAAATATAGTTTTAATGATTATTTAATAATTTTGGAAGTAAAGTGCTATAAAATATAAAATATGTTTTTATTGATTTTTCATCAAATTATAAGTCGGTTATTTTCAAGTAATATTTTACATAGATGTAACCTATTTACATGTATTTTTAAAATATATATGAGTTTTGTAAAAGGTAATTGACTAGGCTTGACACTAAAAGTCGACGGGTAGGGTTCTCTATTTCTGAGAGATAAGATTGACGTCGAGTAGGGATATGAGCAATAGAACTCTAATCTACTTGGTTTCCCCTTAATTGAGGAGTATTTAAGTTGTAATATTGGAAACATGTTAATCTTTTTGTTTTTTTACTTGTTTAAAAGGTAATTAATTTTTCTTAATGTTAAAAGCCGACGAAGTAGGCTTTTCTATTTTTAAGAGTTAAGATTGATGTTAATTGGGGATGGAGGAATGAGGTCTAACCTACCAGGCTTCCCTATTGAAAGAGAAATAGTTTAGTTAGAAATGTTGGAAACGAGTTAATCATGTTGTTTGTCACTAGTTTATGGAAATCATCAATACAATACTTAACACAAAAAGCCGACAAATATGCTTGTCTATTTGTGATATTTAAGAATGAAGTGCCTAGGTATGGCTTTGATGAAACCAGTGCTCTAACTTATCTAGCTTCACTCTTAGATGATGAATAGTTAAGTTGAAATGTCGAAAATGAGTTGAGTATACGAACATTTATTTGCATAAGCAATTGTTTTGACTTGATAATCGACTAGTCGACTATCAAACTTAGCTAGATATTATTATGGATAATTAAAAAGAATATCTTTAAATATAATACAAGTATGGAATGGTTTTGGGTTTATTGTGGCAATGTATTAGTAATATTCATCTTTAACCCTTTTAGTTAAATTTATGACTGTAAATAGATCTTTAAAAGAATGTTTTAAAGGTAAGCATAAGTGAGATGTTTTTGGGTTAATATTGACAATATTTAAGTAACATTGGTCTTAAACCTTTTGAATGGATTTGTGAATGTTTTAGGTTTGTAGTGAAAATGTTTAAGTAACATTAGTCCAAAACCTTTTGAATGGATTTACGAATGTACTTAGATCCTTAAAATGGACACTTGAGAATGTTTAAGTAACATTTGTATAAAACCTTTTGAATGGATTTGTGAAAATATTTAGACCTTAATATGAATATTTTGAAGGAAATTATAAGTAAGGAATCTTTTGGAAAAAGATAGAAAAAGAGAAGGTTTAAAGTAAGAAATCTTGTTAGTGATTTGTTAATATATTTATACCATTTGAGATATGTATGTGAATACTTTTTGAAATATAGAAAAAAGGAAAGGTTTAAAGTAAGGAATCTTGTTAATGATTTATGAATATACTTGTATCGTTTGAGATAAGTATATGCATACTTTTTGAAATATTGAAAACGGTGCAAATGAATAGCAAAATTTGATGATGATGTTTTGTTAGATAAAAGAATGTTTGCTACTGAAAGAGGTTTTAATTGATAGAAAAAATTAATTAAACAAATAAGGGATTTGAAGTTTCTTATTTGACTTGATCATGCTTTGTGTGTTTACATGTTTATGGAAATCATTTAGTCATATACTTAACAATAAAAGCCGATGAAGTAGGCTTTTTTATCTTTGAGGATTAAAACTGATGTTCATGTAGGGGAATGAATAAAAGAGCTCTAACCTACTGGCTTCATCTTGGTCAAGAGATAATGTGAGATAAAAATATCGAAAATGTGATAAGTATACAAGACATGGTTCCGATATGAGATCGTTTTCATTATTATTGAATAACTAATTCGTCGATTCAGTCTTGAAGAGACCTGGGTTCTTAATTGTATTACTTATCGAAAACTACTTCAAGGCTGAGATACGTTTTCTATCTCTTGGAAATGGATATGTCCTAGATGCTGCAATTCATGTGTGATTTTGAGATCTATTCGAGATGTGAGAATTCAATTTGGGATTCCTTTTTATTCGAGCGATGAAGACTCATATGGAAGATGTCAAACTTAACCTTGACGTCCAAAATGGCTAAAAGCAGAGTATATCAACTCCATATATAGAGTTTGCTTAATGATTGCAGTGCATGTGGGTTGATGATACTTGGTTCCACATGGATGGGTTCGCTCGTTCGGGCATGGGCAAGTTGTGTTTACCAAAATGTATATTTTATCTAGAGATATACGGCACTCTAAGGTACTTTCTAACCCTTGTGCAGGAGATTGGATTCAATGTTGAACGGGGAGATCTCCATGGAAAATTCAACATGCAAATGTTCCTTATCGGATTTGATTATACTCCTAATATGTTGTTTAATGTAACACATGTAACCATTCCAGATATTTTTTTCATTAATATTCTTCACCTTTGACATTATCGAATATATCACCTTATGTACTTATTAGATAGTGGTTCTTTTGGTGGGATAACCATTGTGGCATTCCATGCAGTCTCAAAAGTACCGTTTCATGCTAGCTATATTTGTCTTAATTTTCTCATGCCAGACTTATACATGTCGCTTTTATTCTCCCTAAATTCCTCGTGTGTTCTTTCGAGTGGTTTGAGAAATGCAGGTTTTTATTAATGTTCGTTTGAGCTCGAAAAGACGAGCTGGATGTTTCACCTACTATAGTATTCCTATTTCCGTCGCACTACTGTAGTATATATTAATATTGTAAAGATAGACAGTTATAACTGTCTAGGCTGATGGTGGTACTTAGTTCTTGGTAACTTAGAAATTTCAATACCGGAGCAATCATTTGTGCTGTTCTTTTGATATTATATATTACCATTTCGTTGGTGAGATTCTGATGTTGTGTTCTCTTCTTACTTGTCCTATTTATTTTTATTATTATTTTATCCTAACTTTTCGCCTTTTGGGCACTTGGACGGTTGGCACGTGAATACCGTGGATGTATTAATATTGACATTAAGGGGCTGGAAGGTCGAATCATTATAGAAATTGTGATATCTGTTATAAAACTAATTCTTTTATTATCACTCGATTTGAAACAATTAAAGAATGTGATGTGCGCGTAAAAAGTATATTTTTACTCTCATACTTAATCTTCTTTTATTAAAATAAATGGCATACTATGGCATTTTTACATGTTTTAAACCAAAATATAAAAGTGCTATCAAATCATCATTCACTCATATACATTTGGGAAAAACGGTAATTTTATGTGCGAATTAATTGAAAAAAAATTATTTGCAAATTTTATTTTTTTTATTTTGTAGGAAATTGAGTGCAAATTGGAAATGGCTTCATGGACATATGTATGCACAAGTAGTGGAAGCCTAAAGAAGGAAGAAAACAAAAGAATTCATACAATATGGAGAAGCCCATTTACCCACTAACTAACGGACCAACGTTAAAAAACAAAATCATGTGTTTATGGGGATTAATTAATTTCTTAATGATTACTTAGAGACTACATAAAGCGGAGGACAATTTTGATAGCTTCCTAAAAGATATTAGGGTTTTAGAACATGTATAAATAACCCGCTTATGTTCATGCAATATTTTTTTTTATGCATAGAGTTGTAATCAAAAATTAGAAATAAAAGCTTCTCTTTAATTTCTTCTTAGCTATCTTCTTTTTATGCAACTTTCTTCCTATGTTTTTTATTCCATGCTCTTTCTTTTATGATATTTTTATTACATGCACTCTTTTATTTCATGTTAACAGATTAGATTTATTTTCATTCCAATAGTTTAGTTTTGTTTTATGCAAGTTAGTTAGCTCTTGTTCTCTTTACTTATTTTTCCTTTCCTTTTTGTTTATGTTGAATTTAATTTATATTAATATTTATTCAAATATGAGAAGCTAAACCCCTTCAACTTAGGGGTAATGAAGCTCTCATGGATCATATAAATTGACATAATGATTTTATTTTTGCTCTCTTATTTTGTGTTTAATGGAAATTTTGATGTTAATGGAATTTTGTTGTTTATTAATGAATTTGGTAGTACATTTTGTTCATAACAAATACATTATAATTAATCAAATATGAATGTAAATTAAACATTCATCTAAATATGATTTTGATAACGAAAGTGAAACAATAACCAAAATTTGATGCTCTATGTTACTGGTTCATAGTAAATAGATCGTGCTTAAAACAGATTTTATTTTTAATTTCATAATTATTTTCATTAGATTTGACAAGTGGGTTAAGGAGGTGTATTAAAGTTTGATGGTTTAAGTTATGTTAGTTAATATCACAATTAGACCATACTTATAATACATACATCAACTAATTCTACAAGTGGTTAAAAAAAGAGATCATAAATTCGTTGTGTGATTATTTGTATGACCGAGAGAAAGGATTTTCCTCTAAATTGCCTTCTAATTTCATAGTTTTAAATTCCATTTTTCTCTTGTTTTTAACAATTTTTAATTAACACAATTTCAAACGTTTAGGAGAATTTGATTGAGTGACTTTAACACAATTTCAAACGTTTTCCTTTATCCAAACCAATTCCACTCCTACTCGACCACCAATCCAAGCTTTCCAACACCAGCCACACTTTCCACTTCAAACGGCCCTTGGTTTGCCAAATCACAAGTATAAAAACCTTAAACAAGCTCAAACATCATCCTACAGAGCTGAGTATCCTTATCTGCAGCCTCGGCATCTTCCTCCATCCTTCAATAACCAGGCCCCCTAAAAACCTCACCAATCTCCACAATTCAAACACCTGCCTTACTGCCACAACACGATCTCGCGAATCACCATCCTTCAACAAACTATAGCTTCATCCTTGTAACAGCCCGTTTTTCTGTACCCTTTGAATCGACAATAAACCATACATGTCCAACTCAAATTACACGTATAAGCGGATCATTAAGGATGGAAAGAAAATAAAGACAGAACAGAATCTCACACGAATGGAATAACATAACTTATTTCAATAATAATCTTTACTGTGAAAAGGTTTAAAATAAAATATTAGAGTCTAACCTAAATTCAGTTTAGACAGTTATAAGCACCTACCCTTACAGTTGCTGACAAACATCAAACTAAAACTAACAAACCACAACGGGTAATAGAATACATTCATACGATGATGAAGATCTCCAGCTCTCCTTTGGAAACTCCAACCGTCTTCAACTAAACCTGAAACTACTCGGATCTAACCCGAGTATTAAAAATACCCGGATCAGGCTTGGTAAATCAGCGTGAAATACACGAAATTTAAAATGATTATGTTATCAAAACCTTTAAAAAGAAAGGTATCTCATAAGACCATGCCTACACATAAACACGGATGGGTTTTTACCTTATGATAACCAAAAAACTTTTATACTAAAATTCACTTGATATTAATTTTATGACATTCCTTTGAAAACACTTTTCAAATAAACTTATTCAAATAAGATATCAATACCCAGACTAAGTCTAAGGTAATATGTCGGGACTGGGTCAATGGAATATATCGGACGGAATATATGATACCAAAAAGGGGTTGCTGAAATGTTTGCAAGTCATTACAGCTATTTTGGGACTACAATCAAAACCGTAAATATCATATTGGGATTGGATTTTCAACATCATAGGAAACTTGTGGAAAGATCAATCTGTATCCACGGATTATGTCCAAGACTCAAACACCGTTATGCAACAACACTAATGGCTAAAAAGGGATACAATCTGCGAATAACATCCAAGGACTCGGACTTCGCGCATCCATGCCATGAGGCCTAGACGTATCTAGTGGCTAGGGCTCAGAACATCTGATAACCCAAATCACTACTATGCGAAATGCAAGCATACATCTCACCACATAGAATCCCATCATAACCGTGTTGCGAGGCTTGCGAGGCTACGATCAATTTCTTCAAAGTCACGCGTTTCATAAAAAACCAAGCTTTGATCAAAACAGGTTCCACTTTGAACGTCATACTGCCATTTCTTTGATCATATTTAACTCCCACAATCATACAACTCTGAGCTCGTATATCTCAAAGAAGGGTGTTAAGCTAAGAGAAGTTGCCTTCTCCACCACCAAGCAGATATACATTTGTAAAAGTCAAACGTTGTGTCTCAGAAATGCAATGTCAGACATTCGTCCATACAAGTTCATTCTGGGACTAAATGAAACCGAAAGCAATCTCCTACTACCACTAGTAGCGAGTAGTCCTTGCAATCCGAAATATCTACGCAATGAGGAGACCACTGCTATAAATAACTCGATAATGGGAGCGATCCAGAGCATGTCAACAAGCAGTCCTCGCGCTATGAAGATCACGGTCTTCAATAATCATCATCTTCAAACATGTCTTCACTTTAGAACGTATACATTAGTTCGAAGTGATTTTCAGATAGGAATCACCCAAATCTAATTCCGGCTCCTTCGAAGCCAATTATCGCTTTAAAAGATGCTAATCTTATATGTGGATATCAATCATCAATCAATTATTTCATCTATTATAAAATATCTTTCTTAGATATATTCTTTTCAATCTATTCCATTTTCTTTTCAAGAGTATATGGAATCATTAAGCCTCATTTATCAAATCATTTGGTTTAATTAAACCTTTCTTAAATCTTGGAATAATTCCAAATCGTTTTCTCTTTTGCCTAGGAAAACATTTCCAAATCATTAACTAAATCTTAATCAAAGATTTCTTATATTCAAGTTATAACTTTAATTTAGGTTAAATATTCTCAAATCATTTATTAAATCTTAATCAAAGGTTTCTTATATTCAAGTTCTAACTTTTAACTAAGGGAAAATATTCCCAAATCATTCATTAAATCTTAATCAAAGATTTCTTTCTCAACTTTAAATCATATTCTTGTAAATCAAATATTTTCATGACAGAGTACTACTGCCACCTTAGATATGGTAAATTTCACCTCCAAGGACTAATGGCAAGTAATCCTACATCATGAAGTTCTTCGTCATTAATGATCTTTGTCTTCAATATGTTTTATTTCGAAAATTAGTTTGAAGGGGTTTTCGGATAGGAATCACCCAAATCCGATCCAGGTTTTTCAGATTGGAATCATCCAAATCTGATCCCGGTCCCTTCGTGTTAATCATCGATAAAAGATGTTAAGTGGTTAATTAACATTCAAAAAATTTGTTTCTTTTCTTTTGTCTTGGAAAAACTTAAATGTCATCTTTTTAGACCATCCGGGCTTTTCGTTCAATTTATTCCACCCCTTGCCTAAAAAGAGAAAACATAGGCCAGGTAAGTTCAGGGTACTAGTTGCTCCATCCCTAACTTTAGTTACTTTGTTTTATCTTTCCAGACCTCACAAGCAGGAGAAATGCACTAGTCGTTTCCATATACTCAGTTATTAGCTTTATTTTCGAATTGATTATAAGATTCCAAATTATCCTTTAAACTCTTAGTTTTTCTTTTTTAAAAAAATTCATAATTTATTCTGAGAAAAATCGTTACGTCTAAGCCTTCATTTAAAAAGTCATAAAAACGGCCGCAGAAAAGTAATGCGGAAAGTGCTTTATAAGCTTATTTGATTTAAACAACTTTTAAAGATCTAAAAATCATATTTTCCATTCCAAATCTCTTTTAAAACATTTTAATAGATTTATAAATTTATTTCATATTTTTAATCATTTAAAATATCAATTTTAAACTTTGGTCACTTTACTGCAAAAGCGTGACTTTTTTAGAAAATTGTTTTGGACATATTTTAAAATATACAAGATGAAATCTTGATTTTATTTATTTATTTAAAAATATTTAAATTTTTATAAGACATTATTAACTCATTTTAAAACTATTTCAAAAAGTTTTAAGCATTCCATATGCGCCATTTCATTTTCAAAAAGAAAGTGATTTCCTTTGTGCTTATCAACGTGTATTAACGTGACTTTTTAAAAAAAACTAATAATCGTATAAAACAATCAATACTTGGTTAACGCATGCACACTCTGGTATCGGTTCTATTTCTTGATTTATTTTTCTTGCATTGTTGGTAGCTTGCGTTGAAAAAAAATCCTCTGTAGTTGCATTGTTAACGCATGCTTAAATTCAGTTTTGCATCATTTCACTTTGTTTTTATTTTCTAAGGGCAACACTGAAATCAACATAAGGTGGAGATTTCATCACCCTTTTCTTGGCCCACAAATTGTATTTAATTGTATAAAATTGAATTAGTAATAAAGATTAGATGTTGGACTTAAGGGTGTCATGAGCTCATTTAGGACAAATCTGTATTTTGACAGGTTGATTTCTTTTAACAAATTATTTCTCGGTGCCTAAGGCAATGGCAAAGCAATAATCATTTATAATTATTACAATGATTCGTAAGATATTATAGTGATTGTTTTTCTAAATAAACTTAAACCTTCAACTACATTTCTATGGCGATTCGTGGTACAATGATAACCTCTGTCCGTTATCGGGCTAAGAACTGTTTTGTTGAATTAAGTCAAAGAGTGATTATAAAATTTTTGGTTTGGAGCTACTAAGGATAGAAATTTCTAATTAAGTCCTTGCTTTCATTTTGTTGCATTAGTTTCATGCATCTATAAAAAAAAATAACAAAACTACAAAAAAATATTTTCTTTTAAACATATTTTTAAGTAAGAAAATATTAAAACAAAACAATTTTCCTTGTTTAAATAGAAAAAATACAAAAAAGGAAAAAACATGTTTTAGCAAAGAAAAAATCACTTCATTCTTTCTCTCATTATCCTTGTTTTTCACCTCTTTCTCTCCTTAATCTTTTCACTTTGCATGAATGTTTGAATTTATGACACGTCAATGAACCGTTTAACTCGAACAATCTTTCCATAATAGAAAACGAATATCTCCCTCGAACTCTAATAGATAGAATCTTTCTCGATCGAGTTTCTGTCCCTTCTTGCATTACCTCACCTGCCCCACGAGTAATCACTTTGAGATTCATTCAAGCCATATTAACATGCTTCCAAATTTGGCAATTTTGAAAATGACAATCCCTATATCATTTTAATAAAATTTGAACAAGTTTATGTAACATTTAAACTATAACAATTATGTGACGATGGAATCAAACTTAGATTAATCCCATTTGCACTTACCAATTATGCCGAGAAATGGTGTATAGCTTACCTTCGAATTCAATTAGAACTTAGGACGAATTTGCAAAAAAAATTCTTAGAGAAAATTACCTCTTGGAAAAAACAACCAAAACTTGGAACAAAATTGTAAACTTTCATCAATTTGGGAATGAATCCTTTGGAAAATGTTTTAAAAAATTGAAGGGATCTTTAATAAAATGTCCACATCACAATTTGAAGAATAGACTCTTTGCCAAACAGTAAGGTGTCGCTTGGCAATTTCTTGAAAACCAAGCCAAAAAATAAACACAATGGGAATGATCTAATGAGTAATCAACTTATTTGAGATCGAGCGCTCATTCAAAAGGATCTTCATTAGCCTTAGAAGAGAAAATCGATGCGATGATTAACAAATTTGATAACATTCTTTCATCTAATCAAATGAATCTCAAGTCTCGTGTTATAAATGTAATGATCCAAACCACATCGTTGATTAATGTCCACACCCGTTAGAACAAATAAACCGTTTTAACAAAGTTAGGAATGATCCATTCTCTCTAATGTATAATCTCGGTTGGAGAAATCATCCTAACTTTGCTTGGAACTAAAGCAATTCGAACACGAATTTAGTTTAGATTTCTTTTCAAGCATTTATGAACAATGCTTCAAATCCTCCTTTCAACCAAATCAATTTCAACAAAATTTTGCGCCGCCTTCTCAAAACCAAGCGCAACAATCTTTCGCTCTTCAAGACGATAAATGAATGACTTCATTTGAGAAAAATTTAGAAACTTTGGTTAAAGCGACCACTCAAAACCTTAATTCAAATAGCAATTTGTAAAATTTGTTAATCTCATATATTCAAAATACAAGTCAATCGGTCGTAAAACTTAAAATGCAAATGAGTTAATTAGCCACTTTTGTAAGTGAATGGGAAAGAGGTACGTTCCCTAGTCAACCTGTTCCAAACCCTAGAAATCAAAACACAAACTCGAACCAAGCTCATGTTGTTCAAGATAGCAATTTGAATCAAATGAACGCTATCACCACTTTGCGATCCGGTAAGCAAATTGATAATCAAATTGTCAATTCTAATTACTTACCGAAAATTTCTTCCGAATCTACAATACCCTCGACCGAGTCCAATCCAAACATTGAATCCAATTCTAAATCTCATCCTTTACCGACTCAAGTATACTGACGTACTGAGTTTCAAGTTCCATTTTCACATCTACTACGACCTAAGAAACATTTTAATCACGTGGAAATGTGTTAGAATTTTTAAGCAAGTCAAGGTCAACATTCCTCTTTTAGGCATAATTCGATAAGTCCTAATCTATGCTAAGTTTTAAAGGGTTTATGCTCACAAAAACGACACACTCAAGTGCCTAAAAAGTCTTCTTTGTGGCCGATCAAAGTGAATTCTTATCTCGGTCCAATCTTGTAAAATACAAAGATCTCGGTTGCCCCCACAATCTCGTGTACAATAGGAGACAAGACGATTAATAAATGCTTGTAAACTTAGGTGAGATGTAAACTTGATTCCATACTCTGTGTATCAATAATTAGGCTTAGGTGAGCTTAAACTGACAAAAGTTACCCTTCACTTTGGCAATCATTCTATAAAGAAACCAGTGGGAGAAATCAAGAATGTACTCATTAAAGCAACGCAACTCATATTTTCGGTCGACTTCATCGTCCTTGAAACAAAAACATTAAACAATTCTATGAGTCAAATTTCGTTGATTTTAGGACAACTATTCTTAACCACCTCGAAAGTCTTAATCATTGTCGAAATAGTTTGTTGAAAATTTCCTTTGGTAACATGACCTTAGATCTTAACATCTTAAATTTAGAAAATCAATCGAACGAACAATTTGACTGCACGTTGGAAGTTAGTGCTATTCAAGAAAACATTGAAAGTGAAACAATTGACCTTAATAACGAAAGCGAGAACGAGCCACGTTTATTTCAAGACATGCCAAACGAGACCGTACATACACTTCCTCTCGAACCTCTCACGGTTGAGTCTGAAACTTAATCTCATTTCTTGGATTGAGCAACCACCTAGGTTAGATCTCAAACCTTTTCCTTCTCATCGAGCTTTCTCTTGACTAAGAAGAGTCTCTTCTTTCAATTTTTGAAAAATATAAAAGCGAATGGGTGGTCCATTTTCAACATTGAGAGAATTATCCATGCAATTATTCAACATCGCATTCATTTAATTAACGAAGCCAAACCAACTCATGATGCGCAACGAAGGCTTGACCCTAAAATAAATGATGTGGTTCAAGAAGAAATTTTAAGCTTCTTGGTAATGGTATCATATATTTTATCTCTGATAGTTCGTGGTTCAGCCCTATTCATGTCGTGCCTAAAAAATCTGGACTCGCCATTATCACAAATGACGCTAATGAACTCATTCCAACCCATACTTAAACGGATTGATATGTTTGCATTGATTATCAAGAATTAAATTCTACAACATGTAAAGATCATTTCCCTCTTTCTTTTATCGACCAAATGCTTGAACGATTAGCCGATCATGAATTATGTCATTTTCTTTATGGTTATTCTGGTTATAACCAAATTCTAATCGCTTCCAAAGACCAAGAAAAAACGACTTTCTCGTTTCCTTTTGATGCTTTTGCTTATTGGCATATGTCATTCAGACTTGGTAATGCTAGGGGCACTTTCCAACGATGCATGGTTGGCATCTTTCTTTACATGTTTGAAAGCTCTCTAGTACTTTTTATGGATGATTTCTCTATATTTGGAGACTCTTTTTTCGAGTGCTTACATCATCTCGAGTTGGTTCTAAATCGATGCAAAGAGAAACATTTAACTTTGAATTGGGAAAAATTTCATTGTATGGCCAAACATGGTATACTCATAGTCCTCGGGCATGTCATTTCAAATAAGGGCATTGGGGTAGATAAATCAAAATTTGATGTCATTTCAAATCTACTCATTCTCAAATCCGTTAAGGATATTCGATCATTTCTAGAACTAACTGGATTTTATTGACGCTTTGTAAAGGACTTTAGCAGAATTGCTTGACCTTTGACCACTCTTTTGGGAAAAGATGTTCCTTTCGATTTAATTCAGATTGTGTCTCTTCTTTTGAACGACATAAAAATGAACTTATTTCTGCTTCAATGATCTGCTCGCCCAATTAGGATCTTCCATGTAACGATCTGGATTTTTCATCATGTAATTTTGAATATTTAAGTGGTTTTAAATATTGGACTTGAAATAGAAATTGACTTCTGAATATGAAGATTTGGTTGAAATTATAGAATGAATTTAAATTTCAAATATAACGATTTATCGTAACACGGAAATGGTGAATAATTGAAATTTGAGTTGAGTATGAATCAAAATGATTTCTAATGTTGATATAAATTCTATTTAAATTACAATTGAGTTAATAAGTTTTTAAAACTGGAATTTCAAGTGATTTCGTAAATTTTTGAAATCGTCAATTTAATCGACACGTTAAAATAGCAATCTAGGGCAATGTCTCGAAATTCAGCGAGACCGGTTCCATTGGATCTATAATAGTGTATTATTATCGAATTTCAAATTTCATAGCGTTTGGATTTACTATTTGGTCATGGGATTTTAAAACGCCTAGCAATAAATTAATTGAATTTAATTTAAATAGTCGATTTAAAAAGATATCTTCCACATACGATCAAATTAGACTTTGAAACTTATTCCATTGAGTTTGAAATAGGGTTACAACATTAGAAACGTTGGACGGCACACCTCAATAGGGGTTCGAAATTTTGAGATATGCAAATGGGAAATTTGAATATTTAAATAATTATAAAACAATCAGGGGTTAATCCAGCCACCATATAATCGTACCCGAGCCACCCTAGCACCTGAACTGCGTAGACCAACCCTTCCTCTTCTCGTTTAAGTTGATATTTCCTTCTTTCTTTCCCTGTTCAAAATCAGTTCACGCTTCACATAAAAAAAGATATCGCAATCGAAGTCGCGATTGCAGTAGCCGTGCGTGATGGCTGGAGGGGAGGGCGACGTTGATTGATGTACGCAACATAGGGGATGCTTGATTTAGAGACGGAGCGACAACAGCAGCCGAGTTGGGTCACGATCAAGGAGTGTTGTTCGTATTCGGTTAGGGTTGCTGGGGACTTTGAGGTGGTAGCGGATGTGGTCATGGAGGGACACAATGGAGATAAGCGAGTCCTGGAAGTCGAAGCTAGGGCATGTGAGGATGAGGGGTGGACGCGAGTCGTAGGGTGGCCACGACAGGGAGGTTAGAGGCGATGTTGATGCCGCGAAGGAGGAATGATGACCAGATGAAGCTGCGGCCATGGTGCAGTCGACTGGAGCTTGCGGTCCTGCGTGGTCATTGGGATGGCTGCAGTTTGGTGGAGAAGAGATCGTTTTGGGTGTATTAGCATGGAGGCGAATATTTGGAGGAAGGATTATCTTGTTAGTAAGATAATTTAATTTAAAAACAAATTGTAAATTTAAGTTAATTAAAATAAAATTATTTTGAAGTTCATCAATCCATAGTCAATTCATACGAGGTCCAAAAAAAGTGAACAAGTCGAGTTTGGTTTGTAACTGTGAAATCTACGTGATAGAATTAAAATTAGAATGGATGGCAAATAAAAATAAAGGTGAGTAAATCTCACTCAATTCGGTTGACTAGTTTAATTTATAATAATTTAAATTAATTATTGGATGATTGGTTGAATTGATATTATTATTATCAGTTGGATGCTATATTATATATAGTAGTAGATATATTAGTATTTGGATATATTCCTGCAGGTTGGAGCGGATGAGACACTATGCGCCCCGCATAATAGCGGATGAACCTATATTACAGTGATATCCTACCTCAAAGCGGGATTGGTATTTTATGTTATCTAATATCTATGGATGTAGGGAAATAGGTTGGAGGGATCCAACTGGATTTCTTAAAAATGTTGATTTGAATTTCATATATAGTGATATACGATTTGTGTGAATATCTGATATAGATTGTATTATGATTGAATATTGGATTCTATAGCAGCACTGGCCGTAATTTGGTATTTAAATACCATAAGTATTATTTTTAAATTTGAAGGGATTAAAAGGAATTTCGGATATAAAAATATTTATATTAGAATTTGGATTAATTTAAAGGAAATTGAGTTGGATGAAAAATATATAATTCGATTTTGGGTTGTACTTAACTATTCATAAATTGTTTTAAATTAAGATTTTTGAAATAAATATGACGGGATTTTTAAAGGGTATTCCGAAAAATATGAAAAGGAGTTGAAACGATATTTAAAATAGATATGAAAATAAAGGGAATTTGTAAAGAAATGGTTTTATAAAATGGAATTTTATAAATGAGATTATTTTTACAGACAAGTAAAACCCAAATGAGTTTATAAATTTATAAACAATATATATAAATAAAGGAAGGATATCAGTTGATAAATTGAGAATATAATTTCACAATGTGAATTTATATCGAGTTATGGGAATCATTTTGTAAAAAAGTAGTGGAATCTATTTTTTTGAATGTGAGAATGATTATGAAATTGAGATGTAGTCGATGGGATATGAATCAAGAGGGATTTACAAACTGAAATTGGAATAGTGGATTTTTAAAATAATTTTTGTGAAAAAATAAAATTGTTTTAAAATGGGATTTCTATTTAAAAAACTACATATTTAAGATGTTTAGTATGGAAAATGAATTATTCAAATATTTAATATTAATTAAAATAAATTCTAATTTTTATAATAGTTTTGTAAATTGATTAGTTTTATTTAAAGTAAATTAGAAATGAGTTATCGATGTTTATTTAAGTGTTTTATTATTTTAAATAATTACTTAAATATGTTTTAAAAATATGTTATTATTATTTAAAAATACTCATTATATATATAGAGTTTTGAAATGATTGAAATTTATTTATAAATCCTCTCGAGATTTGTAAACGGAGTTTATTTAATGGATATGATTTTTATAAGAGGAATCTTATAGTGAAATTCTGGGAATCCAAAGTACTTAAATATAAAATCATTGGAAATGAATTAAAATTCATAAAAGGAAGTTAGAAATGGGTAGTTGAGATTATAGACAAGTATAATTGATTTTGGAAATTTTAAAGGGATTAATTAATGAATTCCGAAAACTTATCGAATCCGCTATAAATGGGTTAAGGAAATTTCAAGTGGATTATAAGGAATTTGAGAAGTATGAAATAAAGGGAATATTTCCTAAGTACTGGAAATAAAGTGAATTTAGGAAAATATACTTATAAATATTTTTAAAGTATTAAACTGGGAGGATTTGAAATATTTAGCTAAAGATTATTATTTGAGAAATATTTCTCAAAAGGTTGAATTATAAATGGGATTTAAATAAATATTCTAAGTGTTAGTATGGTTTTAAATATCATGTTATGGATATAAGAATTTGAATTGTTTCAATTATTGAATATACTAGAAGTGATTTAAATATATATCTTTGTAAAGATATTTTGAATAAAATTTTTGAAGATTTATAAAATAAGGCCTAATGACTGCTTGTAGATGCTATTTGATAGTTAAATAACCGACTATCAGATCTGGCCAAATTCGTTAATAATTTCGAAGAGACTCGGATCGGATTTTATTATCTGAAAACCACTTCGATCCAGTTTGTGCATTATGAATTGTGATATCGAGAAGATAATGGAGATGGTTATTTGGAAGGAGATTCTGTTTGTTCAGACCCAGAACAACTTGTATGGATGAATGCTATTATTGCATCATTGCTTGGAAGGCAGTATTAGCATTCCAAGTGTGAATGCTATTCTGAAGGTAGACATAAGCCTCAAACCTCATCAACCGGGAATGACTAAAACATGGGAGATGCAGCAGGCTAGGTGGATTGCACCCAAGTAGGGTATGTTATCAATTTTCTAGACACCTTCGAATATATATTATAATTATGGATATGGTTGTGCATGGAAAAGAGAGCGCTCGATTAGGGTGGGAACACCCGGGGTGAAAACATATTCGGTACTATCCAGGTTAGGGATAGGTTGGTCCTGTGTTGGCAAGGGATCCAGGAGAGGTCCTCGATACTTTTTTCTAAAGATGTACTATGATGGGCGGTACCCCAGTAGCACGGTCATTGTATGGAATCCAATATCCACTACGAGCCTTTATGGTTTTGATTGTAGAGCATAGTGTGCTAGAATTTAATTAATGTAACAATTTCCGCTATTTTAATAATTATTTGTACTTAGTCACTATTATAATATTAGATGATTTTGATATAAAATGTTTTGGTTATCGTAAGGTAAGAACCCGTTGTGTTTATGTGTGATGCGATCTTACGAGATGCTTTTGTTTTCAAAGGATTTTGATAACGGTAATAATTCAAATTGAGTGTGTTTTCTCATATTGGTTTTCCAGACTAACTCGGGTGTTATTTATTATAATGCTCGGGTCAGATCGAGTATTACATATTTAGATTAGGACGCTATGAAGCATAGACGACGTATTGGAGGATTTTAAGCTTATTTCACGTACTTATTTATATTTCGCTGTGTGTGTATACTATATAGTCAACACCGGTGAGAACAATTTATAATAACTGTCCATATTGATGTATTGATTGTTGTACTCTGATGACTGTATGTATATTAACAGATACAGTTTCTTTTGTATAATTTGTTATTATATATTATATTTTATTCTGTTGTGATTGTGAGATTCTATGTCATTGTTTTCTATTTTTTTCTATTTCTCCTTTTCTTTTTCCCTAACAATCAGGTTTCCCGGCATTTGGTTCCTCGGCATGTAATACAGTGAACATATTAGTGTCGTTACATTCCATTCGAAATTATGTGTAACGTTTCTAGCTTTGCGGTTGTTGCTGTCCTAGGACAACTCATCAATAAAATCCTTCACGTTATCTATTTCGCTAGTATAACTTCGATCGATGCTCAACTCAACTACCCAACAACCGAAAAGGAGCTTCTAGCCGTATTTTTTGCAATAGAAAAGTTTCGACCTTATTTGATAGGCTCGCACATCATTCTGCTCTTAGTTACCTTTTTGCTAAAAAGGATGCTAAGTCTCGTTTGATTCGTTGGATCCTTTTACTCAAGTAATTTGATCTTACAATCGAAGATAAAAAAGGGATCCGACAATGTCATTGTTGATCACTTGTCTCATCTTCCAAACACGCCATCTTCTTTGCCCATCAATGAGAACTTTTCCTACGAACAACTCCTTTCAGTTTCTATCGATCCGTGGTTTGCTGACATAATGAACTATTTAATCACTAAGGAAACTCCTTCGTTTTGGTCTAAACAAGATAAATACAACTTTATATCCCACATTATATATTTCTATTAGAATGATCCATACTTGTTTAAGTATTTCTCTGACCAAATCATTCGACAATATGTCCCAGATAGTGAAATGAAGAGTGTTCTTTCGCTCTGTCATGACCAAGCGTGTGGTGGAAATTTCGGTCCTAAGAAAACTGTGGAAAAAGTTCTCCAATGTGGCTTTTATTAACATACACTTTTCAAAGACGCATTTGAGTTTTATAAAGCATCCGATCGTTGTCAAATGTCAGGAAAACCCTATCGAAGAAACAAGCGTCTTTAACCCTCATCCTTACAGTCGAAATCTTTGACGTTTGGGGTATTGACTTTATAAGGCCATTTCCTAACTCTTTTTGAAATCTCTATATCCTTCTTGTTGTCGATTATGTTTCTAATTGGGTTGAAGCCATTCCGTTAAAACAAATAACCACAAAGTTATTGTAAAATTCCTAAAAGAAAACATCTTTTCTAGGGTTGGCACGCCTCGTACAATAATAAATGATAACGGAACCCATTTTTATAATCAATCTTTCCAATCTTTAATGAAGAAATACTCAATAACCTATAAGTTATCCATTCCTTATCATTGTCAAACTTATGGCCAAGTCAAAGTTCCATCTCATCAAATCATATAAATTTGGAGAAAAGATTAAAAAAATTGACAAATGCATTTTGGGCTTATAGAACCGCTTTTAAAACTAACCTTGGAATGTCCCATTTTCGATTAATATATGAAAAAACATGTCACTTACCAGTCGAGCTTGAACATAAGCATTATAGGCAACAAAGAACATAAACTTTAACCTTGAAAAGGCTAGCGAAAATAGAAAATTGCAACTCAATGAATGAAAAGAGATTAGGAATGATGTGTATGAAAACTCGAAAATTTACAAGAAAAAATCAAAAAAATTCGTAACAAGTCAATCCTAAGAAAAACGATTTCACCAAATCAAAAGGTTCTTTTATATGACTCTTGACTTCATTTATTCCATGGGAAATTTAAATCAAGATGGACGGGACCATACATGGTACATACTATTTTTCCACATGGTGTCATAGAAATAGAATAGGGATGAATCGATTTTTAAAGTCAATGGTCATCGTTTAAAGCCGCACTTGGAATTTTCAAGTAGCGGGTAGGAGGAGCTTATGATTCTTCATGAGCCACACTACATCTATTAAAGAATTTTAATCCAATCCTATAAATATGCATATAATTTTCTCCTTTACACTTATTATACTATGCATTGACTATAGGGACACGGTCAAAATCAAGTTTAGGGGGAGACACGTGTTTGTTTTGAATTTACGTAGTTTGATTTTTACATTTTCTTTCCCTTTCTTTCGAAAAAAAGATTTTTTGCATATTACTTTACTTTGAATAGGCACGACAAAGTAAGCATAATGTTTTGGTCAATAGATTGAAATTTTTAGAAAATTACTTATCCCAATGAACAATAAAAGGACAAGTTTAAATTACAAGCAACTATGGTGCAACTAGTATATAGGGAGATTCATACATGATTGTTATGAAGTTATTCTAAATTGTAGTCTTCGTTCAAAAAGTAGTTGATTTAAAGTACATGTATTAACATTTTTAATCTCTAAAGTCAAGTGATGCTAAGATGATTTTGCTTAACTCTCTCTTCTATAAAAAACCAAAACAAAACAAAATTCAGAAGAAGAAAAATACCTAGAGTCGTGTGACCACGCATAAGTGTGTGCACTCATTATGCTCTATACTCATCTCACGTAAGCACGCGGGGTAGTGCATGAATGGTATATTTGGCCTCGATTTTCTAAGTTAGGTGTATGTATATAGAAATTAAAAATAATAAACACCAGAGTCAAGTCTACACACCTAGGTGTGGACACTTTCCATGATCTATACTCTTCTCACATAAGCCCGAAAAGCAGTGCACGAATAGTTTATCTGGCCTTAGTTTTCTGAGTTAGGAGTATATAAATCTTTTCTACTAATAATGAGAATTCTATGAACTGGTTTCAATCGTGTCTTTTTGAAATACCCAAATTACCCTTCTATTTGTGTTCTTTTTGCTTATGTTCATATCGCAACCTATTCTTATTGCATCGTTCTCTCCTAGAATTAAAAACCTAAAATGTTACAGCTCTCATCTCTCCCATGCGGTAGAAGGATGTAGATCTTATTCCATATCCAACCCTATTCAAGATCCATCATCTTCCCCAACACCATCTCCTATGACCGATAGTTAGTCCAATGCGATTGCAGATCCACCATCTTCTCCAATGTTGGCACGATCCCACAAATTAGGGTTAGTTCAAAAATTGTTGAAATCAGTGTGACGGTTAGTTCACATGACAATTCTGAGTTTCCCGACCTAAAATGTTTGATTTCTCTCAAAAAAATGCAACAGCAACGGAAAGAAGTTTATACAAACTTCTTGTAATTACTGAAGAAGGAAGTTTCGATGAAATAAAGAAACAAGAAAAGTAAAGAACAAGAAAGTATCATGCCGATGTTTTGCTTCCTGATTGAACTGAAGAACATACTAGAAGATTGTTGAAGTGCAAGAAGATTATAAGACTTTGTCTGATTATAATTTGAGGGCAATTTATGATAGAGATTCGGCTAGATGATTACATCTTGCTTTATCCACTAGAAGAAGAGTACGAAGAAGTGAGATTTTAATCTTATGTTGATTCTAATTTGTTTATCAATCATTAAGTACTATTATGTCTTTTCTGTATCAATTCACATGAATAAACGATGCATATAGTTACATATTGATCCATTTTGCACGATTATTAGGATCGCATTTGTTTAGACAAAACTACAGCAAACCAAAGTGGTTTGACTTTTAAGTTTTATAAGAAGATGTTTGCTTAAATAATTATTTAGGCAGGAAGAATGAACATAAGCATGTTCATTGGCTTGAGTAAACTGAGTGTTAAGTAGTTCACCTGACATGGATATTTTTCAGGGTGGACTTAGCCTAAAATTTCTTAATACGTTTCATTTGATTTGGGTAAAATTAAATTCATCTTTTGTAAATGGTTTGATTTTAAAATGAAAATACTATGAACAAAAATGAAATCAATTATGTCTTACTATTAAGAGATGATATCAACCTACTTCCTCGATGATTCAAGCATTTTAGTTGTCTATTATTCTGCATATACCTAAAATTTTAAGTGCAAATGTATAATGTCACCTTTATGGAATATATTTTCAAAGCCAGGTTTTATATTTGTTATTACTAGACTATGTTTTTGGTCTAGAGAACTATTTTAAGTATTACTTCATCATGTTCAGGGCTTGGTGTTATTAAAATTTAAATAAACGGATAGGTAAATCGAGGACCATGGATAAAGTGATAAAGTTTTCCCCGAAAACAACCCAAGACTTTTAACTATAATACTAATATTAGAACAGTAATGTCCTTATATTTGAACGATAGGCTCCCAATATTAGAACAATTTTACATGATTTAGTTTAGTTTATTTCTAAAGGTAAATGTGAAAATAATTGCATATTTTCTTTATCAAGTTATGGGAACTTCTTAAATTTTAGTCAGTTGTTGAAATCCATCCATTTTGAAGGTTAATTTGAAGATAAATCGATAACTATTTTCAGAGGTTAAACTGTGTACAATAGCATAATTGTCAATTATAATGCAAAGAAAAAGCTCCAAATAATCGCTTACTACATTTCAATGATGCACAATTATAATTTAGGAAACGCATCTATTGTCAACTTTTAACGATGCATTTTTTAAGTGTATTCTTTCTTTCTTTTGTTATGGTGTTATTGTTTTATCATGTTTCAATTCTACTGGACAATATATTTGTTGGGACTAGAGTTGGCCAGGTGCTCTATAAATAGTTTTACTTATATAACATAATGCTACTAATATAAAGCATACATAATTTATTACCGTAAATATCCTCTATACTACTTCATTAAGAATAATGTATTTGTCGAAAATGTTTATTCAGTGAAAGAATAATGTACCACATAATGGGGAAGGAAACGGTCCACTAATGTACCACATAAATTTCCTTACAAAACGATCAGATTTCCTTACAGTCTCCCACTTGGTCAATAGTAAAATCTATTAATGTTTTCGTATTAATGTCATAAGGCGCGCATGATATGCTAAACTTTTCTTTAGTCGGTTATCGTGTCTTGGCTAATTTAGTGGTCAATGGAAGTCATGACGTGTGCACGTTATTTTGCAACATGCTTACTTTCATGTACTATGACATTGACAACTTTCATAACTAGACCGTAGATGAGCATAACTTAATGGTCACATAATGTCTTGAAGCAATAGACTACTTCTGTTATCATTTATCTAAATATAAATGTGTACATATTATAAAACAGAAATAAAAGATGTCCAAATTATTAAGAGCTCAATAATTGTTATGTCTAGATAAGTACAAGATAAATGGCATAATAAGAAGATAATTAGGAACTATCTGCAAGACCCATGCTATCAGTATGTCTCTGAAAGGTCTTTGGAGGTAGTCCTTTCGTGAATATGTCTGCCACTTGTAAGTCTGTACTTATTGATTCAACAATAATTTTCTTTAGTTTAATATCTTTCTTCGGTAGTAGGTATTTAAGGTCCATGTGTTTGGAACCTTTGGTTATCCTATCATGCTTGGAGAAAAAGGTTGCAGCTTCATTGTCGCAGTAGACAGTTGGTGGCTTAAAGATAAAACTTAAAGTGCCAAATTGTGAGACAAAATTACGCAGCCATGTTCCCTGAATTGAAGCCTCATAACATGCTACGTATTCAGCCATCATGGTGGATCCGAAAAGCATCTCAGATTTCTGGCTTCTCCACGATATTGCACCTCCACATAAGAGGTACACATAGCCAAGAGTGCAGATCCTAGTGTTAGGACATCCAACAAGGTCTGAATCAGAATAACCAGTTACTTGTGGGTAACTTGATTTTCTATAGGTGAGCATGTAATTCCTTGTTCCCTTTAGGTATCTTAGTACCTTCTTTGCAGCTTTCCAATGAGCGATTCCTGGGTTACTTTGAAATCTACCCAGCATACCAACTGCATGACTGATATCAGGTCTTGTACAGACCTGTGAATACATCAAACTCCCTACAAGAGATGCATAAGGATATTTGGTCATTTCTTCTCGTTCCATAGGAGTCTTTGGGCACTGCTCAAGAACAAGTTTGTCTCCTTTATGCAGTGGGACAGGACTAGAGGAACAATTCGTCATGCCAAATCTCTCAAGAATTTTGTCAATATATGCTTTTTGAGACAATCCTAGAATTCCTTGTGATCTATCATGGAATATTTCTATTCCTATCACATAGGATGCCTCACACATATCTTTCATTTCAATGTTCATTGAGAGATAATCCTTAGTTTCACGTAATAAACCAAGGTCGCTGCTAGCTAATAATATGTCATCAACATACAGAATCAAAAATATGAACTTGCTCCTACTGAACTTGAGGTATATACAAGGGTTAACTATGTTTTCTGTGAAATCAAAAGCGGTAATGATTTCATGAAACTTTAGATACCATTGTCTAGAAGCTTGTTTCAGTCCATATATTGATTTCTTAAGTTTGCAGACCATGTCTTCCTGTCCTTCAATTATGAAGCCTTCAGGTTGACGCATGTAGGCTTCTTCTTTCAAGTCTCCATTTAGGAAGGCTGTTTTCACATCCACTTGATGTAACTCGAGATCATAATGAGCTGCTAATGCCATGATAATTCTAAGAGAATCTTTCCTGGAAATAGGAGCAAAAGTTTCATTATAGTCAATGCCTTCTTTCTGATTAAAACCTTTGAAAACAAGTCTGAAAACAAGTCTAGCTTTATATCGTTCAATTTTACCATTGCAGTCACGTTTGGTCTTGAAAACCCACTTACAACCGACTACTTTTTGTCCTTGCGGTAATTGAACGATTTCCCAAACTTGATTATTATCCATAGATTTCATTTCATCTTTCATGGCATCAATCCATTTAATAGAATTACCATCCTTAATGGCTTGTGAATAAGAAATTGGGTCCGTAGTTCCTTTAGATTCTATTAGATAAAGCATGTAATCATCAGGAATAGCTGATCTTCTTTGTCTTTGAGATCTTCTTAATGCTAGTTCCTGTGGTACTTCATCAACATTATGATTGGTGATAATTTCATTATGGAGTTGTTGATCATTTATTGGGTTTTCCTCATTGTGAACATGTTCAACAATAGGATGATTCCCAATATCTTTCGAAATAGAGAGTAAGATAATGGGTACCCTTTTTCATGAATGACCACTTCTTGTTGTTTTGTACTCCCACTGATTTCACCATTCTCATAGAATTTGGCATTTCCGGTTTCAACAATTCTTGTACTATGGTTAGGACAATAAAATCTATATCCTTTAGATTTTTCTGGGTAACCTATAAAGTAACCAATGACTGTCGTAAAATCCAATTTCTTTTCATTTGAATTGTACAGCCTAGCTTCAGCTGGGCAACCCCAAATTTGGAGATGTCTTAAACTAGGTTTCCATCCTTTCCAAAGTTTAAAAGGAGTCTTTGGAACGGCCTTACTTGGAACTCTATTTAAGATGTAGCCAGCTGTTCGTAATGCATCCATCCATAATGATATAGGTAAATTTGCATGACTCATCATGGATCTAACCATTTCCATGTATGTACGATTTCGCCTTGCACAATACCTTCCATAGAATTCACCACCCCTATCTGGCCTAATGATTTTCACTTTTCTTTCTAATTGCCTTTCGACTTCAGTAATGAACACTTGTACGGCGTCCACTGACTGAGATTTTTCATGCAACAGATAAAGAAAGCAATAACGTGAAAAATCATCGATAAAAGTGATGAAATGTTTTTCTCCTCCAAAAGTTGGAACATCAAAAGGTCCACAAATATCTGTATGTATTATTTCAAGAAGTTGTGTACTTCTTGTGGCTCCTTTCTTTGTGTTTTGTTTTGTTTTTCCTTTAATACAATCAACACATGCTGTAATGTTAGCGAAGTCTAGATCCGGTAGGACACCATCTTTCACTAACCTTTTGATTCTTTCACTGGATATATGACCCAGTTTTTTATGCCACAAGAAGTAAGAATCGTTCTTGGATGACTTTCTTTTAGTTTCTTTTCCATGCAGGGTGAGTTGGACTTCAGCATTTTGCTTAAGATGAAGTTTATAAAGTCCATCAATTAATATTACAGAACCAATAAGACTAGAATTTTTAAATAAACTAAAATTTCCATTTCCAACTTCAAAAGAATATCCAAATTTATCAAGTACACTTACATAAATCAAATTACGGGAAATAGACCGAACATAAAGAGTTTGACATAAATCTAACTGATAACCGCTATCTAAAGTAAGACGAAAAGTTCCAATAGCTTCAACTGGAGCTTTATCTTTATTCCCCATTAAAATGAAATTCTCACTTAGGTTTGTGGTTTGGATCGTAATGAATCCCTGCATAGAATTCGAAACATGAACGTTAGCAGCAGTATCAATCCACCAAGTAGAAGAAGGTACATTAGTAAGATTTGATTCGAAATGACTTACGAAACCCATTGGGTTACCTTTCTTTTCGAACCATGCTTTGCGCTTAATGCAATCTGCCTGGAAGTGTCCAGGTTTCTTGCAGAATTTGCAGACATCGTCCTTCTTTTTCTTCTAGGATGGTTGAGTGGCGTCATTAGATTTGGGTGGTGCTCTTTTATGCTGTGAGTTGTTCTTTTTGCCAGCTTGTTTTCCAACCCCTTGAGTGAAATAAGCAACTTTAATGCCTTGTGAGCCTTGCCTAGACTCCTCTTGAACCAGTTTGTTAGTCAATTCATTCAAACTCCACTTTTCCGTAATAGTGTTGTAATGAATTTTGAATGGTTCATACTGAGGAGGTAAGCTAGTGAGAATGAATTGGACGAGAAAAGCATCGTCCATAACCAATCCCAAGTTCTTAAGTTTGGCAGCAAGGTTAATCATTTCAATGACATGAGTGCTCATTGAGCGAAAACCATCAAACTTCGTGGTTACAAGATCTGCCATAAGTTTCCCAGCAAGGGATTTGTCTGCAGTCTTGAACCGATTTTCAATGGATTGCAAATATTCTTTTGCACTTTCAGTTTTGGGTAGGGAGGTTTTGATGTTGGTATCAATCACCATTCGCATAAACATCATGCTGAGCCTATTAGATCGTTCCCAATCATTATGGAGTTTGTTTTCCTCAGGCGTACTTGTGTCAGTAAGTGGGGCTGGCTTTTCCTTAAGGAGAGCCATATCCAGTTCAAGTACGCCTAAAGAAAACTCAACTTGCTCTTTCCATTCTGAGTTGGTTCCATTGAGTTTGACGATAGACATAGCGTACGAATTAAGGTTTGAGGGCATTGCAACTGCAGATATAAAAGAAATGTAGGCTTCTTTATTAGAATAAAACACATGTCATAATAAGAGGTTAGGTTTGGCACCTCCTGTGGGTAGGCAGTAGAACCATACACATGAAAGAATGATAAACATTAATGTTTCATGCGTTATTGTGCAAGCAGCAGCCGCTTGTGGACGCGACTGCATGCATCAGACCAGAGGAAATAAGGAATTTAAGCACGGAAGCGTAAAATAAAAAGAGAGAGAAAAGAGATAAACATTAATGTGTTTTTTTTTGCATAAACATTTGTCATTCTTTCAAGTAATCCACAGCAAGGATAATAAATGTCTAGTAACTCCAAGTAAATTCCATACATGAATTTAACATATAAATAATTATTTTGCAAATCATATATAGACAATTATCTTGCAAGTTTCAGGTCATGAATTTAATGTCAAACTAGAAAACAATTGTTTTCAATATGTATACTTTCTGAAAAGTATTCGCATACAATAAGTTGTTCCATATTATACAGTAGGTCAAATATTAAAGTAGAAAAAAATCAACTTTTGCGGAAATATAAACTTTACAGATCTAGATTTAAGAATACAGTAAATAGAACAATATTGATGATCATATTACTGTAGAAACTTAAATAAGATGAATATTAAATTTGAATCATATTAACATTAATAATCATTATCATTATCATTATCATTATCATAGTAAAATTGCAAACATCATATCAAAGATCTATGGTAGTTTCGTTTTATATATTGATGGATAACCATGAATTCTAAAACCACGCTCTGATACCACATGTAATCTATATATTGCGAATAACATAAACCCTAAGATCTAGAATTACATGATTATCACAAATGTAAAGAATTAATAAAACGTACCTCCAGACATCTTGCATACGAATCAGCAATGGATGTTGTCGAATGTTGTTTCAATTGAGAAAGGAAATGGTTTCTCTCTCTTTTCCTATATATTTCTTTATGTGTTTTCTATATATCCTTTGTGATGGGCAAAGGTTAATATTTATAGGTAGAGAGAGGACCAAATTTCCAGATTTGTAGACTTAATCTTGATCGTCCATCAAGATCAAGATGAGAGAAATTAACGCTCTAGATTATAACCGTTTTATTTATTTAGCATATTAATAGGAAAAACCTTTAGATTCTATTGACCACATAATGAGGAAGGAAACGTTTGAGGAAAGAAACAGTCCATTAATGTACCACATAATGAGGAAGGAAACGGTCCATTAATGTACCACATATGTGACGACCTAGAATTTCTAGCAATTTAAATTTGAATAGTTAATTGATTTTTAAAATATTTAAACGTTAATTTTAACTTGAATTCAAGATATCAATATTTACTTGAAAATTAAATTACTGAATCATAGAATTTGAAATTGGATAAAACGCTGAATCTGGGGTTTTAAGCCTGTTAAAAATAATTTGAGGGCTTATAAAAATTTTATTGATAGCACTGAAGGCAGTGAAAGTGTTGAAATTGAGTTTGGAAGTGTTTTGTTCCGTTTTGAAATTATATCGTTTAAATTGGAATTTAAACATAGCCTTCCAAGGCACAGTCTTGGAATTCGACGAAACCAGTTCCATTGGATCCGTAATAGTTAGTTATTATCGGATTTCAATTTTCGTAGCAATTGGAGTTGTCATTTGACCCTGGCAGCTCGAAACGCGTAGAACTATTTTAATCGATTTAATTTAAAATCGATCGTTTATTTCTGTAACTCGCGCATATGATCGAATTATCCTTCGAAACCGGTCTCATTCTATTCGGAACGTGGGTAAAACCTTATAATCGCCTAGCGGCATTCGTTAAGAGAAGTTCAAAATTTTTAATTTGGCGATTAGCGAGACATTTTGAAGGTTTTATAATATAATATAGTTTAAGTCAACAAGTCAAGATATTTTATTTAACAACACAAGATATTTTTTTCAATAATTAATTATAAAATATCAAGCGTACTCGAGAAGCCATATTCCCAAACCGGTATTTATTCTTTATCCCCTCTCTAATCTAAACACAGCAAACGAAGTCGACCTCAGTAAAAAAAATAAACAAAATATGGCGACCGAAAAGGGGGGAATCATGTCGTTCGCTCTCGAACAAGTCAGGATGCTCGATTACCGCAAGGCTTTGTTGCGACAGGTGTAAAGGCCGAAGCCATGTTCGTATCGAATCGCGAATTGGGGGCAAACTAGGGCGAGCACGGCGGCAGGGAGTGGTTGAGCGAATTAGGGTTTCGCAAGCCAGATGGCGGCGGCATGATGGAGCAAGAACTGGAGGTCGAGCGCGCGAGTCTAGGTTGGAGGGTTCGGCCTCATTGTAACCGCGTCATTCGTGAGGTGATGGAGGGTGGCGGTGTGCTGTGGGTTGTCAACGCGAAGTTGTGATGTGGCTTCGTCACATTGGTGAGGCAGCTAGGTAATTACATTTAAATTAATTTGATTTACATAAATGAATAGATATAAATATGTAAATTTTTATTTTTTACAGTAAAGAAATTTTTAATAGTTCTATTTAAAAAAAAGAAATTGTTTACCTATGATTAATTTATTAGCTAACCCGCTTAATTATTTTTAGATTGGTAAAAAGGAAAATTAGTTTAAAAATTTAGATTTATCTGGTTGAACTAAATCATTAGTTAAAATTAAACTATTAAACATTGGTTAATTGTTTGCTTAAATCGAATATTGATAAGTGGTATAAATATTATACAAGGTCCAAAAATTGAAGGAAACAAATCGAGATCAAATTTGGATTTGCAAAATCAAAGGTGAGTAAATCTCATGCCTTTGGATTTCTATTTAAATTTAAATGGTTAAATTTAAATATTTGGTTGAATGATTGAATTGATGTGCATTGTGAATTGATGATGTGACATTGGTTTGGTTGATTCTCGAGTTAATTGTGGTTTGACTCGAAGATGTGGGGTTTTAAGTTGTTTTAAATTTAAATTATAAATAAGAAAATGCTTCATTTTAATGTTAATAAGGATTTAATGATTTGTGATTCATTAAATTAGTAGGGTAATTTAAGTTGATAACTAATTAATTCAATTAATTGATGATTTGAGTTTATTAATTAGAAATTAAGAGTTTGAACAAATTAATTGAGGTTTAAGTTAATTTATTAAGCTTAATTAATTTAGAATAATCAATTTATGGTTGATAGGTAATTACTTAATGTAATTAATAAAGTATAATTATTTTGTGAAATTAATCAAGGAAGTAATTAAGATAGTTAAATGAAGGAGTAATTAAGTTATTAATAAAGGGGATAGTTAATTACAGGTTGAGATTAATCGGGAATGATTAATATTGTGGTTGAATTAAAGTAATTAATTTAGATTAGAACAAATTAAAATATAATTGGAAATACTTAATTTATATAATTAATATAATAAATGATGTAATCAAAGATTGATTAATTAAGATTGATTAATCCATAATAAGTGACTTATGAAGTTAATTAATATAAGTAATTAAGGATTAATGTAATTAAAATAGTTAATTAATTCATGAAGTAATTAAGATTACTTATTGATTTTGGTTAAGAATAATTAATATCGTGCAGTTAATTCAAGATAATTACTTGAATGCAATTGAAAGATAATTAATCCGGGGTGATAAATTAAGATGAAGAATGATGGGTTGACCAACTAATCGATTTGGGGTTAATTAACATTAAATGAAGGAATCTAAGTGTTGAGGTTTGAAATACAATTTGAATCAATTGAATTGATTTGTATGTGATAAGGCTTTGTTTATGGATGATTGAATGGTATTGGATGTTTTGAATGTGTTGATATCTCTGATATGAATGTTGTGTATTTCATTTGAATAACTTGGGTTAGGATGACATGAGACTCGAAGAGGCCAGGATCGGGTATTGAGAAATACCCGAAACCACTTCGAATTTTTATAAATCGTTATGTAAAATTAATAGTTGGGATGAAATGATTTAAGTGAATCGGACTATTGATTTAAGTGTTGGCACTTAGAAAACTTATGTGTGGAATAAGTAATGACTATAATAAATTGTGGCTTTGTGAATTGAAATGAGTTACCCCAGGTTCTATGTAAGTTGTATAATTTGTATTCCTTGTTAGTTGGATTTACTCACGCTGGTTTCCAGCCTGACCCGGGTGTAACTTTGGTGTAATGCTCGGGTCATACCGAGTATTACAGATTTTCAGGTAGGTACGTTCTGGAGCTCAGGAGGTGAGTTGGATGGGAGGAGCGTATAGAGTGTTTTCGCTGTATTTATATTATTGTTACCCTGAGATATGACAATTGTAAATATATTCAGAGACTGTATATAATGTGAAACTCTGATGTATTAGAATGTAACTGACAGATATAATACTCTCTTGTAAGCTGTTATTATTGTTTGCACAAAAAATGGACAAACACCTCCGAGTCGTATTATTTAGTTGATTATATGTGATTTTCAACGATTTTAGATGAGTTTGTAAATATAAAAGAAGCAGGGGCTGAAATGTAAAGACACGCAGATTTATAGTGGTTCGGCCGGAATATGCCTACGTCCACTTTATATGTTATTATCTTCTTTCTTTCGGATTACAAGTACAGTGCTTCGTATACAAGTATATGAAAGTAGTTTGAAAGTTCCTTCCTCGCTTGAGCTCTCAAACTTGTCTGCCATTGTTGTACCCCTGCCCCTCTATTTATAGAGTGAGGTACGGGGCAGGGGGTCTTGGAAGTATATAGCTGCTGGTGGGCCTGGACTGGAGCAATCTGGCCTGGTAGCATTCTAGTTCGGCGAGCTTCATTCGGTGGTGAGGTTGGACCGGTGGTAGCCTCATTCGGTAGGGAGTTGTTGGGGTCTGATCTGGTGCTTGCCTGGTCCGGTCGTGGCCTTGTTGTTGTGTTGACATGTGGCAAATCCTTCTGGTTTGGTCTTGGTTGGCTTGGTAGTTGGACCGGTGGCGTTTGGACCGGTAGTGGAGATGGTTCGGTATTGGAAGGCTTGTGCCGAATGAAGCTTGGTGCCGAGTGAGGCATGGGGCCGAATGAGCAGGGGGCCGAATGAGGCTTAGAGCCGAATGTGCATGGGGCCGAATGAGCTTCTATACTGAGAATTTTGGATGGACTTCTAGGTTAGTGTTGAGAACGAACGGACGCTATTTGAAACCACACTAAAAAAGTAAATTTCTCTGCAGGACATCAACAGGATATAAACATCCAGCCCGTGGCATTACAAAACAAGCCTTCTTACCACAAAGAAACAAAGCGCGACACATGCAAGCACGTGCCCCGCTTTGGGGGGCAAATGTTGGGCGAATTTTCACCCAGAAGATCTCAAGCAAGACCAAGAAGCCACAGTTTCACTCGGGCTCGCAACCTCCACTTCGTTCGACAGCCAAGGAGCTCAACACTAACCTAGAAGTCCATCCAAAATTCTCAGTATAGAAGCTCATTCGGCCCCATGCACATTCGGCTCTAAGCCTCATTCGGCCCCCTGCTCATTCGGCCCCATGCCTCACTCGGCACCAAGCTTCATTCGGCACAAGCCTTCCAATACCGAACCATCTCCACTACCGGTCCAAACGCCACCGGTCCAACTACCAAGCCAACCAAGACCGAACCAGAAGGATTTGCCACATGTCAACACAACAACAAGGCCACGACCGGACCAGGCAAGCACCGGATCAGACCCCAACAACTCCCTACCGAACGAGGCTACCACCGGTCCAACCTCACCACCGAATGAAGCTCGCCGAACTAGAATGCTACCAGGCCAGATTGCTCCAGTCCAGGCCCACCAGCAGCTATATACTTCCAAGACCCCCTGCCCCGTACCTCACTCTATAAATAGAGGGGCAGGGGTACAACAATGGCAGACAAGTTTGAGAGCTCAAGCGAGGAAGGAACTTTCAAACTACTTTCATATACTTGTATACGAAGCACTGTACTTGTAATCCGAAAGAAAGAAGATAATAACATATAAAGTGGACGTAGGCATATTCCGGCTGAACCACTATAAATCTGCGTGTCTTTACATTTCAGCCCCTACTTCTTTTATATTTACAAACTCATCTAAAATCGTTGAAAATCACATATAATCAACTAAATAATACGACTCGGAGGTGTTTGTCCATTTTTTGTGCAAACATTTTTGGTGCTTTCACTGAGAATAGAACTCAAGCTTCATCTTCTCCCACTCAACCTTCTTCCTAACAACATCGCTCGTTGCTTAGAAATCATGCCTTCCAAACAGAGAAGGGATGTTAACAAAGGAAAGAACATCGCAACTAGCAGCCTTCCAGATCCAGCAATCGCAGATCAGCCCACTTCAACAGCAGTACCAGATGAAAATCAGGAAAATCCAACTGGTCCCGCAACGGAACAACCAATCACTAGGGCAGATCTGGACAGGGTTGTGACTGAAGTAACTAACCGCTTCACATCCCAACAAGAAGCTTTGGTGGACCAACTCATGTCACGCTTAAAGGATGCTGAAGAGTCCAACCACAACACTGAATCATGGGGTGAGTCCCAATCCGGAGGATCTCGGAGGCAACAAAGGTCTTCCCTCTTCGAAGAAGCTATCAACAGGAACAACAATGATAGGGGCCGCGCCCGGACTCAGCCCGAATTCCGACTCGAGGAAGCCCTTAGAACCGAACCCAGCGGGGGAGGCACCAGGCGAGGGTCGGATGTAGCTGAACCAGTCATGCCACCTAATCATAGAAACCCCGCTGAACGGAGCCGAGCTAGAACCCAGCCCGAAGTTGACCCCATGGATGTGCTCGAAACAGAACCCCACAGGGGAAGATCAAGGCAGGGGGCAACTGTAGCTGGTCCTAGCGTGCATCCGAGCAGCCAAAGACAACCACTGGATAATGCTAGAAGTGATAGACTGTACCATCCCTACAGGTCATCTAGACGAGATAGATCCCGCAGGGAAGAACCGAGCTCATTTTTGTCCGCTCCAAGTTCTGACGAACGAATGGCACGATTATTCAGAGAATGTGTCCAACGGGAGCAAAGGGACCGGGGAATAGGCGCTAGGGTCACCAGTCCCTTTACCCGAAATATCGAAACTGCCATCACTCCCCGGGAATGGAAAATGCCAACCATGGAACCTTACAAAGGAACTTCCGACCCCATCGTACACCTGCAGAGATACACCCAGCATATGCTCATGAGTGGAGCAACAGAAGGAGTATTATGTAAATGCTTTCCGCTATTCCTAGCAGATCTAGCTACCTCCTGGTTCTGCCATCTACCCCAAGGATCCATCAGCTCATGGGAGATGTTAAAAGAAAGGTTTATTAGCCAGTTCCGCATCCATGTGGAACAACCCAAGGATGCTTATTCTCTATCCAATGTCAAACAGAAATCCGGAGAGACGCTGCAACAATATCTAACACGGTTCAACGCCGCAGCGGCAGCAGTTCAAGATGCCGATGAAAAACTCACTCTAATGGCCCTCTGTAGTGGTGTACATCCAGATACCAAGTTTGCCAGAAGATTAACTAAGGAAAAACCAGCTACCTTGCCTGATTTCTTCCATGAAGCTGGAAAGTATATGAGACTTGAAGACACTGCTACGGAGAGGCAGTCAGGGCAACAAGGCAAGATAGTTCAGGACAAGGTTCCCACTGCAGCTAAGGACGCTCGAAGAAATGAATCTAGAGACAATGCTGGGGGCAGAAAGGTTGAGAAGCGCCAATATCGACCAGGGCCAAGATTTGACTCCTACACTCCTTTGAATGAAACAATCGAAAACATCTACCTAGCCACTCAGGGCGAACTCGGATACAAGCGCCCCCCGCACAAGAAAGAATCAGATAACGCACTCAAGTCCGGAAAGTTCTGTCGCTTCCACGAATCCCACGGACATGACACCAATGAATGCCACCATCTTCGGGACTTGATCGAAGAACAATTAGAAGAAGAAGACTGGAACGTTATGTGAAAGGTCAGAACAGGACTCCAACTCCTGCCAATGAGAACTCAAAGCAACCCCTCCCAGAAGTAGGCGGAGGGAATCGCAACAATCACAACACCAGTGGCTCTAGTCAAGAGAAGATAGTGGTCCTTACCATCTCAGGAGGACCACACATCGCCGACAGAAGTTGGGCAGAGATGGAAAGGTACGGCAAGTCGCTTAGAAATGCCGAAGGATATGTTAACTCCATTACGGAGGAACGCCACCCGAAACGAAAAGAAAACAATGACATTGTATTCAGTAGGCATGATTTGGAAGGAAGACAGTACCCACATATGGATCCCATGGTCATCTCTGCCTGGTTTGGTCCAGCTAGAGTTTTTCGGATTCTAATAGACACGGGAAGCTCCGTAAATATCCTGTTCAAACATGCTTTCGACAAAATGAAGTTATCAATGAAGGATGTATCCCCCTGTGACAAACCACTGCACGGTTTCACTGGAGATGCAAAAATGCCCCTCGGGCAACTTGACCTCTTCGTCGAAATAGGAAGTCATCCCCGCTCCGTTGTGCGAAAACAAACGTTCGTACTAATAGAAAACCACTCGGCTTACAACGCTTTCTTGGGAAGACCAGCCTTGTCTGACTTTCAGATTGTATTAGCCCCCTGGTGCCTGAAAATGAAATTTCCAACAGACAACGGAGTAGGAGAAGTAGAAGGAGATCAAGATGCTGCCCGAGACTGCTACGTAACTGAACTTCGCAATAACCGCAGAAAGAATAAAGGAAAAGGTGCAGAGACCACTCTCTGCATGAAAAGCTTGGAGGCATAGCAACTAAAGAAAGCCCCTCCTCTTCGATACACAAGCGATCCCTTCAATGAACTAGACCCTAGGGATAAAGAGGAGGAGGCTACCGCCGAGCCTGCAGAGGCTATGGAATTCGTATCGGTAGATAAGCATGATTCAAGTAGACTATTAAAAATCGGATCTCAGCTGAAAACGGAATTGAAGGATCAACTCATTGACTTTCTCCGCCACAACTTAGATGTATTTGCGTGGACCCATGCCGATATGACAGGAATCTCCCCAGACATAACATGCCACATGTTGAACATCGATCCCACCAAGGTACCAGTAAAGCAGAAAAAGAGGAGCATGGGGGCAGAGCGATCAGCAGCCCTTGATAAGGAAGTAAAAAATCTACTTGCTAATGGCTTCATACGGGAAGCCATCTACCCAGAATGGATCGCTAACCCAGTGCTAGTAAAAAAGGCCAATGGAAAGTGGCGAACATGTATTGACTTCTCCAATCTGAATGACGCTTGCCCGAAAGACTGCTTCCCACTTCCCCGAATTGACCAACTCGTAGACAGCACAGCTGGGCACGAACTCCTATCTTTTATGGATGCATACTCCGGATATAACCAGATCCCCATGCACGCTCCCGATCAGGACCACACTAGCTTCATCACCGACCGCGGATTATATTGTTACAAAGTCATGCCTTTTGGACTCAAAAATGCTGGAGCTACCTATCAACGCCTCGTCAACAAAATGTTCGCAGAACTGATAGGACGAACTATGGAAGTATATGTGGATGACATGTTGGTGAAGTCCAGGAAAGCCAACGACCATGTAAGCCATCTGGACGATATGTTTCGGGTACTTCGCCGATATGGAATGAAGCTGAATCCTCTAAAGTGCTCCTTCGGAGTATCATCGGGAAAATTCTTAGGATTCATCGTCCACGCCAGAGGAATCGAAGCAAACCCTGAACAAATCCGAGCTTTAAAAGAAATAAGGATACCTTCCACTCGAAAAGAAATGCAGAGCCTAAACGGAAAGGTGGCCGCCCTAAGCAGATTCATTTCCAAGGCAACTGACAAGTGTGTCCCTTTCTTCGAGGCACTCAAGAAAGACAAAGGGAGGTTCGAGTGGACCGACGAATGCTTAAAAGCCTTCCTCAACCTAATCGAACACCTTCAGAGACCACCAGTACTCTCAACTCCAAATGAAGGTGAAGTGTTATACCTATACCTCGCTGTATCATCTCATGCTCTAAGCGCCGCCTTGGTAAGAGAAGAAGATCGCACACAACGCCCGGGTTACTTTGTAAGTAAGAGATTTACAGGGGCAGAGGCCAGATATCCTAAACTTGAGAAATTAGCATATTGTTTATTGATCGCGTCATGAAAACTGCGCCACTACTTCCAGTCTCACTCCATCAGGGTTCTAACCGATCAACCACTAAGACAAGTGCTCCATCGTCCTGACACTTCTGGGCGACTCCTCAAATGGTGCATCGAACTAAGTCAGTATGATATCACCTACCATCCTCGCGCCGCTATCAAAGGACAAGCCATGGCTGATTTCATTGCCGAATTCACTACCAACGAAGGCAAGGAACAATCCGAAGTAGCAAAAAACATCAAGTGGAACCTCTTTGTAGACGGAGCATCAAACGAACAAGGCTCGGGGGCAGGTATTGTGATCATCACCCCCAGGGGAAGAAAGTTGTACTATGCATTAAGATTGGAGTTCACGGCCACTAACAACGATGCTGAATATGAAGCAGTAATAGCAGGATTGGAACTGGCCCTAGAAATTGGAATCAATTCCTTATGTATTCATAGTGATTCTCAGCTTATCGTAAACCAGGTACTAGGAGAATTCCAGACTCGAGGAGAACGACTCACAGCATACCTAAAGAAAACCAGACTGCTGCTCGATCGATTGGACCATTATCTAATCAAACACATTTCTCGAGAAGAAAACCAAGAGGCAGATGAACTTGCAAAGCAAGCTAGTATGAAGAACAGCACCATTTCCGAAGCACTAGCAATCTCAAGGCAGCTAGCCCCGAGTTTCGAACAAGCGAATCTGATAACTGCAATCGAAGAAGGAACCTGGATGACTCCTATCCGGAAATATTTGCAAGATGGCATACTACCCGACAGGCGTGACGAAGCCAAGAAGATCTTGAGGAAAGTTCCCCACTACACAATACAAGAAGGCATCCTCTACCGGCGTGGCTTCTCTAGCCCCTTATTAAGATGCGTCGCCGGAAGGGAAGCCAAGGAGATATTAACAAACATCCATCAGGGAGGATGCAGAGATCACACTGGAGGACAGACTTTGGCAAGAAAGATACTCCGATATGGATATTACTGGCCCACACTAAACAAAGATGCCCTAGACTTCGTTAAGAAATGCGACAGATGTCAGAAGTTCGCCAAGATTCCTCGACTGCCCACAAACGAAATTACTCAAATGACTAGCCCTTGGCCCTTTGCTGTATGGGGAATTGACTTAATTGGCGAACTGCCAACGGGCCGAGGCGGAGCCAAATATGCTATAGTGGCAGTCGATTATTTCACCAAATGGGTGGAAGCGGAACCTTTAAATAAAATATCTTCAGCAAAAGTTATCAACTTCTTGATCAAAAACATTCTGTGCAGGTATGGAGTCCCACTCAAGATCGTATCCGACAACGGACTCCAGTTTGACAGCGAAGAATTTGCCGACTGGTGCCAAGAACATGGAATTCATAAAAGCTTCTCATCAGTAGCTTACCCTCAGGCAAACGGACAAGTTGAAGCTGTCAACAAAATTCTCAAAACCCTAATCAAGAAGAAACTTGAAAAGTCAAAAGGCGCTTGGGTGGACGAACTTCCTACGGCACTATGGGCATACCGCATATCTTTCAGAACATCAACGGGACATACTCCTTTCTCTTTGGCATATGGATCGGAGGCAATGCTCCCAGTTGAGACTATTGTGCCTTCCCACCGTAGGATCCACTACAACCCAGAAGAAAACGAAGAACTCCTCCTCATGTCTTTGGATCTGATCGAGGAAAGGAGAAACGATGCAGCACTCAAAGCAGCAGCTCACAAACAAAAAGTGGCAGCACAATACAATTCCAAAGTCAAGCATCGCAGCTTACAAGAAGGAGATTTTGTCCTCAGGCGAATCTTTCCGCGCCCCGGGGCACTGGACCCCATCTGGGACGGACCATATGTAATTCATAAAGATCTCCACAACGGAGCTTACATTTTGTCAACAGTGGACGGAGAGGTGTTCCAGAGGGCATGGAACATCCGACACCTCCGTCGATACTTTTCTTAACTTGTACTGCCCATATGAAGTGAATTAACAAAGAGAATCAGTGGACGTAGGCATTTCCGTGCCGAACCACTTTAAAAAATCTTGTCTCTTTTTAACTTGTTCCTTTATGTCTTGGCTGCTCGTTAAGTTTTATCCCTTTCTGTTGAACAAAATCCTATGGCATCTCCACTCAAGACGCACCACGGCCTCGTCTGGACTAGGCCTAACAGGTACGCTACGATTCTATGCACTCGCCAATGAGACACTTTTGCTCCAGCATCCCTCTGCTGCGGGTTAACTCATTGCGCGCCTGCCCTCAAAGCCAACTGTAATGAGCCGATTATAAGTCATCATAAAGGCCGACTATAGCCGATGGCAGCTCATTATGGCGTTCGGCTCGCCGACAACTGTGAACCTACTTTAAGCCCCAACATAAGGTGTGGCCAGCCAGGGGTAGTTCACGGCCAACGGCACCCACGCTAGCCGGCCACGGTAAATCGAATAATACCCACGATTACGGACCATAATGGTTCGGGTAGTTACCGTGCGCGATCTCGGCTCCGATGTGTCTTAAGTGCGGCTGTGGTAAAAAAGAAAACTCCCCGCAGAGGCGTAAGATGGGTGACAAATGTCTCCAAGACCCACAGCTAGGGAAAGTGACTACAAAACCCGTTTGCCACGAACTTAAGCACATCGACGGCCTTCCGTGACTGGAAGTTTTACTTTTACTATATTTCCATTCCATTTAAATATTTTTCCCCTATCCTGTATAACAAACTCTAAAGTAAAGGAAACCGAATAGGAAGCATTCACTCATGAGGCTCTAAGCCTGCGTACTGGGTGGCAGGGCGCTCAGCTATACCCGTGAACAGTTACACAAGACACTCAAAGCTACCGCCTGCGAATAAAACATAAAGGGCGGTACTCTCTTCTCTTGTACATAAATGCGTAACTATAGCTTATTTATACACTGACATTGCAAAACGTGAAATTATATTTCAAGCAAAAACTTAACATCAAACACAACTAGAATCACAGGCATATACATAATTATACTTCTCACACGGCACATAAAGATAGCAACAACATTTAAACATGACAAAATCAGCTTATATTATAAGATCACACGAAGTTATTCTTTGCAAATAATTTTATTACAGTTGCATATCAAAGACTAACATAAACAGTGATAAAAAAGAAACAAAAAGATGGCAGATGCATCCACACTCCATCACCAACTCCCCCAGTCTACTTAGCCGCAGGATCAGAGCCCCCAGCATGCGGATCAGAAGTCCCGCCTGTCCAATTCGGAAGAGGAATTCATTAAACGAACAACCAAGTTATGGAAACACGGGAAGAAAAGAAAGGGAAGAAGAATAACTCACCAGCATCCGCCGCTTGATCCTCATCATCCAACTGCACGCCCGCTTCCTCTGCAGCAAGCAGCCGCATCCCCTCTTTCATCGCCGCTTGCTCCTCCTTTGAGAACTGAGCAGTAACCGCATTCAAGTTGAAAGCCTCTCCGCCTTCCTTACCCGCGTTCACCCTGGCCTCCTCTAAAGCCTGGAGATACACCTTGGCCATGACCCGAGGGTAATCGTCCATCCAAGACAAGCCGCCCTCCTTCCAAGTGTGGAAGTACATATCCTGCAGCATCTCATCCATCATCCCCTCGTTTTCCTCAAACTCCCTCACCCGGGCCTCGGAAGCTTGCAACTTGGCGACGGCGACATCCCTCTCTGATTGGTATCTCAAGCAGTCAGCCTGGAGTGACCTCCTCATTTCCTCCTCCTTCAACTTGAGGGACCTCCTCATCTCCTCCTTCAACTCGGCCTGAGCCATCTCCGCAGCCTCGAGCCTCCCTGACAACTCCTCTACCCGCTCGAGATCCGCATTTCGAACCTCATCCACCGTTGCGATAGCTATGTTAATCCGTTCCCTGCAAGCGACCTCCATCTTCCGTAATTCCGCCCTACTGGCCTTCTCCATGGTCTCTTTCAGCCGCTTGGAGGCTTCCTCATGCTGGGAAATCTGGATGGCTTGGTCGGCGAGCTGCTTGGCCTGATCGGCAACCTTTAACCTCAACCGAATGTTAGCACTCCCGATCTCTTCCCCGGCCTTGACCAACTTAGCATGATGCTCCATTAACTTCTTGGTCTCTGCGGCCACCCGGTCGATATTAGCCTTGGCCTCATCCCCCATGGTGACTACCCGTGTAGTAAGTAAATCAAGATCTAAAGATTTGGCCTCGTCCAGCACTCTTACCATGGGGTTGCGGGGAAGGAGGTGCTCGCCCGTGGTCTCATCGAATGAAATGTCCCGAAAGCTTGGGTCTAAATCAGGATGACCGGCAAAAGGGTCACGAGGCACGGGGCGAGGCACATCGGGACGCCTTATATGAATGACAGTAGGACTCTTGGAAGGAGGAGGAGGGGGGCCGGGCTCCGTGCTCTCCTCCGTAGTATCACGAGGAGGCTGAGTAGGAGGCTGCGAACCAGGGGATGACTCAAATAAGGAACGGCTCCGCTTCCTTTTCTGAATGCCCTCTTCGATGACCCCAAGAAGAGGGCGGTAACTGACTACGTCCCCAGTGGGATCAGTAGAAGGTTTCGCGGAAGCTCTCCTCGACTTAAATTGTTCAAGGCGGTGTCGAACATCCGACGTTTTAACTGCCTGGCCTGCCCCTGGAATAAAGAACAAGTGTTATGAACATACAATAATCCACAGTTCAAAAAATGTGCTAAGTTAAAAAGAAAGAAAAGTGGGAAGACACATCTATTATACAAACCCGGCGGAGGAGTGGGATACTGCAATAAGTCCTGGATCTCACCCCAGGACGGAAGTGAACCGTAAAAAATTTCTAAGTCCCTATCGAAAATAGAATCGGCAGAAGACAAAAGTTCACCTTGCATCGCCGGAATCACCCTAGCTGAGGAACCCTTAGAGGATGGGTCAGTGCCAGCCACAGCTTTGCCGGTTTCCTTTGCCTTCTCCGTTCCCTTCTCCGTTTCCGACTCTCCCTCCGACTCCCCGAAGGCCCGACGGAGAGCCTCATCCAGTTCGAGGTCTTGTTCAGAGGTTAGAGCAGCAACACCACTACCACCTTGACCGTCGCCATCTCCTCCACCCTCCGACCCTTCTCCAACTTCGCCTCCTTCCTCCTCTTCTACACCTTCCTCCTCCGGGACAGTCGGGCAAGTACTTGGAGAAGGGCCATCAGACTTCTTCAGTTTCTTCCCCCCGACCACGGGACGCTCTGCGAAAGGCTCCCTCTTACCGCTCTTTACCGTAGCCCCCTCCTTAGCTTTAGCAGCCTTCTCCTCAGCCGTGTCTCTTTGCTTAACCACGGACTGGTGCGGTAAGATCAAATTATACTCCAAGAGGGTTGCGTTCCTGATCAAGAAGGAGGCCGACCGGTCCCGTGCCGGAATAGCCTTTAGTTCAGCAGCCATTCGCACCAAGGAATCATCCTCCACAACTGCAATACCACCTGTCGCTAGCCAGAAATAGAAGCATGTCAGAAAAAACACTACAGTCAAAACATGGAAAATATAAATGAAATCCATCTTACAGCCGGAAGTGAAAAGGCGGAAAGAAACAGCATCGTCCTTGATGAAGAACCACTCTTTCTTGAACATGGTAAACTTGGAATATAAGTCCAGGACTGGTTTGAAGGGCACGGCCGCTTCCAGACTAATATACGGAGACCCCTTCTTATAGCCTCTCAGGTTGTACAAGTATCGAATTTCCCGGTTAGAAGGAGGACGCCCGTACATCCTCTGGAAGATAACAAAGAGGCTCACCAGGATGGCATAAGAGTTAGGCTGAAGCTGGAAGGGAGCCACCTTCAAATATGTGGTGAAGCTAATTATCCAAGCGTTGATAGGGGGATAGCACCGCACATACAATGGTATCTGCTATAAGCGAAGTAGCCTTCGGGAGGATTATATGGCATCACTCCATCTCCCGGCAGCAGCATCAGAGCCCTATCTATCCCGAAGGAACGGGATATGACGTCAAGTTGCTCCTCCTTTAGGGAGCTAGGAAAGCAATCCGGGGGAGAGATCAAAAGTTCCTGTGGACCATATCCGTCCACTAGAGACCTCGGAATAGGTCGGTGTTGCCCGGATCCTGGTTGGACTGGGGGCAAGGAAGAAGAAGGCTCTCCTGTGCCTCTAGACTTCTTTCTGTCTGATCGTGTTTCCGCTTTGCGAGACATTTAACTGCAACGCAAGGAAAGCATGGCATTAGAACAAGGAATATAGAAAAGTAAACAAACAAGTGCGTGCAAGTGTGGGATTTCATTCGCAAACTAAAGTTTTCAGGTTCATTCGGTTTCCAAGTTCATTCAGTTTCCATCTCATTCGGTCATCATGTCCATTCGGTGGTACTATATCGAGTGCATTCGGTACACCAGACATTCGGCCCCAAGGCCGTAGTTCCATTCGGTGAAACGAAGACATACGTGTGTATTCGGCAATGAGTATATACCTGGTTCGGTATAAGGTTGGTTCGGCAAACACTTGGTTCGGCAATAAATTGATTCGGCGCTTGTTGGTTCGGTAAAGAAAACTAAGGGGGTGTAGCCCCTATATATAGACGATGGCAATACCACCGGACCAAACGATTCGGCCTACCGGACCAATTTCCAGCCGAATGAAACCTTTAACCTCTCCATACCGGACCAACCCTTAACCGAATGAAAACTACACCAACCTCGCAGGAACCAAAGACAGGGGACATGCAGGGCGCCTCACTCAGATAAGTCCCGTACTCCAGATCTTACTAATAAAATAAAGAATATGATAACAATGGATAAGTCGTGAATCTCTCACTAACATGGGTTAATCATTTACACGTGTACGCGACCGCGGATGGTCCATAGGCACGCTCTGAATGGCTTTTAACCCCGTCGCCATGAGAATTTACACTTTGACACGCCTTTTTAAACTCATAAGTGGAACGGATATTTGATAACTATGAAATGGCTAAGCTACTTACACATGTACGGGGTCGCGAACGATCCCTAGGCATGCTCTGAGCTGGCGATAAACCACCCAGGGACCCATTCTAACGTGAACCTGGCATCGACGATGCTAAGCCCCTTCGGGGCAAACTTGCTCGTCCCGAACGACACAATTCAGTTCATCTCGAATATCTCGATCACGAACGGACGTTATTTGAAACCACACTAAAAAAGTAAATTTCTCTGCAGGACATCAACAGGATATAAACATCCAGCCCGTGGCATTACAAAACAAGCCTTCTTACCACAAAGAAACAAAGCGCGACACATGCAAGCACGTGCCCCGCTTTGGGGGGCAAATGTTGGGCGAATTTTCACCCAGAAGATCTCAAGCAAGACCAAGAAGCCACAGTTTCACTCGGGCTCGCAACCTCCACTTCGTTCGACAGCCAAGGAGCTCAACACTAACCTAGAAGTCCATCCAAAATTCTCAGTATAGAAGCTCATTCGGCCCCATGCACATTCGGCTCTAAGCCTCATTCGGCCCCCTGCTCATTCGGCCCCATGCCTCACTCGGCACCAAGCTTCATTCGGCACAAGCCTTCCAATACCGAACCATCTCCACTACCGGTCCAAACGCCACCGGTCCAACTACCAAGCCAACCAAGACCGAACCAGAAGGATTTGCCACATGTCAACACAACAACAAGGCCACGACCGGACCAGGCAAGCACCGGATCAGACCCCAACAACTCCCTACCGAACGAGGCTACCACCGGTCCAACCTCACCACCGAATGAAGCTCGCCGAACTAGAATGCTACCAGGCCAGATTGCTCCAGTCCAGGCCCACCAGCAGCTATATACTTCCAAGACCCCCTGCCCCGTACCTCACTCTATAAATAGAGGGGCAGGGGTACAACAATGGCAGACAAGTTTGAGAGCTCAAGCGAGGAAGGAACTTTCAAACTACTTTCATATACTTGTATACGAAGCACTGTACTTGTAATCCGAAAGAAAGAAGATAATAACATATAAAGTGGACGTAGGCATATTCCGACCGAACCACTATAAATCTGCGTGTCTTTACATTTCAGCCCCTACTTCTTTTATATTTACAAACTCATCTAAAATCGTTGAAAATCACATATAATCAACTAAATAATACGACTCGGAGGTGTTTGTCCATTTTTTGTGCAAACAATTATTTTTTATTATATTTTATCCGCTGCGAATGTGAGTTGTTGGTGTTTTTGTTCTTCTTCTTCTATCTCTTTCTTCTTTTTTATAACTATCTGGAATTTTCGGGTTAGAAAATTTCGGGTCGTTACATTTGGTATCAGAGCTGAAAGGTTAAGCGAGAACCTTGGCTCTGGTGGGGATTATTCATTTAATAGAGTCTGTAGTACTCTAGAATGAGTTGGGAATATATATATATATATATATATATATATATATATATATATATATATATGAGCGCGTACTTGTTATTTTCTTATATAAAGATTTTAAATGACTTTATATAAAAATATATTTTGATATATAAAGAAATATTTTCTTCTAATAAATATTAAGACGATTGGTTGTTAAATTATTGGAATTAAAATTACGAAGTAATACAATACAACCAAATTGAAGCCTTGAATTGGAATTAAATTTAGTAGAAAGAGAAATACAACTAAATTAAAATTTAATGGATTGAAAATGAAGTTTTAAATCTGGCCCCAGAATCCGGAAATTTTGTTTCAAGGTAATGAAAAATAATAAATAAGTATTATTTGGGTAATTGGGACTTGTTGAAAACAATGGGCTGTTTGAAGTTTGATTTGAATTTAAAACCAAGGGTGGTTTAAAATTTTAAAACATGGCTGGGAGGGCCAAGAAAGAAATATATATGTGTGTGTGGATATACATGATATCAAAGATAATTTAGAATAAACTCTAAGAGGTTGAGTTTTGATTTTTTTTTTCCCCTGAAATGTGATATAAAAACTCAAAGTGATATAAGTTTTGAACTTATAAGAGGGAAAGAATTTTGAAGTTTGAAGCGGAAATTCAAATTGAGTAAGGTTGATTGGATTAGGTAAATTGGAATTTAACTTGGAAAGTTAAATGGTTGATTTGAATTGGGAATTGGTGTGATCTCAAAATGGGTTTGAGATTTAAAATTGAAAATGGATGGACTTTTTAAAATAAATTGGATGATATCATCCCATTGTTAATGAAAATCCTTAAATTGTGAATTGGATTTGTTTAAATGAATAATAAATAAAGTGTGGTAATATATCCATTATTGAGATAAAAGGGAAATCTAGCTTTAATTTGAACTTAAGGATATGGAATTACTTTGAACTAAAAATTCAAATAATTAAATTTGTAAATTAAAATTTGTTTAAGAACTGGAAGATAAAATTTAGTAATAAATTAAATTTTTAAAAAGAAAATTGTATTGAACTCTTATTTAAACCATGAAATACATAAGTAAAGATAACTTAAAATGGAATTTTGAGAATTGGACTCATAAATTAAATTATTTAAAAGCTTTGAATAAAGGCTAACTTAGTTTAAAGGGTTAAACCAACTTTTGAGAATTTAACTCGAATTTATATCATTCGAGGTAGTTTAAAATTCAAAATTGGAATTGAATTAGTTCAAAATTGAATTTGGTTTGAATTAACTGGATTGGTGATTGAAGATGTATAAGTTTAAAAAAATTTAATGGGAAATTGGATTGGATTAAATTGAAGTGATTTGGATTCTGAAATTAAATTGATAATAATTCAAATTGATTGGAATAATATGAAATTATAATTAAAATTGAACAGGATTAAAATCAACTGGAATTTGATTTAAATTGGGGAAGGAATCAAGATTGATTCAACTTGAATTGGGGATTAATCAAGTCCAATAGAATTTGGAGTTATTTGAATTGGAATTGGGTCAATTTAAATGGAGATTTAAATTGAATTGTTGGGGAGGTGAACAGTTGGCTCTTGACTATTTTCAATATAAATTGTTTTGATATAAACTTATTTTTCTAAGCTATTAAATATATACAACCTTTCTTTCTTAAAGCCAAATTATTTTATATACTTGTTTTACGATTATTTTTGGAGCTATTTAACCATTTTTCAACTGTTTTCTAAACTAATTACTATTTTTCAACTATGTTACAAATTAATTACTATTTTACAACTATTTTGCAATTATCTAAAATTTCTGAAACTATTTAGCTATTTCTCAACTATTTTACAATTACTTAACTATTTTACAGTTATTTTGCAAACTAATAATTATTTTTCCACTACTTATTTATTTTTAAATTTTTCAAGCTATTTTCTAAATATAAACTGGTCGGAGTTCAAACTGTTATTGATTTAAATACCCAACTGAGATAAGAATTGAAGTATAGAAGGGTTTCATACAAGTTTGAAAAGATCCAAAGTTTTTAAAATTTTATATATTTGAATATATATATATAAAGGATCTTATGAGGATTTTGGAAAAGGTTTTGGGAACCTTTGAATTTGGAAAGGCTTTTGATTTTAGGGAAAAATCAATATTGAATTTGGAAAGCCTAGTTTGAGAATTGTTGATTTGGGATAATCGATTTTGTATAAATGAGCTTTGTATGAGATCATACTAGGTGTATGATTTGAAGATACGATATGTGTATAGTATAAAATGTTTTGATGATGGCTCTGGGGAAAAAGGCGCTCCCTTGAAATGAACTTCTCAGGAGTGCCACCGGGTGGTGCTGCCTTGAGCCCCAAGGGGGGTTCTAAAGTGATCCTGTGAGGAGTCCGGACAAAACTAGTTCCTGAGGATTATGAGTTGAGTATACCATATCGAAAGTCGTGTGTGCCGCTGAGAGCCAACAGTTACACGGACTTTTGCTGCGATGGCAACGTAACCCAGGATGTAACTGCGACCTATGATATAATATAGCGAAGGTCGTGTGTGCCGCTGAGAGCCAACAGTCTGCGTTTGATTTTATATCGGCAGACTGTGACCTATGTAGGAGTGGAGAGGTTTCATATCGACAACGAGAATTAGAGGCCGCTGAGAGCCTGCAGTTACATAGACTTTTGCTGTGACGGCAACGTAACCCTGGATGTAACTGTGATCTGTTGTGTGGGATCCATGGCGTAATTGAGAGGCCGCAGAGAGCCTACAGTCACATGGACTTTTGCTGCGATGGCAACGTAACCCTGGAATGTAACTGCGACCATGGATATGGGTGATGGTTTCCAGAGCATTCTCACCAAAGATATTTCCTCTATTTTCAAAAACTGTTTTCGATATTTTCAATAAAATTACTTTCCCAAGTATTTCCACTGGATGTTGAAAACGGGTTTACCAAGTACTTATAGATTTTCAGTCCTATGCCTGATCAACGTATGACTGAATTTCTATGAGAATAAGGATGGACTGGTTGAGACATCGAGTTAAAAAAAAGTATTTTTACAAAGAGTTATTTTAATAGTATGATGTGAATTTAAAAGCATTTCTAAAAATTTTAAATAAAGATGTTGGAATTTCGGGAAAATTAATGGGAAAATCCAAACTGGAATTAGAAAATAAAATTTAAACTTAAGAAAATTTAATGAAGTGATTCTTTGTAATAAAAATCGAATATTAAGTTAGAGGTGGAAGTAAGCTAATCAGCTAAATAAATTATTTAATAATGTATGTAAATAAAATTTAATTCGGTTGAATAAAATGGATTGTAAGTTAATAATGAAGTTTGGGAATGAAATCGAATTTTTTAAATAGAATTCGACTTAGATTTGATAATGGATTAAATAAGAGGAGATGTTGTAAAATTAAAATAAAATAGAGTTGGATCGAAATAGGAATGGTTTGAATTGCAAATAAAATTCAAGTGTGATTTGAATAATATTTAACGAAATTTGCAAGTACTAATAGAAGTGTTGTCGAATGAAATGAAAGTGAATTATAATGGAAATGGTTTGAGTTGCAAACAAAACCCAGATGAGTCGAAAATTGATTTAAAATAGTTATAAACGAAAATAGATACTCTATTAAGCGAATGTCGTCGAAATTGCATAATAATAATTGTCGTTTAGCATAAACAAAAGCAATTAAAATTCTATGAGATGGTAGAGATTAAATAAAATTGATTTTGAATCAATTGAAGTGAATATGAGCTTATTTGGATTATAAATCAATGGAATGTCAGAAATTGAGTTGTGAACCATTAAAAATTAAATGAAACGACATATGAATTGGTTGAAAAGAAATTGAATTAGCTCTAAAGCATATAAATTGTTCATGGGAAGTGTTTGGTGCTTGATGTTTAGTAATGTATATGTTTAGCTATTGAAAGTAAGTAGAATGTTAATAAATTCTCTATATATGGCACTTATATAGTTAAATTGAGTAAGTACAGGTACTGGGAGGCCATTTGGCTGGATTTGGATTACGCTATTTGCTAAAATTAATAAGTTGCTTGCTTAAAATGCTAAATAAGGTACGCCTACACAATAAAAATAGGAAATATGAACTGTTTTTGCTTTTTCCGACCGGATGGGTCGATGTATATATATTTATATCTCTTGTCAAATTGCAAAAGCTCCTCCGTACAAAGGAGACTCTGCCAAAAATTTCCGAAAATTTCGGGAGTTAGAAAATTTTTGTTAAGCAATTAAACGATTTTAAATATGAAACTGAAATAGATTAGTAGATGGAACTAATAAGACTCAGTTATAAATGGAAAAAAAAAATTAATATTCAATATCGAAATAAGTTGAATTCATATTAAAATGGGAAAAACGAATTTGAATAGAAGTAAATATGAAAACCTATATAAGAGAATGTATAAAATGATTTGTAAAGTTTTGATTGAATATTGTTGCTAAACAAGATATGCAGGTATTAAAAAGGGAAAACAAAATTGGATTTGATCCCAAAAGATAAATTTGAATTGCCCGACAAAAAGGTACGTATTTAAATTTCTAGATGATATTGGATTGGGTTTTTGATGTAGCCACTTGGCTTTTGGTTTTCTTTTGGAATTTGGGAGCCCGTAGAGGCCTTTTGTAGTTGTACTTAGCTAGCTGCGCAAAGGAGACGCTGGCAAAAAATTTCGAAAATTTAGGGAGTTAGAAAAAATTTTGAGAAAATTTGGATAATTCCAAAGTTGCTTTTAAATTAAAATTTAGATGATTAAGCAAAAAGGATATTATTTCATACTATAGAAGGTTTTGGAAGTTGCTTAAGGTGATAGTGGGTCTTTAATAAGGGATGGTTAGTAGGATGTTGAATTGTGAGTTTTTTTTGGAAAAAGTAAACGGGTATTGGGCCATTCTTCCTAACTAGTAAATTCAGGGATGAAATTCTTTTAAGGAGGAAGGAATGTGACGACCCAGAATTTCTAGCAATTTAAATTTGAATAGTTAATTGATTTTTAAAATGTTTAAAGGTTAATTTTAACTTGAATTCAAGATATCAATATTTACTTGATAATTAAATTATTGAATCATAGAATTTGAAATTGGGTAAAACGCTGAATCTGAGGTTTTAAGCCTGTTAAAAATAATTTGAGGGCTTATAAAAAATTTATTGATAGCACTAAAGGCAGTGAAAGTGTTGAAATTGAGTTTGGAAGTGTTTTGTTCCGTTTTGAAATTATATCGTTTAAATTGGAATTTAAAAATAGCCTTCCAAGGCACAGTCTCGGAATTCAACGAAACCAGTTTCATTGGATCCGTAATAGTTAGTTATTATCGGATTTCGATTTTTGTAGCAATTGGAGTTGTCATTTGACCCTGGCAGCTCGAAACGCGTATAACTATTTTAATCCATTTAATTTAAAATCGATCGTTTATTTCTGTAACTCGTGCATATGATCGAATTAGCCTTCGAAACCGGTTCCATTGTGTTCGGAACGTGGGTAAAACCTTATAATCGCCTAGCGGCATTCGTTAAGAGAAGTTCAATTTTTAATTTGGCGATTAGCGAGACATTTTGAAGGTTTTATAATATAATATAGTTTAAGTCAACAAGTCAAGATATTTTATTAACAACACAAGATATTTTTTTCAATAATTAATTATATAATATCAAGCGTACTCGAGAATCCATATTCCCAAACCGATATTTATTCTTCATCCCCTCTCTAATCTAAAAATAGAAAACGAAGTCGACCTCAGTAAAAAAAATAAACAAAATATGGCGACCGAAAAGGAGGGAATCATGTCGTTCGCTCTCTAACAAGTCAGGAGGCTCGATTACCGCAGGGCTTTGTTGCGACAGGTGTAAAGGCCGAAGCCATGTTCGTATCGAATCGCGAATTGGGGGCAAACTAGGGCGAGCACGGCGGTAGGGAGTGGTTAAGCGAATTAGGGTTTCGCAAGCCAGATGGCGGGGGCATGATGGAGCAAGAACTGGAGGTCGAGCGCACGAGTCTAGGTTGGAGGGTTCGGCCTCATTGTAACCGTGTCGTTCGCGAGGTGATGGAGGGTGGCGGTGTGCTGTGGGTTGTCAACGCGAAGTTGTGATGTGGGTTCGTCACATTGATAAGGCAGCTAGGTAATTGCATTTAAATTAATTTGATTTAAATATATGAATAGATTTATTAGTTAACCCGCTTAATTATTAGTTAACCCGCTTAATTATTTTTAGATTGGTAAAAAGGAAAATTAGTTTAAAAATTTAGATTTATTTGGTTGAATTAAATCATTAGTTAAAATTAAACTATTAAACTTTGGTTAATTGTTTGCTTAAATCGAATATTGATAAGTGGTATAAATATTATACAAGGTCCAAAAATTAAAGGAAACACATCGAGATTAGATTTGGATTTGCAAAATCAAAGGTGAGTAAATCTCATGCCTTTGGATTTCTATTTAAATTTAAATGGTTAAATTTAAATATTTGGTTGAATGATTGAATTGATGTGCACTGTGAATTGATGATGTGACCTTGGTTTGGTTGATTCTCGAGTTAATTGTGGTTTGATTCGAAGATGTGGGGTTTTAAGTTGTTTTAAATTTAAATTATAAATAAGAGAATGCTTCATTTTAATGTTAATAAAGATTTAATGATTTATGATTCATTAAATTAGTAGGGTAATTTAAGTGGATAACTAATTAATTCAATTAATTGATGATTTGAGTTGATTAATTAGAAATTAAGAGTTTGAACCAATTAATTGAGGTTTAAGTTAATTTATTAAGCTTGATTAATTTAGAATAATCAATTTATGGTTGATAGGTAATTACTTAATGTAATTAATAAAATATAATTATTTTGTGAAATTAATCAAGGAAGTAATTAAGATAGTTAAATAAAGGAGTAATTAAGTTATTAATAAAGGGGATAGTTAATTACAGGTTGAGATTAATCGGGAATGATTAATATTGTGGTTGAATTAAAGTAATTAATTTAGATTAGAACAAATTAAAATATAATTGGAAATCCTTAATTTATATAATTAATATAATTAATGATGTAATCAAAGATTGATTAATTAAGATTGATTAATCCATAATAAGTGACTTATGAAGTTAATTAATATAAGTAATTAAGGATTAATGTAATTAAAATAGTTAATTAATTCATGAAGTAATTAAGATTACTTATTGATTTTGGTTAAGAATAATTAATATCGTGCAGTTAATTAAAGATAATTACTTGAATGCAATTGAAAGATAATTAATCCGGGGTGATAAATTAAGATGAAGAATGATGGGTTGACCAACTAATTGATTTGGGGTTAATTAACATTAAATGAAGGATCAAAGTGTTGAGGTTTGAAATTCAATTTGAATCAATTGAATTGATTTGTATGTGATAAGGCTTTGTTTATGGATGATTGAATGGTATTGGATGTTTTGAATGTGTTGATATCTCTGATATGAATGTTGTGTATTTCATTTGAATAACTTAGGTTAGGATGACATGAGACTCGAAGAGGCCAGCATCGGGTATTGGGAAATACCCAAAACCACTTCGAATTTTTATAAATCGTTGTGTAAAATTAATAGTTAGGATGAAATGATTTAAGTGAATCGGACTATTTGATCTAAGTGTTGGCACTTAGAAAACTTATGTGTGGAATAAGTAATGACTATAATAAATTGTGGCTTTGTGAATTGAAATGAGTTACCCCGGGTTCTATGTAAGTTGTATAATTTGTATTTCATGTTAGTTGGATTTACTCACGCTATTTTCCAGCCTGACCCGGGTGTTACTTTGATGTAATGCTCGGGTCAGACCGAGTATTACAGATTTTCAGGTAGGAACGTTCTGGAGCTCAGGAGGCGAGTTGGATGGCAGGAGCATATAGAGTATTTTCACTGTATTTATATCATTGTTACCCTGAGATATGATAATTGTAAATATATTCAGAGACTGTATATAATGTGAAACTCTGATGTATTAGAATGTAACTGGCAGATATAATTCTCTCTTGTAAGCTGTTATTATTTATTATTATATTTTATCCACTGCGAATGTGAGCTGTTGATGTTTCTGTTCTTCTTCTTCTATCTCTTTCTTCTTTTTCATAACTATATGGAATTTTCGGGTTAGAAAATTTCGGGTCGTTACAACATAAATTTCCTTACAAAACGGTCAAATTTCCTTACATAAATATCCTCTATACTACTTCATTAAGAATAATGTATTTGTCGAAAATGTTTATTCAGTGAAATAAGAATAAATGTTTCCAATTAATTACTTATGCTACTTCTTCATTATTCTGCTATCAGTAACTGAATATATTTCCCTTGACAAAAAGACCAGAATATTAGTGAAATAATAATTAATTGTGTTCTAGGTAAGAAAAAAATGTGGAAAAGGAAGTCAATATTATGTGGCAAATAGGTATTGAGTATGCAGTGAACTTTTAAACTTGGCATGTTTAGCTACTAGCTTTTTTTATACATTGTGCATCATAGCTACTACAAATGCATGTGTTCATAAACTAATATAGTATATAAGTAATTGTTTAATTGTTTAGTTAGCCTAAAGATAATACGTATGTAATATTTTTATGTGTATTTCAAACAAAATATATGTTGATGCCCATTAAGGTGTAGAGGACATACTGTTATAAGTTTTTGTAATATTTTTCAGATACAGATGTTTCAGATAAAGTAATGGATGCTTTTTTGAAGTTGAAATATTTTTCTAAACCTAATGATTACACATTCGCATCCATAGTTTTAGCTACTGCTTCACTCACATGCATATATTATGGTAAACCTCTTCATGTAGAAATTGTGAGAACAGGTTATCAGTCTAGCATGTATGTATGTGGCACACTTATCTAGGGCTGTCAACGGATGCAACAGATGTGAATATGGCTATATCTGCATCTGCATCCGAAAATTTAAATCCGCATCCGAATCCACATCCGATATCCGTGGATTTTTAAAAATTAACATCTGTATCCGCATCCGTGGATATTTTTCTGATATCCAAAAATATCTGCATCCGAAAATAAAAAGCAGATATTTTTGGGTATTCGAAAATATGGGAAATATCCACATCCGAAATTGAATAAGGTTTTTATTATACTAATATTTTTGAACTAAAACAATCACTTTCTCAAATGACAATACATACACTACAATACTAATCAGTTTTTCAAACGACAAAATGGCAACACATAATATCAATCAAGTTTACGATATTACATCAATTCAAATGATAAATAGCAACATACATAATGACTAAATGGCAACACACATAAAATTTCCGATCCGAAGGATGTTTTTCGGATAAGAATATGCCCATATCCACATCCGCATCTACATCCTATTTTTTTCGGATATCGGCTATCCGCATCTGCTTTTCGGATAACGGCTATCCGCGTCTGCTTTTCGGATATCGGATAATATTCGTTTTTTGGATACGGATCCGAGCGGATTTCGGATTTTTCAGGTATCCATTGATTGGCCTACACTTATCAGCATGTACTTTTTGAATTTTGATCATTCTACTGCTATAAATATTTGCAACTCCGATTTTAACAAAGATGTTGTATGATGGACATAGATTATTCTTGGTCATTCAAGGACAAGATAGCTTGAAATGGCATCAAGTACTTTAAATTTATATTACAAGATGGCTATAAAGTCGATAGCGTTTCCATCAGCATCGCGTTGAACTCTTCAAAAGATATTGCTGCATTGAGGCAATGAGAGACGATTCACTCACTTGCAATCAAGTCAGGTTACGAAGAAAAATGTTTGTTTGTGGTAGTTTAATTGATATGTAAGCTAAAAAAAGAAAATATGGATAGTGGTTGTTTGATATATAAAGATCGAAAACCCCGAGTTAAAATGTTGAAATTCTGTGATAGAGGGATATAGTAAACATAGACATGCAGGCTGAGCTTTTGAGTTTGGTAGTAAAATAAAGAAGGAATGCATTGAACCCGATCATGTAACAAACATTTATATTCTGTCTCAATGCGTGCATAAAGGTTATGTGGAAAAAGAAGGGTGTAATTGGCATAATATCAATAGTGCTATAATATTCATGTGATATACCAGGCTTGGTGCACAAAATCAATAAAAATAATAACTAAATGTGTGTTTCTTTGACTTTTTCAGTAGTTAGATTACATTTTTCAGTAGTTAGATTTGACGCTTTGACAACGATTTAAAAACTAATCACGGACGCTATGATAATTATCTAAAAAATTAATAAAAGCTACACACTAATTACAAACAAACGTTTTGACAATAATTTTCCCCCTTTTTTAGTAATTAGACTTTGAAACAGATCATATCAGAATTTTATGTCTTTCAAGCAAAATGTTTGAAGTCTGTTGCAACTTTGAAAGCTTTCCGTTGGCTGACTAACATGGATTATTTAAAATAAATGAGATTTTGTGTAATGCCCCACCTCTATGCTCACAATAACAAAGAGTATTAAAAGAAATACTGTCTGTTATTATGAAGAATAAGGCTGGATAGGAGCGGCCATCCGTAGTTAGGTCTTACACTAGTATTGGTTATTTCGATAGGAGTGGTATATATTTTTATTTTTCATCTCTTATTTACTTACTCCTATCAACATATCCAATTCCAGTATAAAACGAACTACGATGGTTCATAATAGTTTAGGACAATAGATATAATAATAACACAGATAATATAAATGCGGAGCTCAGATAAAACAAAATTGTCTCATATATAAAATAACTGATGTCGGTTACAATACATGTGATACAATACATATGATACAACTACAACTGTTGACTCAGGAAGTTATATACGCAAGTACATTATCGTGAATAATATACATGAATATACAACATGTGACAACATCTACTCCAAATTGTATAAAGAAACTTCATAGCTCTAGCAGCAAACCAAAGCAAGATATCTACAACCTGTAATAACTCGGTCTAACCCGAGTATTACATTCAAAAGAAAATAATACATGGGTCTGTCTAATTCAAACACAGAAGCAATAATAATTAAATAATCAAATAGACGACAGTCCCAATAAATTTACCTATCCGATTCTTAAATAAATAAATCGGATAACGATAAATATAACACATAACAGTGTTAAACAACAAATCAGCATAATCAAATCATCAACAAAGATAAGTGAAAAGAATTTCAATGAAGATAATTTAGAAAAACATCAGAATTGCCTAATCGGCAATTAACAACAAAATCTAATTATTAAATAAATAATTAGAAACTCATAATCTAATTATCAAATAGATAATTAGACAACAACAAAATGATCAAATCAAACCAAAACACAATACGATTCAAAATATTGAATTGGACACACGAAACAATTCAAACAATTGAAATATCAATTAAAATGTCAACTCAGGTAAGGCTGCAGTACACGCACGCGTGTACTGCCTCGCCACTACAACATGCATTACATAAAAGATCAACGCATCAAAAGCAAAAGAAATACCAATAAAATCAATACCGTGTGGCTGCAGTTCACGCTTGCGTGCACTGCCTTGCCACTACAGTGATGATGTACACAAAAGATCAACGAACCAAAATCAATGAAGGTTCAAATATCAATGCCACTGCCTCAATAGTTATAGTGCAACAGGTCAAGGCAGCAAGCATTCGTGAAATGTAAATTCAAACAGAATGACTTAAGTGATAAAAGTGATATAAACTATGCATAGTGAAACTCAAGTGTTCAATAATACAACACGAAATCAATTTCACTTAAATAAGTAGATCATCAATGCTCAAAGATAAGGCAACGCAGCAGCGACACAGCAAAGTATATTTGCATATTAATTATGCAAACAAAAGTTGCAGTGAAAACTAACAATTGCCCAAGTGTATCTAAACATTACATATAAAAGAATAGCAACCAAGCACAAAGGCATAGCAACTGCACCATCTACCAGATTATATGCAAGCAAGGTGATGATCAATATGCAGTACGGTGAAGTACAAAATAAGTACACAACAAGACCACAAAAGTCAAGTGATCGAAGTTAACAAGTGACAGAGGTACAATGAAAGTCCACAAACGAACACAAGGTCAAACCCAAATAAAAAGACGGGTTCAACTCAGGAGCAATATAAATAAAATATCGACTTCAGTACAAGGTCAAATCCGAGTTGTGAAACTGGATTCAACACAAGTGCAAAGTTAAAAATGTACAAGTGGTCAAGACATCTAAAATAAGTCTCGACCAAAAATCAGTGACTCAAGTCAACTACACAATGCAAATAAATATGGTCAGAACACAAATGCAAGCGAAGTCAAAGACATAAGCATCACTGGTATACAGGAATGAACACAGGTGCAATATAAATAAAATATCATCATCAGCACAAGGTCAAACCCGAGTTTTAAAAACTGGGTTCAATTCAAGGTTAATGCACGGTCCAACTATAAAGTCAATATGCTCATGAAAGACTGCAAAATTCAAGAAGGCACCAAACAATAAAATGAATGCAAAGGTCAAGCCATTGTTGTCATGACTCAACTCAAATGCAAAGCTTCAACAAATCAAAACTGCATTAAAGCACAAATACATAGAACAATGCAACTCTTCAATGATCAGACATGAACGCAAACTAAATACAAATGGCAAGACCAAGCTGCAGCATACCAGAGGTGCAGACGACCAAATGAAACATGCTCACAGTAAGCACATGTATGCAGACCCAGTGCCAAAATGATCAGAATGCACATAGCCAACAATGTACTCCATACCAATATCAAAGACTCAACAGTAAATCAAACATATGAACCACAATATTGCAAATGAACAGAGGCAACAAGAATGGCCAGAAACAAAACTCAAGAGCAATGTCACATGCACAACAGGCCGGAACGGTACAAATCCAGCAAATGCAAAATCATGGAATCGCATAAACAATGTCAAGTAGCAGTTTGAACAATGACAGAGAATACGAAGTCAACCAAAAATCATCACAGTCAATGATGAACGAGTCAACCTTCATCACCCAGTCAAAAATCGAAGCCATGGCCAACAAAGGATACCGAAGTCAAAGGAAATTGATGCCGTGAAAATCAGTAAGCAAGCATCACAAAATATATAGGAATTGGAAAAGGTCATAGATAAATCTCAACATTCAATCAAAATCGTACGGCCGAGATAAAGCAATTGACAGTTTCAAATAAATTTAGGAAACACGAAATCAACTGCAAATCAGGCCGTGACAAGCAACAAATTATACAAATCGAAGAAATCAGAAATAATTAAAATTGAACTAGATGTGAGTGATAAGAAATCACTCACCATGTTTCTACGCAAATTGAAGGAGCCGTGCTTTGTCATCGATCGGCAAAGCAACATCCATTGGATCGAAGAAATTGACGCCGGCCTCTCCAATTATTTTCAAAGCCCTAGTTGACGAAGAAAGAGGAACGAACGCGCACGAAAATGGAAGCCGCCATTTTTAATTTTTCTTTCGTTTTAGGGTTCGAATCGAAAAATGGGTAGAGGGATGGTGGTATCGGCCTTAGATAAATTTCACAACACCAATTAAAAATGTGGCCCAATATAAATTTTAAAGCCCGTAAAACAATTTAACCAATTTCAAACAAATTTCAACCGATTCCAAAAACTCCAACAACAAACAGCAATTAGCTGTCAACAATAATCGTTTATTGATGATAATATATTTTTCACAAATTCCCGGGTTGTTACAGACTCTCCTCCTTATAAAAATTGCGTCCCCGCAATTTTCGTAATTAAGGTCGTTAGTAACAATTATTTTTCTAACATAAACTGGTTAAGCTAGGAAAATAAAGGTAGAGAATTCATATGCCAAAGAATCTTTCAATTTCATAAAAGAAATTCACAAATTTTCAACAAAAATCTAACTATCAAATAGATAATCAGAGAACACAAAACTGAATAAATGCAATTATCAGCAATATTCAATTATCTATTAAATAACTAGAATACAGAAATCACAAAACATCCATATCTAATTATCGATACGATAATTAGAAGGCAGTAAAATCTAATTATCAACAAAGATAATTATAAAACCCAAATCACAAATCGCAAAACCGTAGATATCTAGTCACCAAAACGGTAATCAGAAAACAACAAAGGTCTAATTATCCAAAACGATAATCAAATCTCAAATCAACAAATATTCAATCATCAAAAACGATAATCAAATTTCAAATCAACAAATATTTAATTATCACAAACGATAATCAAATCTCAAGTCAATAAATATTCAATTATCAAAAACGATAATCAAATCAACAAATATCCGATTATCAAAACGATAATCAGAAACAACAAATATTCGATTATCAAAAACGATAATCAAAACCAACAAATATCCTATTATCAAAAACGATAATCAGAAACAACAAACATTCAATTATCGAAAACGATAATCAAAATCAACAAATATCGGACTATCAAAAATGATAATCAGAAACAACAATATTCGATTATCCAAAATGATAATCAAAATCAACAAATATCCGATTATCAAAAACGATAATCAGAAACAACAATATTCGATTATCAAAAACGATAATCAAAATCAACAAATATCCGATTATCGAACAATAATCAGAAACAATAAATATTTGATTATCAAAAACGATAATCAAAATCAACAAATATCCGATTATCAAAAACGATAATCAGAAACAACAATATTCGATTATCAAAAACGATAATCAAAATCAACAAATATCCGATTATCAAAAACGATAATCAGAAACAACAATATTCGATTATCAAAAACGATAATCAAAATCAACAAATATCTGATTATAAAAACGATAATCAGAAACAACAAATATTCGATTATCAAAAACGATAACCAAAATCAACAAATATCCGATTATCAAGAACGATAATCAGAAACAACAATATTCGATTATCAAAAACGATAACCAAAATCAACAAATATCCGATTATCAAAAACGATAATCAGAAACAACAATATTCGATTATCAAAAACGATAATCAAAATCAACAAATATCCGATTATCGAAAATGATAATCAGAAACAACAATATTCGATTATCAAAAACGATAATCAAAATCAACAAATATCCGATTATCGAAAACGATAATCAGAAACAACAATATTCGATTATCAAAAACGATAATCAAAATCAACAAATATCCGATTATCAAAAACATAATCAGAAACAACAATATTCGATTATCAAAAACGATAATCAAAATCAACAAATATCCGATTATCAAAACGATAACCAGAAACAACAAATATTCGATTATCAAAAACGATAATCAAAATCAACAAATATCCGATTATCAAAAACGATAATCAGAAACAACAATATTCGATTATCAAAAACGATAATCAAAATTAACAAATATCCGATTATCAAAAACGATAACCAGAAACAACAATATTCGATTATCAAAAACGATAATCAAAATCAACAAATATCCGATTATCAAAAACGATAATCAGAAACAACAAATATTCAATTATCAAAAACAATAATCAAAATCAACAAATATCTGATTATCAAAAACGATAATCAGAAACAACAATATTCGATTATCAAAAACGATAATCAAAATCAACAAATATCCGATTATCAAAACGATAATCAGAAACAACAAATATTCGATTATCAAAAACGATAATCAGAACTCATATCAACAAATATCCAATTATCACAAGCGATAATCAGAAACAACAAATATCCGATTATCAAAAACGATAATCAGAACTCATATCAACAAATATCCAATTACTTGCAGATAATTGGAAACAACAAATATCTAGAATCAATTAAGATAACTAGAAAATCAACATAAAAGGTGGATCGATCCCATCATATGGCGAGTTTTAGCTACGCCGCACGTGCATCTCATATGGCCGAAGCCTACCAAGTACCGTCATCGTAATTTTTGGCGCCCATCATATGACCCGAAGGTCCAACATATGACCCGAAGGTCTGGTACTGGTATTTGACCCGAAGGTCCTCATATGACCCGAAGGTCCATCATAGTGGCTCGAAAGCACACGAAAATCATCAAATATTTCAATTAACGAGTCCGTAATTAACCAAAATAGCAAACGCACATGTCTCATAACCATGAGTTTTACTAAATCGTTTAATTCTCTTCATCGTTTCCTTGAAAGTGCAAAATTGTGTATTCAAAATAACATTTCACATTCTTAAACGGACAAGTCCGGAATTAAGCGAATCAGTAAAAGAAAGGGGTCATAGTCCTCGATTTTGCAGAAACGTTTAAATCGCTTCCTCATTCTTTTGAAAGCGCAAACTGCAAAACTTCTGAAAACAATTTCATTTATTTTATAAAAGTAATAATTTACATTCTCAAACGAACAAGTCCGGAATTAAGCGAATCAGTAAAAGAAATGGTTCATAGTCCTCGACTTTGCTGAATTGTTTAAATCGCTTCCTCATTCTTTTGAAAGCGTAAACTGAAAAAAATTGAAATTTTTTTTATTTTGAAACAATTTGAAAACCCGTGCTCAAAACAGCAACATCTGTAACAATTTCGATAAGGAAATTGTAATTCTCAAAACACCGTAAAAACGGATCTCAAAATCAGCATTGCGGGATAACCGCTTGAAAATCCACTTTAAAATATGACGGATACTGAAGTCAAAGCGACAGTGATTTTTATTTACGTCAAAATCTCATTAAAATAATTTGCATCAAAATATAATATCAGTGAATTTTCATTCATTAAAATGTCAACAAAACACCGTGCTTCAAAAATTTAGCAACGGCGTAAAAATCCCGTTATAAAAATAACGGCAACAAAATACGTCAAAAATCAAACATAGGTTCAACGTAAAATTTAATGCAGTAACATGCAACTTAAATTTGCACGTATACCACAAAATGAACAAAGAAATCATTCAAATATATCTTCAACGAAGATAATTCAAAACAGCAAAAATCTCAACAAAATCACATAACTACAATCGCTTCGAATCCTCAAATCGGATTCGAAATTTTCAAGTAAAACAAATTAAACACAGCTATGTAAACAACAAATGAAATTTATTTCAATTTCATATTTTGATTTTTAAATCAAAAAGGATATCAGCTGTATTCAGCGAAGGCAGTCTCACTGTTTTCGCTGCGCACTCTGATAAACTAAACACGAATCAACCAATCATCAAAACACAGTTTCACTTTTTATTTGACCCATAGCACAATAAAACATCGAAAAATAGTTGTAACACATGTTCCATCTAAGTTATGTTTTATATTATGTCCATAAACCCCAAGCTCTGATACCAACTGTAACGCCCCACCTCTATGCTCACAATAACAAAGAGTATTTAAAGAAATACTGTCTGTTATTATGAAGAATAAGGCTGGATAGGAGCGATCATCCGTAGTTAGGCCTTACACTAGTATTGGTTATTTCGATAGGAGTGGTATATATTTTTATTTTTCATCTCTTATTTACTTCCTCCTATCAACATATCCAATTCCAGTATAAAATGAACTACGATGGTTCATAATAGTTTAGGACAATAGATATAATAATAACACAGATAATATAAATGCGGAGCTCAGATAAAACAAAATTGTCTCATATATAAAATAACTGATGTCGGTTACAATACATGTGACACAATACATATGATACAACTACAACTGTCGACTCAGAAAGTTATATACACAAGTACATTATCGTGAATAATATACATGAATATACAACATGTGACAACATCTACTTCAAATTGTATAAAGAAACTTCATAGCTCTAGCAGCAACCCAAAGCAAGATATCTACAACCTGTAATAACTCGGTCTAACCCGAGTATTACATTCAAAAGAAAATAATACACGGGTCAGTCTAATTCAAACTCGGTTATTAATGCGTAGAAGCAATAATAATTAAATAATCAAATAGACGACAGTCCCTATAAATTTACCTATCCGATTCTAAAATAAAGAAATCGGATAATGATAAATATAACACATAACAGTGTTAAACAACAAATCAGCATAATCAAATCATCAACAAAGATAAGTGAAAAGAATTTCAATGAAGATAATTTAGAAAAACATCAGAATTGCCTAATCGGCAATTAACAACAAAATCTAATTATTAAATAAATAATTAGAAACTCATAATCTAATTATCAAATAGATAATTAGACAACAACAAAATGATCAAATCAAACCAAAACACAATACGATTCAAAATATTGAATTGGACACACGAAACAATTCAAACAATTGAAATATCAATTAAAATGTCAACTCAGGTAAGGCTGCAGTACACGCACGCGTGTACTGCCTCACCACTACAACATGCATTACATAAAAGATCAACGCATCAAAAGCAAAAGAAATACCAATAAAATCAATACCGTGTGGCTGCAGTTCACGCTTGCGTGCACTGCCTTGCCACTATAGTGATGATGTACACAAAAGATCAATGAACCAAAATCAATGAAGGTTCAAATATCAATGCCACTGCCTCAATAGTTATAGTGCAACAGGTCAAAGCAGTAAGCATTCATGAAATATAATTCAAACAGAATGACTTAAGTGGTAAAAGTGATATACACTATGCACAGTGAAACTCAAGTGTTCAATAATACAACTCGAAATCAATTTTACTTAAATAAGTAGATCATCAATGCTCAAAGATAAGGCAACGCAGCAGCGACACAGCAAAGTATATTTGCATATTAATTACGCAAACAAAAATTGCAGTGAAAACTAACAATTGCCTAAGTGTATCTAAACATTACGTATAAAAGAATAGCAACCAGGCACAAAGGCATAGCAACTGCACCATCTACCAGACTATATGCAAGCAAGGTGATGATCAATATGCAGTACAGTGGTACAAAATAAGTACACAACATGACCACAAAAGTCAAGTGATCGAAGTTAACAAGTGACAGGGGTACAATGAAAGTCCACAAACGAACACAAGGTCAAACCCAAATAAAAAGACGGGTTCAACTCAGGAGCAATATAAATAAAATATCGACTTCAGTACAAGGTCAAATCCGAGTTGTGAAACTGGATTCAACACAGGTGCAAAGTTAAAAATGTACAAGTGGTCAAGACATCTAAAATAAGTCTCGACCAAAAATCAGTGACTCAAGTCAACTACACAATGCAAATAAATATGGTCAGAACACAAATGCAAGCGAAGTCAAAGACATAAGCATCACTGATATACAGGAATGAACACAGGTGCAATATAAATAAAATCTCGTCATCAGCACAAGGTCAAACCCGAGTTTTAAAAACTGGGTTCAACTCAAGGTTAATGCACAGTCCAACTATAAAGTCAATATGCTTATGAAAGACTGCAAAATTCAAGAAGGCACCAAACAATAAACTGAATGCAAAGGTCAAGCCATTGTTTTCATGACTCAACTCAAATGCAAAGCTTCGACAAATCAAAACTGCATTAAAGCACAAATACATGGAATAATGCAACTCTTCAATGATCAGACATGAACGCAAACTAAATACAAATGGCAAGACCAAGCTACAGCATACCAGAGGTGCAGACGACCAAATGAAACATGCTCACAGTAAGTACATGTATGCAGACCCAGTGCCAAAATGATCAGAATGCACATAGCCAACACTGTACTCCATACCAATATCAAAGACTCAACAGTAAATCAAACACATGAACCACAATATTGCAAATGAACAGAGGCAACAAGAATGGCCAGAAACAAAACTCAAGAGCAATGTCACATGCACAACAGGCCGGAACGGTACAAATCCAGCAAATGCAAAATCATGGAATCGCATAAACAATGTCAAGTAGCAGTTTGAACAATGACAGAGAATACGAAGTCAACCAAAAATCGTCACAGTCAATGATGAACGAGTCAACCTTCATCATCCAGTCAAAAATCGAAGCCGTGGCCAACAAAGGATACCGAAGTCAAAGGAAATTGATGCCGTGAAAATCAGTAAGCAAGCTTCACAAAATATATACGACTTGGAAAAGGTCAGAGATAAATCTCAACATTCAATCAAAATCGTATGGCCGAGATAAAGCAATTGACAGTTTCAAATAAATTTAGGAAACACGAAATCAACTGCAAATCAGGCCGTGACAAGCAACAAATTATACAAATCGAAGAAATCAGAAATCATTAAAATTGAACTAGATGTGAGTGATAAGGAATCACTCACCCTGTTTCTACACAAATTGAAGGAGTCGTGCTTTGTCATCGATCGGCAAAGCAACATCCACTGGATCGAAGAAATTGACGCCGGCCTCTCCAATTATTTTCAAAGCCCTAGTTGACGAAGAAAGAGGAACGAACGCGCACGAAAATGGAAGCCGCCATTTTTAATTTTTCTTTCATTTTAGGGTTCGAATCGAAAAATGGGTAGACGGATGGTGGTATCGGCCTTAGATAAATTTCACAACACCAATTAAAAATGTGGCCCAATATAAATTTTAAAGCCTGTAAAACAATTTAACCAATTTCAAAAAAATTTCAACCGATTCCAAAAACTCCAACAACAAACAGCAGTTAGCTGTCAACAATAATCGTTTATTGATGAAAATAAATTTTTCACAAATTCCCGGGTTGTTACATTTTGACTTTCTTAGTTTATGAAATCTCATACGTTTACCTTTTATTTTATTGCATATTCGAGATTACCCAAAATTATATGCAAAGAAACAATAAATAATTTATTTTGTAATACAATTTAATGGTATTCCAAGATGTGTTATATTATAATTTAGCTAAATAACTAAATTTGTAGAAAAGAAAAGTATTAGATATTTTCACAAAATTTACAAGGGACAAAAAGTCCATATTCGCAATGCAAGGTCATAAATTTTGCATAATATATAATTTGAAATGCATGTTTGATGGTGGTCAGATGTTCATTGGCAGTGCATCCATGGTTATAAATGTATTTGATAAGGCTATGATAAATTTTAGTTGATTATGGTTTGTTAAAGCTTAACGTCCTTATGGATCGATTGAATGATAAAACTTAAGTATTATTTTCATTTCTAGCAATACAGAAAATAAACTAGAACAAAAGAAAAGAACGATAAAACTTGGGTACTGTAAAAAAATTAGTTTCTCAGTCTTCGAAACTGCTTCAGGTTTAGTTTTTACTGACAATAGCATTATCAAATCTACTTCGAGGTATATGACTATAAATGCATGCATATCGTAATTAAATGCAGGTCCATCTGGACGTACATATATACTCATAATAATAATGTTAATATATATTTTTTCAAATAAGGAGAGGGAAGCAATTGAAATCCAAGCATTTTCCTAACTTTACTGACTTGACTTATTATACAAGTAGAAATGAAAATACCACTTTACAAACTCTGACAATCAATTTAAAAACTTATTTCATAATTGCACTATATTATTAACCAAAACAACTAGCTAAACTAGAGTTAAAATGTAATGAAAACTTAACTTTTATTGGAAGTTTTGATTAGTTAAAGACTGAAATTTCTTGAAAATGACCGAGACTTGTATATTACTATTTGTGTCAATTTAAAAGCAAATTCTTCATTTTGCAAAAAAACTTGCATTCATACTTTGTAAATAAAACTTTCATTAGGAACTTTGCATATTGCATTTGGATTTTGTGGGTAGCATCCGCTGACGAAGCAACGCTCGTCCTACATGGTACCTAGAGGTTTAACAGCTTTTTGATACACTTGATGCAATCATGCTTCCTACGAAAGTGGCTTTATCCCACTTTTACTTTATTCGAGGACGAATAAAAAAATAAGCGCGCGAGTATTTGATGTGCATGTAAAAAAACGTATATTTTTACTTTCATACTTAATCTTCCATTATTAAAAATTGATATATTAGGGTGTTTTTACATGTTTTAAACCAAAAAATAAAAGTGCTTTCAAATTATCATTAACTCATCTACATTTGGGTAAAACGGTAATTTTGTGTGTGAATTAATTTGGAAAAAAATATTTGTATGTTTTATTGCTTTTTTAGGAAATTGGGTACAAATTGGAAGTGGCTTCATGGACATATGCATGCACAAGAATGGAAGCCTGAAGAAAGAAGAAAACAAAAGAATCCATGCAACATGGAGGTGCCCATCTACCCACTAATTAATGGATCAACGTTAAAAAGCAAAAGCACATGTTAGTGGAGATTAATTAATTCTTTAATGATTACTTGGAGGCTACATAATGTGAAGGACAATTTTGGTAGCTTCCTAAAAAATATAAGAGTTTTAGAACATGTACAAATAACCCTCTTATATTCATGTAATATCTCCTTTTTTATGCATAGAATTGTAATCAAATATTAGAAATAAAAGCTTCTTTATAATGGCTTCTTAGCCATCTTTTTTTTATGCAACTTTCTTTTTATGTTTTTTTATTTCGTACTATTTTATTTTATGTTATTTTTATTACATTCTCTATTTTATTTCATATTAGTAGATTGGATTTGTTTTCATGCAAGTAGCTTAGTTTTATTTTATACGAGTTAATTAGCACTTGTTCCCTTTAGTTTTCCTTTCCTTTTTTGTTTATGTTGATATTAATTTATGTCAATATGTATTCAAATATGAGAAGCTAAATCCCTTCAATTTAGAGTAAATGAAGCTCTTGTAGATCATATAAATTAATGTAATGATTTCAATTATGATCTCTTGTTTTGTGCTTAAAGGAAATTTTGGTTTTAATGGAATTTTATTGTTTATTAGTGAATTTGATAGCATATCCTATTCATAACAAATAAGCTATTCTTAATTCAATAGAAACACAAATTACATCTTTATCTAAATATGATTTTGATAATGAAAGTGAAACTAGAATCAAAATTTGATGCTCTATTTTACTAGTGTGTGCTTAAAATAGATTTTTATTTTTAATTTCATAATTATTTTCATTAGATTTGGTAAGTGGGTTAAGAGAGTGTATTAAAGTTTGATGGTTTAAGTTGTGTTAGTTAATATCACAATTAGACCATACTTATAATAAATACATCAACTAATTCTATAAGTAGTTAAAAAGACATATCATAAATTCATTTGTATTGATTTGTATAATAATGAGAAAAGATTTGCCTCTAAATTGCCTTATAATCTCATAGTTTTAAATTCCACTTTCTCTTGTTTTTAATAACTTTTAGTTAACAAATTTCAAACGTTTGGGAGAATCTGATTGAGTCCTTATAATTTTTTGCTTTTCTCATGGGATTGACCCTTACTCGCATACATAGTATGATTTATGTCGTGCACTTGCTGTTTTTATAACGATATAATTTGGCAGTTTCTTATCGATAAAAAGTCTACTTCGAATAGAATGCAATATAGTGATAAAAACTGGGACTTGTACATACAAATCTAGAATTATTATCATGAAGAAATGGTCACCCAGTATGAAACTCACAGGCGAATACTTTTTTACTGTTCCTACATGGATTGGATACAAGATTTAATTTCTGAGTTGTGGAACAAAGAACGGTCGTATTGTTAGTACTCTAGGAGACCATACCAAAATGGACAATAATATTGCAAAGAATGTATGGTTGCACTATGCAAGAGTATTAGTAGAAGTTGATCTTAACTTTAATTGCCCTACTTCTATTCATGGAGGGAACTATGATGGAGAACAATTTGAAATACAAGTTATTTATGAATATAAACCTAAAGTATGTGATTATTGCAAATCATTTGGTCACAGTGCACAAAATTGCAAAGTCTCTTACACTTAACCTTGGAAACCAAAGAATATATCCACCGATACTCAGACTTACAGTAATACTGAATCACACAATCATACAACAACTGAGTTCGATGAGAGGCCCACTTCCCCTGTTAAATAGGTAGGACTTAGATCACACACTCATACAACAATCGTGTTTGTGTGGATGTAAATAAAATCGTTACCTTGCTATGACCTAGTTGCAACATGTGGAAATGTCGAATCAGTTGACTCCTTGGGTCTATATCCAAAGCTTCCAAAGAGAGCTACCACACCGAAAGCACCAATCACTGATGTCCTATTTTTATTTAATACCATGTTTTAATTACTTGGAACAATGGAGGTAGGAAGGGGATAGGCCAACCAGAAATGGTTAGAAAGAGGCAAAAACCAAGAGATCCAAAAGTTGGTTTTGAGGTGTTTAAATAGTGGAGATAAAGAGGAGCCAAAAACGGATCCAGTTCCACACTTTCCTCTCACTATTTCACAACTTTTGTATCAATATTCACCCTAATATCATTCCCTTTATGGTCAACGTGCTTTGCCATCTCTAGGCCTCCAAACAGCTTCAAGCCCGATCAAATAAATATGCATTTAAATCTTATCGATATGTGTGTATGCAGCTTTTATACATGCACTATTTTAACACAGATCAAAAAAAATCAAATAAAATTTTATAATTAATATTCATAAATTTAGTGGACTTAATTAATTTATAACAATTATAATTAATCAAATCAAGTGGTAGTGGAAGCATTCAAAATTTTAGTTGCATGACTCTTAGGTGTAAATTCGGTCAGCAATTAATATCGAACAATTCGAATATTAATGTTCACACATCACCTTAGCCAGTGATATGACATTACGGCCGAATTTACTGCTTACATGGCTTCCATAAAATCCAATTTTACTTATTTTATGTGTTACCCGGTAATAGAAATAATTTACACCAATTCTCTTCATCAAAACGATATCACATTAGGACTTGTGGAATTTGGTAAGAGTCAAAATTCCATTATCATCCATATTCAACTTTATAATCTAAACACAAAGTTTTGGTTCAATAATGACAATTATTATTAACCGGACTGCTCTGCCCATAGACTTTGACTTTGAGTTAACTTCAGTTGACCATGTTACTGATCTCATATAACTGAGGAGACAAATCCTCTATTGAATAGTATTTCAGTTTCAATGCTTCCGTTTGATCCAATTATAGTCGTTTAATGAACATCGTGCCACGATTTAACTATAATTAAAGAAAAAATTCCACGTTAAAGACTAATAGTATTCTAAAATCGAGAGAAATATTATCGCATCGATATTTTTATTTGACATTAGTTATACTAGCCAACAGAAAACTATCGAGTGATTCATTCATAATTATCCAATAGCTATTAGTATGTAACTCCTTAGTGCCTCCAACAGCCATGAGTAATACACTATCCAATATTTAAAGAGCATTACGTACTTCAGTCTCAATGGATGTATCAATATCTAGCCTTGATACATCTTGACTAGGAAATGATAAATTACTCATGATTATAACACCTTGCAATTACTATCACAAAAGACAACATTTATGGATTTTCTTTTAAATATAGTTAAACTAAATAATTAATTAATTATAACACATTATAAAAAGTATATAACAAAGAGAAAACACATTTTATTTCAAATGAGATTTTATTGCAGAGTTGACAATTTACGATAAATTACAAAATTGCTTCTAAGGCATACGCCTAATTCCATTAGTATATATAACCTAGTATGCTCGCCTATTCATTTCAATTACCGGCTTAGAAAATGTGAGGGCTGATTTTACTCAATTTATCTTAAGGGCATTCAATCATCTATCTTCATCCCTTAAAAAATTATTCTAAATACAAAATAATTTAAAGATGTAATTTCAAATCTTATCGAGGCACCAAAAGAATTTCACTCATGCATAAACTTATTATTTGAATGCTTATGACTAGCATTATATCGCACGGTAATAATTGTAATAATAAAGTGAGATCATAATATGAAAAGATTACCAATTGGATTTATTCAAATGCTAATGTGAGATTAGGTGAAATAATGTACTCCACTTATAAATATCAATCCATTTACATTAAAAATAATAACCCAATAATTGCTCACGATCTCTTTCCTTAATAAGTTGTGTTTTCATCTTGCATACCCTTGAACTCAATTGCTGGGGTGTTTCACGTCATGTGTAGGTAATGAGCACGCATTAAAAAACGAATAGTCCTACATTGTGAAAAATAATGAAGGTGGAGTGGTATATAAATGAGTTTGGTCACATGTAACAATAAGGAATTCCTTGTGTTAAAAGGTGTTGACCAAACTCATATGTTGCCCCCATGTAGGGCTGTGTAGACGATCTTGAAATTTCAACATGGCATCAGAGCCGATGGTAACGCTTGAGATAATGGACATTGCGCAAGAGATCTGTAAATCGTGATGGCTAACAGTGTAGGCTTAAACAGTTAGAATTAAGGTGGAGCTAGATCATGGTGCGTTGGATCTAGTAGAATGACACGATAATAAACTCTCGATATGCAGACATCATATTATCATAGTGGAAGCTACATGGATGGATGCGAGCCAATGTAGAGATTTGTTGGGGCATCTCACATTGTGTGTAGGTAATGATCGCACATTGGAAAAAAAATAGCCCCACACCATAAAAAATAATGGAGGGGAGTGGTATATAAATAAGTTTGGTCGCATGTAACAACAAAGAATTCCTTTTGTTAAAAAGTGTAGACCAAACTCATATGTTTCCCTCACATAGTGATGTACAGACGATCTTGGAATTTCAACATCAATAACCTTAGCCACGAGAAAATTCAACTAATCAACTGGCATTCAAATATATTTTGATAAGCGAGGAATGTATTTGGATCAAAGAAATGATTTTAAATGAGGAGGGAGTACTTTCGGTATCGTGTGAGTAGAAAATGGTAAAGCAAGCATAAGAATATTAGTAAAGTTTAATAATTATAGTGAAATCCTAATTGGGATGCCCTTTATATTATAGAAATAGAGAGAAGTTTATATATTGGATTTGAAAACTAAATAGGTGTTTGTTGTTAACTACCACCTTCAAGTATCAAAACCTTAAATTTTACTTAAAACTAAATAACTTCCTTCCGTATTGTTGCATCTTCTTTAAATGCTAAAAGGATATTTCTCTTGTTCGAATAACTTTCATTGAATTTGATCATAATAAACAGGCTTGTTAATTAATTCACAGGTGGATTAAAGTGAAGAATAATTGGTGTATTAACTTAACTATTATTATAATATTTATTTACTAACTTAACAACTATTTCAACGATATAAATATAAACTTTTGCAGTTATCAAAAATTTATATATTTCAACATAATTATTATGCATGAATTAATTTATTCAAATATTATATAATATCTTAACTAAAATTGATTAATTCAGTCTATACAGATAGTGAAGTTGGTTAGGATATACGACTTTCACATTCAAGATCGATGGTTTAATTCTCGTCGATTGTATATCCTAAAAAGAGTTTACCCAAAGTATACATCATGTGTAGGGGGACAATGCATTCTTTCCCGAGAATTTACAAATGAAGCTTAGTACTCTTGCATCATCCAAAACAAAAAAGAAGACGAAAAGAAATATGGTTAACTTGAATTTTAAATAAATATACCAAACTAGTTAACTTTATTCCTAAAATAAAGATTATATTCTATAAAAACGAATTCATGTGGTGTGCACACATGGGTTTAGACATTCGTAAAACTAGTGTGTAACCCGTACGTTGCAATAGTATGTTTTACAAAAATAACTTTATAAATGTTTTCAAAGAATCGAAATGGGTAAATTGGTTGAAATAATCGAGTTGTGTACTAAATTTATTAATTTTAAGTATGTAATTTTTGTCATGTGAGTTTTGATTTTATATTTGTATCAAAATTAGATTGTCCTTTTTGTAGATAATAACGAGTTAGATATTTTTTTAAGTATTTAATATTTTTAAATAAAATAAATAAACGCTAGCATTCCTAGTTAATTCAAAATTAATATTTTCATAAATTTCAACTTATAAATATTTATATACACAAATTTTTAGTTTAACATTTAGTTTTAATTTATTTTTTTTAAAAAGATACACGATATATAGATTGAATTTCAAATATTGCTTAAAAGAATGATAAAATAATCTAAAAGTGAATATGTAATAGTAACGAATCAATATATTTTTATGCATTTAAAGCTCTTATAGTTAATACAACATTAATAATAAGTGTATACATGCATACATACATACATACATATATACATACATATATATTTAAGTGATGCAAAATACTTATTTAACAACTAAAAGAAATGTTGATTAAAGGAAAAGTTACCAGTCATATTGTTATTTAATTACGTAAAAAATTATAACTTGGTTTTTAACCTCAATAATTTTAATTTAGAATTAAAACTTTTCAAAAAACAATTAACATTTTCCTCAAAAGGAAAATATAATACCAAGGAAAAAAATTCTAGCTAAAATAACATATATTTTATCCTTTAATTAACATAAATTGCGATATACATAGTTAAAATTTAACATTTTCGCTAAACGTATTAATTGTAACTGTCAATTGTTTTTAAAATTTACAAACTATATGATTCATTGCTATAATTAATTTAATATCATTTTAAAAAATAAAATTTATCAATGATAAAAATTTACCTTTTTAAAATGAAAAAATGTTAAATATTTTTGTAATAATACATGTTTTAGAAAAAAAATTATAATAAAATAATAACTTCGGAAGAAAATTTATGTATACTTCTCTATAGTTAAGTACTAACTTTAGAAAGAAATAATAAACTTGAATTGTAATAATGCAACAGAACTAAAGATAATTTTGTAAATAATTATAATTATTTTTAGGTTAAACGAATCAAATGAAATTTTGGTTCAACAATTTTTGTCATTATAAGTGCAGTAAACAACACATTGAATTATCATATACTAGGACTTACTAGACCAAATAATGATTATTAGTTAACTGGATTTATTTTGAAAATTCTAAATTTAGATCATTTGATAAATTTAAATATGTGGACTTGTACATGAAATAATATGATCAAACCTAGTCCGCGGGTGCGGCGCAGTGGAAAGGATGTTTGAGTTTTGATAAAAAGACACAGGTTCGATTCCTACCATGCGCTTCCCTATCCTATAAAAATTTACCCAGGGGGTATGAGGGCTTGGATCAGCGGACGACTTTATTATATCCTCCTCAGGAATTTACTGGCCCACCGGGTTCTCTTGGGTTTCCAAAAAAATAATAATTGTGAATAATTGAGAAATTATTAAATATTGATATTTAAATGTAAAATGATAATTGAGATAATTAGTAGAAATTTGTCATAATAATGATAAATTAAAGGGAAAGTAAAATATGTAGAGAGAATTAAGAAGAGAGGATGAAAAGAATTAATAAGAGAACTTTAAATTCTTCTGCTTTACTATTATTTACTAGTGTACAACCCGTGCATTGCAAACGGTGATGTTGTTTAAAATTAACATTTACATTTTAGTTATTGCTAAATATATATTTTATTATGCAATATATGATAGATTTATTATGATATATATTAATTGCAAACTAATCTGACTTGCGACGCTTAGATATAAGTTTGAAGATTTAATACTCGCTAACTACGTATCTCTATAAAAACTAATGTCCTAACTCAAAAAAATTATAAATTAAAATTGTTAATATTGTATATGTAAATATTTTATGTTATGTGATAGATTTTTTTATATGTATGAGTAAATGAGTAACTTCGCCATTTTGTTAATATGATTATTGTATATATGTAGAATTGTCGTATTTTTTGAAGGGTTTATAAATGGATCAATGAACACTGAATAATTGAATTTATTTGAATAATTTAAATTAATGATCGACACAACTAATTAAACATAAGGAGTTAAATGTTAAAAAAAGTTAAAATTGAGAAGAACATTTTATTGTAATTGAGAAGACCATAGATCTTATGGTCAGTGCAGGTGTATGTGAACTTTTTTCTTTGAATCAGACATGTGAACTTTTATTCTTCATTAAGTTTTTATTTTAAAATAATTTTATCCTTATAGTTAGTCATAGATTTCATATTTTTGCAGGAGGGTCATGTTTACAATTTTGATAATTGCAAAATAATGTTCTGCAGCGCTTAATGAGTTATGAGTTAGGTATAGTTTGATAACACGTTGAAAGTGAGTTGTTTATATAATCTAATTTTTATCGGTGCAATCTATTCGTTCACTTCGTAATGTTGTTAAATGTAAATATATCCTTCAAAGTTGATTAAAAATGAAATTATGTTATTTAATGTACACTAATTTTTTGAGATAAATGAATTTGAAATTAAAAAAGAGTTACTATTATTTATGTATACGTTTTATGTTATGTAATTTAAATATCTTCATATATCTGAATAAAGAAGAAATAATTTTATTATTTTTCTCATATATACATGAATGCTATATATATTGAAATCCTCGTATTTTTAGGATTTACTAGATGGATTAATAAATATTAGTCAATCATATTTATTTAAATGATTTTTATTTAAGATTACATAATTAGTTAAATATATGGATTTGAATGTGAAATATTAGAAGATAATTGAGAAGAGTTCCAAAATAATTGTAAAAAACTTAAAATTTTAGGTATTTCAAGTTAACTGAATTTTATAGTGCAACGTATGATACTTCATTTAATAAATAAATTATAGAATAAATTTGTTATTGTCATTAATGTATATAATTTATGTCATGTGATTTATATATATTTGCATCTAAATGATTTGTTTTAGTCAATTCGTTGTTGTGCCTGTAGCATACATATTGAAAATTTCATCTTTTAGGATTTTTTAATAAATATTAGCATCAATTAGTTTAAATCTTGGATAATGTAACTATAATGTGCGGACTATGATGTAAAATTTCGGGAGAGAACAGTGAAAAATTTATAGATAATTATAGATTTTTTTAATAGCAGGTATTTGAATGTAAAGTAGTGTGAAAAGTTGGTAGAATAACGGTAAAGTAGTAAATTATAGAATTTTGAATCGCTTGTAGAGGATTAAAGAGAATAGAGATACCCACTACGATTAACGAGAAAGTTTCAGATTTTTCTACTTTACTATTATTTAATAGTGTTGATCAATGATATCGTAGCTAGATATGGATAAATTTTGACCGATGCAGGCATCATTTGGTTTAAAAATGAATTTTGAGTTTTCTGTTTTCAAATATGTATCTCAATGTGAGAGGAGTGAAGCGACGAAGGAAGGAAAATGGAGGCACGACGTAGGGAATAGAAAGATGACGTAATGATGCATTGTTTATCGTGCTTCTATCATTTTTCAAAACACGGAAAAAAATGTTTACTATTTTGTTTGTTAATTTTATTTTCTAAATTGGTCGTTTTCGATAATATACATGTATCTTGCGCATTTTTGTATGGACGAAAATCCAAAATTAAAAATGACAAACTAAACACAAATTTTTGTTCATGACTATTACAAAGCCTTTGATTCGAAAGCCTTGAAGGATTGGAGCATAGTAGGCCTTGGGCTAATTTTGTGTACATACAACCCTATTTAGCCTCGGGTCTGAAGAGGACCCTCGTGCAAAGGTAACTCAAGCGTTACTTTGTTACGTCTTCTTCGATATATAAGAATCAAGGCCGCTTTCCTTTCTACGCGAACCCTAATTTTGTACCTGAGATGGGAGGAAAAAAGAACGATAAATTAGGAGGCTTAGGTAGAGCTTTGATCCGACAGCACAATCAATCGATTCTGGAAGCCAAGGAGCGAGGCAGGGCGTTGCGTCAGCAGCAACGCGTTTTGGAATCTATTACCGACGTCGCCGATATTGATGCAGTTATCGAGCAGGCTGAAGAAGCCGAACGTAATTATAGTGTCGAAAATTCAAACCCTACTGCTCCCATCAAATTGTAAGTTTTGTTTGCATAATTTATTGGTTCCGGTAAAATTTTAGAGCAGTGAATGGACTTTTTTTATTTTTAAAGTAAATGTCTAAACTCTTATTAAAAAAAGCATTTTTTGATACTAGTTTAACAAAATTCTGTATTTTTTTTACAGGGACGAGACAGCGATAACGACAGAGGAGGAGAGGAGAGAAGCAGAAGCCTTATATGCCAGTAGCCTACGAGTTCCCCGCAGGTTATATAGATACAGAGTTTCATAAGGATGGGATTATTTTCGCTTCCTGCTTTGCTAGTTCCACACCCTTGTGATACCAATTTAGCGTAGTCTGCGGGAAGTATTCCCAAAAATGGGTTTAATTCTCGTTTAGACTTTACTTAGACCCACACCTTTATGGTGTGGATTTAGCACATTTTGTTTGTCCTATTCTATAATCCTAGTTTGTTATCATAGTTCTTATATAGTGTATAATGATTGTATAGGCCACCTTGGAATGAAACAATGACATTGGAAGAGTTTGATGATAATGAAAGGCAGGCATTTCTGGTGTGGCGTCGAAATCTTGCAAAGTAAGTGTTTCTGTGTCTTATTTGGTTTTCCCTTCATCAATGGAGGATTGTTGTACTTCTAAAGAACAAATAATATGAGGTAATAGCACAAAAGCTTGTAAAGATGTAGCAATTTTTACTTTTTTAATGCGAGGGTTTATCTATTTTCTTACAATGTTTCATGTGATCAAAACATTTTGTATCACCTTAATCAAATGATTGATGATTACTATTTTTGTAAGTTTATTACAGTTATAGTACAATAGGCTAGAACTTTGCTAGTTTATTCTACTCCGTCGTACCATAAAGTTCTTTTAGTTGTACAGATAAATCTTTGGTGTAAATGACGTCTAAGATAGCTTTCTTCTGTTTGGACTGCAATATTCCCTCGTATTACGACAAAGTTGAATGCACACATTGTCCCTTGTTATAAGCTATTATTTATGATGAACATGCACATATGGACACTTGCATTTCATGCTTGCAGTTGAGATAAAATTAGAGAGGAGAATTTACAGTATATGACCCCTAAATGTGGGAATGGCTGTAATTGTCAAAATAGATCATCATCTACATAAATTGCATAATAATGGAACATAAACCTTTTTGTCCGGTGCTGTAATTTAACTAGGTTAGGACTCATAAATGCACTGGACTGCCAGATACCATATATTATGGTCATGAAAGGCTCGTCGTTGCTATGGTGTGTTACCATTCAAAAGATACATAAAATGATGCACCTTTAACCTAGGGCGCGAACTTTAGTTTTCAGTTATCTACTTCTCCCCATTTTTTGTTGATCTAAAAATGCATGAATTTTCTTTCATGGGATTGTTTCGCTAGAAGACAAACATAGTAGTAATTGATATGAAGAGCTATTTTTTGTATAATATTCTCAATGCTAGATAATGAATTTATTATTTTATCTTGTAATATAATATTGGTCCTGTATGAACAAAATAATATTGATGTTTGAATATATTATATATTTATTCATAGGATGATATCATGAAAACTTCCCATTTAAATACGCTTATGTGTAGACGAGTTGACATAAATTTAAAGTACCAACTTTTTGTAGTTTGATATGATCAAACTAGTGTGTAACATATGCGTTGCACACGATAGTGTTGTAAAATCATAGTTTTTATTCTTCAAAATTACTAAAATAGAATGTTATTATGCACTGTATGATAAAATATTGTAATAAATCAATTGTAAGTTAAACTATTTATTATTGTTGTTGTATATGCATATATTTTTTATTAAGTGAGCCACATATCTATATATTTAAATAAAAAGTTTATTCTACCATTTTGTTAGTATGGATGTGTGCATATCGAAATTGATGATTTTCAAGACTAATTGTACAATTTAACGAATATTAGTTTCTTGAAGTTATGTAAATAGTTTAATTTCAATTAGTTAATTTATGTATGAACTTTAATGCAAATAATAGGGCAATTAAAAAGAACTTTGTAAAATATCATAGATATTATATAAATGCAAGTAGTTAACTGTAATACAATTTCGTTTACACCAATGTTAAAACAACACCAATCACCATCAATGTTATTTAACACTTGTATGAACAAAATTGCTCTCATTTAATTGTATAATCGTGGAAGGACTTAATTGAACTTTGTGAATAATCATAAAAATGATGATTTATAGGATTTGAAAAAGAAAAAAACAATATACGCGAATTAAAGGAGGAGCTTTTAGAATTAATGAGGGTGTGAAAAATCATATGCTTTACTATTATTTAACTAACAAATAATTTATTGAAATGTAACTGAAAGTTGCTTTGATTGTTTATGCATACAACTTTTGTTGTGTTTTATATATTTTTGTATTTGACTCAAAAAATTACTTTTGTAATTTCTATTAGTATAAACGGTGTACATATTGAAATTGGTATTTTCTTTAGAGATTATAAGATGAATTAATTAATATTAGTTGATTGATTTTATTCAAATATTTTAGATATTTAATTAATTTGAATATACAGACTTAAATGTAAAATAACAAGGGAGAACTAGTCATAACATTTGAATGTATTTATGAAAAGAAAGGTATTTGAATGTAAATTGTTGACGAAAATTAATACAACAATGTAAATAACTTGAAAATAATAAATAAATTATAAATTATATATTGATAATTTAAGATAGAATATCAGGAGAAAATTAAGAAAAGAGGAGAAAACTAAAACCGTTTTATTGGGAAGGTTTGAAATTCTTCCGCTTTCATAGTATTTAATTTAATAAATTAACAAATATTTCTTATTATTTAATTTAATACATTAATTGATGTATGGTTTATTAAGATAAATAAAGTATAAATTTAAACTGTTTTATTGATGGTTATTTGAGATAAATGAATTGTAAATCCTAGTTTTTATCATTGTTTATGTAGAAGATTTGTTATATTTTATACGTTTTTATACATGAATTAAATTTAGGTTTACCATTTTTGTAATATCAATGTGATAAAAACATATTGAAAATGTTATTCTTTCTAGGATTTATTAGATAAATAAATATGCTAAACAATAGTAAATGGGAAGAATTTCTTGCCTTCTCATTAATTGTAGGAGTTTTATGCTCTCTTTAATTCTCTCTTGAAAATTTAAAAAATCCATCCATCCATATAATAATTTATAATTTTTCATATTAATCACCATTTTTTATTGATCATCTCAAACTATTTTACAATCAAATACCTATATTTTATGAATTTAATTTATTTACAAAGTTATATACCTATATTTTATGAATTTAATTTATTTACAAAGTTATTCTTAATTCTGGCATCTCGTTTTACATGTAAGTTCTTACATTTAAATGAGTTATATAGTCCAATTTTTTTAAATATAAGTAGTTAGCCAATACTCTTCTAGTTTAACTAATTTTATTCAAATTTGTGGGATTGTATAATTCATTTAAATACAAGGACTTAAGTGTAAAACTCATAAAAGAATTGGAGAGAACTTTGTAATTAAATAAAATTTATAAAATATTTTATACATTTAATTTAGGTTTACCATTTTTGTTAATATCAATGGGATTCTTTCTAGGATTTATTAGATAAATGTGCTAAATAATAGTAAAGGAGAAGAATTTCTTGCCTTCTCGTTAATTGTAGGAGTTTTATGCTCTCTCTCTAATTCTCTCTTGAATTTTTAATTTAAAATCCTTATAATATTTTATAATTTTTTAATATTAATCACAATTTTTTATTGATCACCTTAAACTATTTTACAATCAAATACCTATATTTTTTAAATTTAATTTATTTACGAAGTTCTTAATTCTCTCAAATACCTATATTTTATGAATTTAATTTATTTACAAAGTTATATACCTATATTTTATGAATTTAATTTATTTACAAAGTTATTCTTAATTCTAGCATCTCGTTTTACATTTAAGTTCTTACATTTAAATGAGTTATATAGTCCAATTTTTTTAAATATAAGTAGTTAGCCAATACTCTTCTAGTTTAACTAATTTTATTCAAATTTGTGGGATTGTATAATTCATTTAAATACAAGGACTTAAGTGTAAAACTCATAAAAGAATTGGAGAGAACTTTGTAATTAAATAAAATTTATAAAATATTTTATACATTTAATTTAGGTTTACCATTTTTGTTAATATCAATGGGATTCTTTCTAGGATTTATTAGATAAATGTGCTAAATAATAGTAAAGGAGAAGAATTTCTTGCCTTCTCGTTAATTGTAGGAGTTTTATGCTCTCTCTCTAATTCTCTCTTGAATTTTTAATTTAAAATCCTTATAATATTTTATAATTTTTAATATTAATCACAATTTTTTATTGATCACCTTAAACTATTTTACAATCAAATACCTATATTTTTTAAATTTAATTTATTTACGAAGTTCTTAATTCTCTCAAATACCTATATTTTATGAATTTAATTTATTTACAAAGTTATATACCTATATTTTATGAATTTAATTTATTTACAAAGTTATTCTTAATTCTAGCATCTCGTTTTACATTTAAGTTCTTACATTTAAATGAGTTATATAGTCCAATTTTTTTAAATATAAGTAGTTAGCCAATACTCTTCTAGTTTAACTAATTTTATTCAAATTTGTGGGATTGTATAATTCATTTAAATACAAGGACTTAAGTGTAAAACTCATAAAAGAATTGGAGAGAACTTTGTAATTAAATAAAATTTATAAAATATTTTATACATTTAATTTAGGTTTACCATTTTTGTTAATATCAATGGGATTCTTTCTAGGATTTATTAGATAAATGTGCTAAATAATAGTAAAGGAGAAGAATTTCTTGCCTTCTCGTTAATTGTAGGAGTTTTATGCTCTCTCTCTAATTCTCTCTTGAATTTTTAATTTAAAATCCTTATAATATTTTATAATTTTTAATATTAATCACAATTTTTTATTGATCACCTTAAACTATTTTACAATCAAATACCTATATTTTTTAAATTTAATTTATTTACGAAGTTCTTAATTCTCTCATCTCGTTTTACACTTAAGATCTTATATCTAAATGAATAATATAGTCCAAAAAATTTAGATATAAGTAGCTAACCAATATTTTTCTAGTTTTGCTAATTTTATTTAAATTTGGACTATATAATTCACTTGAATAAAAGGACTTAAGTGTAAAATTCACAAAAGGATTGAGAGAACTTTGTAATTAAATAAAATTTATACAATATAGGTATGTGATTGTGAAATAGTTTGAGAGGATCAATAAAACATTGTAATTAATATTAAAAATTATTTTAAGGATTTTAAAGTAAAATTTCAAGAGAATTAAGAAGTGCATAAAACTCCTCCTATAATTAATGAGAATGGTAAAAATTCTTTTTAAATCGATAAAACCAAAAATGAAAATGCAATACAAATGAATGTGAAAATAATACAAAGCAAATAAATTTGCCAAAATAATATCACACTAATGAAATTTCATATCTGATGTTCATTCACATGAACTATACAAGAGTAGTTATAACTCGAAATTTAATTGCTAAATAACTAAAAGCTTTAGCTTGAAATTCATCTTCTAAATAAATGATTAAACTTGCAATGAGGTCATACTAATATTTTTTTGGCTATGAAAAATAATAGCTAAATACATACTTTGTGTTTTTATGATAAACATTATTCCATAAATGAGTGGTTTTCATTTTAAAAAAAGTATCAAAAAAATTAATTTATTATTTTTTAAATGTGGTAAACGGACGACAATAAATCAGTTCTAAAACAAATTCACATACCATATTCCTTGATATATCACATTTGGTTTGTTAAGCAATTTAGCACTCTACCTAGAACTTTTAAGTTTTTTTTTGTTTTTTTTTTAATTTTTAAATTTCTATTATTTGGGTTTTGGCAATCAGAATGGTTTTTGTGTTTCATGTTGTGTGCTTGTACCATTATGTTTAATAATAATTTTTTGCCAAATGGTGGAAAAATATTTTGTTGCTTTTAGTAAAATGAATAAATTAATGATGTATTGTAAATGTATGCCTTTTTTGACAGGGGTAATAATTTAACAAACGTGTGCACCATTTGTCATGCCATATGCGAACACTTCCAAAGCCTTTGTGTACGTGTGCTGTATTGCCATGTCATGTATCATAGTCCTTTCTTGTTGATAGAAACTTTGTAAGATGTATGATGATTGGATTATGTTTGGATATATTGCTAACTATTGGTCAAGAATGATTATTGATTTGTTTATTAGTCTGCAGTTGTTCAATATTTTTAAAGCTACATAGCTCTTACTAATGTACGTAAATATTTGCTACGAAGCGCTCTCCGTTTCCTTCTTATTCTTTTGAACACTGTAAATTTACATTGAGCATCAAGAAATTATGTTTTCATTGCTAGGTATATGTATTTTATATCATAAAATGTTTCCAAATGCAGACTAGAAGAAAACGAAAAACTTGTCCTCACTCCTTTTGAAAAGAACTTGGATATATGGAGACAACTTTGGCGGGTACTTGAACGAAGTGATTTAGTAAGTCTTCTCATTTTTCAAGCGTTTGTTTAATTTTGTGGCTTGATTTGCTTGTACAACGAGCCTACAAAGTTGTCCTTAACATGATTGGCATGTTGTTGATTGATTGCATCTGGAGAGATTTCCAAAGCATTGGAATAAGTGTTTGGTAGTTACATCTAGATTATTGTACATACCAATGACACGTTGTTTAATTTTGGCCTCTGGACTCTGTTAATTCTTCCAGATGTGTAATTTTTGAACTTTTAGTTCTGACACGACCTTATTAACTCCTTACACATAAACTTTCAATCATTTATTTTAGCACGACACTTTTGATTTTTGTATTAATTAATAACATAAACTTCTGTAATTTCTTGTTTTGATATCTGCTAACCATTTCATGTTAATTTTTATTCCAGCTGGTAATGGTTGTTGATGCCCGAGATCCGCTATTTTATCGTTGTCCAGACCTTGAGGTAAGTGATTAAATGAGATTATATTCTAATCATCCGTTCCTTATTGCCTCGTGCAAAAATGCTGTAAAAAAGTATGAAGAAATTGCGATATTTTGTGATTGATCACTCGTTATGTCCATCAGGTTACCAGAATTTGTGCATATGAGTTTGGAAATACAAATATAAATTAGAAATGTTGGTGGTAATGATCCTCTAATTATGATTAATTTTTGAGTGGAGCTAAATGCACCACATTAGGGACTCCTTTTTACCCATTCTCCAATTTACTTGTGCTTGTACCATTATCAACTTCAATTCTTTAGCAATACCCAACCCTCCTCCATTTACTGTCCAAAAATTTTATCTTGAATTTTCACCTCTCCAGTTAATTGCATCTCGATGTTCACCTACCATGCCTCCAAGAATTAAACTTGCAGTGTCGAAGAAGAAGACACAGCCTACTTTGACTTCATATATGTTTTTGTATTTACTTTCGATTTTGTTTGAAACTTGTGAATTTCTTCATCGCAGTCTGATGTTGAAAATTTGAAACAAAAAAATTGTCAAACCCTAGTTTTTTCATTGAAACGTGATTGGATAGTATGAAATTTTGGATATTAATATCCATACATGTTTCATACTGCATAACGATTCAGTATATAGGTTTTGAAAATCATTTGACAATATGATGTTATTCAGATTTCATTGGTTCAAGTGATACACTGCCGAATGAAACATATATTTGAAATTAGATCATAAGGCCGGGTGGGGTGGGGGGGGGGTGGTGTTTGTGTATACACATACATATATTGAATGGTCGGCATTGTACTGCCATATAAAATGCAGTTTTTTCATATGACTACTAACAACTGTTCGGCTGTATAAAGCCATCTGGTAGTGTGTTGCCGTCCGATAGGGGTAAAATGAAGAATCATCGGGTAAAAATGAATCCCTAACGTGGTGCATTAATCACCACTCTAATTTTAACAACCAATTGTACAGTTCAACCTATTTGACTCCTCATTTTAATTATGAAAAACTTCCTCACAGTCTCGTTTAGAAAATAATACTTTTTACCATTTAAAAACTTTATATTCTCTCTGAAGGCATTTCTCTTGCTTCAAATCCAAAGCCTTTTTTTAGTGTTTAATGAAGGAATCTGAGTATACACATGATGAAAGGATGATTTAATAATGAATATACAAATTGCTAATAATGAACATACAAAATAAATAATTTACCATGTGCTTTACTTTGTTTTTAAAAATATCCTTCTGTTGCTTCTTGGGTACAATCCAAGTTTGTGGAACATGAAAAAAACATTGCTTTGATTCTTTCATGGTCATAACAATATATGCAATAATGTTTTATGAGTACTTCAAGTCTGTGTAACCAAAAAAGTACATGAACCCAAATTAGATGTTTGTGAGAGAAATAAAAACAATTTGAAATATGCCTCAGGTATGTTGAGAACACTGACTTTGTCATGGGAGCTGATGGGTAAAATGTTCTACATAAAAGAGCCTGCAAACACACAGGAAGTAAAAGATCAATGATGCGATATGACCTGAATTTGTCGCAAATGAACGATAATAGTTTTAAATAAACATAAGTAAAGAATTTGCTGTGAACGATATTGGGTTTATTGGAGTCATAAGAGAATGGGAAGAACATAGATTTTGAAAGTAGGATGAAATGGAAAAAACTAGTTTAAACAATATCTTTTTTGTCAGATCATCTGAGATAGAGGAGTAACTAAGACCCTCTAATTTTCTGCTGCGTTTTCCATATGCATCGCATAATTTATACTATTTATTCTAGTTACTTAGTTTTGCTTGGATCAAATATACACATGGGAATACTAATTATATAATTTAACTTAATCCGTTAAATGAAATTGAAACTAAAGAATCACCGTGTGACCTATTTACAAAATTTGAGATATAGCATATAAGCATGGTTGGTATTGCATTGCATACATAACCTTCACTGCACATAACTTATTCACATTATTAGTAGAAGAAGAGGCGTGTTGCATGAAGCTGGATATATCTGCATCTGAGCTTACTACATTAACGGTTGAAGATTTCTTCAAGCATTAGGCAGTGTTTGGTTTGAAAACGAGTTTTTTGTTTTCAACATGCACGGAAGTGAAATAAGGGTGAGGAACGGTCAATTCGAAAAATACTATTAACATATAAAATGAAAATGACTTTTCTGTTGTTTTCCGCATTTTGGAAAATATCCAAATCTGTTTTCTTACTTCTCCTTCTCACCTTCATTGGAGTGATTAGGATTTTCCTTCCTCTCATTCGCCTCCACGTCATTTGATGTACATATTGAAAAACAAAACACAAACCTCATTTTCAAACCAAACACTACCTTAACATTGTCAAGTTTTTTCCAATTCATACTTGCATTAAAGTTATGTTGGGTGCAATTTAAAAATACATCGGCACTACATATTATATTCAGTAATTACAAGGATTATTTATGAATTATATAAATAAACTTAGTTTTTCACGAATATACTCGGTCGCCACTTAATTTTTTGATTCCTTTCATAGGCTTATGCACGAGAAATCGATGAACGCAAGAGCACTATGCTTCTAGTGAACAAGGCAGATCTATTGCCATGTAGCGTGAGACAAAAATGGGCAAATTATTTCAGCGCCAATAAAATCCCTTTCCTATTCTGGTCGGCCAAAGCTGCAACTGCATCTCTAGAAGGCAAACCCTTAACTAGCAAATGGGAAGACGAAAACCCCATCAACAAACCCGACACTAAAATCTACGGAAGAGAAGATCTTTTAGCTAAGCTACAAGCTGAAGCAGAAGCTATCGCTGCTTCTACAAAATCTTCATCCAAAAAGGACTCCAAACATGTAGTTGTGGGATTCGTAGGGTACCCTAACGTAGGTAAATCCTCCACAATCAACGCCTTAGTAGGCACCAAAAAAACAGGAGTGACCTCCACCCCCGGTAAAACCAAGCACTTCCAAACCCTAATAATCTCCGATAAGCTCATGTTCTGTGATTGCCCTGGCTTAGTCTTCCCTTCGTTTTCAAGCTCAAGGTACGAAATGGTCGCTTCAGGGGTCCTTCCAATCGACCGTATGACCCAACACAGAGAAGCAGTTCAAGTCGTAGCAAATCGTGTCCCTAGACAAGTTCTTGAAAAAGTGTACAAAATCAGCATATCTAAACCTAAGCCCTATGAGTCCCAAACAAGAGCACCCTTCGCTTCAGAGCTCATAAGGGCTTATTGCTCCTCGCGTGGTTATGTTAGCTCTAGTGGCTTGCCCGATGAGACAAAAGCTGCTAGGCAGATTCTGAAGGATTACATTGACGGTAAAATACCTCATTTTGAACCGCCGCCTAATGTAGAATGTACTGAAATTGTTAAGGGTGAGTTTGTTAATGGTGATGGCTATTATGAGGAGGAGGAAGAAGATGATGATGAAATGGAGAAGAATGCTTTGGATGATTTGGAGGCGTTTGAGATATCAAATGGGGTTTTGGGTAAAACTGGAGCGAGGAAGAAGAAGGAGACGGGTTCAAGTTATAAGCATCATAAAAAGCCGCAAAGGAAAAAGGATAGGACGTGGAGGGTTGGGAATGATAATGGGGATGGCATGCCGGTTGTCAGGGTTTTTCAGAAGCCTGCTGTGAATTTTGATGCTATAAGGGCTTTAAACTGATTATCATAGTGTTTTTTGTACTATATGGTAGCTTTGCTTGCTTTTGAGTTTTGAGTGTTGGTCTTGTAATACGTGAAATAATCTTAATATTTTATTTGGTTATCCTGGATTGCACTATATGGTATTCGAACTATGGTACAGGAAATCGGTTTGCATAGGTTTCTGTTTTATTTGGACTTAAAATCACTCAAAAATATTGTGTTTGCCTTTTTCGGTGAATTTTCCAATTTTTTGAGTTGGGATGTTGGAAAGGACAATTTTGGAAAATTAAAGACTTGTTGAAGGTGTGAAGTATTATTGGGTGTCATTGTAATTTTCTTTTTACACGAGTTCCACCATATTGTATTGAATGCGTTGAGAAATGATGTCAGTCAAAGTTAGTTTCATTTTTTTATTTATATACCTTCACAATTGTTAATAGTAAACGAAGCGGTACAGAAATGTAAAGGCAATTAACATTGGGATTTAAAACGTTATGTTAATATGTTATAATATATGTACATATAAAAGTGAATATGCTTTGTGTTTTTCTATTTAGTCTCACATTATAGAATATGTTCAATCTCATGCTTCAAGACCTATATATAAAGGAGCCTATGTAATGTAATCGGATCAATCAATCTTATATAACTAATATCAACGAGAATAACATTTTCTTCTCTTTTCTAATGACTTCTTATCTCTTTTTAGTTCATAACACGCTATTAGTATGATCTTTAAACAACAAAAAATTATAGATTTGAATTGTGGTAATGTAGAAGATCAGATCTAATTATAGTTCTCAAAATGGTAAAAAATGGTAAGCAATTTTTCATATTTAATTATATTGATCTTATATTTTTCAGATTTGTTTCTATTAATTTTATCTTCTTAGATTTCGTTAAATCGTAGATCTAATTTTTTGGATCTTATTCTATTATGGATCTCATGTTCTAATTTTATTTTTTTTAGATCTTTTGTAGATCTTGATATAATGCTCAAATGATATATCTTTGAGATTTATATATTTTAATCATTAGATCTATTCTTTTTCATGTGTATTCATCCTTTTCACTCATTTAATTATTGAAATCAGATATGATTTCTGCGATTGCTTATTTTTACATATCTTCTAGTTGAAATCAATTTTATTTGTTCTTTCAGAGTCGGCACTAGATAAATAATTAAGTTTGAATTGATCCAAAATTTGTAACAAGTGGTATCAAATCCACATATCTTTGATTTCATTATGAATTTTTGAGTAAGTTTTGAATCGACTTATTTATAAGTTATTGAATTCTTATAACATCTTACTCAAATTTCAAATTTATTTGATCAATGTATGAGATATTTTTTCTTTTTGGTAATTTTTTTATTGGTTTGAAGCTAAATTTTTTTCTAGACCAAAAGGCAGCTTCTCATGTAGAAAGCAAGATCTAAATGATCTTTATATGGTTTGTGTGATTAAATAAAATTCTGAAATGTTTTTTATTTTTGGAAAATGATCTTATTTCCCTAAATTTCTAAGATAACTTGCGTTGATTTGAAGTTTACATGTTTGTTTTGATATATTTGGTAAAGAATTATGAAGTTAATTTTCTTATAAGGGAAATAATTTGGATCTGAGATGTATAGTTGTTTATGATTATGAATGATATGGATAATCATTCATAATGTGATTAGAAATAAAGCTAGACTAGAATATATGTTGATGACATTGACTAGTCGCTAAAGGATATAATCAAATTGAAGGAGTTACTTTGACGAAACTTTTGCACCTGTAGCTAGACTAGAATCAATTAGGATATTGCTAGCTTTTGCTTGCTACAAAGGATTTAAGTTAAGACAAATGGACATTAAAAGTGCATTTCTTAACGGAATTTTAAAAGAAGATGTATTTGTCAAACAACCAGAAGGTTTTGAAAGTCATGAATATCCTAACCATGTATATAAACTTAAAAAGGCATTATATAGGTTAAAACAAGCTCCTAGAGCTTGGTACGAATGCCTCAGTACTTATCTTCTTGAAAATGAGTTCAAAAAGGGTTGTGTAGACACCACACTATTTCTGTTGCATGAAAACGATGATATTCTAATTGCTCAAATATATGTTGATGACATTATTCATGGTGCTACTAACAATTTGTTGTATGAGAAATTTGAAAAAGTTATGCAGGAAAAGTTCGAAATGAGCTTGGTTGGAGAATTGAAATTCTTTTTAGGATTTCAAGTCAAACAAAGCGATAAAGGTACATTCATTTCTCAAACAAAATATATTAAGGAACTTATCAACAAATTTTGGTTAAAAGATGCTAAACCAGCTAGAACCCCATGAGCACAACAATTAAACTTGACAGTGATGAAAAAGGTAAGGCAGTTGATCAAAAGCAATATAGAGGTATGATTGGATCACTCCTTTATCTTACCACTTCTAGGCCTGACATCATGTTTTCTGTCTGCTTGTGTGCACGATTTCAATCTAACCCAAAAGAATCTCATTTAAAAGCAGTTAAAAGAATTATAAGATATTTGTTGCACACCTCACGGTTTGGTCTTTGGTATCCAACAAACGATAACTTTGAATTAAAAGGTTTTTCAGATGCTGATTATGCTGGAAATTTAGTTGATAGAAAAAGTACTAGTGGAGCATGTTTTATGTTAGGACATTCATTAGTTGCATGGTCAAGTAGGAAACAGAATTGTATTGCATTATCTACAACAGAGGCAGAGTATATTGCTTTGAGTGGTTGCTCTGCTCAAATCTTATCGATGATACAAACTTTGCAAGACTATGGTCTAAATTTTAAACGTGTACCACTAATGTGCGATAGCAAAAGCGCAATTGATCTCACAAATAATCCTGTACACCACTCACGAACAAAACATATAGATGTTAGACATCATTTTATTAGAGATCATATTTCCAAAGAAAATATCTGCATAAATTTTATTTCAACTGATTTTCAATTGGCAGACATTTTTACAAAACCTCTACCAGAAAATAGTTTTTGTAAACTACGTCTCAGCTTAGGTGTGTTAGAAATTTAATTTGCTGAATGCTTAACATTTTTTTCCCCTACTAATTGTCGAAAAGATAAATAGTGATTGAAAAAGTGATGAGTATTGATATTTATCATACATTATTACTCGAGAAGGTATAATTAGTAAATTTTTTCAGTTTAAACAAGAGTTATAAAACTTTTGTTGGCATAAATTCCATGACCATCTCTATTTCTATCATATTTCTAACGACCATCACTCATCAAAATTCTATATAGTTTGTCGATATGTGGTACTTTAAACAGGAATCGTTCGTTTTCATTTTTACATTTTTAATAATAATAATAATAATAATAAATAAATACCAAAGTATCACTCTCATTTAAAAGTCATCACGGTTATGCATGGGTGAATTACTTGGAATTTGTTATGTGCTTCCATGCTCATTTAAAAGTCCTCACGGTTATGCATGTATGGAACGCATATCAAAAGTTGATTTTTAAAATGAACAAGTTGATTCTAATCCCATTTAAAAGTCCTCACAGTTATGCGTGGTTAGAAGATATTTGAATTCATTTTTTTAAATAAAATTGGAATACTGCTAATCTCATTTAAAAGTCCTAACGGTTATGCATGGTTAGTAGATATTCAAATTCCTGATATAAATATACCGCAAATAGACACAACTGTATGGTTTTATATGATGACATCGTTCCCATCATTCTAAAAGTGGAATATGCGCCTAACAAAATATTTATGATTTTTGTTTGATTTTTTTTTAAATTTAATTTTTATATTCGATTGAGTTTTAATATTGAATTAATATCGATCACTTTATCTCTATTTTCTCTAACACTATTATTCTTTTGCTGATAACAAAAGGGGGAGAGAAAAGTTAAGATTTTGTCAAATAAAATCAAGCAAAGGTCAAATAATTTTCTATTTGCATCTAGGCTCATTTGCATATTTTTATGCATATTTGTAGGGGGAGCTTTGTGTAGAGAGGAAACATTTAAATAGGGGGAGCAATTAGAGCATATCAATGATCAAGTACATTTAACATATTCAAAATCTTAAATATATGTTTGTTATCATCAAAAGGGTGAGATTGTTGAATATGCGCTTATATGATTTTTGTTTGATGATAATAAACATATATACATTCGTATAAATGTATTTGTTAATGTACTATTTTATTTTTCATAGATTAAATAAATATTTGCTGAATAAAATTAAATAACACAGAATTTGAATTCAAACAAAAATTTTATTCAAAAAAATATTTATCACAATTTTGAATAGTACAAATTCAAGCTCTCACTATACATATACAATTTTGATTAAAATACATCACAATTTCATATTTACATTTAACCTCACTACACATTACTCATTCACTCAATTCATATTTTATCTTCAACTTCATTCCAGTTAGAATCCAGCATCTGAGCAATCTGCAAAAATATTCACTAACACAGTAAAATTGAAAAAGAAATATTTTTGCAATATAAAATAAAATATGGTTTTTGATAATATTATTTGCCTAAGTTATTTGGGTTGTTCGTCATGATTTATATTTGAATTCATCACACACGAACAATGTGACATGCACAGTGTATCACTGTACATGCCACAAGGCCGTGCACACCGATATACACTTGATAATGTTACAGGGACAAGTGAGCACAGGTCAAACCCAAATGAAAAGCCGGGTTCAACTCACGTGCAATAAAATAAATGTCACAACTTTCAGCACAAGGTCAAATACGAGCTTCGAGCTGGATTCAACTTAGGTGAAATTTCGAAAAATAAATAAAATAAAAAGGTCAAGTCACTGCAGTCATGACTCAACTCAATGCAACAACCAAAGTCAAGGCAACATGAAGCATGCAAGCTCGAGCACAAGATATGGAAACTGCAACAATGCAATCTAAAAATGCATCGACCAGACACACATACTTCAATGATCAGTTCAAGTCAGACCAACCAGAAATGAAACACTGCAACTCAAAGAGCATCAACAATGCAACACTTCAATAAGCTACATACAGTGAGGCAACTATAATGCAACAATACCAAAGTGATACATGAACCAGATGAACAAGACAAAGCAGGTGATCGAACACATGAACAATGGAGTATATATATGAACCCAGACAAAAGTCAGTGAGTAGTTCAAGTGATGAAGTAATACAACTCAAATCAAACTACAATGAAACAGAGATATGCTACAGGATGGTCAGCCACCATAATGATGCAAATGTCAAGCTCAATGCAACACAGTGGCAACCACAAGATGCAGACATAAACAACATCAAAGAAACAAAAATGCAAACGACCAAATATACAACCAAGTTGCCAACAATGACCAGACTCAAGTAAACTGTATACATGAACACAAATGCAATGGCCATACACAAAGACATGGCACCAGAATGAACATAACCAATAATGTACTCCAGACCAATATCAAAGACTCAACAAGCTGCATATATGCACAATGAAATCCAATGCTCAACATCATGCAAATGAACCCAGTAGCAAATCAAACACATGAAGCAAAATATTGCCAGATCGAACAATGTACAACATGGTCAGACACTTCAATGATCAAACAGAGGTCGAAAAAATAAGCAACCCAGTATCAACAATATTTGGAGTGAATGCAAGACAGTGGTAGAAGCAATACCAAATGCAACAGTTCGAACATACCAAAGTCAAAGAGAAAGTCACGGGTAATCAAGGATTTGACTAAGTTAAACATCAAACCGTGGAAGGATACAATCTTATCAAGTCAGAGAAAATCAAGAAAACACAGTATTTCATCACAATTTCAAAGCCGAGTATTTTTAAACCGAGTCGACCAAGCAAAATAAAAAATATACGTTTTTGAACAAGTTGAAATCGTCTCAAACGAACAAGTCAATTTCGAAACCGTGGTCATCACGAAATCGATCAATGCCGTGGATGTCAAGCAATCAAAATATATACGAATTGAAGAAGTCAGAATCAATCTCAAACATCCAAACGAAATTGAATGGTCGAAGCTAAATATTGAACAAATCAGACGAACGCAATTCAAGGAGATCGAACTCATATATAAACAATCATCATCGGCAATTTCAAAATCATCGGAGTTCAATTGAGCATAACTGAAAAGCACAAAGGAAAACCACATACCAAATTGAAGTCGAACTCCAGAAGCAGCCGAAAAGACGAACAAATATTCTCTCAATTTACAACCAGATTGATCAAACAATCGGCAGCTTCACGAAATCCTAGTTTGGATCGAATAGAACGAAGCCCTAAATTTTCAAGAGGAACGGCCGCCATTATTCACGAAAAGGAACAGAGCAACTAAAAGTCGAACGGGCCGAATAATAAACAAAAGGTGCCGGCTATTTTAAAAGGGCTTTTTATTTTATTTTTAATTAGGGTTTTTCATGTCTTTGTTTTTGATTTTCTTTTTAAATTTATTTTTAAATTTTAAACCGTTATATTTTCTAGTCGTGTGACTAGGGCACAAGCTACGTGGCGTAGCTTGAGAATTCGCAACTCAGTGGCTGAGTTGTGGCAGGGTTTTGAGCATTGAGTTAGGTTTAGTCGATAGCGGGTGTCGTGAGTTTACGTGTGTAAGCGTCTGACTAACTAATTTCTAGTAGAAACCTTGGGGGCAGCACGCAGACAGGGTTTTGCCGAAGCTGGGTAAATTCTGTGTCGTTCTATTTCTGCTTATTATTCTGCTGTGCTGCTATTATTCTGTGATTTGTGTTGAAATTAATTTTATAAGCTTCCGCAATTAATTTTTATAATTAACACTATCACCCTATTCACCCCCCTCTAGGGTGAAATCGATCCTACAAGTGGTATCAGAGATAGGAATAGAAGTCAATTTTTGTTTTAAAAATTTGAATTTTTAAAATGGCTTCTTTTAATAATGCTTTTGCTGAGGGTCAGTCCATAGTTAGACCACCAATGTTCAATGGTGAATATGCTTACTGGAAAAATAGGATGGAAATTTTTCTAAAAACCATTGACGCTTGGGATATTGTTGAGACAGGGTATAAAGCACCAACTATAATTGAAAATAATTAGGAAATAAAAAAACCAAAGGATCAATGGACAGAACTAGAAAATAAATTACAAAATGCTAATGCTAAAGCCATGAATTCTATTATCTGTTCATTAGATCAATCAGAATTTAATCGTGTCTCACATTGTCTAACTGCGCAGGAAATATGGCATACACTAGAAGTGACTCACGAAGGAACATCTCAAGTCAAAGAATCTCGCCTTGCCATGCTAAGCAGCGAATACGAGAACTTCACAATGGAGAAAGAAGAAACTGTCAAAGAAATGCATGGACGACTTTCCAATATTGTATACAAATCAAAAGCTTTTGGAAAATCATACACAGAGTTGGGGATAGTCCGAAAAATCCTCAGAGTCCTTCCACGAAAATTTAAAGCAAAAGTGACTGCCATACAAGAATCGAAAGATTTAAAACAAATGAAACTTGAAGAACTCATCGGAAATCTCACCACTTATGAGCTAGAAATGAAATTCAAGGAAGAACGTGAAGGAGGAGACACTCGAAGAAAATCAGTAGCTCTTAAAGGGACAATTGAAAGTGAAGATGATGATGATAATGATGATGATTGTGAAGCAGAACTAGCACTATTAATAAGAAAATTCAAAAGGTGGAGTCACAAATATGGCAATCCAGTTAGAAATCAACAAGCAAAGAGTAGATTAAACAAAGCAATAGACAACCCAGAAGAACAGAAAATCATCTGTCATAAATGCAACAAACCCGGTCATATCAAGCCAAATTGTCTCCAAAATCGACTCAGTCAAGGAAAGAAACTGAAAAGGAGAAATTTTGCAGCCACTTGGGATGAAAGCGACGAAGATGGAAGTGATAGCACTGGCAGTGAAAGTGAAAAAGCAAATTTATGTCTTCATGGTGAAATAACTGGCAGTGACGATGACGAACCAAGTGAGGTATCAAAACTTACTCATTCAGAATTACTTATACATTTTCATGAGGTAAATGGCTGTTTTGAACGACTTAGGGAGAAGTATGCCAAACTAGAATCACAAAAAAATACTTTGATAGAATTGAATGAACAACTTGACCAATTAGTTCAAAACTATCAAAGTAGGATCCCTAAGTGCGATAAGTGTCCAACCTTTGAGGAAGAAATTAAAAAATGGGAAACTAATATAAAATCACTTGAAAATGAAATTCTGATTTTAAAAGAAAGTGAAAATACTAGGAGAGAAAATTCTATCAAAAAGTGCACACAATTATTAAACGAAAATGAATCTCTCAAAACACAAGTCCAACAATTGTCAACGACTTTAGATAAATTTTCAAAAAGTGAAAAATCGTTGAATATGCTATTAGGAAAGCAAACTGTTAATACGGTTAGACAAGGACTTGGATATAATCAATCTAAAACTGTTGAGAGCAATATTAATCAAGTTAATTCTATGTGCACAGTTTGTAGAAAATATGGACACAGTCACAATAATTGTTGGTATAAACCCAAACATGTGAAAACTATACCGATTTGGGTTCCAAAAGGCACAAATATAAAACCTCTCAAAGTTAAACAAATTTGGGTGCCAAAGGGAACATATATAAATAGTTTTGGTACCCACAATATTATCTTTCTAAATATTCTGCCACTAACAATCATGGACCTATAAAAACAAATAGGTCACTAAACTCTCTTCTCGTGTAGGTATGCTGGCAGGCTAAGGAACAACAGCAATGGTACTTGGATTCTGGCTGTTCCAAGCACATGACAGGCGATAAATCAAAGTTCCTTAGTCTAGAAAAGTACAAAGATGGCAGAGTCACAATGAGCAACAATGACAAGTGTAAAATTGTCGGTAAAGGTAAAGTAGGTAACAATACATTTACCTTGAATGACGTACTATATGTTGAAAATCTGCACCACAATTTGATATCAATCAGCCAGCTATGTGATAAAGGTATGAATGTTATCTTTGATTCTGACTTGTGCAAAATTGTTGACAAATCATCAAAAGAAATCTTATTTTCAAGTAAAAGGAAAGGTAATATATATTCTCTATCTTTTGATGATCTCACCCTCTCTAAATGTTTGGTAGCTAAGGATATAGAAGTGAATTTATGGCATAGACGTTTAGGGCATGCTAGTATGAACTTGTTAAACAAATTAAAAAGGAAAAGTTTGGTAAGAGGGTTGCCATCACATGAGTTTGAAACAGAAAACATTTGTAAAGCATGTACCTTGGGAAAACTTAAAAAATCATCATTTCATGCCAAAAACAATGTAAACACTTCTAGAGTTCTTGAACTAGTTCATATGGATCTGTTCGTACCTAACGACATTGCTAGTTTAGGAGGTAAGAAATATTGTTTTGTGTTAGTTGATGATTACTCAAGATATACATGGGTATATTTCTTGGCTAAAAAATCAGAAACTTTTTCATACTTCACAAAATTCGCAAAATTAGTGCAAAATGAAAAGGGAGTCTCTATTGTTACGTTGAGAAGTGATCATGGTAGAGAGTTTGAAAATTATGAATTCGAAAACTTCTGTGATGAAAACGGTTTTAAACAAGAATTTTCTGCACCACGTACTCCACAACAAAATGGAGTAGTTGAAAGAAAGAATCGAACATTGCAAGAGTTAGCTACGTCTATGATAAATGAGTATAAGCTACCTTTGCATTTTTGGGCAGAAGCAGTAAATACAGCTTGTTATGTAATGAATAGAGTTATGATTAGACCAATTCTTGAAAAAACACCCTATGAGCTATGGTTCAAAAATAAACCAAACATTGACTATTTCAAAGTATTTGGGTGTCCGTGCTATATTCTCAATACAGGTGATCAATTGGGAAAATTCGAAGCAAAAGCCGATGAAGGCATAATCATGGGATACTCTTCTAGAAGTAAAGCTTATAGAGTCTACAAAAGAAGGAATAAAACATCGTGGAGTCAATCAATGTGAAGTTTGATGAAGGCGTTAATGAACAGGAAATGGTCAAAAGCAATGTTGAAGAGGAGAATGGAAAAGATGAGAACGAAAAACCAAAAGAAACCGCAACAACAAACGAAGACCGAAGGAATCTAGATCCATAAAAATTGAAATTCAAAGCAGATCATTCTCCAGAATTGATAATAGGAAATCCTATCACAGGTGTTCAAACTTGTACCTCTTTTATAAATTTTTGTGATCTGTGTCTATATAGTGGATTTATCTCAGAAATAGAACCCAAAGACATAGACACAGCTCTTAATGATGAAAACTGGTTTATGGCTACGCAAGAAGAGCTAAATCAATTTGAGCGAAATGATGTTTAGAGTTTAACATCTAGACCTAAGGACTATCCAGTCGTAGGAACAAAATGGATTTTCAAAATTAAATATGATGAATCTGGAAATGTGATTAGAAATAAAGCTAGACTAGTCGCTAAAGGATATAATCAAATTGAAGGAGTTGACTTTGACGAAACTTTTGCACCTGTAGCTAGACTAGAATCAATTAGGATATTGCTAGCTTTTGCTTGCTACAAAGGATTTAGGTTAAGACAAATGGATATTAAAAGTGCATTTCTTAACGGAATTTTAAAAGAAGATGTATTTGTCAAACAACCAGAAGGTTTTGAAAGTCATGAATATCCTAACCATGTATATAAACTTAATAAGGCATTATATAGGTTAAAACAAGCTCCTAGAGCTTGGTACGAATGCCTCAGTACTTATCTTCTTGAAAATGGGTTCAAAAAGGGTTGTGTAGACACCACACTATTTCTGTTGCATGAAAACGATGATATTCTAATTGTTCAAATATATGTTGATGACATTATTTATGGTGCTACTAACAATTTGTTGTATGAGAAATTTGAAAAAGTTATGCAGGAAAAGTTCGAAATGAGCTTGGTTGGAGAATTGAAATTCTTTTTAGGATTTCAAGTCAAACAAAGCGATAAAGGTACATTCATTTCTCAAACAAAATATATTAAGGAACTTATCAACAAATTTTGGTTAAAAGATGCTAAACCAGCTAGAACCCCCATAAGCACAACAATTAAACTTGACAGTGATGAAAAAGGTAAGGCAGTTGATCAAAAGCAATATAGAGGTATGATTGGATCACTCCTTTATCTTACCGCTTCTAGGCCTGACATCATGTTTTCTGTCTGCTTGTGTGCACGATTTCAATCTAACCCAAAAGAATCTCATTTAAAAGCAGTTAAAAGAATTATAAGATATTTGTTGCACACCTCACGGTTTGGTCTTTGGTATCCAGCAAACGATAACTTTGAATTAAAAGGTTTTTCAGATGCTGATTATGCTGGAAATTTAGTTGATAGAAAAAGTACTAGTGGAGCATGTTTTATGTTAGGACATTCATTAGTTGCATGGTCAAGTAGGAAACAGAATTGTATTGCATTATCTACAACAGAGGCAGAGTATATTGCTTTGAGTGGTTGCTCTGCTCAAATCTTATCGATGATACAAACTTTGCAAGACTATGGTCTAAATTTTAAACGTGTACCACTAATGTGCGATAGCAAAAGCGCAATTGATCTCACAAATAATCCTGTACACCACTCACGAACAAAACATATAGATGTTAGACATCATTTTATTAGAGATCATATTTCCAAAGAAAATATCTGCATAAATTTTATTTCAACTGATTTTCAATTGGCAGACATTTTTACAAAACCTCTACCAGAAAATAGTTTTTGTAAACTACGTCTCAGCTTAGGTGTGTTAGAAATTTAATTTGCTGAATGCTTAACATTTTTTCCCCTACTAATTGTCGAAAAGATAAATAGTGATTGAAAAAGTGATGAGTATTGATATTTATCATACATTATTACTCGAGAAGGTATAATTAGTAAATTTTTTCAGTTTAAACAAGAGTTATAAAACTTTTGTTGGCATAAATTCCATGACCATCTCTATTTCTATCATATTTCTAACGACCATCACTCATCAAAATTCTATATAGTTTGTCGATATGTGGTACTTTAAACAGGAATCGTTCGTTTTCATTTTTACATTTTTAATAATAATAATAATAATAATAAATAAATACCAAAGTATCACTCTCATTTAAAAGTCATCACGGTTATGCATGGGTGAATTACTTGGAATTTGTTATGTGCTTCCATGCTCATTTAAAAGTCCTCACGGTTATGCATGTATGGAACGCATATCAAAAGTTGATTTTTAAAATGAACAAGTTGATTCTAATCCCATTTAAAAGTCCTCACGGCTATGCGTGGTTAGAAGATATTTGAATTCATTTTTTTAAATAAAATTGGAATACTGCTAATGTCATTTAAAAGTCCTAACGGTTATGCATGGTTAGTAGATATTCAAATTCCTGATATAAATATACCGCAAATAGACACAACTGTATGGTTTTATATGATGACATCGTTCCCATCATTCTAAAAGTGGAATATGCGCCTAACAAAATATTTATGATTTTTGTTTGATTTTTTTTAAATTTAATTTTTATATTCGATTGAGTTTTAATATTGAATTAATATCGATCACTTTATCTCTATTTTCTCTAACACTATTATTCTTTTGCTGATAACAAAAGGGGGAGAGAAAAGTTAAGATTTTTTCAAATAAAATCAAGCAAAGGTCAAATAATTTTCTATTTGCATTTAGGCTCATTTGCATATTTTTATGCATATTTGTAGGGGGAGCTTTGTGTAGAGAGGAAGCATTTAAATAGGGGGAGCAATTAGAGCGTATCAATGATCAAGTACATTTAACATATTCAAAATCTTAACTATACGTTTGTTATCATCAAAAGGGTGAGATTGTTGAATATGCGCTTATATGATTTTTGTTTGATGATAATAAACATATATACATTCGTATAAATGTATTTGTTAATGTACTATTTTATTTTTCATAGATTAAATAAATATTTGCTGAATAAAATTAAATAACACAGAATTTGAATTCAAACAAAAATTTTATTCAAAAAAATATTTATCACAATTTTGAATAGTACAAATTCAAGCTCTCACTATACATATACAATTTTGATTAAAATACATCACAATTTCATATTTACATTTAACCTCACTACACATTACTCATTCACTCAATTCGTATTTTATCTTCAACTTCATTCCAGTTAGAATCCAGCATCTGAGCAATCTGCAAAAATATTCACTAACACAGTAAAATTGAAAAAGAAATATTTTTGCAATATAAAATAAAATATGGTTTTTGATAATATTATTTGCCTAAGTTATTTGGGTTGTTCGTCATGATTTATATTTGAATTCATCACACACGAACAATGTGACATGCACAGTGTATCACTGTACATGCCATAAGGCCGTGCACACCGATATACACTTGATAATGTTACAGGGACAAGTGAGCACAGGTCAAACCCAAATGAAAAGCCGGGTTCAACTCACGTGCAATAAAATAAATGTCACAACTTTCAACACAAGGTCAAATCCGAGCTTCGAGATGGATTCAACTCAGGTGAAATTTTGAAAAATAAATAAAATGCAAAGGTCAAGTCACTACAGTCACGACTCAACTCAATGCAACAACCAAAGTCAAGGCAACATGAAGCATGCAAGCTCGAGCACAAGATATGGAAACTGCAACAATGCAATCTACAAATGCAACGACCAGACACACATACTTCAATGATCAGTTCAAGTCAAACCAACCAGAAATGAAACACTGCAACTCAAAGAGCATCAACAATGCAACACTTCAATAAGCTACATACAATGATGCAACTATAATGCAACAATACCAAAGTGATACATGAACCAGATGAACAAGACATAGCAGGTAATCGAACATATGAACAATGGAGTATATATATGAACCCAGACAAAAGTCATAGAGTAGTTCAATTGATGAAGTAATACAACTCAAATCAAACTAAAATGAAACAGAGATATGCTACAGGATGGTCTGCCACCATAATGATGCAAATGTCAAGCTCAATGCAACACAGTGGCAACCACAAGATGCAGACATAAACAACATCAAAGAAACAAAAATGCAGACGACCAAATATACAACCAAGTTGCCAACAATGATCAGACTCAAGTAAACTGTATACATGAACACAAATGCAATGGCCATACACAAAGACAAGGCACCAGAATGAACATAACCAACAATGTACTCCAGACCAATATCAAAGACTCAACAAGCTGCATATATGCACAATGAAATCCAATGCTCAACATCATGCAAATGAACTCAGTAGCAAATCAAACACATGAAGCAAAATATTGCCAGATCGAACATTGTACAACATGGTCAGACACTTCAATGATCAAACAGAGGTTGAAAAAATAAGCAACCCAGTATCAACAATATTTGGAGTGAATGCAAGACAGTGGTCGAAGCAATACCAAATGCAACAGTTCGAACATACCAAAGTCAAAGAGAAAGTCACGGGTAATCAAGGATTTGACTAAGTTAAACATCAAGCCGTGGAAGGATACAATCTTATCAAGTCAGAGAAAATCAAGAAAACATAGTCTATCATCACAATTTCAAAGCCGAGTATTTTTAAACCGAGTCGACCAAGCAAAATAAAAAATATACGTTTTTGAACAAGTTGAAATCGTCTCAAATGAACAAGTCAATTTCAAAACCGTGGTCATCACGAAATCGATCAATGCCGTGGATGTCAAGCAATCAAAATATATACGAATTGAAGAAGTCAGAATCAATCTCAAACATCCAAACGAAATTGAATGGCCGAAACTAAATATTGAACAAATCAGACGAACGCAATTCAAGGAGATCGAACTCATATATAAACAATCATCATCGGCAATTTCAAAATCATCGGAGTTCAATTGAGCATAACTGAAAAGCACAAAGGAAAACCACATACCAAATTGAAGTCGAACTCCAGAAGCAGCCGAAAAGACAAACAAATATTCTCTCAATTTACAACCAGATTGATCAAACAATCGGCAGCTTCACGAAACCCTAGTTTGGATCGAATAGAACGAAGCCCTAAATTTTCAAGAGGAACGGCCGCCATTATTCACGAAAAGGAACAGAGCAACTAAAAGTCGAACGGGCCGAATAATAAACAAAAGGGGCCGGCTATTTTAAAAGGGCTTTTTATTTTATTTTTAATTAGGGTTTTTCATGTCTTTGTTTTTGATTTTCTTTTTAAATTTATTTTTAAATTTTAAACCGTTATATTTTCTAGTCGTGTGACTAGGGCACAAGCTACGTGGCGTAGCTTGAGAATTCGCAACTCAGTGGCTGAGTTGTGGCAGGGTTTTGAGCATTGAGTTAGGTTTAGTCGATAGCGGGTGCCGCGAGTTTACGTGTGTAAGCGTCTGACTAACTAATTTTTAGTAGAAACCTTGGGGGCAGCACGTAGGCAGAGTTTTGCCGAAGCTGGGTAAATTCTGTATCGTTTTATTTCTGCTTATTATTCTGCCGTGCTGCTATTATTCTGTGATTTGTGTTGAAATTAATTTTATAAGTTGCAATTAATTTTTATAATTAATACTATAACCCTATTAACCCCCCTCTAGGGTGAAATCGATCCTACAGGATGTGTGTGTATATTAATCTCTTGAAGAGATGTTTTAGAGATTTATTTATATTTATATTGCAAAATCCAACATCCCAGAAGAGATGTTATAGGAATTTTATTTTTGTTACATTGCAATTCCTTAAAAGGAAATACTATATTTCCTGAAGGAATAATGGTATAATTTTTTTGAAGTAATAACAACAAGTCATCCAAAAAAATGATATTATATACCAATGTTACACTCTAGAAGTAGTGGTTTTATCTCTTGCATCTTACTTTCAGTTGGTGAATCTAATTTTTTCACTGTATTTAAAGTTTGATATGCCATTTTAAAAGCTGTTACAACAAAAATCTCCATCATGGATATTTTATGCTACTGTAAAAGTAGTAATTATGTAATTTATATAAAATAGGTATTGTATATTGATATGGCATTCCAATAGTGCATATATATATATATATATATCTAGAGGAGAAAGTTCACTCCAGAAATGGTGATACTAAAATATCTCTAGAAGAGATTTATAAATTTGAAAATGATAACAAATCTCTAAAAGAGTAAATTTGTATATTTGGTAATTTTATTAAACCAAATAAGTGTATATAAATATGATTATGTAGGATCCTATTTAGTTTAGATTAGATCCAAAAGGTTTAAGATTATCTCAAGAATACATTGTTTTATGTTCATATGTCTAATTATACCATAAATGTCATATTCCTAGTTATTATTTCATAAGAAATATTATATGCGTAATCATTTCTTGAAGAAATATCTTTAAATATTCTCCCGAAGAGATGGTCTATATTTCATATCATAATTTTCATGCAAGCTATGCACAATCTTTGATTATAATTCATCCATTCTCCACCAATTAATCCATATAAAGGCCTTTCCATATTTTCAATGGTAGTTTTGCATTTTCAAGGAAATTAATTAATGCAGTTGATGAAATTGGATTTAGAGCTGTCAAAAGGATGTAAATAAGAAATTATAATCGCTTTTATATATTATATTTGGTTGTCTTTTACTATTTTGCAGTAATGTTTTTATTCTTTCACTGTAACTACTATCAGATATGAGTTCTTATTTATGAAATGCATTAATTATATACCCATGAACAATATTTGATGCTTATGCATTTTTATTTCCACTGATAGTTGGTAATATGATAAACATAGCCAAGCTTGAATTTAAAACTTTGGACTTATTAGGAGATAACTTTTTGTCATGGATATTGGATGCTGACATTTAATTACAATCTCAATGCTTAGAATATGCCACTAAAAATGATAACAATATGTCCTAGTAGGATAAAACAAAGACTCTTATATTTTTAAGGTGTCATATCCCGACAATCTTAAAATAAGTCATTTAACTGAAAAAAACCATCTTTACTTATGGAACTCTCTGAAGGAGCTTTATAACCACTAGAAGATGGTCACACTTCCAAACACTAAACAAAAGTAGTTGAACTGAAGTTTCAACCAGTTGAAAGTTGGTGCTTTTATGTTTTTCTTTTCAGAACTAATTGAAATAACATACCGATGAATGTTGTGTTTTATCTAGTAGTCTATTTTATTTTATTTTGGAAAGTATTAGCATTTATTTAATGCTTAAAATTTTTAATAGTTGACTAACTATATTGTATTTAATTTTTAAGATATGGACCATGTGGTAATATATTCCTATTAGATAGTGCAACGACTCATATGATTTTGGAAAACTAGAAGTTTTTCTCCGAACTATCTAAAAATATTTTAGCCAAAAATTTCAACAATAGAAAATCTGCTAATATAGTTGAAGGGTCCGAAAGATCTCATATAGTATTACCAAATGGTACATATATCTTAATTCAAAATACATTATACTCAAGCAAATGTAAAAGAAATTTGTTGAGTTTTGAGGATATATGAATGAATGGCTACCATATTGAAACTATAACGAAAACTTCAAAGAATACCTTTGCGTTTTTCTAAAATTGAAAGCCAGAAGCTTATTTTAGAAAAAGGTGGTACAATTTCACCTGCATTATATTTCACGAAATTTGACATAATTGAATCCCATATTTAAACATGAGCCAGAAGCTCACAAATATCACTTGAATGCATCTTATCAATTGATAAAAGAATTATCCTCCTATTATTAATATGTATGGTGTATTTGCTAGAAGCAATATGATAATGGATCAAAATGAGAATCCAAAGATGATTATTATTTAATGTGACAATGTTCCTCAACATTGAGGGGGAGGATAAATGGATACAAGTTCATTTTGATCATCAATGTCAAATATTTATTAACATGTATAATGATGTAAAATATTAAGTAACTTGAATAAATTATTAATAATATCCCTAGTAGACTTTCTCCAATATAGATTTGAATCCCTGAAGGACCAAAATGTGTAAACCACATCTGAAATATGGTACAAAAGTCAGTTTGAAATACTTTTGGAGTAAGTAATAAAGATGCCAAATAAAAGAGGTGAGTGTTCTTGAATAAGCAATTAAGGATGCTTTTGAAGAGACTAATGACATGATTGTCAAATAACCCTAGAAAGTGGTTTAGTTACCTAAAACATGATAATCAAAGAGATCTCAATAAATCATGTCTAAAACTGACAAGAAATAATTATTGATGATAAATTTATAAATAATAAAGCGCTTATGTTTATAAATAGATTAAGATTCTTGAATTAGGGGAAAACATGACTGGCCATCATGAATCCTTTAATAGTAGAAAAATATGGACATGTAGTCCGCAAAGTACTGAAAGTACTTGAAATGCTTAATATACACCGAAAGTATAAATGTGGTATCAATCATATTAAATAATGAAAGTATACACATTCCTGAAGAATATAAATAACTTTCATTGTTATAAAGAATGCAAAGAATAAGGAGAGTAGATTTCAACCTACTTTTAAGTATTGTTGTAATGAAAATCTTGATATAATTCATGATGAGTAGATTACTTCCTATTTTTAAGTATCGTTGTAATGAAACTCTTAATATCCATTAAAGTGTTAGTCGCGATATGCAAATCTTATTAAAATATATAAATTCCTGAAGAATATAAATAACTTCGATGATTATAAAGAATGCAAAGAACGTGGAATGTAGATTACAACCTTCTTCTTAGTACTGCTGTAATGAAATTCTTGATGCACTTCAAGATGATAGATTACTTCCTGCTTTTAAGTATTATTGTAATGGAACTTTTAATATTCATCAAAGATGTAGTTGCAATTTGCACAACTGATTTGAAGCATAAAAGTGAAAACACACGATGTGTTTTTCATAAAGGTAGCAAAAAAAATGCATAAAATGCAAATCATATTTGAAAGAAACAATCTTTAAAATTTTGATTGTTATTTATGGATCCAGAAGTATCTATAACCAATTTAAGTTATCGAAAGATGAATGCGAATTCAGAGGAAAATTTTAAATCGGGGGAGTATCCATAAGCATTTTATAATGCACTCTTTTTCCTTAACTAAGATTTTTCCCGCTGGGTTTTTATTAGCAAGGTTTTAATGAGGCGTTATCTTGATCCAGAAGTATCAACTCCCCAGTAACATATGAAAATAAGTTATAATGTACTATTCTCTCTTATTTAAGATTTTTCCCACTGGGTTTTTCTTACTAAAGTTTTAATGAGGCATTATCTTGATCTAGAAGAATCAAACATTCCTTCAAGAAATAATCTCAAACATGTTAGTTCAATTGTATTTTTATCCTTGACTAAGGTTTTTTCCATAGGGTTTTCCTTTGTAAGGTTTCTAATGAAGTATTATATTGATCCAGAAGTATCAAATTCTATTTGATTCCTTAAATTATTGAAATATGTAATACTATATTATACTCTTTTTTCTTTACTAAGATTTTTCCCATAGGGTTTCTCTTAGTAAGGATTTTAATGATGCATTATATTGATCTCGAAGTATCAAACTCTTAGAAGGAATATCATTGTATGATATCTATGATTTCAAATTGCACTCTTTTCCTCGTTCAAGGTTTTTCTATTAGGTTTTCCTAATAGAGGTTTTTAATGAGGCAACAGACAATATTCATAATGAATGAATGGATGTATGAAAGAAAGATAATAATGAGGGGGAGCAAGTCATGGACGTTTCGAAAGGAATAATTTCTAGCAACCATATGAGCATCCAAGATTTTGAAGATGCATATTCAAGGAGGAGTGTTATAATATATGTACATATAAAAGTGAATATGCTTTGTATTTTTCTATTTAGTCCCACATCATGAGATATGTTCAATCTCATGCTCCAAGGCTGTTAACGCTAAAATTTGAACGCTAACACCCCGGTGTATGAGTTATAGTTGTGAAAGCACCACCCGATAACTCGGGAACAGATTACAAGCAGATAATAGCGGAAAAGTAGTAAACAACAACAATTTTATAGTGGTTCGGCTTAAGGGTATAGCCTACGTCCACTTTAAGTACTTTTATTGATGATCTCGTTACAAGCTGATACAATTCTTTCCAAGTACAATACACTTTGGATTACAAGTCACTTAGAACAAGTAGCCTAAACTTCAATGGAGATTAGAGTCTTCAAATCCATGTTGGATGTGTGTGATCTTTTCTCGAAGTTGTTTGTAGCGTTCTTCGTGTCTTGAGAGCTTTAAGTGTTGGATTGGTTTGGAATGCAGCAGAGTAACGGTGCTTGAGGAGAATGAGCAAAAGTCCTCTTCTAGTTGGAGTTAGGATCATATTTATAGGCATTTTTCAGAATAAGGTCGTAGGTCGTGACCGACCTAAGTAAGGTCGTAGGTCGTGACCGACCTAAGTAAGCTTGTAGTCGACCTGAAGAGTATTGGCCCCTCCTTCCTCACGCATGCTGATTTGCACAAGTCCTAGGTCGTGAGCGACCTATCCCCCTGTGGCATTGCATAGTCTTCTGTATTCTGGTATTTAGGTCGTTAGCGACCTAACCTAGGTCATGAGTACTTTCCTGCAGCCATAGTTAATCTTAAGTCGCTGAGTCCCTTAGGTCGCGACCTTCCTTAGGTCGCGGAGCTTCTTAGGTCGGTGGATAGTTAGGTCGCGGAGTTCCATAGGTCGAGTCCATCTTCAGGTCGTACTCACTTTTAGGTCGCGGCCTTTTTGGGTCGCTGCTGCCTTTAGGTCGAGATAGTCCTAGGTCGCAACACTTTAGGTCGCAGCTACTCTTAGGTCGCTGGGTTCCGCTAGGTCGTAACCTTCTTTAGATCGCTAGGTCGCTTCACTAATTAGGCCGCTAAATTGTTTCATCTCTTGGGTCACTAGGTCGCGTCTTCAGTTAGGTCGCTTACTTTTAGGTCGCGGCAATAATAGGAGTTAACATCTGCCCCTCGAAGTATAGGCCTATGTCATAGGTCGCATGCTTCGACTTATCTTTGCTAGGTCGTGAGCGACCTAAAACATATGCTAACTCGCGTGTCTACTCGCCTTCTTCTTTCAGCTCCATATAAACTGCTAGGTCGCTTCTTCTTCATTATCTAACTGCTTCAATCTCTTGCTCTGCCATTAACAGAATTTCGCGATTTCAAAGACGAACTCAAGCAAATCATTCAGCAATTCATTCTTGCTAACAAATCACGTAAGCATCTTCGATCTTCATTCATTCCATAATCACCATCGAACCACGAATTCTAACCTCTTAACCCCAACTCGATTTTGTACGTCGTGCTTCACTTTGAGTTGCATTGTGATCGATTCCTGTTCGTCACTGGCTATTGTTGTTGTTGTGATTCTCGAACGCACGACAGTGAGTTAGGTCTAGATCAGAGATATATGGAGTCGTTTTTCGAATGACTTGGTGGTATGAAAAGACGATGATCTTCACGATTAGAATGAGGGATTCTGCGCTATTAGTGTTAACGGGTTACTGGGTCTGATGTGCTTTAGCGTGGATAGGAAGTCAGCGACCTAGTAAATCTGAGCATCCTAAGATAACTTACGACCTAAGGGAAGCTTGAGGACTTTCAAATTCACGACTTAATTCTTAGGTCGTGTTGGGATTTGAACGACCTAGGACTTGGCGAATTTGCACATGCACTTTGAACAGGACGACTTAACAACTTAGCGACCTATCATTCTTGAATGACTGCACACCGACTTAATATATCAACGACCTATACTTTGCGGCATAGGCTTTAGGTCGCGGCCGAGTTAGGACTTGGAAAGTTTGTACCGCCTTGAACCTTTTAACTTGCATAGTGCGACCTAATGAAGCCCGACCTATGCTAGGTCGCTGGACGACCTAAGACTTGTGAAATTCTGTGAAGACTTGGTTGAATTGTTTGAACTTGAATTCTGTTGCACTTTGTTATAGGTTATCTCTAATGCTAATAACCTGTTAAACATAATATTTGCAGAAAACTGGGACGAATATACTGCCATTGACTGCCCACATCGAATGACAGATTAGTCGATAAAGAGTAATCAACTTAAATGAACTGTGTGAACGAAATGCTGTGAACCAATGAATTCAAGTGAAGTGTTAAAGCAAAACTAAAATGTCCAGTTAAAGTTGATTCGTTCGCATTAACACTACACTTGAGCTTTATATTAATAAGTCCTGAAATCTCATAGTCGACTAATTGTCAACTAGTTTGATTTCAGTTATGTTTGCTTTCTCCTCTTTTTTTTTTTAGTTCTGCACAACACTTCACACTTTTTAGGAAACGTGCACCTTCTCATCTGAACATCCAGTCGCTTATGTAGAATGACGTCTCAACAAGAAGAGATGATAGAAAACGCCGAAGGGGTTTTCCCGATTGCTATTCCACTAGAGAACCCTCCGGAAAGAACTCCTACCCTTTTGAAACAGCGGGCGCTTAATCAATTATGCGTTCAATTTGGCATTGCCGAGGCAGAAGTTTTACTCCCTGGACCAAATGACTTTGCTGATAGACCACCTTACGGTTTTGTTGCCATTAATCGACAAATGTGCTTAAGTGGAGCAATTCCTCCTTTTAATGAATTTCTTCGACAAATCCTCCTTCGACTGACGATCTCTCCTTTCCAGTTGCACCCCAATGGCTATGCTATTTTGATGGGATTGTGCGTTCTGTTCAGGAGGACTCTTGACCGTCTTTCGAGTTTTGAGGAAATCTGCTACTTGTGCACTTTTGCGAAGAACAAGGACCACCCTTCAATTGTACTTGTAAGAGGTGCGAGGAACCGCAAACTTATTTTGGATCTGCCGGAAAGTGCACATGGTTTCCTGAATCAATACTTCTACATTCGTTGCCCCGCAGAATTTTACGCAGACTGGAGAGTAGGAAGTGAGATCTTTTTTCTCTTCTTTCTTTAATTTTATTCTAAGTTTTACCTGGTTCATATTGCTAGATGCTGATTCCATTCCTTATTTTTACAGCACTTCCTCCTCCTTCTAGAGATTCCAGCCATAAGTCAGTTTTTGAAAGGCTAAGCACTGTGGCTGCTGAAGAAAGAAGCGCAAAATTTCTATTGACAGAAGAACTTCTTCATCAGTTTGAGCTTCTACATCCTTCTCGTTCCACTCAAATACATGAAGCTCCAACGGAGGTTCCTGATTCTCCGACGAACACTCCTGATGCCACAGTCTCCACTAAAGAGCACTTGCAGGGAGGAACCTCTATAGAAACTTCACTAGTAAAGTTTTCAATTCCGAAAGATGTTGCGGGGCCATCTGACAAGTCTGTACTTGCCCCAGTTATCGAAGAGGAAGAACCTCCACGATCTTTCGAAAAATCTACTAACGAAGGAGTCAAGAAAGCAAGTCCCAAAAAACATGATGGTGATGATGTTTTCGGGGGGTTGAGTGATTTAATTGTGACTTCTCAAGAACTTTTCAAAGATGATGTCTCCAAAACTATCTCTTCTGTAATCGAGGCGACATCTTCTTTACAACAAATATCAACTCCTCCTACTCAAGTTATCACTACCTCTATTCCACAGAGTGGTTTGTAACTCGATGCGTGTAGTTTACACGTTACACGACACTTTGGATTTCTCATCACTTCTACGCACTTATCTTCTTGCACTTTAAAGATTTCTAAAGCTTATTATTTTTATTCCAGATTCTCCTATGGGGCGCAGCGGCTCGTACTATGATGATTTCCAGCACTACGGGAGGCGTAGCCAGTATGATTACAGGCGTTACCTCCCTTCTTACAGAGAATCGGATGAAGAGAGGGCCATCGGGAAAGCCGACGAGAGACGGGCATATGAAGAACGTCACCGAAGGGAACAAGAAAGACATGACCCTCCCCACAGAGATGATGATACTCAAAAGAGAAAAGCTCACGATGAGAGAGGTAAAGGTCACATAGACGATTCTTCTAGCAAGCGGGCTAGACTTACCGAAGAAACAATGCCGACAGCTTCTAAACATGTTTCTGCTCAATCTCCTGCTCCCGTTCGCTCCGACATTCAAGCAATCATCAACCGGCCCGCATACCAAGTCGGGCGAGGTCCTCCCACTCTTCAAAGTCGATTTCCTCAGTGGTGCTTGAGAGGGGTTCGATTTGATCTCGACTTGGTTCCTCTCGACAAACCGGCTATGCTGCGAAATCTTGATACTGTCAGGACCGATATTGAAAGAATGTCGAACTGGCAAAAACTTGTCGACGAGCTTCAGAGGGTTAACCGAGCCAATCTCGAGGCCATGCTCACAATGGAGAACGATAAGGCTGAGTGGCAGAAGACTCTCGAACAACATGACGCCGAAATGAGAAGTATTGCTTCCTATAATGAAAAGTTGGAAGCGGAAGTAGAAAAGCTTAAGGAAGAATTAGCTACTTCATCTACTTTCCATTCTCAAAAGGAGAGCATGCTTCAGCAACAAGTACGAGATGCGCATGCCAGTCAAAGGGCAGTCGAAGATAAGCTTACACACCAAGAGAAGGTCATAGAAGAATATCGTGCTGAAACTTTACAGCTGCGAGAATAGGCCGGTTCTCAAAGCTTGGAGATAGAGATGCTGAGAGCTCGACTTGCTATAGCCGAAACGGAGCGTGACGAGGCTGTTGCTGGTAAACTCGCGGCCGAAGAGGCCCATCAAGCAACCAAAGCTGATATTAGCTCCACATTATTTGATTTCTATCTGCACAGCATTCTGGGGCGTGGCAGCCTTGCCTTTCTAGGCCCTAAATACGAAATTACATTAGCTGAAGTCTGGGAGCCAGCACTTGATATGCTAGGCGGTAAAGGTGCTGGCTACGCTGAGACAGCTCTTGAAGAGCATTATCTCGACGATGATGCCCGCGCCGCTCTTGCCAAGGGAAAAGAGCAACTCGCCAAGGTACGGGCCGGAATGGCGGAAGGGGAACGTTCTGAGAAAGAAATACCGCCTACCACTTCTGAACGTCCTTTAGTTTCTCCCGAAGTGGACATTACTGGCTCTAGTGCTCATTCGCCGCCTCTTAAAGGAACCGGGGTAATCACCCCTACTGATGATGAGGCTTTAGAGGATATCGGGGCTCAGAATTATGAGATTGAACTTACGAAGCAAACATCTTCAGGTAATTTTGATATTGATCCGATTCAGGTGGATCGCTTGCTTACTCCTCAAAAGTTTGATGAGCTTCTCGATTACTTCTTGAATCTCGACGAACCCATATCTCCCTTCTTTCGGGGAGATACTAATATTTTTAATTTCTCTTCTTCTGCAGTTGAAATGCCAAGTGTTGTGCAGACTTCACTTCCTCCGGTTATCCCTCCTCCGTCTCTTCAGGTGACTCCTCCTTCTGCTTCACAACCCGGGTCACAAGAGGAACAGATTGAGGCTCTTCATGGCTTGGATGACCCTATCGCTTCGCAAGAGCAGAAGGACGAGGGACTTGAAGGAGGCGAGATCTCTCCGGAGCGGACTCCCTCTGATGACGTAGTTTTGTCCGCTCTTGTTACTCCAGGGAGTGAGTCTTCTTCGAAGAGAAGAAAGAAGCACGGAACATCGAAGAGGAGGGGGAAGAAAATCATCACTACTGAAGAGGAACCGGAAGTCGCACCGGTTGCACCTCCCTCTCCTTCTTCCCTTATGCCTATAGATAGACCTGAAAAACTAATCATTCGGCCAGGCAAAGGGTCCAAGGGTGGCAAGAAGAAATAAAGACTTTAGCTTTTAGCTTCTCGTCTTTTGCATGTATTGGTCGAGAATTGTGCGGGTATCGGCCCCCCGCTTTTCTTTTGTTAAAACTTGTACCTTTATATAAAGTAATGTTGAATAAAATGATTCCTCTTTCTTTGTACAAACTCCTGTTTGAATTTGAGAATGCATTTATTATTCATTTTTGCACAAGTTTATTTATATGACATTGCATTGAGATTATGGTATGTTGTTTGAGAGTACTTTACCGATGTAGCTATATCATATCGTATACAACTATACCATGCTGCCCCCATATCATAAGCTTACTGCAATTTTCTATACTTCGAGGGGACTTGCACTCTTATTTTCTGTAGAATGACTATTTCATTTGTGAAAAGATTTTTCATAGAGTACAACTCCTTTCATATAAGTTTTTATGCTTTGTCCTTCGAAGAAGTCACTTTTTCCTTTTGCGTATGTACACATTTTGCCAAGTGAATTCTTCTATGTGGTAAAGCGGACCTCTGAATGTACTTTAACTTTCTTTTTCCCTTTTTTTTTAGAATAGGTAAATCACTCTTCCTTCGAAAGTTAAAGTATGCTCTTGATGAGGATTTTTCTTTTAAATAGAAATTTGTACCTCTGAGGAGGGATTTTTTCACGTTTCAACGCTTGGAAGTTTTATTTCAATCTTGGTGAAACGTGTACCTCCAAAGAGTTGTGCCTTTGCAGAAAGCCTTTTCACGTTTCAACACTTGGAAGTTTTATTTCAATCTCGGTGAAACGTGGGCTTCCGAAGAGGTCTTTCTTCTTGATTATGCTTCCGGAGGGGGGGGGGGGGTAGTACCTCTGAGGAGGGATTTTTTCACATTTCAACGCTTGGAAGTTTTATTTCAATCTTGGTGAAACGTGTACCTCCAAAGAGTTGTGCCTTCGAAGAAAGCCTTTTCACGTTTCAACACTTGGAAGTTTTATTTCAATCTTGGTGAAACGTGGGCTTCCAGGAAGGTCTTTCTTTTGTTTTGCATTTCAACTTTGGTGAAGTGAAATTCCGAAGAGCGGTTGTTACACTTCAACTCCTGGTGAAATGTGCCTCCGAAGAGGTCTTTATTTTGTTTGCATTTCAACTCTGGTGAAGTGAAATTCCAAAGAGCGGTCGTAACACTTCAACTCCTGGTGAAATGTGCCTCCGAAGAGGTCTTTATTTTGTTTGCATTTCAACTCTGGTGAAGTGAAATTCCGAAGAGCGGTTGTTACACTTCAACTCCTGGCGAAATGTGCCTCAGAGAGGGTTTTCATCGCCTGGAAGTTACTCTCTCATGGTTGGAGGGTCATGACTCCTCCAATCTTTTTTGTTGAGTAGAGAACTTTCTTTTTTGTGGCGTATGACCCATTAGAGGTCTTTATCCTCCGAAGAGTTGTGCCTCCGAAGAGGACTTGTGCTGCCGATGATGGCTTTGGCTGTTCCTCTGTCCACTTGCTTATGCCTTTTCAATGATCCTCTGCCCTCTCTTTTTTTTTTTTTTTTTTTTTTACAAGTAACTTGTTTAATCCAAGGAAGTGTGCTTCATTGTCAGGCAATTTCGTGAGAACGAGCATTAGCTTCTTAATTGGATGTTTGTTTGTTCAAACGATCTCAATTTATTAGCAAAGACCCGTTTCTGTCGAAATCATAGGCCGTTCAATTGAAGTACTTCCTATCTAGGATTTGAATTCGGGGCTTTTGTGACTTGAAATTTGGCGAGAATCACTTGGTCTTTTTATGTGCAAGTTTCACTTCCATTGTCTGCAAAAATTTAAATCGACATTTTAGCAATACATTCTATGTACTTTTTATATCGAAAATAAAGCAAACATGTAATAATAATAAGGAACACAAGATTTATAGTGGTTCGGCCAGGAAATTGGGCCTACATCCACTTTATATTCTTTCATTATTTACTTGCATCAATTTTACAATTGCCTTTAATTACAAGAATCATACATTCATAATTCCTTTTACAATATTTCAACAAAATTTTCAAGTAAAGTATGGACGCAAATGGTTGCTGTTCCATGCCCTTGGAATTTGATCTCCTTCAACAGTGGTGAGTTTGAATGTGCCGTCAAGAAGCTTCTGACCTATGACATATGGTCCTTCCCAATTTGGCCCAAACACACCTGTCGCTGTCATAATTCTCTTCAGGACTAGGTCTCCAATCTCAAAGCTGCGTTGGCGAACTTTGGAATTGAAATGTCTGGCTATTCTTTGCTGATGAGCCGCAATTCTGAGATTAGCCTCATCTCTTTTTTCATCTAGGAGATCTAGCGCTTCGAGCTGTAGCTTTTCGTTTTCTGCTTGATTGAAATGGATTCTTCTGTGTGAAGGGACTTCTATTTCTACCGGAATCATTGCCTCTGACCCGTATGCCAATGAAAACGGGTTGTGCCCAGTCGCAGTTTTGTGAGTGGTTCTGTATGCCCATAGTGCCAGTGGTAGCTTATCGACCCAACCACCTTTTGCTCTTTCAAGTTGCTTCTTGATGGTTGACTTAATAATTTTGTTCACGGCTTCCACTTGCCCATTTGCCTGCGGATGAGCCACTGCTGAGAAGCTTTTCCGGATTTTGAATCGCTTGCAGAAATCTTGGAATTCTTCACTTTCAAACTGAGTTCCATTGTCTGTAATTATTTTTTGAGGCACACCGTATCTGCAAATGATGTTTTTAGTCACAAAACTTATCATCTTCTTTGAGGTGATAGTAGCCAGTGGTTCAGCTTCTGCCCACTTAGTAAAATAATCTACAGCAACAATGGCGTATTTAATTCCAGATTTGGCAGTTGGCAACGGTCCTACAAGGTCTATTCCCCATATTGCAAACGACCATGGACTGACCATCTGTGTGAGTTCAGTGGAAGGAGCTCTAGGAATTTTGGCGAATCTTTGACATCTGTCACATTTTCGGGAATACTCTGCTGCATCTCGATTAATTTCTGGCCAAAAATATCCGTATCGGAGAATTTTCTTTGCTAATGTTTGGCCACCTGAATGATCACCACATTCTCCTCCGTGTACCTCTGCTAGGATTGCTTTAGCCTCTTCCCTGGATACACATCGAAGTAATGGCATTGAGAATCCCCGTCTGTATAATCGGCCATCCTGGATTATGTATTGAGAGGCTTTTCTCAGTAGCTTTTGTCGTTCTTTTGAGTTCCCTGGTAAGGATCCATTGAGCAGGTATTCTATTATCGGGGCCATCCATGATTCTTGCTCTTGAGACATGCTCATGATCCAATCAATGTCCATCTCATCAATGCTAGGAGTCGACAGGACCTCCACTGGAGTTAGCCCCAGAAATTGAGCTTCACCTGTGCTAGAATACTTTGCAAGAGAATCTGCTTTCGTGTTTTCCTCTCGAGGAATGTGACTTATCATGTAATGATCGAAATCACCCAGGAGCTCCCAAGCCTTTGACAAGTAGGCGGGCAGATTCCCCCCTTTTGCTTGTAATTCCTTTTTGACTTGGCATACAATAAGCTGAGAATCACTGAATATCTGTAACGCTCGGATGTTTAATTCTTTAGCAATCCTTAAACCAGCGATAAGGGCTTCGTATTCTACTTCATTGTTTGTTGAAGGAAATTCCAATCTTAGTGCATAGCATAATGATCGGCCTTCTGGGGTCTCAAGTACGACTCCGGCTCCAGAACAGTAGTCGTTTTTTGCACCATCGACATATAACTTCCATTGGATTGGGGAATCGTCGACTGTTTCCTCCTTACTGTTACCCTTATCTGTGAATTCTGCAATGAAATCTGCTAAAGCTTGTCCATTGATTGCTTTTCGGGGATGATAAGTGATGTCATACTGACTGAGTTCAATGTTCCATTTTAGAAGACGACCCGAAGTTTCAGGGCGAAACAGGACTTGCTTTAAAGGTTGATCAGTGAGGACTCTGATGGGATGAGCTTGAAAATATTGCCTCAACTTCCTAGACGCAATTAGTAAGCAATAAGCGAGTTTTTCCAACTTAGAGTAATTCATCAGTGCCCCAGTGAGTCTTTTGCTGATATAGTAAACTGGATGTTGAATCCTTTTGTCTTCCCGTATCAGCGCTGCACTTAAAGCATGAGATGATACTGCCAAGTATATAAGAAGATCCTCGCCATCGCCAGGCCTAGAAAGTATTGGAGGCGTCTCCATATGGCGAATCAATTCATCGAAGGCTTTTTGGCATTCGGGAGTCCAATCGAAGTTTTTCTTTCCTTTCTTTAGGGCGTCAAAGAATGGGATGCATTTATCTGTGGCTTTGGAAATGAACCGACTCAAGGCGGCGACTTTTCCATTGAGACTTTGCAATTCCTTCTTTGTTCTAGGGGCTTTGACTTCTTTCAATGCAGTAATTTGAGATGGACTGGCCTCAATACCCCTAGCGCTCACGATGAAACCTAAAAATTTGCCGGATTCCACTCCAAATGAACATTTTAAAGGATTGAGCTTCATTCCGTATCTTCGAAGGACTGCGAACATATCTGCTAAGTGTTCTATGTGATCCACCGCTTTCTTAGACTTTACTAACATGTCATCGACGTAGACTTCCATGGTCTTGCCCAGTTGTGGTTTGAACATAGCATTAACGAGTCTTTGGTATCTCGCCCCTGCATTCTTCAACCCGAAGGGCATAACTCTGTAGCAGTAAAGACCAGTGTCGGTGACAAAGCTCGTGTCCTCCTGATCTGGCTCATGCATCATGATCTGGTTATATCCGGAGTAAGCATCCATAAAAGATAACAATTCATGTCCCGCTGTTCCGTCTACCAGTTGGTCGATTCTGGGTAATGGGAAGCAGTCTTTGGGGCAGGCTTGTTTAGATCTGAAAAATCGATGCATACTCTCCATTTTCCGTTGGCTTTTTTAACTAGCACTGGATTTGAAACCCAATTCGGATAGGTAGATTCTTTGATAAAATTATTCTCCATGAGTCGATCAACTTCTTCTTTTAATGCTGCTGGCCTTTCTAGACCTTGAGTTCTCCTTTTCTGCTTCACAGGTGTAAATTTTGGATCAATATTTAGAGCATGCACTGCAACTTCTGGGGATATTCCGCACATATCGGCATGAGTCAAAGCAAAAACATCCAGATTTGCCTTTAAAAAAGATATTAAGATATTCTGAATTGACGCACTAAGTTGTGAACCCACATTCAACATTTTGTTTGGGTCCTTTGGGTGAACAGGTATTGGAATTGTCATTTCCACCGGTACCACTCTATTTTCCCCTGCACTGACTTTTCTAGGGTCCATCTCTTTCCTTGCTCCGCTGTGCTCGCCAGTGCAGGGTCCGCCCTGTAATTGCTACAAGGCTGGTTCTTTGATGCGGACTAGGGCTGCCTCATTCTTTCCCATCTCTCTTTTTCTGGTTTCTCGTAGCTCTGTTAGATAGCACTCTCGCCCAGCATTTTGATCACCTTTTATAACTCCTACTCCATTATCTGTAGGGAATTTAATAGTGAGGCACCACGGGGCAAGAACAGCTTTGAACGCTGCCAGAGTTGGACGACCAAGGAAAGCATTGTAAGCAGAAAATTCGTCGACAATCACAAAAGTTTGCTTGCGGACCACTTTTCTCTCTCCTTCTCCAAGTTCCACAAACAAATCAATGGTCCCTACCGGCTGCTTTGGCTCCCCAGTGAAACCAGCAATTTTCTGCGATGAGGCTTGCACATCAGCCATAGGGATCTTCATTTGGTCAAATGTTTTCTTAAAGAGAATATTGCAGGATGCGCCACAATCAATGAGAACTCTTCTGACAATAGCTGGACCGATACCAGCCGAGATGACTAGAGGATCCAAAGTAGGAGCTTCAATACCTGCGGAATCCCTAGCTCTGAACACAATATCATCATCGAAAGTTCTTTGTTGCTTCAAGGGCGTAGCACCTTCCAAAACAAATACATCTTCCTCGGTCGGTACATACTTTAAAGCTCGGGTATACCTTTCCATCTCGCCCCAGCTTATGCCTGCTGGGTGAGGTCCTCCTGTAATGACATTAATAATGGGCCTTCCAGATTCATGCCCTGCAGCCTTCCCAATCGTCCTAGGCTGTTGAGTAGGAGCCTGTTGCCCCTGACTAGATGAAGCGGGATTGTTGCTATTCTTTTTCACAAATTGCTGCAGTTTGTTTTCCCTTAGCAACTCTTCAATCAGATTTTTCAACTGGCGGCATTCGTCGGTTTCGTGACCGGGTTGATTATGGAAGCGGTAGAACTTCCCACTCTGTATAGCTTTTTTCCCGGTCCTTAGAGGAGGAGGTTTAGGAAAGTCAACAGAATCTTTAATGGCAAGGTAGATACGCTCCGGCGTATCTGATAAAGGAGTATACTCTGATGGCTTGAAGGATCGGGGCTTCTTCAGATTACTCTGCTTCTTCCCATTGTTATTTTCCCTTTTTTGCCCTACAGATTCATTCTTGCGTGGAGCAACAGTGTTATCTTCAGCTTTTTCCAACACTGCCTTTACCGGTACGGGACGGCTTTCTAAGCGTATGAATTCATCTGCTTTTTTATAGAATTTTTCAAGGGAATTTGGTTCCTTCATGTTTAGCCATTTCCCAAATTCGCTCGACTTGTCAATACCCTTCATCAGATAAGTCAATATCATTCGCGGTTCTGCATTGTCCACCTCAGCTAGCGCTATATTAAAGCGGTTTAAGAAAGATCTGATAGTTTCCCCTGGATTCTGTTCCAAACTTGACAGTGACATGATATCCTTAGCTTTTGAGGCGTATAGTCTGAACTGCTCCTTGAACTTTCGGGTTAAGTCAGAAAACTGATCGATAGATCGGACTGGAAGTTTGGTGAACCAAAGCAGAGCTACACCTTCGAGATACACAGGAAAATATCGGCACTTGATTTCATCAGAGGCTCTGGCACCAGTCATGTGCCAATCATACTTGTATAAGAATTCGTTCGGATCACTCGTCCCCTTGTAAGCTGGAATGGTTGGTGGGACAAACTTCCTTGGGAATTCAGCCTTTAAGATTTTCTCGGTAAAAGGAGTTTTACTTGGGGCGAAACCCCATTCTTTCTCGTCTTCAACCCTCTGCATACTTTCTTTCATAATTTTTCGGACCATTCCAGAAAGATACTCCTCATCATGTCGAGTTCTAGATCCACCAACCTCTGGAAGTGTTCGTTCAAAGGGGTTAGCAGCTCTTTCAGGAGCATTTCTTTCTTCAGCATCACGAATGTTGCCATCCAAATTCCTTTCATTATCTGTCGATTGGCAGTTTGCCCCAAGCAAATCGTTCAACCTATTCAGAATTAGGGCATTCTGGGCATTCTGAGCCTCAAATTGTGCATTTTGGGCATTGATTTGTTGGTTCAGCCCTAAAATTGCAGCATCCAGCTCTGCCTTTGTAACTCCGACAGCTGGAGTGGATTTATTCGATATAGGGGAAGCGGAGGTTCCCTCTTGAATATTCCCAGATCTGACAGATCTACTCTTCCTTCCAGGAGCCATAATCTCGGATAGACTTCTGGTTTTCAAGGAAATTCTCTCTACAAACCTCTGTGAAGCAATGATGATAACTCGCCTGAGTTCAAGTTCTCAGTGAAAGCACCAAAAATGTTAACGCTAAAATTTGAACGCTAACACCCCGGTGTATGAGTTATAGTTGTGAAAGCACCACCCGATAACTCGGGAACAGATTACAAGCAGATAATAGCGGAAAAGTAGTAAACAACAACAATTTTATAGTGGTTCGGCTTAAGGGTATAGCCTACGTCCACTTTAAGTACTTTTATTGATGATCTCGTTACAAGCTGATACAATTCTTTCCAAGTACAATACACTTTGGATTACAAGTCACTTAGAACAAGTAGCCTAAACTTCAATGGAGATTAGAGTCTTCAAATCCATGTTGGATGTGTGTGATCTTTTCTCGAAGTTGTTTGTAGCGTTCTTCGTGTCTTGAGAGCTTTAAGTGTTGGATTGGTTTGGAATGCAGCAGAGTAACGGTGCTTGAGGAGAATGAGCAAAAGTCCTCTTCTAGTTGGAGTTAGGATCATATTTATAGGCATTTTTCAGAATAAGGTCGTAGGTCGTGACCGACCTAAGTAAGGTCGTAGGTCGTGACCGACCTAAGTAAGCTTGTAGTCGACCTGAAGAGTATTGGCCCCTCCTTCCTCACGCATGCTGATTTGCACAAGTCCTAGGTCGTGAGCGACCTATCCCCCTGTGGCATTGCATAGTCTTCTGTATTCTGGTATTTAGGTCGTTAGCGACCTAACCTAGGTCGTGAGTACTTTCCTGCAGCCATAGTTAATCTTAAGTCGCTGAGTCCCTTAGGTCGCGACCTTCCTTAGGTCGCGGAGCTTCTTAGGTCGGTGGATAGTTAGGTCGCGGAGTTCCATAGGTCGAGTCCATCTTCAGGTCGTACTCACTTTTAGGTCGCGGCCTTTTTGGGTCGCTGCTGCCTTTAGGTCGAGACAGTCTTAGGTCGCAACACTTTAGGTTGCAGCTACTCTTAGGTCGCTGGGTTCCGCTAGGTCGTAACCTTCTTTAGATCGCTAGGTCGCTTCACTAATTAGGCCGCTAAATCGTTTCATCTCTTGGGTCACTAGGTCGCGTCTTCAGTTAGGTCGCTTACTTTTAGGTCGCGGCAATAATAGGAGTTAACAAAGGCCTATATATAAAGGAGCCTACGTAATGTAATTGGATCAATCAATCTTATGTAACTAATATCAATGTGAATAACATTTTCTCCTCTTTTCTAATGGCTTCTTATCTCTTTTTAGTTCCTAACATAATATATATTTTTCACTAATTTATTAACGATAACCATTGAAATTTTTGAAGATATGTAATACTTTTAGGAGTTGTACTTCTATTTTTGATATTGTTACTTTTTTTAGTTTTTCTAATTAAAAAGTTGGAATTAACAAATATACTTGTTTATATCAATTTGTAGTGAATTAATATTTTCTCTTCTATATCAGCTAAAACAAATTAGAATATTGATATATCTATTATTGAAATTGGTCTTATTACAAATCTTTTTATTACTATTATCAAATATTTAGTGCAATTAAATTTGAATGTCTTTTTGTGTCAATAAATTTACCATTACCAATCAATGGTTTACAAACCATTAGTATACTAACGATTATTTTGCCAACAATAATGGTAAGGTATTGATCATCATTTTTTTACTTACCAACGATATTGTTACGGCAACAGTTTTCTTTTATTGGCAACAGTTAACAAACAACCCGATATTCAATGCTATATTTGATGTTGCATGACGTATCATGTAATATTATTATCTCTATATTAGTATTATACTACATTGATATTATTAACAATATTCTTATGTTACTCAATTTGTCGTATATAGTATTGTTAAATGGATTTCAAAAATTGATAAGTGTAGTTTCCATCAGGTTGTCATCGTTAAAGTTGGATGAGATTTCCAGCAGGAGTTGCAGAACATAGTGTAAAACGTCACGTTTGGCTAGAGACCGTCAAATTTTTTGTCTACTCTTAATAGAATTTATAGTCCTTTAATCATGATCTAATTATATTATCTTTGTTTCCATTAATAGTGATACACGTATTATAATTTTGCGTATTGTATATGTTTTTACTTTTGGGGATTTGCAAATCAGATGCCTGCTTGTGATGTAATTGTAAGAAAATCTCCTTACATTTACCATATATTATTGTATTTCAATGCTATAATTTATTAAAACACATTTTTTTTTTCGATATGAATGGAACAATTGAAATAATATTAAACGATCAATAAATTTATATATACTTCGTAGTAGTATTCTCATAGCTGATCCATAATGTCTTATTGCAAACAAAACACATAAATCGATGTAGGGGTAACTTAAGGAATTCACACACTAACCCAGATATGTACTCATTCAATTGACAGTTACATAAGATACATGTACCACACTAAAGCTGTGCAGTTAATGCGCTCGGCAGATTCAAAGCGGTGGAGGTGCAAAAAGTCAAAGCGGGGATACATCGAAGATATAGCTGGATATAGAGGATGACCCTAAAATAGCATGTAAAACTCGTACTTAATGTTTTTACAAATATATAAATGGTAATTAAATGAAAAATTATCATTCAATTGAATTATAATTAATACATAAATAGTTTTAAATAAAAACATATGCGAATATATTTTAAATAAATGTAAAACTGTTATATATAACATAATTGAATTTAGTATAATATTAGACTATTTTCATTTCTGAAAATATATTAAAAATCAAAACAAATAAATTATTTTCATAATTTTTATAATGTATGAATGCAATTTCTCAATTCATTTTATTAAAGAAGATATAGCGGAAAAAGCGGAATATAGCGGAAATAACGGGATATAGCGGAAATATCGGGGCTTAAAGCGGAAAGGCAATATTTTGGGGCTACATGGAAAAATCATAGCGGTAGAAATCCGCTACGAGATATAGCGGGGTAATAGCGGGGCATTAACTACACAGCACTAAAGTAACAAAGATGACAAATGGAAAATGTTGAATACTCGACAAATATGTGTGTTCTGTGTAAAAGGAAAACATGGAGGTCTAAAGCGAAATCAACACACTTATAATTACGTGGGAAACCTTCATTTTAAGAACTATGAACATATACTCTAATACATCTTCTTTCATCCTAAAGCAAATATTCATTCCCTCTACTTTTGTAACCAAGAAAATATTATAAAAAGTCACTTTTCACAGATCATATTCCTTAACACCACTCTATATACTAAGAATTTTGTAATGGCACCAGTCGACTTGTTGAACCTGACCAGTGGACTATTATAGAAAAATTTGGACTATTTATTCTCAACCAACAAACTTTATACATCTCTTTATGACTAATCGATTAATGCCCTAGCCAATCGAATGTTCGCCTATATGGATGCGGGTTTGAACCTAGAAATGGGTAAATTTCCTTAAGGGAATTTATCCCACCATTTAACTTTGCTCGATCGTTGTTTCGACTTCCATTGGCCTGACATCATGCTCTATGGCATTGTGACTTTGTGCCTGCCACAACTTCTCATGCATGAGTTTATGCCACCGACAATTTGCCATGGGATAAGTACCACAAGATGAAAATTCGACGAGCCATCTCGAAATTCGGACACTTTAAAAATTACACAAGTATGAAGTGCTCAAAAATACTAAGACATAGCCATAAACTAACAATAATCATTCCTAAACAACACTAACAACCAATATTATCATTCATTGATTTCATTTGACTTAGCCTGTCCATTTAGTTAATGGCTTAAGTTCATTGTTTTATTTCAACATTCATTCAATCTACTCAACATACATCAATCAAACAACCCAATACTTATTAATCAATGAGAGGAAAAAACACAAGGGAGCAAATAAACAATCATAAAAGAATAAAGGAAATCATATTAAGTAGAGAATCATTCACACTCACCTAACCTAGTAGAAATCCCTCAAATTTTCTTGAAATTAACTCATAAAATCTCTATTTTAGAAATTCTAAAATCAACTCTTCAACTTTAGAAAATTATGCCTTAGGCGTATTGTAGAGAACACTCCATTTGAATCTAGAGTATTTTAGTGTGATTTTTGATAAAAGAATGGAGAAACTATGGAAAGAGGAAAATGAGCTTGGGCTTAAGAAAGATGAAAAATGGAAGTAATGAGAAAATGAGAATTTCATTTCAGATTTGGGCCTTTAGAGACATTTATCCTCTTTATTTGCAAGTTTTCCACTCCCGTCTTGATTTCTTCCGTTCTCCAATTCCTTTAAGTCATATGTTTTTCTAATGTAAATAACATTACGAACATAATGAAACTAGTTCTGGGTCCAAATTCCATCATCTTTAAAAATTTGAATTTTGCGCCCAAAAATGACTCTTAACTCGATTAAACCCATTTTAACTCATTAAAACGATTTAAACCATTACTCTTATATTAAAATCCAAGTTAATGCAAAATATTAACATAATTCCACATTTTTCTTCTGTTTTTTCTAGTTGATAAACTGTAACGATCCAAAATTTCAGTCATTTAAAATTGGGATATTTAATTGATTTTGAATATTCACAAGTTAATTTTATAAGTTGAATAACTTATATTTCAAATATAGTAATCTAATTGGGTAATCAAACAGTTAATTTAATATTTGAAATTGCAGAAATAATTGAATTTGAATTTAATATGAATAAAAATGATTTATAAAGTTGCAATAAATTCTATTTGAATTATAACGATGTCAGAAAACTTTTAAAATAGAATTAAAAGCAAATTTATAGAAATTGAATATTTTAATATTTAAATAACGTGTAAAAATAGTCGTTTTTAACATAGTCTCGGATCTCAACGAAAGTAGCTTCATTCGATCCGTAATGTTATTTATTGTAGGATTTTAAATTTCGTATCAATCGAATTTACGGTTTAGTCGTGGCAAGCTAAAACGCATAGAAATTTGTTGAAGTAAATTTTAATTTAAATAATTCCATTCGAAAACCTATCTTCCACATATGATCGAATTGCCCCCCGATGTATATATGCATTCCATTGTGTTCGAAATATGGACAAAACATTATAAACGACAAGCGGCATGCTTCGTTTGTCGAAAAAATTTCGGGTGAATAGTGTCGTGAAAATTTCTATATAAGGCCATATTTTTTCTCTTTTTTTTCACTCAAGCCCTAGCCTAGGGTTATAGTCACCGGTTTTGATTCAATGGCTATAATTTTCGATTCTTCCCCCTTCGATCTCTTTCAATCTGTAAACATTTACGAAAAGTCTTCGATTACAAAAGTGAAGAGCACATCGAGATCTTCCAATTCAACGGTGGTGATCATGTTCGGCGCAGCAGGTCGTCGGTATATCTCACTCAAATAGCTGATGTTCGAGCATGATTTTCGAGACAATGGGGCAGCCGAGTTCAACCATGTCGTGGTCGATGGTGTGTTGCGCGACGTGCTTTCGCCTGGACGTTGTGGATCGACCTCCGGTCTCGTGGAGGAGGTGCGATGATCAAATACTATCATCGACGAGTACGTTTCATGAAGCCTGGAAACACAACGCGGGGAAGAAGAAACGCATGGCCCCGATCTGGGTTTTGAAAATTTACGGCCGTGACTGATTAAGGTTTAAAGTAAAAATAGAAATAGAAATTAATTTATATATTAATTTGTATAAACTTTAAATGCTATAACTTCTTCATACGAGGACCGTTTTTGACGAAACAAGTTGCATTGGGTCCGTATTGATGAGAATTATAATTTTGAGCTGGTTTGAAGTGGATTGGAGCTAGTAAAATTTTTGAGTAAAATTAAATGCTTGTTTAATTTTATTCGAAATAAAACACTACAACTGCTATTGGAATCAAAATGAGTACAACTCACTCTTTCTGACTCACTGATATTTTTATATAAGTGAGAATAAATTTATTTTATGATGATTGATGATTGTTTGGATGATATATGGTATATTGACTATATATTGATTGTTACTTGAATATATTCCTGCCAATAGGAGCAGATGAGTTCCTATAAGTTCCCGTGTATGAGCGGATGACCTTTGTATGCACGTCTGCCTCGAAGCGGACATTGTACACATATTCTAATATGTATATTTGTTGTAGGTGACAGGTTCACAGATATTGTGATATATGCTGTTATCATATGACATTTGATGTTTGGTTGCTGTGATTGATGTATTTATTGCTGTTGCAGCATTGAGCTTATTTTTGGTAATTTAAAAATATCAAAGTGATGATTTCAAATTAAAAAGGATTTTCAAATGATTTTGAAAATAGACGTTCTATTAAATTTTGAATTGTTAAAGGGAATGAATTTATTTTAAATAAATAATAGTTATAACTTTTATGTTATAAAAATTATGATTTTCGAGAAATAAAATTGAAATGTGATTTTTGAAATATAGAGTTAATGATTTTTTAAAATAGTTTAACTTGAGTTTTGTAATTATTATAAAAGGCTTATATATAAGATTTTTAAATGGATATTTTATAAATCAAAATAATGGAATTGTAAAAGAGTATTCTAAATGTTAACATGAAGTATAAGTGAATCTTATAGGTGAATAAGATTTGTAAATTTTAGTTATAAAATGAATGAATTTGTAAATAAGAGAACTATAAGTTAATTAACTTATAATTTGGATTTTGGCATATAAATGAGATATAAAGGAGATAAATAGAATTGGTTAATAAAGGAATTTTGTATATTGAAGTTTTTATAAAATATAAATGGAATTTATAAACATTGTTTTATAAATCTGAAATCAACTTATTTTAACAAGTTAAATATGAAAGTTTATTAAAGGAATTTCTTTCACGGTTTTGGACAGTGGATAATCCTTTAATAAATGTGTAGAAGTATTGGATTTGGATAAGATAATTGTATTCACGATTTTGGACAGTGAATAACCTTTCAAACAAAATGAATACTTTGAAAAGTGACCTTTTAAATTAAGTTAAATGGTTTAAAGATGTTTTAAAATGTGTTAAGTATCAAAACCATAGATTTCAACATTCATTGTTGAAATATACGTTTTCGACAAGGAAATAATGGACTATAACACTGTTGTTATAGTAAATGATTTTTGAAAGGAGGTGTTTTGTATAATATACGAGATTTATATATCTATCTAATTATCGAATTCCTATACTAGTGATTTCGGGTTGTCGTAACGTGTTTTATACAACATTCGTTTTGACCCAAATAAATATGTTTAAGAGAATGTTTTCCTTAAAGAATAAATATTTACTTAATCGTGATTTAAGAATATGTAATATTTTCTAAGTGTTGAAAATAAATTGTATCGTGAATTTCTTATTATCGAATAAGTATATGGAAATATTTTTCAAATGGTGAAATATTGAAATGGTTTGGAATTATATCCTTCTAAAGATAATTTGAAGTGAATATTTGAAAAGTGATTTAATTAATAAAAGATTAATTAAAAGGGACCCGTGATTGCATATGGTGCTAGATAATTTGTTTTTTCTTTGATAGTTAAATAACCGACTATCAAATTCGGCCATTTTAATTCCTTGACTTGATGTGGGAACTATTTAGTCTTACACTAGTACGTAGCCATCTGTGTAGGCTTTATTATCATTTGTGTTGAGGATGTTGATCATTGTAATGCGGAGTATTACTCCAATCTATCGAGCTTCTGTAACAACCCGCATATTTATCGATTGTGTATTTAAATATTTCATCGTTCGTCGGATTTTAGTCCGAAAACCTAATTTTTGCAAATAGTCGAATTGGGACTCGAGACCCCTCCCATTGAGTTCAGAATGCCGTTTGCAACCTTTTTGAGTATAAGCTTGGATATGTTTGGAGTTAGTCAAGTTTTGCTACTTTTTCACTTTGGGTTTGGTTCAGCCCTATGTCTAACTTATACTCAAATCTGAACCACTCCCCCCATTCACTCTCACTTCCTCCTCTTTTCCGTTCTAAAGCATCAATGGTGGGAGAGATAGGAAATTAAAACTCCAAAATCCTAGTTTTCTTTTGCAAATCAAACTCTAGCTCCAAACTAATAGAAGAACCCACTGGTAAGCTTCTCTTCTTCTTCTCCAACTCATTCTCTTATCAATTTCAGAAATTCCTAAACCTAACTTTGGGAATGTTCTTCTTTTAAAGCTTAGAATCAAGCTTCTTGAGTTGGATTTGAAGAGTGGTTGATTCTTCTTTGCTTTCAAGCTTCTTCTTCAACCGTTTGGGTTCAAAGGTGAGATTTTTATCTCACATCTTTGTCTATAATTATCTTCGATTGTTAGGTATGAATTCCTAACACTTATTCTTGTGCAATTGATTTTGGTTTGGATTGATTTGGTGTATATTCCAATTTTTGGTGTTTTGAAATCAAAACCTATGAAAATCCTATTATGGATATCTGGACATTGATATTTGAGGAGTATCGAAGAGCCGTTAAGGCTGGGTTGTCGCGTGGCGTAAATCCTTAGTCGTCATTTGCTCGTTCGATCGTTTTCGATATTTGTTTGGCCATTTTTGACCTAGGTTCAGGGAATGCCCTGAACCCTGATTCAGACGTCTGAAACGTGCAATTCAGACGTCTGAATACTATACTGGGAATTTTTATTCCCCAGTATTCAGACGTCTGAATTTATATTCCAGACGTCAGAATTGGTTCGAATTGAACCAGAAGGGAAATAGGCTAAAATGTGCCTATTTCATACGCTTGAAGTCAAAGATTCAGACGTCTGAATTCTGTTTTTTGGAAAATATTTATTTTCCAGATTCAGACGTCTGAATCCTTGGTTTCAGACGTCTGAATCTGCACTCTTTTTGCCAATTTGCCCATTTTCTTGAGAATTCCAACTTTAATCGATTCGTGTTGATTCCCTTTTGTTATTATCACATATTATCGACTTTGATGACATTTCCTTCGTGATTTTTGGGAATATCCGCTTTGATGGATTCAGTATCTGTTAACCCCGTTCCAGCCTACGAGTTAAGAGGCCCACGAGTTAAAGGAGTCAACGAGTTAAGGCCTGGGATGGGCCACGACTTAAGGTGTTTAACGGCTCAGGAAGGATCTACGACTCAGGAAGCCTCACGACTCAATGAGTCACCGACTCAACAAGTTAACGACCTAAAGCTCAAAGCGACTTAAAGGGTTACGACTCAACGACCCAAGGAGAGATTGTACGACTTAAGGAACCTTACGAGTTAAGAAACCTTACGACTTAAAGAATTTTACGGGTTAAGGAAGGCTTGCGAGTTAAGACATTAACGACCTGAGGAATGTCACGACTTATGGAGGTCTACGACTTAAGAGGACTGCGACATAAAGGTGATACGACCTAAGTCTTCAGAGACAAGTTCAATATCATGCTATAATGAGATAACTCGTTGACGACATACGGCTTATGATGAGTCGTGTACGACTCATACTAACATCAAAGAAAGTTGAACTGGTTAACTCGTGAACGACTCAAGACTTGTGCTATATTCAGAGGATTGAAGGCGCTCTGGTACGAAGCTAGGGTTCAACCTGTTGAGTCGTCCATGGCCCAACCTGACTCGGCTACGAGTTAACGATGAGTCGGGTACGACTCACGACTCAAGACCGAAAACTCCTATAAATACATGACCACTTCCAACATTTGGGGGACTTTTTGGCTCATTCATTTCAAGCGCCGTTACTCTGCTGCATTCCGAAATACTCCAACACTTAAAGCTTTTGAGATACAAAGAAAAGCCTCAAAGAACTCCACGAAGAAATCATGCATGTCCAACATGAGTTCGAAGATTTTGATCGACATTGGAGTTTAGGCTACTTGTTCTAAGTCACTTGTAACTCGAAGTGTGTTGTAATCAAAGTGTAATTGCATCGACTTGTAATCAAATCGTCAATAAAGATATTCAAAGTGGACGTAGGCTCTCTCTTAAGCCGAACCACTATAAAATTGCTGTTGTTTACTGCTTTTTCTGTGATTTTCTGCTCATACTCTGCTCCCGAATCATCGGGTGGTGCTTTCACAACTTCACTTCATACACCGGGGTGTTAGCGTTCAAATTTTAGCGTCAACATTTTTGGTGCTTTCACTGAGAATTGAACTCAGGCAAATTGTCATCATTGCTCCATGAAAGTTTGTTGAAGTAACCTCTCTGAAGACTAGAAGTTTATCCGAAATCATGGCTCCGGGTAGAAAGAGTAGATCTGTAAGATCTGGAAATGCTCAAGAGGGAACCTCCGCTTCCCCTGTATCGAATCAAGCAACTCCAGCTGTCGGAGTTACAAAGGCAGAGCTGGATGCTGCAATCTTAGCGCTGAACCAGCAGATAAATGCCCAAAATGCACAATTCGAGGCTCAGAATGCCCAAAATGCCCTAATTCTGAATAGGTTGAACGATTTGCTTGGGGCAAACCGTCAACCGGCAGGTAATGAAAGGAACTTTGCTGGCAACATTCATGATGCTGAAGAAAGGAATGCTCCTGAAAGGGCTGCTAGCCCCTTTGAACAAACGCTTCCTGAGGTTGGTGGATCTAGAACTCGACATGATGAGGAGTATCTTTCTGGGATGGTCCGACAAATCATGAAGGAGAGTATGCAGAGGGTTGAAGATGAGAAAGAATGGGGTTTTGCCCCAAGTAAAACTCCATTTACTGAGAAAATCTTAAAGGCTGAATTCCCAAGGAAGTTTGTCCCTCCAACCATTCCAGCTTACAAAGGAACAAGTGATCCGAACGAATTCTTGTATAAGTATGATTGGCACATGACAGGTGCCAGGGCTTCTGATGAAATAAAGTGCCGATATTTTCCTGTATACCTGGAAGGTGTAGCTCTGCTTTGGTTCACCAAGCTGCCAGTCCGATCTATCGATCAGTTTTCTGACTTAACCCGGAAATTCAAGGAGCAGTTCAGACTATACGCTTCAAAAGCCAAAGATATTATGTCGTTGTCAAGTTTAGAACAGAATTCGGGTGAAACTATCAGATCTTTCTTAAATCGCTTTAATATAGCGCTGGCCGAGGTAGACAATGCAGAACCACGGATGATCTTGACCTATCTGATGAGGGCCATCGACAAGTCGAGCGAATTTGGAAAATGGCTTAACATGAAGGAACCAAATTCCCTTGAAAAATTCTACAAGAAAGCAGATGAGTTCATACGCCTGGAAAGCCGTCATGTATCGGTAAAGGCAGTGTTAGAAAAAGCTGAAGATAACATTGCTGCTCCACGCAAGAGTGAATCTGCTTGACAGAAAAGGGAAAATAACGATGGAAAGAAATAGAAAAATCTGAAGAGGCCTCGTTCCTTCAAACCATCGGAATATACTCCTTTATCAGATACACCAGAGCATATATACCTTGCCACTAAAGATTCTGTTGAATATCCTAAACCTCCTGTTCTGAGAACCGGGAGGAAAGCTGTGCAAAGTGGGAAATTCTGTCGCTTTCATAATCAACCTGGTCATGATACCGACGAATGCCGCCAATTGAAAAATCTGATTGAAGAGTTGCTAAGGGAAAACAAGCTGCAGCAATTTGTGAAAAAGAATAGCAACAATCCTGCTTCGTCTAGTCAGGGGTAGCAAGCTCCTGCCCATCAGCCTAGGATAGGTGAGAAGGCAGCAGGGCATGAATCTGGAAGGCCCATTATCAATGTCATTACAGGAGGACCTCACCTAGCAGGCAGAAGCTGGGGTGAGATGGAAAGGTATACCCGAGCTTTGAAATACGTACCGACCGAAGAAGATGTATTCGTTTTGGAAGGTGCTATGCCCCTGAAGCAGCAAAGAACCTTCAATGATGATATTGTGTTTAGAGCCAGGGATTCCGCAGGTATTGAAGCTCCTACCTTGGATCCCTTAGTCATCTCGGCTGGTATCGGGCCAGCTATTGTCAGAAGAGTTCTCATTGATTGTGGCGCATCCTGCAATATCCTCTTCAAGAAAACATTCGACCAGATGAAGATCCCTATGGCTGATGTGCAAGCCTCATCGCAGAAAATCGCTGGCTTCACTGGGGAGCCAAATCAGCCGATACGAACCGTTGATTTGTTTGTGGAACTTGGAGAAGGAGAGAGAAAAGTGGTCCGCAAGCAAACTTTTGTGATTGTCGACGAATTTTCTGCTTACAATGCTTTCCTTGGCCGTCCAACTCTCGCAGCATTCAAAGTTGTTCTGGCCCCATGGTGCCTCACCATTAAATTTCCCACAGATAATGGAGTGGGAGTTATAAAAGGGGATCAAAATGCGGGGCGGGAATGTTATCTAACTGAGCTACGAGAAACCAGAAAAAGAGAAATGGGAAAGGATGCGGCAGCCCCAGTCCGCATCAAAGAACCAGCCTTGTTGCAATTACAGGGTGGACCCAGCACTGGCGAGCACAGCGGAGCAAGGAAAGAAATGGATCCTAGAAAAGTCAGTGCAGGGGAGAATAGAGTGGTACCAGTGGAAACGACAATACCAGTACCTGTTGACCCAAAGGACCCAAACAAGGTGTTGAATGTGGGTTCACAACTTAATGTGTCAATTCAGAATATCTTAATATCTTTTTTAAAGGCAAATTTGGATGTTTTTGCTTGGACTCATGCCGATATGTGCGGAATATCTCCAGAAGTTGCAGTACACGCTCTAAATATTGATCCAAAATTTACACCTGTGAAGCAGAAAAGAAGAACTCAAGGTCCAGAAAGGTCAGCGGCATTAAAAGAAGAAGTTGATCGGCTCATGGAGAATAATTTTATTAAAGAATCTACCTATCCGAATTGGGTTTCAAATCCAGTGATGGTTAAGAAAGCCAACGGAAAATGGAGAGTATGCATCGATTTTTCCGATCTAAACAAGGCCTACCCCAAAGACTGCTTCCCATTACCCAGAATCGATCAACTGGTAGACGGAACAGCGGGACACGAATTGTTATCTTTCATGGATGCTTACTCCGGATACAACCAGATCATGATGCATGAGCCAGATCAGGAGGACACAAGCTTTATCACTGACATTGGTCTTTACTGCTATAGAGTTATGCCCTTCGGGTTGAAGAATGCAGGGGCAACATACCAAAGACTTGTTAATGCTATGTTCAAACCGCAATTAGGCAAGACTATGGAAGTCTATGTCGATGACATGTTAGTAAAGTCTAAGAAAGCAGTGGATCACATAGAACACTTAGCAGACATGTTCGCGGTCCTCCGAAAATACGGAATGAAGCTCAATCCTTTGAAATGTTCATTTGGAGTGGAATCCGGCAAGTTTTTAGGTTTCATCGTGAGCGCTAGGGGCATTGAGGCTAGTCCAGCTCAAATTACCGCCTTAAAGGAAGTCAAAGCTCCTAGAACAAAGAAGGAATTGCAAAGTCTCAATGGAAAAGTCGCCGCCTTGAGTCGGTTCATTTCCAAAGCCACAGATAAATGCATCCCATTCTTTGATGCCCTAAAGAAAGGAAAGAAAAACTTCGATTGGACTCCCGAATGCCAAAAAGCCTTTGATGAATTGATTCGCCATCTGGAAACGCCTCCAATACTTTCTAGGCCTGGCGATGGCGAGGATCTTCTTATATACTTGGCAGTATCATCTCATGCTTTAAGTGCAGCGCTGATACGAGAAGACAAGAGGATTCAACATCCAGTTTACTATATCAGCAAAAGACTCACTGGGGCAGAGATGAATTACTCTAAGTTGGAAAAACTTGCCTATTGCCTGCTAATTGCATCTAGGAAGTTAAGGCAATATTTTCAAGCTCATCCGATCAGAGTCCTCACCGATCAACCTTTAAAGCAAGTCCTGTTTCGCCCTGAGACTTCGGGTCGTCTTCTAAAGTGGAATATTGAACTCAGTCAATATGACATCACTTATCATCCCCGAAAAGCAATCAATGGACAAGCTTTAGCAGATTTCATCGCAGAATTCACAGATAAGGGTAACAGTGAGGAGGAAACGATCGACGATTCCCCAATCCAATGGAAGTTATATGTCGATGGCGCAAGAAACGACTACTGTTCTGGAGCCGGAGTTGTACTTGAGACCCCTGAAGGTCGATCATTATGCTATGCACTAAGATTGGAATTTCCTTCAATAAACAATGAAGCAGAATACGAAGCCCTTATCGCTGGCTTAAGGATTGCTAAAGAATTAAACATCCGAGCGTTACAGATCTTCAGTGATTCTCAGCTTATTGTATGCCAAGTCAAAAAGGAATTCCAAGCGAAAGGGGGGAATCTGCCCGCCTACTTGTCAAAGGCTTGGGAACTCCTGGGTGATTTCGATCATTACATGATAAGTCACATTCCTCGAGAAGAAAACATGAAAGCAGATTCTCTCGCAAAGTATCCTTGCACAGGCGAAGCTCAATTTCTGGGGTTAACCCCAGTGGAGATCCTGTCGACCCCAAGAATTGATGAGATGGATATTGATTGGATCATGAGCGTGTCTCAAGAGCAAGAATCATGGATGACTCCAATAACAGAATATCTGCTCAATGGATCTTTACCGGAAAGTTCAAAAGAACGAAAGAAGCTACTGAGGAAAGCCTCTCGCTATATAGTCCAGGATGGCCAGTTATACAGACGGGGATTCTCAATGCCGTTACTTCGATGTGTATCCAGGGAAGAGTCCGAAAAAATCCTAGCTGAGGTGCATGGGGGAGAATGTGGTGATCATTTAGGTGGTCAAACTTTAGCAAAAAAGATTCTCCGATACGGATATTTTTGGCCAGAAATTAATCGAGATGCAGCAGATTATTCCCGAAAATGTGACAGATGCCAAAGATTCGCCAAGATTCCTAGAGCTCCTTCCACTGAACTCACGCAGATGGTCAGTCCATGGCCGTTTGCAATATAGGGGATAGACCTTGTAGGACCATTACCAACTGCCAAATCTGGAATTAAATATGCCATTGTTGCTGTATATTATTTTACTAAGTAGGCAGAAGCTGAACCATTGGCTACTATCACCTCAAAGAAGATGATAAGTTTTGTGACTAAAAACATCATTTGCAGATACGGTGTGCCTCAAAAAATAATTACAGACAATGGTACTCAGTTTGAAAGTGAAGAATTCCAAGATTTTTGCAAACGGTTCAAAATCCGAAAGAGCTTCTCAGCAGTAGCCCATCCGCAAGCAAACGGGCAAGTGGAAGCAGTAAATAAAATTATCAAGTCAACCATCAAGAAGCAACTTGAAAGAGAAAAAGGTGGTTGGGTCGATAAGCTACCGCTGGCACTATGTGCATACAGAACTACCCACAAAACTGCGACTGGGCATACTCCGTTTTCATTGGCATACGGATCAGAGGCAATGATTCCGGTAGAAACAGAGGTCCCTTCACATAGAAGAATCCATTTCAATCAAACGGAGAATGAGAAACTACAGCTTGAGGCACTAGATCTCCTTGATGAAAAAAGAGAAGAGGCTGAGCTCAGAATCGCATCTCATCAGCAAAGGATAGCCAGACATTTCAATTCCAAAGTTCGCCAATGCAGCTTTGAAATTGGAGATCTAGTCGTAAAGAGAATTATGACAGCAACAGGTGTGTTTGGGCCAAATTGGGAAGGACCATATGTCATAGGTCAAAAGCTTCTGGACGGCACATTCAAACTCACTACTGTCGAAGGAGATCAAATTCCAAGAGCTTGGAACAGCAATCACTTGCGTCCATACTTTACTTGATAGCTTTGTTGAAATATTGTAAAAAGAATTATGAATGTATGATTCCTGTAATTGAAAGCGATTGTAAAACTGATGCAAGTGAATAATGAAAGACTATAAAGTGGATGTAGGCCCAAATTCTTGGCCGAACCACTATAAATCTTGTGTTCCTTATTATTATTACATGTTTGCTTTATTTTCGATATGAAAAGTACATTAAATGTATTACTGAAATATCGATTTAAATTTTTGTAGGCAATGAAAACAAAACTTGCACATTACAAGACCAAGTGATTCTTGTTATCATTCAACAATCAAATTCCAAGTCACAAAATTCCCAAGCTTAAATCCTAGATAAGAAGCGCTTCAATTGAACGGTCAATGATTTCGCCGAAAACGGGCTTTAGCTAATAAATTGAGAAGTTTGAACAAACAAACATCCAATTAAGAAGCTTATGTCCGTTCTCGTGAACTGGCCTAGCAATGAAGTACACTTCTTTGGATTAAACAGGCTACTTGTAAGGGAAGGGAGTGCAAGCAAAATAAAATAAAATAGAGAATCACTGGAAAGGCATAAGCAAGTGGACAAGGAACAACTAAAGTCCTCTTCGGAGGCACAACTCTTCGGAGGATAAAGACCTCAAACGAAGCATATGCCGTAAAAAAGAACGTTCTCTACTCAACCAAAAAAGATTGGAGGAGTCATGACCCTCCAACCATGAGAGAGTAACTTCCAGGCAATCTTCGGAGGCACATTTCACCAGGAGTTGAAGTGTTACAACCGCTCTTCGGAATTTCACTTCACCAGAGTTGAAATGTAAAACAAAAGAAGGACCTCTTCGGAAGCCCACGTTTCACCGAGATTGAAATAAAACTTCCAAGTGTTGAAACGTGAAAAGGCTTCCTTCAAAGGCACAACTCTTTGGAGGTACACGTTTCACCGAGATTGAAATAAAACTTCCAAGTGCTGAAACGTGAAAAAATCCCTCCTCAGAGGTACAACTTTCTATGTTTCTAAAAAAAAAAAATCCTCATCAAGGGCACACTTTAACTTTCAAAGGAAGAGTGATTTACCTATTCTGCAAAATAACCTTCCTCAAAAAAAAAAGAGAGTTAAAGTACCCTTCAGAGGCCCGCTTTACCTCATAGAAGAATTCACTTGGTAAAACGTGTACATAAGCAAAAGAAAAGTGATTTCTTCGAAGAACAAAGCGTAAAAACTTATATGAAGGGAGTTGTACTCTACGAAGAATTTCTTCAAGAATGAGATAATTATTCTTCAGAAAATAAGAGGGCAAGTCCCCTCGAAGTATAAAATATTGCAGCAAGCTTATGGTATGGGGGCAACATGCTATAGTTATATACAATATGGTATAGCCACATCGGCAAAAGTAATGCTCAAACAACATGCCATAAGCCCACTGCAATATCATATAAATAAACTTGTGCAAAAATGAATAATAAATGCATTCTCAAATTCAAACAGGAGTCTGTACAAATAAAGGATCATTTTATTCAATTGTATTGCAGATACAATTTTCAAAATAAAAAGCAGGGGCCGGTACCCGCACAGTTCTCGACCAGTACATCCAAAAGACAAGAAGCTAAAAGTTGAAATCTTCATTTCTTCTTGCCACCTTTAGACCCTTTGCCCGGCCGAATGGTTAGCTTTTCAGGACGGTCTGAAGGCATAAGGGAAGAAGGAGAGGGAGGTGCAACTGGTGCAATTTCCGGTTCCTCTTCTGTAGCAATGATTTTCTTCCCCCTCCTCTTCGATGTTCCGTGCTTCTTTCTCCTCTTCGAAGAAGACTCACTCCCTGGAGTAACAAGAGCAGACAAAATTACGTCATCAGAAGGAGTCCGCTCCGGAGAGATCTCGCCTCCTTCAAGTCCCTCGTCTTTCTGCTCTTGCGAAGCGATAGGGTCATCTAAGCCATGAAGAGCCTCAATTTGCTCCTCTTGTGACCCGGGCTGTGAAGCAGAAGGAGGAGCCACCTGAAGAGACGGAGGAGGGATAACCGGAGGAGGCGAAGTTTGCACAACACTTGGTGTTTCAACTGCAGAAGAAGAGAAATTAAAAATATTAGTATCTCCCCAAAAGAAGGGAGATATGGGTTCGTCGAGATTCAAGAAGTAGTCGAGAAGCTCATCAAAATTTTGAGGAGCAAGCAGGCAATCCACCCGAATCAGACCAATGTCAAAATTACCTGAAGATATTTGCTTCGTTAGTTCAATCTCATAATTTTGAGCTCCAATATCCTCCAAAGCCTCATCATCAGTAGGGGTAATTACCCCGGTTCTTGTAGGAGGCGGGGAATGAGCACTGGAACCTGTGATGTCAACTTCAGGAGAAACTAAAGGACGTTCGGAGGTAGTAGGTGGTAATTCTTTTTCAGAACATTCCTCTTCTGCCATCCCAGTCCGCACTCTGGCGAGTTGCTCTTTTCCCTTCGCAAGAGCAGCGCGAGTTTCCGCATCTAGGTAGCGCGCCTCAAGCTCTTCCTCGGTATACCCGACGCCTTTGAACATGTCGAGAGCAGCTTCCCACACTTCAGCCAAAGTGATTTCGTATTTAGGACCGAGAAAAGAGAGACTGCCATGCCCTAAGACGCTGTGCAAGTAAAAGTCGAATAAAGTTGAACTGACGTTGGCTTCCATGGCTTGAATAGATTCTTCAGCTGCAGCTTTGCCGGCCATGGCCTCATCTCGTTCTTTTTCGGTTTTAGCAAGTTGAGCTTTTAATGCTTCAATCTCCATGTCTTGGGCGCTCATTTTACTTAGCAACTGAGCAGCATCAGTGCGGTAATTCTCTACAACCTCTTCTAGCCTCTCAACTTTAGCTTCGGCATCTCTTTGGCCAGCATGTGCATCCCGCACTTGTTTTTGTAGTACCTCTTCTCTTTGAGTATAAGTGTTAGAAGAGGTGGCAAGATCGTCTTTAAGCTGCTTGACTTCAGCTTCAAGTTTCTCGTTATACTCAGTTATGTTTTTCATCTCAATGTTGTGCTGGTCAAGAATCTTCTGCCATTCCGACTTATCGTTCTCCATGGTTAGCATCGCCTCGATATTGGCTCGATTGACCCTTTGGAGTTCATCAACGAGTTTTTGCCATCCAGACATTCTTTCAATATCGAGTCTAACGGCATCAAGATTTTGGTACATGGCTTCCTTATCAATGGGAACTAAATCAAGATCGAAGCGAACTCCCTTTAAACACCAATTCGGGAACCGGCTCTGTAGGGTTGGTGGGCCCCTTTCGACATGATATGAAGGCCTATTAAGAAGTGTTTGAATAGCGCTTCCTTCAAGAGCAGGGGATTTGGAAGGAATGTCGATAGAGATGGGAGCGTCAAACTTTTCAGATATTGCAGATGCGTGTTTCTCACTAGGCTTGGCCCGCTTGCTCGGGTCCTCAACATTGTGGCTGTTCCCCCGACCATCATGTGTCTTACGTTTGTGGGAGTCATCGCCTCTTGAAGAAGACTCATGTCGCACATCTACCTCTCATGACGTTCTTCATATTCTCTCCTCTCTCTAGCTTTTCGAGCAGCTCTCTGCTCGTCGGTTTCTCTGCGACCAGTAAGGTAGCGTCTATAATCATAGCTGCCACGCCCTCCGTAGCGTTGAAAGTCTTTATAGTAAGAGCCGCTGCCGCTATGCCCCATTGAAGGATCTGAAAGGCAAAAAGACAAGTCTTAAAAGCCTTTAGAAAAAAGAAGTCAAACACAAACAAGTGCTAAAAAATCCTAAGTGTTGTGTAATGTGTAAACTACACGCATCAAGTTACAGACCACTCTGTGGAGTAGAGGAGGTGATAACTTGGGTAGGAGGAGTTGGCATTTGTTGTAGAGAAGATGTCACCTCGATTACAGAAGAGATAGTTTTGGAAACATCATCTTTAAAAAGTTCTTGTGAAGTCACAATTAGGTCGCTCAACCCCTCAAAAACATCATCACCGTCATGCTTTTTGGGACTTGCTTTCTCAACTCCTTCCTCAGCAGATCTTCCGGAAGATCGTGGAGGTTCTTCCTCTTCGATAACTGGGGCAAGTGTCAAATTGCTAGACGGCCCCGCAACATCAGTGAGAGTGGGGCACTTCACCAGTAGAGTTTCAGTGGAGGGATCTTTTGGCATAAGCTTTTCAGCCTTCGCTGGAGAATCGGGAACTTCACAAAGCTGAGTGGAACGAGAAGGGTGAAGGAGTCCAAATTGATGTAAAAATTCATCATTTAACAAAAACTTTATACTCCTCTCTTCTGCCGCCACAACATTCAGTCTTTCAAAAATTTGCTTATAGCATGGGTCTCTAGAGGGAGGAGGAAGTGCTAGAACAAAAAGAAAAAAAGAGAAGCGAAGTTAGCATCTAGCAACTCAGATTTCGAAAAGCTCAAGAATGGAGAAATAAAAGCAGGAAATCTTACTTCCTACTCTCCAGATGGCATAAAACCCTGGAGGACAGCGAACGAAGAAATACTGATTTAAAAATCCATGAGCGCTATTAGGAAGATCAGTAATGAGTTTGCGGTTTCGAGCACTCCTTATAACTACGATAGAGGGATGATCTTTAATTTTTGTGAATGAGCAGAGGTAGCAGATTTCCCCAAAGCTCGGTAATCGGTCCAAAACTCTCCTAAATAGCACATATAACCCCATCAGAATGGCATGACCGTTGGGGTGCAATTGGAAAGGAGAGATAGATAACCGAAGCAGGAACTGCTGAAGGAAGTCATTAAAATGTGGGATGGCACCGCTCAAGCACATTTGGCGATTGACAGCGACAAAGCCAAGAGGGGGCCTATCTGCAGTATCATTTGGCCCCGGCAGTAAGGCATCAGCTTCGGCAATGCCAAACTGGATGCGCAATTGGTTAAACACCCGCTGATTCAGAGTTGTGGAAGTTCTCTCCGGTGGGTTATCCACTGGGTTAGCTATTGGGAAGACATCTTCAGCCTGGCCCATCGTTTCTTCTTGTTGAGAAGTCATTCTACACAAGCAACTGGATGTTCAAATGCGAAGGTGCACGTTTCCTAAAAGTGTGAAGTGTTGTGCAGAACTAATGAAAATAACAAGTAAATATAACTGGGATTAAACTGGTCGACGATTGATCGACTACGGTAATTTCAGAACATGTTAATTTAAAGTTCAAGCATAATATTAGTGCAGGCTGGTCAGTTTCAATTAACTATTTCAGTGTTGCTTTAATATTCTACTTGAAATCGATAGCACTTCGTTCACATGATTTTTTTAAGTTAATTATCTGTTATTAACTAATCTGTCATTTATATGGGCGGTCGATGGCAGTATATTCGTCCCAATTTTCTGTGAATGTTGTATTGAACAGATTGTTAGCCTGCAAGTCAAAATAACCTGTGGATGAATGCAATAAAATTCGACAGTTCAAAGTTTATGCAATGGTTCAAAGTTCGAACAGAATTCACGCAAGTCCTAACTCATCAACGGCTCAAAATTTTTTTCCTACGGGTTAAGATAGATCGCTGATTCTATGGCTAGCTCGTCCACGACCTAAGGATTGGGAAGCAAGTTAAGTCAGGTCACTTCGATTTTGAGTCGTTGGTGTTTTGATTCGGCAGTGCCCTAAGTCGTAAGTCGTAGAAAAAGGAAAAAGCTCTGGTTCAAAGCAATAAGAAAATCTCCAAGTCTTATCTCGGCCACGACTCAAGGCTTAAGTCGTGAAGCATGTTGGGTCGGATCATGGTTAAATCGCAAAGGTTGCTGGATCATACAAAAATGGCCGAGTCATACCTAAGGCATTATTCGACTCTATCTGGCCAACTCATCACCTAACTCCTAACCAGTTTACCTTCTAACTTTTAACCCATAAACCATTTCACTCCTAACCCGTTAATCTTCCAACCTTTAACCCATTAACCCAATAAACTCTCAATCAACAACCCTAGTCTTATCACGCCACTAAATCACCTCAAGACGCAAATCATCAGATCAGACAACCTTACATCCATTGATGGTTAGAGTGACCAAACTTGCAAGGCTCAAGGGAGTAAATTGGAGGTAAGGACGGAGCGCATAGGTTAATGATGATCGACAATCGGAAGGGAAGCAAGATTGCTTACGTAATGTGGTGTTAGAGATGATCAGAGGACAATCAAGTTGGAATCGCCTGTGAGAACTTGGAGATGCGTTAATGGCGGATGCGGTTTAGAGGATAGGTAATGAGAAGTGGGAGATAGGAGGAACGAGTCAAGCGTTTTATATCTGGAAGAGCTGGAACTCGAATCGGCACACCCGAGTTATGATAAGTCGAAGCACACGACTTACGACTTAAGCGTGTGCTTCGAGGGGCAAATGTTAACCCCGTTCCAGCCTACGAGTTAAGAGGCCCACGAGTTAAAGGAGTCAACGAGTTAAGGCCTGGGATGGGCCACAACTTAAGGTGTTTAACGGCTCAGGAAGGATCTACAACTCAGGAAGCCTCACGACTCAACGAGTCACCAACTCAACAAGTTAACGACCTAAAGCTCAAAGCGACTTAAAGGGTTACGACTCAACGACCCAAGGAGAGATTGTACGACTTAAGGAACCTTACGAGTTAAGAAACCTTACGACTTAAAGAATTTTACGGGTTAAGGAAGGCTTGCGAGTTAAGACATTAACGACCTGAGGAATGTCACGACTTATGGAGGTCTACGACTTAAGAGGACTGCGACATAAAGGTGATACGACCTAAGTCTTCAGAGACAAGTTCAATATCATGCTATAATGAGATAACTCGTTGACGACATACGGCTTATGATGAGTCGTGTACGACTCATACTAACATAAAAGAAAGTTGAACTGGTTAACTCGTGAACGACTCAAGACTTGTGCTATATTCAGAGGATTGAAGGCGCTCTGGTACGAAGCTAGGGTTCAACCTGTTGAGTCGTCCATGGCCCAACCTGACTCGGCTACGAGTTAACGATGAGTCGGGTATGACCCACGACTCAAGACCGAAAACTCCTATAAATACATGACCACTTCCAACATTTGGGGGACTTTTTGGCTCATTCATTTCAAGCGCCGTTACTCTGCTGCATTCCGAACTACTCCAACACTTAAAACTTTTGAGATACAAAGAAAAGCCTCAAAGAACTCCACGAAGAAATCATGCATGTCCAACATGAGTTCGAAGATTTTGATCGACATTGGAGTTTAGGCTACTTGTTCTAAGTCACTTGTAACTCGAAGTGTGTTGTAATCAAAGTGTAATTGCATCGACTTGTAATCAAATCGTCAATAAAGATATTCAAAGTGGACGTAGGCTCTCTCTTAAGCCGAACCACTATAAAATTGCTGTTGTTTACTGCTTTTTCTGTGATTTTCTGCTCATACTCTGCTCCCGAATCATCGGGTGGTGCTTTCACAACTTCACTTCATACACCGGGGTGTTAGCGTTCAAATTTTAGCGTTAACAGTATCGATTTCTTTGGATTTTATTCACGTATTCGAATGTGAATTTTGGTGATTGATTGTTTCTACAATCATTTCTATGATTTGTCACTTTAAAAATATAAAGGTCTTCTATACTAGTAGTAAATATCAAAACTCTTTCTTCAAATGATTTCAACACTATTTTATTACAAAGCTCGTTTTCTCAAACCGATTTCCAATCTTTTAGTATATACAAACCTTTACCTCACTCGTATGAGAAATCTAATTAAACGGCTTAGTAAAACAAGTGTTATGAAACTCTTGCGTTTACTTCGTCGGCTAATTCTTGGACTTGTTCGATTGAACCTCTTGTGACAATTTTCTAGTGGAGATCTACAATTTGTTCGTAAATATTTAAGTTAAGCTAGTGGGCTAAGCTCATATATTTACTAGCTTACTGTAATTGACACTTCTTGATGATCGATGATGATCATTTCATGGTTTAGACTAGCAATGTGCGATGTCTCTTTGTTTATGTGGAGGACGGTACTTCATTTTATTGAGCTTTGTCTCATTTCTCGCATGGGTCGTACCTATTTTGTGCTTCGATGTTTATTTACACATGGGTCGTATCTATTTAGGTGCGTCGATGTTTGTTCACTTCGTGGAGCAATCGGCTCAATAAGTCAGGACATGGGGTGTATCTTTCTAGGTGCATCGATGTTCGTCTATGCATGGGGCGTATTTTTCTAGATACGTCGATGTTGACTTATGCATGGGGCGTATCTTTCTAGGTACGTCGATGCTTATTTATGCATGGGGTGTATCTTTCTAGGTGCATCGATATTAGACATTACATGGGGCGTATCTATTTAGGTGTGTCGATGTTTTCCTTTGCATGGGTCGTACCTTTCTAGGTGCGACGATGTTTGACTGTACATAGGGAGTATCTATTTAGGTGCGTCGACGCCCGGTTTATGGAATAGCGTTCCGTTTGGGATTGGCCATCCTTTTCTTGTGATTTCTGGATTTCGTGTGTTGAATTCTGAATTTATGCTTCACCAATTTTAGTGATTTTCATTGATAAGTTTTATCAATATTTGTGCATTGGTGAATTTGTGTGACATTGACTTATGTGATTGATATTGATATAATCGTCAATATTTATGGTTTGGTGAACGAAATATAGAGCATGACATTTCTTTTGATTCTTGAGTAGATTTTTTGTGATATTGATTAATCTCTTGTTGATTTTCAATTACTTATATATATCACAGCTTGGCATTGTGATTATTATACGTTTAGTCATATCTCTTATTCTATATCATTTCATATGATATTTATAGCTAGACTGATCCGTTTATTATTTTCTTATTAAATAATACTCGGGTCAGACCGAGATGTTACAGGTGCTTCTGCTTGACTTCACTTCTAGGATTATCTCCTTGACTTTTGGCTAACTACTCTAGTTTAGTAGTTTTTGTTGTATACTATTGAGATATAGACTCCTTGATGTATACGTATTCTTTTATCTAGCTCTTGTATCTATTCCTTTGTGTCGTTGAGGATCTTTTAGACTACTACTCTGATGAACACTTTTATATGTTATATTTATTCATGTCTATTTCCGCCTTTGTGATATGAATTTCTGTGACTGATTTGTGTTATGTTTATTTCTATATTTGTTTTCGAAGACATTATAGCCACTGTGTAGCAGCTTTGAGTTTGTGTCGGTATGTCGGACTTCCTCTTGAAAAGAATGCAAGTTATATTTTATCTGGCATACCGGTACTCGCACAAAGCAATTATACAGATGGTTGCTCCTCAACAGCCTTATTCTCCGTGCTAGTTGACGGCATTACCCCGTAGTGTCCTTGGCTAGCGTGGGTACAGAGGTGGGGCGTCACAGCTTCCTTCTTGGCCAAAGGATAGCAAGTTGAAAGTTGGATACATGGTAAGTCTATGAGACTTAGTTTCTGTGTGAAGTCGAGAAATGTTTTTGCGTTGTTGGTGCGAAGAGACGGGATCAAATTTATTTGAAAACCACTTCGGACCAAAATTTATGTGATGATTGTGCATGCTGGTTGTGATGATATTGTTATTCAGGATTTTCATAGTGGAGGACTGCTTGTTGATCGTTTGGGGTTAAAATCCCAATATACATATAGTACCAGTCGTCTCTTCGTTATGAAATATCCAATGCAAGGACTATTCCCTACTAATCCTAGGGATTTGCCGACAGGATGTGGTAGGAAAGTACCTTTCGTTTGTCATATTTCTAGACAACTTATATGGATGTTTGTCTAACATTGCATTTCTAAGATTACGTACGTCGGTTTTTACAAACGTACATTAGTAGTGGTGGAGAAGGCAACTTCTCTTAGCTTAACACCCTCCTTGAGACGTACGAGCTCAAGAGTTGTATTTATGTGGAAGGTAATTAGTAGTCAATGAAAATGGCCATGTGGCATCCAAAGTGATGTGATATGTGATATGTGAAAGGTAATCGTAGCCTCAAGCCTCATCTATTGGAAATGACTGAAACATGGTTAGATGCAGCAAGGCTAACTGGGTCATTCCCAATTAGGATATGTTCATCCTCTTCTAGATATATTTCTTCCCGCTATGATATTGGGGATGTAAATTAATATGGTTTGTATGCTATGAGGGCCCTCGGAATGGTCGGTAACGACTGAAGGATGATATATTCGGTACTATCTAGTTGTAGAGATAGGCCGGTCTTTTGTTGGTAGAGGTTCCTTTGCGATGTTCCTTGGTGCATTCCTCTGGAGGTGTACTGCCGGAAGGTAGTCACTTCACCTCGTCATTTGTATGGAAACCCAAACTCCACTATGTGTCCGCCATTTTAATTGTATTACCCATTTTGATTGTATTACCCATTTTGATTGTATTACCCATTTTGGCCTATATGCTGGAATATTATAATGGTAACTGTAACGACCCAGAATTTTCAGAAATTAAAATTTGAATATTTAATTAATTTTAAATATTAATAAGTGAATTTATAAGTCAAATAAATTTTTATTTGGATTATTGGATTTAATTGAATAATTAAATCGATAATTTAATACGTTAAATTATGGAAATAATTGAAAATTGAGTTAAATATGATTGAAAATGATTTGTAAAAATTTTATTTAATCATACTGGAGTTATAGAAATATTTTAGAACTTTTAAAATCGAATTAAAAGTTAATTTGTGAAAATTGAATATTTTAATATTTTATAATCGACTGTAAAATAGCAATTTTTTGAACAGTCTCAGAATTGAACGAAACCAGTTTCATTGGATCCGTATTAGTTAGTTATTACCGGATTTCAATTTTCGTGTCAATCGGAGCTATCGTTTGATCGTGGCAGCTCGAAACGCATCGAATTGTTTTTAATTTAAATTTGGCGAGTCAAAATAGCCATTTTTCAAAAAGTCTCGGAATTCGACGAAACCAGTTTCATCGGATCCGTAATGTGATATTATTGTAAGGTTTCAAATTTCAAGTCAATTGGATTTACCGTTTGTCCGGTACAAATTAAAACGCCTAGAAATCGATTTAAATCGGCTTAATTCAAATTGAGCGTTTTCAGCCATAACTCGCACATACTTCCGAATTAGCTTCCGAAACCTATTCCATTGTGTCCGGAATGCGGGATAAACCCTAGGTACGCTGGTTACGGCGTCTAAATCGGAGTTCGGAAAATCCGGGATGAATAGTGTCGCTCGTTCCTTATAAATAGCCCTACCCCTTCACAAAATTTGATAAAATATATTCCAAAACCCTAATTTGCTTCATGTAGCCGGCCCTAAAAATGAATGGCCAGAAAACACTCAACTTCCCTCCTCGATTTCTTCCAATCCGTCGACAATTAGCGAGAAAGTTCAACTACAAAGTGATAGAACACGACGAGAGCTACGAGATCAACGGTGGAGATCGCGAATGGCTTCACGGATTGATGGGAAATGGTGTATGAACGTGGGCTGTTCACTTGCGTGCGCACGCACCTAGATGAGGCCGAGTTTGCCTGGGTTCTGGCCGAGCATAGCTAGTGTCGTGCTCTTCGTCATGGCGTTGGAGTGATCGGATTTCGTCAAGTGATCGTGGAGAAAAGTGGAACCCTAGTGGAGCTTGATGGGTTAAGTGGTGTCGGCCTTGGATCTGTAGAAGACGCGTGATGAGGAAGAGAGAGTGCATGGCCAGGATTTGGGGGGTTCAAGATCCAATGGCTCTCAATAGGTTTAGGTTTAAAATTTTTAGATTTAGTTGTAATTGTTAATATAAATACGTTCAAACTTGTAAAATTCATATCTTTTTCATACGAGGTCGAAAAAAATGCAAACTCAGTTGCGTTGGAATCGTATGGACGAGCACTACGCGATGGAGTTGGTTTGGAGTCGTTTGGAGTTAGTGAGAATTTCGGGTAAAATTAAACGCGCGTTTAATTTTATTCGAAATAAAAGCTAAAACGGAAATTAAAACCAAGGTGAGAATTTCTCACTCAATCGAATAGATTTCGATTTTATTTTAAATAGTTAGATTTAAAATATTTGAATGCATGTTTGAATGATGACTGTAAATTATTGATTGTTAAAATAGACATTATGCGCCGTTAGTAAGCGGATGTTATTTAGTAAAAACATATACCGCGAATATTTCATAAACAGTGAAATTGGTATTATATATAATATCAATATATATATATTGGCATATGTATATATTGCAGTTGTTGATTTCCCGCATTTATTTGTTTAGCGGATGAGACCCTATTACGCCGTTATTAAGCGGATAATATTTAATAAAAACATATACCGCGATAATTTCGTACTGGAGCGAAATTGGTATTGTGCTAATGTTTTTGGATGCAGGAAAACAGGTTGGAGGGATCCAACTGGATTCCTCAACAGTTTTTATTTAATTTCAGATATTTTGATATTTGATTGATTATCATATACGATATATGATGGATCGTTGTAGTCGTGATTGACTATTTGGTGTGTAGCATCATGGGACCCAGATTTTGGGATTTTAAAAATGATTTTTAAAGTGATTTTGAGAATATACTATATTTTTGGAATTGATCCATATTAAGTAAATAAACGTTATAATTTTTAGAGTTATAAAAATTATGATTTTTAAGAAATATAGTTGAAAGCTGATTTTTGAGAAATATGAATTAATGACTTTATAAAATAGTTTAAACTGGGATGTTTAAATTCATTATTAAAAGTTTAAATATAGGATTTATAAAATTTGATTATTTTATAAATCAAAATGGTTAAACTATAAAGGGAATTAAAGACGTTTCAGAATAATAATATAAACTGATTTATATTAAGAGATTTATAAATGGATATTTATAAATTGAAATATAGACATTATAAAACGAGTTTTTATAAGTGTTTGAATTAAGTGAAAATGAATTTCATTAAAGAATGAAATTTATAGAATTATAAACTGTGAAGTTATAAAAGAAATTTATAAATAGTAAGATTTATAAATTTGGTGAAATTATTTGAAGAATAGATTTGGTTAAATAAATGAATCTTATAAGTTATAAAATTTATAATTTGGGAAGTTTAAAAGAACGATTTTGTAAAATAATCGTTTTATAAGTATTTAACGTATAATATGAACGTTTAGTTTATAATTTAGTTATAAACTGGAATAGGTTAATAAAAGAATTTATAAAAAGGAAGTTTTTATAAATAAATAGAAATGGAATTTATAAACGTTGTTTTATAAATTCACAAACGACTTATTTTGATAAGTTAATTGTTATAACTTATAAATGGAGTTATATTCACGTTTTAGACAGTGAATAATCCTTTGAATTAAATTGAATAAAAGGATGGAATTTGTTAAAGAAGTATATTCACGTTTTTAAATAGTGAATGATATGTTAAAGAAATTGTTTTTGAATGAGATGTTTAAATAGAATTAAAACGATCTAACGATGTTTTAAAATGTGTTGAGATTCGAAACCATAGATTTCAACATTGATTGTTGAAATAGACGTTTTCGAGAAATAAAAGGAAATGGTGGACTATAACACTGTTGTTATAGTAAATGATTTCCGAAAGGAAATGTTTTGAATAGTATTGGGATTTATATATCTATTTTTAATTTCGAATCCCTATGCTAGTGATTTTGGGTTGTCGTAACGATGTTTTACGCAACATTCGTTTTGACCCAAATAAATATGTTTAAGTGAATGATTTCCTTAATAGAATGAAATATATACTTAATTCGATTTAAGTATATTGAATATTTTCCAAGTGTAGGAAATAAATAAAATTTGTGAATTACTTATGAATAAATAAGTATGGAAATGTTTTTCCAACATAAAGTGAATATTAGAGAATTTATCTTTTTGAAGATAAATTGAAATGATAAATTGAAATCGTATATGCATGGATATTTTGGAATATAAATTCACTAAGGAATTTATAAAAGAAAGTGGAATTTGTATGAAAATAAATATTGATTTATTTTTGAAGTATTGAAATTATATATCTAGTGAAGATATTTTGGAAAATAAATAATTTGGAAAATTATTTGGAATCTGGTGATGTGTGCATATCCAGTGATAGTTCAATAGCCGACTATCAGTATTTCCCTTTGAATGGGTATTTGATGTGAATTGATTGAATTTGAATGCACACTTATTTTTGAATAAGCGCTCACTATTCGGGTTAACCGGGAAAGGACCATGGGGTCGTATAACCCACTCCGAATAGGTGATACATCGTTGTGAATCGCATTTGAAGATCGGTGTTGAAGACCGGTATTTGCGAGAGTGATAGGATGAAATATCGATTGACTCTGCACCGAGTAGCTACGGTATTGAGTTCTCCATATGTGATGGTGAATCTGATCAGGATTGTGAATATCCGGATTGCAAGGACTTCTTTGTAAGTGCCTTCGGTTCTGTTCGATCCCGGAACAGACTTGTATGGATTGTATGCCTGACATTACAAATTGAGATATAAAGCCGATTTCTTTCAAATATATTTCTGTTGGTGGCGGAGAATTTATTCTTTGCTTAACACCCTTCTCTGAGACGTACGAGCTCAAAGGTTATATAGTTGAAGTTATCAGCGATATATTCCCAGTTTGGTAATGTGACATGCTGAGTGATGCTGAAATGATCATTGTGTTGATTATTTGTGATAGGATCGTTTATTTGATCGTCTATCCTTGTGATCATTGTGTTGATCATTTGTTGACCCAAAGCATGGCTTTTGTATAAAGTATGTTTTTGTGGATGTGACTTCGTCGAGCCTCACACCCCGTGAATGGTCAAAACAGGAAAGAAGCAGCAAGGTTATGAGGGGTAGCACCCTTTAGGATGTGTCCATTTCCTTCTGGAAAAGGGTAGTATCATGGTATGGAGCCCAGATACTTACTCAAGTTGAAAACACTTTATGATTGTGTGAATTGATTACGAGCGCTCGGTGATAAAGGTCCTAAAGGACCGGGGGATGGCATATTCGGTCAGTTGTTACTCAGTTAGGAGTAACCCGGCCTTGTGTTGGTAGAGATCCGGTTTGGTTCTCGGGGATGTCCATCCAGAGGCATTCTCATGTGGCAATGGGAAGTTCCTTGGCCTGACCATTTGTTGGAAATCCAATGAAACAATACGAAACTTGTACGGTTTTAGTTGTAGAACCTGCCATTTAACATGGTAGCTATTAGTAGGCATAATATAATGGTACCTATGCTGGCTATGATTTATATCTTTACTTTCGAAAGGATTTGTTCTACACTATGCACTAGTAATAATATCAAATGTTACTTTTAATGCGTATCAAGCATCTTTGACTATCATAAGGAGAAATCTTCTCCAAGTCTGCGTTTGCATTGTGTGTGTGGCAGGAGGTCTTATGGTAGTCTCATTTTTTAAAAGCATTGCGAATTGAATTTAAAAATATTCCTCTTTTTGATTTTAAAGATAAATAAACTGTTTTGAGTTCTCACACCAGTCACATGACTGACTCGGAGTTTATTGTTTTCCTTCCTAAACTCTGGGTGCCCACCAATTTCCACACGGGCAGTTAAGAGTTAGGTTTATCAGGATATTCTGAATATTCTGGAGTTGCTGGAGGCAAGCTGGATGGCATGGCGTATTACTAGTTTATATAGTATTTCTTTTTCCGCTGCACTGTTTGTTGTTGTATGATGTTGTACACTCTGATGATATGATGTAATGAAATGTGATGTAATGTAATAACTGATATAGTTCTTTGTTTAAAGATTATTCATTTATTATTATATGTTGTTCCGCTGCGAATTGTGAGATTCTGATGTTGTTCTGTTGTTTTCTGTCCCGTCCTATTTTCTTCTGTTTTTTTTCTCTATTCTCTTTTTCTTTCTATTTCTTCTATTTTTAAAATTTTCTAACTTCTTGTTTCTTCTTTTTCTCTTCTTCTTTCCTAAATTTTTGTTAAATAAAACCCTCAGTGTTCGGTTTTCCGTCGTTCGATTTCTCGGCAGTCGATAAAGTGAGTGTCGATGTTGAATTTTCGGAAGACGAAGAATCGTGTCCTGACAATGTGGTATCAGAGCTGATGGTTAAGCGACAACCATGGTTCTGTTGTGTATCACTCATTAGAGATAGAGTCAGCAGTACTCTAGAATGAGTTTGAGTGAAATAATAGCTATGAGAGCGTATTTGTTAGTGAAATATAAAATTGTTTTATATTGTGATGATTGGTTTGTTGAGTGGCATATGAACCTTCGTCAGCACGGTCAGTCAAACTATGCCGAAGGGGTTTCTAAACACTTGAATGGAACAATTCGACATAATATTATTTTAAATTGGGTGAATGAAATAATTTTACCTTGATTATATTTTATATGTAAAGGAATAATTTTTCAGAATTATTAAAGTGTATGTAAGTTGATTGTTAGGTTGTTTGAATAATCTAAATAAAAGAATAATTGTATAAGCAAAAGAATTATAAGAGTTGAATTATAATTAAAGTGATTTACAATTGTGAAATAAACTTATATATGAGAAGTGAAACTATATGAATATGTTTATGAATATGAATTGTAAATAAAAATGAATTTAAAGTTAAATGGAATATAACTTAAGAGATATTGAATTAAGTTGATTTTGGTATCGAAGTAAATAATCAAGTGGATTAAATGAATATGAACTTGAGTTATGAAATAGAATTCAACTTTGGTAATTGAATTGAATAAATGAATTGAATTGTGAATCAATTGAATGGAAATCAATTTAATGTTAAACCAAATTGAATGAATATAAGTGAAAAGAATTTGGTTGTAATTAATATAAATTGGTTGTTATATGATTGTTATATGATTGTATAAAAGTCATTAAGAGTTAATGAAATTGAAAACTATGAAATTGAATTCAAATTAGAAGTAAATAAATTTGAATAGAATTGAAAGTGAATTGGATTTAATTAGTGAATGCAAACTAATTAAAATTGAGAACGTATGTTGATAAAATCCAATGTTAATGAATCAAATGTAATTTAAAGTGAAAACCAATTCATTGAAAATTAATGAGAATATGAATATTTATTGATTATGAATGTTAATTGGTTGATGGTTGCATTTGTTGCTTTAGTTGCATTTGCTATATTATGTAGTTGTTATGTTGCTGTATGTTGTATATTGAGATTATTGTATATGTGCATGATTCTCATGTTGTTTGTTGAGTTTAGTAGGTGCGGATCGCGTTTGCTTCGCATTTGGAGCTCGCTTTTGCGCTATATTAGCCGTATATGCTCGCTAATAAAGTATAAGGTACATATCTCGGATTAAATATCGTACTTTTACACTTTTTTCCCTTCGGGATGCCTCATTACTTGATGAGATGTATATTTGTGATATATATACTGTCATTTTTTTTTCGGATCGAGCCGCGCAAAGGAGACTATGGCGAATTTTTCCGGAAATTTAAGGCGTTAGAAAAAAATTTGAGAAAAATTAGAAAATTGTGAAAACTTTAACTTTGATTTTGGAATTGAAAGTTAAACAATAGATAGTTGTTTTTGAAAAGATAACTAAGTATGATTTGAAAACTTAGTAAAGATTTGTAAGAAGTTTAATTATAAATTTTGGAAAGTTAATAAATTCTGTAACTTTTCTTACTTGTAATTTCGAGGACGAAATTCTTTTAAGGGGGAAAGATTGTAACGACCCAGAATTTTCAGAAATTAAAATTTGAATATTTAATTAATTTTAAATATTAATAAGTGAATTTATAAGTCAAATAAATTTTTATTTGGATTATTGGATTTAATTGAATAATTAAATCGATAATTTAATACGTTAAATTATGGAAATAATTGAAAATTGAGTTAAATATGATTGAAAATGATTTGTAAAAATTTTATTTAATCATACTGGAGTTATAGAAATATTTTAGAACTTTTAAAATCGAATTAAAAGTTAATTTGTGAAAATTGAATATTTTAATATTTTATAATCGACTGTAAAATAGCCAATTTTTGAACAGTCTCAGAATTGAACGAAACCAGTTTCATTGGATCCGTATTAGTTAGTTATTACCGGATTTCAATTTTCGTGTCAATCGGAGCTATCGTTTGATCGTGGCAGCTCGAAACGCATCGAATTGTTTTTAATTTAAATTTGGCGAGTCAAAATAGCCATTTTTCAAAAAGTCTCGGAATTCGACGAAACCAGTTTCATCGGATCCGTAATGTGATATTATTGTAAGGTTTCAAATTTCAAGTCAATTGGATTTACCGTTTGTCCGGTACAAATTAAAACGCCTAGAAATCGATTTAAATCGGCTTAATTCAAATTGAGCGTTTTCAGCCATAACTCGCACATACTTCCGAATTAGCTTCCGAAACCTGTTCCATTGTGTCCGGAATGCGGGATAAACCCTAGGTACGCTGGTTACGGCGTCTAAATCGGAGTTCGGAAAATCCGGGATGAATAGTGTCGCTCGTTCCTTATAAATAGCCCTACCCCTTCACAAAATTTGATAAAATATATTCCAAAACCCTAATTTGCTTCATGTAGCCGGCCCTAAAAATGAATGGCCAGAAAACACTCAACTTCCCTCCTCGATTTCTTCCAATCCGTCGACAATTAGCGAGAAAGTTCAACTACAAAGTGATAGAACACGACGAGAGCTACGAGATCAACGGTGGAGATCGCGAATGGCTTCACGGATTGATGGGAAATGGTGTATGAACGTGGGCTGTTCACTTGCGTGCGCACGCACCTAGATGAGGCCGAGTTTGCCTGGGTTCTGGCCGAGCATAGCTAGTGTCGTGCTCTTCGTCATGGCGTTGGAGTGATCGGATTTCGTCAAGTGATCGTGGAGAAAAGTGGAACCCTAGTGGAGCTTGATGGGTTAAGTGGTGTCGGCCTTGGATATGTAGAAGACGCGTGATGAGGAAGAGAGAGTGCACGGCCAGGATTTGGGGGGTTCAAGATCCAATGGCTCTCAATAGGTTTAGGTTTAAAATTTTTAGATTTAGTTGTAATTGTTAATATAAATACGTTCAAACTTGTAAAATTCATATCTTTTTCATACGAGGTCGAAAAAATGCAAACTCAGTTGCGTTGGAATCGTATGGACGAGCACTACGCGATGAAGTTGGTTTGGAGTCGTTTGGAGTTAGTGAGAATTTCGGGTAAAATTAAACGCGCGTTTAATTTTATTCGAAATAAAAGCTAAAACGGAAATTAAAACCAAGGTGAGAATTTCTCACTCAATCGAATAGATTTCGATTTTATTTTAAATAGTTAGATTTAAAATATTTGAATGCATGTTTGAATGATGACTGTAAATTATTGATTGTTAAAATAGACATTATGCGCCGTTAGTAAGCGGATGTTATTTAGTAAAAACATATACCGCGAATATTTCATAAACAGTGAAATTGGTATTATATATAATATCAATATATATATATTGGCATATGTATATATTGCAGTTGTTGATTTCCCGCATTTATTTGTTTAGCGGATGAGACCCTATTACGCCGTTATTAAGCGGATAATATTTAATAAAAACATATACCGCGATAATTTCGTACTGGAGCGAAATTGGTATTGTGCTAATGTTTTTGGATGCAGGAAAACAGGTTGGAGGGATCCAACTGGATTCCTCAACAGTTTTTATTTAATTTCAGATATTTTGATATTTGATTGATTATCATATACGATATATGATGGATCGTTGTAGTCGTGATTGACTATTTGGTGTGTAGCATCATGGGACCCAGATTTTGGGATTTTAAAAATGATTTTTAAAGTGATTTTGAGAATATACTATATTTTTGGAATTGATCCATATTAAGTAAATAAACGTTATAATTTTTAGAGTTATAAAAATTATGATTTTTAAGAAATATAGTTGAAAGCTGATTTTTGAGAAATATGAATTAATGACTTTATAAAATAGTTTAAACTGGGATGTTTAAATTCATTATTAAAAGTTTAAATATAGGATTTATAAAATTTGATTATTTTATAAATCAAAATGGTTAAACTATAAAGGGAATTAAAGACGTTTCAGAATAATAATATAAACTGATTTATATTAAGAGATTTATAAATGGATATTTATAAATTGAAATATAGACATTATAAAACGAGTTTTTATAAGTGTTTGAATTAAGTGAAAATGAATTTCATTAAAGAATGAAATTTATAGAATTATAAACTGTGAAGTTATAAAAGAAATTTATAAATAGTAAGATTTATAAATTTGGTGAAATTATTTGAAGAATAGATTTGGTTAAATAAATGAATCTTATAAGTTATAAAATTTATAATTTGGGAAGTTTAAAAGAACGATTTTGTAAAATAATCGTTTTATAAGTATTTAACGTATAATATGAACGTTTAGTTTATAATTTAGTTATAAACTGGAATAGGTTAATAAAAGAATTTATAAAAAGGAAGTTTTTATAAATAAATAGAAATGGAATTTATAAACGTTGTTTTATAAATTCACAAACGACTTATTTTGATAAGTTAATTGTTATAACTTATAAATGGAGTTATATTCACGTTTTAGACAGTGAATAATCCTTTGAATTAAATTGAATAAAAGGATGGAATTTGTTAAAGAAGTATATTCACGTTTTTAAATAGTGAATGATATGTTAAAGAAATTGTTTTTGAATGAGATGTTTAAATAGAATTAAAACGATCTAACGATGTTTTAAAATGTGTTGAGATTCGAAACCATAGATTTCAACATTGATTGTTGAAATAGACGTTTTCGAGAAATAAAAGGAAATGGTGGACTATAACACTGTTGTTATAGTAAATGATTTCCGAAAGGAAATGTTTTGAATAGTATTGGGATTTATATATCTATTTTTAATTTCGAATCCCTATGCTAGTGATTTTGGGTTGTCGTAACGATGTTTTACGCAACATTCGTTTTGACCCAAATAAATATGTTTAAGTGAATGATTTCCTTAATAGAATGAAATATATACTTAATTCGATTTAAGTATATTGAATATTTTCCAAGTGTAGGAAATAAATAAAATTTGTGAATTACTTATGAATAAATAAGTATGGAAATGTTTTTCCAACATAAAGTGAATATTAGAGAATTTATCTTTTTGAAGATAAATTGAAATGATAAATTGAAATCGTATATGCATGGATATTTTGGAATATAAATTCACTAAGGAATTTATAAAAGAAAGTGGAATTTGTATGAAAATAAATATTGATTTATTTTTGAAGTATTGAAATTATATATCTAGTGAAGATATTTTGGAAAATAAATAATTTGGAAAATTATTTGGAATCTGGTGATGTGTGCATATCCAGTGATAGTTCAATAGCCGACTATCAGTATTTCCCTTTGAATGGGTATTTGATGTGAATTGATTGAATTTGAATGCACACTTATTTTTGAATAAGCGCTCACTATTCGGGTTAACCGGGAAAGGACCATGGGGTCGTATAACCCACTCCGAATAGGTGATACGTCGTTGTGAATCGCATTTGAAGATCGGTGTTGAAGACCGGTATTTGCGAGAGTGATAGGATGAACTATCGATTGACTCTGCACCGAGTAGCTACGGTATTGAGTTCTCCATATGTGATGGTGAATCTGATCAGGATTGTGAATATCCGGATTGCAAGGACTTCTTTGTAAGTGCCTTCGGTTCTGTTCGATCCCGGAACAGACTTGTATGGATTGTATGCCTGACATTACAAATTGAGATATAAAGCCGATTTCTTTCAAATATATTTCTGTTGGTGGCGGAGAATTTATTCTTTGCTTAACACCCTTCTCTGAGACGTACGAGCTCAAAGGTTATATAGTTGAAGTTATCAGCGATATATTCCCAGTTTGGTAATGTGACATGCTGAGTGATGCTGAAATGATCATTGTGTTGATTATTTGTGATAGGATCGTTTATTTGATCGTCTATCCTTGTGATCATTGTGTTGATCATTTGTTGACCCAAAGCATGGCTTTTGTATAAAGTATGTTTTTGTGGACGTGACTTCGTCGAGCCTCACACCCCGTGAATGGTCAAAACAGGAAAGAAGCAGCAAGGTTATGAGGGGTAGCACCCTTTAGGATGTGTCCATTTCCTTCTGGAAAAGGGTAGTATCATGGTATGGAGCCCAGATAATTACTCAAGTTGAAAACACTTTATGATTGTGTGAATTGATTACGAGCGCTCGGTGATAAAGGTCCCAAAGGACCGGGGGATGGCATATTCGGTCAGTTGTTACTCAGTTAGGAGTAACCCGGCCTTGTGTTGGTAGAGATCTGGTTTGGTTCTCGAGGATGTCCATCCAGAGGCATTCTCATGTGGCAATGGGAAGTTCCTTGGCCTGACCATTTGTTGGAAATCCAAAGAAACAATACGAAACTTGTACGGTTTTAGTTGTAGAACCTGCCATTTAACATGGTAGCTATTAGTAGGCATAATATAATGGTACCTATGCTGGCTATGATTTATATCTTTACTTTCGAAAGGATTTGTTCTACACTATGCACTAGTAATAATATCAAATGTTACTTTTAATGCGTATCAAGCATCTTTGACTATCATAAGGAGAAATCTTCTCCAAGTCTGCGTTTGCATTGTGTGTGTGGCAGGAGGTCTTATGGTAGTCTCATTTTTTAAAAGCATTGCGAATTGAATTTAAAAATATTCCTCTTTTTGATTTTAAAGATAAATAAACTGTTTTGAGTTCTCACACCAGTCACATGACTGACTCGGAGTTTATTGTTTTCCTTCCTAAACTCTGGGTGCCCACCAATTTCCACACGGGCAGTTAAGAGTTAGGTTTATCAGGATATTCTGGATATTCTGGAGTTGCTGGAGGCAAGCTGGATGGCATGGCGTATTACTAGTTTATATAGTATTTCTTTTTCCGCTGCACTGTTTGTTGTTGTATGATGTTGTACACTCTGATGATATGATGTAATGAAATGTGATGTAATGTAATAACTGATATAGTTCTTTGTTTAAAGATTATTCATTTATTATTATATGTTGTTCCGCTGCGAATTGTGAGATTCTGATGTTGTTCTGTTGTTTTCTGTCCCGTCCTATTTTCTTCTGTTTTTTTTTACTCTATTCTCTTTTTCTTTCTATTTCTTCTATTTTTAAAATTTTCTATCTTCTTGTTTCTTCTTTTTCTCTTCTTCTTTCCTAAATTTTTGTTAAATAAAACCCTCAGTGTTCGGTTTTCCGTCGTTCGATTTCTCGGCAGTCGATAAAGTGAGTGTCGATGTTGAATTTTCGGAAGACGAAGAATCGTGTCCTGACAGTAACAATTTCGGCTATTTTGATTATTATGTTTACACTAGACACCATCATAATATAAGATGATTTGATATGAATTATTTCAGTATCATAAGGTAAAACATGTCCGTGTTTATGTGTTGGCATGTCTTATGAGATACTGTTGTTTTGAAAGGAAAAGTTTGGTAATTTAATAAATTCTGTTGAGTGTGTTCCTCATGCTGGTTTACCAGACTGATCTGGGCGTTCTTCGTTCAATGCTCGGGTCAGACTGAGTGTATTTACATGTTCAGATTTGGTGCATTTGGAGCTTCAGCAAGATAGTTGGAGATCTTCATTTTCGTATATACGTGTCTGTTTTGGTTATCCGCTTTGCGCTTTGTTGTTGTTGTATATTATCGGCAATTGTAAGGATAGGTTATTATAACTTTTCAGGCTGATGATTAGTGATTGATTGTTGTACTCTGGTTGATGTATGTATATACAATTTCTATTTTGTAAAGATCATTAATATGATATTACATATTTTCCGCTGTGATGCGAGACTCCGTATTGCTCCATTTGGTTCTATCTTCTCTTCTCTTCTTCTATATTCTTTTCTTTCTCATGACTTTTCATCAGTCTGTGCTTTTTGGTTCGGACACGTGTGGATTATTATCGATTCAAAGGGTACGGATTTGCAGGTCATCACATAAACTATTTATCAAATGTACTTTTCATAGATCCACAACTACACTTAGCTTCTTTTATGGCCAACTACACCCTATAAAATATAAATACAAATTTTGGGTCTAATTAATAAGCATTATTGTTTAAATATTTATTTAGCTCGTTTACTTAATTAAATCAATGTATAACTTTTAAATATCATTTAATTCATTTTATGGCTTTAAATAAATAATAAAAACCATAAAAATAATATAACATTTATGTTATTTTTCCCATCTAAATTTATAACATTATAAATTAATTCGATTAAGCCGAATTTTGAATACAATTAAAAATATTGTTGTGTGACCCCATGTTTTAGCTTTTAGTAATATTTAAACAATTTAAATATAAAAGTCTATGCGGATTTTGCTAAAGCACAATAGTAGACATAAATTTAGTTTCTTAATAATATTTAGTTGAAATTATAATTAAAGAAATATCCTAAGTAAATATATATTGTACGTGTTTTCTTTTCATCATCACTATATCACCAACGTATCTGGAGTATGGTCAATCATAAAAAAATTCTACTTATATCGATATTTAACCACGAAGTACAATTTTGTTAGTCCGTGAGATGATGGTTTTGATGACTACAACCTTAGAATAGATTATAAAATATAAATACTAACATTATAAGTTTAGATATATATGTATATGCAGGTTTTAACCATGGAGGTACCAAGAATGAAGACTGTACAGTATAGAGATTCAAGATATCAAGATTGAAGACTCATGAGTATCAAGAATATCAAGAGTTCAAGAATTGAAGTAATTTATTCTTTAATTAGAAATTTTGTTAAAACTCATAGAAAAACACTGACATCTTAAAATTCAATTTATTCGTGGAATGGAATCCACTTCAAGCCTGTTAAAGGGATGGAACCCTAAGTAGGATGGAACTTATGAAAAATCCAGTGGAACATTGTTTTGTATCCGCTAACTTTTTATTCAAAATGATTTTTCAAAATTATATCATGTTTTCAAAATGTTTTCAAAACCTTCCTGTTAAACGCATAAAAAACCTCTATCCTGATTTTAAATAATTTTAGCCTCAAAATTATCTTTAATTTCAAAGTCAAAATTACTCCTGATTTTAAACTATCTTTTAAAATAATATATTTAGGTTTTAAATATTTGTACTTAAGATTTAAGTATAAAATTATAATTAAATTATATATATGCTATTCTCTATATTTACTTATGAATTTTAACTATAGTCAAGTATATTAGAAAAGTTTAAAATAATCTTAATATAAGATAAAGGTTATTTTCAAAGAAAATCAAATCATTAAAAATTGCTTTGGGATGTCGACATGCCTATGGTGACCATGTCGACATGGTGTCAGTTGAGTTCAAAATTTAAATTTCAAAAGAAGCGTCTATTCGCCATAACCCTTCATGAATGGACATGGCTGTTGTTCTTCTATAAATAGGGGGTAGTTTCAACGAATTTTATATCAGATTTTCTGGTTTTTCACTCCTCTTCTTCTTCCACATTTCTTAATACATACTCTTACCATTACTCTGCCGAAATCAATATTGAATCATACTCGATTACTTCTAGTTTGATTCTCTATCACTATCTCAACAAGGTTCTCAGTGCTATTCAGAGTTATAGACTTCTTTGTAATATATTAAGCGAGAAAAGGTGTGATTGTGGCCTTGAAAATCCATCAAGCGAGAAAAGGTGTGATTGTAGCCTTGGAAAATCAATTAGGTAAATTTGTGGCCCGGAAATCAAGTATCTCTACCCAGAGGATTGAAATTCTGAAGGGTGTACCTCATAGCCTTGAAATCGAGGGTGTAATTGTATAATTGCTTTTGAAAGGAAATCCGTACTTGTGTTGCGGGACTGGATGTAGGGTAACTCCGAACCAATATAAAATCTGGTGTGTTCTTTCCTTTACTGCTTTTATTTTATTTCTGCATCTGTATTTGTTTCTGTGATTATCCCTATATCTGTAAATTGCATACATCTATGTCTAAATTAACGTAAACTTAAAAAGATTTAGTAATTCTTTATAAACACTATTTAACCCCCTCTAGTGTTAATCCTAGCCTTAAGATCCATAATCCGCATTTCATTCAATTGGTATCAGAGCAAGGTTTTCGAAGTTTCATAATCTGATTTTTGAAAAGTTTTCAAAATGGCTACCAACACTGGTACTGTTACTAACTCTAGTATTCCTGTCACTAGTTCATTTGCAGAAGGTCAGTCTACTGTCAGACCACAACTTTTTAATGGCAGTAACTATGCATATTGGGCATGTAGGATGAAAATATGCTTACGATCTATAGGATTAGACATTCGGAATATTACACAAACTGAATATTCTGAACCCACGACCGATTTTGCAAAATGGACTGCTGAGCAAAAGACTGTTGCACAAAATAATTCTAAGGCAATGAATATTTTGTTTTGTTCACTAGATAGAAATGAATTCAATAGAGTGTTAGTTTGTAAGTCTGCATATGAAATCTGGAAAACTTTGCAAGTTACCCGCGAAGGAACAAACAAAGTTAAACAGACCAAAATTTCTATGCTCACAAATCAGTTTCAATTATTTAAAATGAATCCTAATGAGTGTATTTCAGATATTATAGTAGATTTTAGTATATTGTGCATTCTCTAATATCTTAGGGAAAGGAATTTTCTGAAGAAGATCAAGTCAGAAAGGTTTTAAATTCTCTTACTCCAGAATGGGATCAAAAGACACTTGCTTTCGAAGAGGCAAATGACATCAGTACTTTAAAGATAAAAGCATTAATTGGAAATCTAATGTCATATGAAGTTCAAATGATCAGGAGAAGAGAAAACAAAGCATCTGAAAAGAAATCAATGGCATTCAATGCATTGACCGATGGATCAGACTCAAACAGCGATAATGATGAAGAAATGGCCTTAATGACCAGAAATTTTAGGAAACTCCTGAAATACAGAAAGATGAATAATCTCAAGAGAAACAACTATAAGAACTCTGGAAATCAGAATGCAGTGCCAAATAATGTCAAATGTTACAACTGTGATGAAGCAGGCCATTTCAAAACAGACTATCCGTATCCAGATAGGCAAAATCCTCCTATAAACAATGACCGAGCAAAAAAACGGAAGCGTGCATTTACTGCTACTCTAGATGACTCAGACTCGTCCTCAAGTGATGATGATCAGAAGACAGATAATTCGAATTTGTGTTTCACAGCTGTTCACGACTCCGACGAATTATAAGAAACGGACTTAGAAAAAGGTACACGTTCACAATACAATTAGTTGAAATTGCTTGCTTAGAATTAGTTCCTTGATTGATTGATTTTGAATTGGTGTGTTGTTTGAATTCTAATTTTTTTAATTATTATCTTATTATTTTATTATTGTTTTATTATTATTTTATTATTTTTTAATAGTATAATTTTATGAGATATACTATAAATATTTCAGATATATATATATATATATATAGGATTTAAAAATAATAAGTATATTTATATATATATTGTAGAGAACTTAGGAAAAATAAATTATCAAAATTCACTGGCACATGTCGACATGGTCTCTACTATGATGTCAACATGGGTACCAGAATTTGAATTTCAAAATCTGAGTTCAAATGTTTGAATTTTCCTCCCCTTTTCACTTCATTCAATTCTTTGAAAAGCTACCTTTTAACCAGAGAATATGTCCATTGAGAATCTATTTATTCACTATCTTTTATCATATCTTTCCACTCTCATTTTCAGATTCAAAGTCTCTCTTCAAAACTTCAAGCTCTCTACTCTCTACTTTAATGGCTTCTTCAAGCAACCCCTCCACCATGAGAATTTCCAGAAAAATAAAAGAGCAGTTATTCAATGATCCGGAGGCAATAAAAACATACATCAATTATGCTAATTATGCCAAAGTCCATCCCGGAAAGTTTGCTATTTTTCAAGATTTCTCTTCTTATGAACTTGATTCTCTTTTTGCAAACAATGGAGTTCTTAGTCTTATTGATGCTTCTCAAAATGATTTTGTTTGCTATCCAAATCTTGTCAAAATTTTCTATGCTAATTTAAACCGAGGATTTTATCATGGAAATGAGGACGAAATTTGGAGTAGTGTCAAAGGCACTAGAATTGTTTTGAATTGTGATCTTTTGGGTACCATTCTCAATTGCAAGTGTACGGGAATGGATCCTTCTAATTTTAAAATCGATGAAAATGATCGTGAGATATTTCAACAAATTTTCGAAGGAAATGATAATTTTGAATTCAAAAATCGAAATTTTCGACCAAAGGCAAGGATTGTCAATTGTAACAACCATAAACTTTTTAAACGGTTTTTAATAACGTATTTAATTAAATTTTGGAGAAATTTTAAATAATAATATTTTGAAATAAAAATTTAATGTTTGGATTACTCATAATTAAATATAAGTAGTGAATAAATAAGAAAACATATAAATTTAGATTACATTACTTGTTAATTAATTTGGGCGTATGTTCGTTTTAATTATTGCATCTATTGTACGCACTCTTTTATTTCATATCTTAGCTGTTAAAAATCAAATCAATATGTGCATTTTAAAAAAATAGAGGAATTAAAACCCTGCCTCCAATTCACGTGTAAAACTTTTCACTTTCATTTGCATCTCCGTATTTAATATGAATAACAATATTTGATTTCCTGACCATTTCAAAATCTCTTCCCATCTTTATTTTTGCAACACAGTTCAGATCTGGAAAAAAAGGGTAACAGGTAACAATCCGAAATTTTAGACCAACTTAAAATTCTAATTTTATTAAAATATTGAATAAAATTTGGTAGAAAAAAAAATGATGAGAATAATAATAGTTTATATGAGATTTACAATTTGAACTAAAACAACAAATGTTAAAAATTTAATAATAATTGTTAATTGTAAATATTGATCTATTGAATAAAATTTTAGAGGAAACAATAGTTTAATTGTATTGTTGTAATTCAAATAAGTTAACCTCTAACAAATGAACTAAAATTGGTAACTAATGGATATGTTGAGTTATGTGAAATTATTAAATAATGTTTGATTTATTGTTAATAAAAAGAAGAAAAAAAGGAAAAATATTTTGTTCTGTTTATATCAAATGGTGGTTTTGAAATTTAGTTTTGAAAGCAAGTATGGATTTTTGAGTCAAAGAAAAATTTGGCCTTAATATACATGTATACACAGAAAGTTTAGTTTGGGTATAGGGTCCATTAATTATTGTGTGAATTCTATTAGGTATGTATATATAGGTTATGTTAGTATTTTCATATATATTACTCATTTCCTTGAAGTTTTGAAACACACTGTCCAATCAACCCATCAATTGCTCTAATAATTTATTTGGGAAATTCAAGGCATAGCTGTATTATTCGCCATCATTTCTTTTATTTTTTTCCAAACGATTCATTTTTCCTTTATAACGTATCCTTCCATTCCATACTTATCTTTTTCCTTTACGTTTCAAATATGGAACGTGCTGTCCAATCAGCAATTAATTGCTTTAATTTCTCAACTAAATCTAGGGTGACTATTGCCATCCTATAATTATTTTGAATATCAAAACATATAAATTGTAAACGTTTATGTTCATTTTTGGTCAGTTCTTCCGTTTTAAAGTAATATATTTATTTCTTAAAAACTGTTGCATTGTGAAGCATGTCTCTTCCAAATCTTCACCGTGTAGCCCAAGAAATATAATAAATTGCTTTAATAACGTTGCTGAATCAACGGTCATTTCAATTTATTATTTGTTGTACGTTTCCTTTTTGCTTAAAAATTGGCTACGTAAACATTAATTCAAAATAGGAAGAAATCATTCGTTTCCTGTCGCCGCTTCATTTGCTTTAATAATTTCACGTGATTCAAGCAGGTGACCGTGTCCATTCACTCAACCTTTATCTATATTTTTGTTTTAAATTTCTTTCCTCTGTTCACTAGGGTAATTATGGTATGATTCTCAGCCTATTGGTCTGCCTCTCCTTCTTTCCTTCGGCAATAAAAAAAAACCTTTAATTATTATCTCATTTCTTGATTGCACGGTTACAGACAATCAATTAGTTAATTGCATGTTGTATTCTGTTCATGCCTATTTGGTTCATAAAAATTATTAAGCATTTTTACCCAGAGCAGCCAACTCACCTACATCGTTCTATATCTATTTATTTGCGAACAAGTTCAAACTTTTCTATTTTCTTTGATTGATAGATTTGTTGCTTTTATCTATTCTTTCTCTCCCTGTCTTTATTGCTTAAAGGAAAGCAATCCATCAAAACGTGAATATTTGACTATAGCCAGCCGTTACCTATACCCAAATTTCCATTTTTATCATCGTCATTCGAATATCAGACTTATATACTTTTTGCATTCATTTCGCTCATTCAATTTTACCTTTCTTATTCCAGCTTTTAAATATTAAGCTCCTCCCTTATATTTCTTTGTGGCCTTTACTTCTCTTCTCTATTTTTTTTCTCCTCCTCTGTTAGCTTCTCAAAACCATCACTCCGCAGCTCCTCCCTGATCTTCCACCCCTCGTGCTCCTCTGTAGCCACTTAGACCGTGTACTCCTTCTTTTGCGTAAGTATATACATTTTTTATAAACCTATGGTATATTATAATATATACTGTGTACGTTAGTTTATATGCTTATATATATACGTTGATGTATTTTTATGAAAGAAAATATGTATGTATCACACACTATATTCTCTGTTTTGTTTTAAAATATATAAGTGTCATAGGGTATAAGGTACACATATATAAAGTTATATGTTGTATAAGAATATAAGTGGATTTGTACAGATAAAGCATGGGTTTATTGATATTATAATTACGTAAATACTGATTTTATATAAACAGTTATATGTTCTATTTTTATATATTATAGAAATTGGAAAATCTGGTTCGACAGTGAATATACGTTATACTGTTTATATATTTACAGTAATATATATTGATTTTGTTTAAGTATGATATAGACAGTGTTTGTAAGTTTTTTTTAAAAATAAGTTATATTAGTTTGGATTTTACCTGTTGGGTTAGATAGGTTCACTGAGTATACATATGTATATATTCATACCTTATGTACGTTTGTGTATATATATATTTGTTAATTATATTTTAAGTTATATGTTAGTTATAATATATTATGGTTTGTAGTATTCCTAATATTTTAAAACGGAAAATATATATTGTTGGAAACTTGTAATACAATCGCGTTTGTATATTTTCTATTTAAGTTTATATAACTTTATATATATGTGTGTATATATAATATAAAATTTTGTTCCCAAATGTGTATATGTGTATACATTAATTGGTTTTAAAGAAATAAATATATGGAGACTTTGTTTGAAGCGTTGAATTAAATTTTAATTTGAGATATATGATTAAATTGATTTTAATAATAAATAATAAAATTATATACATCATTTTCTGTCATATCAAGATGGTTCTAATTCGTTTTCACCAAATTCCTATCTCTCAGCTTTTTTGAATTCGTGCCAATCTGGCGTTGCTTTGAAATTCGTAGCTTGTTGCGTTCTCCATCTTCTCTAGCCTCTAGCCTCGAAAGGTGAGCAATCACTCACGATTAACGTTCTTTTATTTATTAAATTTGGTTTCAATTGAAACGACAATTGAAATATACTGCTGAAGTTAGTAAATCTATTATATATGCTTTTATCTGTAAACTGTTCGCCTATGGGATATGACACCATATCCTATTGTTTATACTTTATTTAATTACTGTTGATATATGCCTGTTGTTATATTATTATCATATCCTGTTATATTATTATTATCTATTATCACTTTGCAAGTCCCCTGTAGTTTAGAATTCACTATGGGTTGAAATGATACATACCCGAACGGACTTTAGAATAGGAGAATTTCGTTATGGGTTGAAATGATAGATCCAAGCGATTTTCATTAAATTGAATTTGAGATTACGGGTTGAAATGCTATCCACCCGTATATATTTAGCGTACGGATTGAAATGATAAATATCCATATCACTTGACCATATGATAAGAAATATATACAGACACCGTTGGTCCATATATAAATATTTTGAAAATATTTTCTATGGTTTGAGAAGGAAAAATATAGTTTTAGTAAAGACTGATTCTTAGAATATTATATGTATAAAAATGAAAATTTTATGTATAGACCTAATAATAATATTTAATCTAATTGAGATTGATTTAATACATATAATATGTTTAAGGATTCGTTTAAATTTATATTTCAAATTAGATTTGGTAAAATTTTGAATATGCCAGAGTTGAGAAGATAAAGTTGAATTAATTGGAAATGGTGTTTAATTAAGAATTATATTCAATTAAATCGATTTGAAACTATTGAATTCGGGATTTAAGATATGATTTTATAACTTGGTTTTGGTAAAAGGGATTAAAAGGATATTTTAAGTTTAAATAAATTTAAGGAAATATTCTGTAAAAGGAAATCTAAGGCTATTTAAATGATAATTGAACTTGTTAAGTGGATATTTCCTGACTAAATAATAATGATGAAGCTAAATCAAGATCTATATGAAACTGTTAGATTTTACTTTAAAATATTGGATATTAAAGCTTTGAATATAACGGAAGTTTAAATGGTTATTGGGAGCTGAATTGAATTAATGAATTGAGCTTTGAATAAATGGGAATTTGGAACTTGAGTTGATTAGAATCAATTTGTGTAGTTGAGGAAATTTCAAATACTTTATAAATTATTTAATATATATACACTATCTTAGTAAATAGATATATTTGAAAGGGAAATGGTGTTTTGATTTTGAAGTCTAAATAAAATTGAATGACCTCGGTGTTATAGTGTATATTTCTACCTTGTAGATAGTTCCATGGACCCTTAGAGGATGGTTATCCCAAACATCCTTAAGTTATTTGTATTTCAGTTGATATTTCACTTGAGTTGGATTTATTGATATAAGAATGTTAATCCTGACTTGAGTGTTTTGTGTTTTTTCTGTACGCTCGGGTCAGACTAAGCGATACAACATTTGAGACTCGCCTTTGGAGTTTGGAGCTTCGTTTGAGGATCCAACTATTGATTCATCTTCCTGTTCTTTCAGTTGATTCGTTCGGAGAGGTCATCTGTTCGTACTGGAGACTTCACTGTATTTGAGATATTCTGTTGTATTTTTATTTCTAACTCTGGTATTTATATAGTAGCTTCATGAACTACTATTTATATATTCCGCAGCATTATTTTATATTACTCTGTGTTTGTGATTCTGTGGTTGATTTATTTACTGTATATGCTGAGTTTTGCCAAATTTTAATTAACAATTCGATGTTTTGAATTATTCAAGTCGGACATGTATGGTTTTATTGTCGATTTGAATGGTACAAAATAGCGGGTCGTTACAGTTGGTATCAGAGCTTTGGCTGTAGGCAAAACTTAGCATATATGGTAAATTTATTTATAGAATCACTTTCATTTGAGTTGAATCTCTTCCTTTTTGACTCGATTTCCTTTGAATTTTGGAATGTCCCTCAGTTTCGAAATTCATTCTTGTCTCTTCTATTTATATTCGTTTGATTCTGGAGTATTCTATTACTCCACTGAATGTTTTGTAAAGGGGTGAAAACTCCTTTACAATCAGCATTTATTCACTGAAGGTTTTTATATCCTCGGTTTAGATACTACTATCTCTGGTTATGCCGAATTCTATATCTGGCGATCGAATGTCGATTTGCCTTGGAATTCCGCATCGATCATATTCATGAAGTCACGGTTGACCCGTTAAGGTCGCCCGCGATTTACATCCATAATCTATTTTGTAATTCAATTATCTCATCTTCGATCGAGTCTATCTTTGAATCAGGATTCTATTGATTGGAGTTCCTCTAAATTAAATCTCTATCTTTGTTTTGAAATCCATTCTTGAATCATCCTTTGAAAATCGGTTTTGTTTGTATTTTAAAATTGTTTTATATACCGAAATTTTTATTTGGGTAATTATGATTTTATTCTATATATAAAAGAGAAAATGTTTTCGATAAGGATTATATACCTTTAAAAAAATAGAATTTGAAGTTTCGAAATAATTTGAAATTTTGAAAATATTATAAAAAAATTGATTTATATAAAAATGATTTATAACTGAAAGGTTTTGAATTTGAAATTCCGAAGTATGATTTGATATTCGAAAGATATAGGTATATATATTTGAAATAATTTGAAGTAAGTCGGCGTTGAATCCTCGAGTTTTCGATTTGATTTAGTATAACTCTATTTATAAAAATAAATAAATTTGATTTACTGATTTGTTGCTGATTTCCAACTCTTGGATTTGAAATTTGATTTCACCGACTATTTTGAAGTTTCGAGCACTTCCAAATCAAGGTTTAAAATTTTAAAACTAAGAAATTTCGCAGAGTATAAATTATCGATAAAGAATATAAGTTTAGTTTTGTATGTTTAAAGTATGAAGAGTATGACTTAAGTAAATTTGAAACTTTTGTTAAATAAATAATTTGAAAAAGGAAAATTAATTTTTTCGTACAGAAATAAATAGTTTAAATGTTTTAAAGGGATAATTATAAATTTAGAAAACATTTTGAGTATAATTGATTTTGAGAAGAATATTTGGTTTTGATATTAGATTGGAATTAAAACCAGTACTTATATAGTGATTTTGGAAATGAATTTGTTTGACCTAAATTTTGTTGACTTGGAAATTTGGATTATTTTCTAAACCTACTGTTTAAGAAACTTTGAAACTGAATATGTTTAATTGGGAAGAAAATTTGGTGAAATCATATATGATCTTGAAACTGAAATGTTATTGAAACGAGAAAAAATAAATTGAGAACCTTGATTTACTAAATACTTGATTTGGGAGTTATCGAACTTATATAAAACTGATTTGTATAGTACAAAATTTATTTGAAACCTATTGATTTGAAAGGTACTCAATTTGGAAAGAGAAATTTTATATAATCGAAGTCTATATAAGTGTGATTTGATATACTATTGATTTGGGAAGTATTCGAGTGAAAATGGAATCCTATATATAATGGACTTTATATAAGTATGATATTTGAAAGTGATTTGAAAAGGTACTATATGATACATATTTTCGAAGCAAAGATATGGAAAGTGCCTTCTGCTTGATATCCACTTTGTGGCCACATTGTGGATTCATTCTATCGATACTATTCTCTCTGATTTTTGGTTTTCCAGATGTGATACTCGAGTGTCCCACCGTGGTGTAACCCATGGTTTTTTTGCGACTGCATAGCGCAACTGCCTGGCCGAGACGACTAGGGGTACAGATTGTTTCCTGGGGGATCCAGGCGTAACCATTGTGTATCCTGTAATCTATGTAGGTCACATTAGTAGCGGAACTGCCTGGCTGAGACAGCCTAGGGGTATGGATTGTTTCCTGGGGGATCCAGGTGTAACCATTGTGTATCCTGCACCCTACTAGTCATCATAGCATAACTCGCAGGGCTGAGAAAGCTTACGGATACAGATTGTTTCCTGGGGGATCCAGGCTTAACCATTGATCTGCGAACCATGGTTAGACAAATGTTTTGGTTGGTTATTTTGTTTGGATTGTACTTTCCATATCTGTTTTTTAAGGTTTTTCAAGTATTTTCACTGGTTGTTGAAACAGGTCTACTAAGTACTTGAAGAATTCTAGCTTTGCGCCTGATCAACGCGTAACCAGAGTCTGCAAGAACGAGGATAAACTTGTTGAAACATCGAGTTATAGAAGTATTTTCAAAAGGAAAATTGGTTTCGAAATAAAAGTATTTCTTTTGGAAAGTTATTTTGTTATAAAAGTATTTCCAACAAGAAATTCTGTATTAATATTCGAAATTGAAATTCTCATGGTTCTAGATTAATTATTCGTGCCCAATACTATTCCTTGAACCTACCTTATCTGCTCAGTTTAGTTATTCACCTTGATTCTGTTTTTCGAATCTACCTTCTTTCCTTGTTAGATATATCCTTTTTAAATATTGTTTGTTTATATACTACAAGGTATAATAGAAATTTTTTAGTGTTTCTGAGGTTATTAATTTATCTATAATGTTGGAAGTATCTTGAGAATTTTTTTTATAAATTTTGGATTTAATATTTTCAATAGCTTCTTTGTAAATATAAGTAATAATGTAAATAATTGTTTTCAAAGGAGTTCTGAAAAGTATTAAAGTATTAAAGAAAATTAAATTTCAAATGAATTTTTTAGATGAATATTTGAAGTAAAATTTGTATAGTTTTAAATTAGTTGTTTATCTTGTACTTCAATCTATTTTTTTCTTTCTGTTTGTTGCTATTCTCCTACCTCCTTCCTTTTCGGGGACGAAAAGTTTTGAGTGGGGGAGAGTGTAACAACCCATAAATTTTTTAAACGGTTTTTAAAAACGTATTTATTTAATTTTTGGAGAAATTTTAAATAATAATATTTTGAAATAAAAATTTAATGTTTGGATTACGTATAATTAAATATAAGTAGTGAATAAATAAGAAAACATATAAATTTAGATTGCGTTACTTGTTAATTAATTTGGACGTATGTTCGTTTTAATTATTGCATCTATTGTACGCACTCTTTTGATATCTTAGCTGTTAAAAATCAAATCAGCACGTGCATTTAAAAAAAAATAGGAATTAAAACCCTGCATCTAATTCACGTGTGAAACTTTCCACTTTCATTTGCGTCTCCGTATTTAATAGGAATAAAAATCCTTAATTTCCTGACCATTTCAAAATCTCTTCCCATCTTTATTTTTGCAACGCAGTTCAGATCTGGATAAAAAGGGTAATGGGTAACGATCCGAAATTTTAGACCAATTTAAAATTCTAATTTTATTAAAATATTGAATAAAATTTGGTAGAAACAAAAATGATGGGAATAATAATAGTTTATATGAGATTTACAATTTGAGTTAAAACAACAAATGTTAAGAATTTAATAATAATTGTTAATTGTAAATATTGATCTATTGAATAAAATTGAAGAGGAAACAATAGTTTAATTGTATTGTTGTAATTCAAATAAGTTAACCTCTAACAAATAAGCTAAAATTGGTAACTAATGGATATGTTAAGTTATGTGAAATTATTAAATAATTTTTGATTTATTGTTAATAAAAAGAAGAAAAAAAGGAAAAATATTATGTTCTGTTTATACATCAAATGGTGGTTTTGAAATTTAGTTTTGAAAGCAAGTACGGATTTTTGATTCAAAGAAAAATGTGGTCTTAATATACATATATACACGGAAATTTTAGTTTGGGTATAGGGTCCATTAATTATTGTGTTAATTCTAGTAGGTATGTATATATAGGTTATGTTAGTATTTTCAAATATATTACTCATTTCCTTGAAGTTTTGAAACACACTGTCCAATCAACCCATCAATTGCTCTAATAATTTATTTTGGGAAATTCAAGGCACGACTGTTTTATTTGCCATCATTTCTTTTATTTTTTTCCAAACGGTTCATTTTTCCTTTATAACATATCCTTCCATTCCATACTTATCTTTTTCCTTTACGTTTCAAATATGGAACGTGCTGTCCAATCATCAATTAATTTCTTTAATTTCCCAACTAAATCTAGGGCGACTGTTGCCATCCTATAATTATTTTGAATATCAAAACATATAAATTGTATACGTTTATGTTCATTTTTGGTCAGTTCTTCTGTTTTAAAGTAATATATTTATTTCTTAAAAACAGCTGCATTATGAAACACATCTCTTCCTAATCTTCACCGTGCAGCCCAAGCAATATAATAAATTGCTTTAATAACGTTGCTGAATCAACGGTCATTTCAATTTATTATTTGTTGTACGTTTGCTTTTTGCTTAAAAATTGTCTACGTAAACATTAATTCAAAAATATGAAGAAATCATTCATTTCCTGTAGCCACTTCATTTGCTTTAATTATTTCACGTGATTCAAGCAGGTGACCGTGTCCATTCACTCAACCTTTATCTATATTTTTGTTTTAAATTTCTTTCCTCTATTCACTAGGGTAATTATGGTATGATTCTCAGCCTATTGGTCTGCCTTCCCTTCTTTCCTTTGGCAATAAAAAAAACCTTTAATTATTATCTCATTTCTTGCTTGAGCTGCATGTTGTAGTCTGTTCATGCCTATTTGGTTCATAAAAATTATTAAGCATTTTTACCCAGAGTAGCCAACTCAGCTACATCGTTCTATATCTATTTATTTGCGTACAAGTTCAAACTTTTCCATTTTCTTTGATCGATAGATTTGTAGCCTTTATTTATTCTTTCTCTCCCTGTCTTTATTGCTTAAAGGAAAGCAATCCATCAAAATGTGAATATTTGATTATAGCCAACCGTTACCTATACCTAAATTTCCATTTTTATGACCGTCATTCAAATATAAAACTCATATACTTTTTACATTCATTTCGCTCATTCAATTTTACGTTTCTTATTCCACATTTTAAATATTGAGCTCCTCCCATATATTTGTCTGTGGCCTTTACTTCTCTTCTCTATTTCTTTTTTTTCTCCCCCTCTGCTAGCTTCTTAAAACCATCACTCCGCAGTTCCTCCCCGATCTTCCACCCCTCGTGCTCCTCCGTAGCCACTTAGACCGTGTACTCCTTCTTTTGCGTAAGTATTTTTTTTTTATAAACCTATGGTATATTATAATATATACTGTGTACGTTAGTTTATCTGCTTATATATACACGTTCCCGTATGTTTATGAAAGAAAATATGTATATATTACACACCATATTCTCTGTTTTGTTTTAAAATATATAAGTGTTATAGGGTATAAGGTACACATATATAAAGTTATATGTTGTATAAGAATATAAGTGGATTTGTACAGATAAAGCATGGGTTTATTGATGTTATAATTACGTAAATACTGATTTTTTATAAACAGTTATATGATCTATTTTTATATATTATAGAAATTGGAAAATCTGGTTCGACAATAAATATATGTTATACTGTTTATATATTTACAGTAATATATATTGATTTTGTTTAAGTATGATGTAGACAGTGTTTATAAGTTTTTTTTAAAAATAAGTTATATTAGTTTGGATTTTACCTGTTGGGTTAGATAGGGTCACTGAGTATACATATGTATATATTTATACCTTATATACGTTTGTATATATATATTTGTTAATTATATTTTAAGTTATATTTAGTTATAATATATTATGGTTTGTAGTATTCCTAATATTTTAAAACAAAAAATATATATTGTTGGAAACTTGTAATGCAATCACATTTGTATATTTTCTATTTAAGTTTACATAACTTTATGTAATGTGTGTATATATAATATAAAATTTTGTTCACAAATGTCTATATGAGTATACATTAACTGGTTTTAAAAGATATAAATATATATAGACTTTGTTCGAAGTGTTGAATTAAATTTTAATTTGAGATATATGATTAAATTGATTTTAATAATAAATAATAAAATTATATACATCATTTTCTGTCATATCAAGATGGTTCTAATTCGTTTTCACCAAATTCTTATCTCTCAGCTTTGTTGAATTCGTGCCAATCTAGCGTTGCTTTGAAATTCGTAGCTTGTTTTGTTGTCTATCTTCTCTAGCCTCTAGCCTCGAAAGGTGAGCAATCACTCACGATTAACGTTCTTTTATTTATTAAATTTGGTTTCAATTGAAACGACAATTGAAATATACTGCTGAAGTTAGTAAATCTGTTACATATGCTTTTATCTGTAAACTGCTCACCTATGGGATATGACACAATATCCTATTATTTATACTTTATTTAATTACTGTTGATATATGCCTGTTGTTATATTATTATCATATCCTGTTATATTATTATTATTATCTGTTATCACTCTGCAAGTTCCCTGTAGTTTAGAATTCACTATGGGTTGAAATGATACATACCCGAACGGACTTTAGAATATGAGAATTTCGTTAATGGTTGAAATAATAGACCCAAGCGATTTTCATTAAATTGAATTTGGGATTACGGGTTAAAATGCTATCCACCCGCATATATTTAGTGTACGGATTGAAATGATAAATATCCATATCACTTGACCATATGATAAGAAATATATACAGACACCGTTGGTCCATATATAAATATTTTGAAAATAATTTCTATGCTTTGGGAAGGAAAAATATAGTTTTAATTAAGACTGATTCTTAGAATATTATATGTATAAAAATGAAAATTTTATGTATAGACCTAATAATAATATTTAATCTAATTGAGATTGATTTGATACATATAATATGTTTAAGGATTCGTTTAAATTTATATTTCAAATTAGATTTGGTAAATTTTTGAATAAGCTAGAGTTGAGAAGATAAAGTTGAATTAATTGGAAATGGTATTTAATTAAGAATTATATTCAATTAAATCGATTTGAAACTATTGAAATTGAGATTTAAGATATGATTTATAACTTGGTTTTGGTAAAAGTGATTAAATGGATATTTTAAGTTTAAATAAATTTAAGGAAATATTCTGTAAAAGGAAATCTAACGATATTTAAATGATAATTGAACTTGTTAAGTGGATATTTCCTGACTAAATAATAATGATGAAGCTAAATCAAGATCTATATGAAACTGTTAGATTTAACTTTAAAATATTGAATATTATAGCTTTGAATATAACGAAAGTTTGAATGGTTATTGGGAGCTGAATTGAATTAATGAATTGAGCTTTGAATAAATTGGAATTTGGAACTTGAGTTGATTAGAATCAATTTGTGTAGTTGAGGAAATTTCAAATACTTTATAAATTGTAGAGGAAGAGGGCTCATGAGGAAATGGAAGAAGAGGAAGAGGAAGAAGAAGAAGGGGATGAAATGGAAATTGAAGATGAAGAAGGTGAAATCTCTTTGGAAAGCATTGACTATCCTCCTAATCCATCCACCAAAACCCTTCTCAAAAATCAAAAGACGATTGTTGAGAATCAACGGATTCTTAAACGATCCGTTAGTAAGAAGTTGGACAAAATTCCATCCAAGACAAACAAGTTCATTTCCAAAGTCAGCAAGAAACTTGGATTTTCTTCTTCATCATCATCATCCTCTAACTAGTTTTACCTTTTCGTATTTTGTTATATGTGTTTTAGTTTGTTTAATTCGAAAGTTTATGTAGTTTGGTGTGTGTTTAATCATTGTAACATCTTAATATGCAATGAAATGAAATTTCTTTTCTGTTATCTACCTTATCTTATCTCTAGAATAAATGTTAGTATAGTATATAAATATATACACACACACACACAATTATTCACAAAATCAAATTAGTCATAATTTCTCACTAACCCATGTCGATATCCCCTCTATGACCATGTCGACATGTACTGGTCAGAAATGACAATTGATTTTGAATTTGAAATTTGAATAACGACCATATGTCTATTCATTACAAACGAATTTCTACACCTATGTATACCTTTTTCTTTCAGAATTCTTTACTGAAAATTATTTCCTATCTTCTAATTCTTCATTTCTTTCACAAATTCAACCATGGCTAATCCAATTCATAATTTATTCGAAAATCTTGAAGAAACTCTTAATTCGTTCAAGAGTATTCTCTAGTTCATTCTTCGTAACTAGCGACACTTAAAATTGAGTCAAATGCAGACGATCAAGGAGCAAGAAAGGCATTTCGATGCAATACGATAGATGATTTCCTCCTTACACAAGGATGATAACGAAGCACATCCTTCAGTCTCTCTCACCAACGACAATGATAATTGGGATGCTATTAAGGCAGATCCAATCTTTGGAGAAGAAGGATGGGTGGAAGTTTCACGTAACGTTTGATTTTTATTTTGTTTACTTTTGTTTGAATTGTTTGTTTGAATTAATTTGATTTAGTTTGAATTGATACTTGGTGTGAAATGATTTCTTAAATTGGTTTCATGGTTGCTACATAAAACATGTGTGTGTGTATATATATACACACATTGAAATGTATGTAATCCTTGATTAATTATCACGTTCATAAGGATAATTATTTCTTAATCTATCTATTATATATTCCATTGTATAGTTTATTAATACAGGTACTCTAGTCCAAGAATGAGGGGGAGTTAGTTTTTGTTGATGAAAAAGGGGGAGAAATATAAAATAGTTTAGTTAGGCATAAATTAAGGGGGGGTTATAGATTAAGGGGGAGTTATTAGGATAGAAGTAATATTTTATAAAACAAAGGTTGTCATCATCAAAAAGGGGGAGATTGTTAGTCCGTGAGATGATGGTTTTAACGACAACAACCTTAGAATATATTATAAAATATATATACTAACATTATAAATTTTAGATATATATGTATATGCAGGTTTTAACCATGCAGGTACCAAGAATAAAGACTGTACAGCATAGAGATTCAAGATATCAAGATTGAAGACTCATGAGTATCAAGAATATCAAGAGTTCAAGAATTGAAGTAATTTATTCTTTAATTAGAAATTTTGTTAAAACTCACAGAAAATCACTGGCATCTTAAAATCCAATTTATTCGTGGAATGGAATCCACTTCGAGCCTGTTAAAGGGATGGAACCCTAAGTAGGATGGAACTTACGAAAAATCTAATGGAACATTGTTTTGTATCCGCTAACTTTTTATCCAAAATGATTTTTCAAAATTATATCCTGTTTTCAAAATGTTTTCAAAACCTTCCTTTTAAAAGCATCAAAAACCTCTATCCTGATTTTAAATAATTTTAGCCTCAAAATTATCTTTAATTTCAAAGTCAAAATTACTCCTGATTTTAAACTATCTTTTAAAATAATATAAACTTTAAATATTTATAATTAAGATTTAAATATAAAATTATAATTAAATTATATATATATTATTCTCTATATTTACTTATGAATTTAACTATAGTCAAGTATATTAGAAAAGTTTAAAATAGTTTTAATATAAGATAAAGGTTATTTTCAAAGAAAAGCAAATCATTAAAAATTGCTTTGGGATGTCGACATGCCTGTGGTGACCATGTTGACATGGTGTCAGTTGAGTTCAAAATTTAAATTTCAAAAAGAAGTGTCTATTTTCCATAACTGTAACGACATGATATTTTCAACCATTCGCATCCGCACATGTCGGACTTGAATTGTTCAAAATACCGCGTTGTAAATAAAATTTGGCAAATCTCGGGATATACAGTAAATAAATAATCACAGGATCACAGACACAGATATCAGAAAACTCACAGCAGAATTTAAAAATACTTAGTGGTTCATGAAGCCACTATAAATAGTCTCAATCAAAAAAAAAAATTACATAGTCTGTAATCCAAATATAGTTTTAAATCATCAGTAGAATAATCCAAATGTCCACTAGTCTTGATTTCATAAATTTAGATAAAGAACTGGAAGGGAAGTTTGCCAGCAGCTTGAAAGTGATCAACAGAAATCCTAGCTCCGGGATGAAACTGAATTGCAACTCAGGCTGACCCGAGCGTAAAATAAAACATAAACACTCGAGTCAGGACATACATACTTATATAGTGTAAGTTAATTCAAGTGAACTGTATCAAAGAATAAGTAACTTAAAGGATGCTTGGGATTGCCCATCCTCTAAGGATCCGTTAAACTATTTACTATGTAGTAATACTTCGCTATTATAATAGTGTCTATTAGTAAAATAAATTTTCTTTTAAATAGCGTTAAGGCTTTACATTTTCCACCTTAATACGTAATAGTCCCAGTAGTCCATCCAATATCATAGTCCCTCCTGATCGGGAAGCCACCAGAGGATACCACATGGGCTACGGGAGAAAACCAAACTCGTACAAGGCTCGCTATGGTAGGTGACACGGCACGACTAGGCAATGCGAGGGTAGATATACCAATTATGCTTCCGGACTGATGGAACACATAGCGTGCAGCTACCGCCCACCTCGAACAACACTCCCAAATCAAAGGTGTGCACCAATACAATCACAAAAGTAATAGAATGGCATACGAAGAAGTGCGTCCGATCAGAGGTGCTACCTCATTGATCCGTCGATCGCTCCTGTTTTAGCCACCTTATGCCAACTCACGGAAGTCGGGTCCACGTATTTACCTCAAAGGAAACGTCTCCACCATCCTTCTTCATTATGGAATCTCCATCGCGTACACGGTTGTCAAAGTGGTTTTCGGTATCGACAGAGAGTATGCCAAATATCCGATCCCGGTCTCTTTAACAACCAAAAGTTATTATAACCCGTGGTTACAACTTTTAAAAATGGTATTTATACTTTAAAAATCAAATTAAATTTCAAATACCTTCAATATCATAATATCATTTTTAAACATTAGTCATTTATATAAAATACCATTTAAATCTATTCAATTTATTTAGGAATTAATTGCCATTCAACTCACATTTAAAAGTTAAATTCTTCCATTTAAATTTAAGGTCAATTCCTTATTTTTATTAATTACATATTAAATTCCAAAATTTAAGCTTTTTTCCAAAGATTATTTCCATTAAATTCTTTTATTAAAACAATCAAAATTCAGTTTCCGTAGCACTTATAAAAATGCTACCTAAAGTGCTGAAATAAATTATTAACTTAACAATTAATTTTAATTCCCAAATATAACTTATTATCAATTATTTTACTGAACTTAAATCTCACTTTTAACAAAATTCAGAATAAGTTATATTCCAAAATTTTACTTAAACTTCTATTTAACATTTTGACTCATTCAAAAATCATTATAAATTTCATAAAATCCTTTAAATACATTTAAGACTGAATATCATAAACTTTCTATTTAAAACATTTTTAAAACATTTCATAAAATATTATATAAACCACGGGTCTGTATATAGTTTTCTAGCCTAGGTCAAGTGGTACGGATATATATCATTTCAATCCGCAATTTTACAAAAACCCGGGTTCTATCATTACAAACCTGCAATCCCAAGTTAAATAATAAATAATTAAACAATTAAATAAATAAATGGGTAAATAATTATCGTTCAGGCCTATCATTTCATCCTATAACGATCCCAAATTTACAGGGAACTTGCAGTGTGATTAACAGTCAATAAGCATTTAACAGTATAACTGCAATAATACTTCAATAAATAAACAACTGATGATGTGTCAATAAAAAATGGGGTTTAACATCATACATTTATATCACAGGCAAATAAAATTAAATAAAATAAATTTAACAATTACACTTGTGATAAATTCATAGATATATAGGTATGTTTGTTTGGTGAGAATTACTCATCTTAAAGCTGCAGAAATTTAGATTCAAACGATTGTATCACTTGACAAAGAAACGTACAACGGCACGATCAGATTTCCGCGGATGCCACGCCTAGATTCAAATCTATACCAAGATCGAAATACCAATACGCGACTTTTAAAATTACGGTGAAAGAAATTTTTTCGAAACAACTGGAACGAATAGACTCCACTTGACTCGACCACTCCCACTACTCGACTCGCCCACGTTCTTAAGGCCAGGCAGTGAAATCTTAACTATTTACGTACCCATGAAAATTATAGTGGAAAGTTTTAGGCAAAAGATGGAAAGAAAAAGGCGGACACAATACGTTATTCCATTTCTACAAATAGGTGGCGTACACAAAAATTCTTCAGCATTGATAACAGTGAAATTTGCAACTAATATATCCCTTTTTTTTTACTTCTTCCAGAGATGCAAATGAAAATATACTTTTTTTTCTTTTGTTAACATTTTATTAAAATGACTCATGCATGAATTCACAAAACAAGGTGATGCAATCTAAATAAATGGCACGGTCTCCTTGCCTATTTTAAACCCCGTAAGCATGCACTCAAAATATACAAGTCACTGCATATTTTGGAAATAATTTAGGTAATAAAAAGTTCTACCTATGTGCTGAAACAAACGTGATTTTGCACGTGTGAGTGTATGCAAAATGAAGGATATTAGTTTTGTTTGTTACCATTTTTTTTCAAAGATGACACACTTTAGCAATTCATATTTAAAAAAAAAAGACTCACGCAAGAAGTTCAAGTGGCCACAACTACAGGAATGCATGCATTTTCTATAGAATTCAAAAGAAGGATACTAAGCTTGTCTTCCTACAACAATCTGACATGCATGGCAAATCAAATCAGAGGGGAAAAAGGAGATGTGGCACGGACAGGTGGTGGAGCAGCCGAGTAGTGTGGACATTGGACCAAATGAAACAAGAAGAAGAACAAAATAAATAAAAGCAAGGTGTGGCCATACCTGTGCACTTTCTCAAGAAGAACGAAGGCAAATTTTAGATGCAATATAAAGTTTTTGTGTGAGGCTTTATATATATAATCAGTGATTGCATTGATCAATATAAGGGAGACGGCAAGTAATATTGCTTTGTTATTCGAACGTTACATAAAGAAAGCGTTGATTAAGGGAACAGTTATGCACGAAATCAATTTTCTTTGAACGTGTTGCTTATTTAAAGGAAGGACTTTCGAAATTAAAAATGAAGAAACGGCAGGTAATAACATGAAATGGACCGAAAAGTGCGTGATTTTTTCTTTGAGCTTAAGTAAAAAAATTTCTACAGGTAAGATATCATTTTTCTTTGAACGGTAAATGGAAATAACTGATTATATACTTATTATCCAAATGAAGTTGTACATGGATTTGAATTTTTATAACCATCATTGTTTTCATGAGTTTGAACTTTTCGTGTAAAGAGGATATCACGTATTGTTTTTGGTAAAGGAAATGGCAATCGATTTACAGATAACGTTGATTTATAAAGAAACGGCAACAAACAGGAATTAAGGAAATAAATGTTTGCACTGCGTTATTACAGGGGTGCTCGGGTTGATAAATAAAGAAGGTAAAGTTTTATTAGACAATGATTTATATCAAATTTAAAGCAAATTGGACTTTGAAACAGTAAAGGAAAATAACAAATTTTGCTGCATTAAAAAGGGGCGTAAATCAAGTGATAAAATTTTGCAAGGAATAACGTACGTTCAAACTAAATTGGGAGTGAATGCGTTGATTCAAGGAAAGAAAGTGGTAAGCACTTAATATTTAGATAGCGTTGATTTAAGTTGAAGAAAACGTCACAAATTTATGGTTTGAACGTTTTTAAACAAATGTGTTTTATTTCCATTAATTCCACTTGTTAAGTTTTCAATTTACCCTATGGGTTTCCACTTTTTGATTTCTATCATTGGGACATCTAGCAATCTAGCCACAATTCCCTAACTAATATTTTTAAATTAGTTAATTCCCTCTAATTGATTTCCATATTCTTCTAATCAATTAATTCCCCTTTAATTGCCTTTAATTGATTTCAATTGATTACCTTATCCCTTTTAATTAACCTCCTTAATTGATTTCAATTAATTACCATATTACCAATTAATTATCCTCCTTAATTGATTTCAATTAATTACCTTCTTCCTTCATGTCAATCAATCTCCTTTAATTACATATTCAAATTTGGTTACTAACTTAATTAGTTAATTAACCCTTTTGGTTTAATTATCAATCCTGCGACGTCTCACATTAATCCATCCACTTTGTAGGCATTGGTAGCCTGAGTGATTACACGGGCAGATTTCTCCTATAAAATGGGGATTAACCTCGCGTCCTCATGCCATTAACCAAAAGAATTTGCTTATTTGTCTTTCATCAATTTAATTAACTTGCATTAATTATTCAATAAATTAATTCTGGTCAACTACTGAAATTTTACATTCAATTTCCCTATTAATTGTCATTAACTCTATTATAAAATATCCGTATATGCCTTTATTCGATTTTTGAATTGCTAACTAGGAATAAGGTAGATTCATCAAATAAATTGATTGCAAGTTTCATTGTTTTAAATTTCTTAACAATGTTCACCACTAACATAATTAATATGTCAAAATTGACAATATTCCACCAACATGATTTGCATGTCATAACCTACCCAATTAACATAATTAATTAACCACTTTAATATGTTACAAATTTTCCCCTTTCATTATTTTTAGGGAATGGGTATGACAACATATATTATGATAATATCCAAAAACATTTAGTTACCACTCACTTCATTATAAATTATAAAGGTTTTTTTTTCTTCTTAAATTTAGTTACAAAAAATCTTATTAAATTAACGAGTTTAATTCTCTAAATTTACAGGTCATTACACTCTCCCCCGCTCAAAACTTTTCGTCCCCGAAAAGGAAAGAGTTAGGAGAATAGAAACACCCTGAAAGAAAACTAAATTGAAACTCAAAATGGAGTCATTTATTTAAACCATATAAATTCAATTTAAATTAATTAATATTCAATAATTGATTTAATTCATTTGATTTTTACTGAAGATAAATCAATCTTAACTATTAGTTATCTTATTATCCAATTATTTTGAAATTAACAATTTCTAAAATCATAAATTTGTATAGTCATTTATAATAATCATCTTTTATTCAACAAATTTAATTCTTCTTTATTCCAGATTATTATTAAATATATTCTACTTAATATATCTTATCGCACATATTAAGTAGATTACATTTATTATAACTATTCCAATTTATTTCTAAATTTCCTTTAACACCATTTGATATTGTATATTATTCAATTATTATTTCATTTCTATTTACCTCTATTTGTCTTGTCGTAACTGAAACTTTAAGTGTACAACATTTATTATAACCACTCAAATTTTATTTATAAAATCCTTTTATATTGTACATTATCCAATTACATAGTTAATTTCTGAATGATTTAGGTAAGTTATATTGGCATGCAATTTAATATTATACAAGTAAAAATTTTCCAATTCTATTATTCAAGTTTAAATATTCATTCAAAATTTGACTTTATTTTATCATTAGAATCACCTTTTAACATAAATTTATGAATTAAATTTCCAATTAACTTCAAACCCTTTAGAGATAAATAAATACATACATATAGCATATGTCAAATCAAATTTAAATCATATATCTATATATATTATAAATTAAGTCATATTTTAGAAATTCAATCAATTAAATTTTTGAAGCAAAACTACAACGTGGTCTCTTCACTTCGATACTCGAAAATGAATGTCGATGATGCGGCAGTCATCATCGAAATTATTTTCCAGCGACAAAGAGAAGAGAACTAATTTTTAAAATTTTTAAAATTCTTTGGAAACAAATTTCTATTCAAAAATACTTTAAATAATATGTCCCTTTAAATAATATATCCTTTTAAGACTTTAAACACAAAGTTTGAAACTATCAGAAATTAAATTCTTAAATTCTGGTTTTAAATTCATTTCTGTTTCCAAATAAATTTATAACCATGTTTCATAGTTCAATTATTTATATAAGATAAAACCAATGGTTTACAAAACCTTAAATAAAATCAAACACTATTATCTCTAAACAACTAGTTAAATTCTAAAAATTATACTTATATATAATATTAGATTTTTCCCAAATATAGGAATAATTTTTTTCAAAACAAGTATAGAGATTCAAATTTGAAGGACTCAAATTAAAGAGAATTTTGATTTAAAGATAAGTTGGAATCAAAAGATCCGATGATTAAATAACAGAATAAGGAACCAGATAAGTTTATATAAATCGCGGGAAACCTTAACCGGGTCAACCGTGACTTAAAGAATAAGATCGATGTGGATTTTCTAGGGTAAATCTACATTCGATCTGAAGAGATAGATTTCAGAACAGATAGAGTTCAGAATAACCAAAGATACTAGCATATAAACCAAGGATAAATATAAATCTCTGGTGAATCAATGCTAGTTGTAAAGGAGTTTCACCCCTTTATTAGAATATTGGCGAGACCGCCAATTCACTATAAAGATCATACAAAGTGGAGTTATGGGATACTCCAGAATCGAAAGAAAATGAATAGTGAGGGACACGAATGAACTTCAGAACCGCAGGGAACGTTCCAAAATTCGAAAAGGAAGAGATTCAAGCTCAAATGAAAGTGATTCTGTAAATCAAATTTACCCTACATTCTAAGTTTTGCTTAGAGCCAAAGCTCTGATACCAAATGTAACGACCCGATATTTTCAACCATTCGCATCCGCACATGTCGGGCTTGAATTGTTCAAAATACCGCGTTGTAAATAAAATTTGGCAAATCTTGGAATATATAGTATAATCACAGGATCACAGACACAGATATCAAAAAACTCGCAGCGGAATTTAAAAATACTTAGTGGTTCATGAAGCCACTATAAATAGTCTCAATCAAAAAAAAATTACATAGTCTTTAATCCAAATATAGTTTTAAATCATCAGTATAACAATCCAAGTGTCCACTAGTCTTGATTTCATAAATTTAGATAAAGAACTGAAAGGGAAGTTTGCCAGCAGCTTGAAAATGATCAACAGAAATCCTAGCTCCGGGATGAAACTGAACTGCAACTCAGGCTGACCCGAGCGTAAAATAAAACATAAACACTCGAGTGAGGACAACATACTTATATAGTGTAAGTTAATTCAAGTGAACTGTATTAAAGAATAAGTAACTTAAAGGATGCTTGGGACTGCCCATCCTCTAAGGATCCGTTAAACTGTTTACTATGTAGTAATACTTCGCTATTATAATAGTTCTATTAGTAAAATAAACTTACTTTTAAATAGCATTAAGGCTTTACATTTTCCACCTTAACACGTAATAGTCCCAGTAGTCCATCCAATATCATAGTCCCTCCTGATCGGGAAGCCACCAGAGGATACCACACGGGCTACGGGAGAAAACCAAACTCGTACAAGGCTCGCTATGGTAGGTAACACGGCACAACTAGGCAATGCCAGGGTAGATATACCAATTACGCTTCCGGACCGATGGTAACGCGTAGCGCGCAGCTACCGCCCACCTCGAACAACACTCCCAAATCAAAGGTGCGCCCCAATATAATCACAAAAGTAATAGAATGGCATACGAAGAAGTGCGTCCGATCAGAGGTGCTACCTCATTAATCCGTCGATCGCTCCTGTTTTATCCACCTTATGCCAACTCACGGGAGTCGGGTCCACGTATTTACCTCAAAGGAAACGTCTCCACCATCCAACTTCATTCTGGAATCTCCACCGCGTACACGGTTGTCAAAGTGGTTTTCGGTATCGACAGAGAGTATGCCAAATATTCGATCCCGGTCTCTTTAACAACCAAACGTTATTATAACCCGTGGTTACAACTTTTAAAAATGGTATTTATACTTTAAAAATCAAAATAAATTTCAAATACCTTCAATATCATAATATCATTTTTAAACATTAGTCATTTTTATAAAATACCATTTAAATCTATTCAATTTATTTAGGAATTAATTGCCTTTCAACTCACATTTAAAAGTTAAATTCTTCCATTTAAAACCTTTTAAAGTCAATTCCTTATTTTTATTAATTACATATTAAATTCCAAAATTTAAGCTTTTTTCCAAAGATTATTTCCATTAAATTCTTTTATTAAAACAATCAAAATTCAGTTTCCGTAGCACTTATAAAAATGCTACCTAAAGTGCTGAAATAAATTATTAACTTAACAATTAATTTTAAATTCCCAAATATAACTTATTATCAATTATTTTACTTAACTAAAATCTCACTTTTAACAAAATTCAGAATAAGTTATATTCCAAAATTTTACTTAAACTTCTATTTAACATTTTGACTCATTCAAAAATCATTATAAATTTCATAAAATCCTTTAAATACATTTAAGCCAAAATATCATAAACTTTCTATTTAAAACATTTTTAAAACATTTCATAAAATATTATATAAACCACGGGTCTGTATATAGTTTTCTAGCCTAGGACAAGTGGTACGGATATATATCATTTCAATCCGCAATTTTACAAAAACCCGGGTTCTATCATTACAAACCTGCAATCCCAAGTTAAAAAATAAATAATTAAACAATTAAATAAATAAATGGGTAAATAATTATCGTTCAGGCCTACCATTTCAGCCTATAACGATCCCAAATTTACAGGGAACTTGCAGTGTGATTAACAGTCAATAAGCATTTAATAGTATAACTGCAATAATACTTCAATAAATAAACAACTGATGATGTGTCAATAAAAAATGGGGTTTAACATCATACGTTTATATCACAGGCAAATAAAATTAAATAAAATAAATTTTACATTTACACTTGTGATAAATTCACAGATATATAGGTATGTTTGTCTGGTGAGAAATACTCACCTTAAAGCTGCAAAAATTTAGATTCAAAGGATTGTATCACTTGATAAAGAAACGTACAACGACACGATCAGATTTCCGCGGATGCCACGCCTTGATTCAAATCTATAACAAGATCCAAATACCAATACGCGACTTTTAAAATTACGGTCAAAGCAAAATTTTTGAAACAACTGGAACGAATAGACTCCACTTGACTCGACCACTCCCACTACTCGACTCGCCCACGTTCTCAAGGCCAGGCAGTGAAATCCTAACTATTTACGTACCCATGAAAATTATAGTGTAAAGTTTTTGGCAAAAGCTGGAAAGAAAAAGGCGGACACAATACGTTGTTCCCTTTCTACAAACAAGTGGCGTACACTGAAATTCTACAGCATTGATAACAGTGAAATTTGCAACTAATATATCCCTTTTTTTTTACTTTGTTTATTTTTACTTTTTTTTACTTCTTCCAGAGATGCAAATGAAAATATACTTTTTTTCTTTTGTTAACATTTTATTAAAATGACTCATGCATGAATTCACAAAACAAGGTGATGCAATCTAAATAAATGGCACGGTCTCCTTGCCTATTTTAAACCCCGTAAGCATGCACTCAAAACATACAAGTCACTGCATATTTTGGAAATAATTTAAGTAATAAAAAGTTCTACCTATCTGCTGAAACAAACGTGATTTTGCACGTGTGAGTGTATGCAAAATGAAGGATATTAGTTTTGTTTGTTACAATTTTTTTTTCAAAGATGACACACTTTAGCAATTCATATTTTAAAAAAAAAGACTCACGCAAGAAGTTCAAGTGGCCACAACTACAGAAATGCATGCATTTTCTATAGAATTCAAAAGAAGGATACTAAGCTTGTCTTCCTACAGCAATCTGACATGCATGGAAAATCAAATCAGAGGGGAAAAAGGAGATGTGGCACGGACAGGTGGTGGAGCAGCCGAGTAGTGTGGACATTGGACCAAATGAAACAAGAAGAAGAACAAAATAAATAAAAGCAAGGTGTGGCCATACCTGTGCACTTTCTCAAGAAGAACGAAGGCAAATTTTAGATGCAATATAAAGTTTTTGTGTGAGGCTTTATATATATAATCAGTGATTGCATTGATTAATATAAGGGAGACGGCAAGTAATATGGCTTTGTTATTCGAACATTACATAAAGAAAGCGTTGATTAAGGGAACAGGTAGGCACGAAATCAATTTTCTTTGAACGTGTTGCTTATTTAAAGGAAGGACTTTCGAAATTAAAGATGAAGAAACGGCAGGTAATAACTTGAAATAGACCGGAAAGTGCGTGATTTTTTCTTTGAGATTAAGTAAAAAAATTTCTACAGGTAAGAAATCATTTTTCTTTGAATGGTAAATGGAAATAACTGATTATATACCTATTAACCAAATGAAGTCGTACGTGGATTTGAATTTTTATAACCATCATTGTTTTCGTGAGTTTGAACTTTTAGTGTAAAAAGGATATCGCGTATTGCTTTTGGTAAAGGAAATGGCAATCGATTTATAGATAGTATTGATTTATAAAGAAAGGGCAACAACCAGGAATTAAGGGAATAAATGTTTGCACTGCGTTATTACAGGGGTGCTCGGGTTGATAAATAAAGAACGGTAAAGTTTTATTAGACAAAGATTTATATCAAATTTAAAGCAAATTAGACTTTGAAACAGTAAAGGAAAATAACAAATTTTGCTGCATTAAAAAGGGGCATAAATCAAGTGATAAAATTTTGCAAGGAATAACGTACGTTCAAACTAAATTGGGAGTGAATGCGTTGATTCAAGGAATGAAAGTGGCAAGCACTTAATATTTAGATGGTGTTGATTTAAGTGGAAGAAAACATCACAAATTTATGATTTGAACGTTTTTAAACAAATGTGTTTTGTTAAGTTTTCAATTTACCCTATGGGTTTCTACTTTTTGATTTCTACCATTGGGACATCTAGCAATCTAGCCCCAATTCCCTAACTAATATTTTTAAATTAGTTAATTCCCACTAATTGATTTCCATATTCTTCTAATCAATTGATTCCCCTTTAATTGCCTTTAATTGATTTCAATTGATTACCTTATCCCTTTTAATTAACCTCCTTAATTGATTTCAGTTAATTACCATATTACCAAATAATTATCCTCCTTAATTGATTTCAATTAATTACCATATTCCTTTATGTCAATCAATCTCCTTTAATTACATATTCAAATTTGGTTACTAACTTAATTATTTAATTAACCCTTTTGGTTTAATTATCAATCCTGCGACGTCTCACATTAATCTGTCCACTTTGTAGGCACTGGTAGCCGGACCGGTTGCACGGGCAGATTTCTCCTACAAAATGGGGATTAACCTCGCGTCCTCATGCCATTAACCAAAAGAATTTACTTATTTATCGTTCATCAATTTAATTAACTTGCATTAATTATTCAATAAATTAATTCAGGTCAACTACTGAAATTTTACAATTAATTTCCCTATTAATTGTCATTAACTCTATTTTAAAATATCCGTATATGCCTTTATTCGAGTTTTGAATTGCTAACTAGGAATAAGGTAGATTCATTAAATAAATTGATTGCAAGTTTCATTGTTTTAAATTGCTTAACAATGTTCACCACTAACATAATTAATATGTCAAAATTGACAATATTCCACCAACATGGTTTGCATGTCATAACCTACCCAATTAACATAATTTATTAACCACTTTAATATGTTATAAATTTTCCCCTTTCATTATTTTTAGGGAATGGGTATAACAACAGATATCATGATAATATTCAAAAACATTTAGTTACCACTCACTTCATTATAAATTATAAAGGTTTTTTTCTTCTTCTTAAATTTAGTTACAAAAAATCTTATTAAATTAACGAGTTTAATTCTCTAAATTTATAGGTCATTACAATAACTCTTCATGAATGGACATAGCTGTTGTTCTTCTATAAATAGGGGTTAGTTTCAACGAATTTTATATTAGATTTTCTAGTTTTTCACTCCTCTTCTTCTTCTTCCACATTTCTTAATACATACTCTTACCATTACTATACCAAAATCAATATTGAATCATACTCGATTACTTCTAGTTTGATTCTCTATCACTATCTCAACAAGGTTCTTAGTGCTATTCAGAGTTATAGACTTCTTTGTAATTTATTAAGCGAGAAAAGGTGTGATTGTGGCCTTGAAAATCAATCAAGCGAGAAAAGGTGTGATTGTAGCCTAGGTAAATCAATTGGGTAAACTTGTGGCCCAGAAATCAAGTATCTCTACCCAGAGGATTGAAATTCTGGAGGGTGCACCTCGTAGCCTTGAAATCGAGGGTGTAATTGTACAATTTCTTTTGAAAGGAAATCCGTACTTGTGTTGCGAGATTGGATGTAGAGTAACTCCGAACCAGTATAAAATCTGGTGTATTCTTTCCTTTACTGCTTTTATTTTATTTCTGCATCTGTGTTTGTTTCTGTGATTATACCTGTATCTGTAGATTGCATACATCTATGTCTAAATTAACATAAACTCAAAAAGATTTAGTAATTCTTTATAAACACTATTCACCCCCCTCTAGTGTTAGTCCTAGCCTTAAGATCCGTAATCCGCATTTCTTTCAAATTTTAAACCCTTGGTTCAATTTACTGACATTTATCTATTAAACATTTTACTTTACCTACAAATTTTAACTTTAAGTTGACTAACAATTATGGTGACAATAATCATCTACAACGAAAGTGATGAATCTCCTCTTGAGTAGTGTTTCACTTCAAGTTGTTTAACAACTCCTACAATCCGCTGTGGTTGTAACATGAGAATCATGTCATGTTTTGACCACAGTCGATATATAGTTTAGACATTTAAGGATACCATTATGTCAGTACCTTAAGTATTGGTTTTGATGATAACAACTATATGATATTATATAAATTATAGATACTAATGTTTTATCAATATATATATATATATATATATATATATATATATATATGCAGTCTATTATGTAGGATATTAGACAGATGTTGATTAAGAAGACTGTATAGTATCAGAAGTAAATTCAAGATGCCAATATTGAGTTTCAAGAGTTCAATAATGAAGACTCAGGAGTATCGAAGAGTTCAAGATTTCAAGATACTCCAGATAAGTTATAGGGTCACAGAATTTATTTTAAAACCTTGATAACACTTTCCTGATCTTTCTCACCTTCTCTAATTTCGTTTTAAATTGTTTTTCAAATATTTTGTTTTAAAATAATATTTTCAAATATTTTCCAAAATGATTTTCAATCTCTTACCTATAAAGGTATCATTTTAGTGTTTTTAAGTTTATATATATATATATATATATATATTGAAATTTTTGTTTATATTTTAGTAATTTACGATTATATTGATTTTTATTAATGAATACTCCTATTAAATCTTTCAAAATTATTTTATAAAGTTATATTATGATTAAAATGTGTATAAACTATATTTAAATGATTCTACTAAGTATCAAATTATTTTACAAGGCAACAGATTTTCAACATAATATTTTTAAGTGTTTTTCAAAATAAAAAGGGATATGTCGAACATATCCTATCTATGTATGTCGACATGGTGAATGTAAAATTCAACATCCAAATTTTAATCGAAGTGTCTTTTCGTCATATATCTTTGCGAATGGACATGACCGTTGTTTCCTTATATATACTAGACTTCCAAACAAATTTTCATTAACTATTTTCTTATTATTCTCTCCTCTTTTTACTATCATGATTTCTTAATCAAAATATACCCAATCTCTACTGAAATTCGATTAGAATCAGATTCAATCATCACTTGTTTGATTCTTTTTCATCCACTCTCTGATTTCTCTTATATCTCTCAGGGTTTGAGTGCTATTTAAGAGTTATACGATCAATTATAACAAGATCGAACATTTGAGTCTGTAACTGTAACAACCCAAAATTTAAGAAATAATAATTAATTAACGAATTAATTAAACAGTAAAATAAGTTTGTGAAATTGTCAGAATCGAGCTACGGGAATTGCATCATGTAGGATCGATTTCACCCTTGAGGGAGGGGGTTGGTATGAATAGGGAGATACTAATAATTATAAAAATTAATGGGGAAATATATAGATAATTGCAGCACAGATAATAGCAGCACAAATAATAGCAGAATATTAAAAGCAGTAATAGAACAACACAGATTTACCCAACTTCGACAAAACCCTGCCTACGTTCTGCCTCCAAGGTTTCTACTAGAAATTAAGTAGTCAGATGCTTACACATGTAAAATCGCGGCACCCGCTATCGACTAACCTAACTCTATGCTCAAAACCCTACCACAACTCAGCTACTGAGTTGCGAATTCTCGAACTACACCATTGTAGTTCATCCCCCAGTCACACGACTAGAATTTACAAAAGTTTAAAAGAGAAATACAAATTAAAAAAAAATTACAAAGTCCTATATATAAAATTAAGCTCAAATAATAAATGTAAAGGATCCGGCCCAACAAATATCTCCATTTTCTTTATTTTGGTCTGTATCCTTTCCTTTAGGAAAATGAAGTCTGCTTCTTTTCTTTGCTCAAGAACTTTTTCTTTCTAAAAATTTAGGGCTTTGGAAAATTGACGCGGCCATTTGTTTTTCGAGCGATTTAAGTGATTTTCTTCGCTTTGCTGTGTCAATCGTCTCCCATCTTCGATTTGATTTCAGCTACTTCAAATTGGCGAGCTCAAATTGAATCGGTATGTGATTTCCTTTTTCTATTCTCGTTGATATGCTTGAACTCGATTCATTTTGATTTATTGATTTAAACTTTGCTCCGTGATATTGTTTTAATTCGATTGCATTAGATGCCGATGATGACTTTGGGTTAGATTGGATTCAAAATCCTATAATCTCGTTCGTATGTATTTTATTTGATTTCTTCAACTGTTATGCTTGGCCACTGCTTTTAGATTGGTTGCTTGTGATTGATCCTGATCGGTTCAATTTCGAATATTTTTCTGATGTCCTTGCTTGATTACCACTGCTTGTTTGATTTTCTAACTTTTCATTCATATGTGTTACTTTGATAGTTGCTTGAATACACGTGATAAGTTTGGACTAGTTCAATTTTGAATCGCTGGCAATTGAATGTGGTATTGAATTTTTGATATTTCTTGACTTATTCAATTGGCTTCGACTTTGACATGTTCAGTTTGAATTCCCTACGACATTGACTTTTTTCACCTTGATTTTGGACTTTGGTTCATGTCTGCACTTTGCACTTCATTAATCATTCTCTTGTGTTATTGTGTGCCTCTGGTTTAGTTGGTGTTGCAGTATCGTTTTGCGTTGATGTTGACACACTTTTGTACATGTTCATGTGTGGTCTGCTTGGAGTTGCCTCTAGTCATTTTTTGCAGACCAATTGATATATCTTTTGCCTGCCTCACCATAACAATTCATGATGTTTCCATATTCATTCTTAATCATGTAGTTTGCTATTGACCATTTGTATATGGTCTATATGCTGTTTCAATGGGACTGATGCATATGTATACATCCATTGACTCCATCTTCATGCTGCATTACTATGTGCATTCTTGTGGTCATGATGGTCTGGTAGTTCATAGTACATGTGTTATTTGCTGGCCTGTCCATTTTGTTTCAATTGATTGTTCTCAAGGCTGTTTGCATACTCCAGTTTTGTTGCTCTTTGATGTCGAGCCTTTTGGTCATTGCATTCATGATGAATTTGTGGTCTTTGCACTCACCTAAAATATTAAAATTGAAATCTACATTGTATTAAGTTGCATTCCTTGAGTCTAGTTGCTTATATATTTTTGACCTTCTATTTCACTGTTGGTCTTCATATATGCCATTTCTCTGCTATGTCGTACTGAGAAACACATTTTGTACATATAATTGAGGCAATTGTCATATTTGTTTGGTCTTTATGTCACAACTGTTGACATGTGCATTTTGGTTTCACTTGAACTTCATCTTGCTTTGACACCACTATCAAGTCTGTTCTCATGTGTACACATTTATGCAATTGTTACATGGTCTGGTTTTGACTTCTTGTTGCGTGAGAACTTGTACTCGACAATTTTGTGATGTATTTGTATTGCACCTGAGTTGAATCCTGCCCTGGCTCGGGTTTGACCTTGTGCTCGCCTGTCCCTGCAGTTTTATCAAGTGTATATTGGTGTGCACAGCCTTATGGAATATACAGTGATACATTGTGCATGTCACAAGTTGTTCATGTAAATGAATTCAAAAAACGAATATGATGACAAACAACCCAAATAACCGAGGTAAATAATATTTTCAAAAACACATTTTATTTTACACTGCAAAATATTTCTCTGTCAATTTTGCTTTGTTGGTGTTTATTTTATAGATAACTCAGATGCTGGATTTCGGCTGGAGCAAAGTCAAAAATAAAATACGAGCGAATGAGTGATATGTAGTGAGGTGAACAATGTAAGGCGAAATTTGAGATATAATCAAAATTGTATTGTACTTGAAAAAATGTATACAGGTAGTGAGAGTTCAAATTTGTACTATTCGAAATTGTAACAAAATATTTGTTTGAATAAAATATTTGTTTGAATTTAAATTCTGTGTTATTTATTTTATTCAGAAAATATTTATTTAATTATGTGAAAATAAAATAAAACAATAACAAATACATTCAAATGAATATATATATATATATATGTTTATTATCATAAAAAATCATATACTAGCATTTTCAACACACCATTGGGTCCATGGCGATTTTTTGATCAATTTCCATATATAACTTGTCGAAATCCGAGTCATTGTGGAGAAGTTACGAGAGAAAAAAGATATCATAATTATATAATAAACAAAAAAAATATATAAGGGCATAGGTCGACCCTTGTATTGGTCATATCGACCCATAGGTCGACCGCCAATGAACACATGTCGACCCGCCATTTTGCCTGGATGCTATTTCGTCCAAGCACGAGACGAACTCCATATAATTTGATTTTTGGTTAATCCTATGCGTTCATAGTTGCATCCGACGGTTCGTAGTAAGCCTATGACATGGTTGCACCAGATTTAGTCTTCAAATCCGATGGTCTGAGATCCCTAAGCCACACTATAAATAGAACTGTACGCCTAGTATTTTTCTCATTCAAATTTTCACCCAATTGGGTTCATTGCCTGAGGCTGAACCCTTAATCGTAAATTTTTTCTAAGAAGGAAATATTTTTGATAAAAATATTCTACGTCCTAGAAATGGATGCAAGAAGGCCCAGGACTAGAGCTAAGGGAAATAAGTGGGTGTTTTGTAATTATTTTAGATTTATAAGCAATTTAAATAATAGGGTTCCTAATAGTTGTAGTTTTTCTACAATTTTGAGATAGCTTTTATGTAAGTTTATTTTTAGTCAGTTTTTATGTAAATTTCAGAAGTTCTTTTCAATCTATTTTTATTCAACTATTTTATTTAGTGATTTACAGTTAATTGTAGTTATTTACATCTATTTTAAGTTGGAATTTAGCCTGTAAATGTTAGTTTCTTTTTTTAGAAATTTAATACTTTTTGACGCGAAAAAATATATTAAAAAGAGAAGAATTCACAAATATGGATTAAATAGAATAATAATAAATTTACAGAAATTAGATGTAAAATGAGAAAAACTGAAATACAATAGAGATGGGCCGAAATAAGAAAATTTGAGATATTTGGAAGCATAATTATAACAAGTGGTTATAACTAAAAAGAGAAAATAGAAGTGTAATAGTTGCAAGAACAATTACAACACGTAGGTTATAATTGGAAAGAAAAGATAACAGAAGCGGCTTATTTTGAAACTTAGATCTTGGATTAAGTTAATAAGAAAATATAGAAGGGTGGCCCGTACCAACAGCATTCTCTTTAGGTCTAGGACTGATAGTCTCACACGTAGGTGAAGCTGGGACACGCTTATGCTGATTAGGGTAAATAAGTGGCCAATGGATGAGGCTCAAAATTAGGGATTCGGGCAAGGGGCGCAAAGTTAGAAGATTTGTTTGTTAGGACCATACCGCATTCCCTTTCTGGTCGAGGACTGATGGTCTCGTACGTGGGTGAGGCTGGGCATGCTTATGCTGATTAGGGTAAATAAAGGGTCAAATAGGGGAAAACAGTTAGTGTGTACCAGCAATGACTGAGCCTGCGACATCGATTAGGATAAATAATTCGCTACTGTGTCCTAAGCGCTAAGTGGTACCTTTTGCTGTGACTAGTAAGATTGGTTCATAGTGGCACAACAAAGCTAGGAAAGGCCGATCAATGGGCAGGATTTGGATTTCAGCCTAATTAAGTTAGCAGTTGAGATAAAATTAGGGTTTCAGCCTAATCACAGAAGTTTAAGACATGTGTAAATAATCGAAGCAAACAATCAAAGCAGACATCAAACAGAATCAAAAAAAGTATTTTATGCGAGTTTTATTTTTTCTGTGTTTTCCTTTCATGCAAAAACTATTGCTAAGTCTATTATCATTATCTTACTTAGAAATGCTAGTAATTACTTTCGCTCATCAGACTTGTTGTCTGACCTACTACTCAATCTTTCCTTCCCCTCCATAGGCCATCAGAGTTGAGTATAGTTGATTCGGGTTGCTTGGAGATTCATTTCTGGAGTTTTCTCATTTCAGATGTATTCTTCTACTTTACATTTGGCTTACAGCACTTGTGAGAGGGATTATTATTGTTATCTTTATACGCTGGTTTTATGAGACTGAGATGTATTTTCATGATACATTAGACATTTTGATTTTTTGAGATATGTTATGTTTTTATGACTTATTTTGAGATGAAGTTTAACTTTGAATGATAAGTTATCATGTAAATGTTTCCGCTATTTTTACTTATTTGTCTTGTGAATCTTAGTCTCTGTGATGTACATATAACACACCACATCCTTTGGTGTACCCTGTTTGGGGATACTAAGGAGTGTGGGGTGTTTTATTTGGTATCAAATCCTAAGGTTACAGGATTTCTAAAAACTTGTTTTGAAAGTAAAGTATTTTTCAAAGGTAACATATCTTCAAACTAAAAGTATTCTTCAGAAAGATACTCTTATTATAGAAATAATTTTCAAGTATAAAAGAGTTTTTATAAAAATCCTTTTAAAGTCTAGTTCAACCTTCTTTCGATTCTTTCAGGCCTACATTTTCTTTTCTTTGCATAGTATGGCGATTACCCCAAATCTTCCAGAGAGTGCCCAAGTCGCCCGCTAGTTTTGTACATACCTCCAAGCTACGGTACTAGAGATGCACGTGCAAGCGCCTAATGCAGCACTAGCATGTGGAGGTCCCGTTAATCCACTTACAACAACCAATTTTTCTAAGCTATGGAAGGACTTCTCTAATCTAGGAGGCCAGGCGTTTTCTAGCACAGTGGATTTCATAGAGGCACGAGCTTGGTTGAGGAATATAGAGCAGATATTTGGGCTGTTAGGATTGGAGGACCACCAGAGAGTCAGCTTGCATCTGAGCAAGAGAGTTCAGCTTGCATCTTAGCAGCTGAAGGGAGAGGCTTCTTATTGGTGGGGGACCGTAGAAATGGAGGGTAGAGACATTTTTTGGGTTGGATTTCGAAAAAGGTTTGAGAAAAAGTTCTTGTCGCAAGCCGAGGAAAGCATGTAGTTGGAGAAGTTCATTAGTCTGAAGCAGGGAAGTCTTTCAGTGAATGAGTATATAAGTCAATTTAATGAGATATCGAGGTTCAGGATGGAGCTTGTTAACACACCACATAGGAATGCCACCAAGTTTGCTAAGGGTTTGAACAAGCCCCTCTAATTGTTGGCATTGACACATGTACCTATGTGAGCGACGTATGAGTCACTTGTGGAAATGGATCTCATATCAGGGGTTCCTAAATTAGAAAACTCTAAGAAGCAGTAGTGGAAGTATAAGAAGGATAAAGACAAGAAAAAGGAGGACCTCAAAAGGGATAGATTAAGAAAGGTGAGAAATGTCATAATTGTGGATTGGTTGGGCATTACTCAAAGGACTGTAAGAAGGACACGATGAAGGAAAGATGTTGAAGCTATGGGTAGCCTGGACACCTTAGTAGAGCTTGTCCTCAAAGGACCGGGCAGAAAGAAGGTGCACCTAAGGCGCAAGTACAGGCTTTGGATGCAGCACCTTCTAGTAGTAGACCGAATCGGGGTAGGAAAGTCTTTGTAGATGGTTTGATCTCCATTTTGGATTTTCCTATTCGGAATCTTTTTGACTCCAAAGCGTTGCACTCTTTCATTTCTAGTTCCTTGGTTGATTGTTTGCATTTAGATATTTCTCTAGTTGTAGACCCTATAGTTGTTTCAAACCCCATAGGAGGATCGACACATTTATCCATGATTTATAGGGGATTGAAATTTTTTATACTAGGCATAGAGTTTGATTGTGACTCCTATGTACTGGGATTTTTAGGATATGGGATGATTTTGGGAATGACATGGTTATCCACTTATGGGGTAATATTTGAATGTAAGAGGAGAGTCGTTTGGCTAGGGACATGTAGCGGGTCTTGAGGTTTCTTACGACCCATAGGGGTCAGTCATGTTAAGCTTCCTTTATCCTTTGATTCATCACTAGGAGAGTTAGATTTAGTTCCAGTTTTCAAATATTTCCTAGACGTTTCTAAGGAGATTAGGCGGCTACCCTCTAAGAGAGAGATCGACTTTAGGATCTATTTGAATGACAACGATAAGACAGTGGCATTGCCCATGAGACATATGGTTCCTTGGGAGACGAAGAAGTTAAGTAAGCAGATTGGTGAGCTATTGGAGAAAGGCTTCATCCGACGGAGCATATCTAAGTGGGGAGCGCTAGTCGTCTTCGCTACAAAGGCGAATGGTTCCCTTCGACTTTGCGTTGACTATAGAGAGTTGAATAAGCTCATGACGAAGAACAGTTACCTACTTCCTAGGATAGACGATCTTTTCAATATGTTGGTTGGCTCTTTAGTATTTTCTCAACTTGACTTAGCCATTGGATTTATCAGCTTAGGGTCGCAAACGATAACATCGACAAGACAACATTTAGGACACTCGATGGATTCTCTGAGTGGTTTGTTTTGTTGTTTGGGCTGACCAATGCCCCGACCTATTTTGTATATCTAATGAGCCTGTTTTTGAGATGTCCTAAATAAGTTCATGGTAGTGTTTGTGGACGACTTTCTGGTGTTTTCCAAGGTTATGGAAGAGCATGCTAATCATCTTGAGGATGTTCTTCGTACACTTCGTGTTCATCAGTTGAAGCAAAATTCTTGAAGTGTCATCTTTTGGCGTAAGGAGGTGCGTTTACTAGGGCATGCAGTCTCAAGAGAGGGTTTAGCTGTGGATCCTACTAAGATAGTAGCAATACAGGATTGGAAGGCCCCTAAGGATGCTACCAAAATTAGAAGTTTTCTTGGTTTGGCTGGTTATTATAGGAAGTTTATAAGAAATTTTGCTAAGATTTCAGCACTTGCGGTTAAGCTTACCCTCATAGATCAAATTGGCTCAAGGTAGTGAGAGGATTCAGAGCTTGTGGATATTCTGGATAGGATTGGACTAGAAGAGATCTCTAGGCATCCCCAACGCTATTCCATCGATAGTAAAATGTGGCTAAGGAGAGAAGGAAAACTTTGTGTCCCTCGCACCGGTGATTTGATGAGAGCAGTTCTAGCAGAGGCACACCATTCTCGGATAACTATTCACTTGGGTGGTGATAAGACGTATAGGGACATGAAGAGAGTGTTTTATTGGAGTGGCATGAAGAAGGATGTAGCAGAGCTTGTGGCTAAGTGTCTTGTGTGCCAAAGAGTTAAAACGGAGCAGCAGAGTCCTGGCTGATTGCTTCAACGATTGGATGTACTCGAATGGATATGGGATAGTGTTTCGATGGACTTCATGGATGGTTTACTCCGATCAGGGAAGGGTAATACCAGTATTGGGTGATTGTAGAGCGTTTGATTAAGAGCGCCCACTTCATTCCGGTCAAGGGTAAGAGGACAACACCTTATTTGGCATCCTTATACATTTGTGAGAAAGTCCGACTTCATGGAGTTCCCTCTAGCATAGTGAGCGATAAAGACCCTATCTTTACTAGCGAGTTTTGGAGGAGCTTGCAAGTGCCTTTAGAGACACTGCTTAAGTTGAGTACTACCTATCACCCTCAAACGGATGGCCAAGTGGAGAGAATTAATGGAGTTCTTGAGGATTTATTGAGGATGTGCATTCTTGATTTTGGAGGGACTTGGGAGTAGCACGTTCCTTTAGTGGAATTCGCTTATAATAATAGTTTTCAGGCTAGCATTGGGATGGCCCCTTTTGAAGCGCATTATTGAAGACCTTGCAAGTTGCCCTTGTATTGGTTGGAGTCTACGGAAAGATTTCTACTTGGTCCCGACATGGTTAGAGAGACCTTGGAAAAGATTGATTTGATTAGAAAAAGAATGAAGATGGCCCAAGATAGACAGAAATCCTATGTAGATAAGCAGAGAAGAGATATAGAGTTCGAGGTAGGAGATTTGGTTTTCATTAAGGTGTCTCCGCTAAGAAAGGTAGTGACATTTAGATCAAGTGGGAAACTTGATCTCAGATTCGTAGGACCGTTCCCCATTTTGGAAAGGGTAGGGAAGATAGCATATCGCATAAAGCTACCGGAGAGGCCTATGGGAGTTCATGATGTTTTTCATGTTTTGCACTTAAGAGAGTGCTTACGTGATTCAACAGAGGTAGTGGAACTAGCTAACTTGAGGAAGTTGAAGTGGAGAGAGAAGCATCGGTTCGTCACATTCCTACCATGATCGTTAGGCATGATATCAAGAAGCTTAGGAATAAGGAAGTCCCTTTGGTTAAGGTGCAGCTGGGAGATAGTATTGAGGATGCTGCGTGGGAGGCTGTGGAGAAAATATGTACCTCTTATTTGCATCTCTTCAATAGTACGTATTGAATTTCCTATTTCCATCTTTAATTTTGAATAGGTTCTTTCCTTTAGTGTCCTTTGGGTGGGCAGATCTTAGGATTTAACCTATGGATGGTAGGATTGAATATAAATATGTTACTAGAACATGTTATGTGTGTTGGATGCAAGTGGTTGCAATTGTTTGCTAGTGGATGCTAATAGACGCATATACACACACTAGGCACTATTATCTCTTACAGATCGGCCAAACTAGGTCACTAAAGCAAGCATATGGATGTATGTGCACTTGCCTTTTTATTTCATGGTTGCTATGAATGGGTGATTAGCATATGATTATTGCATTAGGATGATGACTGTAGCATGCATATAGAACTATCAATTGTCATTAGGGAATTTGCATTCATTTAGATACATGGCTTATACGTGAATGCATAAAAAGGAGGCCGACTGAATCAGTAGACCACCTAATCTTTTGCACTAGGTAAGAACATTGACACTACACTATTGCATATAGCACAAATTGCATTAAAAAGCTTAAGGATAATGGATGTAATGGATGATGGTTGAATACATGGTTGTGGAATTTGGATGAAAATATTTATTCCATTCTTCTGTCCTTGGAGATTTCGTGGACGAAATCCCTTAAGGAGGGGAGAATGTAACAATCCAAAATTTGAGCTATAATAATTAATCAATGAATTAATTAAACAGTCAAATAAGTTTGCGCATTGGTTAGAATCAAGCTACGAGAGTTGCACCATTGGGTTCCATGGTGATTTTCTGATCAGTCTAATAGGGTCATAATCAAGCTAGAAATGGATCCAGGAAGGCCCAGGACTAGAGCTAAGGACCAAAGGTGAGTGTTTTGTAATTATTTTAGATTTGTAAGCAATTTAAATAATAAGGTTCCCAATAGTTAAAGTTTTTCTACAATTTTGAGATAGTTTTTATATAAGTTCATTTACAGTCAGTTTTTAAGTAAATTTTAAAAGTTCTTTTCTGTCTATTTTTATTCAGCTATTTTATTCATTTATTTACGGTTAATTGCAGTTATTTATAGTTATTTACATCTGTTTTAAGTTGGAATTTAGCCTGTAAAATATTAGTTTCTTTTTTGAGAAATTTAATCCTTTTTGACACGAATAAAATATCAAAAAGAGAAGAATTAGCAAATATGGATTAAAATAGAATAATAATAAATTTACAGAAATTAGATGTAAAATGAGAAAAACTGAAATGAAATAGAGATGGATTGAAATAAGCAAATTTGAGATATTTGGAAGAATAATTATAACAAGTGCTTATAATTAAAAAGAGAAAATAGAAAAGTAAAAGTTGTAAGAACAATTATAACACGTAGGTTATAACTGGAAAGAAGAAATAACAAAGAGGCTTATTTACTTAGATTATGTAATAAATGTCATATCAATTGTGTAATTAGGGTTTCAAAATTAAATTTGTAAAAGATAAGTGTCATATCGAAGATAACGAGTCAAACATTTTCTTCGAAGGCATTAGAAAATGAAACATCTATATATTAAGTATGAAAATATCAAATAATAACTTATGTCTTTTAACTGAATCAAGTGGTCCTTGGTTGACATGAAAGATTTGGTCATTTGAATTTCAAACTAACATCTAGAATTGCTAAATATGATTTAGTTAGAGTCTTCTGATACGATCTAGAATTTTACTACTTTGATTTGAAAATATTTAATTAATTTTAATTATTCAAATAATAGATTTTATAGCTAAAGTGAAACTCTTTTAAATAATCAATAATAATGGTAAAATAGTTTTTTAAATTTATTTACAAAAATATATTGTTCGAAGAAAAATCGAAAATGTGACCAAAATTCGTTTTTCATAATTTTTGACTTTTCGTTGGCTAAAATTTGTCAAAAACATTATGAAAACTATTGCATAATATAGCAAAAACATATTATTAGAGTATACACACACTCTTAGTTAATTTAGTGTTTAGTGTAAAAAAAGAAGCGAAGATGCTTTATGAAATAGGGTTATGCATGAAATGACATTAAAGTGAGACATAAGTACATTAGGTGCAATACAAGTACACCGTGCACTGAATTTAGGTCAGGTTGTAGTCATGGGGGTGGGAGCTCATGTGTTTTATTAGGAAGGAGATGGATATGGCAAGATGAGGTGGCATGGTTTGGGGTTTGGGGGCCGGGGGAGGGGGGGCCACGGGAGGGGGCAAGGTAGCAAGAGCATGTTGGTAATTTTCTAGTTTCATTTTATGTAAAACCTATTTCCTAAACTTTTCTCATTTTCATTTTTCCTTATCTCTACTCTCTAAAATTTATCCAATCTTCCTAAAGACCTTTTGCGGCTTACATTTTTAAACCCCTACGTTTTTAAATCAAAATTTTTGTACTTTAAAATCTTTTGAAATCTTATTTTAATCACCTACTTTCTTCCTCCCCTTCTCATAGCCATAGATCCCCCAAAACTACTCCAAATCAAGAATTTTTAATTCAAATCATGGGAAATTATGGTGGCTACAACATTTTTTTGGGACATTTCTTTAAATTTTTAGCTTATACATGTCAAAATATCATTTTTTTTTGTAAAGTGTTTTCGAACCCATATTTTCAAGTCCAAAAATACCTCTTCTTATTTTGACCATATCTCTCTCGAAATGATCCAAATTGAGAGATTCTTTTTTCGGAATGGTAGAGAAGAGAATTTATAAGAACTTTTATTTTGAAAACTTCTCCAAATTTCAAGAGTAACATCGCCAAAAATCCAAGCGAAGACGACCAATTTTTTGGTCAGGTTTTATAAATTCGACCTTATCCGAAGTCCCTCCACCTCTCCAAGTCAAGCCCATACATCCTTGTTCTTATCATGGCCAAGCCATGCATGCCTTGGGCCAAGCCTTCTAGGCCTTTAGGGCTTCAAAATCAAATATTTTGCATGAAGGAGCAAGGATCTAAGTTTGATTTCAAATGTTGGAAATGTTTTGCAAACTTTTGGTGAGTAAACATTTTGGTTTTCAGTTTAAAGTTTAAATTTTTTATTTGTTGAAAAATCAGTGTGTGATATGTGGTTGATTATTATGTTTTATGATTGGTTCAATATAATTTTGTTATGCTGCTTATATATGGGTATATATGTGCTTGGATGTGGTAGTATAAACTTGGAATGGAAGTTAATGTAGTATGATTTGAAAGTTGTAGATTTACTTTATGTGGACTTTACGGTATGTGATAAATGTTGGAGCATATGGTATGTGCTGCGATGCTAAGAAAAGTTAGTGCTAGATTTGTTAGGTTATATAGGGATCCTTTAAGTTTAAATTGTTTTACTTATTATGTTTTCTAACAAATTTTTTAGAAAGTTTCTAAATTTACTTTTAGGATTTTCAAACACTTATATAAGTTCTTAAAAGAAGTTAAAGGTTAAAGGGTAAGAGTTTCAAAGGATATTGTATACGCAAATTTTTTTTCCAAGTTATGACATCCATAGCGATAGTCGCTATGAATGCGGCTTCGATAAAAGTTCAATCTTTGAAAATTTAGTTTATATTTTAAATTGTTTTATAAATGTTTTATAAACTTAATAAAAATATTTTAGAAAGTTAATTAAGTTTTCAATAATTAATTAGTTTTGATAATTAATAATTAATTAATTATTGAACATGGTTTATTAACTTTAATTAAGTGTAGATTAGTACTAATTAGTTACCTTTGAAAAGTAAGATTAATTTTAATCAATTATTGATTTAGCAAGATAAATTTTTAATTAATTACGAGTTAAGTATATGATCTATTTTTAATTAATTATTATTAAATAAAAGGTTTAATTTTTAATTAGTTACTAATCAATTTAAATTTAAGTTGAATATTTAATTAAACTTAATCATGATTTAATTATTTTGAATAAAGGTTTAATTTATTATTTAAGTTTTAATTAAATATTATTTGATTAATTGAGATTAATTAATAGTTAATTATCACTGAAGGTTTATATTATTATTTAATAGTTAACAAAGGATTAACTAGAGTTTAATTATTTATTTAATAATTAATTATTGTTTAATTATCAATTTAGGTTTAATTATTTTTAAATAAATTTTTTAAATGTTAATAAAGTTTAAGAAGTTTAAATCACCTTATTTTTAAAGAACGATTTCGTTTTCAGGAAGCAACTTTCTTTTAATGGAAGATTTTAATTCAAGGGATTTCTTTGTTGTTTATCCTTAAGTAAACCCAATTTAATCTGAAACCCAATGACAATCTATTTAGCAGAATAAAATACCATGCTACTAATTAAGTTATGTTGGGTATTTGTTTGGTTAGATAAATCACAGTTCTGCCATAATTTCCAATATGTGGAAATCTATTTAAGCAAAATAAAAACCCATTCTAACATTATATTAACTTAAACATGTGTTTGACAGAACAAATCCTCATCCTCTATATTAACATAGACATTTACCTATATGTTGATTGATTATTGGTTGTTGATTCCCTTTTCATATCTTCTTGTTATGTAAATACTCATGTTATAATTGAAAAGTAAACTTAGTTAAACGAGAAACATTGTGGTCACTAAGCTTTTTTCTATTTTTTAAGAAAAAATCATACTTTTAATAATGGTTTCAAGTTAAATAATGATTTAGTAAAGGTGTTTTAAATAATCATTTTGTTTATCAAAAGGACTTTATTAAATGAGTTTATTAAAGGTATTGTTTTAAATAAGGAATATTTATAAGAAAGTTTTATAAATGTTTTTGAATATTTATAAAAGAAGTTTTATCAATAATTTGGGTGATTTATAAAGAGATATATAAATGGTTTTGATATTTATAAAATAGTTTGTAAATTTAACTTGGTGATTTATAAAGAGTTTTGTAAATGGGTTTGGAATTGAAGTAACAGAGATTCATAAATAAAAGAAATTTATTAAGGGTATTTATAGAAGGAAATTTATAAAAGAATTTGAGATTAGATTTCTTTTAACCACCTTCTTAATTCTGGTGGCATGGACATTCGTTCCATAATTAACACTAAAGGAATAATGTTTAAGGTTATCTTTCTCTCCGATTTAAAAAACATTTTGTTTTGATCATTTGATATGATTAGAAATGAGAAATCTTTCATAATGTTTCATGAATATACCGATATCAGTGCGATAACTATATGAATGTTTTTTATGAACACTTTTGAAAAGAGATTTAATAAATGAAAGAATTGTTTTGAGGCTTTGTGGCTGCTATGGGTAATTAAATCACTGAATTTGTTGTTGTTTATTTATTTGATAGTTTAGTAACCAACTATCAAAACTAGATCAAAATATAACTTCGAAAATATCTAGGAGAAACACGTGAGTTATATGGTATAGTCATCTTTGATGCTGTACCGTGCATATAAATCCCATTTTATTCTCCTAGGACAAATGATAGGGAGATCCATCAACTTAAATTGGTTAAGGGGTAATCCCTGTTCCAATGTATTGTCTGATTATTTCCAAAAGAACTGGGTTGCGTCTACCGAAACTATCGAATGTTGTTTTGAAGAGACCGGAATCAGATTGGTATGAATTATCTAAAAACCACTTTGATTAAACTCTAAGCATTTTGAACTGAAGATATCTTGAAGATGATTGAAGACGGAGGTTTGGAAGTGCAACGGTTACTTGCAACTAATCTTGAGGGTGATTCCAAAATGAATGTAGTGGAGGTAGTGCCTTCGGTTTCATTCAAGCCCAAAACAAACTTGTATGGATGAATGCTATCATTGAAAATTTCAGCTTGAAGTGCAGTGTTAGCATTATAAGATGGTTATGTATGCTTTGGTGGCCATTAGCGTTGTTTATCAACCATGCGGTGATCATTTTCGGCATTGTTGAGTAAGGAGTATGGCTGGTCCTAAGCAGCCCTGGTGCAACGTATTGTAGCTTTCCGTACATTTTATCTAGAGGTGACAAATTCAGTTTGTAAAACCTTACCCTTTCAAAGTTGGGATCCATTCTCTAATAAGAGCCTTCAGACGTGACTGTATACCCATTATGCTGAAATTTAATTAATGTAATAATTTTGGCTATGTTTAATATGTCTCTGTATCCTAGACATTATTAGAATATCATTGAATTTTCTATAGAAAATGTTTTGGTTATCATAAGGTAAAAACTCGTGTTTGTTATGTACGGCGTGGTCATACGAGATACCTTTGATTTTAAAGGATTTTAAAAGTTATAATAAACAAAATTCCTTGTGGTTTGAGTTTCTTACGCTGGTTTTACCAGACTGATCCAGGCTTTATTTTTCTTACAGTGCTCTGGTCAGCCCGAGCATATTTTCTAAATTTAGCTGGATTCTTTGGAGCTTTCAGGAGACGAGTTGGATTCTTAAGATGTTTCACGTATATTATATTCTTCCACTGTTAGTTATCCTTTATTTTTTTGGTTGTATACATTAGCATTTTAAGGATAGGCTGTTATAACTTCATGCTAATAATAGGATAGCATACTCTGATTTTGTGCATACATAAAAATGATTTCTTTCGTACAGTTTTATGTATATTGTATATTATGTTATTTCCTCTTTTCCAGCGACCTAAAGATGGACGACCTAACAGGCTTGAGAAGAATGCCGACCTAACACTTTAACAGGCTAAGAAGAATGCCGACCTAAGGACTAAGGGGATACCGACCAAAGACCTAAAAGAATGCCGACCCAATACTTTAAAAAGGATGCCGACCTAACACTTTGACAGGCTAACAAGGATACCAACCTAACAGGCTTGAGAGGGTTGCCGACCTAAGGCCTAAGAGGGATACCGACTTAAGGCTGAACAGTTACCGACCTAATGCTTTAACAAGAACGCCGACTCAACTACCTAAGATAGCTACCGACCTAAGATAGAAGCCGACCTACTATCCAGAGAATTTGCCGCTCTAATAGCTCAGGGACAAGATCATGAACTATGCCTAAGTCGTAACCGACCTATGATCTACGTTAAGTCGTTCACGATCCAAGCAAATGAAGACAAGTTCAATGCAGCTACTTGGCACAGTGTCCTCTTAACTCGTACACGATCCAGGACTTATCAGTTAAGCCACGACTTGCGACTTGCCAGCTAACTCGTTCACGACTCATGACCTAGCTTGAGTCGTCCATGACCTAAAGCTACTAAATGTAAGCCCGATGCCGTATTACTGATACAAGGTTGTGTTGACTCGGAGGCGACCTAGGACTTATGTAAGGGAACCTTTGTGAAACCGTAAAAGGGCCAGATGAATCGGCTGCGACCTACCTTAGACCGACCACAACTTACCTTAGACCGGTCACGACTTACGACCTAAGGGGAGAATTTTCCTATAAATACCAACCTACCTCAAGCATGAAGGGAACTTTTGGCCAATCTCTTTAAGCACCGATACTCTGTAGAATTCTCGACTGACTCGACACTTCAAGTACGTAAGGCATTTCAACTCACTTCGGGAGAAAATCTAACTCAATTTACATGGATTCAAAGAATTCTTCTGCATCAAAGTTCTAGTTGTTTGTCTCATCAGAATTGTAATTGAAGATTGTTGTAAAGTTGTAATCGATTCAGTAATAAAGAGATTTAAAGTGGACGTAGGCTTACTCTAAGCCGAACCACTATAAAAACTGTTGTTTTTTCTGCTTTCTCTGTGATTTCTCTACTTGTTTTTTAGTTCCCGTGTTCACGGGTGGTGCTTTCGCTCAACTTCAATCTACACCGGGGTGTTAGAGTCAGATTTTTACGTTAACATTTTTGGTGCTTTCACTGAGAACCCAACTCAGGAAACTTCCACTATTGCTCCGCGAAGGATTGTTGAAAGGATTTCTTTTAAAACCAGAAGTTTATTGGAAATAATGGCTCCTGGGAGAAAACGAAGTTCTGTAAGATCCGACAACGTTCAAGAGAATACCGCTACCTCTCCTCCTTCAAGTTAAGCTGCTCCAACTGTTGGAGTTACACGAGCAGAATTGGACGCCGTAGTTTTGGGATTGAATCAGCAATTGAATGCTCAGAATGCGTAGTTGGAAGCCCAGAATGCCCTGATCTTGAGTAAGTTGAATGATTTACTAGGGGCAAATCGTCAACCGGTTAATAATGATGGGAACCCGACTGTGGGAGTTCAGGATGTTGAAGGAAACATTTCTCAAAGAGCCGCAGACCCTGTAGAAAGGACTCTTCCTCAAGCTGGAGGATCAGGACCGCAGCCGACCCTCCGTGAACGACTGTCAAGGCAGAATTCAGAGAGAGTGGCTGATGTGTGCCCTCCAGAGCCTGTAAATGATGAAGAGTATTTTTCGGGTATGGTTCGTCAAATCATGAAGGAAAGTATGCGAAGAGATGAAGATGAGAAAGAGTGGGGATTTGCTCCAAGCAAAACTCCATTTACTGAAAAGATCTTGAAGGCAGAGTTCCCAAGGAAATTCGTTCCCCCTACTATTCCAGCTTACAAGGGGACAAGTGATCCAAACGAGTTTCTGTATAAGTACGACTGGCATATGACTGGTGCCAGGGCGTCAGATGAAATTAAATGTCGATATTTCCCGGTATATCTCGAAGGTGTGGCTCTATTGTGGTTTACAAAGCTGCCAGGCAGGTCCATTGATCAATTCTCCGATTTGACCAGGAAATTCAAGGAGCAATTTCGATTGTATGCTTCTAAAGCAAAGGATATAATGTCACTGTCAAGTCTAGAGCAAAATCCGGGAGAACCCATCAGATCATTTTTGAATCGCTTTAACATAGCATTGGCTGAGGTAAATAATGCTGAGCCACGTATGGTCCTGACATACTTGATGAGGGCGATTGACAAATCGAGTGAATTTGGAAAATGGTTGAAAATGAAAGAACCAAACTCACTTGACAAATTTTACAAGAAAGCAGATGAATTCATGCGCTTGGAGAGCCTCCAGACACCGGCTAAGGTGGTATCAGCGGAAGCCGGGAACAATGGTGCTGCTTCGAATAAGAAAGAACCTAACACTCAAAAAAGGGGAAATGATGGTGGAAAGAAACAGGGAGACGCTAAGAAAGGCCGTTCTTTCAATTTCACACCCTTGACCGATACCCCTGAAAACATCTTCTTTGCAACCAAAGATGATGTCAATTATCCGACACCACCTAAGATGAGAGTTGCGATTAAGATGGAAAAAAGTGGAAGGTTCTGCCGGTTCCACAACCAGCCCGGCCATGACACCAACGAATGTCGTCAGTTGAAAGAGGTAATTGAACAACTTTTGAAAGAGAACAAACTCCAGCAGTATGTGAAAAGGAACAGAAATGCCCCAGCTTCGTCAACACAAGGAGAACAAGTTCTCGTTCACCGTCCTGCCTCAAGTGAGAAGCCCGTAGAGCATGAATCGGAAAGACCTGTTATCGATATAATAACTGGAGGACCTCACCCAGCGGGCAGAACCTGGGGCGAGATGGAAAGGTATGCCCGGGCCTTAAGGCATGCACCAGCTGAAGAGAATGTTTTTGTTTTAGAAAATGACGCGCCTTTAAAGCAACAAAAGACTTCCACAGATGATATTGTGTTCAGTGCCAGGGATTCTTTGGGTATCGAGGCTCCGACCATAGATCCTTTGGTCATATCCGCTGGTATTGGGCCGGCAACTGTGAGAAGAGTTCTAGTTGATTGTGGAGCTTCATGCAACATCCTCTTCAAGAAGACCTTCGATCAAATAAAAATTCCAATGGCTGACGCTCAAGCTTCATCACTTAAGATTGCCGGGTTTGCTGGAGAACCCAAACAGCCGATTGGGACCATAGATTTGTTTGTAGAACTTGGAAAGGGACCGAGGAAGGTGGCTCGAAAGCAAACCTTTATAATTGTTGAAGAATTCTTTGCCTACAATGCCCTTTTGAGCCGAGCAACTCTTGCTGCGTTCAAAGCTGTTCTTGCCCCATGGTGTCTGACTCTAAAATTCCCCACAGATAATGGAGTTGGTGTGATTAAGGGAGACCAAGATGCGGGGCGAGAATGTTACTTTGCAGAGTTGCGAGAATCAAGGAAAAGAGAAATGGGAAAAGGTGCGAGGGCTCCGGTCCGCATCGAAGAACCAACCTTGTAGCAATTACAGGGTGGACCCTGCACTAGCGAATGTAGTGGTGCACGAAGAGAGATGGATCTAAGGAAAGCCAGTGCAGGGGAGAATAGGGTAGTACCGGTAGGGGTAACAGTGCCAGTGCCCGTTGACCCAAAGGACCCAAACAAAGTGCTTAATGTGGGTTCACAACTCAACACAACAGTTCAGAATGTTCTGATTTCATTTTTGAAGGCTAATTTGGATGTATTCGCTTGGACTCATGCTGACATGTGTGGAATATCCCCAGAGATTGTAGTACACACTCTGAACATTGATCCAAAGTTTACACCTGTGAAACAGAAGAGAAGAACTCAGGGTCCTGAGAGAACGACAGCGTTAAAAGAAGAAGTGGACCGGCTCATGGAGAACGGTTTCATCAGAGAATCTACTTATCCAAATTGGGTATCGAATCCAGTGCTGGTGAAAAAGGCTAACGGAAAGTAGAGAGTATGCATTGATTTTTCAGATCTGAACAAAGCCTACCGCAAAGACTGTTTCCCGCTGCCCAGGATCGATCAGTTGGTGGATGGGACGGCAGGACATGAATTGTTATCTTTTATGGATGCATACTCCGGATATAACCAGATTATGATGCATGAGCCAGATCAGGAGGATACCCGCTTCATCTCAGACGTTGGACTCTACTACTATAAGGTCATGCCTTTCGGACTCAAGAATGCAGGGGCAACTTACCAAAGGCTTGTTAATGCCATGTTTAAACCACAGATTGGCAAGACAATAGAAGTTTATGTTGATGATATGCTAGTAAAGTCTAAGAAAGCAGTGGACCACATGGATCACTTGGCAGAGATGTTTGCAGTACTCCGCAAGTACAGAAGGAAGCTTAATCCCCTGAAATGTTCATTTGGAGTAGAGTCCGGAAAGTTTTTGGGTTTCATTGTGAGCGCTAGGGGCATTGAAGCCAATCCAGCTCAGATCACTGCCCTGAGAGAGGTCAAGGCTCCTAGAATGAAGAAGGAATTGCAAAGTCTCAATGGAAAGGTTGCTGCTTTGAGTCGGTTCATTTCCAAAGCTACTGACAAATGCATTCCATTCTTTGATGCTCTGAAGAAAGGAAGGAAAAAATTTGAGTGGACTCCTAAATGTCAGAAAGCATTTGATGAGTTGGTTCGTCATATGGAAGTGCCTCCGATACTTTCAAAGCCTGACAGTGGCGAAGGTCTCTTCGTATATTTGGCAATTTCGTCTCATGCTCTCAGTGCAGTGTTGGTACGGGAAGACGCAAGGATTCAGCGCCCAGTCTATTATATCAGCAAAAGATTCACTGGGGTGGAAATGAACTATTCAAGACTAGAAAAGCTCGCCTATTGTTTGTTGATCGCATCAAGAAAATTGAGGCCGTATTTCCAAGCTCATCCCATCAAAGTCCTCACTGATCAACCTCTAAAGCAAGTCCTATTCCGTCCTGAGACTTCGGGCCGTCTTTTGAAATGGAATATTGAACTCAGCCAATATGACATCACTTACCATCCGCGAAAAGCAATCAATGGACAAGCTTTGGCAGATTTCATCGCAGAATGTACGGATAAGGGTGATAGTGAGGAAGAAGTCATTGATAGCGTCCCAATCCAATGGAAATTGTATGTCGATGGCGCAAGGAATGATTACTGTTCTGGAGCAGGGGTTGTCCTTGAAACCCTAGAAGGGCGATCGCTATGTTATGCGCTGAGACTAGAATTCCCTTCAACAAACAATGAAGCTGAATATGAAGCTCTCATTGCTGGTTTAAGGATCGCTAAAGAACTAAACATCAAGGCATTACAGATCTGATTCTCAACTTATTGTTTGCCAAGTCAGGAAAGAATTTCAAGCTAAAGGAGGGAATCTACCTGTCTATTTATCAAAATCCTGGGAGCTCCTTCAAGATTTTGACCGTTATTCAATAAACCATATACCCCATGAAGAGAACATGAAGGCGAATTCTCTCGCAAAGTATTCGAGTACTGGTGAAGCTCAACTATTGGGATTAGTTCCCGTCGAAGTCTTGTCAGCGCCAAGCACAGATGAAATGGATGTTGATTGGATTATGAATGTATCCCAAGAACAAGAATCATGGATGACTCCGATACTTGAATATCTACTCAATGGTTCTTTGCCAGAAAGTTCAAAAGAACGACAGAAGCTGATGAGGAAAGCCTCCATATATATCGTTCAAGATGATCGTTTGTGCAGACGAGGATTTTCAATGCCATTACTCCGATGTGTGACAAAGGAAGAAGCTAAAACAATTCTAACTGAAGTACACGGAGGGGAATGTGGGGATCATACAGGTGGTCAAACATTAGCAAATAAAATCCTCCGTTATGGATACTTTTGGCCGGAAACTAATCGGGATGCTGCTGACTATTCCCAAAAGTGTGATAAATGCCAGAGATTCGCTAAAATTCCTAGAGCACCTTGCACTGAGTTAACACAAATGGTCAGTCCATGAACGTTTGCTATCTGGGGAATAGACCTCATTGGGCCTTTACCGACTGCCAAATCGGGGATTAAATATGCCATCGTTGCTGTTGATTATTTCACTAAATGGGCTGAAGCCGAACCATTGGCTACTATTACCTCTAAGAAAATGATAAGTTTTTTGACTAAAAATATCATTTGCAGGTATGGTGTGCCTCAGAAGATAATCACAGACAATGGTACTCAGTTTGAAAGTGAGGAGTTCCAAGATTTCTGCAAACGATTCAAGATCCGAAAAAGCTTCTCAGCAGTGGCTCATCCGCAGGCAAACGGGCAAGTGGAAGCAGTAAACAAAATAATAAAATCAACCATCAAAAAGCAGCTGGAAAAAGCAAAAGGTGGTTGGGTCGATAAGTTACCGCTTGCACTATGGGCATACAGAACCACCCACAAAACTGCCACTGGGCATACTCCATTTTCATTGGCATACGGATCAGAAGCGATGATTCCAGTGGAAACTGAAGTCCCCTCACACAGAAGGATCCATTTTGATCAAAATGAGAACGAAAAATTGCAATTGGAAGCACTTGACCTCCTCGATGAAAGAAGAGAAGAGGCTAGACTTAGAATTGCAGCTCACCAGCAAAGAATAGCCAGGCACTTCAATTCCAAAGTTCGTCAGCGCAGCTTTGAGGTTGGGGAATTAGTTCTGAAGAGAATTATGACAGCCATAGGTGTGTTTGGGCCAAACTGGGAAGGGCCATATGTTATAGGCGCGAAACTCCTTGATGGCACATTCAAACTCACAACTGTCGAAGGAGAACCAATCCCAAGAGCTTGGAATAGCAATCATTTGCGTCCTTATTTTACTTGAAAGTATTGCTGAAATGTTGTAAAAGAATTACGAATATATGATTCCTGTATTAAAAGCAATTGTAAAACAAGTGAATAACGAAAACCTATAAAGTGGATGTAGGCCCAACTTTTGGCCAAACCACTATAAATCTTGTGTTCTCTACTATTATCAACTGCTTTGTTTTATTTCGACGTATAAAATACGTTAAGTGTGTCACTAAAATGTCGATTTAATAATGTAGGCCATAAAAGCAAAGCTTACCCATCGCAAGACCAAGCGATCTCCGACATCACTCAGCAAGCAAACACTAAGCCATTCAAAATTTCGATACTCAAATCCTACAAAAAAAAGTGCTTCGAACAAAAGTTAGCAATATGGATGGAAGTGGACCATTTCTAACTAACTGCAAATGTTTGAACAAACAAACAACCAGTTAAATAGCCTGTGTCCACCACCAACTTGCTTAACTATGAAGTATATTTCTTTGGATAAGGGAAATTATTGGCAACTAAAAAGGGGTGACACTTGCAAAAGACAACGGGGATCGCCAACATGAATAGATGGCAAAGAGACATGGGCGAGCAAGCATCAAACAGCAAAAGACCTCTTCGGAGGCACAAGCCCTCTTCGGAGGCACAACTCTTCGGAGGATAAAGACCTCGAGCGGGCCTAGCCAGAAAAAGAGGGATCTTTCTCGATACAAAGTTGCGGAATGATCGGTCGATACACTCCCGTGAATCCGTCCAACCGAGAGAAAGAAACTCCAAACTTCCAGGCAAAAGCCCTACTCAGAGGCACACGTTTCACCAAGATTGAAATAAAACTTCCAAGTGTTGAAACGTGGAAAGCCCTCTTCGGAGGCCCATTTCACCACAGTTGAAATGCTAAAATACCTCGAGCGGGCCAAACCAGAAAAAGAGAGATCTTTCTCGATACAAAGTTGCGGACTGATCGGTCGATACACTCCCGTGAATCCGTCCAACCGAGAGAAAGAAACTCCAAACTTCCAGGCAGTAACCCTACTCAGAGGAACACATTTCACCATGATCGGTGATACACTCCCGTGAGATGAAATGTGAAAAGCCCTCTTCGGAGGCCCGCTTCCCAGCGAACAGGGAAAAAATAAAAGCCTCTCCCAAGAGGCAGAAACAAAAAGTCCTCTTCCCAGAGGCACAACCAAACAAAAAGACCTCTTCCCAGAGGCAGAAACAAAAAAGACCTCTTCCCAGAGGCAGAAATGAAAAGACCTCCTCCCAAAGGCACAATCGAACAGAAAGACCTCTTCGCAGGCACACGTTTCACCGAGATTGAAATAAAACTTCCAGGTGTTGAAACGTGGAAAGCCCTCCTCGGAGGCACAACTCTTCGGAGGCACACGTTTCACCGAGATTGAAATAAAACTTCCAAGTGTTGAAACGTGAAAAAGCCCTCCTCAGGGTACAACTTTTCAAAGAAGCACTTCGTCAAAAACGCAAAGCAAATATCAGAAAGCCCTCCACTAAGGCGCAATGTAAAATAAAATAAAAAAAAGAAGCCCTCTTCAAAGGCACACTTTAACTCTCAAAGGAAGAATGATTCACCTATTCTGGAAAATACTCTTCCTCAAAAAGAAGTTAAAGTGCCCTTCATAGGCCCGCTTTACCACATAGAAGAATTCACTTGGTAAAAATGTGTGTATGCACAAAAGGAAAAGTGATATCTTCGAAGGATGGAGCGTAAAAACTCATATGGAGGGAGCTGTACTCTATTTTTAACGAAATAATATTCCTCCAAGTATGGAATAATTATTCTCCAGAAAATAAGAGTACAAGTCCCCTCAAAGTATAAAATATTGCAACGAGCTTATGGTATAGGGGCAACATGGTATAATTACATTGGTAAAAACTACGCTCAAACAGCATACCACAAGCTCACTGCAATATCATATAAAGAAACTTGTACAAAAATAAATAGTAAATGCATTGTCAAATACAGACAGAAGTTTGTACAAACAAAAAGAATCATTTTATTCAATACTGTCAAAATTTTGTACAGGTACAGGTTTCAAAATGAAAAGAAAAAGAAAAGCGGAGGCCGATACCCACACAATCTCCGGCCAGTACATGCAAAAAGCAAAAAGTAAAGATGAATCAAAGAAGGACCCCTTACTTCTTCTTGCCACCACCCTTAGAGCCCTCACCCGACCTAATAGGAAGCTTTTCAAGACGGCTTGGGGGAGTCGGGGATGAAGGAGGAAGGGTTACTGTCGGATCAACTTTCGCTTCCTCCTCAGAAACAAGAATGTCTTTCCTTCTCTTCTTGGAAGTGACACGCTTCCTCCTCCTCCTTGAAGAAGACTCACTTCTCGGAGTAACAAGAGCATATGATTTTATGTTATCAGAAGTGGTTCGCTCCGGAGACTCATTGCCTTCTCCAAGCCCTTCTCCCCCATGTTCTTGAGAAGCAATAGGATCATCTAAGCCATGAAGTGCTTCTATTTGCTCCTCTTGCGACCCGGGTTGAGAGGCGGACAGAGGAGTGACCTGGAGAGCCGAAGGAGGAATGATTGGAGGAGGGGAAGCTTGAACAATGCTCGATGCTTTCTCTACAGAAGAAAAGAAGTTAAAGTCAGTAAAGAGAGGAGATAAAGGCTCATTGAGGTTCAGGAAATAGTCGAGAAGCTCATCGAACTCATAAGAGGAAATGAGCAGTCTACTTGGGCAAGATTAACAGTAGAGTTACCTGGAGAAGTCGGCTTCCTGATATCAACCTCATAAGCCTGTGCTTCGGCGCTCTCTTCACCTTCATCTCCACCCTGTGTACTCGTAATCTCAGTTGTAACTTTGACCAGGGATGGAGAATGAGAACTGGAGCCGATAATGTCGATTTCGGCCGAAGGAGAAGGCTGGTCTGGAATAGTTGAAGTGGTTTTTCCTAAACGTTCCCCTTCGGCCATCTAAGCTCTTAATTTTGCAAGTTGTTCTTTTCCCTTGGCAAGAGCGGCGCGAGCATCGTCATCCAAGTAATGCTCCTCAAGAGCTGATTCAGCGTAGCCAGCACCTTTAACGCCAAGCATGTCAAGTGCAGCCTCCCACACTTCAGCTAGTGTAACTTCATATTTGGGGCCTAGAAAGGAGAGACTACCGCGTCCCAAGACGCTATGTAGGTAGAAGTCAAACAATGTCGAGCTGATGCTGGTCTTCGTTGCCTCATGAGATTCTTCAGCTGCAATTTTATCGGCAACGGCCTCATCACGCTCTCTTTCAGTCTTGGAAAGTTGAAACTTTAGCATCTGAATTTCCGCCTCTTGAGAGTTGACTTTCTCCCGTAACTCTGTAACCTCAGCACGATACCTTCCTGCTGTTTTCTGCTCAGCTTCAAGTTGTGCCTCGGCATGACGCTGAGCGGCGTGAGCATCGCGAACTTGCTTTTGAAGTACTTCTTCTTTTTGGGTATATGTGGTAGAAGAAGTAGCAAGCTCTTGTTTAAGTTCCTCAACTTTCGCTTCAAGCTCTTCATTGTAAGTAGTGATGCTCCTCATTTCGGTATCATGCTGCTCAAGAACCTTCTGCCATTCGGCCTTATCATTCTCCATAGTAAGCATGGCCTCTATGTTCGCACGGTTGACCCTTTGAAGCTCGTCAACAAGCTTTTGCCAGTTCGACATCCTTTCAATATCAAGCCTGACGGCATCGAGATTTCGCAGCATGGCAGGCTTGTCAATAGGGACCAAGTCAAGATCGAACCGCACTCCCTTAAGGCACCAGTGCGGGAACCGGCTTTGCAGAGTAGCCAGGCCTGATCCAACCTGGAATTTAGGCCTGTTGATTATTGTCTGAATGCTTGTCTTCCCGAGAGCAGAGGAGCCATAAGGAATGTCAAGTGAGACGGGGGCAGTGACCTTTTCAGGAGTTGTAGAAGCATGCTTTTCACCGTGCCGGGCACGCTTGCTTGGGTTCTCAACTACGTGGCTTTTTCCCCGATCATCATGCGACTTTCTCTTGTGAGAATCGTCACCTCTCTAGGAAGAAATCGTGGCGCTCCTCCTTTTCTTTCTTCTCATAACGCTCTTCTTGAGCCCTCCTCTCCTGAGCCTTTCTGGTGGCTCTCTCCTCATCGGTTTCTCTGTAAACGGGAAGGTAGCGTCTATAATCATATTGACTACGCCTCCCATAGCGCTGAAAGTCATCATAGTAAGAGCCGCTGCGTCCCATCGAAGAATCTGAAATAAAAAAAGAGAGACAAGTCTTAAAGGTCTTCAGTGAAAAGAAGTGTAACCGTAGAATCTTCAAAGTACAAAGAATTAGGTGCATGAAAGCGCCAAGAGATTCTAAGTGTGTGTAATGTGAAAACTACGCGCATCGAACTACGAACCACTCTTTGATTGCAGAGTAATCGTAGGGGTAGTAATCAACGTCAACTCTTGGGTCGACGGAGCTTGTTGCAAAGAAGAAGTCGCTTCCACTACTGAAGAAGAAACCCTAGTAGTCGCAGGGTCGTCTTTAAAAAGCTCTTGTGAGGTGACAAAGAGATCGCTCAACCCTTCGAAAGTGTCGTCCCCGCTCTGCTTGACAGGGCTTGTTTTCCCGGCTTCTTCGCCGGACTTCTGTGAACGTTGGGGAGATCCCTGAGGCTCTTCTTCCTCAATGACTGGGGCAAGTGCGGATTTACCAGACGACCCCGCAGCATCGACAGTAGTAGAGCACTTCACTAGAGAAGCTTCAGAGGCAGTTTCTTTTGGTAAAGGTTCGTCAGCGGAAACTGGGGCATCTAATGCTTTAGGCGGAGAGTGTGGAACCTCATGAGGATGTGTAGAGCGAGAAGCGTGCAAGAGTCCATACTGATGTAAAAGTTCATCCCTCAACAAAAATTTTATACTTCTCTCTTCCGTGGCCACGGCACTCAGTCTTTCAAAAACTTGCTTATGGATTGGGTCTCTAGAAGGGAGAGGAAGTGCTGAAAAGAGCAAAGAATGAGATTAACAATTGATAATTCGGATCTCGGAAAAGTTTGGAAATGTAGAAAATAGAAACAGGTAATCTTACTTCCTACTCTCCAGATGGCATAAAACTCTGGGGGGCAGCGAGCAAAGAAAAACTGGTTCAAAAATCCATGAACGCTTTCTGTAAGATTAGAAATAAGCTTGCGATTTCTATCACTTCTCACAATAATGAGGGAAGGATGGTCTTTACTCTTTGCAAACGAGCATAAGTAGCGAATTTCTTCAAAAACTCGGCAAGCGATCAAGAGTTCTCCTAAACAAAACACACAACCCCATCAAAATGGCGTAGCCATTAGGATGAAGTTGGAATGGAGAGATTGTCAACCGAAGGAGAAGGGTTCGGAGGAAGTCGTTGAAAGGAGGAATCGCCCCGCTTAAGCACATTTGACGATTGACTGCAACAAAACGATGAGGGGGACTGTCGGCAGTATCATTTGGTCTGGGTAGTAGAGCATCATTTTCAGCAAAGCCAAACTGAGTGCGTAGCTGAATAAACGCTCTCGGAGTTAAGATAGTCGAAGTTCTCTCTGGAGGGTTATCTACGGGAATAGCTATCGGAAAGGTCTCTTCAGCTTGAGCTACCCCTTCTTCTTCTTGATGGGAAGTCATTCTACACAAACAACTGGATATTCAAACATGAAGGTGCACGTTTCCTAAAGTGTGTGGAGTGTTGTGTAAAATCAATCAAGCAATAAGCAAATGTAACTGGAGTAAAAACTAGCAAGTATTTGTCAGTTATAAAGTCCAGGGTTCGCTGTTTTAATATGCGAGTGTAATGTTGATGCAAACAAATCAGTTCAAGTTAGCGATGCTTTGCATTAATACTTCACTTTAGTTGATTGGTTCACAGCATTTCATACAGTGTATTTCAGTTGATTATTTTATGTCGACTAATCTTTCATTTGATGTGGGCAGTCAATGGCAGTATATTCGCCTTGGTTTTTTGTGATTGTTGTTTTCAGCAGGTTGTTAGCCTATAAGTTAATGTGGTCTGTGAAATAAAGCAACAAAGTTAAAGCAATCCAGGATTTAAGCAGTTCAGTACAATAGATCAAGTTAAGAATTCAAATTGGAACTATGCTTTTGAGTGAGAATTCAAGTTGGGCATCCAAGTATTAACTCGGCCACGGTCTAAAGGTTAACTCGGCCATGGTTTAAGGGTTGGATCGGCAGAAGATTAGGTCTGCAGTTTTTCCCCCAAGGGTTGACTCGGCCACGGTTTAAGGGTTGGATTGGCAGAAGATTAGGTCTGCAGTTTTCCCCCCAAGGGTTAACTCGGCCACGGTTTAAGGGTTGGATCAGCAGAAGATTAGGTCGGCAGTTTTTCCCCAAGGGTTAACTCGGCCACGATTTAAGGATTAGGTCAGCCAAAGGTTAGGGCATCCAAAAATCACTGGGTCGCGTCCAAGGCAGTATCTCACTCAACCCGATAACCCGTTAACTTCCAGTAACAACAAAATCCACCAACTTCTCAAGAAAAACCCAAAAACTGATCCAAAGCTACCGTAAACCTAGCACAATGCTATAATCCTATGAATCGCGATGACGACATTGCCAATAACAATTGAAATCAATCACAACTTAACTGGAGAGCCATGCAAGGCGTGCAAAGGCGATTTGGGGACAGAAGGTAAAGGTTTGTGTTCCAATAATAGTCGCGATTGAATAAGGGACCAAATTCACTTACGTGGGATAATAGTAAGATGGATTGTTTGTCGATTAACTTGGATTCGCCTTTGGGAACTTGAAAAGTCTCTAATGGCAGAAAAGGATGTGGGAGCAGTTGATGAGGAGGAAGAAAACGAGCTAACGCTTATATAGGGCAGAAGCAAGAAGATGTGCAGATTAAGCCATCTCTTAGGTCGCCCGTGACTTAGTAAAGTTTGGTCGAAGCACACGACCTACGACCTAGGCGTGTACTTCGAGGGGCAAGTGTTATTTCCTCTTTTCCAGCGACCTAAAGATGGACGACCTAACAGGCTTAAGAAGAAGAATGCCGACCTAAAAAGGATGTCGACCTAACACTTTAACAGGCTAAGAAGAATGCCGACCTAAGGACTAAGGGGATACCGACCTAAGACCTAAAAGAATGCCGACCCAATACTTTAAAAAGGATGCCGACCTAACACTTTAACAGGCTAACAAGGATACCAACATAACAAGCTTGAGAGGGTTGCCGACCTAAGGCCTAAGAGGGATACCGACTTCAGGCTGAACAGTTACCGACCTAATGCTTTAACTAGAACACCGACTCAACTACCTAAGATAGCTACCGACCTAAGATAGAAGCCGACCTAACTATCCAGAGAATTTGCCGCTCTAATAGCTCAGGGACAAGATCATGAACTATGCCCAAGTCATAACCGACCTATGATCTACGTTAAGTCGTTCATGACCCAAGCAAATGAAGACAAGTTCAATGCAGCTACTTGGCACAGTGGCCTCTTAACTCGCACACGATCCAGGACTTATCAGTTAAGCCACGACTTGCGACTTGCCAGCTAACTCGTTAACGACTCACGGCCTAGCTTGAGTCGTCCACGACCTAAAGCTACTAAATGTAAGCCCGATGCCGTATTACTGATACAAGTTTGTGTTGACTCGGAGGCGACCTAGGACTTACGCAAGGGAACCTTTGTGAAACCGTGAAAGGGCCAGATGAATCGGCTGCGACCTACCTTAGACCGGCCACAACTTACCTTAGACCAGTCACGACTTATGACCTAAGGGGAGAATTTTCCTATAAATACCAACCTACCTCAAGCATGAAGGGGACTTTTGGCCAATCTCTTTAAGCACCAATACTCTGCAGAATTTTCGACTGACTCGACACTTCAAGTACGAAAGGTATTTCAACTAACTTCGGGAGAAAATCTAACGCAATCTACATGGATTCAAAGAATTCTTCTGCATCAAAGTTCTAGTTGTTTGTCTCATCAGAATTGTAATTGAAGATTGTTGTAAAGTTGTAATCGATTCAGTAATAAAGAGATTTAAAGTGGACGTAGGCTTACTCTAAGCCGAACCGCTATAAAAACTGTTGTTTTTTCTGCTTTCTCTGTGATTTCTCTACTTGTTTTTTAGTTCCCGTGTTCAAGGGTGGTGCTTTCGCTCAACTTCAATCTACACCGGGGTGTTAGCGTCAGATTTTTACGTTAAAATATTGCTTGTCATATTTTGTGAGGTTTTGTTCTGTCTTTTCTTCTTTCACCCCTAATGATCCATCTTTCGGAAACCTGAATGATTGGCATACGAATACCGAAGATGTATTAAATGTTGTCTTTAGGTGTAAAAAGGCAGGTCGTTACATCTTTCCAAAATGAATTTAAAAATTAATAATTTATGCGATGTATTTCAGTTAGGAAAACTTAGAAAAGTCCTTTTAAATCGAAAGATATGATGTTTACCTCTCAACCCCTTGAACTTCTTCATTTAGATCTTTTCGGTCTCCCACAAATACAATCTATAAATCATAGTTGATTATTTTTAACAAAGTTGTTTATTATAATCTTTGAGAAAAGTAAGATATCTCAAAGATAAACACTGGTGTAATAAGTTTTATATATGAAACTGACTTATATAAATATATTTATAAAGTATAGTTGGAGACAAAAAGGATTTAAACTGGGAATTCGAGAACATAAATCTTGGTGTTTTAGAAATTGGATTTCTAATATTTTTGAAAGTAATACTTGTATTATTTGTAAATATTTTGAAAATTGGTTTAAGAGATTGATATCATGGTACTTAGAAATATTTATGTAGTATTTGATACCATTTTGGAAATGATTTTCGGTTTAGTCCGAAATGCATGGTTTGGAAGTACTGAACTCTCTTCAGTTGTTGGAAAATGATTCTAGCGATGACTGTAGCATCATCGACATTTTTTTTGAGTTTCAAAGTGGGGGATGCTATAGTAGTAATTTGCTACAGAGCTGTTTTGGTAAAATAGATTTTGATTAAATACCGGAAGTATGATTTTGTATACAAAAGTTATAAGTATATATATTTCAAAATGATTTGAAATAAGATCGGGTATTTAGTTCTTAAAATTTCAATTAAGTTATATTATGGACACATATTGTTTATGCATTAGGATTAGATGGTCTGTGCATCGTAATTGATGTGTTTTGGTGATAGTTTTCATTTGTTAAAATGAAATATAATTTTTGACGATTTTGGGCAATCAAAATTTTGGAATCTTTGTTAAAACAAATTTGAAGCTAAATGTTTTATGATAATATAAAGATGAGTTTATATAACACTTGAACTTAGAAGATAGTAGAATTTAAACGTGTTTAAATTTATTGAATATCCATGTTAAGTAATATGAATTGGATGTTTTTATATATATTCTAAGGGTGTAGAGGAGTATTATATGAGTATGGACTTAGGTTGTGTAATGTTTAATAACTTGAAGTAAATTTTTCGAAATGGTTCATCAGTGATTTTAGTACTAACCAAGGAATACTAAGTGATAAATGAAAATGAATTAAAAATGAAAAGAAATTGGCATAGTTAAGAAACCAATTAAATAGAGTACGTAAGTTGTGCATTGATCATTTATTCACATACCAGTTCTTGATTCAGGATTGGAGTACATGGATTTCGAGGTGATTTACAATGGTCTGAGTTAGGATTTTCACTTGATTCTCGACGGCAAACACTTGATATATAATTTTGATATGATCCTGAAGTTTTCTATCATAGCACATGGCTATGTAAGAAGAATGGAGGTTTCTAATCAAAGAACCAGATCGGAGTCTGCACTAGGGTGGTCAAGTGATCTACACTTGTTCAGAAGTAATATGTGATCAAGCAAGCGATAAGATTTAGTGTTGTGTCTGATGGTATATGTACATTGTACGGGCTTTACTATAATTATTTGCTATGTGTGATGGCTCGTGGGAAGTTTGGGAAACAACTCTTTGGATTGTTTGAGGTAGCATGAGTGATTGACTGAGTGACACTCTAGGCTATTGAGCATAAGGTAACTTTTAGTGGATTGGTTGTCATCCTTGTGTGATGAAAAGGTTTTTGAACTTGTGTGGACCATGAATTTTAGTTGTTAGTGATTGCAGTGCTATTTAGTATGGTTATGCGATTGTTTCTATGGTTGCTAGTGACTGCAATATCATTAGGTACTGATCGGTGATTGTTGCTTTTATTTCATATGTATGAATTTCGAGGGAGAAATTCTTTTAGGAGGAAGAATGTAACGACCCAGATTTTTAAACAATTTATAATTAAATATTAGAATTATTTAACTATTTAGATCTTGAATTTAATATGAAAAAAAAGGATTTTGAAAGCTTATCTAAATTCTGTTTAAATAAGAATGATGATAGCAAACTTTTAATTAAGAATTAAAAGTGAACCAAATTTGATATAATAATAATTTTCTTTAATTAAAATATGAAATTATTATTTCGGGGAACTGTCTTGGATTTTGACGAAATAAGAGCCATTAGGTCCGAAATAATGAATTGTTGTATGCCAACGAGTTTCATGATGATCAGACATGTTAACGCATAGCGTAAATTTATTAGAGTAAAATATAATAAATATTTCTCTATAAATACATCATCATAATAAAACCTAATTTCCACTTTTCCCTCTTCCTTTCCATTTTAAACTTTTGCCTACCGCTACCTCTTTCTTTACTTCAGTTAATTATACCAAGGGCAATGGGCAAGAAAATCATGTGATTATGGATCCAATGCCTTCATGTGGTTGAGAACATTAATTCCTTGTGCTCAGTTTTGGGTACAATGGAGTTTAGGGTTGTTCAAATTTTAATAGTGGAGCTAGATGTTGGAATCATGTTGATTGAAGGGGAGTTAGGCCGTGGCATCAATGCATTGGGTTTTTCGGATATAGGCGAGGAAGTGGCAATGAAATGGGGTGGTGCAATGTAGTGTAGGGTGGCGCAACAATGTCTTGTCGTTTTTTGCGCTTCGATCACGATTAATTTTGTAACGTCAGAGTTGAATTCAATGTACGTTTGACTTCGTAGCGATGAACAGAGTGCGATGGTGGTGATTTGGTGTCACCTACTGGCCGGAATCAGATTGCGAACTGAAAGGCTCAATTTAGGGCACGTTTGCTCATAATTAAATCGGGGACAATAAGGGCGTCAAGATGGGTATTGGTAAGTCAGGCATGGGGAAGAAGTTTGATGGCAAGGTGGGTTTGGAGGATCAGCGTGAGGTTCATCATATAAATTGAAAATATGCACGAGGAGGAGCACGCTGTCGCTATGCACGAATAGGAAGAAGAGGATATGGTGTAGGATTTGAAAAGTATCAATTTAAATTAATTTGATTAGTTTAATTAATTATATAATTAAATCTAATTCTTACATTAATCGTATCTTGTCCATATGAGGTCCGATTAAAGCATCGTTTTCACGGTTGCGCTCGTATCGATGATTGCTAGACATTGGATTTGAATTTGTTGACTTTGGAGCTTTTAGGAATTTTAGTCAAAATTGAATGGAATTTGAATTTGTACTATTCGAAAATACGTACGTATTGGCTGGAACTTGGGTGATTTTTACTCACCAATTGATTGAATACTATTGTGTATACAATTGTTGTTGTATTAAAATATAAAATGTATAACGAACAATGTTAGTTATTACTTTTGGACCCCACTTTGTTTTGTAAAACAAGTGACAACATTATTACAGATTATAATCTCTCTTTTGATCATTTATAGCATGAATCGTGACACATAACACTTGTTTTCTTGCTTAATATTGTTTTGTAATTGGTTCGAGATGTTGGAGTCTGTGTAGAGATTTGGGAACTATTTGAGATGCTCGAACACATTTAATTATTCATGAGGATGTGGGAATCCATGTGTGATTCCGAGACCTATTGAGGTATGAGAATCCATGTTTGATTTTGAGATCGATTGGGGATTCCATGTGTGATTCCAAGATACGTTGATATATGAGAATCAATGAGTGGTTTTGAAAACTGCTCGAGTTAGAGCTCGTATGGAAATCTGTTTGAGTAAGACTTGTACGTTGGTATGTTGAATGTGGCTTCACCATTGGTATAACAAAACCAGAGGTAAGAGACATAGCTTATGAGGTTTTGCTAACTTAAAGGGTGCAAGCACTCTATCCTAGTGATACTTACGGATATGCATGCAGGAGTGATGTGAGCCGGTGCCATGTACCCAGGCATGGACCAGCTGTGTTTTACTATAGTATATTTTAAATGGAGGCATACATTTCTCGGAAGGATATCTCTGATCCTTGTGTAAGAGGACGTTCTTAAGTTGCCGAGGGTATCTCTATGGAATCCTACACAATTAGTGAGCATGCCTTAGCTAATGTGATTGTATACCTATTATTGTTGTGATTTACACTCACATGCATCGCAACAATGTGATTATTTATATCTCATACATTAGACATTATTATATTATCACTGGATTTTATAATAAAATTGGTTTGGTCAACATAAGGTAAAAACCCATCCTTGATTATTGGCGGCATGGACTTTGGAGATACCTTTACATTTGAAGGGTATTATAGATATAGCAATCCATGTGATTTGAGTTTCTCACGCTGTATCAAACTAATCCAGGTGATATTCTCTTATAATGCTTGGGTCAACTCGAACATGTTTTTTGATTTAGCTATGGTTCATTGAGGCTCTAGGAGAGGAGCTGAATGATTTCCTACCGTACTTATTTTCTGATGCATTACATGATTACATCTATTAACATTTGTAGGGACAAACAATTATAGTTGTCCAGGCTGATGATAAGTTAGTTTGCTCTAATTGATATATATATATATATCAAAGTTTTCTTTTTGGTAAAGACTTTTTGAGATATTATATGTTATCATTTCGCATGTGAGATTCTAATATTGTGTTCTTCTTGTTCTATTTCGTTTTCTTTTACCCTGATGTTCCATCTTTCTAGCACTTGGGTTCTTGGCATGTGAATACTGTGGATGTATTAGTGTCGACATTCGAGGGTCGAAAAGGCCGATGGTTATAGTGAATGTGCAAGATAATGGCTCTAGTAAGTGACATGAACATTATAATGAGCATCCCAATTTCTAGCTCTTTCCTTTTAGGTATTTGGAAGTGATGGAAGCAAGATTTTTATGTTCTTCATACAGTTCACCTGTGGACCTCATAGCCCTTGCTACCCTACTCATTAAAGGAATTAGCCCAAATTCACCACTGTGATGCTTTTTATGAAATTAGTGAACACTATCACTTGAATGAGGTTGCATGTTACTTTTGTTTAGTTTGTGACTGTTATCAATTTGGATCTACTTATGTGACTTTATAGTATTATGGTTAATTAGTGAATTCAACTTTCTTCAGTTGTAATTTTGTACCAAATTGGTTGAACTAAAAGAAACTTAGTGAAATATGGAATCGGAAAAACAGTAATTTGTGCGTGAGATTTTTATTGAATCTGCATATGTGTTACGCATTATAACTAATAAATAATGGATTTTTATTGAATCTGCATATGTGTTACGCATTATAACTAATAAATAAAGGATATGCCTACTTCTTGTGCGAATGATGGTTTGTGCTAGGAGTGTACTTTTTATATTACTCATTATTTGTTTTGATTAGGTTTGGTCAACATAATGGACATCAAGAATAAAGTGGAGGATTTATTATCATAGATGACAAATTGAACCTTATATTAATTATTTAATAATAATTGTTTAACGATAATTGTGAAATTAAGTTAAAATAAATCGGATGATGGTATATATCAAGGTTGGAGTGCTTATTTTTCATTTTCTTTTGGGGATTTATTGTATATGTGTTATAATTTCCTAATATAGATTGGAGGATTGAACGATGATGAGATTGAAAGATAATGAAGAGCTAAAAACTAAATGAAATTGGTGACTCTGGGTTGACCGATGAGTTCTAGAAGGAGCTGACAAGTAGCAAGGATGTCATGCCAAAATAGACATTCATGATCCACTACTTCTCTCCTGCATATTACTATTCTCAGCTTGTTTTTTATTGTTTCTTGATGATTTTGGTAAAATCTTAAAACGTTTATGTGCAGGGACAAAGAATATTAGTAGTAAGATTGAAGAAGAGATTTGTATTATTTTATATCGTTAGAAAAGTTGGATTATACACCAGTCTTTCTAATGACCCACTATTTCAAACCATTCAAATTGACAATTAAACCATACATGTTTGACTTGAATTGTTCGAAACAACAAACTATTATATAAATTTGGGGTAAATAAAAAATAATCACGGAATTACAAACACAGAACATTAAAAATAAGTATCGGACTAGATAAACATAGAAGTTCATGAAGATACTACATAAACATCAAAGTCTAAAGCAAATACAATAGAAATCCAAATACATAGAGGTTCGCTAATACGTAAGCAAATGACAAATGTCTGAACAGAAACAACTGAAATGACTAAAATAGCCTGATAGATAGATAGATCTCCAACCAGTCACCAGCTCCAAAAGATGAATCTCGAATGCTGTGATACTAGGACCCAAGTATAAAGCAAAACAAAACACTTGAGTCAGGATTAACATTCTTATGTAAGTAAATCAACCCAAGTGAAATGTATAAGTGAAATGCATTAATAACTCAAAGGATGCTTGAGATTTACATCCTTTAAGGATCTGCAAAACTATCTACATACATAATACAATACGCTACGTAGATAAGGTTTTCAGTAAATTAAAATATCAAAGTAGCTTTAAAGTGCTACCCATATCCCCCTTAACATAATTTTATATAAATACCGTAGTTTATACAGATACTGTAAGCTCCACCAAATCGGTGGTTTACTCAATGAGCACTCGATGGGTACGATATAAACCAAAGTCATAGTGGTCTCGATCGGGATAAATATGACAAGGCACGCCAGGCAATGCCTATGGTAGGATACTATCGTTTTGCACTCCCGGACTGGTGGTAACGCATAGCAGCTACTACCGCCCACCTCGAAACACACTCCCATAATCAAAGGTGCACCAAATCAAATCACATAGTAATAGATATGGTTTCAAAGATACATGCTCGATAGGGGAACGACCCCACTTGGCCTGGTACAGCTCCTGTTTTAATCATTTTAATTATGACCCGAAAGTCAAGGCTATCCGGCATCATTCTCGTACTTCATTCCTGTAGCGTTTGCCAAACCATCTTATTTCATTCTGGATTCTCCACCACATGCACAGTTATTAAAGTGGTTTTCGGTATTGGCAAAGCCTATAACAATATCCGATCCCGGTCTTTTTAACAACCAAATGCTTATTTCACACCGCGGTCATTTTTGTAAATATTTAAATAAAAAATCTTAAGTTACAATTTGAATCAATTACTAAAATATCTAACTTCAATTATTTAGCTTTGAAACATTTAACCTACAATTTCTATTACATTAAATTATCTACATTTCAAAATCGTACCTTTGGAAATTCCATAACCAAATAGATTAAATAATCCTATTTGATTATAATTCATTTAATTATATCAAGTTTACAATTTAACCTTAATTTCTCTTTCCAAATTTTATTTATTAAATTTGTTATAAAATCAATAAAATTAATTATATTAAATTAAATTTTAAATAAGTCCTTTAAAACTATATTAATTATTTTATTAAATTATATTTTAAAATATTTTAATTTATATTTTACTAATTAAATATTAAATTATATATTTTAAAATTAAATTAAATTATAAGCAAATTTTTTGAAATTTAACCTTTTAAACCCTAACTTATAAATTATTTAAAACATATAATTTAAGTTGAAATTTTATTTCAAAAATATAAATTTTAAAATAAACCTTTTTAATTAATTTCAAAAAATTCAATTTATTAAATCAAAACGTATTCTAAAATTTATAAAACACTTCAAAATAGACCAACGGTGTCCGTGCATAGTTTGCTACCCTATGGTCGAGTGATTAGGGTATATATCATGTCAACCCAAAATTATAAATTTCTGGTTATATATCGTTTCTACCCGTATCCCAAATTATAGTTCCTAATTTATAAAATCACTTGGGTCTATCATTTCAACCCATAACACTTTTTCCTAATCTATAAGATCGTTCGAGTGTATATCATTTCAACCCACATGGATTTCCTAACTAACATACAAAGTGAACTTGTTGTGTGATTTTCATAAATAAATAACACAACATCCCACTTGCATAACATATCATATATATCAGAACATATATCGTAGCATAACACATATGTAACCTGAAATTTAACATAACATATATATAAAGGCGACATATACTATTATATAACACATACCATGTGACATATGCAACATATAATTTAACATAACATATTATGACATGTGAATTAACATACTATATGTGACATATAAATTAACATAACAAACGTGACCTATAAATTATAATAACATATGTGACAATAAATTAACATAACATATATGACAATAAATTAACTTAACATATGTGAAAATAAATTAACATAACATTTGTGGCAATAAATTAACATAACATATTCCTAACTAAAACAATAATTCACATGTCATTTCATATGATTCCATTTACTAATACATAAGAATATTAATCACGAGTGACGTGCTCACCTTTCGTGGCTAATGAAGGTGATACACACAACACGATGAAGATGGAGACTAGAGCAACAAAGACCAATCCAAAGCTATTCAAACTCGAATACAACAATCACCAAAATATTTTTTTCACTCTTTTTTTATATGAAAAGGGAGTTCGTCCTATGGTCTTTGGGCTCGGCTTAGGGCTTAACCAGGGGGCTAGAGTCGTCGGGTTGGAAGCTAAGGTGGTGTTAGGGTGCGACAAAGTTAGGGGAGGGGAGAGGCCAAGGGCAAGGAAAAGGAAGGAAAGAGAAGAGAAAGAGGAAGAGGAAGGGAGAAAGGAAGGGGAGAGGAGGAAAGGTGGGGCCGAGATAAGGGGTGGTTCGGTCTTGGCTTTGGCCGTGGTGAAGGTGATGGTCGGCGATGGAGGGTGGGGCAAGGCACAAGAGGAGAAGGAGGAAAGGAAAGAGAAGAGAGGGAGGATGAAAGGAGGAATAAAGAAGTGGGAAATGGATTGGAGGTTGGTTTTTTTTCTATTGATTTAGGTTTAGGAATTTAGGAAAAGAAGAGGAGGATGAAGAAGATACAGAAGTTTTCTGAAAGAAGAATGAGAAGGAAAAGTCTCTATACGTACTTTTCTTTCAGAGTAGTGACTGTTCGGTGAATAGGAAGTCTGTTGGGGTATTGAGGAGTCATTTGAACCCCAAAAGTCAAAAGGAACCCAAAAGACCACATGCCATCCAAATACACAATCTATACTATGTAAATACTATAGGAAACACATATGAAAATGTATAGATAATTTATGCAAGTTTTTGACAATAAATCGAAAATTCAAAGCAATTGGAATTCGATTTTGACGAAACAAAAAATGGAGTGGAGATTAGAATTCAGCCTAGCATCATATGAAAAGAATGAAACTTAAAATTTTCAACCAAAAGGCAAAATTTGACTAAATTTGACCAAAATTTGAATTTTCAAAATTTTTTCTATTTGAATGTTAGTTACACACTTGAATCAGATTTGAACAATTACATTTTCAAGACTAACATTTTTCGTTTGAATATAAATGATTGTAAATTAAATATGAAATTGAAATAAGTTTAAAATTCCATAACGACAAATTTAGTTTGCATTATTCATAAAAATAATGTTAAATCATTCAACTTCAATTTAATGGTATTCAAAATTTACTATTACAATCACCTTTTACTGAATATTTCCATAATTTAACATATGTAACTTTTTTTGAATTCAAGACTCCTATTCTTATAAAATTACACAAAAAAATTGTTTATTTTTTTTCACAACTTTGTTTTATTTCTGTTACAATGTTTAAATCTAATTTAACACAAGTGGATGATGCTCATATTGCTTTAATTTACCATCAATTTCTCTTTATTTTAATTAGAAGGTTTCCAATAATTTCAATTGTAATAAGTTCAATATTAAATTTCAAAATGAACACAAATAATACAACCACTATTTTCTTTACTTATATTCTGACATTTATTAGTTTATTTCATGCAACAAATACACTCATTAATTATCAAATAAACGTTTCTTATCAACTTTCTCTCATTAAATGTTTTTTTATTAGAGGTTAACGTTTATCATATACAATTTAATAAGTAAATCTAGATTTCTCCTATTAAATAGCATTCATTTTATCATTAATTCATTGGCCCTAATTATTCAGTTGCTGTTAATTATTACCTACAGATTAATATCGTTGAATCACATTCCAACAATTATTACCCACTCCTTATATCACAATTTTTCATTTAAGAATTCATTTTAACTTCATATCCAATGAGTCTACATTAATAGATCATTAAGTTTATTTCTACCCATCTTTATTCAGGAATTTTTATTTAATTTAATAAATTCTAACAGGTAGAAAATGGGTCCTTATAGTCTTGCTAATTAGCATAGATTGTTAATTCCCTAATATGTTTCGTTCTGCCTGATTCGAAGACTGAAAATATTCCATCTTTAGAAGTTTACAAGTTTATGTACTTTCAATCATTCATAATTTTTCATGTAATTAATCTCCTTTTGTCTATAATATACGTTGGACAGGTTAATATCATAGTATTGCGGGATCCATGCATAACAGTTATTCATCTTGAAAAATGTCACGTTTATACTTTATGTATACCATTACATGTAATCGTGATGATATTGAATATAAATTTATTGTTTTTGTTGCATCAATGATGGTCAGTAAGCCTATACCTGTTAGGGGCATGCACAATAACTTGCATTGTATGAGTTGTCCAAATGCTAGGTTAACCCTAGGTTAGATTGGTTAGTGGCTAGCTCGGCTAACCAATCTAGCAATTTGGCAATCCTGCCTAAAACAAGAAATGCAACTCATAATTTTTCTTAATGGATTTAAAGGGTAAAACCAAGATGTGCAAATCATATCCATAAAACATTATCTTATTAATATTCAAAGTTCTTAAAATATAGTATTTTCATCTTGCTACTAATTATTCAATTTTTTTATAAACATGGATATGAAACTAGATTAGTAGCGAAATCTATCATTATTAGGAGAGTCTTACATTTCAACTTTAACATCAAGGATCATGTGCAGTATTTGTGTGTTTTACAATGGTGCATGGTGTCCTATTTCTATCACATTGTATATATCATTTGTACAACTTACCAAATAAATAATTTCCATATCATTATAGGATATGTTTCTCAGTTTATCATTAAGTATAGACAAACGTTGTATTTAATTAAATAAGTTGCATTTGACTAATAAAATTATTCACATTCCAGGTTTACTGGATGATTAATTTTGTCTTCTTATTATTATTATCCTTAAGCTGTGTTGTTAACCAATTAGATTAATGAACTAAATCAAATAGATAATGAGTATAAGATTATGGAAATGTAGTAGGAAGTCATGTCTAATAATTAGACCATTAAGAAAACCTAAAGGATTTAGATAGTCTATAACACCCTTATGTTTTATCTTTTGTTGCTATTAAAGTTTAGTTTCAAAAAAGGTAGTTTAAAGATTTACATTTATTTAACATGTTTCTTTCATTATCATATAGAGTAAAAAGAGTGGAATTTTCATTCCGTACTTTTACTTCAAGTTCAAAAAGAATATGCAGGCTTCTCTTTGGATTATGTCTGGATTAGTTGTACCTTCTTAATGACTTTGCATTGTCATACTAATGTTATATTTCTTTAGTTATTACATGTGGATTAAGGAGATGCAACAAACTTGGGTTAAATTAGCTCTGTGGTTCTCACTTTCTGCATGTTGTATTGTGCTAAAGTAGCATCTTGGTCAAAGTGGCTTGAGCTGCACAAGTGGTTGTTGCTTCTTGTGCCTAAAATTTCTTATCCATATAAATTCTATACACGTTAAGTTGTGTAAAAATATTTATTTAACAAGATTTGAAGTTATGTTGCATCAACACTTTGTTGATGGTTGCATGTGAATTTGATTGCTTTTAGTATGCATGTAACCTTATTGGTTTTCTTGTCAATAATTTAAACGATTTTTCTTATGGGTATTAACACTTACAATCCACTAGAGCTATTAAGAAAATTTAGGCAATATTTCACAATGGCTTAGGGCCGTTGTTGATTTACATTTAGTAACGATTTCAGGCCGTTGGGAAATGTAGATTAGCAACAGTCCAAAGCCATTGCGAATTGTAAATTAGCAACGGCTTTATGTCGTTGCTAAATTTTAGCTAGCATCGAATTTGGGACAATGATATATTTTAGCTACTCCTTATTTCACATCTATATTGGGCTGTTGCAAAATCCTTTTGCAATGGCTCAAGGCTGTTATGAAATAGCTGTTTTGGTGTAGTGCTTCTATTATCAAACATGCTCTAATTCATGATATATATAAGTTCTTATCAGTCATGCCGAAGCTTGGTTCTGATATCAAGATGTGATGCCCTATTTCAGTGACCAAATTATCAAAGAGTGAAATTACTATTCGATAGCCTGAACTAAAGGACTCAAGAAGAGCGATCACTCGTATACACTATTTTAGGTCAACAAAGATATGTTACAATACTTGATATCATTTGAAAACATTACATATCCCGTCTTAACATAAGGCAGTGTACACGAGTTTAAGAATTTAGTGTGTATATATATACAAATACATCACATATTAGGAACACATAAATAGATGTATCATATCGTAGTGGAACAATAAATAATTTACACATAACAAAATATGTAGTACAAATGGACGTCAATAAAAACACAATATATATAAAACATCATCCACCAGGCAAAATGTATACATAAAAAACCACCAAAAAATGACATCAAGATCGATACTAACTCTAGAGACTGATGCTAGTCTAAATTAACATGCTCCTATTCCACGTTGATTATTCCGTTATCTCTTCAGTGAATGAGGATATGGCATCATGTAGTAATCTTAATTGCATGATCTCTATGCTCTATCATAATACTACAAGTAACAAATTACTACTAGTTCTACTACCATACACCATCTGCTCCATGAGAGTAACTATAAAGCACCTAATGCAATCATCCTAAAAAAAATTACCTCGGTCTGATCCAAGGTGATGTTACAAATATAACAAAACCTCAAGTTAGGCTAGAAACTAGCTGTAAGTATAGTCTTGTAATACAAGTAAGTAAAGGTGTCATGACCAGTTTTAGGCATCATATCAATTTCCCACAGGGTCACTAACACCATATAGACCCATCCAATAATCCATTTTCACAAAATAGTAATAATACACGTGTCATGGCTCTATTCAAAGTGACTCAAGATTGCAACTCTGGTCAACTGGAATATCACATGCTATCCATATGGAATAAGAGTTGCATTTTTTATATAAATTCAAATCATTCATTTTAGATTTTTCTACCTCTTCTTATGGAGCATTATATCTTAGTCTCTTTGGCGAATCATAATAGGATTGCACATTGGTAACCCTCCTCTACAGATTTACCCTCTACTATACTTTCAACTTTAACAAACATCTTGGTCTATTTCACCTGTTGCTTTCAACCAGTTGTGAGTGCAGCTCACACGACCCCTTAGTTGCACCTGCCCTTTTGGCATCTGAAAGCATGATATATCTTAATTGTGTTATAGACCACTTCAAATCTCCATCTTGTGGTGCTATTTTTCTTCATTTTCTCTATGCTTTCAAAAATATTCAATTTCTTCATATGTTCGTGCAACATATCATTTGTATATAGTGAAGATGGAAAGCTCATTATGATTTATGTTGCAACCCATGAATCGGTCCATTGGGATGGATATTATGATCTAGTAGTCATAACCCCATACCATTCTTGTAAAATGTTAAATTTATTATCTTCTAATCACTGACTTTCCAAACAACATTTATTCCCAAAACGTCACTATCTCCTACTATAAATCCCACGTAATTATCATGTTCGTGCATCTTACACAACATGTAAAATTCATTGTACAGGAATGCATATATAGGATATTCAAAGATAACATAACTTGTAATGAACATCACGTTCAGACGAGCATCCATTTCATACAATCTTCAGCCATATAATCAATTATTTAAATCATTGATCATATAAGGTTTAAATTCAATTTCCATTTAAACAGTCTTATTTCTTTCATTTAAATAATTCAAATTTCGACTCGAATTCCCTTTTTTTAATTTAGAGATAATTCAAACTCATTTAGTTATATTTCTCTAGTTTATAAAATCCCATAAAAATTTTCATTTTAAATTTCTCCAAATATAGAGTTACTCAATAAAATTCAAATTCAATTTTATATTCAGGCATTAACTAGTATTAAGACATCTAAAGGTTCATTCATATTTTTGAATTATCATTCAGATGTTTGATCTGAATATTCAGACATTTGAATGGAAATTTAGACGTTTATTCATGGTTTTTAGACGTCTAATTCCCTATTGCCACTTCATTTTGATTTTTTTCTTTGAATTTAAAAATAAATTCTAATTAATTCCAAAATAATTTTATATCATCACCATTACTTTTCCAAGAGAGAACACAACACAAAAAAAAGAAGCAAACACGTAAAAATAGTGTCGAATGGCTGGACTTGCTGCTTTCAATGGTTTACCGCCCCTAATAGTAGTAGTTCAAAAGTCCGGTCCAACAAGTTAAGATATCTAGTTTCCTGTTCTAGGAGAAGATTTCCTCTGGCCAAAAGCATCCATTGTTGTGACTTCTTCGGGCTTCTTTAGTTCTGTCTTATGGTGCCCTAGAGATCGCAAATCTGGCTCATTTCAAGCTATACTCTACTTTATCAAGCTTTGAAATTGCATTCATGGTTTCACACTTATATTTTCAATCCATAATTCAACCACTTTTTCCATCATTTCAAGCAAATCATATTCAATCATTATGTTCAGTTTTAGATAATGTTATGTTTGTGGCAGTAAGTTATACTTATTTTATTCCTAGAAAATCTTTCCATATGCTATAAGTAAATCTGGCATCCTATAGCAACAAGTATGTATTGATAGCATCATCACTTAATTCATGTCAATTTGCTAATCCAGTGTTATAACTTATATAATTAGTTTTAGGTTTAAATTAAATCATAATAGTAACTTAATATTATTTCTTAAATGAAATTAATCCAAAGAAAGTTGTGATCAATATCAATTTTCTGCTTATCTAGATTGCCTTATAACTTCATGAAACATCAAAAGAGGTATAGTTAATCTCTGTCCAGAATTTAAAGATGCTTAAAATACAGTTAAAGTGATCTAAAACAACATATAATCATTATCAAAGCTTCTAAACAAAAGGGTTACTCCCAAGCAACATAAATCAACTCAATTTATCTTAAATTCATTTCTTTTCAGATTTTATACTTGCTTAAAAACTCAAAGTAAAGCATAGAAAAGATAGTTTAAACGTGAAGGAAGCCGACCTATCGTAAGTGGGTAAAATAGGTAGGTTTCAATTATTTTTCTATTTAAGATATATTAGGTCTATGAAGTATAAATGGTTTATCAGATTCATCAATTTTTTTAAATAAAATCTTATTCCATTTAATTTTACTTGAAAGAAGCTTTCATTTAATTTATAAGAGTTTTAATTTACAAGTGCATCAACTAAATACAGCGACCCGAAAATTCGAACATTTCGTTTTCAAATTTTGAAGCGTTTTGAAATATAATTAAATGTTATAAATATGATTTTATAACCTTGTTAAACATCATTTAATTAATGAATAATAATAGGAAACATGTGTTTTAAAATACCTTTTTGACCGATATATGTGCTTTAAATTCGATCGATATAATTTATTTTTTATTTAATTTACAAGTGCTTTTTGATCGATATAATAGGAAACATGTGCTTTAAATTCGAACATCATTTATATGATTTATTGAAAAACAGCTTTTTGACCGATATTAGTTGATCGAACTTTTTTGCACTTTTCTAATTATCATATAACCACATTAGCAACTAACTAACACTTTTATTCATAAAGAAAATGGAATATTCTAGAAAGTTCCAAATGGATAAGAGATATTAAAAATGTAAGGGATATTAAAGAAATCTGCTAAATGGAAGTGATGTAAAGGAGAAGTGATGGGTACATAGAGGGTGAGCCTTCCATGGCATGGTGGGAAGGGTAAGTGAAAGGCTACAGAGCACTATGTTGAGCCTAAATTAGGAGAGGCATGCCCTTGTTAGTAAATCACAAATTCATAAAGCAAAACCAAGCTTTATTCCATGTCGTCTTCTTCTTCTCTTATGTTATCAACTTAAATTTGGAGCAGAGCCTTAGGATACCATTATAAGCCTCGATAGGTAGTTTGTTTTGGAAGAAATGAAGCCAAACTCTCACCATCAAGGAAGGCTGTGAGCTGTCGGGGGTGATTGGAGGGCAAAACTAATTGAAAGCAAGGTGGAAGAAGGGAGGAAAGGTGTTTGCAAGGGTGAGGTTGGACTTTCTTATTTGTTGGGTTAAAGGTGAGCTAATTCACTGCTTTGAATGGAAAATAACACATATATGTATGTGTTTGAATGTATTGAAGTTATTTGAATTGTTGTTGACATATGTTGAAATATTGGTTATGATTCTTGCTTTAAAAGCAAGTGGCATATGTAATCCATGTGAATGGACTTGAATGAACTTGTATAATCTATAGCAAGGCCTAGAAGCAAAGAACATTGGTTTTAATTGAACTTTGGGTTAGACTGGACTTGGATTTAAAAGTGCCTCTATAACGATAGTAGCTGTGAATGTACTTTGGAATTGCCCTATTTTGCCGATTTCTATAGAACTTTACAAAGAGATCCGTAGGGCTTTATCACCCATATTTATTATTTTTATATGTATTCTTTCTTCCATAAAAAGTTTGGATAGCAAAAAGTTAAGTAACATTTCAAAAAGTGGCCAAAACTTCACTTGTGCAAAACTGCCTAGTTTAGCCTTGATTTTTGGACTTTAAAGGTTTGAAAAGATATCTAAATTTACGTATTATCTTTCATTATTTTTAAAATTGTTTAATAAAACTTACTAGAGTATTTAAAAAGTAGTTTGAGATATTTTTGAGTTTTTAAGAATTAGTGTACATTTTTAAAGAAGAGATTTTTATGATGAAAACATTTTTTCCAAGTTTTGAAAGATTTTATAAACTTGTTATTTTCAAATAATATTTTAAGTAAATGTTTTAAAACATATTATAAGCAAGTATTTTAAAACCATATTTAAGTATATATAGTTTTTATTATTATTTTATTAAAGTATAAAAATCTTATGTAATATTATCTTTTGCAACAGTTTATTTAATATCTAGTTTTGTAAATAAATTACTAACGTATATATCATTTTAAAAAGAGTTTTTAAAAGTATAAACAAGATATTTAGAAATGGGATATAAATTTCTTAATTGCCAAATAGTTAATTGTTTGATTACTTATTTGAAAGGTAATTAGCTATGCTTAACACTATAAGCCGACGAAGTAGGCTTATTGTAACAACCAGCCTTTTCGACCTTCAGAAGTCGACACTAATGCATTCATTGTATTCATGTGCCAAACATCTAAGTGTCAGAAAGACAGATCAATAGGGTGAAAGAAAAGAAAAGGTAAAACAGAATCTCACAACGTGATGAGTAATATATAATACCAAAGGATCACTGTAAAAGAAAACTAAACTTTCATACACATACATCAATCAGAGTATTAGCCTACCATCAGCCTGGATAGTTATAGCCTCCTATACTTGTAATTGTAGATAAATACAAAAGGAACAAAACATTGGAAGATAATATTTGAAAATACATCTTGGAGGATCCAACTCATCTCCTAAAGCTTCGGGAGTGCCCGGCTAAATCTGAAAAATATGCTTGGGTTGACCCGAGCATTATAAAAAAAATAATGCCTGGATTATTCAGGTAAATCCAGTGTGAGAAATCAAATGGATTACTTAATGTTATAAATCCTTTCAAAAATAAAGGTATCTCGTAAGACTATGTCGCGCATAACCATAGACTTGTTTTAACCTTACGATAACCAAATCATTTTTTATTATAAAATGCAATAATATTATAATAATATCTAAGTGTAGAAATAAATATATGAAATAGATAAAATGCTTACATCTCATATTTCAACGTAATAGGGCACAAATAAGTCTGTAAAGGCATGTATTGGAGTTTGGATTTTAATTAATTACAGGGCTACTGGGGTACCGCTTTCCACAGTACACCTCTTAAAAAAAATTTCTAACAGCCTCACATGGAGCCGCTATGAATCAGAGCTGGGCTGCCCATTTTAAAATGACGAGCCGTATTACATCATTCCCCGAGCACTAAGTATACTAAAGAATGTGCACTAGCCGTGGCCCCACTTTTTCCATGCGTATGAATACCAAATCCATAAATACAAATTCTAGATCGAGGAATGACTGCCTTTAACGATTCACATTTTTGAATCTTGAATGTCGACATTAATAAATCGACGATATTCACATGCTAAGAACCTAGGTATTGAAAAGAAGAAAAGTTAGGAGGAAATAAAAACAAAATGAAATGGAACAAGAAAGAAGACAAAACAACATCAGAATCTCATTAGTAGAATGATAATATATAACATCAAAAGAAGTGTACAAAAGGTTACTCCGATACAGAAATTTCGGAGTTACAATACCAAAGTACCATCATCAGCCTGGACGGTTATTAGAATTATACTCATAAATACTAATGTGTACAACATAGTGATGCAGCAAAAATAAGAATACTACAGTAGGTGAAACATCCAGCTCATCTTCTTGAGCTCGAAAGAACATCAACGAAAAGTTGCCTTTCTCAAACTACTCGAAAGAGCACACGAGAAATTTAGGGAAAACAAAAGCCACATGTCAAACATAAGTCTGGTATGAGAAACTCAAGAAATATATAGCTAGGATAAAGCAGTACTTTTGTGATCACATGGAATACCATAACGATTATCCCTTCAAAAGAACCACAATCTAATGAGTACATAAGGTGATATAATAGATATTATCTAGGAAGTAGAATATAAATTTTATAACATAGCTGGAATGGCTACATTCATTACAACCAAAATGATGCTAAAGGGTACAATCTAACCCGATGATGAACGTTCACATAATGAATTTTCCATGAAGATCTCTCCAGTGAGCCAGATCCAAGTTCCTGCACAAGGGTCAGAAACAATCATTAAGCGTCGTGTATCTTTAAATAAAACATACCGTTAAGGAAAACATGACCAGTCCATGTCTCAATGCATGATCCCAAATACCATCACCTCCTGGGTGCAACGTCGATTAGCATACTCTAGATATGGAGTGATAATATCCTATCGTGGGTCAGCCAAACCCCAAGCTATGCCCCTACTTTTTTTCTATCATTTTCGAGGTTGAGGCTACCTTTGGCATCTTTAACACATGAGTCATCATCACTCGAACAAAACACAAATCCTTAATTGGATTCCCACATCTCAAACAAATCTTAAAACCACACATGGATTCTGGCGTCTTGAACAAATCCACTTCCAAGAGATAGAACACATGTCTCAGTCTTGAAGTGGTTTTCAATAAGTAAAACAATTATCGATCCCGGTCTCTTCAAGACTGAATCGACGAATTTACCGATTCAATAATAATGAGAACGATCTTGTATGGAAATCAAGTCTCATACACTTATCACATTTTCCATATTTTCATCTCACACTATCCATCGATCAAGAGTGAATCTGGTAAGTTAAAGCATTATCACTCATATCCCCACACGAACTCTTAACCCAAAAATGGATCAACACCCTTGATTAAGTGTGAAAGCACCAGCTTTGTTTACCATGGCAAATAAAATAGAACAAATAATAGCAAATTGCAGGAAAAGAAAAGAGATAAGAGATTTTTATAGTGGTTCGGTCGTTAACGAAGTCTACATTTACTTTATAACTTTCTATTACCGACTACCGCTGTTGCAAGTTGAATCTGATTACAATTTGATTGGATTTTGTAAGTTAGATCAAGTCACCAGTGTTAAAAGTTCACTGGAAAATTTCATTAAACCCTTTAGACGACTGTTGTGTAGGAGGAGAAGAGCGAAGAATAGTTTGTGTAGAGTTTCAGCAATCCATCCATAAGATCCTCTTTATGTTGCAGATGGATGAATATTTATTGGGATTGGAGAGCTATTGGGCCAGGTCACGTTGCCAAAGGCTCGCATTTGAAGGTATGAAGGCGCCTAGGAAATTTCATGGTGAGCCGAGCTAATACGATGGATCACTAGCGGGCATAGGGCATGGATTGCCAGCGATACATGCAGTTAGCTTATTTTTGGCTCGCTTCAACTTGTTCCATGCCTTTTGCAGATGCCCTTCGTGCAAAATCATGATTAGATGCTTTGTTTTGGTGATGATTCATGTCTAGGTTGCATTGAACTATTACTAAAATCAAACGAATGCCCACTTCTCGATCTAGCTTGCTTGGAACATTGTGAAACTTAGTAAGCGTCCCAAGAAGAGAAAATGCTTGATAATGCAAGAAGAATGGAGGACTCATGAGAAATATATATAGATCACTAATGATCCATGGGTGATGGATCGCTAGCGATCCATACCCTTAGGCTATTCTTTTCTTTTTTCCCTTGAGTCCTCTTGGTTACTTTTTTAATCCTTTTAGTTGATTCTTGAGTTTTTTTGACTTGATGAGGATGTTCTAAATTCCATTGAATCCTATTGGGCTAAAAACTGAGATAACATTTGACCCTCAGAGCATGCTTTCATTCGAAACAAGGCATGCTCTGGAAGTAGCTTGCCTTTGAGTTTTGGTTCAGTGAGGTTCAAATGACCGTGTTGAGGCCATCATGCCCATTTAGTTGGAATCGTGTATTTTGATGTTTTGATCATGACAAATATATAAGTAAATATTATGTGAACTAACCATATTTGCAGGACAAGTTGCTATGCTACTCGATAATAGATTGCAGACCAAAAATTCAAAGTGAAGTTTTAAAATTATTAATGGTTTATCTATAGTCTAATATAGTAGTTTATTGTTAAAATCTCGCTTAGGTGGTATATGCACACACACAAGTATTTAAAATTATTTTCAAATCATACACACAAAAGTACTTCACTTATTTCAAGTTCCATTGTCAAAAATGTTTCAAAAGAACCTCTAATATGGTAGAAATCGAGAATTCAGCTGATAGAATTAGGAGGTTCGGTCGACTAAATACTTATGCATGTGCACAGTGCACTTGAATGTTCAATCGACTTAACCATCCTATTCAGTCGATTGAATTATGGGTCTTTTTAATATAAAACTTTTAGTTCGAAATTTTTGAATATTCAGTAGACTAAAATACTTTCCTCAATCGATGAAAATGCATAACGGTTATTTTTAATAGTCACTTCCATTCAACGAACATATACAACCCTCGATTCAAGAGTTGTTTCCTTACCTTTTGACCGTAACTTTCCACAAAGAATTGGAACACTTAAATAATATATATAGCCTTCATTTCAGTTTTAATCACCTAATTTTTGATTTTATTCTTACATATTTACGGTCTAAAATATTCCGCCATTTGCTTTCAAATTTCATTCTAATCACTTGCACATTTAAGCACAAATTCATTTGTGGTTAAATTAAACTCCAATCTTCACGAACTATACTATATACCACAAAGGAGAAGACTATAGGAAGATGTACTTTAAGACTTATCCGTACTATCAACAGATCATAATCAATCAAGTAAGTTCTTTGTAATGTTGAAGTCCTATTCGGTTACTCAGGCGATGGAAGTCCTATTCAGTTGTCTAGGCGGTAGAAGTCCTATTCGGTTGCTCAGGAAGTGTAATACTCTTCCTCCAGGTTAAGAGATGGTTGATAGCTAAATTCTAGAAGGAGTCTAGGACTGGACATAGAGTGGGAGTTTGAAACAGTATAAAAATCCCTAGTGTCATTTACTTTACTATTTACCTTTTGTATTCATATTCCGCACTAGTAGATAACTTAGATTATATTCCATATTATGATCCTTAGTAGCACTTTCATCTGGTATTAGAGCAAGGTCATCATATAACCATAACATGGTTATTTGATATTCAATGATATGAAAAATAACACTAACACAAGTTTTGTTGAAGATCAATCCACTGCACGACCACCACTATTTAACGGTTTGAATGGTAATTATTGGTCAACTCGAATGAGAATCTTTATGCAAGCAAATGGATATGGTACTTGGAATATTACTTTAAGTGAATACACTATACCCACTACACCATTTGTAGAATGGTCAAATATCAAAAGTAAGACGCTGCATCAAATGCAAAAGCCATGAATATGTTATTTTACGCCTTAGATAAAATGAATTTAGTAGAGTTAGCATGTGTACAATTACTTATGAAATTCGGAGAACTCTTAAAATCAAACATGAAGGAACTGATAAAGTTAAGCAAAGCGAGATTTCTATGCTCTAAAATCAGCTCCAAAATTTCAGAATGAGACCAGATGAAACTATAAATGACATGTACTCTAGATTCCAAATCATACATCATTCACTATTAAAACTAGGAGAAAAAATTTCATATTTTTATATTGTCTCGAAAATTCTAAACTCTTTAACGGATGAATGAGAACGAAAAGTCTTAGCTATTGAAGAAGCTAATGACATTTCTACATCAAATATGAATAGCTAATTGGCAATCTCATGTCATACGAAAGTAATTTGCAGGCAAAATGAGAACAAGCCAAAGATAAAAAGAATATTTCCTTCAATGCTGAACATGAAGATTCAGATTCCGATGAAGATGACATGGCATTAATTGCAAAAAAATTTATAAAGTTTTTAAAATTTATAATGAACAAGAAGTTTGGAAAGTACAAGAGAGACAATTCCAGTAAACCGTCAGTTTCGAATCTCGAATGTTATGAATGTCATAAGAATGGTCACATGAAGAAAGACTGTCCTAATAGAAAGAAAAATAGATTCAGGAATAAGAAGAACAAGTACAAAAAGAAGCAATCATTCTCTGTTACATGGGATGATTCAAAATCGTCTTCATCATCAGATAGTGACATAAATAGCAATTTTGAATAAGCCAACGTCTACTTTATGGCTTCGACTAATGATGCAAGTGATTTAAATTTTGATGATTTAATTGATATAATTCAAAACTGTTAGATAAACTCAAAGAAGTCAAAAGAAAGTATAAATATGCACTAGAAAAATTAAACAGAACTGAAATAGAAGTTGATATGCTAAGAGATGAATAGAAAATCCAAGAAGAAGAACTTGTTAATATAGAAGAATCTTTTTCTAACATTTCTTCTCAACATACTATGTTATCAAATGAAGTAGAAGTGAAAAAAGAAAGGAATATGATATTAGCCAAAGAAAATCATGTTTTAAAATCAAATATCAAAATTCTTGAATTGAAAAATACCGTTCTCAATACTGAGTTAGAGAATATCACTAAAAATGTAACTAATTTTAATAAAGGAAGAAAAAATCTTTCTAAAATTATCAGTAATTCTCAAAATACTACTAATAAGAATCGGTTAGGATATAAAAATTCTTCAAAGACTAGTTCAAAGAAGAATAGTATTTTATATAAAAATTTCAATTTACATAACAATTTTGTAAAAGAAAAATCAAAACCAAAGGATTTCACTCAAAAGAAAGATATTGGTAACACAAATACTATAAAAGTTTAGGTAAACCAAAAACTAATAATAGTTTAATCAGGAAAAAATATATAAAATCTTTTATAAATTCAGTTCATAAAAATAAAGATTTTACTTATAAAGGGAATCCTAAACCCTCTTGGATTTGGCTTGCTAAGACCTAGCTCTTAGGACCCTAATAAAAAGTGGGTACCAACATCATTTCTATACTTTTTGCAGGTACCAACTAAGAAAAGAGGAAAGTGGGTAGTAGACAGCGGTTGCTCAAAACATAAGACTGGAAACAAAGATATGCTAACTAACATTATCTACTCAGATGGAGGGCCTGTCGCATTTGGAGATAATTCCATTGCCAATATCATCGGCAAAGCCGATGTGAGCAATGACAATACATCTTACTTACCTCTTATTACAAATGTTTTACTAATTAAGAATTTAAAACATAATTTGCTAACTATAAGTCAACTGTGTGATAAAGGGTTTAATATAACTTTTTTAGAAAATAAATGCAACATATTTGACAAAATAATAACCTTATATTTAAAGGATCTAGAGAACGAAATATTTATATATTAAATATGAAATTCAATCATAAAACAAATATGTGTCTAATAGCCAAAGAAAATGATCCTTGCTTATGACACATAAGATTTTGTCATATAAATTTTAAAGCAATAAACAAATTATCTAAGAATAATTTAGTTGAAGGTCTACCAAAAATGAATTTTAAAGTAAAAAATATTTATGATGCTTGCCAATCAGGAAAATTAACAAAATCTTCTATTATGTCAAAGAAAATGATTTCTACATTACAACCAATTGAGTTATTACATTTGGATCTGTTAGCACCAAAATTAGTCACTAACACCTTTAGAAAGATTGTGTAGAGTGATTAATGAAGAAAGTAGATTAAAACAGAGAATAGAGTGTAAATTTAAATGCGGAGAACAAGAACACCAAATTTATATTGGTTCGGCGTAACTGCCTACATCCACTTTGAGGTTGATTCCCATTGATTTCCTTGATGGGTGATTACAGATACAATCCGTTTTTAGTTACTAGAGTACAGTTGCAAAGTAAATGAAATAAGTCGGGAACGAGTCTTGAAAATGGCAGAGTCTCCGCAGTGTTCTCTCAAATTTCTCCCTTTTTTCTGTGCCCCTGCCCCTCTATTTATAGGCGAAGGTGGGTTGGACATCCCTGGTAGGCTTGGTAGCTGAATAACTCGGTCCAAATAGTGTCAATCCTGTATGCTGAATGTACAGGTCGAACGACCGAAGGCCGAACTATACTCTTTATGCCGATCGGTAGGTTTGTTGCGTGGGAAGAGTATGCCGAGCAACGTTCGAAGCTGACGGTGCTAGGGAGAATTCCGAACCATCCTTGATTGTGGAACATCTCGAGAGGCCGAGTGAGAATGCCGACCCTTCATGGATACCAGATGCTCCTTGATGCCGAACGACATGGTGCCGAACGGTCTGGGTGCCGAACGAGGAGCTTGATGTTTGAATGCCATCTTGACCGAGCGAGGCCTCTGGCCGAGCGCTATCTTTGGCCAAGCAATGCCTTAGGCCGAGCGTTCCTTAGATGTCGGGCGCTATCCTACGCCGAACGTTCCCACGTGCCGAACGCTTCTAGGTATACCGAACATACTTCTCTAGCCGAACGATCTCTTTTAGCCGAACGTTCTCCTTTAGCCGAACAAGATGAGGCTGAACATACTGACTACCGCAGGGAGCACTCGTGCCGAACGAAACTAGAAGCCGGGCCAATGTCTTGGCCGAACGATGGCTAGGCCGAACTATGGCTAGGCTGAACGACGGCTAAGCCGAACAATTCTTTGGTCGTGGAACTATCTTGTGCCGAGCGTACTTCTCTAGCCGAACGGGATTCAATACCGAGCGTTTCTCGATGCCGAACGCTCCTAGATGCCGGACGCTATCCCATGACGAATGCCCATTGATGCCGAACGATGGAGAGCCTGAGTACTATGTTGCCCGGTCAATTCCCTGGGAAACAGGATCTCTTTGGACTAACTCAATTTCAGCCAGTAAACCATGATAGATATGTTTTTATTTGTTGATGATTTTTCAAGATTTACATGGACAATAATTTTGAAAAATAAAAGCGATACTTTTGAAAATTTTAGAATATTTGCTAAAAGAATCCAAAATATTAAAAATTTGAAAATTAAAAATATTCGGAGCAATCACCGTGGTCAATTCAAACATGAATTTTTTGAAAATTACTATAATTAGAAAGGAATTGTTCATAATTTTTACTTTCCTAGAACTCCACAACAAAATGGAGTTATAGAAAGGAAAAATAGAACACTTCAAGAATGTGCTAGAACTTTATTAAAAGTAAGTGCTTTACCAAAACATTTTTGGGTAGAAGCTGTAGCAACTGTTTGTTATGTTTTAAATGAAAGGGAATGCGGATTAAGGATCTTAAGGCTAATTTAACACTAGAGGGAGGGTGAATGGTGTTTAATGGATTCTAAGACTTATATGGACTAATTTAAAAATTATCATTTAAAAAATGCAAAACTTGATCACAGAAAAATCAAAGATTCAAACACAGATGCAGAAAGTAAATAAAAAGCAGTAAAAGGAAAGTGTAACATCCTGATATTTTCATCCATTCACATCCACACATGTCGGACATGAATTGCTCAAAATACCAGATTGTTAATTTACATTCGGAAAAACTCAGCATATACAGTAAATAAATAAATCACAGAATCACAATACAAAGTAATATAACAAATGCAGCGGAAACAAACGAATAGTTGTTCATGAAGCTACTATATATAATAGAGTTAAATAAGATACAACAGAAGTCTCGAATACATAGACGTTTCAATACAATAGTCAAGTACAAAATCTGAATACATCTTTGGAATCAACTGAATAATTAAAACAGAATCAATAGATGGATCTCCAAGCTAAGCTCCAACTCCAAAGGTGAGTCTCGAACATTGGTACACTTAGTCTGAACCAAGCGTAAAGAAAAACACAAAACGCTCGAGTTAGGATTAACATTCTTATATTAGTAAATCCAACTCAAGTTAATTAACCACTGAAATACACGTAACTCAAAGGATGTTTGGGCTAACCATCCTTGATGATCCGCTAAACTATCTACTACGTAGTAATATATGCTATTATAATAATGTCTAAAGTAAAGTAAACTATTGAAATAACGTTAAGGCTTTGCATTTTCCACTTTAACACAATTTTCATACTCCCATAGTCTATACAGTACCGTAATCTCCCTCGTATTGGGCATCATGAGAGGGCACTCCATACGTATGGTACAAAACAAACTCGTAATGGTCTCGATGGGGTAGGTGAAACGACACAACAAGGCAATGCTAGAGTAGATATACCAATTATGCATCCGGGCTGGTGGTAATGCATAGTAGCAACTATCGCCCACCTCGGAACACAATAACAGATAAAAAAATCAAGTGTGGCCACTAAATCATTCATCAAGTCAGAATATAGTATCGAAGGAATGTGTAACGACCCGTAAATTTCATGGACTTAAAATTGGTTGAATTAATGAGTTTTGTAATTAAATTTAGTAGGAAAATAACTTTATAAACAAATATTGAAATGAACACTAAAATAAAATATAGAAATGATGATTAAAACCTATTACTAGCAATTTGAATAAATTTCAATAAATGAAATGGGGTAAATATTATACCTGGATATAAAATTCATTAAAAGGAAATCAATTAATATGTTAATGTAAATTAAGATAATATTGGAATAAATGATGATTCCATTCATACTTGTAAGCAGTTATTATAAGTTGCATGTTGAAATGATTGATTGAATTGGGAATTTAAAATTTAATTTAAATGAACAAATAAAGGTTTATAATAACGGAAATTTAGGCAATAAGTTACGAACAAGTTGATAAATAATAACCAAATTAAGGGAATAGTATTAATGTAAATAAAGTTGAAACAAATTGGATATAGAGAAATAAATGTAAGCATTTAAAAAAATTAATTAATGTGGATTTTAATAAATGGTAAATGAATAAAAGTCAACGTTCTCTAAGTAATCATATTACTTGCTGGAAAGTAATACGTAATTGATTGAATATGATTACGGAATATAAAATTTGTGTATACACGGGATTTTTAACGGTGATTGTTAAGTAATAAACCTATAAAGACATGTAAAGGAAATAGGTAACAATCTATATGTTATTTATTTTATTTAGTATGATGAATAAAGGGTGGAATTCAAATTACAATTAAAGGAGAGTAGGTAGTATGTTATTAGAAAGTAAATTTAAAGGTAGATAACAACTATTGTAAATTTCCTAATAAATTGGTTAACAAATTTATTTGAAATAACGATCATTTAAAATGTGAGTAATTACAATGTCGTTATTGATTATAAGCGTTACCATAATAATTATGATTAATTGAGAAATTAATACGAGAAGTATGTAAATAACTATGAAAGTAACACGTTATAAATTGATTATGGCCTAAACTTAAGTATAAGTTAAAGGTTGAAATTGAATCTAATCCGTTTAATTGGGGACTTACTAAAATAAATGGGATTCAATTTATAATAAACGGGTTATTTTAAGAAATTGAAATAAATTCTATAATGGATGAATTAAGTTACTTTAAATTGAGATGGGAATTGGTTTAAAGAATTATAAATTTATAAGTAAATCAAGACTTTAAAATTTATGAATTATAGAATTTGAATTTTAATAGTGGGTTAATTTATTTAATTTATAATAGTTGGATTTATTGCCAATAAATGAGATCAAATATTTAATTATTACGTTAATTAAAAATTAAGCTGAAAATTGGGAAATATTTATGTAATAATTTTAAATCCAATGGTAAACCCTTCTATTTGAAATTTTGAATGGAATAATTATGGGTAAATTCAATTTAATGGAAATTTTGGAAATTTATCTATAATTTTGAATTTTATGAAATTGAAGATTTTTATTGATTCATCTTTAAAAATTTGACTTTTAAAAATTGTTAAATCAATGTAAATGTTTGAAAATTATAAAGTGATAAAGATTGCAAAGTTCAAAATTTTTAACGCGAAGTTTGATTTAATTAATTTATTTTAAATTTATTTAATTAATATAAATGTTTGCGCCAAAATTGGTCACAAACCCCGAATACCGTAAAAGCACCAGTGTATGAATACAAATCAATGATATTCAAACACAAATCTCAGATCCCAGCAAAGATTAAACAGCAATCCAAAAGTAAAGAACAGAGACACAAATTTTATAGTGGTTCGGCTATCTACGGCCTACGTCCACTCCAAAGTTTTATATCCTTTTATTGATTATCCTTGATGATTACAGATGATTACAGCAGTTACAAAGTCCAAAACTTGAAATAAACAGCAGTAATGATGTTATGGAATGATTCTGGCAGCGTTCGGGCGTGCTTTTTCTTTCCAAATTCTCCGACCCCTTTTCTGAATGACCAGGGGCTCTATTTATAAGCGTAGGAGGCTGATATTTCTCCTAAAAATCCGGTAGACCGCTTCTGGCACGTGAGGGGGGCCCACGCGCCCGGCCTCAGGAAATTGGGCCCACTTTGGGATCGATTCGAACTCCATTCGAATCGATCAAGGAATCATCCAATTGAGCTGAAATTTGGTGAGAACATTCTTCAACATGTAGGTAAGCTCTTGTAAAAATTTCATTGCATTTGGATAACCGGTTTGGGAGATATGATCGATTCAAGTTCAAAGTTCCGTGCTCTGCCTGGTTCGAACCCATGCTTCGAACTCACCTCCTTCGAATCCATCTCGTTCGAATCCTTCTTCTTCGAATCCATCACTTCGAATCCTTCGAAGTGCATGCGCATCGATGACGTGCCACGAATTCTCCAGGTCGATCCACCTTTTGCGCCGCGTTGAACGTTTCTTCCTCTGTTCGTATCCATCACTTCGAATCGATACGAACACTGTCCCGAAGTCCTTCGAATCCATGAAGTCGACTCCCTGCGTATCCTTCTCGAACGCTCTATTCGCGTCAATAGGTACGAACCCAGAAACCTTCCTTTGATCGATACGAAGCAACCGTGTCAAGAACAATAACTCGATTGATTCGAAGCCCATCGAGTCGAACCAACATCTAACGCGAACTTCTCAGAACCGAATCCATACCAATCGATACGAAGTGTATCGATTCGAACCATCCCTGTGCCTTGCCTTCGATCGGTTCGAACCTGATGGGTTCGAAATGAACAGAAACCTTGATGGGTTCGAATCTGATGGATTCGAAATGAGCACCATCTTGACCCCTCGATGGATTCGAACAGCCATTCCTTTCGTACCTTGCATCGATCATAACTCCTCCATATGAACTCCGATTATCCTGAAAATTGAAACATAACCTTTCCTAATCCTTATCATCATCTCCAATCAATTTCTCCTCGATCGGAGTTCAACCAAATTTTAACGATATCAATCGTGACCTTGATTCCAACTGATCTCCAATCCTGATATCCACCATTCCTCGTCCATTTGTTGATATTCCAGTTTTGACCAAAAATGGGATAACACTTTGCCCCCCAAAACATGCCTTGTGACAATAAGGCGTGTTTTGAATAGTTTCGAATCCAATATCCAAAGTCCATAGCCATATAGCCGGAGTATGCCGTCCTTGACTGCTTCGAGCCGATGCCCAATTCCAAATCCCATAACCAAAGCCTTAGACAATTCCATATCCATTCGAACTCGACAGCCGAGTTCTAATCTGTCCTTATCCAATAGCCAATAACCGAATCCATAACCTCTCCGGGTTCTTGCCAAGCGTAATCCACACCTGACAACCGTGGTCCAGTGTCCCTGGACGTTGTGCAATGCCGTGGCTTAAGTCCTAAGACGAATCCTGGTCTCTCCGGACCCTTGTTGAGCATAGTCCATACTCAACGATCTGAGACAATAATTGATAATATGGGGCCTAAGTCCTAGGCCGAATCCTGGTCACTCCGGACCCTTGCCGAGCACAGTCCATACTCGACGACCTGAATAAGTCAATTTACCACCTTTGGGCAAAGTGACTCACCCCTTGCCAGGCATAATCCATACCCAACGACCATTTATCAAAAACCAGATGAAAATCCAATCAAAATCCAATCCAGAATCAAAATCCCAAAAATCCAAATCGAAATCAAAGAATCAGAAATTCAAACCAGCATCCAGAACCAAAAACAATCATCCAGTGGAAAATCCAAATCAGAAAACAAGCAAAACCAGGAGTTCGATCCGAACTCCAAAACCAAATCCAAAGAGAAAAGCAGTGTTCAATCAAAAAGAAAAAGATAAATTTCACAAACCACAGCGTCGCAGCTTATTGTCATTCAGAGCATGCCTAGGGCCTATCTCCGTCCCCATACATGTGTAAATGACTTAGTTGCTTGCCAGTAGTTCGCTACTTATCTTACATTATCCTGATCAGTGGACGATCAATCGACCATCATCCCTGGGCCTTCCATCATCACGGCGAGAGGTTGTCGGTGGTTGCTACTGCTCCACCGTTGCATTCCGAGCTCCGACATATTGCTGTAACTTTCCATTCCTTACATGCTTCTCGATTATATCCTTTAAGTGCCTGCAGCTGTTGGTATCATGTCCATCTAAATCATGGAAGAGGCAGTGCCTTCCTGATGTCCTTTCCCGTTCTGATGGTTCTCTCCTAGCTGGCCTCCGAAAAGGAAGGCGATTCCGAGTATCCAGGTATATCCGCTCCAGAGTCTCGTTCAATCCTGTGTATGTGGAAAACTTTGGATCCTTCCATCGCTTCCTAGCATTTCCAGAATCATCATCCATCTTCCTTTTCCCTTTGTCTTTATCCAAACCTTTGCTGAATGGTCCTACATCCTGAACTGCATAAACCTTTTGCACCTTTAAATCCGTACTCGCATCTTCCTATCGGAGGAACCTCTCTGCCTCTTGAAAGAATTCGTCGAGATCCTGTGGGGGGTCTCGTATCAGAGATACCTTGAAATCCGAGTCCTCCCTGACTCCTGATACTGCCGCTATTAAAACCATCGATGGATCAGGCTGATCCACCGAAGCGACCGCCGCACTGAATCGAGTTAGAAAAGCTCTAAGCGATTCGTCTACCCTTTGCTTTACTGATGTTAATGTCATCACATTCTTCGGCCTCTTGATGTGAACCCGAAACTGTCCCAAAAACTTTTTCACCAATCCCTCCATGTCCTGATAGATCCTTCTCCCAGCTGCCTAAACCACATTGGAGCTAAGTCCGTCAAATACAAAGGGAAGCATCAGGCCATCACCTCCTCCGATGCCCCCAGCACCTCCATATGTCTGGTGTACCTCATCAAGTGATCTGTTGGGTCTGCCTTACCATCATATATCTCCACGCTAGGTAGCTTAAACTTGGGTGGATTCTGAGCCATCCTTATTTCCCGAGCAAACGGACTCCTACTGACTCCTTCCAAGTCTCCGTTGGTCAAACCACCTCGCACAGTTCTTTTGATAATTTCCACTAATCCGGTATTGTCTGTTGGGGGTTGCCCCCCATGCCCCCGAGGGAACTCTGGCACATATTTCTCGTGTGGTTCACCAGCAGCAATGTTTGCTCTAGCTTGTTGAACTCCTTCCAAAGGTCCTCCAGTGTTAGATCCCGAGGGCCTGTCCCCAAGCCCTTGTTGATTGCCTTATGGCTCCGTATATCGTCCTCCATCGGGTTCCACGACCCTAGTTCCTTGTCCTGCATCCACAACGGCTGTAGCTGCTCCTAAGTTCTGCATCCCTGCAGCTCTCATTTGCCCGAAGAAAGTCTGCATCATTCCCTGTTGGCTCTTCAACAATCTCTCCTGCAAAGAATTTGCCATAGCCTCCATTTCATCCCGGGTTATGTAGATTGAAGCCTGTCCTTCCCCAGCTCCGGAGGATGCTTGTTGACTTCCTTTCTGTTGGCTTCTCTCAGCCCTTTGCCTTCTACTATTTTGCCTAGTCATCGTCCTCAAATATGAACTCCCTAAAACCTTCAAATCCAAACTTCAAATCCGATGTAGCGGATGCTGGCCTTCTCAGTGAAAGCATCAAAGTGTTTGCGCCAAAATTGGTCACAAACCCTGAATACCGTAAAAGCACCAGTGTATGAATACAAATCAATGATATTCAAACACAAATCTCAGATCCCAGCAAATATTAAATAGCAATCCAAAAGTAAAGAACAGAGACACAAATTTTATAGTGGTTCGGCTATCTCCGGCCTACGTCCACTCCAAAGTTTTTTATCCTTTTATTGATTATCCTTGATGATTACAGATGATTACAGCAGTTACAAAGTCCAAAACTTGAAATAAACAGCAGTAATGATGTTATGGAATGATTCTGGCAGCGTCCGGGCGTGCTTTTTCTTTCCAAATTCTCCGACCCCTTTTCTGAATGACCAGGGGCTCTATTTATAAGCGTAGGAGGCTGAAATTTGTCCTAAAAATCCGGTAGACCACTTCTGGCACGTGAGGGGGGCCCACGCGCCCAGCCTCAGGAAATTGGGCCCACTTTGGGATCGATTCGAACTCCATTCGAATCGATCAGGGAATCATCCAATTGAGCTGAAATTTGGTGAGAATATTCTTCAACATGTAGGTAAGCTCCTGTAAAAATTTCATTGCATTTGGATCAACGGTTTGGGAGATATGATCGATTCAAGTTCAAAGTTCCGTGTGTTCTGCCTGGTTCGAACCCGTGCTTCAAACCCACCTCCTTCGAATCCATCTCGTTCGAATCCTTCTTCTTCGAATCCATCACTTCGAATCCTTCGAAGTGCATGCGCATCGATGACGTGCCACGAATTCTCCGGGTCCATCCACCTTTTGCGCCGCGTTGAACGTTTCTTCCTCTGTTCGTATCCATCACTTCGAATCGATATGAACACTGTCCCGAAGTCCTTCGAATCCATGAAGTCGACTCCCTGCGTATCCTTCTCGAACGCTCTCTTCGCGTCAATATGTACGAACCTAGAAACCTTCCTTTGATCGATACGAAGCAACAGTGTCAAAAACAATAACTCGATTGATTCGAAGCCTATCGAGTCGAACCAACATCTAACGCGAACTTCTCAGAACCGAATCCATACCAATCGATACGAAGTGCATCGATTCGAACCATCCCTGTGCCTTGCCTTCGATCAGTTCGAACCTGATGGGTTTGAAATGAACAGAAACCTTGATGGGTTCGAATCTGATGGATTCGAAATGAGCACCATCTTGACCCCTCGATGGATTCGAACAGCCATTCCTTTCCTACCTTGCATCGATCATAACTCCTCCATATGAACTCCGATTATCCTGAAAATTGAAACATAGCCTTTCCTAATCCTTATCATCATTCTCCAATCAATTTCGCCTCGATCGGAGTTCAACCAAATTTTAACGATATCAATCGTGACCTTGATTCCAACTGATCTCCAATCGTGATATCCACCATTCCTCGTCCATTTGTTGATATTCCAGTTTTGACCAAAAATGGGATAACAATAAAAATAGCCATTTTGGTCACGGACTTGGATTTCGATGAAACCAGTTTCATCGGATCTGTAACGGTGAATTATTGTAGGGTTTTAAGTTTCGTAGCGATCAGACTTGTCGTTTGATCGTACGAATGCGAAACGCCTTGAAATCGATTTAATTGAAATCAATTTGAAAATATTGATTTCAGCATAACTTCTTCATACGATGGAATTTGGATGTGAAATTTTTTCCATCGCGTTCAGAATATTTTAAAACACCTATTTTGATATATGGGTTTAACCAATTTCGTTTCGGGGTCAGAACAGGCTTTTTGGGCCACGTTAGCAGTAGCATGTATATCTATCAACCCGATCCATCTATTTTTCAACTTTATATATAAATTCCCTGCTAAACCCTAGCCTCTACCTATTCTCATTTGTCTACGCGTAAATTTCATTAGCTCCTCCTCTTCCTCAATGGATACAAATCCTAGATCCAATTACAATTCAAAATCAAATGAAAATTCAAACACTTCGGAAAAATTCAAAAAAATTATAGAATCAAAGATCTCATCAATACGAATCTATGCATAGTTTCTGTTTTTGAAATTGGTGCTCGAATCAACGACAAATCTCGGTCAAAGGATTGAATCGGCGAACCCTAATCATCGAATTGGGCGTTTTCGATTGGGGCAACGATTGAGCAATTGGTTTCTGGGTTCTGGAGAGATCGTGATGTCGAGTCGTTTGGTGGTGGTCGCAGCTTCAATTAATGGCCGAGGTGTCTGATTTTGGGCATCTAGTGTTCGGCAAACCCTATTGTTGAGTGGCGGCGGCTTGTCGCTGGAGACGATCGGAGGGGACGGCAGTGGAGAGGGCGACGATGCGAGTTGAACGGCGATGATGACGTAGGCTGTGGTGGCGTATGGTGGCAACGTCTCGGTGGTCAAACGACGTGGTTCTAGGTCATGTTCGGTTGGGGGTTACGTGAGCATGCGTTGTGTTCCTGTAGCTGAAATCGCATGAGGACGAGGAGTGGTCAACGGCTGACGTGGAAACGAGTTAAGGGTATATTATTTTATTTCTGTTTTTAATTTAAATTTTGTTTTCAACTCGTTCAAATTGAATAACTTTTGCATACTTGATCCAATTCATGCGCGGTCTTCTCCGCTAGGTTCGTATCAAAATTCCGGACTTGATGACGTTGACTTGGACGAATTCTGAGACGGGCTAATTTTTGGGTTTAAATTGGAATTAAATTCAATTTAAATCCAAAAGGTGAGTTTTTTAACCCACTCACAACTTCTAAGATTTCTTATGTTTGTTAAATTGATTTATGATATGAGTAGAAATTCATTTATGATTGTTTGGCATATTTTATTCATCATCTCAGTTAGATTGCATTTATTTAAATTAAATTGTTATTTAATTTTGTTATTGCATATAAATTGTGTAACAACCCTAAATTTTTATGTATACTTTAATTTTGACTTTATTTCATTTTTAAATTTTTTAACTGGTTCCATTTCAAACTTTTCATTTTTAAAAATAAACTTTGATTATTATGTGATTTATAATTCCAAAATGATATAAATTGAGTATTTTCCTGAAATGTTGATTTCGATAAATTTGGGTCAAACTTTGATTTTTAAATTTCAAATTTAAATATTTAGATTCTTAAATTTTATCTTTTATTATGAAAATAGACTTAATAACTTGAATACTGCTTTTCGTTTCGTTGAAAACAGATTTAAATTGTAAAAGTTATGTATATTCCAATATTGAGTGTAATCTGCTTTATATAGCAATTCTTTTTATTTTAAATAATATAAACTATATTTTTATTGTCATATTTTATTTTAAAATGTGTCAATATGTAATTTTATATATATTTTGTCTTTTAAATTTTATTAAAGTGGTGTTTAAATTTTCCCAAAGTCTATTGCATTTATTTTCTATTTTTAAAGGCTAGCTTCCATTTTTTTGCTATTTTCTTCATTAAATTATATTAATATTTATTTATGTATTTTGTTAATTCATTTTTATTTTGTGTTCTTATCTTTATTTATAAATTTTTTTCAAGTACATAAAATTTTTCCAAACTTCATTGCATTTATTTTCATATTTTCATGACTAGTTTGCAATTTTTGCTGTTTTTATTAATTAAATTATATATATAATTAATATTTATTTATTTATTTTTGTTTATTTGCTATATTTTCGTGTTTTTATCTGTAATTATAAGTAATTTTTCATTTATTAAAATTTGCAAAAGAAAAAAAAGTAATATGAAGAGTTTTAAACCTTTCACTTGCCTTTGTCTTTTCACCTCTTTTACTTTTTCAATTCCAAATAACTCATGCATTAATTTTTGCTGCCCATATCTCCTTTGTTCATCCGACTTCCTCATCATTTTTCATGAAATTTTTTGTTTCTCAACTCAAAAAAATTAGGCCTCCATCTCCTGAGCAAAAACTTTGGTAAATAATTCTTTGTTTTTTCACTTTTCTTCTTTGTTTTCTTATTCTACTTGCACTTTCTTCAACCTTATGTTGTTCGGCCTTGCTTCACCATCACCACCACCTTCATCACCACCTTGTCCAGCTGCAAACCACCTCCATCTCCTCTGACCTACCAGGCCATGGCCATCGTTGATGCAAGATCCACACGAAAATGCAAGCAACACTTGCTATATATGAATAACCGAGCTCCTATGGCCTTCACCACTTCACCACACCCCTTGGCCACCTCTTGCATCACTTCCACCAGCACCTACCTGACCCAAAGCCACTGTCACACCATCCCCTAGCCTCCAGTAGGTCTGGTCGTGCCACATAAGGCCATAGTCGTGACTTGTTGTTATATAAAAATGCACCTTTGCCTTGTGTTTGCACATTTATGTCATTAATCACTCAAACAACTTCCATACCTTCACTACCCATGTTAGGCCGAGCATATATGACCCATACCTGACCAAATACATCCCATGGTAGTGACTTATCACCCTATAAGCTGAGCATAGTGATGTGGAAGGAAGTGCAAGTGTTTGATTAATTGTTGTTCCTTAATTTTGCTTGTTTAATGTCATATTTTGGTTTGAAATTCATGTTATATGCATTATTTTGTTTCATATGCACAAGACAAATAGCTTTGGCTTTTCCTCACTTGAATCGTAGTCGTGCTTTCGTGCCTTTTGGATCTTTGTTGTGTGTCCGTATTTGCTATCTCCAGCTTGTAGAGGTGAGTAAATATCACCAGACTAATATGTACTTATGTAGTGATAAACTGACATCACCTGAATCTGTAAATGCATATCATCCTGTTATAACTGCTATATCATATTCATATGATGTTCACACCTATATTTACACCTGTTATCATATGTTACTGTTATTTCATGCTATTCTGTTACTTTCATCAGTTTATCACACTGCAAGTTCCCTGTAGACTAGAATCACTATGGGTTGAAATGATACATACCCGAACAGACTTTAGAATAGGAGAAAATCGTTATGGGCTAAAATGATAGGCCTGAATGATTTTCAATTATTTTCTTTTACTTGGGATTGTGGGTTTGAAATGATCAAACCTGGGTTTTCTTTGTAAATTATGGGTTGAAATGATATATTACCCGTATCACTTTACCTAAGCTAGAAAATGAAATACAGACCCGTTGTTAAAATATGTTTTTCTAAAATTTTAAAATATTTTAGATATGTAAATATTATAATATTTTGATGTAAACTTGAAAAAAAAATTATTTTTGTAAAGCATTATTGATTTTCTAAAATTTTATAAGTGAAATAAATAAATGGTAAAATTAGAAAATCTGAAATGTAAGTTATTTTGGAAATTATAATTTGGTGATAAATGGAATTTAAATTAAATATGAAAATATGATAAATTTTTGAAAATTTTAATTTAAAAGAATTTATAATGATTTTATAATATATTAATGATTTTTTTATAAAGTTAAATGTGAAATGAATGAATATTTAAGTTGAAATTTTGAAATATAACTAAAATTGGAAATTTGTGAATTTGGCTTAAAAGTGAATTTTAAGTTAAGTAAATAAAAATGAAATTGAGTTATATTTGAAAATTTAAACTTAAGTGTTAATTTAAATTTAATTTAATGAATTTAAGATTTAATGTTGGAATTTTAATAAGGAAATTATTATTAAATTTGATTTTGAATGGAAATTGAACTTATAAAATCATGAATATAAGGGTATTTAAATGATTGTTTTAAAAGTGAAAATGTATAGTTATAAGTTAAAAATGAATTAAATAAAAATTTAATTGTTTGTGAAATTATATTGAATATTTGGAATTTAATTAATAGCAATTTTGAAATGCTATTATTTTCTAATGTAAATGATATTACGGCATTTGTAAATGCCGTAGTTGATAGAAATGAACTAAATGGCTAAATTTAAGTAAGTGCTATAATTGTTGAATTTAAGTAAGGTTTTATTTGAACTAAAGTAACCCTATTATAGCATTTAAATGATGTCTTTTGTTAAATTGAATTGTTTTAAAAGTAACTTTCCGTAGCATTGTCTAAATGCTGCGAAAAGGTGAATTTTCACTATTTGATAAATTTTAGGAAATGAATGAACTTTGAAAAGATTTAAAATTTTGGAAATTTAATAAGTTAATTATTAAATATAATAAATTCATTTTATGATTTAAAAGGAAGTAATTTGTTTCAAAATATAAACTATTTTGAAATGTGTTTTGTAATGGTATTTAAATTAAATAAAAATGAATGTGCTTTGGAAGATATTATATTTTGATATTATGAAATGGATTTTTAATGATATTGAATTTTGAAATGATATTTTATTTTGAAGTATAAAATACCATTTTGAAAATTTAACCATGGGATGTATTTAATTTATAGTTTAACTGATTCTTAAAGGATGGGCGATCCCAAGCATCCTTTAAGTTATTGTGCATTTCTACTACAGTTCACTTGAGTTGGTTTACATTATATAAGTATATATTGTCCTGACTCGAGTGTTTTTTGTTTTACTTTACGCTCGGGTCGGCCTGAGTATTTACAGCTTAGCTTTGGATTTCTTTTCTGGAGCTAGGAATCGCTGGAGATTCTGCTTGTCTAGTTATCTATTTCCTTTCAGTTTTCGTTGTTCTATTTCAGCTCTGGTATTTATAAACTTCTATGTATTTGAGATTTCTATTGTATATGTTTCAGACTAATATTATCTATTATGTTTTGAGAGTTTGTTATAGTAGCTTCATGAACTACTATGGTATTTTTATTTTCGCTGCGAGTTATTCTGATATTTTTGTGTTTGTGATTCTGTGATTGTATTTCATTTGCTCCAAATTTATTTACAACGCGGTATTTTGAGCAATTCAAGTCCGACATGTGCAGATGCGAATGGCTGAAAATATCAGGTTGTTACAAATTAACAGTTAAATTTATTTATTTTTGCATATAAACTTCGAATTAAACAGTTATTAATTTATTATTGAATATAAATTGTTCGTTGATACCTGTTATGTTTTATATGCTATATATTAATGTTTTGTTCAAATTGGATGATGATTATAATAAATGGTTGATGATTGACGTTTGATGAATGGATGATGTGTTCTATATTATATAATCTGCAAGTTATCATGCATTTCATTTCATTCGGGATTGCGGTTTGTAATGATATACAACCGCATTTTTTTATTTTTAAATTGCGGATTGAAATGATAATATCCGTATCACTTGATTATAGGATAGAAAATTTTATACAGGCATCGCTGTATATATATATATATATATATATATATAATCATTTTTGAAATGATTTTTATGGTTTGGATATGATATGGTTTATTAAATATTAAATTTTGATATTATATAAATATTATTTTATGTATACACATATATAGTTAAGTTTTTGAATTTAAGCTATGTATAAATCTGTTAAATAAAATATATAAGTTGAATAATGGAGTTTGGTAATTTATAATATATGGTCAAGTGCAGGTTTAAGATATGGGATATATATAGAGTTTTAACGATTTAAAACCAATTAACATTGGAAGGTAAATTGGAAATTTATTTGGAATTGAGCTTATTTAAAAATTAAACTCCATAAGTTGATGTAAAACTTAAACTTGAAATTTTAAAGGTATGATATTTATATCTAAATGTTTAAATGAATAATTCTAGTATAAATAAATGGAAGGAAATATTTAGTTTTAATAAATTTGGGTTTTATTTTAAATAGTTATGGATCTATTATGTAAACATTTCGAAACTAAATAATAGAATTGTTGAATAGAAATTCCCAACCTTAGTTTTGAAATTTATTAAATACTCAAAGTTTGAAAATATTGAAATCGAAGTGTTTTTATTCAAACTAAAAGTGAATCTAAAAGTGTTGGGTTTAGACAGAATTTAAAATGAATAAAATTGTAAAGGCGTGGAAATTATTTACTTTATAAAGAAATTTTAAATTCAACTATTTTATTTTATATACCATTGAATGTCCAAACCATTTAAGTTTTAGAAGTTATGGTTTTAAAGCTGTGAATTTTGAAGTATTATGTTTTGAAAGTTATAATTCAAATGTTTGGTTTTCAGATATTATAAATTTTAAAGCAGTATGGTTTTGGAAAAGAAATATATTTGAAATAAAAATGATATTATTGATTTGAGTTTTATAAAAATAATATCAAAATGAGTTGTTTTGGAAATGGAAATGATATCCTATTTATGGGTTTTGAAATGGATAATTATTTTCTGGTTTTAAAGTATAAACTCTTTAAAGACCGCGGTGTTATAATAACGTTTGGTTGTTGAAGAGACCGGGATCGGACGTTGTCATACTCTCTGCCAACTCCGAAAACCACTTTAACAACCGTGCACGCAGTGGAGATTCCAGAATGAAGTTGGATAGTGGCGGCGTTTCCTGTAAGGTCAATACGTGGACCCAACTCCCGTGAGTTGGCATAAGGTGGTTAAAACATGAGCGATCAACGGTCCAAGGGGGTTAGCGCCCTTTATCTGATACTCCTCCTCAATACTATACTCCGACTTTGGATTGATTCGATGGCCACTTTTACTTTTGATTTTAGGGGGGAGTTTGTCCGAGGTGGGCGGTAGCTGCGGCTACGCGTTACCATCAGCCCGAAAGCGTAATTGGTATATCTACCCTGGCATTGCCTAGTTGTGCCGTGTCACCTACCCTATCGCGCCTTGTACGAGTTTGGATTTCTCCCGTAGCCCGTGTGGTATCCTCTAGTGGCTTCTCAATCAAGAGGGACTGTGATATTGGATGGACTACTGGGACTATTACGTGTTAAGGTGGAAAATGTAAAGCCTTAACGCGATTTAAAAGTAAGTTTATTTTACAAATAGACACTATTATAATAGCGAAATATACTACATAGTAACTAGTTTGACGGATCCTTAAGAGATGTGAATCCCGAGCATCTTTTAAGTTACCGCGCTCATATTTATTTCAGTTGATTTAACCTACATAAGATCTTTTAGTTCTGACTCGAGTGTTTTGTCTTTTCAATTCGCTCGGGTCAGTTCGAGTGTTTCAGGATCGAAGACTTTAGCTCTGGAGGACGAAGATGAAGATTTCTATTATTATTATATATTATATTCCACTGCACTCATATTGTTCCGCTGCATTGTTATATGGTATGTGTAACTCTGATGTATGTTGTATAAGTATAATCGAATATTTTATACAGCTTTATAAACTGTATATTTGATTATTAGATTTTATCCTTCCGCTGCGAGATTCTATTTTGTTTTATTTCTTTCTCATTTTTCTTATTTACCCCATAACCATCCGTCCTTTCGTATGGTTTGAATTGGCACGTGTGTCGATTTAAAGCGTGCGAAAGGGCTGGATGTTACAGAATGTATCCAATCGGAAGAGCTACCTCACTTAGCCCGAGAATCGCTCCTGTTTTAGCCACCTTATGCCAACTCATGGGAGTCGAGTCTACGTATATACCTCATATAGGATCGTCGCCACCATCCTAATTCATTCTAAAATTTGCACCGCATATACGGTTGTTAAAGTGGGTTTCGGTATTGGCAGAGAGTACGATAATATCCGATCCTGGTCTCTTTAACAACCAATCGTTATTATAACACCGCGGTCTTTTCAAAATAATTTACACTTCAAATTCCATTTCAAAACCCTATCAATAAGGTATCATTTCCATTTCAAATATATCCTTTTCCTAAATCATAGCACTTTCAAAGTTATAGCACTTTTGAAACCAAACAATTGGAATTATAACACTATCAAAACATAATACTTTGAAATTCAGAACTTTGAAAACATAACTTTCATCACTTAACAGCTAAGATATTCATAATAGTATATATAATAAAATAGTTTATAAAGTAAAGTGGTTTATATAAAGACTTATAAGTTAAAATAGTTTATTTAAAATAATTAGCATATTAAAATAGTTTATATTAAAAAATAGTATGTGTTAAAATATTTTATAAAGTAAAATATAAAATAGTTTTAAATATAATTTAAAAATACATTATATAATAAAATAGTTTTCCTTAAATTTCACATATCGATTCCAAATCAACTCGAATATCGAAAATTCAAATTTAATCCAATCTCAAACCATCAATTTTAATTTATTCCAGTTTCTCAATAAACCATTTCAAATTATATCGATTTCAAATATAGATTTTTAACCATAAAATAAACCATTTCAATTTCAATATTTTCAAAGCTTTAAATATTCAAACATTCCAAAACTAGATTTGATAATTCCATATATATATAATTCACTTTGCTATTATTTATTTTTAATTATTTACTAATCATTCGAATAACATTTAAATAAAACTTCCAATTTCGAATTTAAATAAAACTAAATATACCATTTCAATTTATGTAAATTCAGAATATTCTTTTAAATCACTTTTAATCAAAAAATCAAGGTATAAATCATATCTTTAAAATCCCAAATTTAAATAAATTTCAAATCAAGCTTATTTAAGTATAATTCTTAAATAAATTCAATTTCAAAATATTAGAAATCATTTCAATATATATACACACACACACATACATACATTAACCAACGATGTTTGTATATAATTTTCTATCCTATGGTCATGTAATACGGATATCAATCATTTCAATCCGCAATTTAAATACATATATGGGTATATATCATTTCAACCTGTAATCTCAAATTCAATCCAATGAAAATCGCTTGGGTTTATCATTTCAACCCATAACGACTTTCTCCTATTCTATAGATCATTCGGGTATGTATCATTTCAACCAACAATGAATTCTATACTAACAAGGAACATGCAGAGTTATAACAGATATGATAATAATATAACATGCATATATCATTAATATAAATAATAGATAATGGTGTCAGATGTCACAGGTGAATAGATGACATATATATAGGAATGTAAATAACTAACAACAGCAGCATATTTCAAATGTCGTTTCAATTGAAATCAAATTTAATAAATATAAGAACGTTAATTGTGAGTGAATGCTCATCTTTCGAGGCTAGATAGAATCAACAATGGAATGAGTTACGAAATGCAAGCACAACTTCTAAAGCAAAGCTAGATTGGCATGAATTTGACGGATAAAGCTAATAGAGAGGAATCAATGAGAAAAAAATCCATCAGTTCGTTAGAAATAGAAAAAATATATTATTATATTATTAATTTTTCTCGTAATCAACAATTTAATTTAAATCATAACATACATATATATACAGTACTACTTTTAAAAATACTATATTCTATAAAAATGTAGTCCAATAACAGAATATATATATATATATATATATATATATATATATAACACTAATATAAATTGACAATCAAATTAGACTTTATGTATATATAGGTGCTAGCAACAATACCTAAAATTATATATCACCAAACGACAACATAAAATTATATATACACATTATAATTTAAAAAAAAATATGTTACAAATATACTATAATAGTGTGTATATATATTGTACCTTGCTGTAAAATTTACTAAAACTTGAACATGTCGTATGTAAATACCTTTAAACCCATATATGTAGACCTATACAAATGTACATATATCGAACACTATTAAAAGTATTACAAAGCATGTCATACTGTCAAATATATAAATTATATACCAAAAACAGAACTGATGTACTAATATATGTATATATATATACAAATATATATAAACGTAAACTCATACGACCAATATATATGTATATATAAACTGAAAATCGAAATACATGTTAATATATACACCAATTCAAATAACAGTCTATATACAATACAAAAACCAATAACACATACTATAGAATACTAATATACGTCTGTATACGAAATCAGACAACAAATTTCAAAAGCAGCAAATATAGCTACATATACTTGCTTAATTAATATATATAGACCCATTTAACCAAATCCTATATAACATACGTATATAAACATAATATATAAATACAACAGCATATAAATGTAGACACTATTTATATATACAACAGCTAAACTTATATATATCGACTGTAATATATATATATATAACTATTGTATATAACTTGCATAACATTAAGTTATAAGATAAATCATAAAATAAAATACTGTTTTAAAATAGAACACACATATGCATATCAAGGTAAAAACTTCAAAACCCAACTTTATATATATAAGCTAACCTATGCTTGTAAACAACAGTAGAAATATACATAGTTTTGAAAAACTTTTATATACAAACAAAACATAGCTTATCATGTAAAATATATATAACAGTTTAGCATATATAAAAACTAATATACTAATGTAAAATATATATAACAGTTTGGTATATATAAAAAATAATATACTAATGTAAAATATATATAACAGTTTATCATGCAAGATATACTAATGTAAAATATATACAACAGTAAAATATATAGCACACTTACCACGGAGAAGAGTGATGGCTGGCCGTAGATTGTGGCGCAGCTCGGAGATTGGTAATAAGAGGGAAGGAGTTGTAGTGAAGATGGAAGGAGGCACGACTTGGCAAAGCAGGTGGAAGGGACGAGGCTAGGGGCGGAAAATTATGGCAGCGAAGAGAAGGTCTGGGCAAGGAAAGACGTGAGCATGTGGAGTGGAGGGAGGCTGCTCGGGTTGTTGAGGCCGTGACTGTTTGGCAAGGCTAAGAGGGCAAGTGAAGCCAAAGGGTGGTTGCTCGAGATGTGAGTTGCTGCGGAGGTTCGGCTGGCCTACTAGGTGATGGAAGGTCGCGCGTAGCCAAGGAAACGTGCGTAAAGGAGAAACGGCGATGATGCGTTTTTGAGGAAAGACTGATGGTGAGTTAGCAAAGGAGCTGGTCTATTTGAGGAGAAGACAAATAGTGTCCAACTTTAATATATATGTGTGTGTATATATATATATTCCTTTTTTTCTACTGAGAGGCAATATGTACTGGAAAAGAATTCGAACGAACCAAAATGTATGAACCGAAACACACTTTATTGAAATGGTAAAATGTCAGAGAATATCAAAAGTTTAATAACCGATGGATTTTTATTTTAAGCGGCTGTACAGTTGGAAACACACTAAACACAAAAGGCACGGAAAGGTTTCCGATGCGGTTGCCATCTACGCGAGTTTTGCTGCATACCAGACATCAAAACACATAACTGAATATATGGCAGAGATCAGCACGACGAGACGATCAAAACTATATACGGGTATTAGTGGTACGATCATCCAATTAAAAGTCGGCATCGGTACCGAAATGCAACTAATACATCGAAAGTTAGATTAACAAAGCAATAGCAGTCCAAATTGGACGAAACGAAATATGACGTCTCACTCAGAAGATGATTTACAAATTTATTATGTAAAATTATTCGGGTTTGGAAAACATTCTATTATCATCAAATTTTAACTGATTTAAATTTAAATATAATTTACATAAGAAAATAACTTCCATATTATCTGACGAAAATTTACCATTTGCTATGTTTCATTAGACGCATTCCAAATATCAAATATATATTTCCAAATTTAATCATTTAAAATTTCACAAAATTCAGTTAAATTTATATTATTAAAAACCAATAAAAATTATTAAAAATTTACGGGTCGTTACACTCTCCCCCACTCGAAACATTTCGTCCTCGAAAAGGAAGGAGGTAGGTGAATAAAACAATCAGAAATAAAATAGATTGAAATACAAAATAAACAATTAATTTAAAACCATATAACTTTCAATTTATATTAATTAATATTGAATAATCTATTTTAAATTCAATATATTTCATTAAGTTGATTCAGTTTCAATTTATTAATATTTGATACAAAAAGGTTCCTTTTAAAACAAAATTTATCTAATTTGTCTCATTTACTATTCAATCAACTTATTATTCTATTTATCACGATTAAAATTTTTATAATTAAAATTTAGATGTATCACATTTATTATAACCACTTAAATTTTATTTATTATTTCTTTTAACATCATTTACTAATACAATTACGTAGATAACTTCTGAATAATTTAGGTAAGTTATATTAAAATGTAATTGGGTATTATACAAGTGAAAATTTCCCAATTCAATTATTTCAAGATTCAATATTCATACAAAATTTGGCTTCATTTACAATTAAAACGATAAAAAAATTTAAGAATTAAATTTCCAATTAACTTCAAATAATTTAGAGATAAATATATATACACTATATATCCAAATCAAACCTAAAATCATACACTAATTTATATTGTGACGCCCCACGCCGAGACCTACATTAGTAAAGAGAATTACTAAGTAATCCTGTCTACTAATGCAGAGAATTAGGCTGGTTAAGGGCGACCATCATAGTAACACGTTAGTTAAGAGCTAAGCATGTCAATTTTGTCTTGATTTTTTTTTCCACTACCTCATAAGTGGTAGACACGCTCAGTCCCTAACTAATGCACACTATGGTGGATTCGGACCATTTCAGAAATAGTGTAATATACATGTAGATAGAAAACATCAGTCACAGAACAGCAAACCCAGATCAGAGTGTATATATATAAATACATACATCACCATACATCTCCATAATAATACATCATATATAAGTAGCATGGACTACCGAATCACATATACACCCATCCCACAAAATAATATACAATAAGACACATAAAAGTAGACGACTCAAAACGACATCCAAGCCAAATGATAAGTCCAACAAAAGCAATCAAGCAGATCCAAGAAGCGAAGCAATCCAAACTAATCTGTAACTCGGTCTGACCCGAGTGAAAAACACACGGGTCAGGCAAGCTAAACTTATTGGTAGCAAGGATCTCAATAACAAGCAGGATGGTGAGAATTACTCCGTTGTTGCCAACGGAACGACATGTTATTCATCATATCATTTATAAGAAAATGGGACATCGGGGATTCATCTATCGATTTCAAGGGAATTCAATAAGTAACATGCATATGGTTTCTCTTAAGGACATCTCTAAGTAAAGTGGATAAGGGATGAGAACCATATAATAATTTCATAAAGAAACATCAAATCATCATAATCTATCATGAGAACTCATTAAGAGTTAAAGGAAATCATAATCAAAATCACCATATAGAATAATATGAATGTAGCCTATATCATACTCAAGGCCATATTCAAATAACACATCACAAAAAGGTGAAATCGACATAGAAAACTTCATAGAAAATTGCATGTGCTTTTCATCTTGACTAGTACTACTGTTATTTGGTACCATACGTCGTGATGACTTGGGGTCATTACCATCTTAGCATCGTGATCGTCTTGATTGACTATAGTCGAATATCGTGATGACACCCAAATCATAAAATCCGAGCAAAACATCATGATAATTGGAATCTAGTAATGACATAAAGAACATCGTAATGATTCCAATCTTATACTCGGTTTGTGGTACTAATAACATCTTGAATGTGTCACAACATCTCAAATAGAAACCCAATGGGTGTTACTGTACGTCCCATATCATACATTCGCACCTATTGGTTTACTAATCTTCAGTCAATGCCACATTAGAAAACATTCATAAACATCCAAATCAAACATACACCGCCTCGTCTCATTGGCGAGTGTAAAGCACCCAACTCATCGTGTCTCATACTTTGATGAGTTTAAAGTGACATCAAGACTTGTCTCATTTCATCGACAAGTAAAAGTCCATCTTAAATATCACAACCATCATCAATTCATCATAACAACCCCGCCTCATGTCCTCGGCAGGTAAAAATATCATAAAACAGTACCTCAAAGCCGATTCGACAGTACAAGTCCGATATTAAGCGATGAGGCGAAAACACATGTCTCATACCACGTATTTTTGCCAAATCATTTAATTCTCATTCTCATATGTCGAAAATCATCTAACTCGGCTATAATATACCTAGAATTATTTTATAGAGAAAACGGGATTTTTAAACAATTTTTAGAAATTTTTAAGTAAGTTTTAAAAGGAAAAATCTATTTATCAAATAGATTACCTATATATAAAATACTTTTAAAAAAATGAATAATTGCTTAAAAACCTTTTAAAATGTTTTGAAAATATTTATTTAATTAACCATAATTTATAAATAATTTTCAGAAACTTATTCAAAACCAAAATCAATTAAAACCATCGAATTCTTCAAATTCCAATATTTATCGATATTTAGATTAAAATAGAATTTAAATAAAATTTAAATTCTAAAAGTTTCCAAAATCAAGCTAATCCATTATCGGATAATAATACTAAACATTCATCATCAAACTTATTCAAACAATATTTAAAATCATCGAAATTTGCAGTGAAACAGCTAACGAAAGCGCAAATAGAAGCAAGAGAACATTCTACCAAACAACTTAGTTTTTGGCTAACTTTGGATAGTAATTTGGAGTGACAAAACAACTTAGATTTCTGCCAAATTTTACTATGTTATACTATGACATGAGGACTATATCATATCCATAATTTGGAACAATTCACTGCAAAATGAGAGAGTTATGATTTTTCAAACATAGCTCTTTTCAGCAAGCACAAAAAAACAAGATTTTTGGCTGTTTTGAGCTAAGTATTTTCTATATCAAATCAGATCATAATTTCATGAAAATTTTCAGAAACATCTTTCAATCCAACTTATACAACATATCAAAATTTTGGGGCAATTGGTTGTAAAATGAAGCGGATAATTTTTTTCTAAAATGATGTATTTTCGGCCAATACACAGAGGTCAGTATTTGACCAATTTCAAGCATTAATTTAGCAGAACAAAACAATTGCAAATTCATTAAAAAAATTCAGAAGCAATGAAACATCCATGTACTTAAACTTATCAAAAATTGAGACTCATTGGCTTCAAGGTGAAGGAGATTTTATTTTTCTAAGATGATGTATTTTCGGCCAGAAATCAGAGATCAGTTTTTGGCTAATTTCAAGCATTAATTTTTCAGACCAAAACAAAAGGAAATTAATTGAAAATTTTCAGAATTAATGAAACATCCAAGTATTACAACATATCAAAAAATTTAGGTTCATTGGCTAAGAATTGAGGGAGATATGAATTTTCTAAGGTGATGTATTTTCGGCCAGAAATCAAAGATAAGTTTTTGGCCAATTTCAAGCATAAATTTTCCAAGTCAAAACAACTCCAAATTCATTGAAAATTTCAGTAACATTGGACAATCCAAGTACTGTAACATATCAAAAATTCAAGTTCATTTAATGTAAATTGAAGAAGATACGAATTTTTGAACATGGAACTTTTTCAGCCAGCAAAACAGAAAACGAATTTGATAAATTAAGCAATTCCATCAACAAATTGATAACAAAATTTGATTTTTTTTCTTTAGCTTGCTGTAAGAAACTCTTACCTTTCTTACCAAATTGTTTCAGCAAGATCTAGCAAATATTTGATAGGAATTTGTGATCTTTTGTGAAGAAAGAAGCCTTAAGAACCTGTAGAAGCTAGAAAATAAACATGCAAAACAACATAAGCAATTAAAAGAAAATTTACATCTCAAATTCTCAGATTTTGATGAAAACTATTTGGTATTGGAAGTAGATTACCTTTCTCTTCTTAGTTTAGGTGATTATCCCTTTTAATTTGTAGAAAAGGAGGGTGGAAATTGGGTTTAGTTGAAGGCAGCCATGAATTTCTCTTTTTCTTTTTACGGTAGGTTAATTTTTGAGAAGGAGATGAATGAAAGTACGTACGCCTTAGTTTCTCAACAGAAATTTCTAGATATTAGGCTAATGGATCCTTCTTTCTACCCAATTAAGCCCAAGAGAGAAATTACTTGGTGGAATTGCAAGGTTATGTATACATATTAACCTATTTTACACTATATTCATACAATACTACATTTTCAAGCCAAATAAAATACATAGATCAATTTGTTTTTGAAATAAAATAGTTATTGTGATAAAATAAAATCTATTTTAAAAAAAAAAATTTTTAACAATAAATCCCCATTTTAACAGTATTTTACAATTTGCATAATTTTAGTGTAAAAACACTATTTTCAAAGTATAACTTTATCAAAATTTATTATCTTAGCCAAATAAATTTTAACAAATCATTCTAACACTTTTAAAACAACAAAATAATATTTTTTCACAATATTTCATCTTTTATTTTATTAAAAGACATGTTTTCTTCATATTTTTCCTTTTATATTCAATAAAAGACTAATATTGACAATAATTATCAATATTATCTTATTGACTTAGTTAAAATACAGTAGTGGACTAATTTCACTCCAATACCTCAAAATAAAGTTTTTAAAACTTTATTTCCATCAGTTTGCATTTATTTCGACAATTAAATGTTGAAATACATTACTTGGTAAATTTATTAACTCAAATTTACCTAAATTCCAATATTTTCCATTTTATTTAACCAAAATACCAAACAATGAATTTTAAACCCAATATTTAACTTCATACTTATTGTTTGTTTGAAATACGCAATTTAAACCAAATTTATTTCTTCATTACATTCTATTTACCATATTAAATTATAACTATCACTATAATTTAATATCATCAATAATCTCCAATACCAGGGTTGTTACAGACTTCCCTCCTTAACAAAATTGCGTCCTCGCAATTTCTAGAGAAAAAGGCTGTAAACAACACTAAAGATACAATCATCGAACGATAAAAACAAGCTCGATTTCCAAATCATTCATACTCTCAATATAGAATGGTAGAAAGAAATAAGGAAAAACTCACTTGGTTAATTCAATGGCCTATCATATGCTAATATAGTGATTAGCAAACCATCGAATTTTCCAAGCAACTCGAAAGAATTTCGAAGATCTTCCGTTTTGAATCAAAACTCAATAGGATGCTCAACAAATAATCAATCAAAAATGATTGATTGCTCAAAACTCTATGAATAGCGTCGGGATCAAACTCACTCAAACCCGAGCTCTAAACAATAAAGAAGATCATCAACAAAATTTTCCGCATAATAATACGGAAAGAACATCCTCATAACAAGATAAACACAATATACAAGATTGATAAATCACAAGATGGCTTCTCACAAGACCACCCACTCGAACGACCGTGAAAAAAGCACGTCGTTAATAATAGCTCAAATATAGAATATACTCAAGAAACAAGGAAATAGGCTCGAATTAACTTTTAATCCAAGATATTTAGAATTTTTAAATCTCAGCATCTTTTAAATTTTAAATCTCAATTTCCAACATTTGAAATTTTTTAAACTCTTTACTTTACTACTTAGTAAGTAATTTAAAGCTCAAATTAAAAGCCCAAATTTCTTCTCTTACTTCAAAATTAATTTCCAAAGAAATTTGTAAATCCATAATAATATTCCTCAAATTAAATTAAGGGTTTAAATTCTCTTTACTCTTTCTATTAAACCACTTAAATAGTTTTAAAGAAACAATCTTCAAATTCTCTTATAACTCTTCTCTTAAACACACCATATAAAATAATATGAATGTAGCCTATATCATACTCAAGGCCATACTCAAATAACACATCACAAAAAGGTGAAATCGAACATAGAAAACTTCATAGAAAATTGCACGTGCTTTTCATCTTGACTAGTACTACTATTATTTGGTACCATACATCGTGATGACTTGGGGTCGTTAACATCTTAGCATCGTGATCATCTTGATTGACTATAGTCGAATATCGCGATGACACCCAAATCATAAAATCCGAGCAAACATCATGATGATTGGAATCTAGAAATGACATCAAGAACATCGTAATGATTCCAATCTTATACTCGGCTTGTAGTACTAATAACATCTTGAATGTGTCACAACATCTCGAATAGGAACCCAATGGGTGTTAATGTACGTCCCATACCATACATTCGCACCTATTGGTTTTCTAATCGTCAGTCGATGCCACATTAGAAAACATTCATAAAACCCAAATCAAACATACATCGCCTCGTCTCATTGGCGAGTGTAAAGTACCCAACTCATCGTTTCTCATACTTCGATGAGTTTAAAGTGACATCAAAACTTGTCTCATTTCATCGACAAGTAAAAGTCCATCTCAAACATCACAACCATCATCAATTCATCATAACAGCCCCGCCTCATGTCCTCGGTAGGTAAAAATATCAACATCTCTTAATATCTTATTTTTATATGCAGAAAATCATCCAAATAGGCTATAATATATTTAGAATAATTTTATAAGGAAAACATGATTTTTAAACAATTTTTAAAGATTTTTAAATAAGTTATATAAGGAAAATCCGTTCATTAAATAGATTTTCTATTTATAAAATAGTTAAAAAAATAATTGCTTAAAATACCTTTAAAATGTCTTAAAAACATTTATTTAATCAACCATAATTTATAAAGAATTTACATAAATTTATTCGAAATCAAAAATCAATTAAAACCACCGAATTTTTCAAATATCGACATTTATCGATATTTAGATTGATACAGAATTTAAATAAAATTTAAATTCTTAAAATTTTCAAAATAAGCCAATCATGGTCGGATAAAAGATTTAAACAGTCATCATCAACTAATTCATACAATATTCAGAATCATCGAAATATGTAGTGAAACGGTTAACGGAAGTACTATTAGAAGCAAAAGAAAATCAACCAAGAAACTGAGTTTTTGGCTGACTTTGGACAGTCGTTTGGGTTATCAAAACAACCCAGATTTCAGCGATATTTTGCTGTGTTATACGACCTCATGATTAAAAAAACATAACCAAAATTTGGAGCAATTAGCTACAAAATGAAAGAGTTATGATTTTTCAAACATAGCTCTTTTCAGCAAGCATAAAAATACAAGATTTTTAGCTGTTTTGAAATAAGGATTATCTATAACAAAATTGCTCATAATTTCATGAAAATTTTCATAAACATTTTACATCTAATCTTCTACAACATAACAAAAACTGAGATTAGTTTGCTAAGAATTGAAAAAGATATGATTTTTCTAATATGACCTATTTTCGGCCAATACACAGAGGTCAGTTTTTGACCAATTTCAAGCAATAGTTTCCTATAGCAAAATAACTCAAAATTAACTGAAAATTCTCAAAAATTCATAGCACACCGACTACAACAACATATGAAAAACTGAGATTAATTTGCTAAGATTTGAAAAAGATATGATTTTTCTAATATGACCTATTTTCGGCCAATACACATAGGTCAGTTTTTGACCAATTTCAAGCAGTTGTTTCCTATAGCAAAAAAACTCATAATTAATTGAAAAATTCCAAAAATGCAGAGTACCCCGACTACAACAATATATCAAAAACTGAGATTAATTTGCTAAGAATTGAAAAAGATATGATTTTTCTAATATGACCTATTTTCGACCAATACACAGAGGTTAGTTTTTGACCATTTTCAAGCACAAATTTTCCAAACCAAAAAAATCCAAATTCATTGAAAACTTTCAGTAACACCGCTCAATCCAAGTACTAAAACATGTGAAAAATTCAGACTCAAATAATGTAAATTGGAGAAGAAACAAATTTTTGAACATAGGGCTTTTTCAGCCAGCAAAACAGAAAACAAAGTAGATAAATAGAGCAATTCCATCAACAAATTGATAGCAAAGTTCGATTTTTTTTCTTTCTTTAGCTTGCTGTAAGAAACCCTTACCTTTCTTACCACTTGATTTAGCAATGGTTTCAGCAAAAATATGATTGATTTGGTAAGGAAATGGCCTTCAAGAGCCTGTAGATTGCAAAATAAGAACATGCAAAACAACATAAGCAAATAAGAGATAAATAACATCTCAAGCTCTCAAATTTTGATGAAAATTATCTTGTAATGAAAGGAGATTACCTTTCTCTTCTTAGATTAGGTGATTTCCCTTTTAATTCGTAGAAAAGTTGGGTGGAAATTAGGTTTAGAAGGCATCCATTGTTTTCTCTTTTAGGTTTTACTGTATGTATGCTTAAGGAAGAAGAAGAAATAATTTACGTACAATTCTTTTCTCATCAGAAGGATCTAAAGAATGGGCTTTGGATCCTATCCAAACCCTCTAAGCCCAAATAAAACCTTAAGAAAAAAAAACAAAGTTATGTATTAATAATTAATGAGGAATTTAAATTTGTTTATTCAGAATAAACAATATATTTGAGGATAAAAATGAGAAAACATTCTGAAAACTTTATTAAGATGATTTGAGAAAATAAAATGAGGAAAATGTGTTTTATTTAGAGTTAATGCAATAATTTTGTTAATTATTGCTATTAACTTTTTGAATGATTTTTAAAAGAAGTGATTAATTTTAAGATGAGATATATTCATAATAATGATGGAATTGAGTTTAAAAATATAATTTAAGTGTAAAACTATATTTGAAAACGGTTTGTAAGATTACCGACCCAAAAGGATACCGACCTAACAGGCTTGAGAGGGATGCCGACCTAACAGGCTTGAAAAGGATACCGACCTAAGGCCTAAGAGGGATACCGACTTAAGGCTGAACAGTTGCCGACTTAATGCCTAACAAGAACGCCGACCCAACTGCCTAAAACAGGATGCCGACCTAAGATAGCTACCGACCCAAGATAGAAGCCGACCTAACTATGCAGAGAGTTTGCCGCTCTAACTGCTCAAGACAGGGACAAGATCATGAACTATACCTAAGTCGCAACCGACCTATGACCTATGTTAAGTCGTTCATGACCCGAGCAACGGAAGACAAGTTCAATGCAGCTACTTGGCGCAGTGGCCTCTTAACTCGTACATGATCCAGGACATACCAGTTAAGCCGTGACTTGCGACTTGCCAGTTAACTCGTTCACGACTCACGACCTAGCTTGAGTCATCCATGACCTAAAGCTACTAAATGTAAGCCCGATGCCGTATTACTGATACAAGGAGGTGTTGACTCGGGGGCGACCTGGGACTTATACAAGTGAACCTATGTGAAACCGTGGGGTTTGGCCAGATAAGTCGGCCACGACCTGCCATAGGTCGGTCACGACTTACGACCCAAGGGAGAAATTTACCTATAAATACCAACCTATCTCAAACTTGAAGGGGACCTTTTTGGCTGATCTCTTTAAGCACCAATACTCTGCTGAATTCTCGACTGACTCAACCTTTCAAATATGAAAGGCATCTCAACTAACTTCAAGAAGAAATCTGACGCAATCAACATGAATTCAAAGAATTCTTCTGCATCAAAGTTCTAGTTGTTTGTCTCATCAGAATTGTAATTGAAGATTGTTGTAAAGTTGTAATTGATTCAGTAATAAAGATGATTAAAGTGGACGTAGGCTTACCTGAAGCCGAACCACTATAAAAGCTGTTGTCTTTTCTGCTTTCTCTGTGAATTTTCTACTTGTTTTAGTTCCCGTGTTCGCGGGTGGTGCTTTCACTCAAACTCAATCTACACCGGGGTGTTAGCGTTCGATTTTCAACGTTAACATTTTTTGTGCTTTCACTGAGAATTGAACTCAGGATATTTCCAGCATTGCTCCGCAAATGTCTGTTGAAAGGATTTCTTTTAAAACCAGAAGTTTATTGGAAATAATGGATCCTGGGAGAAAACGAAGTTCTGTAAGATCCGACAATGTTCAAGAGAATACTGCTACCTCTCCTCCTTCAAGTCAGGTAGCTCCAACTGTTGGAGTTACGCGAGCAGAATTGGACGCCGTAGTTTTGGGGTTGAATCAACAATTGAATGCTCAGAATGCGCAGTTGGATGCTCAGAATGCTCAGAATGCCCTGATCTTAAGTAAGTTGAATGATCTGCTAGGGGAAAACCGTCAACCGGTTAATAATGATGGGAACCCTACTGTGGGAGTTCAGGATGTTGAAGGGAACATTTCTCAAAGAGCCGCAGACCCTGCGGAAAGGACTCCTCTTCAAGCTGGGGGATCAGAGCCGCAGCCGAACCTCCGTGAACGATTGTCAGGACAGAATTCAGAGAGAGTGGCTGATGTTTGCACTCCAGAACCTCTAAATGATGAAGAGTATTTTTCGGGCATGGTTCGTCAAATCATGAAGGAAAATATGCGAAGAGATGAAGATGAGAAAGAGTGGGGTTTTGCTCCAAGCAAAACTCCATTTACTGAAAAGATCTTGAAGGCAGAGTTCCCAAGGAAATTCGTTCCCCCTACTATTCCGGCTTACAAAGGGACGAGTGATCCTAACGAGTTTCTGTATAAATACGACTGGTATATGACGGGTGCCAGAGCGTCTGATGAAATCAAATGTTGATATTTCCCGTTATATTTGGAAGGTGTGGCTCTACTGTGGTTTACAAAGATGCCAGTCAGGTCCATTGATCAATTCTCCGATTTGACCAGTAAATTCAAGGAGCAATTTCGATTGTATGCTTCTAAATCAAAGGATATAATGTCGCTGTCAAGTCTAGAGAAAAATCTGGGAGAATCTATCAGATCATTTTTGAATCATTTTAACATAGCATTGGCCGAGGTAGATAATGCTGAGCCACGCATGGTCCTAACATACTTGATGAGGGCGATTGACAAATCGAGTGAATTTGGAAAATGGTTGAAAATGAAAGAACCAAACTCACTTGAAAAATTCAACAAGAAAGCGGATGAATTCATGCGCTTGGAGAGCCTCCAAACACCGGCTAAGGTGGTATCAGTGGAAACCGGGAACAATGGTGCTCCTTCGAACAATAAAGAACCTAACACTCAAAAAGGGTAAATGATGGTGGAAAGAAACGGGGAGATGCTAAGAAAGGCCGTCCTTTCAATTTCACACCCTTGACCGATACCCATGAGAACATCTTTTTTGCGACCAAGGATGATGTCAATTATCTAACACCACCTAAAATGAGGGTTGGATTAAGATGGAAAAAAGTGGAAGGTTCTGCCGGTTCCACAACCAACCCGGCCATGACACCGACGAACGCCGTCAGTTGAAAGAGGTAATTGAACAACTTTTGACAGAGAACAAGCTCCAGCAGTATGTGAAAAGAAATAGAAATGCCCCAACCTCGTCGACTCAAGGACAGCAAGTTCCCGCTCACCGTCCTGGCTCAAGTGAGAAGGCCGTAGAACATGAATCAGAAAGACCTATTATCAATATAATTACTGGAGGACCTCACCCAGCAGGCAAAAGCTGGGGCGAGATGGAAAGGTATGCCCGGGCCTTGAGGCATGTACCAGCTGAAGAGAATGTTTTTGTTTTAGAAAATGATGCGCCTTTAAAGCAACAAAAGACTTCCATAGATGATATTGTATTCAGTGCCAGGGGTTTTTTGGGTACCGAGGCTCCGACCATAGATCCTTTGGTCATATCCGCTGGTATTGGGCCAGCAACTTTGAGAAGAGTTCTAGTTGATTGTGGAGCTTCATGCAACATCCTCTTCAAGAAGACCTTTGATCAAATGAAAATTCCAATGGCTGACGTTCAAGCTTCATCAATTAAGATTGCTGGGTTTGCTGGAGAACCCAAACAGCTGATTGGGACCATAGATTTGTTTGTAGAACTTGGAAAGGGATTGAGGAAGGTGGCTCGAAAGCAAACCTTTATAATTGTTGAAGAATTCTCTCCCTACAATGCCTTTTTTAGGCTGACCAACTCTTGCTGCGTTCAAAGCTGTTCTTGCCCCATGGTGTCTGACTCTAAAATTCCTCACAGATAACAGAGTTGGTGCGATTAAGGGAGACCAAGATGCGGGGTGAGAATGTTACTTTGCAGAGTTGCGAGAATCAAGGAAAAGAGAAATGGGAAAAGGTGCGGAGGCTCCAGTCCGCATCAAAGAACCAACCTTGCAGCAATTACAGGGTGGACCCTGCACTGGCGAATGTAGTGGTGCACGAAGAGAGATGGATCCAAGGAAAGCCAGTGCAGGGGAGAATAGGGTAGTACCGGTAGAGGTAACAGTGCCGGTATCCGTTGACCCAAAGGACCCGAACAATGTGCTGAATGTGGGTTCACAACTCAACACAACGGTGCAGAATGTTCTGATTTCGTTTTTGAAGGCAAATTTGGATGTATTCGCTTGGACTCATGCTGACATGTGTGGAATATCCCCAGAGATTGCAGTACACACTCTGAACATTGATCCAAAGTTTACACCTGTGAAACAGAAAAGAAGAACTCAGGGTCCTGAGAGAACGGCAGCGTTAAAAGAAGAAGTGGATCGGCTCATGGAGAACGGTTTCATCAGAGAATCTACTTATCCAAATTGGATATCAAATCCAGTGCTGGTTAAAAAAGCTAACGGAAAGTGGAGAGTGTGCATTGACTTTTCAGATCTGAACAAAGCCTGCCCCAAAGACTGTTTCCTGCTGCCCAGGATTGATCAGCTGGTGGATGGGACGGCAGGTATGAATTGTTATCTTTCATGGATGCATACTCCGGATATAACCAGATTATGATGCATGAGCCAGATCAAGAGGATACGAGCTTCATCACAGATGTTGGACTCTACTACTACAAGGTCATGCCTTTCGGACTCAAGAATGCAGGGGCAACTTACCAAAGGCTTGTTAATGCCATGTTTAAACCACAGATTGGCAAGACAATGGAAGTTTATGTTGATGATATGCTAGTGAAGTCTAAGAAAGCAGTGGACCACATGGATCACTTGGCAGAGATGTTCGTAGTACTCCGAAAGTACAGAATGAAGCTTAATCCCTTGAAATGTTCATTTGGAGTGGAGTCTGGAAAGTTTTTGGGTTTCATTGTGAGCGCTAGGGGCATTGAAGCTAATCCAGCTCAGATCACTGCCCTGAGAGAGGTCAAGGCTCCTAGAACGAAGAAAGAATTGCAAAGTCTCAATGGAAAGGTTGCTGCCTTGAGTCGGTTCATTTCCAAAGCTACTGACAAATGCATTCCATTCTTTGATGCTCTGAAAAAAGGAAGGAAAAACTTTGAGTGGACTCCTGAATGTCAGAAAGCATTTGATGAGTTGGTTCGTCATATGGAAGTACCTCCGATACTTTCAAAGCCTGACAATGGGGAAGATCTTTTCATATATTTGGCGATTTCACCTCATGCTCTTAGTGTAGTGTTGGTACAAGAAGACGCAAGGGTTCAACGCCCAGTCTATTATATCAGCAAAAGATTCACTGGGGCAGAGATAAACTATTCAAGATTAGAAAAGCTCGCCTATTGTTTGTTGATCGCATCAAGAAAATTGAGGCCGTATTTCCAAGCACATCCCATCAAAGTCCTCACTGATCAACCTCTAAAGCAAGTCCTATTCCGTCCTGAGACTTCAGGCCGTCTTTTGAAATGGAATATTGAGCTCAGTCAATATGACATCATTTATCATCCCCGGAAGCAATCAATGGACAAGCTTTAGCAGATTTCATCGCAGAATGTACGGATAAAGGTGATAGTGAGGAAGAAGTCACTGATAACGTCCAAATCCAATGAAAATTGTATGTTGACGGCGCAAGGAATGATTACTGCTCTGGAGCAGGGGTTGTCCTTGAAACACCAGAAGGGTGATCGCTATGTTATGCGCTGAGACTAGAATTCCCTTCGACAAACAATGAAGCAGAATATGAAGCCCTCATCGCTGGCTTAAGGATTGCTAAAGAACTAAAGATCAAGGCATTGCAGATCTTCAGTGATTCTCAACTTATTGTTTGCCAAGTCAAGAAGGAATTTCAAGCTAAAGGAGGGAATCTACCCGCCTATTTATCAAAAGCCTGGGAGCTCCTTCAAAATTTTGACCGTTATTCAATAAACCATATACCCCGAGAAGAGAACATGAAAGCGGATTCTCTTGCAAAGTATTCGAGTACTAGTGAAGCTCAACTATCGGGATTAGTTCCCGTCAAAGTCTTGTCAACTCCAAGCACAGATGAAATGGATGTTGATTGGACTATGGATGTATCCCAAGAGCAAGAATCATGGATGACTCCGATACTTGGATATTTACTCAATGGTTCTTTGCCAGAAAGTTCAAAAGAACGACAAAAGCTGATGAGGAAAGCCTCCAGATATGTAGTTCAAGATGGTCGTTTGTACAGACGAGGATTTTCAATGCCATTACTCTGATGCATGACAAAGGAAGATGCTAAGACAATTTGACTGAAGTACATGGAGGGGAATGTGGGGATCACACAGATGGTCAAACTTTAGCAAAGAAAATCCTCCGTTATGGGTACTTTTGGCTAGAAATTAATCAGGATGCTGCTGATTATTCCCGAAAGTGTGATAAATGCCAGAGATTCGCTAAAATTACTAGAGCACCTTCCACTGAGCTAACACAAATGGTCAGTCCATGGCCGTTTGCTATCTGGGGAATAGATCTCATTGGGCCTTTGCCGACTGCCAAATCGGGGATTAAATGTGCTATCGTTGTTGTTGATTACTTCACTAAATGGGCTGAAGCCGAACCATTGGCTACTATTACCTCTAAGAAAATGATAAGTTTTGTGACTAAAAATATCATTTGCAGGTATGGTGTGCCTCAGAAGATAATCACAGACAATGGTACTCAGTTTGAAAGTGAGGAGTTCCAAGATTTCTGCAAACGATTTAAGATCCGAAAAAGCTTCTCAGCAGTGGCTCATCCGTAGGCAAACGGGCAAGTGGAAGCAGTAAACAAAATCATCAAATCAACCATCAAAAAGCAGCTGGAAAAAGAAAAAGGTGGTTGGGTCGATAGGTTACCGCTTGCACTATGGGCATACAGAACCACCCACAAAACTGCGACTGGGCATACTCCATTTTCATTGGCATACGAATCAGAAGCGATGATTCCAGTGGAAACTGAAGTCCCCTCACACAGAAGGATCCATTTTGATCAAGATGAGAACGAAAAATTATAATTGGAAGCACTTGACCTCCTCGATGGAAGAAGAGAAGAGGCTAGGCTTAGAATTGCAGCTCACCAGCAAAAAATAGGCAGGCACTTCAATTCCAAAGTTTGTCAGCGCAGCTTTGAAGTTGGGGACTTAGTCCTGAAGAGAATTATGACAGCCATAGGTGTGTTTGGGCAAAACTGGGAAGGGCCATATGTTATAGGCACGAAACTTATTGATGGCACATTCAAACTCACAACTGTCGAAGGAGAACCAATCCTAAGAGCTTGGAACAACAATCATTTGCGCCTATAGTTTACTTAAAAGCTTTGCTGAAATGTTGTAAAAGAATTACGAATATATGATTCTTGTATTGAAAGCAATTGTAAAGCAAGTGAATAATGAAAAGCTATAAAGTGGATGTAGGCCCAGTTATTGGCCGAACCACTATAAATCTTGTGTTCTCTACTATTATAAGCTGCTTTGTTTTATTTCGACATATACAATACGTTAACTGTGTTACTAAAATGTCGATTTAATAATGCAGGCCATAAAAACAAAGCTTACCCATCGCAAGACCAAGCGATCTCCGACATCACCCAGCAAGCAAATGCTAAACCATTCAAAATTTTCATACTCAAATCCTACTAAAGAAGTGCTTCGAACAAAAGTTAGCGATGTGGATAGAAGTGGACCATTTCTAACTAGCTGCAAATGTTTGAACAAATAAACAACTAGTAAAATAGCCTGTGTCTACCACCACCAACTCGCTTAACTATGAAGTATATTTCTTTGGATAAGGAAAATTATTGACAACTAAAAAGGGATGACACTTGCAAAAGATAACGGGGATCGCCGACATGAATAAATGGCAAAGAGACATGGGCGAGCAAGCATCAAACAGCAAAAGACCTCTTCGGAGGCACAAGCCCTCTTCAGAGGCACAACTCTTCGGAGGATAAAAACCTCGAGCGGGCTTAACCAGAAAAAGAGAGATCTTTCTCGATACAAAGTTGCAGACTGATCGGTTGATACACTCCCGTGAATCCGTCCAACCGAGAGAAAGAAACTCCAAACTTCCAGGCAAAAGCCCTACTCAGAGGCACACGTTTCACTGAGATTGAAGTAAAACTTCCAAGTGTTGAAACGTGAAAAGCCCTCTTCGGAGGCCCATTTCACCACAGTTGAAATTCTAAAAGACCTCGAGCGTGCCAAACCAGAAAAAGAGAGATCTTTCTCGATACAAAGTTGCGGACTGATCGGTTGATACACTCCCGTGAATCCGTCCAACCGAGAGAAAGAAACTCCAAACTTCCAGGCAAAAACCCTACTCAAAGGCACACATTTCACCGTGATCGGTGATACACTCCCGTAAGTCGAAATGTGAAAAGCCCTCTTCGGAGGCCCGCTTCCCAACGAACGGGGAAAAATAAAAGCCTCTCCCAAGGGACAGAAACAAAAAGACCCCTTCCCAGGGGCACAATCAAACAAAAAGACCCCTTCCCAGGGGCACAATCAAACAAAAAACCTCTTCCCAGAGGCGCAATCAAACAGAAAGACCTCTTCGGAGGCACAAGTTTCACCGAGATTGAAATAAAACTTCCAAGTGTTGAAACGTGGAAAGCCTTCCTCGAAGGCACAACTCTTCGGAGGCACACGTTTCACCAAGATTGAAATAAAACTTCCAAGTGTTGAAACATGAAAAAGCTCTCCTCAGAGGTATAACTGTTCAAAGAAGCATTTCATCAGAAACGCAAAGCAAAGATCAGAAAGCCCTCCACCGAGGTGCAATATAAAAAAAAAACCCTCTTCAAAGGCACACTTTAGCTTTCAAAGGAAGACCGGTTCATCTATTCTTGAAAATACTCTTCCTCAAAAAAGAAGATAAAGTGCCCTTCAGAGGCCCGCTTTACCGCATAGGAGAAATCACTTGGTAAAAATGTGTGTATGCACAAAAGGAAAAGTGATATCTTCGAAGGTTGAAGCGTAGAAACTCATATGGCGAGTTGTACTCTATTTTTAGCAGAATAATATTCCTTCAAATATGGAATAATTATTCTCCAGAAAATAAGAGTACAAGTCCCATCAAGGTATAAAATATTGCAACGAGCTTATGGTATAGGGGCAACATGTTATAACTACATAACTACATTGGTAAAAGTTATGCTCGAACAACATACCACAAGCTCACTGCAATATCATATAAAGAAACTTGTACAAAAATGAATAGTAAATGCATTCTCATATACAGACAGAAGTTTGTACAAACAAAAAGAATCATTTTATTCATTCAATACTGTCAAAATTTTGTACAGGTACGGGTTTCAAAGTAAGAAGAGAAAGAAAAGCGGAGGCCGGTACCCGCACAATCTCCGGTCAGTACATGCAAAAAGAACAAATCGATATAATAAGCACAAAACCAAAACCATCATTTCTTATTCCTTCCACCTTTTGAGCCTGCGCCCGGCCGGATGGTCAACTTCTTAGGACGGCTTGTAAGAGTAGGGGACAAAGGAGAAAGGGGCACAATCGGACTTTCTTCTGCTTTTCCCTCGCCGGTTGAAGATTTCTTCTTCTTCTTTGAAACTTCACTTTTCCCCCTCTTCTTAGAAGAAGACCCGCTTTCTGGAGTAAAAAGTGTGGTTAATGGCACATCATCGAAACCAGTTGGTTCTGGAGTCTTCTCACTCCCTTCAGTTTCTTCTCCTTTCGGGTCTTGAGAAGCAATAGGATCATCTAAGCCATGAAGAGCTTCTATTTGCTCCTCTTGCAACCCGGGTTGAGAGGCGGATGGAGGAGTGACCTGAAAAGACGGAGGAGGAATAACTGGAGGAGCGGAAGTCTGAGCGATGCTCGACACTTTCTCTACAGAAGAAAAGAAGTTAAAATCAGTAAAGAGAGGAGATAAAGGCTCATTGAGGTTCAGGAAATAGTCAAGAAGCTCATCGAACTCATAAGAAGTAAATGAGCAGTCTACTTGGGCAATTTTAATAGTAGAGTTACCTGGAGAAGTCGGCTTCCTGATATCAACCTCATAAGCCTGTGCTTCGGCGCTCTCTTCGCCTTTATCTCCACCCTGTGCACTTGTGATCTCAGTTGTAACTTTAACCAGGGATGGAGAATGAGAACTGGGGCCGACAATGTCGATTTCGGCCGAAGGCAAAGGTTGAACTGGAATAGTTGAAGTAGTTTTTCCTGAACGTTCTCCTTGCCATTCATCTTTGTCATTTTCCATAGTAAGCATGGCCTCGAGATTCGCACGGTTTACCCTTTGAAGCTCGTCAACAAGCTTTTGCCAGTTCGACATTCTTTCAATATCAAGTCTGACGGCATCGAGATTTCGCAGCATGGCAGGCTTGTCAATAGGGACCAAGTCAAGATCGAACCGCACTCCGTTTAGGCACCAGTGCGGGAACCGGCTTTGCGAAGTGGCCGGGCCAGATCCAACTTGGAATTTAGGCCTGCTGATTATTGTCTGAATGTCTGTCTTCCCAAGAGTAGGAGAGCCAGAAGGAATGTCAAGTGAGACGGGGGCAATGACCTTTTCAGGAGTTGTAGAAGCATGCTTCTCACCGTGCCGGGCACGATTGCTTGAGTCCTCAACCATATGGCTTTTTCCCCGATCATCATGCAACTTTCTCTAGTGAGAGTCGTCACCTTTTTGGGAAGAATCATGGTGCTCCTCCCTTTCTTTTCTCTCATAACGCTCTTCTTGAGCCCTCCTTTCCTGAGCCTTCCGAGCGGCTCTCTCTTCGTCGGTTTCTCTGTGAACGGGAAGGTAGCGCCTATAATCATATTGAATACGCCTCCCGTAGCGCTGAAAGTCGTCATAGTAAGAGCTACTGCGTCCCATCGGAGAACCTGAAATTTAAAGAAAAAAAGGCAAGTCTTAAAAGTCTTCAGAGAAAAGAAGTGTAACTTTAGAATCTTCAAAGTACAAAGAGTTAGATGCATGAAAGTGCCAAAAGATTCTAAGTGTGTGTGATGTGCAGACTACACGAATCAAACTACGAACCACTCTTTGATTGCAGAGTAATCATAGGGGTAGTAGTCAACGTCAACTCTTGGGTCGACGGAGCTTGTTGCAGAGAAGAAGTCGCTTCCACCACTGAAGAAGAAACCCTAGTAGCGACAGGATCGTCTTTAAAGAGCTCCTGTGAGGTGACGAAGAGGTCGCTCAACCCTTCGAAAGTGTCGTCCCCGCTATGCTTGACAGGGCTTGTTTTCCCGACTTCTTCACCAGACTTCTGTGAATGTCGGGGAGATCCCTGAGGCTCTTCTTCCTCAATGACTGGGGCAAATGCGAATTTGCTAGATGACCTCGCAACATCGACAGTGGTAGAACACTTCACCAGAGAAGCTTCGGAGGCAGTTTCTTTTGGTAAGGGTTCGTCAGTGGAAACTGGGGCATCTAATGCTTTAAGAGGGGAGTCTGGGACCTCATGGGGGTGTGTAGAGTGATAAGCATGCAAAAGTCCATACTGATGCAAAAATTCATCCCTCAACAAAAAATTTATACTTCTCTCTTTTGCGGCCACGGCACTCAATCTTTCAAAAATTTGCTTATAGCTTGGATCTCTAGAGGGGAGAGGAAGTGCTGAAAAGAGCAAAGAATGAAATTAGCGATTGGTAGTTCGGATCTCGAAAAAATTTGAAAATAGAGAAAAAAGATACAGGTAATCTTACTTCCTACTCTCCAGATGGCATAAAACCCTGGGGGGCAGCGAGCAAAGAAAAAATGGTTCAAAAATCGATGAACACTTTCGGTAAGATCAGAAATAAGCTTGCGGTTTCTAGCACTTCTCACAATAATAAGGGAAGGATGGTCTTTACTCTTTGCAAATGAGCATAAGTAGCGAATTTCTTCAAAACTTGGCAAGCGATCAAAAGTTCTCCTGAACAAGACATACAACCCCATCAAGATGGCATAGCCATTAGGATGAAGTTGGAACGGAGAAATTGTCAACCGAAGGAGAAGGGTTCGAAGGAAGTCGTTAAAAGGAGGAATCGCCCCGCTTAGGCACATTTCACGATTGATTGCGACAAAATCATGGGGAGGACTGTCGGCAGTGTCATTTGGCCCGGGAAGTAGGGCATCATTTTCAGCAAAACCAAACTGAGTACGTAGCTGAATAAACGCTCTCGGAGTGAGGATAGTCGAAGTTCTCTTTGGAGGATTCTCTATGGGAACAGTTGTCTGAAAGATTTCTCCCGCTTGAGCAACCACTTCTTCTTCTTGGTGGGAAGCCATTCTACACAAACAACTGGATATTCAAACATGAAGGTGCACGTTTCCTAATATGTGTGGAGTGTTGTGTAAAATCAATCAAGCAATAAGAAAATATAACTGGAATAAAAACTAGCAAATATTTGTCTGTTATAAAGTCCAGGGTTCGTTATTTTAGTACACAAGTGTAATATTGATGCAAACAAATCAGTTCAAATTAGCGATACTTTGCATTGATATTTCACTTTAGTTGATTGGTTCACAGCATTTCATACAGTGTTTTTAGGTTGATTATTTTATGTCAACTAATCTGTCATTTGATGTGGGCAGTCAATGGCAGTATATTCGCCTTGGTTTTCTGTGATTGTTGTTTTCAGCAGGTTATTAGCCTACAAGCTAGTGTGATCTGTGAAATAAGGCAGCAAAGTTAAAACAATCCAGGATTTAAGCAGTTCAGTCCAGTAGGTTAAGTTAAGAATTCAAATTGGAATTAATGCTTTTAAGTGTTAACTCGGCCGCGACCCAAGGAATCTTTCACGAGCTAAGATTGAGTTTCTGATTCTTTAAATCGGCAGTTCTGTAAGTCATGAGGAGTAATAAGGAGGAAGGCTCCGGTTCAAAAAGTGGTGTGAAATTCCCCAAGTGCTAACTCGGCCACAGTTTAAGGATTCGGTCGGCAAAATTCGCTCGGCCACGGTTTAAGGGTTAGGCCGGTAGAAGATTAGGTCGGCAAAAGTGCTAACTTGGCCAGGATTTAAGGATTAGGTCGGCCAAAAGTTAAGTCACCCAAAATCACTGGGTCGCGTCCAAATCAATATCTCGCTCCACCCAACCCGTTAACCCGTTAGCCGCTCCATCCACAAAAAACCCTCATTCCATTCATGCTGTTTCATTCATGATATCGGATCATCCAATAAACCAGTTCGAAACCACTACAAGTTCAACACCTTGCAATCCTAACACAAATCAAAATCGACTAGCCAGAAGCAGTAAACCATCTTCATCGTCTCATCAGTCATTTAAAAAGCCAAACCGAGCAACCTAAGCTTCATCAACCGTAGGTGTAATGGGGTTCGTGATGAAGCATTATACAAAGAGGCGGTTCAACTTTGAGTGATGGAATTCATGAGCCGACAGTAATCTATGATCGAAGAAGAAGGTTTACTTACAAGATGAACAGCAAAAATTGTCAGCAATTGATTGGAGTGAAATCGCCTTTTGGATATCGGGAAATTTTTTAATGGCAGAATCAAGCAAGAGAGTAGGTAATGAGAAGGAAGAAGGAGATATGACTTATACCTTGCAGTGGAGGGATCTGAAGCGGCACGTACGACCTAACTGTTAGGTCGCGTACGACCTACCAACTTAGAGAGTGGATGGGTTATAGGATATCAAAGCACACGACCTAACCAGTAGGCGTATACTTCGAGGGGCAATTGTTAACTCCGCCCCGGCCATGACTCAACGGCTTGAAAGATTACCGACCCAAAAGGATACCGACCTAACAGGCTTGAGAGGGATGTTGACCTAACAGGCTTGAAAAGGATACCGACCTAAGGCCTAAGAGGGATACCGACTTAAGGCTAAACAGTTGCCGACTTAATGCCTAACAAGAACGCCGACCCAACTGCCTAAAACAGGATGCCGACCTAAGATAGCTACCGACCTAAGATAGATACCGACCAAAGATAGAAGCCGACCTAACTATCCAGAGAGTTTGCCGCTCTAACTGCTCAAGACAGGGACAAGATCATGAACTATACCTAAGTCGCAACCGACCTATGACCTATGTTAAGTCGTTCATGACCCGAGCAAAGGAAGACAAGTTCAATGCAGCTACTTGGCGCAGTGGCCTCTTAACTCGTACACGATCCAGGACTTACCAGTTAAGTGGTGACTTGCGACTTGCCAGTTAACTCGTTCACGACTCACGACCTAGCTTGAGTCGTCCACGACCTAAAGCTACTAAATGTAAGCCCGATGCCGTATTACTGATACAAGGAGGTGTTGACTCGGGGGTGACTTGGGACTTATACAAGTGAACCTATGTGAAACCATGGGGTTTGGCCAGATAAGTCGGCCACGACCTGCCATAGGTCGGTCACGACTTACGACCCAAGGGAGAAATTTTCCAATAAATACCAACCTATCTCAAACTTGAAGGGGACCTTTTTGGCTGATCTCTTTAAGCACCGATACTCTGCTGAATTCTCGACTGACTCAACATTTCAAATACGAAAGGCATCTCAACTAACTTCAAGAAGAAATTTGACGCAATCAACATGAATTCAAAGAATTCTTCTGCATCAAAGTTCTAGTTGTTTGTCTCATCAGAATTGTAATTGAAGATTGTTGTAAAGTTGTAATTGATTCAGTAATAAAGAAGATTAAAGTGGACGTAGGCTTACCTGAAGCCAAACCACTATAAAAGCTGTTGTCTTTTCTGCTTTCTCTGTGAATTTTCTACTTGTTTTAGTTTCCGCGTTCGCGGGTGGTGCTTTCACTCAAACTCAATCTACACCGGGGTGTTAGCGTTCGATTTCCAGCATTAACAGGGTTATAAAATTTTATTACACAAAAATATTATTTTTGTGTGATTTATAATGTTAATTACAATGGAATTTGTAATTAAAGATGTAAATTTGTTATTTATAAAAAGGAAAAGAAATATGATGATAAAAAGTTTTAAAAATATAAATAATCTTTTATTTTGAGTATATAACATTTTATCATCATGAATATGAAGTTTTATAAATTTTTGATATGAAATAAAGTTGAATAGATGATTGAATTTGAAGTTGTGCGTTGTTAACATGTAACTAAGTGATTAATTTATAACCTTCTTGAAAAATTGGACTCTAGCCCATTAACATACTTCACTTGGCCTGTTAGCAAAGAAATGAGAAACATATTTCTCTTCCTAAAACATCAGTACTTTCATTCTCCTTCTAAAAAAAAACATTCATCTTCCTAAACCTTAGTTCCTAATTTCAAAATTCAAAGCTCAAAACAAAGGGATTTTGTCCAATAATGTAGAGTAAGTGTTTTAAACTCTATCTCTATCCTTTAGAACTCTAAAAGAATGATTTTGATCCCCTTTTTGATCAAATTGCTTGCTTTCCAAATTTTGTTCTTGAGTTTTTTTGGTGATTTTGGAGAAGCTAAGAGGTTAGCAAGGCTTAAAAGACGATTTAGCAAGCTATAGGAAAGTAAAAGGTGAGTTAGTCACTAACACTACTACCTTTAATCTATAAGAATACTTTTCAGTTGATAGTTGAATTGAATTGGATGGCTTGATGATTGAATTTCTTTCAAATTAGTTATGAATTGGTTGCTTGAATTTGAATGATTGCATGGTTGTAGTTTGCTGAAAATTGTTTGTAAAAATATCGCTGCAGTAAAACAGCGATATCTTAGTGCCAATTTATCCAAATTAGCTCAATCTTTTTGCAGTTGAAAGACCATTCTATTAGCTACAAGTTTTATTTTAATCACTTTAATAAATTCTATGGTTTAGAGGATTGAAATTGGGTTTGAAACCGATGTACACAGCTCTGCTCTACGCAATATTTTTGTTGAAACCTGATATTGAAATCACCATAACTTTGAAATGGTAGATCGAAATTGAGTTAAGTTTTTTCAGTTGGAAGATGCTTTTATAAGGAACAACTTTTATGTTCATTACTTTTTGTAATTAAGTTGTTTACTAAGAGTAACTTGAGTTTGAATAAGATGTAACCTTTCTGTCCTGTGTTTTAATCTTAGCTTTGAAACACAGAAATTATTTTAGGCATATCTTTCTAGTTTCTTATCAGATTTGGATGATTTTTGAAGTTCTGAAAAGCTTATTTTATATGTGACAACTTTATAGTTGAACACATTTGCATATTTTGGGAATAAATTGATCAAAATGATGTTGCAAACTCTCAGCTCTGTCACTTTAGTAATTATGTTATCCAAACTGAACACAGTTAGTAAATTAATCATATCTTCCTTGTTTCTTGTCTGATTTAGATGATTTTTGAAGTTCCGAAAAGATTATTTTATATGTGACAACTTTGCTGTTGAACACATTTGCATATTTTTAGAATAAATTGATCAAAATTCTGTTGCAAACTCTCTGCTCTGTCACTTTAGTAATTATGTTATCCAAACTGAACACAGTTAGTAAATTGATAATATCTTCCTTGTTTCTTGTCGGATTTGGATGATTTTTCTTAAGTTCCGGAAAGCTTATTTTATGTGTGACAACTTTCCTGTTGAACATATTTGCATATTTTGAGTATAGGTTGATCGAAGCTATTTGAGATTATTGATTCTGAAATGTTTTACCATTTTATGGCGTATTTTGAGTTTTATAATTTCTATTGTTTGGAGTTATTTAAGATGGCCAATATTTGGCAAGCATTATGGTTTGAGATCTCCTATGTAGGAGTATGATCGATGAGAGCCATCACGATGTTTTATTTACTTGCCAATGACATAAGGCAAGTCTTGAGTTTATGATTTCATATTTTGAGATTTATGGTTTATGAGAAACCATCATGATGTTTTTCACTTGTCGATGAGATGAGACAAGATATGATGCCATTTAATGCTTATCGATGAGATGAGATAAGTATGTTATCTCTTTATCACTCGCTAATGAGACTAGGCGAGATATAATTTTCTGAGTTTTATGATGTTTTTAGTGTGGCATCGACTAATGGCTAGTAAACCGCTAAGTGCGAATGTGTGGTATGGGACACACATTAACACTTTTCGGGTTCCTATCCGTGAGTTTGTGACACATTCATGATGTTTACCTAACGAACTGCTTTGAAAAGGTGTCAACGACCTTGTCATGAGTACGAACTGCTTTGGAAAGGTGTCAGCGACCTTATCATGAGTACGAACTACTTTGGAAATGTGTCAGCGACCTTGTCATGAGGACGAACTGCTTTGGAAAGGTGTCAGCGACCTTGTCATGAGTATGAACTGCTTTGGAAAGGTGTCAGCGACCTTGTCATGAGGATGAACTGCTTTGGAAGGTGTTAGCGACCTTGTCTAAGGCTTCAGTCGTCTGAGTTTACCATGTGCAGCATTGCTTCGGCATTATATTTAGGGATATGGCCAATCTGGGTTTTATGAGTTTTGAATTCGCCGTTTTTGGTGCATTAGTGTTAAGATTTTCTGAGTTTTGAACGTGCATCGAATTCTTTATTGAATTTGAGATTTTATGAGTTTGAATTTGTATCGAGTTCCATGAGTTTTTATGATTGAGATGTATATGTGAGATTTAGCCACCTTGGCCTACTTATGAGTTTGAGATCTCACATTCTTATGGAGTTGTCTTGTGTTGCTTTCATGACTTCTATTTGTGATTGAGATGAGCTTTCTCCATTTCGGAGTAATGGTTCATCGAACCATTTGAGTTTTGCTTGAGTTTTATATGAGTTGATTTGAGTTCATTATGGGTTATCGCTAATGATATGAGGCACTTGTGTTTTATTTGAGTATTGAGTTTGAGTTACCTCTTTCGAGGTGTTTAGTCACTTAGGTAGCATTTGTTTCTTAAGTATTGAGCTATGAGTTATCTAATCCTTCTCCTCATTCGAGAAGAAGTATCACTATATCCATTCTGCTTTAAATTATCAATATTGACTGATTTGTGTAGCTAGACTGACCCATGTATTTATACTCGGGTCAGACCGAGTTATTTCAGGTATCATCGATTGGACTTAGCTTGAAGTTGGTGTTGGATATCATCTCTTCTTTCGCTTGAGTAGTTTATTTCTTCCGCATACTCTAATATTTTTACATTCGATTTGATGTATATGGTGTGGTCGAGTACCACCTTTGTTGTATTTATATTGTATTGTACTAAACATGTATCAGTGTATATGTATATATATATATATATATATATATATATATGTTGTCGATTACTGTTCTGTGATGTGCTTTACATTTAGTTATTGTATTTTGTTTTGATAGATCCGTCAACCACCTATAGTTTTGGATTAAACATTTACTACGTATGTCGATCTATTGAGATAGAAAAGAAAAAAAATTATATTGCATTTATCGACGTATTCAGTAGATGTTTAAGACAAAGTTATAGATGGTCGCCCTTAACCAGCCCTATTCTCCGCTTTAGTAGACGGAATTACTTGTTAATTCTCTTTACTAAGGTGGGTCTCGGGGTGGGGCGTTACAGCTTGGTATCAGAGCTGTGGTCAGAACAAAGTAGGATAAACACAGAACAATATGTATGTCATGATACATCGAAGTACAATATGGGTGAAACATTGTCCTTTATTCAAGCTTGTTTTTGAATCGAGCCTTGATTCTTTTTTGAGTTTTGGGATTGTTGAGATGGAATATGTCAAGGAATATAGATGTATTGTATTCCGTAGTATTCCATAATAGAGTTTGGGTGTCATATTATCTTATAAATAATCTTATTTAGGATTATTGTATTCTTATTTTTGTCGATACGAGTGAGTTCATATCGATGGAGCTAAATGATTTCTTTGAAGCATTCTTGTTGTATTCCTTTGAAAGTTGTGAACCCTATTAAGGGGTCCACAACGATTGGCTTGCTGTGAATATTCCGAGTTTTCTATTTGTTGCTGCTTTAGTGAGTATTTATTTATTACTCACTATATTGAGATGTATTTGATTTGAGATGGATTGACTTATTTGATGTTAAGTCCTATCCTTTTTGTTGTTATAGGATCCTACAATTATTTAGGCATCCTAATTTGATTGTTTTATTATTTCTATCACTTTGGAATGTTAATAATGATTCCAAAGTTTCTGTATTCACTCTTGAGTATATTCTATCTTTGAGTTATTATTATCGACGTGCATTTTTCGCGGTCGTTCGAGTTTGGTGGCCTTTTGAGAAGCCATCTTATGATTTATCTATCTTGTCTATTGTGTCTACCCTATTGTGAGGATGTTCTTTCCGCATATTTATGCAGAAAATCTTATTGATGTTCTTCTCTATTGCTTAGAGTTCGGGTTTAAGTGAGTTTGATCCCGACTCTATTTGTAGATTTGTATGAAATCAATCATTTTCGATTGATTAATTGTTGAGCATCTTATTGAGTTTTGATCGAAGACAGGATATCTTCAAAATTCTTTCGAGTTACTTGGAAAATTCGATGGTTTACTAATCACCATTTTAGCATTTGATGAGCCATTGGATTAACCAAGTGAGTTTTTGATTATTCCTTTCGACCATTCTATATTGAGAGTATGAATGATTTGGAATTCAAGCATGTCTTTATCCTTCGATGATTGTATCTTTTATGTTGTTTACAGCTCTTTTTCAAGAAAATTGCGGGGACGCAATTACTGTAAGAGGGGGAGTCTGTAACAACCCTAATTTTAGCGATTACCTGAGAATATTAAATTATAACGGCGGTTATAATTTAATAATGTAAATTAATAACTAATGAGGAATTTAAATTTGTTTATTGGGAATAAATAATATATTTGAGGATAAAAATGAGAAAACATTCTGAAAACTTTATTAAGATGATTTGAGAAAACAAAATGAGGAAAATGTGTTTTATTTAGAAGTTAATAGAAATAATTTTGTACAAGTCCGGAATTAACCAAAATAGTAAAATCACATGTCCCATACCATGTATTTTACTAAATCGTTTAATTCTCTTTCTCATACGTTCAAATAGTGCAAAAGTGGCTGTTTTATATTTAAAATAGTTTACGAGAGGAAACAAGCTTTTAAAACTATTTCTCGAAAAGATTAATAAAACAAATATTTGAAATTTCTTGATTATAGAAAATAAATAGATTTTATATTTGAAAAATAATTTTAAAACTATATGATAATAATTAGAAATGTCCATTTATATCAAAAATCACTTCAAAAGTGGTTTAGTGAAAATTGTGCTCGAAAACAATGAAAAACAAAAAAGATAACTCAAGACCGATCACTTGAATTCAATACGTATTCAATTTAAATTTAACCCAAAATCAATTCAAATTCTATTTAAATTTGAATTTAAAATTTTCTAAATATAGCTCGCTTATTGATAGGAATTATAGCTCTCAAAACATTTCAAAACAACATCAAAATCGAACAAGAATGAGAGCAAAATAAGCTAGTACAATTCTCAAGTTAATGATTTATTGCCGTCGTTCATTCTCAGGGCAGCAACAACGCAATAAGGTTTCGACTATCTTAATATCAAAATTTTGCAAAACTCAAAACAAGAAATATTTATAAAATAATCTAAGTTTTCTAGAACATCAAGAATTATCTAAATCCGACAAGAAACGAGAAAGATATGCCAAATTTAATAACCGTGTTTAGTTTGGATAACGTAATTACCAAAGTGACAGAGCTGAGAGATTGAAACAGGATTTCGGTCAATCTAAGATCATAATATGCAAATGTCATCAACATAACAGTTGTCACACACAAAATAAGCTTTCCGTAACTTCAAAAATCGTCCAAATCCGACAAGAAACATGGAATATATGCATGATTTACTAACTGTATTTAGTTTGGATAACATAATTATCAAAGTGACAGAGCTCAGAGTTTGCAAAAGGATTTTGATCCACTTATTCTCATAATAAGCAAATGTGTTCAACATAAAAGTTATCACACACAAAATAAGCTTTCCGTAAGTTCAAAAATCGTCTAAATACGAGAAGAAAGAAGGAACATGCACGATTTACTAACTGTATTTAGTTTGGATAACATAATTATTAAAGTGACAGATCTGAGAGTTTGCAACAGGATTTTGATCCACTTATTCTCATAATAAGAAAATGTGTTCAACTTAAAGTTGTCACACACAAAATAAGCTTTCCGAAACTTCAAAAATCGTCTAAATCCGAGAAGAAACAAGGAAGATATGCATGATTTACTAACTGTATTTAGTTTGGATAACATAATTATTAAAGTGACAGAGCTGAGAGTTTGCAACAGGATTTTGATCTAATTATTCTCATAATAAGCAAATTTGTTCAACATAAAAATTGTCACACACAAAATAAGCTTTTCGGAACTTCAAAAATTGTTTGAATCCGAGAAGAAACAAGGAAGATATGCATGATTTACTAACTGTGTTTAGTTTGGATAACATAATTATTAAAGTGACAAAGCTGAGAGTTTGCAATAGGATTTTGATCTATTTATTCTCATAATAACCAAATGTGTTCAACATAAAAGTTGTCACACACAAAATAAACTTTCCGGAACTTTAAAAATCGTCTGAATCCGAGAAGATACAAGGAAGATATGCACGATTTACTAACTGTATTTAGTTTGGATAACAGAATTATTAAAGTGACAGGGCTGAGAGTTTGCAACAGGATTTTGATCCTCTTATGCTCACAATATGCAAATGTGTTCAACATAAAAGTTGTCACACACAAAATATGCTTTCCATAACTTCAAAAATTATTGAATTCTGGTCAAAAATGAAAAAGTTATGACTAAATCAATTTTGGAATCAAACTCAGGAAATTTAGTTAAAGACAGAATCGTACACTTATTTCCAATTGTATTTCAGGTCAATAAAATTTCGAAATCTCAAAAAGTAACCAAAAAAGAAATCGTTCCTTACTGAATCTAATTTCTAACAAAAAAGAATGACCTCAAACGGATAAGAAACGTGATAGTTATGGTTGTTTTACTTCAGCGCATTCCTATTATATTTCAGCAATGTACAATAAACGATTTTTTCCCCTCATCTTAGCAATTACAATTAAAATTTAGCTAGAAATGTGAGTTAATAAACTCACCTAACTATAATGAAAATAAAAACTCCAATTTGTGTTGAAAGAAGCAAGCTTTGATGGGGAAGGAGCTTCAAATAACCTTTTAATTCACTCTAATTTGAAGAAATTTCAGCTTGAATTGAAGAAGGGTTAATTTGAAAGCTTGGGTTTGCAACATGGTGGTTTCTCTTGTTTTACAGAAAAGAGGAAGAAGGTGAACTTGTGTTAGAACGTACAGGAATTGGTTTCTTCTCTTTCTTATTATCTGGCTAAGTCTAAATGGGCTTATGGTTTCCATGATACCAAGCTGTCATGCCCCACCCCGAGTCCCACATTAACAAAGAGAATTACTGGATAATTCTGTCTGCTAATGCGGAGAATAGGGCTGGTTAGGAGCGACCATCTATAATCTTGTCTTAAACATCTACTGCATACGTCGATAAATGCTCTATTTATTTTTTTCTATTTCAAGTGAACCGATATATCCAATAAATGCTTAATACAAAACTATAGGTGGCCAATGGATCTATCAGAACAAAATACAATAACAGAATGCATATCACATCACAGAACAGTAATCATCATATATATATATACATATATATATATACATATACATAGATACATCCCAGTATGATACAAACTAATATACAAAAGTTGTACGAGACCACACTATATACATCTAGTCAAATACATATCAGAGTCAAGCGGAAAGAAATATAAACTACACAAAAGTGCTAGGCTGATATCCAAGTAGATGCATCAAAGCTAAGTCCCGTAACTGATAGCTAACCTGAAACAACTCGGTCTGACCCGAGTATAAAATACGCGGGTCTGTCTAGCTAAAACAATCAGTTAATAAGGATAGACAATAATATGAAGCATAAGATACAAGGTGATAATTCTTCTCAAATGAGAAGAGGCAATAGAAAGGAAACATACTCATGACTTAAGTGAAACAATGTCATTTAAGTATACAAAGACCTCAAAGGGGGTGAACTCGACAATAACGCTCAAATAATATAAACAATCACCAATGAAAATCTCCAAATCTAAACTCATGAAACTCAATAAGAGTTTATAATCCCCATATCGAAATCACCATAAAACAACATATATATAAACCTTTCTCTAACTCAAGGCTATAAGTAACTTCATCATCTCAAATTGGTGAAATCGAAATCAAAAACTTATAAAAATTCCCCAGATTGGCCAAATCCCATTTGCATGCCGAAGCGATGCTGCACGTGCCATTCTCAAACGGTTGAAGCCTCTGACAAGGTCGCTAACACCTCCCAAAGCGGTTCGTCCTCATGACAAGGTTGCTGACACCTCTTCAAGCCATTTTGTCAGCCCTAACAAGGTCGCTAACACCTCCCTAAGCAGTTTGTCCTCATGACAAGGTCGTCGACCCCTCTCCAAGCTATTTTGTCAGCCCTAACAAGGTCGCTAACACCTCCCTAAGTAGTTCGTCCTCATGACAAGGTCGCCGACACCTCTCAAAGCAGTTTTGTTAGGTAAATATCGTGAATGTGTCACAAACTCACGGATAGGAATCCGAAAAGTGTTAACGTGTGTCCCATACCACTAGTTCGCACTTAGCAGTTTACTAGCCGCTAGTCGGTGCCACACTAGGAACATCATAAAACTCAGAAAAATCATATCTCGCCTCATCTCATTGGTGAGTGGTAAAGAGACACCATACTCGTCTCATCTCATCGGAAAGTATTAAATGGCATCGTAACTTGTCTCATTTCATCGACAAGTGAAAACATCGTGATGGTTCCTCATAAACCATAAATCTCAAAATATGAAATCATATACTCAAGACTTGCCTTATATCATTGGCAAGTAAATAAAACATCGTGATGGTTCCTCATAAACCATAAATCTCAAAATATGAAATCATATACTCAAGACTTGCCTTATATCATTGGCAAGTAAATAAAACATCGTGATGGTTCTCATCCACCGTACTCTTACTTAGGAGATCCCAAACCATAATACTCGCCAAATATTGGCCATCTTAAATAATTCCGGTAAATAGGAATTATAAAACTTAAAATATGCAATAAAATGGAAAACATCTCAAAATCAATAATCTCAAATAGCTTTGATCGTACAAGTCCGGAATTAACCAAAATAGTAAACTCACATGTCCCATACCACGTGTTTTACTAAATCGTTTAATTCTCTTTATCATACGTTCAAATAGTATAAAAGTGAGTTTTTTATATTTAAAATAGTTTACGAGAGAAAAGAAGCTTTTAAAACTATTTCTCGAAAAGATTAATAAAACAAATATTTGAAATTTCTTTATTAAAGAAAATAAATAGATTTTATAGTAGAAAAATAATTTTAAAACTATATGATAATAATTTGAAATGTCCATTTATATCAAAAATCACTTCAAAGTGGTTTAGTGAAAATTGTGCTCGAAAACAATGAAAAACAAGAAAGATAACTCAAGACCGATCACTTGAATTCAATACGAATTCAATTTAAATTTAACCCAAAATCAATTCAAATTCTATTTAAATTTGATTTTAAAATTTTCTAAATATAGCTAGCTTATTGATAGGAATTATAGCTCTCAAAACATTTCAAAACAACATCAAAATCGAACAAGAATGGGAGCAAAATAAGCTAGTAAAATTCTCAAGTTAATGATTTATTGTCGTCGTTCATTCTCTGCAGCAGCAACGCAATAAGGTTTCAACTATCTTAATATCAAAATTTTGCAAAACTCAAAACAAGAAATATTTATAAAATAATTTAAGTTTTCTATAACATCAAGAATTATCTAAATCCGACAAGAAACGAGAAAGATATGTCAAATTTAATAACCGTGTTTAGTTTGGATAACGTAATTACCAAAGTGACAGAGCTGAGAGATTGAAACATGATTTGGGTCAATCTAAGATCATAATATGCAAATGTCATAAACATAACAGTTGTCACACACAAAATAAGCTTTCCGGAACTTCAAAAATCGTCCAAATCCGACAAGAAATAAGGAATATATGCATGATTTACTAACTGTATTTAGTTTGGATAACATAATTATCAAAGTGACAGAGCTCAGAGTTTGCAACAGGATTTTGATCCACTTAGTCTCATAATAAGCAAATGAGTTCAACATAAAAGTTGTTACACACAAAATAAGATTTTTGGAACTTCAAAAATCGTCTAAATCCAATAAGAAAGAAGGAACATGCACGATTTACTAACTGTTTTTAGTTTGGATAACATAATTATTAAAGTGACAGAGCTGAGAGTTTGCAACAGGATTTTGATCCACTTATTCTCATAATAAGCAAATGTGTTCAACATAAAAGTTGTCACACACAAAATAAGCTTTCCTGAACTTCAAAAATTGTCTAAATCCGTGAAGAAAAAGGAAGATATGCATGATTTACTAACTGTATTTAGTTTGGATAACATAATTATTAAAGTGGCAGAGCTGAGAGTTTGCAACAGGATTTTCATCCTCTTATGCTCATAATATGCAAATGTGTTCAACATAAAAGTTGTCACACACAAAATATGCTTTCCATAACTTCAAAAATTATTGAATTCTGATCAAAAATGAAAAAGTTATGACTAAATCAATTTTGGAATCAAACTCAGGAAATTTAGTTAAAGACAGAATCGTACACTTATTTCCAATTGTATTTCAGGCCAATAAAATTTCGAAATCTCAAAAAGTAACCAAAAAAGAAACCGTTCCTTACTGAATCTAATTTCTAACAAAAAAGAATGACCTCAAACGGATAAGAAACGTGATAGTTATGGTTGTTTTACTTCAGCGCATTCCTATTATATTTCAGCAATGTACAATAAACGATTTTTTCCCCCTCATCTTAGCAATTACAATTAAAATTTAGCTAGAAATGTGAATTAATAAACTCATCTAACTGTAATGAAAATAAAAACTCCAATTTGTGTTGAAAGAAGCAAGCTTTGATGGGGAAGGAGCTTCAAATAACCTTTTAATTCACTCTAATTTGAAGAAATTTCAGCTTGAATTGAAGAAGGGTTAATTTGAAAGCTTGGGTTTGCAACATGGTGGTTTCTCTTGTTTTACAGAAAAGAGAAAGAAGGTGAACTTGTGTTAGAACGTACAGGAATTGGTTTCTTCTCTTTCTTATTATCTAGCTAAGTCTAAATGGGCTTATGGATCCAAAATTAAAAGAAAAATAAAACAAATGGCCTAAGTTAATTACTTAACATAAAACCAAGTGCATTCTTATATACACTAGTTTACAAAACAAGGTCAATTTTCTTTCAATTTTCAACCAAACAGAATTTGTAAATTTACATACACATGAAATAAATTATTTTGTACTGTGAAAAGATTAATTTTTATTTTTAAAATATTATTATTATTAAAATCCTTTATTTCACAATAATATATAATTTACTCAAATAAATGAATAAAATTCTATTTTAAACTTCTAAAATTCCACAAAAATACTTTTCTTACTTAGAAAAATATTTTAAACTATTTTAAACTCAAATTTATAATTAAACTCATTTTTAAATCAATTTACATATGTTTATTTAAATAAACAACCTTTAAAATCTCATACTTCTTTTAAAAATTATTAAAAGAAGTAATCGGCAATAATTAATACAATTATAGCATTTTCTCCAATAAAACCCATTTTTCCATCATTATTAACTCAAATAAATAAAATAATGTTTCAAACTTTATTTTTTTTTCATTTTATTTCCAAAATTCACTGTTTATTTCGAATAAACAAATAAAATTTCCAATTTTAATTTGCAATATTAGATTATAACTATCGTTATAGCTTAATATTAACAGGTAATTTCCAAAACTAGGGTTGTTACAGACTCCCCCTCTTAATAAAATTGCGTCCTCAATTTTATATAATTTAATACTTACAAGTAATCACTAAAACCAGGGTTGCTACAGACCTCCCCCCTTATAAAAATTGCGTCCCCGCAATTTTCTAGAAAAGAGCTGTATTCAACATAACTATTTCATCGAGCAAAAGAAGATTGACAGGCTCAAGCTTAAAATTTCTCACCTTCAAAACAAGATGATAGAAAACCAAGATAAGATTGCTCGATTAATTCTATGGTTTCCAAAGCGCTAATATCGAGACTAGCAAACCATTGAATTTTCCGAGCAACACATAAAATTTCAAAGGCATCTCACCTTCAAAATAGAAACTCAACAAGTTGCTACATATATAAGATTACTCAAAAGCGCCATGAGTAGAGTTGGAATTTAGCACAACTCCAACCCGAACTCCAACCAACAAAATGATTATCGATATGATCTTTCCATATGACACCACGGAAGGAACAACACTAATACAAGATAGATAAAAAAAGAGGCAAGATAGTTCAACCAAAAGGTGGTTTCAAACTCGAACTACCGCATAAATGCACGTCGTTAGAAAATAGCACAAGAGTAAGATACTCATAAGGAACTAAAATATATGTATATACTCTCAATCAAAAAATTTTAGAGTTCCAAAAGATCGATACTTTATAGTTATAACCACAATTTTTAACACTTGAATTTTTTTCAAAACTTCTTACTTAGACTTTGTGCTAGAAGTTTTATGTTTTGAGTTTTTTGAAATTTCGAAGTTAGCATGGTCAAAACTATATTTGTTTGTTGCTGTCTCGAGAGCAAAACGACAGCAATAACAATCATTGAACTGAGAATTGTATTGGCTTATTTTTGCTCTCATTCTTATTCGATTTTGATGTTGTTTTTGAGATGTTTTGAGAGCTATGATGCCTATCAATAGGCTAGCTATATTTAGAGAATTTGAAACGCAAATTTAAATCGAATATTGTATTGACTTCATTCTCGGTTCTTGGCCTATCAGTCGTCCTCGCATAAGGATGTCCACTAGGGAAACGAGGTGATTCATTGAATTTATTTGATATTTCCATTCTTATCCCTTTTCAGATATCCTTCTTGGATACTCAATTGTTGATATACTGTGGGTATTACTTCACTTGAAGTAATGATGTGTTGTTTGTGCTCTTCTTCTCGTTCGAGAAGATATCTTGTCATTACTCTTATATCTCATAGATTTCTTTTAATCTATTGAGCGATGCTAAGGTCATTCCTCGGCTTGACGTTACACCAATTTTTCGCGATCTACGACTCATAGAGGATAGCGTTACTCTTAGCGCGTTCCACACTCGTTTTGAGTCTTGTGAGTGGTTCATTATACTATTCGGAATAATGAACACTCCAGTCTATTCCATCAATCTTGAGGATCGAGTATTCTAGGAATAACTCGTGAGTTCTTCTTGTGTTTTTGATTTTTAGAATAAGTAATAAGTTATGTTTTCAAAAAAAAATATAAAAAAAAATAAAAATAAAAAAAATAAAAATAAAAAAAATAAAAAAATAAAAAATTTAACTTAAGATATGTTTCTAAGAGGAATCGGTATATACTTTTGGGAAAAAAAATATTTTAAGTATTATATATGAGGTATTTCTTTGTTTTTTTTAAAAAAAAGAATTTTTGTGTTGGGTTGTCCGTCTAGTACTTTAAGAATTCTGGTCGATGCGTTTGGCCAACGTTATCGATAGGGATTTACTAAACGCTGTGATGAGACAGTCAGACATGGTAAATTGAGTTTTAATTAGTAAAGTTTGAGAATAATTAATATGGTGGAGTATTATTTTATTTTAATTGTTTAATAAAACCATTGAACCATAGTGAGTGTGGGAGGAGTGGCGAGGCAGTTTTGATCGTTTGATCAACTCTGCAGCCAATCGATGGGGTCGTTCACTATAAATCAATGGTAGGGCAATGCCCTTGTATTATGTGAAATTTGAGAAATTGAATATGGTAATTTGGGTAAGTAAAGTGAATAATTCTAATTAAGGGGTATAAAAGAATCCCCAAATTCAATTATACCTCATCCCATCGGTATAAATGTATATAAATTTCAATCTCAACTCGCCAAAATGGAAAAACCCAGAATATCCTTTAAAATCATGAAATCATCCAAACTCACAACTCAAGGAACTCGATAAGAGTTCAAAACATCATAAATGAAATCACCATTTATATAACATCACATATAGCACTAGGATATCGATGTAATAAAACATCTTACAATGGTGAAATCATAATAAAACAGGAAACTCAAAAACCTTGGATTGGCCAAATCCCAGATTGCAATGTCGAAGCAATGCTGCACGTGCTAAACTTAAACGGCCGAAGCCTCGGACAAGGTCGCTAACACCTCCCAAAGCGGTTCGTCCTCATGACAAGGTCGCTGACACCACTCCAAGCTGTTTTGTCAGCCCTAACAAGGTCGCTAACACCTCTCAAAGCAGTTTGTCCTCATGACTAGGTCGCTGACACCTCTCCAAGCTGTTTTGTCAGCCCTAACAAGGTCGCTTACACCTCCCAAAGCAATTTGTCCTCATGAATAGGTCGCTAACACCTCTCAAAGCAGTTCTGTTAGGTAAACATCGTGTATGTGTCACAAACTCACGAATAGGAACCCAAAAAGTGTTAACATGTGTCCCATACCACACGTTCGCACTTAGTTGTTTACTAGCCGCTAGTCGATGCCACATAAAAATCAGAAAATCATATCTCTCTCGTCTCAGTGATGAGTGATAAAAAGACACTATACTCGTCTTATCTCATCGACAAATATTAAATGGCATCGTAACTTGTCTCATCTCATCGACAAGTGAAAACATCGTGATGGTTCCTCATAAACCATAAATCTCAAAGTAGAAATCTCAAACCATAAAACTAGCCAAATATTGGCCTTCCCAGATAATTCCTAAAGATAGGAATTATATTCTCAAAATCCCTCCATAAATTAGCAAACTAACTCAGAATCAATAACCCAGATAGTTTCGATCGTTCAAGTCCGGAATTAACCGAAATAGTAAACGCACATGTCCCATACCACGAATTTTACTAAATCATTTAATTCTCTTTCTCATACATTCGAATATTGCAAAAGTGTGCTTTTGATATTTAAAATATTTTAGTAGAGAAAACAAGATTTTAAAACTTTTTTCCGAAAAGATTAATAAAACCAATATTTAAAATTCCTTTATTATAGGAAATAAATAGAATTTTATATTAGAAAAATAATTTTTAAATACTATGTAATAATATTTGAAATGTCCATTTATTTCAAAAATCACTTCAAAATGCTTTAGTGAAAATCGTGCTCGAAAATAATGAAAAACAAGAAAGATTACTCAAGACCGATAACTTGAATTCAATACGAATTCAATTCAAATTTAACCCAAAGTCAATTCAAATTCTATTTAAATTTGGGTTTTAAATTCTCTAAATATAGCTAGCCTATTAACAGGCATCATAGCTCTCAAAATATCTCAAAAACAACATCAACATCGAACAAGAATGGGAGCAAAAATAAGCCAATACAATTCTCAGTTCAATGATTGTTATTGCTGTCGTTTTGCTCTCGAGACAGCAACAAACAAATATAGTTTTGACCAAGCTAACTTTGAAATTTCGGAAAACTCAAAACATGAAACCTCTAGCATAAAGTCTAGGCTTTCCGAAACATATAAAATTATTGAATTTAGATAATAAATGTGAAAGATACGACAAAAACAAATTTCAGATATGAAGTTCACTACAACTGTCTTTTTAGTTTCGGGACAGCGATACTAGAATGAATTTTCGACCATGTAAACATCAAAATTTGACAAAACACAAATCAAGAAAATCGTAGCATATAATCTAAGCTTTTTGGAACATCAGGATTCGTCGAATTTGGTCATCAAACGTAAAAGATATGCTTAAATTACCAACAACGCTTAGCACAGAAAGTCACAAATTTACAGTGACAAAGCAGCGAGTTTTTATTGGGTTTTTCGACCCTCTATGCTCAAAATTTTCGAAAGTGATCAACAGTAAAGTTGTCACATTCTTTTCAAGCTTTCCAGAACTTTAAAAAAAATCGAATTCCGATGTAAAACGAAAGAGATATACATAATTTACTGACAGTGATTTTCAATCGAACATGCAACAATAACAAAAATTGAGATTTCTTATCTTAAAATCTCAATCAAAACTAGAATATGTGAGTTTTGATACTCACCTTGCAATTCATGGAGATTAACATAAATAAATTTAGCCAAAATTGAAGCAAGATGAAGGCTTTTGGTAATAGAAAGCTTCAGCTACCTATAGAAACTGTTTGAAATTAGCTTTTAATTGATTGAGACATCAAATACCTGAAGAAATTAAGGGATTGAAGGCCATATATTGAATAGGGTTTCTATCTTTTGAGGAGATAAGGTTCATGGAAACCATGTAGACACTTTAGGGTGTCGCCGGTGATATGAGGCTAATGTTTGTATTATTTGAGTTTTATTATTGAATTTACCTCTTTTGAGGTCTTTGTATAATTAAGTGACATTAGTTCACTTAAGTCATGGGTGGTAATTCTTTCTGTTGTCTCTTCTCATTCAAAAAGAATTATCATCTTGTATCTTATGCTTCATATTATCATCTGTCCTTGTTAACTGATTGTTTTAGCTAGACTGACCCGTGTATTTTGTACTCGGGTCAGACCGAGTTGTTTCAGGTATCATCTATTGGGCTTAGCTTGAAGTTGATGTTGGTCATTAGCTTATCTATCGCTTGAGTAGTTTATTTCTTCCGCATACTCAGACTTATTTACATTTGATTCGATGTATATGGTGTGGTAGTGTACCACCTTTATTGTATTCTTATTGTACTGTACTAAATATGTATCAATGTATATGTATATATATGATGTTGTTACTGTTCTGTGATGTGATTCACATTCAGTTATTGTATTTTGTTCTGATAGATCTGCTAGCCACCTACAATTTTGGATTAAGCATTTACCGGGTATGTCGATACATTTGAGTTGAAAAGAAAAATTATATTGCATTTATCGACGCATTCAGTAGATGTTTAAGACAAAATTATAGATGGTCGCCCTTAACCAGCCCTATTCTCCACTTTAGTAGACGGAATTATTTGTTAATTCTCTTTACTAAGATGGGTCTCGGGGTGGGGTGTCACAACTATACACAGATACATCACAAAGTATACAAAATGATACATCACATATGTGGTATGACGACCACAATACAAACATGAGTCAAAAGAATACACATATCAAAGTAGCAAACCAAAAAGGACTACACAAAAAGCTATAACAAAAAGAGCTAGCAGAATAGTCCATGCAGAAGCAGAATAAGCTAAGTCCAAAAGTACCTAACCTATTGATAATTAACTCAAAATTGTTTTCAAAAGAATTTTACAATTTTATTTCAACAATCCTTAAGATAAAAAAATTCCAATTGTGACGCCCCACCCTGAGACCCACATTAACAAAGAGAATTACTGGGCAATTCTATCTGCTAATGCAGAGAATAGGGCTGGTTAGGAGCGACCATCTATAATCTTGCATTAGATAAGAGATAAGTACGTCGGTAAATGATCTATTTTTTTTCTATTCCAAGTGGATCGACATATCCAATAAATGCTTAATGCAAAACTATAGGTGGCTAACGGATCTATCAGAACAAAATACAACAACAAAATGCATATCACATCACAGAACAGTAATCATAATATATAAATACATATAAACAGATACATCCCAGTATGATACAAAGTGATACACAAAAGTGGTACAGAGACCACACTATATACATCCAATCAAATACATATCAGAGTCAAGCGGAAAGAAATATAAACTACACAAAAGTGCTAGGCTGATATCCAAGTAGATGCATCAAAGCTAAGTCCCAAACTGATAGCTAACCTGAAACAACTCGGTCTGACCCGAGTATAAAATACGCAGGTCAGTCTAGCTAAAACAATCAGTTAAGAAGGATAGATGATAATATGAAGCATAAGATACAAGGTGATAATTCTTCTCAAATGAGAAGAGGCAATAGAAAGAAAACATACTCATGACTTAAGTGAACAATGTCATTTAAGTATACAAAGACCTCAAAAGAGGTAAACTCGACAATAACGCTCAAATAATATAAACAATCGCCGATGAAAAATCTCCAAATCAAAACTCATGAAACTCAATAAGAGTTTATAATCCCCATATCGAAATCACCATAAAACAACACACACACAGATATATATATATATATATATATGCCTTTCTCTAATTCAAGGCTATAAGTAAATTCATCATCTCAAAATTGGAGAAATCGAAATCATAAACTTATAAAAATTCCCCAGATTGGCCAAATCCCATTTGCATGCCGAAGCGATGCTGCACGTGCCATTCTCAGATGGCCGAAGCCTCTGACAAAGTCGCTAACACCTCTCAAAGCAGTTCGTCCTCATGACAAGGTCGCTGACACCTCTTCAAACCATTTTGTCAGCCCTAACATGGTCGCTAACACCTCCCTAAGCAGTTTGTCCTCATGACAAGGTCGCTGACACCTCTCCAAGCTATTTTGTCAGCCCTAACAAGGTCGCTAACACCTCCCTAAGCAGTTCGTCCTCATGACAACGTCGCTGACACCTCTCAAAGCAGTTCTGTTAGGTAAACATCACGAATGTGTCACAAACTCACGGTTAGGAATCCGAAAAGGGTTAACGTGTGTCCCATACCACTCGTTCGCACTTAGCGATTTACTAGCCGCTAGTCGGTGCCATACTAGGAACATCATAAAACTCATAAAATCATATCTCGCCTCATCTCATTGGCGAGTGATAAAGAGACACCATACTCGTCTCATCTCATCGACAAGTATTAAATAACATCGTAACTTGTCTCATTTCATCGACAAGTGAAAACATCGTGATGGTTCCTCATGAACCATAAATCTCAAAATATGAAATCATATACTCAAGACTTGCCTTATATCATTGACAAGTAAATAAAACATCGTGATGGTTCTCATCGACCATACTCTTACATAGGAGATCTCAAACCATAATACTTGTCAAATATTGGCCATCTTAAATAAGTCCATTAAATAGGAATTATAAAACTCAAAATACGCCATAAAATGGCAGAACATCTCAGAATCAATAATCTCAAATAACTTCGATCGTACAAGTCCGGAATTAACAGAAATAGTGAACGCACATGTCCCATACCACGTGTTTTACTAAATCGTTTAATTCTCTTTCTCATACGTTCGAATAGTATAAAAGTGTGTATTTTATATATAAAATAATTTATTTGAGAAATCAAGCTTTTAAAACTTTTTCCCAAGAATATTAATAAAACCAATATTTAAAATTTCTTTATTATAGGAAACAAATAGATTTTATATTAGAAAAATAATTTTAAAGTACAATGTAATAATAATTTAAAATGTCCATTTATTTCAAAAATCACTTCAAAAAGGTTTAGTGAAAATCATGCTCGAAAATAATGAAAAATAAGAGAGATTACTCAAGACTGATAATCGGAATTCAATACGAATTCAATTCAAATTTAACCCAAAGTCAATTCAAATTCTATTTAAATTTGTGTTTCAAATTCTCTAAATATAGCTAGCCTATTGATAGGCATCATAGCTCTCAAAACATATCAAAAACAACATCAAAATCGAACAAGAATGAGAGCAAAAATAAGCCAATACAATTCTCAGTTCAATGATTGTTATTGCTGTCGTTTTGCTCTCGAGACAGCAACAAACAAATATAGTTTTGACCAAGCTAACTTCGAAATTTCAAAAAACTCAAAACATAAAACTTCTAGCACAAAGTCTAAGATTTCTGGAACATCTTGAATTATTAAATTTGGATAAGAAACATGAAAGATATGGCCAAAACAAATTTCAGATATGAATTTCACTACAGCTGTTGTTTTAGTTTCGGGACAGCGATACTAGAATGAACTTTCGACCATGTAAACATCAAAATTTGACAAAACTCAAAACATGAAAATTGTAGCATATAATCTAAGCTTTCAGGAGCATTAAGAATCATCAAATTCCGACATCAAACGAAAAAGATATGTTTAAATTTCCAACAGCACTTAGCATAGAAAATCACAATTTTACAGTGACAGAGCAGCGAGATTGTTTTGGATTTTTCGACCATCTATGCTCAAAATTTTCGAATGTTTTCAACATGAAATTGTGACATTCTTTTCAGGCTTTCCATAACTTCAAAGAAAATCAAATTCCGATGTAAAACGAAAGAGATATACACAATTTATTGACAACGATTTACGATTGAACATGCAGCAACAACAAAATTTTGAGATTTCTTACCCTAAAATCTCAATCAAACCTAGAATATGTGTGACGCCCCACCCCGAGACCCACGTTAGTAAAGGGAATTAACGAGTAATTATGTCTACTAACGCAGAGAATAAGGCTGGATAGGAGCGACAAACATAGCATACAATTGCTATGAACTAAACATGTCAAGTATGTGTCAATTTTTTTTTTCATTACCTCATGTGTGGTTGACACGTCTAGTGCATAACTATTGCACACTACGGTGGCTATATAACATTTCAGAAATAATGTAATATAATATGCGGAATAATCAAAGTCACAGAAAAGCAAACCCAGATCAGTCATATACATACATAACCGTCACCATACATATCCATATAATACATCATACAAGGGTAACGAAGGTAGCTAAGTGTCAAAATATACATCCCAAAAATATACAAGTGATCATACAGGAGTAGTCCCAAAAGATGAAGACTAGCTAGCAAAAATATACATATATGTGTCCCACAAAAGTATCAAGCTGAACTGGAGGCAAAAGAAATCCGGGCTAACCTGCAACTCGGTCTGACCCGAGTGAAAAAAAATACACGGGTCATGCAACTAAACTCATCAGTAGATAAGGAACTCTATGACAATAAGTAAAGGGAAACATTCATTCTGTTGTACCAACAGAATAAATGAACGGTACAATGATAATCAAGGAAGGTGTCAAGCTCATATTCTATTGCCATGCGTAAGGGGAAATGTGATTAAGTAAAGTAAATTATTAACAAACATCCATGAAATCATGAAATCTCATAAATCTCCAACAAGTCATGAAACGATCTAAATAATCATGGACCATAAACTAATATCGCCTTATTCATATATAAGGCTATAGAAATCATCAAATTCTGATAAATCATAAAGCATCAAAAGATAATTTTGCATGTGCTTTTGAATCGGTCAGACCGAGTTGTTTCAGGTATCATCTATTGGACTTAGCTTGAAATTGGTGTTGGATCATTTCTTCTTTCGCTTGAGTAGTTTATTTCTTCCGCATACTCTGATGTTTTTACATTTGATTTGATGTATATGGTGTGGTCGAGTACCACCTTTATTGTATTCATATTGTATTGTACTAAACATGTACCAGTGTATATGTATATATATGATATCGATTACTGTTCTGTGATTTGCTTTACATTAAGTTATTGTATTTTGTTTTGATAGATCTGTCAAACACCTATAGTTTTGGATTAAACATTTACTATGTATGTCGATCCATGAGATAGAAAAGAAAATTGTATTGCATTTATCGACGTATTCAGTAGATGTTTAAGACAAAGTTATAGATGGTCACCCTTAACCAGCCCTATTCTCCGCTTTAGTAGACGGAATTACTTGTTAATTCTCTTTATTAAGGTGGGTCTCGGGGTGGGGCGTTACAGAATTTTCTAAGTGTTAGAAATTTTCAGAAAAATCGGCCGAGTCTTCTTTGTACGGAGGGCCATACACAATATTATAAAAATGATTTATATGATATACATATATTTTAGTTCCTTATGAGTATCTTACTCTTGTGCTATTTTCTAACGACGTGCATTTATGCGGTCGTTCAAGTTTGAAACCACCTTTTGGTTGAACTATCTTGCCTCTTTTTTTTTGTCTATCTTGTATTAGTGTTGTTCCTTCCGTGGTGTCATACGGAAAGATCATATCGATAATCATTTTGTTGGTTAGAGTTCGGGTTGGAGTTGTGCTAAATTCCAACTCTACTCAAGGCGTTTTTGAGAAATCTATTTCATTTGAGTAATCTTATATTTGTAGCAACTTGTTGAGTTTCTATTTTGAAGGTGAGATGCCTTCGAAATTTTATGTGTTGCTCGGAAAATTCAATGGTTTGCTAGTCTCGATATTAGCGCTTTGGAAACCATAGAATTAATCGAGCAATTTTATCTTGGTTTTCTATCATCTTGTTTTGAAGGTGAGAAATTTTAAGCTTGAGCCTGTCAATCTTCTTTTGCTTGATGAAGTAGTTATGTTGAATACAGCTCTTTTCTAGAAAATTGTGGGGACGCAATTTTTATAAGAGGGGCGGTCTGTAACAACCCTGGTTTTAGTGATTACTTGTAAGTATTAAATTATAACGGTAGTTATAATTTAATACTGAGAATCAAAAATAATTTTGAGAATTTAAATTGTTTATTTTAAATGAACAATGAATTTTGGGAACAAAAAGAGAAAATAACATTCTGGAACTTTATTATAGTGGTTTGAGTTAATAATAAGTGGAAGATGGTTTTTATTTGGTGATAGTTCAATAATTTTATTAATTATTGTGATTTGCTACCTTTAAAAAAAAAAAATTTAAAAGGTGTATTTGAATTTTTTTTAAAGAGTGTTATATTAAATAAAAATGTGAAATTAGGTTTAAAAATATGGTTTGGTCATAAAATTGAGTTAAAATGATTGGTTACATTTTATTACACAAGAAGATTATTTTTGTGTAATTTTTGGGATTAAAAATAGTGGTTTATGTAACTATAAGTATAATTGGCTACTTATTTAAAAATAAGGATTTTTAATAATAGAAATATTTTCATAACCAAATTTATCCTTTTATTAAGTACAAAATACTTTAATTAACATGTAAACAAGGTTTCATAATTTTATCATGTGAAAACTTTGAAACATTTGATGTTTGTTTAAAAACATAAGAGTTCACTAGTGTATTAAGTGAAAATGAATTAACTTAGGCTATTTCTTTTATTAATGGGTCTTAAGCCCATCTAGTCACTAGTCTGCAGAAAGAAATGAGGAATATCTCATCTTTCTTCTACGTACAGTTCAGATAGTGAGAAACCTGAGAAACCTAATTTCTCTTGCAAACCCTAGCCAAAAATCATCAAATCAAACTCAAATCTTGTATTTTTTAAATCAAATTGGAGCTAAATCAACAGGTAATCAAATCTAAAACCATTTATTCATCAAAAATCAAGTTTTGAAAGTGTTTCTGTGTTAACAGTACTTGTTCTTCCTGCATGTCATTGTTTCAAGTTTATACAAGTCAATTGAAGCTTCCACCTTCTTAAAGCTTGTCTAATTCAACACAAATTCCGGTTATATTTTCTACAGCAAGGTGAGTATCAAAACTCACAATTTTCTAACTTTGATTGAGATTTCAAAGTAGAAATCTCAATTTCGTTTATTGCATTTCATGTGTGAATCACTGTCAGTAAATTGGGCACATCTCTTTCGTTTTAAATCGAAATTTTATTCCCTTTGATGTTCTGGAAAGTTTGAAAAGAATGTGACAAACTTCATGTTAAGAACTTTTGAAAATTTTGAGCGTAGAAGGTTGAAAAACCCAATTCAAATTCGCTGCACTGTCACTGTAAAACCGTAACTTTCTATGCTAAGTGTTATTGGTAATTTAAGTATATCTTTTTCGTTTGATGTCCGAATTTGATGATTCCTGATGTTCCAGAAAGCTTAGACATAGTGCTACAAGTTTTCTGTTTTGAGTTTTCGAAAATTTTGATGTTTACTTGATCAAAATCATGCTTACTTGTTGCTGTCCCGAGAGCAAATCAACAGCAACAACGTTCACAGGCCTGAAATTGGTTTTGGCTATAAGTTACACAATTATTATTCAAATTTAATAATTTTGGATGTTATGAAAAGCCAAGACATAGTGCTACAATTTTTATGTTTTGAGATTTCCATAATTTTGAAGTTATCTATTTCAAATCTGAGAGTTTTTATTGCAATTCCGAGAGCAAAACTATTATTTGCTCTGGTTTTGAATCTGAAACTAAATTATGCATAACTCTTTCGTTTCTAAACCAATTTCAATAATTTTAGATGATCTGGAAAGCTTAAATCATATGCTATAAGTTTTATGTTACAAGTTTTCTAAAATTTTGAAGTTTGCTTAGTCGAAATTACATTTGTATGTTGCTGTCCTGAGTGCAAAACGACAGCAATAACAATCATTGATCTGAGAATTTGATTAGCTTATTTTGCTCTCACTCTTGTTCGATTTTGATATTGTTTTTGAGATGTTTTGAGAGCTATGATTCTTATCAATAAGCTAGCTATATATAGAGATTTTGAAATTCAAATTTAAATAGAATTTGAATTGATTTTGTGTTAAATTTGAATTGATTTCAAGTTATCGGTCTTGGGGTGGGGTGTCACAGCTTAAAGATTGAGCTTTCGGTAAACTATAAAGTTTCTTTGTACCACTTTAAAATATTTTGCGTTTTACTGAGTCTAAAATGGGTTTGAAAGTGGATAGGCAGTTCTGCCCTATTGAAAAATTCTCTAAGACTTAAGCTGAAAGTAAATTGAACATAACTTTCAAACCGTAAATCCGATTTTGATGATCTTTATATTGATGGAAAGCTTTGACTAAGTAGAACAACTTTCACTTTACAAACTTCTTCAGATTTTGTCGTTTTCTTTGTCAAAACAGGTCTTATTTACAACAGGTCTGAACTGAAATTGATTTATTTCCCCTCAATAGTTAAGTGTAGCATTTATTATTTATGATCATGAACTAATATCATCTATTTGAGTTAAGTACAGGTGAAAAAGGATGGTTGGGCTAAAACTGAGCTCAAGGGTGCTACGATCACCTACGCAGTAAAGATGATAGTGTAAGAAACCAATCTTACACATACAACTTCTCATTGCTCGAAAATAATGGAAAACAAGAGAGATTACTCAAGACCGATAACTTGAAGCATAAGATACAAGGTGATGATTCTTCTCAAATGAGAAGAGGCAATAGAAAGAACTTATAATCATGACTTAAGTGAACAATGTCATTTAAGTATACAAAGACCTCAAAAGAGGTAAACTCGACAATAACGCTCAAATAATATAAACAATCGCCGATGAACAATGAATTTTGGGAATAAAAAGACAAAATAACATTCTAGAACTTTATTATAGTGGGTTGAGTTAATAATAAGTGGAAGATGGTTTTTATTTGGTGACAGTTCAATAATTTTATTAATTATTGTGATTTGCTACTTTTAATATAAAAAAATTTAAAAGGAGTATTTGATTTTTTTTAAAGAGTGTTATATTAAATAAAAAGGTGAAATTAGGTTTAAAAATATGGTTTGGTCATAAAATTGAGTTAAAATGATTGGTTACATTTTATTACACAAGAAGATTATTTTTGTGTAATTTTTGGGATTAAAAATAGTGGTTTATGTAACTATAAGTATAATTGGCTACTTATTTAAAAATAAGGATTTTTAATAATAGAAATATTTTCATAACCAAATTTATCCTTTTATTAAGTACAAAATATCATTTGATGTTTTGATTGATAAAATGATGTATTTAAGGTAAAAGAATACATTGGTTTGCAAATTAAATTATTAATTGAATATTTTAGTACAGGTTATTAAGGATGACTATAAAAATTTATTTTGATGGATAATCAATAATTATCTCTTGATACTGCAAGAAATAAGTTATCTCTTCGAAAATGAGTTTTCATAATGAATTGTTTTTAAAGCTAGATTTTGTAAAGTAATGAAAATATTTCCACTTAATAAAATGTTTTGTGGTAATTACATAAAGTTGATCATAATTTTATATGTCTTAGCTTTCCACGGAAAAAGAGGATCATTTAATAAATGATTAAAAAAAATATTGCTTGAAATTTGTAGTTTGAAATTAAAATGGTTTGGGAGAATTTCAAATTTCAGGACAGAAAGGTTACATCTTCTTCAAACTCAAGTTTCTCTTAGTAAACAACTTAATTACAAAAAGTAATGAACATAAAAGTTGTTCCTTATAAAAGCGTCTTCCTACTGAAAAAAGCCTAACTCAATTTCGATCAACCATTTCAAAGTTATGGTGATTTCAATATCAGGTTTCAACAAAAATATTGCACAGAGCAGTGCTGTGTACATCGGTTTCAAACCCAATTTCGACCCTCTAAACCACAGAATTTCTTAAAGTGATTAAAATAAAACTTGTAGCTAATAGAATGGTTTTTCAACTGCAAAAAGATTGAGCTAATTTGGATAAATTGGCACTAAGATATCGCTGTTTTACTGCAGCGATATTTCTACAAACAATTTTCAGCAAACTACAACCATGCAATCATTCAAATTCAAGCAACCAAATCATAACTAATTTGAAAGAAATTCAATCATCAAACCATCCAATTCAATTCAATTATCAACTGAAAATTATTCTTGTAGATTAAAGGTAGTAGTGTGAGTGATTAACTCAACTTTTACTTTCCTATAGCTTGCTAAATCGTCTTTTAAGCCTTGCTAACCTCTTAGCTTCTCCAAAATCACCAAAAAAACTCAAGAACAAAATTTGGACAGCAAGAAATTTGATCAAAAAGGGGATCAAAATCATTCTTTTAGAGTTCTAAAGGATAGAGATAGAGTTTAAAACACTTACTCTACATTATTGGACTAAATCCCTTTGATTTGTGCTTTGAATTTTAAAATTAGGAACTAGGGTTTAGGAGATGAATGTTTTTTTTGAGAAGGAGAATGAACGTACTGATGTTTTAGGAAGAGAAATATGTTTCTCGTTTCTTTGCTAACATGCCAAGTGAAGTATGTTAATGGGCTAGAGTCCAATTTTTCAAGAAGGTTATAAATTAATCACTTAGTTACATGTTAACAATGCACAACTTCAAATTGAATCATCTATTCAACTTTATTTCATATCAAAAATTTATAAAACTTCATAGATATGATGATAAAAAGTTTTAAACTCTGCAGCTAACATATATATTTATTTATTAGAGACTCAATAACAAGGCAATGCCATTTATTTATTTTTAAATTATAATGATGAGAATATAAATGAGATTATTTTTGAGCTATGCTTTATTGAAAGTATATTTTGAGATTTTAGAATTTATATTATATACATTGGATGTTTTAAGAGAAGTATATAACAAGAAAATTTGAAGATTGTTTTAAAAACTATTTAAGTGGTTTAATAGAAGAGTAAAGAGGATTTAAACCCTTAATTTATTTTGAGGAATATTATTATGGATTTACAAAATTCTTTGGAAATTAATTTTGAAGTAAGAGAAGAAATTTGAATTTTAACTTTAAGTTTTAAATTACTTACTAAGTGATATAGTAAAGAGTTTGAGAAATTTTCGAATGTTGAAAATTGGGATTAAAAAAAAAATTAAAAGATGTTGAGATTTAAAATTCTTAATATCTCGGATTAAAAGATAATTCGAGCTTATATCCTTGTTCTTGAGTATGATCTATCTTTGTGCTATTATCTAACGACACGCATTTACGCGGTTGTTTGGGTTGGTGGATTGAGGAAACCACCTACTTCTTGTTTACCTTTATTGTTGTCAATCTTTTATTAGTGTGATTCTTTTCGTAGTGACACACCAAAGGTCATGTTAGTAATTATCTGGTTGGTTAGAATCGGGATAAAGTTATGTTAAAATTCCGACTCTATTTGAGAAGCTTATGAGAAATCAATCTCACTCAATTAATCTTTTGTGTAGCATTTTGTCTGTGTTCTTGTTTCGAAGGTGTGACGTCTTCGAAATTATTGCATGTTACTCCTATTTTAAAATCAATTGTTCGACAATCCCAATGCCTACGCTTGGGAAACCATATAATTAATCGAGAAATTTTATCTTGGTTTTCTATCATCTTGAGTTGAGGGTGAGAAATTTTCAAAACTCGAGCTTGTCTATCTTTCTCTTTACATGATGAAATTAAATCGTGATGTTTATAGCCCTTCTTTAGAAATTGCGAGGACGCAATTTTTATAAGGGGGAGGTCTGTAACAATCCTAGTTTTGATGATTTCCTCTAATATTGAATTATAACGGTGGTTATAATTTAATATTGAAAAAAAAATGGAGATTTAAAATCGTTTATTTTGAGTAAACAGTAAAATTGGAAGGAATAAAATGGAGTAAAAGATGATAATGTTGGTTATAAATGATGAATATTGGAAATATGATGATTTGGACTTTTATTGAATTAATTAAATGAGATAAAATGATTTAATCAACATTAATTTGTTGAAATAAGTGTAAAATGATGAGAATAAAGTTTTAAAAAGCTTTGTTATGTTAGTTTGGAGGGGAAAATGAATATTATATGGTTTTAATTTGATAAATTGAAATAATTTTGCAAATTATTGCCAAATGTTGATTTTTGTTATTTTTAACAAAATATTATAATTAAAAATGTGGAATTTTGTTTAAATTAAGAATTGGATGTAAGAATGATGTTAATAAGGTTTGTTACATTTAATTTAACAAGAAAATGATTTTTGTATAGATTTTGGTTGCTAAAATATTTTTATATAAATTATAGAGTAAATTGAGTATTTAAGTAAAAAATAAGAGTTTTAATGATGGAATAAAATTTTGATGACTAAAATATCTTTTATATGTTGTGAAAACATTTTGTTAAACATAAAATAAGTTTGTGCGATTTTTATAAAGTTGAAACTATGGAACTGTAAGTTTTATTGGCTAAAATATGTGAAATAAAGTGTAAAAACATGAATAAATTGGTTGATTTAGATTAAGTATCAACACATAGACTATTGGGTTTTGGGTTTAAAGTCCACTCACCATATTAACGAAGGAGAAATAATCTCCTTCTCAAACTGAATATGTTCAGTTTACAGTAAACAAAAAGAAGGAGATTGAAAAACCCTCTTTCCTCCTAAAACCTAGAATCCAAATATTCAAATTCTCCAATTTCTCTGCAAAATTAAAATAATCTGAAGCTAATTATTTCAGGTAATCAATCCAAAAGCAAAGATAATTTCATCAATTTCTAGTTTTGAGAACTTGTGTTGTTTTTAATTTCAGCTTCTCTTTGCATGTCTATGTATTTCTTTTTTTCAGGTTCCTAAAGCATAATCAAGGCATAAGGCTATCATATTCTTCAAGCTTGCTTATATTTGCTTTAAATTTTGCTAAGGTGAGTATCGAAACTCACATTTTCTAGCTTAGATTGAAATTTCAATATTGAAATCTCAATTTTCGTTTGTTGCGTGTTTGTTTGTGAATTATTGTCACTAAATAAGGCATATCTCTCTCATTTTAAGTCGGAATTTGGTTTTATTTAAAGATTGGAAAGCTTGAAAAGAGAGTGATAACTTTCATGTTAAACACATTCGAAAATTCTTAGCATAGAGGGTGGAAAAATCGAGTTCAAACTCGCTGCCCTGTCACTGTAAAATTGTGACTATCTATGCTTAATGCTGTTGGAAATTCGAGCATATCTTTTTCATTTTTTCTCCGATTTTGACGATTCTTTATGTTCCAGAAAGCTTAGAGTTTTTGCTATAACTTTGATGTTAAATACTTTCGAAAATTCTTAACATAGAGGGTTGAAAAATCAAGTTCAAACTCGCTGCCCTGTCACTGTAAAGTTGTGACCATCTATGCTTAATGCTGTTGGAAATTTAAGCGTATCTTTTTCATTTGTTCTCAGATTCTAACAATTATATATGTTCCAGAAAGCTTATAGTTTGTGCTACAACTTTCATGTATTGAGTTTTGTGAAATTTTGAGGCTAGCTATGTCAAAATTGAATTTTCTTACTGATAACCCGAGAGCAAAATCAATATTTGCTCTGTGCTTGAAGCTGTAAAAAAATTAGACACAACTTTCTCGTTTTTGATCGGATTTCGATAATTTTAGATGATCTGGAAAGCACAAATCATGTGCTACAACTTTATTTTGTTGAGATTTCTGTAATTTTGAGTGCTTCTATGTCAAAATTGAACTTATTTACTGCTAACCTGAGAGCAAAAGCAATATTTGCTTTGTGGTTGAAACTGAAACAAAATTTGCCATAACTTCTTTGCCTCTTAACCGAATTTGATAATCTTAGATGTTTCGGAAAGCTTAAACTTTGTACTAAAAGTTTCATGTTTGATGTTTTCTAAAATGTTGAAGTTTTCTTGGTTAAAACTATGTTTGTTTGTTGCTATTACGAGAGCAAAACGACAACAATAACAATTATTGACTTGATGTGTGTTTTAGCTTATTTTTGCTCTCATTCTTATTTGATTTTGATGATTGTTTTTGAGATGTTTTGAAAGCTATAATTCCTATCAATAGACTAGCTATATTTGAAGAATTTGAAATTCAAATTTAAATAGAATTTGAATTGATTTTGGGGTTAAATTTGAATTGATTTCGTATTGAACTCAAGTTATTGGTCTTGAGTTATCTTTCTTGTATTTCATTGATTTCGAGCACGGTTTCCATAAACCATTTTGAAGTGATTTTGGAAATAAATGAAAATTTCAAATTATTATTATATAGCATTTTAAAATTATTTTTCTAATATAAAAACTATTTATTTCCTATAACAAAGAAATTTCAAATATTGGTTTTGTTAATTAATTTCGAAAAATGGTTTTAAAAGCTTGTTTTCTCAAATAAATTATTTTAATTATAAAGTAAACATTTTTATACTATTCGAACGTTTGAGAAAGAGAATTAAACGATTTAGTAAAACACGTGGTATGGGACATGTGCTTTTACTATTTCGTTTAATTTCGGACTTGTACGATCGAAGCTATTTGGGAATATTGATTCTGAGATGTTTTGCCATTTTATGGCATATTTTAATTTTATAATTTCTATTTATTGGAATTATTTAAGATGGTTAACATTTGGCAAGTATTGTGGTTTGAGATCTCCTATGAAGGAGTATGGTCGATGAGAACCATCATGATGTTTTGTTTACTTGCCAATGATATGAGGCAAGTCTTGGGTTAATGATTTCATAATTTGAAATTTATGGTTTATGATGAACCATCATGATGTTTTCACATGTCGATGAGATGAGAAAAATTACGATGCCATTTAATACTTGTCGATGAGATGAGACAAGTATTGTGTCTCTTTATCACTCGCCAATGAGACTAGGCGAGATATAATTTTATGAGTTTTATGATGTTTCTAGTGTGACATCGACTAGCGGCGAGTAAACCTCTAAGTGCGATGTATGGTATGGGATATACGTTAACACTTTTTGGGTTCCTATCCGTGAGTTTGTGGCACATTCATGATGTTTACCTAACAGAACTGCTTTGAGAGGTGTTAGCGACCTTGTCATGAGGACAAACTGCTTCGGGAGGTGTTAGCGACCTTGTTAGGGCTGACAAAACTGCATGGGGAGGTGTCAGCGACCTTGTCATGAGAACAAACTGCTTCAGGAGGTGTCAACGACCTTGTTAGGGCTGACAAAATTGCTTGGAGAGGTGTCAGCGACCTTGTCATGAGGACGAACTGCTTTGGGAGGTGTTAGCGACCTTGTCTGAGGCTTCGGCCGTCTGAGTTTAGCACGTGCAGCATTGCTTCGGCATTGCAATCGGGGATTTGGCCTATCATGGTTTTCTGAGTTTTCTATTTTATTATGATTTCACCATTTTAAGATGTTTGATTACATCGATAGCCTAGTGCTATATGAGATGCCGTATGTAGGTGATTTCATTTATGATGTCTTGAAATCTTATTGAATTCCTTGAGTTATGAGTTTGGATGATTTCATGAATTTATAGGATATTCTAGGTCTTGCCATTCTGGCGAGTTGAGATTGAGATTTATATACATTTATACCGATGAGATGAGGTATAATTGAGTTTGGAGATTCTTTTATATTTGAGTTTAGGATCATCCTACTTGAGAATGTCTTATGTTTTCCTTTTTGGCGAGATTTTGTATTGATGTTTTACCTTTTGAGGAGTTATGGTTCATGGAAACCATGTATACATTTTGGAATGTCGTCGATGATATGAGGCGAATGTTTATATTATTTGGGTAGTATTATTGAACTTACCTCTTTTGAGGTCTTTGTATACTTAAGTGACATTATTTCACTTAAGTCATGGGTTATATTCTTTCTGTGGCCTCTTCTCATTCGAAAAGAATTATCACCTTTTATCTTATGCTTCATATTATCTTCTACCCTCATTAACTGATTATTTTAGCTAGACTGACCAGTGTACTTTGTACTCGGGTCAGACCGAGTTATTTCAGGTTAGCTATCTGTTACGGGACCTTGCTTTGATGCATTTGCTTGGATACCAGCCTATCACTTTTGTGTAGTTTTTATTTCTTTCCGCTTGACTCTGATGTATTTACAATTAATTCGATGTACATGGCGTGGTCGTGTACCGTACCACATTTAATGTATTCATATTGTATTGTACTAAACATGCATCAGTGTATATGCATATAAATGATGTTGATTACTGTTCTGTGATGTGATTTACATTCAGTTATTGTATTTTGTTCTGTTAGATCCATTAGCTTCCTATAGTTTGGATTAAGCATTTACTGGGTATGTCGATCCACTTGAGTGGAAAAGAAAAATTATATTGCATTTATCGACGTATTCAATAGATGTTTAAGACAAAATTATAGATAGTCGCCCTTAACCAGCTCTATTCTCCGCTTTAGTAGACATAATTACTTGTTAATTCTCTTTACTAAGGTGGGTCTCGGGGTGGGGCGTTACAACATGGTATATTTTAAATCAAGTCATATTTATATGTTCCAAAACAAAAGTGTAGCAAGCTACAGTATGGTCTCTCCACTCTAAAACTCGAAATGAATTCCGATGATGCGGCCGCCATCACCAAAATTATTTTTCAGCGGCAAAAGAGGAAAGTATTGATTTAAACATTTAAAATTCTTTCGAAATGATTTCTATTTGAAATTACTTTAAATATTATATATTTAAACTTTAAAACCAATGTTTGATCACCGAAAATTAAATTCTCAAATTCTTAGTTAAGTTCATTTCAAATTCCAAATCAATTTATAAACCATAGTTTTATTTATTTATCATGTGGTAACAGTCATTGGTATTCAAACAATAAATGATAATTAAATATTATCATTTCTACAACCAATTCAATTAACTATTAAATTCCAAAAATATTTTTACTTATAAAATATAATCATACAAAATTCATTTCATTTACTAAATTTGAAAACAATATTGTGTCAGATTGCTCTGTTCAAGTGTTTTGGAATTCCTATCGATAGTGCTGATCAAACGAATCGATCGAAGCCCCAAATCAACATCAACAACTCAAACAACACAATATATAAAACATTTAATATTAGTCACAAATACACTTCCTCGCTCGAAGATTAAATAATAGATTTCAAAATAAGGAGAGAGATTCAAATTAAAGAGATTCTAATCAAAGAATTCCTACTAGAAGATAGACTCGATAGGGAGATAGATGATTGAATTTTAAACGAGGAAAATGGATAGATTATATAAATCACGGGCAACCTTAACCGGTCAACCGTGACTTCAAGAATACGATCGATGCAGAATTTTGAGGCAAATTGACATTCGATCACAAGTGATAGAATTCGAGTGTAAAACGAAGGGAATAGAAATCTTTAGTGAATCGATGCCTATTGTAAAGGAGTTTCACCCCTTTACAAATCATTCAGTGGAGCTATGGGATACTCCAGAATCAAAACACGAATAGAGAGAGACAAGTATGGATTTTGGAACCGAGGGGAACGTTCCAAAATTCAAAGAAATCGAGTAAAGGAGGAAAAGATTCAAGCTCGAATGAATATGTAGTAATATTTACTCTCTATGCAATGTTTTGCCTAAAACCTAACCTTTGATACCAGCTGTAACATCCTGATATTTTCAACCATTTGTATCTGCACATGTTGGACATGAATTACTCAAAATACCAGATTGTTAATTTATATTTCGCAAAACTCAGCATATACAATAAATAAATAAATCACAAAATCACAGATACAAAGTAATATAACAATATGCAGCGGAAACAAATGAATAGCAGTTCATGAAGCTACTATATATAACAGAGTTAAATAAGATACAACAGAAGTCTCGAATACATAGATGTCTCAATACAATAGTCAAATACAAAATCTGAATACATCACTGCTGAATAATTAAAAGTAGAATCGATAGATGGATCTCCAAACGAAGCTCTAACTCCAAAGGTGAGTCTCGAACTCTAGTACACTCAGTCTGACCCGAGCTTAAAGCAAAACACAAAACACTCGAGTCAGGATTTACATTCTTATATAAGTAAATCCAACTCAAGTGAAATAACCATTGAAATACAAGTAACTCAAAGGATGTTTGGGATGACCATCCTTTGAGGATCCATTAAACTTTTGCTATGTTGTAATATACACTGTTATAATAATGTCTATAGTAAAGTAAACTATTAAAATAGCGTTAAGGCTTTACATTTTCCACCTTAACACATTTTATATATTCCCATAGTCTATACAGTAACATAATCTCCCCCGTACTGGGCACTGTCAGAGGGCACTTCATAGGTATGGTACAAAACAAACTCGTAGTTGTCTCGATAGGGCAGGTGACATGACACAACAAGGCAATGCCAGGGTAGATATACCAATTATGCATCCGAGCTGGTGGTAACGCATACCAGCCACTACCGCCCACCTGGGAACACACTTCCAAATCAAAAAATCAAGTGCGGCCACCAAATCAATCACAAAGTCAGAATATAGTATCGAAGGAATGTGTCCGATCGGGAGGGGCTACCTCACTTGGCCCGTGAATCGCTCCTATTTTAGCCACCTTGTGCCAACTCACGAGGAGTCGGGTCCATGTATAGACCTCATATAGGATCGTCGCCACCATCCTTTTTCATTTTTGGATTTTCACTGCATACACGACTGTTAAAGTAATTTTCGGTATTGGCAGAGAGTATGACAATATCCGATCCCGGTCTCTTGAACAACCAATCGTTATTACAACACCGCTATGACGACCCGCCCTTCTTGACCCTCGAAAATCGACATAAATACCCCACAGTATAATATGCCGACGATCAAGTGCCAGAAAAGACAGATTGTTAAGGAAAAGGAAAGAAGGTAGAAGAAAGAAGGAACTAAACAATAACAGAATCTCACAATCGCATCGGAACAAAATATAATACATAATAACAGATCTTTACACAAAATGAAAACCATATCTGTTTTATATAATACATCATAAGAGTATCACAACAAACAACAATTACCAGCCTGACAATTTCAAACGAGCGCAGCAGCGGGTATAAACAAGTACGGATAATACGTCTCAGACTCCAGCTCCTCTCCTGCTCCATATCATCCTATCCTGAACATATAATACTCGGTCTGACCCGAGCATTATAATGAAATAACACCTGAGTCGGTCTTGAATACCAGCTGATAAAGTTACACCCAAATTGATTATTAAAGTTTCAAAAATCCTTTTGAAAACAAAAGCATCTCGTAAGACCACGCCACAAATAAACATGTCGGGTTTTACCTTACAATAGCTAAAACACCTTTTATAAAAATCCTCTGATATTATAATAGGGTCTATATACAAATACTTATTAAAATAGCTGAAATTGTTACATGATTAAATTCCAGCTACTAGCCACAAAGTGGGTAATACAAACAAAACTCGTAAAAGGCGCGTAGGGAGAATGGATTTCCAAATAATGACTAGGCACTGGGGTACCACCTGTCACAGTACCTGGTCTAGATCAGTGTACCAAGGACCACGCCCGATCCCTTGCAACACAAGGCCGGGACTACCCCTTACTGGATAATCCCGAGTAAGATCACCCTATGGTTGGGATCAACAACCGCACCGCTAAGCCGAAATAAAAGGGACATCTAGACAGGGATAACCTCACCCTAAAATGGGTGTCACCCACCTAGCCTTGCTGCATAACCCTTGATTTTCAGTCATTCCCAGTTGATGAGGCTTGAGGCTAAGCGTTACCTTTTAGAACGTTTCACTTAGAATGCCCATCATCCACCTGACGATGTTCTGAAAGCATTCATCCATATAAGTCTGTCCCGGGTTCGAACGGTACCGAAGGCACTACTCCTACTACATCCATTTTGGAAATATTCTCAAGATTAGTAGCGACTAGCCCTTTCACTTCGCTACTCCATCTTCGACTCCGAACTCATTTTTCCCACGAAAACGTACAAACCGGATCGAAGTGGTTTTCGAGAAATTAATCCCAATCCCGGTCTCTTTGAAACGATTAACGCATTGTCCAATATTGATAGTCGGTGATTTAACTATCAATTAGCATCCAAAGCATCCTTCAATAATAAATAATTTCCCACATTATTTATTTTCCTCAAAAATATTTTTGGAAGATGTATGAAATCTACTTACATACCAAATTTACTACTTCATAAAATATAAACTATTTTCTTCAAATTAAAGTTAAGTCATACAAAATTTTAAAATAAAGCTATGAAATCCTATACAAGTTTTCAAATAAAACTTTAACTAATTATCTTTAAAATAAAACCATTTTATAAAGTATAAATATTAATAATATTCTTTAAAACATAATACTAAATTACCCCTTTAAAATAATTACTTCTATAACTAGCTTGATAAATGTTTACTTTTAAAATTCTTACAACTTAAATAATTTCTTGAAACCATTCTATAATACAACTTTAAAACTTCTAACTTTTTCAAAAAATTGCTTTTAAAACGTACTTGGCTTTTCAGGGAAATACACTTCCATTTTAGGATAACCTAAAAGAATTCTTTTCTTATAAATCCTACACGATTTACCCCAATTCAATTTTACGTTCATCCCGTAAATTCCTTTCCTTACTTTAGAATTAAACTCCTTTTATTTTTAAACACATTGCTATTTCCTAGAAATTACTTTCAAAATATATGTTTAAAATATTTAAAAATAAAGCTTCTAGAAATTGCTTAATTGAAAGTAATACTTAATGAAATATATAGAGGTTTTCTAAGTAATTTAAGCCAAATTTATCCTTTTATATAAAGTTATTAAATCAAATATTTATATTATAATTTCCTTTGCAAACTTAATACTACTTTACTTTTTAAAATAATTAAATACCATAATTACTTAGAAAAATATTTACTTCACTAAAACAATTAAAAATAACAATAATTTTCTAAAGTATTTTAAAAACACCTTTGCAAAACTTTCAGTTTATACTTCGAAAATCTTTCTTTGAAACATGCTTACTTTCCAAGAAAATACACTTCCCATCCTTTAAAAATAATTCTCGCTATTATTTTAAACAATTAACCTTTCCCTTTTAAATCACAATTTCAAACACTTCAAATTTTCAACCAATTTCTGAATTTAATTCCTTTAAATTCATTGCTCAAAATTTCTCTTTCTATTCTCTTTTAATTCCAATTCATTTTACTTATATTTTAAAATTCCAAATTATTCTCATCCAATCATAATGCAGCACAATTTAATATCCAAATCAACCTTTCACAGGATACTAACGAAATATATCACAAAATATAAATAAAATTTCTATTTGTGAGGAATCCAGTTGGATCCCTCCAACCTATTTTCCCTACATCCACAGATATTAGCACAACCAATAAATATCAATTCAATCTGATAATAATTATCATATTCAACTAAACAACCAATCAAACATTTAAATATTAGCTATTTAAGTTAACTGGTATCCAGATGTGAGTGAGATTAGCTCACCTTGAGTTTTCGGCGAGCGTTCAAATTTTAAATTAAATCGAAAGGCGTTCGATTTAACCTAAATTTTTACTTGCTCAGAATGACTCCAGAATTGCTATACTACTTAGTACCCGTCGCTGCAATTCCGGCGTCGCTAGTTTCATCGAAATCTGATAACATAAACACAAGTTATAGAATTTTAAAGATTGGAATAAATTTTAAAACAAAATTTCCCTTTTTTTAATAACATCAAGCCGTTCGATTAAGGAAAGAAATCAAGGCCGTCAACAGTTCCTAAACGCGTCAATACCCAGCATCCTCCAAACCCATAGCCGCATCACAAATCGAAAAACGCGACCCTTCCTGTTGCCATTCACCTCGATCGGAAGTCACTACTCCGAAGCCCAACGCCAACACCACTTCCACCCATAGTATCGATGAACTCGGCCTTAAGCTCCACTCGAAAAATGCGCCTGAAACGACCACAATCGCTGGCTCCTAGCTTCCCCAACAGCCGACAAGAACGCAAATCACCGTTGGATGGATGAAGCTCGGCGAGCTCTTCAATAATGTCGTTAAAAGTTTTTGGTGATAGCAAAAGGATGGAGAAATTGAAGGGGAAAAATCACGATTTGTTTCGGCCATTAAAATAGATAATGGCGGCTGAAAGACCTAACTAGGGTTCGGCTCTGTTTACATGAATATATATAAGTAAATATAATAATATTTTAATGTTAAATTAACTTTTAAGCAATTTTTCAAACGAACTCCGAATCAGACATGCCACCAGGCGATTATAAGGTTTTACCCACATTCCGAACACAATGGAACGTGTTTCGGAAGCTAATTCAATCATATGTGGAAGATAGCTTTTTGAATCGAGTTTAAATATTAAATTATCGATTTTAATTTCAACACGTTTCTCACTCGTATGAACAAACGGTGAATCCAAATGCTACGAAAGTTGAAATCCGATAATAACTAACTATTACGGATCTATTGGAATTGGTTTTGTCAAATTCCAAGACTGGGCCCCGGAAGGCTATTTTAGTTCTTCGATTAATTCGAGCGATTTTCAAAATCGTCGAAATCACTTAAAATTTCACCTTTAAAATTTTATTAACTCTTTTATACATCGTATAGAATTTATATTCACCTTAGAAATCATTCCGATTCATTTCGAATCAAAATCTGATTATTTGCATTATTATATTGTTAAATTCTTTTATCAAAATAATATGAAATTCCAAATTCAACCCATCGACTTTTAGTTCCATCCAACAGTCCAATATTATAATTCAAATCCAAACAGATTTAAAATAAATTTTAGAATCTATTTTTATATCTATGTACACCCAGAATCACCAATTATCCCATTTCCAATATTAAATTATTATTATTATTCAAATTTCAATTGAATTACCGTATTTGAAATTTAACTAATTCTATTAATTTAACAAAACCTTTATTTCAAAATCAATTCAAAATCCACATTTAACATTTAAAATGAATTTAATGTTCAAAATCTAACAACCAAAATTCTGGGTCGTTACATTCCTCCCCCCTTATAAAAATTTCATCCCCGAAATTTGCTAAGGTAGAAAGAATGCTCCAAACTCAATAGCAAATCCTATTTAGTGAAAATCTCAAGTTCACTTTGCCTAAATTCTTTAGTTTCAAATCAAAATTGCTAGTTTTGATTCCTATTCCAAAATCCTTTTATTTTAATTTTAATTTCAAATCAATTTGTCGTTAACGAAACATTTCAAAAAAATTCAAAAATTTTCTAACTACCAAAATTTTCGGAAAATTTTGGCAGAGTCCCCCTTGTACGGAGGAGCTTTTGAAATATCATAATAGATATAAATATATATACATCGACCCACTCGGTCGGAAAACCAAATATATCACAATATATATATATATATATATATATATATATATATATCATTCCCTAATTTATTGCGTAGGCGTACCTTTTATTAGCATTTTAAAAGCAAGCGGCTAAATAATATTGCATATACGCTCTTCAACTCTATCGATTTCCTCCCGTACCTATACTTACTTAAACAAACACATCAGTTTACAATAATATGAGATTTTCAACAACATTCCATTTATTAATCTAAACCAAACATGTCAATTTCAAAGCCCTCACAATACATTTTCATAATTCTATATGTTAACCTTCTTAAAAAAACAATCCACCAGTTTTCAATACCATTCTAATTTCTTTCACAAGTCCAAACTTCAATTTATTCCACTCGAATAATTCACATTCAAATTTACTATATACAATTCATATTTACTACAACCTATTCATTTTCACTTCAATATGATTAACATATGCTTTTACTTACATCAATTTATTTCAATTCTCTTTCAAATTGATTCACAATCAAATTTTTATTTTAAATTTGATATACTTGCATTTCTTTTATGATTCTCTTACATTTATATACAAAACCACTTAATTATATTACACTTATTCCCATTTGAGTCAAAACAAACTTTATATACTTCTTCAAATCAATCCACTTCCGTTAACAACAAACGACCAATTTCTATGCAAATTTAAAGTTATCCAAGCAAGTAACCATCACTTAAGCTTATAACCATTTAAAATTAATTCCAACTTAGATTTATATTAATTTTATTTCATTCGAAATTTTTCACAATCCCAAATATTCTTATTTCCTTGCAATTTTTAAATCAAATCTTTATTCTCACTTCAAGTTCATCATCCAACTTAAGTTTATATTAATATCATTCCATTCTGGATTATTTACAATCGATACGTCCTTATTTTATCACAATATTTAATTAAAACCATCTCGCTTGCATTTCAACTTTATTATCTAAACAATTTTATTCAAGATCACTTATAAAGCTCGACCACAATCATTTTCCAATTTTCTCAAGTTATTTCAATTTCACAATATTTCCATTTCTCCTTATATCAATTTTATTTTATTTTCATTTGATTCTCATCCAAATCAAATTTCAATTCATTTACAAATTTTAATTCAATTTTTTTACATACTCAATCCATTTTAAATTTTAATTCATTTCCTCGATTCATTCTGAATTTTATTAATAATATGACAATTTTCAATTATCTTATACCCAAACTGAATTTTTACTTGCATTTTGGACCATATCCATTTTAAATTGATTTTTTTATTCAATCCAATACAATTTCAATTTAATTTAGCTTACACTAAACTCATTCCTATACAATCCTTTTTGAATTTAGTTGAGTGAGAATTTAATTCATTCAATATCATTCTTACTTAATTTAAATTCCATTTAATTCAATTCTTTTCCCAAATTTAATTCAAGTTTAACTAATTTTATTTAGCATAATTAAATTCATTCCACTTCCTTTACTACTTAAATAAGAATTGAATTCCATTCAATATTATTTATAATGCAACTGAACTTTAATTTCAATTCAATCCAAATTTAAATCGATTCTTTTAATTTAAGTGAAATCCAGATCGATCCAATTTTAATTCTCCATTCAATTAAATTTTTTACTTTCTAATATATAAGTTCAAAAACTTATTTAATAACCTAAGTCCATTCACCTTTTATATCTCACTTTACCTTATCTTACTTTACATTTCATTTAGGATTAAGTTTGAATGCACCATACCATTCAACCATTATCTATTTATGTCTATAATTCCATTTTCTATTCATAAGTTGCCCAACTTATTTACTTAAAAGCTTATATTGCCCATTTTAATCCATTTACATCTTATAATCACAATTCCAAATTATATATATATATATATATATATATATATATATATATATATGACTGAATTCTTAAGGATACAAATTTTCTTTCAATTTAATTCTTTGCACAATTTTAAATCCACCATTTCAGATTATAAGTACAACATTTAATAGCTTATGGGTACAATTCATTACACAATGACCCACAATTACAAAGCCATTTCACATTTCAATTTAATCCAAATAAATTTAATTCTAAGTCCAATTTATTTAACTCATCCCAAGTTAAATTCAAATTTTCTATTCACTTCCATATACTCAAGTTATATTTTAATTCCAGGATTAAAATTTTCATTTCCTTCTTATTAATGTCAACTTCACTTAATAAGTTCAATATTTGATTCATTTTAACTTTGCACATTATTTAAATAGAATTTTTCAGAATTAAATTACCCGGATTTATTCCAAAACCATTTTGAAATAATAATCAACTGATACCTACTTGGTATATCAAATCAAATCTCCGGAGTCCAAATAACTTGTTTATACCAAAACAAATTTCCCTTTCGAAATTTCTAAAACCACTTTGTATATCAAACATGTAACAACCCGCATATTTGTTGATTGTATATTTAAATATTTCGTTTAAATATTTCATCGTTCATCGGATTTTGGTCCGAAAAGCTACTTTTTGCAAACAGTCGAATTAGGACTCGAGACCACTTCCATTGAGTTCAAAATGCCGTTTGCGACCTTTTTGAGTATAAGCTTCGATATGTTTGGAGATAGTTGATTTTTGCTACTTTTTCCCGCTTATGACTTTGGTTTGGACTGCACCCTTATTAGCTCAGCCCAACCCCCTTCTCTTCATAACTTCTCCTCTTTGCTTAAACACTCAAGCTTTAGCAACAATGGTGGAAGAGAATGGGAAATAGAAATTCCTAAGCCCTAGCTTGCTTTGCAAATCCAACTTCTAGCTCCAAATTCAAGAGAACCCATTGGTAAGCATCTCCTTCATCTTCTCCAACTCTTTCTCCATTCAATTTCAGAAATTTCTTAAACCTAATTTAGGAAATGTTTCTCCTTTAAGCTTAGATTCAAGCTTGTTGGGTTGGAATTGAAGAGTGATTGTTCTTACCATTGCTCTATAGCTTCTTCTTCAATCGTTTGGGTTCAAAGGTGAGATTTTTATCTCACATCTTTGTCTATAATTATCTTCGATTGTTAGGTATGAATTCCTAACACTTATTTATGTGCAATTGATTTTGTTTTGGATTGATTTCGTGTATATTCCAATTTTTGGTATTTTGGTCTAATTTATGAAAATCCTATTATGGATATTTGGACATTGATATTTGAGACGTATCGAAGAGCCGTTTAGGCTGGGTTGTCGTTCGACGTAATTCCTTAGTCATCGCCATTTGCTCGTTCGATCGTTTCCGATATTCGTTTGGCCATTTTTGGCCTAGGTTCAGGGAATGCCCTGAACCCTTCATTCAGACGTCTGAAACGTTATATTCAGACGTCTGAATATTGTTCTGGGAAGATTTCTATTCCCAGATTCAGACGTCTGAATATATGGTTTCATACGTCTGAATTGGTTCATTTGGAACCAGAAAGGAAATACACTAAAAAGTGCCTATTTCAGACGTCTGGATTCAAGGATTCAGACGTCTGAATTCTGTCTTTGGAAAATATTTATTTTCCAGATTCAGACGTCTGAATCCTTGATTTCAGACGTCTGAGTCAGCACTATTTTGCCTATTTGCCTATTTGCTTGAGAATTCCAATTTAAATTGATTCATGATGATCCTATTTGTTGTTATCATTTATTATGACTTTGATGACTCCTTTTTAGGGATTTTTGAATATCCATTTCGATGGATTCTTTATCGGTTTCTTTGGATTTTATTCACGTCTTCGAATGTGAATTTTACTGATTGATTGTTCTTACAATCTTCTTTGTGATTTGTCACTTTAAAAATATAAAGTTTTTCTATACTAGTAGTAAATATCAAAACTCTTTCTTCAAATGATTTCAACACTATTTTATTACAAAGCTCGTTTTCTCAAACCGACTTCTAATCTATTAGTATATACAAACCTTTACCTCACTTGTATGAGAAATCTAATTAAACGACTTAGTAAAACAAGTGGTATGAAACGCTTGCGTTTACTTCGTCGGTTAATTCTTGGACTTGTTCGATTGAATCTCTTGTGACAATTTTCCAGTGGAGATCTAAAATTTGTTCGTAAATATTTGAGTTAAGCTAGTGGTTATGGGACATGAAGCTAAGCTCATATATTTACTAGCTTACTGTAATCGACACTTCTCTTTGATCATGACGATCATTTTATGTTTTAGACTAGCATTGTGCAATGTCTTTGAGTTTGTGTCGGTATGTCGGATTTCCCTCTTGATAAGAAATGCATGTTATACTATCTGACATATCGATGCACACGCAAAGCAATTACACGGATGGTCGCTCCTCAACAGCCTTATTATCCGTGCTAGTTGACAGCATTCACCGTAATGTTCTTGCCTAGCGTGGGTATAGAGGTGGGGCGTCAGAGCTTGGTATTAGAGCCAAACTTCGGAACAATATGGAATATTATAACAAGGATCATCGTCCTAAGTCCATCTTAGGAGTCGTGCTTTAGAATTTTATTCGGGTCTTCGTACCGGCCTATCCTATTTTCTTTTATGATTCCTTGTTTTGTCTATCAAGATTGCTTGATATTTATTTTGAGAATAACTTTTCTCCTTCTTTCTTTCTTAAAGAAGAGGAATGGTTAGACCAGGCCGTCCCAGCGCCGTTCAATCTAGTGCTACTCCCCAGGATGGAGTATTTATGTCTGCCCAGCAACTTCTTGATCTAGTAAAGAATGCTCAAGCAGCCGGACCCATTCCAGAGCCTACTCATCCTAGATCCGGTTTTGCATGCTTGTGCAGAGACTATACCGATTTGGATGGAAGGACATTCAGGGGATCCGAGAGTGTTATAGAAATTCAAGCTTGGCTTAAATCATGCGATCGCATCTTTTCTCGCATGAACCTTGTTGATCTACATCGAGTCCAAGTGGCTTCTAGCATGCTCCAAGAAAGAGCGTTAGATTGGTATGAGCTCTTGACTTCGGAAATTATCGAAGCGGATCTTACTTGGGAGCAATTCCGAGAAAGATTCGAATTGAAATTTGTGCCGGAGGCTGAAAAAGTAACTTTGGCCCGGCGTTTTATTGACCTTGTTCAAGGTGAATCTTCTGTGACAGATTATGTCGCATCTTTCGAGTCTCTTTCTAAATACGGGGTTGAGTATATTAATACCCCGATGAAGAAAAATCAAAGATTTGTCTATGGCTTGAATAAGAATCTTAAAAAGCCATTGCTTTTGAAACTTGAGGTTTCATTTGATCAGCTAATTGATATCGCTCTTCGTCTTGAAGAGGCCGATAGAGAAAGCGATATTGACGTTGTGCGTGCCAAACAGAACTTCAACAACAACATGAAGAGGCCTATTAAATTCGAAGGCCCCAATCCCATCAAGAAAGGGAAGGAACAAACTCCAGTAGCAAAGTCTCCTATCTCTAGTCGTGGACGATGCTACAATTGTGGTTCCACGGACCACTATGCAAAGGAGTGCCCGAAACCTCTCTTTTGCCGTTATTGCAAAAGTTCGGGTCATATTATATCTACATGTCCCATTCTTCAAAGCAGGAGAGAGGGAGAGCTGAATATTGTGCAAGCTCCTGGTAACACTTCTCGTGGTCAAGGTATTTTTCACTCAATCCTTGATGACATTGTTTTATTTCGTGGTCTTCTTAGTTGAGTTCTTTTTGATATGGGTTCCATCTCACTATTTTATATCAAAAGAACTTGTTGATTCTTTTTCTTTAAAAATATTTTGGGCTTGATGACTTCTTTGAGAGCTGCGAATCCAGATGGTTGATCCGCAACACTCAATTTGCTTTCTATTGATGTCGAAATTATTTTATGTGATTTATCTTTCTGAGCCGATATTTTTACTTAGGCTTCGGAATTGATTTTTGTAAGGATTGGCTTAATCGTTGTGAAGTCCATATCCTATTTTCTCGTGTGGACTATTCCTCTTCGACATTTTCAATCTGTTAAGCAGATTTCTATTTTTCCTTTATGATTTTGATTCCAACTTGATGGCATCATTTTATTCCTTAAGCCCACTTATAAGGAAAGTGTTATTTCTCTCATTCATGTAGTTAGAGAAATTTTCCGGTATTTTTGAGCTTGTCTTAGGATTATCACCTAAGTAATCTTTTATGTGGTGCTAAGGTCTTTTCAGTTTGACCTTGCCACCGATTTTCATTTGGCTACGAGTCGCGTGAGTTAGCATTCCACTTACGCACTCCGCACTCGTTATGATTCTAATGAATGACTTATTTTGTTATTCAATTTGTCCAGCTTATTTCATCCATTTTATATATCAAATATTCTATGAATATTTCGATGAGACCATTCTTGTATTTATTGGTTTTGGGTGAAAATAGAAATTTAAAATTTTGTAAATCTTTTTCGTAAGATTTATTTATAAGTACAATTCGATTTTGATCTTAAAACGAGCAAAGAATATTCTTAAAGGTTTTTGAGAAACATGTTTATCATATAGAAGATGATTTTGTGATTGTATTGCCCGTTGAGTGCTTTAAGAATTCTGGTCGACGCGCTTGATCAACGTTATCGATAGGAATTTCCTAAACGCTTTGATGAGACAATCAGACACAGTATATTAACCTGAAAATAGTAAATTTTTCTAGAATGATTATTACATAATGATAAATGTAATTTTGAAAGTTTTAACTTTTCAGGAAAGAAGATTATTTAAAAGAAATTCTTTCTTTTCGATACTCTTATTCTTGTGATTCCCGAGGGGGAACCAAGACTTTATCTTTTGTACCAATGCTTATCGTATTGGTTTGGATGTCGTTCTCTTGTATAAGATAACGTGCTATCACTTGTGCTTCTAAATCATTAAAAGCCGATTGAGACTAGGTATGCCACTCATGATCTAGTGCTCGTGGCTATTGTTTTCGCTTTTAGAGTTTGGCATCATCATTTTTGGATGAGAAATCTGTTCTCTACCCCGATCATAAATCTTTGGGATAATTATTTTCTCATATGGAACTCCATGTTGACTCGAGTTCCTGACATCTTATGATCTTGATATTCTTTTTATTCCTGGAAGGGAAATCGTGTTGCCAATGCGCTTTGTCGTAAGCAACAAGTGGTTGATTCTTTGATGTTGTCTGAATGGAATTATCTTTTTATCAAGTTCATCGGACGTTTTGGTACACTTCGTTTTATTGAGCTTTATCTCATTCCTTTTATGGACTAGTGTTTGGTGTTCTTTTATGGTGTTCGGTTCATCGGATGTACTGTTATTATACTACATCGATGTTCCGTCTCATTTGGATCAATGGGTGTACCATTATTATACTACATCGTTGTTCCGGTTTATCGGTTCATTGGACGTACCGTTTTTTTTGTACTACGTCGGTGTTCCAAATTATTCGAGTTTGAAGTTTCTCGGGCGTACCGTTTCTGTACTACGCCGTCGCACTGGCTCAATTTTCTGCTATTCTTGACGTTTTCTGCGTCTTTTAACTATGGAAATGCTTTTAGGTTTCCTATTTTATTCTTGAGCCCGGTGTTATTGATGAAATTGAAGTTTCACCAGATTTGACTTATGAGCAACATTCCATTCGCATCATTGCTTCGGAGGTTGAGCGCCTCTGGAATAAAGATGTTCTTTTTGTGAAAGTTCAAGGGTTCTCAGATCCTAAGGATTGTTCTTGGGAATCTTGGGAATTCATCGAGCGAACCCGTTTGGACTTACTCTTTCGTGCTCTTATGGTGAACTTCCTATTTCAAATTTCTTTTGTGTTGATATGCTTCTATGGTTGTTACTTCTTATTTTCTTCTTAAGTATTGCGAGGACGCAATTTCTTTAAGGAGGGGAGTCTGTAACAACCCGCATATTTGTCGATTGTATATTTAAATATTTTGTTTAAATATTTCATCGTTCGTCGGATTTTGGTCCGAAAAGCTACTTTTTGCAAACAGTCGAATTAGGACTCGAGACCACTTCCATTGAGTTCAAAATGCCGTTTGCGACCTTTTTGAGTATAAGCTTCGATACGTTTGGAGATAGTTGATTTTTGCTACTTTTTCCCGCTTATGACTTTGGTTTGGACTGCACCCTTATTAGATCAGCCCAACCCCCTTCTCTTCATAACTTCTCCTCTTTGCTTAAACACTCAAGCTTTAGCAACAATGGTGGAAGAGAATGGGAAATAGAAATTCCTAAGCCCTAGCTTGCTTTGCAAATCCAACTTCTAGCTCCAAATTCAAGAGAACCCATTGGTAAGCATCTCCTTCATCTTCTCCAACTCTTTCTCCATTCATTTTCAGAAATTTCCTAAACCTAATTTAGGAAATGTTTCTCCTTTAAGCTTAGATTCAAGCTTGTTGGGTTGGAATTGAAGAGTGATTGTTCTTACCATTGCTCTATAGCTTCTTCTTCAATCGTTTGGGTACAAAGGTGAGATTTTTATCTCACATCTTTGTCTATAATTATCTTCGATTGTTAGGTATGAATTCCTAACACTTATTCATGTGCAATTGATTTTGGTTTGGATTGATTTCGTGTATATTCCAACTTTTGGTGTTTTGGTCTAATTTATGAAAATCCTATTATGGATATTTGGACATTGATATTTGAGGCGTATCGAAGAGCCGTTTAGGCTGGGTTGTCGTTCGACGTAATTCCTTAGTCATCGCCATTTGCTCGTTCGATCGTTTCTGATATTCGTTTGGCCATTTTTGACCTAGGTTCAGGGAATGCCCTGAACCCTTCATTCAGACGTCTGAAACGTAATATTCAGACATCTGAATATTGTTCTGGGAAGATTTCTATTCCCAGATTCAGACGTCTGAATATATGGTTTCAGACTTCTGAATTGGTTCATTTGGAACCAGAAAGGAAATAGGCTAAAAAGTGCCTATTCCAGACGTTTGGATTCAAGGATTCTAACGTCTGAATTCTGTCTTTGGAAAATATTTATTTTCCAGATTCAGACGTCTGAATCCTTGATTTCAGACGTCTGAATCAGCACTATTTTGCCTATTTGCCTATTTGCTTGAGAATTGCAATTTAAGTCGATTCGTGATGATCCTATTTGTTGTTATCATTTATTATGACTTTGATGACTCCTTTTTAGGGATTTTTGAATATCCATTTCGATGGATTCTTTATCGGTTTCTTTGGATTTTATTCACGTCTTCGAATGTGAATTTTACTGATTGATTGTTCTTACAATCTTCTTTGTGATTTGTCACTTTAAAAATATAAAGGTTTTCTATACTAGTAGTGAATATCAAAACTCTTTCTTCAAATGATTTCAACACTATTTTATTACAAAGCTCGTTTTCTCAAACCGACTTCTAATCTATTAGTATATACAAACCTTTACCTCACTCGTATGAGAAATCTAATTAAACGACTTAGTAAAACAAGTGGTATGAAACGCTTGCGTTTACTTCGTCGGTTAATTCTTGGACTTGTTCGATTGAATCTCTTGTGACAATTTTCTAGTGGAGATCTACAATTTGTTCGTAAATATTTAAGTTAAGCTAGTGGTTATGGGACATAAGCTAAGCTCATATATTTACTAGCTTACTGTAATCGACACTTCTCTTTGATCATGACGATCATTTTATGTTTTAGACTAGCATTGTGCAGTGTCTTTGAGATTTGGTTCATTGGATGTCACGCTGTACGACGTCGTTGTTCCCTTTGATTATGTTTTTGTTCATCGAATGTCACGCTGTACGACATCGTTGTTCCCTTTGATTGTGTTTTGGATCATAGGATGTCACGCTGTACGACATCGTTGTTCCCATTGATTATGTTTTGGTTCATCGGATGTCACGCTGTACGAAGTCATTGTTCCCTTTGATTATGTTTTGGTTCATCGGATGTCACGCTGTACGACATCTTTGTTCCCTTTGATTGTGATTTGGTTCATCGGATGTCACGCTGTACGACATCGTTGTTCCCTTTGATTGTGTTTTGGTTCATCGGATGTCACGCTGTACGACGTCGTTGTTCCCTTTGATTGTGTTTTGGTTCAACGGATGTCACGCTATACGACGTCGTTGTTCCCTTTGATTGTGATTTGGTTCATCGGATGTCACGCTGTACGACGTCGTTGTTCCCTTTGATTGTGATTTCTGGATTTCGTGTGTTGAATTCTAGAATTTATGTTTCACCAACATTTACGATTGGCATTGATATATATGTCATTTATTGTGGCTTGGTGAATGAAATTGGAGTATGACATTCCTTTTTATCTTTGAGAAGATCCTTGCGATATTGATTAATCTCTTATTGATTTTTCAATTATTTATTTATCACAGCTTGGCGTTGTGATTATTATACGTTTAGTCATATCTCTTATTCTATATCATTTCATCTGATATTTATAGCTAGACTGATCCGTTTATTATTTTCTTATTAAATAATACTCGGGTCAGACTGAGATATTACAGGTGCTTCCTCATGGCTTCCTATCTGGAACCATCTTCTGACTTTTGGCTAACTACTTTAGTTTAGTAGTTTTTGTTGTATACATTTGAGATACAGACTCTATGATGTATACTTATTCTTTTGTCTAGCACTTGTATCTATTCTTTTTGATATTGTGGATCTTGTTTGACCACTACTCTGATGTACACTTTCATGTGTTATATTCATATCTATTTTTGCCTTTGTGATATGAATTGTCTGTGACTGATTTATGTTATGTTTATTTCTATATTTTTTTCTGAAGATATTATAGCCACTGTGTAGTAGCTTTGAGTTTGTGTCGGTATGTCGGATTTCCCTCTTGATAAGAAATGCATGTTATACTATCTGACATATCGATGCTCGCGCAAAGCAATTACACGGATGGTCGCTCCTCAACAGCCTTATTCTCCGTGCTAGTTGACAGCATTCACTGTAATGTTCTTGCCTAGCGTGGGTATAGAGGTGTGGCGTCACAAAACAAATCTAAACAGATATCATAATCAATCACCACCGTAGCAATCCATCACTTAAGAAACTCGAAAATGAATCCTGATGATGTGGCCATCATCATCAAGATTATTTTCCAACGACTGAAGTTAGTTCAGTGCTTCCTTACTTTCACAAATTCATTTCAAAACAATTATCATTCAAAAATACTTCTCAAAATAATACTCCATCATTGCCTTCAAACACTTTGAAAAACATTTCAAACATTCCCAAGATTCTAAATTTCCAAACTTTTGTTTTCATTACATTTAAAACACTTTTCAAAATTTTCGAGATTTAAATTCTAGTTTAATTCAAATTTAGTTATTCTTTTTTTGTATAATTTATACTCATAGAATTTTATTTGGTAATCACCATTTCAGATTTTAGATCAAATTTTAGATTCTTATTTGATTAAGATATCCACATCCAAATAATCAAATATATATAATAATTTTCAGAAAATTATTTCTTTTATATCAAAATATAATTTTGGGTAAAATTATTTCATTTACCCATTTTAAAAACAATACTATGTCGTTTTATCTTATTTAAGAGTTTATAAACCCCTATCGATACGATTGTACTCCCGCACCGACCAGAAATCATAAACACTCAACCGTTAAGTCAACACAGTATAAAAACAATTTTTTTCTATATTCACTAATAAGTACGCTCTCATAGCTATTAATACATTCAACTCATTATAGAGTACCATTGACTCCTTTTAATGAGTAATTTCCCACCATAGCCAAGGTTGTCACCAGCCTAAGTTCTGATACCAAATGTGACAATCCGCCCTTCTCGACCCTCGAAAATCGACATAAAATACCCCACTGTATAATATGCCGATGATAAGTGCCAGAAAAGACATATTATTGAGGAAAAAGAAAGAAGGTAGAAGAAAGAAGGTAGAAGAAAGAAAGAACTAAACAATAACAGAATCTCACAATCGCAGCGGAACAAAATATAATACATAATAACAGATCTTTACACAAAATGAAAACCATATCTGTTTTATATAATACATCATCAGAGTATCACAACATACAATAATTACCAGCCTGACAATTTCAAACAAGCGCAGCAGCGGGTATAAACAAGTATGGGTAATACGTCTCGGACTCCAGCTCCTCTCCTGCTCCATAGCATCCTATCCTAAACAACATCCGAGTCAGTATGGAATACCAGCTGATAAAGTTACACCCAAATTGATTATTAAAGTTTCAAAAATCCTTTTGAAAACAAAAGCATCTCGTAAGACCATGCCACAAATAAACATGTCGGGATTTTACCTTACGATAGCTAAAACACTTTTTATAAAAGTCCTTTGATATTATAATATGGTCTATATACAAATACTTATTAAAATAGCCGAAATTGTTACATGATTAAATTCCAGCTACTAGCCACAAAGTGGGTAATACAAAAAAAATTCGTAAAAGGCGTGTAGGGAGAAGATTTCCAACTAATGACTGGGCATTGGAGTACCACCTGTCACAATACCTAGTCCTGATCAGTGTACCGAGGACCACACCCGATCCATTACAACACAAGGCTGGGGCTACCCCTTACTGGATAATCCCGAGTAAGATCACCCCACGGTTAGGATCAGCAACCTGTGAAGACCCAATTCTTCGACTTTCGAATTTCGATATTAATATGTCCACTGTATCAACTGCCGAGCAATCGAAGGCCGGAAAACCGAATTGTGAGGGTTAAAGAAGAAGAGGTAGAAGAAGAAAGAAAAAAAAGCAACAAAAACAATATCAGGATCTCACAATCGTAGCGGAACAACATATAATAGATAAATGAATAATCTTTAAATCAAAAGAACTGTACATTTTATACATTACATCATCAAAGTCAACTTACAACACAACACAACTGGACCATTATATGAACTTGTCCTCACAACTTAATACACAGCGGAAAAGATAATATCATATACAAGTGATACGTCTCGCCATCCAGCTCGCCTCCTACTCCACAGCCTCCTGCGAATCCATAATGACCTAATAACATGACTCTAGGCTGCCTGTGTAGAAAATGATGGGCATCCAGAGTTTAGGAAGGGAAGAATAAACTCTAAGTCAGTAATGGGACTAGTGTGAGATCTTAAAACCATTATTTTTACAAAGAAAATAAAAAGAATTTCGCTATGCTTTTGGAAAATGAAACTACCATAAGGTCTCCCACCGCACACACAATGCAAATGCAGAATTGGAGGAGATTTCTCCTTATGATAGTCAAAGATGCTTACTAAGCAGAATCATTTGATTATTATTATTATTATTAGTACATAGTGTAGAAAACATTTCGAAAGTATAATATAAATCTTAGCCAGCATAAGCATTTCGCACTATGCCTACTATAGCTACCATCTAAACAGTGGAGACCACCATAAGTAAATGGCAGGTTCTACAACTAAAACCGTACAATGTACGTATTGGAGTTTGGATTTCCAACAAATGGTCAGGCCAAGGAACTTCCTATTGCAACATGGGTATGCCTCTGGAAGGACGCTCCGAGAACCTAACCGGATCTCTGCCAACACAAGGCAGACTTACCTCTGAACTAGGTAACTACTGACACGAGTATGCCATTGTAACAGCTGCGGTTTTGTCGGGATCGAAAGTTCGGCATTCTTACGTCCACTGTATCAAATGCCGCATAATCGAATGCCGGAAAACCGAACTGTTAAGGTTAAAAAGAAGGGGTAGAAGAAAAAGAAAGAAGAAGAAAAAAACATAACAGAAATAATATCAGAATCTCACATTCGCAACGGAACAACATATAATAGGTAAATGAATGATCTTTAAAACAAAGAACTATCTCAGTTATTACATTACATTACATCATCATCGGAGTATATAACAACAATATACAACACAACACAATAATGGACAACTATACAAGCATGTCCCTACAAGTGAATTATACAGCGGAAAGATAATACCATATACAAGTAATACACCTCGCCATCCAGCTCGCCACTTGAGCTCCATAGCACTTCTGAATCCAGAATGACCTGATAACCTAACTCTAGACTACGTGTGTGGAAAATTATGGGCACCCAGAGTTTAGGAAGAGAACAATAAACTCCAGGTCAGTCATGGGACTGGTGTGAGAACTCAAAACATATATTTATCTTTTAAAACAACAACAACAACAACAAGGGAAGTGGAAAAATATCCGCAATGCTTTTGGAAAATGAAACTACCATAAAGCCTCCCCACACACACACAATGCAAACGCAGAATTGGAGGAGATTTCTCCTTATGATAGTCAAAGATGCTTACTACGCAAAACAAAACATTTTTGATATTATTATTAGTGCATAGTGTAGAAAGCATTTCAAAAATAGAGTATAAATCTTAGCCAGCATAGGTACCATTATATTATGCCTGCTATAGCTACCTCTTAAGGAGGCAGGTTATACAATTGCAATCGTAAAGGGCTCGTATTATTTCTTTGGATTTCCGACAAATGGTCAGGCTAAGGAACTTCCTACTGTCAATGGGATCGCCTCTGGCGGGACATCCAAAGAACTTAACCAGCTCTTTGCCAACACAAGGCCGGGTTACCTTTGTAACTAGGTAACTACTACACGAATATGCCACCCCCCGGTCCTTTGGGACCTTTATCCGAGGGCCCTCTATCACCAAGCAACAACCGCACAGAAAAATGAGAATGGAACAACCACATAGGTTAAGCATCAGGACTCCATACCTAACACCACCCTTTTCCAAAAGGGAATGACATACCCTAAAGGGCGCGACCCTCATAACATTGCCGCATATTCCTGTTTTGACCATTTCTGGGGTGTGAGGTCTGACAAAGTCTCGTCCACAAAGCTACGCTTTTTCACAAAGCCACGCTTTGATCAACAAATGATCAATAAATAATCATCACACAGCAACACTCAGCATGCCACATTACCAAATTGGAAATATATCGCTGATAACCTTTAACCACAAAACCTTTGAACTCGTACGTTTCAGAGAAGGGTGTTAAGCTAAGAGAATAAATTCTCCGCCACCAACATAATTGTATTTGAAAGAAATCTGCTTTATATCGCAAAATGTAATGTCAGACACGTAACCATACAAGTCTGTTCCGGGGTCGAACAGAACCGAAGGCACTTCAAAAGAAGCCCTTGCAATCCGGGTATTCACAATCCCGATCGAATTTCCCATTACAAAGGAAATTTCTATACCGTAGTTAACGGTGCAGAGACAATCGATAGGTCATCCTATCGTTTTCACAAATACCCGGTCTTCACCACCAGTCTTCAATGCTATCCATTATGTCGTATCACTATTCGGAATGGGTAATCCGAATAACGAGCGCAATAATTAAAAATAAGTGTAGCATTCAATTTCAACCAATTCACAATAAATAGCCACTTAAGGGTCAATATTGATAGTCGGTTATTTAACTATCAATCAATATTCACAACATCACCCGATTTTAAATAATTTCCCAAATTATTTATTTTCAAAAAATCTTTATAAGATATATTTCCCACACTTCATCCATTTGAAAACCAATTTCAAATCAATTTACACCCTTACAACTTTCATTTCAAAATGGTTCATTTAAACCAATTAAATAAATCCTTACCGATTTATTTAAATTTACGTTCCAAATACGTAAATTTATTTCCACACTTTTAAAAATAAATCAATGTTTATTTTTAAAACAAATTTCCCTTATAAATTTCCATTGTGAATTTACATTTTCAAATATTCACTTTTTATACGATTTTCAAATCGATTTCAATTATTCACTTTTAATTTATCTTTAAAAGATGTAATCTCAAAACATTCACTTCATATTAGAAAAACATTTACATACTTATCCAATAATAAGTAATTCACCAATCTATTTATTTTCAACATTTTGGAAATATTCAATATACTTAAATCCAAATTGAGTATATATTTTATTCTTTAAGGAAAACTCCTCTTAAATACATTTATTTAGGTCAAAACGAATGTTGCGTAAAACGTCGTTACGACAACCCAAAATCACTAGTATGGGGATTCGAAATTAAGATAAATATATAAATCCCAATACTGTACAAAAAAATTTCTTTCGGAAATCATTTACTATAACAACGGTGTTATAGTCCACCATTTCCTTCTATTTCTCGAAAACGTCTATTTCAATAATGAATATTGAAATCTATGGTTTCTATATTTAATACATTTTAAAACATCCTTAAATCGTTTAAATTCTATTTAAAATACCACTTTCCCGAAATATTTTTTTAATATATTATTCACTGTCAAAAATCGTGAATATATTTCCTTTAATAAGTTATAATAATTAAACTTATCAAAATAAGTCGATTTCGGATTTATAAACAACGTTTATAAATTCCATTTATACTTTATAACAACTTCACTTATAAAAATCACTTTATTAACAGATTCTATCCATATTCCATTTACACGCCAAAAATCCAATTTATAAGTTAATTACTTATAAATATTTTATTTCACAAAAATCTATTCATTTTATAACTTCCCAATTTATAAATCTATCGATTTCATCCACTTATTAAATCCATTTTATATTCCATTTAATACTTATAAAAACTAGTTTGTGATCCTAATATTTTAGTTTATAAATATCAAATGTTATAAATCTTTTATATAAATCATTTATAATGATTCAAAAATCCCAATTTAAACCATTTTATAAATTAATCAACTACTTATTTCGAAAACCACATTTCGGTTATATTTCACAAAAATCATAATTTTTATAACATAATGTTAACGTAAAAATCAAACGCTAACACCCCGATGCAAGTAATGTAAGTGTGAAAGCACCACCCGTTGACACGGGAATCAGGAAATAAGCAGAAAAATATCAGAAAAACAAGGAAAGGCACAGTTTTTATAGTGGTTCGGCTTATGGTCAAGCCTACGTCCACTTTATAACTCTTTATTGCTGAATCAAGTACAACTGATACAACTTCCTTCGATTACAATACACTTTAGACTAATAGATCAAACTTTGTTGTAGAATAATCTTTTGAATCCATGTTGAATGATGTAGATTATCTCTTCGAGTTTGTCGTAATGTCCTTGATGCTTGGAATGCTTGAAGTGTTGTTTGAGTCGAGCACACAACAAGGTATCGGCGCTTCGAGAGTGAGCTCAAAAAGATCCCCCTCATGTTGTAACCCATGCTGTATTTATAGGGGATTTACTGGGTGAGGCTTAGGTCACGCACGACCTAAGATAGGTCGTAGGTCGCTCGCGAGTTAAGGGGGAGCGAGCTACGACTTAACTGGTCCTTCCATGGTCATCTGAAATAGCTGATAGGCCGTAGCGACTTAGGAGGAAGCGGCATCATTTATTTGCCAAGTTCTAGATCGTGAACGACCTTATGCAGGTCGTAGTTCAGTGGCGATCTAAGGGAGTAGTCAGTAACCTTACAATGCCGAGACAATCAATCTAGCGAGCTAAGCTAAGTCGTTAAACTGTAATGTCACTTAACTTGTTAGGTCGTGAGTTGCCCTATTCCTTAGGTCGTTAAGTCGCTGTACCTCATAGGTCGAGCACATAGTTTAGTCGTCCCCCTTCTTAGGTCGCTGAACTCACTAGGTCGCAAACCCCCTTTAAGTAATTAGGTCATTGAGCAGTTAGGTCGCTTTGTACTTGAGTCGTTAAGTCGACAGTCTCTCAAGTAGTTTGCCTATTGAGTCGCTGGCCACCTTAAGTCGTTAAGCCCTTAAGTCGTCCACCCCTCTTAAGTCGTTAAGTTCTTAAGTCGTCCAACCCTTTGAGTCGTTGCTTCACTTCAGGAGTTAAGTCGCTTAGCCCGCTTCATATGTTAAGTCGCTAATTCCTCTGTTCACTGAGTTGCTGAACATTGAAGTTAACATTTGCCCCTCGAAGTACATGCCTAGGTCGTAGGTCATGTGCTTCGATCTAGTTTTCAAGCCGTGGGCGACTCAAGAAGCTTGTTAACTCGCGCGTCCATCCATCTTCTCTTCTACTTCCAATATAAGCCGTTAAGTCGCTTCTTCCTCTTTACTTCATTGCTTATCATTCTGTCGCCATTGTTGCATCCGAGCTCAAAAGTTAACTCAAAATCCTCCTATTTGCATCTTTGACCGCTATTTCAACATTAGGCTTAGGTAATTCCGATCATCTTTCCATTGTGTTTGCCACCAACCCCTCCATAACCATTTCAATACAGTTTTTGTTTCCATGCTGTAACATAACACCCTGATTCGTCCTCTGACTATCGTCGACTGTTGGCAATTGTCTTAAAAAATGAATCGGCTTAGGATTTTATGGAGTTATTTGGCAAGTGTTTGAATTCATGTAATTGTCTGTAGTTTCTAGAAATTTTGGAGGCGAAGAGGTACTCGGTTAACGGGTTAGTGGATTTTGGGTTTAGACATGGTGTTTCAAACGACACAATGGTGGATAAACACGTGGCAAAGAGTAATTGGTGAGTAGTGGGGCTTATCGGTTCCAACGGGAGATAGCCTTGGATCGCTGCACCATCCAGAAACGACCTAAGGAACCCAAGCGACTTAAAGATCCCCGCGACTTAGCAGATTTGGCTGATCTGACAATTTTTGCGACTTAACCTCTAGGTCGTATGAGCGACTTTTCCTTTGGGTCGTGAACGACTTAAACTTTAAGTCATGGTCGACTTAACCTTTAGATCGTGGACGACTCAGCACTCGGATGATTTTTCACTACCGAATTGTTTCCTTTAGCCTAAGCCAATTTCATCTCATCCTGTTAGGTCGTGAACGACTTAGGACTTAAAGAACTTTTGGACTGTGATTAGATGGCTTGAACAAAATTCGAAAATCTTCGAGACATTGATAAAACTTGAATGTACTCCCAACTCGAACTTTGAACTGCCGAAATAACTTGCATGACTTTGCTATGCTTTCTTAACAGATTATATCAAATTTGATGCTGATAACCTGTTAAATATGACATTTGCAGAAAACTAGGGCGAATATACGGCCACTGATTGCCCACGTCAAATGACAGATTAGTCGATAATGGATAATTAACTTAAAGAAATTGTATGAAATGTTGTGAATCAACATACTCAAGTAAAGCACTAAAACAATGTTAATCAACTAAAGTCGATTTGTTTGCATTAATATTGCACTTGTATTTGGACTTAAAGCGACAAGTCTTGAAATATTGCAATTGACACATGTTTAATTTCAATTATATTTGCTTGTTGCTTTGCTAGCTTTACACAGCACTTCACACATTTAGGAAACGTGCACCTTCATGTTTGAATATCCAGTTGTTTATGTAGAATGGCATTACATCAAGAAGAAGGAGCAGAACAAACCGGGCAGGCCTTCCCAATAGCTGATCCACTGGTCGACCCACCAGAAAGAACTTCTACTACTCTGAGTCACCGGATGTTCAACCAATTACGCGCCCAGTTTGGGATTGTAGAAGCAGATGCTATTCTCCCTGGGCCAAAGGATTTTGCTGATAGGCCACCTCTTGGTTTCGTCACTGTTAATCGCCAAATGTGTCTTTATGGTGTTATTCCTCCTTTCAGTAATTTTCTTCAACAACTCCTTCACCGATTGGCTATTTCTCCTTTTCAATTGCATCCCAATGGCTATGCCATTTTGATGGGATTATGCGTTCTCTTCAGAAGAACACTTAATCGCCTCCCAAACTTCGAAGAGATCTGCTATCTATGTACATTTGCAAGAAGTAAAGACCATCCTTCCATTATATATGTGAGAAGCGCCAGAAATCGCAAGCTTATCATCGATCTTCCTGATAGCGCTCATGGTTTCCTGAGTCAGTTCTTTTTTGTCCGTTGCCCCTAGGGATTTTACGCTATTTGGAGAGTAGGGGGTAGGCTTACTTATCCCCATTCTTTTCTTCTCTGAGCTTTGCGAGATCCGAATTGCTAAATGTTAATTTCGCTTTCTACTTTCGCAGTCATCCCTCCTCCTTGTAGAGACTTCAGCCACAAGTCAACTTTTGAAAGGCTTAACGCTGCAGCGGTTGCGGGGAGAAGCATCAAATTTTTATTAAGAGATGAGTTCCTTCGTCAGTTCGGACTCTTACACCCTTCTCGCTCCACTCAGCCTTATGAAGTTCCTGATTCTCTGACCGAGGCACCAGATGCCCCAGTTTCTGTTAAGGAGCCTACACTGAAAGATCCTGCCCCTGAGGTTTCTCTAGTGAAGTTCTCAACTTCTACTGATGTTGCGGGGTCATCTGGTAAGCCTGCGCTTCCCCCAGTCATTGAAGAAGAAGAGCTCCGAGAAACTTCCCAACATTCCGGGAAGTTCGGTGATGGAGGAGCTGGGAAAGCGAGTCCTGTCAAGCAGAGCGGGGATGACACTTTTGAAGGGTTGAGCGACCTATTTGTCACCTCGCAGGAGCTCTTCAAAGACGACCCTATTACTGCCAGAGTTTCCTCCTCGGTAGTTGAAGCAACTTCTATTTTGCGGCAGACTCCGTTGACTCAAGAGTTGACGTTAACCACTACAGCCATTATTTCTCCACAACTAAGGAGTGGTTTGTAGTTTGACGCACGTAGTTTGCACGTTACACACACTTAGGATTTTACAGCACTTATATGTACTCTCATGCACTTTACTTCCAGGATTTTCAAGTTTTGTCTTTTCTTCATTTTCAGGTTCTCCAATAGGGTGTAGTGGTTCTTATTATTACGAATTTCAACAATATGGAAGGCGTGGCCAGTATGATTACAGACGCTATCTTCCCGCCCACAGGGAAACTGACGAAGAGAGAGCTGCTCGAAAAGCTCAGGAAAGAAGGATGTATAAAGAAAGGTACGGGAGAAGGGATGAGCAGCATGACTCTTCTCGTAGAGGTGATGACTCCCATAAAAGAATGACTTATGATGATAGAGGAAAGAGTCATGACATCGGAGACCCAAGCAAGCGGGCCAGGCTTGATGAAAAAACCACATCCTCAACTTTAGAGAAGGTCGCTGCTCTCACTTTTCTTGAGATTCCTTCAAAGTCTCCTGCTCTTGAAGGAGCCGATATTCAGAAACTACTCAGCAGACCCCCGTACCAAGTTGAGAGAGGTCCGCCGTCCCTTCAAAGTCGGTTCCCGCATTGGTGCTTAAAGGGGGTCCGCTTCGACCTCGACTTGGTTCCCATTGACAAAGAGGCCATGCTACGAAATCTTGACACCGTTAGACTTGATATTGAGAGGATGTCAGGTTGGCAAAAGCTCGTTGATGAACTTCAGAGAGTGAACCGAGCCAACTTTGAAGATATGCTGACGATGGAGAATGACAAGTCGGAATGGCAAAAAATTCTCAATCAACACAACACTGAAATGAAAAACATTGCCGAGTACAACAAGAAGCTTGAGGCAGAGGTTGGAAACTTAAGCACGAGCTTACTACCTCTTCCACCTCTTATACTCAAAAGGAAGAAGTGCTTCAGAAGCAAGTTCGAGATGCTCATGCCGCTCAACGGCATGTTGAAACCCGTCTCGAAGCTACACAGAAGACGGTGGAAAAATATCGTACTGACTTTGCAGAGCTCCGGAAAAAGCTAACTCTCAGGACTTAGAAATCATAATGCTGAAAGCTCAATTATCAAATACTGAGAAAGAACGTGATGAGGCCCTGGCTGGAAAGAAAGCCACTGAACAATCTCACGAAGAGACAAAAGCCAATATCAGTACTACTTTGTTTGATTTTTACGTCCAAAGCGTCTTGGGGCGCGGCAGCCTTGCATTTTTGGGTCCTAAATATGAAATCACTTTGGCTGAAGTGTGGGAGGCTACAATGGACATGCTAGGAGGCGCCGGTTATTCCGAAGATGAACTTGAGGCGCATTATTTTGCTGACGGGACTCATGCTGCTCTTGCCAGGGGAAAGGAGCAGCTTGCTAAAGTACGAGCCGAAACTGTGGGAGGGGAGCATTCAGAAAGAGGAGCATCATTAATTGCCCCTGTTCTTCCTTTAATTTCGGCCGATGTTGATATTACAGGCTCTGGGTCCCACTCTCCGCCCCCTGCTAAAGTTATAACTGAAATTACAAGTGCACAGGGCGGAGATGAGGGTGAAGAAAGCACCGAAGTACAAGCTTATGAAGTTGAGATTAGGAAGCCAACTTCTCCAGGTAACTCTACTGTTAACCTCGCTCAAGTGGACTGCTTGTTTGCCCCGAACGAGTTTAATGAGCTTCTCGATTATTTTTTAAATCTCAAGGAGCCTTTATCTCCTCCCTTGACTGATTATAACCTTTTTTCTTCTGTAGAGAAAGTGTCGAGCATCGTTCAGACTTCCCCTCCTCTAGTTATTCATCTTCCTTCTCTCCAAGTCACTTCTCCTTCTGTTTCTCAACCAGGGTGGCAAGAGGAGCAAATAGAAGCTCTTCGAGACTTGGATGATCCTAATACTTCACAAGAACATAGGGGAGGAGAACTTGAAGAAGGCGAGAGGACCCCGGAGCCAACTGGTTCTGATGATATGCTATTATCCACATTTATCTCTCCAGGAGGTGGGTCTTCTTCTAAAAAGAGGGGGAAAAGTGGAATCTCGAAGAGGAAGAAGGAAGCTTCAGCTGACGAAGAAAAAGCAAAGGAGAGTCCGATTGTGCCCCTTTCTCCTTCTTCCCCTACACTTATAAGTCGGCACCAGAAGTTGGTCATCCGGCCAGGCGCAAGCTCTAAAGGTGGAAAGAAGAAGAAGTGATAGCTTTGGCCCTATGCTTTTTATCCTGTTTTTTGCTTTTTGCTTGTACTGGCTGTAGATTGTGCGGGTACCGGCCCCCGTTTTTCTTTATTCTGAAACCAATACCTGTATAAAATTTTCGTAATATTGAATAAAATGTCCCTTTTACTTATACAAATTTCTGTCTGTATTCGAGAATACATTTATTCTTTATCTTTATACAAGTTCTTTGTTTCCTTTGTGTGACATTGCAATGAACCTATGATATGTTGTCTGAGCATTGTTTTCATTCTTGCACCTATAATGTGTTGCCCCCATATCATGGTTTATTGCAATCTCTTTCACATTGGCAAAGTTTTTAAAGAACAATTCCTCTATTTCGAGAAGACTTGTACTCTTTCTTTAGAGAACAACTTTTCCATTTAAGGAGGTTTGCATCTATACTTTATAGGATAATATTTCCATTTTAAGGAAATATTTTTCGTATTTAGTGGGATGCGCCTCATATTGGAGGAGTTTTTTCTCTCTTCTCTTTTTTTATTACGAAATTTTTACACTTCACTTTTTTGAAGAAATCACTTTTGTCTTGGCGAGTGAATTTTCTTTCGTGGTAAAGTGGGCTTTGACTTGCTTGTGCCTCTGGTAAGAGGGCTTTTTGTTTGATTGTGCCTCTGGGAAGAGGGCTTTTTGTTTAATTGTGCCTCAGGAAGAGGGCTTCTTGTTTCTGCCTCTTGGGAGAGGCTTTTATCTTTTCCTTGTTCGCTGGGAAGCGGGCCTACGAAGAGGGATTTTCACATTTCGACTCGTGTGATGTTTTATTTCAGATCACGGTGAAATGTGTGCCTCTGAGTAGGGCTTTTACTTGGAAGTTTGGAGTTTCTTTCTCTTAGTTGGATGGATTCACGGGGTGGACACAAGTGTCCTGTGCCACCGATCAGTCCGCAACTTTATGTCGAGAAAGAACTCTCTTTTTCTGGCGCGGCCCGCTCGAGGTCTTTTGACATTTCAACTATGGTGAAATAGGCCTCCGAAGAGGGCTTTTCACATCTTAGCACTTGTGAAGTTTTATTTCAGATCCTGGTGAGATGTGTGCCTCCAAGGATGCCTGGAAGTTTCTTCATCATTGTTGGTTGGGTTCACGGGGCGAGCGCGAGTTACTTGGATGTTTGTTTACATAGATTGTCTCAACTAGTGAACGAGCGCCTTGCCTTCCACTTGGGAAGGTGCCTCCTGTCGTCTCATGGACTCACGGGGCGGTCGCAAGTTACTTGGACGCTTGTCTACGCAAACTGTCTCAACTAGTAAACAAGCGCTTTGCCTTCCTGTTGGGAAGGTGCTTCCAATCATTCCATACCATGTTGAGAAAGTCTTCTGGCATGCCCCGTTCGAGGTCTTTATCCTCCGAAGAGTTGTGCCTCCGAAGAGGGATTGCGCCTCCGAAGAGGTCTTTTGCTGTTTGGTGTTCGTCCTCTCATGTCTCTTTGCCATCTATTCGTATCGGCGATCCCCGTTATCTTTTTCGAATGCCCTTCCCTTTTAGTTGCCAGCAATTTCCCTTATCCATAGAAATGTATTTCATAGTTAAGCGAGTTGGTGGTGGTAGACACAGGCTATTTAACTGGATGCTCGTTTGTACAAACATTCACAGTTAGTTAGCAATGGCCTACTTCCAACCGAATCGCTAACTTTTGTTCGAAGCACTTCTTTCATAGGATTTGAGTATGCAAATTTTGGAATGTCTAGCGTTTGCTTGCTGGGGGGTGTCGGAGATCGCTTAGTCTCATGATGGCTAAGCTTTGTTTTTATGGCCTGCATTATTAAATCGACATTTTAGCAATACAATTAATGTATTTTATATGTCAAAATAAAACAAAGCAGTTTATAAAAGTAAAGAACATAGATTTATAGTGGTTCGGCCAAGAACTGGGCCTACATCCACTTTATAGCTCTTATTATTCACTTGTACTGACTTTACAACGGCTTTCATTACAAGAATCATACATTTTTCATTCTTTTGCAATATTTCATTAAAGCCTTTATGTAAAATATGGGCGCAAATGATTGCTGTTCCAAGCTCTTGGAATTGAGTCTCCTTCGACAGTTACAAGTTTGAATGTGCCATAAAGAAGTTTTTGGCCTATAACATATGGCCCTTCCCGGTTTGGTCCAAGCGTGTCTGCAGGTGTCATAATTCTTTTTAAGATTAGATCCCCCCTTCAAAGCTACGCCGGCAAACTTTGGAATTGAAGTGCCTGGCTATTCTTTGTTGGTGAGCTGCAGTTCTGAGCTCAGTCTCTTCCCTTTTTTCATCAAGGAAGTCAAGGGCTTCAAGCTGCAGCTTTTCATTCTCGGCTTGACTGAAATGAATTCTTCTATGTGAAGGGACCTCTATTTCTACTGGAATCATCGCCTCTGATCCATATGCCAATGAAAATGGAGTGTGCCCCGTCGCAGTTTTATGTGTAGTTCTATATGCCCATAGTGCTAGCGGAAGTTTATCGACCCAACAACCTTTTGCTTTTTCCAGTTGTTTTTTGATGGTTGATTTGATAATTTTGTTTACTGCTTCAACCTTCCCATTTGCCTGCGGATGAGCCACTACTGAGAAACTTTTCTAGATCTTGAATTTTTTGCAAAAATCTCGGAACTCTTCACTTTCAAATTGGGTTCCATTGTCTGTGATTATCTTTTGAGGCACTCCATACCTGCAAATGATATTCTTAGTTACAAAGTTTATCATTTTCTTTGAGGTAATAGTAGCTAAGGGCTCAGATTCAGCCCATTTAGTAAAATAGTCCACAGCAACTATAGCATATCTGATTCTAGATTTTGCAGTTGGCAAAGGCCCGATGAGATCCATTCCCCAAATAGCGAATGGCCAGGGACTGACCATCTGTTTTATCTCAGTGGAAGGTGCTCTTGGGATTTTCGCAAATCTCTGGCATTGGTCGCTTTTTCGGGCGTAACTCGCGGCATCACAATTAATATCCGGCCAAAAATATCCATAACGGAGAATTTTCTTTGCCGAAGTTTGACCTCCTGAATGGTCTCCACACTCTCCTCCGTGTACCTCAGTTAGAATTGTTTCAGCTTCTTCCTTGGTCACACATTGAAGTAAGGGCATTGAGAATCCCCGCCTATACAATCAGCCATCCTGAATTACAAATCTGGACGCTTTTCTTAACAACTTCTGCTGTTCTCTTGGGTTCTCTGGTAGAGAGCCGTCACGCAGGTATTTCAATATCAGAGTCATCCACGATTCACACTCCTGTGATACAGTCATGATCCAGTCAATATCCATTTCATCAATGCTTGGAGTTGATAGGACTTCTACAGGAACTAATCCCAACAGTTGAGCTTCACCGGTGCTTGCATATTTTGCGAGGGAATCTGCCTTCATATTCTCTTCCCGGGGAATATGGCTTATTGTGTAATGGTCGAAATCATCAAGAAGCTCCCAGGACTTGGACAAATATGTGGGTAGGTTCCCTCCTTTGGCTTGAAACTCTTTCTTGACTTGACACATGATAAGATGTGAATCACTGAAGATCTGTAACGCCTTGATGTTCAGTTCTTTAGCAATTCTTAAACCGGCAATAAGAGCTTCATATTCTGCTTCATTATTTGTCAAAAGGAATTCCAATCTTAAAGCATAGCACAATGACCGTCCTTCAGGGCTTTCAAGTACAACCCCGGCCCCAGAACAGTAATCGTTTCTTGCGCCATCAACATACAATTCCACCGGATTGAAGGATTATCAGTCACCACATCCTCACTATCTCCTTTGTCTGTACATTCTGCAATGAAGTCTGCCAAAGCTTGTCCGTTGATTGCTCTTCGAGGATGATAAGTGATGTCATATTGGCTGAGTTCAATATTCCATTTCAAAAGGCGACCCGAAGTCTCAGGACGGAGCAGGACTTGCTTCAAGGGCTGATCGGTGAGGACCTTGATGGGATGAGCTTGGAAATATGGCCTCAGTTTCCTTGATGCAATCAATAGACAGTAGTCGAGCTTTTACAACTTTGAATAGTTCAATTCTGCCCCAGTGAATCTCTTGCTGATGTACTAGACCGGGCGCTGAATTCTCACATCCTCTCATAACAGAGCTGCGCTGAGGGCATGAGACAAGATTGCCAAATACACAAAAAGATCTTCACCATTGTCAGGCTTGGAAAGTATAGGAGGTGTTTCCATATGACAAACCAGCTCATCGAAAGCCCTCTGGCATTCAGGAGTCCAGTCAAAGTTTTTTCTTCCTTTCTTTAGAGCATCGAAGAATGGAATGCATTTATCAGTAGCTTTGGAAATGAATCGACTTAAGGTAGCGACTTTTCCATTGAGACTTTGCAGTTCCTTCTTCGTTCTAGGAGCTTTGACTTCTCTTAAGGCAGTTATCTGAGCCGGACTTGCTTCAATACCTCTTGCACTCACAATGAAACCCAGAAATTTTCCAAATTCTACCCCAAATGAACACTTCAAAGGATTCAGCTTCATACCGTACTTTCGGAGGATTGAGAACATTTCTACCAAGTGATCCATGTGGTCCGCTGCTTTCTTTGACTTTACCAGCATATCGTCGACATAAACTTCCATAGTCCTGCCAATCTGTGGCTTGAAGATTGCATTAACCAGTCTCCGGTAAGTTGCCCCTGCATTTTTCAGTCCGAAGGGCATGACTTTGTAACAGTACAGACCAACATCGGTTATGAAACTCGTGTCCTCCTGATCTGGCTCATGCATCATGATCTGGTTATATCCGGAGTAAGCATCCATAAAATATAACAATTCATGCCCCGTAGTTCCATCAACTAACTGGTTAATCTTGGGAAGCAGAAAGCAGTCTTTAGGGCAAGCCTTGTTTAAATCTGAAAAGTCGATGCATACTCTCCATTTTCCGTTAGCTTTCTTAACCAATACTGGATTTGAGACCCAATTCGGATAAGTAGATTCCCTAATAAAACCATTCTTCATGAGCCGATCAACCTCATCTTTCAATGTTGCTGACCTCTCAGGACCTTGAGTTCTTCTTTTCTGCTTTACTGGTGTAAACTTTGGATCAATATTCAAGGTATGCACCATAACTTCTGGAGAAATTCCACACATATCGGCATGAGTCCAGGCGAATACATCCAGATTTGCTTTCAAAAATGATATCAAAACATTTTGAACCGTTACATTAAGCTGTGAACCCACATTCAACACTTTATTCGGGTCTTTCGGGTCAACAGGTACCGGGACTGTCACTTCAACTGGTACCACTCTATTTTCCCCTGCACTGGCTTTTCTTGGATCCATCTCTCTTCGTGCACTGCTATGTTCGCCTGTGCAGGGTCCACCCTGTAATTGCTACAAGGTTGATTCTTTGATACGGACCGGGGCTGTCGCATCTTTTCCCATCTCTCTCTTCCTCGATTCACACAACTCTATAAGATAACATTCTCACCCAGCATTCTGATTCCCTTTCACCACACCGACTCCATTATCTGTGGGGAATTTTATAGTCAGACACCATGGGGAAAGAATAGCTTTAAATGCTGCCAGAGTTGGTCGGCCTAGGAAGGCATTGTAGGCAGAATATTCTTCAACAATAACAAAGGTCTGTCTTCGAGCCACTTTCCTCTGCCCCTCTCCAAGTTCCACGAACAAATCGATAGTCCCAATTGGCTGTTTCGGCTCCCCAATAAAACCAGAAATCTTTAGTGACGAAGCTTGAACGTCAGCCATTGGAATCTTCATCTGATCAAAAGTCTTCTTGAAGAGAATGTTGCACGAAGCTCCACAGTCGACTAAAACTCTTTTCACAGTAGCTGGCCCAATGCCAGCGGAGATAACCAAAGGATCAATGGTAGGAGCTTCAACACCCATTGAATCCCTAGTACTGAATATAATGTCATCATTAAAAGTCTTCTGCTGCTTCGGGGGTGCAGCATCTTCTAACACAAAGACACTTTCATCTGCGGGTGCATACTTCAAAGCACGGGCGTATCTTTCCATCTCGCCGCAACTCCTGCCAGCTGGGTGAGGGCCTCCTGTAACCACATTTATAACAGGTCTCTCTGATTCATGGGCTGCTGCCTTCTCACTTGAGCCAGGACAATGGATAGGAACCTGTTGTCCTTGAGTTAATGAGGTTGGGCCATTCTTGCTCCTTCTTACATACTGTTGGAGCTTGTTTTGCTTCAATAGTTCCTCAATTACCTCCTTTAAGTGACGACACTCGTCAGTATCATGCCCGGGCTGGTTATGGAACCAGCAAAACCTTCCATTCTTCTCAGCTTTCCTATTAATCCTTTGCTTAGCTGGTTCGGGGAATTCGACCGTGTCCTTGTTTGCAAAGTAGATGTTCTCCAGGGTATCAGTTAGAGGGGTGAAGTTGAAGGGATGACCCTTCTTTGCATCTTCCTGCCTCTTCCGACCATCGTTCCCCCTCTTCTGATTGCCAGATTCCTTCTTATTCGGGGCAGCATTACTATTTTCAGCCCCTGTCGATACCACCTTAGCTGGTGCTTGGAGGCTTTCCAGACGCATGAATTCATCGGCTTTTTTATAAAACTTGTCAATTGAATTTGGTTCTTTCATCTTCAACCACTTTCCAAATTCACTTGATTTATCAATCGCCCTCATCAAATATGTCAAAATCATGCATGGCTCTGCATTATCCACCTCGACCAAAGCTATATTGAAGCAATTCAAGAAAGCTCTAATGGATTCTCCAGGATTCTGCTCTAAGCTGGATAACGATATTATATCTTTTTCCTTTGACGCATACAGTCGAAACTGTTCCTTGAACTTCCGAGTCAAATCAGAAAATTGGTCTATCGACCGGATTGGCAATTTTGTGAACCAAAGTAAAGCAACTCCTTCCAAGTATACCGGAAAATACCGGCACTTGATTTCATCAGAGGCTCTGGAACCCGTCATGTGCCAATCATACTTATACAGAAACTCATTAGGATCGCTCGTTCCCTTGTAAGCTGGAATAGTTGGACGGACAAACTTCCTTGGGAATTCTGCTTTCAAGATCTTTTCAGTGAATGGAGTTTTGCTCGGAGCGAAACCCCACTCTCTCTTATCTTCGTCTCTATGCATACTTTCTTTCATAATCTGGCGAACCATGCCCGAGAAATATTCTTCATCATTTTGAGGCTCAATGGGACAAACATCAGCCATTCTCTCCGAATTCTGTCTTGACAATCGTTCACGGAGGGTTGGTTGCGTCCCCGATCCTCCGGCTTGGGGAGATGTTCTTTCCACTGGGTCAGCTGGCCTTGGTGGGATATTCCTTCCTTCCACATTTTGCATTTCATCGGCAAGGTTTCCCTCCTTAGCTGTCGTCTGACGGTTTGCCTCAAATAAAGCATTCAACCTTTCCATCATTAGGTTATTCTGAGCTTCCATTTGCCGATGTAGCCCGGATACAACGACATCTAGCTCTGCTCATGTAACTCCGGCAGTCGGAGTTGTTTGACTTAAAGGAGGAGAGGTTGCAGTAGTCTCGCGTACATCGTCAGATCTAACAGACTTGCGCTTCCTTCCTGGAGCCATTATTTCTAATAAACTTTTGGTTTTCAGAGAAATCCTTTCTACAAAGTTCTGCAAAGCTATGATGACAGTAACCTGAGTTCAATTCTCAGTGAATGCACCAAAAATGTTAGCGTAAAAATCAGACGCTAACACCCCGATGCAAGTAATGTAAGTGTGAAAGCACCACCCGTTGACACGGGAATTAGGAAATAAGCAGAAAAATATCAGAAAAACAAGGAAAGGCACAGTTTTTATAGTGGTTCGGCTTATGGTCAAGCCTACGTCCACTTTATATCTCTTTATTGCTGAATCAAGTACAACCGATACAACTTCCTTCGATTACAATACACTTTAGACTAATAGATCAAACTTTGTTGTAGAATAATCTTTTGAATCCATGTTGAATGATGTAGATTATCTCTTCGAGTTTGTCGTAATGTCCTTGATGCTTGGAATGCTTGAAGTGTTGTTTGAGTCGAGCACACAACAGAGTATCGACACTTCGAGAGTGAGCTCAAAAAGATCCCCCTCATGTTGTAGCCCATGCTTTATTTATAGGGGATTTACTGGGTGAGGCTTAGGTCGCGCACGACCTAAGATAGGTCGTAGGTCGCTTGCGAGTTAAGGGGGAGCGAGCTACGACTTAACTGGTCCTTCCATGTTCATCTGAACTAGCTGATAGGCCGTAGCGACTTAGGAGGAAGCGGCATCATTTATTTGCCAAGTTCTAGATCGTGAACGACCTAATGCAGGTCGTAGGTTGGCGACGACCTAAGGGAGTAGTCAGTAACCTTACAATGCCGAGACAATCAATCTAGCGACCTAAGCCAAGTCGTTAAACTGTAATGTCACTTAACTTGTTAGGTCGTGAGTCGCCCTATTCCTTAGGTCGTTAAGTCACTGTACCTCGTAGGTCGAGCACATAGTTCAGTCGTCCCCCTTCTTAGGTCGCTGAACTCACTAGGTCGCAAATCCCCTTTAAGTAATTAGGTCATTGAGCAGTTAGTTCGCTTTGTACTTGCGTCGTTAAGTCGGCAGTCTCTCAAGTTGTTTGCCTATTGAGTCGCTCCTTAAGTCGTTAAGCCCTTAAGTCGTGCACCCCTCTTAAGTCGTTAAGTTCTTAAGTCGTCCAACCCTTTGAGTTGTTGCTTCACTTCAGGAGTTAAGTCGCTTAACCTGCTTCATATGTTAAGTCGCTAATTCCTCTATTCACTGAGTCGCTGAACATTGAAGTTAACACATAAAAATTTCAACGTTTATTTATTTAAAATGAATCATTTCCAAAATTAAATTTTATTATGAATTCTCAACTTAAATTTTCAAAAATCAAAATTTATTTATTTTTGGCATTTAACGATACCAAAATATATTCGGCTAAAATTTAGCCTTTAACCATTTCAATCACAAAGAAAATCACGCAGATTATAAATAGATCATCATACAACATTGAAACCAATTCAATTATTTGAGGAATCCAGTTGGATCCCTCCAACCTGTTTCCCTGCATCCAAAGATATTAGCACAATACCAATTCAGCTTCAAGATGGAATATCACGGTATATGGGATTTATAAAATACTATCCGCTATTATGCGGCGCAATAGGGTCTCATCCGCTATATAATGCGGGAAAATCAACTCCAAGTACATATATAATACCAATTCCATACAAGCTGGAATTATCGCGGTATATGTTTTTAATAAATAACATCCGCTTAATATACGACGTATAGTGCCTATTTAACACAATAGATGACAATTTATCATCCAATCACACAATCAAGCAATTTTAAATTTAACTATTTTAAATTTAAATCGAAACAATTCGATTGAGTGAGAAGTTCTCACCTTGAGTTTCCGATAACACTTGTAGCGTTTTATTTCGAATAAAATTAAAAGTGCGTTTAATTTTACCTGAAATTTTCACTAGCTCCAAACGACTCCAAACCACCTCCATTGCATAGTTCTCGACAAAACGAAGCTAATGCAACTTGTTTCGTCCATTTTCGACCTCGTACGACAAAGTTATGATAGTTTAAAGATTATACAATTTTAAATATAATCAATTTACAAATTTATTTTAATTTTCTTAACCTAAAACAATATTGGCCGTCCATTCCAACTCACAAGATCAAAGCCGCTGAACACAATCTTCCTCCCAGCGAAAAACGACCAGGTTACGCATGAAATTTTCGAACCCATAGCCGCCGTGTAACCCTAATACACACGACTCCAATGCTCGACTACACGACGATCAAATGATGTTGCTTCGAAGCCCCACTCCACCTCGACTTCCGTGCCAAATGCCATGAATTCTGGTCACCTATTCACCTCGTAATTCGTGCATGAACGTTGGCTGTTCTCGAGCCAATTACCGTTGATCCATTACGCCATTGACAATCTTAACCGTTGGATAGCAAGATCTTGGAGAGCTCTACATCTTTCATGTTGGAAGTTTCTTGAATTACTTTGCGGATTTGAAGAAAAGAGGAGGAGAAGGAGAATGATTTTCGGCCGTTTGAAATTATTAATGGCGGCTTGGTTATAGAAATTAGGGTTTTGCAAAAGAAATGAGAATAAGGGTCCTTCTATAGAAAACTGACGAACACTATCCATCTCCAATTTTTCGAACTCCAAATCTCGCGTGTTGACCAGTTTTTCTTGGGTTTATCCCGCATTCCGGACACAATGGAATAGGTTATGGAAGCCAATTCGATCATATGTGCGAGGTACGGAAATAAACGATCAAATTTAAATAAAATCGATTTAAACTAATTTCTATGCGTTTTAGCTTGCCCCGGACAAACGGTAAATCCGATCGACACGAAATTTGAAACCATACAATAATATAACATTACGGATCCGATGAAACTAGTTTCATCGAAATCCGAGACTGTTTGAAAAATGACTATTTTCAATTAGTCGATTAAATATTAAAATATTCAATTTTCACAAATTAACTTTTAATTCAATTTTAAAAGTTCACAAACATGGTTCTAACTCCAATATGATTTAATATAACTTTATAAATCATATTTAATCACATTAAACCCAATTTCCAATTATTTACGCAATTTCAAATATTAAATTATCGATTCAATTATCCAATTAAATCCAGATATTCGAAAAATAAATTATTCGACTTATAAATTTTACTTGTTAATATTTAAAATCAATTAAATAACTGAATTTCAAATGACGGAAATTCTGGGTCGTTACAGCCATCCCCCGATCGTAACCGACCTTTATCCCAGGATTCACCAACAACCACAAAGAAATAAATTTGCAGCAACCACATAGGTTAAGTATCTGGGCTCCATACCATAATACCACCTTTATCCAGAAGGAAATGTACATACCCTATGGAGGCGCTATCCCCAAATAACCTTGCTACATTCTTCCTATTTTGACCATTACCAGGTTGTGAGGTTCGACGAAGTCTTGTCCGTAAAGCTACGCTTTTCACAAAAGCCACGCTTTGATCAACAAATGATCAGCAACACTCAGCATGCCACGTTACCAAATTGGGAATATATCACAAGTAACCATCAACTATATAACCTATGAGCTCGTACGTCTCAGAGAAGGGTGTTAAGCTAAGAGAATAAATTCTCCGCCACCAACAGAAACGTATTTCATAGAAACCAGCTTTACATCTCAAATTGTAATGTCAGACAAACATCCATACAAGTCCATTCCGGGATCGAACAGAATCGAAGGCACTTCCAAAGAATCCCTTGCAATCCAGATATTCACTAATCATGTCCGGACTTCCCATCACAAAGGGTGATAAAATCTCTATATCGGGGATCAGCCGATGTAGAGACATTCGACGATAATCCTTCCGTTTTCGAAAATATTCGGTCTTCAACACCGGTCTTCAAATGCTATCCATTACGACATATCACTATTCGGAATGGGATTTATGACCCAAAGGTCCTCTCCCGGCTAAACTGAATAACGAGCGCTTATATTAAAATAAGTGTAGCATTCAAATTCAAGCAAATCACAACAAATACCCATTTAAAGGTAAATATTAATAGTCGGTTATTTAACTATCTGTAGATATGCACAACATCACCAGATTCCAAATATTTTCCCAAATTATTTATTTTCCAAATATATCTTTACAAGATATATTTTTTCCACACTTAAACCATTTAAAAACAAATTTCAAATCACCTTTCACCTTTACAATTTTTGTAAACGAATTTCAAATCATTTTCCTTACGCGAAAACACTTCCAAATATTTATTTATTTTCACTGGAAATCTGCCGAGTTAAAATACTTTAAAATAATTTATAACACTTATGTTGCAGTCCAGCCTGATGATACCTTAGGTCGCTCAAGCGAGTTACGACCTAGCAATGGTAACGAATTAAGTTTAAGCCGCTCCAGCGACCTATCAGACCAAACAACTGATGGTATCAGCCAGTTTGCCTTAAGTCGCTCGAATTCTTTAGGTCGCTCCGACCTAACGGGATACGACCTAACGAGTTAGGTCGCTCAGATCATAGGTCGCTGCTGTTTTCTGTTCTAAGCCGTTGCTTCTTAAGTCGCATAAAGGAGGTGTTCTTATGTCGATGAAGTGATAGGTCGTGAGAAGATGTCCAGAAGCTCATGCCTTAGGTCGCTAATGATGAGTCGTATGTCGCTCGTATGGGTTGTATTCTTGTGTTGCATTGTACTTATGTCGTTTGTAATATAAGTCGTAGAAAGGCCAGTGTTAGGTCGTTGTGTCCTGTTATAGGTCGTGGGTCGTTTACTTGTTGTAGTTTGTATTTTGTTAAGTTGTTCGAACTGATAGGTCGTTAGCAACCTAAGTTGGGTCGTGTACGTTGTAAGGTCGTGAACGACCTAGTGCAGTGTGTTGTAAAATCTATAAATATGGGTGTTGGGTCATTTGTAAAGGTTGTTGATTTTGAATAAAACTTTGTTTGTGTGCTTTGTACCACTTTTAAAATTGGTAGTTGAGTGTTATCTCCTATCTCCACCTTCGTCATTGGAGTGTGCTCGAATCAACAATTGTTAAAGCCAATTCACGGAATCAAGTGCGCTTGATCAACGTTCGAAGAATTGTAAATCTTCTCTCACGGTATCGTGCGCGATCAACATGTCGAAGATAGCTAGAATTCGGTATCTTTCGAGATCAACGAATTTGGGCATTTGGGTATTTTCAATCCATCGATTTATTTTGCTTCATCTAATCGTTTCATCGATTAGTTTGACACGAAAACTTCATTTCGTCGTCATCGTATTATTTCCGCTGCATCATTTGGTATCAGAGCTAGACTTAGCCAATCATAGCTAAGCCGAGTCTTGGAGCCAAGGAGAAGTATTTGAAGTTTGGAGATCGGATTTGCATTGTTGAGAAGTTCGGTGTTCATCGTATTCATCGTGAAGTTGCATTAAGTTGTGAGTTTCGATCCATATCATTTTGGATCAAAGTTCGGAAAGTGTTTGAATTTTGCTCGTTGGATTTTTTGTACGCCGAAGTGAAGTTTGAATTTTTGAAGTGTTTGCACGAGCTAAGTTAGCTCGCGACAGTTGAGCCGAGCTAGTTGAAGTATAGATCCGAGATAAGTGAAGTCGTGCATTGTTTTGTTCAAAGTAGATCAAGGTCGAAGTTGTATTTGTTGAGAATTTGTTGAAGATTCAATCATGCCTCCGAGAAGAGCTAATCATCATCAAAATGTTGAAGATTTGTATAAGCGAGAAGATGCTGAACAAATGGAACAACGCATTAGCAATAAATTCAATGAGAATTTAGATGAAGGTATTGGGAGGTTGGAGAAATTGATGATAGATATGAATCAAAGGAGAAGGTCGCCAATCTCGAACCATGAAGGAGACAGAGTTTCGCCATCGGTTACGGAAGCGAGGAGGGTGTCGCCACAATCTCTTAGAGAAAGAAGAGAAACATCAATTTCATCAAGAAGAGATCACCATGAATATAGACATGAAGAGAGAAGAACTTCACGTGAGTTTGAAGATGAGCCATATCGAGATGAATAGAGACATAGTAGAAGAGACATGCGTGATTGAAGGGATGTTGATGGTCGAGATCGATATAGACATACATTTGATTATGATGAAGACGGTGATAGAGCTAGCATTCATTATCGAGATCGAGACCAAGTTCGAAACTCATATAGGGAAGTTGAGGATGACCGACGATGGGAGTCGGGTATGAAGATGGAAATTCCAGAATTCAAGGGTGGAATGGTAGCAGAAGAATTTTTGGACTGCTTGTCAAATGTTGAGGAAATTTTTGACTTCAAAGAAGTTTCCGAGAATCGCAGAGTTAAGTTGGTTGCTACAAAATTGAGAGGGAGAGCTATGGCGTGGTGGCAGCAGACTAAACTTACACGAGAGAGAATGGGAAAGTCAAAGATTGTTTCATGGGAGAAGATGAAGAAGTTAATGAAAGCTACTTTCTTACCTTACAATTATCAATTTTTAATGTACCAACGTTTGCAGAATCTGAGGCAGGGGACAAAGACTGTTAATGATTATGCTGATGAGTTTTATCAACTGATTGCTCGAAATGACATCATGGAGACGGAAGAACAGTTGACCGCTAGATTTGTTGGGGGGTTGAGGATCCAGATCCAGGACACGGTAAATATGTTTGACCCTAGATCTGTGGCTGAAGCGCACCAGAAAGAGTTGGCTTGGGAGAAGCAGGGAAGACGAGGAGGTGGTGTGTTTACAAATTCCAACAATCAAGTGAAGGGAGCTAGTAGCAATGCTAACGTTTCCAAGGCTGTCAGTAAACCAGTTGTGAATGAGGTTGCGAAGGCAAAGGTTAATAGTAGTATCAAATGCTTTAATTGTCAAGAGTTTGGCCACAAGAGCAATGATTGTCTAAAGCCGAAGAAGCAGGCAATGATTGCTGAGATTGCAGATGAGGACGTTGATGAAGGTCATTCTAGTCCAGTTGAAGAGGATGAACATGATATCGCATCGGGAGATGAAGGATGTAATCTAATGTTGAGGAGATCATGTTTGACACCGAAACAAGAAGAAGAGGTTAGTTGGTTGAGGAGTAATATCTTTCAATCGACATGCACTATACTGGGGAAGGTGTGTAAATTTGTGATTGACGCGGGAAATTGTGACAATATCATTTCTACCGAAGCAGTGAGAAAGTTGAAGTTGAAGACAGAGAAGCATCCAAATCCATACAAGTTAGCGTGGTTAAGGAAAGGAGGAGAGGTGAAGGTGGAAAGGTGAGTTCATGTTCCATTTTCTATTGGGAAGAAGTATAAAGACGAGATCTGGTGTGATGTTGTGGAGATGGATGTTTGTCACTTGCTTTTGGGAAGACCATGGCAGTATGGCCGAGCAGTGCAACATGATGGTCGAACGAATAGCTATAGCTTTATGTTTGAAGGTGTTAAGATCATTTTAGTTCCGAAGAAGAGACAGCAAGGAGAGAGCAAGTCAGAAGAGATTGAGAAGCTAAAGACTTTGTTGACTTTGAAGGAGTTTGTTGGAGAAGTAGAGGAGAGTCTAGAGGTGTTTTTGTTGATTGGACGTGAAGCTACTGAATCTGTTGAAGTTCCATAGGAAGTCAAACCAGTGTTGGAAGAATTCGAATATGTGTTTCCTAAAGAAATGCCAACGATATTACCACCGTTGAGGGACATTCAACATCAAATAGATCTTGTTCTTGGAGCTGTACCACCTCACAGGCCACACTACAGGATGAGTCCTAAGGAGCATAAGGAACTGAGAAGGCAGGTGGAGGAGTTGTTAGAACAAAGGCGTGTTCAAGAGAGCTTGAGTCCTTGTGCAGTGCCAGCCTTATTGGTACCGAAGAAGGATGGGACTTGGCGGAATTGTACGGACAGTCGGGCTCTAAACAAGATCACTGTGAGATACAGGTTTCTTATGCTGAGGTTCGATGATTTGATTGATCAGTTGAGTGGGGCTGTTGTGTTCTCAAAGATTGCCTTGAAGAGTGGATACCATCAGATTCGTATTAGACCGGGTGATGAGTGGAAGACTGCTTTTAAAACTAGAGAAGGTCTATTCGAATGGCTGGTTATGCCGTTTGGCTTGTCAAATGCTCCTAGTACTTTTATGAGAGTGATGAACCATATTTTCAGACCCTTTATTGGGAAGTTCGTAGTAGTTTACTTTGACAATATCTTGATCTATAGTGTGAGTATGAAAGAGCATATCCAGCATTTGCGTGAAGTGCTACTTATTCTACGACAGGAGCAATTCTATGCAGCAGCGAAGAAGTGTGTCTTCATGATGCCCAGTGTTTTGTTTCTGGGATATGTTTTGTCAAAGGAGGGTATTCAAGTGGATGAAAGCAAAGTGGAAGCTGTCAGGAGTTGGCCACAACCCAAGACAATTACTGAAGTGGGAAGCTTTCATGGGTTAGTATCTTTTTATCGAGGATTCATTCCACATTTTAGCAGTGTGATGGCACCTATGACCGATTGCATGAAAGGAAAGAAGTTCGTGTTGACAGAGGAAGCAGAGTTAGCTTTTGAGAAGATTAAGACACTTTTGACGTCAGCACCAATTTTAGTATTGTCGGACTTTCAGTTGTTGTTTGAGTTACATACTGATGCTTCGAAGGTTGGGATTGGTGGAGTATTGAGTCAGAAGGGCATACCAGCTGCTTATTTCAGTGAGAAATTGTCTGGAGCCAAGTTGAGATATAACACCTATGATGTGGAGTTTTACGCGATTGTTCAAGTTGTGAAGCACTGGAGACATTATCTGTTTCAGAAGGAGTTTATTCTTTATACGGATCATGAAGCTTTGAAACATTTGCAGGGGAAGACAAAATTTCAACCAGACACGCTTCATGGGTCGCATATCTACATCAGTTTACTTTTTTTGTAAAGCACAAATCAGGGGTGACGAATCGTGTAGCTGATGCCTTAAGCAGGAGGAATCATTTGTTGACAACGACGAAGGTTGAAGTGACAGGATTTGAACTATTACCAGAGTTGTTTGAAGAAGATCTTTACTTTATGAAGATTGTTGAGAATGTCAAGGATGGGAGTACTGATGAGTTTGTGTTGGTAGATGGATTCTTATTCAAGGGGAATCGATTGTGCGTACCAGATTGCAGCTTGAGAATGAAAATTGTAAAAGAGTTGCATGAAGAAGGACAAGTTGGTCGGGATCGCACATTGCAATTGATTTCTCAAACTTATTATTGGCCCTCGATGAGGCAGGAAGTTGAAAAGTTTGTGCGTAGATGTCATGTTTGTCAAGTTTCGAAAGGGACAGTTACAAATGCGGGATTGTATATGACTTTACCTGTTCCTACAAAACCGTGGGTAGATATAAGCATGGATTTCGTGTTGGGTTTGCCGAGGACTCAACGGGGAAATGACTCTATATTTGTTGTGGTGGACCGTTTCTCGAAGTTGGTACATTTTGTTGCTTGTAAGAAGACGGCAGATGCAGTCCATGTGGCACAATTGTTCTTTAGAGAAATCTATCGCTTGCATGGTTTAACAGGATCTATAGCTTCAGACAGGGACACCAGATTTTTGAGTCATTTTTGGCTGAGTTTGTGGAAGATGGTGGGAACAAAGCTGAATTTCAGTAGTGCTTATCATCCGCTGTCGGATGGACAAACCGAGGTTGTGAACAGATCATTGGGAAATTTATTGCGGTGTCTTGTGAAGGATAATCTGAAGAGCTGGGATGTGAAGTTATGTCAAGCGGAGTTTGCTCATAATCATGCTATCAACCGTAGTACAGGTTTCAGTCCTTTTCAGATTGTATATTAAAGCTTACCAATGGGGCCATTGGATTTAACGCTAGTACCACAACCGAAGGGGACAGTTAAGCAGGCTGCTGATTTCATTGATGGGTTGACAGAATGCCATAGAATCGTTCAGGAATGATCGGAGAAGACAAATGAGAAATATAAACGATCTGCGGATCTAAAGTGAAGAAGTGTTGAATTTAATGAAGGAGACTTCGTATATGCTGTACTAACAAAGGATCGTTTTCCAGTAGGAGCATACAATAAACTTAAAGCTCGAAAGGTTGGTCCTGTAAAGATTGTGAAACGGATCAACGAAAACGCTTATAGGTTGAAGCTGCCTGGGGATGTGCACACTTCTGACGTGTTTAATGTTAAACATCTTATACCTTATTATGGAGATGAACAATCCAATGTGAAAGAACTTTTAAATTCAAGGACGAATTTTTCCCAACCAGGGAAGGATGATGCAGCCCAGCCTGATGATACCTTAGGTCGCTCAAGCGAGCTACGACCTAGCAATGGTAATGAGTTAAGTTTAAGCCGCTCCAACAACCTACCGGACCAAAGAACTGATGTTATCGGCCAGTTTGCCTTAAGTCGCTCGAATTCTTTAGGTCGCTCCGACCTAACGGGTTACGACCTAACGAGTTAGGTCGCTCAGATCATAGGTCACTGCTGTTTTCTGTTCTAAGCCGTTGCTTCTTAAGTCGCATAAAGGAGGTGTTCTTATGTCGATGAAGTGATAGGTCGCGAGAAGTTGTCCAGAAGCTCATGCCTTTGGTCGCTAATGATAAGTCGTATGTCGCTCGTATGGGTTGTATTCTTGTGTTGCATTGTACTTATGTCATTTGTAATATAAGTCATAGAACGACCAGTGCTAGGTCGTTGTGTCCTGTTTTAGGTCATGGGTCGTTTACTTGTTGTAGCTTGTATTTTGTTAAGTCGTTCAAACTGATAGGTCGTTAGCAACCTAAGTTGGGTCGTGTGTGTTGTAAGTTCGTGAACGACCTAGTGCAGTGTGTTGTAAAACCTATAAATATGGGTGTTGGGTCATTTGTAAAGGTTGTTGATTTTGAATAAAACTTTGTTTGTGTGCTTTGTGCCACTTTTAAAATTGGTAGTTGAGTGTTATCTCCTATCTCCACCTTCAACATTCGAGTGCGCTCGAATCAACAATTTTTGAAGCCAATTCATGGAATCAAGTGCGCTTGATCAACGTTCAAAGAACTGTAGATCTTCTCTCACGGTATCGTGCGCGATCAACGTGTCGAAGATAGCTAGAATTTGGTATCTTTCGAGATCAAAGAATTTGGGCATTTGGGTATTTTCAATCCATCGATTTATTTTGCTTCATCTAATCGTTTCATCGATTAGTTTGAGATGAAAACTTCATTTCGTCGTCATCGTATTATTCCCGCTGCATCAACTTATCCAAAATATATCGGGAAAACACTTTGAAAAGTAACTATTTTTCTTTAAACACTTTACTTAAAATATTAGTCACAAAAAAAAATTATACCAATATTACATATGACTTATGTCCAAACTAATTTTAAAAATAAAATTAGTAGATGGAGTATGACTATTTAAATAACTATTTTCTAAAACAATTATTGATTAAATCTTAGAAATAATCATTTCTATATGAACTTAATAAATCTTTACTTAATGGATTTAAAATAATTTAAGAAGTTAATTTCTCCAAAGTATCCTTTTCAAAACCAATCCTCGAATTATATATATATTTATATATATATGTATATGTATGTATGTACCTTTCAAAGCTATTCAGAAATTTTATTCGACTTTCCAGGGAGAATACACTTTCATTTCAAAATGGTTCATTTAAACCAATTAAATAAATCCTTACCGATTTACTTTAAATTTACGTTCCAAATCCGTAAATTTATTTCCACACTTCAAAAATAAATCAATGTATATTTTTAAACAAATTTCCCTTTTCTTTATAAATTCCATGGTGAATTTAAATTTCCAAATATCACTGATATACGATTTTCAAATCGATTTCAAATATTCAATTTCAACAACAATTCAATTTTTCAATTTATTTCAAAACAACAAAATCAAATTCCATATTGATTTTTTTCCAAGAAATTAAACACCAAGTGAATTTCATTCAAATCTCAAATTGAAATCTATTTCTACTAAACCCCAATCAATTTTAAAATTGATTCCAAATTCTTTTCAAAATACCAAAAAAATTTCCAAATGGATTTTCAAAAGATTTAAATTCAATCACCAAAAATCAATTCCCAAATGGGTTTCAAATTTTATTTCCTTTTAAAAATAAATTCCTTTTAAAGAAAACAAATTCTCTTATTTTTCAAACTCTTTAAAATCCGTGTTTTGAATAAATTCTTCAACCTTTGAATAATATTACCCGAATCCATTTATTAAAGCTTTTCCCATATTTTGAAATTCTCTTCAATAAGATTAAAAATAAAACTTTATTATTTTCGAATTCCTTCTTTTAAATTTATCAAATTCTCGAAAATAAATTTTAATATAAACTTTCAGCCTGAATTTTCAAAAATCAATTTTTTATTTATTTCTGGTATCTAACGATACTAAAATTATATTTGGCTAAATTTTAGCCTTCAATGATTTCAATCACAAAGATAATCACACAGAGATTATAAATAATCAACACATAATATTGAAACAAATTCAATTATTTGAGGAATCCAGCTGGATCCCTCCAACCTGTTTTCCTGCATCCACAGACATTAGCACAATAACTAAATACCCATTCCACTTCAAGGTGGAATATCGCGGTATATGGGATTTATAAAAATATCATCCGTTATTATGCGGCGCAATAGGGTCTCATCCGCTATATAATGTAGGAAATCAACTCCAAGTATATATATAATACCAATTCCACTTCAAGGTGGAATATCGCGGTATATGTGTTTAATATAATAACCTCTGCTTAATATGCGGCGTATATGGTCTATTTCAATACAACAAATAGCAACCATCATTCAATCACACAATCAAGCAATTTTAAATTTAGCTATTTAAAATTTAAATCGAAACACAATTCGATTGAGTGAGAATTTCTCACCTTGCTTCCAATAGCGGTTTCAGCGTTTGTTCCGAATAAATTAAACACGTGTTAATTTTACCCAAAATTCAACTAGCACAACTAAATCTCAATCCAGCTCCATTGTGTAGTGCTCGTCAATACGAATCCAACGCAAGTCGTTTCGTAAATTTCCGACCTTGTATGACGAAGTTATGACGTTTTAAATATCACACGAATTTATAAATATAATAATTTACAATTTTTTTTATTATAAATCCTTAGTTCATCAGGGCCATTGGTTTTCTATAGAAAATCTTGGCCATGCAAAATTGCTTCTCCTTCTTCCCAGGTATCGTGAAAATCACGTACGCCTCAACCCATATACGCACAAAAAAAATGAACGTCAGACCACCTATCGACGACTATACGTCGATCAACCTACGCCGCTTGAAAGCTCGTGCCGCACTCCCTCAACGCCATGAGCATCATCAAGCTCGGCTCCATCTTGGCCTTGATAACCGAACCTAAATGTGTGACCTTTGCATCGAGATATATGCCAATCCGTAGCTCTAAAATCGATCACATCCGTATGGATACGAAGATCACACGTTGCTCTACGATTTGTTAGTTGAAGTTTCTTGCTAATTGTCTATGGATTTGAAGATAACAGAGGAAGAAGGTTGGACATTTTCGGCCACTAAAATTTCTGTTAGTGGCGGCTAGGGTTAGAGGAAGATAGGGTTTGGAAATAGAAGATAATGGGTCCTTATATAGAAAATTGCCAAAACACTATACATTCGAAATTTTCCCGAACTCGAAACGAAGCGTGCCGCCTGGCATTTATAATCTTTTACCACTGTTTCGAACGCAATGGAATATATATCGGAAGCCAATTCGATCATTTTTGAAAGATAGGTTTTCAAATCGACTATTTTAAATTTTAAATTCACTTAAATGATTTTCTACGCGTTTTAGCTTACCCCGGACAAACCGTAAATCTGATTGACGCGAAATTTGAAATCTTACAATAATTTAAGATTATGGATCCAGTGAAACTAGTTTCGTCGAAATCCGAGACTGTTGAAAAATGACTATTTTCACTCGTCAATTAAATATTAAAATATTCAATTTCCACAAATTAACTTTTAATTAAATTTTAAAAGTTCTATAACATCATTCTAACTCCAATATGATTTAATACAACTTTACAAATCAAATTTAATCACATTAAACCCAATTTTCAATTATTTCTGTAATTTCAAATATTAAATTATCGATTTAATTATCCAATTAAATCTAGATATTCGAAATATAATTTATTCGACTTACAAATTGTACTTGTTAATATTTAAAATCAATTAAATATACGAATTTCAAATGACAGAAATTCTGGGTCGTTACAAACTTCCCTCCTTAAAAGAATTTCGTCCTCGAAATTGCCAAGTAAGAAAAAGTCTTGAAATCCATTAACTTTTTTTTCCAAAATAAGCCGTTCCAACTCGATTTCAGATTCATTTTAATTTCTTAGCTTTTCCAAAATCTGATGGTTACACTTTTCTAGTTCAATTCCTACATTTTCATTTCAATTTAGAAATTGACTTTTCGTTAACAAAAATTTTTCAAAATTGTTCTAACTCCAAAAATTTAAGGAAATTTTTGGCAGAGTCTCCCTTGTACGGAGAAGCTTTTGCAGTATCACAATAGATATAAATATATATACATCGACCCACACGGTCGGAAAACAGTTCATATTTCCTATTTTTATTGCGTAGGCATACCTTTTCAGCATTTTTAAACAAAGCAGTTATTTATTAGTATTTTAGCGTGACCAAATCCAGCCAACTACAGCCCCGGTACCTGTACTTACTCAATTTAAACATGTAAGTGACATATATAGGAAATTCGTTTACATTTCACTAATTTTCAATAGAAAACATATATTTTTCATAAGCAATGCAATCAAAATAATTCCCACAAGCAATTTATAAGGTTTCGATACAAATTTTAATTGCTTGCAACCAATTCACATTAGTTCACTTTCAATTCAAATTCAATTACATAGCTTTCCATTTATCGATTCAATTTCATTAACACTTAATGAATTATATACAATCAACTAACAATCATATAACAACGAATGTATATTCAATACAATCAAATTTATTAAATTTACATTCAACAATTCATATTCACTTTGTCTAACTTCAATTTGGTTTAACACTTTTAATTTCCAATTGGTTTAATATCTAATTGACTTCCATCCAATTATTCAATTTTTTTCAACTTCATTAGCTTCTAATGAATTAAACTTACATTCATTATTCTATATCAATTCTTATACCTTCGATTGATTAATATTCAATCCATTAGTTTAATTCAATTGCTAATTCATTTAACCACAAAAGTTGAATTACATTTATATAACTCAAATTCACAATCATCACTTCACTTTATTAGTTTACTTCGATACCAAAATCAACTTCATTCAACATCACTTAAGTTATATTCCATTTCAACCATCATTTGTTTAACTTAACTTAAATTCCCACTTGTAAATCCAATTCAGATTCCAATTCTAAAGTTAATTCTATTTAACTTTTAACTCAATTTACAATGGTATCAAATCCATCACACAGAAACTTGAAAGTGATACTGATGATGCTGCAGTCATCACTCTTATTATTTCCCAGTAACAGTAGTGAATTCAGTGCTTAATATTCTTTCAAAATTTTCCTTTTATTCATAAATCACATTTATAAATTCTATTCTTATTTAACTTCACTATTTATCTTTTAATTTTGGAAAATAATTTCCAAAATAAACAGAATTCAACATTTTCAATTCATAGTTCAATTCATTTTTATTCACAACTCATATTTATAAATATATTCATATATTTTCACTTCTTATATATAAGATTATTTCACAATTGCAATTCACATTAATTATAATTCCATACTTAATAATTCATTTGCTTATACAATTACTCTTTTATTTAGATTATTCAAACATCTTTTAATTAACTTATATATATTCTTACATTTTCAACAACCAAACCATCAATTTATATGCACTTTAATAATTTTTGAAAAATTATTTCCTTTATATGTAAAATGTAATCGAGGTAAAATTATTTCATTTACCCAATTTAAAATGATACTATGTCGACTTGCCTCGTTTAAGTGTTTAGAAATCCCTATCGATAACATGGCGTCCCACATACTGACCAGAATTCACAAACATCTCAATGGATAAGCAAACACAATATAAAACATTTTTATATTCACTAACAAATACGCGCTCATATCTATTATTACACTCACACTCATTCTAGAGTACTACTGACTCTATCTCTAATTAGTAATTCCAACAGAGCCAAGGTTGTCGCTTAACCAAATGCTCTGATACCAAATGTGAAGGCCCAAAGCAGCGGCGACCGATAGGCTTTGCAACCATCCCAGACCCATCGTGGCTCACACTAGTACAAGAAACTTGCTTTTACGGCCAGCCTTTCGACTGTCACGGGTTACGCCTAACCAACCCCGTAAAGAGGACGTGTAGGGGTAAGAGTCTCCCGTTCGCCACCTAACGCGAAGCGAGAACCCCCTATCACATTTCACTAAGACAAGCAAGTCTCGTCCGCTATATAATGTGGGAAATCAACTCCAAGTACATATATAATACCAATTCCACTTCAAGGTGGAATATTGCGGTATATGGCTTTAATATAATAACCTCTGCTTAATATGCGGCGTATAGGGTCTATTTCAATACAACAAATAGCAACCATCATTCAATCACACAATCAAGCAATTTTAAATTTAACTATTTAAAATTTAAATCGAAACACAATTCTATTGAGTGAGAAGTTCTCACCTTGCTTCCAATAGCGGTTTCAGTGTTTTGTTCCGAATAAATTAAACACGCGTTAGTGTTACCCAAAATTCCACTAGCTCAACTAAATCCCAATCTAGGTCCATCGCGTAGTAATCGTCAATACGAATCCAACAAAAGTCGTTTCGTCAATTTCCAACCTTGTACGACGAAGTTATGACGTTTTAAATATCACACGAATTTATAAATATAATAATTTTCAATTTATTTATTTATTTTAAAACCTTAGGTCATCAGGGCCATTGCTTTGCTATAGAAAATCTAGGCCGTGCAAAATTGCTTCTCCTTCTTCCCAGGTATCATGGAAATCACATACGCCTCAACCCATATACGCACAAAAAAAAGAATTACGCAACCACCTGTCGACGACTATATGTCGATCAACCTACGCCGCTTGAAAGCTCGTGCCGCACTCCCTCAATGCCATGAGCATCATCACGCTCCGCTCCATCTTGGCCTTGATAACTGAACCCAAACCTGTGATCTTTGCATCGAGATATATGCCAATCTATAGATCTAAAACTGATCACATCCATATGGATACGAAGATCTCATGATGCTCTACGATTAGTTAGTCGAAGTTTATTGCTAATTATCTATGGATTTGAAGATAACAGAGGAAGAAGGTTGGCCATTTTTGGCCTTTGAAATTTCTGTTAGTGGCGGCTAGGGTCAGAGGAAGATAGGGTTTGGAAATAGAAGATAGTGGGCCCTTATATAGAAAATGGCCAAAACACTATTCATCCAAAATTTTCCCGAACTCGAAACGAAGCATGCCGCCTAGCATTTATAATATTTTACCCCTATTCCAAATGCAATGGAATATATATCGGGAGCCAATTCGATCGTATTTGAAAGATAGGTTTTCAAATCGACTATTTTAAATTTAAAATTCACTTAAATGATTTTCTACGCGTTTTAGCTTGCCCTGGACAAACCGTAAATCCGATTGACATGAAATTTGAAATCTTACAATAATTTAACATTACGGATCCAATGAATCTTGTTTCGTCGAAATCCGAGACTGTTTGAAAAATGACTATTTTTACTCATCAATTAAATATTAAAATATTCAATTTCCACCAATTAACTTTTACTTAAATTTTAAAAGTTCTATAACATCATTCTAACTCCAATATGATTTAATACAACTTTACAAATCAAATTTAGTCACAGTAAACCCAATTTCCAATTATTTCTGTAATTTCAAATAGTAAATTATCGATTTAATTATCCAATTAAATCTAGATATTCGAAATATAATTTATTCGACTTACAAATTGTACTTTTTAATATTTAAAATCAATTAAATATATGAATTTCAAATGACAGAAATTCTGGGTCGTTACACAACCGCACCACTAAGCCGAAATAAAAGGGACATCTAGACAGGGATGACCCCACCCTAAAATGGGTGCTACCCAACTAGCCTTGCTGCATAACCCCTAGTTTTCAGTCATTCTCGGTTGATGAGGCTTGAGGCTAAGTGTTACCTTTTAGAACGTTTCACTTAGAAAGCCCATCATCCACCTGACGATGTTCCGAAAGCATTCATCCATACAAGTCCATCCCGGGTTTGAACGGAACCGAATGCACTGCTCCTACTACATCCACTTTGAAAATATCCTCAGGATTAGTAGCGACTAGCCCTTGCACTTAAATGCTCCATCTTCGACTCCGAACTCATTTTTCCCATGAAAACATACAATCCGAATCGAAGTGGTTTTTGAGAAATTAATCCCGATCCGGTCTCTTTGAAACGATTAACACATTGCCCAATATTGATAGTCGGTGATTTAACTATCAATTAACATCCATAAGCATCCATCAACAATAAATAATTTCCCACATTATTTATTTTCCTCGAAAATATTTTTGGAAGATATATTAAATCTACTTACATACCTAATTTAATATATATATATATATACTTTTTTTAAAATATTTCGAATAAAACTACTTTATAAAATATAAACTATTTTCTTCAAATTAAAGTTAAGTCATACTAAATTTTAAAATAAAGCTATGAAATCCTATACAAATTTTCAAATAAAACTTTAACTAATTATCTTTAAAATAAAACCATTTTATAAAGTATAAATATTAATAATATTCTTTAAAACATAATACTAATTACCCCTTTAAAATAATTACATCTATAACTAGCTTGATAAATGTTCACTTTTAAAATTCTTACAACTTAAAACATTTCTTGAAACCATTCTTTAATACAACTTCAAAACTTCTAACTTTTTCAAAAATCTCTTTGAAAACTTACTTGGCTTTTCAGGGAAATACACTTCCATTTTAGGATAACCCAAAAGAATTCTTTTTTTATAAAATCCTACATGATTTACCCCAATTCAATTTTACGTTCATGCCGTAAATCTCTTTCCGTACTTTAAAAATTAACTCCTTTTATTTTTAAACACATTACTATTTCCTGGAAATTACTTTCAAAATGTATGTTTAAAATATTTAAAATAAAGCTTCTAGAAATTGCTTAATTGAAAGTAATACTTAAGGAAATATATAGAGGTTTTCTAAGTAATTTAAGCCAAATTTAACTTTTTATATAAAGTTATTAAATCAAATATTTATATTATAATTTCCTTTGAAAACTTAATACTACATTACTTTTTAAAATAATTAAATACCATACTTACTTAAACAAATATTTACTTCCACTAAAATAATTAAAAATAACAATAATTTTCTAAAGTATTTTAAAAACACCTTTGCAAAACTTTCCAGTTTATACTTTGAAAATCTTTCTCTGAAACATGCATAGTTTCCAAGAAAATACACTTCCCATCCTTTAAAAATAATTCTCGCTATTATTTTAAACAATTTACCTTTCCCTTTTAAATCAGAATTTCAAACACTTCAAATTTTCAACCAATTTCTTAAATTTAATTCCTTTAAATTCATTACTCAAAATTTCCCCTTCTATTCTCTTTTAATTCCAATTTATTTTATTTATATTTTAAAATTCCAAATTATACTTATCCAACCATAACGCAACACAATTTAATATGCAAATCAATCTATCATAGGATATTAACGAAATATATCACAGAATATAAATAAAATTTCTATTTGTGAGGAATCCAATGGGATCCCTCCAACCTGTTTTTCCCTGCATCCACAGATATTTGCACAACCAATAAATATCGATTCAATCTGATAATAATTATCATATTAAGCTAAACAACCAATCAAACATTTAAATATTAGCTATTTAAATTAACTGGTATCCAGATGTCAGTGAGATTAACCCACCTTGAGTTTTTGACGACCGTTCAAATTTTAAATTAAATCGAACGTCGTCTAAATTTTTACCTTCTTGGAACGATTCCAGAATTGCTCCACTTTGTAGTATTCGTCAAAGCGATACCGGCGTCGCCAGTTTTGTCAAAATCTGATAACATATGCACAAGTTATAGAATTTTAAAGTTTGGAACAAATTTTAAAACAAATTTCCCCCTTTTTATTACCATCAAGCCGTTCGATTAAGGAAAGAAATCAAGGTCGTCAACAGGTTCTTCCCAAATGCGTCAATACCCAACATCCTCCAAACCTATAGCCGCATCACAAATCGAAAAACGCGACCCTTCCTGTTGCCATTCACCTCGATCGGAGGTCACCACTCCGAAGCCCAACGCCAACACCACTTCCACCCAGAGTTTCAATGAACTCGGCCTCAAGCTCCACTCGAAAAACATGCCCGAAACGACTACAATCGCTGGCTCCTAGTGTAACATCCCGGAACTTTTAACAATATCAATTTAATAATCAGTATTAAAAATTAAATTAATATTGATAATTTTTTAATAATAATTCAATTTGATTTAATAATCTTCTTCAATAAATATTCAATTGGTTATTTTATCTTTTAAAAATTATAAATAGATTTCTATTTATAACATAAATATATAGTTTATATTGTAGATAGATTAGTATGGTTTTAAATTTAATAAATAAAGCATATTTTTCTAATTCTAATATTTTTAGTAATTTGAGAATTTGTTTTTATTTAATAATAGCTTTTCAAAGTTATAAAATAAATGATCTTGGTTTAAATTAATAAACGAATCATGATTTAAAATTCTAATATATACATTAATAATTTGGAAATTTTGATTTTAGTTAAATATAAAGTTTTCAAAGCTATTTAATAAATAAATATATGATTTTTAAATTGTTAATAAAAATGTTTAAATGTTTAAAATAGTTTTAGCTTGAGTTTTAAATTTAATTAAATTGACAAAAGTGTTTTTAGATTAATTAAATAAGTTATTTATTAATAAAAGAATAATTTCTTTTATAATTATTTTATTTTAATAATAAGTCATTTTTAGAAATAATATTAATAGTGTATTGTTTTACAAATAGATTTTTGAATAAAATTTGCAATTGTTATTTCAAATTAAATTCATATGTATAACTTGATTTTTAAATAATTGACTTTGAATTGAATTTGAATTTAAATTTCAAAGTATAAATTTTAATTGTTTTAATTTCCGTATGTATAATCTTTATTTGTAAGTACAAATTGTTTTTAGTTCCTTTATAAGTTTATATACATATTGAACTAATAAATTAAAATTTAGCTTAATACATATGTTAACTTGTAAATACAAACTACTTTAAAAAGATGAGTGTATTAATATTAAGCCTCTTATAACCAAATGTTAAAAGATTAACTTAGTAAATTGACAAATGTTGAAATTCTTACAAGTGGCCTCTTTTAAATTTAATTTTTTCTTTATTTTAATAAAATCTGAAAATTTACTTATATAAATGAACATTTTTCACTCTTGTTCTTTTTTTATCATTTTCTTAAATCAAAAGAATCTTCAACTTGTTTATCCCTCAAACCTGAAACCCATTTTCAGACTCAAAATTTAATGTTCAAACCAAAAATCAGTTTACAATTTCAGATCAAAACTCCTCATATCAAAGACCAAATTCCTGCAAACAAGTTCTCAGTTTAAAAATGCAGTTCATTCTCCTATAATTCATGTCAAATCTAAAACCTATTCAATGCAAAATAAAACCCTACATGTTCAAATTTGAACATCCTCAAAAAGATCAAAAAAAACCTGCATATTCAACTCCTCAATTAAAATTCTGTTCTACCCCATTTTGTTTTCTTTCCCTGCAATCTTGAAGCCTACACTTGCTATTTTCACAAAAAGCAAGTTCAAAACAAAAGTCTGCAAACCCAAGTTTTAAAATTCAAGTACAAGTTGAATCTGGGAATCAAGTCATTTGCAGATGTCTTCAACAACTCCATTCAAAGCTTTTCAAATATCAGGCTCTGTTTTCTTCTAAACAGTGAGTAACTTTAAAATCTTAAAATTCTTACTTAGGTTGCATGCTAGTTTGTTTGATATAAATAAGTATTGTTTAAAGTCTGATATGATATATTTTTGGGTGCATGCTATAAATCATTTGTTCTGTTCTGTTTTTTTTCAAGAAGAACTTTGATTCCAGTCTTTATCATTTATTAAGTATCTGATAAAATGAAATTATAAAGGAATGTTGTTTGATTTTCTTAAGTCAATACTTAAAATTTAAGTAAGTAAAAAAAATAAGTGTTTGCCTCTGGAAAACACAAAGAACATCAGTACATGATAATTTTTAACTAAAATTAAAATATGTTAAACTTGTAATACAGTTTTATAAGTATAAAGCATTAACTGTAACATGATTTTTAGATCAAGAATAAGGATTTTAGAGTGTTAGATGAAGTTGTAGTTGGGTTCTTAACTGTCATTGAATTTCAAGTAAATTCTGATGATTTTTGAATTTGGGACTCTTGAGTTTCTTCTAGGTGGTTGTGTAGGAATAGGAGATAGGAAAAATCTTGAATGATGATAAATTTTGTCAGAGAGATTGTAGATTTGGGAATTTACTTTTAAACCCTAGTTTTAAGATGGTTTGATGAATCGAACATTTCGATTTGCACAATGGACCGAGTGCTTAAATCTTTTGGGAATGGATAGTATGATCATAGTTGAAGCCATGGACAAAGTCGCTGACATTCTGGAGGTCGGAGCGGTGAAAGATGGCCTTTGACAGGTTTTGAGGGGAATCCTGTTTATGGATTTCCAGGTTTTAAATTGGAGCTCGGTTTTGATTTGAGCCAGTGAGGTGGCTGTGGAGATTTATGATGTCGTCAGTGGATGATCATTGATGGGTATGGATGCTGGTGGATGGCCTGAGCCACGGTGCACGTGCACCGTGTAGTCGAAGTTTAGGTGGATTTTCAGCGGTGTGTAGTTTTTTTAAACAGAGGAAAGCTGCTTGATTTCTCGAAGTAGTTGGGTGGATAGCTCGGGGAAGATAGGTTTTGGACTCGAAGGAAATTTGTGGGTTTCTCGGGTTGGTCAATGTCTACAGGTTTTACAGAAACCTGTAATTTCTATGTTTTATTTAACTCTGAAACTTTTTAATGTTAAGAAATTTTAAACCTGATTTTAAAATTCAAGTTTGAATTTTTGAATTTAAGTTTAAATTCTAAATCTCAGTTTTAGAAAAATAATAAATAATAAAGTTTAAACTTATATGTTCAACTACTTTATAATGGTGGGTAGTTTTCAAATTTTAAATATGAAGTTTTATAATATTAGTAAGTTTTTAAAGTAAGATTTAATCTGGAAATCAAAAGTTAATAAGAACTTCAATTTTTGAAATAAAAAGAATTTTAAGATTTGAAGGTTTAAACAAATTTGTATGTAAAGTTTAAATTTAAATTATTAGATTTAAAAATGAATTTAATTTCAAACCTTATGAATTTCTTACATTTGACAAGCACTTGATTGTCTTGTAAATTTAAAAAGTTTCAAATTGTTTAAACTTGGTTTAAATTTAAATTTTATTAATTGTAAATCTTGTATTTGAGATAGAATTTAAAAGTAAGTTCAAAAGTACTTTGTTTAAAATAAAATTTGTTTTTAAACATAATTTAGAAATGTTTTATCTTAAGATTAAGTTAAGATTTAATGTTTTGAAATTAATTTAATTAATGGAGTAATTAAGGAATGATTAATTAATTTAATTAATTACTGATTTGGAATTAATAAATATTGATTAAGGGTCAATCAATTTATAATTAAGGTCATTAATTTGATTATTAACCAGTGATTAAAGAATTATTATTTAAGTAATTAAATTGTAATCAAGGTTAATGAATTAAACAATTGAGGATAGATTAAGTGACAGTTAATTCTTAATTAATTAAATAATTATATTTTAATTAATGAATAAGTAAAGATGATTTAATTTGGGATTAATCTAAGTTAATTACTTAATAAAAATAATTCAAGAATGGTTAATGAAGGTCATTAACCAGGATTGTTTAATAATTAATTAATGTGGTTAATTCTTAATAATTAATTAGATTAATTAATTTAATAATAATCATTTGTGAATTGATGAGTATAACTACTTAATGAAGTAATTAAGAAATTAATTAGTTAATGTAATTAATTTAGTTAAATGTGATTGTTTATTTTAATTAATTAAGTTTAATTATTTTTAAACACTTGGGTTTTAAAGATAATTACTTTATGTAATTAATGGATTGGGAAATTACTTGGTGAAGTAATTGATTGATAATTACATGTTGTAATTAATTGAGGATGTTTAAGAATGAAGTAATTTGGAGTACAATTACTTGTAATTAATCAAGGGATTAATTAAGAAATTAATTAGGGAATAATTAATTTGTTTTAATGAAGTAATTAAGTTAGCTAATTACTAAATATGGTTAATCAGAAGGGATTAATAATTACGAGTTAATTAGTTAAGGTAATTAATTTAGGAAGATAACTTATTAAATATAATTAAGGATCATTATTTATTATAATTAATGATGTAATTAAAGTTGATTAATTAAGATTAACTAATTAATGATAGGTAATTAAAGTAATTAATTAATTTAATTAATTAAGGATTAAGGTAATTAATTATAGTTAATTAATTAATTGAAGTAATTAAAGGTTAATTACTATTATTGTTTGAGAACAATTAATTTGTGCAATTGATTAAAGATAATTACATGAATGCAATTAAGGATAATTAATCAAGGGTGATTAATTTAGGTGATTATTTTGGATGATTAAGTAATTGATGGTAATCAATTAAATGGTTGAGATAGCAAGATTTATACTAATGAAGGAATTAATTTAATTTATTTTAAATTAATTAAAGATGAAGTAATTAATTTAATTCACTTTAAATTAATTAGAGATAGAAATAGTTAATTTAATTCATTTTAAATTAATTATATTGTGATGAAATAAATCATTGCTTATATATGAATGGATGACATTGATTGTTTTAGATGCTTTGTGATCTCAGAAATGAGATAAGTAATGTTGTGTGGTATGAGTGCTTGGTTGCATTGTGATGATAATATAGATTATCTATTGTGACGATGATATGGATTACCTATTATGATATGGATCATCTGTTTATTTTGATAATTTTGATTATCAAATGTGATTTGTGAGTTATCTAACTGCGTGCATATAGATAATTGAATTGTTTTCAACTTTAAAATAACTTGGACATAAAAGACACGCTTTGGATTTCGTTGAGACCTGGATCGGGTTTCCATATTTGGATATCGGCAAACCACATCGATCCAAAATAACGATAGGCCGTGAAATCTCTTGTGAAGAGTGAAGACTCGAGGTGTAAGGACTATCCGTCAGTATAACTCTGGGTGTGATTACGCGATGAGTTTGACGGAAATAGTACTTACAGGTTCGAGATGGTGATTTAGAGTGCAAGGGCTATGGTCGTTGACTCTGAGAGTGATTCCAAAATGAGTGTAACGAGATAGTGCCTTCGGTTTCGTTCGAACCCGGAACGAACTTGTATGGATCGAATGCTTTCAGAACATCGTCAGGTGGACGATGAGCATTCTAAGTGATGTGTTCACTAAAGGTAATCATAGCCTCAAGCCTCATTAACCGGGAATGGCTAAAACATGGGAGGTGCAGCAAGGCTTCGTGGGTAGCCCCCACTTGAGAGTGAGATTTACCCCTGTCTAGAGGTCCCTTTATTTCGGCTGTGTGGACAGTTGTTGAGCTCCAACTGTCGGGGTTGTCTTGTTCGGAACTGTTCAGTAAGGAATGGTTCCGGCCTTGTGTTCCAAGGGAGCGGGCGTACTCCTCGGTACGTTGATCTAGGCCACGTACTATGACGGGCGGTACCCCGGTAGCCCTGCCATTGGATGGAATCTAAAATCCAATAAGTGCCAACGGTTTTGATTGTATTACCCACTTTTGTGGCTAGTAGCTGAAATTTAATGAATGTCGGCTATTTAATATTTATTTGAAAACCCTAGACCTATTATAATATCATCGGATTTCCTATCAAATGTTTTGGTTAGCGTAAGGTAAAAACTTTTCCATGTTTAAGTGTGGGAAGTCTTACGTGATACCTTTCTTTTCAAAAAGTTTTGAAAATTTAGCAAGCTTAATCTGTTACTCACACCAGACCCATGTCTGACTCGAAGTTTATTTTTTTGTTTTTCATAAACTCTTGGGCACTCAAATTTTTATGAGTAGCCAAGGGATTCAGGTTAGCTTTGATGAATTATGGAGGAGCAAATAGAGCAAGAGGCTTCTGCGTTGTAGTTATCTAGTTTCCGCTGTGTTGGTATCTCTGAGTCGTTTGTTTGAGTTATGTTGTACTGTGTTGTAATAACTAGACAGGTGATTATAACTGTCTAGTATGTGTTGTATTATCTGTGTAACTCTGATAGTGGTTGTAAACTTTGTAATGTTTGTGTTATTAATATAATTTATTCGTTCCGCTGTTTAGATTCTGATGTTGTTTCTTCTTCTCTTCATTCTTTTTTTCTATCCCTTTCTTTCTTATTAATGATGCGTCATTCTGTGGAGACAGATGGCGGGTCGTTACACCTAGCTTCCCCTACAGTCGACAAGAACGCAAATCACCCATTGGATGGATGAAGCTCGGCGAGCTCTTCAATAATGCCGTTAAAATTTTTTGGTGAAAGCGAAAGGATGGAGAGATTGGAGGGGAAAAAGCACGATTTGTTTCGGCCGTTAAAATAGATAATGGCGGCTGAGAGACCTAACTAGGGTTCGGCTCAGTTTACATGAATATATATAAGTAAATATAATAATATTTTAATGTTAAATTAACATTCAAGCAATTTTTCAAACGAACTCCAAATCAGACATGTCGCCAGGCGATTATAAGGTTTTACCCACATTCCGAACACAATGGAACATGTTTCGAAAGCTAATTCAATCATATGTGGAAGATAGCTTTTTGAATCGAGTTTAAATATTAAATTATAGATTTTAATTTCAATGCGTTTCTCACCCGTACGAACAAACGGTAAATCCAAATGCTACGAAAATTGAAATCCGATAATAACTAACTATCACGGATCCAATGGAACTAGTTTCGTCGAATTCCGAGACTGGGCCCCGGAAGGCTATTTTCATTCGCCGATTAATTCGAGTGATTTTCAAAATCGTCGAAATCACTTAAAATTTCACCTTTAAAATTTTATTAACTCTATTATACATCGCATAGAATTTATATACACATTAGAAATCATTCCGATTCGTTTCGAATCAAAATCTGGTTATTTGCATTATTATATTATAAAATTCCATTATTAAATTAATATAAAATTCCAAATTCAACCTATCGACTTTTAATTCCATCCAATAGTCGAATATTATAATTCAAATCCAAATAGACTTAAAATAAATTTTAGAATCTATTTATATATCTATGTACACCCAGAATCACCAATTATCCTAATTCCAATATTAAATTATTATTATTCAAAATTCAATAGAATTATCGTATTTGAAATTTAACTAATTCTATTAATTTAACAAAACCCTTATTTCAAAATCAATTCAAAATCCACATTTAACATTTAAAATGAATTTAATGTTCCAAATCTAACGACCAAAATTCTGGGTCGTTACAACCGCGGTTATTTTAAAATATTTTTTTTTTTGAATTTTTCAGGAGGGAAACCGGCCGGAGCCGTAAAACCCTCCCTAGTGCGCCTACCCGGTCCGCGGGCACTCGAAGGCTAATCTTAGCATACGCACATGGTAAGCCCTTAAATGGGCAACTTGGGAATCGAACCTGCGACCTGCTTACCAGGAGGCAAGTGTCTCAACCACTAGGCCACATTTGCGGACAAAATAATTTATACTTCAAAACCAAAATATCATTGCCATTTCAAAACCATATCAATACGATGTCATTTCCATTTCAAATATATCCATTTCCAAAATCATAGCACTTTCAAAGTTATAACACTTTCGAAACAAACACTTGAAATTATAACACTTTCAAAACATATAAAATTCATAACTTTGAAAACATAACTTTCACCACTTAAATAGTTAAGGTATTAATAGTAGAATATATAATAAAATAGTTTATAAGGTAAAATAGTTTATATAAAGAGTTATAAATAGTTTATATTAAAATAATTAGCATATTAAAATAGTTTATATCAAAAATAGTATATATAAAATAATTTATCAAGTAAAATATAAAATAATTTTAAATATAATTTAAAAATACTTTATATAATAAAATAGTTTTCCTCAAATTTAACAAATCGATTCCAAATCAACTGAAATTCCAAAAATTCAAATTTAATCCAATCTAAAACCATCAATTTTAATTTATTCTACTTTCTCAATAAACCATTTCAAATTATATCAATTTCAAATACAGATTTTTAACCATAAAATAAACCATTTCAATTTCAATATTTTCAAAGCTTTAAATATTCAAACATTTCAAAACTAGAATTGATAATTCTATATATATATATATATATATATATATCAAATTCACTTTACTATTATTTATTTTGAAATATTTACTTAATCATTCAAATAAAATTTAGATAAAACTTCAAATTTGAAATTTAAATAAAACTAAATATACCACTTTAATTTATGTAAATTCCAAATATTCATTTAAATCACCTTTTAATCAAAAAATCAAGTTATAAAATCGTATCTTTAAAATCCCAAATTTAAATAATTTCAAATTAACTTATTTGAGTATAATTCTTAAATAAATTCAATTTCAAAATCTTGGAAATCATGTCGAAAAATATATATATAATTGATCAAGGACGTTTGTATATAATATTCTATCCTATGGCCAAGTAATGCATATATCTATATTTTAATCCGCAATTTAAGCATAAATATACGGGTACATATCATTTCAACCCGCAATCACAAATTCAATTCAATGAAAATCGTGTGGGTTTATCATTTCAACCCATAACGATTTTCTCCTATTCTACAAATCGTTCGGGTATGTATCATTTCAACCCATAGTGAATTCTATAGTAACAGGGAACTTACAGAGCTATAACAGATATGATGATAATATAGCATGCATATATCATTAATATAAATATTAGATAATGATGTTAGATGTCACAAGTGAACAGATGGCATATATAGCAATGTAAATGACTAATTGCTGCATATTCCAATTGTCGTTTCAATTAAAATCAAATTTAATAAATATAATAACGTTAATCGTGAGTGATCTCTTACCTTTCAAGTCTAGATAGATTCGACAATGGAATGAGTTACGAAATGCAAGCACAACTTCCAAAGAAAAGCTAGATTGGCATGAATTTGACGGATAAAGCTGATAGAGAGGAATCAATGAGGAAAATAATCCATCAGTTTGATAGAACTAGAAAATAGATATTATTATATCATTAATTTTTCACGTAATCAACAATTTAGTTTAAATCATAACATATATATAAAACTAATATATACAAAATTACTACTTTTAAAAATATTATATTGTAATGACCTGATATTTTCAACCATTCGCATCCGCACATGCCATATTTGAATTGCTCAAAATACCAGATTGTTAATTTATATTTGGCAAAACTCAGCATATACAGTAAATAAATAAATCACAGAATCATAGATACAGAGTAATACACAATATGCAGTGGAAAAAATGAATAGCAGTTCATGAAGCTATTATATATATATCAGAATTATATAAGATACAACAGAAGTCTCGAATACAATAGTCAAGTACAAGATCAGAATACATCACTAGAATCAACTGAAAATCCAAAAGATGGATAGATAGCTGGATGTCCAAGCGAAGCTCCAACTCCAATGGTGAGTCTCAAAAGCTGAACTACTCAATCTGACCCGAGCGTAAAGCAAAACACAAAACACTCGAGTCAGGATTAACATTCTTATATCAATAAATCCAACTCAAGTGGAATAACAATTGAAATACAAGTAACTCAAAGGATGTTGGGGTTAACCATCCTCCAAGGATCCATTTAACTATCTACTGTGTAGTAATATATGCTATTATAATAATGTCTAAGTAAAGTATAATATATTTGAAAATAGCGTTAAGGCCTTACATTTTCCAACTTAACACATTTTATATATTCCCATAGTCTATACAGTACCGTAATCTTCCCCATACTGGGCTTCGTCAGAGGGCACTCTATAGGTATGGTATTAAAAAAATCGTATAAGGCATGTTAGGGAAGGTAACACGGCACAACAAGGCAACGCCAGGGTAGATATACCAATTACGCATCCGGGCTAGTGGTAACGTATAGCCGTAGCTACCGCCCACCTCGAGCCACACTCCTAAAATCAAAAATCAAAAGTGACCACCAAATCAATCACAAAGTCAACATATGATATAGAAGAAGTGTGTCCGATCAGAGGAGCTACCTCATTGCCCCGAGAATCGCTCCTGTTTTAGCCACCTTATGCCAACTCATGGGAGTTGGGTCCATGTATACACCTCAATAGAACATCACCACCATCGTACTTCATTCTGGGATCTCCATCGTGTATACAATTGTTAAAGTGGTTTTCGGAGTTGGCAGAGAGTATGATAACTTCCAATCCTAGTCTCTTTAACAATCAAACGTTATTATAAAACTGCGGTCATTTTAAAATAGTATATACTTCAAAACCAAAATATCGTCGCCATTTCAAAACCATATCAATAGGATATCATTTCCATTTCAAATATATCTATTTCCGAAAACATAGCATTTCAAAGTTATGACACTTTCGAAACCAAACCCTTGAAAATATAACACTTCCGAAAATAGTACTTTGAAATCATAATACTTCCCACTTAACCGATATAAATATTAAAATAGTATATATAATAAAATTGTTTTCTCAAATTTCACAAATTAATTCCAAATCAACTCGAATTCTAAAATTAAAATGTAATCAAATCTCAATCATTAATTCTAATTTAGCTTCTAAATAAACCATTCAAAATTATATCGATTTCAAATATAGATTTGAACCACAAATAAACCATTTCAAAATATATATTTCAAAGCTTTAAATATTCTATAATTTCAAAACTAAATGTGATAATTTTATCTATATCTTAATTCAATTTACTATTATTTAGTTTTGAAATATTTACTTAATAAATTCAATATCATTTAAATAAAACTCAAACTTGAAATATTTATGAATCACTTTAAACCAACATCAAGTTATAAAATCATATCCTTTAAAATCTCAAATTCAATAAGTTCCAAATCGATTTTAATAAAATATAATTCTTAATTAAATAAAATTTCAAATCAATTTCAAATCCATCTTCTCAACCTTAATTTATTAAAATCATTGTAAACTCTGTATAAAAATATAATTTAAATGAATACTTAACCATATTATATTTTAGTAAAATCAAACTTTATTATTAAACTTATTCTATATTAAAACAAATTTATACATAGCTTAAAATCAAGAATTTGACTACGTATAAAATAATATTTATATAAGATCTAAATCAATATTTTATAAAACCATTTCCTTCCAAAAACCATAGAAATCATTTTTTAAATATTGATATATTGACCAACGATGTCTGTATATAATTTTTTATCCTATGGTCAAGCGATACGGATATCTATATTTCAATCCATAATTAAAGATATACATACCGGTATATATCATTTCAACCTGCAATCCCAAATTCAATTCAAATGAAAATCGCTTGGGTCTATCATTTCAACCTATAATGATTTTCTTCTATTCTATAGACTGTTCGAGTATGTACCATTTCAACCCATAGTGAATTTTATACTAACAGGGAACTTACAGAGTAATAACAGATATGATAATAATAACAGGCATATATCATCAATATAAATAATATATAATGGTGTCAGATGTCATAGGTGAACAGATACAGATAACATCATATATATAGCAATGTAAATAACAACCAGCGGCATATTTCAACTTTCGTTTCAACTGAAATCAAATTTAATAAATATAAGAAATTAATTGTGAGTGATTGCTCACCTTTCGAGGCTAGAGATGAACGAGAATGAGGTGAGTTACGAATTCAACACGAATTCTAAAGCAAAGCTAAATTGGCACGAATTTGACGGACAAGCTGATACTTAGGAATTGATGAGAACAAATATATATAAATAAAATTTAAAGTCTATTATTAACTCATATTAAAATAAGATAAAATAAAAATCTTTATAATATACTTAAAAATCAATATTTAAATTACAAGCAGAATAATCCTTAAAAATATACTTGAAAAATCAAACATTATTAAAATCAAAATTTATCTTATTTCTCTAAATCAATACTTATATACATATGCATATTATATTTCGAAATATTTATATATATCATATGCATTATCCCTCTAAAATGTCAACATAACATATCATATATATATCATAACTTATATATAATTTTTTTAAACACATACAGATTACATTATACATATATATATAGTATAAATAGACACGCCGAAATTTCCGTATTATACTTTACGATCAAATAAGAACTTAAATAAACAGTTATTACTTCATATACTTTATAATATACAAATTGTATAACTTTAATAACTATACATATATATATATAAAATAAATGAATAGCTTAAGTACACCCTTTCTTTAATACTATATATATAAAACAGAACTCATGTACCATTATGACTAATATTATATATATGTGTGTGTGTATATATGACTTCCGAAACCTTATATGTATAAGAAAATATATATATTAAAACCAACCCTTATAATGCACTTATATATATATATACACAAACTTACATAACACCTTAATTATACCAGTACACGAGCGCTTGCAAAGTTGAAGACGAGCATGCCATAGAAAAGTGGAGGCAGTTGGTGCCATTCGACATGGGAAGGGGGTTTTAGTGGGTGGAAGTGGCTATGCTAAGGGAAGAGTGGCCGGAGTTGAAAGAGGGAAGAGATGAAGGCGGCTGATGGTTGTGGAAAAAGCATGGAGTGCTCGGGATGATGTACATGGCTGTGACCGAGAAGAGGAGGCGATAGCAAGTGTAGACGCAAGCACGGTGAAGTGGTGGAGAAGGAGATGCGGTGGGGAAAAGGTGTTACAGTGGGGAAGAGAACGCGAGTAGGAAAATGCTATTTGCTGATGTTTCATATTTTTTTTCCTTCGCGGAGGAAGAAAGTAAACAGGAAGGAGGAGTCAGTAAAAATAAAAAGAAGTGAACGTGAGGAATAAGAAATGAAAAGTCAGGCAAACCCAAAAATTTGAACATGAGTTATAATTAAATGAATGGCTACTCATTTTCCAACATCTTTTTAAGTGAACTTTTATATTGAATAAGTGGTTGACAGCTAGCTCGATGTAAAATGAATAGACGAAGGAAAACAAAAGGTCTCAGCAATAAATGGACTCAAAAGTAGGTACCGACGCGATTAACCGTTTCGTGGTTTCCGCCATGTACCGGACTTCAAAACGCAGAATTGAATATACCATAGAGATCAGCATGATGAGCGATCAAAACGGTATACATATATCAGTGGTACGATTATCCTATCAAAAATCGATAATCGGTATCGAAAATGCAGCAAATTTGCCAGAAATAAGATAAACGAGGCAGTAGCAGTCAAAATTTGGAGAAATGAAATATGACGTCTCACTCAGAAGATGATTTACAAATTTATTGTGTAAAAATATCCAGGTTTGAAAACATTTTATTATCACCAATTTTAATTACACAAGAAAATTAATTTCCATATTTTCGTATGAAAATTTTCCATTTTCTATGTTGAAGTAGACGTATTTCGAATATTAAATTTTCATTTAAAATTTCAAATATTTGAAATTTTGCAAAATTTCAATTAAATATATTATTAAATCTAATAAAATTTACGGGCCGTTACACTCTCCCCCAATCAAAACTCTTCGTCCTTGAAAAGGAAGGAGGTAGGAGAATAGAAACAACCAGAAAGAAAATAGATTAGAAGACAAAATAAACAATTAATTTAAAACCATATAAATTTCAATTTGTATTAATTAATATTCAGTATTTGATTTTAAATTCATGGTATTTCATTAAGTAGGTTAAATTTCAATTTGTAAATATTTAATACAAAAAAGGTTTACTATTAATTAGAATTTTATTTAATTTGTCTCATTTATTATTCAATCAACTTATTATTCTATTTATCTCTATTTACACTTTATAATTAAAATTTAAGTGTATAACATTTATTATAACCACTCAAATTTTATTCATAAATTCCTTTAACATCATTTTACATTGTAAATTATTCAGTTACATATTCAACTTCTGAATGATTTAGGTAAGTTATATTGGAATGCAATTGAGTATTATACAAGTAAAATTTTCCAAACTCAATTATTTCAATTTGATATTCATTGAAAATTTTGACTTCATTTTAAATTTGGAGTCTTCTTTTATCAAAATTTATGAATTAAATTTTCGAATAACTTCAAACAATTTAAAAAATAAATATATACACTATATATCAACTCAAATATATTATCATATACTTATATATTATAAATCAAGTCATACTTAAGAAATTCAAATCAAATTATTTCCTAAAATAAAATGAAGCAAAGCTCTAAATGGTCTCTCCACTTCAAAACTTGAAAATGAATGTTGATGACGCAGCCGCCATCAACGAAATTATTTTCCAGCGACAAAAGTGGAGGGCATTGATTTAAACATTTAAAAATTCTTTGGAAACAATTTCTATTAAAAATACTTTTAGATTTAAACATTAAAATTCTTTGGAAATAATTTCTATTCAAAATAATTTTAAATAATATGCATTTTAAAAATCTAAACCAAAGTTTTGAATCATCGAAAATCAAATTCTCAAATTCTAATTTAAATCCATTTGAATTACAAATCAATTTGTAAACCATTGTTTATAATTTTATTTATTTATGTGTTGGTAAAATCAATGTTTACAAAACAATAAATGAAAATCAAATGATATCATTTGGTTAACCAAATCCTTTAACAATTATCTTTTAGAAATTATACTCACATATATAAGATAATTATACAAAATTTATTTTATTTACCATATTTGAAAACAATATTGTATCAGTTTGCTCCGTTCAAGTGTTTTGGAAATCCTATCGATAACATTTATCGGACAAATCGATCGAAAACCCAAATCAACATCAATAACTGAAACAACACAATGTGTGTGTGTGTGTGTGTATAAAACATCTTTAATATTAGTTTACAAATACACTTCCTCGCTCGACGATACAAGGATGGATTTCAAAGCAAGGATAGAGATTCAAATTTTGACGGAATCAAATCTAAGAGAATTTTGATTCAAAGATAGGTTTGAAACAAAAATAAGATGATTAAATAAAAAATAGGAAGATGGATAAGTTTATATAAATAGCGGGCAAACTTAGCCGGTTAACTGTGACTTTAAGAATAAGATCGATACAGAATTCCGAGGCAAATCGACATTCGATTGCAAAAGATAGAATTCATGCATAGAAGGAGATAGATAACATCGTAAACCGAGGATACAGAAATCCCCGGTAAATCAATGCCTATTTTAAAGGAGTTTCACCCCTTTACAAATCATTTGAAGATTGGTGAGACCACCAATTTATTATAGAGATTGTTTGTAGTGGAGTTATGGGATACTCCAGAATACGAATAGGGAGAGATAAGGATGGATTTGGAAACCGAGGGGACGTTCCAAAATTCAATGGAAACCGAGTCAAAGAAGAAAGAATTCAAGCTCGAACGAAAGTGATTCTGTAATTAAATTTAACCTATATGTTGAGTTTTACGTAAAACTTCCCTCTGATACCAATTGTAACAACCCAATATTTTCAACCATTCATGTTAACGTAAAAAGTCAAACGCTAACACCCCGATGCAAAATAGTGACTTGAATGAAAGCACCACCCGTTAACACGGGAAATAGAGAAAGCAGTAAGAGACACAGAGTTTATAGTGGTTCGGCTTATGATCAAGCCTACGTCCACTTCAATCCTTCTTTATTGCTAATATGATTACAATCCTTTACAATTTCCTTCAGTTACAATTTATTTCAAAAGACAAGTAGCTTGAAAAACTTCGATGCAAGAGAATTCTCCAAATTCATGGTTGAATACGTTGAATCCCAGCTTGAAGTTGATTGAAGCTTCTTGTGAGTTTCGAATGTTGAAGTAAGGCTTGGTTTGAAGATGGCAGAGTCTTGATGCTTTGAAGAATATCATCGAAAAGTCCCCTCAATGTTGGAGCTTAGGGTGTATTTGTAGGAGATTTCCGGGGCGAAGTATAGGTCGCGCGCGACCTAGGATAGATCGTAAGTCGTTGGCGAGTCAAGGGGAAGCGAGCCGCGACTTAGCCTGTCCTTCCACTGTTCTCTGTGCTAGCTGATAAGCCATCGCGACTCAAGAGGGAGCGGCGTCATTTATTGAACAAGTACTAGATCGTGAACGACCTAAGACAAGTTGTAGGTTAGAGGTGGCGACTTAAGATAGGTCGTAGGCTACATATGAGCGACCTAACAGATGCGAACTTCGGGCCTTCCTGATAGCACTGGCTTCTCCTGAATGATGTACTAAGTGATGGATGACCTGGGGAAAGTCCTCGCGACTTAAGGGAAAGCGGTATAACTCTATTACCAAGCATTAGGTTGTGAGCGATCCAAGGAAGGTCGTAGGTCGAGGAGCGACTTAGTGGTTGTGGGATCCTGGTTTTAGCTTGTAGAAGATGCTAGATCGCTTGAGTATTAGGTCGCTAAGCCGCATCCTTCCATAGGTCGTTAACTCGCTGTTGATCCATCAGCTCGTTAGGTTGTCAATCCCTTGAGTCGTTAAGTCGTGGCTTCCTTAAGTCGGTAGGTCGTGCTATCAGTTAAGTCGCTAAGCCGTTAAGTCGTCCAACTCTCTAAGTCGTTGTCCTTCTTAAGTCGCTTACCCTTCTTAAGCCGTTAATCCCTTAAGTCGTCCAACTCTCTAGGTCGCCCCGCTCCTCTAGGTCATAAACCTTTATTTCGTTAGGTCGTTCCATGAACCTAAGCTGTTAGGTCGTCCCTCTTTAGGTCGTTAGGTCATTTAGGCTGTCTTGTTCCTTTAGGTCGCTGGAAAAGCGGGGTTAACACTTGCCCCTCGAAGTTCACGCCTAGGTCGTAGGTCGTGTGCTTCGACCAAACTTAACTAAGTCGCGGGCGACCCAAGAGATGGCTTAACCTGCACATCTATTTCCTACTGCCCTATATAAGCGTTAGCTTGTTTCTTCCTCCTCATCAACTGCCCCCATACCATTTTTTGCCATTAGAGACTTTTTGAGTTCCCAAAGGCGAATCCAAGTTAATCGATCAACAATCCATCTTACTATTACCTCACGTAAGTGAATTTGGTCCCTTATTCAATTGCGACTATTGCTGAAACATGAACCTTTACCTTCTGACCCCAAATCACCTTTGCACGCCTTTCCTAGCTCTCGAGTTATGTTGCGGTTGATTTCAATCGTTATTGGCTATGTCGTCATTGCGATTCATAGGACTATAGCATCGTGCTAGGTTTATGGTAGCTCTGTGGTGGTTTGGATCAGTTTTTGGGTTTTTCTTAAGAAGATGGTGGATTCTGTTGTTAATGGAAGATAACGGGTTATCGGGTTGGAGAGGAGTTAGAGGATTAAGGAGATAACCTGAAATTGCTGAATAACGCCAGAGACGACCTAAGGATTCTGAAAGTGGACGACCTAAAAATTCTTGCAACCCAACAGATACTGAACGACCTTCAGATTCGTGACCTAAATTCCTGTTGCATCATTCTTGCGACCTAACTTTTAGGTCGTGTGAGCGACCTAGCCTTTAGGTCCTTAACATGGCTTTCCCTTTAGGTCGCGAACGACTTAACCTTTGGGTCGTGAACGACCTAGCACTTTGATAATTTTTTACTGTCGAACTGTTTCCCCCAGCCTAAGCCAATTTCATCTCATCCTGTTAGGTCGTGAACGACTTAGGACTTAGAGAACTTTTGGACTGTGAATACATGGCTTGAACAAAACTTGAAAACTTCAAGATGTGGATAGAACTTGATTGTACTTCCAACTCGAACTTTGAACTGCCGAAATAACTTGCATGACTTTGCTATGCTTTCTTAACAGACTATACCAAATTTGATGCTAATAACCTGTTAATAACAACATTTGCAGAAAACTAGGGCGAATATAATGCCACTGATTACCCACATCAAATGACAGATTAGTAGATAAAGGATAATTAACTTAAAGAAATTGTATGAAACGCTATGAATCAACAAACTCAAGTGAAGTATTAAAACAATGTCAACCGACTAAAGTCGATCTGTTTGCGCTAATATTACACTTGTATTTGGACTTAAAGCGACAGGTCTTCAAATACTGTAATTGACATATGTTTAATTTCAATTGCATTTGCTTGTTACTTTGTTAGCTTTACACAACACTTCACACATTCAGGAAACATGCACCTTCATGTTTGAATATCCAGTTGTTTATGTAGAATGGCTTCACATCAAGAAGAAGTGGTAGCTCAAGCTGAAGAGATCTTTCTGATAGCTATTCCCGTAGTGAATCCTCCAGAAAGATCTCCGACTACCTTGACCCAGAGAGCATTTAACCAGCTACGCATTCAATTTGGCCTTGCTGAGAGTGATGATCTACTTCCCGGGCCGAATGATACTTGTAACGACCCGTATTTTTACGGATCGAAAGATTGTAAAACTGTCGACATTAAGTCGTCGATGTTGTTAAGTCGTTTAGAGTTTGAGTCGACCAAAGCTTAAGTCGTGTGAAGTTAACCCGTGTGGTGCTTAAGTCGTGAGTAGCTTGGGTCATATGGAAGATAGGTTGGATGGAGCGACTTATAGAAGTAACGACCTATGCTTTTTAAGCAAGTTAAGGGATAGGTCGTTAACGAGTTAAGACATAGGTCGTGGACGAGTTAAGGAATGGAGCGACCTATAAGTCTGAACGAGTTAGCGTGTTAGTGTTAGAATGAGTTAACGGTTTAGTGGATTTAGTGACTCGTAGAATTAGACGACCCAAGGGTTAACGACTTAAGTGGGTTAGGTCGTTAGACGACTTACGTTAAATACGTTAGGTCGCTGAGTCATGTGAGCGACTTAGAGGTAGGTCGTAACTCGCATACAAGTTAGGTCGCGCATCTCAGTTAGGTCGCGTGCATATTGAGTCATCTCTTGTGTTAAGTCGTAAGTCGTTAAGACCTTGTGTCTGTGATAGGTCGGGGTCTGTTTTAGGCCGTTAGGTAGTTAGGTCGTCTAGGTGACTCGGGAGGAGATGCGCATGAGTGTTAGGTTGTTGAGTCACATCTGTTTAAGTCGTTAGGTCGGCCTTGGGCTTAGGTCGTAGGTCGGGGCAGTTGGGTCGGCGACGACTTAAGGGGGGACGACTCATGGGGATTTCCAGCCTATAAATAGAGGGGTTTGGTTCACTTTTTGGCACCGGATTTCGAAGCAACGAAGTGCTGCCATTTTGAGAGCTCGACTACAACACTTCTTCACTTCTTTTCTCCACTTTAATCTTGTGCTTCCATCCATCTAGATTGAAGATCAAATTGAAGATCCAAGAGCCAAAGTTAGAGATCTCCATCCATCGAAGAGAGATTTCATCATTTAAAGAGGAGCTTTGGGGGATCAAGCTAGATCCTTTGCTGTCCAGATCTGGAGTTAGTCGATTTTGAGGTGTTTAGGTGATTCGGTGAGTGGTGGTTATCTCTCACACGGACCCAAAGGAGTATATTGGATCGGTGGCTTGTTTGTGTGTTAAAGATAGTGATTTCGTGCATTTTCCTTAAGTCTGCATGTAGATCTATTGTTCATGATGATTTGACACCTATTTTACTACATGTTCACTTATGCAAGTTTATTTATCGAGTTGTAGAAATATTGTTCATGATTTATGCTTGTTAGATTGCATGTTAGATTTGGACTCTTTATTTACGAATTTGCCATTATTGTTATAACTGCTTATTTAGATCTTGTTTGAATGCTTGATTATTTGGATTAATGATTGATTTGATTGATTAGTTGATTGATGATTTGATTTGGACAAGTACGGTTGAAGATGATTCAAAAGCTAAGTGGAAAAGCTCTTGAATAAGGAAAGCTGCTTGTGGCATATGAAGCGGATGTTGAAGCTCATATGGATAGATTTGATGATGATGTTGAGATGGGACTTTGATATGATGCGATAAGGCAAAGCATGATGTTGAGATGGGACTTTGCTATGATGCAATGAAGCAAAGCATGATGTGAGAAAGCCTTGGTTTAATCCAGACGGGATCATCCCAAGCACGTTGATAACTCGGTGATGTGGTCCGGGTTTGTGGATAATGGTTAGCTTGAGAGGCGCTTGAGCTAGTATGGGAATAGTCGTTGAGGAGGATGACTAGGAGGCTGAGATTTCATCGTTGTTGAAGGTTCTAGCATGCTCAAAGCATGAGTACGTTGGGACGGGTCACGATGACGTTCCAGGCACGGGTCACGATGACGTGCTAGTACTCTGGGCAGATGCGATAGTCCTAGACACGGGTCACGACGACGTGCGGAGCTATGTCTAGAACCGGGGTTACCATTAGCCCTTGGCAGGCGGTCATTCAACTAACGGGGAAATCAAGGCAATGATAACAGTGATAGCCAGAGTCATGGATGTTTGGATGTTTGGTTGTATCGTCACTTGGGTCAAGAGCGATGTTTTCAAGGTGCTTATCTGATCTTGGTTTAGGCCTTGGGGGTTTGTACTTGGAAAACGCCGACCTTGACTCCAGTGATAATTACTTTGCTTTGAATGTCTGAATTGCTATTTTGCTTCTGCTTAGTGTGTCTGGGGGCTATCACTGTAGAAAGAGGTGGAGTGGGATGGTTGGGTTCCTATTCCTTTTACCCTTTATGCTCTTTTGGTTTGTTTGATAGTTGATTTATTGCTCAGTAAGACTTTTGTCTGACTCAAGGTTTTATGTTTAACTCTTATTACCTTGGGCTGTTCATCCATGTTGGGATGGGCAGACTAGGTAGCAGGTGACAGGTGCTGTTCTTATTGGTCAACGCTGTTGATGACAAAGACGAGCTGGAGGCTTTTGCATATTGTTTTCTTACTATATGTACTGGAAGTTCCGCTGTTTGTATTCTCTGAGTGATATGTAGTGAGTCTTGAAGTATTGACTATTCAGATATTTGTATCAAACTATTACAAAGTGTATTGATGAATTTCTGATTTGAGGAGCTTCACTATATATATATATTTCTCTATTGTATTTTATCCATGCGCTGTGAGTTATACGATAGATTATTCTGTGTTTTACCTTATCTTGACGGTCGTCCATGGCGGCCTGGCACACTTTTCAACGCACCATTTCCTTATTTAGTGCAGGAGTCATGGGCGGTCGTCACATTTGGTATCAGAGCTTTGGTTAATCGATTTTAGCCAATGCTCGCTGACGTAACTACGTATGAGAGACGTAATTGTATTTTGATGGATGATTACTATATATAATATAGTAGCTTAGAAGGATTTGAACTCCTTATGTAGTTGTTTCTCAAGGTGTTCTAATCATTCCTTTTTATAGATATTAAGGATGAGTCGAAGAGGGAGACCAGCTACTAGGGAAGGCCGTGCTGCTGAAGGGGCTGCTGATTATGCTACTATGTTTGAGGCCATGATGACTTCGATCATGAGAAGGATGCCAGCCTCGGGGTCATCAGTAGATGTTGGAGTTCAAGTTCAAGCCCCAAAACCAGTGGATTTTGCTAAGTTGTGCAAAGACTATACTTCTCTGTGAGGAAAGGTTTTCCTAGGAACAGAATCAACCATTGAAGTGCAGAGATGGATTGATGCTTGTAGAAGGATATTTGGTGATTTGGGAATTGAGGATGCAACTAAGAGGAAGCTTGCATCAAGACAGCTTCAAGGGAGAGCTTCTGATTGGTGGAACTCTATCACCATTGATACTCCAGAAGAAGAGATTACTTGGGAGCAATTCCAAGCTAGATTTGAAGCTAAGTTCATTTCTACAGCTCAGAAATCTGTTCTGTTTAAGAAGTTTGTGGAGCTCAAGCAAGGTGGGAGACCAGTTCTTGAGTATGTTTCTAAGTTTGAAGCTTTGTCCAAGTATGCTCGGTCGTATATCGATTCTCCCTATCAGAAGAATGAGAAGTTTGTGACAGGCTTGGACACTTATCTTGGGAGACGGTTGGTGGATCATTTAGACGATCCATTTGAGAAGCTTGTGGAGAAAGCTCTCAGGCATGAGAATCTGTTTCCTAAGGAAGGATCTGTTGTTGCTGTGGCCAAGGAGCAAGGTGGAAACAAGAAGAGAAAGCAGCAGCAGAAGGGTAAGGATGGCCAGAAGAAGCCGAAGGGCGAAGTGATCTGCTACAATTGTCGGCAGAAGGGTCATCTCTCCAGGGATTGCAAGAATCCGAGAGTGCCGGTGAAGTGCCACAACTGTGACAAACCGGGGCATATCAAGAGGAATTGTCCGAAACCGAGGATGGACAAGCAGATTGTGCAAGCTTATGCTTTGGGGGCTGTACCATCGTCTTCGAAAGCTCCTACTGTTGATGAGAAAGGAAAGAGTGTAGTGGTTCAAGGTACTCTTTCCATTTGTGGTGTTCCAGTTAGAGTGTTGTTTGATACTGGAGCGTCGCATTCTTTTATTTGTAATGAACTTGTAGGCCGGTTGGGTTTGGAACCGAATATTGTTGATAGACCATTGGTTGTGACTAATCCAGTTGGGGGTTCGTCTTGTTTGTGTATGGTATGCCGTGGTCTGGTTGTGTCGAGTCATGATTGCTCTTTTGTTTGTGATTGTTTTGTTCTGAACTTTGAGGGGTTCAGAATTATTTTGGGTATGGACTGGCTTAGGAAGTATGCGGCAAGGGTTGATTGTAAGAGGCTGGAGGTGACAGTCGAGAATGTGGAGGGGCGCAACGTTGTGATACGATGTAAGCATGAGGAAGGCGTCTTCATGAGCTTCATGTATTCGCTGGTTGTTCCACGGGATGGACTGTCATCGGTGCCTGTCGTGAATGGATTTGAGGATGTCTTTGACGAGGTCAAAGGGTTACCGCCGCGTAGAGAGATCGAGTTTCATATCGATCTAGTTGAGGGAGCCAGACCAGTTGTGATGCCTCTTAGGCGAATGGCGCCTAGGGAACAACAAGAGTTGGAAGTGCAAGTTAATGACCTTTTACAGAAAGGATTCATTCGGCGTAGTGTGTCCGAATGGGGTGCACCAGTTGTGTTCGCAACCAAAGCGGATGGATCGTTGAGGTTGTGTGTGGATTATCGTGAGATGAATAAAGTGACTAAGAAGAACAAGTATCCATTGCCGAGAATAGATGACTTGTTTGATCAGCTTCACGAAGCTAAGGTGTTTTCTCAGATGGATTTGGCAACTGGATTTCACCAGTTGAGAGTGGCAAAGGATAGTGTTCCGAAGACTGCTTTTAGGACACCATCCAGTTTCTGAGTGGCTGGTAATGCCATTTGGACTGACCAATGCACCAGCATATTTTGTGGATCTTATGAATAGAGTGTTCAGAGATCAGTTGAAAAAGTTTGTACTTGTGTTCGTGGATGATATTTTGATTTATTCCAGAACTGAAGAGGAACACAAGACACACTTGCGGATTGTTTTGGAAATCTTGCAGAAACATCAGCTGAAGGCTAAGTTCTCGAAGTGTCACTTCTGGAAGAGCGAAGTGAGGTTCTTAGGCCATGTTATCTCTAGAAATGGAATAGCGGTTGATCCCGCCAAGGTGGCAGCGATCCAGGATTGGGTTAGACCTAAGAATGCATCTGAGGTGAGAAGTTTTATTGGATTAGAAGGATATTATCGTCAGTTTATCAAAGACTTTTCCAAGATAGCTGCACCATTAATAGGATTGACGAAAAAGAACCAAGTGTTCAGATGGGATGATAAGAGTGAGCAAGCTTTCGGAATCCTAAAAGAGCGACTGACAAGTGCTCCTGTTTTAACTATTCCAAGTGGAAATGGTGAGATGGTAGTTTATACCGATGCATGTGGTACTGGACTTGGAGCAGTGCTAATGCAGAAGGATAAAGTTGTTGCGTATACAAGTCGACAACTGAAGCCGCATGAAAGGAATTATCCAACTCATGATTTGGAGTTAGCGGCGATTGTATTTGCTTTGAAGATGTGGAGACAACCTATTGGGAATTCGATTCGAGTTGTTTACGGATCATAAGTCATTGAAGTATCTTTTCTCCCAAAAGGATTTGAATCTTCGACAGCAACGATGGCTAGAGTTTTTAGCATCATATGATTTTGGTATAGCCTATACTCCGGGAAAAGGTAATGCAGTGGCAGATGCGTTAAGTCGAAGACATGCAGAGTTGGGAGCCATGTTTTCGAAATGGAAGAGTCTCGAGTATTTAGCTGAATTTGACTTCAGGCCTAGATGTGAATTGGAACCTGAGATGTTGGCAAACTTATCAATAAGACCTACTCTTGTGGAAAGAATTGGCGAGAGCCAAAAGCTAGACGATAAGCTTGTCAGGATTATCCGAGATTTGGAATCAAGGTCATACCCAGAGAAGGATAAAGGATTCGAAGTCGATCGAGAGGGTTGGCTTCGGGAGCAAGGACGACTAGTTGTTCCCGATATAGATGGATTGAGAGATGAAGTTCTTAAGGAAAGTCATCACTCGAAGTTGATAATTCATCCAGGTGGAAATAAGATGTACTGGCATATGAAGAGAACCTATTACTGGGAAGGTATGAAGAAAGATGTTGGAAATTTTATTTCCAAATGCATGAATTGCCAGTTGGTAAAAGCCGAATAGAAGAAGCCAAGTGGATTGCTTCAGCCATTAGAAGTTCCTACATGGAAGTGGGAACAAATATCGATGGATTTTATCGATGGTCTACCTAGAACCAGGGCAGGAAATGAAGGGATTTGGGTCATCGTAGATCGTTTGACTAAGAGTGCAAGATTCATTCCTGTTCGATCAACCAGGACTGCATCGAAATTGGCTGAGTTGTATGTTAAGTGGATAGTTCGATTCCATGGTATTCCGAAGAGTATAGTGAGCGATCGAGACCCATTGTTCACTAGTGAATTTTGGAAGAGCTTCCATGGAGTTTTAGGAACCGAGTTGTGTTTAAGTACAACTTATCACCCTCAAACAGATGGTCAGACTGAGAGAGTCAACCGGGTTTTGGAAGATCTCCTCAGAGCATGTGTTTTGGACTTCGGAGGATCATGGGAAGATCATCTTCATTTGGTGGAATTTTCATACAATAACAGTTACCAGTCAAGTATTGATATGGCACCATATGAAGCATTGTATGGAAACCGTGTAACTCTCCGACAAGTTGGTTGGAAACTGGAGAAAAGCTGATACTTGGGCCAGAAATGATTCGGCAGACTACGGATTGTATAGAGATCATTCAGCATCGAATGAAGGCAGCCCAAGATCGTTAGAAAAGTAATGCCGATAAGCGTCGTAAGGATTTGGAATTAGACGTAGGTGATATGGTTTTTGTGAAGGTTTCTCCAGTGAAGAATGTTATTCGATTCGGGAAGAAAGGAAAATTGGCTCCGAGATTTGTTGGACCATTCCCGATCATCGAGCGAATTGGAAAGCTCGCTTATAAGTTGGAATTACCAGAAAAGATGTCGGGTGTGCACAATGTTTTTCATGTATCGTATCTACGGAAGTATGTGCACGACTCGAATACAGTGGTTTCTGCTGATAACTGTGAAGATTTAGTAGTTGGTCCAGTTGTTACGAGACCACGTAAGCCGCTTCGTGTTGTTGAAACCGACACGAAACAGCTTAGGAGGAAGACGAATACGTTGCTCAAGATACAATGGAGTGATGATGTTAATGACTGTACATGGGAGGAGGAAGAGAGGATGAAATCAGCTCATCCTGAACTCTTCGAGGTATGGCCCTAAGGTGTCGTGACATCTCATGAATTTGTAACTTGTTCTAATCTTATAATTCTGCATGCTAGGTTAGTAATTGGATGCATGGTTGGTTGATTGCTATGGATGGTAGGCATGCAGAATAGTTTTGGTTTCTCTTGTTTGTTTGGAATTTGTAGGGCGAAATTCCTAAGGGGAGAGAATGTAACGACCCGTATTTTTACGGATCGAAAGATTGTAAAACTATAGACATTAAGTCGTTGATGTTGTTAAGTCGTACAGAGTTTGAGTCGACCAAAGCTTAAGTCGTGTGAAGTTAACCCGTGTGGTGCTTAAGTCGTGAATAGCTTGGGTCGTATGGAAGATAGGTTGGATGGAGCGACTTATAGAAGTAACGACCTATGCATTTTAAGCAAGTTAAGGGATAGGTCGTTAACGAGTTAAGAGATAGGTCGTGGACGAGTTAAGGAATGGAGCGACCTATAAGTCTGAACGAGTTAGCGTGTTAGTGTTAGAACGAGTTAACGGTTTAGTGGATTTAGTGACTCATAGAATTAGATGACCCAAGGGTTAACGACTTAAGTGGGTTAGGTCGTTAGACGACTTAAGGAAGTTAGGTTGTTGGGCGATCTAAGGAAGGTCGCTATGTATATCGTAGACGACTTACGTTAAATACGTTAGGTCGCTGAGTCGTGTGAGCGACTTAGTGGTAGGTCGTAACTCGCGTACGAGTTAGGTCGCGCATCTCAGTTAGGTCGCGTGCATATTGAGTCATCTCTTGTGTTAAGTCGTAAGTCGTTAAGACCTTGCGTCTGTGATAGGTCGGGGTCTGTTTTAGGCCGTTAGGTAGTTAGGTCGTCTAGGAGACTCAGGAGGAGATGCGCATGAGTGTTAGGTCGTTGAGTCACATCTGGTTAAGTCGTTAGGTCGTCCTTGGGCTTAGGTCGTAGGTCGGGGCAGTTGGGTCGACGACGACTTAAGGGGGGGACGACTCATGGGGATTTCCAGCCTATAAATAGAGGGGTTTGGTTCAATTTTTGGCACCGGATTTCGAACCAATGAAGTGCTGCCATTTTGAGAGCTCGACTACAACACTTCTTCACTTCTTTTCTCCACTTTAATCTTGTGCTTCCATCCATCTAGATTGAAGATCAAATCGAAGATCCAAGAGCCAAAGTTAGAGATCTCCATCCATCGAAGAGAGATTTCATCATTTGAAGAGGAGCTTTGGGGGATCAAGCTAGATCCCTTGCTGTCCAGATTTGGAGTTAGTTGATTTTGAGGTGTTTAGGTGATTCGGTGAGTGGTGGTTATCTTTCACACGGACCCAAAGGAGTATATTGGATCGGTGGCCTGTTTGTGTGTTAAAGATAGTGATTTCGTGCATTTTCCTTAAGTTTGCATGTAGATCTATTGTTCATGATGATTTGACACCTATTTTACTACATGTTCACTTATGCAAGTTTATTTATCGAGTTGTAGAAATATTGTTCATGATTTATGCTTGTTAGATTGCATGTTAGATTTGGACTCTTTATTTACGAAATTGCCATTATTGTTATAACTGCTTATTTAGATCTTGTTTGAATGCTTGATTATTTGGATTAATGATTGATTTGATTGATTAATTGATTGATGATTTGATTTGGACAAGTATGGTCGAAGATGATTCAAAAGCTAAGTGGAAAAGCTCTTGAATAAGGAAAGCTGCTTGTGGCATATGAAGCGGATGTTGAAGCTCATATGGATAGATTTGATGATGATGTTGAGATGGGACTTTGCTATGATGCGATAAGGCAAAGCATGATGTTGAGATGGGACTTTGCTATGATGCGATGAAGCAAAGCATGATGTGAGAAAGCCTTGGTTTAATCCAGACGGGATCATCCCAAGCACGTTGATAACTCGGTGATGTGGTCCGGGTTTGTGGATAATGGTTAGCTTGAGAGGCGCTTGAGCTAGTATGGGAATAGTCGTCGAGGAGGATGACTAGAAGGCTGAGATTTCATCGTTATTGAGGGTTCTAGCATGCTCAAAGCAAGAGTACGTTGGGACGGGTCACGATGACTTTCCAGGCATGGGTCACGATGACGTGCTAGTACTCTGGGCAGATGCGATAGTCCTGGCACGGGTCACGACGACGTGCGGAGCTATGTCTAGAACCGGGGTTACCATTAGCCCTTGACAGGCGGTCATTCAACTAACGAGGAAATCAAGGCAATTATAACAGTGATAGCCAGAGTAATGGATGTTTGGATGTTTGGTTGTGTCGTCACTTGGGTCAAGAGCGATGTTTTCAGGGTGCTTATCAGATCTTGGTTTAGGCCTTGGGGGTTTGTACTTGGAAAACGCCGACCTTGACTCGAGTGATAATTACTTTGCTTTGAATGTCTGAATTGCTATGTTTGCTTCTGCTTAGTGTGTCTGGGGGCTATCACTGTAGAAACAGGTGGAGTGGGATGGTTGGGTTCCTATTCCTTTTACCCTTTATGCTCTTTTGGTATGTTTGATAGTTGATTTACTACTCAGTAAGACTTTTGTCTGACTCAAGGTTTTATGTTTAACTCTTATTACCTTGGGCTGTTCATCCATGTTGGGATGGGCAGACTAGGTAGTAGGTGACAGGTGCTGTTCTTAGTGGTCAACGCTGTTGATGACGAAGATGAGCTGGAGGCTTTTGCATATTGTTTTCTTACTATATGTACTGGAAGTTCCGCTGTTTGTATTCTCTGAGTGATATGTAGTGAGGCTTGAAGTATTGACTATTCAGATATTTGTATCAAACTATTACAAAGTGTATTGATGAATTTCTGATTTGAAGAGCTTCACTATATATATATTTCTCTATTGTATTTTATCCATGCGTTGTGAGTTATACGATAGATTATTCTGTGTTTTACCTTATCTTGACGGTCGTCCATGGCGGCCTGGCACACTTTTCAGCGCACCATTTCCTTGTTTAGTGCAGGAGTCATGGGCGGTCGTCACAATACTGCCGATAATCCACCTCACGGTTTTGTCGCAGTCAATCGCCAGATGTGCCTAAATGGAGCAATTCCTCCTTTTAACGATATTCTTCGAACGCTTCCCCTTCGGTTGACCATCTCCCCGTTTCAACTACATCTCAATGGCTATGCTATCCTGATGGGGTAATGTGTTTTATTTAGGAGAACTCTTGATCGTTTGCCGAGCTTCGAAGAAATTTGCTACTTATGCTCATTTGCTAAGAATAAAGATCATCCCTCCATTACTGTTGTAAGAAGTGCTAGGAATCGCATACTCATTACCGATCTTTCCGAAAGCGCACATGGCTTCTTAAATTAGTTTTTCTTTGTTCGCTGCCCCTTAGGGTTTTATGCTATCTGGAGAGTAGGAAGTAAGATTACCTGCTTCTTATTTTTCCATTCTTGATCTTTTCGAGATCTGAATTGCTAAGTGCTAATTTTACTCTTTCCTTTTTCAGCACTTCCTCCCCCCTCTAGAGATCCAGACCACAAGCAAATTTTTGAAAGACTAAATGCCGTGGCTGCTGTGGAAAGGAGTATAAAATTTCCGCTGAAGGATGAGTTTCTACATCAGTTTGGACTTCTACATTCTTCCCTCTCCACACAACCTCACGAAGTCCCTGATTCGCCAGCTAAGGCATTAGATGCCCCAGTTTCTACTGATGAACCCATATCGAAGGAACTTGCAACTGAGGCTTCGTTGGTAAAATGTTCTACTCCAACTGTCATTGCGGGACCATCTTGTAAACTTTCTCTTGCCCCAGTTATCGAAGAAGAAGATCTTCAACAAACCGGGAAGACTACTGATGAAGGGGTTGAGGTGAAGAGCCCTGTTGAACATAGTGGTAATGACACATTCGAAGGGTTGAGCGACTTTATGGTTACGTCCCAAGAACTCTTTAAGGATGACCTGTCTGCTGCTAAAATTGTATCTTCAGCGGTTGAAGCGACATCTGCTCTTCAACTGACTCTTCCAGCTCAAGAATCAACATTAGCTGTAAAATCTGTCACCACCCCCCAACTGAGGAGCGGTTCATAGTTTGGCGCGTGTAGTTTGCACACACCACACACACTTAGGATTTATTGGCACTAATATGCACTTAACTCCTTGCAATTTGAAGATTCTCAAGTTATGTTTCTTTTTCAATTTCAGGTTCTTCAATGGGGCGAAGTGGCTTGTATTATGATGACTTTAAGCGGTATGGCTGACGTAGTCAATATGATTACAGGCGCTATCTTCCTCCTCAAAGGGAAACTGATGAAGAGAGGGCTGCTCGGAAAGCTCAGGAGAGAAGAGCATACGAAGAACAGTACGGGAGAGGGGAAGAACGTCGTGACTCTTCCCATAGAGAGGATGATTCCCTTAAACGGAAATCCCATTACGACAAAGGGAAGAGCCACGCCGCCGAAGGTTCGAGCAAACGGACCAAGCACGATGAAAAGTCATCATCTGACATTCCTAAAGAGCCCATTGCTTCGGTGCCTCCTCAATCTCCTGCTCTCGCTCGTACTGACATTCAGACGATCATTGGCAGGCCCTCATATCAGGTCGGACCAGGCCCAGCTACTCTTCAAAATCGATTTCCAAACTGGTGCTTGAAGGGAGTTCGCTTTGATCTTGATCTGGTTCCAATTGACAAACCAGCCATGTTGCGAAACCTTGACGCTGTCAAGCTTGATATTGAGAGAATGTCGAATTGGCAGAAACTTATCGACGAACTCCAGAGAGTGAACCGTGCGAACCTTGAGGCTATGTTGACCATGGAGAATGATAAATCCGAATGGCAAAAGACTCTTGATCAACATGACGCGGAGATGAGGAGCATCGCCGCTTATAATGAAAAGCTTGAAGCGGAAGTTGGAAAGCTTAAAGAGGTGCTTGCTATGTCCTCCACTTCCTATTCTCAAAGGGAAAATGTGCTTCTGCAACAAGTGCGGGATGCTCATGCTAGCCAACGAGAGGCCGAAGATAAACTCATGCGGTAGGAAAAGGTTATAGAATATTATCGCGCTGAATTTGCACAGTTGCGACAACAGGCCAGCTCTCAGAACCTTGAAATTGAGACGTTAAAAACTCGACTTGCTACAGTTGAGAAAGAGCGCGATGAGGCTGTTGCCGGTAAAATTGCAGCTGAAGAAGCCCATCAAGACACCAAAGCCGATGTCAGTTCGATATTATTCGACTTCTACTTGCAAAGTGTCCTAGGGCGTGGCAGTCTAGCATTTTTGGGCCCCAAATATGAAATCACTTTGGCTGAAGTATGGGAAGCTGCGCTTGACATGCTTAAAGATGTTGGGTATGCCGAAGAAGAACTCGAGGCACATTACCTGGATGATGGAGCTCGTGCAGCCCTTGCCAGAGGAAAAGTACAACTCGCTAGAGAGCGTGCTGGGATGATGAAAGAAGCACCATCAATTGCCCCTGTCCCTCCTTCAATTTCGGCCGACATTGACAACACAGGCTCCGGTTCCCATTCTCCGTCCCCTACTAAAGTTATAACTGAGATAACAAGTGCATAGGGTGGAGATGAAGGCGAAGAGAGCACCGAAGCACAAGCTTATGAAGTTGACATCAGGAAGCCCACTTCTCCAGGTAATATTAGCATCGAACCAGGTCAAGTGGATTACACATTTGCTTCGGCCGAGCTTGATGAACTCATTGCTTATTATCTAAGACTCGATGAGCCGTTATCTCCTCTCTTCGCGGGAGATACTAATATTTTTTGCTTCTCTTCTGCGGTGAAAACGCCCAGTGTCGTAGAAACTTCTCCTCCTCCAGCTGTTCCTCCTCCAACCTTTCAAATTACTCCTACTTCCCAGCCGGGAGCGCAGGAAGAATTAATAGGAGCCCTTCAAGACTTGGACGATCCAGCCGCCACGCAGGAGTAGAAGGCCGAAGGACTTGAAGGAGGCGAAGTATCTCCAGAGCGAACCCTTTCTAATGACATAAAATTGTCTTCTCTTGTCACCCCAGGAAGTGAGTCTTCTTCAAGAAGGAGGAGGAAGCGTAGAACTTCAAAGAAGAAAGGGAGAAGCATTTCTCCTACTGAAAAGGAAACGGAAGTTGATCCAGCACTAGCTCTCTCTCCTTCTCCCCCAACTCTCCCAAGTCAGCTTGAAAAATTGCCTATTAAACCAGGTGAAGGCTCTAAAGGTGGTGGGAGAAAGAAGTGATGAGCCCCGCTTTCCCTACTTTGCTTTACTTTCTGCTTTTTTGCATATACTGGCCGGATATTGTGCGGGTACCGGCCCCCGCTTTTCTTTATCCTGAAACATGTACCTGTATAAAATTTTCGTAGTATTGAATAAAATATTTCTTTTACCTATACTAACTTCTATCTGTATTCGAGAATACATTTATTCTTTATTTTATACAAGTTCCTCGTTTCCTTTGTGTGATATTGCAATGAGCCTATGGTATGTTGTTTGAGCATTGTATGCATTCTTGTACTTATGGTGTGCTGCCCCCATACCATGGCTTATTGCAATCTCTTTCACATTGGCAAAGTTTTTTTTAGAGAACAGTTCCTCTATTTCGAGAAGACTTATACTCTTTCTTTAGAGAGCAGCTCGTCCATTTGAAGGAGGCTTGCATTTGTACTTTATAGGATAATATTTCCATTTTAAGGAAATATTTTTCGTATTTAGTAGGATGTGCCTCATTCTAGAGGAGTTTTTTCTCTTTTCTTTTTTGTTGCGAAGTTTTTACACTTCGCTTTTTGGGGAAAATCACTTTTATTTTGAGTGAATTTTCTTTCGCGGTAAATTGGGCTTTGACTTGCTTGTGCCTCTAGTAAGAGGGCTTTTGGTTTGATTGTGCCTCTGGGAAGAGGGCTTTTTGTTTGATTGCGCCACTGGGAAGAGGGCTTTTTGTTCCTGCCTCTTGGAAGAGGCTTTTATCTTTTCCTGTTCGCTGGGAAGCGGGCCTCCGAAGAGGGCTTTTCACATTTCGACTCGTGTGAAGTTTTATTTCAGATCACAGTGAAATGTGTGCCTCTGAGTAGGGCTTTTACCTGGAAGTTTGGAGTTTCTTTCTCTTAGTTGGATGGATTCACGGGGCGGACACAAGTGTCCTGTGCCACCGATCACTCCGCAACTTTATGTCGAGAAAGAACTCTCTTTTTCTGGCGAGGCCCGCTCGAGGTCTTTTGGCATTTCAACTATGGTGAAATGGGCCTCCGAAGAGGGCTTTTCACATCTCAACACTTGTGAAGTTTTATTTCAGATCCTGGTGAGATGTGTGCCTCCGAGGATGCCTGGAAGTTTCTTCCTCATGGTTGGTTGGATTCACGGGACGAGCGCAAGTTACTTGGACGTTTGTTTACGTAGATTGTCTCAACTAGTGAATGAGCGCCTTGCCTTCCACTTGGGAAGGTGCCTCTGGTTGTCTCATGGACTCACGGGGCGTACGCAAGTTACTTGGACGCTTGTCTACGCAAACTGTCTCAACTAGTGAACAAGCGCTTTGCCTTCATGTTGGGAAGATGCTTCCGATCATTCCATACCATGTTGAGAAAGTCTTTTGGCATGCCCCGTTTGAGGTCTTTATCCTCCGAAGAGTTGTGCCTCCGAAGAGGGCTTGTGCCTCCAAAGAGGTCTTTTGCTGTTTGATGCTTGCCCGCCCATGCCTCTTTGCCATTTATTTATATCGACGATCCCCGCTGTCTTTTTCAAATACCCTTCCCTTCTGGTTGCCAGCAATTTCCCTTATCCAAAGAAATATGCTTCATAGTTAAGCGAGTTGGTGGTGGTAGACACAGTCTATTTAACCGGATGCTCGTTTGTACAAACATTCACAGTTAGTTAGAAATGGTCCACTTCCAGCCACATCGCTAAATTTTGTTCGATGCACTTCTTTTGTAGGATTGAGTATGGAAATTTTGGATGGTTTAGCGTTTGCTTGCTGGGTGATGCCGGAGATCGCTTGGTCTTGCGATGGGTAAGCTTTGTTTTTATGGCCTGCATTATTAAATTGACATTTTAGCAACACAATTAACGCATTTTATATGTCAAAATAAAACAAAGAGTTTATAACAGTAAAGAACACAAGATTTACAGTGGTTTGGCCAAGAACTGGGCCTACATCCACTTTATAGCTCTTATTATTCACTTGCACTGACTTTACAACGGCTTTCATTACAAGAATCATACATTCATCATTATTTTACAATATTTCATTAAAGCCTTTAAGTAAAATATTGGCGCAAATGATTGCTGTTCCAAGCTCTTGGAATTGGGTCTCCTTCGACGGTTACAAGTTTGAATGTGCCATTATGAAGTTTTTGGCCTATAACATACGGCCCTTCCCAGTTTGGTTCAAGCACGCCTGTAGGTGTCATAATTCTTTTTAAGATTAGATCCCCCACTTCAAACCTGCGCCGGCGAACTTTGGAATTGAAGTGCCTGGCTATTCTTTGCTGGTGAGCTGCAGTTCTGAGTTCAGCCTCTTCTCTCTTCTCATGAAGGAAGTCAAGGGCTTCAAGCTGTAGCTTTTCATTTTCGGCTTGATTCAAATGGATTCTTCTATGTGAAGGGACCTCTATTTCTACCGGAATTATTGCCTCTGATCCATATGCCAATGAAAATGGAGTGTGCCCCGTCGCAGTTTTATGCGTAGTTCTATATGCCCATAGTGCTAGTGGAAGTTTATCGACCCAACCACCTTTCGCCTTTGCCAGCTGTTTTTTGATGATGGATTTGATAATTTTTTTTACTGCTTCCACTTGCCCGTTTGCCTGCGGATGAGCCACTGCCGAGAAACTTTTCTGGATCTTGAATTTTTTGCAAAAATCTTGGAACTCTTCACTTTCAAATTGGGTTCCATTGTCCGTGATTATCCATTGAGGTACTCCATACCTGCAAATGATACTCTTAGTTACAAAGTTTATCATTTTCTTAGAGGTAATAGTAGCTAAGGGTTCAGATTCAGCCCATTTAGTAAAATAATCCACAGCAACAATAGCATATCTGATTCCGGATTTTGCAGTTGGCAAAGGCCCGATGAGATCCATTCCCCAAATAGCAAATGGCCACGGACTGACCATCTGCGTTATCTCAGTGGAAGGTGCTCTTGGGATTTTAGCAAATCTCTAGCATTTGTCGCACTTTCGGGAGTAGTCTGCAGCATCTCGGTTGATATTCGGCCAAAAGTATCCATAACAGAGAATTTTCTTTGCTAAAGTTTGACCACCTGTATGATCTCCACATTCCCCTCCATGTACCTCAGCTAGAATTGTCTTAGCTTCTTCTTCAGTCACACATCGGAGTAATGGCATTGAAAATCCTCGTCGGAATAATCGGCCATCCTGAATTATATACCTTGAAGCTTTTCTTAACAGTTTCTGACGTTCTTTTGAACTCTCTGGCGTAGATCCATTGAGTAGATAATTCTTTATCGGAGTTATCCATGATTCCCGTTCTTGAGATATGGTCATGATCCAGTCTATATCCATTTCATCAATTCTTGGAGTTGACAGGACTTCTACAGGAACTAATCCCAGTAATTGGGCTTCGCCAGTGCTTGCATACTTCGCGAGGGAATCTGCCTTCATGTTTTCTTCCCGAGGTATATGGTTTATTGTATAATGGTCCATGTCCTCGAGAAGCTCCCAGGCACTTGACAAGTAGGCGGGCAGATTTCCCCCTTTGGTTTGAAACTCTTTCTTGACTTGACACACGATAAGCTGTGAATCACTGAAGATCTGCGATGCCTTGATGTTCAGTTCTTTAGCAATTCTAAAACCGGCAATAAGAGCTTCATACTCTGCTTCATTGTTTGTCGAAGGGAATTCCAATCTTAAAGCATAACACAATGATCGCCCTTCAGGGGTTTCAAGCACGACCCCGGCCCCGGAACAGTAATCGTTTCTTGCGCCATCAACATACAATTTCCACCGGATTGAAGGATTATCGGACACCACATCCTCACTATCGCCTTTGTCTGTACACTCTGCAATGAATTCTGCCAAATCTTGTCCATTGATTGCTCTTCGAGGGTGATAGGTGATGTCATATTGACTGAGCTCAATATTCCACTTCAAAAGACGACCCGAAGTATCAGGACGAAACAGGACTTGCTTCAAGGGCTGATCAGTGAGGACCTTGATGGGATGAGCTTGAAAATATGGCCTCAATTTTCTTGATGCAATCAGTAGACAATAGGCGAGCTTTTTCAACTTTGAATAGTTCAATTCTGCCCTAGTGAATCTCTTGCTGATGTAGTAGACCGGGTGCTGAATTTTCGCATCCTCCCGTACCAAAGCTGCGCTGAGGGCATGAGACGAGATTGCCAAATATACAAAATGATCTTCACCATTGTCAGGCTTAGAAAGTATATGAGGCGTTTCCATATGACGAATCAGCTCATCAAAAGCTTTCTGGCATTCCGGAGTCCAGTCAAAGTTTTTTCTTCCTTTCTTTAGAGCATCGAAGAATGGAATGCATTTATCAGTAGCTTTGGAAATGAACCGACTCAAGGCAGCAACCTTTCCATTGAGACTTTGCAACTCCTTCTTCGTTCTAGGAGCTTTAACTTCTCTTAAGGCAGTTATCTAAGCAGGATTAGCTTCAATGCCCCTTGCACTCACAATGAAACCCAGAAACTTTCCAGATTCTACTCCAAATGAAAACTTCAAAGGGTTCAGCTTCATACCGTACTTTCGGAGGATTGAGAACATTTCTGCCAAGTGATCCATGTGGTCCACTGCTTTCTTTTACTTTACCAGCATATCATCGACATAAACTTACATAGTCTTGCCAATCTGTGGTTTAAACATGGCATTCACAAGTCTTTGGTAAGTTGCCCCTGCATTCTTATGTCCGAAAGGCATGACTCTGTAGCAGTAGAGACCAACATCGGTGATAAAGCTCGTGTCCTCCTGATCTGGCTCATGCATCATGATCTGGTTATATACGGAATAGGCATCCATAAAAGATAACAATTCATGCCCTGCCGTTCCATCGACCAACTGGTCAATCCTGGGTAACGGGAAGCAGTCTTTGGGGCATGCTTTGTTTAAATCTGAAAAGTCAATGCATACTCTCCATTTCCCATTAGCTTTTTTAACCAGTACAGGATTTGAGACCCAATTCGAATAAGTAGATTCCCTGATAAAACCATTCTCCATGAGCCGATCAACTTCTTCTTTCAATGCTGCTGACCTTTCAGGACCTTGAGTTCTTCTTTTCTGCTTTACCGGTGTAAACTTCGGATCAATATTCAAGGTGTGCACCGCAATTTCTGGAGATATTCCACACATATCGACATGAGTCCAGGCGAATACATCCAGATTCGTTTTCAAAAATGATATCAAAACATTTTGAACCGTTGCATTGAGCTGCGAACCCACATTCAGTACTTTACTCGGGTCTTTCGGGTCAACAGGTATCGGGACTGTCACTTCAACTGGTACCACTCTATTTTTCCCTGCACCAGCTTTTCTTGGATCCATCTCTCTTCGTGCACGGCTATGTTCGCCTGTGCAGGGTCCACCCTGTAATTGCTACAAGGTTGATTCTTTGATGCGGACTGGGGCTGCAGCATCTTTTCCCATTTCTCTCTTCCTTGATTCACGCAACTCTGTAAGATAACATTCTCGTCCAGCGTTCTGATCCCCTTTCACCACACCGACTCCATTATCTGTGGGGAAATTTATGGTCAGACGCCATAGGGCAAGAATAGCTTTAAATGCCGCCAGAGTTGGTCGGCCTAATAAGGCATTGCAGGCAGAAAATTCTTCAACAATAACAAAGGTCTGTTTTCGAGCGACTTTTCTTTGCCCCTCTCCAAGCTCTACGAACAAATCAATAGTCCCAATTGGCTGTTTTGGCTCCCCAGTAAAGCCAGCAATCTTTAGTGACGAAGCTTGAACATCAGCCATTGGAATTTTCATCTGATCAAAAGTCCTCTTGAAGAAAATGTTGCATGAAGCTCCACAATCAACCAGAACTCTTTTAACAGTAGCTGGCCCAATGCCAGCGGAGATGACCAAAGGATCAATGCTAGGAGCTTCAACACCCATCGAATCCCTAGTACTGAATATAATGTCATCATTAAAGGTTTTCTGCTGCTTCAGGGGCGCAGCATCTTCTAACACAAAAACACTTTCATCTGCCGGTGCATACTTCAAAGCATGGGCGTATCTTTCCATCTCGTGCCAACTTCTGCCAGCTGGGTGAAGGCCTCCTGTAACCACATTTATAACAAGCCTCTCTGATTCATGAGCTGCCGCCTTCCCACTTGAGCCAAGACAATGAACAGGAACTTGTTGTCCTTGAGTTGACGAGGTTGGGCCATTCTTGTTCCTTCTTAAATATTGTTGGAGCTTGTTTTGCTTCAATAGTTCCTCAATTACCTCCTTTATGTGACGGCACTCGTTAGTATCATGCCCGGGCTGGTTATGGAACTGGAAAAACCTTCCTTTCTTCTCAGCTCTTCCATTAACTCTTTGCTTAGCTGGTGCGGGGAATTCGACCGTGTCTTTGTTTGCAAAGTAGATGTTTTTCGGGGTATCAGTCAGAGGGGTAAAGTTTAAGGGACGTCCTTTCTTTGCATCTCCTTGCTTCTTCTGGGCATCGTTCCCCCTCTTCTGATTGCCAGATTCCTTCTTATTCAGAGCAGCATTGCTATTTCCAGCCCCTGTCGATACCACCTTAGCCGGTGCTTGGAGGCTTTCCAGACGCATGAATTCATCGGATTTCTTATAAAACTTGTCAAGTGAATTTGGTTCCTTCATTTTCAACCATCTCCCGAACTCACTTGTCTTATCAATAGCCTTCATCAGGTACGTCAAAATCATTCTCGGCTCCGCACTGTCCACTTCAGCTAGAGCTATATTGAAGCGATTTAGGAAAGCTCTAATGGATTCTCCAGGATTCTGCTCCAAGCTGGATAACGACATTATATCCTTCGCCTTTGACGCATATAATCGAAACTGTTCCTTGAATTTCCTGGTCAAATCAAAAAATTGGTCTATCGATCGGACCGGCAGCTTTGTGAACCAAAGTAAAGCAACTCCTTCCAGGTATACCGGAAAATACCGGCATTTGATCTCATCAGAGGCTCTGGTACCCATCATGTGCCAATCATACTTATACAGAAACTCATTAGGATCGCTCGTTCCCTTGTAAGCTGGAATAGTTGGAGGGACAATCTTCCTTAGGAATTCTGCCTTCAGGATTTTTTCCGTGAATGGAGTTTTGCTCGGAGCGAAACCCCATTCTTTCTCATCTTCATTTCCCTGCATACTTTCTTTCATAATCTGACGAACCATGCCTGAGAAATACTCTTCAACATTCTGAGGCTCAGCGGGACAAACATCCGCCATTCTCTCTGAATTTTGTCTTGACAGTCGCTCACGGAGAGTCGGTTGCGGCCCCGATCCTCCTGCTTGGGGAGGTGTCCTTTCTACTGGATCAGCCACCCTTTGAGGGATATTTCTCCCTTCCACATTCTCTGCTTAATAAGCAAGATTTCCCTCTTTAGACACTGGTTGACGGTTTGCCTCAAATAAAGCATTCAACCTTTCCATCATTAGGTTATTCTGAGCTTCCATTTGCTGATGTAGCCCGGATACAACAGCATCTAGCTCTGCTCGTGTAACTCCGACAGTTGGAGTTGTTTGACTTAAAGGAGGAGAGGTTGCAGTAGTCTCGTGAACATCGTCAGATCTAACAGACTTGCGCTTCCTTCCTGGAGCCATTATTTCAGATAAACTTTTGGTTTTTAGAGAAATCCTTTCTACAAACTTCTGCGAAGCTATGATGACAGGTCCTGAGTTGGGTTCTCAGTGAAAGCACCAAAAATGTTAACGTAAAAAGTCAAACGCTAACACCCCGATGCAAAATAGTGACTTGAATGAAAGCACCACCCGTTAACACGGGAAATAGAGAAAGCAGTAAGAGACACAGAGTTTATAGTGGTTCGGCTGTTGATCAAGCCTACGTCCACTTCAATCCTTCTTTATTGCTAATATGATTACAATCCTTTACAATTTCCTTCAATTACAATATATTTCAAAAGACAAGTAGCTAGAAAAACTTCGATGCAAGAGAATTCTCCAAATCCATGGTTGAATACGTTGAATCCCAGCTTGAAGTTGATTGAAGCTTCTTGTGAGTTTCGAATGTTGAAGTAAGGCTTGGTTTGAAAATGGCAGAGTCTTGATGCTTTGAAGAATATCATCGAAAAGTCCCCTCAATGTTGGAGCTTAGGGTGTATTTATAGGAGATTTCCAGGGCGAAGTATAGGTCGCGCGCGACCTAGGATAGATCGTAAGTCGTTGGCGAGTCAAGGGGAAGCGAGCCGCGACTTAGCCGGTCCTTCCACTGTTCTCTGTGCTAGCTGATAAGCCATCGCGACTTAAGAGGGAGCGGCGTCATTTATTGAACAAGTACTAGTTCGTGAACAACCTAAGACAAGTTGTAGGTTAGAGGTGGCGACTTAAGATAGGTCGTGGGCTACATATGAGCGACCTAACAGATGGGAACTTCGGGCCTTCCTGATAGCACTGGCTTCTCCTGAATGAAGTACTAAGTCGTGGATGACCTAGGGAAAGTCCTCGCGACTTAAAGGAAAGCGGTATAACTCTATTACCAAGCATTAGGTTGTGAGCGATCCAAGGAAGGTCGTAGGTCGAGGAGCGACTTAGTGGTTGTGGGATCCTGCTTTTAGCTTGCAGAAGATGCTAGATCCCTTGAGTATTAGGTCGCTAAGCCGCATCCTTCCATAGGTCGTTAACTCGTTGTTGATCCATCAGCTCGTTAGGTCGGCAATCCCTTGAGTCGTTAAGTCGTGGCTTCCTTAAGTCAGTAGGTCATGCTATCAGTTAAGTCGCTAAGCCGTTAAGTCGTCCAACTCTCTAAGTCGCTGTCCTCCTTAAGTCGCTTACCCTTTTTAAGCCGTTAAGCCCTTAAGCCGTCCAACTCTCTAGGTCGCCCCGCTCCTCTAGGTCGTAAACCTTTATGTCATTAGGTCGTTCCATGAACCTAAGCTGTTAGTTCGTCCCTTTTTAGGTCGTCGGGTCATTTAGGATGTCTCGTTCCTTTAGGTCGTTGGAAAAGCGGGGTTAACAATTCGCATCCACACATGCCGGATTTGAATTGCTCAAAATACCAGATTCTTAATTTATATTTAGCAAAAATTAGCTCATATAGTAAATAAATAAATCACAGACACAGAGTAATATACAATATGCAGCGGAAACTAAATGAATAGTAGTTCATGAAGCTACTATATATATATACCAGATTTATATAAGATACAGCGGAAGTCTCAAATACAATAGTCAAGTACAAGATCAGAATACATCACTAGAATCAAATGAATATCTAAAAGCTGGATTGATAGCTGTATCTCCAAGTGAAGCTCCAATTCCAAAGGTAAGTCTCAAAAGCTGAACCACTCAGTCTGACCTGAGCGTAAAGCAAAACACAAAACACTCGAGTCAGGATTAACATTCTTATATCAATAAATCCAACTCAAGTGAAATAACAACTGAAATACAAGTAACTCAAAGGATGTTTGGGATAACCATCCTTTAAGGATACGTTAAACTATCTACTATGTAGTAATATACGCTATTATAATAATGTCTAAAGTAAAGTATAATATATTTGAAAATAGCATTAAGGCTTAACATTTTCCACCTTAACACATTTTATATATTCCCATAGTCTATACAGTACCATAATCTCCTCCGTACTGGGCGTCGTCAAAAAGCACTCCATAGGCATGATACAAAACAAATCATATAAGGCGCGCTAGGGTCGGTGACACGGTACAACAAGGCAATGCCAAGGTGATATACTAAGTATGCATCCAGGCTGGTGGTAACGCATAGCCGAAGCTAGCGCCCATCTCAAGCCACATTTCCAAAATCAATAATCAAAAGTGGCCACCAAATCAATAATAAAGTCATCATAAAATATCGAAGGAGTGTGTCCGATCGGAGGAGCTACCTCATTGGCCCGAGAATCGCTCCTGTTTTAGCCACCTTATGCCAACTCATGGGAGTCCAGTCCACGTATATACCTCAATAGAACGTCGCCACCATCCTATTTCATTCTAGAATCTCCACCGCGTACACAGTAGTTAAAGTGGTTTTCGAAGTTGGCAGAGAGTATGACAACTTCTGATCCCTGCGGTCTCTTTGACAACCAAAAGTTATTACTACACCGCGGTCATTTTCAAAATAGTATATACTTCAAAACCAAAATATAGTTGCCATTTCAAAACCATATCAATACGATATGATTTCCATTTCAAATATATCTATTTTTGAAATCATAGCATTTCAAAGTTATGACACTTTCGAAGCCAAACTCTCGAAATTATAACACTTTCAAAACATAATACTTTGAAATCATAATACTCCCACTCAACTGATTTAAATATTAAAATAGTATATATAATAAAATTGTTTTCCTCAAATTTCAAAAATTAATTCCAAATCAACACGAATTCCAAAATTCAAATTTAATCAGATCTCAATCATTAATTCCAATTTAATTTCTAAATAAACCATTCAAAATTATATCGATTTCAAATATAGATTTGAACCATAAATAAACCATTTCAAAATATATATTTCAAAGCTTTAAATATTCTATAATTTCAAAACTAAATGTGAGAATTTTATATATATCTTAATTCAATTTACTATTATTTAGTTTTTAGATATTTACTTAATAAATTCAATATCATTTAAATAAAACTCAAACTTGAAATATTTATTAATCACTTTATACCAACATCAAGTTATAAAATCCTATCCTTTAAAATTTCAAATCCAATAAGTTCCAAATTGATTTTAAGAAAATATAATTCGTAATTAAATACAATTTCAATTTAATTTCAAATCTTTCTTCTCAACCTTAATTTATTAAATCATTATAAACTCTGTATAAAAATATAATTTAAATAAATACTTAACGATATTATATTTTAATAAAATCGAACTTTATTATTAAACTTATTCTATATTAAAACAAAGTCATATGTAGATGGAAATCAAGAATTTAACATATATAAAATAACATTTATATAAGATTTAAATCAGTATTTTACAAAATCATTTCCTTCCAAAAACCATAGAAATCATTTTCAAAATATTTATATATAGACCATCTGTATACAATTTTCTATCATATGGTCAAGTGATACGGATATTTATCATTTCAATCCGCAATTATATATATTTATATATTTTTGTAAATGATATATATATATACACACGGGTATATATCATTTCAAACCGCAATCCCAAATTCAATTCAAATGAAAATCGCTTGGGTCTATCATTTCAACCCATAACGATTTTCTTCTATTATACAGAACGTTCTAGTCTGTATCATTTCAACCCATAGTGAATTCTATATTAACAGAGAACTTACATAGTGATAAAAGATACGATAATAACAACAGGCGTATATCATCAATATAAATAACATATAATGGTGTTAGATATCACAGGTGAACAGATACAGATAATTGCATTATATAGCAATGTAAATAACTAACAGCAGCATATCTCAACTGTCGTTTCAATTGAAATCAAATTTAATAAATATAAAAACATTAATCGTGAGTGATTGCTTAACTTTCGATGCTAGGGATGAATGAGGTGGGTTACGAATTCAGCATGAATTCCAAAGCAAAGCTAAATTGGCACGAATTTGATGGACAAGCTAATAAATAGGAATTGATGAGCACAAATACATACATACATACGTACATACATACATACATACATACATACATACATACATACATATACATAAAATTTAAAGTCTATTATTAACTCATATTAAAATAAGATAAAATATAAATCTTTATAATATACTTAAAAGTCGTTATTTGTCTTACAAGCAGAATAATCCTTAAAATATACTTGAAGAATCAAACATTGTTAAAATCAAAATTTATCTTATTTCTCTAAATCAATACTTATATACATATGCATATTATAATTCGAAATATTTATATATATTATATGCATTATCCCTCCAAAATGTCAACATAACATATCATATATATCATAACTTATATATAATTTTTTTTTAAACACATACAGAATACATTATATATATAATGCATATAAATAGACACATCGAAATTTCCGTATTATACTTTGAGATTAAATAAGAACTTAAATAAACTGTTATAACTTTATATACTTTATAATATATAAACCGTGTGACTTCAAAAACTGTATATATACAACAAATCAATAGCTTAAGCACACCTTTTTTTTAATACTATATATATAAAACAAAATTCATGTACCATTATGACTAATATTATATATATATCTCTATCGAAACCATATATGTATAAGCACATATTATTTATAAAACAACCCTTATAACAACACTTATATATACATATATACACGCTTACATAACACCTTAATTATACCAGTACAAGAGCGCTTGCAAAGTTGAAGACGAGCATGCCATATAAAAGTGGAGGAAGGTGGTGGTCGTTCGACTTAGGAAGGGGGTTTCAGTGGGTTGAAGAGGCTAAGCGAAGGGAAGAGCGGCCGGAGTTGAAGGAGGGAAGAGAAGATGGCGGTGGGTGGTTGTGGCCAAAGCGTGGAGTTGCTCGGGATGATGAACATGGCTATGACCGAAAGGAGGAGGCGATAGCGAGTGTAGACGCAAGCACGATGAAGTGGTGGAGAAGGAGATGCGGCGGGGAAAAGGTGTTAGAGTGGGGAACAGAACGTGAACAGGAAAATGGTATTTGCTGATGTTTAATAGTTTCTTTTTCTTTGCGAAGGAAGAAAGTAAGTCGGAAGGAGGAGAAGTAAGTAAAAAAAAAAAGAGGTGAACGTGAGGAATAAGAAAATGAAAAGTCAGGCAAACCCAAAAGTCTGAACGTGATTTATAATTCAACGAATGGCTACTCATTTTCCAACATCTTTTCAAATGAAATTTTATGCTAAATAAGTGATTGATAGCTAGCTCGATGCAAAATGAGTAGACGAAGGAAAACAAAAGGGCTCAGAAATAAATGGACTCAAAAACGGGCCTTAATGCGATTAACCATTTCGTGGATTCCGCCACGTACCGGACTTCAAAGCACAAAATTGAATATACCGTAGAGATCAGCACGATGAGATGATCAAAATAGTATGCAGATATCAGTGGTCCGATTAATCTATCAAAAGTCGATAATCGATATCGAAAATGCTGCAAATATGCTAGAAATAAGATAAACGGAGCAATAGAAGTCAAGATTTGGAGAAACGAAATATGACTTCTCACTTAGAAGATGATTTACAAATTTATTATTTAAAAATATCTGGGTTTGGAATTTTTTTTATTATCATCAATTTTAACTGATTGGAATTGAAATAAAATTATACAAGAAAATTAACTTCTATATTTTCATACGAAAATTTACCATTTGCTATGTTGAAGTAGACGTATTCCAAATATTAAATTTTCATTTCAATTAAATATATTATTAAATCTAATAAAATTTTGAGGGTCGTTACATATATTTTGTAAAATTTGTAATCCAATAACAGAAGATATATAGATATATATATATATATATATATATATTAGTAATAAAAATTGACATTCAAATTGACATTATATATATATATATATATAGGTGCTTGCAACAATACTTAAAATCATATATCACCAAAAAACAACATAAGATTATATATATACATTATAATTTAAAACAATATTTATATGTTATACATATACTATAATACTACATTATATATTATACTTTGCTATAAAATTCACTAAAACTTAAACACGCTGTATATAAATACATTTAAACCCACACATATATATAAACCTATACAAATGTATATATATCAAACACTATTAAAAGTATTAATAAAATATATCATACTGTCAAATATATAACTTATATACCAAAAATAGAACTCATGTACTAATATATATATATATATATATATATATATATGTAAACTCATACGACCAAGATATATGTATATATAAACTGAAAATCGAAATACGTGTTAATATATACACCTATTCAAATAACAACCTATATACAACACTAAAACTAATAACACATACTATAGAATACTAATATATATCTATAGACGAAATCAGATAACAAATTTCAAAAGTAGCTAATATAGCTACATATACTTGCTTAATTAATATATATATATATACCCATTTAACCAAATTCTATATAACATACATATATAAACATAATGTATAAATACAACAACATATAAATGTAGACACTATTTATATATACCACAGCTAAACACTTATATACAGACTGTAATATATATATATATATATGTATATGTATATAGATATCGTACATAACATGCATAACATAAAGTTATAAAATAAATCATAAAATAAAATACTGTTGTAAAGCAGAACACACATATGCATATCAAGGTAAAAATTTCAAAACCCGACTTTATATATATATAAGCTAACCTATGCATGTAAACAACAGTAGAAATATACATAGTTTTGAAAAACTTTTATATACAAACAAAACATAGTATATCATGTAAGATATATATATGACAGTTTAGTATATATAAAAACTAATATACTAATGTAAAATATATGTAATAGTTTATCATGTAAAATATACTAATGTAAAATATATATAATAGTAAAATATATAGCACATTTACCACAGAGAAGAGTGATGGCTAGCCAAGGATAGTGGCGCAACACGGAGATTGGTGGGAAGATGAGAGGATTTATGATGAAGATGGAAGGAGACACGGCTTGAAAAAGCTGGTGGAAGGGACAAGGCTCGGGGCGGAAAGATATGGCAGTGAAGAAAAGGTCTGGGTAAGGAAATATGTGAGCATGTGTAGTGGAGGGAGGCTACTCGGGTTATTGAGGCCATGACTGTTTGGTAAGGCAAAGAGGGCGAGTGAAGCCAAAGGGTGGTTGCTCGGGATGTTAGTTGCTGCGGAGGTTCGGCTAGCCTACTGGGTGATTGATGGCCGCGCGTAGCCAAGGGAAACGTGGGTGAAGGAGAAAGCGATGATGCGTTTTTAAGGAAAGCCTGATGGTGAGTTAGCAAAGGAGCAGATCTATTTGATGAGAAGGCGAGTAGTGTCTAACTTTAATACATACACACACACACACACACACACTACTTTTTTCTACTGAGATGCAATATGCACTGGAAAAGAATTCGAACGAACCAAAATGTATGGACCGAAACACGCTTTATTGAAATGGTAAAAAGCCAAAAATTATTCAAGTTTGGAAAATATTTTATTATCATTAAATTTTAGTTGATTTAAATTTAAATAGAATTTACACAAGAAAATAAACATCCATATTATCTGACGAAAATTTACCATTTTCTATGTTTCATTAGACGTATTCCAAATATCAAAGTTATATTTCCAAATTTAATCGTTTATAATTTTACAAAATTCAATTAAATTTATATTATTAAAAACCAAAAAAATTATTAAAAATTTATGGGTCGTTACAGAAAGAACACACGGGATTTTATACTGGTTCAGAGTTACCCTACATCCAGTCCTGTACCAAGGCAAACATCTCATAGACATTTTTATTATACCAATGTTGATATTACAATCCTCGATTTCTAAAGGCCTTGAGAAACCCTCTTATCTCTCGAGTCTGGGGCAAACTCTCTTGATTTACGGGATACAAGATCGCCCAATTGATTTCTAGGCACAACCATACCTTATAGAGAGACTCAATAAACTTTTGATTACAAATTGATCTTATAACTCTGAACAACACTTTGATCTTCGAGAGAGGGCAGAGAATCAAATAAGAATGAGATTCCTAATTTGATTCACTTAAGAATTCGGCAGAAATTCGGCACGATCTTAAAAATATGAATTTTTTTAGAATATGGATTTGTGGAGAAGGAGTGAAGAAAATAAAAAAAAAAATTAGTTAAAAAATTCGTTTGTGAAGGCTATACATAAAGTACCAATGGTCATAACCATTTTTGAAGAGATTTAAACGAATAGACACTTCTTTTGAAAATTGAAACTTTTCAATTCAACGGCTACCATGTCGACATGAGGTATCCAATGATATCGACGTCCTTAGTTAAAAAAAATGTAAAATTTGTTTCGAAAATGGCATTGAAAGGAAATCAAGATAAAATGATTCTGAAGTATAATAAACTAATCATCCTATGTTTTAAAATAAGGTAGAGTAGAAAAATATATTTTTAGAATGTATATATAAATTTGATTCTAAATCTATTTTTATATATATATTTTAAAAAATATTTAAAAATCAGAAGATAGTTTTATAAGCAAACAAAGTTTAAAACAAGTGTTTGTTTAAAAACAAAAACATAGAATATTTTAAGGCTAATACATCTTTTTGAAAATCATTTGAAAAGATAATTTTTAAGGCTAAAACATTTTCAAAAGCAGTTTTGAAAATCATTTTGAAAAACTATTTTGAAGTAGTTTTGCAAGCTTCTTCTAGTAGAATACCTCATCACATCAGGACTCGAGAATTTGTGTAAAACCAGGCTGTTTGTGGGTTTGTAAGCCACTTGTCGTAGGTTTGTAAGCTACTTGTCGTGGGTTTGTAAGCCACTTAGAAGACAGAAATGGGTTCCATCCCAAATGAAAGTTGGAATGAAGATTTCCATGCTAGTATGAAGTTTTAACAAAAACTAGACACATATCTTCAAATCTTGATCTTGATACTCATTAGTCTTTAAACTTGATTTCTTCATTCTTGATCTTTATACTATAAATTTTCAATAATCAGTACCTGCTTGATATATATCCTACATAATAACATTCATATATATATATATATATATATATAGACAATAGTGTTATTATATAAGTTATAATAAAATAAGTTAAACCACTATCTCCAGTTCCTAACAATCACCCTCATTTTGATGATGACAACATTATAAAATATACTTACCACTTCGATCACACCATAACTCCCTCCTACACCAACAACTCCCCCTTACTCCAAGCCTACTATTTTATGTAACTTCTCCCCCTTTGTCATCAACAAAAAAATGACCTATAAACCTTGAACTTAATAGAAAATGAGATAAAAAAACATACGACATAAGAATAATAACTATGTATGAGTGAAATATAGCATCCTAAGTTAAATCGAAATCAAGATTTTATACACCAAAGATTGCTTTTAGAAGAACATTAACACTTATATACAAATTAACAAAAAATATACAATTAAGAAAACGAAAAAATGCTTAACGAGGACCATTAACTATTGGTGATTTATAGAGCGAATAATTTGGATAGTGGAGACAAAAGTTTCCAGGTTGTTCGACCAAGTTCCCAACAACGTCAAAAAGGACCTCTCCAACGTAAATAATGCCATCGTCTTCATCCATATGAACATCCGGATTCGGCAGAGGATGTTCTTCTTCTTGATCCTCTTGTACTTCTTTTAGAGGCTCTTCTTCTTCGGAATTCATAGCTTGTGATGATTCTTCGATGACAATGGGATTGACATGGTTATCCATAAGGAATTTTTGTAAATTCCTAAGGATTCCTCCTTGCCTATCTTGTTCTTTAGCCATTCTTAGTTGACTTACTTGAATATCCATCATCATTTGAAGAAAATCTTTCATCTTCTCTTGTAATTTGATGACTCGTGCGTGTGTTGAACATTGAAAAGGACCAGAATGTGGAGAAGTAGGTGAAGAGGGTTTATTATTAGAAGTGGAAGCCATTAGTTTACTATTTAGAAGTTTATTACAAAGAATAGAATAGAGAAATGGAGTAAAAGTCGAAATATATAAATATATATCTTAATAAATAATTTTAGAGTGAAATTTAAGTTGGAAAATCTCGGCCTGTATGTCAACATAAGGGGATGGGTCATGTCGACATGCCTAGTTCAATTTTTGAGTATTTTTATTTATATTAATTATTAACTATATTTGTATTATTTATAATCTGTATTTCAGTTAACGAACATATACCTAATTCTCTACAAAATTTAGTAAAGTTTTGTTCATTTAATGGTTTGGTTAATATATCAGCAATTGGTTTTTCAGTATTAATATATTCACGAGTTATAACTTGCTTACTAATATTATCTCTAAGAAAATGATGTCTAATATCAATATGTTATGTTCTAACATGTTGAGTTGGATTCTTAGATAGGTTTATTGCACTAGTATTATCACAATAAATTGGTGATTTAGTTATAGTTAATCTAAAATCTTTTAAAGTTTGTTGCACATATATAACTTGAGAACAAGTCAAAGCAGCAGATATAAATTCCGCTTCAATTGTTCACAAGGATACAGTGTTTCGCTTCTTACTAAACTAGGAAACCAGAGAATGTCCTAGAAAGTGACAAGTTCCACTTGTAATTTTTTGGTTTGATTTACAACCGGTGTAATCAGCATCACAATATGAAATTAAATCAAATACATCGTTTTTAGGGTAAAATAAAACATAATCTAAAGTATGTTTTACATATTTTAAAATTCTTTTAACGGCTTTTAAATGAGTTTCTTTAGATTGAGATTGATATCTTGCACAGAGACAGATACCGTGCATGATGTTAGGACGACTTGCTGTTATATAAAGCAACGAACCAATCATTCGCCTATACAATTTTGGATCAACATCTTTTGATTTATCTTCTTTACTTAAAGATACATTAGTTGTCATTGGACTTGGTTTCCCACTAGAAGTGGTCAATCCAAATTTATTAATTAAATCCTTAGCATATTTTTATTGACTAATGAAAATTCTTTCATCTAATTGTTTGGTTTGAAGCCCTAAGAAGAAAATTAGTTCTCCAATATGACTCATTTCAAATTCCTTGGTCATTATATCTGAAAAATCTTTATTCATTATGTTATTAGTTGATCAAAATATTATGTCATTTACATATATTTGTACTAATTGAATATCATTTTTGTTTCTTTGAATAAAAAGAGGTGTATCGTTTTACCAATTTCAAACCAGATTGTAGTAAATAAGATCTTAGTCTTTCATACCAGGCTCTAGGAGCTTGTTTCAAACCATATAAAGCTTTTTTTAATTTATATACATGATTTGGAAATTTATTATCTTCAAAAAATGGAGGTTGTTTACCATAAATATCTTCTTTTACAAAACCATTTAGAAAAACACTTTTAACATCCATTCGATATAACTTGAAATTATTGTAGTTTGCGAAAGCAAGTAGAATCCTGGTAGCTTCTAGTCTTGCTATGGGTGCAAAGGTTTCATCATAATCAATTCCTTCTTCTTAACAATAACCTTGCGCAACTAAACGAGCTTTATTTCTCACGACCTCACCAAGTTCATTTATTTTATTTTTGTAAACCCATTATGTTCCAGTTATATTTTTATCCTTAGGTCTAGGAACAAGTTCCCAAACATCATTTTTGGTAAACTGATTCAAGTCTTCTTGCATAGCGAGAATCCATGAATCATCAGATGATTCTTCCTTTCGATTTTTTTGTTAAATAGTTGATATAAAAGCCACATTACTCATACTAGTTGATTTCTTATTTTAGCCGTAGATTCAATATTTCATAGTACATTTTCTACAGGATAATCTTTCAATACCCTAATCCTTTTATTAGGTTGAATGACTTCACAATTAGTTTCATTAGGTTAACTATTTAAAGTTACAAAATCTTCTTCTCTTCTATTTGTACAGTATCTTTAAAATTTTCATCAAAAGATACATGCATTGTTTCTTCAATATTATTAGTTCTTAAATTATAAACTCTAAATGCTTTACTTCTATTAGAATTAGAATATCCGATAAAGATACCTTTGTCAGATTTAGGTTCAAATTTATCTAAATTATCTTTTATATTAAAAACAAAACACTTACCACCAAAAACTTTAAAATAAGCTACTATGGGTTTCCTATTGTAAAGTAATTTATATGGTGTTTGTAACGACCCGAAATTTTCTAAGCCGAAAATTCCAGTTAGTTATGAAAAAGAAGAAAGATAGAAGAAGAAGAATAGAATGACCAAACATCTCACAATCGCAGCGGATAAAATATAATAACAAATAATAATAGCTTACAAAAGAATACTATATATGCCGATTACATTTAATATACATCAGAGTTTCACATTATATACAGTCACTGAATATTTACAATTATCATGACTCAGATTAACAATAATATAAATACAGCGAAATACTCTATACGATATCGCCATCCAGCTCGCCTCCTGAGCTCCAAAACGTACCTACCTGAAAATCTGTAATACTCGGTCTGACCCGAGCATTACATCAAAGTAACACCCGGGTCAGGCTGGAAACCAGCGTGAGTAAACTCAACTAACATGAAAAACCAAAATAAACAACTAATATAAAGTACCCGGGTATCTTATATCAATTTACCAAATTCACAATTTTCTATGGACCACACTTATTCCACACATCAAATTCTAAGTACCAAACTTAGATAAAATAATTTAATTTACTTAAATCATTCACTTTCGGTCATCAATTTACTCTTAATCCGAAGTGGTTTTTGGGTATTTCCTAACACCCAATCCCCGGTCTCTTCAAAACTCATGTTATCCTAACCCAAGTTATTCAAATGAAATACACAACATTACGTATCAGGAATATCAACTTATTTAAAACATCCAATACCATTCAACCATCCATAAGCAAAGCGTAACCACATACAAACTAATTCAATTGATTCTAATTAAACTTTCAAACCTCAATCACTTAGTTTCCTTCATTTAACACTAATTAATTCCAAATTAATTAATTAGTCAACCCATCATTATTCATCTTAATAAATCACTCTGGATTAATTATTTTTCAATTACATTAAATTATTTATCTTTAATTAACTCCACGATATTAAGTATACTTAACCAAAATCCATAAGTACTCTCAATTACTTCATGAATTAATTAACTATTTTAATTACATCAATCCTTAATTACTTATATCAATTAACTTCATAAATCACTTATTATGGATTAATCAACCTTAATTAATAAATCTTTGATTTCATCATTAAATATCTAATTTAATTATATGCATTAAATCCACAATATTAATCACTATAATCTTGCTTGCTTACTAATAATTTGTCGCTCGCCAATAACTTATCATTCCCTAAATATCTACCTTAAATTTATCACCAGCATAATTTTTTTTTTAAAAGGAAAGTTAATTTCCTCTAATGAATCTCTTGATATCTTTCCCTTCAATTACTTTAACTAAGTACTTAGCCTTCTTATCAGTTCCTCCAAATAATTTAGATCTAAATTACTCCCATTTATTGACCATCCGTTAACTTATTACATCCAATAATTAACTTATTACATCCAATAATTACAAGTATCACTAATTATCTTACCAAGTAATCTTACCTTTTAAGTTACACTAAGTAATTATACCTACCAAATTTCACAATTGATCACCTTAATTAATTAATTAATTAACTTACATTTATCTCGTAAATAAATCAATAAATAACCCTTAACCATTGGTCTTTCACTAGCTATATTTATTAACCAAGTCCTTAAGTACTTCTCTAAGTACTTAACTTAAATCAAACACTTAATTACAAATTAATTCATTAATTAGTTCTTAATTACAAACTATGTAACTTCTAATTACAACATCAATTTATAGACTTAAACTAAATTCATCTTTAATTACTCGAATAACCAATTCTTAAACATCGATAACAATCCAAACAATTATTTAATTAACAATTTATAATGGTAACTTATTTCATCCAAACTATTTTAATTAACAATTTATCTCCTGATTTGTTACTGTTTCTACATGTGAACAATAGGGTAAATTTTTGATTTTTGAGTGCTCAGTTATGACACTTGCTAAATATAATGGAATGTATTGAATTTACACTGCTAATTACATGTTGTTACATGTTGTTGTCAGGCATTTCGACAATCAATAATAGTAGCAAAAAGTAGAAACAAAGATATTCATATCTATAGAGATATGTATGCCGAACCAAGTAATCAAACTATAGAATACTCACCGCTTTGCCGATTATGAGACCACATCGCCTCACGTCCCTTGATTTGATCGCAACCCCAATCCCCAATCGACTGTCTGTCAAATCAAAGTCGAACTCCAACTCCAATCGAACAAAGCTACGGTCTCGACACATGTGCCGAAACCTGCAGCTGTCAAACACTATTGCAAACCATGGCATCCTCCATAACCATCTTCACTTCGTCGCACTTGAGCTCAGCCCACAAGCTATCGCGAGCTCCTTCACCTCACGCACACGCAACCGCCAGTCGTGGGAACCCCACGTCACACGCGCCTCGGTTGTCGCCTCTCCTCATCGAAGCCTGCTGCTAATTCAAACGATCCCCATCGCAGTGCGCGAGCCCATCGCCTCCACCATCAAACGCATCCTATCCTTAGGTCGTGAAACACCCCCTCGCAACATCCCCTCCTTCGCCGTGCTCGATTACGAGCAAAATCACGATTGCCGTGAGTTCTTCGACTCGCGTTCTCCCCCCTTCATTTTTTTCGGCGTCGGTCATTTTTATATATATACACACGAATCGATTAGGGAATGAAGGAAAAGAGGGGCTCGATTTCGTAACTGCTGAAGGAAGAGAGGACGGGGAAAAAATAACGAACTGAGGAAGCTTCACGAGTACGAGAGTGGTTAGCTTCTTGAATACGAGAGTGGTTAATTAAATATTTAAATATCGAAAATATCTCTTTTTGCATAACGCGAAATCCCGAACCCCAAATCAGAACTGCCAACAGGCATTAATAAGGTTATACCCGCATTTCAAACACAACGGAACAGATTCCGTAAGCTAATTTGATCGTATGTGCGAGTTACAGAAGAAAACGATCAAATTCCAATTAAATCGATTAAAATAATTCTAAGCATTTCGAGCTGCCAGGGTCAAACAACAACTCCGATTGCCACGAAAATTGAAATCCGATAATAACTAACTATTACGGATCCAATGGAACTGATTTCGTCAAATTCCGAGACCGTGCCTCGGAAGGCTATTTTTAAATTCCAATTTAAACGATAAATTATTAGAATTGAACAAATTACCTTTATATTAAATTTCAACCATTCTATTATCTTTAGTATTATCATTATAGATTTTATAAGCCTTCAAATTATTTTAAACAGGCTTAGAATCTCAGATTCAAAAATTTACCCAATTTCAATTATTAAATTCAATATTTAAACTATACAATTCAATGATTTAATTATTAAGTAAATACTGATATCCTAAAATTCATGTTAAAATTAAATTTTAAATATTTTAAAATCAATTAACTATTCAAATTAAATTTGTTAGAAATTCCGGGTCATCACATTCCTCCCCCCTTAAAAGAATTTCGTCCCCGAAATTACTAATCAGGAAGAATGTCCCATACCTGTCTACTTTTTCCCAAAACCAAACAGTTCTACAACTTACCAATTATCTTTCATAAAACCCCCCTTATTATTCTTACTAACCACCCAAACTCTTCCACAGTATCAAATGATACCCTTTTTTTCTCAATCATTTAAATGTCAATTTAAAACCTAATTTTTGAACTATCAAAATTATCTTAAAATTTTTCTAACTCCCTAAATTCCCGAAAAATTTTGCCAGCGTCTCCTTTGCGCGGCTAGCTCGGTACTACTACAAAAGGCCTCTACGGGCTCCTAAATTCCAAAAAGAAAAAAAAAGCCAAGTGGCTACATCAAAAACCCAATCTAATTTCATACAGAAATTTAAATACACACCTTTTTGTCGGGCAATTCAAATTTATCTTTTGGAACCAAATCCAATTTCTTTTCTCTTTAATACCTGCATATCTCACTTAGCAACAATATCCAATTGCAACCTTACAAATCATTTTATACATTCTCATATATAGGTTTTCACATATATTGCTATTCAATTTTGTTGTTCCCTTTTCATATGAATTCAATTTTATTTCGATTTCTAATATTGAATTTTATCTTTCATTAAAACTGATTCATGTTGGTTTCATTTACTAGTTTACTTTAATTCCAATTTGAAATTGTTTTGTCGTTAACCAAAATTCCAAAAAATTTCTAACTCCAAAATTTTCAGAAAATTTTGACAGAGACTCCTTTGTACGGAGGAGCTTTTGCAATTTGACAAAAGATATAAATATGTATACATCGACCCACACGGTCGGAAAAAGCAAAAACAGTTCATATTTCCTATTTTAATTGCGTAGGCGTACCTTTATTTAGCTTTTAAGCAAGAAGCTTATTTATGTTAGCAATTAGAATACCCAAATCTAGCCAAACGGCTTCCCTGTACCTATACTTACTCAGTTTAAATATGTAAGTGCCATATATATAGAAATTCTATTAGCATTTCACTTACTTTCAATGGTTAAACACAAGCATTTCAAAAATAGCAAACACCAAACGCTTACCATAAGCGATTTATATAATTTAAAGCTAATCCAATTGCTTCCAACCAAATTTATATGCCATTACATTCAATTCTAATGGTTTACAATGCAGTTGTTCACATTCAATTCATTTTTAAGCAAAACAAACTCATATTCACTTCAATTAACTCAAAAATCAATTATATTTGCTTCCACTAATCCATAAAATTTAATTAAATCCAGTTTACGTTAAACAACAATTATTTCTACGCAATTTGATAACATCCATGTGAATAAATAATTACTTAAGTTTTATAGCCTATTAAAATTGATTCCAACTCAATTTTATTTACTTCAATTCCATTTTAAATTTTTAGATCTCAAACCCTTTCGAGATCACAATCATTTTATTCACAATCATCTAGTTTACTTCAATTCCATTTTAATTTATTCACAATCATTTTATTTAGCTCGACACATTCCATTCTTGTATACTACTAGCCATTCCCAAATTAATTCAATCCAAGCTTTATTTAATGGGCTTTCACTCTTATTCGAAGCCAAACTTCCATAACTTTTAAACTTAAGTGAATTTACTTTAGTTTATTCCAACATTAAACTTAAGTTTGCTTCTATTTGATTCTCATTTAAGCAACTTCCATTAAATTTAGTTAACTTTTTGATTTTAAATTTTGATTTTAAATTCACCTTCACAATTTCCAAAATAATGTCCAACCACATACTTATCTCATTTATACTTTAAATTAATATACCACCAAATTTAAGTTCAATCTGATAATCTTATTCCAATCACAATTTTGATTTAGTTTTTATTCTATCAGACTTCATCCATTTATTATTTAACTCAATAAACACATTTAATTTTTTTTTTTAAATTGCTTACTTAATTCGTTATCGAATTTATTTTATTAATACAAGGCCACTCTCAATTTATTTCTATTCACTTGGATTTTGCTTTGCAACTCAAACTATTTCTATTATAATCACTTCTCTTATATCCAATCTACTTGCAAATCTCATTAAATATTATTCAAATCACCCTTGAATTTTATTTATAAATCAAACCATCACATTTCTTATTCAATCCAACCCTATTTTATTTTTACAACATCTCTTCTAATTTATTTCATTATTCAGTCCAAGTCGAGTTCTATTTACAATTTGAATTCATTTCCAAACTCCATTATTAATTTACAATCCATTTATTTACTAAAGTTAAATTTTATTAACATACTCAATCTCACAATTATTTAACCAATTAGCTTATTTCCAATTTCTAAATCAATATTCGATTTTAATTACAAATCACTTCATTGAAATTCTAGTTTGGATTTCCTTTTTATTTTCCCAAAAGTCCAACACCTTTATTTAAAATTTTAGAAATGCTTTTAAATTCACAACATACTTAATAATATATGCTCTCTATAAAAATACTTTTATAACTTGATGTCTCAACCAGTCTATCCTTGTTCTCACAGAAATTCAGTCATACGTTGATCAGGCGTTGGACTGAAAATCTATAAGTACTTGGTAAACCCGTTTTCAACACCTAGTAAAAAAATTGAAAAATAATTTTATTGAAAATATAGGAATCGGGTTTTTGAAAATAGAGGAAATATCTTTGGTGAGAATGCTCTGGAAATCATCACCCCCATCCATGGTCGCAGTTAACCCGATGATTACGTTGCCGTCCCGACAAAATCCATAGATAACCGTAGGCTTCCGCGCCCCACGATTACACTATGGAACCCACGACAGATCGCAGCTACAATTGGGGTTACATAGCTATCACAGCAAAAATCCATATAACTGCAGGCATTAGCGCCATTGAATTTCGCTGCCAAAATGAAACTTCTCCACTCCACTTGACCATAGATCGCAGTCTACCGATGTTGCGTTGCCTTTCCGGAAAAATCAAGTGTAGACCGTTGACACTCATCCTCCACACGATTTCGCTATGGTCCCCACAGTAGATCGCAGCGACATCGAGTTACACTGTCGTCACAGCATAACCCAAATGCCTCTGTAGGCATCAACGCCATCCACTTACGCTACCCAATAATCCTCAGGAACTAGTTTTGTCCAGACTCCTCACAGGATCAACTTTAGAACCCCCCTGGGCTCAAGGCAGCACCACCCGGTGGCACTCCTGAGAAGTTCATTTCAAGGGAGCGCCTTTTTCCCCAGATCAATCATCAAAACACTTTATACTATACATATAGTATCTTCAAATCATACACCCAGTATGATATCATACAAAGCTCCTTTACACAAAATCGATTATCCCAAAATCGATAATTCTCAAACTAGGCTTTCCAAATTCAATATTGATTTTACTCAAAAATCAAAAGCCTTTCCAAATCCAAAGGTTCTCAAAACCCTTTTCCCAAAATCCTCATAAGATCCTTTATATATATACAGATATATTTTTTTTAAACTTTGGATCAATTTAAACTCGTATAAAATCCTTTTCCTTCCAGTAATAAATTCAACAAGGGAATATTTATCTTTATATAACAAAGATATATAGCTTCATTTATCCAAAATCAAATATTCCTTTCTATTCACATTTCCTTTAATTCCCATTGAATTGTCACTTCAATTCTTACCTCAGTTGGGATTTTAAACCAATTAACAGTTTGAATTCCGACCAGTTTTAGTAAATAGCTTGAAAATTTTAAAACTAGATAAGTAGTTGAAAATAATTAAGAGTTTGCAAAATAGCTATTAACATAGTTAACTAATTGTAAAATAGTTGAGGAATGGTTAAATAGTTCCAAACATTGTAGATAATTGCAAAATGGTTGTATAATAGAAATAGTTTGTGAAATAGTTGAAAAATAGGAATTAGTTTAGAAAACAGTTGAAAAATGGTTAAATAACTCCAAACCATAAAATAATTTGGCTTTAAGAAAGAAAGGTTGTATATATTTAATAGCTTAGAAAAATAAGTTTATATCAAAACAATTTATTAAAAATAATCAAGAGTCCTACTGTTCATTCCCCCAACAATTCAATTTAAATCTCCATTTAAATTGACCCAATTCCAATTCAAATAACTCCAAATTCCATTGGACTTGATTAATTCTCAATTCAAGTTGAATCAATCTTGATTCCTTTCCCAATTCAAATCAAATTCTAGTTGATTTTAATCCTGTTCAATTTTAAATTTGAATTATTATCAATTTAATTTCAGAATCCAAATCACTTCAATTTAATCCAATCCAATTTCCCATTTAAAAATTTTAAACTTAGACATCTTCAATCACCAATCCAATTACTTCAAACCAAATTCAATTTTAAACTAATTCAATTAAATCTTGAATTTAAACTATCTCGAATTATAGAAATTCGAGTTAAATTCTCAAAGGTTGGTTTAACACTTTAAACCAAATTAACCTTTAAATCAAAGTGTTTAATCATTTTAATTTCTGAGCCCAATTTCTCCAAATTCTCATTTTAAATTATTTTTACTTATGTATTTCAAGATTCAATACAATTTTACTTTAAAATTTTAATTTATTATTCAATCTAATTTTCCAATTTGAAGCCAGTTCTTAACAAGTTTATTTTACAATTCAATTATTCAAACTATTTTTATTTATATAATTCCATTCTCAATTTAAAGATTTTATTAACAATAGGATGATAACATCCAATTTATTTGAAAACGTCCCTCCATTTTCAATTTTTAAATCTCAAACAGTTTGAGATCACACACATTCCCAATTCCAATCAACCATTTATCTTTCCAAGTTAAATTCCAATTTCATCTTAAAATCTCAAATCCAAGTTGTTCATTCAAACTTATTTAACTTCTTCCAAGTTAAATTCAATTAACTTAGTCCAGTCAACCTCGTTCTCACATTGAATTTCCAACTTCAACTTTAAATTCTTTCCCTTTTATAAGTTCAAAACTTATATCACATTGGGTTTTAATATCACATTTCCGGGAAAAATCAAAACTCAACCTCTTAGAGTTTATTTCAAAATATCTTTGATATCATGTATACCCATACATACATATTTATTTCTTGGCCCTTCTAGCCATGTTTTAAATTTTTAAACCACCTTCGGTTTTAAATTCAAATCAATTTCAAACAACCCATTGTTTCAACAAATCCCGGATATCCAAATAATACTTATTTATTATTTTCATTTCTTTGAAACCAAAATTTCAAATTCTGGGATTAGATTTAGAATTTCATTTTCAATCACTTAAATTTTAATTTAGTTGTATTTTTGTTTCTACTTAATTTAGTTCCAATTCTAAACTTTAGTTTCAGTTTGAATCCATTTCAAACTTATCTTTATTAAATTTCAGTTTGGTTGTATTATATTATTTCTTAATTTTAATTTCAATAATTTAACAACCAATCGCCTTAATATTTATTAGAATGAAATATTCCTTTATATATCAAAATATATTTTATATAAAATCATTAAAAACCTTTATATAAGAAAATAACAAGTACGCGCTCATATATATATATATATATATATATATATATACTCAACTCATTCTAGAGTTCTTTGGACTCTATTTAATGAGTAATCCCTACCAGAGCCAAGGTTCTCGCTTAACCTTTCAGCTCTGATACCAAATGTAACGACCCGAAATTTTCTAAGCCGAAAATTCCAGATAGTTATGAAAAAGAAGAAAGAGATAGAAGAAGAAGAACAGAATCACCAAACATCTCACAATGGCAGCGGATAAAATATAATAATAAATAATAATAGCTTACAAAAGAATACTATATATGCCGATTACATTTAATATACATCAGAGTTTCACATTATATACAGTCACTGAATATTTACAATTATCATGACTCAGATTAACAATAATATAAATACAACGAAATACTCTATACGATATCACCATCCAGCTCGCCTCCTGAGCTCCAAAACGTACCCACCTGAAAATCTGTAATACTCGGTCTGACCCGAGCATTACATCAAAGTAACACCCGGGTCAGGCTGGAAACCAGCGTGAGTAAACTCAACTAACATGAAAAACCAAAATAAACAACTAATATAAAGTACCCGGGTATCTTATATCAATTTACCAAATTCACAATTTTCTATGGACCACACTTATTCCACACATCAAATTCTAAGTACCAAACTTAGATAAAATAATTTAATTTACTTAAATCATTCACTTTCGGTCATCAATTTACTCTTAATCCGAAGTGGTTTTTGGGTATTTCCTAACACCCAATCCCCGGTCTCTTCGAAACTCATGTTATCCTAACCCAAGTTATTCAAATGAAATACACAACATTACGTATCAGGAATATCAACTTATTTAAAACATCCAATACCATTCAACCATCCATAAGCAAAGCGTAACCAAATACAAACTAATTCAATTGATTCTAATTAAACTTTCAAACCTCAATCACTTAGTTTCCTTCATTTAACACTAATTAATTCCAAATTAATTAATTAGTCAACCGATCATTATTCATCTTAATAAATCACTCTGGATTAATTATTTTTCAATTACATTAAATTATTTATCTTTAATTAACTCCACGATATTAAGTATACTTAACCAAAATCCATAAGTACTCTCAATTACTTCATGAATTAATTAACTATTTTAATTACATCAATCCTTAATTACTTATATCAATTAACTTCAAAAGTCACTTATTATGGATTAATCAACCTTAATTAATAAATCTTTGATTTCATCATTAAATATCTAATTTAATTATATGCATTAAATCTCCAATATTAATCACTATAATCTTGCTTGCTTACTAATAATTTGTCGCTCGCCAATAACTTATCATTCCCTAAATATCTACCTTAAATTTATCACCAGCGTAATTTTTTTTTTTTTAAAAGGAAAGTTAATTTCCTCTAATGAATCTCTTGATATCTTTCCCTTCAATTACTTTAACTAAGTACTTACCCTTCTTATCAATTCCTCCAAATAATTTAGATCTAAATTACTCCCATTTATTGACCATCCGTTAACTTATTACATCCAATAATTAACTTATTACATCCAATAATTACAAGTATCACTAATTATCTTACCAAGTAATCTTACCTTTTAAGTTACACTAAGTAATTATACCTACCAAATTTCACAATTGATCACCTTAATTAATTAATAAATTAATTAACTTACATTTATCTCGTAAATAAATCATTAGATAACCCTTAACCATTGGTCTTTCACTAGCTATATTTATTAACCAAGTCCTTAAGTACTTCTTTAAGCACTTAACTTAAATCAAACACTTAATTACAAATTAATTCATTAATTAGTTCTTAATTACAAACTATGTAACTTCTAATTACAACATCAATTTATAGACTTAAAATAAATTCATCTTTAATTACTCGAATAACCAATTCTTAAACATCGATAACAATCCAAACAATTATTTAATTAACAATTTATAATGGTAACTTATTTCATCCAAACTATTTTAATTAACAATTTATCTCCTGATTTGTTATTGTTTCTACATGTGTTCTATAGGGTAAATTTTTGATTTTTGAGTGCTCAATTATGACACTTGCTAAATATAATGGAATGTATTGAATTTACACTGCTAATAACATGTTGTTGTCAGGCATTTCGGCAATCAATAATAGTAGCAAAAAGTAGAAACAAAGATATTCATATCTATAGAGATATGTATGCCGAACCAAGTAATCAAACTATAGAATACTCACCGCTTTGCCGATTATGAGACCACATCGCCTCATGTCCCTTGATTTGATCGCAACCCCAATCCCCAATCGACTGTCTGTCAAATCAAAGTCGAACTCCGGCTCCAATCGAACAAAGCTACGGTCTCGACACATGTGCCGCAACCTGCAGCTGTCAAACCCTATTGCAAACCATGGCATCCTCCATAACCATCTTCACTTCGCCGCACTTGAGCTCAGTCCACAAGCTATCGCGAGCTCCTTCACCTCACGCACACGCAACCGCCGGTCGTGGGAACCCCACGTCACACGCGCCTCGGTTGTCGCCTCGCCTCATCGAAGCCTGCTGCTAATTCAAACGATCCCCATCGCAGCGCGCGAGCCCATCGCCTCCACCATCGAATGCATCCCATCCTTAGGTCACGAAACACCCCCTCGCAACATCCCCTCCTTCGCCGTGCTCGATTACGAGCAAAATCACGACTGCCATGAGTTCTTCGACTCGCGTTCTCCCCCCTTCATTTTTTTTTCGGCGTCGGTCAATTTTTTATATATATACGAATCGATTAGGGAATGAAGGAAAAGAGGGGCTCGATTTCATAACTGCTGAAGGAAGAGAGGACGGGGAAAAAATATCAAACTGAGGAAGCTTCACGAGTACGAGAGTGGTTAGCTTCTTGAATACGAGAGTGGTTAATTAAATATTTAAATATCGAAAATATCTCTCTTTGCATAACGCGAAATCCCGAACCCCAAATCAGAACTTCCAACAGGTGTTAATAAGGTTATACCCGCATTTCAAACACAACGGAACAGATTCCGTAAGCTAATTTGATCGTATGTGCAAGTTACAGAAGAAAATGATCAAATTCCAATTAAATCGATTAAAATAATTCTAAGCATTTCGAGCTGCCAGGTTCAAATAACAACTCCGATTGCCACGAAAATTGAAATCCGATAATAACTAACTATTACGGATCTAATAGAATTGGTTTCGTCAAATTCCGAGACTGTGCCTCGGAAGGCTATTTTTAAATTCCAATTTAAACGATAAATTATTAAAATTGAACAAATTACCTTTATATTAAATTTCAACCATTCTATTATCTTCAGTATCATCATTATAGATTTTATAAGCCTTCAAATTATTTTAAACAGGCTTAGAATCTCAGATTCAAAAATTTACCCAATTTCAATTATTAAATTCAATATTTAAACTATACAATTCAATGATTTAATTATCAAGTAAATATTGATATCCTAAAATTCAAGTTAAAATTAAATTTTAAATATTTTAAAATCAATTAACTATTCAAATTAAATTTGTTAGAAATTCCGGGTCATCACAGTGTTTTTTTAGTTAATGGTCTATTTAAAATCCTATTTAATATATAACGCACTGTAGCAAATACTACAGCCCAAAAGTTTTTAGGTAAGTTACTATCAGAAAGCAATGTTCTAGCACACTGTTGAATAGTTCTGTTCTTACGTTCCACCACTCCGTTTTGTTATGGGGTTCTTTAAAAGAGAAATTATGAGTAATTCCTTTTTGATTACATAAATTCTCAAAATTTTCATTTTCAAATTCTCCACCGTGATAACTACAAATAGTTTTTATTTTCAAAGAAAGTTGATTTTGAATTCTTTTAGCAAAATTTTTAAATAATTCAAAGGCATCGCTTTTAAGTTTAAGAAAAGTTGTCCAAGTATATCTAGAATAATCATTTAAAATCACAAAAACATATTTATTGTGATTAATTGATTGAACTTGAGATGGACCAAATAAATCTAAATGAAGTAATTCTAGAGGTTTCGAAGTAGAAATCATATCTTTAAATTTAAATGAACTTTTCTTAAGTTTTCCTAACTGGCAAGCATCACATATACTTTCTATTTTAAAATTTAACTTGGGAAGACCTCTAACTAAGTCAAGTATTGATAACCCAGATAACAGTTTGAAATTTAAATGACCAAATCTTTTATGCCAAATCCAAGGGTCACTTGTATTATCCAAAAGACATAAGTTATCATTTGAAACTTTCATGCTAAGGATGTAAATATTTTTCTTCCTAATTCCTTCAAAAATAATATTTGACTTATTATCTTTGATGTGACACTTATCTTTTCCAAATTTAATTTTAACTCATTTATCACATAGTTGACTTATACTAAGAAAATGATATTTTAAATTCCTAACTAGCAAAATGTCAGAAATAAGAGGAGTTTTAGTATTGCCGACATTGCCGATGCCAATCACATATCCTTTTGAGTTATATCCAAAGTTGACCAATCCACCATCTTGATATATAATGTCATTGAGTATCTCGGGATTTCCACTCATATGCCTTGAACAACCACTACCAAGTATCCATTTATCTTTCTTAATATGCATAGTTTGTCCATTGGTTGTTGATTCTTCAAAAGCCATGTAACATGTTTGTTCCTGCATAATAAACCAACTCAGTAGATAACTTGATTTTTCATAAAAATTATATGCACACTTATGATACTTTGATGAAATATATAAATTCAAACTAGCAATAACGAAATTTCCTAAACATGCCATTTTTAACCTTTCAAGTTTCAGATTATGAAAAATATGAAAACCTATGCTCTGATACCAATTAAAAGGGAGTGCGGATTTAGGATCTTAAGGCTAATTTAACACTAAAAGAGGGGAGGATGGTGAATAGTGTTTAATGGATTCTAAGACTTATATGGACTAATTTAAAAATTATGATATATACAAATCAAAACTTAATCACAGAACAATCACACAATCAAACACAGATGTAGAAAGTAAATAAAAAGTAGTAAAAGGAAAGAACATACTTGATTTTATACTGGTTTGGAGTTGTCCTACATCCCATCCTGTACCAAGGCAAACACCTCATACATATTTTATTATACCAATTTCGAGATTACAATCCTCAATTTCTAAAGGTCTTGAGGTACTCTCTTGTCTCTCAAGTCCGAGGCAAACTCTCTTGATTTACGGGACATAAAATCACCCAATTGATTTCTAGGCATAACCTCACCTAATAGAGAGACTCGATAAACTTTTGATTAAAAATTGATCCAATAACTCTGAACGGCACTTTTATCTTCGAGAAAGGGAAGAGAATCGAACAAGAATGAGATTCCTAATTTGATTCACTTAAGAATTCGGCAGTATTTCAGCACGATCTTAAAAATATGAAATTTTTAGAATATGGATTTGTAGAGAAGGAGTGAAGAAAATAAGAAAATATTTAGTTAGAAAATTCGTTTGTGAAGGCTATTTATAGAGTACCAACGATTATAACCATTCATGAAGAGATTTAAACGAATAGACACTTCTTTTGAAAATTGAAACTTTTGAATTCAACGGCCACATGGCGACATGGGGTATCCCATGATGTCGACACCCTTTGTTAAAAAACAATATAAAATTTGTTTTGAAAATGGTGATAAAAGAAAAACAAGATAAAATGATTCTAGAGTAAAATAAACTAATTTTCCTATGTTTTAAAATTAAGAAGAGTAGAAAAATATATTTCTAGAATGTGTATATAAATTTGATTTTAAATCTTAAGTGTATATATATCTATATTAAAAAAATATTTAAAAATTAGAAGATAGTTTTAAAAACAAATGAAGTTTAAAACAAGAGTTTATTTAAAAACAAAAACAAAGAATATTTTAAGGCTAAAACATCTTTTTGAAAATCATTTCAAAAGTTAATATTTAAGGCTAAAACATTTTGAAAAGTAGTTTTGAAAATCATTTTGAAAACCATTTTGAAGTAGTTTTGCAAGCTTCTTCCTGTAGAATATCTCATCACATCAGGACTCAAGAACTTGTACAAAACAAGGACGTTCGTGGGTTCGCAAGCCACTTGTCATAGGTTTATAAGCTACTTGTCCCTGGTTTGTAAGCCACTAAGATGATTGAAATGGGTCCGTCCTAAATGAAATTTGGAATGAAGATTTCCGTGATATTATGAAGTTTTAAAAAAAACTAGACACGTGTCCTAGAATCTTGATCTTGATACTAATGAGTCTTCAAACTTGATTTCTTCATTCTTGATCTTTATACTGTACAGTCTTTAATAATCAGTATCTGCCTTATATGTATTCTACATTATAACATTCACATATATCTGGACAATAGTGTTAGTATATAAGGTATAATAAAATAAGTTACAATGGTTATTGTCATCAAAACCACTATCTCCAGTTCCTAACATTAAATTGAGTTCCCATTGGACCATTAACAAAACATACCTTATATGAGCTTTTTAGTGGAAAGAAACCCAACATATCTTATTTTAAAGTTTTTGGTTCAAATTTTTTATACAAATATAAATGGTAAACTTGGAAAGTTCGATCCAAAATTTGATGAAGGAAAATTAATTGGATATTCGGAACGAAGCAAAGCATACAGAATTTATAATAAAAGAAATAAAATTATGGAAGAAACACTTCATGTGTCATTCGATGAAAATGTCAAATTTTATCATTAAATCAAAGATGAAAAAATTATTTCTAAATCAAATAACTCAGACGATGATTTTGAAAATATTGAAAATAATGTAGACAACAATAATAAAGAAATAAAAACTCCACTTAGACTTCTAAGAAATCATCCTATTGAAAATATCATTGGAGGAAAAAATGCTAACATATGGACCCAAAATTGCTAAAGAAGCATCAAATAATGATTACTGGATTATTGTCATGCTAGAAGAATTAAACCAATTTGAACGTGATGACGTTTGGGACTTTGATCCTGGACCAGGTAATCAAGTGGTAAACGGAACAAAAAGGGTTTACAAAAACAAAACTGATGAGCAAGGAAATAATATTAGAAATAAGGCTAGACTAGTTGCTCAAGATTACCATCACGAAGAAGGACTAGACTATGATGAAACATTTGCACTTGTAGCTCGTCTGGAAGCTATACGTATTTTATTAGCTTATGCATGTTTCAATAATAATAAATTATATCAAATGGATGTAAAAAGTGCGTTCTTAAATGGTTTTATAAAAGAAAATGAATATGTAGAACAACTTTATTCGCACATGAAAAATACCCAGATCATGTTTATAAACTAATAAAGGCTTTATATGGTTTAAAACGGGCCCCTCATGCTTAATATGACCGTCTTAAAAATTATTTAATTAGTTTTGTTTTAAAATTTGAAAATTAGATCATACTTTATTTATAAAACAATATAAAAATGATATTTTAATAATTCAAATATATGAAGATGACATTATTTTTTGTTCTACAAACGAAAAATTATGTCAAGAATTTTCGAAAATTATGACAAGAGAATTTGGAATATCTTACTTCGGGGAAAGTTCATATTTTCTTGGTTTACAAATTAAACAATTAAGTAAAGGAATTTTTATTAATCAAGAAAAATATTTTAATAATCTCATAATACGATTCTGTATGGAAAGCACTTCTGCTAAACGAACTCCTATAAGTATTGTAGTATATCTTGATAGAGATGAAAATGGAAAAAGTGTTGACCAAAAACTATATCATAGTATGATTGATTCATTACTATATTTAATTACAAGATGACCAGATATAGTGATGAGTGTGTGCTTGTACGTACGATTTCAAGCAAATCCTAAAGAATCACATTTGCGAGCAGTGAAGCGAATTTTGCGATACTTAAAGCAAGACTAAAGACTATGGTCTCTTTTGTCCAAAATAATGTCCTTTTGAATTTGTATCATATAGTGATGCTACTTTTGACAGATGTCGAATGGGTCGAAAGAGTACTAGTGATACTTGTCACTTTATTGGATAATCTTTAGTTTCTTGGTTTAGTGGGGAACAAAATTGCATTTCACTTTCGATGTGCATGGTAGAATATATATCTGCTGCTTTGGCATGTGCTCAAGTAAGCTACATGCAGCAAACACTGCAAAATTTTAGAATACACCTTTCTAATTCAACAATTTTCTGTGATAATACAATTGCAATAAATTTGTCGAAAATTCCAATAAATCATTCTAGAACCAAACATGTTGTTATTAGGAATCACGCTCTTCGAGATGATATAGAATAAAGGAAATATATTATTAGATTTTGTTTCATCAGAAAATTAGATTGCTGATATAATTACTAACCATTAAATGAAAATATGTTTATTAAATTACACCGAGAATTAGGTGTTATATCTTTGCATGGTTCATAATTAGAATTTATTTTATAAAATTTTGAAAATAATTTTTTCAAACTAAATTTAAAGAAAAATAGGAGCTGCTGGCACTCGATCTCAGGTCACCAGTAAGGAAGTTGTATGTTATTCCATTATGCTATAATGTTTCTTGGTTTAACAACATTTACCCACCTCTAATTACTTGTTAAGTCATTATTCCTTATGATTACCTGCCTTTCGTTTTTTCTTTGGTTAAAAAAATTCAAACATTATGCTCCACACCCTGCTTTAACCTGAGAATAGTGTTTGTTATTAGTATATAGAGGCTTCAATTCTAAATTGTTCAACTCGCCTTTTTCAAAACCTACTTCATTCAAACTATTTTCACTCAATCTTTTTCGATTGTTGCACAATCTCCATAATGCCTTCTCAAAAAGGATCGGATCAATCTTCTATAGTTTTCAGCACTTTCACTTCTAAATCATCAAAAAACTTTAACGACTCAACTCCTGTGTACGTCCCAGTCAAGATTACATCTTCACTGAAACAACACACTGGGTATACGCTGTAAGGGAAATGAGCTAATTGTAACTTAAGTTTGGCTCTCCGACCACTAAAGGTAAAATTGATGATAGTGACCATTATCAAAGAAAGACTCTAGAACTTCAGCGCGAGATGTACTATGAATAGAAAATGAATTCTAAACGCTTTAGCTTCTTAAAATAATTCGTTTTGAAATTTTGCGGATCATCCTCGAAGCAATGCGTTCATCCCAGTCAAGATTACATCTTCACCACAACATTCTCAAGTGCCGCCAAACTCTTGGGAACGAAGCCCTTAACGTCTTCAAGTGTTACCAAACTCCCGATAACATAGTAATATATGGCCACCTAACCATCCGTTACAAGAAATCATGAAGATTGAACCGGATTCGGATGATCCAAAATATTCTGAAAACAAAGACTTCATGAATATTTTTTATATTAAATTTTTCATGTGTTATATGTTTTTTCTATCGAATATGGATATATATTTGTTTTCCAATAGATTATAATTTAAAAACTAATATGTATATTTATATAAATTAGTTAGGTTAACTTAAAACATTAAGTAAAGCATTGTTCAGAAAATACAACAGTTTCAGTCGACTGATTGGAGCAAAATAGTCGATTGAACATTCAAATCAAAATAATTTTCATCCCAGGTTCAGTCGACTGAGCTCATTAAAATAGTCGACTAAATTTGCCTTATTTTCAACTATAAAGTTGTGCCATAATTTTCCTACATATTAGTCGACTGAACTTTAAATTCAGTCGACCGAATCTTCATATTTACTTCAATTTGTTTCAGAAACTAGTTGACAATCCATATAAAAATAGTCGATTGAATTTGCAATTTTTACAACTGAAAACACTCGGGTTAGGTTTTCCTACATATCAATGACTTACTAATTCATTTCAGTAAACTAATTTGTGTAATTTTGATTTTTTAAAACCTGGCTACACACTTCCCCATACACCTTTTCATCAACTCTATATAACTTTCTCTTCATTTCCATAAAACCCTTATTTCTTTCAGCAAACAAAACCCTAGCCTCATTTTTCAAATCAATCCTCTTACCTCCAAATCTACTTAATTCAACGGCCCCATGAACTAAAAGAGCACGTGAATCCTCTCCCGGACCTTCACAAAGTCGAATTAAATCACGGCTCCATAACGAAACTATAGTTACATGATTTAATGCTATGAAAAGCTCAATAATTTTTGATGGCTTCTTTGTGAAGTTTCCCAATTTCAATGCATATGCCATTCACGAGATTGCCGAGGATAGTGGGGTTGATCACTTGATTGGGTTTGGCACCAACAATGTTAAGATTTATCCCCTTCTCATCAAATTTTTCTTTGCAAACATGAACTTGGTTCACCAAGATCCAAGAAATAAAGATGATTGCATATGGACTTTAGTTTGCGGGATCTGGATCTATCTCCCACTTCAAGGACTAGGACATATTCTTCGTTGTCCATCCGATAGAGCTGATATCAATGACATTGATGTCGACATGGATAAAAGAGATGAACTCTCCCGTAGATTTCTGTCCGATGACTTAAACGTTCTCAAATCCATTGCCTTGCAACCAAAGGAGCGTATTCTGCACTATGCATTTATCCGATCTCTTCAACCTCGTACCATGAGTTGCGAGAAGGTTTACAAGAGATATTTTCAAGCTCTCTATACTATTTACTCTTCCCAAAATGTAAATCGAGCTAGAGTTATCCTTGGCGAACTCCTTACTGTCAATCATAAGCAGAGTTATAAGAGCGTTTTCTATGGAGCTTATATAACGCGCATCTTTATGAATTTTGGAGTCACTTTACACGATGCCGACTTCATTAATGTTGGCGAACTAAATTCTAAGACTTTAACTCTTATGAATTTTCTCAAACGCCCCCAACATCAAGAAACCATAAGTTTTGTACAATAGGCAGCTAATCGAGAGCAAGGAATTCCATAACCTCGATATATGCATATTGCCTCCTCCTTCACTCAACCTTCCCGTCAAATAGAAGAAGACGATGAAATCTAAAAGCTTCATGGTGAAATGAATCAGAAGCATGCCTTTGTGACACTCTCCTAAAATCAAAGCAAGCTCGGGCGATGATTGGTCACTGTCGAAAAGAATGTTGTCAAGACCAATAATAAGCTTGATTCCATCATGGGCTTCTTGAACAAGATGTAGGAGAAGATTTCATGTGCTGGCTATACTTCTACAAGTAATGTCAGGAATCCCGCTCCCTTCACATGGCGTTCTCTGAAGAGGAAGAAGAAGAGGAAGGATCTGATAGGGAGGAGGTATAGATTTCTTTACCTTAGTTTATGGCCATCTATCTTTTTAATTTTTTTAAATTCAAGTTATTCCTTATGATGTTACGTTGCACATTTGATGTAGTTTAATGTTATTTGTTTGATGTTGTTATTTTTGAAACATGTTTATCTATGACGTTGTTGCATGTGGGTCTAGGCTTATGTATATATATACACACACTTATCATTCTATCTCTTTATTCCTTTTTTCGATGACAAAAGGGAGAAATATAATTGTTTAGTAGGTAAGCCGATAGAATATTTATTCAGGGAGAGTAACAATCGTTTTATTTTTTAGACTAACGTAGTTGTCATCATCAAAAAGAGAAGAATGTTAAAACCTTACATTTTGATGTTTTGATTATGACAAGTATTAAAGTAAATAATATATGAACTAACCATATTTGCAGAAGAAGATGATATTCTACTCGACAATAGATTTCAAACCAAGAATTCGGAGAGAACTTTCAAATTTATTAATGGTTTGTCTATAGTCTAGTCTAGTAGTTGATTATTGTTATAATCTCTCCTAGATGGTATATGCACAAACACAAGTATATAAAATTATTTTCAAATCACATTCACACAAAGTACTTCACTTATTTCAAGTTCCGTTGATAAAAAGTTTCAGAAGACATGAAAAAATTAGAGAATTCAACTGATTGAGTCAGGTGGTTCAGTGACTGAATACCTGTGCACGTGCCCAGTGCACTTGAAGGTTTAGTCGACTGAGCCACTTTATTCAGTCGATTGAATCGTGGGTCATTTCAGTAGACACTTTTAATTCGAAATTTTTGAATATTCAATAGACTGAAATCTTTTCCTCGGTTGATTGAAAATGCATAATGGCTATTTTCTAAACGGTCACTTCCGTTAAATGAATAGTTACAACACTTGATTCAAGAGTTGTTTTCGTATCATTTGACCATATTTTCACGAAGAATTACAACATTTAAATACTATATATAGCCTTCATTTCAGTTGTTTTAATCAGCTAATTTATGATTTTATTCTTACATGCTTACTGTCAAAAATATTCTACAATTTGCTTTCAAATCTCGTTCTAACCACTTGCACATTCAAGCACAAATTCATTTGTGATTGAATTAACTTCCAATCCTCACATACTACACTGTATACCATAAAGGAGAAGATTATAAGAAGGGTGTACTCTAAGAACTTATCTGTACTGTCAAAAGAGCACAATCAGTCAAAAATACTTCGTGTTGTTGAAGTTTTGTTCGGTTGCTCAGGTGATAGAAGTCCTATTCAGTTTTCTCGACGGTAGAAGTTCTTTTCGGTTGCTTCGACGGTGTAATACTCTTTCTCAGGGTTAAGAGATGGTTGGTATTTAAATTCCAAAAGGAGTTTGGGACTAGACGTAGAACGGGAGTTCGAACCAGTATAAAATTCCCTAGTGTCATTTACTTTACTATTCAGTTTTTATATTCATATTCTACACTTAGATAACTTAGATTATATTCCACTTTATGATACATAGCAGTACTTTCAAATTTGGCTTTGGTTGTTCAGCCGTCTATTGAGTTCTGATGTGAATTGTCATTGATCATAACAATAAATAAATTTCAGTCCCACAACTTTCGCAATGCTTCCAAATAACACGTAGATCATGCTTAGCAAATTTGGAGGAGATGGTTGCAATTTAATGGATTGCCAGCGATCCATAGTCCCTGGATCACTAGCGATCCAAGGACTTAGCAATTTTTCATTCCATATTCTACTTAAATCCTCATTTAAGCTGGCCCTTCCTTCTATACCTTATTTCGCAAATCGAGCTACCTATTATGCGACCCGAACCAATGTATTCAAATCCTAACTTCGCTTCTACCATCACTACCATTGATCTCCATCGCCAGTGCTTCTTGCCATTGACCCTACTGGACATTGCCCTTACTTTGACCTTATCCCTTGCTCTTAAAACTTCATCAATTTGGATTGCCTCCAACCTTTTCTACGAGGATCACCGTCGACATATCTGTATTGGATCTAACTTGACCTTTCCATTTTGGATCGCCGCCAATTTAGAATTTGACCAATTCTCCTTTTGATTTTTCCTCGAGGTGGGTGGTATGAATTTTTGGCCTTTTTTTAGAGATTTGGTGACGAGGTTGTATTGCTAATGGACGTAATTGAGAATTCGAATTGATTACGATTTTGTGGAAGAAGACAATAAATCGAGTCTTGAGTTCTCCATGGAACGAAGCTTGGATCTCGCCTTAGTGCTTGACATGTTTTGCTATCTTCGCCCATAGAATCAGAATTAATTTGCATCGAGTTGCATTGTTAATCAAATACGATGTCTTGCAGATTGATTTTGGTTATTCTCGAGGTGATAATAGCTTTAGGTAGCGTCTTATGTGCAGCTTATGTTGTTATCACCTTATAGAGAGCTGAAATCTACTTATGCTGAGAATTCTTTACTCGATTCGAACCCATCAATCTATATTTTCTCACTTTGGATTTATCCTAACATTGCACAATCGATGTACCTGGAATGGGAAAAGCTTCCGATGTCACTTCGGATAGTGGATCTATAATGAGTAAGTGCAGGAGAAATAAACTTAACGAATGATATGAGAAGCTCTTTTCTTTCTTTACTACAAGCGAACTACTTACACAGGATAGAGCGTTTGTAGTGTTTAAGATACCGAGCACATCCCACATAGATAACACACTGCACATACCCCAATCAACACTTGGTACCCGATGTGTTGGCATAAATACATATTTTTTAGGCTTCAATTGTTAAGCGTTGAGGGACTTTTAGTTAAAAATGAAGTTACCTGACCACGTTAGGTACGAGTTTTGTTGAAACACCCTACACTCCTTAATATACCCATAATGACACATTATTAGGTATGGAGCGCTGTAGCTATAACTAAAGTTAACAGAGACTAAGATTCATAAGATAAAAATGGGTAAAAATAGTGGAAACTTAAAATAATAACTTAATTAAAATAGAACTTCATAATTGCTCCATAAATAAGTGAAATACCAAATACTACATACATGTCTAAAAATCCAGTATGTCTCATGAAACAAAAACTCATAGTCTCAAAAATCAGGGTACATAATATCCCTCATAATAAGCTAGTGCATAGAAAGAACTAAAACTGAAATAAAAGAAATATATGGTAGAGAACTCCTTCAAGAAGCCGCCAAGAAACTATAATCTACTGCCCTTTTCCTTGATTCCTACAGGGGAAAAGGGGAAAAATAGAGGAGTGGGTCAGACAAAAGTCTTATGAATTATAGTAATTACTAGGGTCTTTAAGCAAAGTAAAAATAATACACACTACAATAGTTCTAGTATATAAATAGGAAACAAAAGGAAATAGGAAAGAGTTAAACTGGGAATAGATTCGATTAACTATAATATTGGTTAATTTCAATTGCTTGCATTTGTCCTTGATTTCTACTTTGATTAGGCTAAATTCCTAGTCCTGTAATTAGGATGTAATCCTAATTCTACTCTTTTTGATCGGCCTGCTACTTTATAAACCTTACTGCAGACCAGACGCTATATAACTCCCTGCACAACATCCAATGGTATCTATGAAAGATGCACAAAGCACCTACTGTGGACCCGGGCGACATATATAGATCCCTACACAAAAGGCAATGGTGTCTACGAAAGACACCCATGCTAAGCGCTTAGAACTTAGCGACTACTGAGCACCAGAATGGAAGTCACACGCGTAACTGCCACCATGCCCAAGCTACCTTTTGCTTTACCTATTGGGTCTTCTTACTACCTCAAACTCCAGCATAAGCGTGTCCCTCATCCCACTTTTGGCTAACAAGAAATTACCGTATCCATAGAATCTATAAGGGAAATGCTGTTGGTACTGGGCTGTCCTCCAAACAATATCTAGTTGCAACCCTTATCCAAATCCTCTATGATTTAGTCTTCTATTTGACCAATTACTGCCTTCTTAGCATAAGCATGCCCTCATCTCCCTTCAGGCTAACGTGACCCACCATTTTGTCTAACGGGGAATGCTATATGGTACAGGTTCTACTTTCATCTTTGCTTATTAACTTAGACAAATTATTTAATTAAACGCTTGTTAATTTATTCAGGTCTTAAAATAAGCCTCATTCTACTCTTTTTCTTATTATAACCTACGTTATAATCATGCTTATTATTTAAATCGATGGTCTTGGTGTGAAAATAGGCTTCTTTTATATTTTAGTTTTAAATCTACGTTATAACTAAGCTAATTAATTAGTCATATTCTAACCATAATTAGGCATAATTTCTGTCCAATTCCTTTTATATTACAATTCTTTCCATTGTTTATTACAGTCTTTATAATTTACATCTTATTTTCTTCATTTAATACTCTTACTTATATAATCCATATTTGCGTCTAATTTATTCTAATCCATACGCAAAGAAAAAGAGGAAGAAGAGAATAAACGCTTACATAAAATCCAAAATGTCGAAAAAGATGTGAATAAGAAATAAATAATAGTAAATGAACTTAAATACTATAAATAAACTATAAATAAATAAAAAGCTTTGCTTAACAATAATAAATTATAATTAACTGAAAAAGAATAACCAAAAGGGAGTAGGTTGAAAAAGAGATCTAAATGTGATAAAAAGGCTATTCCAAAATCATGGTAAAACTAAAATTATTTGAAACCCTATTATTTTAAATTACTTAAAGAAATCTTAAAATAATTACAATCACTCACCTCCGGTCCTAATCTCTTCCTTTGGTCTCCCCTGATACACTTGGAGTTGCAAAATATTTAATTTATAACGATTTTCTTCATTGGAAAAATTATTCCGTTTAAGGTCCTTCCGAAAAAGGTGAACCCAACTGAAGAAAACCTAGAATGAGAAAAAGTGTTAGGTCTAGGGGTCTATTTATAGGGGTAGAAGTGGATCTTGGATCGTTCGATTTAGGGATTGAATAGGGTGCAACCACGTCTGTAATGGCCCAGAATTTTAGTCATTTGAAATTCAGATATTTAATTTATTTTAAATATTTTAGAGTTAATTTTATAAGTTGAATAAGTTATAATTCGAATATCTCTATTTAATTGGATAATCAAATTGTTAATTTAATATTTAAAATTGTGAAAATAATTAGAATTTGAATTTAGTGTGAATGAAAATGATTTATAAAGTTGAATTAAATTCTATTTGAATTATAATGATGTTAGATAACTTTTAAAATTGAATTAAAAGTTAAATTATAGAAATTGAATATTTTAATATTTAATCAACGTGTAAAAATAGCCATTTTTCGAACAGCCTTGGATTTCGATGAAATAAGTTTCTTTGGATCCGTAATATTATATTGTTTAAGGATTTCAAATTTCGTGTTAATCGGATTTACGGTTTAGTCGTGGTAAGCTAAAGTGCATAGAAATTTGTTTAAATAAATTTTAAATCTAAATAAGTCGCGTCAAAAACCTATCTTTCAAATATGATCGAATTTGCTCTTGATATATATTCCATTGTGTTCGGAATAAGGGTAAAACATTATAAATGCCAGGTGGCACACATCGTTTGGAGTTCAAAAAGATTTCGGATGAATAGTGTATGAAAATTTTATATAGAAGGCCTCGTTTTCTTTCTATTTGCAAATCCTAGCCAACCCTAACCCTAGCCACCATTTCTTATATCTCAATGGTTAAGAATTTCGATTCTTCTTCCCTTAATTTCTTCCAATCCATCAACAATTATGAAAAATTTTTAACTACAAAATTATAGAGGGTGTCGTGATCTATATATCCAATGGTTAAGATTGGATTTCATGTGATGGACCGTCGGCTAATCGACCTTAAATGTCCACATTTGAACACGATTCCTAAGGCCAGCAAGTGACGGAGTTGCACAAGATCGTCGATGATGGTAGAGCTCGTGACAAGCTTCTGGATGTAAGTGGTCGATCATCTTCTCGACGTCGTTAGTGGGTGCGGCGTTCAAAAAATCGAACGGCCATATAGGTTTCGAGCGCGGCTTTTGCCTAGGTTGGGAGAAGATAATGCACACGGCTAGGATTTGATTGCAGAAAATGAATGGCTGAGATGAGATGAGGTTTTAAAGTAAAAAGGAATTGAAATTTATATATAATTTAAGTTCGTACAAACTTCTAAATACTATAACTTCTTCATAAGAGGTCCATTTTTGGCGAACTACGTTGGGTTCGTATTAACAAGCACTACATTTTAGAGCCAGTTTGGAGTTGACTGAAGCTAGTGTAAATTTTGGGTAAAATTTAACGCTTATTTAGTTTTATTCGGAATAAAACACTACAACTGCTATTGGAACCAAAGTGAGTACAACTCACTCTTTCTAACTCACTGATATTTTTATATAAGTGAGAATAAATATTGTTTATGGTGATTGATGATTATTTGGATGAGATATGATATATTATGTTATATTTGTATTGATTGGCATTTGGATATTTTCCTACCTATTGTAGCAGATGAGATCTTATACGTCCGTGTATGAGCAAATGATCCTTTGTACGTGCATCTGCCTCAAAGCGGACATTGTACACATATTCTCATATGTATGTTTGTTGGAGGTGACAAGTTGGAGCAATCCAACTGGATTCCGCACCAATATTGGTTTGATTTACAGATATTGTGATATAAGCTGTTATCATATAATATATGACGTTTTGTTTGTCATGACTATTGTATTTAGTGCTGTTGCAGCATTGGGCCTATTTTGGTAATTTAAAAATGTTAAAGTGATGATTCCAAATTTAAAAGGATTTTAAAAGTGATTTTGAAAATAGATGTTTTGCTTAATTTTTATATTGTTAAGGAAATGAATTTATTTTAAATAAACAAATTTTATAATTTTTATGTTATGAAAATTATGATTTTTTTGAAATATAATCAGACTGAGATTTTTGAAATATGGAATTAACTATTTTGTAAAATAGTCTAAATAGGGATTTTGAAATTATTAAAATGGGTTATGTATAAGACTTATAAAATTGATATTTTATAAATAAAAATAAGGGGATTATAAAGGAGTTTGGTAAATGTAAAAATGGTGTTATAAATGGATTTTTATAAGTGAATAAGATTTATGAATTTGTCAAGCTTTAACAAGAACGAATTTTGTAAATAAGAGAATTATAAGTAAGTTAACTTATAATTTGAATTTTGGCATATAAATAAGAGATAAATAGAACTGGTTAATAAAGGGATTTTATAAGTGAAAGTTTTTATAAAATATAAATGTGAATTTATAAACATTGTTTTATAAATCCAAAAGCATTTAAATTTGATAAGTCAAATGTGGAAGTTTACTAAAGGTATTATATCCACGATTTTGGACAGTAGATAATCCTTTAAATTAAATGTGAAATAGTAATGAATTGGTATAGGAGATATATTCACGAATTTGGATGTGGATACTCCTTAAAATAAATGTGTAGAAACATTGATTTGGTAAGCGATTTATATCCACGATTTTGGACAGTGAATAAATCTTTTAAATTAAATAAATGTTTTGGAAAGAGATATTTTAAATAGAATAAAATGGTTTGAAGATTTTTTAAAATGTGCTAAGTATCGAAACCATAGATTTCAACATTCGTTGTTGAAATAGATGTTTTTGAGAAATAAGGAAATGATGGACTATGACACTATTGTTAGAGTAAATGACTTTCAAAAGGAAATGTTTTGTACAGTATATGGATTTATATATCAATCTAATTATAGAATCCCTATAATATTGATTTTAGGATGTCGTAACGATGTTTTATGCAACATTCGTTCTGACCCAAATAAATATTTTTAAGAGAATGTTTTCCTTACAGAATAAAATATATAGTTAATCTTGATTTAAGCATATGTAATATTTTCTAAGTGTTGAAAATAAAGAGATTTATGAATTACTTATTGTTAAATAACAATATGGAAATGTTTTCCAATATTAAAAAGTTGAAATGGTTTTGAGACTATATCCTTTTAAAGACAATTTGAAGGGAATATCTGGAAAATGGTTTAATTAATAAATGATTAATTAAAGGGCCTAGCGATTGCATACGGTGATAGATATTTGTTTTGATAGTTAAATAATCGATTATCAAATTTAGCTATTTTGGTTCCTCGACTTGATGTGGGAACTATTTAGTCGTACATTTAGTACGTAGCCTTCTGTGAAAGCTTGATTATTATTTTTGTTGAGAATGTTGATTCGTATAGCGTGGAGTATTACTCCAATCTATCGAGCTTTCTTCTTGACCCAAAGGATAACAAGTTGAAAGTTGGAGACGTGAAAAGTCTGTGAGACTTAGTTTCTGTGTGAGGTTGAGAAACTCTTTTATGTTGTTGGCGCAAAGAGGCCGTGTAACGACCCGTATTTTCACTACTTCGGAAATGAGAGATTTCGAACGATTTAAAATTTAAAAAGGTAAATCTTATTTAAAATATCTAATAAAGATAATAAAAGTATGTTAAAAGATTTAAAAGTTTGTTAATAATCGTTTTATAAAAATAACCAAAAATTTGTCGCATTTTGCATACGCGGTAAAATTTGAGATTTTGATATTAATTAGATATGCTTTTTTAATATAAAGAGACTTGTTTTAATTTATTTAAAGAAGTAGAAAGTTCATTTTAAAGTTTGGTTTACTCCCATACATAGCTTAATAAAAACGTCAAATTTTGACTGTAAACTTTGTCGGTGGAAAACACCGTTTTCAACCAAAACAAGTTGTCGACAAGTTGTTGCAACTTAATACATTTTATAACTTAAAATTACAAGTTTACAAACTATTTAAACACTTTACATTTAGCACTAAAAGACAAAAGGAGTTTACTTTTGAAAATATTTACATAAATGTAAAAAGATGTAAAAGTTATGATTTGACAAAAGTGTGTATAAGTAAACAAATAAAACAACATCATTACATATTTTTCTTTTCTCTTATACATGATGTAACTAATACACCTTGAATTCAAACAAAATAAAGTATGAAAAGATAAGTAACTAAAGGAAGTAATGACACATACATACATGCATTTAATACACATCAAATCAAGGCAAAGTCTTCTCTTTAAAATGCAAAATTTAAGAAAGTAATCATTCCTATCTTTAACATCACCATTAATACACATCAAATCAAGCAAAAGTCTTCTTTCTTTTTTTACACAAAGTTTAAGAAAAAAAAGAGTAATCATTTTACAAATTCAAATCACATTAATGAGATGTTACTACTTTACATGGAAAAGGAGCAAAATGTTATTTTAACATTTTAAAAGTTTAAGAAAAAGAGGCAAACATCATTTCATTAAGTACAAACTTACATCCTACCATCATTTCACCATTAATGCATGTCCTTAAAGAGTTAAATCAAGGGTAGAAAAGTAAATTAAAAAGTCAAAAAGTAAAGAAGGGTATTTTAGTCATTTGCCATCCAAAACTCAAATATAAATATGCATCCATACCTTTCATTTTTCACACTTCATTCTCTACCTTCTTCTTCACTTTCTTCTTCTTCTTCTTCTTCTTCTTTGAAGCTCTCTTTAATGGCTTCTTCTTCTCTTCCAAAATGCTTACTAACTTTTTCAAAACCATATTAAATCAACTCCAAACACCACCAAACTTTGCCTAAGACCTTAGAATGCCATTAGAACATGGTTTAACATCTAATAAGTGAAGAAATGATGGAGAAAGAGGAAGAATAGGAGGAGGCCGAACTTATGGAAGAAGTGGTCGATGAAATGGAGTAAAAGTTAATTAGTTGAAGTTTTAGTGAAGTGTTGTTGATATGAATGTTGGTAGGAAGTTAAACATTTGGGTAAAGGTGAGAAATTCTCATCGCTTTTAAATTATATTGATTATCATGCTAAATTGTTATGTTAGATAATCACTATTTGATGATATGTATGTTTGGTTGATTGTTTGGATATGTTGGATAATCCGTAGTAATATTATGACATTTACCATATTGAAAATGTTGATGTTATATGATTGTTATATGGATGTGATGATAATTTGGATATCAAATTCCTATTGATTTAGTAATCACTTTTGTTTAAAAGACCATATTTTAGTAATATGAGAAATTGTGGAAAAATAAGTCTCTTTTCATTTAGAAGTGAAATTAAAGTTAAAATGAAAGAGAATTTGAAATTTGAAGTGAAACGGATTTGAAAAGAATAGCTAATTAGAAATTGAAATTTAGATGAATAGTGAAATTGAAATTAAAATCGATTTTGAAAAAGTGAAGTTTAGTTTGAGATTAAATTGAAATTTAAATTGGAATTAGATTTGAAATCTAAGTTTTAAATATGTTTAATTTGAGATTAGAATTGAAATTGAGTTGAAATTGGGTTTTAAAGTTTAATATTAAAATAATGGGAATATAATAATATTTTAATGTGGTAAGAGTGAAAATATATATTAAATACTTTAAAAGGTGAAAATATTGATTTAAAAGGGTTTCTAATCATTTTATAAGTATTGAAATCTAAATTGAATAAATTATTTCAAATGTTGAAAAATAAGTTAAAACTAGACGCGTCGCGCAACGGCAGTTCGCGATTTCGCGTCGAAAAAGTTCAAATGAATGTGTAGAGTGGAATATTGCTCGGAATTCTTCGAGATAAGAAAATTCCGGACTATTATATCCGTATCTTCTAAACGAAGAAAGAAAATCAAAGTTTCGATAAGTAGATTTTGAATTATGTCCAAATCAATTTTCTAGAAAAATCGCGCTAGTGCAGTTTAGTGACCATAACAGAAAATCTGTTCGAATGAATGTTTTTAATTATGGAAAAATGTGGAATAAATTTGATAAATCTATTTAAATGATTTAAAAAAGATTTGGATTGGAAAATATGAATTAGCGAATGTTTAAAAGTTGTTTTAATCAAATAAGCTTATATAGCACTTTCCGCAGCACTTTTATGCTGTGAATTATATAACTTTTGGAATATGAGTTTAAATGTAATGATGTTTCCCAGAATCAATTGTGAATGTTTTAAAAAGGATAATTAAGTGTTTTAAAAAGATAATTTGGAATATTTATAAGCAATTCCAAAATGAAGTTGAAAATCTGAGTATGCGGAAACGACTAGTACATTTGTCCCGCCTGTGAGATCTGGGAAGATAAAACAAGGTGTTTAACTAAGGTTAGGGATGGAGCAACCAGTGCCCTGAACTTACCTGGCCTATGTTTTCTTTTCTTAGGCGAGGGGTGGAACAGATCGAAAGGAAAGCCCGGATGCTTCAAAATAAAAAAGATTCTGTTAAGTTTTCCAAAATAAAAGAAGATTGGTATTATCCAAAAGTTAAGCAATCTCCAAAATGAATGATTTCTACGAACCTGTGAAGTTTAGAAAAGAATTTATAATGAATTTTAGGAATGATAAGATTTGAAAGGAATGAATTGGTAAATAAGAGTGTTGGATTTTGACTTACAAGTGAGATATAAAAAATGGAATTTATAAACACCATTTTGTAAATCTGAAATCAATTTAAATTGATAAGTTAAATGTGAAAGTTATTAAAGGAATTATATTCGCGATTTTGGACAGTGAATAATCCTTTAGATTAAATGGATGTTTTGGAAGGTGATATTATAAAGGGAATGTTTTCCTTAAGTTAAAAGTTAAGAAATTTGGATCAAGAATTAAGTAAAGAAATCTGAGATATTTTCCAAAACAAAAGAATGAATTACTTAGAATTATCCTAAGTTAAAAGAAAGAGATTTCGAAATCATCCGAAAAGAATTTAAGTGAAAAGAGACTTAACAAATCCTATATACTCATATTCACTTTTATCGATGATTGGATTTCGAAGGAACCGGAGTCGGATTTGGTTAATTCCTATCCGAAAACCACTTCGAACCAATGTATGCGTTCGAACGTGAAGACATGTTGAAGATGGTGATTGAAGACCGTGGATCTTCCTAGCGTGAAGACTGCTTGTTGATTTGCTCAGGGTGCACCCATTATAGAGTTATATATAGCAGTGGTCTCCTCGTGATGGAGATTTTGCGGATTGCAAGGGCTTCTCGCCTAGTAATGGCCGAGGAAAGTACCTTCGGTTTGTCCTGTTCCTGGACAACTTGTATGGACGTTTGTCTGACGTTGCATTTCTAAAGATTACGTACATTGGTTTTTACAAACGTACATCAGTGGTGGCAGAGAAGGCAACTTCTCTTAGCTTAACACCCTCCTTGAGACATACGAGCTCAAGGGTTGTATTTTTGTGGAAGGCAATTAGTAGTTAACGGAAATGGCAATGTGGCATTCAAAGATGTGATATGTGCTTTGTGAAAAGGTAATCGTAGCCTCAAGCCTCATCAAACCGGAAATGACCGAAACAGGATTAGATGCAGCAGGGCTATGTGGGTCATTCCCATTAGGGTATGATCATCCCCTTCTAGATATATTTCTTCCCGCTATGACGTCGGGATGTTAATTAATGTGGTGTATGCTAGAGGGCCCTCGATAAAGGTCGGTAACGACCGGGGGATGACATATTCGGTACCATCTAGTTACAGAGGTGGGCCGGTCTTGTGTTGGTAGAGGGCAGATGTTCTGTGCCTCGGGACATCCATCTAGAGGTGTACCCATTTCGGAAGGTAGATCCTGCGCCTGGTCATTTGTATGGAAATCCATTCTCCAATAAGAACCTACGGTTTTGTTTGTATTGGCGTAATGAATAGCCTCGAAATGCTATATGGGTAACCATTTCGGATAAGATTAATAAGTTTATTTGCAAATGTTTTCAAAGAGATGTCATTAGAAATAATATCAAAGGTTTTGATATAAAAGTGTTTTAGTTATCATAAGGTAAAAACCCGTTCGTGTTTATGTGTGGACGTGGTCTTATGAGATACTATTTATTTCAAAGGATTTTATCCAAAGGCTGATATATGACACTGTCATTTATTATTGAGTTTTTCTCACGCTGGTTTATCAAGCCTGATCCGGGTATTTCAATACTTGGGTCAGATCCGAGTAGTTTCAGGATAGTCGAAGGAAGTTGAAGTTCCAGAGGAGAGCTGGAGATATTCATGGACGCATGGAGATATTCTTTCATAGGCTTTGCTTAGTGTATTTTGTTTGATGTTTGTCAGCAATTGTAAGGGCAGGTTTTATAACTGTCCAAGCTGAATCTAGGTTAGACTCTGATATTGTATTTTAAAATTTTCCGCTGTAAAGATTATTATTGAAATAATATATGTTATTCCATTCGTGTGAGATTCTGTTCTGTCTATTTTTCTTTATCACCCTTCATGTTCCGTATTTTCGTACAATTTGAGTTGGACATGTGTGGTTTATTGTCGATTCAAAGGGTACGGGAAAACGGGCCTTGACAGGCCGGGATCAGATTTGTCTGAAAACCGCTTTGGACCAATGTATATGCGACGATTGTGTAGGTTGGTTGTGATGACATTGATTAGTATTTTCATAGCGGAGGACTGCTTGTTGATCATTTGGGGTTAAAATCCCAATATACATCCAGTAGCAATAGTCTCTTCGTTAGAAATATCCAATGCAAGGACTATTTGCAACTAATCCTACGGATTTCCCAACAGGATGTGGTATGAAAGTACCTTGTGTTTGTCCTTTTCCTAGACAACTTGTATGGTTGTTTGTCTGACATTGCATTTCTAATATTACATACATTGGTTTTTATGAACGTACATCAGTGGTGGCGGAGAAGGAAACTTCTCTTAGCTTAACACCTTCCTTGAGATGTATGAGTTTTAGGGTTGTATTTTTATGGAAGGCAATTATTAGTCAACAGAAATAGTCATGTGGCATTCAAAGTGATGTGATTTGTGATATGTGAAAGGTAATCATTACCTCAAGCCTCATCAACCAGAAACGACCGAAATAGGGATAGATGCAGCAGGGCTAAGTGGGTCGCTTCCACTTAGGATATGATCATCCTCTTCTAGATATATCTTTACATGCTATGACGTCGTGTATTTGATTAATGTAGTTTGTATCCTATAAGAGCCCTAAAAAATAGTCGGTAACGACTGGAGGATGATATATTCGGTACTATCTAGTTACAGAGGTAGGTCGGTCTTGTATTGATAGAGGATTCTTTGCGATGGTCCTCGATGCATTCCTCTAGAGATGTAGTGCCGGAAGGTAGTCGCTGCACCAGGTCATTTGTATGAAAATACAAACTCCACTTCGTGCCTACGATTTTGAGTGTATTACCCATTTTGGGCTATATGCTGGAATTTAATCGATGTAAAATTTTGGCTATGATTAATGTTATTTATGCAATAGAAACTATTATAATATCAAAGGATTGGATATGAAATGATTTAGTTATCATAAGGTAAAAACATGTCCATGTTTATGTGTGGGCGTCTCTTATGATATATTTTTTTTGATAATGGAAAAGTTTGGTAATTTGATAAATTCAGTTGAATGTGTTTCTCATGCTGGTTTACAAGATTGATCCACGCGTTCTTCTCATTCAATGATCGGATCAGACCAAGTATATTTACAGGTTCAGATTTGGTGCTTTTGGAGCTACAACAGGAGAGCTGGAGATCTTCATTTCATAAACACACATCATTTTTTCCTAGTGAGGTTCGTACATGATAGGCAGTTCTCGCTTCTTGTTAGGTGGCGAATGATGACTCTTACTCCTACATGTCCTTGAGATTGAGTATCGAGGGGCTGGTTTGCCAATTAGGCTTACAGTCGAGTGGTTGGCCGTAAAAGAAAATCGTGAGGTACCCATGTGAGCTACATTGGAGTTTGTCCATTGTCTATGGTTGCAAAGCCTAAATCATCATACGTGGTATCAAAGCATAGACTTTGTATATTCCTAGGCTTTGATGTGTACTCAGTATAGATAGAGGTAGTAGCACCCTAGATTGAGTGTATTATATATATGAGCGCGTATTTGTTAGTGATATAAAATGTTTCATATTGTGTTTGCTTATTCGTTGAGTTGTTTGCGAATTCTGATCGGTATGTCGGACGTCATGTTATCGATAGAGATTTCTAGACACTTAAACGAGGCAAGTTGACATAGTATTATTTTAAATTAGGAAAATGAATTAATTTTACCTCGGTTATATTTTATATATAAAGAAGCAGTTTTTCAGAAATTATTAAAGTGTGTATAAATTGATTGTTTGAAAATGAAAATATATATAATTTAGTAAATGTTGTTTGAATAATTTAAATAAAAACAACAATTGAAGATAGAACAAATTATATAAGCAAATGGATTATAAAGTATGGACTTATAATTAAAATGATTTACAATTATGAAATAATTTTATATATAAGAAATGAAACTATATGAATATATTTATAAATATGATTTGTAAATAAAAATGAATTTAAACAAAGAATTTGAAATTTGAATCCTATTAATTTTGACGGTTATTTTTCAAAGGTTAAAGAGATTATATTGTTACAAATATGAATAAGACAAATAAAACGAATCTTATATAAGTAAAGTGAAATAGTGAAATTATATAAGTAAGAAGATTTTATGAATTTTATTTATAAATAAAAAGGAATTTTTGAAAAAATATAAAGCAGTGAATTCACTACTATTACTGGGAAATAATAAGGGTGATGGCTGCAACATCATCAGTATCATTTTCGAGTTCTATGCGATTGATTTGCTGCCCAAAGTAAATTGAAAATTGAAGTTTTGATGTGATAAATGAATTGTAATTTAAAATTCAAGTTGAAATTAATGAATATAAGTAAAATGAGTTGTACTTATGATATGAAAAAAGTGGTTTAACTTTGGTAAAGTGAATGTAAACTAATTGAATTTGAATAAATGAATGTTAGTAAAATTCAATGTTAACGAATCAAATGTGAATAAACTGAAAATCAATTCATTGAATATTAGTGAGAAATGAATGAATATTGATTTGGTTATGGATTGACTGGATATATATTGGTTTGCTGGATGTTAGTTGGATGATAGTTGTTTGATGGTTAGATTTGTTGCTTTTGTTGCATTTGTTATATTGGCATATATAGTTAATCTATCAATATATGCTGTAAACTGATATTATTTTCTGTAAACTATTTATACATGTTTCTCATTGTTCGTTGAGTATTTAGTAGGTGCGGATGACGTATGCTTTGCATTCGGAGCTCGTTTTCATGCTATGTTAGCCGTATATGCTCCTTAATAATATATAAGGTACATATCTCGGATTACATATCATACTTTTATTTTTTCCCTCTGGGACGCCTCATCCTCGAAGATGAGATGTATATTTATGATATATTTATATGTGTGTGTGTTATGATACTACTACGATTGAAACGCGCAAAGGAAGCTATGGCGAATTTTTTTGAAATTTAAGGCATTAGATTTTCTTTTTGAGATTTTGGAAAAATTGTGAAAACTATAATTTTGATAATGAGTTATAATTTGAAACGATATTAGTTTATTTTGAAAAGATATCTGGGAACGGATTTGGAAAATATGAATTTTTTTATAAGAAGTTTAATTAATGGATTTTGGAAAAGTTAAAAGGTTAAATGAATTTGAAATCCAATTTGAACAAATTATTTTTGAAAATTAATGGAATTTGTGACTTTTTCTTACTTGGTAATTTCGAGGATGAAATTCTTCTAAGTAGGGGAGAATATAATGACCCGAAATTTTGGTCATTTGAAATGCAGATATTTAATTTATTTCAAATATTCAAGAGTTAATACTATAAGTTGAATAAGTTATAATTCGAATATCTTGATCTAATTGGATAATTAAATAATTAAGTTAATATTTGAAATTGTGAAAATAATTAGAATTTGAATTTAATGTGAATGAAAATGATTTATAAAGTTGAATTAAATTCTATTTGAATTATAATGATGTCAGAGAGCTCTTAAAATTGAATTAAAAGTTAAATTATAGAAACTAAATATTTTAATATTTAATTAACATGTAAAAATAGCCATTTTTCAAACAGTCTCGGATTCAGACGAAATAGTTTCATTGGATCTGTAATATTATATTATTGTAGTATTTCAAATTTCGTGTCAATCGGATTTACGATTTAGTCGTGGAAAGATAAATCGCCTAGAAATTTGTTTAAGTAAATTTTAAATTTAAATAAGTCGATTCGAAAATCTATCTTCCAAAAAAGATTTAATTGGCTCTCGATATATATTCCATTATGTTTGGAATAGAGGTAAAACATTATAAACGCGAGGCTGCTCGCATCGTTTGGAGTTCGAAAGATTTCGGATGAATAGTGCACGAAAATTTTCTATAAAAGGCCTCATTTTCTTTCTATTTGCAAACCCTAGCCAACCCTAACCTCAGCCACCGTTTCTTAAATTTCAATGGCCGATAATTTCGATTCCTCTTCCCTTAATTTCTTCCAATCCTTCAATAGTTACGAAAATGTTTCAACTACAAAATTATAAAGGGAATCGTGATCTATAAATCCAACTGTTATAATTGGATTTCACATAATGGATTGTCGGTAAATCGACCATAAATGCCGCACATTCGAACGCGATTCCCAAGACCAGGAAGCGACCGAGTTGCACGAGATCATCGGTGGTGGTAGAGCTCGCGACAAGCTTCCGGATAAAGTGGTTGATCATCTTCCCGACGTTGTTGGTAGGTGCGGCATTCAAAAAAATCGAACGGCCATATAGGTTTTGAGCGCGACTTTGGCCTGGGGTGGAAGAAGATAATGCTCACGGTTAGGATTTGATTGAAGAAAATGAACGGCTTAGATAAGATGAGGTTTTAAAAAAAAAGGAATTGAAATTTATATATAATTTAAATTCGTACAAAGTTCTAAATGCTATAACTTCTTCATACGAGGTCCGTTTTTGACGAAACAAGTTGCATTGAGTTCGTATTAGGGAGCACTAAATTTTAGAGCTAGTTTCGAGTTTATTGGAGCTAGTATAAATTTTGGGTAAAATTAAACGCTTGTTTAATTTTTTCAGAATAAAGCATTACAACTGCTATTGGAACCAAAGTGAGTACAACTCAATCTTTCTAACTCACTGATATTTTTATGTAAGTGAGAATAAATATTATTTATGGTGATTGATGATTTTTTGGATGAGATATGGTATATTATATTTATATTGATCGGTATTTGGATATTTTCCTACATATTAGAGCAGATGAGACCCTATATGTTACCGTGTATGAGTGGAAGACCCTTTGTATGCGCATTTGCCTCGAAACAAGCGTGCTTTGGAAGTAGCTTGCCTTTGTGTTTTTGTTTAGTGAGGTTCAAATGATCGTGTTCAGACCATCATGCGAATTTACTTAGAACCTTGTATTTTGATGTTTTGATCATGACAAATATATGAGTAAATATTATTTGATCTAACCATATTTGCAGGAGAAGTTGCTATTCTACTAGGCAATAAATTGTAGACCAAGAATTCAAGGAGAAGTTTCAAAATTATTAATTGTTTATCTATAGTCTAGTATAGTTGTTGATTATTGTTAAAATCTCTCCTAGGTGGTACATTCACACACATAAGTATTTAAAATTATTTTCAAATCATACACACACAAAGTACTTCACTTATTTCAAGTTCCATTGTCAAAAAGTTTCAAAAGAACCTTTTATATGGCAGAAATAGAGAATTCAGCTGATTGAATCAGGAGGTTCGGTCGACTGAATACCTCAGCATGTGTACAGTGCACTTGAAGGTTCAATCGACTTAACCATCCTATTCAGTCGATTGAATTATGGGACTTTTTAATATAAAACTTTTAGTTCGAAATTTTTGAATATTCAGTAGACTGAAATATTTTCCTCAATCGACTAAAAAAATGCATAACGGTTATTTTCTGAATGGTCACTTCCTTTCAACGAACAGATACAACCCTTGATTCAGGAGCTGTTTCCATATCTTTTGACCGTAACTTTCCGCAAACAATTGCAACACTTAAATACTGTATAAAGCCTTCATTTCAGGTTTTTAATCACCTAATTTCTGATTTTATTCTTACATACTTACTGTCTAAGATATTCTGCCATTTTCTTTCTAATCTCGTTCTAATCACTTACACATTTAAGCACAAATTCATTTGTGGTTAAATTAAACTCCAATCTTCACGAACTATACTATATACCACAAAGGAGAAGATTATAGGAAGATGTACTCTAAAGACTTATCCATGCTATCAACAGAGCACAAGTAGTCAAGCAAATACTTTGTATTGTTGAAGTTCTATTCAGTTGCTCATGCGATAGAAGGCCTATTCATTTGTCTAGGTGGTAGAAGTCCTACTTGGTTGCCCAGGAAGTGTAAACCTATTCCTCCATGTTAAGAGATGGTTGATAGCCAAATTCCAGAAGGATTCTGGGACTGTACATAGAGCGGGAGTTTGGACCAATATAAAAATCTCTGGTGTCATTTACTTTACTATTTACTATTTATATTCATATTCCGCACTAGTAGATAACTTATATTACATTCCATATTATGATCCTTAGTAGCACTTCCATTTGGTATTAGAGCAAGGTCATCATAAAACCATGACACAACTATTTGATATTCAATGTTATGAAAAATAACACAACACAAGTTTTGTTGAAGGTTAATCCACTGCACGACCACTAGTATTTAACGGTTTGAATTATAACTATTGGTCAACTCGAATGAGAATCTTTATGCAAGCAATTGGATATGATACTGGGAATATTACTCAAAGTGAATACACTATACCTACTACACCATTTGCAGAATGGTCATATACACAAAAGTTAGATGCTACATCGAATGAAAAAGCCATGAATATGTTATTCTATGCCTTAGATAAAAATGAATTTAATAGAGTTAGAGTGACGGCCCGCGACAGCAGTGACCGGTAGGCTTTTCAACCATCCTAGCCCACCCGTTGCTCACTTTGGTACCTCGAATTTGCTTTTACGGCCAGCCTCTTGAGTTGCAACCAACCCTCATAGGGACATGTAGGAGGAAGATTCATGTGTCTGCTACCTAACAAGAAGTGAGAAACCCCTATCATGTTGCAATGAAGAAAATCCGATCCTTATCACTAACGTTAATTAATCGTATTGACCAGAATCCATAAGCCACTCAACAAACCAATCGACACAATATAAAACCATTTTATATTCAATAATAAATACACGCTAATATCTATTAATACACTCAAACTCATTTTAGAGTACTATAGACTCTATTTCTAATGAGTAATCCCTACCAGAGACAAGGTTCCCGCTTAACCTTTAGCTCTGATACCAAAATGTCATGACCCGATTTTTCGATGCTTGAAAAATTGACATCAATACATCTAATGTATCAAATGCCGAATAATCTAATTCCGGATAACCAGACCGTAAAGGAAAGAAGGAGGTAGAAGAAGAGAAAAAAAAACAACATTAGAATCTCACAATCCCAGCAGAACAATATATAATAGTTAAATGGCTGATCTTTATACAAAAAGAACTATATTTGTTTAATACATTACATCAACAGAATACAATACAATCAATAGCAAAATATTGGACAGTTATATTAGCTTGTCCTCACAAAAGTTGACTATACAGCTTATACTGCACAGCGGAATACATATCAAGTACGTATGATACGTCTCGCCAACCATCTCGTCTCCTGAGCTCCGTAGCATAATGTCCTGTATCCTATAATACTCGGTCTGACCCGAGCATTATAGTGAAATAACACCCGAGTCAGTCTGGAAAACCAGAGTGAGAAAACGCACTCAATTGGATTATTAAAGTTTTTCTAAAATCCTTTAAAATCAAAGGTATCTCATAAGACCACGCCACAAATAAACGTTTTTACCTTACGATAACTAAAATATTCTTTATCAAATCCGTCTAATATTATAATAGTGTCTATAGAAAGTAATATAGAATCTAGCTTGCATCTCACGTTTCAGCATTGTTGGGCACAATCAAAACCGTACCGGTGCTTATTGGAGATTGGATTCCATATAATGGCAGGGCTACTAGGTACCGCCCGTCACGGTACCTAGCCTAGATCAGAGTACCGAGGATCCCTCCCGATCCCCTACAATACAAGACCGGTGCTACCCCTTGCTGGATAGTCCGAATTAGATCACCCCACGGTTGGGATTAGCAACTGCCCACACAGCCGAAATAAAAGGGACATCCAGACAGGGATGACTTTATCCTAATTGGTTGCTAGCCACTTAGCCTTGCAACACCTTCCCTGTTTTGGCCTTTCCCAATTGATGAGGCTTGAGGCTATGCATTACCTTTTTAGCACACATTCACTTAGAATGCTCATCGTCCTCCTAACGATGTTCTGATAGCATTCGTCCACACGAGTTACCCTAGGTTTGGACAAACCGAACCACCATCTTCATCATCTTCACGGTCTTCATTCGCAAACTTTCAAACCGAATTGAAGTGGTTTTCGGATAATAAAATCTGATCCCGGTCTCTTCAAAACGATCAGCGTATTGGTTAATATTGATAGTCAGTTATTTAACTATCAAATTAAAACAATCATCCAACCAATTTTTTATTCCCATAGAAAAGCACCAAGTCTTAATAATTTAGATTTTAATAATTTAAAATCCCTTTACCCAAAAATATTCACCTAAAACATTTGAAATAAAAAACCACATAAATCACCTTATTCCAAAATAATAGTTTTGAAATTCTATCATAATTTTTTCAAGTAAAACATAGCCATAAACTATTTCTAAAATAAAACTATTGTATAAAGTATAAATATTTGATAGTTATCTTTTAAAACATAATACTAGTTTAACCTTTAAAATAACTACTACTATAATTAATTTGAATAAATAAATATTTACTTTAATTTTTTTAAACAATTTAAATAATAAATTTCTCTAAAAACATTCTTCTTTAAAACATCTTTTAAAACTTCTAATTTATAATTAAAATCCTTATTTTGAAAAATATACTTAACCTTTCAGGAAAATACACTTTCCATTCAATACAACCGTCTAATAATTTACAGATTCTTCTCGATTTATTTCCAGTTTAATGTACGTCCCAAACCCGTAAATTTAGTTTCCACACTTTTCAAAATAAACCACTATTTATTTTTAAAAACATATTACCCTTCCCTTTTAATTTCCCATCATGAATTTATACTTCCAAATTATTCACTGAGAAATATTCCACTTCATTTATAAACCCTAGTTATAAATTCCGTAATCTCATTCTCCTTTAATAACAGTTTTAACACTTAGTCGGTTTTCAAATCGATTTCCAAAATTAACTTCATTTAAAATAAATTCTTTTGCTTGCCCAATTTTATTCAAAATCCCATTAATTCCATATTTACTTCTTTATTTATGATATAAATTTTATTTTAAACTGAAATATTCATTTCATTCTTTATTCAAAATTCTCCTTTTAATTTCTTCCCAATCATTTTAAATCTTAAAATTTAAAAAAAATAAAATCCTCTAATTCTTAAGCAATATCACTTAAGTCTCCAAAAATCTTTTGATTCCATTTATTTAAAGTCTCTATTTTTTTCCATACCCAGAATTTATTTAATAGAATTTAAAATCAAACTTTTAATTTATCTAAAATTATTTTACTTAATATTTCTCTCTTTATATCTATTTTCAAAATCAAATCTTTTATATTTTCATATCTTTAAATACCCAAAACATGTTCAGAAAAATCCATAGCATTGCATACTTCCAATTTCCAATAATATCGATCATAGATAATCAATCAATCATATCACAGACTATGAAAACAAATTTCAATATTTGGAGGAATCTAGTTAGATCCTTTCAACATGTTTCTCTACATCCACAGATGTTAATCAACAGATAAAAAACCAAATCCCACTTCGAGGGGGACATCGCGGTATAAAGGGTCATCTGCTATTATGCAGGGCGCATAGGGTCTCATCCGCTATATAATGCGGGAATATCAATCACTCCAATATACATATATATACTAGGTATATAATATCACATCCAAACTAGTAATAAACCATCAATTCGAGCAATCAACCAATAATATAAATCTTAACTATGTATATTTATGGTAATCCAAATGAGTGAGATTAACTCACCTTTATTTTCGTTTTCCATCCACTTCCATCTCGGCTTATTTCTCGATTTTTGACCTTGTATAAACACCATACGGTTTATTAATATTTGAATTTATCAAACAATTAATTACCACTTATTAATTTAATTTTAAACCAATAATTTGGTTTTAAACTAATACTTTAATTTTAAACTAATTTTCTTTTAATAAAAATATTTTTAGTGACTAATATAATTAAATAAGTTATTAAACAAATTAATCTCCATTAGTTTAAAATTAACTAATAGATTTATAATGTGTATGTGATATTTATTTTTATTATTTCCCACTTTGAAAATACATATATGTACTTAAAGATAAATTATAGATTTTGAAAATCTGAATTTTACATAAACTTTACCGCTTTAAAATTCCTATATTATATTTTCGAAATCTTTCTATATAAAATAATTTCTCCATATTTCTTGAATATAACAACAGTGGCTTACTATATATATATATATATATATGTATGTATGTATGTATGTATGTATGTATGTATGTATGTATGTATGTATGTATGTATGTATGTATGTATGTATGTATGTATGTATGTATGTATGTATGTATATCTAAAACATGTTTATATCTCACTGAAACAATTTCTTTTATGTATGTATATATAATTTTTCATTTATAAATACAGTAACCTTCTTATTAATTTACAGAAAAAATATATACATAAATAAAATCTATTACCTACTCAACTTGCTCGTGCAACCTCCAATTTACCCCAAAGCCGTCCATCATGAATCCCAGCAACCCTATCCTGACCTGGCTCGAACAACTCGATACTTCGATCGCGAAGCCCCCTCCATCATCGGACGTCGACAACCCTCCTTACCAGTAACCCTCGCAAGATCATACGCGCCTGAACCCGGCTTACCGCCATCGTGACCACAACCTACGACGTTGCTACACCCATACGCGCTTGCGTGCCCCTATTCGACCCAACCCAGCCTATCATCACTCGCGACTCCTCCCAATCTCGGCTATTTGTTTGATTTGATTTTGAAAAAGAGGGTAGAGGTAACATTCCCGTTTTTAAATCAAATTCAAATTGGAAATTAATTTAATTTTCGGAATTAAATTATGAATTGATTTGGTATTTTCCAAATTAAATATATATTTGTTTGTTTATTAATATAAATATATATAAATATGATTTTAAATAGTATTTCTAATTAGAAATTCGGAATTAAATATTTTGAATAATATATTGATTTGAATTTATTAAATGAATTAATAGAAAATTAATTTTAATATTTGGAATAAATGTGTAAGCAAATTATGAAAGTAAATTTGGATTGGGAATTTGAGAATAAAAATATATCATAAAATTAATAAAAATATGATTTGGAATTATAATACATGTGTATTTCCATATTTTGAAAGTTATATTATGAAATTGATATAAATAAAATATACAAAAGCTATTTAAAGAATTAAATTCAAATATATACATATTATATATTTATTTATTAATATTTGATTTATTTTGAATCACATTCTATAAAGTTATAAGTATATAGATAAAGGTAAAGTATTAGTTTAACAGTAGGAATATATCTTTTGAAAATAAAAAAGAAAATGGTTTGTATTTATGTATAAATATTTATAAGTACATTTAAACCATATTATATAAACATGATTCTTGAGTATACAAAAGTGTAAATATATTAACATAAAGGTCTAACACAATTTACAAAATTATTTAAAAGAGGGATATAAACATAAATTTTTATAAATGACATTTGTAGGATAAGGAATTACATACCTTAACAAGTGTTAACAAAGAGAACAAGTGGGAAAGTTTTCTATTTCTCTTTGGTAATAATATTAACATGTATTAAAAGATAATAAACTAGGCTTCTTTTGAATACTTTCTCTTATCTTCCCAAATTTGAAACTACAGATCCAAAGAAAATCATCGAAAACCTGAAAAACAAACTATAACATATAATTTCAAGCCTGGAAATTCAAAAGACCAAGCAAGTTAGAAATTCAAAAGCATTCCTAGTCTAAAAGTTTTTAAATTCAAAACCCGTCAACCAAGTTTCAAAGAAAAAAACCGAGCAAAGTCTTAGATCAAAATCAACCTCAGGATTTTAGATAAAAAATAATAATAAAAGAACCTATTTCAAGCTTTCAACCTAGGAAAATGAAAATAAAGAACCTGGAAGTTTAAAACCTGATGCAAAAGCCTGAAAAAAATTCTACAGCAAATAAGAATTAAAAAAAATCAAAGCAAGTTAAAGACCTAAACTCTGGTGAATCAAGCTTCAGATTTATTTCAACAAATTAAAGTTTGGATAAAAAATCTGGTTTCAAATCAAAATGCATGTCCTCTGTCCTTCTTTCCAAGGTGATCAAATTACTTTGTTAAAGCTTAAAATCTAATTGAATCTTGCAAGTGTACTGCTGTGAAAATTTCTAGTATGAATGTGAATATGCTTGTATGTATATAAAATTTAGGTGTACATGTTTGATTTGCAGGGTATGCTGGCCTCTGTTTGATTACAGGCTTTCAAATCCTGTTCATAAAGCAAAATCTCCTTCTCAAATTTATTTTAGGTTTTAGGATCTTAAAAAAATTTGTTATATAATCCAAATCTAAGTTCTAAAAATAGTTTTAAGATTAATTTAAGTATAATTAAACTAGGAGGAAGATAAACAGTAAAGCTTAAAAACATGATAAAAATTCGAGTGTCAGAGTTTCTTGATTTACATGCATCATCAAGTTCGACTCTAAAAAGCATGATTTTTAAAATAAATTTCAAGATTTTTAGTTTGATATTAAGGGAGGAATGCAAGGATGAACAGAGATGGGTTTTTCGTCAAATCCCTGTGATCGGTGAAGTAGTGGGCCTTGAAATCATAACTTGTGGTAGCTGGACATCGGGTTAACTCGGGAAAAATACTCCCTTGAATTCTAGTTCGTCACGGTGGCTGGTCGAAGTCGAAATAGTGTTTAGGCCCAGATTTTTGCTAGCATCGGAAAATTGATCGCCGCTTCATCGTTGCTACATCAGAGTCAGTAACGACCCTGGATTTTGGCCTTATTTATCTTAATAAATATTTATCCCAATTAAATAAAATGTAAACTGATCATTTTAAAGTGAATAGGATTTTTGGGAATATTTGCCATTTGTTTATATAGATTTGTATTTTTGAAAGGAAAATTTGATTTGAAAATTTAAAATAAGTCTCTTAAAAATATTTACAAAGAAATGTAACTTATATAGTTGAATTTAAAATACTTTAGCTTGTTAACATTTGGTATATATACATATGGATGATAATGTTTGAATTAAAATTAATTCTATCAATATAAAATATAATTATAAGTAAGTAAACTTATGAATATAACTTAAATTTTGATAGTTAGAATACAAATAAAAATAAATATAAGTACAAAATATAAGTAAACCATATGAACATAATCTAAATAGTGATAGTCAAAATAGAAATACAACATAAGTTGAAGTTTTGTAAGCACAAATGTATAAAGTGAAATCAGATAAAAACATGTATATGAATTAAGCAAGAAAATAATAAAACAAATATTTACATACAACATATCTTCATTCACAAGACCAAAGTATAAAAGTAAACCTGACACAAATATGTATATAAATTATTCAAGCTAGAAGTTCACAAAACAAATGATTTTATACAAGATATCTTCATATACGAGCTAAATGTTTTCCTGCAAAGGGAACATTTACATACAAATATCTATACAGCAAAAACATAATAATAGTATGTAAGCATCTTTAGAAACCAAGGCATTTAATGCCATCATCTTAGCCTAAATTTTGTCAATTAAAAATGTTTACAAATCTTTACATTTCAGACAAAAAAAAAATCTGACAAGTTAAAACACAACGAAGGAAACAGCATAACCAGATAACACCTTCCCTTACACAATCTACTTTCGTATATTTATATATATGCATCTTTCATTTGAGTCCGTTCAGTAACAACTGAAGCAAACCATAGAAAACAAAAGGGAAAAAAAAGAAACAAAGCTCAAATTTAAATTCAAAACAGAAGAAAAGGAAGGGAACTCAGGCAAATTCAATTGCAGTTTTCATAATACCATAAAGTGTTCTTTGTTCACAGAATTTCCATGTGAGTAAACATCAATTTGAAAGCCCTAAGTTTAATTTAAAATAGTTCAAGGTTTATTGATAATTTGGTTTGTATGTGTTTTGATCTGGATTATAATTCTGTGTTGCTATAACTTCTCTGTTTAATTGTTACAGGGTGTATATTTTTTTCAAAACTCAAATTTATTTTCTTATAATTATTGTTAAGTTTTATTTTTTTCAACAAAACTAGATGCCTGAACTTCAGTCAGGATTTTTAAATCTATTTTAGAAACATATTAGTAAACTATACTCTGGAAATCATGTTTTACAGGCAACAAGAACTATGCTGATAAATTCAATTGTTATAAAATATTAATTCAAGTTAATAACTTGAATCTTCAATGTAAACTAGGATTTTAAAGAAAAAATGGGAATTTTTAGTGTAGGATTGTATGAGCAGCTCATAGTTGATCAAAAATTGCATTTTTACCAATTACAGATGATTGATCTAATAATTACTGTTGAAATTTTGTTTGAAGCTAATATAAGCATCATCAATATAAAGAAAATTATCAGAGGAATTTTCCATTGCTTAAATTAAAGGAGTGAGATCATTTTAGGGTTTTGTTCTAAGTTTTTGGTCATGTCTGTAATGTGACGAGTACGACTCTTATACGTGAATGAGTGTCACGAGGCTCTGGTGGAAGGTTGCTTAGAGTGTTGACGTGTTGTGGATGAAATTTGGGCGACTCCGGTGGTCTGTATGGCGGTGGCGAGGTGGTTATGTTGTTGGGTCAAGTTATAGGCTTCGAGCAAAAGTGCTATTTTTCGATTTGATATTTTTGGGGTCGAGCTGAAATTGGATTTCGAGTTTGTGGGGGATTTGCGACTTGCCGATGGTGTTGGAGTTCGCCGTAGTAGAGCCGAGTTTCCATGCACGTGTACGACATGGAGGATGGTGTCAGCATTGTTGATGGGTGAAGGGTCTTGAGTCGTTGCTCGAGTTATCTGAGTAGTTGCTTCGGGATTTAGATCGTACGCGAGTGAGTCTCCTGATGCTCTAATCCATACTTATGTTAAGCTAAACTTACTGGAAAAAAAAGAAGCGAAGAAGAAGAAGACACGTACGTGGGTGAGTGTCTTGGGGAATGTTAATGAAGAACTAGAAGTATTACTCGAGTAAACAAGGAAAATACTCGGGTGGTTTTATTTTCAGAACTGCAGTATTATAAATAAGATTAAATAAAGTGTGTTTCAACATGTTTAAGCACCGTAGAATTAATAAGTGTTTAACAGTTTAAGTTAAAAACTTTAATACAAGTTTTAATTATGTAGTTAATGCTTAACAATGTTTTAACTCTTAATTGATTATCTTAATTAAGTAATTAATCTAAGTTAATTATAAAATTTATTAACATTTAAGTTTGTAGTTAATAATAAATTGATTTTCAAAATTTAAAGAAGACTTTTGAATGTTAATTAAGATGAGTAATTAATATTAAGTAATTAATTTGTAAAGTAATTAAGAATAATTATATTATAATTGTAATTAGAGTTTGGTTAATTAATAATCAAGTAATAAATAAATTTGTAATTAACTATTTAAAGTTAATTAATGCATGATTAGTAATTAAGTAATTAAGTGATTTAATTAAGGATCAAAAATTGATTAAGTAAGTAATTAATGGTTAATAAATGGAAAATTAAGTTTGATTTAATTAATAATTAAGGTTATTAATTAATGATTAAGAATAATTAATAAATAAATAAGATTTAATAAAATGATTAAGAAAAGATTAATTAATTAGATAATTTGAAATGGAATAAGTAATTAATTGATAATTAATTTAATTAAACAAGATTAAGTGATTAATTCTCAAGTAATTAGTCTAATTCAAATTTATTACAATATGAATTTAATATGATTGCTTATGGATAATTGTGAAAGTAGAATATCTGAATTGTGATATTTGTTTGATGATATTCTGTAATGTTCTATGATATGCTTTGATATATCCATGATGATTGTGTATGATTTATCTGTGATAAATGCTATGTGAATTGAAAGTGTTGAATTAAACTGTTTAAACTATTAAACAATTTGGGCTTTAAAATGGCGTTTGGATTTCAGTGAGACCGGGATTGGGTGTCATTTATGATTATCCGAAAACCACATCGATCCAAATTAAACGTTAGGTCGTAAATTCTCAAGTGAAGATCGAGATGGTGTTTCAGAATGCAAGGGTTATTTTCGTTGACTCTGAGGGTGATTCCAAAATGAGTGTAACGAGATAATGCCTTCAGATTCGTTCGAACCCGAAACGAACTTGTATGGGTTGAATGCTTTCAGCACATTGTCAGGTGGACGATGAGCATTCTAAGAGATATGTTCTATAAAGGTAATCGTAACCTCAAGTCTCGTCAACATTGAATGGCTGAAACAGGGGATGTGCAGCAAGGTTAGGTAGGTCATGCCCAAGCATGACGAGATATACCTGTGAAGCCCCACCTCTATACCCACGCTAGCCAAGGACACTACATAGTAATGCCGTCAACTAACACGGAGAATAAGGCTGGTTAGGAGCGACCATCTATAGCCGTGCTCTAACTATCTATTGAGTACATCGACAATAGACATACCAAGTAGGTCGACATACCCAATGAATACTTAAAACAAAACCATAGGTGGTTGGAGGATCTATCAGACCAGAATATAACAACTCAAATGTAATATACATCACAGAACAGTAGATCATCATATACACATATGTTGATACATAATAAAGTAACAAAATAATACATGTCAAGTGGTATAGCAAACCACAATAAACAGACGGGTCAAAAGAATACATATATCAGAGTTACAATAAGAGGGACTACACAAAAAGCTTTAACAAAAAGGAACAAGCTGAATAGTCCATGCGGAAGCAAAATAGGCTAAGTCCAAATGCACCTAACCTGAAACATCTCGGTCTGACCCGAGTATAAAATACACGGGTCAGTCTAGCTAAACAAACCAGTTAGATAAACTGAACAAAAATAAACATGCAAGGTCACAATGTATAACATATCTCTAAAAGAGATAACACAATCATCTAACAAAAGATGAATTGTAAATAACAAGCCTCATATCATCGGCAACTCATAGAAACAAAGGATAGGAATATCCCAAAACAAGCCATAAAGGCAATAACAAATACCAATGAAGGTAACACAAGTTCAACAAGGTAATCGCTACATATCACGCGGCTCAAAAAGACCAACACCGAAGGGCGATACCAAGGGAATATACATATCAATGAAAACATCATAAAATTTGCACGTGATCGGTACTGTATAAGCAAGGATCCATGAGCCCGAAGACTCCAAACCCAAATATTACTCGAGCGGCTCATAAAGACGTAACTCCGAAAGCAATACAACAGGGCAACAAACCCGAAGGCACAAAACCGAAGGCAACATACCCGAAGGCAACAAACCTGAAGGGGCAAACCCAAAGGAAACACACCCGAAGGCAACAAACTGTAGTGGTGAAGGTACGGAGGCCCAGTACTGGACACCACTAACTGGCGGAATGTGTCATAACTCTCAAAAAGGAATCCGAAAAGTGGTAACGTGAGTCCCATAACCACTCGTTTGCAGTAAACGGTTTACTATCTGTTAGTTAATTTCACACTCAAAGCAGTACAAAGTTCACCTCATCTCATCGGTAAACCAGACCAAATGGCCAAAACGATCAATCGAATAGGTCGGGGATTAATCAAAAAGACAAAAGCATGGATTCATGGCCCGTGTTTTACCTAACCATTTAATCTCCCTTCCACTCCGCTCGAAGTGTGAAATTGTGTATATGCGTTTTAAATAGAATTTAAGAATTGGAGAAGGAAACTTTTAATACAATTTAGAGGGATTATTATAAAAAACCCATGAATGAAGTCAAAAATAAGATATCAAAGCCAAAGATGCAATGACAACCACTAAGAACCAACTTGAATCGATAAAATTTGGAAAACCAATCAAAATGAGCAAAAATAGGCAAAACAGAAAATTAGGAGCAGGTCGGTCGGCCGGCTACAGAGCTCGGTCGGCTGGCCAGAAACAGAAAAAAATGCTCGGGGTAGCAGGTCGGTCAACCGGCTATAGGGTTCGGTTGGCCGAACTGCAATTTTCTGCAGTTCCTGCCCTATTTCATCCAAGCACAAACTCTTCCAAAACAAAATCGGTCGAACAATGGACCTAAGGAGCCTTAGCCAATAGATACCCCAGCTCCATTAACTCTTTGATTCGCCACCAAAAACATATTCAAACATCAAAGTTAGGATCTTTAAAGAATTGAACCCAAACACTAAAAATTTGGATATTCACCAATTAAATCCAAACCAAAAAAAAGTGCATATGAACAAGTGCTAGGAATTCATACCCATCACCCATGATATTAAGAGAAGTAGATGTGAGATCAAAACTTACCTTCATACACCCAAACAAAGATATATATAAGCATATATATGAGATAAAAATCTCACTTTTATCTCAGAGCAAAGAAGAAGAAGCTCAAACCCAAGAAGGAGACTAACTACTCTTCACTTCAACTCTACAAGCTTCAATATAAGAATAAAACACATATTTCCCAAAGTTAGGTTTAGGAAAACTTTCAGAAATTGAAGAGGAGAAGAGTTAGAGAAGATGAAGAAGAAGCTTACCACTATCTTCTCTTTGATTTGGAGCAAGAATTCAAATTGCAAGACGAACTAGGGCTTGGAATTTCTAATTCCCATTCTCTTCCCCCATTTTCAGTTTTAGCTTAAGTTTTTATGAAATGAAATAAGTGAGTAGAGAGGAGAGGGACTAAGTTAGGGTTTATTAGTTAGTTAGCGGGTTGAACCCAACCCAACCCCAACTAGAAAAAGTAGAAAATTCAACTTACTCCAAACATATCAAAGGTTATACTCAAAAAAATCACAAACGCCATTTTGGACTCAATGGAGGTGGTTTCGAGTCCTAATTTGGCCATTTGCAAAAAGTAACATTTCGGACCTAAAAATCCGACTAACGACACTATATTTAAATAAAACATTTAAATATAAAATCATTAAATATGCGGGTTGTTACAGATCTCCCCTCCTTACAAAATTGCGTCCTCGCAATTCGTGGAGACGATACTTGTAACAACTACATACATACAACATTCAAAAGAAAAGGAAATAAGCTTGAGACGAAAAGATATTCTCACTGTTGCCAAGCAAAGATAGAAAACCCGGATAAGTTCGCTCGATATACTCTCTGGTTTCCCAAGTACAGTCATTGGGATTAGCGAACCATTGAACTTTAACGAGCGGCACGTCCTTGTTTCGAAGGTGTCGCACCTCCGTGTCAAGTACGCGAATAGGCTGCTGTACTAAAGATAAGTCCGGTGAGACCTCAAGCTCTAGCAAATCAGGAGAATCAATAACAGAATCCGACTCCCGAAGACACTTCCGAAGTTGAGAGACGTGAAACACGTCATGAATGCCAGATAAATGAGCTAGAAGTGAAACTCTATAAGCCACAAGGCCAATACGTTCAGTAATAGAAAATGGTCCTATAAAGCGAGGAGCCAATTTCCCAGTCGTACTGAAACGCATAACCCCCTTCAAAGGAGAAACACGAACAAAGACAAGATCACCAACTGAGAACTCGAGAGGCTTCCTACGATTGTCTGCGTATGATTTCTGGCGACTCTGTGCCTCTTTCATTCTCAACCGAATAAGATCAATCTTCATAGAAGAATCACAAACAAAATCTGGACCAAGAATAAGCTTCTCCCCAGATTCCAACCAACAAGAAGGTGATCGACATGGTCTTCCGTATAAGGCTTCGAAAGGAGCCATACCGATACTAGACTGAAAACTATTATTGTAGGAGAACTCTACAAGAGGTAGATGATCCTTCCAACTACCACCGAAATCAAAAATACAAAAACGAAGAAGATCATCCAGGATACGATTCATCCATTCAGTCTGTCCGTCAGACTGCGGATGATAAGCTGTATTAAAATTAAGCTTTGTTCCCAAAGCTTGCTGAAGACTCTGCCAAAAATGACTCTTCAATAAAGGATCACGGTCATTCACAATAGAACTAGGAACACCGTGAAGTCTCACGATTTCCTTGACATACAACTTAGCCAAATGCGAAGCAGTCCTATTAGACATAATAGGAACAAAATGAGCAGATTTAGTGAGGCGATCAACAATAACCCAAATACTAGAATGGCCCGATCTCGAACGAGGTAGGCCGTCAATGAAATCCATAGAAATCTGATCCCATTTCCACAATGGAATCTCTAGAGGCTGAAGAAGACCCAAAGGACGCTGATGTTCGACCTTAATACGCTGACAAGTTATGCAATTACTCACATAACTCGCCACATCGCGTTTCATGCCTTCCCAATAATAAAGACGACGCATATCGGCATACATCTTGCTACTACCAGGATGAATGGTATACTTAAAACGGTGACAGTCATCAAGAATGTAATGCCTAAGTGCAAATCAGAAGGCACAAAAAGATGGTTCTTCTTGCGAAGACACCCATGAGAAACAATGCTGAAATCCCGCAACGCCTCATCACAGGATCCAGACTCAAAAAGCTGAATAAGATAAAACAAATCAGGATCACGCCGTTGGGCATCGGCGATATGAACCAATAAAATGGGCCGAGCTCCCAAACTAAATAATAAAATAGGAGAATCAGAAGATGAACCTCGATCACGAGTTTCACAAAAAGATAGAGTCTCAAGAATATCCCATTCGGCAAGCATCATGGGAATAACAGCCGAATGTTTACGACTAAGCACATCAGCAACACGATTACCCTTTCCAGGGTATACTGGATATCAAAGTCACAGGAAGCAAGAAACTCGAGCCAACGTTGTTGTCTCATATTGAGTTCCTTCTGAGTGAACAAATACTTCAAGGATTTATGATCGGTATAGAGAATGAAGCGCTCGCCCAATAAATAGTGTCGCCAAATCTTCAAGGCAAAGACAATGGCGGCTAACTCAAGATCATGAGTGGCATAGCGAACTTCATTCGGACGCAGTTGCCTAGAAGCATAAGCAACCACCCGATCCTTCTGCATAAGAACAGCACCGAGACCACTACCACAAGCATCGGTGTAGACAACAAGATCATGATTCCCCTTGGGAACGACCAAATTAGGAGCATTAGTGAGAAGTTCCCTCAATATCTGAAAGGAAGCTTCACACTTGTCGGACCAAATAAAACGAATGCCTTTCCGAGTAAGGCTGGTGAGAGGAAGCACAACACGGGAAAAATCCTTAACGAACCGACGGTAATAACCCGCCAATTCAAGGAAACTACGAATCTCATGAACATTCTCACGCCTCTTCCAATTCTGGATGGCTTCGATCTTTGAGGGATCGACAGAAATGCCATCGGAAGATACAACATGGCATAATAACTTAACCTTATTCTCCTAAAAGTGACATTTGGAGTATTTGGCTCTAAGCTGATGATGACGGAGAGTACTCAAGACAATTTTCAAGTGATTAGCATGCTCAGCTTCAGACTTAGAATAAATAAGGATATCATCAATGAAGACAAGGACAAACTTATCGAGATATTCCTGGAATACTCGATTCTTAAGATCAACAAAGAAAGCAGGAGCGTTCATCAAACCGAATGGTATAACGAGCCACTCAAAAGAACCATAACAAGTGCGGAAAGCGGTAAGAGGTATGTTATCCTCCACGACTCGTAACTGATGAAAACCCATGGCAAGGTCAAGCTGAGAAAAGACCGTAGCACCACTCAATAGATCAAACGTATCATCAATCCTTGGCAACGGATACCTATTCCTAATGGTTAACTCGTTAAGCTTGCGATAGTCTATGCAAAGCCTAAGAGTTCCATCGGATTTCTTCACGAAGACGACCACGGATCCCCACGGAGAAAAAATGGACTGAATCAACTGCTTGGACTAAAGCTCTAAAAGCTGCTTCTTGAGTTCCTCATTTTCCTTTATAGACATCCTCGTGGGAGGACGACTAACTGGCTGCGCGCCTGGAATGAGATCAATGCAGAACTCAATTGCCCGCTTGGGTGGCAAACCCGAAACAGGCTCAAAAACATCAGAAAAGTCACAAGCAACAGGAATACGAGATATATCATCACCATCTCGCGAATTAAGAGAATATAAAGCCATTTCGAAATTATCCACATCTCGAAGAACAAGAGATAACTGAGTAGGCGAATCCGGATGTCGAAGATACAAAACTCTCTCCGAACAAATAATCCTGGCATCATATCTCACTAGCCAGTCCATTCTCAAAATCATATCAAATCCCGGACAAGAAATAACGTGCAGATTCGCACGAAAAGAAAAGCCACATAAAACAATCTCAACATCATCACAAAGCATACTAAGGGTCGCGGATCCCCCAATAGGATTTGCAATCTTTGAAGAAGTAACCAAACAAGAAACATCCAAAGATAAATCATCAACAAGCTTTTTCGATAAGAAAGAATGTGAAGCACCCGTATCGAAAAGAACTCGAATACTATGATCATGAAATAAAGTAGAACCTTCCAAAATAGATGGAGATATACCTTTGGGTTGAGAAGGACCTTCAGAAGCCTTAGCGGCATAAAGCTTGCTAGACTTGGCACCAGCCGGAACAGTAGGACAAGTGGAAACATGATGACCTTCCTTCTTGCAATAACGGCAGAAGAGAGGCTTGGAACAAGCTCGAATAATATGATCAGGAGAACCACAATTGAAACACTTCCGAACGAAAGGTGTTCCAGAAGACTGAGGCTGAGAACTAGAACCACCAGTCTTCTTCTTCTTAGAAGGAAAAGACCTCTTCTGAAATGGAAACTGCTTCTTGTTGGGGTTCTTGGAAACCTCAACATCAACATCACTATCACACTCCTTCTCGACGGTCTCGAGATGAAGCGTAGAATCTACCAACTCCTCAAAATAAAGCTTAAGCTGGAGCAACAAAGACTTCTTAAGATATTTCTTAAGACCAGAGACAAACTTCAAATTCTTCTTATAAGAAGTGCTAATGAATTCAAGACCATACTGAGATAAAGCCTCGAATGATGCAACATACTCAGAAACAGAAGATTTCCCTTGCTTCAACTCAAGGAAGCGATGGATCAATAAAACTTTTTCAGATCCAGGAACGAACTTGAGTTCAAATCGCTTTCGAAACTGAGTCCAAGAAAGAGTAGACTCATCAATTTCAGCTACAAGAAGCTCATACCAATCAAGAGTACGCTCTTGTAATAAGCTAGAAGTTACAAGAACTCTATCATGGTCATAAAGATCCATGCGAGAGAAGATACGCTCGCACGTGCGAAGCCAAGCTTGGACTTCAAGAACAGACTTGGAGCCCTTAAACGGCTTTCCTCCAAGATGAGAAAAATCACTGCACAGACGTGCAAAAGCATACTTGCGAGGTGGAGAAACTCGAGGAGGAACTGGAGGCTGAGTGCTCCTAAATAACTTCAAAAACTGATCGGCATACATATAAACGCCATCCGGATGTGAGCCACTAGATTGCCCAGCATCCGAACGTCGTCCCCTGCCTCTTCCAGCCATACGCTGAAAGTAAAATAAGAACAAGATCATTCACAAGGTAGATGTCATTAATACAATTGTGGAATACTACGGAATGAAATGCATTCCTAGACGTATTCCCAATTTCTATCTACCACCAAAAGACAAAGATGGAATAGAGGCAAGATGGTTCAAAGATTTGTATCACTTATACACTTTGTTGTACCGAAATATGTGCATCTATTCTGTGTTTATCATATTTTGTTCTGAACTCAGCTCTGATACCACACTGCGATGCCCCACCTCTATACCCACGCTAGCCAAGGACACTATAGAGTAATGCCGTCAACTAACATAGAGAATAAGGCTGGTTAGGAGCAACCATCTATAGCCTTGCTCTAACTATCTATTGAATACATCGACAATAGACATACCAAGCAGGTCGACATACCCAATGAATACTTAAAACAAAACCATAGGTGGTTGGAGGATCTATCAGAACAGAATATAACAACTCAAATGTAATATACATCATAGAACAGTAGATCATCATATACACATATGTTGATACATAATAAAGTATACAAAATAATACATGTCAAGTGGTATAGCAAACCACAATATACAGACGAGTCAAAAGAATACATATATCAGAGTTACAACAAGAGGGACTACACAAAAAGCTTTAACAAAAAGGAACAAGCTGAATAGTCCATGCGGAAGCAAAATAGGCTAAGTCCAAATGCACCTAACCTGAAACATCTCGGTCTGACCCGAGTATAAAATAAACGGGTCGGTCTAGCTAAACAAATCAGTTAGATAAACTGAACAAAAATAAACCTGCAAGGTCATAATGTATAACAAATATCTCTAAAAGAGATAACACAATCATCTAAAAAAAGATGAATCGTATCATAACAAGCCTCATATCATCGGCAACTCATAGAAACAAAGGATAGGAATATCCTTAAACAAGCCATAAAGGCAATAACAAATACCAATGAAGGTAATACAAGTTCAACAAGGTAATCACTACCTATCATGCGGCTCAAAAAGACCAATACCGAAGGGCGATACCTAGGGAATATACATATCAATGAAAACATCATAAAATTTGCACGTGCTCAATACTGTATAAACAATCCATGAGCCCGAAGACTCCAAACCCAAATATCACTTGAGCGGCTCATAAAGACGTAACTCCGAAAGCGATACAATAGGGCAACAAACCCGAAGGCACGAACCCGAAGGTACAAAACCGAAGACAACATACCCGAAGGCAACAAACCTGAAGGTGCAAACCCGAAGGCAACACACCCGAAGGCAACAAACCGTAGTTGTGAAGGTCCGGAGGCCCAGTACTGGATACCACTAACTGGAGGAATGTGTCGTAACTCTCAAAAAGGAATCCAAAAAGTGGTAATGTGAGTCCCATAACCACTCATTTGCACTAAACGGTTTAGTATCCGTTAGTTAATTTCACACACAAAGCAGTACAAAGTTCACCTCACCTCATCGGTAAACCAGACCAAAAGGCCAAAACAATCAATCGAATAGATTGAGGATTAATCCGAAAGACAAAAGCATGGATTCATGGTCCGTGTTTTACCTAACCATTTAATCTCCCTTCCACTCCGCTCGAAGTGCGAAATTGTGTATGTGCATTTTGAATAGAATTTAAGAATTGGAGAAGGGAATTTTTAATACGATTTAGAGGGATTATTTATAAAAAAAACCCGTGAATGAAGTCAAAAATAAGTTATCAAAGCCAAAGATGCAATGAAAACCACTAAGAACCAACTTGAATCGACAAAATTTGGAAAACCAATCAAAATGAGCAAAAATAGGCAAAACAAAAAAATAGGAGCAGGTCGGTCGGCCGGCTACAATGCTCGGTCGGCTGGCCAGAAGCAGAAAAAATGCTCGGGGTAGCAGGTCGGTCGACCGGCTACAAGGCTCGATCGGCCAAACTGCAATTTTCTACAGTTCCTGCCCTATTTCATCCAAGCACATACTCTTCCAAAACGTAATCGGTCGAGCAATGGACCTAAGGAGCCTTAGCCAATAGATACCCCAGCTCCATTAACACTCCGATTCGCCACCAAAAACTTGTTTAAACATCAAATTTAGGATCTTTAAAGAATTGAACCCAAACACTAAAAATTTGGATATTCACTGTAACGACCCAAAATTTATATTAATTAAAATTCGAATATTTAATTGAATTTAAATATTAATAAGTGAAATTTATAAGTCGAATAAATTTTATTTCGAATAATGGGATTTAATTGGATAATTAAATCGATAATTTAATATGTGAAAATACAGAAATAATTGAAATTTGGGTCAAATATGATTAAAAATGATTTGTAAAATTTTATTTTATCATATTGGAGTTAGAATGATGTTATAGAACTTTTAAAATCGAATTAAAAGTTAATTTGTGAAAATTGAATATTTTAATATTTATTGACGAGTTAAAATAGTCATTTTTCAAACAGTCTCGGATTTCGACGAAACCAGTTTCGTCGGATCCGCAATGTTATATTATTGTAAGGTTTCAAATTTAGTGTCAATCGGATTTACCGTTTGTCCGGGGCAAGCTAAAACGCATAGAAAATTCGTTTAATCGATTTAATTTAAAATCGATCGTTTATTTCCGTAACTCGCATAGATGACCGAATTAGCCTTCGAAACACGTTCCCATTGTCTTCGGAATGTGGGGTAAGTATTAACCCGGCCCAGTGTTGGCAGAGAGCTGGTTAAGTTCTCAGGGCGTCCCGCCAGAGGCGATCCCATGTAGCAGTAAGAAGTTCCTTAGCCTAACCATTTGTTGGAAATCCAAATAAAACAATACGCACCTTGTACGGTTTTAGTTGTAGAACCTATCATTCACTTATGGTGGCGCCCCACTGTTTGAATGGTAGCTATAGTAGGCATAAGTGCGGAATGTCTATGCTGGCTAAGATTTATATCTTTACTTTCGAAAAAAAATTTCTACACTATGCACTAGTAATAATATCAAATGTTTCTTTTTAATGCGTATCAAGCATCTTTGACTATCATAAGAAGAAATCTCCTCCAATTCTGCGTTTGCATTGTGTGTGTGGCGGAAGGTCTTATGGTAGTCTCATTTTCCAAAAGCATTGCGAATTGACTTTAAAATTATCCTTGTTGTTGTTTTAAAAGATAAACTGTTTTAGTTCTCACACCAGTCACATGCCTGACTCGGAGTTTATTGTTTTCCTTCCTAAACTCTGGGTGCCCACCAATTTCCACACGGGCAGTCAAGAGTCAGCTTAATCAGGATATTCTAGAATTCAGGAGTTGCTGGAGGCAAGCTGGATGGCATGGTGTATTTACTAGTATATAGTATTTCTTTTCCGCTGTTTGTTGTTGTATACTCTGATGATGTAATGTAAAGTGATGTAATGTAGTAACTGATATAGTTCTTTGTTTAAAGATTATTCATTTATTTATTATATGTTGTTCCGCTGCGACTGTGAGATTCTGATATTGTTTATGTTCTGTTTCCTTATTTCTTCTGTCTTTTTCTTCTACCTCTTTTTCTTTAACCATAACAATTCGGTTTTCCGACATTCGATTATGCGACATTTGATACAGTGGATGTAAGAATGCCGACCTTCGGATCTCGATAAAATCGTGTCGTCACATTTGGTATCAGAGCATATGGTTAAGCGACAACCATGGCTCTATTGGGTGTTGCTCATTAGAGACAGAGTCATTAGTACTCTAGAATGAGTGTGAGTGTAATAATAGATATGAGCGCGTATTTGTTAGTGAATATAAAATTATTTTATATTGTGATTATTGGTTTGTTGAGTGGTATATGGATTCTGGTCGGTATAGTCCGTACAACTCGATCGATAGGGATCTCTAAACACTTGTTCAGTACAATTCGGCACGATGTCGTTTTAAATTGGGTAAATGAAATAATTTTACCTTAATTTTATTTCTTTTTATAAAGGAATAATTTTTCAGAATTATTAAAGTGTATATGAATTGATTGTTTGGTTGTTGAAAATGTAAAAAAATGCATAAGTCAATAAAAGATTGTTTGAATAAGTTAAATAAAAACAACAATTATAAAAGAATGAATTGTATAAGCAAATGAATTATAAGTATGGAATTATAATTAAAATGATTTACAATTGTAAAATAATCTTATATATAAATAGTGAAATTATATGAGCAAAAATTTTTTATAAATGTGATTTATAAGATAAAAGGAATATTTTTGATAGAATTTAAAGCACTGAATTCACTATTGTTGCTGGGAAATAATAAGGACGATGACTGCAGCATCATCAGTATCATTTTCGAGTTTCTATGTGAGGGATTTGGTACCATAGTAAATTGAAAATTTGAGTTTTGTTGTGATAAACAAATTTGAAAATTTAAAAATCCAAGTTGAAATTGATGAATATAAGTGAAATGAATTTTGAACTTATAGTAGGAGATAATAAATTTAGCTTTGGATAGGTAAATGAATTTGGAAGTTTAAATGTATAAGTTGTATAACTTAGGAAATGAGAAAATGTAAGTGAAACCAATAGTTAAAATGGTTAAACAATTTTGTTAAGTAAAATGAAATATGAATTTGAACGTTGATATGAATTTAACATAAGTAAAAGTTAAATGAAATAGAATTTGAAATAAATAAGAAGTGAACTTAAGTTGTATACTGGAAGTAAAATGTAAAAGAAGTGATGAATATGAACTTGAGTTATATAAATGAATTCAACTGTATATAGTTAAAAGGATTAGCAATTGAATTAATAAACGGTTTGAATATTAATCAATCTAATGTGAATGGATTGAATGTTAATCAATCGAATGTAAAAGAATTGATATGAAATAATGAATGAAGTGTTAATTCATTGAAAGCTGACATAATTAGAAGTTGAATAATCGAATGAAAATCAATTAAATGTTAAACCAATTGAAATTATAAGTGTTGAACCAAATTGAATGTTGAAAGTAAATTGAATGAATTTGGTTATGTTGAATATACATTGGTTGTTATTTGATTTTTAGTTGATTGTATATAAATTCATTAAGTGTTAATGAAATTAAATTAGTGAAATTTGAAAGCTAAAGTAGTTGAATCCAAATTGAAAGTAAATGAATTTGAATAGAATTGAATTTGATTTGAAAGTGAACTAAAATGAATGTAAATTAGTGAATGTATACTAATTGGAGATGAATAAATGAATGTTGATAAAGCCCAATGTTAACAAATCAAATATGATTAAAATGGAAAAAACCAATTCATTGAATGTTAATGAGAAATGAAAGAATATTGATTTGGTTATTGATTTGTTGGATGATTATTGGATGATAGTTGTTTGATGGTTGCATTTATTGTTTTTGTTGCATTTGCTATATGGGCATATGTAGTTGTTATTTTGCTATATATTGTATATTGATATTACTTTCATATAAGCATGTTTCTCATTGGTTTGTTGAGTGTTTAGTAGGTGCGGATTGCGCTTGCTTCGCATTTGGAGCTCGCTTCCGCGCTATATTAGCCATATATGCTCGCTAATAAAAATATAAGGTACATATCTCAGATTAAAATACCGTACTTTTACACTTTTTTCCCTACGGGATGCCTCATCACTTGATGAGATGTATATTTGTGGTATATATACTATCCTTTCTTTCGGATCGAGCCGCGCAAAGGAGACTATGGCGAATTTTTCCGAAAATTTAAGGCGTTAGAATTTTTTTGGGAATTTTGGAAAATTTTGAAAACTATAACTACGTATGATTTGAAAACTTAGTAAAGTTATTGTAAGAAGTTTAACTATGAATTTTAGGAAAGTTAAACACTTAATAGATTTGAAAAATCTAAATTGAATGGTTTGTTTCGAAAAAACTAATAGATTCTGTAAATTTTTCTTACTTGGTAATTTCAAGGACGAAATTCTTTTAAGAGGGAAGATTGTAACGACCCAGAATTTATATTAATTAAAATTCGAATATTTAATTGAATTTAAATATTAATGAGTGAAATTTATAAGTCGAATAAATTTTATTTCGAATAATTGGATTTAATTGCATAATTAAATCAATAATTTAATATGTGAAAATACAGAAATAATTGAAATTTGGGTTAAATATGATTGAAAATGATTTGTAAAATTTTATTTTATCATATTGGAATTAGAATGATGTTATAGAACTTTTAAAATCGAATTAAAAGTTAATTTGTGAAAATTGAATATTTTAATATTTATTTGACGAGTTAAAATAGTCATTTTTCAAACAGTCTCGGATTTCGACGAAACCAGTTTCATCGGATCCGTAATGTTATATTATTATAAGTATTCAAATTTCGTGTCAATCGGATTTACCTTTTGTCCGGGGCAAGCCAAAACGCATAGAAAATTCGTTTAATCGATTTAATTTAAAATCGATCGTTTATTTTCGTAACTCGCACAGATGATCGAATTAGCCTCCGAAACACGTTCCATTGTGTTCGGAACATGGGGTAAACCTTAGAAACGCCTACCGGCACGCTTCGTTTGGAGTTCGGAAAAATCTGGGATATAGTGTCGCGTATTTTTCTATAAAAGGGCCTACATTTTCTTATTTGCATCAAAACCCTAGGGTTTGAGCTCCAGCCGCCAGTGATGTTTCTAATGGCCGAAATTTAATCTCTTTCTTCCGCAAATTTCTTCAAATCCGTTGATAATTATAAGAAACTTCCAACTAACAAATTGAAGACCATAGTATGAACTTCGAATCCAACGGCTACGATCGTATATGGAGCTGCGGATTGATGGCTATTGGAGCTGGAACCGTGGCCGGTCGCGCACTCTTTTTGAGAGAGAGGGGGGGCCGGGTTCAACCGGCTTCTGGCCGAAGGTAGAGGAAGGCGAGGAGCTTCGTTTGGCACTTCCTGATCGAACTCCAGGTCAACGAGGTGGTGGCAATGTTTAACCCTAGTTGGAAGCTTGGTGGGTTTTTTTGCGTTCAGCAACAACCTAGAAGGAAGAAAGGGGGGGCATGCACGACCCTGATCTGTAGAGGCTAGATCCAACGGCCTGTAATAGCGTAGAGTTTAAAATAGAAAAAAAAATTGTAAATTTTATTTTATTTTAAATCGTTCAAACTTTGTAATGCTATATCTTATTCATACGAGGTCGAAAAATCACGAAACCAGTTGCGTTGGGTTCGTATGGACGAGCAATATGCTATGGAATTGGATTGGAGTCGTTTGGAGCAAGTTTGAATTTCAGGTAAAATTAAACGCACGTTTAATTTTATTTGAAATAAAACGCTGGAAATTGAAATTCAGGGTGGGAACTTCTCACTCAATCGAATTAGTTTCGATTTAAATTTTAAATAGTTAGATTTAAAATTTCTTGGTTGTATGTTTGAATGATGATTGTTATCTATTGATTGTTAAAATAGACATTATACGCCGTTATTAAGCTGAAGTTATTTATTAAAAACATATACCGCGATAATTCCAACTTATATGGAATTGGTATTATATATGTACTTGGAGTTGATTTTCCCGCATTATATAGCGGTTGAGACCCTATTGCGCCGCATAATAGCGGATAGTATTTTATAAATCCCATATACCGCGATATTTCGTCTTGAAGTGAAATGGGTATTGTGCTAACATCTTTGGATGCGGGAAACAGGTTGGAGGTATCCCACTGGATTCCTCAAACCTTTGAATTGGTTTCAATGTTGTATGTTGATCTATTTGTTGATCTATTTGTAATCTGCGTGATTATCTTTGTGATTGAGATTGTTAAAGGCAAAATTTTAGCCGAGTATATTTTGGTATCGTTAGATGCCGAAATTAAATAAAATTGGATTTTTGAAAACTTAAGTTGAGAATTCAGAATAAAATTTAATTTTGAATTGATTCATTTTAAATGAATAAAACGTTGTAATTTATATGTTGTAAAAATTATGATTTTTGAGAAATATAACCAAAATGTGATTTTTTAGATAAATAGTTGATAAATTTATAAAATGGTTTAAATTAGGATTTTTGAATTATTATAAATGATTTATATAAGATATTTATAAAATTTATATTTATAAGTTAAAAATATTGGAATTATAAAACAAGTTTATAAGTGTTAAAATGGAATATAAACGGATTTTATAAGTGAATGAAATCTATATATTTATAAATTGTGGAACTATAAAATGAATAGATTTTACAAAATAATTTTTTTATAAGTAATTAACTTATAAATTGGATTTGGCATTTAAATGAGATATAAATAGAATTTGTTAATAAAGGAGATTTATAAATCAGAGTTTTTATAAACAGAAATGGAATTTGTAAACATTGTTTATAAATCCGAAATCAATTGAATTTGATAAATTTAACATAGAAGTTTAGAAAGGAGATATATTCGTGATTTTGGACAACGAATTATCCTTTAAGTTAAATGTTGTAATAATAAGGAGTTGGTTGGGAATTTTATTCACGATTTTTGACGGTGGATAATTCTTGAAATAAAATGTGTAGAATATGTTGAAATGTTGAATTGGGATAAGGAAATATATTCGCGATTTTGGACAGTGAATAATATATTAAAGAAATATCTTGGAAAAAGTGATATTTTTAAATAGAATTTAAACGATTCAAAAACGTTTTAAAATGTGTTAAGTATCGAAATCATAGATTTCAACATTTATTGTTGAAATAGACGTTTTCGAGGAATATAAGGAAATAGTGGACTATAACACTGTTGTTATAGTAAATGATTTCCGAAAGGAAATGTTTTATGTAGTATGGGGATTTATATATATTTTAAGTTCGAATCCCTATACTAGTGATTTTGGGTTGTCGTAACGATGTTTTTCGCAACATTCGTTTTGACCCAAATAAATGTGTTAAAGAGAATGTTTTCCTTATAAAATAAAATATATACTTAATTTAGATGTAAGTATATTGAATGTAACGACCCATAAATTTTCTATAATTAAAATAGCTAATTTAATAAGATTTCGTGATTTAGTGTTAGAAAAAAATTTGTAAGTCGTTTGGAATAATAATAACTAGAATGAAATGCAACAAGATTCTATCTAAGTTAATTATTTATGAATTGAATAAAATCCCAAATCAATCGAAATGATATGTAGTCAAAGGTAATTGAATGAATTTGTATTGTATAGGCAATTGTGACGCTTGTTTGTAAATAATAAACTTATAAGTAATTAACAGTTAACGGTGATAATTATTTAAGTTACCTATTCATTTAGTTAGTCGAATTGAATTTGTGAACCAATTGAAATTGAAATGAAAGTTCATATATTAGTTGAGTGCATTATCTCTAACTGTTGATTAATAATAATGTAGAGTTCATTTGATGTAATATAGTAAATCGACTGATAATGAAAATTTTATTTAAAATCCAATATTGAAATCCGTCAAATATTGAACAATTAAATTGTTTAAATTTAATATTTGGAATCTATTGAATTAATTGAATAACGGGAATTGAATAACTGTTTTAATGAAATGGTTGTTCTATAATTTGAATTTGTTAAATTTTATAAGTTCGTTTGAATATTTCAAAAGATAGTGATTTAAGAATAATCAAATTTGTTTAAATTTAATATTACAAATGTTTGAATAATTAAATTCCGAATTTGATACGATTAATTTGATATTGAAATTTAATATATGAAAATAGAGTGAATAATTGAAATTTGATTTAATATGACTCAAATTGGTTTCTAAAGTGAATGTAAGTTATTTTGGGATTAAAATAGAGTTAATAAGATTTTAAAATTGAAATTATTGGATAATTGAATAACGGGTTTAATATGATTTAAAAATGATTTGTAAAATTTTATTTTATCATATTGGAGTTATAGTGATGTTATAGAACTTTTAAAACTGAATTTAAAATTTATTTGTGAAAATTGAATATTTTAATATTTAATTATCGATTGAAAATAGCCAATTTTCGAACAGTCTTAGAATTGGACGAAACTAGTTCCACTAGATCCGTAATAGTTTGTTATTACCGGATTTCAATTTTCGTAGCAATCGGAGTTTTCGTTTGACCGTGGTAGCTCGAAACGCATCGAAATTGTTTTAAATATTAATTTGGCGAGTTAAAATAGTCATTTTTCAAACGGTCTCGGATTTCGACGAAACCGGTTTCATTGGATCCGTAATGTCATATTATTGTAAGGTTTCAAATTTTGAGTCAATCGGATTTACCGTTTGTCCGGGGCGAGCCCAAACGCACAGAAATTTGATTAACCGAATTAATTTCAAATCGATCGTTTATTGCCGTAACTCACACATACGGTCGAATTAGCTTCCGAAACCTGTTCCATTGTGTCCGGAACGCGGGGTAAACCTTAGAAATGCCAGCCGGCACGCTTCGTTTGGAGTTCGAAAAATTTTCGATGAATAGTGTTTTGGCGATTTTCTATAAAAGGACCCCCACTTTCTTTGTTTTGCATAAACCCTAGGGTTTCAGCCCTTAGCCGCCACTTTCATTTCAATGGTCAGAAAATTTCGAAACTTCTTCCTCATTTTCCTCTCTATCTATCAACAATTAGCAAAAACTCTCAACTACAAAGTTGTAGAGGGCATCAAGATCTAGCTATCCAACGGTGGAGATCGGAAACGGAGTCACGGATCGACGGAAAATCGCGTTCAAAGTCGCTGCGTTTTTCACGCAATTCGAGGCAGAGGGGGTGGCCGAGCTTCAGGCTATTGATGGTGAAGGTGGAGTGAAGCAAGGGCTTTCGAATGGCGCTAGCTGATCGTTTCCAGGTGGCTCGGAGTGGGTGCGTCATTTAGGGTTTTGGAGGCACGATGGGTTGCGTACATGATTTGTGGCCTGGAGCAAACGCACGTGAGGAAGAAGATGCGCACGGCCTTGATTTGCTTGATGGAATCAACGGCCCAGATTGCCGTAGGTTGATAATATTAAATAAAGTTGTGAATATTTGTATATAATAAATTGTACAAACTTTAAACGTGTATAACTTTTTCATACGAGGTCCGTTTTGGACGAAACGAATTGCGTTGGCTTCGTTTTGTCGAACACTACGCTATGGAGCTGGATTGGTATCGTTTGGAGCTAGAGAAAATTTTGGGTTAAATCGAACGTTGTTCGATTTGATTTAAAATCGAAAAAATCAAGGTGAGTGTTTTATAACGCTCACAACGTACTAAATATCATTATGCTAGTTAAATTTGACATTATGAAGTGTTATGAATTTTATTTTCCATTGTTTGATAAATTTAATTGTCATATACATTGTCATTTGAATTAACCGTTGAAAATTAAATTGACCGTTAAAATTGAAATTGAAATTGAATTGCGATAAAATTACCAGACATTGATAACTATGAAATTGTTATGAATTGTATTGTCTATTGGATGTTTTATTTCGAAGGATGCTATTGGTTGATATTTAAATGTTTGGATGTTTATTTCTTATATATAACCTGTTATGCATACATATGACACTATGATTGATTTAAGTGATATATATTCATCTCTGACATTTAATTTAATTTAAATAAATAATTACTTGGCCATAGGATAGAAAATTATATACGGACACCGAATTGGCTAAATTAATAATTTTTAAAATCGTCGATTTGAAATTTATTTAGATGTTTGATTTAGAAGTTAAAAATAGAAATCAATTTATAGAAATCGAATTTATCGGAAAATTGAGTTTGGAATGTTGAAATAGATTTTGGTTAAAAGAAATTGTTAAATGATTTAAGTTGTGATTTGAAATTTAAAATTTGGTTATGATTGAATTTCGAAAATTTATTCGTTTTAAAATATTGAACCTTAATTCGAGCTTTGAACATTAGTAAGTAAAAGTGATATAAAAATGATATTTTGAAATCGAGCTTGAAATTGAATCATATTTGAAATTTGGATTTAGATTTGAATATTGACGCATAATTGTGTTAAGTGGTATAAATTGGTATTTTGAACATCAAGCTCCAAATCGATATAAATTGAAATTGAATAAATTAAAGGTGAATGTAAAATTGAATTAATTTGAAGTAAATGTTGACATTGATTTGAATTGAAATCGAAATTTAATCGGTAGAATGGAAATTGAAATTGATTTGAATTGAGAAGTTATAATTGAAATGTTTTGGTTTTGAAGCTGTTTCATTTTGTTTTCCAAATTACTCTGTTATATAAACCATCTTTAAATACTTAAACTATTTTAACCTATATTAATTATTTTAAATTAATTTATCTATTTGAAATCCATTTAAAGATTTTAAGTATTTTAACTATTTTAATTATTTAAAACTACTTCTAAACTACTTAAAACTATTTTCAAAAATTTCAAGCTGAGCAATAAGGTGAAATGTTTATGTTTAAATCTCGAATTTAAATATGAATTGGGTTAAATGAAGTTGCAACCTAAAGTGAAATTCGAAATGATTTTGGAAATCGAAATGAGATATTGAGGCGAAAATGATTTTTGAAACGGAACCTTACATTTTAAAAAGATGCGATGATATTTGAAATGGATATGATTTTTGAAGCGAATATGATATTATGATATCAATTATGAATCGATTTGAAATATAAAAGAGCCAACGGTGTAATAATACGTAGTTATTAAAGAGACCGAGATCGGATATGGACATACTCCTTGTCGATACCGAAACCACTTTAATAACTATTATACACGGAATGTTGATCCAGAATGAAGTGGATGGTTTGGTGAACGTGTTGACTGAAGAAAGAGAACGATTATTGGATGACCCCTGACATGACTAAAACAGGAGCCGCGCCGGACCATTGAGGTTCTCCACCTCTAGCGGACACGCTTCTTCGATACCATTTCTATTACATTGTGATTAGATTTGGGTGCACCCCTTGATTTGGGAGTGTTGTTTCGCGGTGTTGGGGTAGCTGCTGGCTATGCTCAATATCAGTCCGGATCACGCAACTACTAGTATCCTAGTTGGTATCGCCTCATGTACCTTGTCATACTGATTATCCTATTCGCGACCACTACGTTTGGTTTTGTGCTATACCTATGGGGTACCCTCTGATAACCACCAGTTTACGGTGAGGCATACGGTGCTGTATAGACTATAGCATTATAAAAATGTGTTAAGGGGGATTATGGTAACGCCTTAACGCTATTTTGATACTTTATATTTTTGATAGGCATTATCTACTTAGCGTACATTACTACATGGTAGATAGTTTAACGGATCCTTGAGAGATGGAAAATCCCGTAACATCTCTTAAGTTATTGCACGCACGTTGACACTGGATATGAGTTGTCAAACCCCGTAAACATCTCTGACGCCTGTTACACTCATATTTATTTACGATTGATTTAATTTTCATAAGGATATTTTAGTCCTGACTCGAGTGTTTTTTCTTTTCATTACGCTCGGGTCAGTCCTGAGTTTTCAGATTTTTGAAGATCTATTCTGGAGGACGAAGACGAAGATTTGGTACACTATTACTATTATTATCTGTGCATCATGCTGTCTGCTGCATTATTTAAATTGTTCTGTTGTATATGTATAATTCTGATAAATTTTGTTTAAATAATTGTCAAAGTATAGTAAACAGCTTCATGAACTATTTATTTGACTATTATATTTTATCGTTCCGCTGCGAGATTATGTGTTGTTTCATTTCCTTTATTTATTTTCTATTCTTTTCTTATTTACCCCAATAACTATCTGCACTTTTGAATGGTTTGGAATCGACATGTGTATTTGATCGTCGGTTTAAACTATCCAAAAAGGCAGGTCGTTACAGTTGGTATCAGAGCTTTGGTTTAGCGATAAACCTTGGCTCTAGTGGGGAATAACTCATTGAAATAGAGGTAAACTATATGAATGAGTTGAGTGTATATGAGGGAGCGTACTTGTTATTTGATATAAAATGGTTTTATATTGTGTTAACTTTGTTCCGTTGAGTATTTATGAATTATGGTCGATACTTGGGACGTCAAGGCGTAGATAGGAATTTCTAAACACTCGAATAGGACAAACCAACACAATATCGTTTTGGAATATATTTTATATAAAAGAATTATTCGAATATTTATTCATTTTGATTGAATTGATTGTTAGGAGATGATAATATTAGATTATTATCGTTATTGTTTGATCAGTCAATATTTACAACAATTGATTAAATAACAATGGATTTAGGAAAATGAAATCTTGTAAACACAATTGATAATGAATATAAATGAATTTTAACTTGGATATGGGAATTTGAATTCCGGTGTTTGAAATTGACTTACAAGAATTTGAAAAATATAATATGAATATTATATGATAGTATAATTGAGTTGAAATTGTTTTCGAAGGATTTTTTTTATGATAAGTGTTATATTCCCTACTCTTGACGCTAGAAAATGATTTCGGTGATGAGTGCACGCATCATCGGCGTTTATTTTCGAGAGTCCGAGTGGGGGAGACCACTTAATAGCTTGTCTAAACCTTGTTTTGATTCAAAATTTATTTTATTTTGTATTCTCTATAGTATGGTTTGATATATAAATTATTTAAGTATGTATTATTTCAAAACTTGATTTGAAATGAAACCGGGATTGGAATTCTTAAGTCCTTTAATAATTAATGATTTTTTTTAAATGATTGAAATGAATTTAGACTTGAATCATTATGGAACTTCTGAATTGTGAAATGAGAAATGAACCTAAGAGCTAAGTTATCAATTGAAATAGAAATCCTTAGAATTAGGGAATTATGAACTTAAAATAAAATTAGAACTGTAAAACTCGCATAGTATTAAATTTCATTCTATAGCATAGATATAACTTACCAAAATATTTAAGAAGTTCAAAAATGTTATATGAATTGTTAATTGGATAATATACAAGTATAAGTTTGAATAATGAAATATGCATTTAATTAATGGTTTGCAAATATAAATAAAATTGTTAGTAAATAATTGGAATTTAAATTAACATTTAAAGGTGATTCACAATTATGTTAATATAAAATGGAAATACTATATGTGAATGTAAATGTGAAATTAAATTATAGTGAAATTTAAGTAATGACTTAAGAATTAATTAATTGAAAATTCGACTTTAAATAAAAAGAAGTTGTATGTTGTTTAACTACATTCTATTTGCATAACTATAACTTACCAAATACTTAAAAGGTTTAAAATGCTAATAAGGATAAGTAGAGAAATAATATACCAGTGTGAGAGTGAATAATAAAATGTGAAGATCTATTGATAGTTGTAAATATAAAAGAAATTTAAGCTGTAAAACGAATAATATATATAAGTGAATGAATAAAATTTAAAATTAATGAAATATAAAAATTGGTAAATGGAAACTAATTAAATTTGAATATAACTAAATGTCAATAAACTTGAAAGTGTATGAAAAAAAAATTGACTTGGAAATGTATAATTGATTTAGTGTAGATTTTGGATGGATGTTAATGTTTGATATGCATTGGTTGTTAGATGGGTGAAAATTGATTAAGTAGAATTCATTAGTATTAATGGAATTGAATAAATGGAATAAAATGTTAAAATAATTAAATTCAAATTTGAAGCAAAGTGAAATTAAATATAATTGAATTCAATTTAAATTGAAGCAAATTGACTTGAATTTAAAATGTGAATGAAACAAACTTGAATAAATCGGAAACAAATTGAATGTAAACCTATTGCATGGATGAATAAGAAAATAAATGACTTTGTGTTTATGATTGTTCTTTAGAAAATTTGAAGTTTGATGGTTTGTACTTTGAAATAATAAAAACAAATTTTGGAAAAAAAAATCCAAAATTGTCCAATATACACTGAAACGAAAACAACCATAACTTTTAAATGGCTAAACAGAATTCGACGATCTTGGACTTTTCGTAAATCTTAGAAACTATAGCACAACTTTTGTTTAGATAACTTGAGAAAATTCCTTCGTCTACTTGGTTAAAAACTTGAATGTTACTCGCTGTCCTGTGTAAAAATAAGTAAAATCAGTAGTATACACCCTTAGTGTTTTCGCCACATCATTTGACCGGTTTATCGGATTTTGATGATCTTGCACTTTATGGAAAGCTAAGAACTTAATATAAAACTTTTGTTTTAAGTGTTTTATGTTTTGATGTCGTTTAGAAGTCAAAAACGAGCGTGAACGTCGCTGACCTGCGCAATTCATTGCCCAGGCTGAGGCGTATCCTCTAAGTAAAACGGCCATAATTTTTGAACCTATGGTCCAAATTCGATGATTTTGGATATTCCGGAAAGCCTGAAATGAATGCAACAACTTTTGTTTAGATTATGTTGCCGAATTTTATCGTTTAGGTGTCCTAAAACTAAGATTTGTTTGCTGTCCTGAAATTGGAATCTCAGTTTTGAAGCTAAATATGTTATATATATGTTGTGTAGGCTAAGTATATCGATCTATCTTTATATGCATGGTTCTAACATAGTTATTGAGTGTTTAGTAGGTGCGGATTGCGCTTGCTTCGCACTTGGAGCTCGCTTTCGCGCTATATTGGCCGTATATGCTCGCTAACAATATATAAGGTACATATCTCGGATTACGTACCGTACTTTTACACTTTTTCCCTGCGGGATGCCTCATCACTTGATGAGATGCATATTTGTGATATATATTTTTATATTTTTTTCCGATCGAGCCGCGCAAAGGAGACTCTGCCGAAATTTTTCGTAAAATCCGGGTGTTAGAAAAATTTTCAAGTTTTAAAATTTTTTATAACTTGTTTTGATTACTAACTTTTAAAGTTAGGAAGCCGTTTGGAGTAACTTAGTGGAGCGTAGTTATGACTTTATAAATGGAATTTCATTGTTTATAAGTGGATAATTTTTAATAAAATATATCAAATGTTGAATTCTTTACTTAGTTCATTTTCCCTTCTTTTTCCTTTTCGGGGACGAAAAGTTTTGAGTGGGGGAGAGTGTAACGACCCGTAAATTTTCGATAATTAAAATTGCTAATTTAATAAGATTTCGTGATTTAGTGTTAGAAAAAAATTTGTAAGTCGTTTGGAATAATAATAACTAGAATGAAATGCAACAAGATTCTATCTAAGTTAATTATTTATGAATTGAATAAAATCCCAAATCAATCGAAATGATATGTAGTCAAAGGTAATTGAATGAATTTGTATTGTATAGGCAATTGTGACGCTTGTTTGTAAATAATAAACTTATAAGTAATTAACAGTTAACGGTGATAATTATTTAAGTTACCTATTCGTTTAGTTAGTCGAATTGAATTTGTGAACCAATTGAAATTGAAATGAAAGTTCATATATTAGTTGAGTGCATTATCTCTAACTGTTGATTAATAATAATGTAGAGTTCATTTGATGTAATATAGTAAATCGACTGATAATGAAATTTTTATTTAAAATCCAATATTGAAATCCGTCAAATATTGAACAATTAAATTGTTTAAATTTAATATTTGGAATCTATTGAATTAATTGAATAACGGGAATTGAATAACTGTTTTAATGAAATGGTTGTTCTATAATTTGAATTTGTTAAATTTTATAAGTTCGTTTGAATATTTCAAAAGATAGTGATTTAAGAATAATCAAATTTGTTTAAATTTAATATTACAAATGTTTGAGTAATTAAATTCCGAATTTGATACGATTAATTTGATATTGAAATTTAATATGTGAAAATAGAGTGAATAATTGAAATTTGTTCTAATATGATTCAAATTGGTTTCCAAAGTGAATGCAAGTTATATTGGGATTAAAATAGAGTTAATAAGATTTTAAAATTGAAATTATTGGATAATTGAATAACGGGTTTAATATGATTTAAAAATGATTTGTAAAATTTTATTTTATCATATTGGAGTTATAGTGATGTTATAGAACTTTTAAAACTGAATTTAAAATTTATTTGTGAAAATTGAATATTTTAATATTTAATTATCGACTGAAAATAGCCAATTTTCGAGCAGTCTCAGAATTGGACGAAACTAGATCCATTAGATCCGTAATAGTTTGTTATTACCGGATTTCAATTTTCGTAGCAATTGGAGTTTTCGTTTGACCGTGGCAGCTCGAAACGCATCGAAATTGTTTTAAATATTAATTTGGCGAGTTAAAATAGTCATTTTTCAAACGGTCTCGGATTTCGACGAAACCAGTTTTATCAGATCCGTAATGTCATATTATTGTAAGGTTTCAAATTTCGAGTCAATCGGATTTACCATTTGTCCGGGGCGAGCCCAAACGCACAGAAATATGATTAACCGATTTAATTTCAAATCGATCGTTTATTTCCGTAACTCACACATACGGTCGAATTAGCTTCCGAAACCTGTTCCATTGTGTCCGGAACGCGGGGTAAACCCTTGAAACGCCAGCCGGCACGCTTCGTTTGGAGTTCGGAAAATTTTCGATGAATAGTGTTTTGGCGATTTTCTATAAAAGGACCCCCACTTTCTTTGTTTTGCATAAACCCTAGGGTTTCAGCCCTTAGCCGCCACTTTCATTTCAATGGCCAGAAAATTTCGAAACTTCTTCCTCATTTTCCTCTCTATCCATCAACAATTAGCAAAAACTCTCAACTACAAAGTTGTAGAGGGCATCAAGATCTAACTATCCAACGGTGGAGATCGAAAACGGAGTCACGGATCGACGGGAAATCGCATTCAAAGTCGCTGCGTTTTTCTCGCAATTCGAGGCAGAGGGGGTGGCCGCCTTCAGGCTATTGATGGTGAAGGTGGAGTGAAGCAAGGGCTTTCGAATGGCGCTAGCTGATCGTCTCCAGGTGGCTCAGAGTGGGCGCTTCATTTAGGGTTTTGGAGGCACGATGGGTTGCGTACGTGATTTGTGGCCTGGAGCAAACGTACGTGAGGAAGAAGATGCGCACGGCCTTGATTTGCTTGATGGAATCAACGGCCCAGATTGTTGAAGGTTGATAATATTCAATAAAGTTGCGAATATTTGTATATAATAAATTGTACAAACTTTAAACGTGTATAACTTTTTCATTCGAGGTCCGTTTTGGACGAAACGAATTGCGTTGGCTTCGTTTTGTCGAGCACTACGCTATAGAGCTAGATTGGTATCATTTGGAGCTAGAAATTTTTTTGGGTTAAATCGAACGTCGTTCGATTTGATTTAGAATCGTAAAAATCAAGGTGAGTGTTTTGTAACGCTCACAACGTACTAAATATCTTTATGCTAGTTAAATTTGACATTATGAAGTGTTATGAATTTTATTTGTCGTTGTTTGATAAATTTAATTGTCATATACATTGTCATTTGAATTAACCGTTGAAAATTAAATTGACCGTTAAAATTGAAATTGAATTGCGATAAATTACCTGACATTGATAACTATGAAATTGCTATGAATTGTATTGTCTATTGGATGTTTTATTTCGATGGATGCTATTGGTTGATATTTAAATGTTTGGATGTTTATTGCTTATATATAACTGATTATGCATACATATGACACTATGATTGATTTAAGTGATATATATTCATCTCTGACATTTAATTTAATTTAAATAAATAATTACTTGGCCATAGGATAGAAAATTATATACGGACACCGAATTGGCTAAATTAATAATTTTTAAACTCGTCGATTTGAAATTTATTTAAATGTTTGATTTAGAAGTTAAAAATAGAAATCAATTTATAGAAACCGAATTTATCGGAAAATTGAGTTTGGAATGTTGAAATAGATTTTGGTTAAAAGAAATTGTTAAATGATTTAAGTTGAGACTTTGAAATTTAAAATTTGGTTATGACTGAATTTCGAAAATTTATTCGTTTTAAAAGATTGAACCTTAATTCGAGCTTTGAACATTACCAAGTAAAAGTGATATAAAAATGATATTTTGAAATCGAGCTTGAAATTGAATCATATTTGAAATTTGGATTTAGATTTGAATATTGACGCATAATTGTGTTAAGTGGTATAAATTGGTATTTTGAACATCAAGCTCCAAATCGATATAAATTGAAATTGAATAAATTAAAGGTGAATGTAAAATTGAATTAATTTGAAGTAAATGTTGACATTGATTTGAATTGAAATCAAAATTTAATCGGTAGAATGGAAATTGAAATTGATTTGAATTGAGAAGTTATAATTGAAATGTTTTGGTTTTGAAGCTGTTTCATTTTGTTTTCCAAATTACTCTGTTATATAAACCATCTTTAAATACTTAAACTATTTTAACCTGTATTAATTATTTTAAATTAATTTATCTATTTGAAATCCATTTAAAGATTTTAAGTATTTTAACTATTTTAATTATTTAAAACTACTTTTAAACTACTTAAAACTATTTTCAAAAATTTCAAGCTGAGCAATAAGGTGAAATGTTTATGTTCAAATCTTGAATTTAAATATGAATTGGGTTAAATCAAATTGCAACCTAAAGTGAAATTCGAAATGATTTTGGAAATCGAAATGAGATATTGAGGCGAAAATGATTTTTGAAACGGAACCTTACATTTTAAAAAGATGCGATGATATTTGAAATGAATATGATTTTTGAAGCGAATATGATATTTTGATATCAATTATGAATCGATTTGAAATATAAAAGAGCCAACGGTGTAATAATACGTAGTTATTAAAGAGACCGGGATCGGATATGGACATACTCTCTGTCGATACCGAAACCACTTTAATAACTATTATATGCGGAGTGTCAATCCAGAATGAAGTGGATGGTTTGGTGAACGTGCTGACTGAAGAAAGAGAACGATTATTGGATGACCCCTGACATGACTAAAACAGAAGCCGCGCCGGGCCATTGAGGTTCGCCACCTCTAGCGGACACGCTTCTTCGATACCATTTCTATCACATTGTGATTCGATTGGGGTGCACCCCTTGATTTGGGAGTGTTGTTTCGCGGTGTTGGGGTAACTGCTGGCTATGCTCAACATCAGTCCGGATCACGCAACTACTAGTATCCTAGTTGGTATCGCCTCATGTACCTTGTCATACTGATTATCCTATTCGCGACCACTACGTTAGGTTTTGTGTTATACCTATGGGGTACCCTCTGATAACCACCAGTTTACGGTGGGGCTTACGGTGCTGTATAGACTATAGCAATATAAAAATGTGTTAAGGGGGATTATGGTAACGCCTTAACGCTATTTTGATACTTTATATTACTGATAGGCATTATCTACTTAGCGTACATTACTACATAGTAGATAGTTTAACGGATCCTTGAGAGATGGAAAATCCCATAACATCTCTTAAGTTATTGCACGCACGTTGACACTGGATATGAGATGTCAAACCCCGTAAACATCTCTGACGCCGTTACACTCATATTTATTTACGATTGATTTAACTTTCATAAGGATATTTTAGTCCTGATTCGAGTGTTTTGTCTTTTCATTACGCTCGGGTCAGTCCTGAGTTTTCAGATTTTTGAAGATCTATTCTGGAGGACGAAGACGAAGATTTGGTACACTATTACTATTATTATCTGTGCATCATGCTGTCTGCTGCATTATTTAAATTGTTCTGTTGTATATGTATAACTCTAATAAATGTTGTATAAATAATTGTCAAAGTATAGTAAACATGTAACGGAAGCGATTTTTCGTTGCCGAAAAACCGAAATGTTATGGGTTTTAAAAAGAATTTAAGAAAAGAGAAGAGAAAAAGATAGAAAAATAGATAGGGAAAAGAATATAGAAGATAGATGGAGAGGAAAGAAAATAGGAAATAGAAAGTAGAAAATTTTAAAATAGAAGGAAAAGAGAATAGAAAACAGAAAATATAGAAAATTGGAGAATAGAACGGAATAGAAAACAACAGAATCACATCAGAATCTCACAATTCGCAGCGGAACAACATATAATAATAAATGAATAATCTTTAAACAAAGAACTATATCAGTTATTACATTACAACATATTTCATTACATCATATCATCAGAGTGTACAACAACATACAACATAAAACAGTGCAGCGGAAAAAGAAATACTATATATTAGTAATACGCCATGCGATCCAGCTTGCCTCCAGCAATTCCAGAATATCCAGAATATCCTGATAAACCTAACTCTTGACTGCCCGTGTGGAAATTGGTGGGCACCCAGAGTTTAGGAAGGAAAACAATAAACTCCAAGTCAGTCATGTGACTGGTGTGAGAACTCAAAACAGTTTATTTATCTTTAAAATCAAAATAGAGGAATATTTTTAAAGTCAATTCGCAATGCTTTTAAAAATGAGACTACCATAAGGCCTCCCGCACACACACACATGCAAACGCAGAATCGGAGGAGATTTCTCCTTATGATAGTCAAAGTTGCTTGATACGCATTTAAAAATAACATTTGATATTATTATTAGTGCATAGTGTAGAGAAAAATTCATTTCGAAAGTAGAATATAAATCTTAGCCAACATACGACCATTATCGTATGCCTACTATAGCTACTATCCAAACAGTGGTGACCACCATAAGTGAATAGCAGGTTCTACAACTAATACCGTACAAGTTTCGTATTGGGAATTGGATTTCCAACAAATGGTCAGGCCAAGGAACTTCCCATTGCCACATGAGAATGCCTCTGGAAAGACATCCCCGAGAACCAAACCGGAACTCTGCCAACACAAGGCCGGGTTACCCCTAACTGGGTAACTACTGACACGAGCACGCCATTCCCCGATCGTAAACGACCTTTCTCACGGGATCCCGATAGCCAACAACCACAAAGTAATAAATTCGTAGTAACCACATAGGTTAAATATCTGGGCTCCATACCATGATACCGCCTCTATCCAGAAGGAAATGTACATACCCTAAAGGGTGCTACCCCTCATAACCTTGCTGCATCTTTCCTGTTTTGACCATTTCCGGGGTGTGAGTTTCGACGAAGTCACGTCCACAAAAACATACTTTATACAAAAGCCATGCTTTGGGTCAACAAATGATCAACACAATGATCACTAAGATAGACGATCAAATAAACGATCCTATCACAGTAATCAACACAATGATCATTTCAGCAACACTCAGCATGTCACATTACCAAATTGGGAATATATCGCTGATAACTTCAACTATATAACCTCTGAGCTCGTACGTCTCAGAGAAGGGTGTTAAGCTAAAAGAATAAATTCTTCGCCACCAACAGAAATATATTTGAAAGAAATCGGCTTTATATCTCAACTTGTAATGTCAGACATACAATCCATACAAGTCTGTTCCGGGATCGAACAAAACCGAAGGCACTTACAAAGAGTCCTTGCAATCCGGATATTCACAATCCTGATCGGATTTCCCATCACTTAGGGAGTCTCTATACCGCTGCAACTCAGTGCAAAGACAATCGACAGGTCATCCTATCGCTCTCGCAAATACCGGGTCTTCAACACCGATCTTCAATGCAAATGACAAAGACGTATCACATATTCGAAATGGGTTATACGACCCCATGGTCCTTTCCCGGTTAACCCGAATAGTGAGCGCTTATTTAAAAATAAGTGTAGCATTCACATTCAAACAAATCTCATCAATTACCCATTCAAAGGGAAATATTGATAGTCGGTTATTGAACTATCACTGGACATGCACACATCACCAGTTTCCAAATAATTTTCCAAATTATTTATTTCACAAAATATCTTCACTAGATATATAATTTCATACTTCAAAAATAAATCAATATTTATTTTTAAAAAAATTCCACTTCCTTTATAAATTCCTTAGTGAATTTATAATTCCAAGATATCAATGCATATTCGATTTCAATTATTCATTTCAATTTTCCTTTCAAAAAGATAAATTCCCAACATATTCTCTTTATATTGGAAAATATTTCCATACTTATTTATTTATAAGTAATTCACAGATTTTATTTATTTTCTATACTTGGAAAATATTCCATATACTCTAATCGAAATTAAGTATATATTTCATTCGTTAAGGAAATCATTCACTTAAACATATTTATTTGGGCCAAAACGAATGTTGTGTAAAACATCGTTACGACAACCCAAAATCACTAGTATAGGGATTCGAAATTAAAATAGATATATAAATCCCAATACTATACAAAACATTTCCTTTCGGAAATCATCTATTATAACAACGGTGTTATAATCAACCATTTCCTTTTATTTCTCGAAAACATCTATTTCAACAATAAACGTTGAAATCTATGGTTTCGAATCTCAACACCTTTTAAAACATCTTTAGATCGTTTTAATTCTATTTCAAACATCACATCCAAAATAATTTCTTTAACATATCATTCACTATTTAAAAACGTGAATATACTACGTTAACAAATTTCATCATTTCTATTCATTCTATTTTAAGGATTATTCACTGTGTAAAACGTGAATATAACTCCATTAATAAATTACAACAATTCACTTATCAAAATAAGTCGTTGCGGATTTATAAAACAATGTTTATAAATTATATTTCTATTTATTTTATAACAACTTCCCTTTATAAATTTCCTTTATTAACCTATCTCAATTCATATCACAATGATATATTAAAAATTCATATTACAAGTCAAATACTTATAATTTATTTGTTTATAAAATCGTTCCTTTAAACTTCATAAATTTTATAAATCTTATAACTTATAAGATTCATTTATTTATCCAAATCCATTCCTTTAATAACTTTATGAATTTATTTTTATTTTCCTTTACAAATTTTATAAACCTACTGTTTATAAAATTCTATTTATAACTTCATCGTTATAATCCTATAAATTTCATTCATTTGTGAAATTCATTCACAATTCATTCTAACTCTTATAAAAACTTCGTTTTATAATTCCAATATTTTAATTTACAAATATCAATTTATAAAACTTTTATATAAATCAATTTATATCATTCTTTTAAAACATCTTTAAACTCCTTTATAATTTCATCTTTTGATTTAGAAATAATCCAATTTCATAAATCCAATTTTTTTACCTTTTTATAATTTATTCAAAAATCCCAATTCAGCTATTTTATAAAATCATTAATCCCATATTTTCAAAAAAATCAACTTTTAACTATATTTCTCAAAAATCATAATTTTTATAACATAAAAATTATAACGTTTATTTATTTAAGATGAATCAATTTCTAAAAATATTTTATAAACGTATATTTTCAAAAATCACTTTAGAATCCCTTAAAATCAAAATCGTTATTTTAAGCTTCAAAATTGGATCCGATGATGCAACACATCAAATAGTCAATCACGACTTTCAAACATCATATATCATCCATGATAAACAATCAAATATCACAATATATGAAATCAAATAAATATTTGTGAGGAATCCAGTTGGATCCCTCCAACCTGTTTCCCTGCATCCACAGACATTAGCACAATACCAATTCCGTTTCAAGACGGAATATCGCGGTATATGGGATTTTATAAATATTATCCGCTTACTAACGGCGCATAGGGTCTCATCCGCTATACAAATGCGGGAAATCAATCAACTGCAATATATACATATGCCAATATATATATATTGCTATATACTAATATAATACCAATTCCACTTCAAAATGGAATATCGCGGTATATGTGTGTAATAAATAACCTCCGCTTACTAACGGCGTATAGGGTCTATTCACATCCAATATATATATATATATATATATATATATATATATATATATATATATATATATATATAACAATCATCATTCAATCATTCAATCAATTTTAAATTTAACTATTTAAAATTTAAACAAACAATAAAATTCCTTTTGAGTGAGAAGTTCTCACCTTTGCTTTTATTAGCAATCCATTTCCTTCTTGACTCGATTTTCTTGATTTATACCTTGTATAAATATTTACACAATTTATTAATATTCGAACAGATCGAATAGTAAATTTTTATTAGATTGTTTTAATTATACAATGGTTTTGTTCTAAACCAATTCCTATAATAATTTTATTCAACTACAATTTAATTTTAAAACTAAATTTTCTTCTTAAATAGATTTAATTAACTTACCCTTAAATTAAATTTATCCAACTAATTATTTAAATCTCAAGTTAATGGTTTTTTTTATTTTAAACTAAAAATTAAAGATTCAAACTGATTTTCTTTAATTCAATTTGTTTAACTAAAGGTTACAAATTGAAAAGTAAATCCCTTTTTAATAAATTGTTTTTGGCTTTCAAACAATTTCTTTTTAATACTTTGATTTAACAAAAATTAAATTCATTCTATTCTTTATAAATTCAATTTTTGTCGAACAAATTTAATTTCTATTTAAATAAATTTTATTAACTAACTATTTAATTTAAACAAATTTTTCTTTTATAAAATATCCTTTAGTCCTTAATTACCCATTTTTTTCCAATAATAAATAATATTTTCTTTTGATAAGTCATTTTATCAAATAAGTACAATTTCTAACTAATTTTCTTTTAAATAAATCTTTCACTTAATAAATTGAATTTCTTTTTAACTATAATTAAATTTATCGAACTAATGATTAAATTCCCTTTTATAAAACAAGTTTTCCTTTTTATAATTTATTTAACTAAAATTTAATTTAAACAATTAAACTTCCTTTTACAAATAAATTAAACTAATCAGTGATTTTAAAATGTATATATCTATTTTCTATTTTTCCATATTTTTCTCTTTCAAAATGCACATATAATTCATCCCGATTTAAAATTTTACAGTACTCAAAGATATGTATATATATACATACCTTATATTTTTTTTTGAAAGCGGGTTCAAATTTTCTATTAAAACAAGGGAAAGATACAAGTTCAAAAGACAAAGTCTCAACATACTGTAAGCCAAAAAACAAAACATACACAAACATTTGCATAAAAACAAAGCCCAAGGCCTGCGTCGTCCAGCCCAATAAAACAGAATGCTCGAGAAGATTACCGAAACAAATAAGGACGTTACGAAGCTTCCCGACCAATCTTTCAGAATTCTCCTTTATTTCCTTTAATGGCGGTGAGAATAGGGATTTCACTTCCTTTTCCTCTTCGTCCTCTAAAAGATCTAAACTCATCTGCTTACAGCAGATCAGAAGAGTATTACAAACTGTCTGGAGGAAACTAGAAGCTCCTATACAGTCAAACCTACCCGATTCTCTTCAGGGTTAGTCTTCGAAAACTATTTCTTAGTATTCTCTAAGCTTTAGTTATAAGACTGACTTATTCTTTGCAGGAGTAAGAAAAATCCCTTCAAGGACTGAAGTTTAAAGTTCCAGATCTAGTGTCGCTAAGCTCAGAACTTGATAAGGTAAGTAACAGCTCTTCAAAATTTGTTGGCTTTTAGCTTACAACTCCGTTAATTAATTTTATTGGCCAGGACCCGTAGAGTTGTTTTCAGATCTTGTCTCAGAAAATGACAAGCTAAGTTTCAAACTTTCTTTTAACTTCTGGTTCTTCTGATTTAGAGTATAGTTAGAGAAGACTCTGTTACTTCATATCATCTCAAATCCATAGTAGAATCAGAGTTTTTCTAATTGATTTAATTCTCTGCAGGTAAAAATATTCTTCAAGAAACCAGGGTTATCTGCGATCTGCAACTTATCAGACTAAATGAAAGTTATTGTTATTGTAAATTTATAATGTAAAATTAAAGAGAGGAGAGTGAGGACGATGTAAAATAATACAGGTACACATAGACTAACTCAAGAAACAGGTAGCTTTAGAGTAGCAAGGAAAACAGAAACACATGATTGCGAGTCCCCAATTCAGCGTTGGGAGGTATAACCCCATTTCATAGCTAATATTTCATCTGTGCCTGAAATGTTCTTAAAATGTTTTGATTTGGTCATTCTGATGAACATAGTTTGGTAGATGTTATGACAAATCTGCGAACTAGTTGAAAACCGATTCTGAAATATCCTTTCATTTCTTTCTCTCCATATATGCCAAACACACATAGATAGTGAAAGTTGGAATAAATCTGACTTTAAGCTTTTAGTTCGGGAGAAAGAAACGATTTTATTTAAATCCTCCTTCAAAGAAAAGGAAAACAGACTTTTCGGAGCTTTAAAGAACTTTTTACAGCTCCAAAGCCAAATCTTACCTGTATAAACACATTGAAAAAATAGATGAACTATAGTTTCAATATGTTTATTACAGAAAACACATAAAGGGTCAACGGTTATAAGTTTTTGCATAAGTCTTTCTTTTGTTAGGAGAAAGTCATTTACGGCTTTGAACAGGCACACCGCCATTTTTGGGACATGGATTGTGTTCCAAACCAGACACGACCAAAATTTAATTTCGAAACTAGTTCTAGTCGTATTCCAAATGTTTTTGAACTGATATGACCCATCCCTGGTACATTTCCAAGCCCAGAAGTCCTTTTCCCTGTCTTTATAAATGTTCACTCCTTCTATTTCTGCATGGATTTGAAATAAAAAGCTATAAGAATCCCATTTCCACTCCCCCTTATTTACAATCTTGCTAAGTAACATGTTTTCCGTTCCTGTTCTAAAAGCTGTATCTCGCCCAATACGTTCCATAATTGAACACCCGTTCAACCATGGGTCAAACCATAATGAAGTCGTTTTACCATCAGCAATGTTAAGGGAAAGACATTTCAACGCTATCTTCCTATTTTTCAAGATATATTTCCAAACTCCCGAATCGTCATCCCGTTGTGCAATTTCCCAGAAACTTTTTTGTCCAATATATTTATGATGCATGTGGTCAGCCCAGATCCCCTCTGAGTTAATAATTTTCCAAATCAATTTGATATATAACGCTCGATTCAACTCTTCTAGATCTCTCATTCCCATTCCTCCTTCTTCATTTTGTCTACATAAGATTTCCCAGGGGATTTTACTGCACCGATTTTTCCAAAGGAAGTTCAAAATCAAATGTTTAATTTTTTGAATAGTGGTAATTGGGATACAAAAACATTGCATCCAATATTGAATTATTGGGTATATGGTTGATTTAATCAGTTCCAGTCTCCCTGCCAGACTAAGCATTTTTTTCTCCCATCCCCCAAATTTTATTTTTATCCTCTCTAACAGAGAGGAACGGTCTTTATCTCTTAAATTCACACTAGACAAGGGAATTCCCAAGTACCTTACTGGAAGTTCCGATTGTTGGATATTAAGTATGGAGCAGATATCAGTGCTCTGGTTTACCCCTTTTCCAAAGAAAATGTTAGATTTTTCACAGCTTAGATCCAACCCTGTAACTCTCTTCATAGTTTGGAATACTTCTCTAATAGCAACTGCATTTCTTGTACTTGCTTTTGAAAAAATTATAACATCATCAGCATATATGAGATGAGTCAACTTGTTATCAACATCTAAGATTGGAGTAATATGACCATCCCTTACCTTTTCTTCCATCAGTAGTGTGAAATATTCCATAACCAAAGTAAAAAGTAAAGGGGAAAGAGGGTCACCTTGTCTAAGGCCATTTGAACTTCTGAAATACCCGTGTGATTCCCCGTTTATAATGATAGAGAAAACTGGAGTAGATATGATATTGCCAATAATTTTCACCCATTTGTTTGGGAAATCCAGGCTTTTTAACATATGTACGACAAAATCTCGATTAATCGAGTCGTAAGCTTTCTTTAGGTCTACTTTAATACACATAAGCTTATTTCCTTTTCTTCCCAAGCCTCTAATCATTTCATGAGCTAGTAATATGCCATCCCCTATTGATCTCCCTTTTATAAAAGCCGTTTGGTTTGGTGAAACCAATTTTTCCATAAACGGGGCCAGCCTGTTGCATAAAATTTTGGTGAAAACCTTATATAAAGTGTTACAACAGGCAATAGGTCTAAAATCTTGAATGCAAGTGTTATGAGCTTTCTTGGGAATCAAATGCAGAAAAGTATGATTCCATTCTTTGATAACTAAACCTTTATGAAAAATATCATTCAGAGCTTTGCAAATAAGTTCTTTAAATAGATTCCAATGAGTTTTGAAAAACTTAGAATTAAAGCCATCCGGACCTGGAGAAGTTGTTTCTTTGATGTCCCACAAAGCTAGTTTAATCTCTCCTATCGCTATTTTGTCATTCAAAAATTTTGCTCCATAATTCGAAATGATCGTCTTGCAAATTACTTCAGGGAATTGGTTTCCGGTAGACTGATTAAACATTTGTTTATAATAATTAATAGCCGATTCTGCAAACATGTCTTCCGAAACAGCCTTTCCGTCTATTTCTATACTTGTCAAGCGATTTCTATTTCTTCTACTAGACATTTTAGCGTAAAAGAATGAGGAACCCTCATCACCCATTGTGAGCCAATCACATTTAGCCTTTTGTCTAGTATCAAGAAACTCTTTTTTTAATGCCAATTCCAGATTTAGTTTAGCTTTTTGAAACTCAGATGCTAAATTTGGATCTTCTGATTTTTCCATGAGTTTCTGAAGTTTAGCACATTTCTCTCTTTGGACTTCAGTCTCTTGTTTGGTGTTCCTTATATTTGAGCTCCAAACCTTAAGTTCTCTTTTAATATTACTAAGAATATAAATGATTTGATAAAGGGGACTGTCTTGTTGTTTAGAGTTCCAGTTGTTCTCAATAATCTGAAGGTACTGATCGCATATCGGCCAATGATTCATAAACCTGAAAGGTCTGTTCTTGACTCTTGACTTATTAAAGAGAGAAACAAGAATAGCATTGTGATCGCTAACTGATGAAGGTAAATATTCAGACGACAAATCTGGGAATAAATTAATCCAGTCTAAGTTTGCAAAGACTCTGTCAATTTTTGAGAATATATTGCGCCTAGGACCCGACCACCAAGAAAACTCATATCCTTTAATATTGATCTCTTTTAAATCAGTTTGGTTAGACATATTGTCTAGTTCGAAAAGGTTTCCTAGCGATACAGGATTGCCACCTTTTCTCTCTGATAAATTGCGAATACAGTTGAAATCCCCAAGAACCAACCAAGGTCTAAAAATGTTAATAGCATCTTCCCAAAGGTTATTCCACAATTTTTCCCTTAATAATACAAAGTTCTGAGCGTACACAAAAGTTAATATACATCTGAAGCTCAGTTTATTTATAAGTTCGATTGTTAAGTGTTGGTCACTCATGCTAATGTAGTTGAAATCCCATGAATTTTCATGTATGAAGACTAATATTCTGCATTTAAAATAACAGGAGACGTTACTTATTATTTTCCAACCTTCTTCCAAACGATTTTCCAAATTGTTTATATCCGAGTACGTCATCTTATTTTCCAAAATACCAAAACAAGTAATGTTATACTTTCTAATAAGCTTTCTCACTTCTTCCATCCTGTTAGGGTTATGAAACCCTCTAACATTCCAACATGCAAACGACATTAAGTTGCTTTGAAGTTACGGGTCCTCTGTTGCCTATTGCTAGAGGACTCCACTTTCCCTTCCACAGTAATGCCTAACATCTGAACCCACTTAGGGTTCCTACGAACAAGTTTGTCCTTCTGAATATTTTCTACTTCCGTATCCTGGGACTCTGACTTGGATTGTTCCTCTTGAAATGAGTCTGCATTATCATGTGTGTTCTGTTCCTCTGCCACTTCTGTCGTTACTGAATCCTGATCCTGATTTACCTGTACCTGTAAGTCAAAACAAGGTTCAGTCCCTCTTTTAAGATTAACATTATTAATTGTACATTCTTCAATACAAATATCATTAGCAAGAAAAGTATTGGAACTAGACGACAGATTTTTTGGAGAAATCGAAAGGCGTTTGGCTGGTGATTCCGGTGAGAAATCTCTGAATTCTCTAATTCCCGGAGAATTAGCTTTAGGATTAGTCGGCTCTCTATTTCCTGAATCAAGGACTTGAACTCCCCTGCTTTCAATCTCCAATGATCTTCTCTGTGAACCGTCAGATGGTGATCTGTTGGAATTTATTTCCTTGTCCTTTTCTTGCACCTGTGTATACTCGTCTTTGCTAGGAACCTCCTCCACATTCTTCCTCAGAACTTCATCTAATTGACTGCCTTTGTTCATTTGCTCAGGTTTTTCCACCGGACTCCCAACGTTCCTCTGAACTGGTTCGTTTGGAGTCACAATACTGTCCTCTTCCCTTACTATTTCCTGACAACCAACAGAAGAAGGGGCCTCTATAATCTTATCAACGTCTATTACTTGAGGTTGCTTAGGAACCCAAGTTTTGGTCATTGGGCATTCCTCAGATACGTGACCAAAACAGACACACTTGCCACAGATGGGAGGAGGATTCTCATATTCTACTTCCTGAATAAAACTCCTTCCTTCGTCATCCATTCCTTCTATAATGTTAGGTAGTCCATAGGTAGCGTTAACCTCTACCAGAACTCTGGCAAATGCTAATCTGGATTTATTTTTAGTTGCCTCGTCCATCTTTATAGGGATCCCTAACGTACTAGTCAGAGCACTTATAGCTTTATTTCCCCACAGTTTAAAACTTAAGCCAGGAAGTCTAACCCAAATTGGCAAGGATGTTAGAAGATCTCTATCTGTATTCATATCAGGGGAAAGTCTCTTCATTATTACCAGGTTCCGATCCATGAACCAAGGCCTTGATTTCAGGATTTTATTGCAATCCTCTTCACTTCCAAATCTCACTACAAAAAAACCGTTATTCCTTGATTGGACTGTAAACGGCTTCGTTATTGACCAAACTCTGTTAGCATAGCCTTCAAAAGTTTTAAGCCATGGTTTATATCCAACAACATACAATAGGATACATAAGTCCCAACCTCCCTCCGCCTCTTTAATTGCTTCTGATGACAGAGAACCTATTCTTTTTCCCTCCGTTATTTTTGGTTCAATAAATTCCAGATCTAGGTTGCTTATGTCACCTACCGCTCCAATTTTTACTGCCTCACTATAAGAAAATTTTCTAGCATCTTCAGGAACAGTGAATTTAATTTTCAGATTATTTCCGGTACTAGCTTTCGGTTTGATATATTTTGAGTCTTTGACTGGCTCAGATTTATCCGATTTTCCCTTCACCGAAATCTGCTCTGGATTAGATCTTGATCTGTTCTGCCGATTATCACCCAGATTTAATATAGGTTCAGGTTTCGAAAATGCTACAGCTTTGCCCCTCTTCCTTCTCACCTCCTCCCAGCCTTCATCGTCCATCAATCCCATGCTGACTACCAGAATTTGAGGAGAAAGAGTTGAAGAATCAAAGAGAAAGAAGCTGTGAAAACGAAATTTAGAGGAAGAATAACAGAAGAGAAGAAAAGAAAAAGGAGAAAAGGGAAGGGAACCCTAATCTCCAGATCTAGATCTGGAAGCCATTAAATTATTTAAATAAAGGTGATATCGTACATACCTTATATAAATGAATTAAAAATGAATGCACACCTTCTGGCCATCATCGAAACCCCCAAATGATCGCCGCCTTCAACGCCACCGCCTTCATGCCCTAGCCACGCGTGCCTGCGATCGACCCCACTCCACTGCCTCGCGACGTCGCCGCTTCGGTTTACGCGCGCCACCAACATTTGCGAACGCCTGTAGCCGCCGCGCCTCTCATCTCGCGCGCGGCCCACGCCTAACGTCGCTCGCCTCGACTTTATCAGGTTGCAGCTTGAACGCGAGCGACCCCCCAAAATTGATGCCGCTGCCCTACCTCAAAGTCGCGACCTACATCAGCAACCACCCACCGCCTCGCGTGAGCGCGCGCCGCCCCTATCCCCCTTCGCGTCGTGGCCACCGGCTTGATTTCGAACTTTCCCCCCTTTTTTTTATTTGATTGATAGTTTCGTTTGAAATGAATAAACGAGGGGAGAATACGGTTTTAAGAGGAGGGACAAGGAACGAGAAGGTGAAGACTATCGCCATTTTTATTAAGCTTCGTTTGTGAATTTTTTCATCTATGTTGCTCACGTAAATAAAGGGAATGAAGGGGACAAGAGTTCGTGGCTTTGCAGAGGAAAGATCGTGCTCACCTTACACTCTACTGTGTTTTGATGTTGACCAATTTAAATTTAAATTTCAAATTGAATTCGTTTCAATTTCAATGCGTTTATTCGTCGTGTGCTCACATATCAACTCCGAAAAATACGAAATTTGAAATCCGAGAATAATTCAATATTACGGACCCAATGGAACTAGTTTCGTCGAATTCCGAGACTGTGCCTCGGACGGCTATTTTAAATATCGATTCAAACGATATAAATTTCAAAACTGTTCAAATCACTTTCAAATTAAATTCTGAAGCATCTAAAATCTTCAGTATTGTCAATATGAATTTTACAAGCCTTTGAAATATTTTTAATTGGCTTAAATTTGAAGATTCAAATTTTTATTCGACTCTCAATAGATTAAATTCTATAATTTAATCGTCAAATTCATAGTTATATTGAAAATTCAATCCAACCCATCATTCAAATATTTAAAATAAATTAAATATTTTCAAATTAAATTGTTAAAAATACTGGGTCGTTACAATCTTTCCCCCTTAAAAGAATTTCGTCCCGAAATTACAAGTTAAGAAGAATGCCCTTATCCCATCTACTATTTTTAACAATCTAAATAGTTTTATCAACTTACTAGCCTAAATCTTTTTACTAGAGTTTCATTATCATTTCAACTGGCTTTCCAACTTCAATTATAAGTTCCTAACAATATTGTTTTACTAACCATTCAAGTTTAAATTCAAATTCAAATTTCAAACTTTCAAATTTTTCTCAAAAATTTTCTAACACCCTAAATTTTCGAAAAATTTCGCCAGCGTTTCCTTTGCGCGGCTAGCTCGGTACGACTACAAAATGGCACTACGGCCCCTCAGAATCAAAAAGAAAAGAGAAAAGCCAAGTGGCTAGAGAAGAAAGTCATCAAATCTCATACTGAAATTGAAATACGTACCTTTTTGTCGATCAATTCAATTTTATCTTTGAAATCAAAATCTCAATTCCTTTATAACACCTGTATAACCTGCTAGTAGTAGCAGCATACAAATCCAACATTCAAACCATTTTGCCAATTCTATTACAAAATTTCCAATATATACTTCTTATACGTTTTTACTTCACTATTTAAGTTACATATCCATTTCATTCAATTTTATATTTCAATTCTATTCACAATTTAAATTTCATTCGAATTCAATTCTCAATTTTAAATATTGAATTCTATCGATTAACTTTCATTTAGTAATTCATTTCAATTTTCAATTTCAATATTCAATTCATCTCGAATTTACTTAATTACCAACAAAGGAAATTTCAATTTATTCCTTTTACTTACTTGAATTTATATACAAATTCAAATTTATCTTCAAATTTAGCTTACGACTAAACTTTAATTTAACCAATTCAAATTCCAATTCATTAGTCCATGAATTAATAATTTATCAAGTTAGTTTACTTGAATCCAATCCATTTTATTTTATTTAATTCCATATACTAATGATAATAATTCAATATTATCACTCCCTAACAATCATGCAACCATATATTATAATAATTCATAGAAAATCATTTCTTTTCTATACAAAATAGTTTTGGGCAAAATTACTTTATTTACCCGATTCAAAAACAATTTTATATTCACTAACAAATACGCGCTCATATCTATTATTACACTCAAACTCATTCTAGAGTACTGCTGACTCTATCTCTAACGAGTAATACCCAACAGAACCATGGTTGTCGCTTAGCCAACAGCTCTGATACCAAATGTAACGGAAGCGATTTTTCGTTGCCGAAAAACCGAAATGTTATGGGTTTTAAAAAGAATTTAAGAAAAGAGAAGAGAAAAAGATAGAAAAATAGATAGGGAAAAGAATATAGAAGATAGATGGAGAGGAAAGAAAATAGGAAATAGAAAGTAGAAAATTTTAAAATAGAAGGAAAAGAGAATAGAAAACAAAAAATATAGAAAATTGGAGAATAGAACGGAATAGAAAACAACAGAATCACATCAGAATCTCACAATTCGCAGCGGAACAACATATAATAATAAATGAATAATCTTTAAACAAAGAACTATATCAGTTATTACATTACAACATATTTCATTACATCATATCATCAGAGTGTACAACAACATACAACATAAAACAGTGCAGCGGAAAAAGAAATACTATATATTAGTAATACGCCATGCGATCCAGCTTGCCTCCAGCAATTCCAGAATATCCAGAATATCCTGATAAACCTAACTCTTGACTGCCCGTGTGGAAATTGGTGGGCACCCAGAGTTTAGGAAGGAAAACAATAAACTCCAAGTCAGTCATGTGACTGGTGTGAGAACTCAAAACAGTTTATTTATCTTTAAAATCAAAATAGAGGAATATTTTTAAAGTCAATTCGCAATGCTTTTAAAAATGAGACTACCATAAGGCCTCCCGCACACACACACATGCAAACGCAGAATCGGAGGAGATTTCTCCTTATGATAGTCAAAGATGCTTGATACGCATTTAAAAATAACATTTGATATTATTATTAGTGCATAGTGTAGAGAAAAATTCATTTCGAAAGTAGAATATAAATCTTAGCCAACATACGACCATTATCGTATGCCTACTATAGCTACTATCCAAACAGTGGTGACCACCATAAGTGAATAGCAGGTTCTACAACTAATACCTTACAAGTTTCGTATTGGGAATTGGATTTCCAACAAATGGTCAGGCCAAGGAACTTCCCATTGCCACATGAGAATGCCTCTGGAAAGACATCCCCGAGAACCAAACCGGAACTCTGCCAACACAAGGCCGGGTTACCCCTAACTGGGTAACTACTGACACGAGCACGCCATTCCCCGATCGTAAACGACCTTTCTCACGGGATCCCGATAGCCAACAACCACAAAGTAATAAATTCGTAGTAACCACATAGGTTAAATATTTGGGCTCCAACCATGATACCACCTCTATCCAGAAGGAAATGTACATACCCTAAAGGGTGCTACCCCTCATAACCTTGCTGCATCTTTCCTGTTTTGACCATTTCCGGGGTGTGAGGTTCGACGAAGTCACGTCCACAAAAACATACTTTATACAAAAGCCATGCTTTGGGTCAACAAATGATCAACACAATGATCACTAAGATAGACGATCAAATAAATGATCCTATCACAATAATCAACACAATGATCATTTCAGCAACACTCAGCATGTCACATTACCAAATTGGGAATATATCGCTGATAACTTCAACTATATAACCTCTGAGCTCGTACGTCTCAGAGAAGGGTGTTAAGCTAAAAGAATAAATTCTTCGCCACCAACAGAAATATATTTGAAAGAAATCGGCTTTATATCTCAACTTGTAATGTCAGACATATAATCCATACAAGTCTGTTCCGGGATCGAACAAAACCGAAGGCACTTACAAAGAAGTCCTTGCAATCCGGATATTCACAATCCTGATCGGATTTCCCATCACTTAGGGAGTCTCTATACCGCTGCAACTCAGTGCAGAGACAATCGACAGGTCATCCTATCGCTCTCGCAAATACCGGGTCTTCAACACCGATCTTCAATGCAATTAACAACGACGTATCACATATTCGGAATGGGTTATACGACCCCATAGTCCTTTCCCGGTTAACCTGAATAGTGAGCGCTTATTTAAAAATAAGTGTAGCATTCACATTCAAACAAATCTCATCAATTACCCATTCAAAGGGAAATTTTGATAGTCGGTTATTGAACTATCACTGGACATGCACACATCACCAGTTTCCAAATAATTTTCCAAATTATTTATTTCACAAAATATCTTCACTAGATATATAATTTCATACTTCAAAAATAAATCAATATTTATTTTTAAACAAATTCCACTTCCTTTATAAATTCCTTAGTGAATTTATAATTCCAAGATATCAATGAATATTCGATTTCAATTATTCATTTCAATTTTCCTTTCAAAAAGATAAATTCCCAACATATTCTCTTTATATTGGAAAATATTTCCATACTTATTTATTTATAAGTAATTCACAGATTTTATTTATTTTCTATACTTGGAAAATATTCCATATACTCTAATCGAAATTAAGTATATATTTCATTCGTTAAGGAAATCATTCACTTAAACATATTTATTTGGGCCAAAACGAATGTTGTGTAAAACATCGTTACGACAACCCAAAATCACTAGTATAGGGATTCGAAATTAAAATAGATATATAAATCCCAATACTATACAAAACATTTCCTTTCGGAAATCATCTATTATAACAACGGTGTTATAATCAACCATTTCCTTTTATTTCTCAAAAACATCTATTTCAACAATAAACGTTGAAATCTATGGTTTCGAATCTCAACACCTTTTAAAACATCTTTAGATCGTTTTAATTCTATTTCAAACATCACATCCAAAATAATTTCTTTAACATATCATTCACTATTTAAAAACGTGAATATACTACGTTAACAAATTTCATCATCTCTATTCATTCTATTTTAAGGATTATTCACTGTGTAAAACGTGAATATAACTCCATTAATAAATTACAACAATTCACTTATCAAAATAAGTCGTTGCGGATTTATAAAACAATGTTTATAAATCATATTTCTATTTATTTTATAACAACTTCCCTTTATAAATTTCCTTTATTAACCTATCTCAATTCATATCACAATGATATATTAAAAATTCATATTACAAGTCAAATACTTATAATTTATTTGTTTATAAAATCATTCCTTTATACTTCATAAATTTTATAAATCTTATAACTTATAAGAGTCATTTATTTATCCAAATCCATTCCTTTAATAACTTTATGAATTTTATTTTATTTTCCTTTACAAATTTTATAAACCTACTGTTTATAAAATTCTATTTATAACTTCATCGTTATAATCCTATAAATTTCATTCATTTGTGAAATTCATTCACAATTCATTCTAACTCTTATAAAAACTTCGTTTTATAATTCCAATATTTTAATTTACAAATATCAATTTATAAAACTTTTATATAAATCAATTTATATCATTCTTTTAAAACATCTTTAAACTCCTTTATAATTTCATCTTTTGATTTAGAAATAATCCAATTTCATAAATCCAATTTTTTTACCTTTTTATAATTTATTCAAAAATCCCAATTCAGCTATTTTATAAAATCATTAATCCCATATTTTCAAAAAAATCAACTTTTAACTATATTTCTCAAAAATCATAATTTTTATAACATAAAAATTATAACGTTTATTTATTTAAGATGAATCAATTTCTAAAAATATTTTATAAACGTATATTTTCAAAAATCACTTTAGAATCCCTTAAAATCAAAATCGTTATTTTAAGCTTCAAAATTGGATCCGATGATGCAACACATCAAATAGTCAATCACGACTTTCAAACATCATATATCATCCATGATAAACAATCAAATATCACAATATATGAAATCAAATAAATATTTGTGAGGAATCCAGTTGGATCCCTCCAACCTGTTTCCCTGCATCCATAGACATTAGCACAATACCAATTCCGTTTCAGGACGGAATATCGCGGTATATGGGATTTTATAAATATTATCCGCTTACTAACGGCGCATAGGGTCTCATCCGCTATACAAATGCGGGAAATCAATCAACTGCAATATATACATATGCCAATATATATATATTGCTATATACTAATATAATACCAATTCCACTTCAAGATGGAATATCGCGGTATATGTGTGTAATAAATAACCTCCGCTTACTAACGGCGTATAGGGTCTATTCACATCCAATATATATATATATATATATATATATATATATATAACAATCATCATTCAATCATTCAATCAACATAGTCAATCAATTTTAAATTTAACTATTTAAAATTTAAACAAACAATAAAATTCCTTTTGAGTGAGAAGTTCTCACCTTTGCTTTTATTAGCAATCCATTTCCTTCTTGACTCGATTTTCTTGATTTATACCTTGTATAAATATTTACACAATTTATTAATATTCGAACAGATCGAATAGTAAATTTTTATTAAATTGTTTTAATTATACAATGGTTTTGTTCTAAACCAATTCCTATAATAATTTTATTCAACTACAATTTAATTTTAAAACTACATTTTCTTCTTAAATAGATTTAATTAACTTACCCTTAAATTAAATTTATCCAACTAATTATTTAAATCTCAAGTTAATGATTTTTTTTATTTTAAACTAAAAATTAAAGATTCAAACTGATTTTCTTTAATTCAATTTGTTTAACTAAAGGTTACAAATTGAAAAGTAAATCCCTTTTTAATAAATTGTTTTTGGCTTTCAAACAATTTCTTTTTAATACTTTGATTTAACAAAAATTAAATTCATTCTATTCTTTATAAATTCAATTTTTGTCGAACAAATTTAATTTCTATTTAAATAAATTTTATTAACTAACTATTTAATTTAAACAAATTTTTCTTTTATAAAATATCCTTTAGTCCTTAATTACCCATTTTTTTCCAATAATAAATAATATTTTCTTTTGATAAGTCATTTTATCAAATAAGTACAATTTCTAACTAATTTTCTTTTAAATAAATCTTTCACTTAATAAATTGAATTTCTTTTTAACTATAATTAAATTTATCGAACTAATGATTAAATTCCCTTTTATAAAACAAGTTTTCCTTTTTATAATTTATTTAACTAAAATTTAATTTAAACAATTAAACTTCCTTTTACAAATAAATTAAACTAATCAGTGATTTTAAAATGTATATATCTATTTTCTATTTTTCCATATTTTTCTCTTTCAAACTGCACATAATATAATTCATCCCGATTTAAAATTTTACAGTACTCAAAGATATGTATATATATACATACCTTATATAAATGAATTAAAAATGAATGCACACCTTCTGGCCATCATCGAAACCCCCAAATGATCGCCGCCTTCAACGCCACCGCCTTCATGCCCTAACCACGCGTGCCTGCGATCGACCCCACTCCATTGCCTCGCGACGTCGCCGCTTCGGTCTACGCGCGCCACTAACATTTGCGAACGCCTGTAGCCGTCGCGCCTCTCATCTCGCGCGCGGCCCACGCCTAACGTCGCTCGCCTCGACTTTATCAGGTTGCAGCTTGAACGCGAGCGACCCCCCAAAATTGATGCCGCTGCCCTACCTCAAAGTCGCGACCTACATCAGCAACCACCCACCGCCTCGCGTGAGCGCGCGCCGCCCCTATCCCCCTTCGCGTCGTGGCCACCGGCTTGATTTCGAACTTTCCCCCCCTTTTTTTTTTGATTGATAGTTTCGTTTGAAATGAATAAACGAGGGGAGAATACGGTTTTAAGAGGAGGGACAAGGAACGAGAAGGTGAAGACTATCGCCATTTTTATTAAGCTTCGTTTGTGAATTTTTTCATCTGTGTTGCTCACGTAAATAAAGGGAATGAAGGGGACAAGAGTTCGTGGCTTTGCAGAGGAAAGATCGTGCTCACCTTACACTCTACTGTGTTTTGATGTTGACCAATTTAAATTTAAATTTCAAATTGAATTCGTTTCAATTTCAATGCGTTTATTCGTCGTGTGCTCACATATCAACTTCGAAAAATACGAAATTTGAAATCCGAGAATAATTCAATATTACGGACCCAATGGAACTAGTTTCGTCGAATTCCGAGACTGTGCCTCGGACGGCTATTTTAAATATCGATTCAAACGATATAAATTTCAAAACTGTTCAAATCACTTTCAAATTAAATTCTGAAGCATCTAAAATCTTCAGTATTGTCAATATGAATTTTACAAGCCTTTGAAATATTTTTAATTGGCTTAAATTTGAAGATTAAAATTTTTATTCGACTCTCAATAGATTAAATTCTATAATTTAATCGTCAAATTCATAGTTATATTGAAAATTCAATCCAACCCATCATTCAAATATTTAAAATAAATTAAATATTTTCAAATTAAATTGTTAAAAATTCTGGGTCGTTACAAAACAGCTTCATGAACTGTATATTTGACTATTATATTTTATCGTTCCACTGCGAGATTCTGTGTTGTTTCATTTCCTTTATTTCTTTTCTTTTCGTTTCTTATTTACCCCAATAACTCTCTGCACTTTTGAATGGTTTGGAATCGACATGTGTATTTGATCGTCGGTTTAAACTGTCCAAAAAGGCGGGTCGTTACATTGAATATTTTTAAAATGTTGAAAATAAATAGATTGGTGAATTACTTAATATTCAATAAGTAAGGAGATGTTTTTCCAATTGAAGTGAATGTTTGAGATTTTATCTTTTAAAGATAAATTGGAAATGAATATTAGAAATCGATTTAAAAATCGTATATTCATAGATATTTTGGAAATGTAAATTCACTATGGAATTTATAAAAGAAAAGGAAATTATTTAAAAATAAACGTTGATTTATTTTTAAGTGTGGAAATTAATTTACGGATTTGGAACGTAAATTTAATAAATCGGTAAGGATTTATTTAATTGGTTTAAATGAACCATTTTGAAATGAAAGTTTTAAGGGTGTAAATTTATTTGAAATTGGTTTTCAAATGGTTGAAGTGTGGGATATATATCTTATAAAGATATTTCTGAAAATAAATAATTTGGGAAATCATTTGTAATCGGGTGATGTTGTGCATACCTATCGATAGTTAAATAACCGACTATCAATATTTACCTTTAAATAGGTATTTGTGGTGATTTGCTTGAATTTGAATGCCACACTTATTTTAAAATAAGCGCTCGTTATTTGGGTTAGCTGGGAAAGGACCTTGGAGTCGTATAACCCATTCCGAATAATGATATGTCGTAATGGATAGCATTTGAAGACCGGTGTTGAAGACCGGGTATTTGTGAAAACGATAGGATGCCCTATCGATTGTCTCTGCACCGTTAGCTACGGTATGGAGATTTCCTTTGTGATGGGAAGTTATATCGGGATTGTGAATACCCGGATTGCAAGGGCTTCTTTTGGAAGTGCCTTCGGTTCTGTTCGAACCCGGAACAGACTTGTATGATTACGTATCTGACATTACATTTTGAGATATAAAGCAGATTTTTTTTTTCAAATATTTTTCCTTGGTGGCGGAGAATTTATTCTCTTAGTTTAACACCCTTAAAAGTTACGTAGTTGAAGGTTATCAGCGATATATTCCCAATTTGGTAATGTGACGTGTTGGGGGTTGCTGTGTGATGATTATTTATTGATCATTTGTTTATCAAAGCATGGCTTTGTGGCTTGCTTTGTGGACGAGACTTCGTCAGACCTCACTCCCCGAAAATGGTCAAAACAGGAATATGCGGCAAGGTTATGAGGGTCACGCCCTTTAGGGTATGTCATTTCCTTATGGAAAGGGTGGTATCATGGTATGGAGCCCAGATACTTACTCATGTTGATACACTATATCTATTACTGTGTGGTGTTGTTGGAATCGAGCGCTCGGATAAAGGTCCAAAGGGACCGGGGGATGGCATAGTCGTGTAGTAGTTACCTAGTGACAAAGGTAACCCGGCCTTGTGTTGGCAGAGAGCTGGTTAAGTTCTCGGGACGTCCCGCCAGAGGCGATCCCATGTGGCAGTAGGAAGTTCCTTAGCCTGACCCTTTGTTGGAAATCCATATAAAACAATACGCACCTTGTACGGTTTTAGTTGTAGAACCCATCATTCACTTATGGTGGCGCCCCACTTTTTGGATGGTAGCTATAGTAGGCATAAGTGCGGAATGCCTATGCTGGCTAAGATTTATATCTTTACTTTCGAAATTTTTTTCTACACTACGCACGAGTAATAATATCAAATGTTTCTTTTTAATGCATATCAAGCATCTTTGACTATCATAAGAAGAAATCTCCTCCAATTCTGCGTTTGCATTGTGTGTGTGGCGGGAGGTCTTATGGTAGTCTCATTTTCCAAAAGCATTGCGAATTGACTTTAAAATTATCCTTATTGTTGTTGTTTTAAAAGATAAACTGTTTTAGTTCTCACACCAGTCACATGACTGACTCGGAGTTTATTGTTTTCCTTCCTAAACTCTGGGTGCCCACCAATTTCCACACGGGCAGTCAAGAGTCAGCTTAATCAGGATATTCTGGAATTCAGGAGTTGCTGGAGGCAAGCTGGATGGCATGGTGTATTCACTAGTATATAGTATTTCTTTTCCGCTGTTTGTTGTTGTATACTCTGATGATGTAATGTAAAGTGATGTAATGTAGTAACTGATATAGTTCTTTGTTTAAAGATTATTCATTTATTTATCATATGTTGTTCCGCTGCGACTGTGAGATTCTGATATTGTTTATGTTCTGTTTCCTTATTTCTTCTGTCTTTTTCTTCTACCTCTTCTTCTTTAACCATAACAATTCGGTTTTCCAGCATTCGATTATGCGGCATTTGATACAGTGGATGTAAGAATGCCGACCTTCGGATCTCGATAAAATCGTGTCGTCACATTTGGTATCAGAGCATATGGTTAAGCGACAACCATGGCTCTGTTGGGTGTTGCTCATTAGAGATAGAGTCATTAGTACTCTAGAATGAGTGTGAGTGTAATAATAGATATGAGCGCGTATTTGGTAGTGAATATAAAATTATTTTATATTGTGATGATTGGTTTGTTGAGTGGTATATGAATTCTGGTCGGTATAGTCCGTACAACTCTATCGATAGGGATCTCTAAACACTTGTTCAGAACAATTCGGCACGATATCGTTTTAAATTGGGTGAATGAAATAATTTTACCTTGATTATATTTCTTTTTATAAAGGAATAATTTTTCAGAATTATTAAAGTGTATATGAATTGATTGTTTGGTTGTTGAAAATGTAAAAAAATGTATAAGTCAATAAAAGATTGTTTGAATAAGTTAAATAAAAACAACAATTGTAAAAGAATGAATTGTATAAGCAAATGAATTATAAGCATGGAATTATAATTAAAATTATTTACAATTGTAAAATAATATTATATATAAATAGTGAAATTATATGAGCAAAAAAAATTTATAAATGCGATTTATAAGATAAAAGGATTATTTTTGAAAGAATTTAAAGCACCGAATTCAGTATTGTTGCTGCGAAATAATAAGGGCGATGACTGCAGCATCATCAGTATCATTTTCGAGTTTATATGTGAGGGATTTGGTACCATAGTAAATTGAAAATTTGAGTTTTGTTGTGATAAACAAATTTGAAAATTTAAAAATCCAAGTTGAAATTGATGAATATAAGTGAAAGGAATTTTGAACTTATAGTAGGAGATAATAAATTTAGCTTTGGATAGGTAAATGAATTTGGAAGTTTAAATGTATAAGTTGTATAACTTAGAAAATGAGAAAATGTAAGTGAAACCAATAGTTAAAATGTTTAAACAATTTTGTTAAGTAAAATGAAATATGAATTTGAACGTTGATATGAATTTAACATAAGTAAAAGTTAAATGAAATAGAATTTGAAATAAATAAGAAGTGAACTTAAGTTGTATAGTGGAAGTAAAATGTAAAAGAAGTGATGAATATGAACTTGAGTTATATAAATGAAATTCAACTTTATATAGTTAAAAGGATTAGCAATTGAATTAATAAACGGATTGAATATTAATCAATCTAATGTGAATGGATTGAATGTTAATCAATCGAATGTAAAAGAATTGATATGAAATAATGAATGAAGTGTTAATTTATTGAAAGCCAACATAATTAGAAGTTGAATAATTGAATGAAAATCAATTAAATGATAAACCAATTGAAATTATAAGCGTTGAACCAAATTGAATGTTGAAAGTAAATTGAATGAATTTGGTTATGTTGAATATACATTGGTTGTTATTTTATTTTTAGTTGATTGTATATAAATTCATTAAGTGTTAATGAAATTAAATTAGTGAAATTTGAAAGCTAAAGTAGTTGAATCCAAATTGAAAGTAAACGAATTTGAATAGAATTGAATTTGATTTGAAAGTGAACTAAAATTAATGTAAATTAGTGAATGTATACTTATTGGAGAAGAATAAATGAATGTTGATAAAGCCCAATGTTAACAAATCAAATATGATTAAAATGGAAAAAACCAATTCATTGAATGTTAATGAGAAATGAAAGAATATTGATTTGGTTATTGATTTGTTGGATGATTATTGGATGATAGTTGTTTGATGGTTGCATTTATTGTTTTTGTTGCATTTGCTATATGGGCATATGTAGTTGTTATGTTGCTATATATTGTATATTGATATTACTTTCATATAAGCACGGTTCTCATTGGTTTGTTGAGTGTTTAGTATATGCGGATTGCGCTTGATTCGCATTTGGAGCTCGCTTCCGTGCTATATTAGCCATATATGCTCACTAATAAAAATATAAGGTACACATCTCGGATTAAATGCCGTACTTTTACACTTTTTTCCCTGCGGGATGCCTCATCACTTGATGAGATGTATTTTTGTGATATATATACTGTCATTTTTTTTCAGATCGAGCCGCGCAAAGGAGACTATGGCGAATTTTTCCAAAAAATTAAGGCGTTAGAAAAATTTTGGGAATTTTGGAAAATTTTGAAAACTTTAACTACGTATGATTTGAAAACTTAGTAAATTTATTGTAAGAAGTTTAACTATGAATTTTGGGAAAGTTAAACACTTAAGAGATTTGAAAAATCTAAATTGAATGGTTTGTTTTGAAAAAATTAATAGATTATGTAAATTTTTCTTACTTGGTAATTTCGATAACAAAATTCTTTTAAGAGGGAAGTTTGTAACGACCCAGAATTTATATTAATTAAAATTCGAATATTTAATTGAATTTAAATATTAATAAGTGAAATTTATAAGTCGAATAAATTTTATTTCGAATAATTGTATTTAATTGGATAATTAAATCGATAATTTAATATGTGAAAATACAGAAATTATTGAAATTTGGGTTAAATATGATTGAAAATGATTTGTAAAATTTTATTTTATCATATTGGAGTTAGAATGATGTTATAGAACTTTTAAAATCGAATTAAAAGTTAATTTGTGAAAATTGAATATTTTAATATTTAATTGACGAGTTAAAATAGTCATTTTTCAAACAGTCTCGGATTTCGACAAATCCAGTTTCATCGGATCCGTAATGTTATATTATTTAATGTTTTAAATTTCGTGTCAATTGGATTTACCGTTTGTCCCGGGAAAGCCAAAGCGCATAGAAAATTCGTTTAATCGATCGTATATTTTCGTAACTTACACAGATGACCGAATTAGCTCCGAAACACGTTCCATTGTGTTCGGAACGTGGTGTAAACCATAGAAACGCCAACAGGCATGCTTTGTTTGGAGTTCGGAAAAATCCGGGATGAATAATGTCGCGTATTTTTCTATAAAAGGACCTACATTTTCTTATTTGCATCAAAACCCTAGGGTTTGAGCTCCAGCCGCTAGCGATGTTTCTAATGGCCGAAATTTAATCTCTTTCTTCCTCAAATTTCCTCAAATCGTTGATAATTATAAGAAACTTCCAACTAACAAATTAAAGACCATAGTATGAACTTCGAATCCAACGGCTATGATCGTATATGGAGCTGCGGATTGATGGCTATTGGAGCTGGAACCGTGGCCGGTCGCGCACGCTTTTTAAGAGAGAGAGGGGGCCGAGTTCAACCGGCTTCTGGCCGAAGGTAGAGGAAGGTGAGGAGCTTCGTTTGGCACTTCCTGATCGAACTCCGGGTCAACGAGGTGGTGGCAATGTTTAACCCTAGATGGAATCTTTGTGGGTTTTTTTGCGTTCGGCAACAACCTGGAAGGAAGAAAGGGGGGCATGCACGGCCCTGATCTGTAGAGGCTAGATCCAACGGCCTGTAATAGCGTAGGGTTTAAAATAGAAAAAAATTGTAAATTAGATTTTATTTTAAATCGTTCAAATTTTGTAATGCTATATCTTATTCATACGAGGTCGAAAAATCACGAAACTAGTTGCGTTGGGTTCGTATGGACGAGCACTATGTATGGAATTGGATTGGAGTCGTTTGGAGCTAGTTTGAATTTCGGGTAAAATTAAACGCACGTTTAATTTTATTCAAAATAAAACGCTGGAAATTGAAATTCAAGGTGAGAACTTCTCACTCAATCGAATTAGTTTCGATTTTAATTTTAAATAGTTAGGTTTAAAATTGCTTGATTGTATGTTTGAATGATGATTGTTATCTATTGATTATTAAAATAGACATTATACGCCGTTATTAAGCGGAGGTTATTTCTTAAAAACATATACCGCGATAATTCCAACTTATATGGAATTGGTATTATATATGTATTTGGAGTTGATTTTCCCGCATTATATAGCGGATGAGACCCTATTGCGCCGCATAATAGCAGATAGTATTTTATAAATCCCATACACCACGATATTTTGTCTTGAAGCGAAATGGGTATTGTGCTAACATCTTTGGATGCAGGAAACAGGTTGGAGGGATCCAACTGGATTCCTCAAACATTTGAATTGGTTTCAATGTTGTGTGTTGATCTATTTGTTGATCTATTTGTAATCTGCGTGATTATCTTTGTGATTGAGATTGTTAAAGGCTAAATTTTAGCCGAATATATTTTGGTATCGTTGGATGCCGAAATTAAATAAAATTGGATTTATGAAAACTTAAGTTGAGAATTCAGAATAAAATTTAATTTTGAATTGATTCATTTTAAATGAGTAAAACGTTGTAATTTATATGTTATAAAAATTATGATTTTTGAGAAATATAACCAAAATGTGATTTTTTTTAGATAAATAGTTGATAAATTTATAAAATGGTTTAAATTGGAATTTTTGAATTATTATAAATGATTTATATAAGATATTTATAAAATTGATATTTATAAGTTAAAAATATTGGAATTATAAAACAAGTTTATAAGTGTTAAAATGGAATATAAATGGATTTTATAAGTGAATGAAATCTATATATTTATAAATTGTGGAATTATAAAATGAATAGATTTTAGGAAATAAAATTTTTATAAGTAATTAACTTATAAATTAGATTTGTCATTTAAATGAGATATAAATAGAATTTGTTAACAAAGGAGATTTATAAATCGGAGTTTTTATGAACAGAAATGAAATTTGTAAACATTGTTTATAAATCCGAAATCAATTGAATTTGATAAATTTAACATAGAAGTTTAGTAAAGGAGATATATTCGTGATTTTGGACAGCGAATTATCCTTTAAGTTAAATGTTGTAATAATAAGGAGTTGGTTGGGAATTTTTTTCCATTTTCTTACGGTGGATAATTCTTGAAATAAAATGTGTAGAATATGTAGAAATGTTGAATTTGGATAAGGAAATATATTCACGATTTTGGACAGTGAATAATATATTAAAGAAATATCTTGAAAAAAGTGATATTTTTAAATAGAATTTAAACGATTCAAAAACGTTTTAAAATGTGTTAAGTATCGAAATCATAGATTTCAACATTTATTGTTGAAACGGACGTTTTCGAGGAATATAAGGAAATGGTGGACTATAACACTGTTGTTATAGTAAATGATTTCCGAAAGGAAATGTTTTATGTAGTATGGGGATTTATATATTTATTTTAAGTTCGAATCCCTATACTAGTGATTTTGGGTTGTCGTAACGATGTTTTACGTAACATTCGTTTTGACCCAAATAAATGTGTTTAAGAGAATGCTTTCCTTATAAAATAAAATATATACTTAATTTAGATGTAAGTATATTGAATATTTTCAAAATGTTGAAAATAAATAGATTGGTGAATTACTTATTATTAAATAAGTATGGAAATGTTTTTCCAATTGAAGTGAATGTTTGAGATTTTATTTTTTAAAGATAAATTGGAAATGAATATTAGAAGTCGATTTAAAAATCGTATATTCATAGATATTTTGCAAATGTAAATTCACTATGGAATTTATAAAAGAAAGGAAAATTAGTTAAAAATAAACGTTGATTTATTTTGAAGTGTGGAAATTAATTTACGGATTCGGAACGTAAATTTAATAAATCGGTAAGGATTTATTTAATTGGTTTAAATGAACCATTTTGAAATGAAAGTTGTAGAGGTGTAAATTTATTTGAAATTGGTTTTCAAGTGGTTGAAGTGCGGGATATATATCTTATAAAGATATTTCTGAAAATAAATAATTTAGGAAATCATTTGAAATCGGGTGATGTTGTGCATTCCTATTGATAGTTAAATAATCGACTATCAATATTTAGCTTTAAATAGGTATTTGTTGTGATTTGCTTGAATTTGAATGCCACACTTATTTTAAAATAAGCGCTCATTATTCGGGTTAGCCGGGAAAGGACTTTGGAGTCGTATAACCCATTCCAAATAATGATATGTCGTAATGGATAGCATTTGAAGACCGGTGTTGAAGACCGGGTATTTGTGAAAACGATAGGATGACCTATCGATTGTCTCTGCACCGTTAGCTGCGATATGGAGATTTCCTTTGTGATGGGAAGTTTTATCGGGATTGTGAATACCCGGATTGCAAGGGCTTCTTTTGGAAGTGCCTTCGGTTCTGTTCGAACCCGGAACAGACATGTATGGTTACGTGTCTGACATTACATTTTGAGATATAAAGCAGATTTCTTGAAAATATATTTCCTTGGTGGCGGAGAATTTATTCTCTTAGCTTAACACCCTTAGAGGTTATGTAATTGAAGGTTATCAGCGATATATTCCCAATTTGGTAATGTGGCATGCTGAGTGTTGCTGTGTGATGATTATTTATTGATCATTTGTTGATCAAAGAGTCGCTTTGTGCCTAGCTTTGTAGACGAGACTTCGCCAGACCTCACTCCCCGGAAATGGTCAAAACAGGAATATGCGGCAAGGTTATAAGGGTCGCGCCCTTTAGGGTATGTCATTTCCTTCTGGAAAGGGTGGTACCATGGTATGGAGCACAGATACTTACTCATGTTGATACACTATATCTATTACTTTGTGGTGTTGTTGGAATCGAGCGCTCGGATAAAGGTCCAAAGGGACCGGGGGATGGCATAGTCGTGTAGTAGTTACCCAGTGACAAACGTAACCTGGCCTTGTGTTGGGAGAGAGCTGGTTAAGTTCTCGGGACGTCCCGCCAGAGGCGATCCCATGTGGTAGTAGGAAGTTCCTTAGCCTGACCATTTGTTGGAAATCCAAATAAAACAATACGCACCTTGTACGGTTTTAGTTGTAGAACCTATCGTTCACTTATGGTGGCGCCCCACTGTTTGGATGGTAGCTATAGTAGGCATAAGTGCGGAATGCCTATGCTGGCTAAGATTTATATCTTTACTTTCGAATTTTTTTCTACACTATGCACTGGTAATAATATCAAATGTTTCTTTTTAATGCGTATCAAGCATCTTTGACTATCATAAGAATAAATCTCCTCCAATTCTGCGTTTGCATTGTGTGTGTGGCAGGAGGTCTTATGGTAGTCTCATTTTCCAAAAGCATTGCGAATTGACTTTAAAATTATCCTTGTTGTTGTTTGTAAGGATAAACTGTTTTAGTTCTCACACCAGTTACATGACTGACTCGGAGTTTATTGTTTTCCTTCCTTAACTCTGGGTGCCCACCAATATCCACACAGGCAGTCAAGAGTCAGGTTAATCAGGATATTCTGGAATTCAGGAGTTGCTGGAGGCAAGCTGGATGGCATGGTGTATTCACTAGTATATAGTATTTCTTTTCCGCTGTTTGTTGTTGTACACTCTGATGATGTAATGTAAAGTGATGTAATGTAATAACCGTTATAGTTCTTTGTTTAAAGATTATTCATTTATTTATTATATGTTGTTCCGCTGCGACTGTGAGATTCTGATATTGTTTCTGTTCTGTTTCCTTATTTCTTCTATCTTTTTCTTCTACCTCTTCTTCTTTAACCACAACAATTCGGTTTTTGGGCATTCGATCATGCGGCATTTGATACAGTGGACGTAAGAATGCTGACCTTCGGATCCCGATAAAATCGTTTCGTCACATTCACCAATTCAATCCAAACCAAAAACAAGTGCATATGAACAAGTGCTAGGAGTTCGTACCCATCACCCATGATATTAAGAGAAGTAGATGTGAGTTCAAAACTCACCTTCTTACACCCAAACAAAGATATATATATATATATATATATATATATATATATATAAGCATAGTTGTGAGATAAAAATCTCACCTTTTATCTCAAAGCAAAGAAGAAGAAGCTCAAACCCAAGAAGGAGACTAACTACTCTTCACTTCAACTTTACAAGCTTCAATCTAAGAATAAAACACATATTTCCCAAAGTTAGGTTTAGGAAAACTTTCAGAAATTGAAGAGGAGAAGAGTTGGAGAAGATGAAGAAGAAGCTTACCACTATCTTCTCTTTGATTTGGAGCAAGAATTCAAATTGCAAGAAGAACTAGGGCTTGGAATTTGTAATTCCCATTCTCTTCCCCCATTTTCCATTTTAGCTTAAGTTTTTATGAAATGAAATAAGTGACTGGAGAGGAGAGTGACTAAGTTAGGGTTAATTAGTTAGTTAGTGGGCTGAATCCAACCCAACCCCAACTAGAAAAAGTAGCAAAATTAAACTTACTCCAAACATATCAAAGCTTATACTCAAAAAGATCGCAAACCCCATTTTGGACTCAATGGAGGTGGTTTCGAGTCCTAATTCGGCCATTTGTAAAAAGTAACATTTCGGACCTAAAAATTCGACTAACGACACTATATTTAAATAAAACATTTAAATATAAAGTCGTTAAATATGCGGGTTGTTACAATACCCCTGTTTAGATGTCCCTTTTTATTTCGGCTGTGTGGGCGGTTGCTAGCTACAACTGCGGAGTTATCTTGTTCGGGCTGTTAAGTAAGGAATAGTTCAGGCCTTGTATTGTAGGGGGTCGAGAGCGATCCTCGGTATGGTGATCTAGGCCCCGTACTGTGACGGGCGGTACCCCAGTAGCCCTGCCATTGATGGAAATCCATTTTCCCTACGAGACCATACGGTTTTGATTTGTATTACCCACTTTCGTGGTTAGTATCTGGAATTTAATGGACGTAACAATTTCGGCTATTTTCTATTTTCTTGAAAACCCTAGACACTATTATAATATCACTGGATTTCCTATAAAAAAAATTGGTTAGCGTAAGGTAAAAACTTACCCGTATTTATGTGTGGGGAGTCTTACGTGATACCTTTATTTTCAAATGATTTTCAAAGTTAAACAACTTTAAACCGTTTACTCATACCAGACAAATGTCTGACCGGAGTTTATTTCTATTTTTCATAAACTCTTGGGTACTCAAATTTTTATGAGTAGCCAAGTGATGGTGTTGGGTTGTTGGTTTCTGAAGGAGCTTGGAGCAGGAGTTCCAAACGTATCTATATATCTATCTAGTTCCGCTGTGTTAGTTAATGTAAGTTGTATTTTGGATGTATATAGTAGCAGATGTATGTATGACTGTCATGTGTAAGATATTGTGTAACTCTGATATATGTAAAACTATGTAATAGTTATGTGATATATTATATTTTGTTCCGTTTCCGCCGTGAGATTCTGATGTTGTTATTTTTTCTTTCTATTCTTTTCTATTTCTATCCCTTTCTTTCTTAATTGATGATGCATCTTTATGTGGTTAGAAAGGCGGGTCGTCTCAGAGTCGACCGGAGTAGTGTGGATGGAAGCGTAAAACTTCGGTAGTGATCTGAATGTGATCGCGAGTCTTCTGACAATCTAAGGCGGCGGCATGAACCATATTTAGGTGATCGAGTTGGTTCGAGTGGAAGCTTGATTTGTTCGATTTTGATTCCCAACATATCCCGATGATCTGGGTGTTTTGTAGCGCCAACGATGTCATCAGTGATTTGCTAAGGGGATCGGTGATGGTCGGTAATCGATCTGGTGGTCGTGCACGTACACCATGTATCACTAGTATCTGATTTTGGTTAAAGAATTTAGGAATATTATGGTTACTCTGGTATAAGCACGGGAAAAAGAAGTTTGGACTAGAAGCTTGAGAAGGAGGCGAGTAGCTCGAAGCAAGACTCGGGTTTTACTCGAGTCATCTCGGGTTCATAAATTTGCAGTTTTAAAAATTTGAAAATAAAACAAGTTTTTATTCAAATGTTAATCAAATCAAGTTTAAACAGTTTAATCCATCTCTTTTTGGAAAATAAATGTTGATTTAAGTTTGGATTAATCAAGGTCTTAGAAAAATTATTTTAAGTTTAAAATGTTTAATATATATACATGTAACCTTATTTTAATACTTATTTCAAATAAACTTGATTTTTTGTAATTTAGTAAGTAAATAAGTAAAATAAAATGTTTTCAAATTATTAATTAATTTAAAAAAATCTGGAGTTAATTAATTTACTAATCATTATTTATTTTCAATAAGCCATCAACAAGACTTTTAAAGATAATTAAAATAATTATTAAGAAAAAGACTTTAAAGGACTAATTATTGAAGGTAATTAAATGTAAATTATTTAATGTAATTCCTTAAAAAGGTTGATTACTTTAATTAAAGGTTATCTAATTTATAATAAATAATTAAAGGGTGATTAACTACTTAATGATAATTACTTAATGAAAGTAAATAAGGATAATTAAATTAATGATTAAAGATTCATTAATCAAGTGATTAAGCAATAATTAATTAAAGTATAATTAATTGACCTGATAAATTAATTAAGGTAATTAATTTGAGGTTAATTAATTAAGTAAAGGCTAATTAATTAATGAAAGTGATTAAGGGATGATTTATTAATTAAGGGATAATTAATTTATGTAATTAATTAAGGGTAATTTATTTAAGGATAATTAATCAATTAAAGGTTAATTATTTAACGATTAAAGGCTAAGTAATTTATTTTTAAAGGATGATTAATTAAAATGGTTTGTAATTAATTAATGTTAATTAACCAGGATTAGTGATTTTGATTTAAATTAATCAGATAATTAATTGACCTTACTTATGGATGTTTTAATTGCATTGAATGCCTTGAATTGTTTGATATCCTTGATACGTGATTCTTTGTGATATGAATCATTTTGATTTGAGCTTTGATGAAAGTAATTTATTTATCCATGATAAATTTATATTGTTTACCTTTGAATCTGTGAATCTGTGAATAAAGATAAGCGTTATAGGATTACAACGCTTATCGATATTAATGTGCTTGAATATGTGATGATTGATGATGTCGCACTATTGTGTAAAACCCCTGGACTACACCATATACACACAAATATGGATTGCATGAGGAAATTGGTTAAGTCACAGATATTTAAATTTATTATTATGAAATGATTTTTTAAGTTGAATTTTGGATCCAAATGGTTTTGGAAATGGAATTGGGTTAGTGTGAAAAGCTTTTGAAAAGGAGTTTTACAGATAAAAGTTAGTTTGAATAACTTGATAAAATTTTGAAATTTAAATAATTTGATTTAAATATGAATTCAAAATTCGAAATTGAATTCTATGTTTGAAAATTATGGTTTAAAAGGTACACAAGTTATAAATGTGTTTATATGGGTTTTAAACCATTTTAAAAGTATTATTTTGGAAATTTAAATTTAACCCAAGTTTGAAAGACTTTAACTTGTGCAATTGTAATCGGATTTTTTCGAAACGAAAACTATTTGTTTTAAAATAATAATAGCTTTCATATAAAGAGGGGATATCTAATTTGTGCTGAAAGATTTCAAGTTTGAAATGGAATTGAAGTAGTTTTGAAAGCTATGAATGAAACTTTGTGAAAGATGGTTGAACCGTGTTTTGAAATTGAAGAGGATCCTAAAGGTGTATCTTTTGTATAAAAGATTTGAAATGGAATTGGTTTTGAAAGTTATAAATCTTTGGGAATGTTTTTGAAAGCTATGAATTGAATCTTTTATTTAAAGATTGGACGAGTTACTCCAATTTGAAAGGGAAAGTGTTTTGAAAGTTCGGAATGAATCTTTGTGAAAGATTGGTGAACTTTGTGAAGTGAATTTATTTGTTTAAAGATTTGTAAATGGTAATTTGTTTAAACCATTTGAAGAAAGGTTATGGGTTTTAAGTTGTGACATAACTGAGATCCCTATAACCATATATTTTTAAATATTGCGCTTATTATTCGGTTTAGCCGGGAGAGGATCCTATGTCATATGATCCATTCCCGAATAATGATACGACGTTATGGATTGCATTTGAAGACCGGTGATGAAGATCAGATATTTTCGAAAGCGAAAGGATAACTCATCCAATGTCTCTGCATCGATACGTCTCCAGTATAGATATTTGATTACCCTTTATGATGGGGAGTCTGGACGTGATTAGCGATTATCTAGAATTGCAAGGGCTTCTTTGGAAGTGCCTTCGGTTCTGTTCGAACCCGGAATAGACTTGTATGGATGTGTGTCTGACGTTACACTTTGAGATGTAAAACTGGTCTCTATCAAATACATTTCTGTTTGGTGGCGGAGAATTTATTCTCTTAGCTTAACACCGTTCTCTGAGATGAACGAGCTCATAGGTTATGTAGTTGATGGTTACTAGTGATACATTCCCAATTTGGTAATGTAGCATACGAAGTGCTGCTGATCATTTGTTGATCAATGCAAGGCTTTGTGAAAAGTGTAACTTTGTGGACGAGACTGCGTCGAGCCTCACAACACGGTAATGGTCGAAATAGGAATCATTGCAGCAAGGTTATTTGGGGGTAGCGCCCCTTGAGGGTATGTCCATTTCCTTATGCATTATAAGTGGTATCATGGTATGGAGCCCAAATACATAACTTTGTGGTTGCTGCAAACTTATTGCTTTGTGGTTGTTGGTGAGAGGTACCTTGGATAAAGGTCGGTAATGACCGGGGGATGGCATGCTCGTGTTAGTAGTTACTTCCAAGCAGGAGTAACCCGGACTTATGTTGGCAGAGATCCAGTTAGGTTCGGGGACGTCCCTCCAGAGGCGTTCTATTCGATGTAGGAAGCTCCTTTTCCTGACCATTTGTTGGAAATCCAATCATCCAATACGCACCTTGTATTATTTTAGCTGTAGAACCTGCCATTTCACATGGTAGCTATATTAGGCATACTATAATGGTACGTATGCTGGCTAAGATTAATATTATACTTTCGAAAGGTTTTTGCACTATGCACTAATAATAATATCAAAATGGTTTTTTGCGTAGTATGCATGTTTGACTATTATAAAGAGAAATCTCCTCCAATTCTGCGTGTGCATGGTGTGTGTGGTGGGTGGCCTTATAGTAGTTTCTTTTTCCAAAAAGCATTGCGGATCTCTTTTAAACTCTTTTGTTTTTATTTGCTCATACCAGTCCCATGATTGAATCAGAGTTTATTGTTCCCTTCCTAAACTCTGGGTGCCCTCAATTTTCCACACGGGCAGTCTAGAGTTGGAATTTTCAGATAATCAGCTAATAGATGTAGATTTCGGTAGCCTCCAGCTTTTTATATTTAATCCTTTGGAGTCTTTGGATCTTAGAGATCACATCGATGCATGACCTTGCTTAATGCATTGATGATGGTGGTTCGAGCTTTTGGTTCAAGCTATCTTTGGCAATGGAGTCGCTATATGTTGGAGTATCTACCTTGAGGACTTCTGAAGATGTTATCTTTTGGAGTTATTTCTTTCCACTGTATCTCGTATCTCTGATAATATTGATCAATTAATTGTATCATTGTTGCACCAAATGTTGTATATCAATGATATATATATATATATATATATATATTGTTTGTTTTCTTCCGCTGTGTTGTTGTACTTAATGTGTTATAATCTCCGGTGTGAATCGGGTTTCAACGGTTGAATCTACGGCATTCAAGTACAAGTGAAGTGCGGGTGTCGGTTTTCGAACGCTGAAATTCAGGTCCATTAAATTTGGTATCAGAGCCGATGGTTGAAACTTTATCTCAGAGGTATGACACATTAGGTAGCTCACTAGAGATATGGTGAAGTATACCCAAGAATGAGTATCCCTAAGATATCCGTCCGTGTGCCTCAGTAAGTTCTCTTGCTATCCACTGATAGTGAGTATGAGAGAAAGAATTGGACGAGACTAGGAACAGGGAATACCACTACAAATGGTCAATACCCTGCATCAACGGAAACAACTTTTTTTATCAATCTCCTTTATCCGGTTTCAATTCTTTGATGGCTTTGTGGTAGCTCGAGAATCTTTGGTATGTTGGTGGCCCTGTGAATTGTTCTAGAAAAGATTCTAGTTCTATTTCGTATTCTACTCATATGATTCCCTCAACTTTCTGTTTTAACTTTAATAAAGTTGGAATCTAAATTGAAAAAATTGACAAACAAAAATGAAGTTAAATTAATTTATATCGATAAAACAATTTCGGTTAAAACCAAATGTTGAAAAATTCTATTGTAATTTCTAGAAAGATTCAAGTCCGAAGAGGGACAAGCTCGTGTAAACTATAGTTGAAATATCCATAGTTTATTCTGTTGGGTCCAGATATATGCTACGAAATGTAAGTTATCCTTCGGACTAACCAGTGCCCCTGTATATTTCGTAGGCTGGATGACCCGATATTTCGACAAGTGTAAAATGAGTTTGTTCTCATATTTATTGATGATATTCCGATTTGGTGAGCCAAATGCAGAATAGATATTTATCTTGATTGATGAGTCGATTTTGTATCTTTGTGTATCCATACTTTGTTGTCTCCCTTGCAAATTTCGAGGATGAAATTTTCTTAAGGGGGGAATTTGTAACATTCCCGTTCTTAAATCAAATTCAAATTGGAAGTTAATTTAATATTTGGAATTAAATTGTTAATTAATTTGGTATTTTCCAAATTGAATAGATATTTGTTTGTTTATTAATATAAATATATATAAATATGATTTTAAGTAGAATTTCTAATTGGAAATTCAAAAACAAATATTTTGAATAAAATATTAGGTTTGAATTTATTTGTGAATTAATTGAAAATTAATTTTAATATTTAGAATAAATGTGTAAGTAAATTGTGAAAATAAATTTGGATTGGGAATTTGAGAATAAAAATATATTATAAAATTAATAAAAATCTATTTTGGAATTATAATACAGGTGTATATCTATATTTTGAAAGTTATATTGTGAAATAGATATAAATAATATTTACAAAAGCTATTTAAAAAACTAAATTCAAATATATACATATTATATATTTATTTATTAATGTTTGATTAATTTTGAATCACATTCTTTAAAGTTATGAATATATAGATAAAGGTAAAGTATTAGTTTAAAAGTAGAAATATATCTTTTGAAAATGAAAAAGCAAATGGTTTGTATTTATATATAAATATTTATAGGTACATAACATTTAATCCATATTATATAAACATGATTCTTGAGCATACAAAAGTGTAAATATATTAACATAAATGTCTAACAAAAAATTTATAAAATTATTTAAAAGTGGATATAAACATAAATTTTTATAAATGACATTTGTAGGATAAGGAATTACATACCTTAACAAGTGTTAAAAAAGAGAACAAGTGGCAAAGTTTTCTATTTCACTTTAGTAATAATATTAACATGTATTAAAAGATAATAAACTAGGCTTCTTTTGGATTCTTTCTCTTATCTTCCCAAACTTGAAACTACAGATCAAAAGAAAATAAATGAAAACCTGAAAAACAAAGTATAACATATAATTTCAAGCCTGGAAATTCAAAAGATCATGCAACTTAAAAATTCGAAAGCATTCCCAGTCTGAAAGTTTTCAAAGTAGAACCTGTAAATTAAGATTCAAGGAAAAAAACTGAGCAAAGTCTCAGATCAAAATCAACGTCAGGATTTCAGATCAAAAGAAAATAAAATAAAAGAACCTGTTTCAAGCTTTCAACCTGGAAAAATGAAAATAAAAAATATAGAAGTTTAAAACCTGATTCAAAAGCCTAAATAAAATTCTGAAGCAAACAAGAATTAAAAAAAATCAAAGCAAGTTAAAGACCCAAACTCTGGTGAATCAATCTTCAGATTTATTTCAACAATCAAAGTTCAGATCAAAAATCCGGTTTCAAATCAAAATGTCTGCTATCCTTCTTTCCAAGGTGAGCAAACTACTTTATTAAAGCTTAAAATCCGATTGAATCTTGCAAGTATGCTGCTATGAAAATTTCTGGTATGAATGTGCATATGCTTGTATATATGTAAATTTAGGTGTGCATGTTTGATTTATAGGGTATGCTGACCTCTGTTTGATTACAGGGTTTCAAATCCTGTTCACAAAGCAAAATCTCGTTGTCAAATTTATTTTAGGTTTTAGGATCTCAATAAATTTTTTTATACAATCCAAATCTAAGTTCTAAAAATAGTTTTAAGACTAATTTAAAGATAATTTAAACAGGAAGAAGATAAACAGTAAAGCTTAAAAACATGTTAAAAATTCAAGCGTGAGAGTTTCTTGATTTACATGCATCATCCAGTTCGCCTCTGAAAAGCGTGATTTTTAAAATAAATTTCAAGTTTTTTAGTTTGATATTAAGGAAGGAATGCGTGGATGAATAGAGATGGCTTTTTTTGTCAAATCCTGGTGATTGGTAAAGCAGCGGGTCTCGAAATCATAGCTGGTGGTTGCTGGACGTCAGGGGAACTTCGAAAAACTACTCCCTTGAATCCTAGTTCGTCATGGTGGTTGGTCCAAGTCGAAATAGGGTTTAGGTCCAGATTTTTGTTAGCATTGGAAAATTGATCGCCGCTTCATCGTCACTACATCGGAGTCGACCGGAGTAGTATGAATGGAAGCGTAAAACTCCAGTGGTGATCTGAACGTGATCGCGAGTCTTCTGACTATCTGAGGCGGTGGCACGAACCATTTTCAGGTGATCGAGTTGGTTACAATGGAAGCTTGATTTGTTCGATTTTGATTCCCAACATATCCCGATGGTCTGAGTTTGGAAGGGACAACGATGTCGTTAGTGATTTGTTGAGGGGATCGGTGATGGTCGGTAATCGATCTGGTGGTCATGCACGTATACCATGTATTACCAGTACCTGATTTCGGTTAAAGAATTTGAGAAGATGATGGTTACTCGGGTTTAAGCACCGGGAAAAGAAGTTTTGACTCGAAGCTTGAGAAGGAGGTGGGTAACTTGAAGCAAGATTCGGGTTTTACTCGAGTCATCTAGGGTTCATAAATTTGCAATTTTAAAATTTTTAAAATAAAACAAGTTTTTATTCAAATGTTGATCAAATCAAGTTTCAACATTTTATCCATTTCTTTTTGAAAAATAAATGTTGATTTAAGTTTGGATTAATCAAGATCTTAAAACAAATTATTTTAAGTTTAAAATGTTTAATATGTATACATATAACCTTATTTTAAAATTTATTTCAAAACTTGATTTTTTGTAATTTAGTAAGTAAATAGGTAAAATAAAATGGTTTCAAATTATTAATTTAATTTAAATTTTAAAAAAATCTGGAGTTAATTAACGTATTAATGATGATTTATTTTCCATAAGTCATTAACAAGACTTTTAAAGATAATTATAATAATTATTTAAGATAAAGACTTTATGGGATTAATTAATGAAGGTAATTAAAGGTCAATTACTTAATGTAATTCTTTAAAAAGGTTTAAGGTTATCTAATTTACAATAAGTAATTAAATGGTGATTGATTACTTAAAGATAATTAATTAATGAAAGTAATTAAGGATAATTAAATTAATGATTAAAGATTTATTAATCAAGTGATTAAACAGTAATTAATTAAAGGATAATTAATTAATATGATAAATTAATTAAGGTAATTAATTTGAGGTTAATTAATTAATTAAAGGCTAATTAATTAATGAAAGTGATTAAGGGATGATTTGTTAATTAAGGGATAATTGATTTATGTAATTAATTAAGGATAATTAATTTAAGGATAATTAAATAATTAAAGGTTAATTATTTAATGATTAAAAGCTAATTAATTTATTATCAAAGGATAATTGATTAAAATGGTTTGTAACTAGTTAATGTTAATTAACCAGGATTATTGATTTATTTGATTTAAATTAATCAGATAACTATTTGACCTTACTTATGGATGTTTGGATTGCATTAAATGCCTTGAAAATTTTGACATCCCAGATATGTGATACTTTATGATATGAATCATTTTGATTTGAGCTGTGATGAATGTAATTTATTTACTAGTGATAAATTTATATTATTTACCTGTGAATCTATGAATGAAGATAAGCATTTTAGGATTATACCGCTTATCGATATTAATGTGCTTGAATCTGTGATGATTGATGATGTTGCACTATTGTGTAAAACCCCTGGACTACAGCATACACACACAAATATGGGTTGCACGAGGAAATTGGTTAAGTCACAGATATTTAACTTTAATATCATGAAATGATTTTTAAAGTTGAATTTTGGATCCAAATGGTTTTGGAAATGTAATTGGGTTAATGTGAAAAACTTTTGAAAAGGAGTTTTAAAGATAAAAGTTATTTTGAATAACTTGATAAAATTTTGAAACTTAAATAATTTCATTTAAATTTGAATTCAAAATTTGAAATTGAATTCTATGTTTGAAAATTATGGTTTAAAAGGTTATACAAGTTATAAATGTGTTTATATGGGTTTTAAACCATTTTAGAAGTATTATTTTGGTAATTTAAATTTAACCCAAGTTTGAAAGACTTTAACTTGTGCAAATGTAATCGGATTTTTCCGAAATGAAAACTATTTGTTTTCAAATAATAATTGCTTTCATATAAAGAGAGGATTTCCAATTTGTGTTGAAAGATTTCAAGTTTGAAATGGAATTGAAATAGTTTTGAAAGCTATGAATGAATCTTTGTGAAAGATGGTTGAACCTTGTTTTGAAATTGAAGAGGATCTTAAAGGTGTATCTTTTGTATAAAAGATTTGAAATGAATTGTTTTTTAAAGTTATAAACCTTTGGAAATGTTTTTGAAAGCTATGATTGAATCTTTGATCTAAAGATTGGATGAGTTAATCCAATTTGAAAGGTAAAGTGTTTTGAAAGTTGTGAATGAATCTTTGTGAAAGATTGGTGAACTTTGTGAAGTGAACCTTTTTGTTTAAAGATTTGAAAATGATAATTTTTTTAAACCATTTGAAAAAAGGTTTTGGGTTTTAAGTTGTGACTTAACTGAAATCCCAATATCCATATGTTTTTAAATATTGCGCTCATTATTCGGTTCAGCCAGGAGAGGACCTTGTTCATATAACCCATTCTGAATAATGATACGACGTTATGGATTGCATTTGAAGACCGATGGTGAAGACCGGATATTCTTGAAAGTGAAAGGATAACTCGTCGAATGTCTTTGCACCAATTGGTCCCCGGTATAGAGATTTGATCACCCTGGGGAGTCCGAACTGTTAGTCCGTGAGATGATGGTTTTGATGACAACAACCTTAGAATGGATTATAAAATATAAATACTAACATTATAAGTTTAGATATATATGTATATGCAGGTTTTAACCATGCAGGTACCAAGAATGAAGACTGTACAGTATAGAGATTCAAGATATCAAGATTGAAGACCCATGATTATCAAGAATATCAAGAGTTCAAGAATTGAATTAATTTATTCTTTAATTAGAAATTTTGTTAAAACTCATAGAAAAGCACTGGCATCTTAAAATCCAATTTATTCCTGGAATGGAATCCACTTCGAGCCTGTTAAAGGGATGGAACTCTAAGTAGGATGGAACCTACGAAAAATCTAGTGGAACATTGTTTTGTATCCTCTAACTTTTTATTCAAAATCATTTTTCAAAATTATATCCTGTTTTCAAAATGTTTTCAAAACCTTCCTTTTAAAAGCATCAAAAACCTCTATCCTGATTTTAAATAATTTTAGCCTCAAAATTATCTTTAATTTCAGAAGTCAAAATTAATCTTGATTTTAAACTATCTTTTAAAATAATATATTTAACTTCTAAATATTTATACTTAAGATTTAAATATAAAATTATAGTTAAATTATATATATATATATTATTCTCTATATTTACTTATGAATTTTAACTATAGTCAAGTATATTAGAAAAGTTTAAAATAGTTTTAATATAAGATAAAGGTTATTTTCAGAGAAAATCAAATCATCAAAAATTGCTTTGGGATGTCGACATGCCTATGGTGACCGTGTCGACATGGTGTCAGTTGAGTTCAAAATTTAAATATCAAAAGAAGTGTCTATTCGCCATAACTCTTCATGAATGGACATGGCTATTGTCTTCTATAAAAAGGGGTTAGTTTCAACGAATTTTAGATCAGATTTTCTGGTTTTTCACTCCACTTCTTCTTCCACATTTCTTAATACATACTCTTACCATTACTCTGTCGAAATCAATATTGAATCATACTCGATTACTTCTAGTTTGATTCTCTATCACTATCGTAACAAGGTTCTCAATGCTATTTAGAGTTATAGACTTCTTTGTAATCTATTAAGCGAGAAAAGGTGTGATTGGGCCTTGAAAATCAATCAAGCGAGAAAAGGTGTGATTGTGGCCTTGAAAATCAGTCAAGCGAGAAAAGGTGTGATTGCAGCCTTGGTAAATCAATTGGGTAAACTTGTGGCCCGGAAATCAAGCATCTCTACCCAGAGGATTGAAATTCTGGAGGATGTACCTCGTAGCCTTGAAATCGAGGGTGTAATTGTACAGTTGCTTTTGAAAGGGAATCCGTACTTGTGTTACGGGACTAGATGTAGGGTAACTCCGAACTAGTATAAAACCCGGTGTGTTCTTTCCTTTACTACTTTTATTTTATTTCTGCATCTGCATTTGTTTCTATGATTATCCTTGTATCTATAGACTGCATACATCTGTGTCTAAATTAACACAAACTCAAAAAGATTTAGTAATTCTTTATAAACACTATTCACCCCCTCCCCCTCTAGTGTTAATCCTAGCCTTAAGATCCGTAATCCGCATTTCTTTCAATTGGTATCAGAGCAAGGTTTTCAAAGTTTCATAATCTGATTTTTGAAACGTTTTCAAAATGGCTACCAACACTGGTACTGTTACTAACACTAGTATTCCTGTCACTATTAATTTGTAGAAGGTCAGTCTACTGTCAGACCACCACTTTTTAATGGCAGTAACTATGCATATTGGGCATGCAGGATGAAACTATACTTACAATCTATAGGATTAGACACTTGGATATTACATAAACGGAATATTCTGAACCCACAACTGATTTTGCATAGTGGACTGCTGAGCAAAAGACTATTGCACAAATAATTCTAAGGCAATGAATATTTTGTTTTGTTCACTAGATAGAAATGAATTCAATAGAGTGTCAGTTTGTAAGTCTGCATATGAAATCTGGAAAACTTTGCAAGTTACTCACGAAGGAACAAACAAAGTTAAACATATCAAAATTTCTATGCTCACAAATCAGTTTTAATTATTTAAAATGAATCCTAATGAGTCTATTTCAGATATGTATAGTAGATTTCAGGATATTGTGCATTCTCTAATATCTTTGGGAAAGGAATTTTCTTAAGAAGATCAAGTCAGAAAGATTTTAAATTCTCTTACTCTAGAATGGGATCAAAAGATACTTGCTATCGAAGAGGTAAATGACATCAGTACTTTAAAGATAAAAGAATTAATTGGAAATCTAATGTCGTATGAAGTTCAAATGATCGGAAGAAGAGAAACCAAAGCATCTGAAAAAGAAATCAATGGCATTCAATGCATTGATCGATGGATCAGACTCAAACAATGATGATGATGAAGAGATGGCCTTTATGACCAGAAATTTTAGGAAATTCCTGAAATACAGAAAGATGAATAATCTCAAGAGAAAAAACTAAAAGAACTCTGGAAATCAGAATGTAGTGCCAAATAATGTCAAATGTTACAACTGTGATGAACCAGGCCATTTCAAAAGAGACTGTCCGTATTTAGATAGGCAAAATCCTCCTATGAACAATGATCCAGCAAAGAAACGGAAGCGTGCATTTACTACTACTCTAGACGACTCAGACTCGTCCTCAAGTGATGATGATTAGAAGACAGATAATTCGAATTTGTGTTTCACAGCTGTTCACGACTCCGATGAATTCAAAGAAACGGACTCAGAAATAGGTACATGTTTACAATATAATCGGTTGAAATTGCTTGCTTAGAATTAGTTGCTTGATTGATTGATTTTGAATTAGTGTGTTGATTGAATTTTAAAATTTTTTATTATTATCTTATTATTTTATTATTATTTTATTATTTTTTAATAGTATAATTTTCTGAAATACACTATAAATATTTCAGATACATATATATAAACATTTAAGTATATTTATATATATATTTTAGAGAACTTAGCAAAAATAAATTATCAAAATTCACTGGCACATGTCGACATGGTCCCTACCATGATGTCGACATGGGTACCAGAATTTGAATTTCAAAATTTGAATTCAAATGTTTGAATCTCCCTCCACCTTTTCAATTCATTCAATTCTCTTAAAAGCTACCTTTTGACCAAAGAATATGTTCTTTGAGAATCTTTTTATTCACTATCTTTTATCATATTTTTCACTCTCATTTTCAAATTCAAATTCTCTTCAAAACTTCAAGCTCTCTACTCTCTACTTTAATGGATTCTTCAATCAACCCCTTCACCATAAGAATTTCTAGAAAAATAAAAGTGCAATTGTTCAATGATCCGGAGGCAATAAAAGCATACATCAATTATGCTAATTATGACAAAGTCCATCCCGGAAAGTTTGCTATTTTTCAAGATTTCTCTTCTTATGAACTTGATTTTCTATTTGCAAACAATGGAGTTCATAGTCTTATTGATGCTTCTCAAAATTATTTTACTTTCTATCCAAATCTTATCAAAATTTTCTATGCTAATTTAAACCGAGGATTTTATCATGGAAATGAGGATGAAATTTGGAGTAGTGTCAAAGGCACTAGAATTTGATTGTTTGGTTGTTGAAAATGTAAAAAAATGTATAAGTCAATAAAAGATTTTTTGAATAAGTTAAATAAAAACAACAATTGTAAAAGAATGAATTGTATAAACAAATGAATTATAAGTATGGAATTATAATTAAAATGATTTACAATTGTAAAATAATCTTATATATAAATAGTGAAATTATATGAGGAATTTTTTTTTTATAAATGTGATTTATAAGATAAAAGGAAAAATTTTGAAAGAATTTAAAGCACTGAATTCACTGTCGTTGCTGGGAAATAATAAGGGTGATGACTGCAACATCATCAGTATCATTTTCGAGTTTCTATGTGAGGGATTTGCTACCATAGTAAATTGAAAATTTGAGTTTTGTTGTGATAAACAAATTTCAAATTTTCAAAATCCAAGTTGAAATTGATGAATATAAGTGAAATGAATTTTGAACTTATAGTAGGAGATAATAAATTTAGCTTTGGATAGGTAAATGAATTTGGAAGTTTAAATGTATAAGTTGTATAACTTAGAAAATGAGAAAATGTAAGTGAAACCGATAGTTAAAATGGTTAAACAATTTTGTTAAGTAAAATGAAATATGAATTTGAACGTTGATATGAATTTAACATAAGTAAAAGTTAAATGAAATAGAATTTGAAATGAATAAAAAGTGATATTAAGTTGTATAGTGGAAGTAAAATGTAAAAGAAGTGATGTATAAGAACTTGAGTTATATAGATGAAATTCAACTTTATATAGTTAAAAGGATTAGCAATTGAATTAATAAACGGATTGAATATTAATCAATCTAATGTGAATGGATTGAATGTTAATCAATCGAATGTAAAAGAATTGATATGAAATAATGAATGAAGTGTTAATTCATTGAAAGCCAACATAATTAGAAGTTGAATAATTGAATGAAAATCAATTAAATGTTAAACCAATTGAAATTATAAGTGTTGAACCAAATTGAATGTTGAAAGTAAATTGAATGAATTTGGTTATGTTGAATATACATTGGTTGTTATTATTAATTTTTAGTTGATTGTATATAAATTCATTAAGTGTTAATGAAATTAAATTAGTGAAATTTGAAAGCTAAAGTAATTGAATCCAAATTGAAAGTAAATGAATTTGAATAGAATTGAATTTGATTTGAAAGTAAACTAAAATGAATGTAAATTAGTGAATGTGTACTAATTGGAGATGAATAAATGAATGTTGATAAAGCCCAATGTTAACAAATCAAATATGATTAAAATGGAAAAAACCAATTCATTGAATGTTAATGAGAAATGAAAGAATATTGATTTGGTTATTGATTTGTTGGATGATTATTGGATGATAGTTGTTTAATGGTTGCATTTATTGTTTTTGTTGCATTTGCTATATGGGCATATGTAGTTGTTATGTTGCTATATATTGTATATCGATATTACTTTCATATAAGCATGTTTCTCATTGGTTTGTTGAGTGTTTAGTAGGTGCGGATTGCGCTTGCTTCGCATTTGGAGCTCGCTTTCGCGCTATATTAGCCATATATGCTCGCTAATAAAAATATAAGGTACATATCTCGGATTAAATACCGTACTTTTACACTTTTTTCCCTGCGGGATGCCTCATCACTTGATGAGATGTATATTTGTGATATATATACTGTCATTTTTTTTCGGATCGAGCCACGCAAAGGAGACAATGGCGAATTTTTCCGAAAATTTAAGGCGTTAGAATTTTTTTGGGAATTTTGGAAAATTTTGAAAACTATAACTACGTATGATTTGAAAACTTAGTAAAGTTATTGTAAAAAGTTTAACTATGAATTTTGGGAAAGTTAAACACTTAAGAGATTTGAAAAATCTAAATTGAATGGTTTGCTTTGAAAAAAATAATAGATTTTGTAAATTTTTCTTACTTAGTAATTTCGAGGACGAAATTCTTTTAAGGGGGAAGTTTGTAACGACCCAGAATTTATATTAATTAAAATTCCAATATTTAATTGAATTTAAATATTAATAAGTGAAATTTATAAGTCTAATAAATTTTATTTCGAATAATTGGATTTAATTGGATAATTAAATCGATAATTTAATATGTGAAAATACAGAAATAATTAAAATTTGGGTTAAATTAATTGAAAATGATTTGTAAAATTTTATTTTATCATATTGGAGTTAGAATGATGTTATAGAACTTTTTTAATCGAATTAGAAGTTAATTTGTGAAAATTGAAGATTTTAATATTTAATTGACGAGTTAAAATAGTCATTTTTCAAACAGTCTCGGATTTCACCGAAACCAGTTTCGTCGGATCCGTAATGTTATATTATTGTAAGGTTTCAAATTTCGTGTCAATCGGATTTTACCGTTTGTCCGGGGCAAGCCAAAATGCATAGAAAATTCGTTTAATCGATTTAATTTAAAATCGATCTTTTATTTTCGTAACTCGCACAGATGACCGAATTAGCCTCCGAAACACGTTCCATTGTGTTCAGAACGTGGGGTAAACCTTAGAAACGCCAACCGACACGCTTCGTTTGGAGTTCGGAAAAATCCGGGATGAATAGTGTCGCGTATTTTTCTATAAAAGGACCTACATTTTCTTATTTGCATCAAAACCCTAGGGTTTGAGCTCCAGCCGCCAGTGATGTTTCTAATGGCCGAAATTTAATCTCTTTCTTCCTTAAATTTCTTCAAATCCGTTGATAATTATAAGAAACTTCCAAGTAACAAATTGAAGACCGTAGTATGAACTTCGCATCCAACGGCTATGATCGTATATGGAGCTGCAGATTGATGGCTATTGGAGTTGGAACCATGGCCGGTCGCGCACTCTTTTTGAGAGAGAGAGGGGGCCGAGTTCAACCGGCTTCTGGCCGAAGGTAGAGGAAGGTGAGGAGCTTCGTTTGGCACTTCCTAATCGAACTCCGGGTCAACGAGGTGGTGGCAATGTTTAACCCTAGATGGAAGCTTGGAGGGTTTTTTTACGTTCGGCAACAACCTGGAAGGAAGAAAGGGGGGCATGCAGGGCCCTGATCTACAGAGACTAGATCCAACGGCCTGTAATAGCGTAGGGTTTAAAATAGAAAAAAAAATTTGTAAATTTAATTTTATTTTAAATCGTTCAAACTTTGTAATGCTATATCTTATTCATACGAGGTCGAAAAATCACGAAACCAGTTGCGTTGGGTTCGTATGGACGAGCACTACGCTATGGAATTGGATTGGAGTTGTTTGGAGCTAGTTTGAATTTTACGTAAAATTAAACGCACGTTTAATTTTATTCGAAACAAAACGCTGGAAATTGAAATTCAAGGTGAGAACTTCTCACTCAATCGAATTAGTTTCGATTTTAATTTTAAATAGTTAGATTTAAAATTTCTTGATTGTATGTTTGAATGATGATTGTTATCTATTATTGTTAAAATAGACATTATACGCCGTTATTAAGCGGAGGTTATTTATTAAAAACATATACCGCGATAATTCCAACTTATATGGAATTGGTATTATATATGTACTTGGAGTTGATTTTCCCGCATTATATAGCGGATGAGACCCTATTGCACCGCATAATAGCGGATAGTATTTTATAAATCCCATATACCGCGACATTTCGTCTTGAAGCGAAATGGGTATTGTGCTAACATCTTTGGATGCAGGAAACAGGTTGGAGGGATCCAACTGGATTCCTCAAACATTTGAATTGGTTTCAATGTTGTGTGTTGATCTATTTGTTGATCTATTTGTAATCTGCGTGATTATCTTTGTGATTGAGATTGTTAAAGGATAAATTTTAGCCAAATATATTTTGGTATCGTTAGATGCCGAAATTAATTAAAATTGGATTTTTGAAAACTTAAGTTGAGAATTCAAAATAAAATTTAATTTTGAATTGATTCATTTTAAATGAATAAAACGTTGTAATTTATATGTTATAAAAATTATGATTTTTGAGAAATATAACCAAAATGTGATTTTTTAGATAAATAGTTGATAAATTTATAAAATGGTTTAAATTGGGATTTTTGAGTTATTATAAATGATTTATATAAGATATTTATAAAATTGATATTTATAAGTTAAAAATATTGGAATTATAAAACAAGTTTATAAGTGTTAAATGGGAATATAAATGGATTTTATAAGTGAATGAAATCTATATATTTATAAATCGTGGAATTATAAAATGAATAGGTTTTGTAAAATAAATTTTTTATAAGTAATTAACTTATAAATTGGATTTGGCATTTAAATGAGATATAAATAGAATTTGTTAATAAAGGAGATTTATAAATCAGGGTTTTTATAAACAGAAATGGAATTTGTAAACATTGTTTATAAATCCGAAATCAATTGAATTTGATAAATTTAACATAGAAGTTTAGTAAAGGAGATATATTCGTGATTTTGTACAGCGAATTATCCTTTAAGTTAAATGTTGTAATAATAAGGAGTTGGTTGGGAATTTTATTCACGATTTTGGACGGTGGATAATTCTTGAAATAAAATGTGTAGAATATGTAGAAATGTTGAATTGGGATAAGGAAATATATTCACGATTTTGGACACTGAATAATGTATTAAAAAAATATCTTGTAAAAAGTGATAGTTTTAAATAGAATTTAAACGATTCAAAAACGTTTTAAAACGTGTTAAGTATCAAAATCATAGATTTCAACATTTATTGTTGAAATAGACGTTTTCGAGGAATATAAGGAATTGGTGGACTATAACACTGTTGTTATAGTAAATGATTTCCGAAAGGAAATGTTTTATGTAGTATGGGGATTTATATATCTATTTTAAGTTCGAATCCCTATACTAGTGATTTTGGGTTGTCGTAACGGTGTTTTACGTAACATTCGTTTTGACCCAAATAAATGTGTTTAAGAGAATGTTTTCCTTATAAAATAAAATATATACTTAATTTAGATGTAAGTATATTGAATATTTTCAAAATGTTGAAAATAAATAGATTGGTGAATTACTTATTATTAAATAAGTATGGAAATGTTTTTTCAATTGAAGTGAATGTTTGAGATTTTATCCTTTAAAGATAAATTGGAAATGAATATTAGAAATCGATTTAAAAATCGTATATTCATAGATATTTTGGAAATGTAAATTCACTTTGGAATTTATAAAAGAAAGAGAAATTAGTTAAAAATAAACGTTGATTTATTTTGAAGTGTGGAAATTAATTTACGGATTTGGAACGTAAATTTAATAAATCGGTAAGGATTTATTTAATTGGTTTAAATGAACCATTTTGAAATGAAAGTTGTAAGGGTGTAAATTTATTTGAAATTGGTTTTCAAATGGTTGAAGTGTGGGATATATATCTTATGAAGATATTTCTGAAAATAAATAATCTGGGAAATCATTTGAAATCGGGTGATGTTGTGCATACCTATTGATAGTTAAATAACCGACTATCAATATTTACCTTTAAATCGGTATTTGTGGTGATTTGCTTGAATTTGAATGCCACACTTATTTTAAAATAAGCGCTCATTATTCGGGTTAGCCGGGACAGGACTTTGGAGTCGTATAACCCATTCCGAATAATGATATGTCGTAATGGATAGCATTTGAAGACCGGTGTTGAAGACCGGGTATTTGTGAAAAAGATAGGATGACCTATCGATTATCTCTGCACCGTTAGCTACGGTATGGAGATTTCCTTTGTGGTGGGAAGTTTTATCGGGATTGTGAATACCCGGTTTGCAAGGGCTTCTTTTGGAAGTGCCTTCGGTTCTGTTCAAACCCGGAACAGACTTGTATGGTTACTTATATGACATTACATTTTGAGATATAAAGCAGATTTCTTTCAAATATATTTCCGTTGGTGGTGGAGAATTTATTCTCTTAGCTTAACACCCTTAGAGGTTATGTAGTTGAAGGTTATCAGCGATATAATCCCAATTTGTTAATGTGGCATGCTGAGTGTTGCTTTGTGTTGATTATTTATTGATCATTTGTTGATCAAAGCGTGGATTTGTGCCTAGCTTTGTGCACGAGACTTCGTCAGACCTCACTCCCCGGAAATGGTCAAAACAGGAATATGCGGCAAGGTTATGAGGGTCGCGCCCTTTAGGGTATGTCATTTCCTTCTTGAAAGGGTGGTATCATGGTATGGAGCCCAGATACTTACTCATGTTGATACACTATATCTATTACTGTGTGGTGTTGTTGGAATAGAGCGCTCGGATAAAGGTCCAAAGGGACTGGGGGATGGCATAGTCGTGTAGTAGTTACCTAGTCACAAAGGTAACCCGGCCTTGTGTTGGCAGAGAGCTGGTTAAGTTCTCGGGACGTCCCGCCAGAGGCGATCCCATGTGGCTGTAGGAAGTTCCTTAGCCTGACCATTTGTTGGAAATCCAAATAAAACAATACGCACCTTGTACGGTTTTAGTTGTAGAACCTATCATTCACTTATGGTGGCGCCCCACTGTTAGGATGGTAGCTATAGTAGGCTTAAGTGCGGAATGGCTATGCTGGCTAAGATTTATATCTTTACTTTCGAAATTTTTTTCTATACTATGCACTAGTAATAATATCAAATGTTTCTTATCAAGCATCTTTGACTATCATAAGAAGAAATCTCCTCCAATTCTGCGTTTGCATTGTGTGTGTGGCGGGAGGTCTTATGGTAGTCTCATTTTCCAAAAGCATTGCGAATTGACTTTAAAATTATCCTTGTTGTTATTGTTTTAAAAGATAAACTATTTTAATTCTCACACCAGTCACATGACTGACTCGGAGTTTATTGTTTTCCTTCCTAAACTCTGGGTGTCCACCAATTTCCACACGGCAGTCAAGAGTCAGGTTAATCAGGATATTCTGGAATTCAGGAGTTGCTGGAGGCAAGCAGGATGGCATGGCGTATTCACTAGTATATAGTATTTCTTTTCCGCTGTTTGTTGTTGTACACTCTGATGATGTAATGTAAAGTGATGTAATGTAATAACTGATATAGTTCTTTGTTTAAAGATTATTCATTTATTTATTATATGTTGTTCCGCTGCGACTGTGAGATTCTGATATTGTTTCTGTTCTGTTTCCTTATTTCTTCTATCTTTTTCTTCTACCTCTTCTTCTTTAACCATAACAATTCGGTTTTTCGGCATTCGATTATGCGGCATTTGATATAGTGGACGTAAGAATGCCGACCTTCGGATCCTGATAAAATCATGTCGTCACATTTGGTATCAGAGCATATGGTTAAGCGACAACCATGGCTCTGTTTGGTGTTGCTCATTAGGGATAGAGTCATTAGTACTCTAGAATGAGTGTGAGTATAATAATAGATATGAGCGCGTATTTGTTAGTGAATATAAAATTATTTTATATTGTGATTATTGGTTTGTTGAGTGGTATATGGATTCTGGTCGGTATAGTCCTTACAACTCTATCGATATGGATCTCTAAACACTTGTTCAGAACCATTCGGCACGATATCGTTTTAAATTAGGTAAATGAAATAATTTTACCTTGATTATATTTCTTTATATAAAAGAATAATTTTTCAGAATTATTAAAGTGTGTATGAATTGATTGTTTGGTTGTTGAAAATGTAAAAAAATGTATAAGTCAATAAAAGATTGTTTGAATAAGTTAAATAAAAACAACAATTGTAAAAGAATGAATTGTATAAGCAAATGAATTATAAGTATGGAATTATAATTAAAATGATTTACAATTGGAAAATAATCTTATATATAAATAATGAAATTATATGAGGAATTTTTTTTATAAATGTGATTTATAAGAAAAAAGGAACATTTTTGAAAGAATTTAAGGCACTGAATTCACTATTGTTGCTGGGAAATAATAAGGGTGATGACTGCAGCATCATCAGTATCATTTTCGAGTTTCTATGTGAGGGATTTGCTACCATAGTAAATTGAAAATTTGAGTTTTGTTGTGATAAACAAATTTGAAAATTTAAAAATCCAAGTTGAAATTGATGAATATAAGTGAAATGAATTTTGAACTTATAGTAGGAGATAATAAATTTAGCTTTGGATAGGTAAATGAATTTGGAAGTTTAAATAAATAAGTTGTATAACTTAAAAAATGAGAAAATGTAAGTGAAACCAATAGTTAAAATGGTTAAACAATTTTGTTATGTAAAATGAAATATGAATTTGAACCTTGATATGAATTTAACATAAGTAAAAGTTAAATGAAATAGAATTTGAAATAAATAAGAAGTGAACTTAAGTTGTAAAGTGGAAGTAAAATGTAAAAGAAGTGATGAATATGGACTTGAGTTATATAAATAAAATTCAACTTTATATAGGTAAAAGGATTAGCAATTGAATTAATAAACGGATTGAATATTAATCAATCTAATGTGAATGGATTGAATGTTAATCAATCGAATGTAAAAGAATTGATACGAAATAATGAATGAAGTGTTAATTCATTGAAAGCCAACATAGTTAGAAGTTGAATAATTGAATGAAAATCAATTAAATGTTAAACCAATTGAAATTATAAGTGTTGAACCAAATTGAATGTTGAAAGTAAATTGAATGAATTTAGTTATGTTGAATATACACGAAAAATGTACGTGCTAATATAGTACACACGGATCGTGTAATATGATGTATAACACACAAAAATATGACTAATCACAGATAATAGAAAATTCAGTAAAATAGAAAAAGCACACCACAGATTTTTATACTGGTTCGAAGCACCATCCTACGTCCAGTCCCAGACTTCTATCTGGATTTTCACTACCAACTACCTCGCTTCACCCGGAGGAACAGGTTTACAACACCCGAGCAGACGAACGAGATTTCACGTCCCTAGTACACTGAGGACTTCAACACTTGCCTCGTATAACACCGATGACTTCAACACTTGCCTCTTACAACACCGAGGACTTCAACACTTGCCTCTTACAACACCGAGGACTTCAACAAAGATGAAAATAATTGTTTGTTGACGGTATGTGTTCTTGCTAACACTATTTTGTCACTTGTAGTACAAACTTCCTATAATATTACCTTCAAATAGAATATTTGTATATATGAAGATTTGGAAGTGGATATCATATTCAATCAAAAGAATGTTAAATAAATTTCAGGATTCAAAAATGATATATGATAGAATATGAGCAATTTGAACGCCTGAAAGTATAAGTTTGAGATCAATAGAATAGAGACTAGAATAATAGAAATTAGTTAGTTGGAATAATGATTTCATGATGTTTATATAAGAAATAAACCGTTGTAACCCTTTGTGAAAAGGTACAAACAAAGGTCATGATCATTGGTGAAGAGAAAGAGAAGCAACTGTTGAAGAAAAGGAAGTGTCTATACGAAAGGTTGCTTTCTGTTTGAAAACGGTCGACAGGTCAAAATGGACCAGTAGAAAAGAATTTGAATATATATACGTTATGTAACTTGTGCATGTTTAACTGTGTATTCTAGGCAGAAACGATCGACTGCCTTGTTTTGACCAGTCGACCAGTTTAGCCAAGATTGCACAGTTAATGTGCACTCATTCATATATATATATATATATATGTGTGTGTGTGTGTGTGTGTGTGTTCAAAAATTGAAGGTATAAGATTATTTTAGGATAGATTTTAACATAAATAACATTACTAACATACCAAATAATCAACCTCTGACATATGGAGCTCTTTGTGTCTCTTTAATGAATAACTTCTTTTTGTCGATCACGGCTTATCCCTTTGTCTTGTCGATCACGGCTTATCCATTTGTCAGAAATCAAAACTCTATAAAAATCTTGACTCAATATTCTCCCCCTTTTTGATTGATTACAACATAGTTATGAATCTCCCCATGTATATGATATCCCCCTGAGATTGTGTCCTGCATATATACTGTTAGCACAATTTTCTCCCCCTTTGTCATCGACGAAAAGGAGTTGTTAAATGAAGGATGTAAATGAGATTATAAGCAACATAAAACTACTACCATAGATCAAGAGTAACATTCACACAAGATGATATTACACATAATTCTAGTACGAATTAAAACACGACACTATTTAGTACAAGTGCCAGATAATGTCTTTAAAGCAAAAACTAAAGTCATAAGAACGCAAAACAAAATAAACTAAAAGAGACTTAATCTGACTCTGTCTCACCCTCTTCTTCTTCTTCTCCTTCTTCTTCAACAAGCTGAGATTTTCCGTGTCCACGTTCATGACTAGTTCCCGAGCTTGTACCCTCCTCCGAAGATGTCCAAGCAAAAGTAGGAGGAGCTGGGTGCTTGCCAAGGTCTGGAGCTTGCATTGATGAAGATGATGCAACACATGATATTGCTTCCCATATAGAAACGAAGAAAGACTTAAATTTGTTAAAGCGTTTATCCATTTTTGTATTCATGCGCTTAAGTCGTGCTTCGAGAAGGAATTGATTTCGAGCAATAGTGTCAAGTGATTCTTTTGTTGAGGAAGATGGTCGTAAAAGTTTAACTTGCTCAGGTTTAGGGCGGGATGATCGTGATGAAGCTTCTTCATGTCCTTGTTCTTTCCATTGTTCAAAAGGCATCATATTAAAGTATGGACCGGGAAGCTTCATTCTTTTAATAGATGCTTTGTTGATGACTTTTGGTTTGGAAATTGATGACTTGGGAGGTTCAATGCCACAATCAAGCAAAAGACGTATAATATACTCATTATAGAACAAGTGTGGCCTAGAGCAATCATTTACTTTCAAGATCTCATCAAAGATCATACCAATCCAATTTATACGAATACCCCCATAGATTGAGTATAATGCCTTGAAATTTTCTTTATAGACGGCATCAAAATTTTCTATTCTCGGTAATAGAGAGTGCATAAGAGTATGATGAAGAATTATTGCAGAAGGCCGTAAACCAATAGACTTAGTGCTATCCTTGTCATCTTCAATAAATTTATGGCTAATTTGATTACGGACATGAACATTGCAAAAATTACTTGAGAATTTTTCACCGATAAATGAAGAACCAAGAACGGTTGCCATCCTATCACATGAGATAAACACTTCTTTGCCACAAACAACGGACCAAAGACAATAATTAGGATTCTCTGGCTTGTTTTTCTCTAAATTTAGGATAGCATAGAATAATTTGATCATTACATTGTTAATTTCCACATTGTTTTGATCAAAGTCAATTAGTTTTTCTATGTCAGCATCCTTTGCTAAGCCAAGAATACGGTAACTAGAGAAATCTGAAAAATTAACAAAAGAACCTGGATGGATTGTAAAATCCTTCATCTCATTCCACCTTTTGACTGCAATTGGATCCACAAGCCACTTCCTGACAGAGAGATCGATTGGTTGAGTTCCGGAGGTAGAAGCTTGCTTTAATTTCTTTTGTGGAGGAGCCATTTGGGTGAGATTGGAAGAAGAATTTAGTTCTAGGGTTATGAGAGTTTGTTGAAAAAAGAAACAAATGAAGAGATGGAGTGAAATAACCGTATGTGTCCCTTTAAAAACAAAGCTGCTCGAAACCGGTCGACCGCCCTGAAATCATCGGTCGACCGTTTTCATACAGAAGCAAAACGGTCGACCAGTGGTATGTGGTCGGTTGACTGGTTTGCCTATGAGTTGTTTTTCCTTCTTCTTGCTTGTATTTCTGAGTGTTAACGGTCCATATAATATTGAGTTTATGCAAAACATGATATATATATATATATACATATATATTAGTTCGCGAAAACAAATACGAGAATACAATCATAATGTTGAAACAAATTTAATGAGATGTAGAGGAATTATGGTCGGAAGTCTTTTCTTTGACATCGGTAATGCGTGGTTTCCATGGCGACCATTTTTCTTTCGCTCCTTCATTCTGAGCATAGTTTTTATCCCATGAATTTGGGCTTCTAGAGGATGAAGGTGCATGAGGCATTGGCTCGTATACGCCATGTTTGTTTGAACCACAAAAGAATGATGCCATTCTTTCTAGAAGAGATAGTCGTTCCGAAGTCAGTTGTTGCTCATAATGCAGCTGTCGTTGAAGATCGATTTGATGTTTTTGATAATGATGAATCTCATTGATCTTCTCTCTGGTACGGGGTGATCAAAACAACACCTTCTTTGCTCGTTTGGAAGTTGGCGTATTGCCAGGAGTATGAATGCATTGGTGATGACACTTTGATTTGTGTTTTGGAGTTTCAGGAGAGTAATATTCTTCTGGCTCAGAACTTGTGAGCGAAATATGGGACTTTTGAGCACACTCATCACAAATATGTGCCATAATGAACTATATGAATAAACTTTTAGGGTTAGATAGGAAGTGATAAAAACAATATTTTTTGTCAAGCTTATATATAAAAAAAATTCTTATATATGAGCTTGTGGATGAGAATTGTCATGCAAACTTGGCCGTTGAAAAAATTAGAAGCTCATATTCAATTTCCTAATATAGCAATAGCAAAAATAATCCGAAAAGAACTTAAGAATATAACATTAGTGATTACTTATCAAGTTCTTTTCTAGAAATTAAACCAAGTTCTCTACGAAATTTAATGAAACTAGACTCAAGTAGAGGCTTAGTAAAAATGTCCGCTAGTTGACTATCAGTTTGGACATATTCGAGACATATATTTCCTTTTTCAATATTGTCTCTAAGGAAATGATGACGGATATCAATGTGTTTGGTTCTGGAGTGATTCACTGGATTCTTAGAAAGATTTATAGCACTTGTGTTATCACAGTATATAATAGAATTTGATAAATGAATATCAAAATCTTGAAGTGTTTGTTGCATGTATATTACTTGAGTACAAGCGAGAGCCGCTGATATATATTCAGCTTCACATGTTGATAGTGAAACACAATTTTGTTTCTTACTAAACCAAGAGACAAGTGATTTTCCAATAAAATGGCACGTACCACTTGTACTCTTTCTATCCGTTCGAGAGCCTCCAAAATCAGCATCACTATATGATACTAATTCAAATGGACATTCTTTTGGATAAAAAATACCGAAATCTTTGGTATTGTTAAGATAACGAAATATATGTTTCACTGCTCGTAGATGTGATTCCATTGGATCTGCTTGAAAGCGTGCATATAGACAAACATTCATCATTATATCTGGACGACTTGTTGTAAGATAAAGAAGAGAACCAATCATGCTTCGATATAGTTTCTGGTCAACATTCTTACCATTTTTATCTTTTTCAAGATGTGTAGTTGTACTCATAGGAGTAGGTTTACCAGATGTGTTATTTAACCCGAAGCGTTTGATAAGATTTTCGTAGTATTTTCTTGATTAATAAAGATACCATTCGGAAGTTGTTTGATTTGAAGTCCAAGAAAATATAACGGTTCTCCCATATGAGACATTTCGAATTCTTTGGTCATAATATTTGCAAATTCCTTACAGAGTTTATCGTTTGTTGAACCAAAGATGATATCGTCTACATATATCTGAATAACTAGAATATCCTTTTGAGAATGTTTGATAAACAAAGTTTGATCGACTTTGCCTATTTGAAATCCTGAGTTAATAAGATAACTACGTAGTCGTTCATACCAAGCACGAGGTGCTTGTTTTAAACCATACAGAGCTTTCTTAAGTTTGAACACATGGTCAGGATATTTTTCATGTACGAACAAAGGAGGTTGTTCGACATATACATTCTCTTTGATAAATCCATTGAGAAATGCACTTTTGACATCCATCTGATAAAGTTTGAAATTATGGTGACAAGAAAAAGATAATAGGATTCTAATAGCTTCTAATCGAGCAACAGGTGCAAAAGTTTCTTCATAATCGATACCTTCTTCTTGATTATACCCTTGTGCTACTAATCTTGCTTTATTTCTGGTGATATTTCCTTGTTCGTCAGCCTTAATTTTATAGACCCATTTTGTACCAATAACTAACTGATCAATTGGTCTTGGAACAAGTTCCCAAACGTTATTGTGCTCGGACTGATTTAGTTCTTCCTGCATGGCAATGATCCAGTAATCGTCTATAGCAGCTTCTTTTGGATTTTTAGGTTTGATATTTGATAGAAAAGTGACACGACCCATTTGGTTTAGTTGACTCCTTGTTCTGACATGTGATGTTACTTCACCGATTATATTTTGGGCCGGATGGTCTCTTAATATCCTTGGTGGTGATTGTAACTCACATATTTGAGGAATATTCTCAACAATTATTTCCGAGTCAGAATCAACATTTGTGATGATTGGATTATCAGTGACTATTGTTTCATCATCATCTGATATATTTTGAGGATACTGATAGAATTCATCGAAAGAGACATGAAGTGATTCTTCAATAGTTTTGGTTTGTTTATTAAATATACGATAGGCCTTGCATCGTTCTGAATAACCGACAAATATTCCTTCATCGGCTTTTAGATCGAATTTTCCAAGCTGGTCTTTCGTATTTAAAATAAAGCACTTGGAACCAAAAACTTTGAAGTATGAGATTTTAGGCTTTCTTTTGTTAAATAATTCATAAGGAGTACTCTTGGTAAGAGGTCTTATGGACACACGATTTAAAACATAACAGGCAGTTGCGACGGCTTCTGCCCAGAAATGTTTTGGTAAGGTGGTTCCATTCAATAATGTTCCTGCACATTCTTGCAAAGTTCGGTTCTTCCGTTCTACAACTCCGTTTTGTTGTGGAGTTCTGGGAAATGAAAAATTATGATATATACCTTTCTTTGTACAAAAATATTCAAATTCATTATTTTCAAACTCTCCGCCATGATCACTTCTTATATTTTTAACTTTAATCCCTTTTGATTTTTGAATTCTTTTGACGAAAGATTTGAAATGATCGAAAGTGTCACTTTTGTTTTTTAAGAAAATTGTCCATGTGTAACGAGAGAAATCATCAACAATTACAAGCACATATCGACTGTGATTTTTTGACTGAATCCTAGTAGGTCCAAATAAATCCATATGTAGTAACCCAAGTGGTTGTAATGTTGATATGACTTTCTTGGATTTAAAAGATGATTTGGTCAATTTTCCTAATTGACATGCGTCACAGATGTTATTAACCTTAAAACTTATTTTGGGTAGTCCTCTAACTAAATAGTTTTTGGCTAACTTGTCAATAGTTCTGAAGTTTATATGACAGAAGCGTTTGTGCCATAACCATGGATCATTATCATTAGCCACAAGACACATATCTGAATTATGATTAATATTCATATTCAGAATATATATATTTCTGTCTCTATAACCTTCGAAAACTAAATTATGGTCTTTATCTAAAATACTACACTTATTATCCGAAAAGGAAATTGTAAAACCCTTGTCACATAACTGACTAATACTAAGTAAATTGTGTTTCAAATTTATAACTAGCATGACATTAGTAATGAGAGGTAAGTTAGATGTACCGCAATTGCTCACATCGCCTTTGCCGATGATATAGACTTTTGAATTATCTCCAAAAGTGACGGAGCCACCATCTAAGTATGTAATATTTGTCAATAAGCTCTTGTCTCCAGTCATGTGCTTCGAGCAACCACTGTCTAATATCCACTTTCCTCTTTTCTTAAGTGGGACCTGCAAAAAATAAAATTAAGTCCATGGTACCCACTTTTTATGGGGTCCTAAGAGTTAGGTCTTAGGAGTCCAAACCCATACGGGTCCGGTATCCCCTTTATATATATAATTTGTATTAAGATGCACGGTATTCATGAAATTCTGAATATATTTGTTCCTAATCAAATTGTTATTTGTTTTAGGAACCCATATTTTGATATCTTGACATTTTTCTTCTGAAATTTCACAACTAGTTTTGGTTTGGAATATAATAAACTAAGATTTTTCTTAGCTTCAATCTTTCGTATTTTCTACTTCCTTTCATTGCCAAGATGTTTCTTGGTTAGTTGTTTCTTATATCCCAAACCTTGTTTATTTGAAACAGATTGTGAACTTTCAATGATTATTGTCAAATTTTCTCGTCCTTTGTTAAAGTTAGAAACATTTTGAGTAATGTTATCTAACTTAGTTTGTAAACTAGCCTTTTCTAGGTCCAGAATTTTGACTTTTTCCTTAAGCTCGTGATTTTAGCAGTGAGATCATCATTTTCTCTTTTTGAGTTTCAATTTCTTGACTCAAAAGAGATAATTGAGAGTCAACATTAGATGATGATCCTTGAAGTTTTTCAAGTTCTTCTTCTAATATTTTCTTCTCGTCTTTTAACATATCTCGTTCAAATTCTGCTCTACTCAAATCTGCTTTAGCTTCTTTTAGCTGTCGTTTTATGTCTTTATATTTGACTATCAATTCAGCATTAATATCAAGTACTTCATCAAATGTAGGAATTTGTACCTCATCTTCTGTTGCCATGAAACAGACATTTGCTTGTTCATCTTCCATATCATTATCACTTTCTGATGAGTCTGTATCATCCCACATTACCGAGAATGCTCGTTTCTTTGATTTGTCCTTCTTACATTTTAATTTGTCATTTTCCGACTTCATCTTTTGCTCCGGACAATCCTTGTGCATGTGCCCCTTTTTGTGAATGTTGAAGCATTCTATAACGGATGATGTTGGTTTATTTGATCCAGATTTCTTTCTGTTATAACGATTGGCTTTTCGTTGTTTTAGGAATTTTTTGAAACCTTTTGCTATGAATGCCAGATCTTCATCCTCAGACTCTGATTCATTTTCGTCTTTTTCAGCATGGAATGCCACGTTCTTCTTTTCTTCTTTTTGTTCCTTTCTAGTTTGTAAGTTAGCTTCATAGGACATTAGATTTCCTATCAATTCATCTGGCTTCATGACAGAAAGGTCATTAGCTTCTTCGATTGCTAATACTTTTCCTTCCCATTCACAAGTCAGAGAATGTAGGACTGTTGAAACAACATCAAAATTAGAATACTTTTGTCCTAAGCCAAAAAGTGCATGGTGGATAGTTTGAAAACGTGAATACATGTCATTGATTTTCTCATTTAGTTTCATTTTGAAATTTTGAAATTGACTTTTCAGCTTGGCTGTTTTGGCTTGTTTAACCTTGTTAGTACCTTCATGAGTGGTTTTCAGCGTTTGCCAAATTTGATATGCAGTAGTGCAGATACTAACACGATTATATTCATTTTGGTCTAGTGCACAAAACAACATATTTATTGCTTTTGCATTTACGGCTGTTGCCGTTTTCTCAGCCGCTGTCCATTTTGAATAATCAGTTGTTGGATTCACTATTTCTTTTTGAGTAGCATTCCAGGCATCATAACTTTTTGATTGCATAAAGAATGACATACGTGTTTCCCAATAGCTATAGTAAAGACCATTGAAAAATGGAGGTCTTTGTGTCGATTGACCTTCTGTGTAAGTGGTGATTTGAGTGCTAGTACTTGCGTTATTTGCCATATTACAAGAATATACCAAATAACCGTGTTACGGTTATATGATGACCGATCTTTGATACCAAATGAAAATATGTACGTGCTAATATAGTACACACGGATCGTGTAATATGATGTATAGCACACAAAAATATGACTAATCACAGATAATAGAAAATTCAGTAAAATAGAAAAAGCACACCAGAGATTTTTATACTGGTTCGGAGCACCGTCCTACATCCAGTCCCAGACTTCTATCTGGATTTTCACTACCAACTATCTCGCTTCACCCGGAGGAAGAGGTTTACAACACCCGAGAAGACGAACGAGGTTTCACGCCTATAATACACGGAGGACTTCAACACTTGCCTCTTACAACACCGAGGACTTCAACACTTGCCTCTTACAACACCGAGGACTTCAACAAAGATGAAAATAATTGTTTGTTGACGGTATGTGTTCTTGCTAACACTATTTTGTCACTTGTAGTACAAACTTCCTATAATCTTATCCTCAAATAGAATATTTGTATATATGAAGATTTGGAAGTGGATATCGTATTGAATCAAAAGAATGTTAAATAAATTTCAGGATTCAAAAACGATATATGATAGGATATGAGCAATTCGAACGCTTGAAAGTATAAGATTAAGATCAATAGAATAGAGATTAGAATAATAGAAATTAGTTAGTTGGAATAAATATTTCATGATGTTTATATAAGAAATAAACAGTTGTAACCCTTTGTGAAAAGGTACAAACAAAGGTCATGATCATTGGTGAAGAGAAAGAGAAGCAACCGTTGAAGAAAAGGAAGTGTCTATATGAAAGGTTGCTTTCTGTTTGAAAACGGTCGACATGCCAAAAAGGACCAGTAGAAAAGAATTTGAATATATATACGTTATGTACACTTGTGCACGTTTAACTGTGTATTCTGGGCAGAAATGGTCGACTGCCTTGTTTTGGCCGGTCGACCGGTTTAGCCCAGATTGCACAGTTAATGTGCACTCATTCATATATATATATATATATCTATGTATGTATGTATATATGTATATGTATTCAAAGATTGAAGGTATAAGATTATTTGAGGATAGATTTTAACATAAATAACATTACTAACATACCAAATAATCAACCTCTAACATATGGAGCTCTTTGTGTCTCTTTAATGAATAACTTCTTTTTGTCGATCACGGCTTATACCTTTGTCTTGTCGATCACAGCTTATCCCTTTGTCAGAAATCAAAACTCTATAGAAATCTTGACTCAACAATACATTGGTTGTTATTTGATTTTTAGTTGATTGTATATAAATTCATTAAGTGTTAATGAAATTAAATTAGTGAAATTTGAAAGCTAAAGTAGTTGAATCCAAATTGAAAGTAAATGAATTTGAATAGAATTGAATTTGATTTGAAAGTGAACTAAAATGAATGTAAATTAGTGAATGCATACTAATTGGAGATGAATAAATGAATGTTGATAAAGCCTAATGTTAACAAATCAAATATGATTAAAATGGAAAAAACCAATTCATTGAATGTTAATGAGAAATGAAAGAATATTGATTTGGTTATTGATTTGTTGGATGATATTGGATGATAGTTGTTTGATGGTTGCATTATTGTTTTTGTTGCATTTGCTATATGGGCATATGTAGTTGTTATGTTTCTATATATTGTATATCGATATTACTTTCATATAAGCATGTTTCTCATTGGTTTGTTGATGTTTAGTAGGTGCGGGTTGCGCTTGCTTCGCATTTGGAGATCGCTTCCGCGCTATATTAGCCATATATGCTCGCTAATAAAAATATAAGGTACATATCTCGGATTAAATACCGTACTTTTACACTTTTTTCCATGCGGGATGCCTCATCACTTGATGAGATGTATATTTGTGATATATATACTGTCATTTTTTTTGGATCGAGCCGTGCAAAGGAGACTATGGCGAATTTTTCTGAAAATTTAAGGCGTTATAAATTTTTTGGGAATTTTGGAAAATTTTGAAAACTATAACTACGTATGATTTGAAAACTTTGTAAAGTTATTGGAAGAAGTTTAACTATGAATTTTGGGAAAGTTAAATACTTAAGAGATTTGAAAAATCTAAATTGAATGGTTTGTTTTAAAAAAATTAATAGATTCTATAAATTTTTCTTACTTGGTAATTTCGAGGACGAAATTCTTTTAAGGGGGAAGTTTGTAACGACCCAGAATTTATATTAATTAAAATTCGAATATTTAATTGAATTTAAATATTAATAAGTGAAATTTATAAGTCGAATAAATTTTATTTCGAATAATTGGATTTAATTGGATAATTAAATCGATAATTTAATATGTGAAAATACAGAAATAATTGAAATTTGGGTTAAGTATGATTGAAAATGATTTTTAAAATTTTATTTTATCATATTGGAGTTAGAATGATGTTATAGAACTTTTAAAATCAAATTAAAAGTTAATTTGTGAAAATTGAATATTTTAATATTTAATTGACGAGTTAAAATTGTCATTTTTCAAACAGTCTCGGATTTCGACGAAACCAGTTTCATTCGGATCCGTAATGTTATATTATTGTAAGGTTTCAAATTTCTTGCCAATCGGATATACCGTTTGTCCGGGGCAAGCCAAAACGCATAGAAAATTCGTTTAATCGATTTAATTTAAAATCGACCGTTTATTTTCGTAACTCGCACAGATGACCGAATTAGCCCCCGAAACACATTCCATTGTGATTGGAACGTGGGGTAAACCTTAGAAATGCCAACCGTCATGCTTCGTTTGGAGTTTGGAAAAATCCGGGATGAATAGTGTCGCGTATATTTCTATAAAAGGACCTACATTTTCTTATTTGCATCAAAACCCTAGGGTTTGAGCTCCAGCCTCCAGTGATGTTTCTAATGGCCGAAATTTAATCTCTTTCTTCCTCAGATTTCTTCAAATCCGTTGATAATTATAAGAAACTTCCAACTAACAAATTGAAGACCATAGTATGAACTTCAAATCCAACGGCTATGATCGTATATGGAGCTACAGATTGATGGCTATTGGAGCTGGAACAATGGCCGGTCGCGCATGCTTTTTGAGAGAGAGAGGGGGCCGAGTTCATCCGGCTTCTGGCCGAAGGTAGAGGAAGGTGAGGAGCTTCGTTTGGCACTTCCTGATCGAACTCCGGGTCAACGAGGTGGTGGCAATGTTTAACCCTAGATGGAAGCTTGGTGGGTTTTTTTGCGTTCGGCAACAACCTGGAAGGAAGAAAGGGGGGGCATGCACGGTCCTGATCTGCAGAGGCTAGATCCAACGGCCTGTAATAGCGTAGGGTTTAAAATAGAAGAAAAAAAAATTGTAAATATAATTTTATTTTAAATCGTTCAAACTTTGTAATGCTATATCTTATTCATACGAGGTCGAAAAATCACGAAACCAGTTGCGTTGGGTTCGTATGGACGAGCACTACGCTATGGAATTGGATTGGAGTTGTTTGGAGCTAGTTTGAATATCAGGTAAAATTAAACGCACGTTTAATTTTATTCGAAACAAAACGCTGGAAATTGAAATTCAAGGTGAGAACTTCTCACTCAATCGAATTAGTTTCGATTTTAATTTTAAATATTTAGATTTAAAATTGCTTGATTGTATATTTGAATGATGATTGTTATCTATTGATTGTTAAAATAGACATTATACGCCGTTATTAAGCGGAGGTTATTTATTAAAACATATACCGCGATAATTTCAACTTATATGGAATTGGTATTATATATGTATTTGGAGTTGATTTTCCCTCATTATATAGCGGATGAGACTCTATTGCGCCGCATAATAGCGGATAGTATTTTATAAATCCCATATACCACGATATTTCGTCTTGAAGCAAAATGGGTATTGTGCTAACATCTTTGGATGCAGGAAACGGGTTGGAGGGATCCAACTGGATTCCTCAAACATTTGAATTGGTTTCAATGTTGTGTGTTGATCTATTTGTAATCTGCGTGGTTATCTTTGTGATTGAGATTGTTAAAGGCTAAATTTTAGCCGAATATATTTTGGTATCATTAGATGCCGAAATTAAATAAAATTGGATTTTTGAAAACTTAAGTTGAGAATTCAGAATAAAATTTAATTTTGAATTGTTTCATTTTAAATGAATAAAACGTTGTAATTTGTATGTTATAAAAATTATGATTTTTGAGAAATATAACCAAAATGTGATTTTTAGATAAATAGTTGATAAATTTATAAAATGGTTGAAAATGGGATTTTTGAATTATTATAAATGATTTATATAAGATATTTATAAAATTGATATTTATAAGTTAGAAATATTAGAATTATAAAACAAGTTTATAAGTGTTAAAATGGAATATAAATGGATTTTATAAGTGAATGAAATCTATATATTTATAAATTTTGGAATTATAAAATAAATAGATTTTATAAAATAAATTTTTTATACGTGATTAACTTATAAATTGGATTTGGCATTTAAATGAGATATGAATAGAATTTGTTAATAAAAGAGATTTATAAATCGGAGTTTTTATAAATAGAAATGGAATTTGTAAACATTGTTTATAAATCCAAAATCAATTGAATTTGATAAATTTAACATAGAAGTTTAGTAAAGGAGGTATATTCGTGATTTTGGACAGCGAATTAGCCTTTAAGCTAAATGTTGTAATAATAAGGAGTTGGTTGGGAATTTTATTCCATTTTTTTACGGTGGATAATTATTGAAATAAAATGTGTAGAATATGTAGAAATGTTGAATTTGGATAAGGAAATATATTCACGATTTTGGACAGTGAATAATAAATTAAAGAAATATCTTGAAAAAAGTGATATTTTTAAATAGAATTTAAACGATTCAAAAACGTTTCAAAATGTGTTAAGTATCGAAATCATAGATTTCAACATTTATTGTTGAAATAGACGTTTTCGAGGAATATAAGGAAATGGTGGACTATAACACTGTTGTTATAGTAAATGATTTCTGAAAGGAAATGTTTTATTTAGTATGGGGATTTATATATCTATTTTAAGTTCGAATCCCTATACTAGTGATTTTGGGTTGTCGTAACGATGTTTTACGTAACATTCGTTTTGACCCAAATAAATGTGTTTAAGAGAATGTTTTCCTTATAAAATAAAATATATACTTAATTTAGATGTAAGTATATTGAATATTTTCAAAATGTTGAAAATAAATAGATTGGTGAATTACTTATTATTAAATAAGTATGGAAATGTTTTTCCAATTGAAGTGAATATTTGAGATTTTATCTTTTAAAGATAAATTGGAAATGAATATTAGAGATCGACTTAAAAATCGTATATTCATAGATATTTTGGAAATGTAAATTCACTATGGAATTTATAAAAGAAAGGGAAATTAGTTAAAAATAAACGTTGATTTATTTTGAAGTGTGGAAATTAATTTACGGATTTGGAACGTAAATTTAATAAATCGGTAAGGATTTATTTAATAGGTTTAAATGAACCATTTTGAAATGAAAGTTGTAAGGGTGTAAATTTATTTGAAATTGGTTTTCAAATGGTTGAAGTGTGGGATATATATCTTATGAAGATATTTCTGAAAATAAATAATCTGGGAAATCATTTGAAATCGGGTGATGTTGTGCATACCTATTGATAGTTAAATAACCGACTATCAATATTTACCTTTAAATCGGTATTTGTGGTGATTTGCTTGAATTTGAATGCCACACTTATTTTAAAATAAGCGCTCATTATTCGGTTTAGCCGGGAAAGGACTTTGGAGTCGTATAACCCATTTCGAATAATGATATGTCATAATGGATAGCATTTGAAGACCGGGTATTTTTGAAAACGATAGGATGACCTATCGATTGTCTCTGCACCGTTAGCTACGGTATGGAGATTTCCTTTGTGATGGGAAGTTTTATCGGGATTGTAAATACCCGGATTGCATGGGCTTCTTTTGGAAGTGCCTTCGGTTCTGTTCGAACCCAGAACATACTTGTATGGTTACGTGTCTGACATTACATTTTGAGATATAAAGCAGATTTCTTTCAAATATATTTCCTTGGTGGCGGAGAATTTATTCTCTTAGCTTAACACCCTTAGATGTTATGTAGTTGAAGGTTATCAGCGATATATTCCCAATTTGGTAATGTGGCATGCTGAGTGTTGCTGTATGATGATTATTTATTGATCATTTGTTGATCAATGCGTGGCTTTGTGCCTAGCTTTGTGGACGAGACTTCGTCAGTGCTCACTCCTCGGAAATGGTCAAAACAGGAATATGCGGCAAGGTTATGAGGGTCGCGCCCTTTAGGGTGTGTCATTTCCTTCTGGAAAGGGTGGTACCATGGTATGGAGCCCAGATACTTACTCATGTTGATACACTATATCTATTACTGTGTGGAGTTGTTGGAATCGAGCGCTCGGATAATGGTCCAATGGGACCGGGGGATGGCATAGTCGTGTAGTAGTTACCTAGTGACCAAGGTAACCCGACCCTGTGTTGGCAGAGAGCTGGTTAAGTTCTCGCGACGTCCCGCCAGAGGAGATCCCATGTGGCAGTAGGAAGTTCCTTGGCCTGACCATTTGTTGGAAATACAAATAAAACAAAACGCACCATGTACGATTTTAGTTGTAGAACCTATCATTCACTTATGGTGGCGCCCCACTGTTTGGATGGTAGCTATAGTAGGCATAAGTGCGGAATGCCTATGCTGGCTAAGATTTATATCTTTACTTTCTAAATTTTTTTTCTACACTATGCACTAGTAATAATATCAAATGTTTCTTTTTAATGCGTATCAAGCATCTTTAACTATCATAAGAAGAAATCTCCTCCAATTTTGCGTTTTCATTGTGTGTGTGGCGGGAGGTCTTATGGTAGTCTCATTTTCCAAAAGCATTGCGAATTGACTTTAAAATTATCCTTGTTGTCGTTTTAAAAGATAAACTGTTTTAGTTCTCACACTAGTCACATGACTGACTCGGAGTTTATTGTTTTCCTTCCTAAACTCTGGGTGCCCACCAATTTCCACACGGGCAGTCAAGAGTCAGGTTAATCAGGATATTCTGGAATTCAGGAGTTGCCGGAGGCAAGCTGGATGGCATGGCGTATTCACTAGTATATAGTATTTCTTTTCCGCTGTTTGTTGTTGTACACTCTGATGATGTAATGTAAAGTGATATAATGTAATAACTGATATAGTTCTTTGTTTAAAGATTATTCATTTATTTATTATATCTTGTTCCGCTGCGACTGTGAGATTCTGATATTGTTTCTGTTCTGTTTCCTTATTTCTTCTATCTTTTTCTTCTACCTCTTCTTCTTTAACCATAACAATTCGGTTTTCCGGCATTCGATTATGCGTCATTTGATATAGTGGACGTAAGAATGCCGACCTTCGGATCCCGATAAAATCGTGTCGTCACATTCACCAGTTCAATTCAAACCAAAAACAAGTGCATATGAACAAGTGCTAGGAGTTCATACCCATCACCCATGATATTAAGAGAAGTAGATGTGCGTTCAAAACTCACCTTCTTACACCCAAAAAAAGATATATATATAAGCATAGATATGAGATAAAAATCTCACCTTTTATCTCAAAGCAAAGAAGAAGAAGCTCAAACCCAAGAAGGAGACTAACCACTCTTCACTTCAACTCTACAAGCTTCAATCTAAGAATAAAACACATATTTCCCAAAGTTAGGTTTAGGAAAACTTTCAGAAATTGAAGAGGTGAAGAGTTGGAGAAGATGAAGAAGAAGCTTACCACTATCTTCTCTTTGATTTGGAGCAAGAATTCAAATTGCAAGAAGAACTAGGGCTTGGAATTTCTAATTCCCATTCTCTTCCCCTATTTTCAGTTTTAGCTTAAGTTTTTATGAAATGAAATAAGTGACTAGAGAGGAGAGGGACTAAGTTAGGGTTAATTAGTTAGTTAATGGGCTGAATCCAACCCAACCCCAACTAGAAAAAGTAGCAAAATTCAACTTATTCCAAACATATCAAAGCTTATCTCAAAAAGATCGCAAACGCCATTTTGGACTCAATGTAGGTGGTTTCGAGTCCTAATTCGGCCATTTGCAAAATGTAACAATTCAGACCTAAAAATCCGACTAACGACACTATATTTAAATAAAACATTTAAATATAAAATCATTAAATATGCGGGTTGTTACAATACCCCTGTTTAGATGTCCCTTTTTATTTCGGCTGTGTGGGCGGTTGCTAGCTACAACTGCGGAGTTATCTTTTTCGGGACTGTTCAGTAAGGAATAGTTTCGGCCTTGTATTGTAGGGGGTCGGGAGCGATCCTCGGTACGGTGATCTAGGCCCCATACTGTGACAGGCGGTACCCCAGTAGCCCTGCCATTGATGGAAATCCATTTTCCCTACGAGACCCTACGGTTTTGATTTGTATTACCCACTTTCATGGCTAGTAGCTGGAATTTAATGAATGTAACAATTTCGGCTATTTTCTATTTACTTGAAAACCCTAGACACTATTATAATATCACTGGATTTCCTATAAAAAAATTTGGTTAGTGTAAGGTAAAAACTTACTCATATTTATATGTGTGGAGTCTTACGTGATACCTTTATTTTCAAATGATTTTCAAAGTTAAACAACTTTAAACCGTTTACTCATACCAGACCCATGTCTGACCGGAGTTTATTTCTGTTTTTCATAAACTCTTAGGTACTCAAATTTTTATGAGTAGCCAAGTGATAGGTGTTAGGTTGTTGGTTTTTGAAGGAGCTTGGAGCAGGTGTTCCAGACGTATCTATATATCTATCTAGTTCCGCTGTGTTAGTTAGTGTAAGTTGTATTTTGGATGTATATAGTAGCAGATGTATGTATGACTGTCATGTGTAAGATATTGTGTAACTCTGATATATGTAAAACTATGTAATAGTTATGTGATATATTATATTTTGTTCCGTTTCCGCCGTGAGATTCTGATGTTGTTATTTTTTCTTTCTATTCTTTTCTATTTCTATCCCTTTCTTTCTTAATTGATGATACGTCTTTATGTGGTTAGAAAGGCGGGTCATCTCAGAGTCGACCGGAGTAGTGTGGATGGAAGCGTAAAACTTCAGTGGTGATCTGAATGTGATCGCGAGCCTTCTGACAATCTGAGGCGGCAGCACGAACCATTTTTAGGTGATCGAGTTGGTTCCAGTGGATGCTTGATTTGTTCGATTTTGATTCCCAACATATCCCAATGATCTGGGTGTTTTGAAGGGACAACGATGTCATCAGTGATTTGCTAAGGGGATCGGTGATGGTCGGTAATCGATCTGGTGGTCGTGCACGAACACCATGTATCATCAGTATCTGATTTTGGTTAAACAATTTGGGAATATGATGGTTACTCTGGTTTAAGCACGGGAAAAAGAAGTTTTGACTAGAGGCTTGTGAAGGAGGCGGGTAACTCCAAGCAAGACTCGGGTTTTACTCGAGTCATCTCGGGTTCATAAATTTGCAGTTTTAAAAATTTAAAAATAAAACAAGTTTTTATTCAAATGTTAATCAAATCAAGTTTAAACAGTTTAATCCATTTCTTTTTGAAAAATAAATGTTGATTTAAGTTTAGATTAATCAAGATCTTAGAACAAATTATTTTGAAGTTTAAAATGTTTAATATATATACATGTAACCTTATTTTAATACATATTTCAAATAAACTTGATTTTTTGTAATTTAGTAAGTAAATAAGTAAAATAAAATGTTTTCAAATTATTAACTAATTTTAAAAAAAATATGGAGTTAATTAATTTACTAATCATTATTTTTTTCCATAAGCCATTAACAAGACTTTTAAAGATAATTAAAATAATTATTTAGGAAAAAGACTTTAAAGGATTAATTATTGAAGGTAATTAAATGTAAATTATTTAATGTAATTCCTTAAAAAGGTTGATTACTTTAATTAAAGGTTATCTAATTTATAATAACTAATTATAGGGTGAATAATTACTTAATGATAATAACTTAATGAAAGTAAATAAGGATAATTAAATTAATGATTAAAGGTTCATTAATCAGGTGATTAAACAATAATTAATTAAAGTATAATTAATTAACGTGATAAATTAATTAAGGTAATTAATTTGAGGTTAATTAATTAAGTAAAGGCTAATTAATTAATGAAAGTGATTAAGGGATGATTTATTAATTAAGGGATAATTAATTTATGTAATTAATTAAGGGTAATTTATTTAAGGATAATTAAGCAATTAAAGGTTAATTATTTAATGATTAAAGGCTAATTAATTTATTTTTAAAGGATGATTAATTAAAATGGTTTGTAATTAATTAATGTTAATTAACCAGGATTAGTGATTTATTTGATTTAAATTAATCAGATAATTAATTAACCTTACTTATGGATGTTTGGATTGCATTGAATGCCTTGAATTGTTTGATATCCTTGATATGTGATTCTTTGTGATATGAATCATTTTGATTTGAGCTTTGATGAAAGTAATTTATTTATCCATGATAAATTTATATTGTTTACCTGTGAATATGTGAATCTTTGAATGAAGATAAGCGTTATAGGATTGCACCGCTTATCGATATTACCGTGCTTGAATATGTGATGATTGATGATGTCACACTATTATGTAAAACCCCTGGACTACACCATATACACACAAATATGGATTGCATGAGGAATTGGTTAAGTCACATATATTTAAATTTATTATTATGAAATGATTTTTAAAGTTGAATTTTGGATCTAAATGGTTTTGGAAATGGAATTGGGTTAGTGTGAAAAGCTTTTGAAAGGAGTTTTACAGATAAAAGTTAGTTTGAATAACTTGATAAAATTTTGAAATTTAAATAATTTGATTTAAATATGAATTCAAAATTCGAAATTGAATTCTATGTTTGAAAATTATGGTTTAAAAGGTACACAAGTTATAAATGTGTTTATATGGGTTTTAAACCATTTTAAAAGTATTATTTTGGAAATTTAAATTTAACCCAAGTCTAAAACACTTTAACTTGTGCAATTGTAATCGGATTTTTTCGAAACGAAAACTATTTGTTTTCAAATAATAATAGCTTTCATACAAAGAGGGGATATCTAATTTGTGCTGAAAGATTTCAAGTTTGAAATGGAATTGAAGTAGTTTTGAAAGCTATGAATGAATCTTTGTGAAAGATGGTTGAACCTTGTTTTGAAATTGAAGAGGATCCTAAAGGTGTATCTTTTGTATAAAAGATTTGAAATGGAATTGGTTTCGAAAGTTATAAATCTTTGGGAATGTTTTTGAAAGCTATGAATTGAATCTTTTATTTAAAGATTGGACGAGTTATTCCAATTTGAAAGGGAAAGTGTTTTGAAAGTTGTGAATGAATCTTTATGAAAAATTGGTGAACTTTGTGAAGTGAATTTATTTGTTTAAATATTTGTAAATGGTAATTTGTTTAAACCATTTAAAGAAAGGTTATGGGTTTTAAGTTGTGACATAACTGAGATCCCTATATCCATATGTTTTTAAATATTGCGCTTATTATTCGGTTTAGCCGGGAGAGGATCTTGTGTCATATAATCCAGTCCCAAATAATGATACGACGTTATGGATTGCATTTGAAGACCGGTGATGAAGATCAGATATTTTCGAAAGCGAAAGGATAACTCATCGAGTGCCTCTGCACCGATACGTCCCCAATATAGATATTTGATCACCGTTTATGATGGGAAGTCCGGACGTGATTAGCGATTATCTATAATTGCAAGGGCATCTTTGGAAGTGCATTCGGTTCTGTTCGAACCCGGAATAGACTTATATGGATGTGTGCCTGACGTTACACTTTGAGATGTAAAACTAGTCTCTATCAAATACATTCCTGTTTGGTGGCGGAGAATTTATTCTCTTAGCTTAACACCCTTCTCTGAGATGAACGAGCTTAGAGGTTATGTAGTTGATGGTTACTAGTGATACATTCCTAATTTGGTAATGTAGCATATGAAGTGCTGCTGATCATTTGTTGATCAATGCATGGCTTTGTGAAAAGTGTAACTTTGTGGACGAGACTGCATCGAGCCTCACAACCCGGTAATGGTCGTAACATGAATCGTTGCAGCAAGGTTATTTGGGGGTAGCACCCCTTGAGGGTATGTCCATTTCCTTATGGATTATAAGTGGTATCATGGTATGGAGCCCAAATACATAACTTTGTGGTTGCTGCAAACTTATTGCTTTGTGGTTGTTGGTGAGAGGTACCTTGGATAAAGGTCGGTAATGACCGGGGGATGGCATGCTCGTGTTAGTAGTTACTTCCAAGCAGGAGTAACCCGGACTTATGTTGGCAGAGATCCAGTTAGGTTCGGGGACGTCCCTCCAGAGGCGTTCTATTCGATGTAGGAAGCTCCTTTTCCTGACCATTTGTTGGAAATCCAAACATCCAATACGCACCTTGTATGATTTTAGTTGTAGAACCTGCCATTTCACATGGTAGCTATATTAGGCATACTATAATGGTACATATGCTGGCTAAGATTAATATTATACTTTCGAAAGGTTTTTGCACTATGCACTAATAATAATATCAAAATGGTTTTTTGCGTAGTAAGCATGTTTGACTAACATAAAGAGAAATCTCCTCCAATTCTGTGTTTGCATGGTGTGTGTGGTGGGTGGCCTTATAGTAGTATCATTTTCCAAAAAGCATTGCGGATCTCTTTTAAACTCTTTTGTTTTTATTTCCTCATACCAGTCCCGTGATTGACTCGGAGTTTATTGTTCCCTTCCTAAACTCTAGGTGCCCTCAATTTTCCACACGGGAAGTCTAGAGTTGGAATTTTCAGATAATCAGCTAGTAGATGTAGATTTCGGTAGCCTCTAGCTTTTTATATTTAATCCTTTGGAGTCTTTGGATCTTAGCGATCACATCGATGCCTGACCTTGCTTAATGCATTCATGATGGTGGTTCGAGCTTTTGGTTCAAGCTATCTTTGGCAATGGAGTCGCTATATGTTGGAGTATCTATCTTGAGGACTTCTGAAGATGTTATCTTTTGGAGTTATTTCTTTCCGCTGTATCTCGTATCTCTGATAATATTGATCAATTAATTGTATCATTGTTGTATCAAATATTGTATATCAATGATATATATATTGTTTGTTTTCTTCCGCTGTGTTGTTGTACTTAATGTGTTATAATCTCCGGTGTGAATCGGGTTTCAACGGTTGAATCTACGGCATTCAAGTACAAGTGAAGTGTGGGTGTCGATTTTCGAACGCTGAAATTTAGGTCCATTAAATTTGGTATCAGAGCTGAAGGTTGAAACTTTAGCTCAGAGGCATGACACATTAGGTAGCTCACTAGAGATAGGGTGAAGTATACCCTAGAATGAGTATCCCTAAGATATCTGTCCGTGTGCCTCAGTAAGTTCTCTTGCTATCCACTGATAGTGAGTATGAGAGAAAGAATTGGACGAGACTAGGAACAGGGAATACCACTACAAATGGTCAATACCCTGCATCAACGGAAACAACTTTTTTTATCAATCTCCTTTGATCCGGTTTCAATTCTTTGATGGCTTTGTGGTAGCTCAAGAATCTTTGGTATGTTGGTGGCCCTGTGAATTGTTCTAGAAAAGATTCTAGTTCCTATTTCGTATTATACTCATTCGATTCCCTCAACTTTCTGTTTTAACTTTAATAAAGTTGGAATCTAAATTGAAAAAATTGACAAACAAATGTGAACTTAAATTAATTTGTATTGATAAAATAATTTCGGTTAAAACCAAATATTAAAAGATTCTATTGTAATTTCTAGAAAGGATTCAAGTCCGAAGAGGGACAAGCTGGTGTAAACTATAGTTGAAATATCCATAGTTTATTCTGTTGGGTCCATATATATGCTACGAAATATAAGTTATCCTTTGGACTAACCAGTGCCCCTGTATATTTCACAGGCTGGATGACCGGATTCGACGGGTGTAAAACGAGTTTGTTCTCATATTTATTGATGATATTCTGATTTGGTGAGCCAAATGCAGAATAGATATTTATCTTGATTGATGAGTCGATTCTTTATCTTTGTGTATCCATACTTTGTTGTCTCCCTTGCAAATTTCGACGATGAAATTTTCTTTAGGGGGGAATTTGTAACATTCCCGTTCTTAAATCAAATTCAAATTGGAAGTTAATTTAATATTTGGAATTAAATTGTTAATTAATTCGGTATTTTCCAAATTAAATAGATATTTGTTTGTTTGTTAATATAAATATATATAAATATGATTTTAAGTAGAATTTCTAATTGGAAATTCAGAAACAAATATTTTGAATAAAATATTAGGTTTGAATTTATTTGTGAATTAATTGACAATTAATTTTAATATTTAGAATAAATGTGTAAGTAAATTGTGAAAGTAAATTTGGACTGGGAATTTGAGAATAAAAATATATTATAAAATTAATAAAAATCTATTTTAGAATTATAATACAGGTGTATATCTATATTTTGAAAGTTATATTGTGAAATAGATATAAATAATATTTACAAAAGCTATTTAAAAAACTAAATTCAAATATATACATATTATATATTTATTTATTAATGCTTGATTAATTTTGAATCACATTCTTTAAAGTTATGAATATATAGATAAAGGTAAAGTATTAGTTTAAAAGTAGAAATATATCTTTTGAAAATGAAAAAGCAAATGGTTTGTATTTATATATAAATATTTATTGGTACATAACATTTAAACCATATTATATACACATGATTCTTGAGCATACAAAAGTGTAAATATATTAACATAAAGGTCTAACACAAAATTTATAAAATTATTTAAAAGTGGATATAAACATAAATTTTTATAAATGACATTTGTAGGATAAGGAATTACATACCTTAACAAGTGTTAAAAAAGAGAACAAGTGGCAAAGTTTTCTATTTCACTTTAGTAATAATATTAACATGTATTAAAAGATAATAAACTAGGCTTCTTTTGAATTCTTTCTCTTATCTTCCCAAACTTGAAACTAAAGATCAAAAGAAAATCAATGAAAACCTGAAAAACAAAGTATAACATATAATTTCAAGCCTGGAAATTCAAAAGATCATGCAACTTAAAAATTCAAAAGCATTCACAGTCTGAAAGTTTTCAAATTAGAACCTGTAAACTAAGATTCAAAGAAAAAACCGAGCAAAGTCTCAGATCAAAATCAACGTCAGGATTTCAGATCAACAGAAAAAAATAAAAGAACCTGTTTCAAGCTTTCAACCTGGGAAAATGAAAATAAAAAATCTAGAAGTCTAAAACCTGATTCATAAGACTAAACAAAATTCTGAAGCAAACAAGAAATAAAAAAAAAATCAAAGCAAGTTAAAGACCCAAACTCTGGTGAATTAGTCTTCAGATTTATTTCAACAATCAAAGTTCAGATCAAAAATCTGGTTTCAAATCAAAATGTCTGCTATCCTTCTTTCCAAGGTGAGCAAACTGCTTTGTTAAAGCTTAAAATCCGATTGAATCTTGCAAGTATGCTGCTATGAAAATTTCTGGTATGAATGTGAATATGCTTGTATGTATGTAAATTTAGGTGTGCATGTTTGATTTACAGGGTATGCTGGCCTCTGTTTGATTACAGGGTTTCAAATCCTGTTCACAAAGCAAAATCTCGTTCTCAAATTATTTTAGGTTTTAGGATCTTAATAATATTTTTTATACAATCCAAATCTAAGTAATAAAAATAGTTTTAAGACTAATTTAAGGATAATTTAAACGGGAAGGAAGATAAACAGTAAAGCTTAAAAACATGTTAAAAATTCGAGCGTCAGAGTTTCTTGATTTACATGCATCATCCAGTTCGCCTCTGAAAAGCGTGTTTTTTAAAATAAATTTCAAGTTTTTTAGTTTGATATTAAGGAAGGAATGCGTTGATGAACAGAGATGTTTTTTTTGTCAAATCCTGGTGATTGGTAAAGCAGCGGGTCTCGAAATCATAGCTGGTGGTTGCTGGACGTCAGGGGAACTCGGGAAAACTACTCCCTTGAATTCTAGTTTGTCATGGTGGTTGGTCCAAGTCGAAATTGGGTTTAGGTCCAGATTTTTGTTAGCATTGGAAAATTGATCGCCGCTTCATTATCACTACATCGGAGTCGACCAGAGTAGTATGAATGGAAGCGTAAAACTCTAGTGGTGATCTGAACGTGATCGCGAGTCTTCTGACTATCTAAGGCGGTGGCACGAACCATTTTCAGGTGATCGAGTTGGTTACAATGGAAGCTTGATTTGTTCGATTTTGATTCCCAACATATCCCGATGATCTGAGTGTTTGGAAGGGACAACGACGTCGTTAGTGATTTTTTGAGGGGATTGGTGATGGTCGGTAATCGATCTGGTGGTCGTGCACGTATACCATGTATCACCAGTACCTGATTTCGGTTAAAGAATTTGAGAAGATGATGTTTACTTGGGTTTAAGCACGAGGAAAAGAAGTTTTGACTCGAAGCTTGAGAAGGAGGTGGGTAACTTGAAGTAAGACTCGGGTTTTACTCGAGTCATCTAGGGTTCATAAATTTGCAGTTTTAAAATTTTTAAAATAAAACAAGTTTTTATTCAAATGTTGATCAAATCAAGTTTGAACATTTTATCCATTTCTTTTTGAAAAATAAATGTTGATTTAAGTTTGGATTAATCAAGATCTTAAAACAAATTATTTTAAGTTTAAAATGTTTAATATGTATACATATAACCTTATTTTAAAATTTATTTCAAAACTTGATTTTTTGTATTTTAGTAAGTAAATAAGTGAAATAAAATGTTTTCAAATTATTAATTTAATTTAATTTTAAAAAAATCTGGAGTTAACTAACGTATTAATGATGATTTATTTTCCATAAGTCATTAACAAGACTTTTAAAGATAATTAAAATAATTATTTAAGATAAAGACTTTAAGGGATTAATTAATGAAGGTAATTAAAGGTCAATTACTTAATGTAATTCCTTAAAAAGGTTTATTACTTTAATTAAAGGTTATCTAATTTACAATAAGTAATTAAATGGTGATTAATTACTTAAAGATAATTAATTAATGAAAGTAATTAAGGATAATTAAATTAATGATTAAGATTTATTAATCAAGTGATTAAACAATAATTAATTAAAGGATAATTAATTAATGTGATAAAGTAATTAAGGTAATTAATTTGAGGTTAATTAATTAATTAAAGGCTAATTAATTAATGAAAGTGATTAAGGGATGATTTGTTAATTAAGGGATAACTAATTTATGTAATTAATTAAGGATAATTAATTTAAGGATAATTAAATAATTAAAGGTTAATTATTTAATAATTAAAAGATAATTAATTTATTATCAACGGATAATTAATTAAAATGGTTTGTAATTAGTTAATGTTAATTAACCAGGATTATTGATTTATTTGATTTAAATTAATCAGATAACTATGTGACCTTACTTATGGATGTTTGGATTGCATTGAATGCCTTGAAATTTTTGAAATCCCTGATATGTGATACTTTATGATATGAATCATTTTGATTTGAGCTGTGATGAATGTAATTTATTTACCAGTGATAAATTTATATTATTTACCTGTGAATCTATGAATGAAGATAAGCATTATAGGATTATACCGCTTATCGATATTGCTGTGCTTGAATCTGTGATGATTGATGATGTTGCACTATTGTGTAAAACCCTTGGACTACAGCATACACACACAAATATGGATTGCACGAGGAGTCAAAGATATTTAACTTTAATATCATGAAATGATTTTTAAAGTTGAATTTTGGATCCAAATGGTTTTGGAAATGGAATTGGGTTAATGTGAAAAGCTTTTGAAAAGGAGAATTAAAGATAAACGTTATTTTGAATAACTTGATAAAATTTTGAAACTTAAATAATTTCATTTAAATTTGAATTCAAAATTTGAAATTGAATTCTATGTTTGAAATTATGGTTTAAAAGGTTATACAAGTTATAAATGTGTTCATATGGGTTTTAAACCATTTTAGAAGTATTATTTTGGAAATTTAAATTTAACCCAAGTTTGAAAGACTTTAACTTGTGCAAATGTAATCAGATTTTTCCGAAATGAAAAATATTTGTTTTCAAATAATAATAGCTTTCATATAAAGAGAGGATTTCCAATTTGTGTTGAAAGATTTCAAGTTTGAAATGGAATTGAAATAGTTTTGAAAGCTATGAATGAACCTTTGTGAAAGATGGTTAAACCTTGTTTTGAAATTGAAGAGGATCTTAAAGGCGTATCTTTTGTATAAAAGATTTGAAATGAATTGTTTTTGAAAGTTATAAATCTTTGGAAATGTTTTTGAAAGCTATGAATTGAATCTTTGATCTAAAGATTGGATGAGTTAATCCAATTTGAAAGGTAAAGTGTTTTGAAAGTTGTGAATGAATCTTTGTGAAAGATTGGTGAACTTTGTGAAGTGAATCTTTTTGTTTAAAGATTTGAAAATGATAATTTTTTAAACCATTTGAAGAAAGGTTTTGGGTTTTAAGTTGTGACTTAACTGAAATCCCAATATCCATATGTTTTTAAATATTGCGCTCATTATTCGGTTTAGCCATGAGAGGACCTTGTGTCATATAACCCATTTCGAATAATGATATGACGTTATGGACTGCATTTGAAGACCGATGGTGAAGACCAGATATTCTCGAAAGTGAAAGGATAACTCGTCGAATGTCTTTGCACCGACTAGTCCCCGGTATAGAGATTTGATCACCCTTTGTGATGGGGAGTCCGGAATGTTAGTCCGTGAGATGATGGTTTTGATGACAACAACCTTAGAATAAATTATAAAATATAAATACTAACATTATAAGTTTAGATATATATGTATATGCAGGTTTTGACCATGCAGGTACCAAGAATGAAGACTGTACGGTATAGAGATTCAAGATATCAAGATTGAAGACCCATGATTATCAAGAATATCAAGAGTACAAGAATTGGATTAATTTATTCTTTAATTACAAATTTTGTTAAAACTCATAGAAAAGCACTGGCATCTTAAAATCCAATTTATTCCTGGAATGGAATCCACTTCGAGCCTGTTAAAGGGATGGAACCCTAAGTAGGATGGAACCAACGAAAAATCTAGTGGAACATTGTTTTGTATCCTCTAACTTTTTATTCAAAATCATTTTTCAAAATTATATCCTGTTTTCAAAATGTTTTCAAAACCTTCCTTTTAAAAGCATCAAAAACCTCTATCCTGATTTTAAATAATTTTAGCCTCAAAATTATCTTTAATTTCAAAAGTCAAAATAACTCTTGATTTCAAACTATCTTTTAAAACAATATATTTAACTTTTAAATATTTATACTTAAGATTTAAATATAAAATTATAGTTAAATTTATATATATTATTCTCTATATTTACTTATGAATTTTAACTATAGTCAAGTATATTAGAAAAGTTTAAAATAGTTTTAATATAAGATAAAGGTTATTTTCAGAGAAAATCAAATCATCAAAAATTGCTTTGGGATGTCGACATGCCTATGGTGACCGTGTCGACATGGAGTCAGTTGAGTTCAAAATTTAAATATCAAAAGAAGTGTCTATTCGCCATAACTCTTCATGAATGGACATGGCTGTTGTCTTCTATAAATAGTGGTTAGTTTCAACGAATTTTAGATCAGATTTTATGATTTTTCACTCCACTTCTTCTTCCACATTTCTTAATACATACACTTACCATTACTCTGTCGAAATCAATATTGAATCATACTCGAATACTTCTAGTTTGATTCTCTATCACTATCTTAACAAGGTTCTCAGTGCTATTCAGAGTTATAGACTTCTTTGTAATCTATTAAGAGAGAAAAGGTGTGATTGTGACCTTGAAAATCAATCAAGCGAGAAAAGGTGTGATTATGGCCTTGAAAATCAATCAAGCGAGAAAAGGTATGATTGCAGCATTGGTAAATCAATTGGGTAAACTTGTAGCCCAGAAATCAAGTATCTCCACCCAGAGGATTGAAATTCTGGAGGGTGTACCTCGTAGCCTTGAAATCGAGGGTGTAATTGTACAATTGCTTTTGAAAGGGAATCCGTACTTGTGTTACGGGACTGGATGTAGGGTAACTCCGAACCAGTATAAAACCCAGTGTGTTCTTTCCTTTACTGCTTTTTTTTATTTCTGCATCTGCGTTTGTTTCTATGATTATCCATGTATCTGTAGATTGCATACATCTGTGTCTAAATTAACATAAACTCAAAAAGATTTAGTAATTCTTTATAAACACTATTCACCCCCCTCTAGTGTTAATCCTAGCCTTAAGATCCGTAATCCGCATTTCTTTCAATTGGTATCAGAGCAAGGTTTTCAAACTTTCATAATCTGATTTTTGAAACGTTTTCAAAATGGCTACCAACATTGGTACTGTTACTAACACTAGTATTCCTGTCACTATTCATTTGTAGAAGGTCAGTCTACTGTCAGACCACCACTTTTTAATGGTAGCAACTATGCATATTGGGCATGCAGGATGAAAATATACTTACAATCTATAGGATTAGACACTTGGATATTACACAAACGGAATATTCTGAACCCACAACTGATTTTGCATAGTGGACTGCTGAGCAAAAGACTATTGCAAAAAATAATTCTAAGGCAATGAATATATTTTTTTGTTCACTAGATAGAAATGAATTCAATAGAGTGTCAGTTTGTAAGTCTGCATATGAAATCTGGAAAACTTTGCAAGTTACTCACGAAGGAACAAGAAAAGTTAAACAGATCAAAATTTCTATGCTCACAAATCAGTTTTAATTATTTAAAATGAATCCTAATGAGTCTATTTTAGATATGTATAGTAGATTTCAGGATATTTTGCATTCTCTAATATCTTTGGGAAAGGAATTTTCTTAAGAAGATCAAGTCAGAAAGATTTTAAATTCTCTTGCTCTAGAATGGCATCAAAAGACACTTGCTATCGAAGAGGTAAATGACATCATTACTTTAAAGATAAAAGAATTAATTGGAAATCTAATGTCGTATGAAGTTCAAATGATCGGAAGAAAAGAAAACAAAGCATCTGAAAAAGAAATCAATGGCATTCAATGCATCGACCGATGGATCAGACTCAAACAGCGATGATGATGAAGAGATGGCCTTTATGACCTGAAATTTTAGGAAATTCCTGAAATACAGAAAGATGAATAATCTCAAGAGAAAAAACTATAAGAACTCTGGAAATCAAAATGTAGTGCCAAATAATGTCAAATGTTACAACTATGATGAACCTGGCCATTTCAAAAGAGACTGTCCGTATCCAGATAGGAAAAATCCTCCTATGAACAATGATCCAGCAAAGAAACGGAAGCGTGCATTTACTGCTACTCTAGATGACTCAGACTCGTCCTCAAGTGATGATGATTAGAAGACAGATAATTCGAATTTGTGTTTCACAGCTATTCACGACTACGATGAATTCAAAGAAACGGACTCAGAAAAAGGTACACGTTTACAATACAATCGGTTGAAATTGCTTGCTTATAATTAGTTGCTTGATTGCTTGATTGCTTGATTGACTGATTTTGAATTGGTGTGTTGATTGAATTTTAAATTCTTTTATTATTATCTTATTATTTTATTATTATTTTATTATTTTTTAATAGTATAATTTTGTGAAATATACTATAAATATTTTAGATACATATATATAAACATTTAAGTATATTTATATATATATATATATTAGAGAACTTAGGAAAAATAAATTATCAAAATTCACTGGCACATGTCGACATGGTCCCTACGATGATGTCGATATGGGTACCAAAATTTGAATTTCAAAATTTGAATTCAAATGTTTGAATCTCCCTCTACCTTTTCAATTCATTCAATTCTCTGAAAAGCTACCTTTTGACCAAAGAATATGTTCTTTGAGAATCTTTTTATTCACTATCTTTTATCATATCTTTTCATTCTCATTTTCAAATTCAAATTCTCTTCAAAACTTCAAGCTCTCTACTCTATACTTTAATGGATTCTTCAAGCAACCCCTCCACCATGAGAATTTCTAGAAAAATAAAGGAGCAATTATTCAATGATCCGGAGGCAATAAAAGCATACATCAATTATGCTAATTATGCCAAAGTCCATCCCGGAAAGTTTGCTATTTCTCAAGATTTCTCTTCTTATGAACTTGATTTTCTATTTGCAAACAATGGAGTTCATAGTCTTATTGATGCTTCTCAAAATGATTTTATTTGCTATCCAAATCTTGTCAAAATTTTCTATGCTAATTTAAACCGAGGACTTTATCATGGAAATGAGGATGAAATTTGGAGTAGTGTCAAAGGCTCTAGAATTGTTTTGAATTGTGATCTTTTGGGAACCATTATCAATTGCAAGTGTACGACAATGGATCTTTCTAATTTTAAAATCGATGAAAATGATCGTGAGACATTTCATCACATTTTCGAAGGGAATGATAATTTTGAATTCAAAAATCGAAATTTTCGACCAAAGGAAAGGATTGTCAATCTTATTTTGCAACATACTTTGACCCCAAGATCGGGGAATTTTAGCAATCCTACTTCAAAAGTTTGCAGATCTCTTTTTGCTATTTTTGGAAATTATGACATAAATTGGGCGCAAGTTATTTTGGATGAACTTCGTCCTAAAAATCTGGAAATGGGTGAGAATACTTTATATCATGGAATTTGTCTCACTCGGGTTTTTAACTGTTTTGGAGTGCATTTCAAAGGCGAAGAATTTATTTCTAGAAAAGTTTTCAATCATTCCAACATTTCGCTTATGAAAATTCCATTTGTTTTTCAACCTTATGAGACCCTAGCGGAAAAGGAAGAGCGTTTAGCTCATGAGGAAATGGAAGAAGAGGAAGAGGAAGAAGAAGAAGGGGATGAAATGGAAATTGAAGAAGAAGAACGTGAAACCTCTTTAGAAAGCATTGACTATCCTCCTAATCCATCCACCAAAACCCTTCTCAAAAATAAAAAGAGGATTGTTGAGAATCAACAGATTTTTAAACGATTCGTTAGTAAGAAGTTGGACAAAATTTCATCCAAGATGAACAAGTTCATTTCCAAAGTCAGCAAGAAACTTGGACTTTCTTCATCAACATCATCCTCTAACTAGTTTTGTCTTTTCATATCTTGTTGCATGTGTTTTAGTTTGTTGAATTAGAAAGTTTATGTAGTTTGGTGTGTGTTTAATCATTGCAACATCTTAGTATGCAATGAAATGAAATTTCTTTTCTGCTATCTACCTTATCTTATCTCCAGAATAAATGTTAGTATAGTATACACACACAATTATTCACAAAATCAAATTAGTCATAACTTTTCACTAACCCATGTGGACATCCCCTCTATGACCATGTCAACATGTACCGGTCAAAAATGACAATTGATTTTTAATTTGAAATTTGAATATCAACCATATGTCTATTCACTTCAAACAAAATTCTACACCTATATATACCTATTTCTTCCAGAATTCTTCACTGAAAATTATTTCCTATCTTCTAATTCTTCATTTCTTTCACAAATTCAACTATGGCTAATCCATTTCACAATTTATCCGAAAATCTTGAAGAAACTCTTAATTCGTTCAAGAGTATCCTCTCGTTCATTCTTCGTAACCAGCGACACTTAGAATTGAGTCAAATGCAGATGATCAAGGAGCAAGAAAGGCATTTCGATGCAATACGATGGATGATTTCCTCCCTATACAAGGATGATAACGAAGCACATCCTCCAGTCTCTCTCACCAACGACAATGATAATTAGGATGCTATTAAGGCAGATCCAATCTTTGGAGAAGAAGGATGGGTGGAAGTTCCACGTAACATTTGATTTTTATTTTTTTTTACTTTGTTTGAATTGTTTGTTTGAATTAATTTGATTTGGTTTGGATTGATACCCCGTTTGAATTGATTTCTTAAATTGGTTTGATGGTTGTTACATAAAACATGTATATATATATACGCACATTGAAATGTATATAATCCTTGATTATTATCATGTTCATAAGGATAATTATTTATATCTATTATATATTCCATTGTATAGTTTATTAATACACGTACTCTAGTCCAAGAGTGAGGGGAGTTAGTTTTTGTTGATGACAAAAGGGGAGAAATATAAAATAGGTTAGTTAGGCATAAATTAAGGGGGGTATATAGATTAAGGGGGATTTATTAGGATAGAAGTAATATTTTATAAACAAAGGTTGTCATCATCAAAAAGGGGGAGATTGTCAGTCCGTGAGATGATGGTTTTGATGACAACAACCTTCGAATAGATTATAAAATATAAATACTAACATTATAAGTTTATATATATATATATATATATATATATATGCATATGCAGGTTTTAATCATGCAAGTACCAAGAATGAAGACTGTACAGTATAGAGATTCAAGATATCAAGATTGAAGACTCATGAGTATCAAGAATATCAAGAGTTCAAAAATTGAAGTAATTTATTCTTTAATTAGAAATTTTGTTAAAACTCATATAAAAGCACTGACATCTTAAAATCCAATTTATTCGTGGAATGGAATCCACTTCGAGCCTGTTAAAGGGATGGAACCCTAAGTAGGATGGAACCTACGAAAAATCTAGTGGAACATTGTTTTGTATCCGCTAACTTTTTATTCAAAATGATTTGTCAAAATTATATCCTGTTTTCAAAATGTTTTCAAAACCTTCCTTTTAAAAGCATCAAAAACCTCTATCCTGATTTTAAATAATTTTAGCCTCAAAATTATCAATAATTTCAAAAATCAAAATTACTCCTGATTTTAAACTATCTTTTAAAATAATATATTTAACTTTTAAATATTTATACTTAAGATTTAGATATAAAATTATAGTTAAATTTTATAAATATTATTCTCTATATTTACATATGAATTTTAACTATAGTCAAGTATATTAGAAAAGTTTAAAATAGTTTTAATATAAGATAAAGCTTATTTTCAAAGAAAATCAAATCATCAAAAATTGCTTTGGGATGTCGACATGCCTATGGTGACCATGTCGACATGGTATCAGTTGAGTTCAAAATTTAAATTTCAAAAGAAGTGTCTATTCGTCATAACTCTTCATGAATGGACATGGCTGTTGTTCTTCTATAAATAGGGGTTAGTTTCAACGAATTTTAAATCAGTTTTTCTAGTTTTTCATTCCTCGTCTTCTTCCACGTTTCTTAATACATACTCTTACCACTACACTACCGAAATCAATATTGAATCACTCTCGATTACTTCTAGTTTGATTCTCTGTCACTATCTCAACAAGGTTCTCAGTGCTATTCAGAGTTACAGACTTCTTTGTAATCTATTAAGCGATAAAAGGTGTGATTGTGGCCTTGAAAATCAATCAAGCGAGAAAAGGTGTGATTGCAGCCTTGGTAAATCAATTGGGTAAACTTGTGGCCCGGAAATCAAGCATCTCTACCCAGAGGATTGAAATTCTGGAGGGTGTACCTCGTAGCCTTGAAATCGAGGGTGTAATTGTACAATTGCTTTTGAAAGGGAATCCGTACTTGTGTTACGGAACTAGATGTAGGGTAACTCCGAACGAGTATAAAACCCGGTGTGTTCTTTCCTTTACTACTTTTATTTTATTTCTGCATCTGCGTTTGTTTCTATGATTATCCTTGTATCTATAGACTGCATACATCTGTGTCTAAATTAACACAAACTCAAAAAGATTTAGTAATTCTTTATAAACACTATTCACCCCCCCTCTAGTGTTAATCCTAGCCTTAAGATCCGTAATCCGCATTTCTTTCAATTGGTATCAGAGCAAGGTTTTCAAAGTTTCATAATCTCCAGAATAAATGTTAGTATAGTATATATACACACACACACAATTATTCACAAAATCAAATTAGTCATAACTTTTCACTAACCCATGTCGACATCCCCTCTATGACCATGTCAACATGTACCTGTCAAAAATGACAATTGATTTTGAATTTGAAATTTGAATATCAACCATATGTCTATTCACTTCAAACAAAATTCTACACCTATATATACCTATTTCTTCCAGAATTCTTCACTGAAAATTATTTCCTATCTTCTAATTCTTCATTTCTTTCACAAATTCAACTATGGCTAATCCATTTTACAATTTATCCGAAAATCTTGAAGAAACTCTTAATTCGTTCAAGAGTATCCTCTCGTTCATTCTTCGTAACCAGCGACACTTAGAATTGAGTCAAATGCAGATGATCAAGGAGCAAGAAAGGCATTTCGACGCAATACGATGGATGATTTCCTCCCTACACAAGGATGATAACGAAGCACATCCTCTAGTCTCTCTCACCAACGACAATGATAATTAGGATGCTATTAAGGCAGATCCAATCTTTGGAGAAGAAGGATGGGTGGAAGTTCCACATAACATTTGATTTTTATTTTTTTTACTTTGTTTGAATTGTTTGTTTGAATTAATTTGATTTGGTTTGGATTGATACCCCGTTTGAATTGATTTCTTAAATTGGTTTGATGGTTGTTACATAAAACATGTATATATATATATATATATACGCACATTGAAATGTATATAATCCTTGATTATTATCATGTTCATAAGGATAATTATTTATATCTATTATATATTCCATTGTATAGTTTATTAATACAGGTACTCTAGTCCAAGAGTGAGGGGAGTTAGTTTTTGTTGATGACAAAAGGGGAGAAATATAAAATAGGTTAGTTAGGCATAAATTAAGGGGGGTATATAGATTAAGGGGGATTTATTAGGATAGAAGTAATATTTTATAAACAAAGGTTGTCATCATCAAAAAGGGGGAGATTGTTAGTCCGTGAGATGATGGTTTTGATGACAACAACCTTCGAATAGATTATAAAATATAAATACTAACATTATAAGTTTATATATATATATATATATATATATGCATATGCAGGTTTTAACCATGCAAGTACCAAGAATGAAGACTGTACAGTATAGAGATTCAAGATATCAAGATTGAAGACTCATGAATATCAAGAATATCAAGAGTTCAAGAATTGAAGTAATTTATTCTTTAATTAGAAATTTTGTTAAAACTCATATAAAAGCACTGACATCTTAAAATCCAATTTATTCGTGGAATGGAATCCACTTCGAGCCTGTTAAAGGGATGGAACCCTAAGTAGGATGGAACCTACGAAAAATCTAGTGGAACATTGTTTTGTATCCGCTAACTTTTTATTCAAAATGATTTGTCAAAATTATATCCTGTTTTCAAAATGTTTTCAAAACCTTCCTTTTAAAAGCATCAAAAACCTCTATCCTGATTTTAAATAATTTTAGCCTCAAAATTATCATTAATTTCAAAAATCAAAATTACTCCTGATTTTAAACTATCTTTTAAAATAATATATTTAACTTTTAAATATTTATACTTAAGATTTAGATATAAAATTATAGTTAAATTTTATAAATATTATTCTCTATATTTACATATGAATTTTAACTATAGTCAAGTATATTAGAAAAGTTTAAAATAGTTTTAATATAAGATAAAGCTTATTTTCAAAGAAAATCAAATCATCAAAAATTGCTTTGGGATGTCGACATGCCTATGGTGACCATGTCGACATGGTATCAGTTGAGTTCAAAATTTAAATTTCTAAAGAAGTGTCTATTCGTCATAACTCTTCATGAATGGACATGGCTGTTGTTCTTCTATAAATAGGGGTTAGTTTCAATGAATTTTAAATCAGATTTTCTAGTTTTTCATTCCTCTTCTTCTTCCACGTTTCTTAATACATACTCTTACCACTACTCTACCGAAATCAATATTGAATCACACTCGATTACTTCTAGTTTGATTCTCTGTCACTATCTCAATAAGGTTCTCAGTGCTATTCAGAGTTACAGACTTCTTTGTAATCTATTAAGCGATAAAAGGTGTGATTGTGGCCTTGAAAATCAATCAAGCGAGAAAAGGTGTGATTGCAGCCTTGGTAAATCAATTGGGTAAACTTGTGGCCCGGAAATCAAGCATCTCTACCCAGAGGATTGAAATTCTGGAGGGTGTACCTCGTAGCCTTGAAATCGAGGGTGTAATTGTACAATTGCTTTTGAAAGGGAATCCGTACTTGTGTTACGGGACTAGATGTAGGGTAACTCCTAACGAGTATAAAACCCGGTGTGTTCTTTCCTTTACTACTTTTATTTTATTTCTGCATCTGCGTTTCTTTCTATGATTATCCTTGTATCTATAGACTGCATACATCTGTGTCTAAATTAACACAAACTCAAAAAGATTTAGTAATTCTTTATAAACACTATTCACCCCCCCCCTCTAGTGTTAATCCTAGCCTTAAGATCCGTAATCCGCATTTCTTTCAATTGGTATCAGAGCAAGGTTTTCAAAGTTTCATAATCTCCAGAATAAATGTTAGTATAGTATATATACACACACACACAGTTATTCACAAAATCAAATTAGTCATAACTTTTCACTAACCCATGTCGACATCCCCTCTATGACCATGTCAACATGTACCGGTCAAAAATGACAATTGATTTTGAATTTGAAATTTGAATATCAACCATATGTCTATTCACTTCAAACAAAATTCTACACCTATATATACCTATTTCTTCCAGAATTCTTCACTGAAAATTATTTCCTATCTTCTAATTCTTCATTTCTTTCACAAATTCAACTATGGCTAATCCATTTCACAATTTATCCGAAAATCTTGAAGAAACTCTTAATTCGTTCAAGAGTATCCTCTCGTTCATTCTTCGTAACCAGCGACACTTAGAATTGAGTCAAATGCAGATGATCAAGGAGCAAGAAAGGCATTTCGATGCAATACGATGGATGATTTCCTCCCTATACAAGGATGATAACGAAGCACATCCTCCAGTCTCTCTCACCAACGACAATGATAATTAGGATGCTATAAAGGCAGATCCAATCTTTGGAGAAGAAGGATGGGTGGAAGTTCCACGTAACATTTGATTTTTATTTTTTTTTACTTTGTTTGAATTGTTTGTTTGAATTAATTTGATTTGGTTTGGATTGATACCCCGTTTGAATTGATTTCTTAAATTGGTTTGATGGTTGTTACATAAAACATGTATATATATATACGAGTACTTCAGCACGTGCGATGCACGTGCGTAAGTGTAACTGGTATTAAAAACTACCGTTTATAAGTTTTTTTTTGATTTTACAACATGAATATAAAGATATTCGTATCATCCTATGATGCTAATATTGTTTTTATCATAATTCTTAATGTTATGTAGTTAACCCAAGGGAAATTTAGTCACAGGTAAACTGATTAGATAGAATAAGCATAAAATAAATATGATTGCTAACCATTATGTATTTGGAGCATAGATCAATTTGTAAAATAAAAAACGTTAAATACCTAAACATCAGAAGCAAAAGAACTACACTGTAAATTCTACCAACTTTTATTTCTACGTGCGTAAATAATGATAATTATTATAAGATGGAATAATAGTCACTATGTCATTAAGAATTGAATGATGGGAAAGTTTCAAAAGAATTTATATCTATTGTTTTGCACATGAAGATTATATTCTAAAATAATTATTTCATTTAATTTAAATTCGTACATTTGAAAAAGTTATCCATAACTCAATTGTCTAGTTTGTTGTTATTATATTATATAATATTACCATTAAATGTAAGGATGATAAACATCATATTAATTAATGATTTAAACATTATCTACATCCATTGCACCAAGGTGTTATGGACTTTATGTGTATCGGAAAAACAGTTTTTTCAGTCGTATTTCTTTAATGTCACATCAAATAAAATGGAATTTCTCTTATTTAGATGCACCTAATTTGTGAACTTTTTAGTAGTTTGCAAATATCAATGATGTATAATAAGAAAATGACTGGCAATTGGTGATCAAATGACATAGTCTATGCTTCCATTCAACAACACACTATTCTTGTTATGAATATGCACTATACATCAACTGCACATCGTACGTTGACATAGTTTTCTGTATGAAAAATATTTACAACTAAAATTGCATATTTTATTAGAAATAATGGGGTTGGGGCATAAGTAACAAAAAATCTCTCACAATATAGATTTTTCTTCAGTAGTGCGAAGATCACACGACAATAGAACTAAAATCAAATTATATAAAGGGTTATCTAATTGTCCACCAAATAAAATTATGACATAGAACTTATATGTATTTGAACGTTGAAAGACATTGTTGTTGTATGAACTTATTGCTTCTGCTGCCTTCTTGGAACTCACTGCTATATGTTTAAGTTGACATCTTGAGGTATTATTTTCTGTAAACACTATGTTCAAACTGAAGTTCTTTTCCATAACGCTATATTCACACAATATAATCCTCTAGTATGGAAAATAAATAAGTATTACATAATAAAAGTAAGTAAATTAATAAATTAGACATATTTGAAATGAATATGAGCATATTGAATTAGTAGACAAAAATCTGGTAACATAGCTATGTTATCTCAAGCAGCATAATCCCACCATATATTTTTGATTGAAATATAGATTAGAATAACTAAATCCATAAATGAAATAATATTTAAAGCATTGAAAGTGACTTTTCACATTCCTACTTACAGTTGGCTAAAATACTTAGAGTGCATAAATTTTGGTGAAGACGTTCCCTTCGGTACACTATCATTCTACACCAATAAAGACAATATTATTTACTGGACAACATAGAAAAATAAATTAATAAACAATGCATTAATGGCATTAGCAATGCAAAATACTAACTTACACAAACAAAACCAATTAATTAAGAATTAAAAGGGAAACACAATCAATTGACTAACCTAAAATTATGCCAATATACATGTCCAAAATAGAAAGATATTGAGTGTTCATATAGAAAAAGCTATAATTGCAAAATAAGTACATACATACCATATTAGTTCTGGATTTGAATAGATTTATTATTATTATTATTAGATTAATTTTAGAGCATAAATTCCTGTTTCAGATCTAAAGATAAACGTGTTTTTAAAAATAAGATTTTAAAGCAGATATAGGATAATTTGGTCATTAGGTTGAGTAGTTCATTTCTTCCATGTTGTGATAGGAAAAGCCTAGGAATAGGTCCTAATTTTTTTGTTAAAGGGAAATCAATTATTCTCTATTATGTCCCTCTTTTTTAATTATATTCTTTACTCTTAAGTGATGTAATCTTAAAAAGTAATGCAAAGGTATACATTACCATCCATATTATAGTAAGTAAGTAGGAACAAAAATGATAATTGTATTTTTGTAATTAAACTGATTATTTTACCAAAATCGAACATTTAAGAGTGAGATTTCTAAAATTTGAAAAAAAAAGCCTATAAGTATTTAACTATATACAAAAATGGATATCAACGTTCAAATGTAAAAGCTTATTAGTCATAGATATTGCTTTCGTATTTTAACTATCTATGTGAAGGATCAATAACATGTGAATATGATAAATCAATTAAGATTCTAAAGCAATGTATGAAATTAATAATTAAAGCAAGCTATAACTCATTAATGCAATAAGTGATAATAATTACAGAGTTAGTTATTCAACTTATGATAAGCAGGAAGATGAAGTACCTACGAGGCACCAAGATGAAGCAAATCTAATTCATCTCCTCACAGTGTAGTAATTACCCCACTGAAAAATTTAAAAGGCCTATTATATTAAATAAACTTAAGTAACATGTATATTGAATCATTTTGGTTAATAGTACGTCAAACTATAAGTGAAAAGATGATAAATTGGTAAAAAATTGAAGCAAGCAGTGAATATAATAATTGAAGCAAACCAAGACACGGTAATTATGTGACCTCTTATATAAATGTGAATATATTTCCATTTGACAGTTACACTGCAATTAATCATTTTACAGTAATTACTTCATGCAATTAATATTAAAATATTTGATGAAATGCGTACTTAGTTTAGGAGAAGTACAAAGATAAAGTGATTAGGTGTAATAATGAAGCAAACTCCAATTCAACTCTTCTCTGCATATTCATTACCCAGTAGAAAAAAAATTAGTTCATCTTTCTTTTTGTGCTTATTGCTCATTTATTCATGCACTCACACCTAAATTACGACATTTAAATGTGCCATATTTGTATAATTAATTTGTTGTGTATTTCAAAGAAGGGTAAATATTCATAATTCCATAAAATTAGAGTAATGTGTGTGTGGATTAATATGCTGTAGCATTACATTGTAAATTTGATTATGGGTAAAGTAAAACATGTAAATTGTGATTTTTTTTTTAGTCTGTTGATATTCATCAACGTGTCCTAAGATACCTTTGCAATAATTAACATTGTAACAGTTAATCAATGAGAGAACAAATTGTATTAAGTTGCAAACTTAATATTTGAACCTTTTCAACTGAAATGTGTCCAGTCGTGTTTAATTTAATTAAGTTTTTCTAACATATAGCAGCAAGAATTAATATAAGTCCACCAACTATACCTAGCTATATTGTATGATTAAAAATCTAATGTCCAGTTGATTGATTTTCTGACCATATATCTAAACCATCTTGTACATCATTGTTCACCCAAATCAAATAGACATATATGATGATCAAATAAGTATTCAACTTAGAAACAATTATATTAGAAGAAAAAAGCTACAATTATCAAAATGGAAACTGCCTTTCTTCCCTTGTCGCTGTGTCTCATCTGAATCTACTTCCACTTAGCACAACAAAATTGTTACTCATCACTATTCACTTGTCATTCCTCTTCTTCCAATCAATGAAAATCATCGGTAAATTGCTTTCACACGATTCAAGCAATAAGATTTTGAGGGCAACTACAATAGGAAAATATTGCTTTAATTCCATAAAATCTGGGATTTCCCAAATTATCCAAATTTGATTTTCATTAATATTAAAACTGAAAGAGGAAGAGAACGAGAATATAAAAGAAAATCCTAAAGGACCAAATGATAAAAACATATATTATTGTACCATAGTTAAAGGTTAAACATTGCAATGTTAAAATTATATACCTTAGTAGGTTGAATGGACCCCGTGAAAGAAAAAAGTATAGCATCTTCATTTTAAGCACTTGAATATACCTAGAACCCAAATCCGTACAAATGATAATAATAAACAAATTTGAGATTCGATCTGTACCATCGAGAATAATAAAAAAGTAGTGGATCAAACCTTGTCACTGTAACGCAGTCAATAAGAATCAAAAATTGGGATTAAAAAATAGCCATGTGAGAATTAAATGTAACTGAACATAATAATATTTGGGTGTGAAGATGAAAAGTGCATGGACCACGATGTTAAACATTTTAGTGCAGTAGTTACCTAAGAATTCGATTTAGTGGGTCAGATTAGATATATTTTATTATATAGATTTTCAGATTAATAACGTGACGTTAGGATGATCAGGAAGGAGTGGGGTTGAGGAACTGGCAATAATGTTGGGAACAAAAACGTGGTAACGGAAGAGACAAATATACCCCACAGCCATTTTTTGAAAAAAGAAAAAGGATGGACAATTTCGGCAATTCAAAAAAGGCTTCATCCCCTCAGGTATTTGCTTTATATATAAGATACGCACATTGAAATGTATATAATCCTTGATTATTATCATGTTCATAAGGATAATTATTTATATCTATTATATATTCCATTGTATAGTTTATTAATACAGGTACTCTAGTCCAAGAGTGAGGGGAGTTAGTTTTTGTTGATGACAAAAGGGGAGAAATATAAAATAGGTTAGTTGGGCATAAATTAAGGGGGTATATAGATTAAGGGGGATTTATTAGGATAGAAGTAATATTTTATAAACAAAGGTTGTCATCATCAAAAAGGGGGAGATTGTTAGTCCGTGAGATGATGGTTTTGATGACAACAACCTTCGAATAGATTATAAAATATAAATACTAACATTATAAGTTTATATATATATATATATATGCATATGCAGGTTTTAACCATGCAAGTACCAAGAATGAAGACTGTACAGTATAGAGATTCAAGATATCAAGATTGAAGACTCATGAGTATCAAGAATATCAAGAGTTCAAGAATTGAAGTAATTTATTCTTTAATTAGAAATTTTGTTAAAACTCATATAAAAGCACTGACATCTTAAAATCCAATTTATTCGTGGAATGGAATCCACTTCGAGCCTGTTAAAGGGATGGAACCCTAAGTAGGATGGAACCTATGAAAAATCTAGTGGAACATTGTTTTGTATCCGCTAACTTTTTATTCAAAATGATTTGTCAAAATTATATCCTGTTTTCAAAATGTTTTCAAAACCTTCCTTTTAAAAGCATCAAAAACCTCTATCCTGATTTTAAATAATTTTAGCCTCAAAATTATCATTAATTTCAAAAATCAAAATTACTCCTGATTTTAAACTATCTTTTAAAATAATATATTTAACTTTTAAATATTTATACTTAAGATTTAGATATAAAATTATAGTTAAATTTTATAAATATTATTCTCTATATTTACATATGAATTTTAACTATAGTCAAGTATATTAGAAAAGTTTAAAATAGTTTTAATATAAGATAAAGCTTATTTTCAAAGAAAATCAAATCATCAAAAATTGCTTTGGGATGTCGACATGCCTATGGTGACCATGTCGACATGGTATCAGTTGAGTTCAAAATTTAAATTTCAAAAGAAGTGTCTATTCGTCATAACTCTTCATGAATGGACATGGCTGTTGTTCTTCTATAAATAGGGGTTAGTTTCAACGAATTTTAACTCAGATTTTCTAGTTTTTCATTCCTCTTCTTCTTCCACGTTTCTTAATACATACTCTTACCACTACTCTACCGAAATCAATATTGAATCACACTCGATTACTTCTAGTTTGATTCTCTGTCACTATCTCAACAAGGTTCTCAGTGCTATTCAGAGTTACAGACTTCTTTGTAATCTATTAAGCGATAAAAGGTGTGATTGTGGCCTTGAACATCAATCAAGCGAGAAAAGGTGTGATTGTAGCCTTGGTAAATCAATTGGGTAAACTTGTGGCTCGGAAATCAAGTATCTATACCCAGAGGATTAAAATTCTGAAAGGTGTACCTCGTAGCCTTGAAATCAAGGGTGTAATTGTACAATTTCTTTTGAAAGGAAATCCGTACTTATGTTGCGGGACTGGATGAAGGGTAACTCTGAACCAGTATAAAATCCAGTGTGTTCTTTCCTTTACTGCTTTTATTTTATTTCTGCATCTGTGTTTGTTTCTGTGATTATCCCTGTATCTTTAGATTGCATACATCTATGTCTAAATTAACATAAACTCAAAAAGATTTAGTAATTCTTTATAAACACTATTCACCACCTCTAGTGTTAGTCCTAGCCGAAAGACCTGTAATCCGCATTTCTTTCGCGGACGTGATTAGGGATTATCCAGAATTGCAAGGGCTTCTTTGGAAGTGACTTCGATTCTTTTTGAACCCGAAACAAACTTGTATGGATGTTTGTCTGACGTTACACTTTGAGATGTAAAACTGGTCTCTAGCAAATTCATTTCTATTTGTTGGCGGAGAATTTATTTTCATAGCTTAACACCATTCTCTGAGATGTACAAGCTTAGAGGTTATGTAGTTGATGGTTACTTGCGATACATTCCCAATTTGGTAATGTGACATACGAAGTGCTGCTGATCATTTGTTGATCAAAGCATGGCTTTGTTCCTTGTAGACGAGAATTTGTCGAGTCTCACAACCCGGTAATGGTCGAAACAGGAATCGTTGCAGCAAGGTTATTTGGGGGTAGTGCCCCCTGAGGATATGTCCATTTCCTTCTGGATTATAAGTGGTATCATGGTATGGAGCCCAGATACTTAACTTTGTGGTTGCTGCAAACTTATTGCTCTGCGGTTGCTGGTGAGAGGTACCTCGGATAAAGGTTGGTAACGACCGGGGGATGACATGCTCGTGTCAGTAGTTACTTCCAAGCAGGAGTAACCCGGCCTTGTGTTGGCAGAGATCCGATTAGGTTCTCGAGGACATCCCTCCATAGGCGTTCCATTCGGAGTAGGAAGTTCCATTGCCTGACCATTTGTTGAAAATCCAATCATCCAATACGCGTCTTGTATGGTTTTAGTTGTAGAACCTGCCATTTAACATGGTAGCTGCAGTAGGCATACTATAATGATACGTATGCTGGCTGAGATTAATATTATACTTTCAAAAGGTTTTCTGCACTATGCACTAATAATAATATCAAAATGGTTTTTTGCATAGTAAGCATGTTTGACTATCATAAGGAGAAATCTCCTCCAATTCTGCGTTCGCATGGTGTGTGCGGTGGGAGGCGTTATGGTAGTTTCATTTTCCTAAAAGCATTGTGGATCTCTTTTAAACTCTTTTGTTTTTCTTTTAAAAATACTGTTTTTGTTTGCTCATACCAGTCCCATGACTGACATGGAGTTTATTATTCCCTTCCTAAACTCTAGGTGCCCACAATTTTCCATATGGGCAGTCTAGAGTTGGGATTTTCAGATAATCAGCTAGTAGATGTAGATTTCGGTAGCCTCCGGCTTTTTATTTTGAATCCTTTGGATTCTTTGGATCTTGGCAATCACATCAATGCCTGACCTTGCTTAATGCATCGATGATGGTGGTTCGCGCTTTTAGTTCAAGCAATCTCTGGCAATGGAGTCGCTATATGTTGGAGTATCTATCTTGAGGACTGTGACTACCCGGAATTTTCAAGCATTTAAAATCGGAATATTTAATTGATTTTAAATATTTAATAGAGTAATTTTAACTTGAATTCAAATCTCACAATTTATTTGATAATTTAACTATTGAATTAAATAATTTGAAATTGAGTAAATTGTTGAATCTGGAGTTTTAAGCCCGTTAAAAATAATTTGAAAGCTTATAAAATTTATATCGATAATATGGAAAATAGTAAAAGTGTTAAAATTGAATTTGGAAGTGTTTTTTCGGTTTTGAAATTTATATTGTTTTAATTGAATTTAAAAATACCCTCCCGAGGCACAGTCTCGGAATTTGATGAAACCATTTCCATTGGATCCGTAATAGTGTTTTATTATCGGATTTCAAATTTTGTAGTGTTTGGAGTTGTTATGTGAGCATACGATATATAAACGCGTTGAAAGTTATATCGAAATTCAATATAATATCAGATCCAAAAAGCTATCTTCTCCATACGATCGAATTAGGACTCGAAACCTTTTCCATTGCGTTCGGAATAGGGGTATAACATTTTCAACGCCTAGCCTCGATAGGAGATTGAGATTTTTGGCTCCCCTTTTGAGACGAAGGATAATTTAAACTGGATAATGTGTTAGACCAGTCAATTATTTTTATTTATTATTCCTTCTTCAATACGCCATCTTATATTCGTTCTAACACTCTACCTATCCCTTCGTTCACATCAAGCAGTTCCTTCTCGTTCCTTTCAAAAAGCAAACGAAAAAAAAATTCAGATAATGGCCGAACTAGTTGAAATAAAAAAAATCACGCTACTCTCCACTTATTTCATCCGCAAGCTCCCTCCTTTCTTGTTCCAGTTTAAAATCGACATTGGGTAAAACAAAACAAGAAACAAAAAAGGGGGACGAATTGGATTTTCTGGGGCACGAGATGGTTCAAGCATGTGAGGGAGGAAATCGCGAATCGAAAATTGCAATCGCATGTTTCCTTTTCGTCTTCCCTGCCCTCAACCTAGAATCGAAGATGGTTCGATTCAGAGAAGAAAGGAGGAGTACGAGTCCCAATCGTCGTCATCACCGCGAAGTTCGAGTGTGGCCGTGAGTTAGGGTTCGAGTGACGCGTGCGCGAGTTGGGTCAGGGTAGATGCCGGGGAAGCGCGTTGGAATTGAGACAGTAAGGTATTAATTTTCATCTTTTATATATATATATATATATATATATATATATGTATGTATGTATGTATGTATATTTATGTAGGATAGAAATTTACATTGTAGAAATTATTCTTAAAGCAAGATACATAAATCTATTATTTTCAGATTTGAGGTTTATACTTAAAGTAAAGAATGAATAAATTAAATATACATACATTTACATTTTAAATTTACTAATTTTAAAAATAAGTATTAAGGTTATTAATTTGTTTAACCAGTTCATCTAATCATTTTAGTCACTAAAAATTTTATTAAAGAAGAATTTGTTTAAATTAAATTATTGAATGCCGATGGGTTGTTAGATGGTTTAAAGTGTTAACAAACCATAAATTGTTTATTTAAGGTCAAAAAAAATCTGGAAATCGAAGGCAATATTGTAGTAGATTGCAAACTAAGTCCAAGGTGAGTTAATCTCACTCAGCTGAATTTAAATTTAACTTTAAATGATTAAATTTAAATAATTGTTTGAATGGTTGAATTGATTGATGTGCTATAGTATGGTATAATTTGGGATTAGTATTTTATATTGTGCTAATATCTGTGGATGTAGAGAAAATAGGTTGGAGGGATCCAACTGGACCCCTCAACATTTATTTAAATTATTTAATACCCTCTGTTATGATTATTTGATATTCTATGATGAATTATATTGGAATATTGAATGCTATGGTTTGATTGGATATAATTGGGTATAATGAATTTCCAAAAATTTATAAATTGAATTTTTGAAAGATAATAAAAGAAGGGAATTTGTAAGTAAAATAATTGTAGGAATTTGAATAAATTTAAGAATGAATTGGAAAAGTAATAAGGTGAATTTAAAATTTCTAATAAATAAATTCCGTATATGAAAGGGAAATTTTGAATAAATAGAAAGTTAATGAATTTTTAACCTCTGTGTTATTATTTAAAAGAAACAAAACATTTATTTAAAAGTTAAAGATTTAAATTATTGAAAGAATAAAGAAGAAATTAGGAAGAAGCTGAATTGGTATATTTCAGTTAAATGATTTAAAATCAAACGGAAAATAATAATAATAAAAATAAAGTCCATAATTAATGAATTTTGAATGAATTGAGTAATTAAAGAAACTTATTCCAAATGGTGTAAATTGGAAGTCAATTTGGGAAAATTGATTTACGTGATTGGAATTGGGATTTTTCTCTGAATAACCAAGTACATTCTCAAAGTTAATTTTTTTAATATAAGTAAGGGTTTTAAAGTTGTTTAAAATAAAAGCAAGCTTCGGGAAAATTTATTATTTCCAATATTCAAATTCTAAAGAAAGTATTTCCTTTTAATCTACGATGGTGATAATTATTTAAAAAGTGACTCGGTATTTTGTTTTTAAAGTGTAAATCTAGTTTTATATTTCATTAAGTAACTTTATTCATATAGTATGTATTTTAAACAATTCTTGAAGTAGTTTTAACTTAAATGATTTAAATGTAAATTCCAAAGTAAGTATTCTGTTTAATCTATTATCGTAATAATTATTTAAAGAATGATTTGGTATTTTGCTTGAAGAAGAAAATCTAATGTATAGCTGTAAGGCAACCTTATTTTAGTTATTTCTAAAGTATTATTATAAACTAAGTATTAAAGTAATTTTTCTAAATTAAATGTTTAACATATTTTTCAATAAAGTATTTTTAAATTACTTTTAAATATAAAGTTTTTTGCTTGGTAATTCGAGTGGAAAACGAAAATACTTGGAATTTATTCTGAGAAAGGAAGATAGTTTGAAAACTGTTTTCAAAGGGTTGAAAATAGAAATATATCTTGTAAAGATACTTTTGAGGTTAATAAATAATTTGGGAAAATATTTATTGTTGGATGGTTGTTTTGTGAATATTAATTGATAGTTAAATAACCGACTATCAATATTGGACAAATGCGTTGATCGTTTCGAAGAGACCAGGATCGAGATTTATTTCTCGAAAACCACTTCAATCCGGTTTGTACGTTTTCGTGGAAAACGAGTTTGGATTCGAAGATGGAGGAGTGAAGTGCAAGGGCTAATCACTACTAATCCTGAGGATATTTCCAAAACGGATGTAGTAGGAATAGTGCCTTCGGTTCCGTTCGAACCCGGGACGGACTTGTATGGATGAATGCATTCGAAACATAGTTAGGTGGACGATGGGCATTCTAAGGGATATGTTCTAAAAAAGGTAACGCTTAGCCTCAAGCCTCATCAAATGGGAATGACTGAAAATCAGGGGTAATGCAGCAAGGCTAGGTGGGTAGCACCCAAGCAGGGTGAGGTCATCCCTGTCTAGATGTCCCTTTTAATTTCGGCTTAGTGGGCGGTTATTGATCCCAACCGTGGGGTGATCTCACTCGGGATTATGCAGTAAGGGGCAGTCCCGGTCTTGTGTTGTAGGGGAGCGGGCATACTCCTCGGTACTGTGATCTAGGCCACGTACTGTGAGAGGTGGTACCCCAGTGCCTAGTCATTAGTTGGAAATCCATTCTCCCTACGAGCCTTGTACGAGTTTTGTTTGTATTACCCACTCTGTGGCTAGTAGCTGGAATTTAATGAATGTAACAATTTCGGCTATTTTATAAGTATTTGTATATAGACCCTATTATAATATCAGAGGATTTCTAAAAAAAGTGTTTTAGCTATCGTAAGGTAAAAACCCGACATGTTTATTTGTAGCGTGTTCTTACGAGATGCTTTTGTTTTCAAAGGATTTTTGAAACTTTAATAATCAATTGGGTGTGATTTTCTCACGCTGGTATTCCAGACTGCCTCGGGTGTTATTTAACTGTAATGCTCGGGTCAGACCGAGTATTATAGGATACAGGATATGATGCTATGGAGCTCAGGAGACGAGCAGGATGACAATACGTACTTTTATGCTTGTTTATATATATGTATTCCGCTGTGTAGAGTAGTTGTGTATTCAGTTGTGATTGATGTACTCTGATGATGTAATATATAGACAGATATATTTGTTTTGGTGTAAAGATATGTTTATATATATATTATATTTTATCCCGCTGTGATGGTTAGATTCTGTTGTTGTTTTCTATTTTCTTCTTCTACCACTTCTTCTTTAGCCCAAATGGTTCGTATTTCTGTACAACTTGAGTTGATTTAGGTAGAATAGTATTGACTCAAGGGGTACGGATTTCCGGGCCGTTACAGTTGGTATCAGAGCTTAGGTTGGTGATAACCTTGGCTCTGGTGGGAATTACTCATAAAATAGAGTCTATAGTACTCTAGAATGAGTTTGAGCGTATTAATACATATGAGTGCGTATTTAGTGAATATAAATTGTTTTAATATTGTGTTGATTGGTTTATTGAGTGGCATATGAACCTTTGTCGGCACAGTCTGGAAAACTGTATCGAAGTGGTTTCTAAACACTTGAATAGAACAATTGACACGATATTGTTTTAAATGTGGATGAATGAAATAAATTTTACCCTAAAATATATTTTGATATAAAGAAAAGTTTTTGTAAACTATTTTAGCTAATATATGGTTGCTTGGATGGTAGAAATGATAATATTAAATTATTATCATTACTGTGTAAAAATTTAAATAGAAATTGAAAATATAACCAAAGTATTAGGAAATAAATTCATTATAAAATGAAAGTTATAAATATGAAATATAGTTAAAATTTGATTTAAATTGAAATTGAAAAAAAAAATGTGAGGAATATTTTTGAATCGGATATGAAATCTAGAGAGATTTGAAATTCAAAAATACTTGAAGGGTTTTAAAAGAAAGAAAAGCATTGAACTCTTTATGGTCGTTGGAAAATAATTCCGATGATGATCGCGACATCATCGGTGTTCATTTTCGAGTTTTCAAAAGAGGGATTGCTACGAGGACGTTTTGGATTAAAGTTTGTTGAAGAAATTTGGTTGATATTGAAAATGCAAGGAAATTTGGATATAGGTGATTCCAAAAGGAATTTTGAAGTGTTGAAAAATTGTTTAAACCTTGGAATTTTAACTAAGAATGTTTATGGTTTATAAAAAGTTTGATAACTTGTAAATTTGGAATTTGTTGAAATAAAATTCAAATAAATTGAATTAATGATATACAAGCATGAAAGGCTGTTGAGCTTAAATAAAATGGTTCGTATGGAACCTATGCACTATGAAATAAAATACCATGTAAGGTAAAATAGAAATGAATTAAAAATAAATTGAGTTGGAGATCAATTTAAAATTTGCTATAAAACATTAAAAAAAATTCTATGAACTGGTAAATGTAAATAAAATTGATTTTTAAAATATTTTTGGAATGATGTCGAATATAATGAAATGGTTTGAAATCAAACTTTTTGGATATGAAAGAAATGCAATGAAAGTTTGTGAAATTTCAAAGGAAATTTGTTGGGAATAAAACCAAGATTGGTTTAAAATTTTGAGAAGTGTGATTTTGGAGATAATGGAAGTTTCTAAATAATTTGAAACCAAAGGCCGTGTGTTTTGAATCTTGGTGGGATAGGTTATAAGCTTATAAATTGAGATGATTTTTAAATCAGGAAGGAAATATAAGCTTTGAATGTTGGAATTTAAATCTAAAGTGAAAAGTATAAAATTAAATTAACTTGGATTGAGGAATAAAAATTTGACTGGTTTGAAATTAATTGAATAGGTTGAAAATAATATTCGGTTGTATTCGAATTAAGTTGAAATCGAATCGAGTTAAATAAATCTGAGTTAAAATAAAATAGAACTGCAATAAGAATTCAATTGAATTATTGAATGGAATTAGATTCTTACCTGAATAATTGAAAAACAAGTTGGATAAGGATTAGATGAAATAAATAAGACAGAATAACTTATAAAAAAAAATCCATAGAATAAAATATGCTTGTTTTATAAATAAGTATAAGGCTTGAGTTAAAAATAAAAGAAGAATATATTGAAGCCTAGAATGAATGGGATTGTGTAAATAATAAGTTGTGACTTATAAAATTGGAAGGTGAGATAGAAAACCCAAAATAAATATTTTTGAAGAATTTGAAAATAAAACAAAAATCCAAACTTGAATTATAAAATAAATTGAACGTAAGAAAATTAAATGCAGTGATATTTGGAATAAAAAAATTAAGTATTGAACTATAAATAGGGAGAAGTAATTTGTTAATAAATTAGTTAATGAAATGTGTAAATGGAACATATTGTAGTTAAATAAAGCTGAATTGTGAGTTTATGATGAAGTTTGGAAATAAAACTCAAGTTATAAATCAAATTCGATTTGAATTGTTACGGAAGTAAATGAAATTGAATTATGAGTTCATGAAATTGGGTGGAATCAGAATTTGAGCTATAAATTAAAACTCAACTTGAAGTGTTAACAAATTAAATATAATTGGAAAATGTATCGAATAAAAATGAAATTGGATTAAAATAGTAATGGTTTGTATTGCAATAAAATCCAAATATGTGGAAATAAATTGGAAATGGCTTTGTAATCAGTTGAACGAGTTGAATCTGAAAGTTAAATTTTATAATAACTAATCAAATGAAATTGTAGATTTAAAATGAGGTTTAATTGAGATAGAATTAAGTTGAATAGAAGAGAAAATTTTACCTGTAAAATGAAAATGAGCTCAAGTATAAAATTTGAATAAATTGAAGTAAATTGGCTTAAGCTGAATAGATGGAGGAGAGTTGAATTGAATTCAACTTAAACTAAGTTTAATGTTATTGGGTTGGATATAAATAAAGTGAAAATGAATTTTAACCGAAATAAAATTCGGTGAGTTGCAAATCACATGTAATGGAATGAAATTTGTAATTAAATAATTATAAACTATTTAAATTGTTAGGGGATTGAACTAACTTGAGACAATAAGAAAAGTAGAATGTTTCAAGTTTACTAGAATGGTTTTAATTGAATGTGGATAAGAAATGAAACGCAAATGAATAGATCGTGTAAAATTGAAATAGTTATTGAATGAAATAGCTTGGATTGTTTTCGAGCTAAATAAAATAGTTTGGAATAAACAATTTTGGAATGAATTGTAAATGAATGGATTCAAATTTAAAATGCAATGAAAATGAGAATAAATAGATTGAGAATAAATTTAAAAATGGAATTGTTAGGATTAAAATAAATTGATTTTGAGAGCAATTGAATTAAATATGAGTTCAGTTTGCTTAAAAATAAATTAAATGTAAGCTTGTGAGTTGTTAACCATTCGGATTAAGTGAAACGATATGTGATTTGTTGTTAGCAATTAAAATTAATGTCGGAATATTTAAATTGGTTATAAAAGTGTTTAATGGGCATTTCTTTTAGAATTCATATGTTTTAACTATTGCAAGTAAGTGAAATGTTGTTAAACTTCATATATTTGGCACTTACATGTTTAAATTGAGTAAGTAAGGTACCTGGAAGCCGTGTGGCTGGATATGGTTATGCTAACTGCTAAATAAATAAGCTGCTTGCTTAAAAATGCTAAATAAGGTACGCCTACGCAATAAAAATAGGAAATATGAACTGTTTTTGGTTTTTCCGACCGGGTGGGTCGATGTATATATATTTATATCTTTTGTCAAACTGCAAAAGCTCCTCCGTGCAAAGGAGACTCTACCAAAAAATTTCAGAAATTTTGGGAATTAGAAAATTTTTGAAAATTTTGAAATTTTTTGTTAATGACAAATGTTTTCAAATTGGAAATTGAAATAAATTTGTAAATGAAACTAATTTGAAGTAATGACATGACGTAGTAATAAATGGAAAATGAAATTTAAATGTTCAGAGTTGAAGATAAATTGAATTCATATGAAAATGAAAGAATCAATTTGAATAGAATTAGATATAAACTAAAGTGGTAAGGTGAAAATAAATATAAGAAACATATAAAATGCTTATACTAAACCTAAGAAATGAATGGTGAATTCTTAATTGGAAATTGATATTACAAATATAATCTAAAATAATACTTGTATGAATAAATATTGACATTTTGTAAGGAAGTCGATAAAATATTTTTAATGTTGTGATTGGAAACATTGCTATGTAAGGTATGCAGGTATTATAAGGGGAAAAGAAAATTTATTTTGATTGCGGAAGATAAATTTGAAATGCTCGACAAAAAGGTATGTATTTAAATTCTGGTATGAAATTTGATTGGGTTTTTGGATCTAGCCACTTGGCTTTTGTTTTTCTTTTGGAATTTGGGAGCCCGTAGAGGACTTTTGTAGTTGTACCGGGCTAGTCGCGCAAAGGAGACACTGGCGAAATTTTTCGGAAATTTAGAGAGTTAGAAAATTTTTTAGAAAATTTTGATAATCTAAATTTGAATTTGAATTTAAATTTGAATGGTTAAACAACTAAAGTTATTTGAAAACTATAGAAGGTTTTGGATAAGTTTGAAAAGTTAGAAAGAGAGTTAGTGTGTCTTTGATGGAAAGATTTGTTTTGATAAGTTGTTAAAAACTATTTGGGTTGAGGAAATAGTTAATGGGTTATAGATCATTTTTCCTAACTAGTAACTTCGGGGACGAAATTTTTTTAAAGGGGGGACGAATGTGACGACCCGGAATTTCCAAGCATTTAAAATCGGAATATTTAATTGATTTTAAATATTTAATAGAGTAATTTTAACTTGAATTCAAATCTCACTATTTATTTGATAATTTAACTATTGAATTAAATAATTTGAAATTGAGTAAATTGTTGAATCTGGAGTTTCAAGCCTGTTAAAAATAATTTGAAAGCTTATAAAATTTATATCCATAATATGGAAAATAGTAAAAGTGTTAAAATTGAATTTGGAAGTGTTTTTTTTGTTTTGAAATTTATATCGTTTTAAATTGAATTTAAAAATAGCCTTCCGAGGCATAGTCTCGGAATTTGGCGAAACCAGTTCCATTGGATCCGTAATAGTGTTTTTTATCGAATTTCAAATTTTGTAGTGTTTGGAGTTGTTGTGTGAGCATACGATATATAAACGCGTTGAAATTTATATCAAAATTCAATATAATATCAGATCCAAAAGGCTATCTTATCCATACGATCGAATTAGGACTCGAAACCTTTTCCATTTCGTTCGAAATAAGGGTATAACATTATAAACGCCTAGCGGCATGCCTCGATAGAAGATTGAGATTTTTGGCTTCGCTTTTGAGACGATGGATAATTTAATCTGGATAATGTGTTAGACCAGTCAATTATTTTTATTTATTATTCCTTCTTCAATACGCCATCTTATATTCGTTCTAACACGCTACATATCCCTTCGTTCACATCAAGCAGTTCCTTCTCGTTCCTTTCAAATAATGGCCGAACTAATTGAAATAAAAAAATCATGCTACCCTCTTCTTATTTCATTCGCAATCTCCCTCCTTTCTTCTTCCAGTTTAAAATCGAAATTAGGTAAAACAAAAACGAAACAAAAAACAAAAAAATAGGGACGAATTGGATTTGCTGGGGCGCGAGATGGTTCAAGCATGTGAGGGAGGAAATCGCGATTCGAAAATTGCAATCGTGTGTTTCCTTTTCGTCTTCCCTATTCTCAACCTAGAATCGAAGATGGTTCGATTCAGAGAAGGAGGAGTACGAGTCCGAGTCCGAGTCGTCGTCGCCGCGAAGTTCGAGTGTGGCCGTGAGTTAGGGTTCGAGTGACGCATGCACGAGTTGGGTCTGGATAGATGCCTGGGAAGCGCGTGTTGGAATTGAGACAGTAAGGTATTGATTTTCATCTTTTATATATATATATATATGTGTGTGTGTGTGTGTGTGTGTGTGTGTGTGTATTTATGTAGGATAGAAATTTATATTGTAGAAATTATTCTTAAAGCAAGATACATAAAACTATTATTTTCATATTTGAGGTTTATACTTACAGTGAAGAATGAATAAATTAGATATACATACATTTACATTTTAAATTTACTAATTTTAAAAAAAAGTATTAAGGTTATTAATTTGTTTAACCGGTTCATCTGATCATTTTAGTCACTAAAAAAATTATTAAAGAAGAATTTGTTTAAATTAAATTATTAAATGCCGATGGGTTGTTAGATGGTTTAAAGTGTTAATAAACCATAAATTGTTTATTTAAGGTCAGCAAAAAAAATCTGGAAATCCAAGGCAATATTGAAGTGGATTGCAAACTAAATCCAAGGTGAGTTAATCTCACTCAGCTGAATTTAAATTTAAATTTAAATGATTAAATTTAAATAATTGTTTGAATGGTTGAATTGATTGTTGTGCTATAGTATGGTATAATTTGGAATTAGTATTTTATATTATGCTAATGTCTATGGATGCAGGGAAAACAGGTTGGAGGGATCCAACTGGACCCCTCAACATTTATTTAAATTATTTAATACCCCTTGTTGTGATTATTTAATATTCTATGATGAATTATATTGGAATATTGAATGCTATGGTTTGATTGGATATAATTGGGTATAATGAATTTCCAAAAATTTATAAATTGAATTTTTGAAAGATAATAAAAGAAGGGAATTTGTAATTAAAATAATTACAGGAATTTGAATAAATTTAAGAATGAATTGGAAAAGTAATAAGGTGAATTTAAAATTTCTAATAAATAAATTCCATATATGAAAGGGAAATTTTGAATAAATAGAAAGTTAATGAATTTTTAACCTCAGTGTTATTATTTAAAAGAAACAAAACAATTATTTAAAAGTTAAAGATTTAAATTATTGAAAGAATAAAGAAGAAATTGGGAAGAAGCTGAAATTGTTATATTTCAGTTAAATGATTTAAAATCAAACGGAAAATAATAATAATAAAAATAAAGTCCATAATTAATGAATTTTGAAAAGAATTGAGTAATTAAAGAAACTTATTCCAATTGGAGTAAATTGGAAGTCGATTTGGGAAAATTGATTTACGTGATTGGAACTGGGATTTTTCTCTGAATAACCAAGTACGTTCTCAAAGTTAATTTTTTTAATATAAGTAAGGGTTTTAAAGTTGTTTAAAAAAAGCAAGCTTCGGGAAAATTTATTATTTCTAATATTCAAATTCAAAAGAAAGTATTTCCTTTTAATCCATAATGGTGATAATTATTTAAAAAGTGACTCAGTATTTTGTTTTTAGGTGTAAATCTAGTTTTAAATTTCATTAAGTAACTTTATTCATATAGTATGTATTTTAAACAATTCTTGAAGTAGGTTTAACTTAAATGTTTTAAAAGTAAATTCCAAAGTAAGTATTTTAGTTAATCTATTATCATAATAATTATTTAAAGAATGATTTGGTATTTTGTTTAAAGAAGAAAATCTAATGTATAGTTGTAAGGCAACCTTATTTTAGTTATTTTTAAATATTATTATAAACTATGTATTAAAGTAATTTTTCTAAATTAAATGTTTAACATATTTTTCAATAAAGTATTTTTAAATTACTTTTAAGTCTAAAGTTTTATGCTTGGTAATTCCAGTGAAAATCGAAAATACTTGGAATTTATTTTGAGAAAGGAAGATAGTTTGAAACTATTTTCAAAGGGTTAAAAATAGAAATATATCTTCTAAAGACATTTTTGAGGTTAAAAAATAATTTGGGAAATTATTTATTATTGGATGGTTGTTCTGTGAATATTAATTGATAGTTAAATAACCGACTATCAATATTGGACAAATGCGTTGATCGTTTCGAAGAGACCGGGATCGAGACTTATTTCTCGAAAACCACTCCGATCCGGTTTGTGCGTTTTCGTGGAAAACGAGTTTGGATTCGAAGATGGAGCAGTGAAGTGCAAGGGCTAATCGCTACTAATCCTGAGGATATTTCCAAAACGGATGTAGTAGGAATAGTGCCTTCAGTTCCGTTCGAACCCGGGACAGACTTGTATGGATGAATGCTTTCGGAACATCGTCAGGTGGACGATGGGCATTCTAAGGGATATGTTCTAAAAAAGGTATCGCTTAGCCTCAAGCCTCATCAAATGGGAATGACTGAAAATTAGGGGTTATGCAGCAAGGCTAGGCGGGTAGCACCCAAGCAGGGTGAGGTCATCCCTGTCTAGATGTCCCTTTTTATTTTGGCTTAGTGGGCGGTTGCTTATCCCAACCGCGGGGTGATCTTACTCGGGATTATCCAGTAAGGAGTAGTCCCGATCTTGTGTTGCAGGGGAGTGGGCGTACTCCTCGGTACTGTTATCTAGGCCGCGTACTGTGACAGGTGGTACCCCAGTGCCTAGTCATTAGTTGGAAATCCATTCTCCCTACGAGCCTTGTACGAGTTTTGTTTGTATTACCCACTCTGTGGCTAGTAGCTGGAATTTAATGAATGTAATAATTTTGGCAATTTTATAAGTATTTTTATATAGACCCTATTATAATATCAGAGGATTTCTATAAAAAGTGTTTTAGATATCGTAAGAAAAAAACCCGACATGTTTATTTGTGGCGTGGTCCTACGAGATGCTTTTGTTTTCAAAGGATTTTTAGAACTTCAATTATCAATTGGGTGTGATTTTCTCACGCTGGTATTCCAGACCGACTCGGGTGTTATTTAACTGTAATGCTTGGTTCAGACCGAGTATTATAGGATACATGATATGATGCTATGGAGCTCAGGAGACGAGCATGACGATACGTACTTTCGTACTTGTTTATATATATATATATGTATTCCGCTGTGTAGAGTAGCTGTGGATCCAGTTGTATGTTATTGATGTTGAGTTGTGATTGATGTACTCTGATGATGTAATATATAGACATATATATTTGTTTTGGTGTAAAGATATGTTTATATCTACTATATTTTATCCCGCTGCGATGGTTAGATTCTGTTGTTGTTTTCTATTTTCTTCTTCTACCTCTTCTTCTTTAACCCAAATGGTTTGTATTTCTGTACAACTTGATTTGATTTAGGTAGAATAGTATTGACTCAAAGGGTACGGATTTGCGGGCCGTTACAAGGACTTCTGAAGATGTTATATTTTGGAGTTATTTCTTTACGCTGCATCTTGTATCTCTGATAATATTGATCAATTAATTGTATCATTGTTGTATCATCTGTTGTATATCAATGAAATATATATTGTTTTTTCTTCCGCTGTGTTGTTGTACTTAATTTGTTATAAGCTCCACGCGAATTGGGTTTCAAGGGTTGAATCTGTGGCATTCGAGTGCAAGTGAAGTACGGGTGTCGATTTTCGAACGTTGAAATTCGGGTCCATCACAGCTTAAGAGGGAGGTTTTTGATTTAGGTTAATTGAAAGGGGAAATTCGTGAGTCTGCCTTCGAACAACCTCATTTGGAAGTAAAAGAAATGCTGGAGGAGACGCAATTTTGAAGAAGAAAATCTCTGTTTTTTTTAACGGTGGCCATTATATTTCTTTGAGAATTACATTTTAAATTTTTTTTCCATTCTTTGAACTGAGGGAAAGAAGAAACCGCATGATATAAAGGAGGAGAGGGAGGCAGGATGTGATATTGAGTAGCAAGTGGCTTGCACAGAGGGCTGTAGTGATTTTGAAAAAGTGTTGATAAGATTTGTTTTGACTGGACACAATATACAATTATAAAATTTGAAATCAAACGTCTCAAAATCAAGCCAAAAATCTCGATCTTCTATCGAGGCATGCCGCTAGGCATTCATAATGTTATGCCCCTATTCCGAACACAATGGAAAAGGTTTGGAGTCCTAACTCGATCATATGGAGAAGATAGCCATTTGGACTCAGTTATTATATTGAATTTTCGATAAAGATTTCAGCGCGTTTATCTACCGTACGATCACACGATAACCCCAAATACTACAAAATTTGAAATCCGTCAATAATACACCATTACAGATTCAATGGAACTGGTTTCATAGAAATCCAAATCTGTGCCTCGGAAGGCTATTTTTAAATATCAATTTAAATGATATATTTTAAAACTGAACAAAACACTTTTAATTTCAATTTTAAAACTTCTATTATCTTCAGTATTATCAATATATATTTTACAAGCCTTTAAATTATTTTTAGCAAGCTTAAAGACGAAGATTCAATATTTTACCCAACTTTTAATTATTAAATTCAATTATTGAATTGCCAAATAAATAGTGGTATTTGAAATTCAAGTTAAACTAACTTTCAAATATTTAAAATCAATTAAATATTCCAATTTCAAATATTCCAAAATACTGGGTCGTCAAATTTAGCATGTGTACAACTTCTTATAAAATTTGGAGAACTCTTAAAGTCACACATGAAGGAACATACAAAGTTAAGCAAAGCAAGATTTCTATGCTCAAATAAGTTCCAAAATTTCAGAATGAGACCAGATGAAAATATAAATGACATGTATTCTAGATTCTAAGGCATACATCATTCACTATTAACAGCAGGAATTTTTTTACTTCAGATTTTGATATTGTCTCAAAAATTATAAACACTTTAAAGGATGAATGAGAACGAAAAGTCTTAGTTATTGAAGGAGCTAATGACATTTCTACCATCAAAACTGAAGAGTTAATTGGAAATCTCATGTCACACGAAGTTAATTTGCAGGCAAAATGAGAACAAACCAAAGATAAAATGAATATTTCCTTCAAAGATGAACAAGAAGATTCAAATTCAGATGAAGATGACATGGCATTAATTGCAAAAAAAATTAATTTTTTTTTAAAATTTAGAAAGAACAAGAAATTTGGGAACAACAATAAAGATAATTCCAGTAAACCGCTAGTTTTGAATCTCGAATGTTATGAATATCATAAGAAAGTTCACATGAAGAAAGACTGCCCTGATAGAAAGAAAGATAGATTCAGGAATAAGAAGGACAAGTACAAAAAGAAGCAAGAATTCTCTATTACATGGGACGATTCAAAATCGTCTTCATCATCAGATAGTGACACAAACAGCGATTTTGAACAAGCCAACGTCTGCTTTATGGCTTCGATTAACGATGTAAGTGATTTAACTTTTGATGGTTTAATTGATATAAATTCAGAACTGTTAGATAAACTCAAAGAAGTTAAAAGAAAGTATAAACATGCACTAGAAAAATTAAAGAGAACTGAAATAGAAGTTGATATGCTAAGAGATGAAAAGAAAATCCAAGAAGAAGAACTTGTTAATACACAAGAATCTTTGTCTAACATTTCTTCTCAACATACTATGTTATCGAATGATGTAGAAGTGAAAAAAGAAAGGAATATGACATTAGCCTAAAAATTTCATGATTTAAAACTAATATCAAAATTCTTGAATTGAAAAATACCATTCTCAATACTAAGTTAAAAAATATCACTAAAAATGTAACTAATTATAATAAAGGAATAGAAAATCTGTTAACGCTAAAATTTGAACGCTAACACCCCGGTGTGTGAAGTGTAGTTGTGAAAGCACCACCCGATAGATCGGGAAAGAATTACAAGCAAGTAATAGTGGGAAAGCAGTAAACAACAACAATTTTATAGTGGTTCGGCTTAAGGGTATAGCCTACGTCCACTTTAAGTACTTTTATTAATAATCTCATTACAAGCTGATACAACTCTTCTCAAGTACAATATACTTCAAGTTACAAGTGATTTGGAACAAGTAGCTTAAGCTTCGATGTCGATTAAAGTCCTTGAATTCATGTTGAAGATATGTGGTTTCTTCGTGAAGTTCTTTGATGAATTCCTCTAATCTTGAAAGCTCTAAGTCTTGATGGAGTTCACAATGCAGCAAGGTAACGGTGTATGAAGAGAATGTGGCCCAAAAGTCCCCCGAATGTTGTAGGTGGTTGCCTATTTATAGAGAGTTCTGGTCTGAAATTTTTGCCAAGTCCTAAACCGTGGCCGACTCAAGTTAAGCCGTAGCCGACTTAAGGTGAGTCGCGACCGGTCTAAGGTCGCCTCCGAGTCAACACCACCTCTTCTCAGTAACATGGCATCGGGCTTATATTAGGTTGTGGACGAGTTAACTTGGTAAGTCGCAAGTCACGGTCCAAATGATAAGTCCTGGATCGTGAACGAGATAACTGGGGAGCTGGATCGGTTGTGACTTGGGTCGGCAACTATTCTAGGTCGCCAGCTTGGTAAGGCATTAGATCGGTAACTCGGTCAAGTCACTGAGTCGGTATCTTTTTTAGACCTTAGGTCGGCCTTCTTATTAAGTCGGCATCCTCTGAGTCTTAGGCCAGTACCCACGTTAGGTCGGCAACTGTTTTAGCCTTAACTCGGTATTTCTTAAGTCGGTATGCCTCTCAATCCTACTAGGTCGGTAACCCTTTGAATCTTAAGTCGGTCTCCCTGATAAGGCAGTTAGGTCGGCATAACCATTAGGCGTTAGGTCGGCACCCCTGTTGAGCCTTAGGTCGGCATCTCCTTGAGTCGTAGAGTCTAAACCGAGGCGGAGTTAACAATTGCCCCTCGAAGTATACGCCTACTGGTTAGGTCGTGTGCTTCGATAGTCCTTAACCCGTCCCCTCTTAGGTCGGTAGGTCGTACGCGAGCTAATAGTTAAGTCGCATGCGCCGCTCCAGATCCCTTCATTGCAAGATATAAATCACAACCCCTTCTTCTCTCTCATTACTTGCTCTCTCGATCCCGCCATTAAAAAATTTCTCCAAGCTTAAAAAAGGCGATTTTGCTCCATCAACCACCGATAATTATTACGTAAGTGAATTTTCCTCAATCATAGGTTATTGTTGGTCCACGAACTCCATTATTCACACCTAAACCACCACCTCGCATAATGCTTCATCATGAATTCCATTGCACCCATGGCCGATGGAGTTTATGTTTGGTTCGACTTTAACTGACCGATGATGAAGATGATTCAAGCTAGTTGAATTTGATTCGTGCTAGGGTTGTAAGGTGTTGAACTCGCGGCAGTTTCGAACTACTTGGTGGGACGATCCGATAGCTTAAATGAAACGAATATTATGGTTGATGGAACAGTTATTGGGTTATCGGGTCGATGGCCGTGGGATGTTGATTCGGGAACGAGTCAGTGAAATTGGATGAACTAGTCTTCGGCCGACCTAGCCCTTAAGTGAAGTGGTCTAAACTCTAAGTCGCGGCTGAGTTGACCCTTGGGGGAAATCTGCCGATTTAACCTTCTACTGATTTAACCTTGAACCGCGGCCGAATTAACCCCTAAGTCGCGGCCGAGTTAATCCCTTAAACCGTGACCGAGTTGGCTCTTAAACCGCTGCCGAGTTAACACTTAAGCTTTGGGCATGCTGACTTTTTGAGAGCATAGATCCACTTTGAGTTTCTGACTTGAACTGTCAAACTAAGTTGCCTAAATTTTGAACTGCCCCAACTTTTAAATTTGCTTGAATCTCATTGTATTATTTCACAGATCGCATTAACTTATAAGCTGCTAACCTGCTGAAAATAACAAACAAAGAAAACCAAGGCAAAAATACTGCCATTGACTGCCCACGTCAGATGACAGATTAGTTAAAACAAGACAGGCAACTTAATTATATTGCACGAAATGTTTGTGAATCAATCAATTAGAGTTAAACATTAATGCAAAGTATCAATAATCTGAACTGATTTATCTGCATCAACATCTTACTTGCATATTTAGGCTTAAAACAATAGTCCCCGAATTTCATAACTAACAAATGCTTGCTAGTTTTCATTCCAGTTATATTTCTTTGCTGCTTGATTGATTTTACACAACACTTCACACACTTTAGGAAACGTGCACCTTCATGTTTGAATACCCAGTTGTTTATGTAGAATGACTTCCCACCGAGAAGAAGAAGTGGTGACTCAAGAGGAAGAAACTTTCCCGATAGCTGTTCCCATAGAGAATCCTCCGGAGAGAACCTCGACTATTCTATCTTTGAGAGCGTTTATTCAGCTGCGCACTCAATTTGGCTTTGCCGAAAGTGATGTCCAACTCCCTGGGCCAAGTGATACTGCTGACAATCCTCCCCATGGTTTTGTTGCAGTCAACCGCCAAATGTGCTTAAGTGGGGCGATTCCTCCTTTTAACGACTTCCTTCGAATTCTTCTCCTTCGGTTGACGATCTCTCCGTTCCAACTTCATCCTAATGGCTATGCCATCTTGATGGGGTTGTGTGTTTTGTTCAGAAGAACTCTCGATCGCCTACCGAGTTTTGAAGAAATCCGTTATCTGTGCTCGTTTGCGAAGAGTAAAGATGATCCTTCCCTTATTATTGTGAGAAGTGCTAGAAACTGCAAGCTCATCTCCGATCTTACTGAAAGCGTTCATGGATTTTTGAACCAGTTTTTCTTTGCCCACTGTCCCCCAGGGTTTTACGCCATCTGGAGAGTAGGAAGTAAGATTAGTGTTTTATTTCTTCCGTTTTGAAACTTTTTTTCCGAGATCCGAACTTTCAGTTGCTAACTTCATTCATTGTTCCTTTCAGCACTTCCTCTCCCTTCTAGAGATCCAATTCATAAGCAAGTTTTTGAGAGGTTGAGTGCCGTGGCCACAGAAGAGAGGAGCATAAAATTTCTGTTGAAGGATGAATTTTTACATCAACATGGGCTTCTACACACTTCTCGCTCTATGCATGCTCATGAAGTTCCAACGGAAGTCCCCGATTCTCCGATAAAGACTCCTGAATCTTCGCTGGTGAAGTGCTCCACTTCTGTTGATGTTGCGGGGCCATCTGATAAACTTGCCCCAGTTATCGAGGAAGAAGAGCCTCAGGGATCCTCTCACCATTCACAAGAATTTGGTAAAGAAGCTGAGAAATCCAGTCCTGTTAAGCAAAGCAGGGACGATACTTTCGAAGGACTGAGCGACCTTTTTGCTACTTCACAAGAGATCTTTAAAGAAGATCCTATCACTGCCGGGATTTCTTCTTCAGTAGTTGAAGCTACTTCTACTTTGCAACAGTTGCCGTCGACTCAAGAGTTGACGCTATCTATTACACCCACAACTACTCCCCAATTAAAGAGTGGTTCGTAGACTGAAGCGCATAGTTTGCACATCACACACACTTAGAATTCCTGGCACTTTTATGCTCTCTCTTTTCTTTTTTAAACGTTTGAAGGATTCTCAAGTTTTATTTCTTCTTTTTAAATTTTAGGTTTACCAATGAGGCGAGGCAGCTCGTACTATGATGACTTTAAGCGATATGGGAAACGCAGCCAGTATGGCTATCAATCTTATCCTCCTATTCATAGAGAGACTGATGAAGAAAGGGCAGCCCGGAAGGCTCGGGAAAGACGTGACTATGAAGAACGCTTTGGAAGACCAGATAGTCGACATGATTCCTCCCACAGAGAGAGTGACTCCCTTAAACGCAAATCTCATGACGATAGAGGGAAGAGTCACACAACTGATGACTCGAGCAAACGAGCCAAAGTTATTGAGGAGCCAATGCCTGTGCCTTCAGAGAAGATTACTGCTCCTACTTCTTCTCAATCTCCTGCCCCTTCCCCTACTGATATCCAAGCAATCATTAATAGGCCATCTTACCAAGTTGGACCAGGTCCAGCCACTCTTCAACGCCGATTTCCTAATTGGTGTTTAAAAGGAGTTCGCTTCGACCTCGATCTGGTTCCGATAGATAAAAATGCTATGCTACGGAACCTTGATGCAGTCAGAACCGATATTGAGAGGATGTCATCTTGGCAGAAACTCGTTGATGAGCTCCAAAGGGTGAATAGGGCCAATCTTGAAGCTATGCTTACCATGGAGAACGACAAAACTGAATGGCAAAAAATCCTTAAACAGCATGATGCAGAAATGAGGAGTATCGCCGATTATAATGAGAAACTTGAGGCAGAAGTTGGGAAACTTAAAGAGGAGCTTGCTACTTCTTCCACTTCTTATTCTCAAAGGGAAAGTGTGCTTCTTCAACAGGTGCGGGATGCTCATGCCGCGCAAAGGGATGCTGAGGCCAAGGCTGATGAGTTGGAGCAGATTATAGAGGGCAACCGTACTGACATTACCCAGTTGCGAGGACAAACTGGCCTTCAGGCTGCAGAGATTGAAAAATTGAAAGCCCAGTTATCCAAAGTCGAGAGAGAGCGGGATGAGGCTGTTGCGGGCAGAATTACCGCTGAAGGGGCCCATGAAGCTACCAAAGCTGATATTGGCTCGACACTATTTGATTTCTACTTGCAATGTATATTAGGGCGTGGCAGTCTTGCATTCCTGGGCCCCAAGTATGAGATTACCCTGGCCGAAGTGTGGGAGGCCGCACTAGATATGTTTAAAGGGGTCGGGTACACTGAAGAGGAGTTGGAGGTGCACTACTTAGACTTTGAGGCTCGCGTAGCCCTTGCCAGAGGGAAAGAGCAACTCGCCAGATCGCGGGTTGAAATAGTGGGGGAAGAGCATCAAGAAAAAGAAACAAATTTGACTGTTCCTGTCCCTCCTTCAACTTCGGCCGATGCTGGCATTATTGGCTCTAGCTCTTATGTACCGATCCCTGCTCAAACTGATACCGGGGCCAAAATTACTCAAGTTACAGATGAATCGCAAGAGAGTGCTGAAGCCCCGGACTATGAAATTGATGTAATAAAGACAACTTCTGCAGGTAATTCCACTGTAAATTTCGCTCAAGTGGATTGCTCATTTACTTCACATGGGTTTAATGAGCTCCTTGACTATTTTCTCAACCTTGATGAGCCTTCATCTCCTCTCTTTACTGACTTTAACCTCTTTTCTTCTACAGAGAAAGTATCAAGCACCGCTCAGATTTCTCCTCCTCCGGTTATCCCTCCTCCGTCTCTCCAGGTGGCTCCTCCTTCTGCTTCTCAGCCCGGGTCGCAAGAGGAACAAATAGAAGCCCTCCATGGTTTAGACGATCCCATCGCTTCGCAGGAGCATAGAGACGAGGGACTTGTGGGAGGTGAGATATCCCCGGGGCGGACCCCTTCTGATGACATAACTTTGTCTAAACTTGCCACTCCGGGAAGTGAGTTTTCCTCAAAGAGGAGGAAAAAGCACGGAACGTCAAAGAGGAGGGGGAAGATAATCACTGTTACTGAAGGGGAGCCAGAAGTTGGACCAGCTGCACCTACCCCTCCTTCTTCCCTTGTGCCAACTGACCGGCCTGAAAAGCTAATCATTCGGCCGGGAAAAGGGTCCAAAGGTAGTAAAAAGAAGTGAACATTTTAGCTTTTTGCCTTTTGTATGTACTGGTCGAGAATTGTGCGGGTACCGGCCCCCGCTTTTCTTTATTTTGAAACCTGTACCTGCATTATAGTTGAATAAAATGATTCTTTGTTTGTACAGACTTTTGTTTGAATTTGAGAATGCATTTATTATTCATTTTTGCACAAGTTTACTTATGATATTGCAACGGGCTTGTGGTATGTTGCTTGAGTATTATCTTACCGTCGTAGCTATACCTATATACCGTTTTGTATGTAACTATACCATGCTGCCCCCATACCATATGCTTGTTGCAATATTTTATATTTCGAGGGGACTTGCACTCTTACTTGCTGAAGAATAATTATTTTATTCTTTAAAGAAAATTTTTGTAGAGTACAACTCCCTTCGTATAAGTTTTTACGCTTTGTCCTTTGAAGAAATCACTTCTTTCTTTTGCTTATGTACATATTTTGCCAAGTGAATTCTTTTTCGTGGTAAAGCGGACCTCTGAAGGGTACTTTAACTCTTTCTTTTCTTTTTCTTTTTTGAGGAAGATCATTTTCCAGAATAGGTAAATTACTCTTCCTTTGGAAGTTAAAGTATGCTCTTGATGATGATTTTTTTTTTTTTTTATATAGAAAGTTGTACCTCTGGGGAGGGATTTTTTCCACGTTTCAACACTTGGAAGTTTTATTTCGATCTCGGTGAAACGTGTACCTCCAAAGAGTTGTGCCTTTGAGGAAAGCCTTTTCACATTTCAACACTTGGAAGTTTTATTTCAATCTCGGTGAAACGTGGGCTTCCGAAGAGGTCTTTCTTCTTGCTTGCATTTCAACTCTGGTGAAGTGTAATTTCGAAGAGCGGCTGTTACACTTCAACTCCTGGTGAAATGTGCCCCCGAAGAGGTCTTTATTTTGTTTGCATTTCAACTCTGGTGAAGTGTAATTCCGAAGAGCGGCTGTTACACTTCAACTCCTGGTGAAATGTGCCTCCGAAGAGGTCTTTATTTTGTTTGCATTTCAACTCTGGTGAAGTGTAATTCCGAAGAGCGGCTGTTACACTTCAACTCCTGGTGAAATGTGCCCCCGAAGAGGTCTTTATTTTGTTTGCATTTCAACTCTGGTGAAGTGTAATTCCGAAGAGCGGCTGTTACACTTCAACTCCTGGTGAAATGTGCCCCCGAAGAGGTCTTTATTTTGTTTGCATTTCAACTCTGGTGAGGTGTAATTCCGAAGAGCGGCTGTTACACTTCAACTCCTGGTGAAATGTGCCCCAGAGATGGTTTACATCGCCTGGAAGTTACTCTCTCATGGTTGGTGGGTCATGACTCCTCCAATCTTTTTTGTTGAGTAGAGAACTTTCTTTTTTGTGGCATATGTCCCATTAGAGGTCTTTGTCCTCCGAAGAGTTGTGCCTCCGAAGAGGAGCATTTTGCCTCCGAAGAGGGCTTTGGTCTCTGAGGAGAAGCATTCGGTCCCCGCAGAGAAGCATTTCGCCTCCGAAGAGGGCTTTGGTCTCTGAGGAGAAGCATTCGATCCCCGTAGAGAAGCATTTCGCCTCCGAAGAGGGCTTTCGTCTCTGAGGAGAAGCATTCGGTCCCCGTAGAGAAGCTTTTTTGCCTCCGAAGAGGGCTTTGGTCTCTGAGGAGAAGCATTCGGTCTCCGTAGAGAAGCATTTTGCCTCTGAAGAGGGCTTTGGTCTCTGAGGAGAAGCATTCGGTCTCCGTAGAGAAGCTTTTCGCCTCCGAAGAGGGCTTTGGTCTTTGAGGAGAAGCATTCGGTCTCCGTAGAGAAGCATTTTGCCTCCGAAGAGGGCTTTGGTCTCTGAGGAGAAGCATTCGGTCTTCGTAGAGAAGCATTTTGCCTCCGAAGAGGGCTTTTCACATTTCATCTCACGGGAGTAAGTTGACCGGTTGTGGTGAAATGCGTGCCCCTAAGTAGGGTTATTGTCAGGAAGTTTGGAGTTTCCTTTTCTCGGTTGGATGGATTCTCGGGAGTGTGTCGACCGATAACTCCACGACTTTGTAACGAGAAAGACGCCCTTTTTTTTTTTTTTTTTGGTGAAGCCCGCTTGAGGTCTTTATCCTCTGAGGAGTTATGCCTTCAAAGAGGGCTTGTGCTTCTGAAATATTCTTTTTGCTGGCTGACGCTTGCTCTCGCATGTCTCTTTGCCGTTGATTCATGTTGACAGTCCCCATTGCTTCGCAAATGTCACCACTTTCAGCTGCTAGGCCTCTCCCTTACCCAAAGGAGTATATTTTATAGTTAAGCAAATTGGTGGTGGCAGATATAGGTTCTTTAACTTGCTGTTTGTTTGTTCAAACATTTGTAGTTAGCTATATATGATCTGCTTCTATCCACCTTGCTTACTTTCGTTTGAAGTTCTCCTTTTGTAGGATTTGAATATGGGAATTTTGAATGGCTCAGTGCTTGACTGCTGGATGATGTCGTGGATCGCTTGGTCTCGTAACTGGTAAGCTTTGTTTTTATGGCCTGCATTATTAAATCGTTTTTTTTAATAACACGATTGTTAACTCCGCCTCGGTTTAGACTCTACGACTCAAGGAGATGCCGACCTAAGGCTCAACAGGGGTGCCGACCTAACGCCTAATGGTTATGCCGACCTAACTGCCTTATCAGGGAGACCGACTTAAGATTCAAAGGGTTACCGACCTAGTAGGATTGAGAGGCATACCGACTTAAGAAATACCGAGTTAAGGCTAAAACAGTTGCCGACCTAACGTGGGTACTGGCCTAAGACTCAGAGGATGCCGACTTAATAAGAAGGCCGACCTAAGGTCTAAAAAAGATACCGACTCAGTGACTTGACCGAGTTACCGATCTAATGCCTTACCAAGCTGGCGACCTAGAATAGTTGCCGACCCAAGTCACAACCGATCCAGCTCCCCAGTTATCTCGTTCACGATCCAGGACTTATCATTTGGACCGTGACTTGCGACTTACCAAGTTAACTCGTCCACAACCTAATATAAGCCCGATGCCATGTTACTGAGAAGAGGTGGTGTTGACTCGGAGGCGACCTTAGACCGGTCGCGACTCACCTTAAGTCGGCTACGGCTTAACTTGAGTCGGCCACGGTTTAGGACTTGGCAAAAATTTCAGACCAGAACTCTCTATAAATAGGCAACCACCTACAACATTCGGGGGACTTTTGGGCCACATTCTCTTCATACACCGTTACCTTGCTGCATTGTGAACTCCATCAAGACTTAGAGCTTTCAAGATTAGAGGAATTCATCAAAGAACTTCACGAAGAAACCACATATCTTCAACATGAATTCAAGGACTTTAATCGACATCGAAGCTTAAGCTACTTGTTCCAAATCACTTGTAACTTGAAGTATATTGTACTTGAGAAGAGTTGTATCAGCTTGTAATGAGATTATTAATAAAAGTACTTAAAGTGGACGTAGGCTATACCCTTAAGCCGAACCACTATAAAATTGTTGTTGTTTACTGCTTTCCCACTATTACTTGCTTGTAATTCTTTCCCGATCTATCGGGTGGTGCTTTCACAACTACACTTCACACACCGGGGTGTTAGCGTTCAAATTTTAGCGTTAATAAATTAACGTATTTCATATGCCGAAATAAAACAAAGCAGTTTATAATAGTAGGGAAAATAAGAATTATAGTGGTTTGGCCGAAACTGGGCTTATATCCACTTTATGGCTTTTGTTATTCGCCTGCCTTGCAATTGCCCTTAACAAGAGAATCATATATTTGTAAATTCTTTGCAATATTTCAGCAAAGTTTTCATGTAAAATATGGATGTAAATGGTTGCTGCTCCAAGTTCTTGGAATTGGTTCTCTTTTGACAGTTGTGAATTTGATTGATTATATTAGCAATTCCTTAGTGCCATCTTTAAGTGTGCATCATCTTCTTCTGTTGGCGGGTGGCTTTGACTGAAGAAACATACTCTATCCAAATCTTATTTATTTGCTTAGAGTACTTCTTATTCAGGATTTGACCCTGGAATTTTGTTGTTTAAGGCTTGCTTTTGAATGCTACCAAGGGTTGCTTGATATTGCAATGAATCAGCTCGATATTGATTGCCTGCAAATTTAGATCGATAATCTTAGTGATATTCCCAGAGTATTTCACATATCGAAATAAAATAAGCGACTTGTAATAGCAAGACTTATAGTTTTTATTATTTATTTGCACTATTTTTACAACAGATTTTGATACAAGAATCATTGGATCAGCACTCCTTTACAAATTTGAAACAAAGTGTTCAAGTAAAGTATAGAAGCAATTGCTGCCCCAGGCTTTAGGGATTGAATCTTTTGGCATGAGATGACTGGGTGGCAACTTCTTTCAGAATCGAAACTTCCTTTCACTTTGAAGGTCTCCTTGAAGCGTGAGCACGTCTTCCCGCCTCATCCAATTTTTTCCTGCCTGGTGAGGGCTTGCTGTGATGATACTGATGATAGGACCTTCATCTCCCTGTGCCACTGTTCTTTTATTTGAGCTACATTGTTGAGCGGGAACCAGCTGCACCTTAGAGGATGAGGAGTAGTTAATTCCATCTTTTTTCACATACTGTTGCAGTTCATTCTGCTTGATCAATTCTTCAATCTCCTTCCTTAAATGGCGACATTGGTTAGTTTCATGACCAGGTTGATTGTGAAATTGACAGAATTTTCCATTGTCTGTCGCGCTTCTCCTCATCAGAGATGGTTTGGGGTACACAACAACATCCTTTGTTGCCAAGAAGATATTTTCCGGAGTGTCGGTCAAGGGAGTGAAGTCGGAGGGTCTGAGGCGTCGAGCTTTTTTCAAGAGTTTCTGCTTTCTCCTCCCTCCATTTTCCTCTCTCTGTTCAATCATCTCCGGTATGTATTATTCATCATTACCAGGACTCAATGGGTAGTCGTCAACTATTCTTTCAAAAGTTCGCCTTGACAAACGTTCGTGGATAGTTGGCCGTGGCCATGAATTCTCTGTCTGGGGGAATGTTCCAATAGTAATACCAGTTGCTCGTTGAGGTGTATTCCATTCTTCTGAAACCTGAGCTTCTTTGGCAATGGTTTTTATATCACTTTCTAGTCGATGGACTTCCTCTTGTAATGCGTTCATCTTGTCCAGTATCCTATTGCTTTGAACTTCCATGTGTTGATATATTCCATAAACCACGGCGTTTAATTCAGCCCTTGTGACTCCAATACTTGAAGCTGTTTCACTTAGCGTGGGAAGAGCAATGGCATTGCTGCAAGTACCTTCAAACCTCAAAAACTTTCGTTTCCTTTCAGAAGCCATGATTTCTGTTAGACTAATGGTTGAAGTTTGCCCTGAGTTCAATTCTCAGTGAAAGCACCAAAAATGTTAACGCTAAAATTTGAACGCTAACACCCCGGTGTGTGAAGTGTAGTTGTGAAAGCACCACCCGATAGATCGGGAAAGAATTACAAGCAAGTAATAGTGGGAAAGCAGTAAACAACAACAATTTTATAGTGGTTCGGCTTAAGGGTATAGCCTACGTCCACTTTAAGTACTTTTATTAATAATCTCATTACAAGCTGATACAACTCTTCTCAAGTACAATATACTTCAAGTTACAAGTGATTTGGAACAAGTAGCTTAAGCTTCGATGTCGATTAAAGTCCTTGAATTCATGTTGAAGATATGTGGTTTCTTCGTGAAGTTCTTTGATGAATTCCTCTAATCTTGAAAGCTCTAAGTCTTGATGGAGTTCACAATGCAGCAAGGTAACGGTGTATGAAGAGAATGTGGCCCAAAAGTCCCCCGAATGTTGTAGGTGGTTGCCTATTTATAGAGAGTTCTGGTCTGAAATTTTTGCCAAGTCCTAAACCGTGGCCGACTCAAGTTAAGCCGTAGCCGACTTAAGGTGAGTCGCGACCGGTCTAAGGTCGCCTCCGAGTCAACACCACCTCTTCTCAGTAACATGGCATCGGGCTTATATTAGGTTGTGGACGAGTTAACTTGGTAAGTCGCAAGTCACGGTCCAAATGATAAGTCCTGGATCGTGAACGAGATAACTGGGGAGCTGGATCGGTTGTGACTTGGGTCGGCAACTATTCTAGGTCGCCAGCTTGGTAAGGCATTAGATCGGTAACTCGGTCAAGTCACTGAGTCGGTATCTTTTTTAGACCTTAGGTCGGCCTTCTTATTAAGTCGGCATCCTCTGAGTCTTAGGCCAGTACCCACGTTAGGTCGGCAACTGTTTTAGCCTTAACTCGGTATTTCTTAAGTCGGTATGCCTCTCAATCCTACTAGGTCGGTAACCCTTTGAATCTTAAGTCGGTCTCCCTGATAAGGCAGTTAGGTCGGCATAACCATTAGGCGTTAGGTCGGCACCCCTGTTGAGCCTTAGGTCGGCATCTCCTTGAGTCGTAGAGTCTAAACCGAGGCGGAGTTAACAAAATCTTTCTAAAATCATCAGTAATTCTCAAATTACTACTAACAAGAATGAATGAGGATATATAAATTCCTCAAAGATTAGTTCAAAGAAGAATATTAGATCATATAAAAATTTCAATTTACATAACAATTTTGTAAAAGAAAAACCAAAGGTTTTCACTCAAAAGAAAGATATTGGCAACACAAATACTATAACAATTTAGGTACCAAAACCAATAACAGTTTAATCAGAAATAAATATATAAAATCTTTTATAAATTCAGTTCATAAAAATAAAGATTTTACTTATAAAGCGAATTCTAAACCCTATTGGATTTGGCTTCCTAAGACCTAAGTCTTAAGACCCTAATAAAAAGTGTGTACCAACATCATTTCTACACTTTTTCCAGGTACCAACTAAGAGAAAAGGAAACTGGATAGTAAAAAGTGGTTGCTCAAAATGTATGACAGGAAACAAAGATATGCTCACCAACATTATCTACTCAAATGGAGGGTCTATCGCATATGGAGATAGCACCAACGCCTATGTCATCGGCAAAGGCGATGTGAGCAATGTTGGTACATCTTACTTACCTCTTATTACAATGTTTTACTAGTTAAGAATTTAAAACATAATTTGCTAAGTATAAGTCAACGGTGTGATAAGTTTTAATATAACTTTTTTAGAAAATAAATGCAACATATTTGATCAAAATAAAAACCATATATTTAAAGGATCCAGAGAAATAAATATTTATATATTAAATATGAAAGTCAATCATAACACAAATATGTGCCCAATAGCCAAAGAAAATGATCCTTGCTTATGACATATAAGATTTTGTCATATAAATTTTAATGCAATAAACAAATTATTTAAGAATAATTTAGTTGTAGGTCAACCAAAAGTGAATTATAAAGTAAAATATATTTGTAATGCTTGTCAATTAGCAAAATTTACAAAATCTTCTTTTAAATAAAAGAAAATGATTTCTACATTACAACCAATTCAGTTATTACATTTGGATATCTTTGGACCAACTCAAGTTCAATCAATAAACCATAATAGATATGCTTTTATTTGTAGATGATTTTTCAAGTTTTACCTGGACAATAATTTTGAAAAATAAAAGAGACACTTTTGAGAATTTTAGAAATTTGCTAAAAGAATCCAAAATATTAAAAATTTGAAAAATAAAAATATTTGGAGCGATCACGGTTGTTAAGTCAAACATGAATGTTTTGAAAATTACTGTAATAGGAAAGGAATTGTTCATAATTTTTCCTTTCCTAGAACTCCATAACAAAATGGAGTTGTAGAAAGGAAAAATAGAACACTTCAAGAATGTGCTAGAACTTTATTAAATGGAAGTACTTTATCAAAACATTTTCGAGCAGAAGCGGTAGCAACTGCTTGTTATGTCTTAAATAGAGTTCCCATTGGACCATTAACAAAACATATGTCATATGAGATTTTTAATGGAATGAAACCCAAAGTATCTTATTTTGAAGTTTTTGGTTCAAAATGATTTATATCAAATTCAAATGGTAAATTTGGAAAATTGATCCCAATTTGATGAAGGAATATTAATTGGATATTCAAAATGAAGCAAAGCTTACATAATTTATAATAAAAGAACTAAATTTATTGAAGAAACACTTCATGTGTCATTCGATGAAAATTTCAAATTTGATCATAAATTAAAGATGAAGAAATTATTTCTAAATCAAATAACTCAGATGATGATTTTGAAAATATTGAAAATAATGTAGGCAACAACAATAAAGAAATAAAAACTCCACCAAGACTTCTAAGAAATCATCCTGTTGAAAATATCATTGGAAAAATAAATACTAACGTAAGAACATGAAATCAACTAAATCAAATGGGTCACATAGCTTTTCTTTTAAATATTGAAACCAAAAATGCTAAAGAAGCATCAACTGATGATTACTGGATTATATCCATGCAAGAAGAATTAAAACATTTTGAATGTAATGACGTTTGGGACTTGGTTTCTGGACCAGGTAATCAAGCGGTAATCAGTACAAACGGGTTTATAAAAATAAAGCTGACGAGCAAGGAAATAATATTAGAAATAAAGCTAGACTAATTTCTCAATATTATCATCACGAAGAAGGAATAGACCACGATGAAACATTTGCACCTGTATCTCATCTTGAAGCTATAAGTTTTTTATTAGCTTATGCATGTTTCAATAATTTAAACTAAATCAAATGGATGTAAAAATTAAATGGTATTATAAAAGAAAATGTATATGTAGAAAAACCTTCTTTATTCGCATATGAAAAGTACCCAGATCATGTTTATAAATTAAAAAAGGCTTTATACGGTTTAAAACAAGCACCTCATGCTTGGTATGACCGTCTTGAAAATTATTTAATTAGTTCTGATTTTAAAATTGGAAAATTAGATCAAACTTTATTTATAAAACAAGATAAAAATGATATTTTAGTAATTCAAATATATACAGATGACATTATTTTTGGTTCTACAAACGAAAAATTATGTCAAGAATTTTCAGAAATTACGACAACAGAATTTGGAATGTCTCACATGGGAGAGATTTCATATTTTCTTGGTTTACAAATTAAACAACTAAGTAACGGAATTTTTATTAATCAAGAAAAATATTGTAATAATCTCATAATACGATTTGGTATGGAAAGCACTTCTGCTAAACCAACTCCTACGAGTACCGTTGTATATCTTGATAGAGATGAAAATGGAAAAAGTGTTAACCAAAAACTATATCATAGTATGATTGGTTCATTACTATATTTTACTGCTAGTTGACCAGATATATTGATGAGTGTAAGCTTGTATGTACGATTTCAAGCAAATCCCAATGAACCACATTTGCGGGCAGTGAATCGAATTTTGCGATACTTAAAGCAAGATTGAATTACTATCATATAGTGATGCTAATTTTGGAGGATGTCAAACGGATCGAAAGAGTACTAGTGGTACTAGTCACTTTATTGGATAATATTTAGTATCTTGGTTTAGTGGGAAACAAAATTGCATTTCACTTTCGACTTGCATAGCAGAATATATCTATGCTACTTTGGCATGTGCTCAAGTAATCAACATGCAGCAAACATTATAAAATTTTGGAATACACCTTTCTAATTCAACAATTTTTTGTGATAATACAAGTGCAATAAATTTATCAAAAAGTCCAATAAATCATTCTAGAACCAAACATATTGATATTAGGCATCACTTTCTTCGAGATAATATAGAAAAAGGAAATATGTCATTAGATTTTGTTCCTTTAGAAAATCAGATAGCTGACATATTTACTAACCATTAAATGAAAATATTTTTATTAAATTACAATGAGAATTAGATATTATATCTTTGCATGATTTATAATTAAAATTTATTTTATAAAATTTTGAAAATAATTTTTAAACTAAACTTAAATAAAAAATGGAGCTGCTGGCAGTCGATCTCAGGTCACCACTAAGGAAGCTGTATGCTATTCTATTATGCTATAATGTTTCTTGGTTTAACAATATTTACCCACCTCTATTTACCTGTCTGGTCATTATTACTTATGATTACCAACCTTTCTTTCTTTTTTCTTTGGTTAAAAAAATTCAAATATTATGCTCCACACCCTGCTTTAACCTGAGAATAGTGTTTATTATCAGTATATAGAGGCTTCAATTCTAAATAGTTCAACTCACCTTTTTCAAAACCTATTTCATTCAAACTATTTTCACTCAATCTTTTTCAATTATTGCACAATCTCCATAATGCCTTCTCACGAAGGATCGGATACGAATTTTTTCCTTTTGATAAAAATTCAAAAAACTTCAATCGGTACGCACAGGAAATAGGCTATCTTCTATAGTTTTCAGCACTTTCACTTCTAAATCATCAAAAACCTCCAACAATTCAACTCCTGTGTACATCCTAGTCAAGATTACATCTTCACTGAAACATCACACTAGGTATACGCTCTAAGGGAAATGAGCTAAATGTAACTTAGGTTTTGGCTCTCCAACCACTAAAAGTAAAATTAATGATGTTGACCATTATCAAAGAGAGACTCTAGAACTTCAACACGAGATGTACTATGAATAGAAAGTGAATGCTAAACGCTTTAGCTTCTTAGAAATACTCGCTTTGAAATTTTGTGGATCATCCTCGATGTAATGCGTTCATCCCAGTCAAGATTACGTCACCACAACATTCTCGAGTGCCGCCAAACTCTTGGGAACGAAGCCCTAAATGTCTTCAGGTGTTACCAAACTCCCTAGAACATAGTAATGTATGGTGTAACGACCCAGAATTTTTATTAATTAAAATTTGAATATTTAATTAATTTTAAAAATTAATAAGTGAAATTTGTAAGTCGAATAATTTTATTTCGAATAAATTAGATTTAATTGAATAATTAAATCGATAATTTAATATGTGAAAATACAGAAATAATTAAAATTGGGTAAAATATGATTGAAAATGATTTGTAAAATTTTATTTTATCATATTGGAGTTAGAACGATATTTTAGAACTTCTAAAATCAAATTAAAAGTTTATATGTGAAAATTGAATATTTTAATATTTAATCGACTAGTGAAATTAGCCAATTTTCAAACTGTCTCAGAATTGGACGAAACTAGTTCCATTGGATCTGTAATAGTTTGTTATTATCGGATTTCAATTTTCGTAGCAATCGGAGTTATCATTTGATCGTGGCAGCTCGAAACGCATCGAAATTGTTTAAATATTAATTTGACGAGTTAAAATAGTCATTTTTCAAACAGTCTCGGATTTCGATGAAACTAGTTTCATCGGATCCGTAATGTGATATTATTGTATGGTTTCAAATTTCGTGTCAATCGGATTTATCGTTTGTCCGGTGCAAGCTAAAACGCCTAGAAAATTGTTTAATCGGTTTAATTTTAAATTGAACGTTTATTGCCATAACTCGCACAGATGACCGAATTAGCTTTCGAAACCTGTTCCATTGTATTCGGAACGCGGGGTAATAGTTTGTTATTATCGGATTTCAATTTTCGTAGCAATCGGAGTTATCATTTGATCGTGGCAGCTCGAAACGCATCGAAATTGTTTAAATATTAATTTGGCGAGTTAAAATAGTCATTTTTCAAACAGTCTCGGATTTCGATGAAACTAGTTTCATCGAATCCGTAATGTGATATTATTGTATGGTTTCAAATTTCGTGTCAATCGGATTTATCGTTTGTCCGGTGCAAGCTAAAACGCCTAGAAAATTGTTTAATCGGTTTAATTTTAAATTGAACGTTTATTGCCGTAACTCGCACAGATGACCGAATTAGCTTTCGAAACCTGTTCCATTGTGTCCGGAACGCGGGGTAAACCCTAGAAACGCCAACCGGCACGCTTCGTTTGGAGTTTGGAAAATCCGGGATGAATAGTGCTTCAGAATATTTTCTATATAAGCACCTCACAACCTCAAATTTGCAAAATAATAAACCTAACCCTAATTCTCTAAGGCCAGCCGCCGGCTACAAATGAAAGGCCAGAAATTCATTTCGATTTTTCTCAAAATTCTTCAAATCTGTCCACTTTTACAACAAAGTTTCAACAACAATACTGAAGAGCGAAGTGAGAGCTAAAGATCTATACGGATATGATCACGAATGGAGCTATATATTGTGAGATACGTGGCCGCGTTTAGGACCGGTTGTGCACGCAAATCAGGGCGCTAGGGGTGGCCAAGTCGCATGTGGTGGTGGCCATGGGTAGAGCAGGTTAGGGGCTTCGATATGGAAGTTGTTGATCGAGTTATAACGTGGTGTGGTGGTCGGAATAATTAACCCTAATTCATGAAGATGGGTTGCGTGCATTTTGTTTACCTGTAGAAGTTAGTAGCATAGAAGATGAAGCGGGGGGGGGGGGGGGGGGGGGGACGCGCGGATCTGATGTAGTGGGGTGAGATCCTACAGCTTGGATTTAATTTAGGTTATAAAATTGAAAATAAAAGTTGTAATTTATGTAAATATAAATTCGTGAAACTTGTAAAATGCATATCTTTTTCATACGAGGTCGAAAACACGCAAGACCAGTTGCGTTGGAATCGTATGGACGAGCACTACGCTATGGAATTGGATTGGAGTCGTTTGGAGTTAGTGAGAATTTTGGGTAAAATTAAACGTCCGTTTAATTTTATTCGAAATAAATCGCTAAAACGAAATTGAAATCAAGGTGAGAACTTCTCACTCAATCGAATCGGTTTCGATTTTAATTTTAAATAGTTATATTTAAAATATTTGAATGCATGTTTGAATGATGATTATTATCTATTGATTGTTAAAATAGACATTATGCGCCGTTAGTAAGCGGATGTTATTTATTAAAAACATATACCGCAACTATTTCATAAACAGTGAAATTGGTATTATATATAATAGCAATATATATATTGGCATATGTATATATTGCAGTTGTTGATTTTCCCGCATTGTATAGCGGATGAGACCCTATTGCGCCGTCCATTAAGCGGATAATATTTTAAATCCCATATACCGCGATAATTTCGTACTAGAACGGAATTGGTATTGTGCTAATGTTTTTGGATGCAGGAAAACAGGTTGGAGGGATCCAACTGGATTCCTCAACAGTATTTATTTGATTTTTAGATATTTTGATATTTGATGGATTATCATATCGACATATGATATCGTTGTTGTCGTGATTGACTATTTGGTATGTAGCATCATTGGGCCAAATTTTGGAATTTTAAAAGGATTTTTAAAGTGATTTTTGAAGAGTATACGTTTATAAAATATTTTTGGAATCTATCCATTTTAAATAAATAAAAGTTAAAATTTTAATGTTATAAAAATTATGATTTCTGAGAAACATAGTTAAAAGCAGATTTTTGAAAATATGGGGTTAATGATTTTATAAAATAATTTAAATTGGGATTTCTGAATTTATTATAAAAAGTTGAAATATAGGATTTATAAAATTTGATTATTTTATAAATCAAAATGGTGAAATTATAAAGAGGATTAAAGATGTTTTAAAATAATAATATAAATTGATTTATATAAAAGATTTATAAATTGATAATTTATAAATTAAAATATTTGTATTATAAAACGAGTTTTTATAAGTGTTAGAATGAATTGTGAATGAATTTCATAAATGAATGAAATTTATAGAATTATAAACGGTGAAGTTATAAATGGAATTTTATAAGCAGCAGGTTTATAAAATTTGTGAAGTTATTAAAGGAATAGATTTTGGTAAATAAATGAATCTTATAAGTTATAAGATTTATAATTTGGGAAGTTAAAGGAACGATTTTGCAATCAAATAAATTATAAGCATTTAACTTATAATATGGACTTTCGGTATATAATTGAGTTATAAATCGAATAGGTTAATAAAGGAGATTTATAAAGGAAGTTGTTATAAATAAATAGAAATAGAATTTATAAACATTGTTTTATAAATTCGCAATGACTTATTTTGATAAGTAAATTGCTATAGCATATTAAAGGAGTTATATTCACGTTTTAGACAGTGAATAATCCTTTAAGATAAAATGTATAGAAGTGATGAAATTGGTTAACGTAGTATATTCACGTTTTTGAATAGTGAATAATATGTTAAAGAAATTGTTTTGAATGTGATGTTTTAAATAGAATTAAAACGATCTAACGATGTTTTCAAAACGTGTTGAGATTCGAAACCATAGATTTCAACATTCATTGTTGAAATAGACGTTTTCGAGAAATAGAAGGGAATGGTGGACTATAACACTATTGTTATAGTAAATGATTTCCGAAAGGAAATGTTTTGTATAGTATTGGGATTTATATATCTATTTTAATTTCAGATCCCTATACTAGTGATTTTGGGTTGTCGTAAGATGTTTTACGCAACATTCGTTTTAGCCCAAATAAATATGTTTAAGAGAATGATTTCCTTAAAGAATGAAATATGTACTTAATCTCGATTTAAGTATATTGAATATTTTCCAAGTGTTGAAAATAAATGGATTGAGAATTACTTAATAAGTAAGTATGGAAATGTTTTCCAATATAAAGTGAATGTTTTGAGAATTTATCTTTTTGAAGATAAATAGAAAATGAATAATTGAAATCGTATATTCATGGATATTTTGGAATGTAAATTCACTATGGAATTTATAAAAGAAAGGGGAATTTGTTTAAAAATAAATATTGATTTATTTTTGAAGTGTGAAAAATATATATCTTGTAAAGATATTTTTGGGAAATAAATAATTTGAAAAATTATTTGGAATCTGGTTATGTTGTGCATATCCATTGATAGTTCAATAACCGACTATCAATATTTACCTTTGAAAGGTATTTGTAGTGATTTGCTGAATTTGAATGCCACACTTATTTTTAAATTATTGCACTCATTGTTCGGATTACCCATTCCGAATAGTGATACGACGTAATGGATAGCATTGATGACCGGTGTTGAAGACCGGGTATTTGCGAGAGCGATAGGATGACCTGTCGATTGACTCTGCACCGAGTTGCTCCGGTATAGAGTTCTCCATATGTGATGGGGAATCCGATCGGGATTGTGGATATCCGGATTGCAAGGACTTCTTTGTAAGTGCCTTCGGTTCTGTTCGAGCCCGGAACAGACTTGTATGGATTGTATGTCTAACGTTACAAATTGAGATATAAAGCTGATTTCTTTCAAATATATTTCTGTTGGTGGCGGAGAATTTATTCTCTTAGCTTAACACCCTTCTCCGAGACGTACGAGCTCAGAGGTTATGTAGTTGAAGGTTTTTAGTGATATATTCCCAATTTGGTAATGTGACATGCTGAGTGTTGCTGTGAAATGATCATTGTATTGATCATTTGTGATAGAATCATTTGTTTGATCGTTTATCTTTGTAATCATTTCTAATGATCATTTGTTGACCCAAAGCACAGCTTTTGAGCGTCGCTTTGTGGACGAGACTTTGTCGAGCCTCACACCCGGAATGGTCAAAACAGGAAAGATGCAGCAAGGTTATGAGGGGTAGCTCCCTTTAGGGTATGTGCATTTCCTTCTGGAAAAGGGTGGTATCATGGTATGGAGCCCAAATACTTACTCATGTTGAAACACTTTATTTATGATTGTGTGATGTTGATGACGAGCGCTCGGTTAAAGGTCCCAAAGGACCGGGGGATAGCATACTCGTGTCAATAGTTACCCAGTTAGGGGTAACCCGGCCTTGTGTTGGCAGAGATCCGATTTGGTTCTCGGGGACGTCCTTCCAGAGGCGTTCTCATGTGGCAATGGGAAGTTCCTTGGCCTGACCATTCGTTGGAAATCTAAAGAAACAATACGATCTTGTACGGTTTTAGTTGTATAACTTGCTATGGAATGTGGCGGTAACCTGCTATTGAACATAGTAGCTATAGTAGGCATATGATAATGGTCGTATGTTGGCTAAGATTTATATTCTGCTTTCGAAATGAATTTTTTATACACTATGAACTAGTAATAATATCAAATGTTCTTTTTAATGCGTATCAAGCATCTTTGACTATCATAAGGAGAAATCTCCTCCGATTCTGCGTTTGCATTGTGTGTGCGCGGGAGGCCTTATGGTAGTCTCATTTTTAAAAGCATTGCGAATTGACTTTAAAAATATTCCTCTATTTTGATTTTTAAAGATAAATAAACTGTTTTGAGTTCTCACACCAGTCACATGACTGACTCCGAGTTTATTGTTTTCCTTCCTAAACTCTGGGTGCCCACCAATTTCCACACGGGCAGTCAAGAGTTAAGGTTTATCAGGATATTCCGGAGTTGCTGGAGGCAAGATGGATGGCATGGCGTATTACTAGTATATAGTATTTCTTTTTCCGCTGCATTGTTTGATGTTGTTGTTGTCATTACACTCTGATGTAATGAAATGTAATGTGATGTAATGTAATAACTGATATAGTTCTTTTTTTAAAGATTATTCATTTATCTATTATATGTTGTTCCGCTGCGAATTGTGAGATTCTGTTATTGTTATGCTGTTTTCTTTCCGTTCTATTTTCTTTTCTCTCTATTTTCTATCTTTTTCTCTCTTCTTCTGTCTTTTTCTTTTTCTTAAACATTGAGAATTCGTATTTCTGTTCATCTTGAATTAATCTATGGAGATTAGTGTATATTCAAGGAGTACGGATTTACGGGTCCTCATAGGGTCACCTACCCATCCATCATAATAAATCATGAAGACTTAACCGCATTCGGATGATCCAAAATATTCTAAAAACAAATACTTCATGAATATTGTTTTATATTAAATTTTGTAGGTGTTATATGTTTTTTCCATCAAATATGGATATATATTTGTTTTCCAATAGATGATAATTTAAAAACTAATAAGTATATTTATTTATATAAATTAGTTAGGTTAACTTAAAAATTTAAGTACAGCATTGTTTAGAATATACAACAGTTTCAGTCGACTGATTGGAGCAAAACAGTTGATTGAACATTCAAATAAAAATAATTTTCATCCTGGGTTCAGTCGACTGAGCTCATCAAAACAATTGACTAACATTGCCTTATTTTCAACTATAAAGTTGCGCCACAATTTTCCTACATATTAGTTGACTGAACTTTAAATTCAGTCGACTGAATCTTCATATTTACTTTAATTCGTTTTAGAAAACAGTCGACAAACCATATAAAATAATCGACTGAATTTGCAATTTTTACTATGCAAACATACGGGTTAGATTTTCCTACATATCATCATTTCGGTCAACTGATTTGTATAATTTTGGTTTTTTAAAACCTACCTACACACTTCCCCACACACCTTTTCACCAACCCAATATAACTTTCTCTTCATTTCCATTAAACCGTTACTTATTTTAGCAAACAAAACCCTAGCCTCCACTTTTCAAATCAATCCTCTTACCTCCAAATCTAATTAATTCAATGGCCCCATGAACTTAAAGAGCACATGAATCCTCTACCGGACCTTCAGAAAGTTAAATTAAATCATGGCTCCATAACGAAACTGCCGTTACACACTTTAATTATAACATCCTGGTATTTTCAACCATTTGCATCCACACATGTCGGAGTTGAATTGCTCAAAATACCAGATTGTTAATTTAAATTTGGCAAAACGCAGCATATACAGTAAATTAGTAAATCACAGAATCACAGACATAGAGTAATATAACAATATGCAACGGGAACAAAAGAATAGTAGTTCATGAAGCTACTATACATATATATATATATCAGAGTTAAAGCAAGATACAACAGAAGTCTCAATACAATAATCAAATACAAATCTGAATATATCACAGGAGTCAACTGAATAACTGAAAGCTGAATAGATATAAGGATCTTCTAGCGAAGCTCTAACTCCAAAGGTGAGACTCAAATGCTGTGACGCTTAGTCTGACCCGAGCATAAAGCAAAGCACAAAACGCTCGAGTCAGGATTAACATTCTTATATCAATAAATCCAACTCAAGTGAAATATTAACAGAAATATGAGTAACTCAAAGAATGTTTGGGATAACCATCCTCTAAGGATCCATTAAACTATCTACTATGTAGTAATATACGCTATTATAATAATATCTATAGTAAAGTAAACTATTAAAATAGTGTTAAGGCATTACTCATATCCCATTTAACACATTTTATAGTACCAATAGTCTTTACGGTACCGTAATACCTCCTGATCGGGAGGTTTAGTGATGAGGTTGTATGGTAATGGACGTAATGGAGAATTCGAGTTGATTGCAATTTTGTGGAAGAAGACAGCAAATTGAATCTTGATTTCTCCATGGAACAAAGCTGGGGTCTCACCTTAGTGCTTGACATGTTTTGCTATCTTCGTCGATAGAATCAGAATTAAATTGCACTAAGTTACGTTGTTAATACGACACGACATCTTGCGGATTGATTTTGGTTTTTCTTAAGGTGATAATAGCTTTAGGTAGCGTCTTGTGTGCAGCTTATGCTGTTATCACCTTACAAAGGGCTGAAATTGACGTATGATGAGAATTCTTTACTCGATTCGGACCCGTCAATCTATATTTTCTCACTTTGGACTTATCTTGTCACTATACAATCGATGTACCTAGAATGGGAAGAGCTTCCCTTGTCACTTCGAATAGTGGATCGGTATTGAGTAAGTGTAGGAGAAATAACTTTAACAAATGATATGAGAAGTTCTTTTCTTTACTATGAGCAAACTATCTATATAGGATAGAGCATTTGTAGTGTTTAGGATACCGAGCACATCCCACATAGATAACACACTGCACTTACCCCAGTTAACACTTGGAACCGGATGTGTTGGCATAAGTCAATATTTTTTGGAGTTCAATTGTTAAGAATTGGGGAATTTTAGTTAAAAATAGAATTACCTGACCACGTTAGGTACAAGTTCTGTTGAAACACCCTGCACCCCTTAATATACAAAAAAGGGCACGTTAGAAGGTGTGGTGCGTTGTAGCTATAACTAAAGTTAACAAAGACTAAGATTTACAAGACAAAAATATGTAAAAACAATAGGAGCTTAAAATAATAACTTAATTAAAACAAAACTTCATAATTGCTTTATTAATAAGTGAAATACCAAATACTACATACATGTCAAAAAATTCAATTTGTCACATGAAAGAAAAACTCATAGTCTCAAAAATCAGAGTATATAATATCCCTCATAATAAGCGAGTACATAGAAAGAACTAAAGCTGAAATAAAAGAAATACATAGTAGAGAACTCCTCCAAGAAACCGCCAAGCAATTGCAATCTACTACCCTCTCACTTGATTGCCTATAGGGGAAAATGGGAAAAATGGAGGAGTGCATCAGACAAAAAGTCTGGTGAATGATAGTAATTACTAGAGTCTTTAAGCCATGTAAAAGTAATAGACTGTACAACAGTTCTAGTATATAAAGACGAAACAAAAGGAAATAGGAAAGAGATATACTGGGAATAGATACGATTAACTATAAGATTAGTTAATTTTGATTGCTTGCATTTGTCTTTGATTTCTACTTTGATTGGGCTAAATTCCTAGTCCTGTAATTAGGACGTAATCCTAATTCTTCCCTTTTTGATCGGCCTGCTACCCCATAGACCTTACTACGGAGCAGACGCTATATAACTCCCTACGTAGCAGCCAATGGTCTCCACAAAAGATGCACAAAGAACCCATTGTGGATCCGAACGACATATATAGCTCCCTACACAGAAGGCAGTGGTGTCTACGAAAGACACCCATACTAAGCGCTTAGAACTCATAGCGATTACTGAGCACCAGAATGGAAGTCGCACGCGTAACTGCCATCATGCCCAAGCTACCTTTTTATCCCCCTATGGGTCTTCTTACTACCTCAAACTCCAGCATAAGCGTGCCCCTCATCCCACTTCTGGCTGATGTGAGATCACCGTATCCATAGAATCTATAGGGGAAATGTTGTTGGTACTGGCCCGCCATCCAAACAATATCTAGTTGCGACCCTTATCCAAATCCCTTGTGATTTGGACTTCTATTTGACCAATTATTACCATTCTTAGCATATGCGTGCCCTCATCTCCCTTAAGGCTAACGTGAGACACCATTTTGTCTAACAGGTAATGCTATATGGTACAGGTTCTACTTTCATCTTTGCTTATTAACTTAGATAAAAAATTTAATTAATCCTTTATTAGCATCTTTACTTTTTACGCTTATTAATTTATTCAAATCTTAAAATAAGCCTCATTCTACTCTTTTTCTTATTATAACCTACGTTTTAATGATGCTTATTATTTAACCGAAGGTCCGCATGTGAAAATAAGCTTCATTCATTTTTTTTAGTTATAATTCTACGTTATAACTAAGCCAATTAATTAATCATATTCTAATCAAAATTAGGCATAATTTTTATCCAATCCATTTATATTACAACCCAATTCCATTATTTATTATAGTCTTTATAATTTACATCTTATTTTCTTCATTTAATATTCTTACTTATATAATCCATATTTACGTTTAATTTATTCTAATCCATATGCGAAGAAAAAGAGGAAGAAGAAAATAGACGCTTGCATAAAATCCAAAACATCGAAAAAGATGTGAATAAGAAATAAATAAAAGCAAATGTACTTAAATAATGCAACTAAATAAAAAGCTATGCTTAACAGTTTTAAATTATAATTAACTGAAATTGAATAACCGAAAGGGAATAGACTGAAAAATAGATCTAAAAGTGATAGAAAGGCTATTCCAAAATCATAGTAAACCTACAACTATTTGAAACCTTATTATTTTAAATTACTTAAAGAAATCTTAAAATGATTATAATCACTCACCTACGATTCTAAGCTCTTCCTTTGGTCTTCCCGGATCCATTTAGAGTTGTAAAACATTTAATTTATAAGGATTTTCTCCTTTGGAAAAATTATTCCGTTTAGGGTCTTTCCTAGAAAGGTGAACCCAATTGGAGAAAACCTAGAATGAGAAGAAGTGTTAGGTCTAGGGGTCTATTTATAGAGGTAGAAGTGGATCTCGGACCATTGGACTTAGGGATTGAATAGGAAATAACCACATCTGTAACCACCCAAAATTTTAGCCATTCGAAATTTAGATATTAAATTTATTTTAAATATTCAAGAGTTAATTTTATAAGTTGAATAAATTATAATTCGAATATCTCAATTTAATTGGATAATTAAATTTTAAATTTAATTAGTGAAATTGTGAAAATAATTACAATTTGAATTTAGTGTGAATGAAAATGAATTATAAATTTGAATTAAATTCTATTTGAATTATATTGATGTTAGAGAACTTTTAAAATTGAATTAAAAGTTAAAGTATAGAAATTGAATATTTTAATATTTAATCAACGTGAAAAAATAGCCATTTTTCAAACAGTCTCGGATTTTGACGAAACAAGTTTCATTGGATCCGTAATACTATATCATTTTAGGATTTCAAATTTCGTGTCAATTGGATTTACGGTATAGTCATGGTAAGCTAAAATGTGTAGAAATTTGTTTAAGTAAATTTTAAATTTAAATAAGTTGAGTCGAAAACCTATCTTTCAAATATGATCGAATTGGCTCTTGATATATATTCCAACGTGTTTGGAATAGGGGTAAAATATTATAAACGCCAGGCGGCACGCAATCGTTTGGAGTTCGGAAAGATTTTGAATGAATAGTGCGCGAATATTTTCCATGAAAGGCCTCATTTTCTTTCTATTTGCAAACCTTAGCCAACCCGACCCCTAGCCACTATTTCTTGTATCTCAGTGGTCAAGAATTTCGATTCTTCTTCCCTTAATTTATTCCAATTCATCAACAATTACGAAAATGTTTCAACTACCAAATAACAAAGGGCATCGTGATTTATAAATCTAATGGTTATGAATGGATTTCACGTGATGGATTGTCGGCAAATCGGCCATAAATGTCCAAGTTCAAACATTGTTCCTAAGGCCAGGAAGCGACAGAGTTGCACGAGATCATCGGTGGTTGTAAAGCTTGCGTCAAGCTTTCGGTTGAAGGTGATCGATCATCTTCTCGACGTCATTGGTGGGTGCAACGTTCAAAAACAATTGAATGGCCATATGGGTTTAGAGCGGACTTTTGCCTAGGGTGGAAGAATATAATGCGCGCGGCTAGGATACGATTGAAGAAAATGAACGGTTGAGATAAGATGAGGTTTTAAAATAAAAACGAATTGAATTTATATATAATTTAAATTCGTGCAAACTTCTAAATGCTATAACTTCTTCATATGAGAACCGTTTTTGACGAGTTGCATTGGGTTCTATTGACGAGCACTACATTTTAGAGTTGGTTTGGAGTTGACTTTAGCTAGCATAAATTTTAGGTAAAATTTAACGCTTGTTTAATTTTATTCAGAATAAAACACTACAACTGCTATTGGAACTAACTTGAGTAGAACTCACTCTTTTTAAGTCACTGATAATTTTATATAAGTGAGAATAAATATTATTTATGGTGATTGATGATTGTTTGGAAGAGATATGGTGTATTATATTTGCACTGATTGGTATTTGGATATTTTCCTGCCTATTGGAGTAGATGAGACCCTAAACGTTCCTATGTATGAGCGGATGACCCTTCGGACGTGCGGTTGCCTCAAAGCGGACATTGTACACATATTCACATATATACATATATTTGTTGCAGGTGATAGGTTGGAGGGATCCAACTGGATTCCTCACAAGTATTGGTTTGATTTACATATATTGTGATATATGCTGTTATCATATAATATATGATGATTTGGTTGTCGTGACTATTGTATTTAGTGATGTTGCAGCATTGGGCCTATTTTTGATAATTTAAAATTGTTAAAGTGATGATTCTAAATTTAAAAGGATTTTAAAATTGATTTTGAAAATAGATGTTATGCATAATTTTTGAATTGTTAAGGAAATGAATTTATTTTAAATAAATAAATGTTATGATTTTTATGTTATAAAAATTAAGATTTTTGAAAAATATAATAAGACAGAATTGAAATATGGAATTAACTATTTTGTAAAATATTTTAAATTGGGATTTTGAAATTATTAAAATGGGTTATGTATAAGGCTTATAAAATTGATATTTTATAAACAAAAATATTGTAATTATAAAGGAGTTTGGTAAATGTTAAAATGGAGTTATAAATGGATTTTAAAATTGAATAATATTTACGAATGTGTGAAGCTATAAAAAGAATGAATTTTGTAAATAAGAGAATTATAAGTAAATTAACTTATAATTTGAAATTCGGCATATAAATATGATATAAATAGAATTGGTTAATAAAGGAATTTTATTAGTGAAAGTTTTTATAAAATATGAATGTGAATTTATAAACATTGTTTTTTAAATCCGAAATCAATTGAATTTGATAAGTTAAATATGTAATTTTATTAAAGGTATTATATCTACAATTTTGGATGGTGGATAATCCTTTAAATTAAACGTGTAATAGTAATGAATTTGATAAAGGAGAAGTATTCACGATTTTGGACAGTGGATACTCCTTAAAATAAATGTGTAGAAACTTTGATTTGGTAAGCGATTTATTTTCTTGATTTTGGATAGTGAATAAATCTTTTAAATTAAATAAATGTTTTGGAAAGAGATATTTTAAATAGAGTAAAATGGTTTGAAGATGTTTTAAAATGTGCTAAGCATCAAAACCATAGATTTCAACATTCATTATTGAAATAGACGTTTTCGAGAAATAAGGAAATGATGGACTATGACACTGTTGTTATAGTAAATGATTTTCAAAAGGAAATGTTTTGTATAGTATATGGGATTTATATGTCTATCTAATTATCGAATCCTTGTATTAATGAGTTTGGGTTGTCGTAATGATGTTTTACGCAACATTTGTTTTGACCCAAATAAATGTGTTTAAGAGAATGTTTTCCTTACAGAATAAAAATATACTTAATCCTTATTTAAGCATATGTAATATTTTCTATGTGTTGAAAATAAAGAGATGTGTGAATAATTATTACTAAATAAACATATGGAAATGTTTTCCAATATTGAAAAGATGAAATGGTTTTTGGATTATATCCGTTTAAAGATAATTTGAAGGGAATATTTGGAAAATGGTTTAATTAATAAATGATTAATTAAAGGACCTAGTGATTGCATATGGTGCTAAATATTTGTTTGTTTGCTTTGATAGTTAAATAACTAACTACCAAATTTGGCCATTTTAGTTCCTTGACTTGATGTGGGAACTATTTAGTCGTACACTTAGTACGTAGCCTTCTATGTAGGCTTGGTTATCATTTGTGTCGAGAATGTTGATTCGTATAGTGTAGAGTATTACTCCAATCTATCGAGCTTCCTTCTAGGCCCGAAGGATAGCAAGTTGTAAGTCTGTGAGACTTAGTTTCTGTGTGAGGTTGAGAAATGCTTTTGCATTGTTGGTTCGAAGAGACAGGGATCAGATTTGTCTGAAAACCAATTCGAACCAACGTACTTGCGATGATTGTGCAAGTTGGTTGTGATGATATTGATATTTAGGATTTTTATAATGAAGGACTGCTTGTTGATCACTTGGGGTTAAAATCCCAATATACATCCAGTAGCAGTAGTCTCTCATTATGAAATGTCCAATGCAAGGACTATTCGCTACTTATCCTTGGGTTTTCCCGACAGGATGTGGTATGAAAGTACCTTCGATTTGTCCTTTTCATAGACAACTTGTATGGATGTTTCTCTGACATTGCATTTCTAAGATTTCAAAAACTTGTTGCAACTTTTCTATTGATTAGAAAAGCATAAATTTTAATAAATTCTACAAGCGCACAGGCGTGTAGTATGCAGGTCGAACACAGGGAATTGTATTTTAAAACAATTAAAATCCATAGTTAAATCTTTGGCGTGTTAAACGAATTCGACGGAGAATTTTGAACAGAAAATAAAAACAATAATATACTCCGAATTGATTTCGAAACTAATCGAAATTGCAACCAAAATATAGAATTGTAAAAAAATCAGAACAGAAATTGAAATTGCGGAAAGAAGATAACGGAGCAATCAACTGAAATAATTATTAACTAACTGTAAAGAGTGCAGAAAATAACTAAGAACAAGAATAAATAAATTGCTAAATCTAATCAACAATCCTACGTATTCTGTTCGAAAATAAAAACAGTGCTGAATTTAAATCTAAACTTGAAGAAAAGTGGTGAGGTCAGAGATGGTCTGAAGGTGCTGTATAATGTTGTATATATAGGCCTCAGCCCCTAAAATCAGTCCATCTTTTTAGCAATAGGACTGGTTCTATTCTTAGTATTTGCCAAGATAATTGTACTGACTGGGTCCATTCCTTGAATTGGTGAAGAGTCAAGTTGCCACGTCATTGCTTGAAATACTTTTATATGTGAATTGGTCCAAATTCATACATAAGCTACTTTTGAATGTGTCCCATTTTGCTTCATATCATGGCTATGCATTATGCTACTTTTTAGGAGGAACTGGTCCTTTGCTTGAATTGGTGAAAGAGAACATATATACGTCCACATCATTGCTTGAATTGTTCCATATTGCTTTGAATTGATGTTTGCTACCTTGAGAATATGCAGCCAATATTTACTAAATCAAAGTATGTGCATGCTTGCCACGTCATTGATTGAGGTTGGTCCCCATTTGCTTGAATTAATTAAATTTGTTCCTTGCTTTGAGTTTGAGCACGTGACTTGAGATATAAATATGATTTGTTTCCCATGTTGCTTGCACCCATATGCTGAAGTGAAAATGTGAACTAACTCATTCGCATAAATTAAAGTGTGACATTGCTTTGATTTATTTGGTGCTCAAAATGTTGCACTCAAGCCGCTTGTCTTTTGAACCAAAGGACGCCACAACCGATTAATTTCAACGTTGCACTTCGGAATCTATAATCTGCAAAACCACAACAAATACCCGTATAATACCGCTTTATTAAAATAAAAATAGATGAAACAAACGGTTTAAAATGCAGAAAAATACGTTCATCAAATACCCCCACACTTGAACTTTATTCGTCCTCGCATAAACGAGAAAATAAAAACTAATTAAATCTTTTTTTCATAGGAAACACGATTGCATTGAGCGTATGCAACAAGCCGTTAAACCTCTAGGTGTCCCTAGTAGGGCGAGTGGTGTCTCGTGAGGGTTTTCAGCGGATACTACCCACAAAATCCAAATGCAGTATGTGATGATTCTAATGTACTACATGAATGCAAAATTCTAGACAAATGGAGACTCAATTTACTTCAAAATAGTTGCAAAAAAATAATGTATATCAGTTTTAGTCAACTTCTTCAAATTTTTGGTTCCTCACTAATCACAAATTTCAATGTAACTCAAGTTTTCATACATTAGATTCTAGTTTGGCCAGTTGTTTCGGTCGATAACATAGTGCATCCATGAAATAAATTCTTCACTGTTGATCACAGTTTTTTTCAAAATGGTATTTTTCATTTCCATGTGTATAACAAGCCAAATCAACAAAGTCAAGAAGTGTTTGGGTTTCAAAGCCTAGTCTCTCTTTACTAGTTTTTTTTTCTTCTTCCTCTTTTTTTTACACCTATCCTTTGGACCAAGGTATACCACCCATGCACTGCCTCGCGGGCTTACGTGAGAAGAGTATAGAGCGTGGCGAGTGCACACACTTTCACAAGTGTGCACACCTATCGACTGTAGGTGTTTCTTATTAGTTTTTTTTCCTTTTTTTTTGAGAAGAGCTAAAGAGTGTTATGCAAATCAACTTAGCACCACTTAACTTTAATGATTTGAGATGTCAACGCATGTACTTTAAATCTGCCATTTTTTTAAACAAAGACTACAGTTTAGAAAAGATTTCATAACCATCACCTATGAATCCCCCTATAAACTAACCTCACTATTATCGCTTATAATTCAACTTTTCATTATATTTTACATTTGAAATTAGTGATTTACAAAAATCTTCATCAATTGACTTCAACTGTTTACGTACTTTGTCTTGACTAATTAAAAATAAATCGAAGTCCTAAAAATATTGGGAAATGAAAAAAAATTGAAAGGAAATTTGAAAACAAATAATGAGATGATTTTTTTTTTAAAAAAATGATGCTACACTATGAAATATGAACAAACATAATGAGATATGCGTCCCCCCCACACTGGAATGAGACAGTGTCCCAACTGTCATATAGAATGCAAATGCAAAATAGAAGAAAAAAACTAAAAAAAAATACAACCTGATATGTGCAAGATATTGAGCGGCTCATGCCGAATAGCTAGGTTCGTGAAGATCCACGAACTCATCGTCCTCGTGCTGTTCAAACTCTAGAAATGGCTTCAAGCGTTGTCCATTGACCTTTGAAATGGAACCGTCCCTAGGATTTTCAATTTCAACTGCGCCATAAGGGTATACTGTTTTCACAATATATGGACCTATCCAACGGGATCTCAATTTTCCCGAAAATAAATGAAGTCTTGAATTATATAAGAGAACTTTCTGACCTACTTCGAATGTCTTACGAAGCATGGATTTATCATGATAGAATTTGGTTTTCTCTTTATAAATCTTTGCATTTTCATACGCTTCATTTCTTAGTTCTTCTAATTCTGACAATTGTAATTTACGATGCGATCCGGCTTTTTCTATGTCAAAATTAAGGTATTTGATTGCCCAAAGTGCGCGGTGCTCGAGCTCAACGGGTAAATGGCATGCTTTTCCAAAGACTAATATGTATGGTGACATTCCTGGATTGGTTTTATAAGCTATGCGAAATGCCCAAAGGGCGTCTATCAATTTAGATGGCCAATCTTTTCTGTTGGAGTTAACCGTCTTTTCAAGAATTTGTTTAATTTGTCTATTGGAAATTTCGACTTGACCGCTGGTCTGTGGATGATATGGAGTAGATAGTTTATGAGTGATAGAATATTTCTTAAAAAGAGATTCAAAAGCGCGATTACAAAAATGAGAACCGTTATCACTTATAATGGCTCGAGGTGTGCCAAAACGGGAAAATATGTTTTCTTTCAAAAATTTGACAACAACTTTATTGTCATTCGTTTGGGTAGGAATGGCCTCAACCCATTTAGACACGTAATCTACTGCAAGTAGGATGTAGAGATTTCCAAAAGAATTAGGAAAAGGACCCATGAAATCGATGCCCCAAACATCAAAAATTTCGATGACAAGGATCGGATTTTGGGGCATCATGTCACGTTTGGAAATACGACTTGTTTGTTGACATCTAGCGCATTTGGAGCAAAATTCATGGGCATCACGAAAAAGAGAAGGCCAATAAAAAACGCACTGTAACACCTTGGCAGCAGTTTTTTTTGCTCCAAAATGTCCTCCACATGCTTGATTATGTGAAAAAGAAAGGATGCTATGGAATTCATGTTCTGGGACACATCTGCGAATGATTTGATCGGTGCAATATTTGAAAAGATAAGGATTGTCCCAGTAAAAGTTTCGAACGTTGGAGAGAAATTTTTGTTTATCTTGTTTTGACAAATGGGAAGGTGTTTCATTTGTGACAAGATAATTTACAATGTCCGCATACCATGGTGCACTAGAGAGTGAAAGAATTTGTTCATCGGGAAAATGATCGTTGATTTGAGATTTATCATAGTTTTCATGAACTATACGAGAAAGATGGTCAGCTACGACATTTTCAGAACCCATTTTATCTCGTATTTCTAGGTCAAACTCTTGAAGAAGGAGAATCCAACGGATTAAGCGGGGTTTGGTATCCTTTTTCGTGAGTAAATACCACAAGGCGGCATGATCGGTGTAAACTATGACCTTAGAACCTATGAGATATGATCTAAACTTATCGAGGGCAAAGATAACTGCTAAAAACTCTTTTTCTGTGGTTGAGTAATTCAATTGAGCTTCATTAAGAGTTTTGCTTGCATAATAGATGACTCGAGGAAGTTTATCGATTCGTTGACCTAAGATGGCTCCGATGGCATAATCAGAAGCGTCACACATTAATTCGAAAGGCAAAGTCCAATTTGGAGGTTGGATGATAGGTGCAGTGGTCAAGATCGATTTGAGGGTTTCAAAAGACTTTTTACATTCATTGGAAAATTCAAATTTGACGTCTTTAGCCAGAAGATTTGAAAGAGGTTTTGAAATTTTTGAAAAATCTTTAATGAACCTCCTATAAAATCCTGCGTGGCCGAGAAACGAGCGAATGTCCTTTACGGACCTTGGAGGAGGAAGGTCAACAATAAGATCAACTTTAGATTTGTCAACTTCTAGGCCATTTTTAGAGACAACATGACCTAAGACTATTCCTCACTTAACCATAAAATGACATTTTTCCCAATTAAGAACAAGAGATTTCTCCTTACATCGCTTTAAGACACGTTCTAAACGAAGGAGGCATTGATCAAAAGATGACCCATAGATTGAAAAATCGTCCATGAATATTTCTAAGAAATCCTCCACCATATCAGAAAATATACTCATCATACATCGTTGAAAGGTAGCGGGAGCATTACAAAGACCGAAGGGCATGCGACGATAAGCGAAAGTTCCGAAGGGACATGTGAACGTTGTTTTGTGTTGGTCCTCTAACGCAATGGGAATTTGATTATAGCCGGAGTAACCATCAAGAAAACAATAGTATTCATGACCGGCTAAGCGTTCGAGCATTTGATCAACGAAAGGAAGGGGAAAATGATCTTTTCTTGTTGCTGTATTGAGTTTTCGATAGTCGATGCAAACGCGCCATTTTGTTTTGACCTTTGTCGGAACAAGTTCGTTATTCTCATTTGTTGTCACAGTGATTCCAGACTTCTTTGGTACAACTTGTACCGGACTTACCCAAGTACTGTCAGAGAGAGGGTAGATAATATTACTGTCTAAACATTTGATAATTTCTTCCTTTACCACTTCTCTCATATTAGGGTTTAGTCGCCTTTGAGCTTCGCGAGTGGGCTTAGCCTCGTCGACTAAATGTATTCGATGTTCAATAATTGATGCACTAATTCCCTTAATGTCAGCGATTACCCATCCTATTGCCTCTTTATTTTCCCTTAAAATTTTCAAAAGTTGTTCTTCTTGGTCCTTAATGAGATCGGATGCCAAGATTACAGGGAAATTTTCCGAAGAATCTAAGTATGCGTACTTAAGATCGTTTGGAAGAGGTTTGAGGTCTAATTTAGGGCGTACTTCTTTTGAGGCTTCAGTAGACATCAACTTATTGAATTCTAGTGAATTATGAAAAGAGCATAGCATATCATTTAATTCATAAATGTATTCATCTTCGTGGAAGTTGGAATTAAAATGATCTAGGCGCATGCTAAGAGACTCCGTAGTATCACTAAAATCATTTTCAACAATTGTTTGGATCATGTCAACTTCTTTTGTTTCAAAATCCCTTGGTTGTCTGTTAAGATTGAAGATACTTAGTTCAACGGTTAGGTGCCCAAAGGAAAGTCGGAGTTGACCATTCCTACAATTTATGATAGCATTTGATGTTGCTAAAAAGGGACGACCTAATATCAAAGGAATCTGACTATTGGGATTTGAGAAAGGTGCAGTCTCTAGGACTATGAAATCGACTGGGAAATAGAATTTCTCGATTTGTATCAAAACATCTTCAACTGTGCCCAATGGTTTTTTGACAGATTGATCAGCTAGTTGAATTGTGATGTTTGTAGGTTTTAATTCCCCTAGTCCAAGTTGACAGTACACAGTATAAGGCAAAAGATTCACACTCGCTCCAAGATCGAGTAAGGCATGACTAATGTGAGTGTTACCGATTTTACAACCGATCGTAGGACAACCGGGGTCCTTATACTTGATTGGGGAGGGATTTGAAAGAACAGAGCTAGTGTTTGCAGTTAGAAATGCAGTCTTAGGAACGTTAGTGGCATGTTTTTGAGTACATAGCTCTTTCAGACATTTGGCATATTGAGGAATTTGCTCGATGGTATCAAGAAGTGGAATATTGACTCGAACTTGTTTGAAGATTTCAAGAATTTGGTCAAAATTAGCGGGCTTCTTCTTTTTGTTGAGTCTATGAGGAAATGGAGCTATGGGTTTATAGACTCGTTCGGAAGTTTTTTCATTCGAAGAAGAAGGCGTTATATTAGAGGGTGAAGATAAGGGAGCTGGAATGTTGGGGTTGCCAACATCAGAAGGTGAAGAGTGGTCGGGATTGCCAACCTTAGATGAAGAATTAGAATCGTTTTGATTGACAACCGTGGTTGTCGACTGAGTTTCAGAATTTGGAACATGGGAAGATTTAAGAAGGATGTCGGGGTTGCCGACATGGTTGTCCACCTTCTTTCCAGACCTTAATGTGGTGACAGCATTAACCGGTTTACATCTTCGTTCTCACAAAGATTTACTCCTCGAGAGTTATACTTTGGATTCACTTCGGTTTGACTAGGCAATTTACCTTTCTCATTGATTTTCATGAGATCCTTCATCATTATCAACATTTGTTCATTTTATTTGGTTATTTTCTCAATTATTGCATCTTGGTTAGCGATTTGTTCATTTTGTTTAGAGAGCTGTTTTTCCAATCGAGCAATTTCTTGTGAAGGCTGAGAAGGTTGGGTTGATGGATTGAAATTAGGATGCATGTACGGTTGATTCGAAGGTTTCGTTTGAGGAGCGGGTTGAGAATTTTGAGCATTAGAGGTTGGGGCTCGATAATTCGGATTTGGTATCATTGGATACATATGTGATGGATTAGCCACGTTGTTAGGATTTGACCATGAAAAATTGGGGTGATGCTTCCAGTTAGGATTATATGTGGACGAATAAGGACTATTTTGAGCTATAGCATTGATTTGGTCTTGTGTGTAGTAATGAGGTAGCCCTTCTCCTTCTTGAGGAATTTGGGCATCTATAGGAAGATGCGATGGGTCAATGACATGCACTCCTCTATTTGGAGCACGAATTGGAACACGAATTGTTTCCCATTGCATATCCTTTTTCGAATACTCTTCTAAAAATTCCCAAGCTTCCTCGTCTGGTTTTGCCATGAATTCTCCTCCGCTTCGAGTTGGGATCTTGTTTGATAGTTAAGCCCTTCATAAACGATTTGGCACAAAACGTGTTTAGGGATTGCATGATGTGGGCAACTATATAACAATTGATTGAACCTATCAAAATATTTTGAAAAAGTTTCTCCTTCATTCTGGGAGAATTGGTTGATTTCAGTTCGAATTTTAAGAGTTTTGTGGAAAGGAAAAAACTTTTTCAAAAATATAGTAACGAAATTGTCCCAACTCTTAATTGAATTTTTAGGAAGAGAATTAAGCCATCTTTTCGCACTTTCTAGAAGTGCGAATGGAATAAGTCTTAGCTTGATGGATTTATTAGAAAGTTGTTGCATTTTAGTTGTAGAAGCATATAACTCAAATTCACTAAGAAATTCATATGCATTTTCAAACCCAGTGAATTTTGGTACCCCTTGGATAAAAGAATGTTTTAGCTCAAAATTATTTCCTTCGGCAGGTGGAAATGAAATAACCGAAGGTTGAACAGTCCGTGTTGGATAACATCGGTCTCTAAGGGATAATGGTTGGTTCTCATGAAATTCATTATTTCCAACATGTGATTTAGGTGATAATTTCGGTGAATTGTGGTGTGAACTGTGTTGTGAACTGTGATTGCTCATATTTGTTTGATTTGAAATTTTCGTTGATTTGTTTAATGAAATATTTTGGCTTTCTAAACGGTTAAAATTATTTCTTGCCCAAACGCGCATAAACAAATCAAGGTGTAATAGACGAAAGTAGATTTATAATAGTTTTTAGTAGGGCACCTGTAGAGTAGAAAATTACTTACAGAGAGGTATGGCTGTCCGTCCAGTGCAACCGAGCAGTGCTAGCGATTCAAACACCACTGTTTGTAATAACTTGATAGCTAGATCCTTGTTGTTGAATGGCTAAGATTTGCGGAGTTGGAGCTGTTTGATTTGGTTGATTGTTGTTTACTTGATGCCTTAGGCTTGATTCACATGAATCTGCAAATGTGAACAAATGAAAAGCAACAAATGATTTAAACGAAAGCACAAGGCGAAAAGTATAACGTGGCAAGGTGGCACTGCAAAGATAAAATAAAACGCACAATATTAAACACAAGCTGTGAATCACAAAAAGCTACTGACGTAAAAACTAAAACATGCATGCAAAAATAAAAACATGAATGACAACTAACGTGGTGGACAAAGTTTGAAAGTATGCAAAGTGCAAACTAATGTGAATGCTTTTGTTTTTCTTTGGTTTTTTTTTTTTTTTTTAGCAAATCTGTAGAAAGTTTAAAGCAAGATTAAAGAATGGTTTATGTTAGATGCATGCGTGAATTATAGCAGTTCACTTAAAAATGATGTGTTAGTGAATGAAAATGCAGCAAGACGCAAGTATGTATGCAAACGTGACTGAAATAATGCAATGAAGTATGCTTCTGTTATGTGAAAATCTATGTGTGAAAATAACGTGGTGAAAATGATTGCAAAGTGAATGCAGAAAATTAAGGTGGTTATGCGTAGATAACGAAAGCATAAACAGAAACTAAACAAAACAAAATGCAAATATGGTGAATGTGATCAGACGGGTGAATAAATATTCAACTGATATATGAATGAAACCAAAATAGCAGTTGCATTAAAACAATTTAAACAAGTTTTTGGTTAAGTGGAAACCAAAACAGCAATGGAAATAACATGCAAAATGTAACGTGAAAAGCAAACAGAGCTAAACCAAATGGAAACTTGAAAATATGCAGCGAACGAGAAAAAAAACAATTTTTTTTTTGAAAATATGCAGTAAAACGCTACTTTGGTGAATGGAACTGAAAAACGAAACAAAAATGATTTTTTTTTTGAAAACTAATGCAAAAAATAAAATAAAAATAAATTAACACGAATAGACTTAAAAACGAAAAATCAAAAATCTCAAAATAGCAACTCCCCGGCAACGGCGCCAAAAACTTGTTGCGACTTTTCTATTGATTAGAAAAGCACAAATTTTAATAAATTCTGCAAGCGCACAGGCGTGTAGTATGCAGGTCGAACACAGGGAATTGTATTTTAAAACAATTAAAATCCATAGTTAAATCTTAGGCGTGTTAAACGAATTCGACGGAGAATTTTGAACAGAAAATAAAAACAATAATATACTCCGAATCGATTTCGAAACTAATCGAAATTGCAACCAAAATATAGAATTGTAAAAAAATCAGAACAGAAATTGAAATTGGTGAAAGAAGATAACGGAGCAATCAACTGAAATAATTATTAACTAACTGTAAAGAGTGCAGAAAATAACTAAGAACAAGAATAAATAAATTGCTAAATCTAATCAACAATCTTACGTATTCTGTTTGAAAATAAAAACAGTGCTGAATTTAAATCTAAACTTGAAGAAAAGTGATGAGGTCAGAGATGGTCTGAAGGTGCTGTATAATGTTGTATATATAGGCCTCAGCCTCTAAAATCAGTCCATCTTTTTAGCAATAGGACCGGTTCTATTCTTAGTATTTGCCAAGATAATTGTACTGACTGGGTCCATTCCTTGAATTGGTGAAGAGTCAAGTTGCCACGTCATTGCTTGAAATACTTTTATATGTGAATTGGTCCAAATTCATACGTAAGCTACTTTTGAATGTGTCCCATTTTGCTTCATAACATGGCTATGTATTATGCTACTTTTTAGGAGGAACTGGTCCTTTGCTTGAATTGGTGAAAGAGAACATATATACGTCCACATCATTGCTTGAATTGGTCCATATTGCTTTGAATTGATGTTTGCTACCTTGAGAATATGCAGCCAATATTTAATAAATCAAAGTATGTGCATGCTTGCCACGTCATTGATTGAGGTTAGTCCCCACTTGCTTGAATTAATTAAATTTGTTCCTTGCTTTGAGTTTGAGCACGTGACTTGAGATATAAATATGATTTGTTTCCCATGTTGCTTGCACCCATATGCTGAAGTGAAAATGTGAACTAACTCATTTCGCATAAATTGAAGTGTGGCATTGCTTTGATTTATTTGGTGCTCAAAATGTTGCACTCAAGCCGCTTGTCTTTTGAACCAAAGGACGCCACAACCTATTAATTTCAACGTTGCACTTCGGAATCTATAATCTGCAAAACCACAACAACTACCCGTATAATACCGCTTTATTAAAATAAAAATATATGAAACAAACGGTTTAAATTGCAGAAAAATACGTTCATCAATTACGTCTATCGCTTTTTACGAACGTACATCAGTGGTGGCAGAGAAGGCAACTTCTCTTAGCTTAACACCTTCCTTGAGACGTATGAGCTTAAGACTTGTATTTTTGTGGAGGCAATTAGTAGTCAATAGAAATAACCATATGGCATTCAAAGTGATGTGATTTGTGATATGTGAAAGGTAATCGTTACCTCAGGCCTCATCAACCAGAAATGACCAAAACAGGCTTAGATGCAGCAGGGCTAAGACCACTCCCAAGTAGGATATGATCATCCTCTTCTAGATATATCTTTACATGCTATGACATCGTGTATCTGATTAATGTGGTTTGTATGCTATGAGGGCCCTCGAAAAAGGTCGGTAACGATTGGAGGATGATATATTCGGTACTATCTTGTTACAGACATGGCCAGTGTTGTGTTGGTAGAGGATTCTTTGTGATGGTCCTTGGTATATTCCTCTAGAGATGTACTGCCGAAAGGTAGCCCCTGCACCTGGTCATTTGCATGAAAATCCAAACTTCACTACGTGCCTGCGATTTTGATTGTATTACACATTTTGGGCTATATGCTGGAATTTAATCGATGCAGAAATTTCGGCTATGATTAACATTATTTATGCAATAGAAACTATTATAATATAAGAGGATTTGTATGAAATGTTTTGGTTATCGTAAGGTAAAAACATGTCCGTGTTTATGTGTGGGTGTGTCTTACGAGATATTTGTTTTGATAAAGAAAAAGTTTGGTAATTAAATAATTTTAGTTAAGTGTGTTTCTCATGCTGGTTTACCAGATTGATCCAGGGGTTCTTCCCTTTCAATGCTCGGGTCAGATCGAGCAAATTTACAGGTTCAGATTTGGTGCTTTTGGAGCTTCAACAGGGAAGCTGGAGATCTTCATTTCATATACACGCATCAGATTTTCTTAGTGAGGTTCGTACATGATAGGGGGTTCTCGCTTCTTGTTAGATAGCGAATGGATGGCTCTTACTCCTACATGTACCTAAGGTCGAGTATTGAGGGGTTAGTTTGCAATTAGGCTTACAGTCGAGAGGTTGGCCGTAAAAGCAAATCGTGAGGTACCCATGTAAGCTACGGTTAAGTTTATCCATTGTTGATGGTTGCAAAGCCTAGATAGTCATATGTGGTATCAAAGCTTAGATTTTGTATATTCCTAGGCTTTGATGTGTACTAAGTATAGATAGGGGCAGTAGCACCCTAAATTGAGTTGAGTGTATTATATATATGAGCGCGTATTTATTAGTGATATAAAATGTTTTATATTGTGTTTTCTTATCCGTTGAGTTGTTTGTGAATTCTCATCAGTATGTGGGACGCCATGTTATCGATAGAGATTTCTAAACACTTAAACGAGGTAAGTCGACATAGTATTATTTTAAATTGGGAAAATGAAATAATTTTACCTCGATTATATTTTATATTTAAGGAAATAATTTTTCAAAAATTATTTAAGTGTATATAAATTGATTGTTTGATTGTTTTAAAATGTAAATATATATGAGTTAATAAAAGCTGTTTGAATAATTTAAATAAAAACAACAATTGAAAATAAAACAAATTATATAAGAAAATGAATTATAAAGTATGGAATTATGATTAAAATGATTTACAATTGTGAAATAATCTTATATATAAGAAATGAAACTATATGAATATATTTATAAATATGAGTTGTAAATAAAAAAGAATTTGAACAAATAATTTGAAATTTGAATCCTGTTAGTTTCGGCAGTTATTTTTCAAAGATTAAAGAGATTATATTGTCATAAATCTGAATAAGATAAATAAATTTGGAATGAATCTTATATATGTAAAGTGAAATAGTGAAAATATATAAGTAAGAAGTTTTTATAAATGTGATTTATAAACAAAAAGGAATTTTTGGATAAAATATAAAGCAATGAATTCACTACTATTACTGGGAAGTAATAAGGGTGATGACTGCATCATCATCAGTATCATTTTCGAGTTTCTGTGTGATTGATTTTCTATCAATAATAAATCGAAAATTGAAGTTTTGATGTGATAAACGAATTTGAATTTAAAATCCAAGAAATTGATGAATATAAGTAAAATGAGTTTTGTACATTGATATGATAAAAAGGGTTTAACTTTGGTAAAGTTGAAAAAAAATTGAGTAGCATAATAAAATATATATTTGAAATATTAATATAAGGAAGGTTAAATAAAATGAACTGGATTAGATAAATTATTGAAATGAAATTAAACTTAAGGGTAAGTGATTTTATAATATCAATTTGGAAGTTTGAATAAATAAGTTGTATAACTTATAAAATTAGAAAATGAAAGTAAAACCAATTGTTAAAATGGTTAAAGAATTTTGTTAAGCAAAACAAAATCTGATTTTGAATGGTGATATGAAATTTGACTTAAGTAAAAGTTAAATAAAATAAAATTTAAATTAAATTAGAAATGAAATTAAGTTCTATAGTGAAAGTAAATGTAAGTAAGAATGAAATGAAACATAATTTAAGTTATGTTGAATGAAGTTGAATTTGATATCAAAGTGAATTAATGAAATGAGGTTATTAGTGAATATGAACTTGAGTTACATAAAGAAATTCAACTTTAGTTGTAAAATGAATTAGCAATTGAATAATTGAATGAAAGTCAATTAGATATTAAACTAGCTGAAATTAAAAGTGTTAAACCAAAATGAAACTAAACGAAGAAGATATGGATATTGAACGTAAATTTACTAAAATTTGGTTAAATTGGATATGTGATGGTTGTAAGATGGTTGTTTGTTAATTGTATAGAAATTGATATGAAATTGAAAGCTAAATATTTGAATCCAAATAGGAAGTAAGTAAATCTAAATAGAATTGAATTTGATTTAATTTGAGAGTGAACAAACTTGAATGTAAATTAGTGAATGTAAACTAACTGAATTTGAATAAATGAATGTTAGTAAAATCCAGTGTTAATGAATCAAATGTGAATAAATTTAAAATAAATTCATTGAATATTAATGAGAAATGAATGAGTATTAATTTGGTTATGGATTGACTGGATATATATTGGTTTGTTGGATGTTGGTTGGATGATAGTTGTTTGATGGTTGGATTTGTTGCTTTTGTTGCATTTGTTATATTGGCATATATAGTTGTTGTATTGATATATGTTATATATTGATATTATTTGTTATATACATGCTTCTCATTGTTTGTCGAGTATTTAGTAGGTGTGGATGGCGTACGCTTTGCATTTGAGCTCGCTTTCGCGCTATATTAGCCGTCTATGTTTGCTAATAATATATAAGATACATATCTCGGATTACATATCGTACTTTTATAATTTTTTTCCCTACGGATGCCTCATCCTCGTAGTTGAGTTGTATATTTGTGATATATATATATATATATATATATATATATATATGTTGTGATGCTACTATGATTGAACCACACAAAGGAGGCTATGGAGATTTTTTTTGAGATTTTGGAAAAATTGTGATAACTCTAATTTTGATAACGAGTTATAATTTGAAACGATATTAGTTGGTTTTGAAAAGACAACTAGGAATGGATTTGGAAACTATGAAAAGTTTTTATAATAAGCTTAACTAATGGATTTTGGAAAATTTAAAATGGTTAAATGAATTTGAAATCCAATTTGAACAAATTGTTTTTGAAAATTTATAGGAATTTGTGATTTTTCTTACTTGGTAATTTCGAGGACGAAATTCGTTTAAGTAGGGGAGAATGTAACGACTCGGAATTTTAGTCATTTGAAATGCAGATATTTAATTTATTTTAAATATTCAGGAGTTAATATTATAAGTTGGATAAGTTATAATTCGAATATCTTGATTTAATTGGATAATTAAATTGTTAATCTAATATTTGAAATTGTGAAAGTAAATAGAATTTGAATTTAGTGTAAATGAAAATGATTTATAAAGTTGAACTAAATTCTATTTGAATTATAATGATGTTAGAGAACTTTTAAAATTGAATTAAAAGTTAAATTATTGAAATTGAATATTTTAATATTTAATTAACGTGTAAAAATAGCCATTTTTCAAATAGTCTCGGATTTCAGTGAAACCAGTTTCATTGGATCTGTAATGTTATATTATTGTAGTATTTCATATTTCGTATCAATCGGATTTACGGTTTAGTCGTGGCAAGCTAAAACACGTAGAAATTTGTTTAATTAAATTTTAAATTCAAATAAGTCGATTCGAAAACCTATCTTCCAAAAAAGATCTAATTGGCTCTCGATATATATTCCATTGTGTTCGGAATAGGGGTAAAGCATTATAAACGCTAGGCGACACACATCGTTTGGAGTTCAGAAAGATTCCGGATGAATAGCGCATGAAAATTTTCTATAAAAGGCCTCATTTTCTTTCTTTTTGCAAACCCTAGCCAACCCTAACCCTAGCCGCTGTTTCTTATAAATCAATAGCCGAGAATTTTGATTCTTCTTCCCTTAATTTCTTCCAGTCCATCAACAATTATGAAAATGTTTCAACTATAAAATTATAGAGGGCATCGTGATATATAAATCTAACGGTTATGATTGGATTTCACGTGATGGATCATAGGCAAATCGGCCATAAATGTCGCACGTTTGAACGCGATTCCTAGGGCCAGGAAGCGACTGAGTTGCACGGGATCATCGGTAGTGGTAGAGCTCGCAACAAGCTTCCGGATGAAAGTGGCCGATCATCTTCTCGGCGTCGTTGGCGGGTGCGGCATTCAAAAAATTCGAACATCCATATAAGTTTGGAGCGCGACTATGGCCTAGGGTGGAAGAAGATAATGCTCATGGCTAGGATTTGATTGAAGAAAATGAATGGCTGAGATGAGATGAGGTTTTAAAATAAAAAGGAATTGAAATTTATATATAATTTAAATTCGTACAAACTTCTAAATGCTATAACTACTTCATACGAGGTCCATTTTTGACGAAACAAGTTGCATCGGGTTTGTATTGAGAAGTCCTAAAATTTAGAGCTGGTTTGGAGTTAATTTGAGCTAGTATAAATTCTGGGTAAAATTAAACGTTTATTTAATTTTATTCGCATTAAAACACTACAACTAATATTGGAATCAAAGTGAGTACAACTCACTCTTTCGAACTGACTGATATTTTTATTTAAGTGAGCATAAATATCATTTATGGTGATTGATGATTGTTTGGATGAGATATAGTATATTATATTTATATTATTTGGATATTTTCCTGCCTATTAGAGCAGATGAGATCCTATACGTTGCCATGTATGAGCGGATGATTCTTTGTACGTGCATGTGCCTCGAAGCGGACATTGTACACATATTCCCACATGTATATTTGTTGCAAGTGATAGGTTGGAGGGATTTAACTAGATTCCTCACTAGTATTGGTTTTATTTGCAGATATTGTGATATATGTCGTTATCGTATAATATACGATGTTTTGGCTGTCTTGGCTGTTTAATTTAGTGCTGTTGCAGCATTAGGTCTGTTTTTGGTAATTTAAAAATGTTAAAGTGATGATTCCAAATGTAAAGGGATTTTAAAAGTGTTTTTGAAAATAGATGTTTTGCTTAATTTTTGAATTGTTAAGGAAATGAATTTATTTTAAATAAATAAATGTTATAATTTTTATGTTATAAAAATTATGATTTAGTGAAATATAATCAGACCGAGATTTTGAAATATGGAGTTAACTATTTTGTAAAATAGTTTAAATTGGGATTTTGAAATTATTAAAATGGGTTATGTATAAGACTTTTAAAATTGATATTTTTCACACAAAAATAATGGGATTATAAAGGAGTTTGGTAAATGTTAAAATGGAGTTATAAATGGATTTTATAAGTAAATAAGATTTATGAATTTATGAAGCTATAAAAAGAATGAATTTTGTAAATAAGAGAATTATAAGTTAACTTATAATTTGGATTTTGGCATATAAATAAGAGATAAGTAGAGTTGGTTAATAAAGCAATTTTATAAGTGAAAGTTTTTATAAAATATAAATGTGAATTTATAAACATTTTTTTATAAATCTGGAATCAATTGAATTTGATAAGTTGAATATGGAAGTTTACTAAAGGTATTTTATCAACGATTTTGGATAGTGGAAAATCCTTCAAACTAAATGTTAAATAGTAATGAATTTGGTAAAGGAGATAAATTCACGGTTTTGGATAGTGGACACCCCTTAGAATAAACGTGTAGAAACATTGATTTAGTAAGCGGTTTATATTCATGATTTTGGACAGTGAATAAATCTTTTAAATTAAATAAATGTTTTGGAAAGAGATATTTTAAGTAGAGTAAAATGGTTTGATGATGTTTTAAAATGTGCTAAGTATCGAAATTATAGATTTCAACATTCATCGTTGAAATAGGCGTTTTTAAGAAATAAGAAAATGATGGACTATGACACTGTTGTTATAGTAAATGATTTTCAAATGGAAATTTTTTATATTGTATATGGGATTTATATATCTATCTATTTATATACCTATTTAATTTTTGTGGAAAGCAATTAGTAGTCAACGGAAATGGAAGTATAGCATTCAAAGTGATGTGATTTGTGATATGTGAAAGGTAATCGTTACCTTACGCCTCATCAACCAAAATGACCGAAACAGGGTTAGATGCAGCAGGGCTAAGTGGGTCGCTTCCAAGTAGAATATGATCATCATGTTCTAGATATATCTTTACACGTTATGACGTCGTGTATTTGATTAATGCGGTTTGTATGTTATGAAGGCCCTCAGAAAAGGTTTGTAATGACCGGAGGATGATATATTTGGTATTATCTAGTTACAAAGGTAGGTCGGTCATGTGTTGGTGGAGGATCCTTTGTGATGGTCCTCGGTACATTCCTCTAGAAACGTACTGTCGGAAGGTAGTACCTTCACCTGGTCATTTGTATGGAAATCCAAACTCCACTACGTGCCTGCCATTTTGATTGTATTACCTATTCTGGGCTATATGCTGGAATATAATCAATGTAACAATTGCGGCTATGAGTAATATTATTTGTGCAATAGACATTATTATAATAAAGAGGATTTAATATGAAATGTTTTAGTTATCGTAAGGTAAAAAATATGTCCGTGTTTATGTGTGGGCATGCATTACGAGATATTTGTTTTGATAAAGGAAAGTTTGGTAATTATAAATTCAGTTGAGTGTATTTCTTATGCTAGTTTAATAGACTGATCTGGTCATTTTTCCCTTTCAATGCACGGGTCAGACCGAATATATTTACAGGTTCAGATTTGATGCTTTCGAAGCTTCAGTAGGAGAGCAAGAGATCTTCGTTTCGGATACGCGTATCTATTTTGATTATCCGCTTTGCGCATTGATTAATAATCTCTATATTATCAATAATTGTAAGGACATGTTATTATAAATGTTCATGCCGATGATTAGTGATTGATTGTTGAATTCTAATTGATGTATGCAATACTGTTTTTGTTTTGTAAGGATAATTGATATGATATTATATGTTTTCCACTGCGATGTGAGATTCTGTATTGTTCTGTTTTGTCCTATCTTCTCTCTTTCTTCTCTTTTCTTCTTTTTTCTTCTTTTCTTTCTCTTGACTTTCTGTCAGTCTGTGCTTTTTGGATCGAACATGTGTGGATTATTGTCGATTTCAAAGGGTACAGATTTGCGGGTCGTCATAATGTCATAGGCAAAATAGGAGCTATCGGATGCAAAAATAGATGGACCGGATTGGTCATAAGAATGCAAAACACGTCAGTTTGAGGCTCTGGAACGTTCGAACGAACGTTCATTCATTCGTAAATAGCAAAGGTGGGTAGACCGAGCGATCGACCACCTGATGCCCAGGTCGGCCGGCTGGTTAACCGGCCGGTCGACCTACCTATATATTTTCTCTCTCTTTGTTTTCTACTTATTTTGTTTATTTTATAACTTGGCCATATTAGCTCAAATTTTGACGTTCTGTATATGGAAATTGACCAAAAATATACCATGGACACAATGGTGCAACTTCTGTGGCTTAATTATAGTAAATTCACAAAGCTATTTTATTATCTAATTAACTAACCAATTAATTATTATGGATTAAATTTGGGTTGTTACATTGTCCCCTCCTTGAAGGATTTTGTTTCCGAAATCTCTAAGGATAAAAGAATGACTAAATGTTTTCATCCAAGTTCTACCACCAACTGCTCAATTATTAACCATCCATCCATTGTCCTTAAGTTTTTCTAATGAAGTTTATGATACTTATGCAATTATTGTGGTGTAAATGAACCTAACTAATGCAAAATATTAGGTGGTCCACTGATTCAGTTGACCTCCTTTTATGTAATCATGGCCATGCCATGTATCCAAATGAATACAAAAATTCCTAATGATAACTGATAGTTCTATATGCGTACTACAACCATCATCCAAATGCAACAATCATGTGATAGACATCCGTTTGTGGCAACCATGGAAATAAATTAAAATTGCGCACACATCCATATTCATATGATCTAGTGTCCTAATTAGGTTGATCCCTAAGGAATATCAGCGCCTAGTGTACCTATATGCATCCATTATCATCCACTAGAAAACACTTACAACCACTAGCATACATCATTCATAACATGTTCTATTAACATGTTTACAACAAATCCTACCATCCATAGGTTAGATCCTAAGTTCTACTCTCCTAAAGGATAATAAAGGAAAGAACCTATTCAAATCTATAGACGGAAAAGGGAATTCTAAAACTTACTACCAAAAAGATGAGGATAGGAAGTATGAACCTTCTCTTATACTTTCCAAGTGGCATCTGCAACATCATCTTCCCATTGCACCTTCACCCGTGGAACCTTCTTACTCCTTAGTCGCTTGATGTCTCTTCCAACAATCTTCGTGGAGATACGCCGAATAAAAGCTTCCCTTTCCACCTTCACCTCCTCCAACTGACTAGGCTCTACAACCTCCACAGAATCATGTAAGCGCCTTCACAAGTGCGAAACATGGAAAACGTCATGCACTCCTACGAGCCTATCAGGTAGTCTTACTTGGTAAGCCATCTTACCAACTCTTTCTATGATAGAAAATGGTCCAACAAATCTAGAGGCTAACTTTCCATTTGATCCGAACCTTACCACCTTCCTAAGCAGGGATGCTACGATAAAAACAAAGTCTCCGATCTTAAACTCTCAGTCTCTCCTTCGCTTGTCCACCTATGCCTTCTGTCTATTTTGAGCCATCTTCATCCTTCGTTGAATCAAATCCACCCTCTTAGAGGTCTCCCTAACCATATCGGGTTCAAGTAACAACTTCTCCATAGACTCTACCCAGCATGATGGGCACTTGCAAGGTTTCCCATATAAAGCCTCAAATGGTGCCATTCCTATACTTGTTTGGTAACTATTATTATACTCAAACTCAACCAATGGAAGATGCTCCTCCAAAGTTCCTCCAAAGTTCCTCCAAAGTCCAAAATGCACATCCGTGGAAAATCCTCAAGCACCCTATTGATCCTTGTCTAGGGGTGATAGGTCGTACTCAACCTAAGTTGCATCCCTAGCGCCTCCTATAAGCTTCTCTAAAACTCATAAGTGAAAATGGGATCTCTATCATAATAATGCTAGAAGGGACTCTATGTAGACGGTCAATAGCTCGAATATACAAGGATGCCAAATATGAAGCTGTACTCTTATTCTTAACTAGGATGAAGTGGGCACTCTTGGTCAATCTATCAACAATCACCCAAATGCTAGTGTTTCCCCTTCCTAGAACAGGGTAAACCATCAATGAAATCCATAGAAATACTATCCCACTTCTTCCCCAGCACATCTAAGGGTAGAAGTAATCCACCGGGCTTCCGCTACTATGCTTTTTATCTTTTGGCATATGACATACTAAGCTATGAATTTTTCCACATCCTTCTTCAAGCCACCCCAATAGAAAATCCTCTTTATATCCTAATACATTTTGTCACCACCCGGATGAATAGTCATACAGGAATGGTGCGCCACTTCAAAACTTCTGTCAACAAGTCACTAGCATGTGGAAAACAAAGCCTCCCATCTCTCCTAAGCCACACCCCACTATCAGTGGAATAACATTGGAGATGCCTAGAGGCCTCTCTTCAGCTAATCCTATCCATAATGTCCATGATTTATAAATCCTCCCGCTGCCTCAAGCCATTCTGATCCATAAGGGTAGGCCTCACCTCTAATGCCGCCAACAATTCGGGAGTAATGTCCGCAGAGGGCTTAAAATCAAAAGTAGAAATAAACTACAAGCTCCTCCACTCTATGAACAAAGGACTAAGGGTGGCTTTCATTATACTTAATGCATCCGCAACCACATTACACTTGCCAGGATTACAAGCCATCTCAAAATCATATGCGGCTAAAAGATCCATCCACCGCTGTTGCCTCAAGTTCAAGTCCTTCTATAAGAATAGGTACTTCAAAGACTTGTGGTAGGTAAAAAGCTCAAACCTCTCTCCAAGTAAATAGTTCCTCCAAGACTTAAGTGCAAAAAATATGGCAGCCAACTCCAAATCATAGGCAGTATAGTTCTTCTCATGCATCCTTAACTGCCTACTACCACAACACACTACCCTTCCTTCTTGCATCAACACAGCTCCTAAACCCGTTTTGCATGCATCAGTGTATATAGTGAAAGGCTTAGCTCCATTAGGTAAAACTAACACTGGTGCACTAGTAAGTGCTCTCTTAAGCTTCATAAAGGAATCCTCACAACCCATTGCTCCGCACGAAAGCTTTATTCTTCTTAGCAAGGCACGTGAGTGGTGCTGAAATCTTGGTACACTCTCTTATGAAGTTCCTATAGCAGCCAGCCAATCCCAGGAAGCTCCTAACCTTGGTAACGTTCTTAGGGGCCTTCCAATCTTGCACTGCAATAACCTTTGCATGGTTAAAAGACAAACCTTCCTTTGAGACAATGTGCCCCAAGAAACGAACTTCCTCTCTCCAAAAATGACACTTTGAAAACTTAGCTCTCGAATGATGACTACGAAGTGTGCGAAGAACTTTTTCCAAATGAACAACATGCTCCATCATATTCTCGAAAAATACCAAGATATCATCCATGAATACCACCACAAACTTATTTAGGACGTCACCAAAGACGCGGCTCATCAAATCAACGAAATAGGTTAAAGCATTGGTTAGCCCAAAAGGCATAGCCAACCACTAGAAGAATCCGTACGTTGTCCTAAAGGCAGTCTTATCTATGATATCATCAACGACTCTGAGCCGATGGAATCCCATGGTGAGATAAAGCAGAGAGAAAACCAAAGAACCTACCAACTGGTCAAAAAGATCATCAATCCTAGGGAGAAGATATCGGTTCTTCTTGGTGAGCTTATTTAATTCCCTACATTCCATGTAAAGTAGGAGAGAACCATCCGCTTAATGACGAAGACGATTGACACTCCCCACTTCGATATATTCCTTCTTATGAATCCCTTTTCCAAAAGCTCAAGGATCTGCTTGCTCAATTATTTCCTCTCCCTAGGTGCCATATGCCTCACAGGTAGTGCTATTGGCTTAGCGTTCTTGGTCAAATAAATTTTGAAGTTAATCTCTCATTTAGGGGGCAGTCATCAAACCTCCTCAAAGACGTCTACAAAATTTCTGACGACAGGAACCATATGTAACTCTGATGAAGAAGAATCGAGGGAATATAGAAAAATCAACAAGACTGACCCATGTGGGTCGCAAGGTACCTTTAGAATCCTACCACTGTAAGTCTCAAGTCTAACGACTCTCCTCTCGCAGTCTAAAATAGCTCCGTGTGTGGATAGCCAATCCATCCTTAAGACCATCCAATACCTCGATAATCCCAAAAAAATAGGCAGTGCAGTCAAAATCTATGCCTAGGATAAAGATTTTCAAACCCTTGCAAACGATAGATATATGTGCCAATCCTCCTATGGGGTTTGAAACAACAATGGGATCTACTACAAATGATATGTCCAAGGGCAAACAGTCTACTAGAGAACTAGAGATAAAAGAATGTGATGCTCCAGAATCGAATAATGTTCGAACGGGAAAATCAAATATAGAAATCAAACCTTCAACTGTGACTTTTCTACCTCTTTTTCGCATACTATTAGAAGGCGCTGCATCTAACGTATGAATTTGTGCAACCGATGCACTCACTCCCTGATTAGCTCTCTAGGGACTACTTCTACTCATATGATCGAGCTGCCTACAAACATAGCACTTACCCTTCATCTTCTTCTTCCTGCAATCCTTGGTCATATGTCCAACATTCTCACAACTATTGAACATTACTCCCTTCTTAATCTTGTTTTGAGGACCATCACATTTCTTTTTCTTTTAATTCTTTTCCAACCACTTCTTCTTTGAGCCTTCTAACTTATCCTCCTTTTTAGACTTTCCTCCTTGAATGTGTCCGACATAAGGTCCATCTCGACCAAAGACTCATAAGTAGCTCCCATCAGTACATGAGTCAGCAATAATCCCTGAAGGGATCGATTCAATTCCATTCCAAACTTGATAGCTTTCTTATGCTGTTGTTCACCAGATCCATACCAAACTGCAACATCTCATTGAATTGATTGATGTACTCCTTAACATACAAACTCAATTCCTTCAAATTGATAAACCTCTTTAGCTGAACACTTTCTTCTGCCTAAGATTGAAAATTCCTATTGAATTGCTCTCAGAATCCATCCCAAGTAATATTCCTTCCCTCCAACTCGATCACCTACCACAAATAAGATGCCTCCTTCTTCATCTGCCAAGTGGCTAGCTGAACTCGCTACTAATAATCCAATCCCAAAAGACCAAAAATCCTCTGTGTCCCTAAGCCATCCTCTCGCCTCCACATAACTCTCCTTGTAAGAAAAAGTCTTCCCACCCAAACTTGCAAAATCTTTACAAAGTTTAGAGAAATTTATGGCGGTAGATGGGTTGATGGGATTCCTACCCGCTGGTGTAAGATTGGGCACAGGCTCGTGCACCTCCGGAGTCGTGGCTTGTAAAGTACCTATGAAACTAGGTTGGGATAGGGATGCTCTTAGGAAGGTTTGGAGCATCAGCCATTCTATGAAAAGAAAATGATAGTTTAGGAAAGAGTCAAAGGAAGAATTAACTGGCATTATAATGGGATTTTATAAAAATTTCTATTACACTTAAAAACATTTCTAAGAATTCCTTTCTGAAAATTAATTTTTTTTAAAAACAAGTTATTTGGAAAAATAATAAATTTTAGGAATCTTGTCACCTTTGGCTCTGATACTAAGTGAAACACCCCACACTCCTTGATATACCCAAAAGGACACAATAAAATGTGTAACTAAAGTTAAGAGAGACTAAGATTCATAAGACAAAAATAGATAAAAACAGCAGAAACATAAAATAATAACTTAATTAAAACAAAACTTCATAATTGCTTCATACATAAGTCAAATACCACATACATGTTTAAAAATATAATATGTCTCATGAAACAAGAACTCATAGTCTCAAAAGTCAAAGAAAATAATATCCCTCATAATAAGCCGGTACATAGAAAGAACTAAAGCTGAAATAAAAGAAATACATAGTAGAGAACTCCTCTAAGAAACCGCTAAGCAACTACAATCTACAACCCTCTCCCTTGATTGCCTATGGGGAAAATGGGGAAAATAGAGGAGTGGGTCGGACAAAAATTCTAGTGAATGATAGTAATTACTAGAGTCTTTGGAAAAAGTAATAGACTCTACAACAGTTCTAGTATGTAAAGAGAAAACAAAGGATATAAGAAAGAGATAAACTGGGAATAAATACGATTAACTATAAGGTAGGTTAATTTTGATTGCTTAAACTTATTCTTGATTTTTGCTTTGATTAGGTTGAATTCCTAATCCTGTAATTAGGATGTAGTCTAATTCCACCCTTTTTGATCGGCCTTCTACTCCATAGACCTTACTGCGGACCAGACGCTATATAACTCCCAACGTAGTAGCCAATGGTATCTACGAAAGATGCACAAAGCAACCACTATGGATTCAGACGACATATATAGCTCCCTACATAGAAGGCCATGGTGTCTATAAAAGACAACCATACTAAGCGCTTAGAACTCATAGCGATTACTGAGCACAAGAATGCAAGTCGCACGCGTAACTTCCACCATGCCCATGCTACATTTTTCTCCACCTATTAGGTCTTCTTATTACCTCAAACTCCAGCATAAGCCCCCCCCCCCCCTCATCCCAAGTCAGGCTAAAGTGAGATCACCATGTGTCCATAGAATGTATAGGGCAAATGCTATTGGTATTTGCCCGTCATCCAAATAATATCTTGTTGCGCCCCTTATCCAAATTCCCCATGATTTGGACTTCAATTTGACCAATTACCACCATTTTTAGCATAAGCGTTCCCTCATCTTCCTCATGCTAACGCGAGACACCATTTTGTCTAATAGCGAATGCTATATGGTATAGGTTCTACTTTTATCTTTTCTTATTAACTTAGATAAATTATTTAATTAAGCCTTTATCATCTTCTTTACTTTTTGCGCTTATTAATTTATCCTAAGTCTTAAAATATGCCTCATTCTACTCTTTTTCTTATTATAACCTATGTTATAATCATGCTTATTATTTAACACAAAGTCTAAGTGTGAAAATAAGCTTCTTTTGTTTTTTTAGTTATAATTCTACGTTATAACTAAGCCACTTAATTGGTCCTATTCTAATCATAATTAGGCATAATTTTAGCCCAATTCCATTTATATTATAGTGAAATTCCATTATTTATTACAGTCTTTATAATTTACGTCTTATTTTCTTCATTCAATATTCTTACTTATATAATCCATATTCGCGTTTAATTTATTCTAAACCATACGAGAAGAAAAAGAGGAACAAGAGAATAGACGCATGCATAAATCCAAAACATAGAAAATATGTAATAAGAAATAAATAACAGTAAATGAACTTAAGTACTAGAAATAAATTGCCAATAAATAAAAAGCTATGCTTAACAGTAATAAATTATAGTTAACTGAAAAAGAATAATCAAAAGGGAATATACTGAAAAATAAATCTAAAATTGATAAAAATGCTATTCCAAAATAGTAGTAAAACTACAACTATTGGAAAACCTACTATTTTAAATTACTTAAAGAAATCTTAAAATAATTCCAATCACTCACCTCTGGTCATAAGCTCTTCCTTTTGTCTTTCCCGGATCCACTTGGAGTTGTAAATATTTAATGTATAATGATTTTCTCCATTGGAAAAATTATTCCGTTCAGGGTCCTTCTTAGAAAGGTGAACCCAATTGGAGAAAACCTAGAATGAGAAATAGTGATAGGTCTAGGGTCTATTTATAGGGTAGAGGTGGATCTCGGACCAATGGATTTGGGGATTGAATGGGATGCAACCACGTCATAGACCAAATATGAGCCATCGGATGCAAAAATAGATGGACCGGATTGGTCCGAAGAATGCAAAACACGTCAGTATGAGGCTCTGGAATGTTCGAACGAACGAACTTCGTTCGTAAATAGCAAGGGAAGGTCGACCGGGCGGTCGACTCCCTGATGCCTAGATTGACCGTCTGGTCGACCTGCTTATATATATACATACACATTCTCTTCATTTTCTATTTATTTTTTATTTTATAAGTTGGTCATATTAGCTCAAATTTTGATGTTTTATATATGGAAATTGACTAGAAAATTACCACAGACACAATAGTGCAACTTCAGTGGCTTAATTATGATAATTTCATGAAGTTATTTGTTATCTAACTATTAATGAATTAACTATTATGGATTAAGTTTTGGGTTGTTGCATCTGTTGTATAAAACTAAGCATCCATTATCCCATCGTAAATCCTGTGGAGGAAGTCCGGCACATTTAGAAGCTGAATCGTCGTCAATTGCGCTTTTCACAAATAGTTTCACTAGTGCCTACTTCTTCAATACTGCAAGCTGTATATGGTCAATTGGTTCCGTTTGGTTTGGTTGTAGATTAGAGTCCTCTAATTTTTAGAGTTCTACTCAATCCTCCAGAGAGAGCTTCCTCCGTATTCTCTGCTAAAGTCCTGAATAACATTTTTTTACAATATGGCATTCCGGACGATGACGTACACCTTCCATCGAAGAATGAGTTTGCACATATGTCGCCTTCGTGATAAACCGCTTGCCTCCCGTATATGTTCTTGAATGGAGCAGTGCCCCCTACAATCACTTCTTAAGAGAAACTCTTATGAACTTGGAAATTGTTCCAATTCCGATTCACCCTAATAGATAAGTAATCTTGACTTGCCTTCATGTCCTTATTTATGAAGACATTTAATCGTGCCCCAAGTTTTGATGAGTTGAGATATTTTCTCTCATTCAAGAAGAGGGACGAATGACCAACCCTTATGCTCATCAAGGCTTAAAGATACTGCAAGATCATGCTACAGCTTCAAAGTAACCTGTCCCAATTCAAGACCCGATATTTTTCGTTAGGTGTCCTGAGTAGTTTAATCATTTTTGAATGACGGAAGGTAAGCCTTCTCTTTAACTCGTTAAAATTTAATACGCCGCTATGGGATTTTTGACAGATTGAATACTTCCTGCAGTCATTTCAAGAGCGAGCAAAGATCGATCACTCGATCAAAACTTCCATACTCTAAAGGTCATAGATGCCAAGGAGAGATTAGTGAAGTTTTTGCTAACAAATGAGAATTTTCTTCGGTATGGGTTGTTGCATCCTGGGAGATCTAGCATAACTGTTGTAGTTCCATTCTTCCCATTCTAGAATTCAAACATGTTTCACTTCTTTATCACACAGCTCCAAAGAGGTCAGGAGAAGGCCTATATCTGGCAGGTCAATCGAAGAAATTCATGAAGGAAGAGTTGTTACAACTGAAGCTAGACGCTTGCCTCGGATGCCTTCGATTATGGAGGAGAGGAAGAACAATTCAAGCAGCATGGTGGCAAGGCTACAATAACGACCAAAAAGGTAGAGGGTGAAATTAAGAGCAGTGGTAGTTTTGATTCCTCCTCTAGTGATGATAAATTTGACGTAAGTTCTGATGGTGGAAACTTCGAACCATGTGATGTAACTCCCAGAATGAGTCCCGTTCTCTCAAATTTGCCACCCTAAGAGATTCGTGTTAAAGGTGCTTCCCTAATAGCTAAGCAACTTCATGATTCTCCACTTAAGAAATTGGTATTGACTTTGGGGATCTGAGCAACGTTCATGTAGTTATCAATGAAATCATAGGAGAAGATTTCGAGTTTGAGAGAGTGCCTCCTTGCCCTAGTCATATCGTCGCTAGAGTCAACCTGATTTCTACCGTGTTCGATCCGGTTTGTGATGTCTTGTTAGGCCGCTTATGGCATGTTACACATTTCACTAGGGTCAAGTTCACTTACATATGTGTTATTTAGGTTGATTTTCTATCGCTAAAGCTCTTTATTTTGTTCTTATATCATGTACTATAAGGGGATGTGGACTTTACGAGGGCCTTGAACAATTTACCGATTCACAATGCTAGTCAAGATGGACATCCAGCTTCTATCAACCTCGTTAAACCAAGGAAGAGAAGAGGAGAAAGAAAGATTTGTACGTTAAAGTTTGTCGTCAGGATGATAGAGAACTGGATTGAGTTTATAGAAGTTGTTATGAGAAGAGAAAAATAATGATGACCGAGAAGAACCGGCCAAGATTGCAGTTCTCATCCTTCTGAGCACCAAACAATTGCCTAGGCTCCAATCTCTATTGGAATTATAGTTTCGGCTTCCATCGTTCAAGGTTCACCTTCATCCTAAGCCTCGTTAACTCACGTAGTGCCCACTTCTAGTTCTTCACATCCCTATAGGAGGTTGGCTTATATTCTCCCATCGGTCTCTCTAAACTCAAAGCTGTGCTCCCAAGATGGTTTCTAAAGGGTGTTAAATTAGATCGCAACCTGCACCCAATCCACAAAGACTCTTATATGCTCCAACTCCAGGCGATTTGGATCAAGCTGGAGGATGGGAGAAGTTATGCAAGCAATTAGAAGATACACACCGTAATAATCACCAAGAGATCCTCTCCTTAAAGTCAAAGAAGGACGATTATGAGAGATGTCAAAGGAAAGTGACACTAGAATCGACCAGTTGATAAAGGAGAAGGATGTTGCATTTTGGGAGAGTAAGAGCAATGCTAGTTTGTTGAAGGAATGAAAAGAGGCCCATATAAAAATAGAAATCATGTTCTACGACAAAATCAAGAAGGCCTACATGGATGAGGTTAAGCTGAAAGAAGAGCTAGAAGCCCATGATGAGATCATTAAAGCTCAGTAGAAAACATCGCTGGTTATAACAAAGTTGTCGAAGCCCATAAAAAGACAATTGCTAATTACCCGGAAATGGTTGAATCCTTCAATAAGACCATTTTTGATCAGACTCATATTATTGCTTCACTCTAGGAAAGAGTCACGTAGCATAATGCGAAGAAGACCCGGGTTGAAGTTGAGAAGGCCATTGTGACAGTGGACTACTTGGAGTTGCAGAATGCTTTTGAAAGGAAAATGGAGAAGATGGATGGCGCTATCTTGAATTTATATGTTAAATTCTTGCTACATCAAGGTAGCCTCAGCTATCTAGTCCCCAAATTCCCACGTACTCTTTTTGTATTTGGGTTGGAAATTTTGGCCTATTTTCGAGAGAACGAGGATGTATATACCAAAAAAGAGCTAGAGGATGCCTATCCCAACGAAGAGTTGAAGAAGGCTTGATAGATGGTAGGGAGATAATTCGAATTAAGAGGAAACAAGAGGATACCGATGTTGCTACAACTGCAACTACCAAAGCACTACTAGAGCCTTTCATTTTCGGGTCTGGCGACTCATCAAAATAGACTAGCGATCAGTTAGCGAGTTTGGCCGATGTCGCCTTGTTGTCTACCCCTCCAATGGTGGTGTCAAAAGCCTTGGGTGGTCTTGGAACTTCTCCAAAGGTCATGAAGCCATCCAAAGAAGGAGAAGGTAGGAAGTATGAGATTGAAATTCTTGACCACTCTTTTGATGTAGGTAATCTTTTTGTTTCTCCCAAGTTTGAGAATTTTTAGCTCACGCCGCAAGAACAAGATGAACTCAATGCTTTTATTTTTGATCTTATAGGTCCATCTTATTGACCTACCTATCTGCCTATCTTTGCGGTCCCTAGGCCTGCTACTATTTCAACTGCATTGATGCTTGTTTCTTTCGTCGCTTTGATTGTTATGCCCGTAACTGGCTCACAATCAGGGCAAGATTCCGATAAGATTGCTATGTTGCATGGTCTAGACGACACTTCTATATCTCTAGAGGGCGACTTCAAAGCAGCTGAAGCTCAAGAGAAGGAAGATCAAAGTAGTAAGCTAAGTAAAACTAAACAACAGATGGTGGCTGTTAAGAAGGAAAAGATCGAGGAGAGAAATTCTTCAAGGAGCTCCTGCAAATGCTGAAAGCGTAGGACCAAGGGGAGTCCTCCGAGAAGGATAAAGAACAAGGAGGAGATGGTGGCATAGAGGGGACAATTGATATTTCAGGCAGAGACACAACTCCAGACAGGGATTCTAAGAAGAAGAAGAAACTTTCGACCAAAGGTGGGAAGTGGAGCCGTGGAAAGAAACATTGACAGGCCCGAGTAATAGTGCGGCGAAATTTTGGGACATTCTGATTTGTTTAATACATGTTTTGTACAAGTGCAGAGTTTGCACTTATTGCTTTTGTTATTGTAGCTTCTTTATTTTCCTTTTTATTAGCCGATATCATATGGGTACAACCCCTATATTCTGACTTGTATAGAAAATGCTATAAGTAACACAACGTTAACATTTTTCTTGTAACTTTATTTGTGTACTTTTCTATGTTTCATGCACCGATGCCAATTTTATTTAATGCTATTTTATCTAGTCCTGTAATTATCTCTAAAATTCTTTGTTTGGATTAAAAGAACTAAGAAGTACTTGGTTTTTGTTTTTGAGTACTGGTGTGTGTTCCCCCCAGTTCACAAGGCTGTTTACTTCAAACACTTGATAAAAGACCGATTATCCGTGCGATTCTTCAGATGTCTATAACCGAGTCAATCTTGTGGTTCCTTTCTTCAAGAACTTATGATTTAAGCATCTCAATTCCAGAGATACCGTCGGTCAACAATTAGAATTCTTTACCAATTACTCTAATGGTGTAGTGGATTGATTCATGCGAGTCCTGCAATAAACGAGTTTCCTGTCATTGCCGGGACAATGTCGGTACTTAAGAGTGTGTGTAAATTATGAAATGTGCAGCTTTTAAGAGTTTGTGTGGCTTATGAGATGCATGACTTTTGGGAGTGTGCGTGCTTTATGGGATGCGCGACTTTTGGGACCAATATGAACCATCAATTGGAATGGTTTGGATTCTCTCGACCTTATGAATCTCGGGCAATGTGAGGAGTTCATGTTTTGAGTGTGTGGTTCCATGATTTAAGAAGCAACGCACGGCTTATGGAGGCACGCGGTTTCGATTCGGGCCTTCTAGGTGTTTTCGGAGCAATACCGATTCTTAGAAGCCAGGGATCGAGTTCCATCAATCCAACGGTTTGAGTCGATTTGCTTCCGTTGTCCCGGCAGGTAGATAGGGCATACTTAAGCATGGCTTCATTATCTCAAGCAACGATCGAATGGTTTTAAATCGATTTGACCCCGTCGACTTGGCAGGTTACTTTTGTGAACATGGTTTTATTAGTTTAGAAAGCAAAGCAATTTTATTAATAAAAGTTGGGAAGTTTTTCCTATTTGCAATGCCTTTGGTATTCTGGGATGGATTATTTGTTGGAAACAAGAAATACTAAAGATAGTCTTAGATAAAGGAAGGACGCAGCGATTCACTACTCCATGCTTGGGGAATTTGGCCTCTATCGACTATTGTTAGCTTAAATGTGCCATCCCATAGCTTCTGACCAATCACATGGGGTCTTTCCCAGTTTGGTCCGAATACTTCCAGTACATGTTAGATCCTCATAAGGACAAGGTCCCCAACTTCAAAAATGTGGTTATGAACTTTGGAGTTGAAGTACCGTTATGACCTTTTTCTGGTGAGCGACGGTCCTTAATTCTACTTCTTCCCTCTCCTCATTAACCATATCAAGTGATTCGAGTAAGAGCTGCTCCTCCTGCCTTTGATCGAAGGTTTGCCTTCGATGAGAAGTGACTTCTAGTTCAGTTGGGATCATTGCTTCTGAACCATATGCTAGGGCAAACGGAGAGTGCACGGTTGTAGATTTATGCTTTGTCCTGTGAGCCCATAGTGCGAGTGGAAGTTCGTCAACCCAATTTCCTTTTTCTTTGGTTAGCCACCTTTTGATGATGGACTTTATGATCTTATTTACTGCTTCCACTTGCCCGTTTTCTTACGACTGTGCAATAGAAGAAAAGCTTTTCTCGATTCAGAAGCATTTGCAAAAGGTAATCTATTCTACGTACAATAATGTGTTGAACTACTTCAATAAGTCTATGCATGAGGTATCCAGCATCTGATGTTTGTACAGTAGTATCCACGACTCCTTTTCAAGCTCCGTAGCGGGAAATTATATATTCTATCAAAGAGAGTCCTTCACGTAAATTTCTTTGAATGGATAAACCAATCTCTTTGAACTTAGTGCTTTTGAATTGATTCATGTTATCTGTGATGATTTTCTATGGCACACCAAAACTGCAAATGTTATTTTTAGTAATTAAGTGAATAACTTTCTTTGGGGTAATAGTGGCCAGCGGCTCCACTTCAGCCCATTAGGTGAAATAGTCGGTACCAATGATGGCATAATTCGCTCCTCCTTTAGCCATTGGTAATATACCAATTAAATCGATTTCTTAGATTGCGAATGGCCATGGGCTGACCATCTGTGTTAGCTCCATTGAGGGGGCTCTTTTGATATTGCTGAATCTCTAGCATTGATCACACCATCTGGCGTAATCCGCTGCATTGCGATTTACCATTGGCCAAAAGTACCTATATCGGAGAACTTCCTTTACAATGGTTCGGCCCCTAGTATGATCTCTGTAGTTGCCTTCATGAACATTCGTTAGGATCCTTCAAGCTTTATCTTGGGTCACAACATCTATGCAAAAGGATAGAGAATCCTCTTCAGTAGAATATTCCATATCATATTATGAATCGTGGTGCCTTTCAAAGAAGCTTTTTCCATTGATTCCTATCTATAAGGAGGGTTTCTGTAAGTTGATAGTCCTTCATTGGCGTTATTCATGACTCTGGTTCTTTGGTTGTTTCAAAAATCCAGTCGATATCCATTTTTCTTATGCTTAGAGTGGTTAGCATTTCAGTTGGCACCTAAATAATTGTGCTTCTTCGGAACTGGCCAGTTTGGCTAGATAATCCACCTTCGAGTTCTGCTCCCTCAGGATGTGAGTTATGGTGTAATGCTCGATGTCATTCAGCGGTTTCTACACTTTAGATAGGTATAAGGCAAGGTTCTCTAAGTGATTTGCAGCTATGCATGTTTTAACCAACATATTGTCTATATAAACCTCCATAGTTTTCTCAATCTTATGCTTAAACATGGCGTTCACTAGTCGTTAGTGGGTCATCCCAGCACTCTTTAAGCCAAATGGTATCACTTTGTACCAGTATAGTCCAAGATCGATAATGAAACTGGTATTTCCTTAATCAAGTTCCTACATCATGACTCGGTTGTATCCCAAATATGCATCCATGAATGATAGCAACTCATGTCCAACCGTCCCGTCCATAAACTGATCGATTCTGGGCAGAGGAAAGCTATCTTTTAGGCAAGCTTTGTTAAGATTTGAAATAAGTTCATCATTTCCCACTAGACTTCTTGACGAAAACCGAGTTGTATACCCATTCAGGGTAAGGTGCGTTGCGGATAAAACCATTCGCCATTAGTTTGTCCACTTCTTCTCTCAATTCTTTAGATCTCTCAGGCCATAGGCTATGCCTATTCTACTTCATCAATGTATAAATAGGATTAACGTTAAGTGTATGGCATGAAATCTCTAGCGATATCCCATATATATCAAAATGCATCTAAGAGAATATGTCCAAGTTGTTGCAAAGAAATTTCCAAGATGTGATCCTACTTTTAGGAACCGTGTTGGGTCACCCATATCAACTGGTACAGACACCGTTAATTCTACCGGTGCTGCCCATTTGTAACATCCCGCCTTTTCGCACACTTTAAACCGACACACGTGCCAATTCAAAGTATACGCAAGGGCGGATTGTTATGGGGTAAATAAGAAAAACAGAGAAGAAATAAAACAAAATAGAATCTCACAGCAGAAGGATAAAATATAATAATCAATATACAGTTCATGATAACTGTTTACAAAATATTTATTTTACTTATACAATGAATATCAGAGTTACACATACCAATACAATCAATGCAGCGGAAATTTAGAGTGTGGTGCAATACTATAGATAATAATAATACGAATCCTTCGTCGTCGTCCTTCAAAGCTAAAGTCTTCGATCCTGAAACGCTCGGACTGACCCGAGCGAATTTGAAAAGACAAAAACACTCGAGTCAGACTAAAAGATCTTATGTGAGTTAAATTAACAGAAATAAATATGAGTACAGTAACTCAAGAGATGTTCGGGATTTACATCTCCTAAGGATCCGTTAAACTATTTACTATGTAGTATATTGCGCTATTATAATAGTGTCTATTTATAAAATAAACTTACTTTTAAATAGCGTTAAGGGGTTACCTATATAGCCCTTAACACAAATAATGCCAATAGTCTATACAGTACCGTAATACCTCCTGATCGGAAAGCTACCAGAGGATACTCCATAGGTACGACACAAATAGAAACTCGTAGTAAAGGCTCGGTATGGTAGGTGACACGGCACAACTAGGCAATGCCAGGGTAGATATACCAATTGCTATCCAGGCTGGTGGAAACGCGTAGCCGCAGTTACCGCCCACCTCGGACTAACTCCCCAAAATCAAAATATAGAAGTGGCCACTGAATCAATCCAAAATCAAAGTATAATATCGAAGAGGAGGGTCCGATCAGAGGAATGACCTCATTGGCCTGAGAATCGCTCCTGTTTTAGCCACCTTATGCCAACTCACGGGAGTCGGGTCCACGTCTTTACCTTACAGGAAACGTCGCCACCACCTACTTCATTCTGGAATCTCCACCGCGTACACGGTTAGTCAAAGTGGTTTTCGGTATCGACAGAGAGTATGTCAGATATCCGATCCTGGTCTCTTTGCCAACCCATCGTTATTATAACACCGTGGTCATTTTAAAAATAGGTGATACTTTAAAAATCAGAATAAACATTCCATTTCATAACCATGAATACGATATCATTTCAAAACCCAAAACCATATTTTATCACTTATCCCAAATATAATTCTTTTCCAAAATCAAAATGCTTTAACTTCATATCGTCTGAAAATCAAATATTTTCAGAGCATAGTATTTTGAAAATCATAATTTAAAACCATAACTTCTATAAAAAAAACTTGAATGGTTTGGACATTCAACGGTATATGAATTAAATGGTTTAACTTAAATGTTACTTTGTAAAGAAAATAGTTCTCATGGCTTTACAAATACATTTCTTTATTAAAGTCTAAACCAAAATTTATATTATCTCTCTCAAGTTCCAAAACCACTTCAATTTATTTATATATACGTATATCTATTTTGAGTAACAATATTTCAAACTAAAATTGGATTTTATTCTTTCAACAGATCAATTGTTCTATTAATTAGTCTTGAATATTCACATAAAATCCGTAAATAATAAGACTTCAATTTCTAGTAATAAAATATATATATTTTCCCAATTCAAATTATACTAGAATATTTATTTCAATTTATTTTGGAAAAAATCTAATTATAAATATCATATCTTAAAATTTCCAAACTTAACGTTTAAACATATGATATAAATTATTAAACTCCATTTTCTTAATTTTTTCCCATTTTTAAATAAAGATTTTTATACACCTTTTAATTTCAAAATTTTCAACTTCATATGTATATATATGGAAGAATAATATTTATACAATATAAAATTTAAGATTTTTAGAAACCGTATTCCATCCAAACCATAGAAATCACATTAAAATAGTTATATATAGACCGCGGTGCCTGTATATAATTTTCTATCCTATGGTCAAGTGATACGGATATTTATCATTTCAATCCGCAATTTAAAAGATATAAAATTTTGCGGTTGTATATTATTTCAAACCACAATCCCGAATGAAATGAAATATGCATGATAATTCGCAATTTTATGATATTCAATAAACATCCATCAACATCATCCATCATCCAATCAAAATCATCAAGCAATATCAATCAATAACAATTTATATTTGATAATAGATAACAGGTAATAACTGGCAATTTTATTCAGATTAAATTTAACAACTATTAATCCAATAGTTTATATTCAGTAATAATCTATATAACTGTTAACTAGCAGTTTATAGGCAAACAAATAAATTCTAACTATCAATTAATACGCAATAAATAAATTAAATTAACAGTTAAACTTAATAAATGCAATTCAACAAATATGAGTTAAATAAACATGCCAAATACTCATAAATAAATTGCTATTCATTTCTAAAATTAATTTAACAAACATAAAAGCTTCTTGTAGTTGTGAGTGGGTTTTAAACACTCACCTTTGGAATTTAAATCGAATTTAAAATCAAAATTTTGACGGTCTCCAAATCCATCCAAACCAGCGTCAAAACGTCATAAATTCCGATACGATCCCAGCAAAACAAACCGTGCGTGAATCCGAGCTCGTATGCAAAAGTTATGGAAATTTGAAAAATGGAAAAATTCTGGTTCTGGGTCGACTTCGGGTTCGACTTCGGTGCGCCGCCTCAATTCCCCGGTGCTTGCTTGGAGTTTTCACCAAAATGACCCGGAGCGACCCGAGTCATTTTCATCCTGACCCGAAGTTGCTCTAGGGTTTTCTCCCCTGAAACCCGAAGCGCGATCAGAAGCTACTGCAGATCCGAATTTTTTTTTTTTTTTTTTTAAATTTGAATTTTTTTTTTTGAACTGACTGGATCTAGGGTTAGCACCCATTGAAGAAGAAGAGGAGCTTGAAGAAAGTATACGCTCGGATGAAAAGAAATTAGGTGGAGGCTAGGGCTTGTAGCTAGGTTTATATAGAGGGGTTAGAGATAGAGTAGATAGACCGTAGAATGAACGTGCGGAACAAAGTATGGCCCAAAAAGCCCGCTATGCCTCCGGAACTGAATTTATTAAATCTATATATCCAAATAGGTAATTTAAAATATTCTGAACGCGATGGAAAAAGTTTCACGTCCAAATTTGATCGTATGAAGAAGTTATGCTGAAAACAAAATTTCCAAATTGATTCAAATTGATTTTAATTAAATTTGATTTCAAGGCGTTTCACGCCCGTACGATCAAACGACAAGTCCGATCGATACGAAACTTGAAACCCTATAATAATTCACCGATACGGATCCGACGAAACTGGTTTCATCGAAATCCGAGTCCGTGACAAAAAAAAGCTATTTTTATATTCATTAAATAAATCAAAATAAATTACAAAAATCCAAATTTTATATTATATTCTAAAATTGTCCAAATTTTATTACTTATATAATTTAATCAATTTCAAATGATTTAACAAGCTTGGATGTGAATTAAAATTATAAGTATATCAATTTGCAGTGTTAGTTTCTGCACTTTCCTATATTTAAGAATTATAAAATTAAATGCTCAAAACCCCGTATATTAGATTTTAACTTTTATATACTCATTCTTTATCCAAATAGGGATGCCACATACTTTGGTTCATGATTCACAATATTATTCTTAAAGTTCATTTTAAATTTCAGTAACATAATATTTAACGTTAAATTCCCTTTATTTATGCAATAAGCGCAATTATTGAATTTGATACTCAAATTGATTTATAGATTCTGCTTTCAAAAAATCTATATCAACAATTTGGTCTAATTATAAATAGAATAAGTATTAAACTCATCTTATAGAATTAATTATTGCAATAAATCCAATTTACCATATCTTAATTCCAAACTAATAGATAAAGCTTGATTCCTTTATTAACTCCTTTGGTTTTCAATTAACCTTTTATGGTGAATATAAATTCCAATGTATAATTGAAACCTTATTTCCATTTGATTTCACTATTTCATTAGAAATCCTCATATTCCAGCTAAATTTCAACTAACGTATAAATTAGCTATTTCAGTTTCATTTAATTGCGATTATCATACTATAGAAATTAAATTCCATTAAATAAATAAATAAATGTTGATTCCCATCTATTTACATTATATTACATTGGTACTTCTATTTACAACTTAGCTTTGTATAAATGTTTGAATGTAGAATCTTGTCTATTTCACGTATTAATTAAGCCTTAAAAATCAATTAATATTATACCCTTGGTCTAACCTCATTTTACCCATATTTATATTAATATATCCTTTGAATTAGGTAAATTACCATTGATTATCTACCTTAACTTATCAGACTCCACTAACGTAATGGTTAAATATTAATTCCATTTGAAAAAAAAAAACAATCCACAAGATTTGCATTTCACATTGCAAATGAATTCATAAATCTTGGCTTTCTTTTTCTTTGCTTCTTAAAGGCCAAATCAAACTACCCTATCATCACTAATTTATGGCAATTAATTGCAATTGATTCTCCATTAAACTACATAAGTTATCCAATTGAAACCTAAGTGAAACGTTTATTTATTTAAAAATCCTACTGTTTAAAAGAGTATATCATCTACGGTATAATTTACATTTGACCTGATTTCTCATATATTTCACACAACAGTGAATTCCAATTTCTACGAACATTATGTTTAATATAAATTGAAAATCCAAATCATTGGTATTTCACAACCTTATTGCGTACATTTACGTATAGTTACACTAAGTCCATACACTGGTTCATGAATTCATTAATTAATACACAATTTGCCTTTGTTTTCTTATATTAAGTTTATTACCATTTTTAAGTACATTCATTATCGAACAATATTCATAAAAAAATTTATCTACACTTATTGCATTGGTTTATTCAACGGTCACCAAATGAAACAATCCTACTATTTATTTTAATATTAAATGAATCCCATTCTAGTAAATATTTTATTAATATTCACTAATTCAACATTTATTGGTTTCTTAACATTAACTTTTAACAAAGTGTGACAATTACATTATCCAAAACTATTGTCATAAAAATTAAATTGTTACATTAAATTCCAATTACTATAACAAATTACTACATTTTCTCAAATAAATCTTAAAGCCTTTTTTTTTCTAAATCAGGTTAGAAATTATATTAATTTAACTCATTTAATATTATTAATTTAACGGGTCATTACAATCTCCCCCACTCTAAACTTTTCGTCCCCGAAAAGGAAAAAGAAGGGAGAAGGAAGAATAAAACATTACATCTTATTTCAAATATTAACTTATAAACAATAATTTACTAAATTAATTTCCTTAAATGAGATATGCCCTTTTTATAGTCATTATAACCTTTTATACTTAAATCATTAAAGTTTGGAAAATATTCAACAAAATTCTTAGTCCAAAATTTACGAAAAATTTTGGCAGAGTCTCCTTTGTACGGAGAGACTCTGGAGAAAATATAATATCAAAATATACAAATATATTACATATATTATCAAAATATTATCCCAACACGGGCAAAATTATAAAATAGCGCTTTAAACGTAATCCGAAAACGTACCTATTTGTCGGGCAATACGCTTATTATTAGGGAACCAGAGCAGTAGCAGTGGCTTCCACAGCCTGCATTTCACTTATAAAATCTAAAAGGTTAAATATTTATTTTAAAGCGAACTATTCAAGTGGATTCAATCATTAATCAACCAAACAATTCAACAACCATCAACCTTACAAACAACATACATACACACACAAAGCAATCATTTAATCCATCAAACAAATAGTTGTTTGGGTTCAAACTTGAAATTTGTATGAAATGAAATTAACTATCAAGTGCATCCTTTACTCAACAGTCTTAGATGGAACAAAGATAGATTATTTATTCATCCAACAACTTCAAGTTCCTTACCCCACAATCATAAATCAAACAATACAATTCAAACCAACAACCAAATTAACTTATTATACATTTATTTCATGCTTCAGTGGTTTGATTTTCTTTCTTTCATTTATGGAGGGATTTCTTTATTTCTTACAATTTTCGTTTTCCATTTATTACAAAATTCATTATATTTGCATTCCAATTTATTGACTAAAGTTTATATCATCTATTTATACTACTTACCTTTACTTATATAGTAAAATTTCCAATTTAACTTAAGTTTATACAATTAATTCTCATTAATAACAGCAAATTTATTGAATACCTTTATTACCTCAAGCTTCACTTGTAAGATTTCCCCTTACATTTTCTTACTAACATTGCAACTTTTATTATATGGTAAGTTATGTATGTTTTAAGAATGTAAGTGAAAATTTACAAGTTTCTTCTCAATTCCTTAAATTAATATATATTTGTTTTATAAATTACAATTTCAACTTACCTTTAATTTCATTCATTTATTTAATGTTGAAGTTTCTATTATATTTAATAGTAGTAACAATTTAATTACCCACTTTCTATTATATTTAATTACAGTAACCCTTTTGAATTACACTTAAATTATTAACCCTTTAACCTTCATTCTTAAAAATAAGGAATTTTATTAATTAATTACTTAGGGTTTACAGTCATTTATATATTACTTACTTTCTATTATATTAGAATAGGGGGAAATTAAGGTGTACTTAAGTTAATAACCCTACAATCAAACTTTATAAATTAAGGAATTTCATTTTTACTTTCTTAAGGTTAAAATCGCCTATTAATAATACAACCTTTAATTTTAGTAAAATTCCAATCATCACTTAAGTTAATACCATTAAATTCTTATTTATAACAGTAATTTATTGAATACTTCATTATTTCCAAAAATTCTACTTGCATAATATTCTATTCCACTCTTAATTCACATTTCAACTTTTTATACTTGGTAAGTTATTTATGTTAAAGAAAAAGCAAAAGAACTTATACAAGTTTAATCTCAACCCTTTTAATTCGTTGATTTTCAATAAATCTTTACCATTATTTATCAGTTAAAATTTTAACTTCCTTTATACCTAGCATTAATTTTCTTACTTAAATTAGAGGTTTCAATCCATTTATTACTTACTTTATATTTCCCTAAAAATAATTTAAACCATTAATTAGTGGAAAATTTTAGAATTAAATACGGGGTCAAATTTCAATTTTATTTTAAAAATAATAGATAAATGAGTTCTTACAACTTATATCTCAATTTATATTTAAAACAATTTAAAATTTTAGATAATTTCAAAATAAATCTGCAGTAGAATTTACTACAGTGGCCTTTCCCCTACGAAACTCGAAAATGAAAGTCGATGATGCGGCCGCCATCACCGAAATTATTTTCTAGCGACAGAGAGGAAAGTACAAAATTTATTTTCTCCAAAATCCTCTTTTAAAACAATTCTTCCGAATTATACTAAACATTTATATAAGAAATTACCTATAAACCAAATCATTATATTTCACAAATCCTTTGAAAGAAGATTTTCAAAAATCCCGGACTTAAGTTTTAAAATCTCCAATTTGATTTATTATAATTTCAACTTAGCTTCAATTGTTATAAATATTTTTATTTCCTAACACCCAATCTATAGCAACCAAATATATATATTTATTTTTATAAAAATATTTTTATATATAGAAAATATAATAGGCAAAATTATTTCATTCACCTATATTAAAAACAAATATTATGTCGGTCTGTCCTATTAAGTGTTTAGAAATCCCTATTGATGTCATAGCGTCCCATGCATCAATCAGAATTTATAAATACAAAGCGGAACAGATTAACACAATATCAAAATCTTTATTAACACTAACAAATACGCTCTCTCATATATATACACTCAGCGACTCCCATAGGGTATTACTACCCTATTAACAAAGAGTCAAACCCCACAAAACCAAGGTTTATCGCTAAACCAAAGCTCTGATACCAACTGTAACATCCCGCCTTTTTGCACACTTTAAACCGACACACGTGCCAATTCAAAGCATACGCAAGGGCGGATTGTTATGGGGTAAATAAGAAAAACAGAGAAGAAATAAAACAAAATAGAATCTCACAGCGGAAGGATAAAATATAATAATCAATATACAGTTCATGATAACTGTTTACAAAATATTTATTTTACTTATACAATGAATATCAGAGTTACACATACCAATACAATCAATGCAGCGGAGCGGAAATTTAGAGTGTGGTGCAATACTATAGATAATAATAATACGACTCCTTCGTCTTCGTCCTTCAAAGCTAAAGTCTTCGATCCTGAAACGCTCGGACTGACCCGAGCGAATTTGAAAAGACAAAAACACTCGAGTCAGACTAAAAGATCTTATGTGAGTTAAATTAACAGAAATAAATATGAGTACAGTAACTCAAGAGATGTTCGGGATTTACATCTCCTAAGGATCCGTTAAACTATTTACTATGCAGTATATTGCGCTATTATAATAGTGTCTATTTATAAAATAAACTTACTTTTAAATAGCATTAAGGGGTTACCCATATAGCCCTTAACACAAATAATGCCAATAGTCTATACAGTACCGTAATACCTCCTGATCGAGAAGCTACCAGAGGATACTCCATAGGTACGACACAAATAAAAAGTCGTAGTAAAGGCTCGGTATGGTAGGTGACACGGCACAACTAGGCAATGCCAGGGTAGATATACCAATTGCTATCCAGGCTGGTGGAAACGTGTAGCCGCAGTTACCACCCACCTCGGACTAACTCCCCAAAATCAAAATGTAGAAGTGGCCACTGAATCAATCCAAAATCAAAGTATAATATCGAAGAGGAGGGTCCGATCAGAGGAATGACCTCATTGGCCTGAGAATCGCTCATGTTTTAGCCACCTTATGCCAACTCACGGGAGTCGGGTCCACGTCTTTACCTTACAGGAAACGTCGCCACCACCTACTTCATTCTGGAATCTCCACCGCGTACACGGTTAGTCAAAGTGGTTTTCGGTATCGACAGAGAGTATGTCAGATATCCGATCCCGGTCTCTTTGCCAACCCATCGTTATTATAACACCGCGGTCATTTTAAAAATAGGTGATACTTTAAAAATCAGAATAAACATTCCATTTCATAACCATGAATACGATATCATTTCAAAACCCAAAACCATATTTTATCACTTATCCCAAATATAATTCTTTTCCAAAATCAAAATGCTTTAACTTCATATCGTCTGAAAATCAAATATTTTCAAAGCATAGTATTTTGAAAATCATAATTTAAAACCATAACTTCTATAAAAAAAAATTGAATGGTTTGGACATTCAACGGTATATGAATTAAATGGTTTAACTTAAATGTTACTTTGTAAAGAAAATAGTTCTCATGGCTTTACAAATACATTTCTTTATTAAAGTCTAAACCAAAATTTATATTATCTCTCTCAAGTTCCAAAACCACTTCAATTTATTTATATATACGTATATCCATTTGGGTAACAATATTTCAAACTAAAATTGGATTTTATTCTTTCAACAGATCAATTGTTCTATTAATTAGTCTTGAATATTCACATAAAATCCATAAATAATAAGACTTCAATTTCTAGTAATAAAATATATATTTTTTCCCAATTCAAATTATACTAGAATATTCATTTCAATTTATTTTGGAAAAAATCCAATTATAAATATCATATCTTAAAATTTCCAAACTTAACATTTAAACATATGATATAAATTATTAAACTCCATTTTCTTAATTTTTTTCCATTTTTAAATAAAGATTTTTATACACCTTTTAATTTCAAAATTTTCAACTTCATATGTATATATATGGAAGAGTAATATTTATACAATATAAAATTTAAGATTTTTAGAAACCGTATTCCATCCAAACCATAGAAATCACATTAAAATAGTTATATATAGACCGCGGTGCCTGTATATAATTTTCTATCCTATGGTCAAGTGATACAGATATTTATCATTTCAATCCGCAATTTAAAAGATATAAAATTTTGCGGTTGTATATCATTTCAAACCACAATCCCGAATGAAATGAAATATGCATGATAATTCGCAATTTTATGATATTCAATAAACATCCATCAACATCATCCATCATCCAATCAAAATCATCAAGCAATATCAATCAATAACAATTTATATTTGATAATAGATAACAGGTAATAACTGGCAATTTTATTCAGATTAAATTTAACAACTATTAATCCAATAGTTTATATTCAGTAATAATCTATATAACTGTTAACTAGCAGTTTATAGGCAAACAAATAAATTCTAACTATCAATTAATACGCAATAAATAAATTAAATTAACAGTTAAACTTAATAAATGCAATTCAACAAATATGAGTGAAATAAACATGCCAAATACTAATAAATAAATTTCTATTCATTTCTAAAATTAATTTAACAAACATAAAAGCTTCTAGTAGTTGTGAGTGGGTTTTAAACACTCACCTTTGGAATTTAAATCGAATTTAAATTTAATTTAAACTCAAAATTTTGACGGTCTCCAAATCCATACAAACCAGCGTCAAAACGTCAGAAATTCCGATACGATCCCAGCAAAACAAATCGCGCGTGAATCCGAGCTCGTATGCAAAAGTTATGGAAGTTTGAAAAATGGAAAAATTCTGGTCCTGGGTCGACTTCGGGTTCGACTTCGGTGTGCCGACTCAATTCCCCGGTGCTTGCTTGGAGTTTTCACCAAAACGACCCGGAGCGACCCGAGTCATTTTCTTCCTGACCCGAAGTTGCTCTAGGATTTTCTCCCATGAAACCCGAAGCGCGACCAGAAGCTGCTGCAGATCCGAATTTTTTTTTTTTTTTTAATTTGAATTTTTTTTTTGAACTGACTGGATCTAGGGTTAGCACCCATTGAAGAAGAAGAGGAGCTTGAAGAAAGTATACGCTCAGATGAAAAGAAATTAGGTGGAGGCTAGGGCTTGTAGCTAGGTTTATATAGAGGGGTTAGAGATAGAGTAGATAGACCGTAGAATGAACGTGTGGAACAAACTATGGCCCAAAAAGCCCGCTATGCCTCCGGAACCGAATTTATTAAATCTATATATCCAAATAGGTAATTTAAAATATTCTGAACGTGATGGAAAAAATTTCACGTCCAAATTTGATCGTATGAAGAAGTTATGCTGAAAACAAAATTTCCAAATTGATTCAAATTGATTTTAATTAAATTTGATTTCAAGGCGTTTCACGCCCGTACGATCAAACGACAAGTCCGATCGATACGAAACTTGAAACCCTATAATAATTCACCGATACGGATCCGATGAAACTGGTTTCATCGAAATCCGAGTCCGTGACAAAAAAAGGCTATTTTTATATTCATTAAATAAATCAAAATAAATTACAAAAATCCAAATTTTATATTATATTCTAAAATTGTCCAAATTTTATTACTTATATAATTTAATCAATTTCAAATGATTTAACAAGCTTGGATGTGAATTAAAATTATAAGTATATCAATTTGCAGTGTTAATTTCTGCACTTTCCTATATTTAAGAATTATAAAATTAAATGCTCAAAACCCCGTATATTAGATTTTAACTTTTATATACTCATTCTTTATCCAAATAGGGATGCCACATACTTTGGTTCATGATTCACAATATTATTCTTAAAGTTCATTTTAAATTTCAGTAACGTAATATTTAACGTTAAATTCCCTTTATTTATGCAATAAGCGCAATTATTGAATTTGATACTCAAATTGATTTATAGATTCTGCTTTCAAAAAATCTATATCAACAATTTGGTCTAATTATAAATAGAATAAGTATTAACCTCATCTTATAGAATTAATTATTGCAATAAATCCAATTTACCATATCTTAAATCCAAATTAATAGATAAAGCTTGATTCCTTTATTAACTCCTTTGGTTTTCAATTAACCTTTTATGGTGAATATAAATTCCAATGTATAATTGAAACCTTATTTCCATTTGATTTCACTATTTCATTAAAAATCCTCATATTCCAGCTAAATTTCAACTAACGTATAAATTAGCTATTTCAATTTCATTTAATTGCAATTATCATACTATAGAAATTAAATTCCATTAAATAAATAAATAAATGTTGATTCCCATCTATTTACATTATATTACATTGGTACTTCTATTTACAACTTAGCTTTGTATAAATGTTTGAATGTAGAATCTTGTCTATTTCACGTATTAATTAAGCCTTAAAAATAAATTAATATTATATCCTTGGTCTAACCTCATTTTACCCATATTTATATTAATATATCCTTTGAATTAGGTAAATTACCATTGATTATCTACCTTAACTTATCAGACTCCACTAACGTAATGGTTAAATATTAATTCCATTTGAAAAAAAAACAATCCACAAGATTTGCATTTCACATTGCAAATGAATTCATAAATCTTGGCTTTCTTTTTCTTTGCTTCTTAAAGGCCAAATCAAACTACCCTATCATCACTAATTTATGGCAATTAATTGCAATTGATTCTCCATTAAACTACATAAGTTATCCAATTGAAACCTAAGTGAAACGTTTATTTATTTAAAAATCCTACTGTTTAAAAGAGTATATCATCTACGGTATAATTTACATTTGACCTGATTTCTCATATATTTCATACAACAGTGAATTCCAATTTCTACCAACATTATGTTTAATATAAATTGAAAATCCAAATCATTGGTATTTCACAACCTTATTGCGTACATTTACGTATAGTTACACTAAGTCCATACACTGGTTCATGATTTCATTAATTAATACACAATTTGCCTTTGTTTTCTTATATTAAGTTTATTACCGTTTTTAAGTACATTCATTATCGAACAATATTCATAAAAAATTTTATGTACACTTATTGCATTGGTTTATTCAACGGTCGCCAAATGAAACAATCCTACTATTTATTTTAATATTAAATGAATCCCATTCTAGTAAATATTTTATTAATGTTCACTAATTCAACATTTATTGGTTTCTTAACATTAACTTTTAACAATGTGTGACAATTACATTATCCAAAACTATTGTCATAAAAATTAAATTGTTACATTAAATTCCAATTACTATAACAAATTACTACATTTTCTCAAATAAATCTTAAAGCCTTTTTTTTTTCTAAATCAGGTTAGAAATTATATTAATTTAACTCATTTAATATTATTAATTTAATGGGTCGTTACACCATTCCTCCCCTGAACTCTTCTTTCTAGGCTCTAAAGCCTTACCAAATTGGCTGTGGTCCCCAAGCTAAAGGTGGCTCTGTAGTTGCTATTCCATAGGTTCACGAATGTGTAGAGTTCTCCACACATTCTACCCATTTTATTTTCTTTTACACTCATGTAGTTCTACGATATAGCATTCTCCAGTGGCACTTTTGTCTCCTTTGACCACCCTGACTATACTTTCTGTTGAAAACATCATAGTTTGACACCATTGAGCTAAAGCAATCCCAAAATCTGCCAAAGCGGGCCGCCCCAGGAAGGCATTGTAAGTGTAAATTTCTTCTAGGATTACAAAGGTTTGGATGAGTGTGACTCTTCGATCGCCTTCTCTGAGTTTTATAGGTAAGTCAACCTTTCCAACAGGTTGATTGGGTTCACTACTGAATACCTATATCTTTGTTTGGTAGGTGGATACATCTTTCGTACTGATCTTCATCTGATCAAAGGTGCTTTTGAAAAGGATATTTACAGAACGCCTTGTCTATCATTACTCGTTGGACTATGGCGGGTTCGATTCCTACTGTCAAAACCATGGGTCGAGAGTTGGAGCTTGAATCCCTTCAGTGTCTTTGTTCTAGAATACTACGTCATCGTTCAGGGTTATTTTCTGCTTGGCAGAGGTGCATCTTCAATTGCAAATTATGAATCTTTTGGAGTGTGCTTTAATGAGCCACATACCGCTTCATGTCTCCTTATCTCTTTTGTGTGGGATGAGGCCTTTCAGATATTGTTCCAATGATGAGTCTTTGGTCAGTTCGTCTAGGTCCCTCTTTGCTGGTTCTAACTTGATTCCCTATATCTTTAAGAGCTTGGGGCACAGCGGGTTGATTAGGATTCTGTGGTTTCCTCAAATACTACTGAAGCTTGTTTCCCTAAATAAACTCCTTAATCAAATTCTTCAAGTGATGACACTCATTCATGTTGTGGCCATATGTCTAATGGAAGCGACAGTACTTGTCTATTGAAAGAGACAATACATTTTGAGAAGCTTTTTCTATTCATGTGCTCCCCTTTTAAACGACTTCTTGTACTCTTCCATCCACTATGTTGCGAGATAGATGTTTTCTGGAGTATCATTAAGCGTAGTGCAATCTTCGGGCCTCAAACCCTTGAGTCTCTATCTACTTCTGTTTCACTTGTTGGAATTCTGGTTCTTCCTTTTCTGATTCCCATTACTTCTTACATTCCCCTTGATAGCCCTAGAGGTATTTATATCTTGGTTTGTCTCCATACCACTATGCCCAATGTTGGTTGGTTTTAAGTAACACGTTTCCTTTCTACTTCATGTGCCTCTTCCAATCTCAAGTACTAGTTCGCCTTTCGGTTGAAGTCCTTCCTAGTGGTAGGTTGTTTCATTTTAATCCATTTCTCGAATTCAGTTTCAAGGTGAATTGCGCTTATTAAGGCCATGAAAACCATACCTTGTTTGGATTATGAACTTCAGTTACCGCACTATTGAACAGACTCATAAAGGACTTTAAATATCCATTCGGTCCCTGGAATAGGTTAGATAAGGACATCACATATTTTGGTTATGCCATGCGAAATCTAAATTGATCAAAGAATTTTGTTGCTAGTTGATCGAAGGTGGAGGTGGATCTTGGTGGAAGACTAGTGAACCACTCGGAAGCAATTCCCTCTAGAAAAATTGGAAAACATCTACATCGAATGACATCTGAAGCATTTGCTTCGTCCATGTAACCAACTGTATTATACAAGTAGGGTTTTGGGTCTCTTGTTCCATCGTAAGACGAAATAGTTGGCATAGTGAACTTTTTAGCATACCTCTCATTCAGAATGTCACCAGTTAAGGGAGTTCGACTTGAAGCGGATCCCCATTCATCATCCTTTCTATCTTTACTTTCATCTATTAGTTGCTTGACCATGTCCACAATATATGCCTCAGATGTCCGGTAGTTTGTAGGTTGGCTGTCAGCAACTACACCAGATGTTTGATTTTGCAAACAATCTTGGTAAACAGGTTGAACCTAGGCTCTCCTGTCTTCGGGAGGACCACCCCCTTAGAGTTTCATTTGCTTGTGCTTGGTCTGATAGGGGTAGTTTTGATCTCCTTTGCATCATTGAATGCATCGATATTTCCTTCCAACTTATTTTCGTCAACTTGCTCAGCATCTTCTAAGTTAGAGAGATCCATAGCTATATCTTTCGGTGGGTTTTCACCCCTAGACTCAAGTTTGTAGCTGGTAGCCTCGCAGTTGGTGGAGTTTTTGTGTTTCCTTCCATATCAATTCATATGGTTCCACCTATTACTCATTTCTGTTGTTGCTTTCCATTTCTCCTATTTAGGCCAGAGAAGGAAGAATTTTCTTATTCCATAGTAACCACGGGCTCTGTCATGATTCTTGGAGGAGCATGCGATTGTAAGGTTAATGGAGCATTCAGTTTGTCCATAAGTGCTCTTTGTCTATTTTCCATCTTATGATTAATTCCATCAACCATTTTATCTAATTCATCTCTAGTCACAAACTTCATACTGAATAGAGGATCCTGGAACCTAAGCTACAGAGCAGCTCCTAACAGTAGATTGTTGGGGTTGTTGACTACAATTTGCTGAGGGTTTGTTTCTTCTCTAGAAATGGTAGTTCCTATGGATCTTTCTGAGGTAGTTCTACTTCTTCCAGGTGCTGCTAGTTCTCAACAGCAGATCTTTTGAGCAAAGATTGAGGATCTAACTTCTGAACCTATCTGATCCAAAGTAGATAGTTAGACTAAGGCTGAGTTCAATTCTCAGTGAAAGCACCAAAATGTCAATCCAATAAATGGATTATCACCTTGGATTAAGTGTGAAAGCACCAACCCTACTTATCAAGGCAAATAAAGTAAATCAAACAATAGCAAATCGTAGGAAAAGTAAAGAGACAAGAGATTTTTATAGTGGTTCAGCTGTAAATGAAGGCTACATCCACTTTATAACTTTCTATTATTGACTAACCGATGTTACAAGTTGAACCTGATTGCAAGTTGAATCTAACTACAATTTGATTGGATTTTGTAAGTTAGATCAAGTCACCAGTGTTAGAGTTCACTGGAGATTCACAGTGAACCCTTTAGATGACTATTGTGTGGAAGGAAAAGAGTGAAGAATAGCTTCTGTAGAGTTTCAACAGTTCTTTCAGAAGATCCTCTTTATATTACAGATGGCTAAATATTTATAGGGGTTGGAGAGCTATTGGACTACGCCACATTGCCAACAGCTCACATTTGAAGATACGAAGGCACCTAGGAAATTTTGTAGCGAGCCGAGCTAAACGATGGACCACTAGTGATCTATGCAATTAGCTTATTTTTGGCTTGCTTCAATTGTACCATGTTCCATGTCTTTTATAGACGCCCTTTGTGCAATATCATAACTAGATGCTTTGTTTTGATGATGATTCATGTACAGGTTGCATTAAACTATTACTAGAATCAAATGAATGCCTAATTCTTGATCTAGCTTGCTTGAAGCAATGTGAAACTTTATAACAACCCGAAATTTAACACATAAGAATTAATTCGTTAATTAATGGAATAATAAAATAACTTTGTTAAATTATAAGAATTGAGCCACGAAGTTGCACCATTGTGCTCCCGGTAATTTTATAGTCAATTTCCATATATAAAACGTCAGAATCTGAGTTAATATAAGAGAGTTACAAATTAAACAAGAAAAAAAGTAATTAGGCTAGGTCAATCGAGAAATAGACACAGCCGGGCCCTAGATCGAACAGCCGTTAACCTAAAGGAAGGGGTGGTCGACCGCACCTTCGGCTCGTCTCCCCTTGTGAATGAACGAATGAACTTTCGAACGTTATAGGCGCCATTTGCATTTTTTTAATGAATCTAGTCCTTCCATTCTTGCATCCGATGGCTCCTATTCAGCCTACGATGTGGTTGCATCTTGTTAAAAATCCTCAAATCCAATGATCCGTGATCCACTTCCACCTATAAATAGAACCGTAGAGCTAAGACTTGTTCTCATTCTATGATTTTCTCCAATTGGGTACACCTTTTCAGGAAGGACCCTAAACGGAATTAATTTCCAAGCAGGAAATCGTTTTAAATTAAAATATTTAACTACCCCAAGTGGATCCAGGAAGAGCTAAGGACCAGAGGTGGGTGATTGTAATTATTTTAGATTTCTCTAAGTAATTTAAAATAATAGGGTTTTCAATAGTTGTAGTTTTACTACGATTTTTGGAATAGCCTTTTTAGCGGCTTATGTACAATTTTTAGAATTATTTTTAATCTATTTCTTTTAGCTATTCTTTTCGGTTGATTTTAGTTTATTTCTGCAATTATAGCTTTTCCATTTAATTACGGTATATTTACAATATTTTAATTTATTTACTGTTATTTATGCGTTATTTACATCCTTTTCCTACACTTTGGATTTTCTTCTATTTTCAGTTTTCTTTTATTTCGCCTTCTTCTTTACATATGGATTAGAATAGACTAAACGCGAATATGAATTAAAATGATAAGAATATTGAAATAATAGAAGATAAGATGTAAATTGTAAAGACTGTAACAAAAATGGAATTATGACTAAAATTGAGACTACGATATTAATGTTAGAACCAAAACAATCAAAGATAATTGGCCTAGTTATAACTGAGAATTCTAATTAAAAAAGAGTACAAGATGTAAGGAGCTTGATTTTTTATCCTTAAACTTTTGGGTTAAGTAAATAAGCAAAATTATAACCTAGGTTATGATAAGAAAAAAGAATAGAATAAAGCTTATTTTAGAACTTAGGATAAATTAATATGCACAGATAGCAAGAACAAAACTAAAGGCTTATTTAAATAATTTTCTATGTAAATAAGCAAGAATTAAAGTAGGATGTTGTGCCGATAGCATTCCCTTATTATTTCTATGGACATTGTGTTTCACATATTCCTGAAACGAGACGAAGGGCATGCCTATGTTAATAATGGCAGTGATTGATCAATAAGTAGAAGTCCAAATAATAGGTATTTTCTCAAGGGGCGCAACTAGTTACTGTTTGGATGACGGGCCAGTACCAACAACATTTCCCTTATTTTCTGTGGACATAGTTATCTCATATTAGCCTGAAGTGGGATGAGGTGCAGGCTTATGCTGGAGCTTGAGGTAATAAGAAGGCCCAATTGGTGGAACAACAGGTAACATGAGCATGGTGGCAGTTACGCATACGACTTCCGTTCGAGTGCTCAGTTATCGTTATGTGTTCCAAGCTCTTAGTATATGTCTCTTTTGTAGGCACCATTGCCTTCTGTGCAGGGAGCTATATAACATCTAGTCCACGGTAGACACTTTGCATGTCATTCAGTAGACACCATTTCTGTGTAGGGAGCTATATAGCGTCTAGTCTGCAGTAAGTTTTATGGAGTAGCAGGCCAATCAAAGGGTAGAATTAGGATTTCAGCCCAATTATAGGATTAGGGATTCCGCCTAATCAAAATGGAAATCAAGGATAAGTGCAAACAATCAAAGTTAATCAATTATGTCAATTTAGTTAATTCGTATTTATTTTCAGCTTATTCCTTCTCTCCATTTCCTTTCTTTCCTTTTATATACTAGAACTATTGCAAAGTCTATTACTTTTACTTTGCTTAAAGATTGTAGCAATTACTATCATTCACCAGACTTTTAGTCTGACCCACTCCTCCATTTTCCCCTTTTCCCCCATAGGCTAGCAAGAGCAAGGATGATAGACTGCAGACATTTGGAGACTTCTTTGGCAGCGATTTCTTATCTATTTCTCTTCTTTATTTTTAGCTTTTAGCTTATTCCATGAACTGGCACTTTGTGAGGGATAGTTTGTCCTCTGATATTTATGAGACTGAATTTTTGATTTCATTGAGACATATATTGGTATTTTGAGACATATGATGGATTTGGTATTTGGTGACTTATTCTTATCATCATTTTATGGAGTTTGGTTTCTAGCAAAATACTATCATTGTTTCCGCTATGTTGTTGTTGTTGTTATTTTGTCTTGTGAATCTTAGTCTCTGCTAGTTTTAGTTATACGTACAACGCACCACACCTTTTAGTGTATCCTTTTGGATATACTAAGGGGTGTGGGAGTGTTTCACTTAGTATCGGAGCCTAAGGTTACAGGATTCCTAAAGATTTTTTTCAAAAATAAAGTAATTTTCCAAAAGCAACCTATTTCTAAGTAGCATATCTTCAAATTAGAAGTATTTTTTAGAAAGAAACTATTAATATAGATGTTGTTTTTCAAGTATAAAAGAGTATTTATAAAAATCTACTCAAAAGTCCAGTTCTAACTTATTTTGATTCTTTCGAACCTAAGTTTCCTTTTCCATGCATAATATGGCTGACTGGTTCTTTAGATCTATTGTACCAGAGGTGCAAGGGCAAGCGCCTAATACAGCACCTGTAAGTGGAGGTCCCTTTAATCCATCTATAGCAGCCAATTTTTCTAGGATATGCAAGAACTTCGCTAGTCTAGGAGGTAGAATGATTTTTGGCACAGAGGATTTCAAGGGGGCACGAGCTATGTTGGAGGTTATGGAGTAAAGGTTTAGGACGTTAGATTCGGAGCACCTCAGAAGTGGATCAAGAAAAGCGGGAAATGGAATAACTATGTACGCGCTAGTCATTACGCAAGGGACTATAAGAATAAAACGGTGAAGGGAAGGTGTTTCAACTACGCACAACCCTATCATCTTAGTAGAGCTTGTCAATGGAGAACGAGGCAGGAAGCAAGCGCACCTATGGCATGTGTACAAGCTTTGGATGTAGCACTTTGTAGTAGTGATTTAGATAGAGGTAGAAAATCTACTTAGAAGGATTAACCTTATTTTCCCATTCGAAATCCTTTCGATTCTGAAGCAACATACCCTTTCATTACGAGTTCTTTGGGAGATTGTTTGTACTTAGACATCTCTTTAGAAGTAGACCCCATTGTTGTTTCAAACCCCAAATGAGGATCGACACACTTGTCTATGATTTGTAGGGGTTTGAAAATTTTATCCTAGGCATGGAATTTGACTGCGATGCCTATGCATTTTGATTTTCGAGGTGTAGGATGATTTTGGAAATGGATTGGCTTTCCACATATGGAGTTAAATTAGATCATGAAAGGAGAGTCATTAGACTAGAGACATGCAGCGGTAGGACTCTGGAGGTTTCTTGCGACCCGCATGGGTAAGTTATGTTGAGCTTCCTATATTCCCTCGACTCATCATCATCATAGTCGGATTTGGTTCCTATCATTAGAGATTTTCCAGACGTCTTTAAGGAGATTGAGGGACTACCTCCTAAGAGAGAGATTAATTTCAGGATTTATTTGGCAGATAATGCTAAGCCAGTAGCATTACCCGTGAGGCACATGGCACCTAGGGAGAGGAAGGAATTGAGCAAGAAGATCCGTGAGCTTTTGGAGAAATGATTTATAAGAAGGAGCATATCGAAGTGGGGAACGCCAGTAATCTTCGCCATTAAGGCGAATGGTTCCCTTCGACTTTGCGTAGACTATAGAGAATTGAATAAGCTCACAAAAAAGAACTGATATTGTAACAGCCTTAGTTTTATAGCTATTTATTTCTTTTAATCATTAAATTTTGAAATATATTTTATATGTATAATATTATGTGAACCAATAAAATTTTAATAATAACTTTGTAAAATTTAGTGTATTAATGAACTGTTAAATTTCGCCTTTAAAGGGCACGTAAAATTTATGATATAAGCAACGTAATAAACATATAAATTAAAAACGTTATTTTTATATAAATTTTAGGTGTTTTGTATTGCGTCAGTTTGGCGTATTGTAAAAATCATATTTAAATATCTATGGGGATTAAAATAACAGTCAGTAGTTTTATAGCAAACGTTATTTTTCCATAACTGAAAATTTGGTTTTTAATAAATTTTGTATATAACTTTTCATTCTAAAATCTCTTGACTAAATATCATATTTATGGTCTGCATTAAAAACCACGCAAGTAATTAAATGGTGTAAATTGTTGTAATCAAATTTTCATAAAATGGCAATATATTGGTCACGCAAGCAGCTCGGTTTTTTGTTTACTTTGCCAAAAATATTTGATTCAAGCATCACGTGACATTCAAGTGGCTTAATCCATTCAAATTGGAAATATAAGTCACGTATAGTTTTCTTCCATCTAATGCTTGCCTTTTCTTTTGCCATGAATCACGCATATCTGGCAATATAGAATCACGCAAGTCTTATTCTCGAATCAGGCTCATTTTGAATAAAAATATTTCTTGCCGTCCTTCTACACGCAAGCGTTTCCATGAATTTAAAAGAGAGATATCAATCAAACAAGTAAACTGGAAAGAAATTCACAATCTTTTATTTCGTGATTTCTTGCCGTTTTCCCCTATCAATTTCGCAAGCCTCTACCTATAAATACCTACTCCTTCGTTCCTCTGCATCTCATACCTAGCCTCCTTCTTCTTTTTGTGGAAAGCTTCTATCAGGTAATTTCCCTTCTTCTTGTGAATTCTCTCTGGTTTCCTTCTTCAGTTTTTTTTCCTTTGCTTTCTCAACTTTTGCTCGGCCATTCCACCACTGTTTTCTCGTCAATCCCCACCTTGCTTGTATCTGAAACAAAAACATCTCATAAACCATGTCGTGCTAAGGTCTGGAGTCGTAGTAGGGGTTATTATTATTAGTCTGCATATCTATAGAAAATTGCATGGGTAGGTTGTGCATATCCTTGTATCACAGTGTGCATGTTTATTTGAACTGAGGGGACTACCAGAGGAAGAAATGAGCAATCACTATTCTATAAATGTCTTACTCGAGTTATGTATGGGAAAAAATCAAGTCAAGCCTAAGCTTACAGTTCAACAACTATAATCGCAATGATTTACGATTAATACTAGAGCAACATGTGAGCCCAAACATATAGAGAAGCATAAGCAAAGATATGTCACTCTCTGTTCGAAAAATGTGTGTTACGTCCCCTATATATCAACTCGCAAAAAAAAAAAGTTTAGATGAAAAAAAAAGAATATTCTTCAAATCCACTGAGTTATGCTATAAGTGATTACAATCTTGAATAATGAGCATATTTGGAACGGTAGCTGGCATTTCAAATCCTTTGAATATTCTCGAGTTCTGCTCACACCATAGATGCCATATCATCGTAGTAAATGAAATGTCATAATAGGATAATATATGCTATTGCTGAGTTTTAGATAGATGCGTGCATGATTAAGACCCAGGGCCGTGCCATACATAGAGCTTGCCTGCATATATTTTTCCAAAATTGTTTTATAAGTTTGCAAATCTAGTGGTGAAATGGAAACTGACATAGGCCAGAGAATGAAGATAGGAGATAAGATAAGACTGGGGCGTGTGCATTGATGAGATAAGAGGAATTTGCAGTTGGGAGAATTTATAGAGGAGGAGACAGAGAGATTTCATTGGAATATAAAGAAAAAGGAAGAAAAAAGAAAAGAAGAATAACAGAGGAAAGGAAGAGGGAGAGAACAGGGAGAGCGTGCATCTGTGCACACAGCCGTATCAGTTTGAAGCATGCATTTTTGCTTTGGAAATTTTGGCCAGGCAAAGAAACTCTGTTTCCTTTTGCCTTGACAAGTCGAGTAGTGGAGTGGTCGAGCGAGTCGAACTAAATTCTCGTCCTATTTTTAATTTTTGCTTTGTCCGTAAATTTCTAAAGTCACGTATTCGGTATTTGGATCTTGTTATAGATTTGAATCTAGGCGTGACATCCGAGGAAATTTGATCGTTACTCTCTGTTCGTTTCTTTTCCGGTGGATTTTCGTTTTGAATCAAACTTTTCTGTAGCTTTCATGTGAGTATTTCTCACCAGACAAACATACCTATATTTCTGTGAATTATCGCAAGTGTATGTGTAAATTTTTATTTAAATGTTATATGTCTGTAATATAATGTAGGATGTTAAACCCCATTTTAAATTGACACCTCATCAGTTCTTTTTTTCTGTTGTAATATTATTGTCATTATATTATTTAATGTTTATATACTGATTTAAATCATCACTGCAAGTTCCCTGTAAATTTAAATCGTTTAGGCTGAAATGATAGGCCTAAACGATGATTATTATTCATTTATTCAGTTAACTGTTTAATTTTAACTTAGGATTGCGGGTTTGAAATGATAGAACCCGGGGTTTTGTAAATTGTGGATTTAAATGATATAAATCTGTATCACTTGACCTAGGCTAGAAAACTATATACAGTATTGTGGTTTATATAATATTTTTCTGAAATATTTTAATTTATTTTTAAAAATGGAAGTTTATAATATTCTGGTTTAAATGATTTAAAGGATTTTTATAAAGATTTATAATGATTTGAATGAGTTAAAAATGTTAAATAAATAAATAAATGTTTTAATAAAATTTTGGAATATAACTTATTTTGGGAAATTCTGGATTTTGTTAAAGGTAAGATTTCAGTTAAGAAAATATTAATAATAAGTTATATTTGGAATTTAAAACTAAAATTGTTAAGAACATAATCATTACAGCATTTAAGTGCTGTCTTTTAGAATTGAACTGTTTTAACCTATAGACGTTAGGTAGCATTTCAGAAGTGTTACGGGAACTGAAATTGATTGTTTTAAAACAAATTTATGGAAATAATCTTTGGGAAAAGGGTTTTAAATTTGGAAGTAAATATGTAATTAATAAAAATAAGGAATTGATTTTGAATGGTTTTAAATGGAAGAATTTAATTTATTCCTAAATAAATTGAATAGATTTAAATGGTATATTATAAAATGACCAATGTTTAAAACAATATTTTGATATTGAAGGTATTTGAAATTTATTTTGATTTCAAAGTATAAATACCATTTTTAAAAGTTGTAACCACGGGTTATAATAACGTTTGGTTGTTAAAGAGACCGGGATCGGATATCTGGCATACTCTCTGTCGATACCGAAAACCACTTTACCAACCGTGTACGCGGTGGAGATTCTAGAATGAAGTAGGATGGTGGTGACGGTTCCTTTAAGGTAAATACGTGGACCCGACTCCCGTGAGTTGGCATAAGGTGGCTAAAACAGGAGCGATTCTTGGATTAATGAGGTAGCACCTCTGATCGAACGCACTTCTTCGTATGCCATTCTATTACTCTTGTGATTGTTTTGGTGCGCACCTTTGATTTGGAAGTGTTGTTCGAGGTGGGCGGCAACTGCGGCTACGCGTTTCCATCAGTCCGAGTAGCAATTGGTATATCTACCCTGGCATTGCCTAGTCGTGCCGTGTCACCTACCATACCGAGCCTTATACGATTTTGGTTTGTACCATACCTATGGAGTGCCCTCTGACGACGCCCAGTACGGGGGAGATTACGGTACTGTATAGACTATGGGAATATATAAATGTGTTAAGGTGGAAAATGTAAAGCCTTAACGCTATTTAAAAGTAAGTTTATTTTATAAATAGACACTATTATAATAGCGCAATATACTACATAGTAAATAGTTTAACGGATCCTTAGAGGATGGGCGGTCCCAAGCATCCTTTAAGTTACTTGCTCTATATTACAGTACACTTGAATTAGCTTACACTATATAAGTATGTATGTCCTGACTCGAGTGTTTATGTTTTATTTTACGCTCGGGTCAGCCTAAGTTGCAGCTTCAGTTTCTCTCCGGAGCTAGGACATCCCGTAGATCATTCGTGCTGTCGGAAGCTTTTCAGTCTATATCTTTTCTGTAATCAAGACTTTGGAAGATTCAGTTTTCTATTTATGTTTTAAAACTGTATTTGAGATTCTAAACTATGTAAATTTTATTTGGTTAAGATTTTATGGTGGCTTCATGAACAACTAAATATTTTAATTCCGCTGTGAGTTTTTCTGAGATCTGTGTCTGTGATTCTATGTTTTTGATTTCATTTGCTCCTAAGTTATTTACAATCTATTGTTTTGAACTATTCAAGCTTGACATGTTTTATTTATTGTCGAATTTGAATGGTACAAAATAGTGGGTCGTTATAGTTGGTATCAGAGCCAGGTTTAACCATAGCCTAAGGAGCAAGAACTCATTAGAGATAGGGTAGCAATACTCTAGAATGAGTGAAGTCAAATTCTAGAATCCTTACCTTGTGAGAGAACGTATTTTAAAGTATAAAATGATTTTCAAAAAGGTTTTTAAAAGAAGTATTTTGATATAAAAACTACCTGTTTTAAAATAAAATTTTTTTTACCAAATACTCTTTCCTTCTCTCCATCGTTTAATTCGAGCCTTTGTTAATTGTTTGTCCTAGTTAAACTTATCTTATCCTAGAATATCTTGACATTAATATTTTCCTCTGCCCTTAAAATTCATTCTTGATCTTTCAGGATGAATAGAGGAAATAATAGAGGATGAGGGCGAGCTGCACCTCCACCTGCTGCCCCTGCCAGATTTACTAAGCTATGCAAAGACTATGCTGAACTAGGAGGCACTAAATTCACCGGTTCAGAAACCATTATAGAAGCTCAGCAATGGTTACGAGACTTGGAGAGGATTTTCTCCTGTCTCGAAATCACAAATGCCCAGCAGAGGCAACTGGCGGCCTGGCAAATGAAGGGAGCTGCTTTAGATTGGTGGCTATCTATTACTGCTCACACTAATGAGGCTGACCTCACTTGGGAGCAATTTAGGTATCCCTTCAGTTGTCTAAATTCGGATTCAAATTTTCCCATATTTGAATCTATCTTATATCTCTTATCGTGCTTTAGGGAGGCCTTTCTGGTCAAATGGATGCCCGAAGCGGGCAAGTCTCAGCTTTATCGAGACTTTATGGATCTGAAGCAAGGCGACATGTCCTTCACGGAGTACGATAGAAACTTTAATGAGCTCTCCCAGTATGGCCTGAATTTGATTGACACCCCGCTTAAGAAAAACGAGAAGTTTATCGCTGGTGCTCGACCTGAGTTCTACGATCGACTCATTACTCATGTGCATGGGACATTCACGGCATTGATGGATATGGCTCTCCAGTACGAGAACCCTACCTCTAGGACTACTCCAGCTGCCCAGTCTGCATCGGCCCAGGCTTCTGGAAATTCAAGAAAAAGGAAGTCCAATTTCTACCGTCATAAGAGGAACAAGACTTAAGGTTTGGAATCATCATCATCTTCTGCTTCTACGAGGCCACCTGTAGATCTGTCTACCATCACCTGCCATAGATGCCATCAAAAGGGACACTTCGCTAATCGCTGTCCAACTTTGGGTGCTGCTATTCCACCTCCTTCTCAGTTTGCTAGACGAGACTTATGCCACATCTGCCTTCAGCCGGGACACTTCAAGAAGGATTGTCCCGCTCAAAAGAAGGGCACAGCATCAGGGATCTTCGCGGTGACTTCTGCATCCTCTCCAGATCCATAGTCTGCACCTGCACTGCTCCAGCTCCGAACGACTCTCAAGGTACTCTTCAAGGTTCTTTTACTTTGTTCGAATCTCCTATTCGAGTTTTATTCGATACCGGAGCTTCCCACAGTTTCATTTCGTCAGACCTCTGTAATAAATTTGAACATCTCCTTTCTTCTGAATTTTCTTCTGTACCTTTATGTGTTTCAAACCCCATTGGTGGCCCTGCGAACCTTAGAAAAGTTTGTAGGGATGTGAAACTTTTCCTTGGGAATTATTGATTCACTGGTGACTTTTATGTTTTGGGGTTTGACGCTTTCGACCTTTTTCTTGGAGGAGATTGGTTAGATAGGCATGATGTAGATATCTCTTGTAGTTCTCGGACGGTTGCTCTTAAAGATGATTTAGGAAATCCATTAGGGATCCAGTGTAAATTGCCTCATGAGTTCGCTGGTAGTTTCATCTATTCTCTCGACACTTTCCCGGATGATATACATTCGACCACTGTGGTCAAACTTTTTCCCGACGTATTTGGTGAAGTCACTTCTTTACCTCCGAAGCGGGAAATTGATTTCCGAATCGATCTCATTCCTGGAGCACGACCTATAGTCCTTCCACCCAGAAGAATGGCACCACGGGAGAAGAGCGAATTAAGGAAGCAGATCCAAGACTTATCCTCCAAAGGTCTGATCAGACCTAGCTTCTCAGAATGGAGAGCAGCTATAGTTTTTGTCACAAAGTCGGATGGTTCCCTCTGGATGTGTGTTGATTATAGGGAACTGAACAAGCTTACCATGAAGAACAGATATCCTATGCCTGCATAAATGATATGTTCGATCAACTCTATGGAGCGACTGTTTTCTCTCAGCTTGATTTAGCCACAGTTTTCCATCAGCTTAGGGTTGTTGAGGAGAGCATACCCAAAACTGCTTTCCGTACCGAAAATGGTTTCTTTGAATGGCTAGTTATGCCTTTTGGGCTGACTAATGCTCCTGCCTTTTTCGTCGACTTGATGAATCGTGTCTTCCGCGATGTGCTAAATAAATTCGTTCTAGTCTTCATTGATGATATCCTTGTGTTCTCCAAATCTGAGGAAGAGCATAAATCTCACTTGAGCTTTGTATTGGGGACTCTTAGGAGGCACCAATTAAAGGCTAAGTTCTCTAAATGTCATTTCTGGGAAGAAGAAGTCCGATTCCTCGGACACATTGTCTCTAGTGAAGGAGTTTCTGTTGACCCGGTCAAGATCGCTGCAATCAAAGATTGGGAAGAACCTAAGACTCCTACTGATATTCGTAGTTTTCTAGGCCTTGCCGGTTACTACCGAAGGTTCATTGAGAACTTTGCTCGGATTTCGGCACCTCTGACCGCTCTAACTCGAAAGAATGCTAAGTTTATATGGAGCAATAAGTGTAAAGCTGCATTCCAAGAGTTAAAGGATAAGCTCACCTCCGCACCAGTGCTTACCGTCCCAAATGGAAATGAGAGATTAACGGTATTTACCGATGCTTGTCGAGAGGGTTTGGGAGCAGTATTAATGCAAGATGGGAAGGTAATTGCTTATGCAAGTCGACAGTTGAAGACCCATGAGGCTAATTATGCTGCTCACGATTTAGAATTGTTGGCAGTGGTTTTTGCTCTGAAACTTTGGAGACACCATCTTTTGGGGGCTAAGTTTGACCTCTTCACCGATCATCAATCTTTGAAATATATCTTTACCCAGAAAGATTTGAATCAGAGGCAAGAACGATGGCTCGAGTTTCTAGCTTCTTACGATCTTGACATCAACTATACTCCTGGGAAAGCAAATGTTGTGGCGGACGCGTTGAGTAGGAAAAAGTCCTTGTTATGCCAGCTTATTGTTTCTTCTCCCCTTATGGACCGTATCAAGGCTAAGCAGGATGAGGATAGGATCATCAAATTGATCAAGGAGAATGTTCGCAGCAGGGTTGGTAGTAGTAATCTTGATGGTAGTGGAGCCCAGATTGATGATAAAGGGGTCTTAAGGATTAATAATCGGATTTGTGTCCCGAATGTAGATGGTTTAAGGGAGGAGTTACTACGGGAACATCACCAATCCCGACTTTCCATACATCCTGGCGTAGCAAAGATGTATCAGGATTTGAAGAAACTCTACTGGTGGAAGGGTATGAAGCGCGACGTCTCTATTTTTGTGAGTAGATGTGCAAATTGTCATCAAGTCAAGGCAGACCATCAGAAGACACCGTGTTTGTTGCAGCCATTGGAGATTCCAAATTGGAAGTGGGAGCAAGTTTCTATGGATTTTATTGATGGTTTGCCGAGATCTAGGAGGGGAAACGAAAGCATCTGGGTTATTGTGGATAGACTGACTAAGTCCGCTCATTTTATTCCAGTCAGATCCATCCGCACAGCTTCGAGCTTATCCGAAATTTATATAAGGGAGATAGTTCGCCTCCATGGCATTCCCCTTAGCATTGTTTGCGATCGAGACCCTATTTTCACCAGTCAGTTTTGGAAAGCGTTCCAAGAATCCTTGGGTACTCATTTGAACCTGAGCACCGCTTACCACCCACAAACTGACGGTCAAACGGAGAGGGTAAATCAGATTCTTGAAGATCTTCTTCGTGCTTGCATTTTGGATTATGGAGGATCGTGGGAAGATCATCTCCATCTTGTGGAATTCACCTATAACAATAGTTATCAGGTATAAATTCCAATCCTCTGTTCTTATTTTATCTTATTTTTCCTATCTATCTCATTCCATCTTTTCAGGCTAGTCTTAAGATGTCCCCATTTGCTGCTCTATACAGGAGACCGTGTAGATCTCCTTCTTGCTGGATTGAATCCGGTAACCGTTTAGTTCTTGGCCCCGAGATGATTTTAGAAGCTTCGGAGAAAGTGTAGGAGATTAAGAGAAGGTTAAAGGTTGCTCAAGATAGACAGAAAAAGTATGCAGATCGGCGTAGAAGGAGTTTGGAGTTTGATGTTGGTGATTTAGTATTTCTGAAGGTTTCCCCTTTAAGAAATGTGGTTCGGTTTGGGCGTAGAGGAAAGCTGGCCTTTAGGTTCATTGGTCCACTCCGTATCTTGGAGAGGATTGGATCTCTTGCTTATCGACTAGAGCTACCCGAGAAGTTTGCTGGAATTCACAATGTGTTTCATGTATCCCACCTTCATCGCTGTCTTCATGATCCATCTGTTGTCATCCAGCCTACTGCTCTTGATGGTCTGGATATCGAGCCTGATCTAACCATTGAAAGAAAGCCGCTTCGTATCGTTGATCAAGGTACGAAACAGCTAAGAAGAAAATCTGTTCGGTTGGTCAAAGTGCAATGGAGCACTGATGAGCGAAATTGCACATGGGAGACGGAGGAGAGCATTCGTGCTTCGAATCCGGAACTATTCGGATAAGGTACTTTGTTTTGCTATCTTATCTTCCTTTGTTTTCCTTCTTTCGTTCCTTTTCGAGGACGAAAAGTTCTGAGTGGGGGAGAGTGTAACAGCCTTAGTTTTATAGCTATTTATTTCTTTTAATCATTAAATTTTGAAATATATTTTATATGTATAATATTTTGTGAACCAGTAAAATTTTAATAATAACTTTGTAAAATTTAGTGTATTAATGAACTGTTAAATTTCGCGTTTAAAGGGCGCGTAAAATTTATGATATAAGCAATGTAATAAACGTATAAATTAAAAACGTTATTTTTATATAAATTTTAGGTGTTTTGTATTGCGTCAGTTTGGCGTATTGTAAAAATCGTATTTAAATATATATGGGGATTAAAATATCAGTCAGTAGTTTTATAGCAAACGTTATTTTTCCATAACTGAAAATTTGGTTTTTAATAATTTTTGTATATAACTTTTCATTCTAAAATCTCTTGACAAAATATCATATTTATGGTCTGCATTAAAAATCACGCAACTAATTAAATGGTATAAATTGTTGTAATCAAATTTTCATAAAATGGCAATATATTGGTCACGCAAGCAGCTCGGTTTTTTGTTTACTTTGCCAAAAATATTTGATAAAAGCGTCACGTGACATTCAAGTGGCTTTATCCATTCGAATTGGAAATATAAGTCACGTATAGTTTTTCTTCCATCTAATGCTTGCCTTTTCTTTTGCCATGAATCACGCATATCTGGCAATATAGAATCACACAAGTCTTATTCTCGAATCAGGCTTATTTTGAATAAAAAATTTCTTGCCGTCCTTCTACACGCAAGCGTTTCCATGAATTTAAAAGAGAGATATCAATCAAACAAGTAAACTGGAAAGAAAATCACAATCTTTTATTTCGTGATTTCTTGCCGTTTTCCCCTATCAATTTCGCAAGCCTCTACCTATAAATACCTACTCCTTCGTTCCTCTGCATCTCATACCTAGCCTCCTTCTTCTTTTTGTGGAAAGCTTCTATCAGGTAATTTCTCTTCTTCTTGTTAATTCTCTCTGTTTTCGTTCTTCAGTTTTTTTCCTTTGCTTTCTCAACTTTTGCTCGGCCATTCCACCATTGTTTTCTCGTCAGTCCCCACCTTGCTTGTATCTGAAACAAAAACATCACATAAACCATGCCGTGCTAAGGTCTGGAGTCGTAGTAGGGGTTATTATTGTTAGTCTGCATATCTATAGAAAATTGCATGGGTAGGTTGTGCATATCCTTGTATCACAGTGTGCATGTTTATTTGAACTGAGGGGATTACCAGAGGAAGAAATGAGCAATCACTATTCTATAAATGTCTTACTCGAGTTATGTATGGGAAAAAATCAAGTCAAGCCTAAGCTTACAGTTCAACAACTATAATCACAATGATTTACGATTAATACTAGAGCAACATGTGAGCCCAAACATATAGAGAAGCATAAGCAAAGATATGTCACTCTCTGTTCGAAAAATGTGTGTTACGTCCCCTATATATCAACTCGCAAAAAAAAAAAGTTTAGATGAAAAAAAAAGAATATTCTTCAAATCCACTGAGTTATGCTATAAGTGATTACAATCTTGAATAATGAGCATATTTGGAACGGTAGCTGGCATTTCAAATCCTTTGAATATTCTCGAGTTCTGCTCACACCATAGATGCCATATCATCGTAGTAAATGAAATGTTCATAATAGGATAATATATATTATTGCTGAGTTTTAGATAGATGCGTGCATGATTAAGACCCAGGGCCGTGCCATACATAGAGCTTGCCTGCATATATTTTTTCAAAATTGTTTTATAAGTTTGCAAATCTAGTGGTGAAATGGAAACTGACATAGGCCAGAGAATGAAGATAGGAGATAAGATAAGACTGAGGCGTGTGCATTGATGAGATAAGAGGAATTTGCAGTTGGGAGAATTTATAGAGGAGGAGACAGAGAGATTTCATTGGAATATAAAAAAAAAGAAAAAAAAGAAAAGAAGAATAACAGAGGAAAGGAAGAGGGAGAGAATAGGGAGAGCGTGCATCTGTGCACACAGCCGTATCAGTTTGAAGCATGCATTTTTTGCTTTGGAAATTTTGGCCAGGTAAAGAAACTCTGTTTCCTTTTGCCTTGACAAGTCGAGTAGTGGAGTGGTCGAGCAAGTCGAACTAAATTCTCGTCCTATTTTTAATTTTTGCTTTGTCCGTAAATTTCTAAAGTCACGTATTCGGTATTTGGATCTTGTTATAGATTTGAATCTAGGCGTGACATCCGGGGAAATTTGATCGTTACTCTCTGTTCGTTTCTTTTCCGGTGGATTTTCGTTTTGAATCAAACTTTTCTGCAGCTTTCATGTGAGTATTTCTCACCAGACAAACATACCTATATTTCTGGGAATTATCGCAAGTGTAGGTGTAAATTTTTATTTAAATGTTATCTGTCTGTAATATAATGTAGGATGTTAAACCCCATTTTAAATTGACACCTCATCAGTTTTTTTTTTCTGTTGTAATATTATTGCCGTTATATTATTTAATGTTTATATACTGATTTAAATCATCACTGCAAGTTCCCTGTAAATTTAAATCGTTTAGGCTGAAATGATAGGCCTAAACGATGATTATTATTCATTTATTCAGTAAACTGTTTAATTTTAACTTGGGATTGAGGGTTTGAAATGATAAAACCCGGGGTTTTGTAAATTGCGGATTTAAATGATATAAATCCGTATCACTTGACCTAGGCTAGAAAACTATATACAGACCCGTGGTTTATATAATATTTTTCTGAAATATTTTAATTTATTTTTAAAATGGAAGTTTATAATATTCTGGTTTAAATGATTTAAAGGATTTTTATAAAGATTTATAATGATTTGAATGAGTTAAAAATGTTAAATAAATAAATAAATGTTTTAATAAAATTTTGGAATATAACTTATTTTGGGAAATTCTGGATTTTGTTAAAGGTAAGATTTCAGTTAAGAAAATATTAATAATAAGTTATATTTGGAATTTAAAACTAAAATTGTTAAGAACATAATCTATTACAGCATTTAAGTGCTGTCTTTTAGAATTGAACTGTTTTAACCTATAGACGTTAGGTAGCATTTCAGAAGTGTTACGGGAACTGAAATTGATTGTTTTAAAACAAATTTATGGAAATAATCTTTGGGAAAAGGGTTTTAAATTTGGAAGTAAATATGTAATTAATAAAAATAAGGAATTGATTTTGAATGGTTTTAAATGGAAGAATTTAATTTATTCCTAAATAAATTGAATAGATTTAAATGGTATATTATAAAATGACCAATGTTTAAAACAATATTTTGATATTGAAGGTATTTGAAATTTATTTTGATTTCAAAGTATAAATACCATTTTTAAAAGTTGTAACCACGGGTTATAATAACGTTTGGTTGTTAAAGAGACCGGGATCGGATATCTGGCATACTCTCTGTCGATACCGAAAACCACTTTACCAACCGTGTACGCGGTGGAGATTCCAGAATGAAGTAGGATGGTGGTGACGGTTCCTTTAAGGTAAATACGTGGACCCGACTCCCGTGAGTTGGCATAAGGTGGCTAAAACAGGAGCGATTCTCGGATTAATGAGGTAACACCTCTGATCGAACGCACTTCTTCGTATGTCATTCTATTACTCTTGTGATTTTTTTGGTGCGCACCTTTGATTTGGCAGTGTTGTTCGAGGTGGGCGGTAACTGCGGCTACGCGTTTCCATCGGTCCGAGTAGCAATTGGTATATCTACCCTGGCATTGCCTAGTTGTGCCGTGTCACCTACCATACCGAGCCTTATATGATTTCGGTTTGTACCATACCTATGGAGTGTCCTCTGACAACGCCCAGTACGGGGGAGATTACGGTACTGTATAGACTATGGGAATATATAAATGTGTTAAGGTGGAAAATGTAAAGCCTTAACGCTATTTAAAAGTAAGTTTATTTTATAAATAGACACTATTATAATAGCGCAATGTACTACATAGTAAATAGTTTAGCGAATCCTTAGAGGATGGGCGGTCCCAAGCATCCTTTAAGTTACTTGCTCTATATTACAGTACACTTGAATTAGCTTACACTATATAAATATGTATGTCCTGACTCGAGTGTTTATGTTTTATTTTACGCTCGGGTCAGCCTGAGTTGCAGCTTCAGTTTCTCTCCGGAGCTAGGACATCCCGTAGATCATTCGTGCTGTCGGAAGCTTTTCAGTCTATATCTTTTCTGTAATCAAGACTTTGGAAGATTCAGTTTTCTACTTATGTTTTAAAACTGTATTTGAGATTCTAAACTATGTAAATTTTATTTGGTTAAGATTTTATGGTGGCTTCATGAACCACTAAATATTTTAATTCCGCTGTGAGTTTTTCTGATATCTGTGTCTGTGATTCTGTGTTTTTGATTTCATTTGCTCCTAAGTTATTTACAATCTATTGTTTTGAACTATTCAAGCTTGACATGTTTTATTTATTGTCGAATTTGAATGGTACAAAATAGTGGGTCGTTACAGATATCCACTCCCTAGGATAGTGACTTTTTGAACTGTTAGTTGGCTCTACACTATTCTCTCAGCTTGAATTAGCCATTGGATATCATCAGCTTAAGGTTGCTGATAATAGTATTGATAAAATTGCATTTAGGACACCCGACGGATTCTTCGAGTGGTTGGTTATGCCTTTTTGGCTAACCAACGCCCAGGCCTATTTCATAGATTTGATGCGCCGTGTTTTTAGATATGTCCTAAATAAGTTCGGGGTGGTATCCGTGAACAACATTTTGGTGTTTTCCAAGAGCATGGAAAAGCATGCTATTCATCTTGAAGAGGTTCTTCGTATGCTCCGCGTTCATCGGTGGAAGGAAAAACTATTGTAGTGACACTTTTGGAATAAAGAAGTGCGTTTCTCAGGGCATAGAGAAGGTCTACATATGGTAGGAGTTTGAGAAATGGTTTTGTACATTAAGGTTCGGATTGTGGAAAACCAAAGAGAGGTAGGTAAAAATTGGAGATGTACAATAGATTCAGTTGATAAGAAATGAAGAAAGCCCATGTGTAGATAGTTGCAGAAATTACAATTGTTTTAGATAAGTGTATTTAACGGTAGTACTAAAAGACTATAGTAAGGAAATGGGATTACCAAAATTTAGGAAGGGTACTCATAGGGTAGTGAGAAGAAAATCCAATTTATGTTTAGCTCAATAGAATATAATTGTTAGAATTGAAAATTTTTGTTTGTTCATATTTTCTTTTAGGAAATAAAAATTGGGCTTTTGAAAAATGGTATGAAGTTTAAATTTTTTTTTATATGATATAAATTTTGTTGAAAGTAATTTATTTTTGAAGAATTATACCTCACTAGTTTCTTTGTAGATAAACAAAGATTTTAAATATAATAACCTAGATGTTATTAAGCATCAAAAATGTAGGTTACAATATTTATTGTTGCAAAAGATATTTTTGTGAAAAGTAAAGGTAGCATAGACTATAGAACTATTGTTATAGTAGGTGACTTCCAAAGGAAATGTTTTTACATAGTATATGAGGTTTATTAGTATTTATTTTAATTGAATCCATACACCTGTATTTTTGGGTTGGTAACAGTGGTTTACGCAACATCTGTTTTGACCTATATAAAAATGTGTTTTGAAGAAAATTTTCAAGTATAGAAATAAAGTGATTTGTAAGTACACTAAATACTTAAATAAGTATGATTAAATGTTTTCAAGTTATGGATATATTAAAAACGGTTTTGAAAATGAGCTTTTCTAAAAAGAAAAGTGTAAGTTAAATATTAGGAAATTTGTAAATTTCATAGAAATTGTCTATATTGTCTATGGTAAGAAATATAAATTAAAAATACTTTAATCTATTGGAAAAAATGAACAGCACTGAAGTTTTCTGTGAAACAAAATTATAAATAAAGATGTTTTATGCAAATTATAAGGAATACGTGAAAGAAATATATAAGGTATGGGAAGCATCATATTTTGTATGGCCTATTTCCAAAAATATAAAATAAGTTTCTTGTAACTTCACATAAACATAAAATCCTCTTTTAAAGGATTCATAGAAGGTTTTATCGTTAAGTAGCTCATAAGAGAAAGTAGTTCCAATACATTAAGGTATAAAACTGTTTGGTGTAATAAGAAGATGTTAAAAAAAGACACATAAAGACATTTTAAAGATATTTTAAAGGATAATGGTTTGGTGAAAAAGTAAATAAGTTTTTGGAAATGAAAAACTTAATTAAAGTAAAATTTGAAAATCTAAATTTTTATAGAAAGCTGTAAAAGTCTTTAAAAGAAAAAGAGGAATAAGTTTTAGACTTAAATTTTTGGAAGTTTTCCCCTCTAGGCTTGGGAAATAATGTTAAGCAACCAAGTATTTTTGAATTTAATAGGAACTTAAATATAATACTTTTAAAGACAAAGATTTTGGAATTTGATGTTTTAAAAATTTAGAAACCTCGGTTTTTTAAAAATAAAGTGATAAATACCAAACCAAGCTTAATAAGGAGTAGATAGGAAACATTTCCTAGGTGTAACGGAAAAAGTGCAAGGCTATAGCAGTGATTAGTTTTAAAAATAATGATAGAAGTTCCCATGAAGTGTGTAGGACACTAGTAAGAACCTAAAAAAATTGATTCATATGTGCAGACTAAAGGAGAGTGGTAAAGTGAAATTAGTAAGATAGTAAGAGATGCATGGTTGAGAATGAGTATTCTTGATTTTGAGAAACTTAGGAGGAGCATCCTCCTTTAATGGAATTCCTTTATGATAGTAGTTTCAATCTAGCATTGGAGTGGAACCTTTCGAAGCTCTTTATGGAAGACCACGCAAGTCGCCTTCATGTTGCTTAGAGTCTGTAGAGAGATTGCTACTTGGTTTCGACATGGTAAAAAGGACTTCGGAGAAAATTGGTTTGATTAGGAGAAAATTCGTATCTCATATCCTCATCTTTTCGATAAAAAGTTTTATAATTTCCTATTTTCCATCTTTAGTTTTGAGTAGGTTCTTTCCTTTATTATCCTTTAGGAGGGTAGAACATAGGATTTAACCAATGGATGATAGGATTTGATGTAAATATGTTAATAGAACATGTTGTGAATGATGTATGCCAGTTATTGTAAGTGTTTGCTAGTGGGTGCTAATGGATGCATATACTTACACTAGGCATTATTATTTATTAGGGATCGATCTAACTAGGACACTAGAGTATATGCATATGGATGTGTGTGCATTTTCACTTTATTTTATTCCATGGTTGCTATAAATGGATAATTATCATATGATTGTTGCATTTGGATGATAATTGTAGCACACATATAGAGCTATTAGTTATCAATAGGGAATTTTCGCATTCATTTGGATACATGGAGCAGACATGATTGCATACAATGAGGTCAACTCAATTAATGGACCACCTAATCTTTTGCATTAGTTAGAGACATGAACACTACATTAATTGCATAAGTATCATAAATTGCACTAGAAAAAAAAATTAAGGATAATGGATGAATGGTTGATGATTGAGTAGTTGGTTATAGAACTTGCATGAAAACATTTAGTTCATTCTTTTGTCCTTAGAGATTTCGGGGATGAAATCCATTAAGGAGGGGAGATGTAACAACCTAAAATTTGACCTATTATAATTAATTCATTAATTAATGAAATAATGAAATAATTTTGTGAAATTATTAGAATTGAGCCATGGATGTTGCACCATTATGTTCATAGTAATTTTCTGGTCAATTTCCATATATAGAACACCAGAATCCGAGTTAATATGAGAGACTTACAAATGAAACAAGAAAACGAAAAAATAATAATTAATTTGGCTAGGTCGACCGAGAGGTCGACCCAACTATGCCCTAGGTCGACCAACCAACCTAAAGGAAGGGGCGGCCGACCGTCCGATTGACCCGCCTCCCCTTATGGATCAACAAACAAACTTTCGTTCGTTCGAACGTTATACGCGACATATGCATTCTTTTAACCAGTCCGGTCATTCCATTCTTGCATCTGATGGCTCCTATTCAGCCTATGACGTGGTTGCATCATGTTCAATCCTCTAACCCAATGGTCCGAGATTCACTACTACACATGTAAATATAACCCTAGACCTAACATTTTTTCTCATTCTAAAATTTTGTTCAATTGGGTTCACCTTTTCATGAAGGACACTAAACGGAATAATTTTCCAAGGAGGAATCGTTTTAAATAAAAATATTTAACAACCCCAAGTGGATCCGGGAAGACCTCAAGGGAAGAGATAAGGACCAAAGGTGAGTGATTGTAATTATTTTAGATTTCTTTAAGTAATTTCAAATAATAGGATTGCCAATAGTTGTAGTTTTACTACGATTTTTGGAATAACCTTTTTAGTAGTTTATTTACAGCTTTTAGAATTATTTCCAGTCTATTTCTTTTAGCTATTCTTTTAAGTTGATTTTAGTTTATTTCTGTTAATTATAGCTTTTCCATTTAATTATAGTTTATGTACAACATTTGAATCTATTTACTATTATTTATTCGTTATTTACATCCTTTTCTTATGCTTTAGATTTTCTTCTATTTTCAGTTTGCTTTTATTTCCCCTTCTTCTTCCATATGCATTAGAATAGATTAAACACAAATATGGATTAAAATTATAAGAATACTTAAATAACGGAAGATAAGATGTAAATTGTAAAGCTATAATAAAAATAGAATAAGGCTGAAATCGAGCCTAATTACGATATTAATTTTAGAACTGGACCAATTAAAGATAATTAGCCTAGTTATAACTTAGAATTATGACTAAAAAAGAGTATAAGATGAAAGAAGTTATTTCTTTTACACTTAGACTTTTGGGTTGAGTAAATAAGTTAAATTAAGGTAGGTTATAATAAGAAAAAAGAACAGAATGAAGCTTATTTTAAGACTTAGGATAAATTAATAAGCACGGACAACAAAAACAAAAGTAAAGGCTTATTTATATAATTTAGTTAAGTTAATAAGCAAGAATTGAGGTAGGATCCGTACCAAATAGCATTCCCTATTATTTCTATGGACACGGTGTTTCACATAATCGTGAAGTGAGATGAGGGGTACGCTTATGTTAATAATGGTAGTAATTGTTCAATAAGTAGTAGTCCAAGTCATGGGGATTTGGGTAAGGGGCGCAACTAGATACTGTTTGGATGACGGGCTAGTACCAATAGCATTTCCCTTATTTTCTATGGACACGGTGATCTCACATTAGCCTGAAGTGGGATGAGGGGCACGCTTATGCTGGAGCTTGAGGTAGTAAAAGACCCAATAGGTGGAACAACAGGTAACATGAGCATGGTGGCGTTTACGAGTGCTACTTCCATTTGAATTCTTAGTAATCATAATGAGTCCTAAGTCCTTAGTATGTGTGCCTCTCGTAGGCACCATTGCCTTCTGTGTAGGGAGCTAGATAATGTCTAGTCCATAGTAGATACTTTGTGTGTCATTCGTAGATACCATTTCGTGTAGGGAGCTATATATCATCTAGTATGTAGTAAGGTCTATGGAGTAGCAGGGCGATCAAAGGGTAGAATTAGGATTTCAGCCTAATTATGGGATTAGGGAATTCGTCAAATCAAAATGGCAATCAAGGATAGGTGCAAACAATCAAAATTAGTCAATTATGTCAATTTAGTTAATTCGTATTTATTTTCAGCTTATTCCTTCTCTTCTTTTCCTTTCTTTCCCTTTATATAATAGAACTATTGTAAAGTCTATTACTTTTACTTTGCTTAAAGATTCTAGTAATTACTATCATTCATTAGACTTTTAGTCTGACCCACTCCTCCATTTTTTCCTTTTCCCCCATAGGCTAGAAAGAGCAAGGACGATAGATTGTAGACACTTGGAGACTTCTTTGGCAGTGATTTATCATGTATTTCTCTTCTTTATTTTTAGTGTTTAGCTTATTCCATGTACTGGTACTTTGTGAGGGATAGTTTGTATTCTGATATTTATGAGATTGAGGTTTTGATTTCATGAGACATATATTGGTATTTTGAGACATATGATGTATTTGGTATTTGGTGACTTATTCTTATCATCTTATATTATGGAGTATGATTTTTAGCAAAATACTATAATTGTTTCCGCTGCGTTATTGTTGTTGTTGTTGTTTTTGTTTTTGTTATTATTATTTTTTAGATTTTGTCTTATGAATGTTAGTCTCTGCTAGTTTTAGTTATACCTACAACGCACTACACCATTTATTGTATCCTTTTGGGTATACTAAAGGATGTGGGGTGTTTCATACTTAGTAGGCATCCCTAGAAAAGATAAAGCTTTGTGATGTAAGAAGTGTGGACGACCCTTGAGCAATATTTATAGATCGCAGCGATCCATGGGTGGTGGATCACTAGCAACTCATATCCTTAGGCTATTCTTTTCTTTTTTATCTTGACTCCTTCTTGGTTTCTTCTTTTGATCCTTTTGGTAGATTCTTGAGTCATTTTGGCTTGATGTAGATGTTCTAACACCCATTGAATTCTGTTGGTTTAAAAACTCGGATAACATGAACATCAGCCTTAATTCCCACAGATACATAAGCCTACTTCAGCAACTTTTAGTGTTAAGTTTACAAGTAAATGTTTTCCATAAATGAGTAAACATACAAAGCACGATCAAGTCACATAAAGCATGATTAAGTCACATAAATGACTTCTAATCCCCTTTTTGTTTAATTAATCTTTTATTAATTGAAACCCTTTTTTATTAGTAAAACATCTTTTATCAATTTCTACTATTCATTTGTACTTTTCAGTACTTTAAAAAATATTCATATACTTATTTCAAATGGTATAAGTATATTTATGAATCATTAACAAGATTTCTTACTTTAAACCTTTACTATTTCTACTTTTTTCCAAAAGATCTCATACTTATAATTTCCTTCGAAATATCCATTTTAAAGATCTAAGTACTTTCACAAATTCATTCAATAGGTTTAAGACTAATGTTACTTAAACATTCTCAATACATACCCAAAACTATTTCACTTATGCTTGTCTTTAAAACATTCTTTTAAATATCTATTTACATTCATAAGTTTAATCAAAAAGGGTTGAAGACGAAGGTTAATAAAACATTGCACAACAAACCCAAAACTTTTCATAATTATATCATCTTTGAAACATTCTTTTAAAGACCTATCTACATTCATAAGTATAATAATAAAGGGCTAAAGGAGAATGTTATTAACACATTGTCACAACAAACCCAAAACCATTTCATATTTATATCATGTTTAAAATATTTTATTTAAAGATCTAAGTTAATAGTAGGTTAAGTTCGATGGTCGACTGTTCGATTTTCTAGTAAAAATAAACGCTTATACAAATCAATGTTCATATACATAACCCGTTTTCAACATTTTAACATAACCATTCACCGTTCAAGAGTGAAGCCAGGTAAGTTAGATCACTGATAGTGTCAAATCCTTGCCTAGACAATTTATTCTTGAATCTCACAAATAGAAAAGCATACTCGTCGACTTTTAGTGTTAAGTATAGGTTGATGATTTTCATAAACAAGTAAAAAACAACCTGATTAACCCTTTCCTACATTCCCGACTTAAATATTCCTCGGCAAGTAGGAAGCCCTGTAGGTTAGAGCTGTGTTGCTTCATCCCTACTCGACATCAATCTTAACTCTCACCAATAGATAAGCCTATGTCGTCGGCTTTTAGTGTTAAGCAAAATTAATTACCTTTTAAAAAAACAAGTAAACAACAAGATTAACATGTTTTCTACATTCCAACTTAACTATTCATCATTCAAAAGGAAAGCCCGATAGGTAAGAGCTCTATTGCTCCGTCCCTACCCGGCATCAGTCTTAACTCTCAGAAATAGAGAAGTTTGCCTCGTTGGGTTTTAGTGTTAAACTTCTTTTTACTTTTCCAATATTTATATAAAATTGTTAAAAACATATTTAAACTTCAAACAAAATTTGATATACTTCAAAATGTTTCTGAGAACATGTCTAAAATGACAAATGACTTACTACAACATTTATAAATGCTGTTAAAAGTCCTTATTAAAAACAACATTGAAAAACATGATCTTTATAACTAGTTTTAGCCACTTAAACAATCGATTTAAGAGTTGAAATTTTTATAGTAAATACAACAATCAGGTTACTTAAAAATATGAAAAAAATCCATAAGAATATCTTTTCATTTATTAATAAAAATCCCCGAAAATTAGGATTCGGTAGTGCACTTATAACGACTATTCTCGCTTTAAGCACTTTCAAACTCATTACAATTTAACACACAAGTTAACAACCATTTAAACATCAGTTCAAGGCCATGCCACATGTTTAAGTAGGTAATAGAAGTGAAATTATACAATATAAAATTAACATTTTCTTTCAAAAGAAAGAGGGGTCCAAAGATTATAACTTTACTTTGTTAATGACACTCTAACTTTATATTTCAAACACTACATACACACACACACACACAATATATACTTAAAAGATAAGGAGATATCTTACTTATATCCATTCCAAACCTAAGCATAAAACCACCTCCTACCATCACCAAATGCCTAAACATCCATCCTTTACCACTTCCAAACCAACGCTTTACCTCTCCTCCTCCTCCCCTTGCTCATGGCCCATCCTAGATCCCCCCTCTTCCTCTCACATCATCCCACTTTTTACTTGCTAATCATGCTTCCCATGATGCTTTAGGCCTAAAGCCATAGTTTAAAAGAGAATGGAGATGATTTGGTTAAGACATGGAAATGTTAGAGAATATTTAGTGGATTAGTGCTTAAGCACTTTCACCATTTTTAATTCTCATACTTCATCTCAAGCTTAAGTAAATTGGTGAGTTACCCTTAGGGTATCCCTCCTTATATAGACTTGTGTAAGATGTCATTACCACTTTTTGCCTTCCATGGAAGATCACAAAGGAGCCTCCCTCTCACATACAACTTTACACCTCTCTTCTTTTACTTAAATGTTAAGTCTTACCACAAAAGCACATTTCTTAAATATCTTTGATGACATCACCCATGACATCATCTAAAAGGTTTGTTTCCATAAATGGAAAAAATTGTAAAAAAGCTGTTTATCGATAGAAGGATTTTCGATCACATTATTGATATTTTTTCAAAGTTTTTATTTTTACAAACATTTTTCCAAAATAAGTTTACCATCAGTACTTATGATTTGAAAAGGGGTAAAAAGAGTTATTAAATAATTTCAACAATATTTAATCCAAGATTCAGATATTTAAAAGCAAAGTGTCTGAAATTCTGGGTTGTTACACTGCTCCTAATGGTAGCGAACCACATAACTCTAAAGCATATCCCTTGTTTTAGTCATTATCGGATTGTGGGGCTTATGAGGTCACAATTAGCTTTTTCCTATCTTAGAAAATCCCACTTGGAATGCTAACGCTGCCTTCCCAACACAATGCAATGCCAGTATTCGTCTATACAATTTGTTTAGGATAAGAACAAACCAAAAGCACTATTTCTACTATATCCATTTTGGAATCACCCCTAAGATTAGTAGCAAGTAGCCCTTGCACTTTAAAGAACTCCATCTTTTATCATCTCGAACCAGTCTTGAATCTCTTCCAAAGCATAGAATGAGCATATAGTTTTGGAGTGATTATGGATTTGAGTCATCTCATATAAGTACATTACCTTGCTTATCGGCTGCTACAAAATCGAATCGATCATTCCGTTAAACTCAATTCCAGTTCTTTTGGAAATAATCAAATAATATATAAGAGCAAAGATCACATTCGAACCGTTTAAGTGAATGGATTTCCTTATTATTTGTTCTAAAGGAACAAAACGAGATTTATACGCATATTATAGCATCATCGAAGATGACTGTGCCATATATCTCCCAGTGTTTCTCCTAGATATTTCTAGAGTTATAGTTTTTGGGCCAAGGTTTTGATAATCAGTTATTTAACTATCAAATAATCAAACAATCAACATAGATTAAACTCCATGTGGGATACACTAAGCCTTTATTAGTTATCTTTCATCAATTATATCTCTTTCTAATTATTTGATTTAAAATACCATTACAAAATATATTTTTGACAAACCCCTTATATTCCTTTCAATACTTGAAAAAATATTCATATATTTATCTCATTAATATAAGTATATTATGGAAAATTATTCTTTCAATACTTATAAAATACATCAATATACTTATCACAACGGTAAAAGTATATTAACAACAATTTAAGGAAGATTGCCTCTTCTCCAAAATCATAATTTAATAGGCCAAAAACAAATGTCATTTTTAAACATTGATTACTAAAAACCATACCACTATTCTTGATTGTTAAGTGTGAAAAGAATGTTTCATACCACCATAGTTAAGAAGGATTATTTATCAAAATCAAATCTCATTTCTTTTATAAAATTCCCCTTTAATAGGCTCATTTCATATTTGCGAATCCTATTATAAATCCCATAATAAATTTATAAAATTTCTTTTATAAATCTCTATAATTTATTTATAAAATTCCTTTCTATTTATAAAATTCTTTTCTAATAATAAAAATATACTCTTTATTTTAAAATCCTTTATAAAAGTCATTTAGAAAATCCTTTTATAAATCCAAAACTCATTTTTATAAATCTTATATATATTTAACACAAATCTTCATTATTATTGATATATCACTCATGCATCCATTCTTTTATTTATAAATTACCATTTTTAGCTCTCTCTTTCAAAATATCATTTATAAATCTTCTTTAATAAATTCATTTATAAATTTCCTTTTTTATTTATAAAGTTTCATTAATAAATCACTTTATTAACTCAAACTCATTTAATTAGTCAATTAACTAACCTTTAATTATCATTAATAAAATAATTAAATATATTTAAAACATTCATTAATAAAATAATTAATTAACTAAATCAATAATTAAATCAATTAGTTAACATAAAACAACATTAATAATATAATTAAATAACTTTAAACAATATTAATAATATAATTAAGTAATTTTAAACAACGTTAATAATATAATTATACATTTCTTAAACCCCTTTAATAATATAATTAAATATCTTTAAACACCTTTAATAATATAATTAATAAACATTATTAATATAATTAATTGACTAACTTTAAAACATTACTAAAATTACAGTTAATTATCTTTAAACAACATTAATCTATATATATTTAAATCGTTTAAAATTATATAAACACTTAACCTCAAATTGTTATAAAATGAAAGTTAATTTAAATCCATAGCTTTTCAAATTCATAATGGGGCTTAGCGGCCACAGTGGTACTTAGACAAGCCACCATCTATTTTTAATTCATTTTCCAAGTCATATCACTGGTATTTAAATAAGCAAGCATATATGCGAATAAAACCAACAGTTAACAATCATAAGCTTAATCTATTGATTATCTAGTATTAACAAATCCATATATTAATTAACTGGGATACGAAAAATGTTCAAGTTAATATAATAGCAAAACAAAGATTTATTCTGCTAAATAGATGTCATCAAAATATATTCAATTAAATCATAGCAAAATGTTATTTTATTCTGCTAAATAGATGTCGTAAAAAATATATTCAATTTAATTTAACAGGATGGTGTTTTATTTGGCCAAATAGATAACATCAATGGAGTATACTTAATTTAACTATGTTCTTAATTAAAAACATTCAACCTCTATTATTTTATCATAAATTCATACTTCATCCAAACTATCAACACATTATACCAAAACGTTGCAGTCGTCAATATGAGCCTATTACATAAATCCGCGGGTGAAACGTATATAAAATGAGGAAGATATCCTATTTATAAATTCAATACATTTCAGTTAATAATAATAATAATCAAAAAATAAAATAATAATAATAATAATTCTCACGCAAGCCTTCAACACAAAGCCCAACATACGGTCTAAATCCAAAACGCATATTCACCCCCTTCCCCATTTCTCTCTTCCTCTATACATGTTCCAAAGCCTACACATAACCTTCCCCTCCTTCTTCCTCTTCTTCCTATTCACTGCAAAACCGAAGGCCCACACTCCCAACCCGAAACTCCTCTCCCTTTTCTCTCCATTTTCTTGGCCGCTTGCTGCTCCTCTTTTCTTACTTTCATTTCCTGCTGCCTGTACACTTTATTTTTCACCATGCAACTCACGTTCCCATGCATGCATCTCCATGCAAAAACACACATATTCGCACTTGCTCTCCACTCTTCTTTTGTTTCTTGTCCATGCATGCAACCTTCCTCCACCTCATTTCCTACCTTCTCACGCATGCTATATCCTAGAACCCAAGACTGCACCTTCCTCCTTACTGCATACGCACCATCATTTGCATGCATAGTATATACCCAAAAAATAGCAGAAGACATATACCCTACACGCTAACTCACACACCCACACTAGAATCACACGTATCCAAGGCCGAAACTTCAATCCTCCCCATCTCCCTCTCCGCTCGACCATCTCAAGTACAACGTGAACGAAAGATGTAGCTCACTATATCCTCTACAACATCCATGTTTACACTTTTGAATAAATCTTATTGTAGAAGAAGGTATGGGAAAAATGAAATGGAGTTGGAAAGTTACTGTATGTTTTACCTTTGCATGCCGTTTAGAAAAAAAATGGAAAAGTGTGTTGGCATATATGAGTCGTCCTTTTGTTTTATTCATGCATGTGGAAGTATGTATTTATGAACACAAAAATAATTCAATTGCTTCAAAGTCAAGGAAACCAAAGTCCATAATGAAAGCACGTGCGCAGCCAAAACTATGGAAACAAAAGTGTAAATATATGTTCTCGCATGAAACTTGCCATGTAAATATGTGTCCAAAGCTAAGGAACAAGGGAAAACATGTAGTCCAAACTCAATGCAAGGAAAAAGGAAAAGAAATGAAAAGAGGGTTGCGTGTGTTTGTGTGTAATCATGTAAAAGTAAATTTTGCTCGAAAAAATTTACTTTTGCGGTACACCCGCTACACAACAACACATTTGCATATGAGCCGCAAATGACAGAAATAGAAATATGATCGCGCACGATAGTATGACAAGATTATAAAATAACAACAAAATGCACTGGTTAACTAATTCTGTATAGTTTTAAAATACCGACGTTTGCTACAAAATGCATCAAACAAAATTTAACTACTTTCCAAATTAGCTATTATGGAAAAATCAAGTAAATTAAATTAAAAATACAACATAAAAATCGGGCAATTATTCAAGAGATACATTTTATTATATTTAAATTCAAATTCGATTACTTAAATATATTAGATATTCAAATTCAAATACTCAAAAATCATGGGTTTACATTCTTCCCCTTGAAAGAATATTATCCCTGAAATTCCATTACTATCAAACCCAAAAACTAAGCCCATCTGAATACTTAATATTCTCCATAAGCCCGTACGAAGTATATAGATCATCCGTACACAATATCTGGTTTGATCACTTACCCAAATACATAAACTTCTCTTCCGAACTAGTATCACTCGTCCAATTCATTAGTGCAGACTTCGATTAAGCTCCTTGATTGGAATCCACACCGTTCTCTTTGCATAGCCCTATACTATAATAGAAAACATTGGTTCTATGTCAAGAACCCTCACTAATTGTTTGCCATCAAGAATTGAGTGACAAATCCTTATTCGGGTTGGTGCAAATCAGCTCAAGCCATGTATTCGTATCCTAGATCAAGAATCATGAGAAGAAATGATCTATGTACAACTTTCTTAATTATTCTTATTGGTTATTACTTACACTAATTTCTTTTTACTTCCAAATCATTTTATGAAAACATTTCATAACTTAAGTTTTAAGTTGTATACTACTATACTAATTTCTGAGAGCATATATACAATATCAGATTTTATTTTTAGTCAATCCATATGTTCATTAAATTTAAAAAATGTTTTAACATACTATCTCCTCAATTTACAAGTTAATAACTTGTTTTCTTATAATTTCTCAAAAACACCTAGCTTCAATTCCTATATAAATTTGGAAGTTTTCGATTGTCAAAAATCGTCGAAAATTCCATTTCAATAAATGAAAAATATTAAATACATATCATAATATATGCACAAATCAAACTACCCTAATGCATATAATACATGATTCTATAATATTACTTAACTTAAAGCTTTAGATCTAAACACCAGGTTTTATTTCAACTTAATTTAAAATAATAATGCACACAATAAATCTTCAGTATATTAACTCAAACTTTTATGATTTAAAAAAAAATCTGTTTCACCAAAACTTATTTCAACTTAATTCAAATAATAATATACACAATAAATCTTTAGTATATCAACTCATACTTTTATGATTTAAAACAAAATCCGTTTCACCAAAACAATCTGATAGCAGATACTATGGTAGCATTTTCCCATTTAGAAACTTGAAAACATCGATGATGTTATAGTTAACACTAAAATTATATTCCAGTGGCAGAAGTGAGTTTAGTGCTTTCTATCTCCTTTAAAATCCCTTTAAAATATCTCTATTCATCCATACTTTCAAATAATAATATTATTATTGTTTTCCTAAAACTTTGAAAAGCAATTTTCAGAATACCCAGATTTAAGTTCTCAAATTCTCAGTTTTAAATCATTTTACTTATGAACCATATTCATAAACCATACTTATATAATTCCACTTCATAAATGTATATCTTTGTTTAGATTAAATCAATAGCTTTTATTAAAATTGAATTTTAACTCTACATTATTATCCAACATTTTATAGTCAAACCATGAAACATAATTCACAAGGTGTTCGTTTTAGTATTCCTACTATTACTATCTACCCCATCCATGTAGTTAAAAGGTAAAAATGCTCATAAACAGGTCAAGCATAATTAATCAAAAATAAATGATAATAATTAAATATTATCTTTTCCTAAAAAAATAGCATTTCCTAAATAACTTTGTCTATTTTGAACATTATCTCTTTATATATAAAATATAATTCTACGTAAAATTATTTCGTTTACCAATTTAAAAAAAATACAGTGTCAATTTGTCTTGTTTAAGTGTATAGATATCCATATCGATAACATTGATCAGATGCATCGATCATGATTCATAAGCCACTCAACCGTCAAAACAACACAATATAAAATATTTTTATAGCACTAACCTCTTATATATGTATACATTCAAACTCATTCTAGGGTGTCACTTACCTATCTTACCACATATGGGATAAGGTTCTCGCTTAAAATTCAGGTCTGATACCAACTATAACAACCCACCTTTTCGATCCTCGGAAGTCGACACTAATACATCAAACAGTATTCATATGCCGAACATCTAAGTATCGAAAAAATAGTTCATTGGGATGAAAGAAAAAGAAGAATAGAGTCTCACGGCATGATGAGTAATATATAATATACCAAATGATCGTTACAAAAGAAAATCAAACTTTCATATACATACATCAATCAAAGTACTAGCCTATCATAAGCCTGGATAGTTATAACCTCATGTCCTTACAATTGCTGATAAATACAACAAGAACAAAACAACGGAAGATAAAATACGAAAATACGCCTTGGAGGATCCAGCTAGCCTCCGGAAGCTCCAGAGCATCCGGCTAACTCTTGAAAATATGCTTGGGCTAACCTGAGAATTATATGAAAAACAATTCCCGGATCAGTATGGTGAAACCAGCATGAGAAAAACAAACAAATGGATTACTTAATGTTACTAAAATCTTTTAGAAATAAAGGTATCGCTTAAGTCCACACCGCGCATAAACAGAAATGGTTTTTTACCTTACCATAACCAAATCATTTTAATTATAAAATCCAGTGATATGATAATAATTTCTAATGGTTGAAAATTAATATACCAAATAGTTGAAATGCTTGCATCTCACATTTCAACACACTTAGGCACAACTAAGTCCATAAAGGTATGTATTGGGGATTCGATTTCAATCGATGACTGGGCTATTGGGGTACCATCTATCATAATACACCTCTAGAATAATGTATTGAGGCCTCACATGGACCCTCTACGAATCAAAGCCAGCCTGCCCATTTATAATGACAAGGCGGATAACATCATTCCCCAAGCACCAAGGCTATTAATAATGTGCACCAACCATAGCCTTACTTTTTTCTTGCGCATGCATACCAAATCCATAAATATCGATTCTCGATCGAGGAATGACTGCTCCTAGTGGTAGCAAACCATATAGCTCCGAAGCATATCCCATGTTTTAGTCATTGCCGGGTTATGAGGCTTGTGAAGTCATGATTACCTTTTCCCTCTCTTAGCAAATTCCACTTGAAATGCTAACACCGCCTTTCCAACATAATGCAATGACAGCATTCATCCATACAGGTTGTACAAGATAAGAACAAACCGAAGGTACTACTTCTACTACATACATTTTTGAATCACCCTCAGGTATAGAAGTAAGTAACCCATACACTTCAAAGAACTTCATTTTCAATCATCTTGAATCAATCTTAAATCTCTTCCATAGCATAGAACACACATATGGTTTGGGAGTGATTATGGTTTCGAGTCATCTCATATAAGTACACTCGCCCGCTTACGGATCGAACCAAAATCAAATCAATCGTTCTGGCAAACTCAACTTCAGTTCTTTTGGAAAATATCAAACAATACATAAGATCAGAGATCACCTAATAACCATTTAAGTGGATGGATTTCCGTATCATTTTCTCTAGGGGAACAAAACGAGATTTATACGCATAGTACGTCATTATCGAAGATGACTCCGCCAGATAATTCCTATTTTCTCCGAGATATTTCCGTAGTTATATTTTTTTGGCAAGGTTTTGATAGTCGGTTATTTGACTAACAAATAATCAAACAAATAACATAGATTAAATTCCTTATATGATCCACTAAGCCTCTAATTAATCATTCATTAGTTAAATCTCTTTTCAATTATTTGATTAAAAATACCTTTACAAAAAATATTTTTCACAAAACCCTTATATTTCTTTCGATACCTAGAAAAACAATCATATACTTAGCTCACTTCTTCAAATTTTGAGCTTATATAGTATAGTCATTTTCGATGAGTTATATGGAATAGTCATCTTTGATGATGCTATACTATAAGTATAAATCTCATTTTTCTCTCCTAGGACAAATGATAGGGAGGTCTCTCCACTTCAATGGTTAGGGGGAATCCCTGCTCTTATCTGTTATCCGATTATTTTCAGAAGAACTGGGTTGAGTTTACCTGTGATATCCCAAAATTTCAAGCAATTAATATGTGATATATAAATTATCTAAAATTGGTAAAATTATTCTTTTAAACCAAATAATAATGAGTTGTTTATATGTATATAATATGTAAGTAGATTTTAAATGGAATTATTATTTTTCAAACAAATAAATTATGTGTTGTATATATATGTATGTATATATGTGAGTTGATTTTAAATTGAATTTGAACTTGAATTTTAAATTCAAGTAGATAAATATCTTAAAATAAAATGGATTTAAAAATAAAATATATATGATTTTATTAGTATACAATTAGTTTTATATTATTTTCATTAAAAGAAATTATAAATATAAATTAAGAAATGTAATAACTAAATAAGAAATAAATATAAAGTTTTATAAAAACATTTAAAAATTAATTAGTACATGGAAATTACAAATGTAAATTAAATATATACAATTTAACAAATGTAAGTTAATTAACACATGCTAATAACAAATGTAAGCTAATTTAACAAGTGTCATAATTTTATTTTATTTTATTTTTATTTTTATTAAAAGATAAATCAAGCTATAAATATATCTCTCCTCTCCTATCTTTCATTTCTTTCCTATTCTCATTTTCAAAACAAAGAAAAACAAAGCCTGTAAGCATTTCAAAACCAGAGAAATATCTAACAGCAAATTCAACTGGATCAAAGCTTAGATCATCTTAGCAAGTAAATTCAGTTCAGTTTCAAAGCAAGATCATTTTAACATCTAAAGCATTCAGTTTCAAAGCTCTCTGTCCAAACATTTCGAGTCTAAAGTCTCTATTCAACATCATTTTCGTGAGTAAACAGAATAAATTCCTGCTTTAATTATTGCATGTGATGAATATATGAAGAATGATGTGATAAATGGCTGCACCTGTGAAAATTAGGCTTGCATGTTAATAAGTACGAAGTTATTAAGTTGTGGATGTCTGTATATATACATCTCTCTGTTTTATAGTTACAGGCTTAAAATCTAGTCAAAATTCCATATCTCCTTATCTAATCCCTTATAGGTTTTGATATTTAAATAGGTTATGATTGTTTTAACATAAACTAAGTTTTAAAAATATTTCTAAGCAAGATTAGATCGAATATTATCTGGAAAATGGAAAAGACAGTGAAAGCTTTGGAAACATGTTAAATTCAAATATAATAATTCTTTGATTCTCATATATAATCTTAATCCCCATCAAAAATCATGATTTTTAAAAGTTAAATCATGATTTCTAGTTTGGTTTCGAGTGAGCAAGTAGTGGTTGATCGAAAAAGGAATTTTAAGCAATTGATGGTGATCGGAGGATGGTGAGGCTTCAAGTTCGCGGTTGTAGGTAGCTGGGAAGATGGCGAGTTTGGGAAAAATGGAAGGTGGATTTTTAAACCAACGTGGCGGCGGCTTTTGGTCAGAATAGGGTTTTGGGATCAGGTTCGGTCAAGGTCGGAAAATTTCTTGCTGCGTCGTCTCTGGAGCATCGGACTCGTTTGGAGGTTGGGGGATGGAAGCATTGGTCTTCGACGGAGATGTGGTCAGAGGTTCATGATCTCTGGTGGTTGGCAGCGTTGGGATGAGGAGGATCTTGGTCGATGTTTTGATGTTCCAGTTCGATCGGTCTGTTTGATTTTGATTTTGTGTTTGGGAGTGAAGTTCTGGGTGGTCGGATGCTTTGAGGAAGTGGTCGCCGACATGTAGGGAGTGACGGCGATGGCCGAAGCTCTAGCAACCAAGCGTGCACGTGTATGAGGCATGGGTGTCTGTATTTTGGAGATGGAAGGTGTGTCTCAGGTTGGGTCTCGAAGAAGATGGGTGGTGGCTCGAGTTGGGATTCGAGTGATTCATGAGTGTTTAAACATGATAACTGCTTAAAGTTTAAACCAAACAAGTTTTTTTAAGAAGAAGAAGACTTGGGGGTGACTCGGGATGGGTTCCGAGTTGAACTCGAAGTAATGTTACAATGGTTTTTAAAGGTTTTAATAAAAGCAGGTTTTTAAATTTTCAAAAAAAATAAAATTTAAAATATTTCTTAAGTAAATTCTTTTATTAATTTTTAAATGATTGCTTTAAGGAAGTTATATAATTTATTTTTCTTAAATTAATTAAGTTAAATTCTTAAGTTATTTTTTTAAAATAAAGTTAAATGGTTTAATGACGTGTTAATTAAAAGGTAAAATGTTTTAAATTTATATGTTAATTATAATTAAGTAATTAATAAAGATAGATGGATTATATTAAAGTTAATTAAGGTCTTGAATAATTTAACATTAAATAAATTAATAAAGTAACTAAAAGTAATTAATTAATTTAATTAATGATTAAGGATTAATTAATTTGTAATCAACGATTAATTAATTAATTAAGTAAATAAAGAGAAATTAATTAATAAATGATTAAGGATTAATTAATTAATAATTAAGGGTTACAAATTAATTAATTAGAGATTAATTAGTTTGTAATTAGGTTTAATGTATTAGTAATTAGAGATTAATTAATTAATAATTAAGGATTTATTAATTAATAATTAGGTTCAATTAATTATTGATTAGGGGTTAATAAATTAATAATTAAGGATCTATTGATTAATAATTAGGATTAATTAATTATTAATTAAGGTTTATTAATTAATAATAAAAAGATAATTAATCAGTAATTAAAGATTAATTAATTGATTTATAAAAGTAATTAAAGAATGATAAATTAATTCAAATGGTTTGTAATTAACTTAATGATTAATTTAGCAGGGCTAGGTGATTAATTATTAACTGATTAATTTAATTTGAGTAAATTAAATTAATTATAGTATGGATTAATAAGTCCTGCATATGGATGATTGATTATATAGAATGTCTGGATTGATATTTATAGTATGATAACCTATGATATTCTGTGATGTGATATACCTTGGATATGGCTGTGATAAATATGTGTAATTTATCTGTGATAAATGTTGTGTGTATACAAAGTTCTAGATTGAATTTAAATTGTTTAAATCTTAAAAAACTTGGCCTTTAAGACGGCGTTTGGATTTCGATAAGACCGGGATCAGATATTAAATTTGATTATCCAAAAACCAAATCGATCTATGTTAAACGATAAGTCGTGAAATCTCAAATGAAGATCGAGATGAAGTTAAGAGTGCAAGGGCTACTGTCGTTAACTTTGAGGGTGATTCCAAAATAAGTGTAGCGAGATGGAGCCTTCGGTTTCGTTCGAACCCAGAACAAACTTATATGGATGAATGCTAACAGACCATCGTCAATGGAGGATGATGAGCATTCCATGTTAAGTGTTCTAGAAAGCTAATCGCAGCCTCAAGCATCATCAATCGGGAATGGCTAAAATAGGAGAGGTGCACGCAAGGCCAAGTGGGTAGCACCCAAGTAGAATAAGATTTTCCCCTGTATAGAGGTCCCTTTTATTCAGAAGTGTGGGTGGTTATTTCGCCACAACTGAGGGATTGTCTTATTCGGACTGTCCAGTAAGGGGTAGCTCCGGTCTTGTGATGTAGGGGATCAGGGTGGATCCTTGGTACGGTGATCTAGGCCACGTACTATGACGGGCGGTACACAGCAGCCCTGCCATTGTATGGAATCCAATCACCAATAAGTGATCTCGGACTTGATTGTATACCTATGTATGCTGGATGTTTGTGCCGAAATTGGTCACAAACCCCAAATATCGTGAAAGCACCGGTGTATGAATACAAATCAATAATATTCAAACACAAATCTCAGATCTCAGCAAATATTAAACAGCAATCCAAAAGTAAAGCACAGAGACACAAGTTTTATATTGGTTCGGCTATCTCTGGCCTACGTCCACTCCAAAGTTTTATCCTTTTTATTGATTATCCTTGCTGGTTACAAGTGATTACAGCAGTTACAAAGTCCAAAACTCGAAATAAATAGCAGTAATGATGTTATGGAGTGATTCTGGCAGCGTCCGGGCGTGCTTTCTTTCTCCAAATTCTCCAACCCTTTTTCTAAATGACCAGGGGCTCTATTTATAGGTGTAGGAGGCTGATATTTCTCCTAAAAATCCAGTAGACCGCTTCAAGCACGTGAGGGGGGCCCATGCGCCCGAAATCTGGAGGTCCGGGCCCACATCCGGATCGATTCAAAGTAAGGTTTGAATCGATCAAGAAATCATCCAATTGAGCTGGAATTTGGTGAGAACATTCTTCAACATGTATGTAAGCTCCTGTAAAAATTTCATTGCATTTGGATCAACATTTTGGAAGATGTGATTGATTCAAGTTCAAAGTTCCGTGTGTTCTGCCTGGTTCGAATCCATGCTTCGAACCCACCTCCTTCGAATCCATCTCCTCCGAATCCATCTCCTTCGAACCCATTGCTTCGAGTCCATCTCCTTCGAATCCATTGCTTCGAGTCCATCTCCTTCGAATCCATTGCTTCGAATCCGTCTCCTTCGTGAACGCTTTCCTTGCATTGACTCTCAAACGATTGGTACGAACCACTCAGCTAGAATCCAAACACTTCCCTTTCGTATCGATCCAATACTGATCGATACGAAGAACATCCGCGCATCCATTTCATCATATTACATCGAGGCGAAGTACATCGATTCGTAGTAAACTCCATACACCTTTCTATTTAAATCCAGCCATCGAGCCAAGATCCATCGACCTTTCCCACCCGATCGATACGAACGCGGAGTTCGTATCCATATTGATTGACACGAATGCTATCGACTCGAAGCCATTCCAACCTAATCGATATGAAGGGAATCGATTCGAAAAACCTCCACATTTCTTTTGGAATGATACGAAGTAACCGAGTCTTGTCCATGCCAATCGATACGAAGTGTATCGATTCGAAGTCCTTCACCTTGCTTTGCCTTTGACCGATACGAACACTATCGAGTCGAACCAACACCTAATGCGAACTTCTTAGAGCCGAATGCATACCAATCGATACGAAGTGTATCGATTCGAACCATCCCTATGCATTGCCCTCGATCAATGCGAACCTGATGGGTTCGAATCCGATGGATTCGAACTGAGCACCACCTTGACCCCCTGATGGATTCGATTTCGAACAACATGGCTTTCCTACATTGAATCGATCATAACTCCTCCATATGAACTCCGATTAACCTGAAATTTGAAACATAACCTTCCCTAGTCCATATCATCATTTCCAATCAATTTCGTCTCGATCGAAGTTCAACCAAATTTTGACGATACCGATCGTAGCCCTGATTCCAACCGATCTCCAATCCTGATATCCATAATTCCTTGCCAATTTGTTGATATTCCAGTTTTGACCAAAAATGGGATAACACTTTGCCCACCAAAACATGCCTTGTGATAACAAGGCGTGTTTTGAATAGTTCCGAATCCAACATCCGAAGTCCATAGCCATATTACCAGGGTATATCGTCCTCGACTGCTCTGAGTCGATGTCCAATTCCAAATCCCATAACCGAAGACTTAGCCAATTCCACATCCATTCGAACTCGACAGCCGAGTCCTAATCCATCCTTATCCAATAGCCAATAACCAAATCCAAGACCTCTCCAGGTTGATATCCGAATCTGTAACATTTTCGGGCTCTTGCCAAGCGCAATTCACACTTGATGACCTTGGTCCAGTGTCCCTGGACGTTGTACAAAGCCATGGCTTAAGTCCTAAGCCGAATCCTGGTCTTTCCGGACCCTTGTTGAGCATAGTCCATACTCAATGACCTGAAACAATAACCGATAATGCGGGGCCTAAGTCCTAGGCCGAATCCTGGTCATTCTGGACCCTTGCTGAGCATAGTCCATACTCAGCGACCTAATGAGTCAATTTACCACATTCGGGCAAAGTAACTCACCCTTTGTCAGGCATAATCCATACCCGACGACCATTTATTAATAACCAGATGAAAATCCAATCAAAATCCAACCTAAAATCCAAATCCAAACCAGAAAACCAGAAATCCAAAGCAGCATTCAAAATCAAAAACAATCATCCAAAGGAAAATCTAAATCAAAAGAAAGCAAAACCGGGAGCTCAATCCAAACTCCAAAACCAAAATCCAAAAAGAAAAGCGGTGTCCAATCCAAAAGCAAAAGATAAATTTCACAAACCATAGCATTGTAGTTTATCGTCATTCAGAGCATGCCTAGGGGCTATCTCCGTCCCCGTACATGTGTAAATGACTTGGTTGCTTGCCAATAGTTCGCTACTTATTCCATATTATCCTAGTCAATGGATGATCAATCGACCATCGTCCCTGGGCCTCGCATCATCACGGTGTGAGGTGGTCGGTGGTTGCTCCTGTTTCACCGCTGCATTCCGAGTTCCAACATATTGTGGTAGTAGTCCCTTCCTGACATGTTCCTCGATTATGTCCTTTAAATGCCTCAGCTGTTGGTGTCATGCCCGTCTAAGTCATGGAAGCGACAATGCCTCCCTGATGCCCTCTCTCGTTTGGAAGGCTCTCTTCTGGCTGGCCTCCGGTAGGGAAGGCAATTCCGAGTATCTAGGTATATCCGCTCCAGCGTCTCGCTCAATCCTGTATATGTAGAAAACTTTGGATCCTTCCATTACTTCCTAGCATTTCCAGAATCATCGTCCAACTTCCTTTTCCCTTTGTCTTTATCCAAACCTTTGCTGGATGGTCCTACATCCTGAGTTGCATTAACCCCTTTCACCTTTAAATCCGTACTCGCGTCTTCTTGCCAGAGGAACCTTTCTGCCTCATGAAAGAATTCGTCGAGATCATGTGGGGGATCTCGTATCAGAGACATCTTAAAATCCGAGTCCTCCCTGACTCCTGATACTGCTGCCATTAAAACCATCGATGGATTAGGCCGATCCACCGAAGCGACTGCCGCACTGAATCGAGTTAGAAAAGCTCTAAGCGATTCATCCATCCTTTGCTTCACCGATGTTAACGTCATCACATTCTTCGGCCTCTTGACGTGAACCGAAATTGTCCCAAAAACTTTTCTACCAATTCCCTCCAAGTCCTTATAGATCCTTCTTCCAGCTGCCTAAACCACATTGCAGCTAAGTCTGTCAAGTACAAAGGGAAGCATCGGGCCATCACCTCCTCCGATGCCCCCAGCACCTCCATGTGTCTGGTGTACCTCATCAAGTGATCCGTTGGATCTGCCTTGCCATCATATACCTCCAAGCTAGGCAACTTAAACTTAGGTCGATTCTGAGCCATCCTTATTTCCCGAGCAAACGGACTCCTGTTCATTCCTTCCAAGTCTCCGTTGGCCAAACCACCTCGCATAGTTTTCCTAATCATCTCTACCAATCCAGCGTTGTCTGTCAGGGGTTGCCCCCGAGGGAACTCCGGCACATACTCTTCATGTGGCTCGTTAGTAGCAACGTTGGTTCTAGCCTGTTGAATTCCTTCCAAAGATCCTCCTGCGTTGGATCCTGCAGGCCTGCCCCCAAGCCCTTGTCGATTGCCCTCTGGCTCTGTATCCTGTCCTCCATTGGGTTCCATAACCCTAGCTCCTTGTCCTGCATCCACAGCGGCTGTAGCTGTCCCTAAGTTCTGGGTCCCTGCAGCTCTCATCTGCTCCAAGAAAGTCTGCATCATCTCCTGTTGACTCTTCAACAACCTCTCTTGTAGTGAATTTGTTATGGCTTCCATTTCATCCCGGGTTATGCAGATCGAAGCCGGTCCTTCCTCGCCTCCGGAGGATGCTTGTTGACTTCCTTCCTGTTGGCTTCTCTCAGCCCTTAGCCTTCTGCTATTCTGCCTAGTCATTGTCTTCAAATACGAACTCCTTAAAACCTTCAAATCCGAACATTAAATCCGATGTAGCGGGTGCTAGTCCTTCTCAGTGAAAGTACCAAAGTGTTTGTGCCGAAATTGGTCACAAACCCCAAATATCATGAAAGCACCAGTGTATGAATACAAATCAATAATATTCAAACACAAATCTCAGATCTCAGCAAATATTAAACAGCAATCCAAAAGTAAAGCACAGAGACACAAGTTTTATAGTGGTTCGGCTATCTCCGGCCTACGTCCACTCCAAAGTTTTATCCTTTTTATTGATTATCCTTGCTGGTTACAAGTGATTACAGCAGTTACAAAGTCCAAAACTCGAAATAAATAGCAGTAGTGATGTTATGGAGTGATTCAGGCAGCGTCCGGGCGTGCTTTCTCTCTCCAAATTCTCCAACCCTTTTTCTAAATGACAAGGGGCTCTATTTATAGGCGTACGAGGCTGATATTTCTCCTAAAAATCCGGTAAACCGCTTCAAGCTCGTGAGGGGGGCCCACGCGCCCGAAATCTGGAGGTCCGGGCCCACATCAGGATCGATTCGAAGTAAGGTTCGAATCGATCAAGAAATCATCCAATTGAGCTGGAATTTGGTGAGAACATTTTTAAACATGTATGTAAGCTCATGTAAAAATTTCATTGCATTTGGATCAACGGTTTGGAAGATGTGATTGATTCAAGTTCAAAGTTCCGTGTGTTCTGCCTGGTTCGAATCCATGCTTCGAACCCACCTCCCTCGAACCCATCTCCTCCGAATCCATCTCCTTCGAACCCATTGCTTCAAGTCCATCTCCTTCGAATACATTGCTTCGAGTCCATCTCCTTCGAATCCATTTCTTCGAATCCGTCTCCTTCGTGAACGCTTTCCTTACATTGACTCTCAAACGATTGGTACGAACCACTCAGCTAGAATCCAAACACTTCCCTTTCGTATCGATCCAATACTGATCGATACGAAGAATATCCGCGCATCCATTCTGTCATATTACATCGAGGCGAAGTACATCGATTCGTAGTAAACTCCATACGCCTTTCTATTTAAATCCAGCCATCGAGCCAAGATCCATCGACCTTTCCCACCTGATCGATACGAACGCGGAGTTCGTATCCATATTGATTGACATGAATGCTATCGACTCGAAGCCATTTCAACCTAATCGATATGAAGGGAATCGATTCGAAGAACCTCCACATTTCTTTTGGATCGATACGAAGTAACCGAGTCTCATCCATGCCAATCGATACGAAGTGTATCGATTCGAAGTCTCACCTTGCTTTGCCTTTGACCGATACGAACACTATCGAGTGGAACCAATACCTAATGCGAACTTCTTAGAGCCGAATGCAAACCAATCGATACGAAGTGTATCAATTCGAACCATCCCTATGCCTTGCCCTCGATCGATGCGAACCTGATGGGTTCGAATCCGATGGATTCGAACCGAGCACCACCTTGACCCCCTGATGGATTCGAACAACATGCCTTTCCTACCTTGAATCGATCATAACTCCTCCATACGAACTCCGATTAACCTGAAATTTGAAACATAGCCTTCCCTAGTCCATATCATCATTTCCAATCAATTTCGTCTCGATCGGAGTTCAACCAAATTTTGACGATATCGATCGTAGCCCTGATTCCAACCGATCTCCAATCCTGATATCCATAATTCCTTGCCAATTTGTTGATATTCCAGTTTTGACCAAAAATGGGATAACACTGGAATTTAATAATGTAACAATTTCAGCTATGTGAATATTTATTTGAAAACCCTAGACACTATTATAATATAACCGGATTTCCTATCAAATGTTTTGGTTATTGTAAGGGAAAACCTGTACGTGTTTATTTGGGGAGAGTCATATGAGAAAACTTTAATTTCAAAGGTTATTAAAGTTGAACAACTTAACTATTTACTCACACCAGATCCATGTCTGACCTGGAGTTTATTCTTTTTTTAAACTCTTAGGCGCTCAAATTTTTATGAGTAGCCAAGTGATTAGGTTTGGCTTGACGAATTTTGGGAAAGCTTGGAGCTGGAATCTTGGCTTATCTATATATCTATTTTCATTGTGTTGGAGTCTTTTGTCTATTATATTTTGGAATGTAATGGATAGACAGATCTTTACGACTCTCTAATATGATGATGTTGTGTAACTGTGTAACTCTAATGCATTTTGACTATGTAATAGTTATGTGATATATTATTTTTTCCGTTTCTGCTGTGAGATTTTGATATTGTTTGGTTCTTTCTTTCTATTTATTATTTTTCTACCTATTTCTTTCTTATTGATGATACATCTTTCTATGGAATGAAAGATGAGTCGTTACAGTTGGTATCAGAGCACTAGGTTGAGATAATACCTAGGTTTTGGAGTAGTGTCAATCTCGAGAGCGCGTATTTGTAATTTTTATATAACTATATACCTATCTAAATTTGTTGGGTTACCTGTCCAGGTTTCCAACATGAGTTCCAGAGGAAGGAGAGGCAAAATTGTGGGTAGCATGATGACCAATAATGGAAGAGGTCCGACTACAAGTGAGGCTATGAATCCAACGCCGCCTCGAGTAAGTTTTGCTGCTTTGTATAAGGATTTCACCAATCTGGAAGGAAGACCTTCTAAAGGATCGAAGTCCATCATTGAAGTTCAGGCTTGGTTATGCTCATGTGAGCGGATTTTTAAGAGTTTGGATCTATCTGATGAGCAAAAGTGAGTCATGGCATCGTGACAACTTCAAAAAGGAGCTGTAGCTTGGTGGGATTCAGTTACGGTGAATATTTCAGAGGATGATATTTCTTGGAGTTAGTTTAAGGAACTATTTGAGGACCAGTTCATGCCTACACCTAGGTGGACTCGTCTGTATAGAGATTTTCTAGATCTGAAGCAAATGAGTATGTCGGCTTCTGAATATGAGTCTAAATTTAATGAATTATCTCGCTACGGACCTGGTCTGATCGACACGCCCCTCAAGAAGAATGAGGTGTGTATGCAAGGAACGAGGCCTGAGTTCCATGAGAAAATAACGACATACCTTAAGGGATCTTTTGTGGAGTTGATCGACATGGCATTGAGGTATGAGGAGCTTATGAATAAGAAAACTTTGGCATCTGTAGCAGCACCAAGTGGAACTTCTTCCAATCCAAACAAAAGGAAATTTATCCCAAATTGGAAGAAACAAGGGAAAGGGAAACATGGAGGCACTAATGGACCTCGTAAGTGCTATGTGTGTCCACAAGAGGGTCATTTGACTAAGCAGTGTCCCAGGGTAGATCTTAGCAGTAGTAGCATCTGAGTGGACCCGGTTCTGCATTGGTTCAGAAATCTTTGTGTTTTAACTGTCATCAGCCCGGGCGCATGGTGAAGGCTTGTCCGCTTCTTCAGAAGGCCCAGCAAACAAGGTGTTTGCTTTTGAAGGTGGACTATCAACTTCTTCTTCTAAAGGCAAAGGCGTTTTGGAAGGTACTTTGCTTTTAGATTCATTTTTATTAGAGTTCTGTTTAATTCCAGTGCATCTCTTAATTTTATTTCTTTGGACGTGGTAGAGAAGTTTCATATTTTTCTAGTTTGATAGACCGCCCTATTTTTGTATCTAATCCTGTAGGGAGTGTAACAAAGTTAGATAAGATTTGTAGAAGCCTAAGGATTTCTCATCTGTCTTATAATTTCTCTTGTGACCCATTTATAATGGATTTCGAAGGGTTTGACCATATTCTAGGAATGGATTGGCTGGATAAGCATAAGGCTGTTTTGATTTGTGAAGAGAGAATTGTGTATATAGAAACTGAGTTGGGAAGAATCGCAAAAGTGACTCGCGATAATTCGGGAGTTCACTTGATTAATCTTTTGCATGGAATCAGGGAATCTCCAGAAGGTGTAGAGTCCATCGAAGTGGTCAGAGATTTTTCGGATGTTTTTGAGAAAGTTAAAGGTTTGCCCCTGCATCGGGAGATTGAGTTTCAGATCGACTTAGTTCCGGGCGTAATACCTGTTGTTCAACCCAGTAGAAGGATGGCGCCAAGAGAGAGATGAGTTTGTGAAGCAGAATCAAGATTTCTTAGAGAAAGTTCTGATCCGGCCCAGTTTTTCCAGTTGGGGTTCTTGTGTAGTCTTTATGACCAAGTCGGATTGGTCATTGAGATTCTATGTGGATTACCGGGAGTTGAATAAGGTTACTTTTATCAATAAGTATCCATTGCCCTGCATAAATGATCTTTTTGATCAAGTCCATGGAGTTTCTGTTTTCTCTCAGTTGGATTTAGCTTCGGGTTTTCACCAGTTAAGGTACCCGAGGACAGTATAGCCTTGACTGCGTTCCGAGGACCTAATTGTTTTTGTGAGTGGCTGGTTATGCCTTTTTTTGGACTTGATGAACCGAGTTTTTCGAGATGTGCTGAATAAGTTCGTGCTCGTGTTCATCGACGACATTCTTGTCTACTCCAAGTCTGAAGAGGAGCATAAGCGACATTTGGAGATAGTGTTGGAGACTTTGAGGAGGCGTGTTCTGAACGCTAAGTTTTCGAAATGCCATTTTTGGAAGTCGAAAGTTAGATTTTTGGGGCATATTGTTTCTGGAGAGGGTATTTCTATAGATCCAGCCAAGGTAGCAACTGCTCAGGAGTGGAAGCAAACGCAGACTCCTACGAAAGTCCATAGTTTTCTGTGTTTGGTAGGGTACTAAAGGAAATTTATCACAGACTACTCTAAGATTTCTTCGCACTTAACCAAGCTGAGCAATGCACCTGTTCTAGCTATTCCTGATAGTAAGAGTAAGTTCGAGGTCTACATGGATGCTTGTGGAATTGGGCTGGATGCAGTGCTGATGTAGAATGGGAAAGTGATTGCATATGCGAGCAGGTAGTTGAAGCCACATGAAAAGAATTACGCTACGCATGATCTGGAATTGTTGGCCATCATCTTTGCTTTGAAGATCTGGAGTCACTATCTGTTGGGAGAGAAGTTCAAGCTTTTCACGGATCATAAACCTTTGAAGTATCTTTTCTCCCAGAAGGATCTGAATTTAAGGCAGTAGAGGTGGGTAGAATTTTCGACATCTTATGATTTAGATATCCTTTATACTCCGGGAAAGCGTAATTAGTGGCGGATGATCTAAGTAGGAATGCAGTTTTGTCTATCTTGGAAGTTGTTTCGTCTCTTCTTGAAAGATTGCGAGTAAGCAGGGATTGCATAGAAGATTAAGAGGAATCATTAGGAGAGTCAAGAACGGTCAGTGTTCCAGTTTTTGAGATTGATGACCAGGGAATTTTGAGGATCAATGGAAGAATTTGTGTTTCGAATTTCAAAGATTTGAACTAAGAAATTTTGTCAGAGAGTCATCGCTCCAGGCTGTGTATCCACCCAGGGATTTCAAAGATGTATGAGGATACGAAGAGAGTTTCCAGTGGCCAAGCATGAAGAACGATATTGCTGTTTTCGTCAATGGATGTGCGATATGTCAAAAGGTGAAAAGTGATCAATAGAAGATCGCAAGATTGTTGCATCCTATGGAAGTCCCTAAGTGGAAGTGGGAAATGATTTCTATGGATTTTGTCGACGGTTTGCCAAGGAGCAGAAAAGGAAACGAAGGAATATGGGTAATCGTACACTGGCTAACCAAGAGCATCCATTTTATTCTAGTTAAGGCGACCAGGACTGCAACGTCTTTGGTGGAGAATTTCTTGAAGGAGATTATTAGACTGCATGGAGTTCCAGTCATCATAATTAATGACCGTGATCCAATATTTACAAGTAAATTTTTGGAGGCTCTACAGACAACTTTGTGTATGAGATTGAGTTTGATTACAGCCTATCATCCCCAGACCGACGGACAAATAGAAAGGCTGGATCGTATTCTTGAGGATATGTTGAGGGCTTGTGTTCTGGATTTCGGTGGATCTTGGGAGAACCATCAGCATTTAGTGGAATTCTCGTACAATAATAGTTATCAGGCAAGTATCAAGATGGCATTCTATAAAGCTTTGTATGGAAGACCTTATAGATCACCATCCTATTGGGTAAAGTCGGGAGATCAGCTTGTTCTTGATCTAGATTTGATCCGAGAGGCATCTGCGGAGGTGGAGCTTATCAAAAAGAGAATGAAAGCATCCCAGGATTGCCAAAAGAGTTATATGGACAAGATATGTATGCAATTAGAATTCGAAATCGAAGATTTGGTTTTTTTCAAGGTTTCCCCGATTAAAAGAGCGACCAGAGTTGGGAAGACTGGAAAACTTGCCCCGAGGTATATTGGTCTGTTCCGAGTGCTTGAGAGAATTGGTGTTGTGGCCTTAAGGATTGAATTGCCAGTCCTGATGGTTGGAATTCACAATGTTTTTCACGTATCACATCTGACGAAATACGTGTACGACCCATCTTTATTTGTGGAACCAGCAGTGCAGGAAGATCAAGAGATCGAACCAGCTTATCTGTAGTAAGGCATCAAGTCCAGATAGTTGATCACGATGAGAAGCAACTCAAAAACAAGGTGGTAAAGCTGGTCAAGGTTCAGTGGTGTAAGGATCCCAGAGACTGTACTGGGAAATTCTAGATAGTTTTAGGAAGGCCTATCCGGATTTGTGTCCGGATAGCTAGTAATGTTGTTTAAATGAATTGTTTATTTGAATGTTAGTGTATGACTTATATGTATGCTTGGGTTGTTTTTAATAAAAGCTTTTGGATTATCTTTTGCTTTTAAATTTCGGGAACGACATTCTTTTAAGTGGGGAGGAATGTGATATCCCGTAATTTCAAGCAATTAATATATGATAATCTCTTTTATAAATTATTTAAAATTGACAAAATTATTCTTTTAAAACAAATAATAATGAGTTGTTTGTATACATATAATATATAAGTAGATTTTAAATGAAATTATTATGTTTCAAACAAATAAATTATGTGTTGCATATATATGTATGTATATATGTGAGTTGATTTTAAATCGAATTTGAATTTGAATTTGAAATTCAAGTAGATAAATATCCTAAAATAAATTAGATTTGAAAATAAAATATATATGATTTTATTAGTATATAATTAGTTTTATATTTTTTAAAGGCTTTGTAGATATAAATTAAGAAATGTAATAACTAAATAAGAAATAAAAATAAAGTCTTATGAAAACATTTAAAAATTAACTAGTACACGGAAATTACAAATGTAAGTTAAATATATACAATTTAACAAATGTAAGTTAATTAAAATATGCTAATGACAAATGTAAGCTAATTTAACAAGTGTCATAATTTTATTTTATTTTATTTTCATTTTTATTTAAAAGATAAATCAAGCTATAAATATATCTCTCCACTCCTCTCTTTCATTTCTTTCCTATTCTCATTTTCAAAACAAAGAAAAACAAAGCCTGTAAACATTTCAAAACTAGAGATATATCAAACAACAAATTCAACTAGGTCAAAGCCTAGATCATCTCAGCAAGTAAATTCAGTTCATTTTCAAAGCAAGATCATTTCGACATCTAAAGCATTCAGTTTCAAAGCTCTCTGTCCAAACATATCCACTTTAAAGTCTCTGTTTAACATCATTTTGGTAAGTAAAGAAAATATATTCCTATTTTAATTGTTGCATTTGATAAATGTATGAAGAATGATGTGATAAATTGTTGCATGAGTGAAAATTAGGCTTGCACGTTTATAAATATGAAGTTGTTAAGTTGTGCATGTCTGTATATATACATATCTCTCCGTTTATGTTTACAGGCTTAAAATCTAGTCAAAATTCCAAATCTCCTTATCTAATCTCTTATAGGTTTTGGTATTTAAATAGGTTATGATTGTTTTAACATAAACTAAGTTTTAAAAATATTTCTGAGCAAGATTAGTTCGAATGTTATTTGGAAAATGGAAAAGACAGTGAAAACTTTGGAAACATGTTAAATTCAAATATCAAAATTCTTTGATTCTCATATATAATCTGAATCCCCATCAAAAATCATGATTTTTAAAAGTTAAAACATGATTTCTAATTTCTTTTTGAGTGAGCCAATAGTGGTTGATCGAAAAAAGAATTTTGAGAAATTGCTGGTGATCGGAGGGTGGTGAGGCTTCGAGTTCGGGGCTGGAGGTAGCTAGGAAGATGGCGAGATTGGGAAAAATGGAAGGTGAATTTTCAAACCACTATAGCGGCAGCTTTTGGTCGGAATAAGGTTTTGGGATCAGGTTTGGTCGAGCTCGGAAAATTGCTTGCTGCATCGTCTTTGGAGCACCGGACTCGTTCGAAGGTTGGAGGATGAAAGCATGGGTCTTTAGCGGAGCTGTGGTCGGAGGTTCATGATCTAGGTGGTCGGCAGCATCGGGAAGAGGAGGATCTTGGTCGATGTTTTGATGTTCCACTTCGATCGGTTTGTTCGATTTTGATTTTTGTTTGGGGTTGAAGTTTCGGGTGGTCGGACGCTTTGAGGAAGTGGTCGTCGACATGTGGGGAGTGACGGCGATGGACGGAGCTCCGACGATTAGGCATGCACGTGCATGAGGCCTGGATGTTTGTATTTTGGAGATGGAAGGTGTGTCTCGGGTTGGGTCTCGAAGAAGACGGGTCATGGCTCGAGTTGGGATTCGAGTCATTCATGAGTGTTTAAACATGATAACTGTTTAAAGTTTAAGCCAAACAAGTTTATAAAAAAAGACTCGAGGGTGACTCAGGATGGGTTCTGGGTTGAACTTGAAGTAATGTTATAACAGTTTTTAAAGTTTTTAATAAAAGCAAGTTTTTAAATTTTCAAAATAAATAAAATTTAACCTATTTCTTAAGTAAACTCTTTTATTTAATAAATGTTTTTAAATGATTGGTTTAAGAATTTATATAATTTATTTTTCTTATATTAGTTAAGTTAAATTCTTAAGTTATTTTTTTGAACTTAAGTTAAATGGTTTGGTTAAGTATTAATTAAAAGGTAAAATGTTTTAAATTTATACGTTGATGATAATTAAGTAATTAATAAAGGTAAATGTGTTATTTTAAAGTTAATCAAGGTCTTGAATAATTTAAGATTAATTAAATTAATAAAGAAATTAAATAGTAATTAATTAATTAAATTAATTAATGATTAAGGATTAATTAATTTGTAATTAAGGATTAATTAATTAAATAATTAAAGAGAAATTTTTTAATTAATGATTAAGGATTAATTAATTAATAATTAAGGGTTATAAATGAATTAATTAGAGTTTAATTAATTTGTAATTGGGATTAATCAATTAGTAGTTAGAGATTAATTAATTAATAATTAAGGATTTATTAATTAATAACTAGGGTCAATTAAGTATTGATTAAGGGTTAATAAATTAATAATTAAGGATCTATTAATTAATAATTAGGATTAATTAATTATTAATTAAGATTTTTTTATTAGTAATAAAAGGATAATTAATTAGTAATTAAAGATTAATTAATTGATTTATAAAAGTAATTAAAGAATGATAAATTAATTCAAATGGTTTGTAATTAAATTAATGATTAATTAAGCAGGGTTAGTGATTAATTCATAAGTGATTAATTTAATTTGAGTTAATTGAATTAATTATAGTATGGATTAATAAGTCCTTCTTATGATTGATTGACTTTATAGAATGTCTGGGTTGATATTTATAGTATGATAATCTATGATATTCTGTGCTGTGATATACCTTGGATATGGCTATGATAAATGTTTGTTATTTATCTATAATGAATGCTATGTGTATACAAAGTTCTGGATTGAATTTAAATTGTTTAAATCTTAAATAACTTGGCCTTTAAGATGACATTTGGATTTCGATGAGATCGGGATCGGATATCAAATTTGATTATCTAAAAACCACATCGATCCAAGTTAAACAATAGGTCGTGAAATCTCAAGTGAAAATCAAGATGAAGTTCAGAGTGTAAGGTCTATTGTCATTAACTCTGAGAGTGATTCCAAAATAAGTGTAGCAAGATAGTGCCTTCGGTTTCATTCGAACCCGAAACGAACTTGTATGGATGAATGCCAACAGACCATCGGCAATGACGGACGATGAGCATTCCAAGTTAAGTGTTCTAGAAAGGTAATCGTAGCCTCAAGCCTCATCAATCGGGAATAGCTAAAAAAGGGGAGATATACGCAAGGCTAAGTGGGTAGCACCCAAATAGGATAAGATTTTTCCCTGTCTAGAGGTCCCTTTTATCCGGATGTGTGGGCGGTTGTTTGCCACAACCATGGGATTGTCTTATTCCGATTATCCAGTAAGGGGTAGCTTCGGTCTTGTGATGCAGCGGATCAGGGTGGATCCTTGGTACAAGTGATCTAGACCACGTACTGTGACGGGCGGTACCCCAGTAGCCCTGCCATTGTATAGAATCCAATCTCCAATAAGTGATCTCGAACTTGATTGTATACCTATGTATGCTGGAATTTAATAATGTAACAATTTCGGCTATGTGAATATTTATTTGAAAAACCTAGACACTATTATAATATAATTAGAATTCCTATAAAAAAATTTGGTTATCGTAAGGGAAAAACTTGTCCGTGTTCATTCTTAAGAGACACCTTTTATTTCAAAGGTTTTTCAAGTTAAACAACTTAACCGTTTACTCGCACCAGACCTATGTCTGACTCTGAGTTTATTCTATTTTTCTTAAATGCTTGGGTACTCAAATCTTTATGATTAGCCAAGTGATCAACTTTGGCTTGACGAATTTTGGAAAATCTTAGAGCTGGAGTCTTTGCGTATCTATATATCTATTTCCGCTGTGTTGGAGTCTTTTGTCTGTTGTATTTTGGAATGTAATGTATAGACAGGTCTTTACGATTGTCTAATATGATGATGTTGTGTGACTGTGTAACTCTGATGTATTTTGACTATGTAACAGTTATGTGATATATTATATTTTTCGTTTCCGCTGTGAGATTCTGATATTGTTTAGTTCTTTCTTTCTATCTATTCTTTTTCTACCTATTTCTTTCTTATTGATGATACGTCTTTCTATGGACTGAAAGGCAGGTCGACACATTATCTTATTATTTCCAAAAGAACTGGGTTGAATTTACCAGAACTATCAAATGTTGTTTCGAAGTGACCCGGATCAGATAAGTATAAATTATCTGAAAACCACTTCGATCCAACTCAAGAATTTTGATCTGACTGCATCATAAAGATGGAGCTTTTGAAGTGCAACGGCTACTTGCTACTAATCTTGAGGGTGATTTCGAAATGTATGTAGTAGAGGTAGTGCCTTCAATTTCGTTAAGACCTAAAATGAACTTGTCCGGATGAATACTAACACTGTATTGCTGCATGGAGGGAAGTGCTAGCATTCCAAGATGGTTTGGTATATAAAAGATAATCGTTTCCTTAAGCCTCATCAACCGAGAAATGAGTAAAATAGGGATGTGCGGCAGGGCTACGTGGTTCGCTCCCATTGGGGTATGATCAACCCATATATAATGTCGATATATATGTATGCTTCAAGGCCCATTTTGCTTGTATAGCAATCATGAGGTAATCATATTCGGCGCTATCCAGTAAGGGGTAGGGCTAGTTCTGAATAGTATAGGAGCAACATGTTGTAGGCTCCTTATATTTTATCTACAGTTGTACATATTCAGTTATTAGACCTTTACGTTTTCATAGTTGGAATCGGTAATGATCCTCCTTTTTGGACGGTTTATATCGACAGCAAACCACATATGTTAACTCAAACCATTCAAAAGGGAGGATTGTTATTGGAGTAAATAAGAATATAAGCGAAAAGAAAAGAAAAAACAAAACACATAATCTGAGAGCGGAATGACAAAATATAATAATCAAATAAATAGTTCATAAAGCTGTTTTACAAATAACATTTGACTACACTTTACAATACAGATCAGAGCTATACATACTATAGGAATAAATAAATAATGCAGTGGATTAACATGATGTCGTGGAATAAATATAGTAAATGTTAATGCTATACTAAATTTTCATCTTCGTTCTCCAGAAAAATAGTCTTCAATACACTAAAAAGCTCAGACTGACCTTAGCGTAATGAAAAGACAAAACACTTGAGCCGGAACTAAAAGAACTTACGTAAGTTAAATCAACAATAAATAAATATGAGTGTAATGGCTTCAGAGAAGTTTACGGGAATATACATTTCCTATCCATTGTCTAACGTACGTGCAATAACTTATGAGATGTTCAGGATTCCATCTTCTAAGGGTCTGTTAAACTATCTACATACATAGTACAATACGTTATCATAATATGTCTACACTATAGTGTTAAAATAGCGTGAAGGCCTTACCCATATCCCCCTTAACATATTTTACATAAATTCCATAGTCTATATAGTAGTGTAAACTCCACTGTAAACTAATTGGCTATCAGGAAACACTCCATAGGTATGACACAAACCAAACTCGTAGTGAGCGCGATAAGGCATATGATAAGGCAAGCGAGGCAATGCCTAGGGTTGGACATTACCGTTTTACAGATCCGGACTGGTGGTAACTTATAGCAGCTACCACCGCCCACCTTGGAACACACTCTTATAATCAAATCGAGGGATGGCCACCAAATCAATTACAAAGTAATAATATGGTATCAGAGATGCGACCTCACTTGGCCCAGCATGGCTCCTGATTTAGCCATATCAAGCTAACCCGAGGGGGGACAGGGCTACATTCATACCTCACACAAAATCATTTGCCAAACCATCATACTTCGTTCTAGATTCTTCACCACGTGCACAGTTTTTAAAGTGGTTTTTAGTATTGACAGAGAGTTTGACAATATCCGATCCCGGTCTTTTTAATAACCAAATGCTTATTTTACACCGGTTGGTTCTTTTACATTTCCAAAATCGATTCATAATTGATATCAAAATATCATATTCAATTCCAAACATTCCTCATTTCAAAACCATCATATTTACTCCAAATATGTCATTTCACCAGAAAATATCATTTTCAAATTTCAACATTGGTTATAACATCAATTAACCATATTCGCCTTTAAATCAAGGATTTAAATATAAATAGTTCAACCTTTTGTAGTTTGAATTTTTAGAAAATAGTTTGGATAGCCATAAATAGATTATAATAATCAAAAATAGTATAAGATAATATAAGGTAGTTTAGTTCAAAACAGTTTAAAATAGGTTAAAATAGTTTAAGCAATTTAAAATAGTTTAAAATAGATTAAAATATTTTAATATAAAATGGTTTGATTATTGGGAATGGTTTACGTAGTAATTAGGCTTGAATATCTAAATAACAGATTTTTAAATAGTTTATATTAAAATAATTAATTTGAAAATAATATCAAATCAACCGTTTCTTCTATTTCAACAAATCTAGACCATATCCAGATTTCAAATCAACAAAACTCAGTTTCAATCTATCAATTCAAATTCTCATTAAAACCTTTTCAATTTATATCGATTTCAAATCCATGTTTAAGCTACGAATTTAAACAACTTCAAATTTAATAGATTTCCAAGTTTAAATATTTAAAAGTATACAATAACTTAATTTTGATAAATTTCATTTATATTTCTGAACTTAAAAGTTTCAATTTAAATTCTTTAAAAAAATTCGTTTAAACCATTTCCGATTTCAACATTTAAAGCTTGAATTTGAAAATAATTCAGTTCATATAAATCTAATTTTATTTCATAATACATTTAACTGGATTCAAAATTTAAGGATTTAAAAACTATTTAATTTAACCAATCCAGTTTTCGTTTATAATTTTCTATCCCATGGTCAAGTGATACAGATATATATCATTTCAACCCATCAAATTTTTTAGTTTACGGGTATATATCATTTCAAGCCGCAATCCCGAGAAGAATTCAATGTCCATAAAATCGCTTGAGTTTATCATTTCAACCCATAACGATTTTTCCCTAATCTATAAGTCCATTCAGGTAATGTATCATTTCAATCCATAGTGATTTTTCCTAACAACAAACTACGGGTATTTGTGGTGTGATAACGATATATAATTTATGCACACGTCCAATCATCAAATATCAACAATTAAACATCCATCACAACTATCATTCAAATAAACTAATAAATTACAACAAATATACTAGTTATCATTATCAGGTGTTTAACTAGAAATTAAATTCAATATAAATTTAATTGGTAGTTTATTTCAGTATAAATTCAAATTAAATTTAAATCACAATTTAAAATACCAATCAGGAATCAATAAATTTCTAATTAATTGTAAATTAAATTTAACTGATAGGATGAATTAGTATTTGTGATTGGGCCAAAACACCCACCTTTGATTTGTCATCGATTTTAAATCCAAAATTAGCCTAAAAATTTAACAGTCTCAGAATGCAGCGAAACAAGTCCTATAATGTTTGAAATTTGGATACGATCGCAATTGAGAAAACTGTGCGTGAATCCGAGCTCGTATGCAAAAGTTGTTAACATTAGAAGATTGGAAAATTTCGACTTCGAGTCTTACATCGGTCCTCCCTCAAATCCCCGGTGCTTGCTCTGATTTTTTGCAAAAATGAACCAAGACCTGAGTTGACTTCGAGTCTTACTTCTGTCTTCCGCCTCAAATCACTAGTGCTTCTTCTATGTTTTTGCCAAAATGATCACCCGAGTCATTTAGTTCCTGACCCGAAGTCGCTGTAGGGTTTTCACCTCTGGAACCCGAAGTGTGACCCAAAACTGCCCCAGGTTCTTTTTTTAGTTTTTTTATGAAACTTGAAATTAGGGTTTTCAGCTATTGGGAAGAAAGAGGAGGTGAGAAGAAAATTTACGTATAGACAACATAAAATAAAAAGGTTGCTATGGTTTATAACATCCTATATGTAGGCAAAAGTAGGTAAGAATAAATGGATAGATCGAACTGGGTCAAAACGATAACGACGACCCGAAAAACCCGTTTCATTTCCGAAATGAAAATGAGTCATCCAATATATCGAAATATAGGTTTTTGATATTTTCAGACTCGATGAACTAGTTTCAAATCCTAATTCCATTGTATGCAGAAGTTGGGTTTTAAAATCAGTTTATTTAAATTGAATTCATTAAATTGATTTCTACGTGTTTTGAGCACACACAATCAATGACAAGTCTGATCGCTTTAAAACTTGAAGTCCTACAATAATTCATTGTTACGGATCCGATGAAACCGGTTTCGTTAAAATCTAGGTCAGTGGCCAAAATGGCTAATTTCCACGTTAATTAAATTATTAAATCGATTAAATCACCTTTTAAATTTAAAAGTTAACAATTTTTTTACCATCTTTGATACCTAGTAATTTATAATCTTTTAAAATAAATTTCCATCAAATCCAATATTAAATATTGCACTAATTACAGTGTTCAATTGCGATTGCAAGAATTTCATTAATTAAAAAATTTAAATACCAATAAATTAATTTACTTTGATCTACATCTTATTATTTAATCCTCCAATACCAAAATGAATTCATTTAACACTAATTCTCTTTTTATTACATTCTTGTTCTACAGTTATCATCTTAATTCATGCTAACTATAATATTTTATTAGATTAATTGCAATTGATTCATAATTTGATTTTAACCAATTAGATAATGAGATGAAAATTACACAATTACTACACCTTAATAATTCAAACACAACTATATGTTTATTGTTAGAAACAAAGCTAACAAATTCATAAACCGATTGGTTATTCTATATTAACCAATTTCACCATTAAATACAACATTTGGTTTATTTCCTTATTTATGATTTCTAACCAAATTAACTTTACAATTCTTTTAGTTACTTGAAATTGCATTAAAATAATTGTCAATAACATTTAAACAACATTGTTAAATCATATTTTAACTATTTTCCCATTAATTAATCATAAATTTAAATTCCTCACAATATTAAATTTCAAAATCTTATTCAATTTAATACTTTAATTGTCAGAAAAAAGTAAGGATTCATTACATTCTCCCTCCACTTAAAACATTTCATCCTCAAAAAGGAAGAGAAGGAATTAAGAAATTAACATGTTTCATTCAAAATATTCAACTTATAGATAATTAAATTACATAGTAAAGTATTTTAAATAAAATATACCTATTATAAACAATTAAATCTTCATATAAAAGTTTGGAAATATTTCACTTATAGACCATTTTAATAAAAGTTTCAAAATATTTTTACTTTCACAAAATTTTCTAAGTATAAAATTCGCGAAAAATTTCGGTAGAGTGTCCTTTGCATGGAGAGGTCCAGAAAAAATAATAATATCAATGATTAGAATATATATATATGTCATATTTCAAAAATAAATATCCTAAACCATGGAAAAAAGATATAATATCGCTATAAAACCTAATCCGAAAACGTACCAATTTGTCGAACAAACAAACTTTATTTATGAAACCAAAAGTAGTAGCTATTGCTTCTATAAACCTATATTCCACTTACAATCCAAGGAAGTTAATAATTATGTAAAAGTGTAATATATAAGTTGTTTCAGTTAATAGTACAAGCAACACAACATCACAACAGTCATTTGCAAACAAAACTGTACAACTATACATGAAATCAAAGAAACCATCACATATCTATAGAAATTAATACTAATAGCTTGTTCAGGTTCAGAAACCTTTCATTCTACAAGGATGATAAATAAACTATCAAGTGTATCTTACGCTCAACAGCCTTCAGACATGCTTAAACAATTCGAAGTATCATTCCCAAACTTTCCATTAGCCAAACAACAAAGAATTTTATATTTTATTTAGGTTTATTCTATTAGTATCTTTTCACATCATTAACCTCATATTTATTTTAAATTCTCATTTATTCATATAGTGTCACCTTTTATTAGTTTATATTCATTTACTTACATAAATTCTTTCACATTCAATGTTTAAAATAATGAATGATACTAAAGCGTTAGATACATTTCATTTATTTCCAATTTATTTATGCAAGGTTATTTCTTATTAGTTTACGTTCATTTCATTGCAGTTTAATTCCCATTTATTATTATATATAACCTGATTTCAATTTAATACTATTCACTATTGAACATTTTCATTAGTTAAGTTTTACATGTATAATATCATGTTACATATTCCTATTTAACATTACAACTCATTAAATAATTCTGGTAAGTTATATATATGTCTTAAGGATTTAATTGAATGTTATACCAGTTTACCTTACTTAATTTAGTTAATAAAAGGTTCAATAATTACACCTTCTAAACTTTCATATATTTTGAGTTAAAAGTTATAAGTTTCCAATTTCTTATATATTTCATTAATCACTTAGCATCTAATTTCTTATTTTTCATTTTAAAAGTTTCCAATTATTAAAATAATTAAAATTTCATTTAATTACAATAATTGAAATGCCTAATTCATAGAAACTTAAGAACTAAATGTCGGGTTCATTTTAAATCATTTAAAATAATAGACAGACACACGCTCGTAGCTTTTATATATCCAATCATATTTAGAATATAAAGATTAAGATTTTTTATCAAAATAAATTGTCGTAAAGCTACTACAGTGGCCTACCCACTTTGAAACTTAAAAATGAACGTCGATGATGTGTGCTCGTTACTGAAATCATTTTCAATGACAGAAGAGGGGAGTACAAAATTTATTGCCTTTCAAAATTTCTTTAAAACATTTCTTTAAATCACATTGAAAATATTTATCTCTGAAATACTTCCAAATAATACTAATATTATATTCCAAAGTCGTTTGTAAACTAATTTCAAAACCCCAAAACCTATGTTCTCAAACTTCCAATTTATATTCATTTTTTTATAAATCCTAATTTGCAGTCAATATTTATAAAAGCACTTCATAACAAACTAACATATTACAAGCAACTATATCCATTTATAAAAATTATTCTTTTGTGTATAAAATATAATACCAGGTAAAATTATTTCATTTACCAATATTTCAAAACAATACTGTGTAGGTCTTCCCTATTAAGTGTTAGAAATCCCTATCGATGCCATCACGTCCTATGTACCGACCAAAATTTATAAATACTAAACAGAACAAATTAACATAATATAATTTTTTTTATAACACTAACAAGTACGCTCTCTCATATATATGCACTCAGACAAACTCATTCTAAGGTATTACTACCTTATCTCTAATGAGACAGGCCCCACATGCTAACATTTCGCTAAAGAAAAGCTTTGATACCACTTGCAACGACCCACCTATTTGGACAGTTTAAATCGATAATAAACCACACATGTCAATTCAAACTATTCAAAAGGGAGGATTATTATTTGGGTAAATTAGAAAATAAGAGAAAAGAAAGGTAAAAAACAAAGAATCTCAGCGCGGAATGATGAAATATAAAAATCAAATATATAATTCATGAAATTATTTTACAAATAACATTTGATTACACTTTTACAATGCAGATTAAAGCTATACATACAATAGGAATAAATAAATAATGCAGTGGAGCAACATGATGCCGTGGAATAAATATAGTATTTAGTAATAATATATTAAATCTTTGTCTTCATCCTTTAGAAAAATAGTCTTCAATACACTGAAAAGCTTAGACTGACCCGAGCATAATGAAAAGACAAAATACTCGAGCCAGAACTAAAAGATCTTATGTAAGTTAAATCAACAATAAATAAATATGAGTGTAATGGGTTTAGAGATGTTTACGGGATGTTGCACCTCCTATCCAATGTCTAACATACATGCAATAACTTAAGATATTTCAGGATTCCATCTTTTAAGGATCCATTAAACTATCTATATACATAATACAATATGCTATTACAATATGTCTACAGTAAAGTAAAGTATTAAAATAGGAAAAGTCTATTTAGACACAAAATATAGACACAGTTGGTGACACAAAGAATCTCCACCATTGGATTAGCCCCTAAATTCCATCTTTCCCATAAAGACAAAAAAAATCCAATGGTCCGGATCTTTTGTGTCACCATTTTGTGTTTAATTTTGTATTCAAATAGCTAGCCCCATTAGCGTTAAGGCGTTATCCATATCTTCCTTAACACATTTTATATAAATGTTGTAATCTATATAGTACTGTAAACTCAACCGTAAACTGGTGGGCTATCAGAGAGCACTCCATAGGTATGACACAAACCAAACTCGTAGTGGGCGCGATAAAGCATATAGCAAGGCACACGAGGCAATGACTAAGGTAGGATACTACCGTTTTACGGATACGGACTAGTGGTAACTCATAGAACCTACTACTGCCCACCTCGAAACACACTTCCATAATCAAATCGAGTGGTGGCCACCAAATCAATCACAATGTAATAATACGGTATCAAAGAAGCATGTCCGATCAGAGGTGCGACCTCACTTGGCCCGACATGCCTCCTGTTTTAGTCAAACCAAGTTGACACGAGAGAGTCAACGCTACCTCATACAGAATCGTTCGCCAAACCATCCTACTTCATTCTAGATTCTCCACCATGTGCACAGTTGTTAAAGTGGTTTTCGGTATTGGTAGAGAGAATGACAATATCTGATCTTGGTCTCTTTAACAACCAAATGCTTAGTTGGTTCTTTTACATTTCCGAAGCTGATTCTTAATTGATTTCAAAATATCATATTCAATTCAAAATATTCCTTATTTCAAAGCCATCAAATTTACTCAAAATATGCCATTTCATAAGAAAATATCATTTTCAAATTCCAATGTAGTTTATAACAAAAGTTAACCACATGCGCCTTTAAATCAAGGATTTGAATATAAACAGTTCAACCTTGTACAGTTTGAATTTTTAGAAAATAGCTTGGATAGTCATAGATAGTTTTATATAGTTTAAAGTAGTATAAGATAGTAAAAGATAGTTTAAAATAGTTTAAAATATTTTAAAATAGATTAAAACAGTTTAAAATAGTTCAAAATAGATTAAAATATTGAAATAGTTTAATATAAAATGATTTGATTATTGGGAATGGTTTACATAGTAATTAGTCTTGAAAATCTAAATAATATATTTTTAAACAGTTTATATTAAAATAATTAATTTGAAATTAATATCAAGTTAATTGTTTCTTCTATTTCAACAAATCTGGACCATATCCAGATTTCAAATCAATAAAACTCAATTTTAATCTTTCGATTCAAATTCTCATTAAAACCATTTAAATTTATATCGATTTCAAATCCTTGTTTGAGCTACGAATTTAAACAACTTCAAATTCAATAGGTTTCAAAATTTAAATATTTAAACGTATATAATAACTCAATTTTGGTAAATTTCATTTATATTGCGAAATTCCACTTTAAAAATTCAATTTAAGTTCTTTAAGCAATTCATTTAAACCAATATCAATTTCAACATTTTAAAGCGTGGATTTTGACATAGTTCATAAAAATCTAATTTTATTTCATAATATCATTTAACTAGATTCGTACTTTAAGGTTTTAGACACCATTTAGTTTAACCAATTTGGTGTTCATATATAATTTTCTGCCCTATGGTCAAGTGACACGGATGTATATATCATTTCATCCCTCAATAAATATAAATTTATGGGTATATATCATTTCAACCAATCCCGAGAAAAATTCAAAATCCATAAAATCGCTCGAATTTGTAATTTCAACCCATAACAATTTTTCCCCAATCTATAAGTCCCTTCGGGTAATGTATCATTTCAATCCATAATGATTTTTCTTAACAGCAAACTAAGGGAACTTGTAGTGTGATAACAATATATAATTTAAACATAGATCCAATCATCCAAATATCAACAATTAAACATCCATCAAAATCATCATTTAAATAAACCAATAAATTATAACAAATATACTGGTTATCATTATCAGGTATTTAACTACAAATTAAATTCAATATATATTTAAATAGAAATTTAATTCAATATAATTCAAAATAAATTTAAATGAAAATTTAAAATGCCAAACAACAACCAATAAATTTATAATCACATCATAAATTTAATTTAACTAACATAAGATGATTTAGTATTTGTGAGTAGGTCAAAACTCACCTTTGATATGTCCTCAATTTAAAATCCAAATAAATTTTAACACTCTCAGAATGCAGTCAAACCTATTAGATAATGTTCGGAATTTCCATACGATCGCAACGGAGAAAACCACGCGTGAATCCGAGCTCGTATGCAAAAGTTATTAACGTTGGAAGATTGGAAAATTTTGACTTCGAGTCTTACTTCGGTCATCCGCATCAAATCCCCGGTGCTTGCTGTGAGTTTTTGCCAAAATGACCCAAGACCTGAGTCGACTTCGAGTCTTACTTCGGTCCGCTACCTAAATCTTTGGTACTTGCTCTGATTGCCAAAACGACCCGAGACCCGGGTCATTTGGTTCCTGATCAGAAGTCACTGTAGGGTTTTCGCCTCTGGAACCCAAAATGTGACCCGAGACTGCCCTAGATCCGCATTTCTAATTATTTATTTGTTTAACTTTGATCGAAATTGAAATTAGGGATTTTAGCCATTGGGTAGAAAGAGGAGATTGTTAGGAAATCAAATCTACGGTGTCGATGACAACAACTATACAATGGAAATCGAATATGCATATATATTTCTATTTATAGGTACTTGCTAGAGTAACATTACTAGAAAGACAAGAACAAGGCTCAAAGAACGTTACAAGAGAATATAAGTCGATAGGATCAATGGAGCAACAAGGCAGATGCACAAAGTAAACATGCACAGGTTTCAGATGTTTGGAAGCACTAGCCAAACATCTGCAAAAATCCTCTGGAATACAAAACAGACAGGATCAGACGTCTGGTTGATGCACTCAGACGTTTGAGTACTATATACCAAAAAATATACAGAATTGGACATCTAAAACAAATACCAGATGTTTGATTCTAAACTTGGAATTTAAAATTCAAATTACAACTGACAGATTTGAAAAGACATCTTCGCTTCTCTTTGCTGTAACTCTTCATCACCATTAGATGGAGCCATAGAGCACTTGTTAATGGACGTACCTACTCAAGGAATCTCTCTACCACTATATATTACATCAAGAATCAAAGAGAAGGACTCACCTTACTTACTTGCGCTCTTTACTCACATGCTCTATTATATTCTTGATCTCTAGCAATCTATACTTGTATATTCACTCTTCCATATATTCATATCTCCTCAATCAATGCTCTATATATACACATATATACATACATATATATACACACACAGACATACACACACACACACATATATTTATATATATGTATATATGTATATTGGAAGCATTTTTAATTAATAGTCAATATCAGAGTTATAGAACACATACTTGACAAGAACATGCTATTGTAACCAAGCCTATTCCTCCGGATGAAGTGAGGGTGTTTGATAGTCCAATTCCGAAAGGCAGCTTTGGAACTGGACGTAGGACGGGAGGTCCGAACCAGTATAAAATCCTGGCGTGCTTATTCTATATTTACCTAGATTAATTTTATCTTAGTTGCATCATATATTTTGTCACGTATACTTGCATATACACTATACGATCCACCCTATAGACTTTCAATTGGTATCAAAGCAAGGTCTGATCAAAGTACAGTAACACGTTTTTGAATCAATTTAATATGGCAAGTATTTTTCAAGAAGGACAATCCACAGCACGACCCCTAATTTTTAATGGCTCTAACTATACATATTGGTCAACATGTATGAGAATTTTTATGGAAGCTAACGGATTAGAAATTTGATTAGCCACTCAAGATAAATATGAAGCACCTACAACTGCTATGAACACATGGACCGATATATAAAAAGCGACAGCTTATAATAATGCCAAAGTTATGAACGTTCTTTCTGCTGACTAGATAAAAATGAATTTTAACGTGTCATGTTATGTAACACTGCATTTGATATTTGACGTACCTTACAAGTTACACATGAAGGCACAAACAAAGTTAAATAAAATAGGATTTCAATTTTACAAAATCAATTCTCATCATTTAAAATGAAACAAAATTAATCTATAGTAGGCATATATTCTAGATTCCAAGCCATTCAACATTATTTTATGGCACTTGGAGTCAAATTCAAAATTTTTTATTTAGTATCTAGAATACTCAATTCTTTAACTCCAGACTGGGAAAGAGAAGTATTAGCTATCAAAGAAGCTAATGATCTCTCACCACTCTTAGTTGAAGAGTTGATTGGAAATTTAATGTCCTATGAAGCTAATTTGCAGGCACGAAAAGAACTAAACTCGAAAAAGAAGAACATAGCATTCCCAGCAGCAAATGAAGACTCCGACTTAGACGAAGAACAAATTGTATTTATTGCCAAAAAATACAACAAATTCAAGAAGTTTAGGATGCTATGAATGTGATCAATTTGGATATATGAAGAAAGACGGTCCGAAGCTCGATAATGTTAAAAAGAAGAACAAATTTGAAAAGTTCAAAAAGAAGAAGAATTTCAAAGTAACATGGGAAGACTCAGATTCTTCATCATCATCAGACAGTGATTGCGATTGTGACAAAGAACAAGCTAATGTATGTTTATGGCACAAACTGATAAGGTATGACCCGAACTTAGCTATGACGAATTATTAGTACTTAGCATGGAATTAGATGATAAATTTAGACAAATTAAAAAAATTTAACAATGAACATATAGCCAAAATAAATAGATTAGAACTTGAAATAGGAATGTTAAATGATGAAAAAATTATTTTAGAAGAGGAACTGGAATTATCTCAAGAAAAAATTAAAAATAATTTGGTCAAAAATGAGGCTGTTGCAATTGATTTTGATAAAACTAAAATTGTAAAGGATAACTTGTTAAAAGAAAATGTCAACTTGAAGAGTAATATTGAAATACTGAAAATTGAAAATTTAGAATTAAAAGAAAAATTAGATAAAATTACAATTCATGTTTCAAAATTTAATAAAGGAAAACAGGATTTGAAAACACTTATCAAAACTTCAAAACCATCAGGTAATAGAAATGGAATAGGATTTAAAAATACTCCTAAACAAAGAGGAAACGATGTTAAGAAATATGGTTATAAAAAGACCAAAAGTTCACCTAAGTCTAATATGAATACAAAAAATATAAAAATTTGGATTCCTAAGACAAATAGTAATTTGATTAGACAAAAACATACTAATAATTTCTTAGAGAATGTAGTTTATAATAAGAATTATATTCATAAAGGCACCAAACCATCTTGGGTATGGCTACCTATTTCTCCTAACATCTAAGCCCTAACAATGTATATGGGTACCAACTAAAACATCTGTTATTTTAAAGGTACCCAAAATAAAAAATAAGGAGAAATGGATACTCGATAGCAGAAGCTCCAAGCATATGATCGAAAACTCAAAAATGTTATCAAATATAACATACATCGATGGTGGAATGGTAACCTTTGGAGATAACTCAAAAGGATACGTCGTTGGCATTGGAGAAGTCATCAACTCTGGTATTTCTAACTCTCCTATTATTACAAATGTTTTTTCGTAGAAAATCTAAAATACAACCTACTAAGCATTAGTCAATTATGCGATAAAGGTTTTCAAATCAATTTCGAAAAAGATAGACGTAATATTTTCGATAATAACAAACAACTTATATTTGAAGGTTTTAGAAACAAAAATATTTATGTCTTTAACATGAATATAAATAAAAATTCAAATTTGTTTTTAACCACCAAACATGACGATCCACGGTAATGGAATAAACGATTTTGTCATATTAATTTTAAATATATTAATAAATTACAAATTATGAGCTAGTTAGAGGTTTACCTAAAATAAATTACGAAGTAGAAAATTTATGTGACGATTCTCAAATTGGAAAACTAAAGAAAAGTTCTTTTAAATCTAAAAATAATATTACTAGAAAATAACCATTAGAGTTATCACATTTAGATTTATTTGGTCCAACGCAAGTGCGATCTATAAATCACAACAAATATGTTTTCGCAATAGTTGATGATTTTTCAAGATATACATGGACTTTATTTTTAAAACATAAAAGGGGTACCTTTGGTATGTTTAAAATATTTACCAAAAGAATTAAAACACAAATGGATTTGAAAATTAAAAATATCCGAAGTGATCAAGGTGGAGAATTCGAAAATGATATTTTTACTAACTTTTGTAATAAGAAAGGAATAAGTCACAATTTTTCTTTTCCCCGCACACCTCAATAGAATAGTGTAGTAGAAAGAAAAAATCATACGTTACAAGAATGTGCACGAACACTACTAAATAGTAGTGGTCTACCAAAACATTTTTGGGCTGAAGCTATTGCCATAGCTTGTTATGTGTGTCCTATGACTAAACAAACTTGTTTTGAAATATTTTTTGGAAGAAAACCTAAAGTATCGTACTTTAAATCTTTCGGATGAAAATGTTTTATATTAAATAAAAAAGATAATTTAGGAAAATTTGACTCGAAGGCTGATGAAGGAATCTTTGCTGGATATTCGGATCGCAGCATAACATGTAGAATTTGTAGTAAATGAAATAACACTATTGAAGAAAGCTTACATGTTTCGTTCGACGAAAATCTTCTTAACCATCATACTAATGATGATGAAGAAACAATTCCAATAATAAATACAAAAAATTCTATTAATAATGAGACAAATGCGCAAAATAATACTTTGATATCATCCTCTAGAATTCTTTAGGATCATCCAAAAGATAATATCATTGGAGATCTCAATTCTTGAGTAACTAGAAATCAACTTAATCAATAAGCCATATAGCATTTGTGTCAAATTTTGAACCAAAAATTATAAAGAAGCTTTAAATGATAATTTTTGGATAATAGCCACGCAAGAAAAATTAAATCAATTTGAATGTAATGATGTTTGGGAATTACTACCAAGACTAGAAGATAAATTGGCTGCAGAAAAAATAGGTATTTAAAAACAAAGCATATGAAAACCAAAATATTGTTAGAAATAAAGCACGTTCTATAATTAAGAAGAAGGTATCGATTATGACGAAACCTTTGCTCCAGTAGCACGATTAGAGGCCATTCTTACATTACTTGCTTTTGCAAATCATCACAACTTTAAACTATTTCAAATGGATGTGAAAAGTGCCTGTTTAATTGGTTTTATTAAGGAAAGCATATATGTTGAACAACCTCCATTATTTGTTCACGAAAAATATCCCAACCATATTTTCAATTTACAAAAAACATTATATCGATTAAAACAAGCTCCTCGTGCATGGTACGAAAGTCTTAAAAATCACTTAATTACATCTAGTTTTCAAATAGGCAAAATCAATATAACTTTATTTATTAAACGAGAAAATAACAATATTTTAGTTGTACAAATTTATGTTGACGATATTATTTTTGGTTCAACCAACGAAAATCTCTGTAATCAATTTTCAAATATTATGAAAAATGTATATGAAATGTCTCACATGGGAGAATTAAACTTCTTCTTAGGTTTACAAATAAGACAACTTGAAAATGGAATTTTTATTCATCAAGAAAAATATTGTAACGGTCTATTACGTCGTTTTGAAATGGATAAAACTTTAAGCAAACCAACACCAATGAGTACTAGTGTTCATTGAGAAAAGGATGATAATGGAAAAGATTTCGATGAAAAATTATATCGTAGCATGATTGGTTCCTTACTCTATTTGATGGCTAGTCGACCCGATATTATGATGAGTGTATGTCTTAGTGCCCGATTTCAATCAAAACAAAAAGAATCTCACCTAAGAGCTGTTAAACGTATTTTACGATATCTATCTAGTACTACATATTACGGTTTGTTTTACCCTAAAGGATCATCGTTTGAACTAGTTTCATATAGTGATGCAGATTTCAGTAGATGTAGAACAGATTGTAAGAGTAGTAGTGGAACATGTCACTTTATCGGACAATCATTAGTTTCATGGTTTAGCAAAAAGAAAAATTGTGTCTCCTAATCTACTTGCGAAGCTGAATATATTTCAGCAGCTATAGCATGTGCATAAGTGATATACATGCAACAAACACTTACCGATTTTGGCAAAATTATCAATAAATTCCCAATATATTGTGATAACACAAGTGCAACAAATCTATCAAAAAACCTTGTAAATCACTCGTGAACTAAACATATAGATGTACGACATCATTTTTTACGTGACAATGTTGAAAAAGGAATTATTTCATTAGAATACGTAAATATCGAAAATCAAATAGCAGATATTTTCACAAAAGCACTAAATGAACAAACTTTTGTTAAATTCCGACGCGATTTAGGGATATGCTCTCTTAATGATCTCCTAAATTAATAACCACATCGTCATTTATGCTACGATTAGCAAGTAATTTTCTATCCACAAATTATAATTGATAGATCCTTCTGTTAGTCCGTGAGATGATGGTTTTGATGATAACAACCTTAGAATAGATTATAAAATATAAATACTGACATTATAAGTTTATACACACACACACACACACACACACACACACATGCAGGATTTAACCATGCATGTACCAAGAATGAAGACTGTACAGTATATATATTCAAGGTATCAAGATAAAAGACTTATGAGTATCAAGATTATCAAGAGTTCAAGATTTCAAGGTTAAGTATTTTTTAGGAATTTTTTAAAACTCATAGAAAAGCACTGGCACCTTAAAATCCAATTTATTTGTGGAATGGAATCCACTTCGAGCCTGTTAAAGGGATTGAACCCTATGTAGGATGGAACCCACGAAAAATCTAGTGGAACATTGTTTTGTATCCGCTAACTTTTTATTCAAAATGATATTTCAAAATTATATCATGTTTTCAAAATGTTTTCAAAAATTTCCTTTTAAAAGATTCAAAACCCTCTATCCTGATTTTATATAATTTTAGCTTCAAAATTATCTTTAATTTCAAAGTCAAATTACTCTTGGTTTCAAACTATCTTTTAATATAATATATTTAACTTTTAAATATTTATACTTAGATTTAAAATATAAAATTAGAGTTAAATTATATATATATTATTCTCCATATTTACTTATGAATTTTAACTATATTCAAGTATATTTATAAAGTTTAAATTAGTTTTAATATAAGATAAAGGTTATTTTCAAAGAAAATCAAAACATCTAAAAATGCTTTGAGATGTCGACATGCCTATGTACCCCATGTCGACATGGTGTGAGTTGAGTTCAAAATTTAAATTTCAAAAGAAGTGTCTATTCGCCATAACTCTTCATGAATGGACATGGTTGTTGTTCTTCTATAAATAGGGGTTAGTTTCAATGAATTTTATATCATATTTTCTGGTTTTTGACTCTCTTTTTCTTATACTTTTATTAATACATATTCTTACCATTACTCTGCCGAAATCAACATTGAATCGAACTCGATTACTTCTAGTTTGATTCTCTATCACTCTCTCTACAAGATTCTCAGTGCTATTCAGAGTTATAGACTTCTTTATAATCTATTAAGCAAGAAAAGGTGTGATTGTAGCCTTGAAAATCAATCAAAAGAGGAAAGGTGTGATTGTAGCCTTGGTAAATCAATTGGGTGAACTTGTGGCCCGGAAATCAATTATCTCTACCCAGAGGGTCAAAATTCTGGAGGGTGCACCTCGTAGCCTTGAAACCAAGGGTGTAATTGTACAATTGCTTTTGAAACGAAATCCGTACTTGTGTTGTGGGACTGGATGTAGGGTAACTCCGAACCAATATAAAATCTGGTGTGTTCTTTCCTTTATTGTTTTTATTTTATTTCTGCATCTGTGTTTGTTTGTATGATCATATCTATGTCTGTATATTGCATACATCGGTGTCTAAATTAACATAAATCGAAAAGATTTAGTAATTCTTGATTAACACTATTCACCGCCCCTCTAGTGTTAATCCTAGCCTTAAGATCCGTCATCCGCATTTCATGCAATTGGTATCAGAGCAAGGTTTTCAAAGTTTCATAATCTGATTTTTGAAAAGGTTTTTAAAATGGCTATATTTTTTAATACTAGTTTAGAAGCATTCAAATCATCATTGTTTCTTGAGTCTGCATATAAGCAATATTCAAATTCAAGTTGTCTACCAAGATTGTTTGATGTGCAGGAATCATGCTTTATGGGTGTTGAGGAATCAATCCACAATGGACAAATTGTGCAAATCAGAAAGAACAAGTGGATACTTGATAGTGGGTGTTCTAAACACATGACTGGCAATCCAGATATACTGAATGATATAATGTACAAAGACGGAGGATTGGTTAACTTTGGAGACAATTCAAAAGGATATGTGATTGGCATCGGCAAAGTCGGTAATTCTGAAACTCCTACTATTACTAATGTTTTGCTAATTAAGAGTCTGAAAATGTTAACCCCGTTTTGTCAACGAGTTAAGGTCTGGGCCGACTCATCAATTTAAGGATCTTACCGACTCAGTGGATCTACGACTCAAGGTAATTCACGACTTAAAGGTAGAAATGACTCAACAAGCTAGCGAGTTAAAATTCAAGGCGGCTTAAGAGAAGCGGAACGACTCAAGAGGTTAACAGTTTATGAAACAGGCCGACTCAACGAGTTACCGACTCAACAAATTGAGGAGTTGCGCGAGTCACAGGATCGTGCAACCTACGACCTACCTTGGGTCGTCAGCGACTCAAACAAGCAAACAAGAAACCATATCCAGTTGACTCGTGCGCGACTGACGACTCACGACTCAGCATGACTCACCTACGATCTAAAACCACTAAGTCGTAGCCCGCTGTCACAATGCGTATGTCAAAGAGAATTGACTCGTGAGCGACTCATGACTTGTAATTCTGAAGAAGTGAACCATTGAGGAACCAAGGGCTTAGTCAGATAAGTCGGCCATGACCTCTTAACTCGTGGACGAGTTAGGACTTGCGCTATATCCAGAAGACCGAAGGCGCTCTGATACCAAGCTTGAACTCTACCAGCTGAGTCGCCCACAACCCAACTTAACTCGGCCACGAATTGCCGTGAGTCGAACACGACTTATGACTTAAGGGTAAAATTTTCCTATAAATACCAACCTACCACAAGCATGGGGGGGACTTTTGGGGGGCCGATCTCTTGAAGCGCCGATACTCTGCTGAATTCTCGACTCACTCAACACTTCAACTACGAAAGACATCTCAACTAACTTCGGAAGGAAATCTAACTCAATCTACATGGATTTGAAGAATTCTTTGGCATCAAAGTTCTAGTTGTCTGTCTCATTGGAATTGTAATTGAAGATTGTTGTAAAAGTTGTAATCAATTTAGTAATAAAGAGAGTTAAAGTGGACGTAGGCTTACCCTAAGCCGAACCACTATAAAAACTATTGTCTTTTCTGCTTTTTTTTTGTGATTTCTCTACTTGTTCTTTAGTTCCAGTGTTCACGGGTGGTGCTTTCGCTCAACTTCAATCTACACCAGGGTGTTAGCGTCAGATTTTCACGTTAACATTTTTGGTGCTTTCACTGAGAACCCAGCTCAGGAAATTTCCATTATTGCTCCGCAAAGGATTGTTGAAAGAATTTCTTTTAAAACCAGAAGTTTATTGGATATAATGGCTCCTAGGAGAAAACGAAGTTCTGTAAGATCCGATAATGTTCAAGAGAATACCGCTACCTCTCCTCCTTCAAGTAGCAGCTCCAACTGTTGGAGTTACACGGGCATAATTGGACGCCGTAGTTTTGGGATTGAATCAACAATTGAATGCTCAGAATGTGCAATTGGAAGCCCAGAATGCCCAGAATGCCCTGATCTTGAGTAAATTGAATGATCTACTTGGGGCAAACCGTCAACCGGTTAATAATGATGGGAACCCTAATGCGGGAGTTTAGGATGTTGAAGGAAACATTTCTCAAAGAGCCGCAGACCCTGTAGAAAGGACTCCTCTTCAAGCTGGAGGATCAGGGCCACAACCGACTCTCCATGAACGGTTGTCAAGGCAGAATTCAGAAAGAGTGGCTGATGTGTGCCCTCCAGAGCCTCTAAATGACGAAGAGTATTTTTCGGTTATGGTTCGTCAAATCATGAAGGAAAGTATGCGAAGAGATGAAGATGAGAAAGAGTGGGGATTTGCTCCAAGAAAAACTCCATTCACTGAAAAGATCTTGAAGGCAGAGTTCCCAAGGAAATTCGTTCCCCCTACTATTCCGGCTTACAAGGGGACGAGTGATCCTAACGAGTTTCTGTATAAGTACGACTGGCGTATGACTGGTGCCAGGGCGTCTAATGAAATTAAATGCCGATACTTCCCAGTTTATCTAGAAGGTGTAGCCCTATTATGGTTTACAAAGCTGCCGGTAAGGTCCATCGATCAATTCTCCGATTTGACCAGGAAGTTCAAGGAGCAATTTCGATTGTATGCTTCTAAAGCAAAGGATATAATGTCGCTATCAAGTCTAGAGCAAAATCCGGGAGAATCCATCAGATCATTTTTGAATCGCTTTAGCATAGCATTGGCTGAGGTGGATAATGTTGAGCCATGCATGGTCTTGACATACTTGATGAGGGCAATTGATAAGTCAAGCGAATTTGGAAAATGGTTGAAAATGAAAGAACCAAACTCACTTGACAAATTCTACAAGAAAGCAGACGAATTCATGCGCTTGGAGAGCCTCCAAACACCGGCTAAGGTGGTATTAGCGGAAGCCGGGAACAATGGCACCGCTTCGAATAAGAAAGAACCTAACACTCAGAAAAGGGGAAATGATGGTGGGAAGAAACAGGGAGACCCTAAGAGAGGCCGTTCTTTCAATTTCACACCCTTGACCGATACCCCTGAAAACATCTTCTTTGCGACCAAAGATGATATCAACTATCCGGCACCACCTAAAATGAGAGTTGCGATTAAGATGGAAAAAAGTGGAAGGTTCTGTCGGTTCCACAACCAGCCCGGCCATGACACCAACGAATGCCGTCAGTTGAAAGAGGTAATTGAATAACTCTTGAAGGAAAACAAACTCCAGCAGTATGTGAAAAGGAACAGAAATGCCCTAGCTTTCTCAACTCAAGTACAGCAAGTTCCCGCTCACCGTCCTGCCTCGAGTGAGAAGGCCGTAGAGCAGGAATCGGAAAGACCTGTTATCAATATAATAACTGGAGGACCTCACTCAGCAGGAAGAAGCAGGGGAGAGATGGAAAGATATGCCCGGGCCTTGAGGCATGTACCAGCTGAAGAGAATGTTTTTGTCTTAGAAAATGATGCGCCTTTAAAGCAACAAAAGACTTCCACAGATGATATCGTGTTCAGTGCCAGGGATTCTTTGGGTATCAAGGCTCCGACTATAGATCCTTTGGTCATATCCGCTGGTATTGGGCCAGCAACTGTGAGAAGGGTTCTAGTTGATTGTGGAGCTTCATGCAACATCCTCCTCAAGAAGACCTTTGATCAAATGAAAATTCCAATGGCTGACTTTCAAGCTTCATCACTTAAGATCGCTAGGTTCGCTGGAGAACCCAAACAGCCGATTGGGACCATTGATTTGTTTGTAGAACTTGGAAAGGGACCAAGGAAGGTGGCTCGAAAGAAAACGTTTATAATTGTTGAAGAATTCTTTTCCTACAATGCCTTTTTGGGCCGACCAACTCTTGCTGCGTTCAAAGCTGTTCTTGCCCCATGGTGTCTGACTCTAAAATTCCCCACAGATAATGGAGTTGGTGTGATTAAGGGAGACCAAGATGCGGGGCGAGAATGTTACTTTGCAGAGTTACGAGAATCAAGGAAAAGAGAAATGGGAAAAGGTGCGGCGGCTCCAGTCCGCACCAAGGAACCGACCTTGTAGCAATTACAGGATGAACCCTGCACTGGCGAATGTAGTGGCGCACGAAGAGAAATGGATCCAAGGAAAGCCAGTGCAGGGGAGAATAGAGTGGTACCAGTAGAGGTAACAGTACCGGTGCCTGTTGACCCAAAGGGCCCAAACAAAGTGCTTAATGTGGGTTCACAACTCCATCCGACAATTCAGAATGTTCTGATTTCATTTTTGAAGGCTAATTTTGATGTATTCGCTTGGACTCATGCTGACATGTGCGGAATATCCCCAGAGATTGCAGTACATACTCTGAACATTGATCCAAAGTTTACACCTGTGAAACAGAAGAGAAGGACTCAGGGTCCTGAAAGAACGACAGCGTTAAAAGAAGAAGTGGATCGGCTCATGGAGAACGGGTTCATTAGAGAATCTACTTATCCAAACTGGGTCTCAAATCCAGTACTGGTTAAGAAAGCTAATGGAAAGTGGAGGGTGTACATTGATTTTTCAGATCTAAACAAAGCTTGCCCCAAAGACTGTTTTCCGCTGCCCAGGATCGATCAGTTGGTAGATGGGACGACAGGGCATGAATTGTTATCTTTTATGGATGCATACTCCAGATATAACCAGATTATGATGCATGAGCCGGATCAAGAGGATACAAGCTTCATCACAGCTGTTGGACTCTACTGCTACAAGGTCATGCCTTTCGGACTTAAGAATGCAGGGGCAACTTACCAGAGGCTTGTTAACGCCATGTTTAAACCACAGATTGGCAAGACAATGGAAGTTTATGTTGATGATATGCTAGTAAAATCTAAGAAAGCAGTGGACCACATGGATCACTTGGCAGAGATGTTTGCAGTACTCCGAAAGTATAGAATGAAGCTTAATCCCCTGAAATGTTCATTTGGAGTGGAGTCCGGAAAGTTTTTGGGTTTCATTGTGAGCGCTAGGGGCATTGAAGCCAATCCAACTCAAATCACTGCCCTGAGAGAGGTCAAGGTTCCTAGAACGAAGAAGGAATTGCAAAGTCTCAATGGAAAGGTTGCTGCTCTGAGTCGGTTCATTTCCAAAGCCACTGACAAATGCATTCCATTCTTTGATGCTCTGAAGAAAGGAAAGAAAAACTTTGAGTGGACTCCTGAATGTCAGAAAGCATTTGATGAGTTGATTCGTCATATGGAAGTGCCTCCGATACTTTCAAAGCCTGATAGTGGTGAAGATCTCTTCATATATTTGGCAATTTCATCTCATGCTCTCAGTGCAGTGTTGGTACGGGAAGACGCAAGGATTCAACGCCCAGTCTATTATATTAGCAAAAGATTCACTGGGGCAGAGATGGACTATACAAGATTAGAAAAGCTCGCCTATTGTTTGTTGATCGTGTCAAGAAAATTAAGGCCGTATTTCCAAGCTCATCCCATCAAAGTCCTCACTGATCAACCTCTAAAGCAAGTCCTATTCCGTCCTGAGACTTCGGGCCGTCTTTTGAAATGGAATATTGAACTCAGTCAATGTGACATCACTTACCATCCCCGAAAAGCAATCAATGGACAAGATTTGGCAGATTTCATCGCAGAATGTACGGATAAGGGTGATAGTGAGGAAGAAGTCACTGATAGCATCCCAATCCAATGGAAATTGTATGTCGATGGCGCAAGGAATGATTACTGTTCCGGAGCAGGGGTTGTCCTTGAAACCCCAGAAGGGAGATCGTTATGTTATGCGCTGAGACTAGAATTCCCTTCGACAAACAATGAAGCTGAATATGAAGCTCTCATTGCTGGTTTAAAGATCGCTTAAGAACTAAACATCAAGGCATTACATATCTACAGTGATTCTCAACTTATTGTTTGTCAAGTCAAGAAGGAATTTCAAGCTAAAGGAGGGAATTTACTAGCCTATTTATCAAAAGCCTGGGAGCTCCTTCAAGATTTTGACCGTTATTCAATAAACCATATCCCCTGAGAAGAAAATATGAAGGCGGATTCTCTTGCAAAGTATTCAAGTACTGGTGAAGCTCAACTATTGGGGTTAGTTCCCGTCGAAGTCTTGTCAGCTCCAAGCACAGACGAAATGGATGTTGATTGGATTATGAATGTATCCCAAGAGCATGAATCATGGATGACTCCGATACTTGAATATCTACTCAATGGTTCTCTGCCAGAAAATTCAAAAGAACGACAAAAGCTGATGAGGAAAGCCTTCAGATATATAGTTCAAGATGGTCGCTTGTACAGACGAGGATTTTCAATGCCATTACTCAGATGTGTAACAAAGGAAGAAGCTAAGACAATTCTAACTGAAGTACACGGAGGTGAATGTGGGGATCATACAGGTGGTCAAACTTTAGCAAAGAAAATCCTCCGTTATGGATACTTTTGGTCAGAGATCAATCGGAATGCTGCTGACTATTCTCGAAAGTGTGATAAATGCCAAAGATTCGCTAAAATTCCTAGAGCACCTTCCACTGGGTTAACACAAATGGTCAGTCCATGGCCGTTTGCTATCTGGGGAATAGATCTCATTGGGCCTTTGCCGACTGCCAAATCAGGGATTAAATATGCTATCGTTGTTGTTGATTATTTTACTAAATGGGCTGAGGCCGAACCATTGGCCACTATTACCTCTAAGAAAATGATAAGTTTTGTGACTAAAAATATCATTTGCAGGTATGGTGTGCCTCAGAAGATAATCACAGACAATGGTACTCAGTTCGAAAGTGAGAAGTTCCAAGATTTTTGCAAACGATTCAAGATCCGAAAAAGCTTCTCAGCAGTGGCTCATCCACAGGCAAACAGGCAAGTAGAAGCAGTAAACAAAATCATCAAATCAACCATCAAAAAGCAGCTGGAAAAAGCGAAAGGTGGTTGGGTCGACAAGTTACCACTTGCACTATGGGCATACAGAACCACCCATAAAACTGCAACTGGGCATACTCCGTTTTCATTGGCATACAGATCAGAAGCGATGATTCCAGTTGAAATTGAAGTCCCCTCACACAGAAGGATCCATTTTGATCAAGATGAGAATGAAAAACTGCAACTAGAAGCACTTGACCTCCTTGATGAAAGAAGAGAAGAGGCTAGGCTTAGAATTGCAGCTCATCAACAAAAGATAGCCAGACACTTCAATTCCAAAGTTCGTTAGCGCAGCTTTGAAGTTGGGGACCTAGTTCTAAAGAGAATCATGACAGCTACAGGTGTACTTGGGCCAAACTGGGAAGGGCCGTATGTTACAGGCACGAAGCTTCTTGACGGCACATTCAAACTTACAACTGTCGAAGGAGAACCAATCCCAAGAGCTTGGAACAGCAATCATTTGCGTCCTTATTTTACTTGAAAGCTTTGCTGAAATGTTGTAAAAGAATTGCAAATATATGATTCTTATATTGAAAACAATTGTAAAGCAAGTGAATAATGAAAAGCTATAAAGTGGATGTAGGCCCAGTTTTTCGCCGAACCACTATAAATCTTGTGTTCTCGACTATTATAAACTACTTTGTTTTATTTCAACATATAAAGTACGTTAATTGTGTTACTAAAATGTCGATTTAATAATGCAGGCCATAAAAATAAAGCTTACCCATCGCAAGACCAAGCAGTCTCCGACATCACTCAGCAAGCAAACACTAAACCATTCAAAATTTCCATATTCAAATCCTACAAAAGAAGTGCTTCGAACAAAAGTGAGCAATGTGGATAGAAGTGGACCATATCTAACTAACTGCAAATGTTTGAACAAACAAACAACCAGTTAAATAGCCTGTGTCTACCACCACCAACTCGCTTAACTATGAAGTATACTTCTTTGGATAAGGGAAATCATTGGCAGCTAAAAAGTGATAACACTTGCAAAAACAACGGGGATCGCCAACATGAGTCGATGGTAAAGAGACATTGGTGAGCAAGCGTCAATCAGCAAAAGACCTCTTCAGAGGCACAAGCCCTCTTCAGAGGCACAACTCTTCAGAGGATAAAGACCTCGAGCGGGCCTAGCCATAAAAAGAGAGATCTTTCTCGATACAAAGTTGTGGAATGATCAGTCGATACACTCCCATGAATCCATCCAACCGAGAGAAAGAAACTCCAAACTTCCAGGCAAAAGCCCTACTCAGAGGCACACGTTTCACCGAGATTGAAATAAAAGTTCCAGGTGTTGAAACGTGGAAAGCCCTCTTCGGAGGCCCACTTCACCACAGTTGAAATGATAAAAGACCTCGCGCGGGCCAACCAGAAAAAGAGAGATCTTTCTCGATACAAAGTTGCGGAATGATCGGTCGATACACTCTCGTGAATCCGTCCAACCGAGAGAAAGAAACTCCAAACTTCCAGGCAGTAACCCTACTCAGAGGCACGCATTTCATCATGATCGGTCGATACACTCCCGTGAAATGAAATGTGAAAAGCCCTCTTCGGAGGCCCGCTTCCCAGTGAACAGGGAAAAATAAAAGCCTCTCCCAAGGGGCAGAAACAAAAAAGACCTCTTCCCAGAGGCACAACAAAACAAAAAGACCTCTTCCCAGAGGCAGAAACAAAAAAGACCTCTTCCCAGAGGCAGAAATGAAAAGACCTCCTCCCGGAGGCACAATCGAACAAAAAGACCTCTTCGGAGGCACACGTTTCACCGAGATTGAAATAAAACTCCCAGGTGTTGAAACGTGAAAAAGCCCTCCTCGGAGGCACAACTCTTTAGAGGCATACGTTTCACCGAGATTGAAATAAAACTTCCAAGTGTTGAAACGTGAAAAAGCCCTCCTCAGAGGTGCAACTTTTCAAAGAAGCAAAAATCAAAAAGCCCTTTACTGTGGCGTAATAAAAAAAAGAAGCCCTCTTCAAAGGCACACTTTAACTCTCAAAGGAAGAATGATTCACCTATTCTGGAAAACACTCTTCCTCAAAAAGAAGTTAAAGTACCCTTCAGAGGCCCGCTTTACCACATAGAAGAATTCACTTGGTAAAATGTGTATAGGCACAAAAGAAAAAGTGATATCTTCGAAGGATGAAGCGTAAAAACTTATATGGAGGGAGTTGTACTCTATTTTTAACGAAATAATATTCCTCCAAGTATGGAATAATTATTCTCCAGAAAATAAAAGTACAAGTCCCCTCAAAATATAAAATATTTCAACAAGCTTATGGTATAGGGGCAACATGGTATAGCTACGTACAACATGGTATAACTATATTGGTAAAATTACGCTCGAACAACATACCACAAGCTCGCTGCAATATCATGTAAAGAAACTTGTACGAAAATGAATAATAAATGCATTCTTAGATACAGACAGAAGTTTGTACAAACAAAAAGAATCATTTTATTTAACACTGTCAAAATTCTGTACAGGTACAGGTATGAAAACCGGAGGCCGGTATCCGCACAATCTCCGGCCAGTACATGCAAAAAGCAAAAACTAAAAATAAACCAAAGAAGGACCCCTTACTTCTTCTTGCCACCACCCTTAGAGCCTTCACCTGACCTAATAGGCAGCTTTTCAGGACGGCTTGAGAGAGTCGGGGATGAAGGAGAAAGGGTTACTGCCGGATCAACTTTCACTTCCTCCTCAGAAACAAGAATGTCTTTCCTTCTCCTCCTGGAAGTGACTCGCTTCCTCCTCCTCCTTGAAGAAGACTCACTTCCCGGGGTAACAAGAGCAGATAATTTTATGTTATCAGAAGTGGTTCGCTCCGGAGACTCATTGCCTTCTCCAAGCCCTTCTCCCCCATGTTCTTGAGAAGCAATAGGATCATCTAAGCCATGAAGAGCTTCTATTTGCTCCTCTTGTGACCCGGGTTGAGAGGCGGACGGAGGAGTGACTTGGAGAGCCGAAGGAGGAACAATTGGAGGAGGGGAAGTTTGAACAATGACCGATGCTTTCTCTACAGAAGAAAAAAAGTTAAAGTCAGTAAAGAGAGGAGATAAAGGCTCGCTGAGGTTCAAGAAATAGTCAAGAAGCTCATCAAGCTCGTAAGAAACAGATAAGCAGTCTACTTGGGTAAGATTAACAGTAGAGTTACCTGGAGAAGTCGGTTTCCTGACATCAACCTCATAAGCCTGTGCCTCGGCACTCTCGTCGCCTTCATCTCCACCCTGTATGCTTGTGATCTCGGTGGTAACTTTGGCCAAGGATGGAGAATGAGAGCTGGAGCCAATAATGTCGATTTCGGCCGAAGGAGAAGGCTGGATTGGAATAGTTGAAATAGTTTTTCCTAACTGTTCCCCTTCTGCCGTTTCAGCTCTTAATTTTGCAAGTTGTTCATTTCCTTTGGCAAGAGCAGCGCGAGCATCATCATCCATGTAATGCTCCTCAAGAGCTGATTCGGCATAGCCAGCGCCTTTACCGCCAAGCATGTCAAGTGCATCCTCCCACACTTCAGCCAGTGTAACTTCATATTTGGGGCCTAGGAAGGCGAGACTACCGCGCCCCAAGATGCTGTGCAGGTAAAAGTCAAACAGTGTCGAGCTGATGTTGGTCTTCGTTGCCTCGTGAGATTCTTCAGGTGCAATTTTACCGGCAACGGCCTCATCGCGCTCTTTTTCAGTCTTGGAAAGTTGAAGCTTTAGCATTTGAATTTCCGTCTCCTGAGAGGTGACTTTCTCCCGTAACTCTGTAACGTCAGCACGATATCTTCCCGCTGTTTTCTGCTCAGCTTCAAGTTGTGCCTCGGCATGTCGCTGAGCTGCGTGAGCATCGCGAACTTGCTTCTGAAGTACTTCTTCTTTTTGAGTATATGTAGTAGAAGAAGTAGCAAGCTCCTGTTTAAGTTCCTCAACTTTCGCCTCAAGCTCCTCATTGTAAGTAGTGATGCTCCTCATTTCGGTATCGTGCTGCTCGAGAACCTTTTGCCATTCGGCCTTATCATTCTCCATAGTAAGCATGGCCTCTATATTCGCACGGTTGACCCTTTGAAGCTCGTCAACAAGCTTTTGCCAGTTCGACATCCTTTCAATATCAAGCCTGACGGCGTGAGATTTCACAGCACGGCAGGCTTGTCGATAGGGATCAAGTCAAGATCGAACCGCACTCCCTTCAGGCACCAGTGCGGGAACCGGCTTTGCAGAGTAGCCGGGCCTGATCCAACTTGGAATTTAGGCCTGCTGATTATTGTTTGAATGTCTGTTTCCCCGAGAGCGGGAGAGCCAGAAGGAATGTCAAGTGAGACGGGGGCAGTGACCTTTTCTGGAGTTGTAGAAGTATGCTTCTCACTGTGTCGAGCACGCTTACTTGGGTCCTCAACCATATGGCTTTTTCCCCGTTCATCATGGGATTTTCTCTTGTGGGAATCGTCACCTTTATGGGAAGAATCATGGTGCTCCTCCCTTTTTTTTCTCTCATAACGCTCTTCTTGAGCCCTTCTCTCCTGAGGCTTTCGAGCGGCTCTCTCTTCATCGGTTTCTCTGTGATCGGGAAGGTAGCGCCTATAATCATATTGACTACGCCTCCCGTAGCGCTGAAAGTCGTCATAGTAGGAGCTGCTACGTCCCATCGGAGAATCTGAAATAAAAAAAAGACAAGTCTTAAAAGTTTTCAGAGAAAAGAATTGTAACTTTAGAATCTTCAAAGTACAGAGAGTTAGGAGTATAAAAGTGCCGAAAGATTCTAAGTGTGTGTGATGTGCAAGCTACGCGCATCAAACTACGAATCGCTCTTTGATTGCGGAGTAGTTGTGGGGGTAGTAGTTAACGTCAACTCTTGGGTCGACGGAGCTTGTTGCAAAGAAGAAGTCGCTTCCACTACTAAAGAAGAAACTCCGGTAGTGATAGGATCATCTTTAAAGATCTCTCGTGAGGTGGCAAAGAGGTCGCTCCGCCCTTCGAAAGTGTCATCCCTGCTCTGCTTGACAGGGCTGGTTTTCTCGGCTTCTTCACCAGATGACCCCGCAACATCGACAGTAGTAGAACATTTCACTAGAGAAGCTTCGGAAACGGGATCCTTTGGTACGGGTACGTCAGAAGAAGTCGGGGCATCTGATGCTTTAGGTGGGGAATTTGGAACCTCACAGGGGTGTGTGGAGCGAGAAGGGTGAAGAAGTCCGAATTGGTGAAGGAATTCGTCATTCAACAAAAATTTCATATCCCGCTCTTCAACCGGCACAGCTACAAGCCTCTCCAGAGTTGGCTTGTGGCTGGGATCTCTAGAAGGAGGGGGAAGCGCTGAAATGAAAAAATGAAGTTAACACTTGGCAATTCGAACTTCACAAAACTCAAAGTATAGAAGAGGAAAAGGTAGATGATCTTACTTCCTTCTCTCCACACAGCATAAAACCCCGGGGGGCAACGGACATAGAAGAATTGAGTTAAGAACCCATGGGCAGTGTCAGGGAGGCCAACGATCAATTTACGGTTTCGTGCGCTTCTCACGACGGTAATAGAAGGATGATCCTTAGTCCTAGTAAAGGAGCATAGGAAACAGATTTCGTCAAAGCTTGGAAGCCGGTCAAATGTTCTCCTAAATAACATACATAACCCCATCAGAATGGCATAGCCATTGGGTTGCAGCTGGAATGGGGAGATAGCTAATCGAAGAAGTAGATTCTGAAGAAAGTTGTTGAAAGGGGGAATGACCCCGCTTAGGCACATTTGCCGGTTAACCGCTACAAAGCCAGTAGGCGCCACATCAGCAGTGTCACTTTTCTCAGGAAGAATGGCATCTGCTTCAGCAATGCCAAACTGACCACACAACTGACGAAAAACTTTGAACGATAGAGTAGTAGAGGCTCTTTCTGGAGGATTGACTAATGGAGCTGGAATAGGAGCGGCCTCCCCAGCCTGGGCTGATATATCCTCTTGCTGAGAAGTCATTCTACACAAGTAACCGGATATTCAAATTTGAAGGTGCACGTTTCCTAAAAGTGTGAAGTGTTGTGCAGAACTAATAAAAATAAACAAGTAAATATAACTGGAGTTTCGACAATTGATCGATTATCAAATTTCAGGACTTGTTAATTTGAAGTTCAAGTACAGTGTTAATGCAAACAGGAAAGTTTAGTTGACTATTCCAATCTTGCCTTGATACTTTGCATGAATTCGTTGTTTTAAAGCACTTCGTTCACACAATCTGTTCAAGTTGATTATTTGTTATTAACTAATCTGTCATTTGATGTGGGCAGTCAGTGGCAGTATATTTGTCCCAATTTTCTGTAAATGTTGTAATAGACAGGTTATTAGCTGGCAAGAGTGACCTGTGAAAAAATGAAACAAAGTTTAACAAGTTAAAGTCCAAACAATTCAGTATTCAGGCAATTTATTTCAGCAATCCAAGTTAAAATTCAAGTCAGAATTATGCTCCAAGACAATTCAATGTGTTAACTCGCCCATGAGTTAAAGGTTATGAGGCGGGTTAGGTTAGGTCGTTTATGCTTTAAGTCGTTAACACTTTGAGCCGGCAGTGCTTAAGTCGTAAGTCATAAGAGAAAAGGAAAAGCTTCAGTTCAAAGCAATGAGAAAATCTCCAAGTCCTATCTCGGCCACGACTCAAGGCTTGAGTCGTGAAGTATGTTAGCTCGGTTCGTGGTTAAGTCACAAAGATTGCTGGATCACACAAAATTGCCGAGTCGTACCCGAGGCAATATTCAACTCTATTTGGCCAACTTACCATTTAACTCCTAGCTCATCTACCCTCTAACTCTTAACCAGTGAACCGTTTCACTCCTATCCCATGAACCTTCTAATTCCTAACCCATTAACCCAATAAACTCTCAGTCAACAACCCTAGTTCTATCACACCACTAAATCGCCTCAGATCGCAAACTGTCAGATCAGACAACCCTAGGTCCATTGATGACTAAAGCAACCAAAATCGTAGGGCTCAAGGGGGCAGATCGGAAATGAGGACAGAGCGCATAGGTTAGCGATGATCGACAATCGGAGGAAAAGAAAGATTGCTTACGCAATGTGATGCTCGAAAGAATCGGAGGTGCATTGAGTTGAAATCGCCTTTGGGAGCTCGGAGAAGTATTAATGGCAGATGCGACTTAGGAGATTGGTAATAAGAAGAAGGAAGTAAGAGTGACGGTTCATGCCTTTTATACCCCAGGGTAGTGGAACATGAGCCGGCATGCGCGAGTCAAGATGAGTCGAAGCACACGACCTACGACTTAGGCGTGTACTTCGAGGGGCAAATGTTAACCCCGTTTTGTCAACGAGTTAAGGTCTGGGCCGACTCATCAATTTAAGGATCTTACCGACTCAGTGGATCTACGACTCAAGGTAATTCACGACTTAAAGGTAGAAACGACTCAACAAGCTAGCGAGTTAAAATTCAAGGCGGCTTAAGAGAAGCGGAACGACTCAAGAGGTTAACAGTTTATGAAACAGGCCGACTCAACGAGTTATCGACTCAACAAATTGAGGAGTTGCGCGAGTCACAGGATCGTGCAACCTACGACCTACCTTGGGTCGTCAGCGACTCAAACAAGCAAACAAGAAACCATGTCCAGTTGACTCGTGCGCGACTCACGACTCACGACTCAGCATGACTCACCTACGATCTAAAACCACTAAGTCGTAGCCCGCTGTCACAATGCCTATGTCAAAGAGAATTGACTCGTGAGCGACTCATGACTTGTAATTCTGAAGAAGTGAACCATTGAGGAACCAAGGGCTTAGTCAGATAAGTCGGCCATGACCACTTAACTCGTGGACGAGTTAGGACTTGCGCTATATCCAGAAGACCGAAGGCGCTCTGATACCAAGCTTGAACTCTACCAGCTGAGTCGCCCACAACCCAACTTAACTCGGCCACGGATTGCCATGAGTCGAACACGACTTACGACTTAAGGGTAAAATTTTCCTATAAATACCAACCTACCACAAGCATGAGGGGGACTTTTGGGGGGCCGATCTCTTGAAGCGCCGATACTCTGCTGAATTCTCACTCACTCAACACTTCAACTACGAAAGACATCTCAACTAACTTCGGAAGGAAATCTAACTCAATCTACATGGATTTGAAGAATTCTTCGGCATCAAAGTTCTAGTTGTCTGTCTCATTGGAATTGTAATTGAAGATTGTTGTAAAAGTTGTAATCAATTCAGTAATAAAGAGAGTTAAAGTGGACGTAGGCTTACCCTAAGCCGAACCACTATAAAAACTGTTGTCTTTTCTGCTTTTTTCTGTGATTTCTCTACTTGTTCTTTAGTTCCCGTGTTCACGGGTGGTGCTTTCGCTCAACTTCAATCTACACCGGGGTGTTAGCGTCAGATTTTCACGTTAACAGAAAACATTATCTGTTAGGTATAAGTCAACTATGTGATAAAGGATATAAAATTAAATTTAAAAAAGATAAATGTCACATTGAAGATAATAATTCAACCATTATATTTGAGGGAGTCAGGAAAAAGAATATTTATATTCTTAGTATGAAAGTTTCAAATGATAACCTGTCTGTTGGAAAATATAAGTGACACTTGGATTTAGCATAAGAGATTTGGGCATTTGAATTTCAAACTCTTATCTAGACTGTCAAAACATGATTTAGTAAGAGGTCTCCCTAAAATGAATTTTAATGTAGATAGTTTATGTGATGATTGTCAATTAGGAAAACTTAGAAAAATTTCTTTTAAGTTAAAAGATATGATTTCAACTTCAAAACCTCTTGAATTACTTCATCTTGATTTATTTGGTCCATCTCAAATTCTATCAATAAATCATAGTAAACATGTCTTTGTAATTGTAGATGATTACTCTAGATTTACATGGACAATATTCTTGAAACATAAAAGTGACACTTCTGAATGTTTTAAGACATTCTCAAAAAGAATTCAAAATAATTTTTCTCTAAAAATTATAACTATTCGAAGTGATCACGGTGGTGAATTTGAAAATGAAAAGTCTGAGGAATTCTGCAATAAAAAAGGAATAACTCACAATTTTTCATTTCCAAGAACTCCACAACAAAACGGAGTAGTAAAGCGTAAAAATAGGACGATTCAAGAGTGTGCGAGAACCATGCTTACAGATAGTAATTTACCAAAGAATTTTTGGGCAGAAGCAGTTGCTACCACCTGCTATAATTTGAATAGAAATTTAATTAGACCTCTAACCGATAAGACATCTTATGAACTTCTTTATTCAAAGAAACCAAAGGTATCTTATTTCAGAATTTTTGGAAGTAAATGCTTTATTTTAAATACAAAAGATAATTTAGATAAATTTGATCCTAAATCCGACAAAGGTTTCTTTATCGGATATTCTAATAGAAGCAAAGCGTACAGAGTGTTTAATTTAAAGACTAATTCCATTGATGAAACGGTGCATGTTTCATTTGATGAAAATTTCAAAGTTTTTGAATATACAAATGATGAAGAGGATTTAATCACTCAAAATCAAGAATCAATTGAAACAAATAATGAAATTAATCGTCCTAATAAAAGGACTAAACTTTTAAAAGATCATCCTAATAAAAATATACTGGGAGATATGCAGTCTGTTCTTAAAACTTGAAATCAACTAATTCGAATGAGTAATGTGGCTTTTATATCAACTATTGAACCCAAAAATCCAAAAGAAGCATCAACTGATGATTCATGGATTTTGTCTATGCAAGAAGAATTAAATCAATTTACTAGAGATGATGTTTGGGAACTTGTTCCTAGACCAGAAAATAAAAGTATAATTGGAACTAAATGGGTTTATAAAAATAAAATGAATGAACAAGGAGAGGTTGTTAGAAATAAAGCTTGATTAGTCGCTCAATGTTATTGTCAAGAAGAAGGAATAGATTTTGATGAAACCATTGCTCTCGTAGTAAGATTAGAAGCCATTAGGATTCTACTTGCTTTCGCAAATCATAATAATTTCAAATTATTTTAAATGGATGTTAAAAGTGCCTTTTTAAATGGATTTGTAAAATAAGAAGTATATGTTGAACAACCACCACTTTTTGATAATGATAAATTACCAAATCATGTTTACAAACTTAAGAAAGCATTATATGGTCTAAAACAAGCTCCTAGAGCCTGGCACGATAGACTAAGATCTTATTTATTGTAATCTAATTTTGAAATTGGTAAAGTAGATAATACTCTTTTTATTAAAAGAAATAAAAATGATATTCAACTAGTACAAGTTTACGTAGATGATATCATTTTTGGTTCAACTAATTTTGAAATGAATAAAGAATTTTCTGAAATAATGACAAAAGAGTTTGAGATGAGTCATATGGGTGAATTAAATTTCTTTTTAGGATTACAAATAAAACAATTAGATAATGGTATCTTTATTAGTCAAGAAAAATATGCTAAAGACCTAATTAGTAAATTTGGTTAGACTACTGGGAGTGGAAAACCCACTCCGATGGCAACCAATGTGTACCTTAGTAAAGAAGATCTCTCGAAAGATGTAGATCAAAAACTATATAGAGGAATGATTGGATCACTACTCTATATTACTGCCAGTAGACCTGATATCATGCATAGTGTTTGTCTCTGTGCCAGATATCAATCCCAACCTAAAGAGACCCACTTAAAAGCCGTAAAACAAATCATAAGATATCTTAAACACACATCTGAATGTGGTTTATTCTACCCTAAAAATGATTCTTTTGACTTAGTATCTTACTATGATGCTGACTATGCTGGTTGTAAATCAGACTGAAATGGTACAAGTGGGACTTGTCACCTTTTAGGGCATTCTCTGATTTCTTGGTTTAGTAAAAAGAAAAACACGGTTTCTTTATCAACAACTGAAGCAGAGTATATTTTTGCTGCTTTGGCTTGTTCTCAAGTAATATATATGCAACAAATCTTAAAAGATTTTGGTTTAAAATTTTCAAAATCACCAATTTATTGTGACATTAAAAGTGCGATCAATTTATCCAAAAATACTACTCAACATGCTCGAACTAAACATATTGATACCAGACATCATTTTCTCAGAGATAATATAAGTAAGGAAGTAGTTACTCTCGAGTATATCAATTCTGAGAATCAAATTGCTGATATCTTAACAAAACCCTTAAATGAATCAATGTTTACTAAATTAAGAAGAGAATTAGGTATTTGTTCTATAAATGAAATATAAAATATAAATAACAAGTATAATTAATATTAAAATAATTCAAAGAGTTAAAATAAAAAGGACCATGTCGACATCCCCCATATACCCATGTCGACATGCAACGTTTTTAAATTTTGAAATTTTTCCCATCAAAATTCAAAAAATTTAGTTATATATTCTTCTCTATTTTGAATTTTTGTTCATTCTCTCTATTTTCTCTTTAATCTATCTTCTGAAATAAATAAAATAATGGCCTCCTCTTCCAAATCAAACGTAAAATCAACCTTTTCATTCCCCTTTCCTACGTCGTGTCCATTTCAACATACTACTCTCGCTCGTGTGACTAAAATGGAGGAATCTATGAAGGATGTATTTCAGATGATGAATGAAATTCAAGTGACTCAACTTCGTATGGAAAAGGAACAGGAAAGGCAAGGCAAGATTCTTAGGAATTTGCAAAAATTCCTAATGGATAACCAGGCCAACCCTATCTTGATTGATGAAGACTCTTCACTCAATCAAGAACAAGAGGCCAACGAGGAAGAAGAAGAACCCGTGGAAGAAGCGCACGAGGAAGACGATGACCAAGTCGTTTGTGTTGGAGAAGTGTGTTTTGACAAGAATGGGAATCTTGTCGAATAACGTGGAAACTTCTGTTTCCACTATCCAAACTGTTCGATACATAGATCTCCTATGTTTAATAACACACAATAGTTTCTTTTCTTTCTTCTCCATTATTGTCTGTGTTTTCTAAATGTTCATGTATATACAACATCATACGTAATAAATAGCTCGTGTTCTTATATATGCTTTAATTATACATACTATCGTGAATTCTTAGTTAGGATAGTTAATAGTTTAGGACTATGTTTAGTATTAGATTTAAGTGATGATTACTTATGATAACACTATCATTATAATCACATGTCATAAAGTATTAATTTTAGGGGAGTTATATAGTTTGAAGTTATATGGTTTACATTTAGTTTTTTGTTGATGACAAAGGGGGAGAAATACAAAATAGGGTAGTTAGGCATAAATTAAGGGGGAGTTATTAGTTTTAGGGGTAGTTATTAGGATAGAAATAATATTTTATAAACAAAGGTTGTCATCATCAAAAAGGGGGAGATTATTTGTCCGTGAGATGAAGGTTTTGATGTCAACAACCTTAAAATAGATTATAAAATATAAATACTGACATTATAAGTTTAGATATATATGTATATGCAGGATTTAACCATGCAGGTACCAAGAATGAAGACTGTACAGTATAGAGATTCAAGATATCAAGATAGAAGACTCATGAGTTTTAAGATTATCAAGAGTTCAAGATTTCAAGGTTAAGTATTTTTTAGGAATTTTGTTAAAACTCATAGAAAAGCACTGGCATCTTAAAATCCAATTTATTCATGGAATGGAATCCACTTCAAGCCTGTTAAAGGGATGGAACCCTAAGTAGGATGGAACCTACGAAAAATCTAGTGGAACATTGTTTTGTATCCGCTAACTTTTTACTAAAAATAATTTTTCAAAATTATATCATGTTTTCAAAATGTTTTCGAAACTTTCCTTTTAGAAGATTCAAAACCCTCTATCCTGATTTTAAATAATTTTAGCTTCAAAATTATCTTTAATTTCAAAGTCAAATTACTCCTGATTTTAAACTATATTTTAATATAATATATTTAACTATTAAATATTTACACTTAGATTTAAAATATAAAATCAAAGTTAAATTCTATATATATTATTATCTATATTTACTTATGAATTTTAACTACATTCAAGGATATTTATAAAGTTTAAATTAGTTTTAATATAAGATAAAGGTTATTTTAAAAGAAAATCAAAACATAAAAAATGCTTTGGGATGTCGACATGCATATGTGCCCCATGTCGACATGGTGTCAGTTGAGTTCAAAATTTAAATTTCAAAAGAAGTGTCTATTCGCCATAACTCTTCACGAATGGACATGGCTGTTGTTCTTCTATAAATAGGGGTTAGTTTCAATGAATTTTATATCAGATTTTTTGATTTTTCACTCCTCTTCTTCTTCCACTTTTCTTAATACATATTCTTACCATTACTCTATCGAAATCAACATTGAATCGAACTCGATTACTTCTAATTTGATTCTCTATCACTCTCTCTACAAGATTCCCAGTGCTATATAGAGTTATAGACTTCTTTGTAATCTATTAAGCGAGAAAATGTGTGATTGTAGCCTTGAAAATCAATCAAAAGAGAAAAGGTGTGATTGTAGCCTTGGTAAATCAATCGGTGAACTTGTGGCCCAGAAATCAAGTATCTCTACCAAGAGGATCGAAATTTTGAAGGGTGTACCTCGCAGCCTCGAAACCGAGGGTGTAATTGTACAATTGCTTTTGAAAGGAAATCCGTACTTTTGTTGCGGGACTGGATGTAGGGTAACTTCGAACCAGTATAAAATCCGGCGTGTTCTTTCCTTTACTGCTTTTATTTTATTTCTACATCTGTGTTTGTTTCTATGATCATATCTGTGTCTGTATATTGCATACATCGGTGTCTAAATTAGAATAAATCGAAAAGATTTAGTAATTCTTGATTAACACTATTCACACCCCTCTAGTGTTAATCCTAGCCTTAAGATCCGTAATCCACATTTCTCACACCTTCACCTTCAGTTTTTTAGATAGTTAGTTTCCAAAAATAATGTATTAATAATATTTGAACTTATATATATATATCTTTATACAACAAGAAGAATAAATATATACACATTTCATATTTACAACAAAATATAATAATGTCTTCTGAAAATTCTCATTTATCCTTCTTGACACCTACAACAGATAGCTCAGCGGATACAACACAACGGCTTCCTACACCCACACCAAATCAGGAACCGACGTACAGTGGTCCTCCTATCACACGGGATTCACTCCTGATAGCAAGAAGTCCAAACGATCTTTATTTCTCTCTCCTAACACAAAAGAGAAAATTGATAAGATACATCACTATCAAAAAACAACAAATAGATCTATAACAAGAATTATATTTTGAACAAAAAGTCACGACACGTCGACCAAGCTTTTTTGGGGCAAGTGGCGATGAAGTTTTGTACTTCACAGAAGAAAGATGTCCATGAACCACTTTCGATGCCTTGCAGTTCCTTGGATCCCACTTCCCCGTACCATACACCTTTGGACCCTTCACCAAGGCGATTCTCTTGTTCCCCGAGAACTCACGAACATGGAAATATATGGTCTCTACTCAAACCATGGAGAGATGACAAGTTAGATGATCACAAAACTCCATCGCCATCTAAATATATTGTATTTTTGATTGTGTTTGTATCTATTTATATTTGTAATTTTTTTCTCAAAAATAATAATACATGTTGAAGGTTGAGAAATAAGCAACACCCTTTAGAATTAGTCTATTTTTGGAAGATTGGTCATTTTAGACGTTTGGATAGTGACCTCAGACATCTGACACTCTGATATCCCATGTATTTTTCATCACTGTGCATATGTCAGACGTCTGTTATAACCTTCTAGACGTCTGAAAAATTGCTCTGCTTCCTTTAAATAGATAAAAGACTATTTCAGACGTCTGAACTTTGAAGCAGACGTCTGAATTAAGTCTCTGGCACTAAATTATAAAAAATCGATCTATTTCTGACGTCTGATATTCAAACTAGACGTTTGATAAAACTCTTTGACTATCAAATTTTTAAAACTTGACCAAACCAGACTCTACCAAATTAAACCAGACATCTAAACTTATTTATGTGTTCGAATTACGGTAAATCAGACGTCTGAATTCGCTACCAGACATTTGAAATTCAATTGATGCTTTAAAACACCTAGATAACATCTATTTTTTAAAATCTCACTTCTATTTTAAACCGGTTATACTTCATCGGCGATTTTTTACTCAAAAACATCTATTTTTCACGCTCGCTCAATTACAATGCCTCCTAGAACTAAAAACCCTAAGATATCCAAAAGAAAACAAGACTAACGAACTTCCTCAAATACTCAAGTTTGCTCGGATGATCAAATCGAAAGATGGATGAATCGAGAACCATACTCACTCAAGACAGGTCCATTTTATAACTTACTTAAGTTTCCAATGTATGATTCGGATGAAATATGTGAGAATGCCGGTCTAGAAACATTGATATCATTCACTCCCAGTGACGTCCAAATCGATCAATTGGCCATATTTCTTTTTCATGCAAATTTGGATAGCACGATGGTATGGAACACTGAAAATGAAGACAATTGGCTATGGTCTAGCATTTATGGCAACACAATTGACTCACTCCGGGAAAAATAGGTAGAACTCTCGAATGTTTCGACACGAGCGAAGATCAATATACTATTCCTGATATGTGTTTCAAACCAAGGAATAGTATAACACATCAAATATGGGAGGATGAAATGCCTAAATTTTCATCCAAATATCTATGACCAAAGGAAAGACATCTTACTCGGATGATCATCAATACCATCCTTCCTCGTCCAGGAAGTCATGCGCAGATAACTGAATTAGAACACAAAGCGTTGTATGCTCTATTTAACGGAACAAGGGTGAACTAGGACAAATTTATTTTTGACAAGCTCAAACATTTATGGACTCGATCATGGCCATCAGTATTCTACCCCACATTCAGCATGAGACTTCTACGTGCTCACAACATCCCCTCCTATTTATCAATTTTTAAAGAAATCTCTCCAAAATCTGCTTCCGTAAATTTTTTCTCACTAATGCACCTACCAGAAATTCCTCATAAATTCATATCTTTTGAAGATTGGACACACAATTGTCAAGCTAGACAAGTTGGTCCTCCACCTCAACCATGCCATGAACCATCACAAGAGGAGGAACAACATCGTGAGACAAATCCTCCTCCTCCTACACATTTGATTATACAAGCCAGGATGATATTTTGTAAACTCAAACAGAAACAAATCCAAATGAAAGCATTTGAGATCTTACTCTTAAAATCAACATATATTGTCTCAAAACCAAAAGGTTTTGGCTAAGCGTATTGACAGCTTTGAAACATCCTTTGCCACACGCCTAGCAACAGTTGAAACATCACTTTCAACTGTATTATCGATTCTCAAAGAGGTTCTTCAAAGGGTCCGCGGTTCGGCACCTCCTTCTGAAGATTGGCCAACCCCAGTGCCTTCTCCTCCTTTGAAACATTCCAAACTTTTTAAGACGAACCTCTAAAACAAGCTCCGACATCTCCTACAAAGAAACTTAGCTCTTCCCAAAAAGAAGATAAAGGAGATGATCAAGAAAAATCTTCTCCAAAAGACTCATGGATTTTAGGATTTCAACTTATGTACACTTGACAATATCTTTGAATTATTAATGAAATTCTCTTTTGGTGTATTATCTTTGTATATATCTTTGGTGATTGATTATATTAAAATTTAGTAAGTTTAAAATTCTTTTTGAAAATGCCAAAGGGGGAGAAATAAAATAAATTATATATAAGTACATTGTATAGTTGTCGTCATCAAAAAGGGGAGATTGTTAGGAAATCAAATCCACAGTTTCGATGACAACAACTATACAAAGGAAATCGAATATGCATATATATATATATATATATATATATATATATATATATATATTTCTATTTACAGTCACTTGCTAGAGTAACACCATTAGAAAGACAAGAACAAGGCTCAAAGAACTTTACAAGAGACTACAAGTCGATAGGATCATTGGTGCAACAAGACAGATGCACAAAGTAAACATGCACAGGTTTCAGACGTCTGGGGGTGTTTGCACCAAAATTGGTCACAACACTCTCTGGGAGTCGTTGAAGAGATAATAATGAAGAATGTAAATTCAAATCGAATATTATCTAACAAAAATTCCAATCAACAGTAGAGTAAATGCGTAGACAAGCGATTTATAGTGGTTCGGCGTGTTGCCTGCGTCCACTGTGAAGTTTTTTACAGTTTTATTGATTCTCTTTCAATGATTACAAGTTGTTACAGCAATCAACAGCAAGTTACAACTGGAAATTCAAAATCAACAGCAAAGTTATGATATAAGATGACGAAGATCTCGATCCGGTAGAGTCTGGATGTTTGAGAGTCGAAAGATCGAAGAAGAAGATCCCTTTTCTGTTGGCTCTGGGGCTCTATTTATAGGCGTGGGATGCTGATATTTTGCTGAAAACTCGGGAGACCACTTCTGGCACATGAGGGGGCCCACTCGCCCTGCCTCAGGAAATTTGGGCCCACTTTGGCATCGATTCGAACTCCATTCGAATCGATCATAAAATCATCCAATTGAGGTGAAATTTGGTGTGCAAGCTTCTATGAAAATTTCCTGGCATTTGGATCAGTAGATTGAGAGATATGATGGATACGAGATGGGATTCATTGCGTGGCTATTTGGTTCGAAACCATCCCTTTGAATCGATGGTTTCGAATCGATGGTGGCACGCGCCTTCATGTTGACGTGGAGCGCAAACCTCGAATCGATCCGGTCTTCACTCCGAGTTGACCGCTTCGACTCCATGTATCTCGGCACGTTCGAACCGATGGATGACACGTCATCATGGATAGTTGACTTGGTGGATTCGAACGAAGCTTCACTGAAGGGTTCAAACAAGGCTTTACTGATGGGTTCGAATGAAGCTTCACTGAAGAGTTCGAACAAGGTTTCATTGATGGGTTCGAACGACCGATGCTTGATGGATATGAACTTGCATTTCTCTGATGGATACGAGGTTCATCGATACGACCTCGATGGGTTCGACGTTGATGGAGTCGAATCCGAGGCACTTCGATGGATTCGAAGTTGATCGATACGAAGGTGATCTGTTAGAATCAGCGTTTGGTGGTGGATTTCAAGACACCTTCAACGATGGATTCGAAACCAGTGCTTTTCCCTTCAAGTTGAATCGATCATAACTTGAGCGTATGAATTTGGATTGGCTTGAAATTTGAGATGACGACCTCTAAGATCCTATCAATTGTAGCTCAATCTGGACTCGAACAAAATTCGGTGATATCCATAGTGAAGCTAAGTATGACCAATCCCGGAGACGATCTGTCCTTTGTTTTCGATCGATCTTTTCGTATCACGGCTTTGCCAAAAAGCGGGATAACAATTGCCCCCTAAAGTACGTCTTGTGGAAACACGACGTGCTTTGAATAGCTGCAATTTCTTTCTGAACAATCTTTGTTCTCTTTTGTTGGGATTCGTACTCCGTAATGCCGTAACCTTGCGTTGATATGATTGATTGGTGTATAATAGTGCTTAGCCGTTGGCTGTTGCATTCATAACAAGATGAATATTCGACCCCTGTAAATGTTTAAAATTGAATGTTAGTCCGACATATATGCACATATGTTAGTTTGACCCTTGTTAACGTCGTGCGTCCACGAGTCATTGTCAGTCTTGTTTGCTATTGAATTTCGTGTCGATTCTCTCCTGAACCTATTTGGAAATTTGAGTTGAGACAATGCTTGATGGTTGTTGAGAAAAGTCCCTTCGTATCGATCCTCTCCTGAATCGATATAGAAGGTTGAAGGAATCAAATTTGAGTTGCGCGGATGTAATATTTCGAACCGATGGGTATGAGCATCGATGGATTCAAGGTCAACATTCGTATGGATATGCTATGATGGGTACGAAACCGACATTCGAACCGATGGCTTGGACGAGTATGAAACGTTCATCCTTACCAATGAGAAAGGATGGATACAAAATAGTAGTTCGTATTGATAGGAAATGATGGATACGAAATCGTCGTTCATATCGGTAGGTTGTGGATGGAGTTGTGAACAGGGGCTTCGAATTGATGTGCCCACTGTGTGTTTCACATCGATGCGACTCGGTGCTCTGCTGTACGCTACGTATTGATGAGGCTTCAAGCGCATGGATTCGAAGGCAGATTTCGAACCGATCTGTTAATTGATCGGTTGTGACCGGTCGAGTTAACTGGGATACGAAACGTCTCGGTTGCCTTCAAGGCTCCATATAAATAGCAGAGACCTTGCCATTTTTCACTTTTTACTTTTGCCTTGCGTTTACTGTGCTCTTGCATCGATTCAAAGCTTCAGAGAGGAACTGTGCCACGTCTTCGAACCAATCAAGATTTACATCCTTTATTCCTCGAATACCACACTCAAATTAGGTAATTAACCTCGAACCCAAATGACAAAGCTATTTCAAACCTACCACTTCTTCATCGATTGGCCACTCTGGTGATTGGTTAAACCAGATCTGGTTTGGAGGAGCTTTGAAACCATCTGGGGACTCGTGTTCAAACCGATGTGGGTGGCATCATTTTCCTTTGGATTTCGCATCGATCCCTGGGATGCCCTCGTGGGGGTGACGCAGTTCGCACTGATTGACTATCTTGAGGGGTCCATTCGAATCAATGGACCTCGAATCCATCAGCCATCGGTTCGAAGTCCTTAACTTTACATCGATACGAATTGTATCTTTATGACCGATACAAAAGTTATCGGCTTGAACGCGATCGATGTTAAGTTGAGGTTTTCCTGATCGATACGAACGAGTTAACCAAGGATCGATTCGAAGTCATCCCTCATTGATCGATTCGAACTCGACACCTGATCATCGATTCGAAGCGCGCCTTTCTGCATCGATTCGAAGTGGTATTGGGATGGGTTCGAATGAGCTTCCTGTGATCGGTTCGAACCATCTACGATGGATACCAAAGTTTGACATTTTCTTAGCACAATCCCACGAGCTTCATTCTTGCATATTTGGACTTGATAATTAAACTGCATACTTGACCACCTTTCGAAGCTTGTCGATGGAACCATAACAACTTCTATCCGAGCCAATCTCCATCATATAAACGGTTTAGTGATGATGGTCAGCGATAACGGTCATCATAACTGGACTCCGTAGCTTTGTCGTTTGCATATTTCCTTTAACTCTGCGACATTTATTCAAGTAATGCATGGCACTTTACAACATACATTCATACACTTTACATTGGGGAATGCACTGGTCCTTTGTCGTCTAACGATGGTTTCTCATGAGTTAGCTAGTCATGGAACCTTCAAGTTCGCAGCAGAAAGAGATTCAAAGTATGGTTACTTCGAGACTAGAGGTTCCGGATATTGAGCCTGAGATCATCGGTCCAGCCCCGGACGAATTTCCCAATGCGTCTTTCATTTCCAATCCGTCGGATTCCATTCAATCCAATATTTCTAAAAATATGTTGGGGAGAATATGCTTAAGGCACGGCCTGTCACTAGATGACGTGTTATTGCCGGGGCCGAATGATAGACCATACAATCCACCGGAGGGATATACAGCATTTAATCGCCACGCGTGCGCGGCCGGGACGCTTCCTCCGTTTAACGAGTACATAAGGGAAGTATTGTCTTTTTTGAGGATCGTTCCATCTCAACTACACCCGAACGGATATGCTTCCGTGAACAGTTTATTCATCGTCTTCATGGAGTACCGTCATAGACCACCGATCCCGACCGAGATCAGATATCTATTCAATTTCAAAACCCGAGGTGACTGGCCTTCCTTCACGTTTTTGGAAGCGGTGAGGAATTGTCAAGTGGTCACTGAGTCCTGGACCAGGTTGAGTTATTACAGGACGGAATGGTTCTATGTCAGATGTCCTCCGGGGTTTGCCCGGCGGTGGTTATTCAGATGTGAGTATCGCTGAGTTCTCAAATAATTATTAAGGCAATTGCAGTCGAAGTGAAACTTATATCTTTTCCTTTTTACAGCAACGATTCAGCGGCCTGAAGGTGAACAATTTAAGGAGATAGTGCGAGTACTTCGAGAAGTCCCGAGCGAAGATAGGGATATCGAGTCGCTTTTGACGGATAGGAATCTCCGGACTTATGGGTTGATCGAACGGGGGCAGAGTATAAATTTCGACGGGGCACTAAGGACCGTCTCGAAAAAACAAGTCAAGCACAAGAAGCCTAAAGTTATTGTAGCCGAAGAAGCTGACTCTGAAAGAACTCATACTGATGATGAGCCGTTGACTGGGCGTACAGATGTAGACCAGGATGTCGTGGGGCAGAGAAAAGGCAAGGCAGCTGTTGTTAAGCCAACTAAGAAGGGGAGATGGAAATCGGTTGTTACGGCCCGATCCGCTCCCGGAGTTAGAATTTCGGAGATGTCTCCTCCGAGAACTGAAAATCTTTATGAAGGGCTCGCCGATATTCCAATTCCGGACGATGTGTCCCTGCAGCATAATGAGGGATTGGAAGAACTTTCAAAAACTTTAGTTTTGAGCGAGTCTTTTCCCACTGGGGTGGCAGACACATCCGGTTGGTCGGGGGGTTGCACATTCATACATATGTCACAACACTGCATAACCTTTGACTATAAACTACCTGTATCGAAGGGTGATTAACGCTACTTTATTTTGCTCTACAGATACCATGTCCGGGCAAGGTTCAATGTTAGGGAGTCTTCGACATGCGCGCAAGTCTTCATATTATGAGTCGCGCAGACGAGAAGGGGACATAGATTACGACTTGGGACGCTCTGGGTATTCTGGTCAAGAAAATTATGATAAAGATAAAGGCTATAAGCGTCGATCTCGGTCGCATACTCCTCCTCCTCCTCCCATAGATCCCATACATCCTCCTGCTTATATCTCTCGTCCCTCTGAATCTTCTCACTACAAGTCGGCTTCTCAATCTTTTGGGCATGAATCCCGCCATTCTAGAAGCGAGACAATAACTGCTGTCGTTAGAGAACAGCCCCCTGTGGAAATTTCAGGGGAAGGAGCAATCAAGCTTGCTCAGCTAAAGAAAGAATTTCCAAATATCTTCTTTGATGACTATATCTTTCCTCCACACTTAAAAAGGATCCCAGAGAAAGCCGAGCAGTTAGTATACGACTACGTGCATGATTTTTATGCCCAATACAAGGCGTTGGCGAAAGCGGCTGAAAAAGCATCAGCTGGCCTTTGAGTGAGCGGCCGTCATCGAGAAACTCCAAACTGATCTAGCTCACCGGGATCGCATCATACAAGTGTTAACCGATGAAGCCGAGTGATCTCAGAAGTCAGAAATGGATGCTACAAAGAAAGCGGATGAGGCCCAGGCGACGATGGACAGGATGAAGCGTGAGCATTACGCTATGGTGGAAGACATGGGCCACCGAAACACCATCGTGACTGCCGAGCAGGACGCGGCCCTGAAGGAACTTAATACACTCAAAGCCAAATTTTCCGAGATCACTAAAGATAGAGATGACGCGCACAACGCGGCCCAAGAAGCATGCGAACAAGCCGTAGTGCTTCGGACTGAGAGAGATGCGACGGTGGCTAAAGTTCAAGCAGTTGAGGCCGAGGTCGAGGAGAAAGTTCAAAGGGCAGAGGCCAGGCTAGAGGCCGACATCGAAGACATCCTCGTTACTTACAACGCCAATGTGCTGAGGCATAGAAATTTGGCCTGGCTTCAGGATTACCCGGTACATCTCCGTAACGCTTGGGTCTGATTGGTTGAGGAGGAAGGAGAAGCGCATCCGGATGCATCAGTCGACCAGTTCGAGCTTGAGAACCGGTTGCTGACCGATGATGAGAAGAAGATCCTTCACGATGCCATAATTTCTCATGAGAAGGAGATGATTGGTGGCCAGCACCAGGAGATTGGGGAAGGATCGGGTGTCGAGCATCATGCTACTATTCTTGAATTTACTGCTCCACCTTCGTTAGAGCCTGTATCTGTGGTTGATTCACAATCTGTTCCAGCTTATGACCTAGAACAGCCGCGGCTATCTCCTATCCGGGAGCACGTTTCTGAAGCTGCTCCATCGTTAGCGGGCCACGTTGAGGAAGGTATTCCGAACTTACCTCAAGTGTATTCTTAATAGGGAGTTTGTTTCGAAGCAATTACTAATAACTTCTTCTTGTCTTTGCTCAGTGACTGGAGTTGCGCCGATTGCCGTGACCCAAGAATCAAGTAAAGGGGATAAGGCCATCACCACCGAGACTACCGTCGTAACAGCAGTGTCTACTAAGGCGGCATAGGGGAGCACACTATCTTTTGATGAACAAATGGTGAGCGAGCTGTTCGACGAGCAGGGTGGCTTCTCCACATACTTGCCATTCATCGTTAGTGACCTCCCGCCAACCTCTAGCTCTTCAATGCAGCCTGCAGATGCCCCCAGCCAGGCCGAAGAGATTCGTGACGAAGAGATCCTAGCCGAGATCAATGCAGAGTTAGAGGCTGCGGGGCAAAGTGGTAGTATTGGTGGCAGTACAGCGGCGCATAGCCCAGCACCTTTGAGGGTAATATCATCGGGTGGCACTATCCCATTTTCCGTTGCGGATCCAGTCCTTCCTACTCCTCCGGTGGAAAGCCTTCACGTAGATTCGAGCTTTGAGGAGGACATTGACATTATGCCCCCAGCCGAAGAGCAGGCACCGGAGAGGAGGCACTCCAAACGAAGGATCTCTGTATCTAGCGAGTCCGAAGACGAACCGCTAATAAGGAGATTTAAAAAGAAGAAGTATATGGGCCGTTTAAGCGGATTTTTTGATAGATATGAACTTGTATTTGTTTTTTGCTAGTAGGCCGTGTATAGACGCAGGTTCGGCCCCTGCTAGTAGGAATTCTTTTTTGGAAGAACTTGTTTGCATGTAAGTTCTTGTCTCTAGTTAGTTGAAATAAAATTCAATTTCTTTGTTTCAATTCTCATTTCATTTGTGCTTAAGTATCTGCAGTGTTAGCTTTTAGTCCGGTGTACTTGTTGTGTTTTTACCATCAAGTAGAGTTTGTTTTATTTGCCAAGTCTGAAAATCTTGGTCACAAGTTGTGAAAGTTGAATATGTTGAACTTCGGGCATCGTATCACTTTGTTTAGTGATTAACACTTAGCTTTTTTGCCTCCTAGTCTCAGGGAACAATATTTGCATCTTGATGGTTGATCGCACTTATTTCACATCTTAAGCACATGTCCACGCTCTGGGGACTTAGGATAATTTGAGATCGATAACCCGGTTCGCGCTCCAAAAGTTTGAGAGTTATCGATGTTTGTAACACGGTTCGCACTCCAGGAACCTAGAATTGATGTTTATACTCCACTCCATATTCTGGGAACTCGGAGTTAGTATTGATACTTTGGTTCGCACTCTTGGAACTTTGACGTAGTATTTGCTATAATTCGCACTCTGGGAATTTGGAGATAGCATGTATGTTTGGGTTCGCGCTCCGGGAACCTGTAATTTATGTTTGCACTCCATTCATGCTCTGTGAAGTTGGAGTTGTCCGATAGATGGTCAGTCACATCTATTTGGGCTCTTTAGGAATTCGTTCACACTACGGGAACGATGGATTTGATATTTGCACTCCAATTCACACTCTGGGAATTTGGAGTCCGTTCACATTCGGGGAACGATTTGTTGGATGTTTATACTCCAATTCGCACTCTGGGAATTTGTAGTCCGTTCGCACTCCGGGAACGAGTTATTGGATGTTTATACTCCAATTCGCACTCTGGGAATTTGTAGTCCGTTCGCACTCTAGGAACGAAGTTCCTGAATGTTTATACTCCAATTCACACTCTGGGAAGTTGGAGTCCGTTCGCACTCCGGGAACGAGTTGTTGAATGTTTATACTCCAATTCACACTCTGGGAAGTTGGAGTCCGTTCGCACTCTAAAAACGAATTGCTGAATGTTCATACTCCAATTCACACTCTGGGAAGTTGGAGTCTGTTCGCACTCCGGGAACGAGTTGTTGAATGTTTATACTCCAATTCACACTCTGGGAAGTTGGAGTCCGTTCGCACTCTGGGAATGAATTGCTGAATGTTTATACTCCAATTCACACTCTGGGAAGTTGGAGTTAGTTGTAGGACTGTCGTGTGTTGGTCCTGTTTAGCCTTTGATGTGATGGCCTGCCCCGAGCTGGGGTTTCACTTAGTGAGTGGCCGGTCGTATCACAGTCACTCGCTATTTGAATAAATTCCATTGTTTGATGGAATTTAGCTCTTCGTGTGTCATGATTGTTGAACGTTGCATTCGGTGAATCACAGCTTTAGCTTGAAGAGATAGAACTTTATTGCTGAAATAAGAAAATATGGCAAAATCAGTGCCTTATTACAAATTCAAATTTCAGAATGTAAAGGAAACTGCAAAGTATTCATAGATTGAGTGAGCCTGTCATGTGTGACAGTGACGAGGATCTTCGTCATTCTAGGCTCCTGAGAAAGTTGGTCCGCCACTGATGGCATTTATTACAAATCTTCCGCGGCGACCATTGAAGTCCTCGTGTCTCGGCCGATTGGGCTCATTGTTTTGATTTGATGGGCCAGCTTCTCTGGGCTGCGGTGTCCATACAAACTGTTCCAGCTTTCTTTCTCTGATCAGTTTTTCAACGAGATCTTGTAAGTGACGACACTCGTTCGTATTGTGCCAGTAACTTTCATGGAATTTGTAAAATTTTCCCGTCTGGATTTGCCTCTCGGATGACGGTTTTGAAGCGGGTTTTTGATACTGAATTGTATCACAGGTTTGTAAGTACAAGTCCTCTAGTGATATATTCAGAGGAGTGTAACCGTCAAACATTGGAGTCTTGCGCTGCGGGCCACGATTTTGATCTCGTTTTCTAGTCTGATCCACGCTTTCTCTTCGCCGAGCTTGTTTGTTTTTAACGTTCAACTGAACTTTTCCGAAGCTTTTGCCGGACTGTTTGATTGCAACATTGCTTTGGATCCCTTCCGTGCTTCGTCCTGCATCAGTTTGCTTCCTAGACCGTTTCGCATCTTCCCGTCTCAGGAATTGAGCCGCCTTGGCGTGGAAATGATCCAATGATGCATGTGGTTTTCCAACTAACCACTTGCCAAACTCAGAATCGGGGTCGATCCCCTTAGTCAACACAATAAGGATGGAGTTATCGTTTGGATTGCTGATCTCCGCACATGTAGTATGGAATCTCTCTAAATAATGTTTAAGAGTCTCTCCAGGAGCTCGAGTGACACTAGACAGAGTGTTGACATCTTTGCGCCTTGCGACATGCATGCGGAATTGTTCAACAAATTTTGTGGCCAACCGGTCGAACGAAGTGATGGATCGAGGTGGCAATCGAGTGAACCACATGGTAGCGATACCCCCCAAGGATATAGGGAAACTACGACACTTCACTGCATCGTCAGCTCTGGCATCGGTCATCGACCATTCATATTTCAGAATATGTTGGTTGGTGTCGGAGTTTCCTTCGTACATGGGTAGAGTTGGCATTCTGAATCGCCGTGGGGGTTCAGCAGTAAGGATATTATCCGTAAAAGGAGTGTGACTGCGGGAAACTCCCCAATCGTCATTTGTATATCCCTGGCTCTCACAGATCATCTGACTTATCATAGTTGAAAGATCCGGCATTTGCGCCAGAGTATGATTACTTCCATACTTTGGGTTTGAACCGGATGTCATCGATGGTCCAAGTCTTGCCTTCTTGGCTCATAGTCCCCTAGGATGTATGGTTCAGGAGCACGTCCATGCTGACGAGGAACGGTACCTCCTTGGGAGGAAGGTCCGGTTTGGAAGCTGGCTGATGGACCAACTCTCAGTTATCCAACAGTCATTGCCGGTTGATCTCCAGCGGCTGGCATGTGACTCCCATGTAGCTGGGGTCGTGGAGATCGATTATGATAATCAGAAGATGAAGAACTCTCGCTGGAGGAGCGAGAAGCATGGTCTCTCGTGGATCTCTTTCGCTTCTGGCGATCCAGCTTGTTAATCAGCTCGGCGCTAGGACGTAGCTGTTCTGCTAGTTGTTGCTGACTATGGGTCAGCTCTTGGAGTAGTAACTGTAACTCTTGTCGGGTAACCGGACCTGACGGTTCCGAGTGTCCAGTAGCATCCTGATTAGATGGAGATAGTGGAGCAGGATTCTGTCTATCTTGTTCTTCTTGATTGACAGCGTTTGAGGTGGTTCTTGTGCTAACCATTTCGAAAGTTGAATTCCTTTCCTAGACTTTGTGCAAATCTGAATAAAAGGGAAGGAAGTTGGACTTGATGATCTGGATCTCTCTCTTAGATTTATTCAATCCGGTATCGATGACAGATCCAAAGAGCAGGAGAAAAGCTGGGTTTTCTTAGTGAAAGCACCAAAGTGTTTGCACTAAAATTGGTCACAACACTCTTCGGGAGTCGTTGAAGAGATAATAATGAAGAATGTAAATTCAAATCGAATATTATCTAACAAAAAATCCAATCAATAGTAAAGTAAATGCGTAGACAAGCGATTTATAGTGGTTCGGCGTGTTGCCTACGTCCACTGTGAAGTTTTTTGCAGTTTTATTGATTTTTCAATGATTACAAGTTGTTACAGCAATCAACAACAAGTTACAACTGGAAATTCGAAATCAACAGCAAATTTATGATATAAGATGACGGAGATCTCGATCCGGCAGAGTCTGGATGCTTGAGAGTCGAAAGATCGAAGAAGAAGATCCCTTTTCTGTTGGCTTTGGGCTCTATTTATAGGCGTGGGATGCTGATATTTTGCTGAAAACTCGGGAGACCACTTCTGGCACGCGAGGGGGCCTACTCGCCCGGCCTCAAGAAATTTAGGCCCACTTTGGCATCGATTAGAACTCCATTCGAATCGATCATAAAATCATCCAATCGAGGTGAAATTTGGTGTGGACATTCTTCAACACGTATGCAAGCTTCTATGAAAATTTCATGGCATTTGGATCAGTAGATTGAGAGATACGATGGATACGAGATGAGATTCATTGCGTGGCTGTTTGGTTTGAAACCATCCCTTCGAATCGATGGTGGCACGTGCCTTCATGGTGACGTGAAGCGCAAACCTCGAATCGATCCGGTCTTCACTCCGAGTTGACCGTTTCGACTCCATGTATCTCAGCGCATTCGAACCGATGGATGACACGTCATCATGTATAGTTGACTTGGTGGGTTCGAACGAAGCTTTACTGAAGGGTTCGAGCAAGGCACTGATAGGTTCGAACAAAGCTTCACTGAAGGTTCGAACAAGGCTTCATTGATGGGTTCTAATGGTCGATGCTTGATGGATACGAACTTGCGTTTCTCTGATGGATACGAGGTTCATCCATATGAACTCGATGGGTTCGAAGTTGATGGAGTCGAATTCGAGGCACTTCAACGGATTCGAAGTTGATCGATACGAAGGTGATCGGTTTGAATCAGCGTTTGGTGATGGATTCGAAGACACCTTCAACGATGGATTCGAAACCAGTGCTTTTCCCTTCAAGTTGAATCAATCATAACTTGAGCGTATGAACTCGGATTGACTTGAAATTTGAGATGATGACTTCTATGATCTTTCTTGTCACGTCTTATCAATTGTAGCTCAATCTTGACTCGAACAAAATTCGGTGATATCCATAGTGAAGCTAAGTATGACCAATCCCGGAGACGAGCTGTCCTTTATTTTCGATCGATCTTTTGGTATCACGGCTTTGCCAAAAAGTGGGATAACAGGGAGCACCAGCCAGACGTCTGTAGAAATCCTCTAGAATACAAAACAGACAGGATCAGATGTCCGGTTGATGCACTCAGATGTCTGAAAGACTATGTACACAAAAAATATACAGAGTCAGACGTCTGAAACAAATACCAGACGTCTGATTCTGAACTTGGAATTTAAAATTCAAATTACAACTGACACATTTGAAAAGACATCTTCGCTTTTCTTCACTGCAACTCTTCATCACCATCAGAAGCAACCATAGAGCACTAGTTAATGGATGCAACTACTTAGGGAATCTCTCTACCACTATATATTACATCAAGAATCAAAGAGAAGGACTCACCTTACTTGCGCTCTTTACTCACATACTCTATTATATTCCTGATCTCTAGCAATCTATACTTGTATTTTCACTCTTCCATATATTCAGATCTTCTTAATCAATACTCTCTAGATATATATTGGAAGCATTTGTACTTAATAGTCAATATCACTGTTATAGAACATATACTTGACAATAACAAGCTATTTTAACCAAGCCTATTCCTCCGGGCGAAGTGAGCGTGTCTAATAGTCGAATTCCAAAAGGGAGCTTCGGGACTGGACGTAGGATGGGAGGTCCGAACCAGTATAATATCCTGGTGTGCTTATTCTATATTTACCTAGATTAATTTTATCATAGTTGCATTATATATTTTGTCGCATATAGTTGCATATACACTATACGATCCACCCTATAGACTTTCAAAGATGAGAAGGAAATGTACGCGTAGACAATAAAAATAAAAAGGTTACTAGGGTTTATAACAGCCTATAAATAGGCAAAGGTAGGTAAGAACAAATGGATAGATCGAATCGGGTCAAAACGATAACTATGACTCGAAAAACGCGTTTCATTTTCGAAACGGAAATGTGCCATCCAATATATCGAAATATAGGTTTTTGATATTTTAAACTCAATGTAACTAGTCTCAAATCCTAAATCCATTTTATGCCGAAGTTAGCTTTTAAAATCAATTTGTTTTAATTGAATTCATTAGATTGATTTCGGCACTTTTTCAAGCCCGCACAATCAAATGACAAGTCTGATCGCTACGAAACTTGAAATCACATAATAATTCACTGTTAAGGATTTGATGAAACTAGTGTCATCGAAATCCGAGGCAATGACCAAAATGGCTAATTTCCATGTTAATTAAATTATCATATAGATTAAATCGCCTTTTAAATTTAAAAGTTAACAATTTTTCTTTATCATCTTTGATTACCTAGTAATTTATAATCTTTTAAAATAAATTTCCATGTCAAATCCATTGTTAAATATTGCACTAATTACAGTGTTCAATTGCAATTACAAGAATTTTATTAATTAAAATTTTATATTCCAATAAATTGTTTTACTCCAATACCAAAATGAATTCATTTGACACTAAGTCACTTTTTATTACATTCTTATTATATAGTTATCTTCTTAATTCATACTTGCTGCAATATTTTATTGGACTAATTACAATTGATTTATAATTTAATTTCAACAGAATAGATAATGACATGAAAATTATACTATTACTACACCTTAATAATTCAATCACATTTCTATGTCAATTGTTAACAAACAAAGCTAATAAATTAAGATATTGATTAATTATTCTATATTAATCAATTTTATTTAATTACATACAATTTCACCTTTAAATACAACATTTGGTTTATTTCCTTATTTATGATTTCTAACCAAATTAACTTTACAGTTGTTTTATTTACTTGAAATTACATTATAGTAGTTGTCAATAACATTCAAACAACATTATTAAATCAAATTTTAACTATTTTCCTATTAAAAAACCATAAATTAAGATTCTTCACAATATTAAATTTCAAATTTATTTAATTTAATATTTTAATTATCGAAAAAAATACATATCGTCATAGAATCCATTTTCCAATACGAGCCATCATACTTGATTGTATACCTATTATGCTGGAATTTAATAGTGTAATAATTTTAGCTATGATTAATATGTATTTGTATCCTAGACATTATTATACTATCACTGGATTTTTTATAGAAAATGTTTTGGTTATTGTAAGGTTAAAACTTGTTCGTATTTATGAGTGGCATGGTCTTACGAGATACCTTTGATTTTAAAGGTTTTACAAGTTAAAGAAATAAAATTCCTTGTGATTTGTGCTTCTCATGCTGGTTTTACTAAACTGACCCGTGCATTGTTTTCCTATAATGCTTGGGTCAAACCGGGCATGTTTTCTAGACTTAATTGAACACTTTAGAGCTTTCAGGAGATGACCTAGATTCTCCAAGACATATTCATGTATCTTATATTCTTTTATTGTTAGTTGTTCTTGGTGTTTGTTTTTCGTATATATCAGCAATTGTAGGGACATGCCGTTATAAACATCTTGGCTAATAATAGGATAATATACTATGATGTTGTGTACAAATAAATATGATTTCTTTCGTAAAGATTTTGTGTATATTATATATTTCTCGTCAAGATGTGCGATTCTGTTATGTCTTCTTTCTTTTCACACTAAATGACCAGTATCTCGGACACTTAAATGATCGACACATGAATACCAAGGATGTACTAAGTGTCATCTTTAGGTGTAAGGAAGGCAGATCATTACAATATGGCATCAAACATTAGATTGAGCTAACACCTAGGCGTTAGTGGGGTCGACTCAATTGAGATAGGATAAGTGAGACCCTAGAGTGAGTTTGAGTGCATATATTATGTGCATGTTTGTTAGCGCTATAAAAATGCTTTATGTGTTGATTTATCGATTGAGTGGTTTATGTGTTCCGGTCGAGACTCAAGGCACCAAGACATCGATAGGGGTTTCTAAACACTTAAACTATGCAAATCAACATACTATTGTTTTAAAATATGGTGAATGTAATAATTTTACCTAAGAATATATTTATGTATAAAAGAATAATTTTCAAAAATAAAGTATAGTAACATATGATGTATTTTTTATTAAGAGATGGTAATATTTTATTATTATCATTTAGGGTTTTGATAACGCTAAAAATTGAACGCTAACACCCCAGTGTATGTAGAGGTTAAGTGAAAGCACCACCCGTGAACACGGGAATTAGAAACAAGTAGGAAAGTCACAAAGAAAGCAGTAAAAGACAACAATTTTATAGTGGTTCGACTTTAGGTTAAGCCTACGTCCACTTTAATCCTCTTTATTACCGAATCAATTACAACTTTATAACAATCTTCAATTACAATACTGATGAGACAAACAACTCGAACTCCGATGTAGAAGAATTCTTTGAATCCATGTTGATTGTGTTAGATTTCCTCTTGAAGTTAGTTGAGGTGCCTTTCGTGCTTGAAGTGTCGAGTGAGCCGAGAATTCAGCAGAGTATCGGCCTTCCAGGAATGAGCCAAAAAGATCCCCCTTCAGTTGGAATAGGTGGGGTATTTATAGGAGATTTCTGGACTAGGTCGTAGGTCGCGAGTGACCTTGGATGGGTCGTAGGTCGCCAGCGACCTAGGGGATGTGGTTTACGACTTAATAAGGTCGTACTAGGTCATCTGAGCGAGTTAGTAGGTAGTAGCGACCTATGGGAGGTCGGTCCTGAAGTAGCTTAAGTCGTCCACGACCTAGTGAAGCCCCTTTTCAATCAGGTACTGGCTGTCAACGACTTAGCACTTAAAGCATAAATGTTATAACGGCTTGCTTAGGTCGCAAGCGACCTAATGAGAGGGAGTATACATGCGGCTTTGTTCTGGAGCTCGCTGGGTCGCTTCCTTTTTTGGCTCGCTAGGTCGCTTCCTTTTTTGGCTCGCTAGGTCGTTGGATACTTAAGTCGCTAGGTCACACTCTTCCTTAAGTCGTACATTCTTCAGATAGTTAAACTCATTAGCTCGCTGAGTGGCTTAACTCGTTTAGTGCTTTATGTCGCTAGCTCGTTGTTGGTCTCGCATCCATGTTAGGTCGCTTGGGCTGTTAGGTCATGCCACATTGAACTGCTCTATGCTCTAGGTCGTTAAGTCGCGTCTACGTTAACTCGTTCATACTCTAGGTCGTTAGGTCGATGCCATATCTAGCTCGTTACATCGCTGATTCGTGAAAAAATGGAGTTAACACTTGCCCCTCGAAGCATATGCCTAGGTTATAGGTCGTATGCTTCGATATAATTCTTCTAGGTCGTAAGCGACTCAAGAAGATTGCTAACTCGCGCACCCAATCATCTTCTACCTCTGTCTCCTTTATAAACTGTAAGTCGCTTCGTTCCCCTCACTTTACTACCTACCCCTTTACCACCATTGTTGTCATTCGAGCTCAGAAGCTAATCGCGAAATCTCCTCCTTTTCATCCCCAATTGTTGATTCCAACAGCAAACGAAGGTAACTCCGATCATCTATTCGTCACGTTCACCACTGATACAATTTTCGCCACCATGCTGTAAGATTATGTCCTGATTCGCCTTTCGATTATTGTTGAATCGTTGGCGATTGCTTTAAAAAGTGAATCGGCCTAGTGTTTCATGGAGTTATCTTGGTGAATGTTAAGTTTTTAGAATCAATCAGGGGTTTTTGAGGATGTTTTGGGAGTTTGGAGGAGACAAGGAGATGGTTATCGGGTTAATAGGTTTTAGGATTTGCTGTGATACTTCGGTGAGGTAAGGGAGACGAATATGTGGCAGCATGCGAGTGGAGAATAAGACTTAGGATTTCTTGATGGAAGAAAGCTTGGCATATTCCTGAAATACTCTCAGAGCGACCTAACGAGTCAGACGATCTAAGGGCCTTGGGGCTTATGATGCATTACCCGTTACTTTGGACGAATCATCCTCTTTAACGACCTACCTCTAGGTCGCATCATGACTTGGGCGAGCTAACCTTTGCAACACAACTTTTAAGTCGCAGACGAGTTAACACTTAGACACTTGCTGTGGCTTAACTTCCTACGACTTAAGCTTTTAGGCCGTGAGAGTGTCTGAACGACCTAATACTTAACCAAATTAGCATTGCCTTGCCCTGAAGTTCTATGCCTTGAACTTTTTGACTTGAACAATGCGACCTAAGAAAGTTCGCCTTGGACATTTGCAAAGCTTTGACAGAACTTGGCTGAATTTCCAACTTGAACAGCTAGAATGAACTGCTTGAACTCGTCGTACTCTTTTACAGATTATATTAACTTTAATGCTATTAACCTGTTAAATACAACATTTGCAGAAAATGGGACGAATGTACTGCCATTTACAGCCCACATCGAATGACAGATTAGTCGATAAAAGATAATCAACTTAAAGAAATTATACGAAATGCTATGAATCAACAAACTCAATTGAAGTATTAAAGCAATGCTGAATTAATCAACCAAAGCTAATCTGTTTGCTTCAACACTGTACCTGAACTTAAAACAACAAGCCCTGAAGCTTTTTAACTGACAACTATTAATTAGTTTAATTTCAGTTATATTTGCTTGTCGTTTTATTAGTTTTGCACAACACTTCACACATTTAGGAAACGTGCACCTTCATATTTAAATATCCAGTTCCTTGTGTAGAATGTCTTATCAAGAAGAGATCATAGAGCAATCTGAAGGAGTCTTCCCGATAGCCATCCCATTGGATAATCCTCCAGAAAGAACTCCAACTACCCTCAGTCAACGGACATTCAACCAATTATGTATTCAATTTGGGATTGCCGAAGCGGATGCTATTCTTCCTGGGTCAAATGATACCGCTGACAGGCCACCTCTCGGTTTTGTCGCCGTCAACCGTCAGATGTGCCTTTGTGGTGCCATTCCTCCTTTCAATGAATTTCTTCAACAACTCCATCTTCGACTAACCATCTCTCCATTTCAACTGCATCCCAATGGCTACGCCATCCTGATGGGATTGTGCATTCTATTCAGGAGGACACTCAACCGTCTTCCGAGCTTCGAAGAAGTTTGCTATTTATGTACATTCGCAAAGAATAAAGACCACCCCTCCATCGTACTCGTGAGAAGTGCCAGAAACCGTAAACTTATTACCGATCTCTCCGAGAGTGCTCACGGTTTTCTGAATCAGTTCTTCTTCGTTCACTGCCCCTAGGGTTTTATGCCATATGGAGAGTAGGAAGTAAGATTTCTCATCCCTGTTCTTTCCGTTTTAGCTTTCCAAGATCCGAATTGCTAAGTGCTAACTTCATTCTTTTCTTTTACAGCACTTCCTCCTCCCTCTAGAAATCCCAGTCACAAGACGACTTTTGATAGATTAAGTGCCGTGCCGGTTGAAGAAAGAAATATTAAGTTTTTGCTGAAAGATGAACATCTGCACCAATACGGGCTTCTGCACCCCTCCCGTTCCACTCAACCTCATGAAGTACCCGACTCTCCAGTAGAGGCATCGGATGCCCAAGTTTCCGTTGGAGAACCTACGCCGAAAGAACGCACTGTTGAGGCTCCATTGGTAAAGTGTTCTACTTCAACTGATGTTGCGGGGTCATCCGTCAAACATGTACTTGCCCCGGTCATCGAAGAAGAGGTGCCTCCTCAACAACCAAGGAAATCTGGTGACGAAGGGGCTGAGAGAACAAGTCACGCTAGGCACAGCGGCAATGATACTTTTGAGGTGTTGAGCGACCTGATGATTACTTCACAGGAGCTTTTCAAAGATGATCCTATCACTGCTAAAGTTACTTCTTCAGCAGTCGAAGCAACATCCGTTTTGCAACAAACTCCGTCAGCCCGAGAGTTGACACTGGCTGTTAAATCCATCATCACCTCCCAACCCAGAAGTGGTTCATGATTCGACGCACGTAGTTTACACGTTACACACACTTAGGACTTTTCAGCACTTATATGCGTTCAACTCTCTTGCTTTCAAGATTTCTGAGTTTATCTTTTCTTCATTTTCAAATTCTCCAATGGGAAGAAGTAGCTCCCACTACGACGATTTCCAGCGTTATGGGAAGCGCGGTGCTTATGACCCCAGGAGGTATCTTCCTGCCTCTTGGGAAATTGATGAAGAAAGAGTTACGAGGAAAGCTCATGAAAGGCATGCCTATGAAGAACGCCACGAAAGACAAGGTGAGCGACATGACTCTTCCCAGAGGGAAGATGATTCTCATAAACGGAAATCCCATGATGATAAAGGGAAAAGCCACATCCCTGAAGATGCTAGTAAAAGGGCCAAACATGGCGAAAAGCCGGCATCCAAACTTCCTGAAAGGCCCGCTGCTCCTGCTCCTACACCTTCTCAATCTCCTGCCCTTACTCGTACTGATATTCAAACAATCATTGGCAGGCCCTCATATCAGGTTGGACAAGGCCCGGCCACTCTTCAAAGTCGGTTTCCGCATTGGTGCTTGAAGGGAGTGTGCTTTGACCTTGATTTGGTCCCGATTGACAAGCAAGCTATGCTGCGCAATCTTAATGCCATCAAACTCGATATTGAGAGAATGTCGGGTTGGCAAAAGCTTGTCGACGAGCTTCAGAGGGTAAATCGTGCAAATCTTGAGACCATGCTAACAATGGAAAACGACAAATTTGAATGGCAGAAAACTCTTGAGCAGCATGACGTGGAAATGAGGAGCATAGCTACTTATAATGAAAAGCTTGAAGCAGAGGTCGAAAAACTTAAGGAAGAGCTCGCCACTTCTTCCACTTCTTTTTCTCAGAGAGAAGAAGTGCTTCTAAAACAAGTGAGAGATTCTCACGTGGCACAGAGAGATGCCGAAGCTAAATTTGTAGCACAACAACAAGCTGTAGAAAACTACCGGGCTGATGTTGCTCAACTTCGAGAGAAAATCAACGCCCAGAACTTGGAGATTGAACTGCTGAAAACTCGACTTTCTAAAGCTGAAAAGGAGCGTGATGAAGCTGTTGCCGGCAAAGCTACAGCCGCAGAATCTCATATGGAAACCAAAGCTAAAGTCAGCTCCACTTTATTCGAGTTTTACATCCACAGTGTTCTGGGGCATGGTAGCCTTAAGTTTTTGGGACCGGCATATGAAATCACTTTGGCCAAAGTGTGGGTGGCCATACTTGATATGTTTGGAGGAGCAGGGTATACCGAAGTAGATTTAAAGGCGCACTACCTAGATGATGATGCATGTGCCGCTCTTGCTAGGTGAAAGGAGCAACTTACCAAAGAGAGATCTGAAACGACAGAAGGAGAACATTTAGGAAAGACAATTTCAACCGACCCAATTCTACCTTCAGCTTCAGCTGATATCTACATTGCTGGCTCCAGTTTCCATTCTCCTCCTCCTGCTAAAGCCATTACTGAAAGCGCCACCACCCACACTAGAGATGAGACTCAGGAAAGCGCTGAAGCGTAGGACTTCGAAGTTGACATAGTAAAATCTACTTCTCCAGGTAACCTCAATGTTGATCTCGCTCAAGTGAACTGCTTGTTCGCTTCGACCGAGTTCGATGAGCTCCTTGCTTATTTCGTAAGTGTCGATGAGCCATTATTCCCTCTTTTTATGAGGAATACTCACTTTCACTTTTCTTCTCCTGTAGAGAAAGCACCAAGTATTGCTCAGCCTTCCCCTCTTCCAATTGTTTCCTCTCCGCCTCTTCAGATTACTCCCCCTTCCGTTTCTCAACCGGGGTCACAAGAGGAGCAGATAGAAGCTCTTCAAGGCTTGGATGACCCGGTCGTTTCTCAAGAACAGAAGGCCGAAGAACCTGAAGAAGGCGAGAGAACTCCGGAACAGACTGCTTCTGATGATATAACATTATCCACTCTTTTCTCTCCGGGCAGTGATCCTTCCTCAAGGAAGAGGGGGAAGCGTGTTGTTTCAAAGAAAAGGAGAGAAGCTTCTGCTGGCGAAGAAAAAACAGAAGAAAGTCCAATTGCACCCCTTCCTCTTTCTTCCCCTACTCCCATAAGCCGGCCTAAAAAGTTAATCATCCGGCCAGGCGAAAGCTCAAAAGGTGGCAGGAAGAAGAAGTGATCGGTTTAGGACTTATGCTTTTCACCTTGCTTTTTTCTTTTTTGCTTGTATATGCAAAGACTTGTGTTGACCGGCGATTGTGCGGGTACCAGTCCCCGCCTTCTTTTGTTTGAAACCTGTACATGTATAAAAAAAATTATAGTATGGAATAAAATGATTCTTTTACTTGTACAAACTTCTGTTTGTATCTGAGAATGCATTTATTCTTTTTTTTTATACAAGTGTCTTTATTTTCTCTGTGTGATGTTGCAGTAAACCTATGGTATGTTGCTTGAGCATTGCTTTTATTTTTGCAACTATATTATATTGCCCCCATACCATGGTTTATTGCAATCTCTTTCACATTGGCAGAATTTTGGAGAACAACTCTTCTGTTTCAAGATGACTTGTTCTCTTTCTTTAGAGAACAACTTTTCCATTTGAAGGAGGTTTGCATCTGTACTTTATAGGATAATATTTCCGTTTTAAGGAAATATTTTTCTGATTTAGTAGAATGCGCGTCGTATTGAAGAAGTTTTCTCTTTTTTTTTCGTCGCAAAGTTTTACACTTCACTTTTATTTTGGTAAGTGACTTTTCCTTCGTGGTACAGTGGGCCTCCGAAAAAGGGCTTTGACCTGCTTGTGCCTCCGAAGAGGACTTTTGTTTGATTGTGCCTCTAGGAAGAGAGCTTTTTGTTTGATTGTGCCTCTGGGAAGAGGGCTTTTTGTTTCTGCCTCTGGGGAGAGGCTTTTATTTTTTCCCTGTCCGTTGGGAAGCGGGCCTCCGAAGAGGGCTTTACACATTTCGGCTCGTGTGAAGTTTTATTTCAGATCACGGTGAAATGTGTGGCTCTGAGTAGGGCTTTTGCTTGGAAGTTGGAGTTTCCTTCTCTCGGTTGGATGGATTCACGGGCGGACACAAGTTACTTGGATTGTTTGTTTGCACAAACATTCTCAGCTAGTTAATGAGTGTCCTGTGCCACCGATCAGTCCACAACTTTCTGTCGAGAAAGAGAAAACTCTTTTTCTGGCTAGTCCCATTAAAGGTCTTTTAGCATTTCAACTATGGTGAAATGGGCCTCCGAAGAGGGCTTTTCACATTCCAGCACTTGTGAAGTTTTATTTCAGATCACGGTGAAATGTGTGCCTCTGAGTAGGGCTTTTGCCTGGAAGTTTGGAGTTTCCTTCTCTCGGTTGGATGGATTCACAGGGCGGACACAAGTTACTTGGATTGTTTGTTTGCACAAACGTTCTCAGCTAGTTAACGAGTGTCATGTGCCACCGATCAGTCCACAACTTTCTATCGAGAAGGGGAACTCTCTTTTTCGGGCACGTCCCATTAGAGGTCTTTATCCTCCGAAGAGTTGTGCCTCTGAAGAGGGCTTGTGCCTCCGAGGAGGTCTTTTGCTGTTCTCAGCTAGTGAAAGCACCACCTGTGAACACGGGAATTAGAAACAAGTAGGAAAGTCACAGAGAAAGCTGTAAAAGACAATAATTTTATAGTGGTTCGGCTTTAGGTTAAGCCTACGTCCACTTTAATCCTCTTTATTACTGAATCAATTACAACTTTACAACAATCTTAAATTACAATACTGATGAGACAAACAACTAGAACTCCGATGTAGAAGAATTCTTTGAATCCATGTTGATTGTGTTAGATTTCCTCTTAAAGTTAGTTGAGATGCCTTTCGTGTTTGAAGTTTCGAGTGAGTCGAGAATTCAGCAGAGTATCGGCCTTCCAGGAATGAGCCAAAAAGATCCCCCTTCAGTTGGAATAGGTGGGGTATTTATAGGAGATTTCTGGACTAGGTCGTAGGTCGCGAGTGACCTTGGATGGGTCGTAGGTCGCCAGCGACCTAGGGGATGTGGTTTACGACTTAATAAGGTCGTACTAGGTCATCTGAGCAAGTTAGTAGGTAGTAACGACCTATGGGAGGCCGTTCCTAAGGTAGCTTAAGTCGTCCACGACCTAGTGAAGCCCCTTTTCAATCAGGTACTGGCTGTCAACGACTTAGCACTTAAAGCATAAATGTTATATCGGCTTGCTGGGTTGCAAGCGACCTAATGAGAGGGATTATACATGCGGCTTTGTTCTGGAGCTCGCTAGGTCGCTTCCTTTTTTGGCTCGTTAGGTCGCTTCCTTTTTTGGCTCGCTAGGTCGTTGGATACTTAAGTCGCTAGGTTGCACTCTGCCTTAAGTCTACATTCTTTAGATAGTTAAACTCATTAGCTCGCTGAGTGGCTTAACTCATTTAGTACTTTAGGTCACTAGCTCGCTGTTGGTCTCGCATCCATGTTAGGTCGCTTGGGCTGTTAGGTCATGCCACATTGAACTGCTCTATGCTCTAGGTCATTAAGTCGCGTCTACGTTAACTCGTTCATACTCTATGTCGTTAGATCGCTGCCATATCTAGCTCGTTATATCGCTGATTCGTGAAAAAGTGGAGTTAACAGGTTTTTTTAGCTATGCTCGTCCAATGAAGCATTAACTATTGTTGAATGGTTCATAAGGAATTTTTCTTAGTAAAGTATAGGTTGGGTATATAGGAATTTATGGTAACATTGAAACGAACACCGTGTGAACTAAGTTTCACAACTTGGCTATAAAGCATTTGATGATAATATTGGGTCAAAATATTGGATTTTAATAAAAGGAGTTTTATTAAAAATAAAGGAAACATATTTTAAGAATATTTTAGGAAAGATTTTTTATACAGTGATTTACAAATCATAATTATAAAATATATTTTCAAATAAGTTAGACTTTCAAAGAATTTAAATCCCGATGACTTTGGTAAAATTTTCAAATGGTTTTCTAGGTTTGGGAAAAAGTAGTACTAACTTTACTTAAAAATACATTAAATTATAAATACTTTGAATTTTTTTATAGAAAGATGTGTTTTCTTTGGTTTGGCTCGGGGAAAGAGACCCGATTTATTTTGAGATTATCCCAATAATATTTTAAGTTATGATCATATGTTTTATAACAACTCGGGTTTTTGGTCATTTGAAAATTAAAATATTTAATTGTTTTTAAATGTTTAAAAGTTAATTTTTAACTTGAATTTCAAACACAAAGATTTATTTGATAATTTAATTTTTGAATTTAATAACTAGAAATTGGGTAAAATATGAAATCTTGAGTCTTAAGCTTGTTAAAAATAATTTAAAGGCTTATAAAATTTGTATTGATAATAATAAAGATAATAAAAGTTTTAACAATAAATTTAAAGGTGATTTATTCAATTTCAAAAATATATCGTTTAAATTGACATTAAAAGTTGTCTTCTGAGGCATAGTTTTGGAATTCGACGAAACCAGTTCCATTGGATGCGTAATATATATTATTATCGGATTTAAAATTTCATAGCATTTGGAGTTATCGTTTGGTCATACGGTATATAAACGTGCTAAAATTTATATTGAAAATTCAATATAATAATTGGGTCCAAAAAGTTATCTTCTCCATATGATCGAATTAGGACTCGAAACCTTTTCTGTTGCGTTCGGAATATGGGTATAACATTATACATGCCATACAGTACGCATCGATAGGAAGTCGAGATTTTAAACTACGAAATCGAGACGAATTAAATTTAAATAAATATATATATTAATTTGACTTGACTAATATTTTCACATTATCTTTTTTCTCCTTTTAAAATCACTATAGCTATCCTATTCAAACACGATACCCTCTTTTCCAACATTTCCCCCTTCTCCTTGCAACTGAACTTAGTACAATGAAAGAGAAAAAAAGGGAGGGCAACATTTCTAAAAAATAAAAAGAAGTTCATGTCTTTTCCCTCCACCTCTTTTATAAAAGCAAGCAGACCAGAGCGAAAGGAAATTAAACTTCATAAGAAAAATAAATGGCCAATCCTCCTTGAAAAAATATATATCGAATCTGGTCTTTCAAAAAAAATATAAAACAAACTAATCGCGACATTGGGTGGAGCAACGGGTCACGATTGGGAATAAAGCTAGGGCTTAGGGGAATTTAGGGATGGAGTATCGATTCGAAGGGTAGGGGCTGTTCGAACTCGTGATGTAAGGAGAAGCCTTGGGAACGAGGGATGGGAGGTTGCGATTTTTTTTTGGGAGTGCGACATTGGTTCGGCATTCAAATTAAAATCGAAGCCAAGTTGGACAGAATTGTAGCCGAGGTCAGAGTCAGGTGACTCGAAATCAAATGAAGGTGGGGATTTAGGAGTAGTCGGTCAGCGATGCAAGCAGCTCACGGCATCAAGGTGTGAGCAACACGAGTTAGGATGAGATGACTTGGGTGATTTCGAGTGGGAGAAGGAGATGATTAACTTAATTTATTTTTTATTCCAGTAATTATATTAATATTAAATTTTTTAAATTTGTTCGAATGTTTAATTTTTTTATAACTTATGCATAGAGTTTGAGATCAAAATAGAACAAATTGTGTCGCGCTCTTGATGGCGAGAACTTTGCAATAGTATTTGTTGGAGATTTTTTGAAGTCAGTCGGGATTTTGGTTTTTTGAAATTGGGATGTTTGGAAAGGAAATAAATCAAGGTGAGTTAATCTCACTCAATTTTGGATTACCATAAACAATTTTAAATATTTAAAATTCATTATTGATTGAGTGGTAGCATTGATAAATTATTATCAGTTGAATGAGATATTATATATGGTAGTATATATATTGGAGTGATTAATATTCCCGTATATATATAGCAGATGAGACCCTTTGCGCGCCATATAATATCGAATGACCATGTATACCATGATCCTCGAAGTGGGATTGGCATTTTTATATTATATTAACATCTGTGGATGCAGAGAAACAGGTTGGAGGGATCCAACTGGATTACTCAAAAATGTCGAATTTAAATTAATATATATTGGTATATGGTCTATTTAAATAATCTATGGTGAATTATAGTGCAAATTGAATTTATTGGATGATATGTTATTACTAGATAGATTTTGGTATTTTAAAATACCAAAAATATGAATATTGAATTTTTAAAATAAAATAAGAAGGAGAATTAAAGGGAAAAAATTATAGTGAAATTTGGATAAATTAAAAGAAATGAATTTGGGAAAAATAAATAGTTTGATTCAAATTTGTTTTAATAATTTTGGAATATGTAAATAGAGATCTTGGAATATTGAAATAGAGATTTGGATAATATAAATAAAAGGATTTTTAAAATAATAGAACTAAAGCGATATTGTTTAAATATAAATAGATTTACTTTCAAATTCGAGATTTGAATAGTTGGGAGAATAAAAAGGGAAATTTGAAAATAAAATATGGAACTGTTGTGCTAGATTTTAAATAAGATTTGAAATTTATGAAATGGAAGTGGAATAGGAATTGGTTGGGCTTTTGGAATATATTTGTGGTAGTTAATAAATTAATTTAGAAAATGAAATTTAAATTAGAAATTGATTTGAAATTGATTTAAAATTGATTAAGTGTTGTGAAACAGTGATAAAACGGGACATGAGACTATGGAATTTATAAACAAAGTTTATAAATTAAGTAAAGTAAATTATCAGTGGATAAATAGGAATTATAAATTCACGATGAGGATTTATAAGGAGATGGATAAATAGGTTTAAAAATAAATAGTAAATTTATTTTTAGAAATGTGAAAAAGGGAATTTACGGATTTAGAACGTAAATCAAACTGGAAAGAAATCGAGGGGGATTTATAAATAATTAGACCAGTTATATTTGAGTTGAAAATGTATTTTTCCTGAGAAGTTAAGTTAATTTTATAAAGGAGGATTTTTAAGTATTAACTAGAAAAATTAAAGTTGTTTAAGAATATTGTAGAAAAATAATTATTTAGTTGTTTAAAATTGTTGAACTATATTTAAGCATTTATTTAGTAGTTTTATGAATGGCTGATATTAAGTTAATTATTATTTAAGAATTAATCAGTATTATTATTTTAAGAGTATATTATTCTATATTAATATTATTTTATAATAACATTTATTTTTAATAACTGCCTATGATCTAATTGGAAAATTATTATAGAAATTTCATAAGTATTATTTTGAAAATTTTTAAATGAAGTTTTCGAAAAGTAATGGTAAGCCTGCATGGCGAAATCGGAGGCAGTGAGTGCCTATAGTTAAGCCTTGGATTTCTAAGGGATAAAGACGTAACTATTGAGCTGTGGATCCATGGTTTCATACCACAATGGTACTTTCCATATTGTTTTTAAAAAGGGTTCAATATTTTTCTTAAAAAAGGGATAGTTGATGAATTTTACTAAAATTCGATAAGATAAGTATATATTCTAGATAAAGGGATCTGATTTTACTAAAATTAAATAAAAATTAGATTTAGTGTTTTCTGTGGAAAATAGAATATTTGGTTGAATGATTGTTTATTTCATACTTAAATAAATGACTATCATATCTGGACTAAAAATATAACTTTGGGAATATCTAGGAGAAATACAGGAATTATATGGTACAGTTAACATTCGAGGTGCTATACCGTACGTGTAAACTCATTTCGTTCTTCTAGGATGTTTATAAGGAAATCCGCCCACAAAAGGTTAAGAGGCGATCTTCATTCTTGTTTTTGTCTGTTTATTTCTTAAAGAACGGAGGTTGAGTTTACCGAAAAGCATCGGCATTGTTTCGAAGAGACTGTGATCAGATAAGTTATTCGTAAACCACTTCGATCCAACGAGTACGTTTTGGAAAGGAGAACAAGAGCATGGAGTCAAAGATGGAGCAGTGAAGTGCAAGGGCTAATCTGTGATGACCCGGAAATTTTTAACATTTGTAATGAAATATTTAATTGATTTCGAATTTTTGGAGGTTAGTTTAACTTGAATTTCAAATATAACTATGAATTTAGCAATTTAATTATCAAATTTAATTATAGAAGATTTGGGTAAAATACAAAATCCTCAACTTGACGCTGATTAAAAGATAATTTGAAGGCTTGGAAAATTTATATTGATAATACTGGAGGTAATAAAACTTTTAAAAGTGAATTTAAAAGCAGTTTGTTTGATTTTTAATTTATATCGTTTAAATCGATATTTAAAAATAGCCTTCCGAGGCACAGTCTCGGAATTCAACGAAACTAGTTCCATTGGATCTGTAATATTATATTATTATCGGATTTCAATTTTCGTAATGTTTGGAGTTGTAGTTTGGCCGTACGATACGCAAACACACTGAAATTTAAATCGAAAATTCGAAATTTTAACTGAGTCCTAAAAGCTATCTTGTCCATATGATCGAATTAGGACTCGGAATGTTTTCCATTGCGTTCGTAATAGTGATATAACATTAGAAACGCCTAGCAGCATGCCTCGATTGATGATCTGGATTCTTGGCTTTGTTTTCTCAACAATTTAAATTTGACTTTAAATTTAAAAGATGGATAATGAAATCGCATTACCTTCTTTAATACGCTTCTTCGTTTAATAAATAAAATAAAAAGCAGATATTTTTCTTTGTTCAGTGGAAACCGTAACCTCTCACTTCTCGCTCAAATCCAAGGTTATGGCCACGAATTATAAAATAGAAGTCTTAAGAATCAAAAGGAAAATGGTGACCCCTGTTCAATTCAACTACATCTCCAGTTCATTTTCTTTCCCAACTCATTCGAATCCAAGTCCAAATCATTCGCATAAAAAAAATCAAACTCCGAAGAAAAATGAAAATAATTCGATCGTTTGATCGAAAGGACGAAGCACGGCTTGAACCGAAGTCGACGAAGAAGCTAGGGTTCTCGCCATTTTGCTACGGCGGATTTGGGAGGGAACTCGAAGTCGTGGCGATACTCGTAGTCGTGCGTGTGCGAGCTCAAGTTCTTGGGCGGCGGCGCAGGGTGAAGTTCGATGCCAAAATCTCGATGAGGTGAAGGGGTTGCGGTGACGACGATAGGGTCTGGCCGATGGCTCACGATGGAGTTATCAGTGAGTCGTGAATTTGGGGAAGCTCGAACTTCGAGGTGGTTCGATTGGATGGAGGCCGTCGAGGCTGATAGTATTCGAACGTCATCTTTCTCGATTTAATGTTGAATTGTCTAAATACAGAAAAAACTGCGTATTTTATTTTGAATATGGAAGTAAACTGAATATCGTGTTCTGACTATTTTATTCTACATATATATCTGCAGTAATGTATATTAACATTAATTTTTAAATGATGTTTTCGAAAATAGAATTTTTTTTATCCGGTTTATTAATATTAAATTTAATCACATATATGTGTATAAGATTTTGGGAGTGTAAGAATTTATTTAAAAACATTGGATTTTTGAATATAAGTTATATGTATATGTGAAGTTTTAAAAGAAAAATAATTGTATATTTTTAATTTACCAATTTATTAATATATTCAGGGAATAATTTGTTTAACTAGTTAATCAGTTATTCGGGTTACCAAAGATTATTTAAAAAGGAAATTTAATTGTTTAATTTAATTTTTAGTTAAATAAATTTATCAAAAAAGCTGGTTAAAATAAAATCATTGAATGATCAAAATTACCAAACGAAAATTGGTTATTTGATTATTTCGAATATTAATGAATTGTATAAATGTTTATACAAGGTCTAAAATGGAGAAACAAGCCGGAGTTGAAATGAATGAAAATGGATTGCATGCATAGGCAAAGGTGAGATCTTCTCACTCAAATTTTAATAATTGGAAATTTCAGTTATTGATTAATGATTGAATTGTGATAGTTAAAATTAATTGACTGTGTGCTTGGATGATTGATTTGTAGTAATTATTCACTGGATGATATTATATATAGTAGTATATATTGGGTGATTGATTTCCCGCATTATATAGCGGATGAGACCCTATGCGCCGCATAATAGCGGATGATATTTTATAATCTCATATACCACGATATTCCACCTCGAAGCGGAATTGATATTCAATTGTTGTGCTAACGTCTATGGATGCAGGGAAACAGGTTGGAGGGATCCAACTAGATTCCGTAAATATTGAATTTGTTTCATATGTTGTGGGTTGATAATCTTTGTGTGATTTTAATGTAATCGAAATCATTGTAGGCTAAAATTTAGCCGAATATATTTTTGGTAACGTAGGATACCAGAAATAGATAAATTGGATTTTTGAAATTTAGTAGAAAAAATCATAGTAAATTTATTTTAGAAAATTGAATAAATTTAAAAGAAGGAATTTGTTTTAGAAGATAATAAATTTGGTGTTTGAAATAAATTTGAGAATCAATTTGGAATCTGTTTTGAAAATAAATTAGAAGATCAATTTGATATTGATTTGGTAAAAATAATAACTATTTGGGAATCGATTTGAAAATCGTATATTTATGGATTTTTGAAAATTTTAAATTCACAAAGGGAATTTTATAAAGAAAAGGGAAATTTGTTTGAAAAATAAATATTATTTTATTTTTAAAATGTTTGAAAACAAATTTACAGATTTGGAATGTAAATTAAAATAAATCGAGACAATTTATTAATTTATATAAATGAAAAGAGAATTCTTCCCTGAAAAGCCGAATATATTTCAAGTAACTTTTAAAGTATAAATTAAACGTTCTAGAAATTATTTTGAAAAAATTACTGTTAAAGAAATCATTTGGGAAATATTTAAATTTTTAAAGTAAAGATTTATTTAGTTTATTATAGAAATGATTATTTTAAAGATTTAATAAAAATTTGATTTAGAAATTGGTTATCTAAACATTTATACCCTGTCCAATAATTTTATTTTAAAATTAGTTAGGACTTAAAATCTTATATGTGATAATTTGTGTAATGTTTTCATAACCAATATTTAAGTAAGTATTTAAGATGATATTTATTTTAAATGTTCCAAGAATAATTTTGGATAAGTGATTTGAATTATTTTAACTCGGCAGATATCCAGTGGAAATTAATAAATATTTGGAAATGTATACCGCAAGTGAAAAGTGATTTGAAATTTGTTTTCAAATAGTTGAAGTGTTAAAATTATATCTTGCGAAGATATTTTAAAAATAATAACTGGGAAATTGTTTAGATCTTAGTGATTGTTGTGTGATTGATACTTAAATATCCGACTATCAATATTTTCCTTTAAACAACATTTGAATTTCGATGCGACCGGGGGTCGGATTCCAAGTGGATATCCGAAAACCACATCGAACCTTTGTGATTGTGATAGATCTTTTATTTAAAAGATCGAAATGGAAAATTGTTGTTATTTGTTTGAAATCCGAATGAACACTTATTTTTAAAAATACGCGCTCGTTATTCGCATTAGCCGGGAGAGGACCTTGTTTCATAAAACCCATTCTGAATAATGATACGACGAAATGGGTTTGCATTTGAAGATGGTGTTGAAGACTGGGTATTTTCGAAAGCAAAAAGATTATCTGTCGAATGTCTCTCCACCGGGTTGCTCCGGTATAGAGATTTTATCACCGTTTGTGATGTGAATTCCGGACATGATTTGTGAATATCCGGATTTGCAAGGGCTTCATTGAAGTGCTTCGGTTCCGTTCGATCCTGAAACGGACTTGTATGGATGTGTGTCTGACGTTACACTTTGAGACGTAAAGCTAGTTTCTATCAAATACATTTATGTTTGTGGCGGAGAATTTATTCTCTTAGCTTAACACCCTTCGTTGAGTCGTACGAGCTCAGAGGTTATGTAGTTGATGGTTACTATTGATACATTCCCAATCTGGTAATGTAACATACGAAGTGCTGCTGATCATTTGTTGATCAAAGCATGACTTTGTGAAAAGTGTAGATTCGTGGACGAGACCTCATCGCACCTCACACCCCGAAAATGGTCGAAACAGGAAAGATGCGGCAAGGTTATGAGGGTCGCACCCTTTAGGGTATGACATTTCCTTCTGGAAAAGGGTGGTGTCAGGTATGGAGCCTTGATATTTAACCTTTGTGGTTACTGCAAATACTTTTCTTTGTGGTTGGTGTAGAGGATCCTCGGATAAAGGTCCCAAAGGACCGGGGGATGGCATACTCGAGTAGTAGTTACCTAGTTACAGAGGTAACCCGGCCTTGTGTTGCCAGAGATCCGGGTAGGTTCTCGGGACGTCCCTCCAGAGGCATACCCATGTGGAAGTAGGAAGTTCCTTAGCCTGACCATTTGTTGGAAATCTAAAGAAACAATACGAGCCCTCTATGATTGCAATTGTATAACCTGCCTCCTCAGGAGGTAGCTATAGCAGGCATAATATAATGGTACCTATGCTAGCTAAGATTAATATTATACTTTCGAAATATTTTCTACATTATGCACTAATAATAATATCGAAAGGATTTTTGCGTATTAAGCATGTTTGACTATCATAAGGAGAAATCTCCTCCAATTCTGCGTTTTATATTGTGTATGTGGTGGGAGGCCTTATGGTAGTTTTATTTTCCAAAAGCATAGCGGATTTCTTTTTATTTTGATTGTGAAAATAACTGTTTTTAAGATCTCACACCACTCCCACGACTGACCTGGAGTTGTTCCCTTTCTAAACTCTGGGTGCCCACAAATTTTCCACACGGGAAGCCTAGAGTCATGTTATCATTATTCGGGAGCAAAGTCAAGAAGTTGCTGTGGAATCAAGAGTTGGAGCTGGATGGCAAGGCGTATCACTTATATATGTAATATTTCTTTTCCGCTGTTTGTTGTTGTAAACTCTGATAATGTAATGTGATGTAATGTAATAACTGATATAATTCTTTGTTTTAAAGATATTCATTTATCTATTATATTTGTTCTGCTACGAAATGTGAGATTCTGTTATTGTTCCATTTTCTTCTTCTTCTACCTCTTTCTTCTTTAACCCTAAAGATTCGTAAGTTTGTTCCTCTTTGGGCTAAAAAGTTGTGGGATTTTGCCAGTTCAAAAGGTGTAAGGATTTACGGGCCTTCACATTTGGTATTAAAGCATTTGGTTAAGCGACAACCCTGGCTCTGTTGGGTGTTACTCATTGGAGATAGAGTCAGCAGTACTCTAGAATGAGTGTGAGTGTAATAATAGATATGAGCGCGTATTTGTTAGTGAATATGAAATTATTTATATTGCGTTGACTTATTAGTTGATTGTTTATAGATTCTGGTCGGTGCAGTCTAGCTAACTGTATCGATAAGGGTTTCTAAACTCTTAAACAAGATGAATCAACACGATATTGTTTTAAAAATAGGGTAAATGAAATAATTTTACCCATACTATTTTCTTATATAAAATAAATAAATTTTCTGTGAATTATTATAAAGTATGGTTGTTTGGTTGCTAAGAAGCGATAATATTAAATTATCATCATCATTGTATGAGGAATTGAAATCAAAACCAAAAGCTAAGAAAATAGAAATCCAAAAGGGATTTGTAAATGTAAATTGTAAATGAGATTTATAATTTGAAATAGTATTCCAGAGAAATATTCGGAAATGTTCTTGAAAATATTTGAAATTCGAGAAGTTTGGAAATTAAATTCCTTGTGGATTGGAAATAGTTTTCAAGGGTTTGGAAAAAATATTTTGAAGGGATAAAAGCTCTAAACTCTTTTCGGTCGCTGGAAAATAATTTCGATGATGATCGCGACTTCAACGGTGTTCATTTTCGAGTTTCCAAAAGAGGAATTACTGCCAAATTGTTTTAAATGGAGGTTGTTTGGAAAATTTGTGTTTAGTTTTGAAATTCAAAGAATAATTTGATTTGTTTTCAATAATGTCTTTGGAAAAGGTGGAAAGACTTTGGAATTTTATAAAAAATGTAATAGTTATGGAATAATAAGTTTGAAAACTTAGGAAATTCAGATTTAAACTGAGTTTGACTTGAGTTAATTTGGATAAAGGTGAATTCGAGAAGTCTTATGGACTAAAACGATTGGAATAAAATTATTAAGATGAAAAATAAGTTGTGAATGAATAAATAAATTTACAATTGAAAGTCGATGAAAGTGAATTGAATTTTGAAATTCATTTCGAATTTGTAATTAAATAGAACTAGAATTGAATTGAATTTGATTTGTATTAAACAAAGTGAAATATTGAAATAAAATTTGTAAATAAAAGTAATTAAAGGAATGACAAAATTGAATATGATTTGAAATGAATCGAAATTCAATAATTGTAAAAGGAAGTAAAATATTAACATAGGTGAATAAAATTGAATTTTTAATCAATTGGAATAATGTGGGTTTGTTTAAAATTAAAAATGAATTGAATGTAAGCAAGTGGGTTGTAAACCCTTCAAATTGAATGAAAATGGTATATGAATTAATTAAAAACGGTTGAATTAGTAGTAAAACTATAGAATTTGCTTACGGAAAGTGTTTAGTGTGCATTGCTTTTAGAATTCATGTGTTTAACTCTTGCAAATAAGTGAAATGTTGTCAAACTTCATATATATGACACCGACATGTTTTAGTTGAGTAAGTACAAGCTCAGGGAAGTTGTTGGGCTGGATTTGATTGTGCAAAATGCTAATTAAATATGCCGCTTGCTTAAAAATGCAAAATAAGGCACGCCTCGCAATAAAAATAGGAAATATGAACTATTTTTGTTTTCTCCGACCGGGTGAGTCGATGTATATATATTTGTATCTTTTGTCAAATTGCGGAAGCTCCTCCGTACAAAGGGGACTCTGCCAAAAAATTTCGAAAATTTTGAGAGATAGAAAATTTTTGGGAAATTTTTTGTTAGCGACAAACGATTTCAAATTGGAAATTGAAGTAAATTAGTGGATGAAACTAATTCAAAATAATAATATGAATCTGTTATAATTGAAAGATAAAATTCAGTATTCAGTGTTGAAGATAAACTGAATTCATATGGTAATGGGAAAAATAATTGAATAGAAGTAGACATGAAAACTTCTGTAAGAAAATGTATAGAATTATTTTAAAGGCTATGAATGGATATTATTGCTAAGTAGGATATACAGCTATTATAAACAGAAAGGAAAATTTGGTTTTGATTTTCAAAGATAAAAATTGAGTTCGACAAAAAGGTACGTATTTAAATTTCAGCATGAAATTTGGTGATTTTCTTTTCTAACCACTTGGCTTTTGTTTTCTTTTTGAATCTGAGGGCTTGTGGTGCCATTTTGTAGTCGTACCGAGCTAGCCGCGCAAAGGAGACGCTGGCGAAATTTTTCGAAAATTTGGGGAGTTAGAAAAATTTTGAGAAATTTGGAAAGTTTGAAATTTGAATTTACATTTAAATTTGAACTATTGAGAAAACAATGTTGTTTGAAATTTATGGTTCATTTTGGAAAATTAGTTGAAATGATAATGAGTCTTTGAATAAAAATATTTGTTTTGGAAAGTTGATAAAACTATTTGGTTTGGAAAATATTAAACGGGTGAGGATCGTTTTTCTTAATTTGTACTTTCAGGACGAAATTCTTTTAAAGGGGGAAGGATGTGACGACCTGAAATTTTTTAACATTTGAAATGAAATATTTAATTGATTTTGAATATTTGGAGGTTAGTTTAACTTGAATTTCAAATATAACTATGAATTTAGCAATTTAATTATCAAATTTGATTATAGAAGATTTGGTTAAAATACTAAATCCTCAATTTGATGTTGATTAAAAAATAATTTGAAGGCTAGGAAAATTTATATTGATAATACTGGAGGTAATAAAACTTTTAAAAGTGAATTTAAAAGCAGTTTGTTCGATTTTGAATTTATATCGTTTAAATCGATATTTTGAAATAGCCTTCCGAGGCACAGTTTCGGAATTCAACGGAACCAGTTCCATTGGATCCTTAATATTGTATTATTATCGGATTTCAATTTTCGTAATGTTTGGAGTTGTCTTGGGCCGTACGATACGCAAACGCACTGAAATTTAAATCGAAAATTCGATATTTTAACTGAGTCCTAAAAGCTATCTTCTCCATACTATCGAATTAGGTCTCGGAACCTTTTCCATTACGTTCGTAATAGGGGTATAACATTAGAAATGCCTAGTGGCACGCCTCGATTGGTGATTGGGATTCTTGGCTTCGTTTTCTCAACAATTTAAATTTGAATTTAAATTTAAAAGATGGATAATGAAATCATGTTACCTTCTTTAATACACTTCTTCGTTTAATAAATAAAATAAAAAGCTGATATTTTTCTTCGTTCACTGGAAACCGAAACCTCTCTCTTCTCGCTCAAATCCAAGGTTATGGCCGCGGATTATAAAATAGAAGTCTTAAAGAATCAAAAGGAAAATGGCGACCTTTATTCAATTTCAACTACCTCTCCAGTTCGTTTTCTTTCCCAACTTAATTCGAATCCAAGTCGAAACCATTCGCATAAAAAAATCAAACTCCGAAGAAAAATCAAAATGATTTGATCGTTCGATCGAAAGTACGAAGCACGGCTTGAACCAAAGTCGGCGAAGAAGCTAGGGTTCTCGCCATTTTGTTGCGGCGGATCTGGGAGGGAACTTGAAGTCGTGGCGACGCTTGTGCTCGCGCGCGTGCGAGCTCGAGTTCTTGGGCGGCGGCGCAGGGTGAAGTTCGATGCCGAAATCTCGACGAGGCAAAGGTGTTGCGGTGACGACGATAGGGTCTGGCCGATGGCTCGCGATGAAGTTATCAGTGAGGTTGTCGTGAATTTGGGGAAGCTCGAACTTCGAGGTGGTTCGATCGGATGGAGGCCGTTGAGGCTGAACGTATTCGAACATCATCTCTCTCGATTTAATTTTGAATTGTCTAAATACAGAAAAAAACTACGTATTTTATTCTGAATATGGAAGTAAACTGAATATCGTGTTCTGAGTATTTTATTCTGTATATATATATCAACAGTAATGTATATTAACGCCAATTTTTAAATGATGTTTTCGAAAACTGAATTTTTTTTATCCAATTTATTTATATTAAATTTAATCACATATATGTATGTACGATTTTGGGAGTGTAAGAATTTATTTAAAAACATTGGATTTTCGAATATAAGTTATATGTATATGTGAAGTTTTAAAGAAAAATAAATGTATATTTTTAATTTACCAATTTATTAATATATTCAGGGAATAATTTATTTAACTAGTTAATCAGTTATTCTGGTTACCAAAGATTATTTGAAAAGGAAATTTAATTGTTTAATTTAATTTTTAGTTAAATAAATTTATTAGAAGAAACTGTGCCAAAATAAAATCATTGGATAATCAAAATTACCAAATGAAAATTGGTTATTCGATCATTTCGAATATTAATGAACTATATAAATGTTTGTACAAGGTCTAAAATGGATAAACAAGCCAGAATTGAAATGAATGAAAATGGATTGCATGCATAGGCAAAGGTGAGATCTTCTCACTCAAATTTTAATAACTGAATATTCCAGTCATTGATTGATGATTGAATTGTGATAGTTAAAATTAATTGACCGTGTGCTTGGATGATTGATTTATAATAATTGTTCACTAGAGGATATTATATATAGTAGTATATAGTATATATTGGGTGATTGATTTTCCGCATTATATAGCGGATGAGACCCTATGCGCCGCATAATAGCGGATGATATTTTATAATCCGTATACCGCGATATTCCACCTCGAAGTGGAATTGGTATTTAGTTGTTGTGCTATCGTCTGTGGATGCTGGGCAACAGGTTGGAGGGATCGAACTGGATTCCTCAAATATTGAATATGTTTCATATGTTGTGTGTTGATAATCTCTATGTGATTTTATTGTAATGGAAATCATTGTAGGCTAAAATTTAGCCAAATATATTTTTGTTATCGTAGGGTACCAGAAATAGATAAAATTGGATTTTTGAAATTTAGTAGAAAAATTAAAGTAAATTTAATTTAGAAAATTGAATAAATTTAAAAGAAGGAATTTGTTTCAGAAGATAACAAATTTAGTGTTTGAAATAAATTTGGGAATCAATTTGGAATTTGATTTGGTGTTTTGAAAATAAATTAGAAAATCAATTTGATACTGCTTTGGTAAAAATAATAACTATTTGGGAATCGATTTGAAAATCATATATCTGTGGATATTTGAAAATTTAAAATTCACAATGGGAATTTTATAAAGAAAAGGGAAATTTATTTTAAAAATAAATATTGTTTCATTTTTAAAAGTGTGAAAAGAAATTTACAGATTTGGAATGTAAATTAAAGTAAATCGAGACGATTTATTAAATTATATAAATGGAAAGAGAATTCTTCCCTGAAAAGCTGAATATATTTTCAAAGTAACTTTTAAAGTATAAATTAAACTTTTTAGAAATTGTTTTGAAAAAAAATTGTTAGAGAAATTATTCGGGAAATGTTTAAATCTTTAAAGTAAAGATTTATTTAGTTGATTATAGAAATGATTATTTTAAAGACTTAATAAAAATTTGATTTAGAAATTGGTTATCTAAATATTTATACCCTATCTACTAATTTTATTTTAAAATTAATTAGGTCTTAAAATCTTATATGTGATAATTTGTGTAATGTTTTCATAACCAATATTTAAGTAAGTATTTAAGATGATATTTATTTTAAATGTTCCAAGAATATTTTGGATAAGTGATTTGAATTATTTTAACTCGGCAGATTTCCGGTGGAAATGAATAAATATTTGGAAATGTATTCCGTGAGTAAAAAGTGATTTGAAATTTGTTTTCAAATAGTTGAAGTGCTAAAATACTTCTTGCAAAGATATTTTGAAAATAATAATTGGGAAATTATTTAGATCTTAGTTCTTGTTGGGTGATTGATAGTTAATAACCGACTATCAATTTGCCTTTAAACAACATTTGAATTTCGATGCGACTGGGGGACGGATTCCAAGTGGATATCCAAAAACCACATCGAACCTTTGTGATTGTGATAGATCTTTTATTTAAAAGATTGAAATGGAAAATTATTGTGATTTTTTTGAAACCTGAATGAACACTTATTTTTAAAAATAAGCGCTCGTTATTCGGATTAGCCAGGAGAGGACCTTGTGTCATAAAACCCATTCCGAATAATGATACGACGAAATGAGATTGCATTTGAAGATGGTGTTGAAGACCGGGTATTTTTGAAAGCGAAAGGATTACCTGTCGAATGTCTCTGCACCGAGTTACTCCGGTATAGAGGTTTTATCATCCTTTGTGATGGGAATTCCGGACGTGATTTGTGAATATCCGGATTTGCAAGGGCTTCTTTGAAGTGCCTTTGGTTCCGTTCGATCCCGGAACGGACTTGTATGGATGTATGGATGTGTGTCTGACGTTACACTTTGAGATGTAAAGCTGGTTTCTATCAAATAAATTTCTGTTGGTAGCGGAGAATTTATTCACCTACTTTAACACCCTTCTCTGAGACGTACGAGCTTAGAGGCTATGTAGTTGATGGTTACAAGTGTTACATTCCCAATCTGGTAATGTGACATACAAAGTGCTACTGATCATTTGTTGATCAAAGCATGACTTTGTGAAAAGTGTAGCTTTGTGGATGAGACCTCATCGGTCCTTATACCCCGGAAATGGTCGAAACAGGAATGATGCGGCAAGGATATGAGGGTCGCGCCCTTTAGGGTATGTCATTTCCTTCTGGAAAAGGGTGGTGTCAGGTATGGAGCCCTGATATTTAACCTTTGTGGTTACTGCAAATGCTTTTCTTTGTGGTTTTTGGTGTAGAGGATCCTCGGATAAAGGTCCCAAAGGAGCGGGGGATGACATACTCGAGTAGTAGTTATCTAGATGCAAAGGTAACCCGGCCGTGTGTTGGTAGAGATCCAGGTAGGTTATCGGGACGCCCCTCCAGAGGCGTACCCATGTGGCAGTAGGAAGTTCCTTAGCCTGACCATTTGTTGGAAATCCAGAAAAACAATACGAGCCCTTTACGATTTTAATTGTATAACCAGCCTCCTCAGGAGGTAGCTATAGCAGGCATAATATAATTGTACATATGCTGGCTAAGATTAATATTATACTTTCGAAATATTTTCTACACTATGCACGAATAATAATATAGAAAGGATTTTTGTGTATTAAGCGTGTTTGACTATCAAAAGGAGAAATCTCATTGAATTCTGCGTTTTCATCGTGTGTGTGGCGGAAGGCCTTAGGTAGTTTCAATTTCCAAAAGCATAGCAGATTTCTCTTTATTTCTTTGTGAAAATAACTATTTTTAAGATCTCACACCAGCCTCACGACTGACCTGGAGTTTATTATTCCCTTTCTAAACTCTGCGTTCCCACAAATTTTTCACACGGGCAGCCTAGAGTCACGTCATCATTGTTCGGGAGCAAAGTCAAGAAGTTGCTGTGGAATCAGGAGTTGGAGCTGGATGGCAAGGCGTATCACTTATATATGTAATATTTCTTTAACGCTGTTTGTTGTTGTAAACTCTGATAATGTAATATGATGTAATGTAATAACTGATATAGTTCTTTGTTTTAAAGATATTCATTTATCTATTATATTTGTTCCGCTGTGAAATGTGAGATTCTGTTATTGTTCCATTTTCTTATACTACTACCTCTTTCTTCTTTAACTCTAAAGATTCATAAGTTTGTTCCTCTTTGGGCTAAGTTGTTGTGGGATTTTGCCAGCTCAAAAGCGGTACGGATTTGCGGGCCGTCACATAATCGCTACTAATCCTGAGGATTATTCCAAAATGGATGTAGTAAGAATAGTTCCTTTGGTACCGTTCAGACCCAGAACGGACTTGTATGGATGAATGCTATCAATACAGTGTCATTAGGGGACAATGAGAATTTTAAACGAGAATTCCTAAAAGGTAATCGTAGCCCCTAGCCTCATAAACCGGGAATGACTAAAAAGCAGGTGAGATGCAGCAAGGCTAAGTGGGTAGCACCCAATTAGGTTTTTTATCACTTTTCTAGATACCCTTGTATATTATTACTATCATTTATGGAAGGAGCTCGGAGAGGGTGGGAACACTTGGGGTGATAGCATATCATTTTTTCTAGGTTAGTGGTAGACCAATATTGTGTAGTAGGGGATCCCAGCGTAGTCCTTAGTACCCTGTTCTAGACGTGTATTGTGGCAGGTGACACCCCAGTACCTAGTCATTCGTATGGAATCCGTTATCGAATAAGCTCCGTACATTATTTATTGTGCCTAGCTATGCTGAAACGTGAGATGCAAGCATTTCAGCCATTTAAAAAAGTATTTGTACTTAGACACTATTATAATATCAGGTGATTTTGATATGAAATGTTTTGGTTGTCGTAAGGTAAAATCCCGTAGTGTTTATTTGTTGCGTGGTCTTACGAGATACCTTAGATTTCGAAGGATTCTGAAACTTAAATAATTCCAATTGAATGTGCTTTTCTCATGCTGGTTTTCCAGACCGACTTTGGTGTTATTTTATTATAATGCTCGGGTTAGACCAAGTCTTTTAGATATATGATAGGATGCTATGGAGCTCAAGAGACGATCTGGATGGCAAAGGCGTATTAGACATATTTGATTTTATTTCGATGCGTATGGCATGCTGTACATTTGGCACTTGTGGGGACAAGCTATTATAACTGTCCAGTATTGTGTTATTATATTGTACTCTGATGATGTAATGTACAAGTAACACTTATAGTTCTTTTTGTATAAAGATTTGTTGTTATATATTATATATTATTCCACTACGATTGTGAGATTCCGTGTTGTTGTTTCTATTTTCTTCTTCTCCCTTTACTTCTTTTCCTAAACGATCTGGTATTTTCGGCATTCAATTGCTTGGCGTGTAACACAGTGGACGTACTGATGTAGATTTTCGGAGGTCGAAAATCTCGATCGTGACATGTTTTCTTTGGTAGATGTGATAGTGCACTTAGTAAATTATTCTTTTTGTCATTGTAGGATCAAAATAAGTCTGAATTCAAACAAAACCAAAGCAAGTTGATAGTAAATATTGTTAAACTATTTATCTAGATATGTATGTATATATCTTATTTCAAAATGGGGATTTGAAAAAGAAGAATTACTTTTATAATTAAATAAGTCGAGTGACTTGAAAGTGACTAAAAATGGGAAAGGGATGTGTTTGGATGGTAAACACTTCCCTTGAGTTTTACCCTTCTTGTTAAAGGGATTTATGATACTATTCGGTAGTACCCGGTTTCTTAATTTCATTTTGGAGTTACTCGGGCTATATGTTCATTTTCTAATGGTTAAAAATAAAGCATCATTTCAAAATGTTTTTTAATAAAACCTAGGTATTTGGCTCCTATGTTTCAAAATAATAAGGTGTTTCAAAATAATAAGGTGTTTTGATTAAAGAATAGGTTAATAAATGAAGTTTTAAAACTGAATTAGTTGAATAAGGAGGGTTAATAAACTTCGTTTTATTCTTTTCATTTTAACATTTAGGAAGTGAAACAAAATTTGATGTTATTGGGCCAGCTAATAAACGTCTTTACTTTAGAGGTGTATAAGAAAAAGTAGTCTCTAGGATGGAGTTTGGATTCCAGCATCCTACTCTTCTTATCTAGGCCTTTTGGGTAAAGAGCTTGGATTGGTTGATTTGGTCTTAAGACCCAAGTTATTTTGGCCCTACACTTGAATAGAATGAAGTGAATAAAATTAAAAATTAAATGTTTTTATATACTCTTAGGATGTAGAAGAGATTATACAAGTTAATAAATTAAAATGATTTCATGAAAAGGTTTCATAAATAAATTATATCATTTAAAAATGTTTGATCCTAAGTTGGAATTGTTATGAAATGTTTTCATAAATATTTTTGGGAAGGTTAACAACAATTGGGTAACTAAAGAACCTTTAGATGAGTATATAGGCTGTTCGTAGAATATTTTCCTTTCCCGCACAATTCTTGTTCTAAGATTCGTCTACATGACTTGATATTTTTTACACTGTTCGAAATAAGGGTCCATCACTTGATTCTTGATTGCGAATACTCAGTGAGGGTTCTTAATTTAGAACCTAAAGTTTTCTATCATAATATATAGATATGTAAGGAGAACAAAGGTTTCTAATTAAGAAATTTGATCAGAGTCCGCACTAGGAAGTCGCGAGAGGGATACTAGTTCGGAAGTAAAGTTGTATGTTCAAGTGTGTGATCAAATCGGATTTTATATAGGAATGATCTATGAACATCATACCTATTGATGAGTAGTTTTAAGTGTTTCTTAGTTAGGGTTATGGTAAAATTTTGGGATTGGGAGAGTGTAACGATCCGAAATTGCACCACTTTAATTTGGAAATATTTAATTAATTTTAATTATTAAAATATTAGATTTTATAATTAAAATAAAACTCTTTTAAATAGTAAATATGACGGTGAAATAGTTTTGCTAATTTGTTTAACAAATACATAGTTTGAAGAAAAATTGAAAATGTGATCGGAATTCGTTTTCAGAATTTTCGACTTTTCGTCGGCTAAAATTACCATAAACGTTGTAAATTATATTGTATAAATATATTCATTAATTTCTAAATAATATTAGGACATGGTTTGTTATATATGCACACTTAAGTAACATAAAAAGTGGATGTAACATTATATAAAAAAAAAGTTAAATAAGAAAAGATTCCTTAGGAAACCTAAGTACAACAACTCATTAATGCATATTGGCTAAACAATGGGAAGGGGGACAAGCTTGTAGGAATGGGGTACATGAAGGTGAGGTGGCAAGTGGATGTGGATGGTGAAGGACAAGACTGTTTTAGCAATATACTATGTTCCCTTGCTTATGAATAGCCCTTTCACTTCTTCAATTTTGCCTCATGTTTTTTCTACCCATATCTTTCACACATTTATCAAAATAGAGGATTTATTTTTATCAAACCATAGAAAATTCCAGTGGCAAAATTTTCATGTGTACCACTTCTTCAAATTTTGAGCTTAGCCATGTCCAAATCTCATTTCTTTGCAGAGTATTTTCGAAACCATATTTTCAAGTCTAAAACACCTCTTCTTCTTTTGAACATATATCCTTTAAAATATCTCCCAATTGAGTGATTCTTTTTTTGAAATTATAGAGAAAAGAATTTCCAAGAAGTTTCCCATCGAAAACTTCTCAAATTCCATGAGTAACTTGTCCAAAAATCTGTTAGAAGATGACTCATTTTAGTTTGATTTTTGTGAATTCGATGATAATCCAAAGTCTCCGCACCTTTCTAGGCCAAGCTCCATACTACATGGCCGAACCTCCCTTGGCTCTTAATGCCTCCAAAAATCCCTTTTTTTAAAGGAGAAGCTAAGGACTAGGTCCATTCAAGTTTAGTGGAAGTTTGGATTATTTTGGTAGCTTTAAAAGTGAGTAAACTTTTATTTTACATTGAAATTTTTTGGCTTCATAAGTTATGCTTGACTTTGTGTAAATTTGTTGGATTTTTAGTTGAGAAATGACGCTGATGTTATGGTTATATAAATATATGCTTATATATGCTTGGATGCAATGTTATGTTAGACTTGAGATTTGAAGTATAAATGTTGTTTATGCATGTAAAGATATGATCTGCTTACGTTTTTGTATGTGGCATGTGTATGCATGTTATGATGTGATTAATATGGTTGCATGCTTAAAAAGTTAGCAACTTTGTTGGTAATTTGAAATACTTGTAAAACCATATTTCTAGTTCTAAAAATCAAAATCATTTTCAAAGTTCAAACTTGGTTTTAGTTTTCAAAACACTTACTTAAAGTTTGATAAAGTTAGTAAGCTTTCATTAGTGCAGTTTTCAAAAGAATGAGCCAAAACAATTTTGAAGTTATGGTATCCATATCGATAGGCAGTTTCACTAAAATGTCAAATTTTTGAAAAATTAAGTTTTAATACCTAAATGGTTTTAATAAATATTTTATAAACTGGATAATGATGTTTAAGAAAGTTAATTAAGTATTTAACAGTTTATAATTAATCAACTAAGTTTGATAATTAATAATTAATTAAGTATTAAACATGGTTTATTAATTGTAATCAAGTCAAGATAGTACTAACTAATTATCTTTTAAAGTAAGATTCAATTTAATTAATTATTGATTAAGTAAGATTAATTTTAAATTAATTTTGAATTAAGTATGTGATTTTCTTAATTAATTATTAATTAAGCATAGTGTTAACTAATATTAAATTTTTAGTAAGTGTTAATTATTTTTAGTTATAAATTATTAAGGGTTTAATATATAAACAAATTATTTATTAATGGTTTAACTAATTTTTAAGTTTTTATTAAGGTTTATTTAATTAGTTAATTGAAATTAAGTAATGTTTAATTATTATTTAAAAGTTTAAATTGTTATTTAATAATTAATTTATGATTAATTATGGTTTAATCGTGTTAACGCTAAAAATTGAACGCTAACACCCCGGTGGATGTAGAGGTTAAGTGAAAGCACCACCCGTGAACACGGGAATTAGAAACAAGTAAGAAAGTCCAGAGAAAGCAGTAAAAGACAACAATTTTATAGTGGTTCGGCTTTAGATTAAGCCTACGTCCACTTTAATCCTCTTTATTACTGAATCAATTACAACTTTACAACAATCTTCAATTACAATACTGATGAGACAAACAACTAGGATTTCGATGTAGAAGAATTATTTGAATCCATGTTGATTGTGTTAGATTTCCTCTTGAAGTTAGTTGAGATGCCTTTCGTGTTTGAAGTCTCGAGTGAGTCGAGAATTCAGCAGAGTATCGGTATTCCAGGAATGAGCCAAAAAAGATCCCCTGAATGTTGGAGCTAGCGCCGTATTTGTAGGAGAGTTCGGCTTTAGCTCATAGGTCGCGAGCAACCTTGGATAGGTTGTAGGTCGCCAGCGACCTAGGGGATGTGGTTTACGACTTAATAAGGTCGTACTAGGTCATCTGAGCGAGTTAGTAGGTAGTAGCGACCAATAGGAGATCGGTCCTGAAGTAGCTTAAGTCGTCCACGACCTAATGAAGCTCCTTTTCAACCAGGTACTGGCTGTCTGCGACTTTGCACTCAAAGCATAAATGTTATATCGGCTTGCTTAGGTCGCAAGCGACCTAATGAGAGAGTATACATATGGCTTTGTTCTGGAGCTCGCTAGGTCCCTTCCTTTTTTGGCACGCTAGGTCGTTGGATACTTAAGTCGCTAGGTCGTCCATTCTTCAGATAGTTAAACTCATTAGCTCGCCGAGTGGCTTAACTCGTTTAGTACTATAGGTCACTAGCTCGCTGTTGGTCTTGCATCCATGTTAGGTCGCTTGGGCTGTTAGGTCGTGGTCTTCTGTAAGTCGGTATGTCACGGTACCCCTTAGGCCGTTAACCCGCTTTAGCAGTTAGGTCGCTGTTAACTCGTTGATTCACTAGGTCGTTGGACCATCTGCTCCTTTAGGTCGATGAGCCCTTTCAATCTTCTAGGTCGTTGAGTCGCGTCCAAGTTAACTCGTTCATACTCTAGGTCGTTAGGTCGCTGATTCGTGAAAAAGAGGAGTTAACACTTGCCCCTCGAAGCATATGCCTAGGTTATAGGTCGTATGTTTCGATATAACTCTGTTAGGTCGTAAGCGACTCAAGAAGATTGCTAACTCGCGCACCCATTCACCTTCTTCCTCTGTTTCCTTTATAAACTGTAAGTCGCTTCGTTCCCCTTACTTTATCACTTATCCATTTACCACCATTGTTTTCATTCAAGCTCAAAAGCTAATCGCAAAATCTCCTCTGTTCATTCCCAATTGTTGATTCCAACTGAAAACAAAGGTAATTCCGATCATTTTCGCCATGTTGTAAGATTATGTCCTGATTCGCCTTCCGATTATTGTTGAATCGTTGGCGATTGCTTTAAAAAGTGAATCGGCCTAGGGTTTCATGGAGTTATCTTGGTGAATGTAAAGTTTTTAGAATCGATTAGGGGTTTTTGAGGATGTTTTGGGAGTTTGGAGGAGACAAGGAAATGGTTATCGGGTTAGTAGGTTTTAGGCTTTGCTGTGATACTTCGGTGAGGTAAGGGAGATGAATACGTGGCAGCATGCGAGTGGAGGATAAGACTTAGGATTTCTTGATGGAAGAAAGCTAGGCATATTCCTGAAATACTCTCAGAGCGACCTAATGAGTCAGACGACCTAAGGGCCCTGCGATCTATGATACATGACCCATTACTCCGGACGAATCATCCTCTTTAACGACCTACCTCTAGGTCGCACCATGACTTGAGCGAGCTAACCTTTGCATCACAACTTTTAAGTCGCGGACGAGCTAACCTTTGCATCACAACTTTTAAGTCGCAGACGAGACACTTGGACACTTACTGTGCTTAACTTCCTGCGACTTAAGCTTTTAGGTCGTGAGAGTGTCTGAACGACCTAATACTTAACCAAATTTACATTGCCTTGCCCTGAAGTTCTAGGCCTTGAACTCTATAACTTGAACAATGTGACCTAAGAAAGTTTGCCTTGGACATTTGCAAAGCTTTGACAGAACTTGACTGAATTTCCAACTTGGACAGCTAGAATGAACTGCTTGAACTCGTCGTACTTTTTTTACAGATTATTTTAACTTCAATGCTATTAACCTGTTAAGTACAACATTTGCAGAGAATGGGATGAATATACTGCCATTGACAGCCCACATCAAATGACAGGTTAGTCTATAAAAGATAATCAGCTTAAAGAAATTATATGAAATGCTGTGAATCAACAAACTCAAGTGAAGTATTAAAGCAATACTGAATTAATCAACCAAAGCTAATTTGTTTGCTTCAACACTGTACTTGAACTTAAAACAACAAGTCTTGAAGCTTTTTAACTGAAAACTATAAATCAGTTTAATTTCAGTTATATTTTCTCGTTATTTTATTAGTTCTGCGCAACACTTTACACATTTAGGAAACGTGCACCTTCATATTTGAATATCCATTTCCTTGTGTAGAATGTCTTCTCAAGAAGAGATAATCGAGCAATCCGAAGGAGTCTTCCCGATAGCCGACCCATTGGTCGATCCTTAAGAGTGAACTCCAACTACCCTGAGTCAGCGGACATTCAATCAATTACGTATTCAATTTGGGATTGCCGAAGCGGATGCTAGATTTCCTGGCCCAAAAGATACTGCCGATAGGCCACCTCTTGGTTTTGTCGCCGTCAACCGTCAGATGTGTCTTTGTGGTGCCATTCCTCCTTTCAATGAATTTCTTCATCAACTCCTTTTCCGGCTAACCATCTCTCCCTTTCAACTACATCCCAATGGCTACGCCATCCTGATGGGAATGTGTGTTTTATTCAGGAGGACACTTAACCGTCTTCCGAGCTTCGAAGAAATTTGCTACTTATGCTCATTTGCAAAGAATAAAGACCACCCCTCCTTTATACTAGTGAGAAGTGCCAGAAATCGTAAACTCATGACTAATCTTTCCGAAAGTGCTCACGGTTTTCTGAATCATTTCTTCTTCGTCCGCTGTCCCCTAGGGTTTTATGCCATCTGGAGAAAAGGAAGTAAGATTGCTCATCCCCTTCTTTCCGTTTCAGCTTTTCAAGATCCGAATTGTTAAGTGCTAACTTCATTCTTTTCTTTTATAGCACTTCCTCCTCCCTCTAGAAATCCCAATCGCAAAATGACTTTTGATAGATTAAGTACCGTGCCGGTTGAAGAAAGAAGTATTAAGTTTTTGCTGAAAGATGAATTTCTGCACCAGTACGGGCTTTTGCACCCTTCTCGTTCTATCCAACCTCATGAAGTCCCCGACTCTCCAGTAAAAACATCGGATTCCCCAGTCCCCGCTGGAGAACTTGCACCGAAAGAACATGCTGTTGAGGCTTCCTTGGTAAAGTGTTCTACTTCGATTGATGTTATGGGGTCATCCGTCAAACATGCACTTGCCTCGGTCATCGAAGAAGAGGAGACTCCTCAACAATCCAGGTGATCTGGTGGCGAAGGAGCTAAGAGAACAAGTCCCGCTAGGCACAACGGTGATGATACTTTTGAGGTGTTGAGCGACCTAATGATTACTTCGCAGGAGCTTTTTAAAGATGATCCTATCATTGCTAAAGTTACTTCTTCAGCGGTCGAAGCGACATCCGTTCTACGCCAAACTCCATCAGCTAAAGAATTGACACTAGCTGTTAAATCCGTCGTCACCTCTCAACCCAGGAGTGGTTCGTGATTCGACGCACGTAGTTTGCACGTTACACACACTTAGGACTTTCAGCACTTATATGCATTCAACTCTCTTGCTTTCAAGATTTCTGAGTTTATCTTTTCTTCAGTTTTAGATTCTCCAATGTGAAGAAGTGTCTCTTACTACGAAGATTTCCAGCGTTATGGGAAGCGCGGTGCTTATGACCCCAGGAGGTATCTTCCTGCCTCTTGGGAAAATGACGAAGAAAGAGCTGCGAGGAAAGCTCGTGAAAGGCACGCCTATGAAGAATGCCACAAAAGGCGAGATGAGCGACATGACTCTTCCCAAAGGGAAGATGATTCTCATAAACGGAAATCCCGTGATGATAAAGGGAAAAGCCACATCCCTGAAGATGCTAGTAAAAGGGCCAAACATGGCGAAAAACCAACGTCTGAACTTCCTGAAAAGCCCGCTGCTCCTGTACCTTCTCAATCTCCTGCCCTTGCTTGTACTGATATTCAAACAATTATCGGCAGGCCCTCATATCAGGTTGGACAAGGCCCGGCCACTCTATAAAGTCGGTTTCCGCATTGGTGCCTGAAGGGAGTGCGCTTTGACTTTGACTTGATCCCGATTGACAAGCAGGCTATGTTGTGCAATCTTGATGTTATAAAACTTGATATCGAGAGAATGTCTAGCTGGAAGAAGCTTGCCGACGAGCTTCAGAGAGTAAATCGTGCGAATCATGAGGCCATGGTAACAATGGAAAATGACAAATCTGAATGGCAGAAAACTCTTGAACAGCATGACGCGGAAATGAGGAGCATAGCCACTTATAATGAGAAGCTTGAAGCAGAAGTGGAAAAACTTAAGGAGGAGCTCGCCACTTCTTCCACTTCCTACTCTCAGAGAGAGGAAATGCTTCAAAAACAAGTAAGAGACGCTCATGCAGTGCAGAGAGATGATGAAGCCAAATTTGAAGCGCAGCAGCAAACTGTAGAAAACTACCGGGCTGACGTTGCTCAACTTCGAGAGAAAGCCAACGCCCAGAACTTGGAGATTGAATTGTTGAAAGCTCGACTTTCCGAAGTTGAGAAGGAGCGTGACGAAGCTATTGCCAGCAAAGCTGCAGCCGAAGAGTCTCATATGGCAACTAAAGCTGAAGTCAGCTCCACTCTATTCGAGTTTTACATCCATAGCGTTCTGGGGCGTGGTAGCCTTAAGTTTTTGGGGTCGGCATATGAAATCACTTTGGCCAAAGTGTGGGAGGCCATATTTGATATGTTTGGAGGAGCCGGATATGCCGAAGTAGATTTAGTGGCGCATTATCTAGATGATGACGCATGTGCCGCTCTTGCAAGGGGAAAGGAGCAGCTTGCCAAAGAGAGAGCTGAAACGACAGAAGGAGAACATTTAGGAAAGACAATTTCAAACGACCCAGTTCTACCTTCAGTTTCAGTCGATATCGATATTACTGGATCCAGTTTCCCTTCTCCTCCTCGTACTAAAGCCGTTATTGAAAGTGACGCTGCCCACACTGGAAATGAGACTCAAGAAAGTGCCGAAGCGCAAGACTTCGAAGTTGATATAGTAAAGTCTGCTTCTCTAGGTAACCTCAGTGTTGATCTTGCTCAAGTGGACTGCTTGCTTTCTTCACATGAGCTTGATGAACTTTTTAATTATTACTTAAATCTTGACGCGCCACTTTCTCCTCTTTTCATGAGAGATACTGACTTTAACTTCTCTTGTCATGTAGTGAAAGCGCCCAGTGTTGCTCAGCTTTCCCCTCTTCCAGTTGTTTCCTCTCCGCCCCTTGTAAGGACCCGGAATTTTGACAGCATATTTTAATGAATATTTAATCTAATGTAAATTAAATATAAGCTTGTTAATGTTTAAATTGATGAGATCTTGGATATTTAACAGTTATATATATTTGTAAAAGAAAATTTTGATTTGAAAATTTTAAATAGATTACTTCAAAACCATTAAAACAAATCTGACATGTTCAATAAAATCAAATCAAAGACTTTATATTTTTGTTATTCGATAAAATACATATGAATGCAGTTTTAGTTTTTTTTTAAAATGATAAAGTTAAAACATAAACATAAATATACACCATAATTATAAAATATAAAGTATAACTAACAATAAATATACGAATATAAGTTATAACTAGGAATATAAGTTTACATATGAAATATTATGAACCAAAGACCTGGAAATCTGAAATACAAATAGAATAAAATTTATTTAGTCAAGATAATAACCTATAAAACCCATTTGTATAACATAAACCTTTTAACCAAAGCCTGTTACATTATTGAATGTCATAAGAACATGTTAAATGCTTAAGTAAAAGAAGATACATGTAACATATTTCTGTATTAAACATGTTTGTGCTGTCATACAGTTTATAGGCATGAGAAAAACAAGTTTTCACTTCAAACATGATAAAAATGAAAAGCTGTGTCTTACAAAAACTTGCTAGCCGAAATAATAATAATATTTTGTACAACACAAAGTTAATAACATAAGTATCTATGTACTAATAGCAACTGTCAGTAGCAATTAATTTCTTGCTATCATGATTAATAACATAAACATTTATTAGATATAAGCAAACAAGAAAACAAAGTTTGACTTCAATATCATAAAACAAAACCTGTGTCACAAAACATGCTTGGCCGAAAATAAAATGAATATCTTTGTACTGTACAAAGTAACCTTCAGTAAAAATTAATTTCTTGTTGTCATAATTAAAAGCATGAACATTAAATAGCCTAACTTCTTGCTTAACAAGTACATATAGCCGAAATCTCCTATATGAGTTCATACTGCAGTGAATTTTCTTAGCCAATAGAAAGGAAATGACAAATAAATACTAGCTGTCCAGTTACAACCTGATTAGTAGCTTCTATATCAATCCATCTATATATCATCAGTTTATATATACAAACCTAAACTTAAAGAAAACCTGAGGAAAGCATTGTCTTGCTTTGCAATATACATTAATTTAAAAACAGAGAAACAAGTAAAAAAGAAACAGAAGACATGAAACTTAAGAAGGTTTCAGGGTATTTCTGCTGTGCCTTTTTCAAAATTCACTTTCTGTTCAACAGTTTTTGATAGGTGAGTAAACAAAACTAATTTTCAACTTTAGTTTGCATATTTTTCTCACTGATATATGTTGATGAAGTTTAAAATATACTGTTCTGTATATATGTTGTATGCACTGGAAGTTTGTGATGTAGCACGACCTATAGAAGTCCAGAAGTTAAACCATTCACAAGTTAATGAAGCTTCAGTTCAATCTCCTAAGTCGTGTACGAGTCAACAAGGGAAGGCAACATGAGTTAACTTCGCTCTAGGTCGTGTGGAGGAAGCTACGGAGCTAACTCGTTTGAGAACTTTAAGTCGTTGCCGACTTAAGGAACAAGGCTCACGACCTAAGGAGGAGATCCTAAGTCGTCCGCGACTTAACAAAGTAAAGGGGGACGAGTCAGAGAAGCTACGATCTAAAGATCCACGAGAAAAGAAGCTGCGAGTTGATGGGAGCATAAGTCGTTCATGCTTGATGAGTCACAAACGAGTTAACGACACGGGTCTAAGTCGTTCACGACTTAACAGAACAGAAGTTGTTGAAGGCTTAAGTCGTCTCCGAGCTAACTGGTTGACAGAGGGAAAAAAGGAGCCGAGTTAACGACCTAAAGTCTTAGGTCGGCAGCGACCTAAAGGAAGGTGTTGTATATGTGCTTTGCTGTACCGGTGTTAGGTCATGAGTCGGTGAACCTATGGGTTGTGTTGGGTGCTAAGTCGCGAATCTTTGAGTCGTTATATGTTAAGTCGGTAATGAGTTAAGTCGTGTACATATGTTGTATTGCTTTAACTCGGTCATGTATGTTAGGTCATACTTGGTTAAGTCGGCCATGTGTGAGTCGGTCATGTTGTGCTATGTTGTAATGGGTTTAGGTCGCCACTGTGGCAAGTCGGCAACGACCTAGGATGAGTCGTAGGTCGGCAACGACTTAGGGACTGGGTCGAAAACTCTATAAATAAGGGCGTGTGTTGTACATTTGTGGTTGTTGATTTTTGAATAAAATTCTCTTTGTTAGCTTTGTGCTTTCATATCAATTGGTAGTTGAGTGTAATCTCCTATCTCCTCTTTCGGTTAATCGAGTGCGCTCGATTCAACGATCGTAGAAGCCGATTCACGGAATCTAGTGCGCTAGATCAACGTGCGAAGAATCGTAGATCTTTGAACACGGTATAGTGCGCTATCAACGTGTTTGAGATAGCTAGAGTTCGGTATCTTTGGATCAACGAACTTGGGCATTTTTGGTATCTTCAACTCACCGATTGCTACATTTCATCGATTGAAGTTTTGTTTGATTAATCCGCTGCGTCAGTTTATTGGTATCAGAGCCATGCTTAGCCAATCATAGCTAAGTTGATTCTTGGAGCCAAGTTTTTGAAGTTTTTGAAGTTTGAAGTTGTTCATCGTGTTCATATTGAAGTTGCATCAAGTTTGGAGTGTTTGATCCATTTCATTTTGGATCGAGGAGTTGGATATTGTTTGGATTTTGTCTTGGAGTTTTGCGCGCCAAGATTTGAAGTGTGGAGCCGTGTAGAAGCCATTGCCGATCTAAGTAGAGGCCGAGACAAGATTAAGCCGTGCATTGTTGAGCCGTGACTTATTGCATTATTGAAGCTTTGAATTTTGTGTTTGAATTGTTGAAGTTTGAGAAGTTTTTCAATTATGCCACCAAGGAGAGCTAATCGTCATCAAAACGTTGAAGCTTTGTATCGTAGAGAAGAAGCCGAGCTTATGGAACAACGTATTAATGAGAAATTTGATGAAGGCATTGGTAAATTGGAGAGATTGATGAATGATTTGAATCAAAGGAGGAGATCACCAAACTCGAACCATGGAGGAAACCGAGTTTCGCCATCGGTTACGGAAGCGAGGAGGGTATCACCACATTCTTGTAGAGATAGAAGAGAAACATCAATTTCATCACGAAGAGATCATCATGACTATGCCCATGAAGAGAGAAGAAATCAACATGAATTTGACAATGAAGCATATAGAGATGAAGAGAGACATAGTCAAAGAAGCATGCATGAACGAAGGGATGATAATGGTCGAGATCGATGTAGACGTACTTTTGATTTTGTTGAAGAAGGTGATAGAGCTAGTATTCATTATCGAGATCGAGACCAAGTTCGAAATTCTTATCGGGATGTTGAAGATGATCGACGATGGGAATCGGGTATGAAGATGGAAATTCCGGAGTTTAAAGGCGGGATGGTTGCTGAAGAGTTCTTAGATTGGGTTTCAAATGTTGAAGAGATCTTTGATTTCAAGGAGGTTCCTGAGCATAGAAGGGTGAAGTTGGTTGCTACTAGGTTGAGGGGGAGAGCATTGGCGTGGTGGCAGCAAACTAAACTTACCAGAGAACGGATGGGGAAGTCAAAGATAGAATCATGGGATAAGATGAAAAAGTTGATGAGATCTACTTTCTTACCTTACAACTATCAATCACTTATGTATCAGAGGTTGCAGAATCTGAGGCAAGGGACGAAGTCTGTTAGTGATTATGCTGATGAATTTTACCAACTCATTGCCAGGAATGATATTATGGAGACAGAAGAACAGCTAACTGCTAGATTCATTGGGGGATTGAGAATGCAGATCCAGGATATGGTTAATATGTTTGATCCTAGATCAGTTGCAGAGGCACATCAGAAAGCGTTGGCTTGGGAGAAACAAGGAAGGCGTGGAGGTGGTGTGTTTACAAATTTCAATAATCAAGCAAGGGGTGTTGGTGGAAGTTCTAATGTTCCTAAACCTGTTTCAAAGCCAGTGGTGAAGGAGGCTGAGAAGGCGAAGGTTAGCAGTGGGTTCAAGTGTTATAATTGTCAGGAGTTGGGTCACAAAAGTAATGAATGTCCGAAGCCGAAGAAGAGAACCATGGTTGCAGAAGTTGAGGAGGATGATGGTGAGGAGGCAGAATGTTCAGATACACCTTATGTTGAGGAGGAAGAAGAATTGTGTGGAGATGAAGGTTGTAATCTTATGATGAGGAGAAGTTGTTTAACACCAAAGCAAGAGGAGGATTGTAGTTGGTTGAGAAGCAATATTTTTCAGTCGACATGCACTATTCTGGGGAAAGTTTGCAAGTTCGTCATAGATGCGGGAAGCTGTGATAATATTATTTCTACAGAAGCAGTAAGGAAGTTGAACTTGAAGACTGAGAAGCATCCTAAACCGTACAAGTTAGCATGGTTAAGGAAGGGTGGTGAAGTGAAAGTGTGTCGAAGAGCTTGTGTTAATTTTTCTATTGGGAAGAAGTACAAAGATGAAATTTGGTGTGATGTTGTGGATATGGATGTTTGTCATTTGTTGCTGGGCAGACCGTGGCAGTTTGATAGAGCAGTTCAGCATGATGGTCATGCCAATAGTTACAGTTTCATGTTCGAGGGTACTAAAATCACTTTGGTTCCTAAGAAGCAACAACAAAAGGAGAGCAAGCTAGAAGAGATTGAGGAATTGAAAACTCTGTTGACTTTGAAGGAGTTTGTCAAGGAAGTCGAAGAAGAACCAGAAGTGTTTTTGTTGATTGGGAGAGAGAGTAGTGAAGAAGTTGAAATTCCAGAAGCAGCAAAGCCAATTTTGAAAGAATTCGAAGATGACTTTCCAGAGGAGTTGCCTAAGGAGTTACCACCACTTAGAGACATTCAACATCAGATTGATCTTGTGCCGGGAGTAGTGTTACCACATCGACCACACTACCGAATGAGTCCGAAGGAACATGAGGAGTTACGAAGGCAAGTGGAAGTGTTGTTGGAACAGGGACGAGTTCAGGAAAGTTTGAGTCCATGTGCTGTGCCAGCATTGTTAGTACCAAAGAAGGACGGAACTTGGAGGATGTGTACTGACAGTCGAGCTTTGAACAAGATTACTGTTCGTTACAGATTTCCTATGCCAAGGTTGGATGACTTACTGGATCAGTTGAGTGGGGCAACTATATTTTCAAAGATTGATTTGAAGAGTGGTTATCATCAAATTCGAATCAGACCTGGAGACGAATGGAAGACAGCTTTCAAGACGAGAGAAGGGTTATACGAATGGTTGGTTATGCCATTTGGTTTGTCCAATGCACCTAGTACATTCATGCGCGTGATGAATCAAATCTTTAGACCATTCATTGGGAAGTTCGTCATGGTTTACTTCGATGATATTTTGATATACAGCAGGAGTACGGAGGAGCATGTTCTACATCTGAGGGAAGTATTGATTATTCTTCGTGAGGAACAATTTTACGCTGCAACGAAGAAATGTGTGTTTATGACACATACTGTTTTATTTCTTGGGTATGTTGTTTCAGGAGAAGGTATTCAAGTTGACCAGAGTAAAGTTGAAGCAGTCAGGAATTGGCCACAGCCAAAGACAATTACAGAAGTGAGAAGTTTTCATGGGCTAGCATCATTCTACCGAAGATTCATACCACACTTCAGTAGCGTGATGGCTCCAGTTACTGATTGCATGAAGGGAAAACAGTTTGTATGGTCAGAGGAAGCGGGAGTTGCTTTTGAGAAGATCAAGGAATTGTTGACGTCTGCACCAATTCTTGTTCTACCTAATTTTCAGTTATTGTTTGAATTGCATACTGATGCTTCGAAGGTTGGTATTGGAGGAGTTCTGAGTCAGAATGGGAAGCCAGTTGCTTATTTCAGCGAAAAGTTGTCAGGGGCAAAGATGAGATACAGTACATATGACGTTGAATTTTATGCTGTTGTACAAGCTGTTAAGCATTGGAGACATTATCTATTTCAGAAAGAATTTGTTCTGTACACTGATCATGAGGCATTGAAGCATTTACAGGGGCAGGATAAGATTTCAGCGAGACATGCATCATGGATTGCATATTTACAGCAGTTTACTTTTGTCGTTAAGCACAAATCAGGGGTGACGAATCGGGTAGCTGATGCTTTGAGTAGGAGGAGTCATTTGTTAACGACAATGAAGGTTGAAGTGACAGGGTTTGAAATGTTGCCAGAGATGATTAATGAAGATCCTTACTTTGTGAAATATGTTGAGAAAGTGAAGGATGGGAGTACCGATGAATTTATGTTGGTTGATGGATTTCTGTTTAAGGGGAATCGTTTATGTATACCAGACTGTAGCTTGAGATTGAAAATTGTCAAGGAGTTACACGAGGAAGGGCATGTGGGACGTGATCGTACTTTGCAGTTGATTTCACAGTCTTACTTTTGGCCATCGATGAGAAAAGATGTTGAAAGATTCGTGGAGAGATGCCATATTTGCCAGGTGTCAAAGGGAACAGCAACGAATGCAGGGTTGTATATGCCATTACCAGTACCGTCTAAGCCATGGGCTGATATTAGCATGGATTTCGTTTTGGGTTTGCCTAGAACTCAAAGGGGAAATGATTCGATATTTGTTGTGGTGGACAGGTTTTGGAAGATGGCACATTTTGTTGCTTGCAAAAAGACAGCGGATGCAGTTCGAGTAGCACAGTTATTTTTCAAGGAGATCTATCGACTTCATGGATTGCCAGAGTCTATTGTGTCAGATAGAGATACTCGTTTTCTGAGTCACTTTTGGTTGAGTTTGTGGAAGATGGTGGGAACGAAACTGAAATTTAGCAGCGCTTATCATCCACAAACAGACGGACAGATGGAAGTTGTTAACAGGTCATTGGGAAATTTGTTGCGATGCCTTGTACAGGATAATTTGAGAAGTTGGGACATGAAATTATGCCAAGCTGAGTTTGCCCATAATCATGCAGTGAATCGTAGCACGGGATTCAGTCCATTTCAGATCGTATATTCAAATTTACCCAGGGGACCGTTGGACTTAGCAGTGGTACCTCAATCGAAAGAGACAGTTAAACGAGCTGCTGATTTTGTTGAAGGTTTAACGGAGTGCCACAGGATCGTTCAGGAACGATTGGAGAAATCGAATGATAAGTATAAGAAGTCTGCAGATTTGAAGCGACGAAATGTTGAATTTAACGAAGGCGTTTTGGTTTATGCAGTGTTGACAAAAGACCGTTTTCCAGTGGGAACATACAATAAATTGAAAGCGCGGAAAATTGGTCCAGTTGAAGTTTTGAAGAAAATCAATGAGAATGCTTATCGATTAAAGTTACCAGATGATGTTTATACTTCTGATGTTTTTAACGTCAAACATTTAATTCCATATCATGGGGGTGAGATTGTTGAGGAAGAATTTACAAATTCGAGGTCGAATTTTTCTCAACCAGGGGAGGATGATGTAGCACGACCTATAGAAGTCCAGAAGTTAAACCATTCACAAGTTAATGAAGCTTCAGTTCAATCTCCTAAGTCGTGTACGAGTCAACAAGGGAAGGCAACACGAGTTAACTTCGCTCTAGGTCGTGTGGAGGAAGCTACGGAGCTAACTCGTTTGAGAACTTTAAGTCGTTGCCGACTTAAGGAACAAGGCTCACGACCTAAGGAGGAGATCCTAAGTCGTCCGCAACTTAACAAAGTAAAGGGGGACGAGTCAGAGAAGCTACGATCTAAAGATCCACGAGAAAAGAAGCTGCGAGTTGATGGGAGCATAAGTCGTTCATGCTTGATGAGTCACAAACGAGTTAACGACACGGGTCTAAGTCGTTCACGACTTAACAGAACAGAAGTTGTTGAAGGCTTAAGTCGTCTCCGAGCTAACTGGTTGACAGAGGGAAAAAAGGAGCCGAGTTAACGACCTAAAGTCTTAGGTCGGCAGCGACCTAAAGGAAGGTGTTGTATATGTGCTTTGCTGTACCGGTGTTAGGTCATGAGTCGGTGAACCTATGGGTTGTGTTGGGTGCTAAGTCGCGAATCTTTGAGTCGTTATATGTTAAGTCGGTAATGAGTTAAGTCGTGTACATATGTTGTATTGCTTTAACTCGGTCATGTATGTTAGGTCGTACTTGGTTAAGTCGGCCATGTGTGAGTCGGTCATGTTGTGCTATGTTGTAATGGGTTTAGGTCGCCACTGTGGTAAGTCGGCAACGACCTAGGATGAGTCGTAGGTCGGCAACGACTTAGGGACTGGGTCGAAAACTCTATAAATAGGGGCGTGTGTTGTACATTTGTGGTTGTTGATTTTTGAATAAAATTCTCTTTGTTAGCTTTGTGCTTTCATATCAATTGGTAGTTGAGTGTAATCTCCTATCTCCTCTTTCGGTTAATCGAGTGCGCTCGATTCAACGATCGTAGAAGCCGATTCACGGAATCTAGTGCGCTAGATCAACGTGCGAAGAATCGTAGATCTTTGAACACGGTATAGTGCGCTATCAACGTGTTTGAGATAGCTAGAGTTCGGTATCTTTGGATCAACGAACTTGGGCATTTTTGGTATCTTCAACTCACCGATTGCTACATTTCATCGATTGAAGTTTTGTTTGATTAATCCGCTGCGTCAGTTTGCATAACTGTTATTGATCAGTACTGCAAGTTGTGTATCAGTACTTCAAGTTTAAACAGATCTTATTCATATAACCATTTAAATTTTGTATTGAATAAATTCAAGTTGTTTATATGATAACAAAGCCTGTAAGTATGTTTGGAGTTTAACAGTAGGATATTAACCCTGTATTCAAACTACAGGTTTAAAAAAAGAAAATCAAGCTTTAAAATTCAAATGTCGAAATTTGTAAATCCAATTGTATAATTAGTTTTCATAAACAAAATTATGATTTTACACATAAAAATTGTAATTTATAATCAAAGATTTGTTGAGCAGTTTTGCATTGAAGTTTTACTGCATATTTGTCAAATTTGGAAGATTAATGAAATTTTAATTCCTGGAATTTGGTATGAAGCAAGATTTAAGAGATATCAACCCTAGAAAAATAGTAATTTATTTTTCGAATGCATATGTTTTGAGTTTGAATCATAAATAGGGTTTAAGCCCATATGTTTTCAAAGCTCTGTAAAGAATTGATTTCGACTCCAATATGGAACCGAGTGAAGCGCGACTGTAGGTGGAGCTAGGTGGAGGTGTGAGTGACGTCTTGGTGAATTTTCATCACCTCCGGTGATGGGTGGTGGCCGCACGAAGAAATTTTTGGGAAGGGGTTGGTGCCGCATGGTCGAGCTTCAGGCAATTCTTTGCCTTCGACCGAATCAAGATGATTTGGGTATCGTATTCGTATGAGAGGTCGGTTTGGGGTTTGTGGGGACTGTCGTGGGTCGCCGGAGGCAAGGCGAACCACCGTGCACGTGCACGGTGGTGATGGATGTCGAGTTAAAGTGCCATAAGGGTCGCGTGATCACTTTCCCCGAGTTGTGCGCGTGTAGTTTTGAGTGTTGCTCCGGGTTTGCGTTCGAGTGTAAGGGTCTAATGCTATTTTGGGTTTTCCTGAACTTAATTACTGAAGGAAGAAATACATAATGAAGAAGAAGATGTTGTACAGAGACGACTCAGGTAGTTGCGTGGGAAACTCGAAGGAACACTCGAGTGAGGATAGGGAAGTCTCGGGTTCATTGATCTGTTGTATTTTGTGGAAGTGTTTAACAAAATTTAGATACAATTAAATACGAGATTTAGTGTGGAAGTAATGTTTCACAATGGTTCAGAATCTTAGCTGCTATTTTAATCATGGAATTAATGTAAATTAAGTAATGGGTTAACCAATAAATTAATGTTGTGGTTAATACTATATTTAATTATACAATTTAAAAGAAGACTTTTACATATTTAATGAAGTTGAACAATAAGATAAATAAATCATTAACAATTACTTTTAAATTAGAATTAACGGTAGATTAATTCTTGGTGTAAGTTGATTGAGAGTAATTGCTTCATAGGCAAAGATCGAGTAAATAATTAAGAGAAGGGGTAAATTTGGAAATTATTTACTTAAAGTCAATTTTATGAATGATTAATAGTTGATTAGTCGAGTAAATTAATTAAGAGTAAATAAATGGTTAAGTAAGTAATTAGCGGTAATTAAATGGAATATTTAAGTTTAATCAATAATTAAGTATTAATTAAATGATTAATTGAAGTAAATAACTGGATTAAGAACAAATTAAGTAATTGATAGTGTGAAATAAATAATTATGTAATTAGGATTTAATAGTTAATTAAGAAATCATTTATTAGATGATTTGAAATGAAATAGAAAATAAATTGTTAATTAATAAAAAGAGTTAAGAGATTAACTCTCGGGTAATTCATTCTAAATTGAATTAATTACAAATAGAATTTAAGAGAAATTGTTTATGGATGGTTGAGTAGAATATCTGATTTGTGATGTTTAAATTGATGATATTCTGTGATATGTTATGTTATATCTATGATGCTTGTATATTTTTTATCTGTGATAGATGCTATGTTAATTCAATTGTTGAATTTAAATTATTTAAACTGTTAAGTTAATCAGACAACTTGGCCCTTAAAATGGCGTTTGGATCTGATGAGACCGGGATCGGAAGAATCAAATTTGATTCTCCGAAAACCACATCGATCCAATTTAAACGTTAGGTCGTGAATCCTGAAATGAAGATCGAGATGGTGCTTTCAAAATGCAAGGGTTATCGTCGTTGACTCTGAGGGTGATTCCAAAACGAGTGTAACGAGATAATGCCTTCGGTTTCGTTCGAACCCGGAACGAACTTGTATGGATTGAATGCTTTCAACACATCGTCAGGCGGACGATGAGCATTCTAAGTGATATGTTCTATAAAGGTAATCGTAGCCTCAAGCCTCATCAACCGGGAATGGCTAAAACAGGGGATGTGCAGCAAGGTTAGGTGGGTCATGCCCAAGCAGGACAAGATATTTCCCCTGTTTAGATGTCCCTTTTTATATTTCCGCTTAGTGGGCGGTTGCTAGCTACAACCGCGGGGTTTATCTTGTTCGGGGCTGTTCAGTAAGGAATGGTTCCGGCCTTGTGTTGCAGGGGATGAAGGGAGTAATCCTCGGTACGGTGATCTAGGCCCCTTACTGTGACGGGCGGTACCCCAGTAGCCCTGCCATTGTTGGAAATCCATTTTCCCTACGAGACCCTACGGTTTTGATTTGTATTACCCACTTTTGTGGCTAGTAGCTGGAATTTAATGAATGTAACAATTTCGGCTATTTTCTATTTACTTGAAAACCCTAGACACTATTATAATATCACTGGATTTCCTATGAAATGTTTTGGTTAGCGTAAGGTAAAAACTTACCCATATTTATTTGTGGGAAGTCTTACGTGGTACCTTTATTTTCAAATGTTTTCAAAGTTAAGCAACTTTAAACTGTTTACTCATACCAGACCCATGTCTGACCCGGAGTTTATTTTTGTTTTTTCATAAACTCTCGGGTACCCAAATTTTTACGGGTAGCCAAGGGATTCAGGTTTAATTTGACGAATTCTGGAGAAGCAATGGAGCAGGAGGCTTCAGCGTTGTAGATATATATATATAGTCCCGCTGTGTTAGTATCTCTGAGTCATATTGTTTGGGTTGTATTGTATTGAGTTGTATTAACTAGTCAGGAGTTTATAACTGCCTAGTGTGTGGTGTATGATCTGTATAACTCAGATTGATGTATTAAACTATGTAATATTTATGTGATATATTATATTTTGTTCCATTCCGCTGTGAGATTCTGATGTTGTTGTTCTTTCTTCTCTATCTTTTCTATTTTCTCATCCCTTTCTTTCTTAATGATGATACATCTTTCTAGTGGAAGAAGGACGGGTCGTCACACCCCTTAAGATTACTCCCCCTTCTATCTCCCAACCGAGGTCGCAAGAAGAGCAGATAGAAGCACTTCGTGACTTGGACGATCCTATTGCTTCTCAGGAACAAAAGGTCGAAGAACCTGAAGAAGGGGAGAGAAATCCGGAGCAGACTGCTTCTGATGACATAACATTATCCACTCTTTTCACTCTGGGTAGTGAGTCTTCTTCTAAGAAGAGGGGGAAACGAGGAGTCTCAAAGAAAAAGAAAGAAGCTTCTGCTGGCGAGGAAAAAACAGAAGAACGCCCAATTGCACCTCTTCCTCTTTCCTCTCCCACTCTCACAAGCCGGCCCCAAAAATTGATCATCCGGCCGGCGTAGGCTCGAAAGGTGGCAGGAAGAAGAAATGATGGGCTTGGGACTTATGCTTCTTGTCTTGTTTTTTCGCTTTTTTTCTTATATATACGAAGACTTATGTCGGCCAGCGATTGTGCAGGTACCGGTCCCCGCCTTCTTTTGTTTTGAAACCTGCAAATGTATAATTTTTTTTATAGTATGAAATAAAATGATTCTTTTACTTGTACAAACTTTTGTCTGTATTTGAGAATGCACTTATTCTTCTCTCTTTTTTTATACAGGTTTCTTTACTTTTTCTGTGTGATGTTGCAGTAAACTTATGGTATATTTTTTGAGCATTGTTTTCATTTTTGCAACTATATTATATTGCCCCCATACCATGGTTTATTGCAATCTCTTTCACATTGGCAGATTTTTGGAGAACAACTCTTCTGTTTCGAGAAGACTTGTGCTCCTTCTTTAGAGAACAACTTTTCCATTTGAAAGAGGTTTGCATCTGTACTTTATAAGATAATATTTCCGTTTTAAGGAAACATTTTTCGAATTTAGTAGAATGCAACTCGTATTGTAAAAGTTTCCTCTTTTTCAATCGCGAAGTTTTTGCACTTCACTTTTGGAGAAAGTCACTTTTATTTTGGCAAGAGAATTTTCCTTCGTGGTACAGTGGGCTTCCGAAAAAGGGCTTCGACCTGCTTGTGCCTCCGAAGAGGGCTTTTGTTTGATTGTGTCTCTAGGAAGAGGGCTTTTTGTTTGTGTCTTCGGGGAGAGGGCTTTTCATTTGTGCCTCTGGGGAGAGGGATTTTTTGTTTCTGCCTCTTGGGAGAGGCTTTTATCTTTTCCCTGTCTGCTGGAAAGCGGGCCTCCGAAGAGGGCTTTTCACATTTTGACTCGTGTGAAGTTTTACTTCAGATCACGGTGAAATGTGTGCCTCTGAATAGGGCTTTTGCCTGGAAGTTTGGAGTTTCCTTCTATCGGTTGGATGGATTCACGGGGCGGACACAAGTTACTTGGATTATTTGTTTGCACAAACGTTCTCAGCTAGTTAACGAGTGTCATGTGCCACCTGTCAGTCCACAACTTTCTATCGAGAAAGAGAACTCTCTTTTTCTGGCCAATCCCATTAAAGGTCTTTTAGCATTTCAACTATGGTGAAATGGGCCTCCGAAGAGGGCTTTTCACATTCCAGCACCTGTGAAGTTTTATTTCAAATCTCGGCGGAATGCGTGCCTCCTAGTAGGGCCATTGCCTGGAAGTTTGGAGTTCCCTTCTCTCGGTTGGATGGATTCACGAGGCGGACACAAGTTACTTGGATTGTTTGTTTGCACAAACGTTCTCAGCTAGTTAACGAGTGTCCTGTGCCACCGGTCAGTTCACAACTTTCTATCGAGAAGGAGCACTCTCTTTTTCTGGCACGTCCCATTAGAGGTCTTTATCCTCCGAAGAGTTGTGCCTCCAAGAGAGCTTGTGCCTCCGAGGAGGTCTTTTGTTGTTTGCTGCCTGCTCGCCCACGTCTTTTCGCCATTTTCTCATATCAGCGGTTTCCTATTATCATTTCCAAGCGAACATTCCTTTCTTTTGCAAGTAGCTTATTCTATCCAAAGAAGTGTACTTCATTGTTAAATGAGTTTGCAGGGATAGACACAGGCTAATTAATCGAATGTTTGTTTGCACAAACGATCACAATTAGTTAGGAAGGGTCTACTTCTGGCGGAACCACTAACTCTTTGCTTGAAGCACTTCTTATATAGGATTTGAATCTGAAATTTTTGTGGCTAGATATTCATTTGTTGAGTGATGTTAGGGATCGCTTGGTATTATGATGGGTAAGCGTTGTTTTAATAGCCTGCAATATTAAATCGACATTTTAGCAATACAATTGAAGTACTTTATATATCGAAATAAAACAAGCAGTAGAGAACACAAGATTTACAGTGGTTCGGCCAAGAACTGGGCCTACATCCACTTAATAGTTCTTATTATTCACTTGCACTGGCATTACAATGGCTTTCAATACAAGAATCATACATTCATAATTCTTTTTACAAACTTAAGCAAAGCTTTTAAGTAAAATATGGACGCAAATGATTGCTGTTCCAAGCTCTTGGAATTGGATCTCCTTCGAAAGTTGTCAGTTTGAAAGTGTCATTAAGAAGTTTTTGGCCTATGACATATGGCCCTTCCCTGTTTGGCGCAAACACTCCTGTTGCTGTCATGATCCTTTTCAAGACTAGATCTCCAATCTCAAAGCTGCGTTGGCGAACTTTGGTATTGAAATGCCTGGCAATTCTTTGCTGATGGTCCGCAATTCTGAGCTGAGCCTCTTCCCTTTTTTCATCAAGGAAGTCAAGTGCTTCAAGTTGCAACTCTTCGTTTTCAGCTTGGTTGAAATGAATTCTTCTATGTGAAGGGACTTCTATTTCCATCGGAATCATTGCTTTTGATCCATATGCTAATGAAAAAGGAGTGTTGTAACAACCCTATATTTTGTAATTATTTTATTGTATATTTTAATTATTTTAATGTAAAATTATGGTTTAAAAAAAAACTTTTATTTTTACTTATTTGAAATGATTAAATTTATTATTTAAATATAATCTTGATTTTTATGAGTTATAATCCCAAACTTGTGTAAGTTGAAATATTTGCCTGAAATGCTGATTTTGGTCAAAATAGTCAAACTGTGACTTTCAACTTAAAATTTTAAAAGTTTACAAATTTATTTTTTTTTTCTTTTATTATGAAAGTACATAAAATTCTAAGAACACCACTTTTCGTTTCGTTGAAATTGGATGTAAATTGTGAAAGTTATACCCTTTACAATATTGTGCGTATATAAGGTTATTTAACAATGACTATTTTAAATTGTATAAATTACTTCTTCTTGGTTATATTTTATTTTAATATGTGATAATATGTTTTTTTATTTATATTTTGACTTTTAAATATTTTTAAATGGTAATAGAATTTTTCCAAAATTTACTGTATTTATTTCCTATTTTTAAAGGCTGTTTTCTAATTTTCTGCCATTTTCTTCATATAAATTATATTTAATAATTTTTTTTTTGTGAATGCACTTTTATTTTTTTTAATTTTATTTGTTATAAATATTTTACAAGTCCATGAAGATTTTCTAAAGTTCGTTTGGCTTTATTTCTAATTTTAAAGCCTAGTCTACAATTTTAAGCCATTTTCTTATTTTAATTATATATAATTAAAATTTATTTATTTTATGCACTCACTTTTATTTGCTGTGTTGTACTTTATTTTATTCATTTTACATGTATTTAAATTAAAGTAAATTTTTCCAAAGTGTATTGTAGTTATTTCTAATTCTTAAGTCTAGTTTTCATTTTTCTGTGCTATTTTTCTTATTTAATCATATCTAATTAATATTTAATTTTTAATATTTTGTTTATCTGTTATATTTTCGAATTTTAACTGAGATTTTAATTATTTTCAGTTATTTGGATGTATATAAATGTATATGAGAAATTTGAAAGGGTTAAGAGCTAAGAAACGGAAAAACGTTTTATCCGTTTCTTTTGCAGTTTCTTCTGTCATTAATACATCAATTCATCTTAGCCATTCCTTTCCCCATCCTTTGAAGCATACTTTCTCTTGTCATTCACGAATTTTTGAAGCTCCAAAATCCTAAAAATCATGGCCTCCACCTTGAAGGAAAAAAAAATTAGGTAAATCCCTCTTTTCTTTCTACTTTTCTTACTTTTCTGTGCAATTTTGCCTTGTTTCTCTTCTAAGTTTGGATCGGCCTCTTCTCCATAGCCGCAGCCACAAACTCCTACATCTCTTCCATGCCTCCAACACCATCTACTCCACCAACCATGACCATGGCCGAGCCATCTATGGTGGCCAAACCCTTCAAATTGCAACCTACATGCCTAAAAAAAATGTTTTTGACCATTGTTGTCTCATTCCCTTCATATCCACTTGTTGCCTTGCCTATATGATGTTAAACCTGACCTATATGATGTCATACCTGACCCAAAGCATCATCATAGCCAAGAATAAGTGTCCCTTAGGCCAAGCATTGAAGTGGTTGAAGCAAGGTCCAATCTATCTTGTTCATTTCGCTTTGTATTTCAAAATTGTTTCAATGTTATTTTATGTTGAATGTTTATATAGTGTCTGGTTTGTTTTGTTTTGGGTTGTTGATACAAAATCATATCTTGGCTATCTTTTAACTCAAATCAAAAGTCGTGAAATTGTGCATGTCGTGCCTTTGGAGTCGTGCTTGTATGTTGTTTTGGTCTCTAGCTTTGAAAAAGTTGAGTCTTTCTCACTCTGACATATATACTTATGAAAAGTGGATTGATGACAAGTGTTTAGTAATGTAAAATGTTTATGCAAGTTAATGATGATCATATGATATGCTATGCCGTGTTATTACCATGTTATTACCATGTTAAAACTGTTAATTTTCACCTGACATCGGATACATGACTGTATATTGTGATATTGACATTGTTTATATTATTTCTGTATATGATCACACTGCAAGTTCCTTGTTAGGATAAAAATCATTATGGGCTGAAATGATAGGCCTGAGTTATTTTATTTATTTATTTAAACTTGGGATTGCGGGTTTGAAATGATAGAACCCGGATTTTTACCTTTTAAACTGCGGATTGAAATGATACATATCCGTATCACTTGACCTAGGTTATAAAACTATATACAGACCCGTGGTTATTTTATAAAGTGCTTTGAATATTTTAAGTATTTTAAAAATATAAAATTATGAAATTTGATTTACATAGATTTTGAAAGGTTTTAAAATAAATAAATTATGATTTTTCTATGTGTTAAAAATTTAGTTTGTGAATGGATTAACTGGATTTTGAAATATAACTTATGTTTGAAATTTGGAATTTTGACTAAAAATGATATTTAAGTTACATGAATAAAATGGACTTTAATTTTATTTGGAAAATGGTAAATATGATAAATTGATTTATATTTGAATTTAAGTGATTTATTAAAGAATTATTGATTTTCTATAAATTTAAGTGGTTGAATAAATGACTGTTGAAAATGAAATTTTAAAATATAACTTGACTTGAAAATGTGAAATTTGAGTTTTAACTAAAGATGTTAAATTAATTAAATAAACTGGAAGTTTAGTTAAATTTGTGAAATGATAATATAAATCTGAAATGTTGAGTTTTAATTTATGAAAGAAACGTATAGGTTTTAATTTATGAAAGAAACGTATAGGTTTTAATTTATGAAAGAAACGTATAGGTTTTAATTTATGCAAGAAACGTATAGGTTTTAATTTATGCAAGAAACGTATAGGTTTTAATTTATGCAAGAAACGTATAGGTTTTAATTTATGAAAGAAACGTATAGGTTTTAATTAATGAAAGAAACGTATAGGTTTTAATTAATGAAAGAAGTATGGTGTTCTAATTAATGATAGGAACATGTAAATTCCTAATTAATGAAAGAAAGGTATAAGTTTTAACTTATGAAAGAAACGTATAGGTTTTATTTTATGAAAGAAACGTATAGGTTTTAATTAATGAAAGAACATATGGTGTTCTAATTAATGATAGGAACATGTAAATTCCTAATTAATGAAAGAAAGGTATAAGTTTTAATTAATGAAAGAAATTTTTAATTAATGAAAGAAACGTGTAAAGTCCTAATTAATGAGAGAACATGAAAGTTTTAATTAATGCAAGAACATGTAAAGTTTTAGTTAAGAAAGAATCATGTAAAGTTTTAAGTAGTGTGGTATTGATTTAAATTAATAAATGTTCATTATTGTAATAGGAATATAAAATTTAAAACGTACATTTGACACGTAGATTTTAATCAATGTAATGGTGTATTTTAAATTGATTAAAATGATAAATGTTACTTACTGTAATAATAAAATGTAAGTTGATAACGTACATTTGATAAGCAAGTTTTAATTTATGTGAATGGCATACTTTAAATGATTAAAATAATAAAGTTTCTTTATTGTAATAATAATGTAAGTTAATAAGGTGCTTTTAACTTAACATAAGAATTTCGGTTTAAATTGTATATTACAGTAAGAAAGTTTATTTTACTACAAGGCTATGATAAATTGACATGTTAAAATTTTAAGCTTATCAATACTTTGATTATATACAATGTAAAGTGGAAAGTAGTACATTCCAAAAATGCTATGATTCCTTAAGGTAACATTTCCAAAATGCTATGATAATTTAAAGGAATATTTCAAGTTTAATAAATTTAAAGAAATATTCAATGATTTGAAAATTTGGGTTTTATTTGAGTGATGTAATATTGAATTATTTTTGAAATGGAAATGATACAATTGTGATATTGTTTTGAAATGAGTATGATATTTTGGTCTTGAAAGTATAAATTATTTGAAATAAATATCCATGGGTTACAATAACGATTGGTTGTTAAAGAGACCGGGATCGGATATTGTCTTATAGCCGGACAATACCGAAAACCACTTTAACAACTGTGTACGCGGTGGAGATTCCAGAATGAAGTAGGATGGTGGCGACGTTCTCGAGGTACGTTACGTGGACCCAACTCCCGTGAGTTGGCATATATGACTAAAACAGGAGCTATACCGGGCTACACAAAGGGTCGCACCCTTTCATCGAGCATGCTCCATCGGAAACTATTCTATTACTGTTGTGATTCGATTCGATGGTGCCACTTTGATTCGGGGGTATTGTTCGAGGTGGGCGGAAGCTGCTGGCTTGCCGTCACCACCGGTCCGGGAGTGCAAACGGTGTATCCACCCTGGCATTGCCTCGCGTGCCGTGTCATATCCTTATATCGAGCCCACTACGATTTTGGTTTTAAAGATCTGACTATGTTAAGGTTCACCATCCCCTTAACGCTATTTTCTATATGATTATACTTTACTGATTAGACACTACCGTATATAGCGTATATTACTACATAGTAAATAGTTTAACGGATCCTTAGAGGATGGGCGGTCCCAAGCATCCTTTAAGTTACTGATGCATTTTGTTACTGTTCACTTGAGTTGATTTACAGTTTATAAGTATTTATGTCCTGACTCGAGGGTTTTGTGTTTTGCTTTACGCTCGGGTCAGATTGATTGAGTTAGCATTCAAGATTCACCTTCGGCGTTGGAGCTTTCCTTGAAGATCCAGCCATCTATTTTGTTTCAGTATCCAGTGGTTCAGTGATGTATCTGATTTGTACCTGATGTATCTTGTTACTCTTCTGTTGTATCTTATTTAACTCTGATGTATCTCATATTTTATATAGTATCTTCATGAACTACTATCTCTTTTCTTCCGCTGCAATTTTATATACTCTGTGATCTGTGATTTTTATTTACTGTATATTCTGAGGTTTGCCAAAATTTTATTTACAACATGGTATTTTGAGCAATTCAATTCCGGCATGAGTGTTTGCCTATGCACTTATAATGGATGCGAATGGCTGAAAATACCTGGTTGTTACAAGTGTGCCCGGTTGCAGTTTTGTGGGTAGTTCTATATGCCCATAGTGCTAGCGGGAGCTTATCGACCCAACCACCTTTCGCTTTTTCCAGCTGTTTTTTGATGGTTGATTTGATAATTTTGTTTACTGCTTCTGCTTGCCCGTTTGCCTGCGGATGAGCCACTGCTGAGAAGCTTTTCTGGATCTTGAATCGCTTGCAAAAATCATGGAACTCTTCACTTTCGAATTCGGTTCCATTGTATGTGATTATCTTTTGAGGCACACCATATCTGCAAATGATATTCTTAGTTACAAAGTTTATCATCTTTTTAAAGGTAATAGTAGCTAATGGTTCAGATTCAGCCCATTTAGTAAAATAATCAACAGTAACAATAGCATATCTGATTCCGGATTTGGCGGTTGGCAAAGGCCCGAGGAGATCTATTCCCCAAATAGCAAATGGCCACGGGCTGACCATTTGTGTTATCCCAGTGGAAGGTGCTCTTGGGATTTTTGCAAATCTCTGGCATCGGTCACATTTTCGGGCATAGCTTGCAGCATCACGATTAATATCGGGCCAAAAATACCCATAACGGAGAATTTTCTTTGCTAGAGTTTGGCCACCTGAATGGTCTCCACTCTCTTCTCCGTGTACTTTAGCTAGAATTGTTTTAGCTTCTTCCTTGGTCACAAATCGGAGTAATGGCATTGAGAATCCCCGCCTGTACAATCGGCCATCTTGAATTATGTATCTGGAGGCTTTTCTTAGTAACATCTGTCGTTCTTTTGAACTTTCTGGTAGAGAACCGTTGAGCAGATATTCCATTATCGGAGTCATCCATGATTCTCGCTCTTGAGATATAGTCATGATCCAATCAATGTCCATCTCATCAGTGCTTGGAGCTGACAGGACTTCCACAGGAACTAATCCCAATAATTGAGCTTCACCAGTGCTTACGTACTTTGCGAGAGAATCTGCCTTCATGTTCTCTTCTCGGGGTATATGATTTATCATATAATGGTCAAGATCATCGAGAAGTTCCCAAGCTTTTGACAAATAAGCAGGCAGATTTCCTCCTTTAGTCTGAAACTCTTTCTTGACTTGACATACAATAAGCTGTGAATCACTGAAGATCTGCAACACTTTGACATTCAACTCTTTAGCAATTCTCAAGTCGGCAATAAGAGCTTCATATTCTGCTTCATTGTTTGTCGAAGGGAATTCCAATCTGAATGCATAGCACAACAACTGCCCTTCAGGGGTCTCAAGCATGACCCCAACTCTGGAATAGTAATCGTTTCTTGCACCGTCTACATACAATTTCCATTGAATCGGGGGATTATCAGTCACTTCTTCATCACTGTCACCCTTATCTGTACATTCTGCGATAAAATCTACCAAAGCTTGTCCATTGGTTGCTCTCCGGGGATGATAAGTGATGTCGTATTGGCTGAGTTCAATATTCCACTTCAAAAGACGACCCGAAGTCTCAGGACGAAACAGGACTTGCTTTAAAGGTTGATCAGTGAGGACTTTGATAGGAAGAGCTTGGAAATACGGCCTCTACTTTCTGGATGCAATCAGTAAACAATAAGAGAGCTTTTCCAATTTTGAATAATTCATCTCTGCCCCAGTGAATCTCTTGCTGATATAATAGACTGGGCGCTGAATTCTTGCGTCTTCCCGTACCAACGCTGCACTGAGAGCATGAGATGAGATCGCCAAATATACAAAAAGATCTTCACCATTGTCTGGCTTAGAAAGTATTGGAGGCGTTTCCATATGACGAATCAACTCATCGAAAGCTTTCTGGCATTCAGGTGTCCAGTCAAAATTTTTCCTTCCTTTCTTCAGTGCATCGACGAATGGAATCCATTTATCAGTAGCTTTGGAAATGAATCGACTCAAGGCAGCGACTTTTCCATTAAGACTTTGCAATTCCTTCTTCGTTCTAGGAGCTTTGACTTCTTTTAAGGCAGCAATCTGTGTAGGATTAGCTTCAATGCCCCTAGCACTCACAAAGAAACCTAGAAACTTTCCGGATTCCACCCCAAACGAGCATTTCAAAGGATTAAGTTTCATTCCATACTTTCGGAGGATTGCAAACATTTCCGCCAAGTGGTCCATATGGTCTACCGCTTTCTTTGACTTTATCAACATATCGTCAACATAAACTTCCATAGTTTTGCCAATCTGCGGTTTGAACATAGCATTGATGAGTCTTTGGTAAGTTGCCCCTGCATTCTTAAGTTCGAAAGGCATGACTCTATAGCAGTAGAGACCAACATCGGTGATGAAGCTCGTATCCTCCTGATCCAGCTCATGAATCATAATCTGGTTGTATCCGGAGTAAGCATCCATGAAAGATAACAATTCGTGCCCCGCTGTTCCATCCACCAACTGATCTATCCTGGGTAACGGGAAGTAGTCTTTGGGGCAGGCTTTGTTTAAATCTAAGAAGTCAATGCAAACTCTCCATTTCCCATTAGCTTTCTTAACCAGTACAGGATTTGAAACCCAATTCGGATAAGTAGACTCCCTGATGAAACCATTCTCCATAAGCCGGTCAACCTCTTCTTTCAACGCTGCTGACCTTTCAGGACCCTGGGTTCTTCTTTTCTGTTTTACTGGTGTAAATTTCGGATCAATATTCAGAGTATGTACTGCAATTTCTAGGGATATTCCGCACATATCAGCATGAGTCCAAGCAAATACGTCCAGATTTGCCTTCAAGAATGATATTAAGGAATCTTGAGCCTTCACATTAAGTTGGGAACCCACATTCACCACTTTGTTTGGATCTTTCGGGTCAACAGGTACTGGCACCGTTACTTCTACTGGCACCACTCTATTCTCCCCTGCACTAGCTTTTCTGGGATCCATTTCTCCTCGTGCCCCGCTATGCTCGCCAGTGCAGGGTCCACCCTGTAATTGCTACAAGGTTGGTTTTTTGATGCGGACTGGGGCTGTCGCAGTTTTTCCCTTCTCTCTTTTCCTTGCTTCATGCAGCTCTATTAGATAACATTCTCGCCCAGCGTTCTAATCCCCTTTAATAACTCCAACTTCGTTATCCGTGTGGAATTTCATAGTGAGGCACTACGGGGCGAGAATTGCTTTAAAAGCCGCAAGAGTTGGTCGGTCTAAAAAGGCGTTGTAGGCAGAAAATTCATCAACAATTACAAAAGTCTGTTTCCGAACCACCTTCTTCTTCCCTATCCAAGCTCAACAAACAAGTCGATAGTTCCAATGGACTGCTTCGGTTCCCCAATGAATCCAACAATCTTCTGAGATGAGGCTTGAACATCAGCCATTGGGATTTTCATTTTGTCGAACGTCTTTTTGAAGAGAATATTGCAAGAAGCGCCGCAATCTGCAAGCACTCTTCTCACAATAGCTGGCCCAATGCCTGCAGAGATGACCAAGGGATCCATGGTTGGAGCTTCAATACCCATAGAGTCCCTGGCTTTGAACACAATATCGTCATTGAAAGTTTTCTGCCGCTTCAAAGGTTCAGCGTCTTCTAGCACAAAAATACTCACTTCTGTTGGTGCATACTTCAAGGCACGGGCATATCTTTCCATCTCGCCCCAGCTTCTGCCTGCTGGGTGAGGACCTCCTGTAATCACATTAATAACAGGTCTTTCTGATTTATGCACAGTGTTCCTCTCGCCCGAGTCAGATGGATGAGCAGGAAGTTGTTGACCCTTCGTATATGAAGTTGGGTCATTTCTACTTCTCTTAACATATTGCTGCAACTTGTTCTCTCTCAGTAGTTCTTCAATTAAATTTTTCAGATGGCGACATTCGTTGGTATCATGACCGGGTTGATTATGAAACCGAAAGAATCTCCCACTTTGAGCAGCTTTTTTGTTAACTCTCATCTCAGGCGGTTTGGGATATTCTACTGCATCTTTGGTAGCAAAAAAGATGTTCTCCAGAGTGTCAGTTAAAGGAGTGAAATTTGAAGATTTTAAGAGACAAAGTTTCTTATATCTTTCTATTTCTTTCCCCCATTGTTTTCCCTTTTCTGACTCCCGGATTCTCTTTTGGTAGGAGCAGTAGTATTATCCTTAACCTCTATCAATTCCACTTTAACTGGTGCCCGAAGGCTTTCCAAGCGCATGAATTCATCAGCTTTATTATAGAATTTCTCAAGTGAATTCGGTTCTTTCATCTTCAGCCACTTCCCAAATTCGCTTGATTTGTCAAATGCCCTCATCAGTTATGTCAAGACCATTCATGGCTCTGCATTGTCCACTTCAGCCAAAGCTATGTTGAAGCGGTTCAAGAAAGACCTGATAGATTCCCCAGGATTCTGTTCCAAGCTTGACATCGACATAATATCCTTTGCCTTCGAGGCATACAACCAGAATTGCTCTTTAAACTTCCGAGTCAAATCGGCGAACTGGTCTATGGATCGAACCGGGAGTTTTGTGAACCAGAGTAGAGCCACTCCTTCCAAGTATACCGGAAAGTACCGGCATTTGATCTCATCAGACGCTCTAGCACCAATCATGTGCCAATCATACTTATACAGGAATTGATTGGGGTCGCTTGTTCCCTTATAAGCTGGAATGGTCGGAGGAATAAACTTTCTTGGGAATTCTGCCTTTAGAATCTTCTCAGTGAACGGAGTTTTGCTCGGAGCGAACCCCCATTCCTTCTCATCTTCATCTCTCTGCATGCTTTCTTTCATGATTTTTCGCACCATGCCCGAAAGATATTCCTCATCATTTAAAGGATCTGCAGGACAGACTTCGGCCATTTTCTCAGAAGTTTGTCGGGACAAATGTTCGCGGAGAGTTAGCTGTGGTCTCGATCCTCCAGCTTGAGGAGGTGTTTCTTTGGCGGCGCTAGCTGCTTTTTGTGGAATATTCCTTTCCTCAGGATCATGAATATCATCTGCAAGGTTTTCTTCGTTATTCACCGGTTGACGGTTTGCCTCGAGCAATGCATTTATTCTCTCAAGCATTAGAGCATTCTGAGTTTCCATCTGCTGGTATAATCCAGATACTGCAGCATCTAACTCTGCTCGTGTTATTCCGGCACTTGGTGCTACTTGACTTGACGAAGGAGAAGTGGCAGTATTTTCATGGACATTACTAGGTCTTGTATATCAATGCTTTCTTCCAGGAGCCATTATTTCTGATAGACTTCTGGTTTTGATAGAGACTCTTTCAACAAACTTTTGTGAAGCAATAACGAAGATAACCCTGAGTTCGGTTCTCAGTGAAAGAACCTAAAATGTCAACGCTAAAAATTGAACGCTAACACCCCGGTGGATGTAAAGGTTAAGTGAAAGCACCACCCGTGAACACGGGAATTAGAAACAAGTAAGAAAGTCCAGAGAAAGCAGTAAAAGACAACAATTTTATAGTGGTTCGGCTTTAGATTAAGCCTACGTCCACTTTAATCCTCTTTATTACTGAATCAATTACAACTTTACAACAATCATCAATTACAATACTGATGAGACAAACAACTAGGATTTCGATGTAGAAGAATTCTTTGAATCCATGTTGATTGTGTTAGATTTCCTCTTGAAGTTAGTTGAGATGCCTTTCGTGTTTGAAGTGTCGAGTGAGTCGAGAATTCAGCAGAGTATCGATGTTCCATGAATGAGCCAAAAAAGATCCCCTGAATGTTGGAGTTAGCGTCGTATTTATAGGAGAGTTCGGCTTTAGGTCGTAGGTCGCGAGCGACCTTGGATAGGTCGTAGGTCGCCAGCGACCTAGGGGATGTGGTTTACGACTTAATAAGGTCGTACTAGGTCATCTGAGCGAGTTAGTAGGTAGTAGCGACCTATGGGAGATCGGTCCTGAAGTAGCTTAAGTCGTCCACGACCTAATGAAGCTCCTTTTCAACCAGGTACTGGCTGTCAGCGACTTAGCACTTAAAGCATAAATGTTATGTCGGCTTGCTTTGGTTGCAAGCGACCTAATGAGAGAGTATACATGTGGCTTTGCTCTGGAGCTCGCTAGGTCGCTTCCTTTTTTGGCTCGCTAGGTCGTTGGATACTTAAGTCGTTAGGTCGTGCATTCTTCAGATAGTAAACTCATTAGCTCGCTGAGTGGCTTAACTCGTTTAGTACTATAGGTCGCTAGCTCGCTGTTGGTCTTGCATCCATGTTAGGTCGCTTGGTTTGTTAGGTCGTGGTCTTCTGTAAGTCGGTATGTCGCGGTACCCCTTAGGCCGTTAACCCGCTTTAGCAGTTAGGTCGCTGTTAACTCGTTGATTCACTAGGTCGCTGGACCATCTGCTCCTTTAGGTCGATGAGCCCTTTCAATCTTCTAGGTCGTTGAGTCGCGTCCAAGTTAACTCGTTCATACTCTAGGTCGTTAGGTCGCTGCCATATCTAGCTCGTTACATCGCTGATTCGTGAGAAAGTGGAGTTAACAAATCGTTTATTTAAAGTTTAACTATTATTTAATTATTTATTCAAAGATAGATATTATTCAAATGTTTATTTAATACTTAATTATTGTTTAATTATTAACTAAAGGTTTAAAAATTGTAAAATAAAAAATTTAAATGTTATTTAATTATTAAATAAAGTTTTAGAAGTTTAGACCACCTTATTTTTAAAGAATGGTTTTGTTTTGGAGAAGCAACTTTCTTTTAAAAGAAGATTTTAATTCAAAGGATTTCTTTGTTGACTATTCTTTAGTAAGCCCAATTGACTATGAAATCGAATGACATCAATTTAGTAGAATAAATCATCATGCTAATTAACTTGTATTTGACATGTATTTAGTAGAGTAAATCACGTTCTGCTAATTAACTTTGTAACAACCCTGTTTTCAAAGTTGTGATATTAAATTAATTTAATTGAAACAGAAGTGCTTGAATTCGATTTTTTCATAATTATTATTCAATTAGTCTATCAAATAATGGATTTAGTTACAATAAAATTGAACTGGTTAATAAATTACTTCTTAGATAATGTATAAAAATTCAAATGAAATGTTTTAATTAATGCAAAATATTTTAAAGTGCAAATGATTTCATATACTCGAAATGGATGAAAGAAGTTTTATTTGTTATTCAATAAAATCAATTAATTGTCGAAGATGAATAAGTTTATTTATATCAGTTCAATGAATAATTAGATAGAGCAAACCAATATTGAATTGAATATGTAGTCATCGAATTATATTTCATAAAAGAAGTGTAAATCAATTTCAATCAGTCCGAAGTTTATTTATAAATAAACAAATGTGCTACTTAAGAGAGAAAGAGAATAAATAAAAATGAAATAAATACATTAAAATAATAAGACCAAAAGCTCATTCAGTCCCTCTTAACCATTACTTAAACAATTAACCCTCTTCCTTAGCTATTAATCACTCTCTCTATATTTTCACTTACGAAATGAAAATACCCAAATTATTAAAGATTAGAAATCAAAATAAAAAATAAATAAATAACCTAAATCGTTCAAGTAATGGAGAGAGGCACGACATGCTCGTCAAAAGCATCGGGAGATGAATGCGACCTAGTGTAGAATGTGCACTGTCTGGAGGAGAGGTGACCTGACATCATCCTCATGAGTGGAGAAGGAGGCCATGTAGGTGTCATCAGCAATAACTAGAAGGAGACAACGATTGAGGATTCACGAGCGTGGGTGGTAGTGCAGGTGTGGAGGAGTCTTGAGTCGGTGAGATAAAGATTAACTGGCGATGTGGAGTTAGTCAAGGCACGATAAAAGTGAACATGGCAAGCTGGTGAGTGTTTGGTAAAGCTAATGTTTAAGGTGAGTTATTTCATAACTCACACAATTTATATCTTTAGTCTCTGAGATGATCACTATTTTGATTATATTTTCTTATGAATGAATTAATCGGTAAGGAAATCGGTATGATCGTGGCTTATGAAATCAGTACAGTTAGTTCTAAGATAAACACTGTTGGTTAGGTACAAATTCTTCTTGTATGCGTACAGTATGATATTGATTGTTCTTTAGATTAATTTACATCTTGCTTGATCTTGTTATGCTATGTTTGGTAGATGGTGGTTCGTAGTTTGGTTTTGATTTTCTAAGTTGGAATACTTTGAATTGGAGGTTGCCTTAGATGACTTAATTATCACCCTTATATGCTGAATCTTATGCTCCACTTTTGTGTTGCGGGTACTTATGTTGATTTTTATATGTGTACTGTTTTGTGTACACTTGTATCCAATTTGTTGATCTGTGTATATATGAATTTCTAGACCAACTTGCTTTGTTTTAAAAGGATTGAGGAAAAAAGAATTTGAAGTTAGATATATATATATATATATATATATAATCTATAAAAAATTATATAAGGTGTTTTGTATTAAAAAGAGTTAGAATGAAATTTTAGTCAATAAATATTATATGAAAAGTATGTAAATGTGTATACAGATATCAAACTAAAATTTCCAATTTTGGAAAAGGTGGGGTAGATTCTAATTTTTTTAAAGAAATTTTTTAGTTGCTTTCAAACTATAAACTATTACTGGCCTTTGTTGTGGTTCGCCTTTGGCTATTTTTATTCAAGCTTGAATTGGGTTACTGTTGAGTTTCGTGATTTTTCTGTGAAACAAAGAATTTTAGTAAGCGGTTGAATTGTTAGGTGGTATAGGACACTTTGTACAATTCTTTCGATTATTACTATAATTTTCTAAATAGAGTTTGAGTGAAATGTACTAACTGTTGGTAAATACTTGAATTTACTATCTAGTATGGGACAGTTAGTTAAATTCATGTGATTATTGGAGTGGTACTAAATAACACTTAAAGTTGTGTTATCTTAGGGTGTTTGGATTTCAGGCTGATAGATCCTCGAGAGATGATGACTCATTTTTCATCGATCTGCAAATTAATACATTCTTAGATTTGGGAAGGCAAACCAATTTTGGAGGATTAGTTTGTTATGTTATGACACGATTGCCCATTTGACCCTTGGGCACTGTTATATGAAAACCTATCGGTTTACTCTAGGTGTAATAGACGATGTTTTCCTATTTTGTAGGATTAGGTAAATTCACATAGTAGTCTATTTTTTGGGATTGGGCTATCACACAACGTGGTAGAGTCTTTTTGGTCTATTAGATTGTTATCAGTTTATTTTGATTTGTTAGACCCTGTATCACTGTTTTGAAATGATAATTGACTGCCATAATTATTTCATTAGTGATGATTATTTCTTTAGAGGTTTTTGGGTAGATATTTCTTTTGGTCTCTAGAGAAATTTTGAATTATTTCACCATATTTTAAACGATAGTCCATTTGAGACTTGGTATGGTCATATGAAATGGTGATTTGGTTTGATATGCCTTATTATTATTATTATCTGGATTTAGGCATATTTCGAGATGACTTATTTTATGGTTGTTATATATGGATTTACGAAATGGTGGATTCAATCGATTCCTTTTTATGATCATTGGCTCCAGCATATTTGTATTATGGCTTATTATTTAAGTCATAGATTTATTATATCAATATCTCACTTTTTCATTAGATATGGTCTGACCCGTTTATTTTTATAATACTCGGGTCAGGTTGACACTCTACAGGTACAAGGACTCGTTGACTTATGGATTTTGTGCTAGCATTGGAGTAAATTATTTCAATTTACTTCGTTATTATATATATTAACACTTAGGATGACCAGTCACATATACTATTTTTAATCACTTTGTACCTGATATGATATTTTGGATGCGATGTATATATTCATGTGTGTCTAGTACTGATATTATGTAGGCTCGCGTGGCATTACGTATATGATGTATATTATTCCATTGTGATCTGTGACTCTGATTTGTTTATATTACATATTGTTACGAATATTTTAAGTTCATATGTTTATTACTTTGTATTAATACTATACACATCAAATTTTTAGTTTAGATCCTCGGGAAGGTATTAAAGACATGTTAGCATTAGTCCAAAGATATATTCACATTTGGTCGCCCTTAACCAGTTGTATTCTCTATATTATTAGATGACATTACTTATAATGTTCTTTACAATATGGATATAACAATGGGGTCGTTACAAACTTGTACTTGACATCTGTTTGGTAGAATAAGTCACCATTCTACCATAGTTGTTGACATCTATTAGGAAAAATAAAAACCCAACCATTATATTAACATAGACATGTGTTTAGCAGAACAAATCTCCATCTTCTATTTTGGTAACTTGGGCAATTACTTTTATGACTGATTATTATTGGTTGACTCCATTATACATATATGATTGTTATGTAAATACCTATGTTATAACTTGAAAATTAAACTCAGTTAAAAGAGAACCATTGTGGTAGCTAAGCTTATTTCCGAATTTTAAGGTCAATCGTACTTTTGATAATGATTTCAAGTTAATTAATGATTTTAGTAAAGGTATTTTAAAAAATCGTTTTGTTTATCAAAAGAAAATTATTAAAGGAGTTTTTTTAATAACGAATATTTATAAGAAAGCTTTATAAATGATTTTGGATATTTGTAAAGGAAGTTTTATAAATAATTTTGGAGATTTATAAGGAGATATATAAAGGATTTTGATATTTATAAACGAGTTTTGTAAATTTAACTTGATGATTTATAAAGAGTTTTGCAGATGGGTTTGGAATTTAGGTAAAGGAGATTGATGAATAAAAGAGATTTATTAAGAGGATTATAGAAGGAAATTTGTAAAAGAATTTGAGATTGGATTTTCTTTAACCGACTTCTTAATTTCAGTGGTATGGACATTCGTCATACTCTTAATACAGAATGAATATTGTTTGAGGTTTTCTTTATTCATAATTTAAATTGCATTTTGTTTTGATCTTTTGATGTGGTTTGGAAATGAGAAACCTTTCACAAATTTTTTGTGAATATCTTATGTCAGTGAGATAAGCATATGAATATTTTCTATAAAAACCTTTGAAAAGTGTGCGAGTAAATGAAAGAAGTCTGAGGCTTAGTGGTTGTCATGGGTAATTAAATATTTGAATTGTTTCTTATGTGTTTATTTGATAGTTAAATAACCAAATATCAAATCTAGATGAAAATATAACTCTGGAAGTATCTTGGAGAAACACGAGAGTAATATGGCATATTCATCTTCGATGATGTTGTACTATGGGTATAAATCTCGTTTTGTTCTCCTAGGACAAATGATAGGGAGATTCATCCATTTAAATGGTTAGGGGTTGATCCCTGCTCCTATGTATTGTTTGATCATCACCGTAAGAACTAGGGTTGAGTTTACTGGAACTATCGAATGTTGTTTCGAAGTAACGGGAATTGCATAAGTATAAATTATTTGAAAACCACTTCAATCCACTCAAGCATTTCTAGCTGAAGACGTCTTGAAGCTGATTGAAGATGGAGCTTACAAAGTGCAAGGGCAACTTGCTACTAAGCCTAAGGTTGATTTCAAAGTGGATGCATTAGAGGTAGTGCCTTTTGTTTTTAGACCAAGAACGAACTTATATGGATGAATGTTAACACTGCATTGCTGCCTGGAGGGTAGTGTCAACATTCCAACATGGTTTGCTATATAAAAGGTAATGTAGCCTTAAGCCTCATTAATTGGGAAATGAATAAAGTAGGGACGTGCAACAGGGCTATATGGGTCGCTCCTTGTAACGACCCGCCATTTCGTACCATTCAAATCGACAATAATCCACACATGTCAGACTTGAATGATGCAAAATAACAGATTGTAAATAAATTTGAAGCAAATGAAATCAAATACACAGAATCACAAACACAGAACAATCAGAATAACTCGCAGCGGAATATAAAAATAACATAGTAGTTCATGAAGCTACTATAACAAAGTCTCAAAACAAATACATAATATCAGTCTGAAACACATAATAGAAATCCCAAATACATAGAAGTTCAGTAATACATAAGATAAACTAGAACAGCTGAAATAGAAACTGATATATAAATAGATAGGCCGAATCTCCAGCAAAGATCAGCTCCAGAAAGAGAATCCAAAGCTGTGAATACTCAGGCTGACCCGAGCGTAAAGCAAAACACAAAACACTCGAGTCAGGACAATATATACTTATATAAAGTAAACCATCTCAAGTGAATTGTAATAAGGTACAGGTAACTTAAAGGATGCCTGTGATCGCCCATCCTCTAAGGATCCGTTAAACTATTTACTATGTAGTAATGTTGCGCTATTATAATAATGTCTACAGTAAAATAAACTTACTTTTAAATAGCGTTCCGGGCTACCCATATCACCTTTCACACATAATAGTCCCAGTAGTCCATCCAGTATCAGCGTATGTCCAGGTCGAGAGACTACCCTAAATACTCCATGGGCCACGGGAGAAAAAAATTCGTAGTAAAGGATTGGTATGGTAGGTGACATAGCACACAAGGCAATGCCAGGGTAGATATAACAATTACGCACACGGGCTGGTGGTAACGCAGCAGCCACATACGCCCACCTCGGAACACTCTCCCATATCAAAATCGTAGGATGGCCATCTAATCAATCACAAGTAAGAGTATAGTATCGAAGGAATGTGTCTGACCAGAGCAGCTACCCCTTTTGGCCCGAGATCGCTCATGTTTTAGCCACCTTATGCCAACTAACGAGAGTTGGGTCCACATAATATACCTCAAGAACTCGCCACCATCCAACTTTATTCTGGAAACTCCACCGCATACACATTTGTTAAAGTGGTTTTTGGTATCGACAGAGGGTATGTCCATATCCAATCCCGGTCTCTTTAACAACCAATCGTTATTATAACCCGTAGTTATAATTTAAAATCATAGTTTATACTTCAAAAATAAAGTATCATTTCAAATTCAAATCTTTATCAAAATAAAGATCTAATCATTTCCAAACCATTTCAATATATCAAAATATCATATCTTTCAAAATTCGTTTCAAATCATTATTTGAATTCAAATCCAAATATGAACATTCAAATATCCTTTTAATTCAAATATATCATTCATTTATTATCATATTTAATTAGATTTTATTTATTTATTATCATTTCAAATCACCTTTCTAATAGTTTATATTTAAATCAAAACAATTCATTTAAACCATTTAAAAGTAAAGTCATTATATTTACAATTAAATATTCAGTTTCTAAAATTTTATACAAATTCTGAGCTCATTTATTTAAATCAAAACCTCAAACATTCATTTCAGCCTTACGCAACACTTATCAAGTGCTACTGTAGCCCTTATTTAGTTTCAGATTTTAATTATCTTTCTGCTATCGCAGCACTTACCAAGTGCTGTAATACCACTTAGTTATAATTTATAAATAGTTCATTTGTATCAACCACAGCACTTACAAAGCGCTGTAATATCATTTACGTTAGAAATAATAGCATTTCAAAATACTATTAATTACATTTCCAATATTCAATATAATTTCACAAACAATTAATCTTATTTTATTTTATTTTAATCATTTTAAACTTATAAAATTATATAATTTCACCTTTAAAACAATCATTTAAATATCATTATATTCATGATTTTATAAGGTTAAATTTCCATTCAAGAATCAATATTTAATAATAATTCACATATTAAATTCACACATTCAATTTCAATTCTTTATAATGAAATTTTAACTTAACACTTAAGTTTACATTTTCAAATATAACTCATTTTCATTATATTTACTTAACTTAACGTTTCACTTTTAAACAAAATTCACAAATATCCAATTTAAGTTACACTTCAAAATTCAACTCAATATTCATTCATTTAACATTTTTATTTTATTCAAAAATCATGAATGTATTATGAAATCAATTTAAATTCATTTTAGTTCAAAATTTCATAAATTTATCATATCTCATATTTAATTTAAATTTCGTTTATCACTAAGTTATCATTTCCAAAATAACTTACATTTCATATTTACTAACTTTACCATTAATTTATTTCACTTAAAATTTTCAAAAAATAATAATACTTTCAAAAAATCATTTTTTAATTAAATTTAAATCAAAATAGTATAATATTTACATTTCTAAAATATTTTAAAAATTTAAGAAAAATATAATTTTAACCAGGGGTCTGTATATAATTTTCTAGCCTAAGTAAAGTGATACGGGTAATATATCATTTCAACCAGTAAGTTACAAAGAAAACCCGGGTTTTATCATTTCAAACCCGCAGTCTCAAGTAAAAGGAATAATTTGAAAATCATCCAGGCCTATCAATTCAGAGCATAAAGATTTTCCCCTATTCTAAAGCCCGTTCGGGCATGTATCATTTCAACCCATAGTGATTCTAATCTAAAGGGAACCTGCAGTGTGATAAACTGATAAAATTAACAGAATAGCATAATATAATAGTGACATATGATATAATAGGTGTTTAAGCATGGGTGAACATCATATAATCATAAAATAGCAAATATAATATGGTGATGCATTTTACAGATTCAAATGTGACCGATTTACTAGTTATATAAGTTTAAACTGTCTAGTGAGAATAACTCACTTATATAAGCTGAAGAAAATGATCAAATGCACAAATTGAGATCTTCAGAGGCATGATAGCACGAATAAGATTTGGGATTGAGAGAGCTAAAGATTAATTTCCTTGAACACATTCGAACAAGATAATACAAACGACATAAGTTTCAACCCCAAACACGATTAACAATGTTAGAAATAGATGCATAAAACAAAACCAAAGTCTTTGCACTTGCTTCCAACAACTTGTGCTTCATCCATAGTTTAGGTTTGCATGGCCAAAGTGCGTGTTAGGGTCTGGTTTGGGTTCAAATGGTCGGCCAAACATGTAAGAGATGATGGTGCAAAGGTATGTGAGCATGAACTACAACACAAAGGCAAACTACAGGGTTTCTATGCCACATAAGGTCACCACCAAGGCAATAAAAGTCATGGATAGGTCTGTAGTGGGTCAGGTATAGGTGTGGAAGTGGATGTTAGGTCAGGAAAAGTTGGTGGTGGTGATGTAGGTGGTGGCGAAGGGGGTGTTTTGGGGTGGTGGTGCAATGTGTGTTCGGTTATGCTTCATATAGGTGTAGTTTGGTGCATATGGTGGTGGATCTTCAATCAAGGGTGGCTTGGCTTGGGATTGTTATTGAGGAGGAGGTGGTGGTGATGGGTTCAAGAGGTGGTGGAGGCGGCCAAGCTGAAGGAGGACGCAGGCTGAACTTGAAAAGGAAGAAAGCAAGTGCAAATTCAATATAAACAAGCATAAAATGAAAAAGAAAAGAAGAATTTACCAAACTTTTTTATAGATGATGGTGGCTGAAATTTTTCAAAGATTAGAAGAAAAAATTCTCACATGAAAATGAAAGAGAGAATTCGGCTGAAGGTAGGAGTTATGGCAGCAAATATGGAAAGGTGTTGGTTGAAATGTGAAATGGTGTGAATACAAAAGGAATTAAGCAAATCAAAGGTCACAAACTCTTCGAATTAGCATATTTTCTTTTTAAATTTTATATAATTGAAGAATATATATACATTCACATAAAAATATGAAAATTTAGTAAATAAACAAAAATAAATAAATATTAATTATATATAATTAAATTAAGAAAATAACAAAGAAAATATAAACTAGTCTTGAAAATTTGAAAATAAATGGAAAAACTTTGGAAAAAATTTATGTACTTGAAAAATATTTATAAATAAAGATAAGAACAAAAAATAAAAATGCATTCACAAAAATGAATAAATAAATTTTAGTTAAATATAATTTAAATGAAGAAAAAAGCAGAAAAAAGGAAACTAGGCTTTAAAAATAGAAAATAAATGCAATAAATTTTGGAAAATTTTTATTATCACTTTAAAAATATTTAAAAAAATATATATGTAAAATAACATATAATAAAAATTTGAATAAGATCTGAAAAATAAAAAGATTACTCATATAATTTAAAATATACAATATAGTTAAATAAAACAATTTACACCCAATATTGAAAAAACATAACTTTCACCATATAACACCGATTTCAACGAAACAAAAAGCTGTACTCTAAAAATTTAATCTATTTTTATAATAAAAGATAAAATTCAGAAATTTAAATATTTAAAATTAAAATTTAAAAGTCAAAGTTCGAACATATTGACCAAAAATTCAATTTCTAGAAAAATATTCAATTTTATTCAAGTTTGGAAATACAGTTCACATAATTATCAAAATTTATTTTTAAATAATTTTTTTTATTCTTTTTAATAAATAAAATAAAGTTTTTAAATCAGGAAATTCAAATTAAAAGAAATAAAATAAACAATAAAATAATCCTAAAATATAGGGTCATTACACTCTCCCCCACTTAAGACTTTTCGTCTCCGAAAAGGAACGAGGTACGGAAAAACACAGAAAAATAGAATAATTGAATGACAAGGAAAAGAAAAAGAAAAATAAAAAAAGATTTCCATTGATCGCAGCGATCATGAATGGATCAACCGAAATTCCATTACTAGAAACAATATGTCCAAGGAATCGGACTTCATCTTTCCAACAATGGCATTTAGATTTTTTTTTAGCACAACACGAAAACAAGATTCATCAAATCAACAAGAAAAGCAAGAGCATTAGTTAAAACAAAAGGCATGACTAGCCATTTATAGAACCCATTCTCAGAGCTCCAGGAATAAGATCTGTACGAAAAGAAATTTCCCACTTAGGAGGTAAAGCAGTGACTTTACCAATATATCGGGATAGAAGCTGACTACACGAGTCAAGTGAAGATCACCACCAAAGCAATGATTAGAATAGAAAAGTTGCACATGCTTACAAATCATATTAAGGTTTGTGGAGCCCCAATTGGATTTGAAACACATAAAAGAACAGAAGCAACTCAGGAGAAAGGAGATACTCAAACTTATCACACAAATCGACAGAAATAAGACTATGGAAAACTCTATTATAAAATAAAAAATGAATATGATATAGAAATAAAGAAAGGTTGCACTGAAGGGTACCTTGATCATCACTAGGAGTAAAAGTAGGTGGAGGAACTGGAGAAGATGCAGATGAGACAGCAAATATACCAAAAGGCTTAATATCACCAGGAGGAGGAACAGCTGCACCAGCTAAGGTAGGACAGCTATTGGCATAGTGTCCATTCTGATCACATCTGAAGCAAGTGATGGCAGAAAGGTCAACAGGTTGCCTATGAGAAGGAGGAGATGAAGAAGATCCCAAACCCGAATTCTTGAGCCAAATCTGCTTCCTCTGTTGGAAATTAGGCTTTCTCTTCCTAGAATTGGCAGAGGAAGACTAAGATAAAGGAGAACCATTAGGAGCAGGAGCAGGACCCTTAGAGGTAGCGTTCTCATAACAGATAGCCATATCCATAAGCTGGGTGAAAGTGCCATGGACATGAGAAATGAGACGATCATAATACTCGGGGTGAGCACCAGATATGAACTTCTCATTCTTCTTGAGAGGAGTGTCGATCAGGCTAGGACCGAACTTAGAAACTTCTTTGAACTTCCTCTCATACTCAGCAAAAGACATGGTATCCTGCTTGAGATCCATAAATTCACGATAATGCTAAGATTTCCCGGCTTCGGGCATCCATTTTGCCACAAAAGCCTCTCTGGAAAAGAGATACAGAACAAGCTTAAGATAGATTCAAAAGAAAAGGAAAAATAGGAACAAAAATTCAAGATAACACAAAGGATACCTAAACTGCTCCCAAGTAATATCAGCTTCGACGGTGTTAGCCATGACAGACTCCCACCAATCTAGAGCAGACTCATGCAACTGCCAAGCTGCTAACTGACGCTTCTGGGCATCAGTAATCTCAAGACCAGTAAATATCCTCTCAAAATTCCGCAACCATTGCTGAGCCTCAATGATGCTATCCGAACTGGTGAATGGAGTTCCACCGAGTTGAGTGAATTCCTTACAAAGAATAGTGAATCTAACAGGAGCAACTGGCTGAGGAGCTGGGGCAATACCACAACCCCTACCTCTGGCATTTCCTCGATTAATCCTGAAAAAAATAAGGAATGAATTTAGGACAAGATAAAGACAAGACAAAGATAAATTAAGATAAGACAATAGAATTCACTTGGATAGATGTCCTAAAGAAAGAAAAATCTAACAAGGTAGATACAAAAGGAAGGAAGTTAGAAAACATTAGAAAATCCTTTAAAACAAGAAAACTTATATATCAAAATAATCTTGAAAAATCTTTTGAAAACATTTTGAAAATCACTTTGAAAAATCATTTTCTACTTTAAAAATACGTATACCATAAAGAATGTGATTCTGAGATTGATTTCACTCATTCTAGGGTAGAAATACCCTATCTCTAATGATTTTTTGCTCCTCAGGTAATGGTTTTCCAAAAACCAAAGCTATGATACCAAATGTAATGACCCACCATTTTGTACCATTCAAATCGAAAATAATCCACACATGTCAGACTTGAATGATGCAAAATAATAGATTGTAAATAAATTTGGAGCAAATGAAATGAAATACACAGAATCACAGACAAAGAACAATCAGAATAACTCGCAGCGGAACATAAAAATAACATAGTAGTTCATGAAGCTACTATAACAAAGTCTCAAAACAAATACATAATATTAGTCTAAAACAAATAATAGAAATCTCAAATACATAGAAGTTCACTAATACATGAGATAAACTAGAACAGCTGAAACAGAAATAGATACATAAATAGATAGGCCGAATCTCCAGAAAAGATCAGCTCCAGAAAGAGAATCCAAAGCTGTGAATACTCAGGCTGACGAGCGTAAAGCAAAACATAAAACACTCGAGTCATGACAATATATACTTATATAATGTAAACCAACTCAAGTGAATTGTAATAAGGTACAGGTAACCTAAAGGATGCCTGGGACCGCCCATCCTCTAAGGATCCGTTAAACTATTTACTATGTAGTAATACTGCGCTATTATAATAATGTCTACAGTAAAATAAACATTCTTTTAAATAGCGTTCCGGGCTACCCATATCACCCTTCACACATAATAGTCCCAGTAGTCCATCCAGTATCAGCGTATCTCCAGATCGAGAGACTACCCTAAATACTCCATGGGCTACGGGAGAAAAATAAACTCGTAGTAAAGGCTCGGTATGTAGGTGACACGGCACACAAGGCAATGCCAGGGTAGATATACCAATTACGCACATGGGCTGGTGGTAACGCAGCAGCCACATACGCCCACCTCGAAACACACTCCCATATCAAAATCGGAGGATGGCTATCTAATCAATCACAAGTAAGAGTATAGTATCGAAGGAATGTGTCCGACTAGAGGAGCTACCACTTTTGGCCCGATATCGCTTCTGTTTTAGCCACCTTATGACAACTCACGAGAGTTGGTTCCACGTAATATACCACAAGAACATCGCCACCATCCTACTTCATTCTGGAATCTCCACCGCATACACAATTGTTAAAGTGGTTTTCGGTGTCGATAGAGAGTATGTCCATATCCGATCCCGGCCTCTTTAACAAACAATCGTTATTATAACACGTAGTTATAATTTAAAAATCATAGTTTATACTTCAAAAATAAAGTATCATTTCAAATTCAAATCTTTATCAAAATATAGATCTAATAATTTCCAAACCATTTCGATATATCAAAATATCATATCATTCAAAATTCATTTCAAATCATTATTTGAATTCAAATCCAAATATACACATTTAAATATCCTTTTAATTCAAAGATATCATTCATTTATTATCATTTTTAATTCAAAGATATCATTCATTTGTTATCATTTCAAATCACCTTTTTAATAGTTTATATTTAAATCAAAACAATTCATTCAAACCATTTAAAAGTGAAGTCATTATATTTACAATCAAATATTCAGTTCCTAAAATTTTAGACAAATTCTGAGCTCATTTATTTAAATCAAAACCTCAAACATTCATTTCAGCCTACCGCAACACTTATCAAGTGCTACTGTAGCCCTTATTTAGTTCCAGATTTTAATTATCTTTCTGCTATCGCGACTTACCAAGTGCTGTAATACCACTTAGTTACATTTATACATAGTTCATGTATGTCAACCACAGCATTTACAAAGCGTTGTAATATCATTTACGTTAGAAATAATAGCATTTAAAAATACTGTTAATTACATTTCCAATATTCAATATAATTTCACAAACAATTAATCTTTTTATTTTATTTTATTTTAATCATTTTAAACTTATAAAATCATATAATTTCACCTTTAAAACAATCATTTAAATATCATTATACGCATGATTTTATAAGGTTAAATTTCCATTCGAAAATCAATATTTAATAGTAATTCACATATTAAATTCACACATTCAATTTGAATTCTTTATAATTAAATTTTAACTTAACATTTAAGTTTACTTTTTCAAATATAATTCATTTTCATTTTATTTACTTAACTTAAAGTTTCACTTTTAAACAAAATTTACAAATTTCCAATTTAAGTTACATTTCAAAATTCAACTCAATATTCATTCATTTAACATTTTTATTTTATTCAAAAATCATGAATATATTATAAAAATCAATTTAAATTCATTTTAGTTCAAAATTAAATAAATTCATCATACCTCATATTTATTTTAACTTCCAATTATCACCAAGTTATAATTTCCAAATAACTTACATTTCAGATTTTCTAACTTTACCATTAATTTATTTCACTTAAAATTTCCAAAAAACAATAATACTTTACAAAAATCATTTTTTTAATTAAATTTAAAACAAAATATTATAATATTTACATTTCTAAAATATTTTAAATTTTTTAGAAAAATATAATTTTAACCACGGGTTTGTATATAATTTTCTAGCCTAAGTAAAGTGATACGGGTAATATATCATTTAAACCCATAATTTACAAAGAAAATCCAGGTTTTATCATGTCAAACCCACAGTTCCAAGTAAGTGAAATAATTTGAAAATCGTTCAGGCCTACCATTCCAGCCCATAACGATTTTCCCATATTCTAAAGTCTGTTCGGGTGTGTATCATTTCAACCCATAGTGATTCTAATCTAAAGGGAACTTACAGAGTGATAAACTGATAAAATTAACATAATAGCATAATATAACAGTGATAGATAATATAACAGGTGTTTAAGCATGGGTGAACATCATGTAATCATAACATAGCAAATATAATATGGTGGTGCATTTTACATATTCAAATGTGACTGATTTACTAGTTTTATAGGTATAAATTGTCTGGTGAGAATAATTCACTTGTATAAGCTGAAGACAATGATCAAACGCACAAACTGAGATCATCAGAGGCACGATAGCATGAATAAGATTTGAGATTGAGAGAGCTAAAGATTAATTGCCTTGAATACATTCAAACAAGACAATATAAACAACATAAGTTTCAACCCAAAATACGATTAACAATGTTAGGAATAAATGCATAAAACAAAACCAAAGTCTTTGCACTTTCTTCCAACAACTTGTGCTTCAGCGATAGGTCAGGTTTGCATGGCCAAAGTGCATGTTAGGGTCTGGTTTGGGTTCAAATGGTCGGCCAAACATGTAAGAGATGATGGTGCAAAGGTATGTGAGCATGAACTACAACACAAAGGCAAACTACATGCTTTCTAAGCCACAAAAGGTCATGGCCAAGGCAATAAAAGTCACGGACAGGTCTGTAGTGGGTCAGGTACAGGTGTGGCAGTGGGTGTCAGGTCAGGAAAAGTTGGTGGTAGTGATGTAGGAGGCGGCCAAAGGGGTGTTTGAGGGTGGTGGTGCAATGTGTGTTCGGCTATGCTTCATATAGGTGTAGTTTGGTGCATTTGGTGGTGGATCTTCAATCAAGGGTGGCTCGGCTTGGGATGGTCAATGAGGAGGAGATGGTGGTGATGGGTTCAAGAGGTGGTGGAGGCGGCCAAGCCGAAGGAGGAGGCAGGCCGAACCTGAAGAGGAAGAAAGCAAGTGCAAATTCAATATAAACAAGCATAAAATGAAAAAGAAAAGAAGAATTTACCAAACTTTTTTGGAGATGATGGTGGCCGAAATTTTTTAGAGATGAGAAGGAAATATGTTCACGCAAAAATGAAAGAGAGAAGTCAGCTAAAGTTAGGAGTTATGGCAGCAAATATGGAAAGGTGTTGGTTGAAATGTCAAAAAGGTGTGAATGCAAAAGGACTTAAGCAAATCAAAGGTCACAAACTCTTTGAATTACCATATTTCATTTTAGGTTTTATATAACTGAAAAATATATATACAATCAAATAAAAATATGAAAATTTAGTAAATAAACAAAAATAAATAAATAAATATTAATTATATATAATTAAATTAAGAAAACAACAAAGAAAATGTAAACTAGTCTTGAAAATTAGAAAATAAATGGAACAAACTTTGGAAAATTTTTATGTACTTGAAATATATTTACAAATAAAGATAAGAACACAACATAAAAATGCATTCACAAAAATAAATAAATAAATTTTAATTAAATATAATTTAGATGAAGAAAATAGCAGAAAAAAGGAAACTAGGCTTTAAAAATAGAAAATAAATGCAATAAATTTTGGAAAAAATTTATTATCACTTTAAAAATATTTACAAGATAAAAAATATGTAACATAACATATAATACAAATTTGAATAAGATATGACAAATAAAAATATTATTTATATAATTTAAAATATACAATATTGTTAAATAAAACAATTTACACCCAATATTGAAAAAACATAGCTTTCACCATATAACTCCAATTTCAACGAAATGAAAAGCAGTATTCTTAAAATTTAATCTATTTTCATAATAAAAGATAAAATTAAAATATTTAAATATTTAAATTAAAAATTTAAAAGTCAAAGTTTGACCATATTGACCAAAAATTCATTTCTAGAAAAATATTCAATTTTATTCAAGTTTGGAAATATAGTTCACATAATAATCAAAATTTATATTTAAATAACAAAATTTATTATTTTTAATAAATAACTTAAAGTTTTTGAATCAAGAAATTCAAATTTAATGAAATAAAATATACAATAAAATAATCCTAAAATATAGGGTCATTACACTCCCATTAGTATATGATCATCCTATATCTAATGTCGATATTTATGTATGCTTCGAGGCCCACTATGGTTGTTTATCAACCATGGGGTGATCATATTCAATGCTATCTAGTAAGGGATATGGCCGGTTTTGAGTAGTAGAGGTGCAATATGTTATAGTATCCCGTGCATTTTATCTAGAGGTGTACGGATTCGGTAAGTAGACCCTTACCTTTTCATAGTTGGAATCCATTATACACTACGAGCCATCGGACTTGATTGTATACCTATTATGCTTGAATTTAATAATGTAACAATTTTGGCTATGATTAATATGTATCTGTATCCTAGACATTGTTATAATATCACTAGATTTTCCATAGAAAATGTTTTTGTTATAATAAGATAAAAATTCGTCTGTTATTATGTACGGCGTGGTCTTACAAGATACATTTGATTTTAAAGGTTTTACAAGTTAAATAAATAAATTCCTTATGATTTGAGTTTTTGATGCTTGTTTTACCTGACTTACCCAGATGTTATTTTCCTGTATTGCTCAGGTTAACCCGAGCATGTTTTTCCAAATTTAGCTGGACATTTTACAGATTTTAGGAGAGGGACTGGATTCTCTAAGACTTATTCATGTATCTTATATTTTTCTGCTTTAGTTGTCCTTGATGCTTGTTTCTTGTATATATCAGCAATTGTAAGGATAGACTATTATAACTACCCAGATTGAAATATGATAATGTATTCTAATGTTGTGTATAAACAAAGATGATTTCTTTTCGTAAAGATTTTTGTATATTATATATTTCTTGTCATGATGTGAGATTATATTCTATGTTCTTCCTCTTCACTCCAAATGACCTATCTTTTATACACTTAAATATCACCACATGAATACCAAGGATGTATTATGTGTCATCTTGTGGTGTAAGAATGGCAAATCATTACATTCATCCTCTATACTTCCATGTTTACACATTTAGCTAAATCATATTGCAGAAGAAGTTATGGGGAAAATGAAATGGAGTTGGAAAGGTATTTTTTTACTTTTGCATGTCGTGAAGGAAAAAATGGAAAATCGTATTAACATATGTGTGTTGTCCTTCTTATTTTTCATGCGTGTGAAAGTATGCATTTATGAACACAGAAATATTCAATTTTTTCAAGATAAAGAAAACCAAATTACACATATCAGATCAAAATCCCAAGTCCATTATGAAAGCGCACGCGCAATCAAAACTAAGTGAACCAAAGTGTAAATATATGTTCTCGCATGAACTATATTATGTGCATACGTGATCAAGGCTAAGGACCAAGGGAAAGCATGTAGACAAAACTCAATGCGAGGACAAAGGAAAAGAAGTGAAAAGAGGGTTGTGTGCGTTTGTGTGTAACATATATAAATGAATTTTGTTCGAAAAAAAATTAGTTTTGCAGTACACTACTGCGAAATAACACGTTCACATACGAGCCATGAATGACAGAAATAGAAATATAGTTGCACACAACAATGCGAAATGATCATAAAATAATAATAAATTACACTAGTTAACTATTTTTATGTAGTTTCAAAAATACCGGCGTTTGCTGCAAAATGCGTCAAACGAAAATTTAATTATCTTCCAAATTATAAATTATGGAAAAATTCAATAAACTAAATTAAAAATACGTAGCCATAATTGGGCAATTATTTGAAACGTATATTTTACTATATTTAAATTCAAATTCAAATATTCAAGTAAATTAAAAATTCAAATTTGAAAACTCAAAAATAACGGGTCTTTGCAATTATCTATTTGTGAGAGTTAAGATTGTTGTTCGAGTAGGGATATGAGCTATGAAGTTCTAACCAACTTGCTTCCCTCTTGACCAAGGAATAGTTAAGTCGGGAATGGCGAAAACATGTTAATCGTATTGATTTCTCACTTGTTTATGAAAATCATTCATACTATACTTAACACTAAAAGCAAACGAGGTAGATTTATCTATTTGTGAGATTAAAGAATGAAGTGTCTAGGAAATGCTTTGATATGCAACCAGTGCTCTAACTTACCTGGCTTGCCTCTTAGACGAGGAATATGGTTAAGTTAGAATGCCGGAAATGAGTTAAGTATACGAACATTGATTAGTATAAACAATTTTTTTTTACTAGATAATAGATTAGTCGATTATTGAATTTGATCTAATATTAACTTAGGCAGTATCTAAAAGCTTCATAATTTCATACCAATGAGAACACACTGGGAGGAGCATTGGTATGAAATATCTTTAGCTTTCGCTTACTTCTGAAAGAACCTAAATTTATCTTACTACTAATTCATCGAATTTGTTTTGAAGAGTTTGGGATTGGTACGTGTTTTACTTATCGAATACCACTTCAAAACTAGTATACAAGTTCTATGTTTTAGGAGCGGCTATGAAGTGAAATGTTATAGAGTTGAATTGGCTATCCTAAAGTTAAGTCCAAGGGAAAGATCAGCATTAGCATTTTAAAACAGTGCTATCATATGGGACTACCTATCTTGAGGAGTATTCCAAGAGAAAGGACTGCATTATAATTCGTTGAAGGACTTATGCGAGAATCTATGTAGAGATTCAAGATCTAATCAGGATGCTTGAATCCATATAGTGATTCATGATCTGTTCAAGATTATGGAATCCATCTAAGATTTGTGTTCTATACGAGTGATGAAGACTCATGTGAAAGATGCCGAATGTAATCTCGACATTGAAAATGATAGAACACAAAGTAGGATGCACAACCTTAGGTTTAGTTGACCCATGTCAGGGTATTATCAACTCCATATCTAGTGATACTTATCGAGTGTCGTCTGATGGGAGTCAATGATATTTGGTTCATGTTGTTTATGCTAATGTTCGAAGATGAGTCGCTTATGTTTACCGTAATAGTATATATTATTTAGGAATATACAATGCTTGGAAGGTACTTTCTAACCATTGTGCATGGAGTTCAGATTCGACTTCTCTAAAGAGATATCCATGGAAAAAAAATCCAATATGCAAACATAACTCGACATTTTTGAATGTGACCTAAATATGTTATGGTGTGACCAGTGTAAGCATTATGGCTCTTCGATATAATTTGTATTCTACACCCTAGAAATTATCTATCATATCACAATATTTAAACCTAATGAATTGTTGGTTGCTTTGAGGGAAAAATCATTAATTCATATGGTATCAAAAGTTGTTATTATATATCACACTTATTTCTTGAGTTTCCCACGCTGGTTTACCAGACTAATCTAGGTATTATTCTCTTAAAATTCTCGAGTTAGCCCCATGCATATTTCCAGATTTAGCTATGGATGCTTTGAATCTTTTGGAGAAGAGATGGATGATTACCTACCATAGTATTCTTATTTCTAATCATTTCTAAATTGTATATACCAGCATTGTGAGGTCATGCAGTTATAACTGTTCAGGCTGATGATACTACTTATATTTTGTGACTCTGAAAATTTCGGTATCCATAGTAACCGTTTGTACCATTCTTTTGATGCTATATATTATCATTTTGTTGTGAGATACAAGGTTGTGTTCTCCATTTCCTTTTCTATTATATTTTTACCCTAACTCTTTGTCTTGTCGGCACTTGGGTGCTCGGCACATGAATTCTGTTGATGTATTTAGTGTCGAAATTCAAGGGTCAAAAAGTCTGTTCGTTACAATCCACTTATACGTGTACAGTGCACATGAATCAAATATAAAGTATACATGGTCAATGTGATTGTATATAATTGCTGAGATTTACACTGCAATGGACACGTTTGTCCCTTTACATATAACTTTATTATCTAAAGTTTTAAATAGTATGAAATAACAATTGTATATATACTATAATAAAAATTATATATGTATGTATGTGTCTTTGTGTGTGAGTGTGTTCTTAAATATTGTTTTGAATATTTTTGATGTTTTCGAATTCTAGAATTAACAATTAAATCTAGTTTTAACTTAAGAAGGATTTAAAACTAAATTTATGATTTTACATGAAAGTTCCTTTTTTAAAATTTAAATTGAAATAACATATATGTGTGTATACATGTATAAATAATTACAAACAAAGTTTTAAATTTAAAACAACGTAGATTTACAAAATCTATTGTTAACAATTTTTCTTGTTAACCTAAAGTATGCAAGGAAAATCGATTTAGGCTAGTGATAGTCCTGGTTAACCTTGTGTTGGCCTAAAAGAAGTACGTAAGGAAAAAGTGAAATATGCTTGTTCATGATTTTGGTCTTTGAAAAAATCCATGTTGGTATCATAATATAAAGTCACAAGAATCATATGCAAGTCATAAGGCAAGACGTAATGTTAGGACTTTATTCACTTTTCATATATGATGCAAAATTCATAGTCCATATTATTATGTACAAAACGTCATAAAAGTACAATTGGCTCGAAAATCCCAATTCAATTTAGGGTTATGACTTTTAAAATGCGAGGAAAGTGGAGAGAAGAATTCACTCCTTCATAAAGGTTGAGGCAAGCGCCATAACTGCCATATGTCCTTTGACATCATTCTTTTTGGGCATCCTTCGATGTTTTGTCAACATATAGCAATGTTCTTTACATTGGTGACTTACAACATCCCTCTTCATATTGATGACTTATGATATTACTTTAAGCATCGATAACTCACGAGTCTCTAGATTGATGATTTACAGCATAACAATTTACGGTATTGACTGTTACATTGGTGAAACACGGTATCTTCCTTTGCTACTTGTATATGCTTTACAATAGATATAATTGTGAAGACCCGATATCTATAGAGGTTTGATATACCCTCCTTGTGGTTATAAATTTGATACATTTCAATGATATGGTATCTTTCAATGAAGCGGTGTCTCCTTTTATCTGCCTTTAAGTTCGATAATCTCTTTGTTATAGTTTCTCAGCATCCGTTGTCATTCGATATCATTTCAAGTTTGTTATATGAATAAAGTCCCAGTGAACTTTTTTGAGATACGACATTTCTTCCTCTTCATATGCCTGGTTATCTCTAAGGTTGTTGAGGCTCGACATCTTCTTGGAGCGTTTGAAGTGCGATATTTTCTGCTAAAGGTTCCACTGCTTTGGGATCTTGAGTTTAGACATGTCTTCTACATATTCGGTATCTTTATTTGTAGTAACATTCCCCTTTCCCCAGTGTAGAAGAATGTTAACTTTTCAAGTTAACTCGTCGATATTAATGCTTGCGGCCTTGATCTTCTCGCCGCTTATTGGTATTCCAACTAGATATTTTTCATTTATTTAAAATAAGATCCATGGCTCCAATTGCTCTTCTTTTCCTCTACAAATACCAGCCTTCTTCTTCTTCAACCTTCGCCTATAGCTTAAACTCAAGAAAAACCATTTTAATTTCCTCATTAAATAAAAAAAATTCAGTCTTTACATAATTCGAGCTTGATCTCAAGGTACAAACTTTAATTTTCTTAGTTTCATTATCAACAAAGAGAACTTTCAATTTTTAAATTAACGCTTTAACCGATTGGGCTATTTTATATATTTTATGAAATTGGATTAAGAATCGAGCCATTACAATTTCATGAAGTTAATTCTTGAATGTAAATTGTGAAATATTTCATCGAAGTTATTGTGAGTCCAAAAAGTTTCTAAAAATTTGATACTTCCTAGAGTTCCACTATTGATAGGATCAATATACTTTTAAGATCTTAATATTCGACTTGAAATTTGGTAATTTAAAAGTTCAATATTCTTTTTAAGTCAGATATGACATTATTCGAAATGTCGTCATCGTTCGTAGACCTCTGAACTGTTTATGCATTAAACATTTTATAAATTTGACAAATGGTTAAAGCATTTGCAAATAAACCCATCCTCGCGAATATTAATTCGATACTAGATTATTGATCTAACATCCGCTTATAATTTCGATAAGATGCTATTGGTACGATACTTTAATTGAATCTTATTGACTGGTAACGAGTCGACATCTTTTTAAAGGTTCAATAGCTGTTAATGAACTTCCCACTAGCTGTAATTTTCTCAAGCACACTACAAACTTAACATCTTATTATAATTTCGACATTTTGGGTTGAACTATTTAATGGATTATTAACTTGTTATAAGTTCTATAAGAAGTCTTCGTTTTGACAGTTTACCATTAAGAATTGAATAATTTTCAGTTAACCAAGGACTCACAAGCTAAGCATTTAATTGTTTATCTTAGCATCTTTTAATAAAATATGCAATTCTTTCCAAACCTTGTGTAATATCATCCGGCGAAAAAATGGATAGCGAGAATTCTGATTAAATCTCCAAGTCTTCTTCTTCTTCAGAGAATAGAAATTATAAGCAAGCTCAATTTTAACGACCCGAAATTTTTTAACATTTGAAATGGAATATTTAGTTGATTTTAAATATTTGGAGGTTAGCTTAACTTGAATTTCGAATATGAATATGAATTTGATAATTAAATTTTTTAATTTAATTTATTGAAGTTGGATAAAAATTTGAATATTCAATTTTAAGCAGATTAAAAATATTTCAAAGGCTTAGACAATTTATATTGATAATACTAAAGGTAATGGAAGCTTCAGAATTGAATTTGGAAATGCTTTGTTTAGTTTTGAAATTATATCATTTAAATCGATATTTAAAAATAGTCTTCCGAGGCACAATCTCGGAATTCGATGAAACTAATTCCATTGGATCCGTAATAATGTATTATTACCAGATTTCAATTTTCGTGATGTTTGGAGTTGTCGTTTGGTCGTACAATAAGCAAGCGCGTTGAAAATTAAATCGAAATTTAATTTAACAGCTAGGTTCAAAACGCAATCTTATTCATACGATCGAATTTGGACCCGAAACCTTTTCCATTGCATTTGAAATAGGCGTATAAAACTATAAACTCCTAGCAGCATGCCTCGATAGGGGTTTGAGATTTTAAGTTACGTAAATCATGACATTTTGAAAATTAATTATATATTGTCAAGTCAACTTTTCTCTTCATCTGTCTACTCTATCCAATCAGCCACTTATGTTGTGATCTTCCTATTGCTTCTTCAAAACGTTTCCTTCCTTATTTTTCTAAATATCTAGCCGAGCCATCGAATTGAAAAAAATATCGAGTATTTGAATCCATGGCCGCTCGTTTCTTTCCCAATCGAATCAAAGTCGATTCATTCGGAAAAAAATCGCGATCGAGTCGCAGCGAGAGGAATGACGACGACGAGGGGCTCGAGTTCGAGCATGGCGGGTCGATGGCAGAGCAAGCGGCGCTCGTGTACGCGAGGGGTAGCAGTGATGGCGCAGTCAATGACGCGACGGCTAGCGGTGACGACGAGGCATCGTCATTCAAATTGGGGTTCGCGTGAGCGCGTAGGCTGATGGTCGTTTGCGATCGAAGCTTGGGAACTCGCGATTATCAAGCTTGGGCATTGTGGTCATGGCAGTCTTGAGGAAAATTGGGCAGGTGATCAAGTACGGCTAGGGTTTCGTGCATGCGACTGCGTGGTGGAGCTCGAGCCTGGGTTTACTCGATTAGTAGTGAGGTATATTTGTTTTTTTGGTTTTATTTTTATTTAAATGTATATATACTTATAAAGATAAACATAAAAATAATGTGTTACAGTGAGGTATATAGGTTATGCTAGAAAGACATTTTTATTCCCAATAGAATTTAATGAATACATACAAATTACAGAAGTTATTTAGAAATTTTGAAGTGTTTTGAAACTTTAATTTAAAAAAAAAAGAAAAAAAATTAAATAGTAAATAGGATTACTGTTGTTTATTTATAGTCAAGATTTAAATAATTCAGTTTTTATATACATGAGATTTTGGGAAATAAAGAATTTTAGAATGATGAAAGTTTATATATAAAAAAATAGATTTTTGAAAATCTATAAATTATTATTAAAAAAAGATTGGTTAAATTAAATTAATTAGTTAAACTCAATTTACCAAATGAGAATTTAATTGTTCGATTATTTCGAATGTTAATAAATTGTATATAATTATTATACAAGGTTTAAAAATCAAGGATACAAGCCAGTTTGGAATGGATTGCAAATAAAAGGGCAAATGTGAGATCTTCCCACTCAATCAATATTGTTCTGATTTAAATTTTAAACAGTTAGATTTAAAATTGATTGACTGTGTGCTTGGATGATTGATTTATAATAATTATTCACTGTATGATATTATATATATAGCAGTATGTACATTATATAGCGGATGAGACCCTATGCGCGCATAATAGCGAATGATATTTTATAAAACCCATATACCGCGATATTCCACCTCGAAGTGGAATTGGTATTTAATTGTTGTGCTAACATCTGTGGATGCAAGGAAACAGGTTGGAGGGATCCAACTGGATTCCTCAAATATTTGAATTAGTTTCAATATTGTGTGTTGATTATTTGTAATCTGTGTGTGACTATTTATGATTGAAACTTTTGAAGGCTATAATTGATCGAATACATTTTTGGCATCGTAGGATACCAGAAATAAATAAAATTGAATTTTTGAAATTTAGTAGAAAAATGATAGTAAATTCATTTTAGAAAATTGAATAAATTTAAAAGAAGGAATTTGTTTTAAAAGATAATAAATTTGGTGTTGAAATAAATTTAGAAATCAATTTTGGAAATTGATTTGGTATTTGAAAATAAATTTGGAAATCAATTTAGAATTTAAATTGGTGCTGAAAATGAATATTTAGAAATCGATTTGAAAATCGTATATCAATGGATATTTAGAAGTTTAAATTCACAATGGGAATTTATAAAGGAAAGGAAAATTTGTTTTGAAAATAAACATTTGGTTATTTTTAAAAGTGTGAAAGGAATTTACGGATTTGGAACGTAAACTTAAAATAAATCAAGAAAGATTTATTAATTGATTTGAATGAACCATTTTGAAATGGAAAACGCATTTTCCCTAGAAAGATGAGTATGATTTTGAAGTAGCCTATAAATATAAACTGGAAATTTTTAAGGATGGTTTTAGAAAGGATACTTTGGATAAATTATTTTCTTAACTCGTTCCAAATCTTTAAAGCATGGATTTATTTAATTACTTATAGAAGGGATTATTTTAAAGATTAAAATTGATATTTGTTTTAGGAAATGATTATTTAAATAATTATACCTTAACTACGAATTTTATTTTCAAAATAAGTTAGAACTTAAAATCTTATACGTGATAAATAGTATAATGTTTTCATAACCAATATTTTACGTAAGTATTTAAGATGGTTTTATTTTAAATGTTCCAAGAATATTTTGGATAAGTGATTTGAATTATTTTAACTCGGCAGATTTTCAGTGGAAATGAATGAATGTTTGGAAATATATTTCGCGTAAGGAAAAGTGATATGAAATTTCTTTTCAAAGTATTGAAATGTGGAAAATGATTTGAATTTTTTTCTCAAAGGATTGAAATGTGGAAAGTAATTTGAAATTTGTTTTCAAATGGTTGAAGTGTGAAATTTACCTTGCACAGATATCTTGAAAATAAATAATTGGGAAAATTATTTAAATCTGGTAATTATTGTGAATGTTGATTGATAGTTAAATAACCGACTATCAATATTGGCCTTTTAATGGTATTTGAATTTCGATGCAACCAGGGGTCGGATTCCAAGTGGATGTTCGAAAACCACATCGAAACTTTGTGATTGTGATAGATCTTTTATTTAAAAGATTAAAGTGAAAATTGTTGTGATTTGTTTGAAATCTGATTGAACACTTATTTATAAAAATAAGCGCTCATTATTCGGATTAGCCGGGAGAGGACCTTGTGTCATAAAACCCATTCCGAATAACGATACGACGAAATGGGTTTGCATTTAAAGACGGTGTTGAAGACCGGGTATTCTCGAAAACGAAAGGATTACCTGTCGAATGTTTCTGCACCGAGTTGCTCCGGTATAGAGATTTTTATCACCCTTTGTGATGGGGATTCCGGACGTGATTAGTGAGTATCTGGATTGCAAGGGCTTCTTTGGAAGTGTCTTCGGTTCCGTTCGATCTCGGAACGGACTTGTATGGATGTGTGTCTGACGTTACACTTTGATATGTAATGCTGGCTTCTATAATATACATTTCTGTTGGTGGCGGAGAATTTATTCTCTTAGCGCAACACCCTTCTCTGAGACGTATGAGCTCAGAGGTTATGTAATTGATGGTTACTAGTGATACGTTACCAATTTGGTAATGTGGCACATGAGGTGCTGCTGATCATTTGTTGATCAAAGCATGACTTTGTGAAAAGTTAGCTTTGTGGACGAGACTTCATCGAGCCTCACAAACTGGGAATGGTCGAAACAGGAAATATGCAGCAAGGTTTCAAGGGTAGCTCCCCTAGGGTATGTCCATTCCTTTTGGAAAAGGGCGGTGTCAGGTATGGAGCCCTGATATTTAACCTATGTGGTTACTGCAAATACTTTTCTTTGTGGTTGTTGGTGTAAAGGATCCTTAGATAAAGGTCGTTAACGATAGGGGGTGGCATAACTTAGGTTTTACTCCCTGGGAAGGGGGTAACCGGCCTTGTGTTGGCAGGGAGCCGGGTAGGTTCTCAAGATGTCCCTCCAGAGGTGTACCCATGTGGCATTAGGAAGTTCCTTAGCCTGACCATTTGTTGGAAATCCAAAGAAACAATACGAGCCCTTTACGATTACAACTGTATAACCTTCCTCCTCAGGAGGTAGCTATAGCAGGCATAATATAATGGTACATATGCTGGCTATGATTAATATTATACTTTCGAAATATTTTCTACACTATGCACTAATAATAATATCAAAAAGATTTTGCGTATCAAGCATGTTTGACTATCATAAGGAGAAATCTCCCCCAAGTGTGCGATTGCATTGTGTATGCGCCGGGAGGCCTTATGGTAGTTTCATTTTCCAAAAGCATAGCGGATTTCTTTTTATTTTCTTTGTGAAAATAACTATTTTTAAGATCTCACACCAGTCCCACGACTGATCGTTGTGAAACGTGATGGGGGCTTCTCGTTTTTTGTTTGGTGGCGAGCAGGAGACTCTTACCCCTTCACGTCCTCTTTAAGAGGTTGGTTAGCCGTAAGGCGTGACAGTCGAAAGGCTGGCCGTAAAAGCAAGGGCAAGGTACCATTGTGAGCCACGACGGGGCTAGGATGGTTGAAAAGCCTACCAGTCGAGAATGGCCACTGTCGATGGTTGAAAAGCCTAGACCTTCACATTTGGTATCAGGGAAATTGGTTAAGTGACAACCTTGGCTCTTTTGGGTGTTACTCATTAGAGAAAAAGTCAGCAGTACTCTAGAATGAGTTTGAGCGTAATAATAGATATGAGCGTATATTTGTTAGTGAATATAAAATTGTTTTATATTGTGATGATTGGTTCGTCGAGTGGTATATGGATTCTGGTCGATATAGTCTGTACAACTCTATCGATAGGGATCTCTAAACACTCGTACAGAACAATTCGACACGATATTGTTTTAAAATAGGGTGAATGAAATAATTATACCCAAAACTATTTTCGTAGATAAAGGAAATAATCTTTGTAAATTATTATAATGTATGGTTGCTTGATTGTTAGGAAGTGATAATATTATTATCATTTGAATAGGAAATTGAAATCGTAACTCCAAAGTTAAGAAATAAATTCACATACAAATAGAATTTGAGAATATAAATTGTAAATGTAATTTATAATCTGAAATAAATTTCAGAGAAGTATTTGGAAATGTTCTGAAAAGAATTTGAAAATTTTGGAGATTTGGGAAGTTTAAATCCCTTTTGGTTTGAAAATAATTTTTAAAGATTTTGGAAAAGTGTTTTGAAGGGATGAAGGTTCTAAACTCTTTTAGGTTGCTGGAAAATACCTTCGGTGATGACTGCAGCATCATTGATGTTCATTTTTAGGTTTCCAAAAGAGGAATTGTTGCCAAATTGTTTTAAATAGAAGTTGTATGGAAAATTTCGGTTTGGTTTTGAAATTCAAAGGATAATTTGAAGTGTTTTCAATAATGGTTTTGGAAAAGGTGAAAAGACTCTGGAAATTTATTAAAAATAGTTATGGAATAATAAATATGTTTGAAAACTTAGAAAATTCAGATTAAACTGAAATTGACTTGAGTTAATTTGAATAAAGATGAATTTTAGAATTCTAATAGACTAAAATGATTGGAATAAAATTATTAAGATCGAAAATAAATTGTGAATGAATGAAAAATTTGCAATTGCAAGCACGTGAAAGTGAATTGAATGTTGAAATTCATTTCAAAATTCTAAGTAAATAGGACTGGAATTTGAATTGAATTTGGTTTGTATTAAACAAAATGAAATATTGAAATAAAATTAGAAAATAAAACTAATTAAAGGAATGATGAAATTGAATATGGTTCAAAATGAATTGAATTCAATATTTATAAATTAAAGATAAATTAAATTCACATGGAATTTGAAATCCAGCTTAAATATAAGTGGTTGTAAACCAAATGGTGAACTGAAACTGAATTGTGTTTGGGGATGAACAAAAAAATAAAACTAGAATTGAATGAAAACCAATTTGAATTGTATGAAATAAAATGAAGTCGTAAAATTAGTTCGAAGTGAACTAAAGATAATAAAGATAGAAATATAAAAAATGGTTTGAGTTGAAATGAATTAGAACTTGTAATGAATTGGTAAAAGAAACAAATTTACAATAATGGTATGAATCAGTTGTGAATAAAAGGTAGTTGATAAAAATTCAATATTCAGAAGGTAAACTAAATCCAAATTAAATTGGAAGTGTAAGTTAAATTCAAGTGAAACTAAAAATGTGACATTCAATAAAATTAGATATATAACTTCAATAGTGAAGTAAAAATGGTATAAGAAGTATTCGAACTTTTGTAAAGAAATGTACAAAAATGATTTTTGAATGTTGAAATTGGATATTATGGCTAGTAGAATATACAGGTATGTTGCAGGAAAAAGAAAAATTAGAATTGGGATTTTGAAGATAAAATTGAATTGCTCGACAAAAAGGTATGTATTTAAATTTCAGTATGGAATTTGATGATTTTCTTGTCCAGCCACTTGGCTTTTCGTTTTCTTTTTGAAATCTGGGGGTCGTGATGCCATTTTTGTAGTCGTACCGAGCTAGCCGCGCAAAGGAGACGCTGGCGAAATTTTTCGAAAATTTAAGGAATTAGAAAAATTTTGAAAATTTGAAATTTGAATTTAAATTTAAATTTGAATTGTTAGGAAAACAATGTTGTTTGGGAACCATGAAAGATTTCGGATAATCAATTGAAATGATAATGGATCTTTAATAGAAAGATTTGTTGTGGAAAGTAGAAACTGTTTGGTTTGGAAAATATTAAACGGGTTGAAGATCATTCTTCTTAACTAGTAATTTCGGGACGAAATTCTTTTAAGGGGGATAGGATGTAACGACCCGGAAATTTTTAACATTTGAAATGAAATATTTAATTTATTTTAAATATTTGAAGATTAGTTTAACTTGAATTTCTAATATAAATATGAATTTGATAATTAAATTTTTGAATTTAATTTACTGAAGTTGGATAAAAATTTGAATATTCAGTTTTAAGCTGATTAAAAATATTTCAAAGGCTTAGAAAATTTATATTGATAATACTAAAGGTAATGGAAGCTTAAGAATTGAATTTGAAAATGCTTTGTTCAGTTTTGAAATTATATCGTTTAAATCGATATTTAAAAATAGCCTTTCGAGGCACAGTCTCGGAATTCGACGAAACCTGTTCCATTGGATCCGTAATAATGTATTATTTTTGTATTTCAATTTTCATGATGTTTGGAGCTGTCGTTTGGCCGTACGATAAGTAAACGCGTTGAAAATTGAATTAAAATTTAATTTAATAGCTGTGTTCAAAAAGCTGTCTTATTCATACAATCGGTTTTGGATCCCGAGACCATTTCCATTGCGTTAGAAATAGGCGTATAACATTATGCCTAGCAGCATGCCTCGATAGGGGTTTGAGATTTTAAGTTATGTAAATCATGGCATTTTGAAAATTAATTATATATCGTCAAGTCAACTTTTCTCTTCATCTGTCTAATCTATCCAATCAGCCACCCTATGATGTGATCTGCCTATTGCTTCTTCAAAACGTTTCCTTCCTTCTTTTTCTAAAAATCTAGCCGAGCCATCGAATCGAAGAAGAAAAACATCAAGTATTTTAATCCATGGCCGCTCGTTTCTTTCCCAATCGAATCAAAATCGATTCATTCAGAAAGAAAAAAATCGCGATCGAGTCACGGCGAGAGGAATGACGACGATGAGGGGCTCGAGTTCGATCATGGCGGGTCGATGGTAGAGCATGCTGCGCTCGTGTACGCGTGGGGTAGCAGTGATGGCACAGTCGATGGCGCGACGGATGGTGGTGACGGCGAGGCGTTGTCGTTCAATTTGATGTTCGCGTGAGCGCGTAGGCTGATGGTCGTTTGCGATCGAAGCTTGGGAACTCGCGATTATCGAGCTCGAGCATTATGGTCACGGCGGCCTTAAGGAAAATTGGGCAGGTGATCTAGTACGGCTAGGGTTTCGTGCACGCGACTGCGTGGTGGAGCTCGAGACTGGGTTTACTCGATTAGTAGTGAGGTATATTTGTTCTTTTTGGGTTTTATTTTAATTTAAATGTATATATACGTATAAAGATAAACATAAAAATAATGTGTTACAGTGAAGTATATAGGTTATGCTAGGAAGACATTTTTATTCCCAATAGAATTTAATGAATATGTGTAAATTACATAGATTATTTATAAATTTTAAAGTGTTTTGAAAGTTTAATTTTAAAAAAAGAAGAAAAAAACGTAAATAGTAAATAGGATTATTGTTAATTATTTACAGTCAAGATTTAAATAATATAGTTTTTATATAGTTGAGATTTTGGGAAATAAAGATTTTTAGAATGATGAAAGTTTATATATAAAAAAATTAGATCTTTGAAAATCTATAAATTATTATTAAAAGAAGATTGGTTATATTAAATGAGTTAGTTAAACTAAATTTACCAAATGAGAATTTAATTGTTCGATTATTTCGAATATTAATAAATTGTATATAATTATTATACAAGGTTTAAAAATCAAGGATACAAGCCAGTTTGGAATGGATTGCAAATAAAAGGGCAATGATGAGATCTTCCCACTCAATCAATATTTTTCTGATTTAAATTTTAAATAGTTAGATTTAAAATTGATTGACTATGTGCTTGGATGATTGATTTATAATAATTATTCACTGGATTATATTATATATATAGTAGTATGTAGTATATATTGGGAGATTGATTTCCCACATTATATAGCGGATGAGATCCTATGCGCCGCATAATAGCGGATGATATTTTATAAATACCATATACCGCGATATTCTGCCTCGAAGTGAAATTGGTATGTAATTGTTGTGCTAACATCTGTGGATGCAGGGAAACAGGTTGGAGGTATCCAATTGGATTCTTCAAATATTTGAACTAGTTTCAATATTCTGTGTTGATTATTTGTAATCTTTATGTGACTATTTTTGATTGAGACTGTTGAAGGCTATAATTTGGCCGAATATATTTTTGGTATCGTAGGATACCAGAAATAAATAAAGTTGAATTTTTGAAATTTAGTAGAAAATTGATAGTAAATTCATTTTAGAAAATTGAATAAATTTAAAAAAAGGAATTTGTTTTAAAAGATAATAAATTTGGTGTTAAAATAAATTTAAAATTCAATTTTGGAAATTGATTTGGTATTAGAAAATAAATTTAGAAATCAATTTAGAATTTAATTTGGTGCTGAAAATGAATACTTAGAAATCGTTTGGAAAATCATATATCAATGGATATATAGAAGTTTTCACAATGGGAATTTATAAAGGAAAGGAAAATTTGTTTTGAAAATAAACATTTGATTATTTTTAAAAGTGAGAAAGGAATTTACGGATTCGTAACGTAAATTTAAAATAAATCAAAAAAGATTTATTAATTGATTTGAATGAACCATTTTGAAATGGAAAAAATATTTTCCCTGGAAAGCTGAGTATGATTTCGAAGTTGCCAATAAATATAAACTTGAAATTTTTAAGGATGGTTTTAGAAATGATACTTTGGATAAATTATTTTCTTAACTGGTTCCAAATCTTTAAAGTATGGATTTATTTAATTACTTATAGAAGGGATTATTTTAAAGATTAAAATGGATATTTGTTTTAGGAAATGATTATTTAAATAGTTATACGTTATCTACTAATTTTATTTTAAAAATTAGTTAGGATTTAAAATCTTATATGTGATAAATAGTATAATGTTTTCGTAACCAATATTTTATGTAAGTATTTAAGATGGTTTTATTTTAAATGTTCCAAGAATAATTTGGATAAGTGATTTGAATTATTTTAACTCGGTAGATTTTCAGTGGAAACGAATAAATATTTGGAAATTTATTCCACGTAAGGAAAAGTGATTTGAAATTTGTTATCAAAGTATTGAAATGTGGAAAAAGATTTGAAATTTGTTTTCAAAGGATTTAAAAGTGGAAAGTAATGTGAAATTTGTTTTCAAATGGTTGACGTGTGAAATTTGCCTTGCGCAGATATTTTGAAAATAAATAATTGGGAAAATTATTTAAATCTGGTAATTGTTGCAAATGTTGATTGATAGTTAAATAACCGACTATCAATATTGGCCTTTTTAATGGTATTTGAATATCGATGCGACCGGTGGCCGGATTCCAATTGGATATTCGAAAACCACATCGAACCTTTGTGGTTGTAATAGATCTTTTATTTAAAAGATCAAAGTGAAAATTGTTGTGATTTGTTTGAAATCTGATTGAAGACTTATTTTTAAAAATAAGCGCTCATTTTTCGGATTAGCCGGGAGAGGACCTTGTGTCATAAAACCCATTCGGAATAACGATACGACGAAATGGGATTGCATTTAAAGACAGTGTTGAAGACCGGGTATTCTCGAAAACGAAAGGATTACCTGTCGAATATCTCTGCACCGAGCTGCTCCGGTATAGAGATTTTTATCACCCTTTGTGATGGGGATTTCAGACGTGATTAGTGAATATCCAGATTGCAAGGGCTTCTTTGGAAGTGCCTTCGGTTCCGTTCGATCCCGAGACAGACTTGTATGGATGTGTGTCTAACATTACACTTTGAGATGTAAAGCTGATTTCTATCAAATACATTTATGTTGGTGGCGGAGAATTTATTCTCTTAGCTTAACACCCTTCTCTAAGACGTATGAGTCCAGAGGTTATGTAGTTGATGGCTACTAGTGATACATTCCCAAATTGGTAATGTGGCACACGAAGTGCTGCTGATCATTTGTTGATCAAAGCACAACTTTGTGAAAAGTTAGCTTTGTGGACGAGACCTCATCGAGCCTCACAAACCGGTAATGGTCGAAACAGGAAAGATGCGGCAAGGTTTCAGGGGTAGCTCCCCTAGGGTATGTCCATTCCTACTGGAAAAGGGTGGTATCAGGTATGGAGCCCTGATATTTAACCTATGTGGTTACTACAAATACTTTTCTTTGTGGTTGTTGGTGTAGAGGATCCTCGGATAAAGGTCGCTAACGACCGGGGTGGTATATCTTAGGTTTTACTCCCCGGGAAAGGGTAACCGGCGTTGTGTTGGCAGAGTGCTGGGTAGGTTTTCGCGATGTCCCTCTAGAGGCATACCCATGTGGCAGTAGGAAGTTCCTTAGCCTGACCATTTGTCAGAAATCCAAAGAAACAATACGAGCCCATTACGATTACAATTATATAACCTGCCTCCTCAGGAGGTAGCTATAGCAGGCATAATATAATGATGCCTATGCTGGCTAAGATTAATATTATACTTTCGAAATGTTTTCTACACTATGCACTAATAATAATATCAAAAAGGTTTTGCGTATCAAGCATGTTTGACTATCATAAGGAGAAATCTCCCCCAAGTGTGCGATTGCATTGTGTGTGTGCCGGGAGGCCTTATGGTAGTTTCATTTTCCAAAAGCACAACGGATTTTTTTTATTTTCTTTGTGAGAATAACTATTTTTAAGATCTCACACCAGTCCCACGACTAACCTGGAGTTTATTGTTCCCTTTCTAAACTCTAGGTGCCCTCAATTTTCCACACGGGCAACCTAGAGTCAGGTTATCATTATTTGGGAGCAAAGTCAAGAAGTTGCTGTGGAAATCAGGAGTGGAGCTGGATGGCGAGGCGTATCACTTATATATGTAATATTTCTTTCCGTTGTTTGTTGTTGTACACTCTAATAATGTAATGTGATGTAATGTAATAACTGATATAGTGATTCTCTTTAAAGATATTTATTTATCTATCATATTTGTTCCGGTGCGAAATGTGATATTCTGTTATTGTTCTGTTTTCTTCTTCTTCTACCTCTTTCTTCTTTAAAACTGAAGACTCGTACATTTGTTCCACTTTGGGCTGAATTGTTGTAGGATTTTGCCAGCTCAAAAGGGGACGGATTTGCGGGCCTTCACATCAATCCTTCATAACTGCATAAGATGAGGTGGATACCACCCTTTCACAATTCGAGATTGTAAACATAGAAGTCATGGCTGCTAGTCAATCTGGTAGGATACATAATTCTCCATAGTGATTCTTTGCCTTCTCTCCTATTCACATCTGGCTTTCAGGCTATTTTCCTTTTCCTAAATTTCTTACGCGTTTCTTGGAACATTTGGGTATTGCTCCTAATCAACTGAATTCCAATTCATAAACTTTATCTGAGTTACTTGGAGATACTTTCTAGGGAATCCAACCTCCCTTAACTTGGTGCTAAAACCCTCCATCTATTAGCAAATCTTGTAAAGGTAAAAGGACAATTATAGGGCCCTACATATCGTCTCCTTCCTCAACCAATGGGCTTGGTTACTAACATGATCAATAAAGTAAGGGATTAGGAAAACCAATTCTTTATGTCAAATGTTACACCCCTCGAATCAAAAGTCCTTTTCTATTCCTCGTAAGGTTTATTACTTTGCATTGTTTATATATTTTCCACTTTTTCTTATGATAATTGTTTCGTTTTAGATTCCGCATCTAAAGGGACTGATTCTTCCATCTCTACCACTAGTGCCTTGATTGAGGCTTCTAAGAACATAGGGAATAGGTTTAACTTTTGACTGAAACCAACCTCCTTAAACACTCTCTAATTATGGAAAGCCATATGGTACTTGGAGCTCCTCCAATGGTTAAAGGAGATTCCCATGGAAACTGGCATTAGTTATTAGTAGTCAAAAGGCTTTTTCTTCTTCCTTTTCTATTCATTGTTATTCTTCTTTTAAGTTTATATCACAATTAAACAAATTTTCCTAGGTTGACGTCTCATGAATTTCTTTTGATTTAGGTTCGTCTGCTATTGTTGTTACTTCTAAGTCTTGGAAAGCTAAAATCATACTTCCAGTTTATCCAAACCAACCAAGTCCGCCTTTGTTAAGATTCCATTGCAAAAGCTATTGAAGCTATAAAAAGAAGGTGAGCTCCAATACTCCAGCTGATACTTTAATCCTCTTTTTGTGTATAATGCCTATGCTTGAGGAGGTTCGGACTTCTAATGTTGTTGCCGGGAGGTTTCATGTGGATGCTTCTTTGACTGCTCTAGGTTTTGACATAATTATTTTAAGTCCTCCAGACCAGGATACTCAAGAGCACATAAAGGATGTTCACACCCCCAAATCCCTTATTAGACATCTTGCTTCCTACTTCGGCATCTGTTTTCAAACGCTTGTTTGAGGAATTAGGCCTGATCCCCAATCTTTCTGAATCTCTTCCTTCAAAGACTCAATCTCAAACTGTTCCCATAAGCTTTAACGATCTTATTCGCTCAATTTTTAAGTCCCGCAATTTGACTTCACTTATGCCATCGCAGCTTCTACATCCTCAATGGATCATCTTTATGTCCTTTATTAGCAACTTTTATTGTTATATTGGTACGTAATTTTTAGTATTTGGCTAATTTAGACTTTTTATATTTCTTTCGTTATCTTATATTTTTTGTGTATTTTAAGTGACTAAGCAAATGTTTTTTCTTCAATAGGCTTCCCAAGGACCCGTTGATCAAATTGCAAAGCTAAAGGAACAAGTTTACTAATTAAAGTTGGGACTCTTGTAGAGCCAAATGATTAATATTACAATGGAAAAGGATGAAGCTATCCTTAAGAAGGGAAAACTGGTTTCCGCCCTTGATGAGGAAAAGAAAGAAAAATAGTTACTTGTGGAGAGTATGAAGACATTAGAGAAGGAGATGGGTCAAATGGCCGATAGTATAAAATCTTTGGAAAGCCGATTGGAAACTACATATGCTACTTTGGTTTATGCTAAAAAGAAAGTCACTTTCTTTCTAGATTAGGCTCTTGCTAAGATAACTTAGAAGTGCTACGAAGACGCTCTTTTTATAGCCTATAACGATAACGTTGACAATTGACCTGACCTGGCCTTCCTTTCTCTCCCTGACCTTAATGACAATTCAAAGGAAAGTTTGATCTTATATGGGGAAGAGCGGAGGGATTACTTCAAAATGAATTCCTTAAGGAAGAAGCCGTAAACTTGAAGAAGTTGTTATCTCTGGATGATCCTCCGCTAGAAGAAGGTGGAGACTCAAATGAAGGGGATGATGATAATAAAGATGATGATAGTAATGGTGATAACGATAATCAAGGTAGTAGTGGTAGTGACAAGGGTCCAAAAGGACCAAGAGACAGGGGAAATTGATCAAATGGTCACATGTCATCTACCCATGATGCGGATTTTCCTGACTAACCTGATTTGCAAGTGCTTCATTGGAAAATATCCCTCCAAAAGATGCTTCTTTCCTCAATTAATGGTCGGAAGAGAAGGCTTAATTCTCGGCTTTCCAGTTTTTGATTAGGCAGGTATGGAATTTATTATTTAAATGGCCAAAATTATCTTTCGGTCTTTAGTCAATAAGTTTATCACTTTAGTTAAGGAAAAGATATAAATATTACCATGACACTCAACATGGAAAGAGCGAGAGGGTAGTGCGTCGATTGAATAGAGAACTTGAGAGGATAGTTGTAATGACCCATAAATTTTAGCGATTTTATAATGTAATTAACTGAATTTTTGTGAAATTTGAAACTATAGATTTTTGCAATGAAAATTAGATATTTTAAATGCATCTATTTAAACGTAGCAAATGGAAAATATTTATTAGAAAATATGTAAGTAAATTTTGGTGTATAGTTTTCTATCTAAAATCATTTAATTTGATATAAATTTAATATTTTAAAAATTTGAATATTTTATAATAAAAATTTAAACTACTTTCTAAGTGAGACATCATAATTCGTTGTGTCAAATTTGGACTTCTCTACCTCCATTTATCTTATTTTCTGCAAAATTGAAGCAGTCTAGCAGTGAAGTATCGAATTTTGGTCGGATGATCATATCGCTGGTATCTGTGTACCATTTTTGTTCATCTCATTGTGCAGATCTCCGAAGTATATTCATTTGTATGTTTCGGTGTTGGTACGTGATTAAATACATGAAACGGTCAACTGTAACTATATGCATTTTGGTTTCTCTGTGACCATTCGTTGTCCACAGTTCAAAACAGATGGACATGTGCTTTTATTATTCACAGAATTCAATGTCGTGGTTGTCACCATTCCATATTCCTATTTATTATTTTGTACGTTCATTCTTTTGGGTTATCTGCACTGCCCTTTCATTTATGCTTGTTTAAAATATAATATATCAGCTACGTTGTTATCTGCTTTAGGAACAGCTCATCTGCCATTTCATGTGAGCCTGCAAATTTCTCTACCGTCCCATTCTCTTTTCTCTTCTTCTTAGTCTTTCCTTTTAGAAAGAAATTAATTATACAAGATCGTATTTGTTGAAAACCAAGTTATATTTATATAGTGGCAATTATCTATCTCCTCTTTGAACCCTGCTCCTCTTATTTTCTTCACCACTCACGCAAATCCCTAACCCCCTCTTCCTACGACCGCAGTTCATCTCCATTGACACTCCTTGACGTCCCATGTTCCCCCTTACATTTCTTGAACCCAAGACTTTGCTCGCCTCACACTGCTCTGCTATTCCCGCCACCATAGCTACTTTGCTTTACACCATGCTACACCCACCGTCCATCACGACCTTGTGAAAGATCCAGCCAATCACCTCTGCCTTCCTGTGCACCTCCTCTAGCCTAACACCCCGCCACCATTGCATCCATCGATCACTGCTGACAACATCGTCTCCCCACCAGCTAGCATACACGCGACAATCCAAGCGTCAAAATCCACGTCAACTACCTCCTCCCTTTGTCCAATGCACAACAGCCTCCACCACTCCGAGTACCACCTTGACTAGTAACCATCAGAGAACCGAACACCTACATTAACCAAGCAGACCGAAGTACCCTCTAGCTTTGCTTTGTTATATACATATACATATACATATATACATATATATATATATATGAACTCAACAGACAAACAAACTTATATTATAAACAAACCTTACATATTAAACCTTTATACTATATTATAATTGAATTTTAAGTGGAGTCAACTTAACTAAAGGTAAATGGAGTAAATAAATCAGTTAAACATAATAAATTTTGTTTTGGAGGAATTTTTTTGTAACAGATGTTAAAAGTGAAATTTAAGCAATTGAATGAAAATTTATTGATTAAATAAAATGGATGGGAACCAGATTTGTTAAATATTAATCATTTTGAAACTAATGAAATTTATGGTTTTGAATTTATTGCGTATCTTATAATATGTATTCAAGTCTATCTCTTCTTTCTAGTTGTTCATCTCTTTCCTTTTCGAGGATGAATGTTTTTGAGTGGGATGAGTGCAATGTCCGGTAAATTTTAACGATTTTATAATGTAATTAACTGGATTTTTATGAAATTTAAAATGATAGAATTTTGTAATGTAAATTTGATATTTGAAATGCGTCCATTTAAACGTAGAAAATGCAAATTTTAATGGAAAATTATATAGTTTTCAATTTAAAATTAGTTAATTCGATATAAATTTAATATTTTCAAAATTTGAATATTTTCTATGATAAAAATGCAAACGACTTTCTGCACGAGACGTCATAATTCATTCCATCAGATTTGGACTTCTCTACCTCCGTTTATCTTATTTTCAGCAAATTTGTAGAAGTCTAGCAGTGAAATATAAACATTTGTTCGCAGATCGTATCGCCGATGTCTATGCACCATTTTGTTCGTGTCGTCGTGCTGATCTCCGAAGTATATTCATTTGTATGTTTCGGTGTCCGGTACGCGGCGAAACACGCAAAATGGTCAACTATAACGGTGCGCATTTTGGTTTCTTTGTGACCATTCTTTGTCTACCGTTCAAAACAGATGGACATGTGCTTTTATTATTCATAGAATTCAATGTCATGGCTGTCACTGTTCCCTATTCTCATTTATTATTTTGTACATTCATTCTTTTGGATTATCTGCTCTGTTTTTTCATTTCTATCTATTTAAAATATAATATATCAGCTACGTTGTTATCTGCTTTTGGAACCCTCATCTGCCATTTCAATGAGCCTGCAAATTTCTCTACCGCCCCCTTCTCCTTTCTCTTCTTCTTAAGCTTGCCTTTCAGAAAGAAATTAATGATAGAAAATCATATTTGTTGAAAACGGGTTACATACATATATATATATTGGCAATCTGCTATCTCCTCTTCGAAGCCTGCTCTTCTTGTTTTCTTCACCACTCACGCAAATTCCTGACCCCCTCTTCCCGTGACCATAGTTCATCTCCACCGACAGTCCTTCGTGTCTCATGCTCGCCCTTCCATTTCCTGAACCTAAGACTTCGCTCGCCTCTTACTCCTCTGCCATTCCCGCCACCATAGCAACCTTGCTTTACATCGTGCTACACCCACCGTCCATCCCGACCTTTCCTACCTCCAACCCATCACCTCCGCCTCCTTGTGCGCCGCCTCTGACCTCACGCCCCATCACTATCGCAGCCACCAAGCACCACCGAAGAACTCGCCTTCCCACCAGCTAGCATACGCACGACCATCCAAGCGCCAAACCCCACGTCAACTGCCTCCGCCTTTGATCCAATGCACAACAGCCTCCACCAATCCGAGTACCGCCTTGACCAGTAACATTTAGACAACCGAACACCTACGTGAATCAAGCGGACCCAAGTACCCTCTAGGCTTGCTTTTATATATATTTATTTATAAGAATAGGTTTGCATGTATATTCTGAAAGCATGCATACGTCGTAGGAAGTCTGCATATTTTAGCGTGTACATACATTTCCCTTCGTATATATACTACTCACATATGTTGTATATATATAAAGTTATACTTGTTTATTTATAACGTCTATTTATGTTATATATGAGTTAAATATATATAAGTTATATATTCTATATATGTTATACGTTTATATATAAGTTAAATATTATTATGCATGAGTTTGATTTTTCTACATATATACATATTTTTTACATATTTTGTTGGAGATCTGATTCATATATATTATATACTCCCGTAGTGTTAGTATACAGGTAAAAGTATATGTTGATCATGTGTAATATATATGTCAGTCTATATAAGAGTTTAAGGTTTGATTTGTTATAAAATATAAGTTTATACAAAAGTCGTTTGTATCTGTTTCTATATTTAAATTTATGGTAATAACTTTTATATGTTATGGCATTTTACATATGTATATTGGCATAATAAATTTGAATATAATATATATAAGTAGGTTCCTTTTGAATAGGCATATATAAGTATTGATTTTAAAATATAAAATGTATATACATACATATATGCATACATACATACATACATATATATATATATATTGATTTTAATATATATAGGTTAAATTTAATATTGATTTTTAAATATGATTTAAATAGATATATATCGCATACATATACATACATACATACATATATAGTTTCCCATCGAATTCAAGAGGTTTGTTGGTTTACTTCGTCAATGTCCAGTTGTGGTTTTGTCCGTTCGCTGCCCGGAAATTCAGCAGCTTTTGATTTAATTTACTCGTGCCTGCATCCGTGTGCATGCCCGTGTCGCCATCTTTACCATTGTTGTTCTCTAGCCTCGAAAGGTGAGCAACCACTCACGATTGACATTCTTATATTTAATAAATTTAGTTCACATTGAAATGACAATTGAAATATGCTGTTAAATTTGAATTGCTAGTTATTTAATTTTTAAATATGATATGTCGTTATATGCAATTGTTTACCTATGATATATGACACCATATCCTACTGTATATATTATATTTAAATTTGTTACTGATGATATATGTCTATTATTGATACGTTATATTTTATCATAATTGTTTGCACCCTGCAAGTTCTCTATTAATTTAGAATTCCCTATGGGTTGAAATGATACATACCCGAACGATTTTGTACAATAGAGAAAAATCGTTATGGGTTGAAATGATAAACCCAAGTGATTTTCATTGATTTTAAATTTTTTGCATTGCAGGTTGAAATGATACATACCTGTAGATATTTAAATCACGGATTTAAATGATAAATATCCATATCACTTGACCATAGGATAGAAATTTTATATACGGACACCGATGGTCTATATTTTGAAAAATGATTCCAAAGTTTGAAAGGAAATATATGGTTTTAATAAATATTGGTTTAAAATATAATATATATATTCTAATTTTATGTATGTATAAAATCTATGTTTTATAATAATATGTTTGAAAATTTAAATTTATAAGTTAGTTTTGAAAACATAATTTCTAAGATTTTTCTTATAGTTTTATTATTTTAAAAATATATAAAAATAGATTTAACACAAAATAAATTAATAATAAGATTTAATTTAATAAAATTTAACTTAGTTAGTATATAATATGTTTAAGTATTTAGTTAAATTTATATTAATATTTTAAAAAAAATTATAACTTTAATAATAAAGGTTGGGAAGATAAATTAATATTGACTTGGAATTTAAATTTTTGTTAATAATTGAATTTAAATAAGTATTAACTTAAACTTACTGAATTTGAGATTTTAAAGATATGATTTATAACTTGATTTTGATTAAAGGTGATTAAAGAAATATTTTCAAATTTAAATAAATTGAAATGGGATATTTAGTTTTAGTTAAATTTGAAATTTAAGATTTTATTTAAATGATTATCAAATTGGTTAAGTGAATACTTCAAACTAAATAATGGTAAAATTAAATGTTGAAATATAAATGAGACTTACATTGAAAAGGTTGAATAGTTAAAATTTGAATCTTATTTGAATCGAAGAGATAGTTCAGACCTGGATTTGAAATTTATAAAGATTGAAATGGTTTATTAAGAATTTGAATTGAATCTTTAACCTTCTAAATTGAAAGTATTGAACAAGGATTGATTTAAATTGAATTTATGGAATTTAAGCTGATTCGAATCGATTTATAGAATTAGGGGAAACTATTTTATTACATAAAGTAATTTTAAAACATATAAACTATTTTAAAGAATAAACTATTTTAACAATATAAATTATTTTGAATTATACTATTCTAAATTATAACTACTTTAATACATATACACTAATTTCAATATCTAAAATGTTTAAGTTGGAAGTGTTATTATTTCAAAAGGGTTATGATTTCAAAAGTGTTATGATTTTAAAAGTGTTATGGTTGCGGAAGTGTTAATTTTTTTTAAAATGTTATGATTGTTAAAGTGTTATGATTTTTGGAAATGAATATGATTTAAAATTAATAATGATATCAAATTGATATGGTTTTGAAATGAATATGTTATTTTGATATGAAGTATGAACTACTTGAAATGAAATGGCCGCGGTGTGAAATAAGCGTTTGGTTGTTAAAGAGACCAGGATCGGATATTGTCATACTCTCTGCCAACATCGAAAACCACATTAACAATCGTGTACGTGGTGGAGATTCCAGAATGAAATAGGATGGTTTGGCGACGATTGTATATGATATTTACACAGCCCTCACCATGAGTCAGCTTGATGTGGCTAAAACAGGAGCCATGCTGGGCCAAGTAAGGTTATTCCTCCTATTTGACACATTTTTTTGATACCACTCTATTACATTGTGATTTGATTGGATGCACCTTTGATTTGGGAGTGTGTCACGAGGAGGTCGGTTGTAGCTGCTATGCGTTACCACCAGTTTGGATCCGCAAACAGCATATCTACCCTGGCATTGCCTCGTGTGCCTTACCATATGCCCTATCGTGCCTTCTACGAGTTTTTTTTATACCGTACCTATGTGGTGTCCTATGTGTAAACCACCGGTTTGGTGGAGCGTACGACATTATATAGACTATGGGAATATACTAATGTGTTAAGGGGGATATGGGTAACCCCTTAACGCTATTTTGATAGTTTACTTTACTATAGACATATTATAATAGCATACATTACTACATAATAGATAGTTCCACGGATGCTTAGAGGATGGGTATCCCAAACATCCTTTAAGCTATCTGTATTTTAGTTGACATTTCACTTGAGTTGAATTTACTGATATAAGAATGTTAATCCTGACTCGATTGTTTTGTGTTTTTCTTTATGCTCGAGTCAGACTGAGTGTCACATCATTTGAGACTCACCTTTGGAGATTGGAGCTTTGCTTGAAGATCTGTCTTATCTATTCAGCTTTTCCAGTTGTTTTGTTCATACTTGTTATCTGTTTGTGTACGAGACTTCATTGTATTTGAGATATTCTATCGTTAATTTCAGACTCTAATGTTTTACAGTAGCTTCTTGAACTAACATTTATCTATTCCGTCGATTATTGTTGTATTACTCTATGTCTGTGATTCTGTGATTGGTTTATTCACTGTATATGCTGACTTTTGCCAAATATAAAACAATCTTTTGTTTTGAGAAATTCCAGTCCGACATGTGCGGATGCGAATGGTTAGAAATACTAGGTCGTTACAATAATCAAGGAGCACAACATGTTATCTGATAAGTATAGACACCTTTCCATTCACGCCTTCAAAGTAAAATGAGTAGCCCTGTTATTGAAGAAGTCCCGCCTTCATCTCTAGAGATTCATAAGAGAAAATGCAGAGCAAACTACTCTCTTCTTGATGCTCATTGATGATAGGGATACTTAGTGGCGTACCTCTACAAAGTTTACTCTAGAAATGTTCTAATTAGTGTTTCATTCTTATGGAAAATGAGTGGGGGTTTGCTCAGACATTTGCATAGTAGATATTTGGATGAACATAGAACTCCTAAAGAATGTTGGATTATTCCTAATGTTGCGATCGTTCCTTTTTCCTGGAATACTCTTCCTCCCGAGAAAGGGAAACTTGACAAGGCGAGATTCATTTTTGAATTTTACAAAGGATCAATATTGTATGAACCTAAATGATTTCGTTTTTAATGTGTAATTCAGATAACTTTATGAATTCAGTGTTTTCATTATTATTTCTTTCCAACTTGGCTTATTTCTCATAAATTATATAGATTAAGGAGTCATCGAGTAGTCAAGTTTCCATGGAACTCTTAAGTAAATTTATCAAATTAAAGAGTGATTTTAAAAAGAAATCATTAATTCTTAAAATTTCTCGTCTAGAAAAATATTGTTTGCTTAGATATCTCTAGGAAGTTTTCATATGGTTTCCACATTTCACTTTCATTCCTTGGGTTAGGAAAAGGATAGATTGCTTAGCGATATACCAACCGATCATGTTAAATTATTATGTGGCGAAACTAGCCCTTCAGCTGGAAAGTAGGACCATAATCAATTCCATCTAATTAATACGCCTCCAGGGTTTAATGCACGTTTTGACTCTACCTCTCTTTTCCCATGGATCATTTAGAAAGATACATATTGCCGCCTTTAAACTTTAAGAATATAGGATCTGCTTATGCCTGTAAACTCTACTATTGCTAATAAAGAATACATTTTCTTGTGTAATAATTTCTTCTTCTAATTACTTACTTTTTTATTAGGAAAAATAACAAGAGCTTATACTTAGTACTACTAATCTTCTTCCTTGATTGGACAATATCACAACCATGATAAAGTCAGTCATTAAGGAGAAACCTTCTTCTTAAGATGTTTCAACTATGTTATTTTTGGATATCACCTGGATGTGAAAAAATGACATAAAAAGTTTTAGCAGTTGAAATCCACTTTAAGTAGTATGAAGGTGATGGTTTCTAACTTAGATGGAAAACTAAGGAAAAGGATAAAGGAATTCAAGAATTAAAAGAGAAAAAGGAAGCGATTGGCAAGTCTGGACCTTTAGTCTAAGGAATCAAAGCTGATGTTGAAATTGCCCTACTCCATCAAATGGTAATGGATCTTGAAGTAGATTGGTTGAAAAGCCAAGCATTCTATCAATCCTTAGAACTCATTGTGAGTATAGGCGAATCCAGCCTTCCTAGTCCTGCTCCTTTGATTGGCAAGGAATGATTTTTTACTTTGTAGAACCAGCCTTCAAGTCTGGATGATGGTGAGATCGCTTGATGGAGTCAAAGGGTTAGATATGAATGTGTTCAATTTTAAACAAACAATGGGATGAAAAAGTTTCTTTATACCTTAACAATTATCAGAGCCAGGGAGAGAAACCTAAACATGAAAAATAACTTTTGAACTAAAGGTTATGAAATTGTAGAGTAAGGTTAAAACCTTAAATGGAGCCAAAAAAACATTTAATCATATATTAAAAGTTCAAATTGGCTCTTTTAATGACGCAAACTTTATTCAAAGGAAAGAGAAAAAGCTCAAATAACTTTTGGAAGAGGCAATTCATCACGTTAGTAACTCTTCTTTGGTCGTTAAAAAATTGAAAAAGGAGGTGCAAAATCCTGACGCTTAATGAAGAATGGCTTAGGAGTTTAAGGGCGGCTTTCCCTTTTGGCTATCCCTTTTTGGTACCTGTAATTATGGCATGCAATATTTAAAATCAATTGACTTGTGTCTGAATGATTGTTACCTTAAACGAATCTTTGTATTCTTCTTTTTATATTGTTGAATTGCCTGAGATATGGAACCTGCTTTCCATAGCTTTAATATGATATATGGACTTTGATGGAGCGTTGGTGGGTCTTCTTAATATAACCTTGTCACTAAAACCTAAAATCCATTTTGATAAAAATATTAGCAACTTATTAATCAAAAGTTCAAAAGAACCCTTTCTTTATTTAATAGGAAATTAGAAATCCATTTAATAATGAAAATTCTCATTATTAGAAAACTTGAAATCCATTTTAGGAAAATTTAATTAGCGCTTTGGGGATTGAATCTTTTATTAACTTAGCCTTTTGGCCTTATATCCTAGAAATTTGGAACCAGACGCTTGAAGCTTTAGTCATGAAGGAAAAAAAATCAAGAAATCCAACTGATAATTGTAACTTCAACTGTATTGAAGATCAAAAATATTTTAGCAATAATTTAATTAGGGGACCAGGAAACTGTAACAACCATAATTTTGAATAGCGTTATTTAGGAATTTAATTAGATAAATAAAATAAATAATGTAAGGTGATAATGGAAAATGAGATTAGACTATATAGGCGATGCCCAATTTACTGAATTAATAAGAGCAATTAGAACTTAGTTAAGAAAAAAGGACATATGATACAAGAAAAATAGGAATGAGACATGATTCCTAATATATACCCTTACTCCTTATCTCTTATTCACTTCATTCATAATAAATTAATTTAAAAGAGCAAGGGCGGACCATTAAAAAGGATTCAAAGAGGAAGATAAAGCTAGAGAATCAAGACTTAAACTAAGGGAAATCAACTTTAACTCCAATCTTAAGTTCCTCGATCAATTCAAGGTGAATAATAGATGCATCTCAAGTTTCGTTTGTTGTTTTCGATTTTAAGTATAAAATACAAAATGTTTTGATGATATTATGCCATGCTTTTGATGATTGAATGATATTACACTTTTTACTGAACTTTTAGAATTTGGTTATGAAATTTAGTGATATATTTGAGTTGGAAAACCTATCATATGTCATCCAAATGATTTGAATTTTGGATATGATGTAAGAAACACTAGTTTTGGAATAGTTTATAAATTTCATAATTTTTTGGTAATGTATGAATATTTTATGCTTTTCTCAAAGCAAGAAAATGGATTATTTAGGGTTTGAGTATTAAAATAAATAAATAAAGTTTTTGATCCCAAATTTTTTATATGTTGAAGGATATAATTAATCCATTTTACTATAATTTTAGTGGATATTTGAATAGTATTTGTGATTTAGTATGAATTATTGAGCTAGAAAAGCCCTATTAAATAAAAAGATATAAGGTGAGGTTTGCAAATTATTTTGGGAGTGTAAAATCTACACCTTTTAAAAAGAAATTATATATAGTATGTTTTAACCAATAAGGATTCGACAAATAATTGGAGTTGGTTTAAAAAAATGACGTTGATTGGCAAATAATCGGTTTTCAGTTATTTCCAGCATTTCCACGCCGAGGGTCATGGTGCCACACTTCATCTTACTGATTTTGTGAGCTTCGATGACAATAAGAGATGATACATAAGGTATCAACTTCACTTGATATGGAATGGATCGTTCCTTGTTGGATTGTGTAGTGATTATGTGATGACCCAGAATTTTGGACATTTGAAATTGGAATACTTAATAAATTTTAAATATTTAAAAGTTAGATTCTAAGTTGAATTTCAAATGCCACAAACTGTTAAGCAATTTATTTATTTAATTAGTTAATTGGAAATTGGGTAAAATGTTGAATCTTGAGTTTTAAGCCTGTTAAAATATAATTTGGAGGCTTGTAAAATTTATATTGATAGTACTGAAGATAGTAAAAGTGTTAAAATTGAATTTGGAAGTGTTTTGTTAAGTTTTGAAATTTTATCGTTTAAATCGTTATTTAAAGATAGCCTTCCGAGGCGCAGTCTCGAAATTCGATAAAATCAGTTCCATTGGATCCGTAATACTGTATTATTATCGGATTTCAATTTTCGTAGTGTTTGGAGCTGTTGTGTGAGCGTACGATACATAAACGCGCTGAAATTTATATCGAAAATTTAATATAATAACTGATCCAAAAAGCTATCTTCTCTGTGCGATCGAGTTAGGACTCGAAACCCTTTCCATTGCGTTTGGAATAGGGGTATAACATTACAAACGCTTAGCGACACGCCTCGATAGGAGGTCGAGTTTTTGAGTTGCAAATTCGAGACGATTTAAATATATATATATATATATATATATATATATATATATATATATACATTGACCAGTCAAAGCTATATCAACATCAGAACCTTTTGGCCTCAATTCAGATTACTGTAGCAAGGTGTATTCTGTATATAAAGCAATTTCTTCACATAAACTTTTCAAATCACGTCTACCTTTCAATTCATACCAACCGAGCCTTCTTCCCAAAAGAAAAACAAAATATTAAAAAAAAGGAAAGGTCGATACTTCAAAACAAAATATATACGTATGAAGAAGAAAGTTGGCTAACGAAATCAAGCAAAATCGCGTGTATCTTCCCTCCCACTATCTTCAATTCGTTCAAATCAGTTTATACAAAAATAGTGGCCAAATCAAACAGCAGAAAAAAAAGGGGTCTCTTTCTCGAACGAATGAGCGGGATGCTCACGAGCGTACGACTGTGGTGAGGGTGGAATTGCTGAGGCGAGGCAAGGGGTGTGTCATCGCGGTCGAGGCGAAGTTTGGCGATCAAAACGCTAGTGGCAGCGGTATGGCGACGCATCGTCGGAATCAATCCGACCCAGGGAGTTCGACTAGAAGAAGGTGGAGGATGGTGGTCGTGAAGTTTGGTGGCGCTGCCAATCGCGTGGTCTGTCTTCGTAGCGGTGAGGAGGCCTGGTTCGATTCGCGTGAGGAGAAATGCTGGGTTTGTGTTCTGTCAAGGCAGTGGAGGCTGTAAGATATTCGAACTAGTTTTTCGATTTATCTTGATTTAATTAAAATATGTATATGCAGATGAAAATAAAATAAAGTTATAAACTATTGGGTAATCATGTTTAAAGCAGGATATAATATAGATAAGATTTATGAAAACAAGGATTTTAAATATTTTGAATTGAAAAGTATATAAAAGTTGTATTTTTAAATCCTCTAGGTCATTTATATATCGTAGGGGTTTCCAAGGGGAAGTTTAAATTAGTTACAACAATTTAAAATTTGTAAACCAACTTTAATTTAAAACAAAAAATTAATTACCTCAGTGAGTAATAAAGATATGTAATTTGCATATACAAGGTCTGAAATCGTGAAGAATACAAGCTGGTTTGTATCTGATTGCAAAACAAAGATCATAGGTGAGTTAATCTCACTCATCTGGATTTCTATTTAAATTTAAATGGTTAAATTTAAATAATTGGTTGAATGATTGAATTGATTTGATGTGCTATATTATATATAGTAGTATATATATATATATATATTATATATTGGAGTGATTGATTTCACGCATTATATAGCGGATGAGACCCTATGCGCCGCATAATAGTGGATGATATCATATAAATCCCATATACCATGATATTCCACCTTAAAGTGGAATTGGTATTTTATATTGTGTAAACATTTGTGGATGCAGGGAAACAGGTTAGAGGGATCCAACTGGATTCCTCAAAATTATTTAGGTTGTTTAATATTCTGTGTTATGAATATTTGATATCCTACGATGAATTATATTTGGAATATTGAATGCTTTGGTTTGCTTGAATATATTTCGGTACACCGAGTAATCAAAATATATAGAATTGGATATTTGAAAGAAAATAGAAGAGTGAATTTTTAAGTAAAATAATTGTAAAGAATTTGAATATATTTAAGAATGAACTGGATAAGAATAATAGCAAGTATTGAAAAAAGTAATTTTGAATAAACAGAAAAATAATGAATTATAAAACTTAAGTGATATAATTTAAGGGGATAATGAATTTATTTTAAAAATTAAGGTTTAAATTTATTTAAAAGGATAACGAAGGAAGTTTTGAAAATCTGAAATTGGTATTTTTCAGTTAAAAGACTTTAAATCATAAATAAGAAATAAAAATTTGAAGTTTTTGGAATAAATTGAGTAAGTGAAGAAATTTATTTCAAAATGAAGTAAATCGGAAATAATTTGGGAATTGTTCTAAGTGTTTGGAATCGGAATTTTAAAAGGAAGTTGAGTATATAAAACTTATAAACTTGGTTTATAAAGGTAAAGCAATATATCAGTAGATATTTGGAAGAATAAATTCATGGTGAGAATTTATTAAAGGAATGGGTAAATTGGTTTAAAAATAAATAGTTATTTATTTTTAAAGGATGTGAAAGAGAAGCGTATTTTCCTGGATAGCCCAGTACGTTTTCAAAACAAATTTATAAGTATGAGTTAAAAGTTAAAGTTGTTTTAAGAAGTATGTTTTAGAAAATTTATTATTTTTAAATGTTTAAATTTTAAAGTAAGTTTTCTTTCAAATTTATTATAATATTAATTATTTAAAGGTGACTTGGTATTATGTTTTAAAAGAGGAAAATTTAGTTTATATTTTAAAAAGTAGCTTTATTTTAAATATTCTTAAAGCATATATTTATAATAAAGTATTGAAGTAGTTTTCAATTTAAATGTTAAAGTATGTTTTATAATAAGTGTTTTAAATTATTTTAAAATTTAAGATGTTTGTACTTTGTGGTTTCAGTGGAAATAGAAAATATTTGGGAAATTTATTCCATGAGAAGAGTGTGGTTTGAAAACTATTTTCAAAAGGGTTAAAAGTGGAAATATATCGTGTGAAGATATTTTAAGATTAATAAATAATTTGGTGAAATTATTTATATTGGATGGTTGATTGTGAATGATTAATTGATAGTTAAATAAGCGACTATCAATATTGGCCAATGCGTCGATCGTTTCAAAGAGACCGGAATCGGGATTTATTTCTCGAAAACCACTTCGATCCGGTTTGTACGTATTCGTGTGGAAAACAAGAGTTTGGTTTCGACGGTGGAGCAGTGAAGTGCAAAGGCTAGTCGCTATTAATCCTGAGGTGATTCCAAAATGGATGTGGTAGGAGCAATGCCTTCGGTTCTGTTCGAATCCGGGACGGACTTGTATGGATGAATACTTTCAGAACATCGTCAGGTTGGCGATAAGCATTCTAATGGATATGTTCTCTAAATGTAATGCTTATACTCAAGCCTCATCAACCAGGAATTACTGAAAATCAGGGGTTATGCAGCAAGGGTAGGTGGGTAGCGCCCATTAGGGTGAGGTCATCCCTGTCCAGATGTCCCTTTCATTTCGGCTTAGTGGTGCGGTTGCTGATCCCAACCGTGGGGTGATCTTACTTGGAATTATCCAGTAAGGGGTAGTTCCGGCCTTGTGTTGTAGAGGATTGGGAGTAATCCTCGGTATGTGATCTAGGCCATGTACAATGACAGGTGGTACCCAGTGCATAGTCATTAGTTGGAAATCCATTCTCCCTACGTGCCTATTACGGTTTTGCTTGTATTACCCATAACTGTGGCTAGTAGATGGAATTTAGTGAATGTAACAATTTCGGCTATTCTAACAAGTATTTGTAAATTGACCCAATTATAATATCAGAGAGTTTTGATAAAAATTGTTTTAGCTATCCTAAGGTAAAAACCTGACATGTTTATTTGTGGCGTGGTCTTACGAGATGCTTTTGATTTCAAAGGATTTTGAAACTTTAAAATCAATTTGAGTGTGATTTTCTCACGCTGGTATTCCAGACCGACTCGGGTGTTATTTAACTATAATGCTCGGGTCAGACCGAGTATTATAGATTACAGGAAGGGATGCTGTGGAGCTCAGGAGACGAGCTGGATGGCGGCACATACTTCTGTATTTGTTTTTAATATTCCGTTGTGTTGATTTGCTGTATATTCTTGTTTCGAGGAAAAAGTTATGATTACTATCCAGTTGAGTGTACGTGTGTGCTCTGATGATGTAATGTATAAACAGATATATTTTCTTTTGTGTAAAGATCAATTATTATCTATTATATTTTATTCCGCTGTGACGGTTAGATTCTGTTGTTGTTTCTCTTCTTCTTCTACCTCTTTCTTCTTCAACCCTGATGGTTCGATTTTGCAGGTATGAAAAATCGGGTTATCACAGTTGGTATCAGAGCTTAAGGTTAAGCGAGAACCTTAGTTTTGGTAGGGATTACTCATTTGAGATAAAGTCAGTAGTACTCTAGAATGAGTTTGAGCGTATTAGTAGATATGATCGCGTATTTGTTAGTAAATATAAAAATTGTTTTTATATTATGTTGAATTATCGGTTGAGTATTTATGAATTCTAGTCGATGTGTGGGACGCCATGTCGTCGATAGGGATTTCTTATCTTTTGAACAAGATAAACCAACACAGTATTGTTTTAAAATAGGGTAAATGAAATAATTTTACCAAAATTATTTTTGTGTATAAAAAAGAAAGTTTTTGTAAACTATTTTGGCTAATATATGGTTGCTTGGATGTTAGGAATGATAATACTAAATTATTATCATTGTTGTGTGGAAATTTAACTAGAAATTGAAGATAATAACCAAAGATTAAGGAATAAATTAATAAAATAAATGGGATTTGTAAATGTGATTTGTAATTGAATAAGGAATTGAAATTATAATTAAAAACTAAGAAACAAATTCATATACAAATGAGATTTGTAAATGTAAACTATAAATGTGAATTATAGTGTGATTAATAATTAAAATAGCATAAAATTCCAAAGTAATGTTTGAATATAAAATTTAAGGATTTGGAATTTGAATATTTGGAAATTTAAATTCCTTTGAATTTGAAAATGATTCTCAGAAAGTTGGGAAAAATAATATATATTTGAGAAATATTTTTGAATCGGATTTGAAATCTAGAGAGATTTGAAATTTAAAAATATTTGAAGGGTTTTAAAAGAGATAAAAGCATTGAACTCTTTTCGGTCGTTGGAAAATAATTCCAATGATGATCGCGACATCATCGATGTTCATTTTCGAGTTTCCAAGAGGGGGATTGCTACCTGGATGTTTTGGATTAATGTTTTTTTGTGAAATTTGGTTTGATTTAGATATATATGTTTTCAAAATTGAATTTTTAACATTTTAGTAATGAGTTTAAACGTGTAAGAAAAAGGGAATTGAAACTGAATGTTGAACTTAAGTTTGAATGCAAAAAGTAGTCAAGTTGGACTAAATAAAACAAAGTTTTGAGAATAAAATTAGTAAGTAACTGATTGATTTATATGGTATGCAAATGCAATGAAATTGATATTGGATGATGTTTGAATAAAGTGTAGAACTAGTTCGAATGGACTAAAAATAATTAATGTTCGGAAATAAAATTTATTGGTTGAAAATGAATTTGTGAATGAATAAATGAATTTATAATTGTAAGTAAATGAACTGAAATTGGATATTGGAATGATATTAAATGGAATTAAGTCCTTGCTTAACAAAATTGAAAAGAGTGGTATGTAGCTAGATTTAACTAGATTTAAGTTAAATAAAATTGAATTGAAATGAATTCAGTTGAGTTATAGATAATATTGAATGGAATAAAATTCTTACTTAAATATATAAATGTAAACTAAGTAAGTGTTGAATTAGAATAAATAAGCTTCGGAAGCTTATAAAAGAATTGAAAAGCACTGAAATAAAAAAAATCCCTAGTTAAAAGTAAAATGTGAATATGATTGACTATAAATAGATTGAGAAATTTGAATATTAATAAGTGAGTAGCTTATAAAAATTTAAAAAGGGAATAAATAAGCAGGCATAAAAGTATTGGTATTCTAGAAATGAAAAAAAAAATCCAAACTTGGGATATAAAGTAAGATTGAACTCAAAAAACTAAATAAAATGGTTATGAAGATAAATGAAAAAAAAAATCAAGTGTGTGGTCGAATGAAATTGAATTGGATTAAAATAGATTTGGTGTGAGTTGTAAACAAATCCAATTCAAGCATAAATGGAATGGCCTTATTATTAATAAATTCAACAATGAATTGTTAATGTGAATTAAAATTTAAAAATGGATAGAAGAATAAACTAATCGAATAAATTAGTAAAATGGTTGGGATTTGATCAAAGGAAATTTAAATCAAAGATTTAAATGGAAGTTGGTTGAATAAAATAAACTTAAGTTATTGGAGGGAATAGTTTGAAGAAAATAAATAACTTACGTAAATTGTGAGATGGTTATTTAATATATTGGTTGTCGAGTTTGATAAAATGGTTTGGAATTAAACTTTTTGGATATGAAAGAAAATGCAATGAAAAGATTGTGAATAAATTAAAATGGGATGGAATCAAGTGTAAATTGAGTTGGAATCAATTTAAATGGTTATAAAGCTTAAGTAATTATTTATTCACATTAATATTGTCGAATTGCATAAGAAAATGGGTCGTTGGATGTAAACGGGATTAGATAAAATTCTATGAGTTATTAAAAGTGAAATAGGATGATTTCGAAATCAATTGGAATGAATATGAGTTTGTTTTGCTTAGAATGAATTAAATATAAGCGAGTAAGTTGTAAATCACTTAAACTGAATGGAATGGTTTAAGAATTGGTTGTAAGCAATTGTAATAAGTGTGGAACCTTATATGTGCTTATGGAAATTATATAACATGCATTATATTTGAAATTTATGTGTTAGCTACTGAAAGTAAGTGAAATGTTAATAAATTGCATATATTTAGTACTTATATGTTTGAATTGAGTAAGTACACGTACCGGAAAGCCGTTTGGCTGGATTTGATCGTGCAAAATGCTAAAACAATAAGTCGCTTGCTTAAAAATGCTAAATAGTGGTACGCCCACGCAATATAAAATAGGAAATATAAACTGTTTTTTGTTTTTGTTTTTCCAACTGTGTGGGTCGATGTATATATATTTATATCTCCTGTCAAATTGCAAAAGCTCCTCCGTACAAAGGAGACTCTCCAAAAATTTCCGGAAAATTTGGGAGTTAGAAAAAATTTTGAATTTTTTTTTGGAAATTTTCACTAACGAAAAATGATTTAAAATTGGAATTAGAGATAAGGTAAATAGAATTCAATATCTAAAATGATGTAAATTGAATTCATATGGAATTGGAGTTCCAGTTTAAAATAAGTGGATATGAAGGCTAAAGTGGTAAAGTAATAATATAAGAGTATATAAAATGAGGAATGAATGGTGAAATTCTTAAGAAAATTTGGTATTTAGAAAATTATTCCAAGTGAATAATTGAATGAAGATTAAAACTGGAAGTTGTGAAATGGGATAACTGCAGATGTGTGAATGGCAATCAAAATGAATGTGAATAAAAGAGAATTGATATAGCTAATAATCAATTGGGGCAATTACGTAGGATGTATGTATATTATTTATTTGCATAATGGTTTGATCCAGATTCGAGCATAGAATTTCGAGATAGTTATATCGATCCGAGTTAGGATTTTTCACTCGATTTTCGAAGGCGAACCCTAGATATGGATTTCGATTGATTCTGGATATTCTCTATCATAGTTTGTGGCTGTGCAAGGAGAATGACGGTTTCTGATCAAGAAACCAGATTTGAGTCCACACCAGAGAGTCGGGTGGACAATACTAGTTCGAAAGAGATATTGTGTGATCGAGTGAGCGATCGAATTTGAAATTGCGTACGAATGATATATGTGCATCATACGGCTTAAATAAAGCAAGTATTTAAAATTTTAAAATGAAAGTGAATAGATAGATTTTGTAAGATGTAAATTGATAGTACTGCTAGTAAGGTACATGTATTTAAAAGCAGAAGGAAATTGATGATTTTGATTACAGAAGCTAAAATTTAATGGCCCGACAAAAAGGTATGTGTTTAAATTTCTGTATGAAATTTGATGGTTTTCTGATCTAGCCACTTGGCCTTTTGTTTTCTTTTGAAATGTAGAGGCCCGTAGAGGCATTTTGTAGTTGTACCGAGCTAGCCGCGCAAAGGAGACGCTGACGAAATTTTTCGAAAATTTAGTGAGTTAGAAAATTTTTGATAACTTAAAATTTGGTTTTAAATTTAAATTTGAATTGTTGGTAAGTGATACGGATGGAAACCTATAAATAAGTTTGGGAAGTTAGTAAGAGGGTAGTGTGTCTATAAATCAAAGATTATTTTGGAAAGTTGTTAAAAACTATTTGGGTTGAGAAAATAGTTAATGGTTAATAGATCATTCCTCTTAACTAGTAATTTCGGAGACGAAATTCTTTTAAGGGGGAGAAATGTGACGACCCAGAATTTTGGACATTTGAAATTGGAATATTTAATAAATTTTAAATATTTAAAAGTTATATTCTAACTTGAATTTCAAATGCCAGTAACTATTGAACAATTTAATCATTTAATTAATTAATTGGAAATTAGGTAAAATATTGAATCTGGAGTTTTAAGCCGGTTAAAATATAATTTGAAGGCTTGTAAAATTTATATTGATAGTACTGAAGATAGTAAAAGTGTTAAAATTGAATTTGAAAGTGTTTTGTTAATTTTGAAATTTTATCATTTAAATCGATATTTAAAAATAGCCTTCTGTGGCGCAGTCTCGGAATTCGATGAAACCAGATCCATTGGATCTATTATATTGTATTATTATCGGATTTCAATTTTCGTAATGTTTGGAGTTGTTGTGTGAGCGTACGATATATAAACGCGCTGAAATTTATATCGAAAATTCAATATAATAACTGATCCAAAAAGTTATCTTCTCCATACGATCGAGTTAGGACTCGAAATCCTTACCATTGCGTTTGGAATAGAGGTATAACTTTATAAACGCCTAGCGGCACACCTCGATAGGAGGTCGAGTTTTTGAGTTGCAAATTCGAGATGATTTTAAATATATATATATATATATATATATATATATATATATGTATGTATGTATGTATGTATGCATATGTATATGTATATGTATACATTGACCAGTCAAAGCTATATCGACATCAGAACTTTTTGGCCTCAATTCAGATTATAGTAGCAAGGTGTATTCTGTACACAAAGCAATTTCTTCACACAAAATTTTCAAATCACGTCTCCCTTTCAATTCATACCTGCCGAGCCTTCTTCCCAAAAAGAAAAACAAAATCTCAAAAAAATGGAAAGGCCGAAACTTCAAAAAAAAAATACATATGAAGAAGAAATGTGACGCCCCACCTCTATACCCACGCTAGCAAAGAGTATTAATAGATAATACCATCTGCTAACATGGAGAATAAGGCTGTTTAGGAGCGACCATTTATAGCCTTGCTTTAATTATCTATTGAATACATCGACAATTGCTTTACCCAGCAGATCGACATATCCAATGAACACTTAAAACAAAACCATAAGTAGCTAGAGGATCTATCAGAACAGAATATAACAACTCAAATGTAATATACATCACAGAACAGTTGATCATCATATACACATATATTGATACGCAACAGAGTATACAAAATAATACATGTCAAGTGGTATAGCAAACCACAATATACTAACGAGTTCGCAAGAATACATATCAGAGTTACAACAAAATAGGACTACACAAAAAGCTATGACAAAAGGAACAAGCTGAATAGTCCATGCGGAAGCAAAATAGGCTAAGTCCAAAAGCACCTAACCTGAAACATCTCGGTCTGACCCGAGTATAAGATACACGGGTCAGTCTAGCTAAACAAATCAGTCAGATAAACTGAGCAACAATGAACCTGCAAGGTTACAAGGTATAGCAAATATCTCTAAAAGAGATAATACAATCATCTAACAAAAGATTAATCATATGATAACAAGCCTCATATCATCGGCAACATATAGAAACAAGGATAAGAATATCCCGAAATAAACCATAAGGCAAATAACAAATACCAATAAGGTATACAAGTTCCACAAGGTAAACGCTACTCATCATGCGGCTCAAAAAGACCAACACCGAAGGACAATACCAAGGGAATATAATATCAATGAAACATCATGAGCGGTGGTGAAGAAACCACTCCAATATCTCTTGAGCGGTGGTGAAGAAACCACTCCAATATCTCTTGAGCGGTGGTGAAGAAACCACTTCAATATCTCTAGAGCGGTGGTGAAGAAACCACTCCAATATCTCTTGAGCGGTGGTGAAGAAGAACCACTACGAAAGCAATACTAAAGGTAACCGACAATCCCAAATATCTCTCGAGTAGGGGCAAAGGACCAACTCCAAAAGCGATATTAAAGGCAACAAGCCAGAGGAGACAGTCCGAAGACACTATCCCAAAGGCAGCATGTGTCACAAACTCCCAAAAAGGAATCCGAAAAGTGGTAACGTGAGTCCCATAACCACCCGTTCGCACTAAATGGTTTACTATCCGTTAGTTAATTTCACACTCAAAGCAGTACAAAATTCACCTCATATCATCAGTAACCGAACCCGAAGGTCAAAACGATCAATTGAATAGGTCGGGGATTAATCAGAAGGATAAACGCACAGATTCATGGTCCGTGTTTTGCCCAACCATTTAATCACCCTTCCACTTCGCTCGAAGTGCGAAATTGTGCATGTGTTTTAAATAGGGTTTATAAATTGGAGAACGAACCTTTAATACGATTTGAAGAATTTATTTATAAAAACCCGTGAGTGAATTCAAAAAAAGAATTATCAAGGTCAAATATGCATAAACAACTAATTGGAATCAGTATACATCGATCAAATTTGGAAAATTAAACGAACAAGGCAAATTGGCCAAAAACAGCAGGTTCAGACGTCTGAAAGAAGGGATTCAGACGTCTGAATCTGGAAATCAATTTGTTTTCCAAAACAGGATTCAGACGTCTGAATCCAACCATCCAGACGTCTGAAACAGGCAATATTTTGCCTATTTCCTTTCTGGTCGAAATTAAGCACTTTCAGACGTCTGGAATATAAATTCAGACGTCTGAATCTGGGGATAAAAATGTTCCCCAGAACAATATTCAGAAGTCTGAAATAAGGGTTTCAGACGTATGAAACTCAATGTTTAGGCATTTCCTGAACCTAGGCCAACTATGTCCAAACAAATCGAAAGCAATGGGATGCGTGTTGATTATGGGCTTACGTCAAACGACTACCCAACCTTAACGACACACCCAAACAATCCGAACAACAAAAACATCAACCGTATAAGATTTTTCATACATTTGGCTTCAAAAATCATAATTTGGCAATTTCACCGAATCAACCCAAATCAAAAGCAAAAGAACATATGAACAATTGTTAGGAATTCATGCCTAACATCAATGATATCAAAAGAAGTAGATGTGAGTTCAAAAATCACCTTTTATCTCACAAACAAAGAAGATGGAGGAGCTAAGTCACAAGGAGAAAACCAACTAATCACTACTTCAACCCAACAAGCTTCAATCTAAGAACAAACGAGTATTTTCCTAAGTTAGGTTTAGGAAAACTTTCTGAAATTGAAGGGGAGAAGAGTTGGAGAAGATGAAGAAGATGAAGAAGAGCTTACCAATGGCTTCTCTTTGATTTTGAAGCAAGAATTTGGATTTGCAAGAGGATCTAGGGCTAGGAGTTTCTAATTTCCTTTCTTTTCCCCCATTATCAGTTTTTAGCTTAAGTTTTTATGAAATGAATAAGTGAATGGAAGGAGAGAAGGGCTGAGTTGGTTTATAGAACAGTTTGGGTGAAACCCAAACCCAAAAGCCCACTTAGCAAATAGCAAAATTCGACTTACTCCAAATATATCGAAGCTTATACTCAAAAAGATCGCAAACGACGTTTTGAACTCAATGGAAGTGGTCTTGAGACCCAATTCGACCGTTTGCAGAAAGTAACTTTTCGGACTATGATCCGACAAATGATGTTATATTTAAATAAAATATTTAAATATACAACCGATAAATATGCGGGTTGTTACAGACTCCCCTCCTTAAAGAAATTGCGTCCTCGCAATTCTTAAGAAGAAATAAGAAGTAACAACCACAAACATATCAACACAAAAGAATAACATAATAAGAAGTTCACCATAAAGTGCACGAAAGGATAAGTTCGAACTTGCTTGCTCAGAGAATTCTATGGATTCCTAAGCTCAAAATAATTTGGAACATCGACGTGGTACAAACAATACATCAAATGATCCGAAGCTCAAAAAAATGAAATACAACAAAACGTCCGATGAACTTGGTAAAAAGATCATTCCATTCGGACATCAACAAAGAAACCATCACTTGTTGCTTACAACTAAATGCATTGGCAACACGATCCCTCTTACGGGAATTAAAATATAAAGATCATAAGATGCTAGGAACTCGAACGAACATTAAGTTCCCTATGAGAAAATAAACATTTCAAAATTATGATTGGTAAGGAGAGCAAAATCCCTCACCCAAAAGTAATGATGTCAATTACAAAAAGCGAAAACAATAGCTGCGAGCACTAGATCATATGTGGCATATCTAGTCTCGGTAAGCTTCAATAGTTTAGAAACATAAGTGATAGCGCGTTCTCTTTTGCAAGGGAACGACATCCAAACAAATACGATTAGCTTTGGAACAAAAGATAAAGTCTTGGTTCCCTTCGGGAATCCCAAGAATAAGGGTATCCAAAAATAGTTATTTCAAATAATATACTTTATCGAAGAGCTAAAGCTTCAAAATTTCATTTACCTTCATGAAATCATTTTTCTGGAAAAATTTCCTTATTTCAAATCAATTTACTGTGTCTGATTGTCTCATCAAAGTGTTTTCTATCGATAACGTCGATCAAGCGCATCGACCAGATCTCTTAAAGCACTCAATGGGCAATACAATCACAAAACAATCTTCTATATGATAAACATGTTTCTAAAAACTTTTTTAAAAATTCTCTTTGTTCGTTTCAAAAACAAAAATCCCATTTATACTTATAAATAACTCTTATGAAAAAGATTTGCAAAAATTTTTAGATTGCGAATTTCACCCAAAATCAATAAACATGAGAACGGAGTCATCGAGATATTCGCAGAATACTCGATTCATAAAATGGATGAAATGAGCTAGAAAAACTGAATGACATAATAAATCATTCATAAGAATCACAACGAGTGCGGAATGTGGTAAGTGGAGTGCTAACCTCCGCAACTCATAGCCAAATCAAAACCGGTGGCAAGGTCGAGCTGAAAAGACCTTAATACCACTCAAAGAATTGCTTAGGTGATAATCCTAAGACAAGACTAAAAATGCCAGAAAATTCTCAAACTACAAGAATGAGAGAACCAACACTCTCCTCATCATGAGGGCTTAAAGAATAAAATAATGCCATCAAATTGGAATCGAAATCACAAAGAAGAAAAAAAAATAGAAACTTTCCAAAATAGATGGAGACATACCTTATCCCCGAGAAGGGCCTCCAGAAGCACCTGTTACATTTAACTTGCCAGATGGTGAATTATTCGGAGCAATGGGACAAGTGGAACTACGATGACCTTCCTTCTTGCAATAGCGGTAGAAGAGAGGCTTAGGACAAGCTCGAATTATATGATCAGGAGAACCACAATTGAAACACTTCCGAATGGAAGGCGTTCCAAGAGGCTGAGACTGAGAATCAGATTCAACGGGCTTTTTCTTCTTGGAAGGGAAAAATTCCCGCTCATCCAAGGGAGACTGCTTTTTGTTGGGGTTCTTACGAACCTCAACCTCATTACCACTATCACGCTCCTTCTCGACGGTTTCAAGATGAAGTGCATAATCTACCAACTCCTCAAAAGAAAGCTTAAGCTGGAGCAACAAAGACTTCTTAAGATATTTCTTAAGACCAGAGACAAATTTCAAATTCTCCTTATAAGAAGTGCTAATGAATTCAAGACCATACTTAGATAAAGCCTCGAATGATGCAACATACTGAGAAACGGAAGATTTCCCTTGCTTCAACTCAATGAAGCGCCGGGCCAACAAAGCTTTCTCAGATTCAGGAACGAACTTAAGTTCGAATCGTTCCCGAAACCGAGTCCAAGAAAGAGCAGACTCATCAATTTCGGCTACAAGAAGCTCATACCAATCAAGAGCACGCTCTTGTAATAAGCTAGAAGTTACAAGAACTCCATCATGGTCAGAAATATCCATTCTAGAGAAGATACGCTCGCACGTGGGAACCCAAGCTTGGACTTCAAGAACAGACTCGGAGCCCTTAAACGGCTTTCCTCCAAGATGAACAAAATCACTGCACAAGCGTGCAAAGGTAGACTTGCGAGGTGGGGATACACGAGTAGGAGCTGGAGGCTGAATGCTCCTAAGCAATTCCATAAACTGATCGGCAGACATATAAACACCATCCGGATGTGAGCCACTGGATTGCCCAACACCCGAACGTCGTCCCCTGCCTCTTCCAGCCATACGCTGAAGGTAAGATAAGAACAAGATTATTCACAAGGTAGATGATTCAAGATGGAATACTACGGAATAAAATGCATTCCTAGACGTAATCCCAAACTTTATCTAACCTTGATGGAATAAAGAGACACAATGGTTCAAAGATTTGTATCACTTGTACACTTTGATGTACCATAATATGTGCATCTATTCTGCGTTTATCATATTTTGCTCTGAACCTCGCTCTGATACCAAGCTGTGACGCCCCACCTCTATACCCACGCTAGCAAAGAGTATTAATAGATAATACCGTTTGCTAACACGGAGAATAAGGCTGTTTAGGAGCGACCATCTATAGCCTTGCTTTAATTATCTATTGAATACATCGACAATTGCTTTACCCAGCAGATCGACATATCCAATGAACACTTAAAACAAAACCATAGGTGGCTAGAGGATCTATCAGAGCAGAATATAACAACTCAAATGTAATATACATCATAGAACAGTTGATCGTCATATACACATATATTGATACGCAACAGAGTATACAAAATAATACATGTCAAGTGGTATAGCAAACCACAATATACAAACGAGTTCGCAAGAATACATATCAGAGTTACAACAAAATAGACTACACAAAAAGCTATGACAAAAAGAACAAGCTGAATAGTCCATGCGGAAGCAAAATAGGCTAAGTCCAAAAGCACCTAACCTGAAACATCTCGGTCTGACCCGAGTATAAGATACACGAGTCAGTCTAGATAAACAAATCAGTTAGATAAACTGAGCAACAATGAACCTACAAGGTTACAAGGTATAGCAAATATCTCTAAAAGAAATAACACAATCATCTAACAAAAGATGAATCATATGATAACTAGCCTCATATCATCGGCAACATATAGAAACAAGGATAAGAATATCCCGAAATAAACCATAAGGAAAATAACAAATACCAATAAGGTATACAAGTTCCACAAGGTAAACGCTACTCATCATGCGGCTCAAAAAGACCAACACCAAAGGACGATACCAAGGGAATATAATATCAATGAAACATCATGAGCGGTGGTGAAGAAACCACTCCAATATCTCTTGAGCGGTGGTGAAGAAACCACTCCAATATCTCTAGAGCGGTGGTGAAGAAACCACTCCAATATCTCTTGAGCGGTGGTGAACAAACCAATCCAATATCTCTAGAGCGGTGGTGAAGAAACCACTCCAATGTCTCTTGAGTGGTGGTGAAGAAGAACCACTCCGAAAGCAATACTAAAGGTAACCGACAATCCCAAATATCTCTTGAGTCGGGGCAAAGGACCAACTCCAAAAGCGATATTAAAGGCAACAAGCCAGAGGAGACAGTCCGAAGACACTATCCCAAAGGCAGCATGTGTCACAAACTCCCAGAAAGGAATCCGAAAAGTGGTAACGTGAGTCCCATAACCACCTGTTCGCACTAAACGGTTTACTATCCGTTAGTTAATTTCACACTCAAAGCAGTACAAAATTCACCTCATATCATAAGTAAACCGAACCCGAAGGTCAAAACGATCAATTGAATAGGTCGGGGATTAATCAGAAGGATAAACGCACAGATTCATGGTCCGTGTTTTGCCCAACCATTTAATCACCCTTCCACTTCGCTCGAAGTGCGAAATTGTGCGTGTGTTTTAAATAGTGTTTATAAATTGGAGAACGAACCTTTAATACGATTTGAAGAATTTATTTATAAAAACCCGTGAGTGAATTCAAAAAAAGAATTATCAAGGTCAAATATGCATAAACAACTAATTGGAATCAGTATACATCGATCAAATTTGGAAAATTAAACGAACAAGGCAAATTGGCCAAAAACAGCTGGTTCAAACGTCTGAAAGAAAGGATTCCGACGTCTGAATCTGGAAATCAATTTGTTTTCCAAAACAGGATTCAGACGTCTGAATCCAACCATCCAGACGTCTGAAACAGGCAATATTTTGCCTATTTCCTTTCTGGTCGAAATTAAGCACTTTCAGACGTCTGGAATATAAATTCAGACGTCTGAATCTGGTGATGAAAATGTTCCCCAGAACAATATACAGACGTCTGAAATAAGGGTTTCAGACGTCTGAAACTCAATGTTCAGGCATTTCCTGAACCTAGGCCAACTATGGCCAAACAAATCGAAAGCAATCGGATGCGTGTTGATTATGGGCTTACGTCAAACGACTACCCAACCTTAACGACACACCCAAACACTTTGAACAACAAAAACATCAACCGTATAAGATTTTTCATAGATTTGGCTTCAAAAATCATAATTTGGCAATTTCACCGAATCAACCCAAATCAAAAGCAAAAGAACATATGAACAATTGTTAGGAATTCATGCCTAACATCAATGATATCAAAAGAAGTAGATGTGAGTTCAAAACTCACCTTTTATCTCACAAACAAAGAAGATGGAGGAGCTAAGTCACAAGGAGAAAACCAACTAATCACTACTTCAACCCAACAAGCTTCAATCTAAGAACAAACAAGTATTTTTCCTAAGTTAGGTTTAGGAAAGCTTTCTGAAATTGAAGGGGAGAAGAGTTGGAGAAGATGAAGAAGAGCTTACCAATGGCTTCTCTTTGATTTTGAAGCAAGAATTTGGATTTGCAAGAGGATCTAGGGCTAGGAGTTTCTACTACTTCAACCCAACAAGCTTCAATCTAAGAACAAACAAGTATTTTCCTAAGTTAGGTTTAGGAAAACTTTCTGAAATTGAAGGGGAGAAGAGTTGGAGAAGATGAAGAAGAGCTTACCAATGGCTTCTCTTTGATTTTGAAGCAAGAATTTGGATTTGCAAGAGGATCTAGGGATAGGAGTTTCTAATTTCCTTTCTTTTCCCCCATTATCAGTTTTTAGCTTAAGTTTTTATGAAATGAATAAGTGAATGGAAGGAGAGAAGGGCTGAGTTGGTTATTGAACAGTTTGGGTGAAACCCAAACCCAAAAGCCCACTTAGCAAATAGCAAAATTCGACTTACTCCAAATATATCGAAGCTTATACTCAAAAAGATCGCAAACGACGTTTTGAACTCAATGGAAGTGGTCTTGAGACCCAATTCGACCTTTTGTAGAAAGTAACTTTTCGGACTATGATTTGACAAATGATGTTATATTTAAATAAAATATTTAAATATACAACCGATAAATATGCGGGTTGTTACAAGAAAGTTGGCTAACGAAATCAAGAAAAATTGCGTGTATCTTCCCTCCCACTATCTTCAATTCGTTCAAATCAGTTTATAAAAAAATAGTGGCCAAATGGAACGGTAGAAAAAAAGGGTCTCTTTCTCAAACGAATGAGCGGGATGCTCGCGAGCGCAGGACTGTGGGGAGGGTGGAATTGCTGAGGCGAGGCAAGGGTGTGTCGTCGCGCTCGAGGTGAAGTATGGCGATCCAAACGCCAATGGCAGCGGTATGGCGATGCATCGTGGGAATCGATCGCGACCCGGGAAGTTCGAGTAGAAGCAGGTGGAGGATGGTGGTTGCGATGTTTGGTGGCGGTGGCAATCGCATGGTCTGTCTTCACGGCAGTGAGGAGTGTGATGACCCGCCCTTCTCGACCATCGAAAATCGACAAAAAATACCCCACAGTATGATATGCCGGCGATCAAGTTCCTGGAAAGACAAATTGTTAAGGAAAAAGAAAGAAGGTAGAAGAAAGGAGGAACTAAACAATATCAGAATCTAACCATCGCAGCGGAATAAAATATAACATATATAATATCAGCTCTTTACACAAAATGAAAGCTCCTCTAGTCAAATATAATATAAAATATCAGCTCTTTTCATCCCAAAGTCTCGATCGCCGCCCCCGCTTTTGATCATCGTGATGACGATCAGTGACTGCCACATCGAAACTCCTCTAGTCCTCCACCTTCGGCCGAAAAATGGTCATGCTCAATCATCCCTATAGCATGAAAAACGAAAACAAACAGCAACGCTTCCAGCCTCGATTTTCCCCTCCTCGTCGCTCGAAACACGATCACTACCGTTGGATGTATCGAGCTGGGAGAGCTCTACACTTTTGTTATTGGAAGATTTTAGTATAGGTGAGAGGATGGAGAGAAAATTGGAGGGGAAGGCAAGAGCATGTCGTCCATCAAACGAAACTGCGGCGGCCCTAAGAACAAACTAGGGTTTTTCGGCTGTGCGTGTACATATATACGTTTATCCCAATTGTATTAATATTTAATTCACTTTAAAGCAACCTTTCACACGATCTCCAAACGACGCGTGCCGACCGGCGTTTATAATGTTTTACCCACGTTACGAACACAATGGAACGTGTTTCGGAGGCTAATTTGGTCGTATGTGGAAGATAGCTTTTCGAATCGACTTTAAATATTAAATTATCGATTTAATTCCCAACACGTTTGTCACCCGTACGAGCAAACGGTGACCCCAAATGCTACGAAAATTGAAATTCGATAATAATTAACTATTATGGATCTAGTGGAACTGGTTTCGTCAAATTCTGAGACTATGCCTCGGAAGGCTATTTTAACTCGATGATTAATTCGAGCGATTTTCAAAATCGTCGAAATCACTTAAAATTTCACCTCTAAAATTTTATTAACTCTATTATAAATCGTATGAAATTTATATTCACATTATAAATCATTCCGATTCATTTCGAACCAAAATCTGATTATTTACATTATTATATTATTAAATTCCATTATTAAATTAAGATAAAATTCCAAATTTAACCTATCGATTTTTAATTCTATCCAACAGTCCAATATTATAATTAAATCCAAACAGACTTAAAATAAATTTTAGAATGTATTTTTATATCTGTTTACGCCGAGAATCACCAATTATCCCAATTCCAATATTAAATCATTATTATTCAAATTTCAATTAAATTCCCGTGTTTGAAATTTAACTAATTCTATTAATTTAACCATAATCTTTTTACTTCAGAATCAATTTAAAATTCACATTTAACATTTAAAATTAATTAATTGTTCAAAATTAACGACTAGAAAATCTGGGTCGTTACATTCCTCCCTCCTTATAAAAATATCGTCCCTGAAATTTGCTAAGGTAGAAACAATGCTCCAAACCCAATAGCAAAACCTTCTTAGTGAAAATATCAATTTCACTTTTCCTAAATTCTTTAACTTCAAATCAAAACTGCTAGTTTCGATTCCTATTCCAAAATCCGTTTTATTTTAATTTTAATTTGAAATCAATTTGTCGTTTACGAAACATTTCAAAAAAAATTTAAAAATTTTCTAACTCACAAAATTTCTGGAAAATTTTGGCAGATCTCCCTTGTACGGAGGAGCTTTTGCAATATCACAGTAGATATAAATATATATACATCGACCACACGGTCGGAAAACCAAAAAAAGTTCATATTTCCTATTTTTATAGCGTAGGCGTACCTTTATTAGCATTTTAAAAGAAAGCAGCTAAATAATATTGCATATACGCACTCCAACTCTATCTACTGCCTCACGTACCTACACTACGCCATAGATTGCATACTGCAACACCAAGAAGTGATGCAGGAAGTGCCAAAAAATATTGCTTTAGGCAAAAAAAGGGCAAAGGCAACACTTTCTCCGTGATGCATTTTGTCGCGTTGCCGTAGAGTCAAAGGCAACATCTTTGCGGCCCTAGGGCAAATTGATTCTGTTGTTGCCAGAGTTACCAAATTTACTAAAAAGTGGGCCCCACAATCTGGGCCCCAACATGTGGGCCTACATTGTGGGGCCCACTAATTCTGTGGCCCACCTTTACGGAACCCTAATGTGGGGCCCATATTCATTAATCTATGGTAACACTTTTACCATCCAATGGCAACACTTTGCCTGTTTATTACCACATTTAACACCACATACTGCAACATTATATCATATCTATAGCAACACCTTTTGCAATTAAAATTGGAAATGTACTGCGACATTATACTAGTGCAACATTATATCATATGTCAACATTACACTGCAACATTATATCATATCTAATGGCAGTACATACTAAATTCTTAAGCAACCATGTCAGGTTTTGCTTATTACAGCCAGTACATACTAAATTCTTAAGCAACCATGTCAGGTTTTGCTTATTACAGCCAGTACATTCATATTCATAGTTAAAGTACATTCATACTGAATATCTAATGGCAATACATTAATATTCATAGTTACAGCCAGTACATACTAAATTCTACTTATTAACAGTATAGTCATATTTGCGAGCCTCCAGTTCCATTAGTGCCATCAGTGCCTCCAGTGTAATCACTGCATACGGTCGCACAAAGATCCTCAACATCAATTTGCATGTCAGGGTTTGCTTCGCCTAATTTCTCATGCACCCATGTCAAGTTCTCCCGAACTTTTTAGTTCACCTTCGCATCAAATTCATTTTGGACCTTCTTGTCACCTTTGCTTCGACTTCGTCGGCTATATTTTCCCTTATCTTCGCTGTCAGCTCCTGTATATATGTGCTTGTTGTTGGTGCATATTTTGAAACTTCTGCAGACTTTGCGTGTCGTCCTATAAGCCAAGATGGACCATGCAAATTTCCATCAAAAATCATTTCTTGAACAACTCCATCACTTTCACCTTCACCTATTGCTTTTTCAATCTTATCCTGCAAATAAAGCAATTCCAGAATGTGACATTAAATAAAATTAACAATTCTGAAACAAATTTCTTAAACAACAATTATTTTGCAATGTCTATTAATAGTTTTAAAATGGATCCAAAAATATCCTGCTATAAGTTTCAACAAAACAAGATCTAATTCTACAAAAATGTAGATGCGCAAAACGAAGCATTTTTTTGACATCTGATTGAAGAGAAAATAAAATTCCTACAATTTTGTACTTCATTACAGAAGTATCAGTCTTGTACACCTTTTCTTCTTTCCGCTTGCTAGTTTTAAAAAAGTTCTCCATCTGATTCGTTGGACTGATACAAATTAAATGAAACAAGTTAGACAACAAAAGGATATCAAACCAATTTGTCCAGAACATATATCACTAAACAATTCAGAAATTATACCCGAAGTCAAAGCAAAACTTAGGTAAATATGATCGCCTTTACATAAAAACAAATCTCGGTTCAAATGAAGAACAGAAACCACAAGTGCACACAAGCTAAAAGTCTCAACCAACTCGCAGATGCAAAAATGGAGCAACAGTAAGTTCTCAAGCAGCATACAAGTGAAAAAATAAAAAAATAACAAGTATAAAATCAAAACATATGTAGCAACAATATCAGAGCTTTTTCAAGCATAATATCAAGTGATGTATCCGTTTTACAAAATTCAAGGCCGAGCTAAGGAAAATTTGCGTAGTAAATATCCCACATGTCTTTGCTTTCAGATTACTAACTGTAAGCACAGAGATAACGAATATCCCATGATTCATCTTAGATTCTGATGCAAAACTAAGATTACCCCATGATTAATCCATGAGCCATGTACATATATATAATACTAAAATGATATAAGCTTAGCAAGGCACTAATGCCATCAACATACAACAGGCAAAAGACAGACATCAACTGGACATCCATATGCTTAAGAGTTAAGAGTGTATCCAATAGTTTACAAATTACTTAATTTCCACAGAGATGGATTGGACTCATATTTAATGTTTAATATGCATCTAACTTGCAGACGTATATTGACCAAATGCGTACAAATGCATGAGCATGAGGAACACTTGTTCGGAAAAGAAGAATTGAGTTTTCTATGCCAAAGGGGGCAAAGGAAGGCTCATTTATATTTTTATAGATTTTAGGTACTTTTTTAGCAAATGTTATAAATAGCTATTGAGTCGTAAATTAATGTGAAAATGCAAAAATAATAAACAGATACAATAAAAACTAATACATTAAAATTGAAATAAAAACATTTGCTGGATGATTAATGTGACAGATCAGATTATATAGCCTGCTTGTCATTCTTTTACTTACAAACTTCTATATCATAAACAGAACATATATCACTAATATTTATTTTGCTTATTCGTTTGAGTGAGGTGATATTTTATTTTGGAACATATATGTAGTTATTTTAATTTTTATTTTGGAACATGTATCGCTTTGCTAAATAAGGAGAGGAATTTCAAATAAAATAAAATGCATAGCCAATCATAAAAATAAGCAAAATACATACCATCTTATGTCGAATTTGGGAAAAAAGTTTTGGACCAGCAATGTGTGTGTGTCTGTATACAATTTCCGACTTACACAATTTGTAAGGGCCTTGGACTACAAAAACATGAAATAAAGATGTTTATTTGCCTGACTTGAATGAATAAAAACAGAAAAAAATTATGTGATAAAACTTAAAATTATACCTGAATTTTTTCATCTCCCCAATACATCAAGAGCACTTTGAAATCCGCAAGTGGAATTTTGTCCGGCCTATTTTCAAGCCTCTCTTCATCAGTTTCATAAGCCGTATAATGTGCATTTTTAATACGAATCTTGTACCCCCTCCAAGAGTCACGAATTTACCTCAAAACCCAATATTCATATTCATCTGGAATAATATACCGTTGCTTAAATACAAATTAAACATTAAAAAGAATAGTCATGCTACTTTTGTGACAAGTTTCATATATTTAAGTAAAATTCAGCGAAGTTTGCAAATTACCTTGACATAATTCCATAGCATGCCTTTCAAACTTGAAGGAACATCAAAGCAAGACTTGTAAGTAGGTGGAACACTCCTCTTCAGTGTTCCTAAAAAAGCACTCGGTTCAGACATTACTTGTTCATCGTCTGAAACAGGTTGGTCCCGATGATTCATTTGGATTAGAACTCTTTTGTCATATGACCTTGAATGAACTTTATCCATCTTTGTTTCTCCCTTGAACCTTCTGGGAACTCCCACTACTATTACAAAGTACATACAATAGTAATGAGAAGGCTAGACATAACATAAATGAGAACTTAAACTATTAAAATCAGAACTCAATTAGATAATACCTTCATCTTCTTCGTTTTCAATATGTGTCGAGACATTTCGGACAACAGCCTTCTTCCTTGCACTTCCACTTCCACTACTGTTATTCTTCTGGCGTTCTCGCATAGCAAAATAAGCTGCCATTGTTCCTATTCCTTCATTGCGTGGTAACCCAACGATACATGGTGAATCAACAGTTTGTGTAGGAACTAGATTTTTCCCTGCCTACGGAGTTGCATTCTTATCAGTTGCAGATTCAACAATGACCCGTGAACGAGTTGTTTGTCAAGACTGAGGCTGTGTAATCGTAACCTTTTTGGTTCTCTAAAATACGCACACAAAAATAATAAAATAATAAAATAAGGAAGCTAGTCTATAATTACCAACATAAAAATAAATCTTCAGCTATAACGCACCTATACTAGATTTTTTGAAGTATCATCTTCACTAGGTTCCTCTTGTTCTAGAGCATAATCTTTGCTTTCAACTGGCATCTTTGATTTTCCTTTATTTTTTTCAAATTCATTTATCAGTCCAGTAATTAATTTAGGCATCCCAAGAGCTTTAAAAACACTATTCTTCTACGACACATGTTTAGCTCTCTCTCTTTCGTATTCTATAAGCGGCGGAGGTGGTGGAGGTGGTAGATCATCATCCTGAAAGTAATTTAACAAGACATTATTGTAAATATAAGCAAAATATATGTAGAGCATCATATTAGAAGATCAGATTGTAGTCTTCTTATTAGAATCTCATTTTTATCCATATTTTCCTCTTCATCTGGAGGATTATAGAAATCCAATTTACTCCTGACACTTGCTGAGTTGATATTCAAAGTTGCATCACTGACTTCGGTTGGATTTTTCTTCTCTGGTGTCTTCGTATAACTACTGACTTAAGTAGGATTTTTCTCTGGTAACTTTGTAGACCTACCGACTCCAGTTGACTTCTTGTTGATCACCTTTTTCCTTCCCATGCGTGGACTCACGTGTGGATTGTTTAGCCGTGCCGACTTTCTAGGACTAAAGACTTGATCTGTGACGACCCGAAAAATTTAACATTTGAAATTGAAATATTTAATTAATTTTAAATGTTTGAATGATAGTTTAACTTGAATTTAAAATATCAAGATGAATTTTGCAATTTATTTATCAAATTTAATTATAGAAATTTGGGTAAAATTATAAATCTTCAATTTTAAGCTGGTTAAAAATAATTTGTTAGCTTAGGAGATTTATATTGATAATACTGAAAATGATAGAAGCTTCAGAATTGAATTTGAAACTGTTTTGTTCAGTATTGAATTCTATCGTTTAAATCGATATTTAAAAATTGTTTTTCGAGGCACAGTCTCGGAATTCGACGAAACCAGTTCCATTGGATCCGTAATATTATATTATTATCGGGTTTCAATTTTCGTAGCATTTGGAGTGATCCTTTGACTGTAAGATAAGCAAACGCGTTGAAATTTAAATCGAAAATTCGATATTTAAACTAGTTCAAAAAGCTATCTTCTCCATACGATCGAATTTGGCCTCGGAATCTTTTCCATTGCGTTCAGAATATGCATATAACATTATAAATGCCTTGCGGCATGCCTCGATAGAAGATCAAGATTTCAAACTACAATTCCAACACGATTTAAGTTTAAGTTTAAATTGAACTATTTAAATTATAGAGATGAATTTGATAATGTTTTCTCAAAAGAAAACGAAAAAAAAAAGAAGAAAAATTGACACATTTCTTTTTTCTTCAAACACTTGGCAATTATCTTCAACACGCGTTGGCTTTAAAATAAAATCGAATTATATTTTTGAACAAAAATGAACGAAGCTTTCCTCATCCCCATTATCTCGTTCAAAATGAAAAAAGAAGAAAATGGCTGATGCCAGTTCTTCTTCCTTTCCTCAAATTCCTTTCTAAACCTAATCCTCCAATCCTCAAATCGACATCCTCCAATCCTCAAATCGAAACCCAAGAAACTTTCGAACATTGCCTGCATCAGCAACGGCCACGACGCAGCCAGCGAACCCGTCAAAATTCCACAATCAAAACACGCTGCAGCAGCTAGAGCGGGTGGGGCCCAGGTCCGTTGGGATGTGCTTGCTGACGTCGTCGTTCGTCGGAACGGCGTCCACTATCCAGTTCGTGAGGGAGTTTACGAGGCTTGGTTCATCACGATGGGTGCGACGCGTGGCCAGGGAGGGTTTTGCGAGTCCGTGGTCGAGCGAGATCGATGAATCAAACGCGGCGTCGTCGCGACAAGGTAGAGGCGCAGGGTTGATGGCTGTGCATCTGGGTTGCACGCGCGCGAAGAAGACCTAGTACAGGCATGGTCACGATTATGGGTGAGGTATTTGAATTTACCTCTCAAATTTAATTTCGATTAAATGAATTCGTTTATGTGTTTGAAATTTTACAGTTTGTTGAAATTAACAGTGAAGCATAAATGTTAATATATATTTAACAAGTGGTGAAAAACAATTCTAATTTGATTTAGTAAAAGTACACATATGTAAATAAAAAGTAATTATGTTAACTAATTATTTAATAAAAATTTTAATCAAGTCGTGATCTTTATTCCCTAACCAGAAAGTTGTTACAGTGAAGAAATTTTTACATGTTAAGCAGTTTTTAAATTTCAAGTTAATCATAATTTAATTTAAATATATATAAAATATAGATAAAATAGATAAAATAGTAAATATATGTATGAGATTAGAAATGTAAACATTTATATCAAGATTTGGTTTTCAAAAACCTATATAGATTATTCTTATAAGCGGTTTGAAAATGGAAAATAAAATATACATATTAAATTTATTAAGTTATTTTAAATTAAGGGATTAAAGGAATTTGTATAAAATTTAAAATCAATAGTAAGATATATATATATATATATATATATATGTAAATTTTTGTTAGTTAAAATTTATCAAATAATAAAATTTATTTGTTTGACTAATTCAAAATATTAATGAAATAATTTGTTTATATAAGGTCTAATGCAATGAAGAAACAATCTGAAGTGAAAATGGATTGAATGCAAAAGCAATGGTGAGATCTTCTCACTCAATCAATTGTTTTTCTGATTCAATTTTAATAGCTAAATTTAAAATTGATTGATTGTGCGTTTGGATAATTAATTTATTATTAGTTATATTAGTTTAGACCTTATGCGCCGCATAATAGCGGAGGTTATTATATTAAAGCCATATACCGCGATATTCCACCCCGAAGTGGAATTGGTATTATATATGTATTTGGAGTTGTTGATTTCCCACATTATATAGTGGAAGAGACCCTATTGCGCCGCATAATAGCGGATAATATTTTACAAATCCCATATACCGTGATATTCCACCTTGAAGTGGAATGGGTATTTAATTGTTGTGCTAACGTCTGTAGATGCAGAGAAACAGGCTGGAGGGATCCAACTGGATTCCTCAAACATTTTATTTGTTTCGTATGATTGATTATTTTTAATTGGTGTGACTATTTGTTATTGAAACTGTTGAAGACTGTAATTTAGCCGAATATATTTTTGGTATTGTAGGATACCAAAAATAAATAAAAATTTAATTGTGAAATTTGGGTAGAAAATTTATAATAAATTCACTCAAAGGAATCGGGTGAATTTTAAAAGAACAAAATTTGAATAGATAAAGTTTTATCTTTGAAAACTTATTCAATAAATCCCAAAAATATGGGAAAATATTTTAATAAAGGAATTTCGGGGAATGTTGTTTAATAGTTGAAGGATTTGTTTAAGATACGTATTTTAAATAATTGAAAACGATAAAGAAAATTTATTTCAAATGGAAATAAATTTAGAAATTAAATTTGGAATTTAATTTAGAGTTGAAATTAATTTTTGAAATCAATTCGGGAATTAATTTGGAGTTAGAATAAACCTTAGGAATCGATTTAGAAATTTGGTTAGGTGTTTTGGAATTAATTTGAGAAATCAATTTGAAATTCATTTGATATTGGAAAATTAATTTGAGAAATCAATTTGAAATTGATTTGATATTGGAAAATTAATTTGGAAAATCAAATTAGAATTTGATTTTGTGTTAGGAATAAATTGGAAATCAATTTGGGATTTGATTTGGTTTGAAGATGATATTTGGGAATCGATTTAAAATTTTTATATCAGTTGATACTTGGAAATGTAAATTCACAACGGGAATTTGTAAAGAAAAAGGGAAATTCTGTAAAAATAAATATTGGTTTATTTTTAAATTGTGGAAAGAAATTTACAAATTGGAATGTAAATTAAAATAAATCAAGAAGATTTATTATTTTATTGGAATGGACCATTTTGTAATGGAAAAAGAATTTTATGCCTGGAAAGCCGAGTATATTTTTAAAATAGCTTTTGAATAAGATTTAAAAGTTTTAGATTTGGTTCTAAAGGAATATTGTTAGAGAAATTAGTTTGAAAATTTTTAAAGTAAAAATTTATTTAATTAATTATATAAAGGATTATTTTAAAGATTTAAAATGATATTTGATTTAGAAAATAGTTATCTAAATATTTATGCTCTATCTACTAATTTTATTTTAAAATTTGTTTTGGACTTGAATTTTTATATGAGATACTAGTATAATATTTTCATAACTAATATTTAAGCAAATATTCTAAAATAGTTTACTTGAAATGTTTCCAAGTATATTTCCAATAAGTATATTATTTTAAAATATTTGAAATCGGCAGATTTTCAGTTGAAATGAATAAGTATTGGAAATGTTTTCTGCGTAAGGGAAAAATTGATTTGAAATTGATTTTCAAAGGATTGAAGTGTGAAAGATTAATTTGAATGTTTTCAAAGTATTGAAAAGTGAAATTTTATCTTGTGAAGATATTTTGAAAGTAATAATAATTGGGGAAAATTATTTGAAATCCAGCGACTATTGTGAATGATGATTGATAGTTAAGTAATTAACCAACAATATTGGCGTTTAACGGTCAATTGAATTTCGATGCGGCTGGGAGTCAAATTCCAACTGGATATTCGAAACCCACATTGAACCATTGTGATTGTGATGGATCTTTTGTTAAAAGATCAAAGTGGAATTGTTGTGATTTGTCTGAATCTGAATAAAACACTTATTTTTAAAATAAGCGCTCGTTATTCGGATTAGCCAGGAGAGTACCTTGTGTCATAGAACCCATTCCGAATGACGATACGATGAAATGGGATTGCATTTGAAGATGGTGTTGAACACCGGGTATTTTCGAAAACGAAAGGATACCGTCGAATGTCTCAGCATCGAGTTGCTCCGGTATAGAGATTTTCTCACCCTTTGTGATGGGTATTCCGGACGTGATGAGTGAATATCCGTTTTGCAAGGGCTTCTTCGGAAGTGCCTTCGGTTCCGTTCGATCCCAGAATGGACTTGTATGGATGTGTGTCTGACGTTACACTTTGAGATGTAAAGCTGGTTTCTATCAAATACATTTCTGTTGGTGGCAGAGAATTTATTCTCTTAGCTTAACACCCTTCTCAGAGACTTACGAACTCAGAGGTTATGTAGTTGATGGTTACTAGTGATACATTCCCAATTTGGCAATGTGGCATACGAAGTGCTGCTGATCATTTGTTGATTGAAGCATGGCTTTTGTGAAAAGCGTAGCTTTGTGGACGAGACTTCGTCAGACCTCACACCTCAGAATGGTTAAAACAGGAAGGATGCGGCAAGATTATAGGTGGTAGCGCCCCTTAGCTTATGTACATTTCCTTCTGGATAGAAGTGGTATCATGCTATGGAGCCCAGATCTTAACTTATGTGAATATCGCAAATATATATTACTTTGTGATTGTTGTTGTTGAGGATCCTCAGATAAAGGTTGTTTGCAACCGGGGAATGGCATACTCTTGTAGTAGTTACCTATTTTTGCAGAGGTAACCCGGCCTTGTGCTGGCAGAGATCCGGTTAGGTTCTCGGGATGTCCCTCCAGAGGCGTACCCATATGGCCAAAGAAGTTCCTTAGCCTGACCATTTGTTGGAAATCCAATTACCAATATGCACCTTGTACGGTTTTAGTTGTAGAACCTGCCATTTAATGTGGTAGCTATAGTAGGCATACTATATTGGTACGTATGTTGGCTAAAATTAATATTATACTTTCAAAATGTTTTCTGTACTACGCACTAATAATAATATCGAAAGGATTTTGCGTATTAAGCATGTTTGACTATCATAAGGAGGAATCTCCTCCAATTCTGCGTTTGCATTGTGTGTGTGGCGGGAGGCCTTATGGTAGTTTCATTTTCTAAAAAGCATTGTGGGTTTCTTTTAAATTCCTTTGTTCTTCTTTTGTAAAAGAATAACTGTTTTTAAGATCTCACACCAGTCCCATGACTGGCCTGGAGTTTATTGTTCCTTTTCTAAACTCTAGGTGCCCATAATTTTCTACACGGGCAGTCTAGAGTTAGGTTATCAGGTCATTTTGGGATTCAGGAGTTGCTGGAGCTCAAGAGACGAGCTAGATGGCGAAGCGTATTTCTGTATACTGTTATCTTTTCTGCTGTTTGTTGTTGTAAACTCTGATAATGTGATGTATAAACTGATATAGTGATTCTGTTTAAAAATATTTAGTTATCTATCGTATATTGTTCCGCTGCGAAATGTGAGATTCTGTTATTGTTTCTGTTCTTCTTCTACCTCTTCATTCTTTAAACCCTAAAGACTCGTAGGTTTGTTCCTCTTTGGCAAAGTTGTTGCGGAAATTTGCCAGCTCATAGAGGTACGGATTTGCGGGCCTCCATAAGTGGTATCAGAGCATTTGGTTAAGCGACAACCTTGGCTCTGTTGGGTGTTACTCATTAGAGATAGAGTCAGTAGTACTCTAGAATGAGTTTGAGTGTAATAATAGATATGAGTGCGTATTTGTTAGTAATAAAAAAAATTATGTTGTGATGATTGCTTTGTTGGGTGGTATATGGATTCTGGTCGGTATAGTCCGTACAACTCTATCGATAGGGATCTCTAAACATTTGTACAGAACAATTCGCCACGATATTGTTTTAAAATCGAGTAAATGAAATAATTTTACCCAAACTATTTTCGTATATAAAGGAAATAATTTTTGTAAATTATATAGTATATGGTTACTTGTTTGTTAGGAAGTGATAATATTAAACTATTATCATTGATTATTGAATAAGAATTGAAATCATAACAAAGAACTAAGGAAATAAAATTCATATACAAATGAAATTTGAGAATGTAAATTATAAATGTGATATATAATTAGAAAGAAAATTCCAAAGAAGTTTTTGGAAATGTTTTTGAAAGGAATTGGAATTTTGGAAATTTAAATTCCATTGAGTTTGAAATTGATTTTCAAAGGTTTGGAAAAGTGTTTTGAAGGGATGAAAGCTCTAAACTCTTTTTAATCGTTGGAAAATGACTTCGGTGATGACTGCAACATCATCGATGTTCATTTTTGGATTTCCAAAAGAGGGATTACTGCTAAATTATTTAAAATTTGAAGTTTCTTGCAAACTGGGTTTGGTTTTGGAAATTCAAAAGATAATTTAAATTGATTTCTAAAAATGATTTTTGGAAGATTGAATTTTTTTTTGGAATACCATATAAAATAGTTATGGAATATCATTAAGTTCGATAACTTGTAAAGTTTGAAGTTGCTAAAATAAAATCTAACTTAAAGAGAAGTTAGAAAAAGGTAAATGTGGAAACAAAATAAGTTGGAAAGAAAATTTAATTCAAGTGGAATTGAAAAAAAAATGAAAATTGAGTAAAAGAATTGAAGTAGAAAATTTGGTTTAATTTAAATAAATGTGAATTTGAGACTAAATGATTGGAATAAAATCTATAAAGGTGGAAAATGAAATTGTTAATGAATGAATAAATTTGCAATTTCAAGTAAATGAAAGTGAATTGAATATTGAAATTCATTTCGAATTTGTAAGTAGAACTAAATTGGAATTGAAATTGATTTGTAAAGCGAAGTATTGAAATAAAAAAATTAGTAAGCGAAACTAATTGGAGAAAAGACCAAATAGATATAGTTTGAAATGAATTGAATTCAACAATTATAAATAGAAGGTAAAATTAAATTTATATGGAATTTGAAATCCAGTTTAAATATAAGTGGTTATAAACCGTAATAGTGAATTGAAAATAAATTTTAAGAAAAATGAACAAAAGAATAAAACTGGAATTGAAACTGAATATTGAAAACCAATTTGAATTGTGTGAAATCAAGTGAAGTTGTAAAATTAGTTCAAAGTGAACTAAAGATAATAAAGGTGAAAAAATGGGTTGAAATAAAATGAATTGGAATTTTTAGTGAATTAGTAAATGAAACTGATTTAAAAAAGTGACATTAATCAATTGTGAATGAAAGATAATTGAAAATTTCAATATTCAGAAGTTAAACTGAATCCAAATAGAATGGAAATTGTAAATTGAATTAAAATGAAATTGAAAATGTAAGATTGAATGATAATGAATATATAACATCAATAGTAAACTAAAGATGGTCTAAGAAGTATATGTTGAAAATTTTGTAAAGGAATGTGCAAAATGAAATTTGAATGTTGTAATTAGATATTATAGCTAGCAGGATATACATGTATATTAGAAGAAAAAGAATTGGGATTTTGATTTCGAAGATAAAATTGAGTTGCTCGACAAAAAGGTATGTATTTGAATTTCAGTATGAAATTTGATGATCTTCTTGTCTAGCTGCTTGGCTTTTTCGTTTTCTTTTTGAAATTTGGGGGCCGTGGTGCCATTTTTGTAGTCGTACCGAGCTAGTCGCACAGAGGAGACGCTGGCGAAATTTTTCGAAAATTTAAGGAGTTAGAAAATTTTTGAGAAAATTTAAAAATTGAATTTAAATTTGAATGGTTAAGAAAATAATATTGTTTGCAGTTTACGATTGAGGTTGGAAAGTTAGTTGAATCAATAATGGGTTGTAAATAGAAGATTGGTTTTGACAAGTTACTAAAACTGTTTATTTTGGGTACTTAGATAACGGTTAAGGTCCATTCTTCTTAACTAGTAATTTCGGAACGAAATTCTTTTAAGGAGGGAAGGATGTGAGGACCCGAAAAATTTAACATTTGAAATTGAAATATTTAATTAATTTTAAATGTTTGAATGATAGTTTAACTTGAATTTCAAATATCAAGATGAATTTAGCAATTTAATTATCAAATTTAATTTTAGAAATTTGGTAAAATTATAGATCTTCAATTTTAAGCTTGTTAAAAATAATTTGATGGCTTAAGTGATTTATATTGATAATACTGTAAATGATAGAAGCTTCAGAATTGAATTTGAAACTGTTTTGTTCAGTATTGAATTCTATCGTTTAAATAGATATTTGAAAATAGTTTTCCGAGGCACGGTCTCAGAATTCGACGAAACCAGTCCCGTTGGATCCGTAATGTTGTATTATTATCGGGTTTCATTTTTTGTAGCATTCGGAGTTATCGTTTGACCGTACGATAAGCAAACGCGTTGAAATTTAAATCGAAAATTCGCTATTTTAACTAGTTCAAAAAGCTATCTTCTCCATACGATCGAATTCGGCCTTGGAACCTTTTCCATTGTGTTCAGAATAGGCGTATAACATTATAAATGCCTGGCCGCACGCCTCGATAGAAGATCAAGATTTCGAACTACAAATCCAAGACGATTTAAGTTTAAGTTTAAATTGAACTATTTAAATTATATATATGAATTTGATAATGTTTTCTCAGAAGAAAAAGAAAAAAAAAGAAGAAATTTTTTTTGACACATTTCTTTGTTCTTCACACACTTGGCAATTGTCTTCAACACGCGTTGGCTTTAAAATAAAGTCGAATTGTATTTTTGAACAAAAATGAACTAAGCTGTCCTCATCCCCATTATCTCATTCAAAATGAAAAAAAAATTGGCCGATGCCAGTTCTTCTCCCTTACCTCAGATTCCTTTTTAAACCCTAATCCTCCAATCCTCAAATCGACATCCTCCAATCCTTAAATCGAAACCCAAGAAACTTTCGAACATTGCCTGCATCAACAACGGCCACGACGCAGCCAGCGAACCTATCAAAATTCCACCATCGGAACACGCTGCAGCAGCTAGAGCGGGTGGGGCCCAGGTCGGTTGGGATGTGCTTGCTGACGTCGTCGTTCGTCGGAACGGCGTTCGCTATCCAGTTCGTGAGGGAGTTTACGAGGCTTGGTTCATCACGATGGGTGCGACGCACGACCAGAGATGGTTTTGCGAATCCGTGGCTCGAGCGAGATCAATCAATCAAAAGCGGCGGCGTCGCGACAAGGTGGAGGCGTAGGGGGTGATGGCCGTGCATTTGGGTTGCACGCACGTAAAGAAGACCTGGTACAGGTATGGTCACAGTTATGTGTGAGGTATTCGAATTTACCTCTCAAATTTAATTTCGATTAAATAAATTCGTATATGTGTTTGAAATTTTATAGTTTGTTGAAATTAACGGTGAAGCATAAATGTTTATATATTTTTAACAGCTGGTGAAAAACAATTCTGATTTGATTTAGTAAAAGTACACATATGTAGATAAAAGGTAACTATGTTAACTTATCATTTAATAAAAAAATTAATCAAGTCGTGATCTTTATTCCCTAACCAGAAAGTTGTTGCAGTGAAGAAATTTTTACATGTTAAGCAGTTTTTAAATTTCAAGTTAATCATAATTTAATTTAAATAAATATACAAATAAATCTAGAATAGTAAATATATATATATATATATATATGAGATTAGAATGTAAGAATTTATATCAAGATTTGGTTTTCTAAAACCTATATAGATTATTCTTATAAGCGGTTTGAAAATGGAAAATAAAATATACATATTAAATTTATTAAGTTATTTTAAATTAAGGGATTAAAGGAATTTGTATAAAATTTAAAATCAATAGTAAGATATATATATATATATATATATAAATTTTGGTTAGTTAAAATTTATCAAATAAGAAAATTTATTTGTTTGACTAATTCAAAATATTAATGAAATGATATAATTGTTTATATAAGGTCTAATGCAATGACGAAACAATCTGAAGTGAAAATGAATTACATGCAAAAGCAAAGGTGAGATCTTCTCACTCAATTATTTATTTTTCTGATTCAATTTTAATAGTTAAATTTAAAATTGATTGATTGTGTGTTTGGATAATTAATTTATTTTAGTTATATTAGTTTAGACCCTATGCGCCGCATAATAGCGGAGGTTATTATATTAAAACCATATACCGCGATATTCCACCTCAAAGTGGAATTAGTATTATATATGTATTTTGAGTTGTTGATTTCCTTCATTATATAGCGGATGAGACCCTATCGCGCCGCATAATAGCGAATAATATTTTATAAATCCAATATACCGCGATATTCCACCTTTAAGTGGAATGGGTATTTAATTGTTGTGCTAACATCTGTGGATGCAGGGAAACAAGTTGGAGGGATCCAACTGGATTCCTCAAATATTTAATTTGTTTCATATGATTGATTATTTTTAATTCGTGTGACTACTTGTGATTGAAACCGTTGATGACTGTAGTTTAGCCGAATATATTTTTGGTATCGTAGGATACCGGAAATAAACAAAAATTTAATTGTGAAATTTAGGTAGAAAATTTATAATAAATTCACTCAAAGGAATCGGGTGAATTTTAAAAGAAGAAAATTTAAATAGACAAATTTTTATCTTTGAAAGCTTATTGAATAAATCCCAAAAAAATGGGAAAATATTTTAATGGGGAATGTTGTTTAATAGTTGAAGGATTTGTTTAAGATACGTATTTTAAATAATTGAAAGAGATAAAGAAAATTTATTTCAAAAGGAAGTAAATTTAGAAATTAAATTTAGAATTTAATTTAGAGTTGAAATTAATTTTTGAAATCAATTCGGGAATTAATTTGGAGTTAGAATAAACCTTAGGGATTGATTTAGAAATTTGGTTAGGTGTTTTGGAATTAATTTGAGAAATCAATTTGAAATTGATTTGATATTGGAAAATTAATTTGAGAAATCAATTTGAAATTGATTTGATATTGAAAAATTAATTTGGAAAATCAAATTGGAATTTGATTTTGTGTTAGGAATAAATTGGAAATCAATTTGGGATTTGATTTTGTTTGAAGATGTTATTTGGGAATCGATTTAAAATTTGTATATCAGTTGATATTTGGAAATGTAAATTCACAACAGGAATTTGCAAAGAAAAAGGGAAATTGTGTAAAAAAAAAATGTTGTTTATTTTTAAAGTGTGGAAAGAAATTTGCAAATTGGGAAGTGTGGAAAGAAATTTACAAATTGGAATGTAAATTAAAATAGATCAAGAAGATTTATTAATTTATTGGAATGGACCATTTTGAAATGGATAAAGAATTTTTCCCTGGAAAGCCGAGTATATTTTTAAAATATCTTTTGAATAAAATTTAAAAGTTTTAGATTTGGTTCTAAAATAATATTGTTGGAGAAATTAGTTTGGAAATTGTTTAAAGTAAAAATTTATTTAATTAATTATATTATGGATTATTTTAAATATTTAAAATGATATTTGTTTTAGAAAATAATTATTTAAATATTTATACTCTATCTACTAATTTTATTTTAAAATTTCTTTTGGACCTGAATTTTTATATGAGATATTAGTATAATATTTTCATAACTAATATTTAAGAAAATATTTTAAAACAGTTTATTTGAAATGTTTCCAAGTATATTTTGAATAAGTATATTATTTTAAAATATTTAAAATCGACAGATTTTCAGTGGAAATGAATGAGTATTGGAAATGTTTTCCGCGTAAGGGGAAAATTGATTTGAAATTTATTTTCAAAGGATTGAAGTGTGGAAGATTAATTTGAATTTTTTTTCAAACTATTGAAAAGTGAAATTTTATCTTGCGAAGATATTTTGAAAGTAATAATAATTAGGGGAAAAATTATTTGAAATGCAGCGACTGTTGTGAATGATGATTGATAGTTAAATAACCGACTATCAATGTTGGCCTTTAATCGGCAATTGAATTTCGATGCGACTGGGAGTCGAATTCCAAATGGATATTTGAAACCCACAACGAACCTTTGTGATTGTGATGTAACTTTTGTTAAAAGATCAAAGTGAAATTGTTGTGATTTGTTTGAATCGGAATACAACACTTATTTTTAAAATAAGCGCTCGTTATTCGGATTAGTCGGGAGAGGACCTTGTGTCATAGAACCCATTCCGAATAACGATACGACGAAATGGGATTGCATTTGAAGATGGTGTTGAAGACCGGGTATTTTCGAAAACGAAAGGATACCTGTCGAATGTCTCTGCACCGGGTTGCTCCGGTATAGAGATTTTATCACCCTTTGTGATGGGTATTGCTGACGTGATTAGTGAATATCCGGATTGCAAGGGCTTCTTTGGAAGTTCCTTCGGTTCCGTTCGATCCCAGAACGGACTTCTATGGATGTGTGTCTGACGTTACACTTTGAGATGTAAAGCTGGTTTCTATCAAATACATTTCTGTTGGTGGCGGAGAATTTATTCTCATAGCTTAAACCCTTCTCTTAGACGTACGAGCTCAGAGGTTATGTAGTTGATGGTTAGTAGTGATACATTCCCAATTTGGTAATGTGGCATACGAAGTGCTGCTGATCATTTGTTGATCGAAGCATGGCTTTTGTGAAAAGCGTAGCTTTGTGGACGAGACTTCGTCGGACCTCACACCCTGGAATGGTCAAAACAGGAAGGATGCGGCAAGGTTATAGGGGGTAGCGCCCCTTAGGGTATGTACATTTCCTTCTGGATAGAAGTGGTATCATGGTATGGAGCCCAGATACTTAACTTGTTGGAATATCGCAAATATATATTACTTTGTGATTGTTCTTGTTGAGGATCCTCGGATAAAGGTTGTTTACAACCGGGGAATGGCATACCCGTGTAGTAGTTACCTATTTTTGCAGAGATAACTCGACCTTGTGTTGGCAGAGATCCGGTTAGGTTCTTGGGACGTCCCTCCAAAGGCGTACCCACGTGGCCCAGGAAGTTCCTTAGCCTGACCATTTGTTGGAAATCCAATTACCAATACGCACCTTGTACGGTTTTAGTTGTAGAACATGCCATTTAATTTGGTAGCTATAGTAGGCAACTATAATGGTACATATGCTAGCTAAGATTAATATTATACTTCCGAAATGTTTTCTGCACTATGCACTAGTAATAATATCGAAAGGATTTTGCGTATTAAGAATGTTTGACTATCATAAGGAGGAATCTCCTCCAATTCTGTGTTTGCATTGTGTGTGTGGCGGGAGGCCTTATGGAAGTTTCATTTTCTAAAAAGCATTGCGGATTTCTTTTAAATTCCTTTGTTTTTCTTTTGTAAAAGAATAACTGTTTTTAAGATCTCACACCAGTCCCATGACTGACATGGAGTTTATTGTTCCTTTTCTAAACTTTGGGTGCCCATAATTTTCCACACAGGCAGCCTAGAGTTAGGTTATCAGGTCATTCTGGAATTCAGGAGTTGCTGTGGAGCTCAAGAGATGAGCTGGATGGCAAAGCGTATTTCTGTATACTATTATCTTTTCTGCTGTTTGTTGTTGTAAACTCTGATAATCTGATGTATAAACCGATATAGTTATTCTGTTTAAAAATATTTAGTTATGTATTGTATATTTTTCCGCTGCGAAATGTGAGATTCTGTTATTGTTTCTGTTCTTCTTCTACCTCTTCATTCTTTACACCCTAAAGACTCGTAGGTTTGTTCCTCTTTGGCAAAGTTGTTGTGGAAATTTGCCAGCACAAAGAGGTACGGATTTGCGGGCCTTCACATGATCAGTCTGCATCTCATTGGTAAGTGGATTGCTTAGCCGTGCCGACTTTCTAGGACGAAAGACTTGATTAGTCTGCGTCTCGTAGGTAAGTGGAATGTTTAGCCGTGCCAACTTTCTAGGACCAAAGACTTGATCAGTTTGCGTCTCGTCGGTAAGTGGACTGTTAAGCCGTGCCAACGTTCTAGGACCAAAGACTTGATCAGTCTGCGTCTCGTCGGTATGTGGATTATTTAGCCGTGATGACTTTCTAGGACCAAAGACTTGATCAGTCCGCGTCTCGTCGGTAAGTGGATTGTTTATCCTTGTCGACTTTCGAATCGGAGTAAAGACTTCAGTCTCCTTCTTGTTTTTTGCTTCCTGTTGTAGATGGTGAGTGGTGACAAATTGTCGTTTCTGTGATTTCGCAGCTGCAAACATACAACGAAATAAAAGGAAAGTTTATCATGTCATAAACATAATTATTTAAACTTAATTAAAGAGATTAAGGCTTGATCAGGTACCCTAATGCCTAGAGACAGCAAATTCTTCCTTGGACGTACGATGACATGTGGCTGCATTTGTTTCATTGACTCAATTTTATCATCGACCACGGTGTCGACATAGAAATCAATGTCATCACCATTATTTTTTATTTGCATCAATTCTCATAGATCTACATCACTGGTCACCAATTTCCACCCACTCGTTGAATCTTTCCATGAATATACTCCTCCAATTTCAGTGTACTTTAGCTCATCCATGATATACTCCATCAGTACTCTGTAAGAAAACATATCCAGATCAATGCCCATGACAAAAGTCTCTTCTCCACCAACATATCCATTCTTCTCAAATTTTCCTTTGAGATGGAATTTAAGATTTTCCTCCATCCTACACAAAATGAAGGAATGAACATTAGAATGACATAATTAAAAAATTAAAATAAACCAACTACATTATAAAATAAAACAGCCACTTCACTAAAACGTAACAAAGGTAGAAAAACTAAAAAAGAGACAAAAAAACCACAAATATGATACATCAGTTACAACATTTAATCAAGGCAGATACAACATTTTCTCACTTAAATTTGGTACATTAGTTACTTAATTAAATATGATAGTGATTCACAGCAATTAAGAAGCATTTTCTTTCACTCTGCTAGGTGGTAGGTGCATTCGTCTTATTGGGGTATCATCCCTACACCAACGAACATCAAAATCTTGATTTCCCATTCCATAAGAAGGCTGGATATCATTCAAATCTTCATTTACATCTTCGCTGTCGATTTCACCACAGTCCCTCGGCAATTTCTTGATAACATTGTGGCACATCTTATCAATTGGATCTTCTATATAAAACACCTGCTGTATTTGTGAAGCCATAACATAAGGATCGGATTTCTGGCACAATCGATTGAAATTGACATGAGTCAGCCCATATAAATCTTTCTCTTCTTGGTACCAACAACACTTAAATAAAACCACACTAAATTCTCCACAATAATCTAGTCCTGACATTTCCTCAATTGATCCATAATAATTAACTTCACCAACCAATGGATTTTTGATCTTTCGAACTTACAAAGCTAGTAGTCAAGGCTGTCAAAAATACACCACTGTTTTGTGTTGTACATTTGGCATTTCTAAACCTTGTATAAAATCTGTATCCATTGATGGAATATACAGTAAACATCTCAGTTGTTGGAAGAGGGCCCATTGCAAACAGTTGTACTTCTTTCGAAACGTCCTCCTTTTTCCCAACCTCTTCCTTTAACCACTTCCAAAATTCTTCACTGTGTTCTCTCTCTGTTTTATATTTTTTTTATAATGAATGACCATCAATTAAAGCTCGATGTTCCCTAGAATAAAGACCTGGTTAATAAAAGATAGAAACAAAATTTTTGATTCTTCAATAATTACTAAAATAAAAATAAAACTTAAAAATTTACTCAAGTAAACTCTCGGTTTCCTTGTTACCACAATTGAATAGAATGTAATGGTGACATGCCGTCCATTGAGAATCTTTAAGATGAATACTTTTTCCATCTTTGTCTCTTCTTGTGCCAATAGGATATTCCTGATTCTATGGACAGGTTTCAAATTTCATTTTTCCTGCTCCATTACCACCTAAGAACCTTGAACAGAATATCAAACATTCTTCTGCAAAATAACCTTCAGCAATGGACGCCTCAGGTTTACTTTTGTTGCGAACATATGATTTCAGTTTACAAAGATAACGCTCAATAGGAAACATACAACGAAGATGTGCAGGTCCACCATATTCAATTTCCTTGCATAAATGAACTAGCAAGTGCACCATTATATCGAAGAAAGCATTTGGGAATATCATCTCAAATTGACAAAGAATTTCCACAATTTCCTTTTGTAGCCTCTTGAGATCAGCCAAATTGATAATTTTACTCCAAAGACTTCTTAGAAATGCACTTAATCTTATCATAGGTAGTGCAACTTTAGGTTTTACAGATTTCTTCACAGAAAATTGCAGCAAGTAATGGAGAAGAAAATGAACATCGTGGCTCTTATACCCTGCAATTTTCCTCTCTTTCTTATTTACATACCGGCCGATATTAGCTGCACAACCAAAAGGCAGTTTAGCATTCTCCAACACCGAGCAAAATATTTCCTTCTCCTTGTTCTTCATTACAAATATGGCAGCCCTGATCTTAAGGTAATTCCCATCAGCTGATAGAACCGGATGAAGGACCTCCCTGATGCCTATCTCTTGTAAATCATACCGAGCACTTAAATGGTCTTTCGACTTCCCATCAATATTTAGTAAAGTGCCAAGTATGTTATCATAAACCTTTTTCTCTATGTGCATAACATCAAGGTTATGTCGACATACATTGTGACTCCAATATGGTAAATTAAAAAATATTGACTTCTTTTTAAAAGGGGATTCATTTTTATGCCTGTTGACCTCTTTCTTCCCAAAAATATTTTCATAACAACCAACAACTCTTCAATGTCTGTCCCGGATAAAATTCCCAAAGATGTCCCTATTTCAATTTCACCATTGAACCTTTTATTATCAAACCTCCACTTATGTTCCGGATCTAAAAAATTTCTATGATTCATGTAGCACATTTTTTTTACCTTGTTTCAAGTAAGTTGAAGAAGTCTCGAAATGGCATACGGGACAAGCTAAATAACCCTTTGTGCTCCAGCCGGATAACATTGCATAGCCCGGAAAGTCGCTCATCGTCCATAACACGCTTGCACGTAACGTGAATTAGCACCAGTTAAGGGATCATAAGTTTGAATGCCAAGACTCCATAATTCTTTCAATTCTGCGATAAGAGGCTGCATGTAGACATCAATGCTATTCTTATGGGACTGTGGACCAGGGATAAGGGTTGAAAGTATCAAATTTTCTGGCTTCATGCATAACCAAGGTGGAAGCTTATAATTTACCAATATGATTGGCCATGTGCTGTGAGCTGTAGTCATTGTACGAAAAGGACTGAATCCATCAACTGCCACTCCTAACCAGATATTTCTGTTTTCAGACGAAAAATGAGGATATTTGGCATCCATCGTCTTTCAAACCTCGCCATTAGCTGGATGTCAAAGTCTGCCATAATTTTTCGTCCCACTACATGCTATATCATAAGTTCTGCATACTCCTTGGACATGAACATCCTTTGCAGCCTTGGTTTTAGTGGAAGATAACGTATCACTTTTGCTGGTACTTTGTGAATCCGCTGCTCCGAATCATTGTCAACACCCGCTTTCTTTTCCAGTATAGCCCTCCTTGAAAAACCATAAGTTTTACAGTTATTTTCCTTTTCATTTTCTGCCCAATATAGCATGCAGTCATTTGGACATGCATGTATTCTTTGGTAATCGAGACCTAAATCTTTAATGATATTTTTGGTAGTATTGAAAGATAAAGGGATGTGAGCTTGTGGAAAAGCTTCTTTTAGCAACCCTAATAAATTGGTAAATGCAGACTCGGTGATTCCATGTAGGCATTTTAAAGAATAAAGCTTGACGATGAAACTTAATTGCAAAAATTTAGTACACCTGGGATATAATGGCTGCTTTCCCTCTTCAACACGATAATGAAATTTTATAGCATCGACATCTACTCCATTTGCTCCATTAGAAGATCCAACTTCATTGTTCTGCATATTTCCACAAGTACGATGCAACATCTCATCGAGATTATCTCCAAATTTATTCCCGCTTCACGATCCATATCGTTATCGCTCCATTCAGGATCTAGACAGGAAACCTCACAAATCCATTTCACGTACAATTCATATGGACCATTCCAAATCAGATGGTCGTAGACTACCTCTTGACAATGCCACTTGCGATTATGAAACTTTTTGCAAGGACATGTAATTTCATCACCTACCGTGAATCTAGAAAAAGTATTTTGAATAAAACGTTTCACTCTACTGATATATATCCTTCACTGAACATAGGAAGTTCTGCCCATATGTTTTCCTCGTCGTTCATCCCTAATTTACACACAAAAAACATACAAAGAAAAACACAATAATAAAATCAAGAATATGATTACACCTAAACTCCAAGTAAATCAGTAAGTTAAGCAACACAACAATCAAATCAGGAAAAACTTGAAATATACATAGAGTGATACCTTAAGCAGCAGATTAAATCGAAGCCCTAATTGAAATTCGAAACCCAAACGAACCCCAATTGAAGACCTAATTGAAACACCGAATCGCTAATTGAACTTGAACTCGAACTTGCCGTAATCTAAACCAATTAAGCTTGTAAACTTAGAACTTTTGTTAAGTGTTTTGATAAGTGTTTGAGAGTTTCACGCGTTGTTTTTGCTGCTTTGTTTTTTCTTCCCGCGTCACCCCGCTATTTTTTCAGCCGCGCTCATTTTTTATAATATTTCTATAAGTCTATAGCTACTGCAACATAGTGTTGATATCTATGCTAGCATCCTAAAGCTAATGTTGTAATAGATAAAAATCTGCTTAGCTATCGTTACATTGTAGTTAGCAACATCTTGTACTTTCGTTGCAATAGGACATCTATGGCGTAGTGCTGTACTTACTTAAACAAACACATCAATTTTCAATAATATGAGAATTAATTAACATTCTATTCATTTATCTTAGCCAAACATATCAATTACATACCCAAACAACCAAATTTCATAATCCTGCATGAATAACCTTTTCTTTGTAAGAAATCCACAAGTTCAACACCATTTTAATACTTTTTACAAATCTAACTTCACTTTGTTTCACACTAATGATTTACATATAAGTTTACTACATATAAGTCATATTTAACACGACCAATTCATCTTTGTACCAGTTTAGCTCACATTCACATCAAAATGGTTTCTAAGCCCTATTTACATAAATTTACTCCTATCCAATTTCCAATCGACGAGCAAAAAAATTATTTTCATTTTGATCCATTCGCATCTCTTTTTTGATTCATTTGCAGTTATATACTAATTCACTTAATAAGATCTCAATCCATTCCAATTGATTTAAAAACCAATTTCATTTACTTCTTTAAACCAATTCAATTTCTATTTACAACAAAACGACCAATTTCTATGCAAATTCTAATGTTATTCATGCAAGTAACCATTTCTTAAGCTTATAACCATTTAAAATCAATTCTGATTTAAATTTATAGTAATTTTATTCCACTTGGAATTTTTCACAATCCCAAATATTCTTTTTTCCTTGAAACTTTTAAATCAAATCCTTATTCTCACTTCACGTTCATCATTCAACTTAAGTTTAAACTAATATCATCCCATTCCATATTATTTACAACTCATACATTCTTATTTCATCACAATAATCAATTAAAATTCTTTCACTTGCATTTCAATTTTTATTATATAAACAAATTTCATTCAAGACCCCTTATAAAGCTCGACCACAATTATTTTCCAATTTTCTTAAGTTCTTTCAATTTCACAATATTTCCATTTTTCTTATATCAATTTTATTTTAATTTAATATGATTTTCATCCAATCAAGTTCCAATTCATTTACAAATTTTAATTTTATTTGTTTGCTTATCCAATCCATTTTAAATTTTAATTCATCTCCTCGATTCATTCTAAATTTTATTAATAATATGACCATTTTCAATTATCTTATACCCAAACTGAATTTTACTTGCATTTTGGACCATATCCATTTTAAATCGATTTTTTTTTATTTTTCTTTTTCAATCCAATACAATTTCGATTTAATTTAGCTTACACTAAATTCATCTTCAAGCTTCTCTTTATTTAATTTAGCTTACGCTAAATTCATTCTCAAACAATTTATTTGAATTTAGTTAAGTTAAAATTTTATTCACACAATATCCTTTCAAGTTAATTTTTTTTTTCAATTGGATTCTTTTCCAATTCTAATTCGATTTCAACTAAATTTATTTAGCCAACTTGAATTCATACCATTTCCTTTACTATCTTAAATAAGAACTTAACTCCATTCATTTTTATTCATAACACAATTGAATTTTGATTTTAATTAAATCCAAATTCAACTAAATTCCATTTAATCGAAGTTAAATCCAATTCAATCCAATTTTAATTCTTCATATACAAGTTCAAAACTTATTTACTAACTTAAGTTCATTCACATCTTTTATATTTTCTTCTCCTTATTTCAATTTACCTTTCATTTGAGACTAAGTTGTAATTCACCATGCTATTCAACTATTTCCTATTTGTGATTATAATTCCATTTTCTATTTATAAGTTCACCAACTTATTTACTTAAAAGTTTATATTGCTCATTTGAGTTATTTTTATCTCATAATCACAATTCCAAATTTTATATATATATATATATATATATATATATATATTTCACTGAATTCATAAGGATACTTCTTTCAATTTAATTGCAAATTTCAAATCCACAATTTCAGATTATAAGTATAACACTTAATAGCTTATGGGTACAATTCATCACACAATGACCCATAATTACAAAGTCATTTTACATTTCGATTTAACCCAAATCAATTTAATTCTAAGTCCAATTTATTTAGCTTATCCCAAATTAAGTTCAAATTTTCTATTCACTTTAATATACTCAAATTAAATTTTAATTCCATGATTAAAATTTTCATTTCCTTCTATTAATATCAACTTCACTTAATAAGTTCAGTGGTTGATTCATTTTAACTTTACACATTATTAAATAGAATTTTCCAGAGTTCAAATGCCCGGTTTTATTTCAAAACCATTTTGAAATAATAATCAACTCATACTTACTGGGTATATCTAATCAAATCTCCAGATTCCAAATAACTTGTTTATACCGAAACAAATTTCCTCCTTTGAAATTTCTAAAACACCTTGTATACCAAACAAATCTAAACAGATATCATATCCAATTACTATGGAAGTAATCCATCACTTTAGAAACTCGAAAATGAATTCTAATGATGCGGTCATCATCGTTAGGGTTATTTTCCAGTGACTGAAGTGAGTTCAGTGCTTCTTTACTTTCCCTAATTCATTCCGAAACAGTTTCCATTCAAACATATTACCCAAAATAATATTCCATTATCGCCTTCAAATACTTTGGAAAACATTCCAAACATTCCCAAGATTTTAAATTTCCAAACTTTTGTTTTCATTACATTTAAAATCCTTTTCAAAATTCCCGAGATTTATACTCTGGTTTAATTCAAATTTAGTTATTCTTCTTTTGTATAATTTATACTCATAGAATTTTATTTTATTATAACCCTTTCGAATTTTGGATCAAATTTTATATTCTTATTTGATTAAGATATCCACATCCAAACAATCAAATATATATAATAATTTCAGAAAATTATTTCTTTTACCTCAAAATATAATTTTGGGTAAAATTATTTCATTTACCCACTTTAAAACAATATTATGTCCGTTTATATTGTTTAAGAGTTTAGAAACCCCTATCGGTACGTTTGTACTTCCCGTACCGACCAGAATTCATAAACGCTCAACCGATAAGTCAACATAGTATAAAAACAATTTTTATGTTCACGACCAAGTATGCTTTCATATCTATTAATATACTCAGCTCATTATAGAGTGCTATTGACTCCATATCTAATGAGTAATTTCCCTACCAAAGCCTAGGTTGTCGCCAACCTCTCTCTGATACCAAATGAGATGAGCCACCCTTCTCGACCGTCGAAAATTGACACAAAATACCCCATAGTATGATATGCCGATGATCAAGTGCCGGAAAAGACAGATTATTAAGGAAAAAGAAAGAAGGTAGAAGAAAGAAGGAACTAAACAATATCTGAATCTAACCACCATAGCGGAATATAATATAATATATAATATCATCTCTTTATACAAAATGAAAGCTATATCTATTTTATACAATATATCATCAGAGTATCTCAAACAAACAACAATTACCAGTCCGACAATTCCATACAATCACAGCAGCGGATAAATATACAAGTATGGGTAATACGTCTCGGACTCCAGCTCCTCTCCTGCTCCATAGCATCCTATCATGAACATATAATACTCGGTCTGACCCGAGCATTATAATGAAATAACACCCGAGTCAGTCTGGAATACCAATTGACAAAAATATCCCAAATTGATTATTAAAATTTCAAAAATCCTTTTGAAAACAAAAGCATCTCGTAAGACCACGCCATAAATAAACATGTCGGGTTTTTACCTTACGATAGCTTGTGACGCCCCACTCCGAGAGCCTCGTTAACAAAGAGTATTACATAGATAATACTGTCGGCTAACGCGCACAATAGAGTATAATGGAAGCGACCATGTGCAATCTTACCTTAACTATTCACTAAATACGTCAAAAAGTAGAAACACATTAAAATTCGACCTATTCAACAAATATTTAAAGCAAAACTACAATGGCTATAGGATCTATCAGAAGAAAATATAACAACTCAAATGTAATTCACATCACAGAACAGTCGATCATAATATACACATAAACGGATACACAACAGAGTATATAAAATAATACATGTCAAGTGGTACAGGAGACCACAATTTACAGACGAGACAAAAAGAGTATAAATAACAGAGTTACAACAGATAAGGACCACAAAAGACGCTATAACAAAATGAAGCTAGCGAATAGTCCATGCGGAAGCAAAATAGGCTAAGTCCAAAAGCACATAACCTGAAACATCTCGGTCTGACCCGAGTATAAAATACACGGATCAGTCTAGTTAACAAATCAGTTAGATAAACTGAACAATAATAAACCTGCAAGGTCATACAGTATAATAAATATCTCTAGGGGAGATAACACAATCATCAACAAGAGATGAATCATATAGAACAAGCCTCATATCATCGGCAACATATAGAAACAAAGGACACAAATTCCCAAAACAAGCCAGAAGGCAAATAACAAATACCCATAAGGTATACAAGTTCCACAAGGTAATCGCTATACTCCATGCGGCTCAAAAAGATCAACACCGAAGGGCGATACCAAGGGAATATACATATCAATGAAACATCATAAAATTTGCTCGAGCTCAGTACTGTACAAACAAGGATCCATGAGCCGGAAGACTCCAAACCCAAGTATCACCCATGCGGCACTTAAGGCCAACATCAGAGCGAAACTATATAGGGCAACAAACCAGAAGGCACACACCCGAAGGCAACATACCCAAAGGCAACAAACCTAGGGAGACAGTCCGAAGACACTATCCCAGAGGCAACAAACCGTAGTGGTGAAGGTCGTAGACCCAGTACTGGACACCACTAACTGGCGGAATGTGTCACAACTCTCTAAAAGGAATCCGAACAGTGTTATTGTGCGTCCCATAACCACTCGTTCGCACTAAACGGTTTACTATCCGTCAGTCACTTTCACACTCAAAGCAGTACAAATTTACCTCATATCATTGGTAAACTAAACCCGAAGGTCAAAACAATCAATCGAATAGGTCGGGGATTAATCGAAAGGATAAACGCACAGATTCATGGTCCGTGTTTTGCCCAACCATTTAATCACCCTACCACTTCGCTCGAAGTGCGAAAGCGTGTGTTTTAAATAGAATTTATAAATTGGAGAAACGAGCTTTTAAATGCGATTCGAGAAAATTATTTTATAAAAATCCATGGATGAAGTCAAGAGTAAGTTATCAAAGCCAAATATGCAATAACAACCACTAAAAAGCAACTTGAATCAATAAAGTCCGGAAAAGTCAATCAAATATGCAAAATAAACAAACCAGGCAAAACAAAGCAGGTCGGTCGACCGGACTGCAGAGCTCGGTCGGCCGGCCAGTTGCAGAAACCCAAGTATGGCTCGGGGCAGCAGGTCGGTCGACCGAAGCCCTGTGCTCTGTCGGCCGAAGGCTGTTTTCCAGCACTTCCTGCCCTTATCAAATGAATTCCAATTTCTTCCCAATCCAACATGATGGCACATGCATACTTGTTAGGAATTCATGCCAACACCCATGAAATCAAGAGAATTAGATGTGAGTTCAAAACTCACCTTTTAACCTCACAAACAAAGATGATGAAGAAGCACAAAAGCAAGGAATCAACCAACTACACTCCACTTCAACACTACAAGCTTCAATCTAGAATCAAAGCAAGTATTTCCTAAGTTAGGGTTAGGAAAATTACAGAAATTGAAGAGGAGAAGAGATGGAGAAGATGGAGATGAACTTACCAATGGATTCTCTATGAATTTGGAGCAAGAAATCAGGATACAAAGGAGAACTAGGGCTTGCTAATTTCTAATTCCTCTTCCTTTCCCCCGTTTCAGTTCTAAGCTTAAGAAAAGAAATAAAATGGAGATGAATGAAGAGAAGGGGCTAAGCTATAGGGTTAGTTAAGCTAGTGGGCTGAACCCAAACCCAAACCCAATAGAAAAAGTAGCCAAAATTCACAAACTCCAAACATATCAAAGATTATACTCAAAAATATCGCAAACGCCATTTTGGAACCAATGGAGGTAGTTTCGAGTTTCAATTCGGCCATTTGCAGAAAGTAACATTTCGGACCAAAATCCGACTAACGACGCTATATTTAGATCAAACATTTAAATATAAAATCGTTAAATATGCGGGTTGTTACAGATCTCCCCTCCTTACAAAATTGCGTCCCCGCAATTCCTAGAGACGATATTTGTAACAACAACATACATACTACATCAAAAGAAAAAGGAAATAAGCTGGAGATGAAAAGACATACTCACCGGTTTCAAGCTAAGAAAGAAACCCCGGATAAGATCGCTCGATATACTCTCTGGTTTCCCAAGTACAGTCATTGGGATTAGCGGACCATTGAACTTTAACGAGCGGCACGTCCTTGTTCCGAAGGTGTCGCACCTCCGTGTCAAGCACGCGAATAGGTTGCTATACTATAGATAAGTCCGGTGAGACCTCAAGCTCTTGCAAATCAGGAGAAGTAATAACAGAATCCGACTCCCGAAGACACTTCCGAAGTTGTGAGACGTGAAACACGTCATGAATGCCAGATAGATGAGCTGGAAGTGAAACTCTATAAGCCACAGGGCCAATACGTTCAGTAATAGAAAATGGTCCTATAAAGCGAGGAGCCAATTTCCCAGTTGTACTGAAGCGCATAACCCCCTTCAAAGGAGAAAAACGAATAAAAACAAGATCGCCAATTGAGAACTCGAGAGGCGTCCTACGGTTGTCCGCATAGGATTTTTGACGACTCTGCGCCTCTTTCATTCTCAATCGGATAAGATCAATCTTCTCGGAAGAATCACGAACAAAATCTGGACCAAGAATAAGCTTATCACCAGATTCTAACCAATAAAAAGGTGATCGACATGGCCTTCCGTATAAGGCTTCGAAAGGAGCCATACCGATACTAGACTGAAAACTATTGTTGTAGGAGAACTCTATAAGAGGTAGGTGATCCTCCCAACTACCACCGAAATCAAAAATACAAATACGGAGAAGATCTTCTAAGATACGATTTACCCGTTCAGTCTGTCGTCAGACTGTGGATGATAAGCTGTAGAAAAATTAAGCTTTGTTCCCAAAGCTTGCTGAAGACTCTTCCAAAAATGACTCGTGAATAAAGGATCACGATCACTCACAATAGAACTAGGAACACCGTGAAGTCTCATGATTTCCTTGACATACAACTTAGCCAAATGCGAAGCTGTCCTATTAGACTTAATAGGGACAAAATGAGCAGACTTGGTGAGGTGATCAACAATAACCCAAATACTAGAATGACCTGATCTCGAACGAGGTAGGCCGTCAATGAAATCCATAGAAACTTGATCCCATTTCCACAATGGAATCTCAAGAGGTTGAAGAAGACCAGAAGGACGCTGATGTTCGGCTTTAAAACGCTGACAAGTTATGCAATTGCTCACATAACTCGCCACATCGCGCTTCATGCCTTCCCAATAATAAAGACGACGCATATCGGCATACATCTTGCTACTACCGGGATGAATAGTATACTTAGAACGATGGAAATCATCAAGAATGTCATGCCTAAGTGCAAAATCAGAAGGCACAAAAAGACGGTTCTTCTTACGAAGACACCCATGAGAATCAATGCTAAAATCTTGCAACGCCTCATCACAAGATCCAGACTCACAAAGCTGAATAAAATGCAACAAATTAGGATCACACCGCTGAGCATCGGCAATACGATCCAATAAAATAGGTCGAGCTCCCAAACTAAATAATAGAATAGGAGAATCAGAAGATGAACCTCGATCATGAATTTCACAAAAAGATAGAGTCTCAAGAACATTCCATTCGGCAAGCATCATAGAAATAACAGCCGAATGTTTGCGACTAAGCGCATCTGCAACACGATTACCCTTACCAGGGGTATACTGGATACCAAAGTCATAGGAAGCAAGAAACTCGAGCCAATGCTGTTGTCTCATATTGAGTTCCTTCTGGGTGAACAAATACTTCAAAGATTTATGATCGGTATAGAGAATGAAGCGCTCGCCCAATAAATAATGTTGCCAAATCTTCAAGGCAAAGACAATGGCGGCTAACTCAAGATCATGAGTGGCATAGCGAACTTCATTCGGACGCAGTTGCCTAGAAGCATAAGCAACTACCCGATCCTTCTGCATAAGAACAGCACCGAGACCACTACCACAAGCATCGGTGTAGACAGCAAGATCATGATTCCCTTCGGGAACCACTAGAATAGGAGCATTAGTGAGAAGTTCCTTCAATGTCTGAAAGGAAGCTTCACACTTGTCGGACCAATCAAAACGAATGCCTTTCCGAGTAAGGCAAGTGAGAGGAAGCACAACTCGGAAAAAATCCTTAATGAACCGACGGTAATAACCCGCCAATCCAAGGAAACTACGAATTTCATGAACATTTTCAGGCCTCTTCCAATTCTGGATGGCTTCGATCTTTGAGGGATCGACAGAAATGCCATCGGAAGATACAACATGGCCTAAAAACTTAACCTTATTCTCCCAAAAGTGGCACTTGGAGAATTTGGCTTTAAGCTGATGACGATGGAGAGTACTCAAGACAACTCTCAAGTGATTAGCATGCTCAGCTTCAGACTTAGAATAAATAAGGATATCATCAATGAAGACAAGCACGAACTTATCGAGATATTCCCGGAATACCCGATTCATGAGATCGACAAAGAAAGCAGGAGCGTTCGTCAAACCGAATGGCATAACGAGCCACTCAAAAGAACCATACCGAGTGCGGAAAGCGGTAAGAGATATGCTATCCTCCGCGACTCGTAACTGATGAAAACCTGTGGCAAGGTCAAGCTGAGAAAAGACCTTGGCACCACTCAATAGATCGAACATGTCATCGATCCTAGGCAATGGATACCTATTTCTAATGGTCAACTCGTTAAGCTTGCGATAGTCAATGCAAAGCCTAAGAGTTCCATCAGACTTCTTCACAAAGACGACCGCGGATCCCCACGGAGAAAAACTAGATTGAATCAATTGCTTGGACTCAAGCTCTAAAAGCTGCTTCTTGAGTTCCTCATTTTCCTTTGTAGACATCCTCGTGGGAGGACGACTAACTGGCTGCGTGCCTGGAATGAGATCAATGCGGAACTCAATTGCCCGTTTGGGTGGCAAACCCGATACAGGCTCAAAAACATCAGAAAAGTCACAAGCAATAGGAATACGAGATACATCATCACCATCTCGCGAATCAAGAGAATACAAAGCCATCTCGGAATTATCCACATCCCGAAGAATAAGAGATAACTGAGAAGGCGAATCAGGATTACAAAGATACAAAATCCTCTCCAAACAAATAATCCTAGCATCGTACCTCACTAGCCAGTCCATACCCAAAATCATATCAAAACCCAAACAAGAAACAACGTGCAGATTCGCACGGAAAGAAAAGCCACATAAAACAATCTCAATATCATCACAAAACAGGCTAAGGGTCGCGGATCCCCTAATAGGATTCGCAATCCTTAAAGAAGTAACCATACAAGAAACATCCAAAGATAAATCATCTACAAGCTTCTTCGATACGAAAGAATGTGAAGCACCCGTATCGAAAAGAACTCGTATACTATGATCAGAAAATAAAATAGAACCTTCCAAAATAGATGGAGATATACCTTTAGATTGAGAAGGACCTCCAGAAGCATTAGCCACATTGAGTTTGCCAGATTTTGCATTAGCAGGAGCAGTAGGACAAGCTGAAACATGATGACCTTCCTTCTTGCAATAGCGACAGAAGAGAGGCTTTGGACAAGCTCGAATAATATGATCCGGAGAACCACAATTGAAACACTTTCGGATAAAAGGTGTTCCGGAAGACTGAGGATGAGTATTAGAACCACCAGTCTTCTTTTTCTTAGAAGGAAAAGGCTTCTTCTGAATCGGAAACTGCTTCTTGTTGGGGTTTCTGGAAACCTCAACATCAACATCACTATCACACTCCTTCTCGACAGTCTCGAGATGAAGCGCCGAATCAACCAATTCCTCGAAAGAAAGTTTAAGCTGGAGCAACAAGGACTTCTTAAGATATTTCTTAAGGCCAGAAACAAACTTCAAATTCTTCTTGTAAGAAGTGCTGATAAATTCAAGACCATACTGAAATAAAGCTTCGAACGATGCGACATACTCAGAAACAGAAGATTTCCCTTGCTTCAACTCCAGGAAGCGACGGGTCAATAAAACTTTTTCAGATTCAGGAACGAACTTGAGTTCAAATCGTCCCCGAAACTGAGTCCAAGAAAGAGTAGACTCATCAATTTCAGCTACAAGAAGCTCATACCAGTCAAGAGCACGCTCTTGCAATAAGCTAGAAGTTACAAGAACTCTGTCATGGTCAGAAAGATCCATGCGAGAGAAAATACGCTCGCACGTGCGAAGCCAAGCTTGGACTTCAAGAACAGACTCGGAGCCCTTAAACGGTTTTCCTCCAAGATGGGCAAAATCACTGCACTGACGTGCAAAAGCAGACTTGCAAGGTGGAGACACTCGAGGAGGAACGGGAGGCTGAGTGCTCCTAAACAACTCCATAAACTGATCGGCAGACATATAAACGCCATCCGGATGTGAGCCACTGGACTGCCCAACACCCGAACGTCGACCTCTGCCTCTTCCAGACATAAGCTGAAAGTCAAGATAAGGAAAGGATTATTCACAAGGTAGATATTGCAGTATGGAATACTACGGAATTAAATGCATTCCTAGACGTGTTCCCAATATCTATCTAACCTTGATGGAATAAAGAGACACGATGATTCAAAGATTTGTATCACTTATACACTTTGATGTACCATAATATGTGCATCTATTCTGTGTTTATCATATTTTGTTCTGAACTTAGCTCTGATACCACGCTGTGACGCCCCACTCCGAGAGCCTCGTTAACCAAGAGTATTACATAGATAATACTGTCGGCTAACGCGGACAATAGAGTATAACGGAAGCGACCATGTGCAATCTTACCTTAACTATTCACTAAATACGTCGAAAAGTAGAAACACATTAAAATTCGACCTATTCAATAAATATTTAAAGCAAAACTACAATGGCTATAGGATCTATCAGAAGAAAATATAACAACTCAAATGTAATTCACATCATAGAACAGTCGATCATAATATACACATAAACGGATACACAACAGAGTATATAAAATAATACATGTCAAGTGGTACAGGAGACCACAATATACAGATGAGACAAAAAGAGTATAAATAACATAGTTACAACAGATAAGGACCACAAAAGACGCTATAACAAAATGAAGCTAGCGAATAGTCCATGCGGAAGCAAAATAGGCTAAGTCCAAAAGCACCTAACCTAAAACATCTCGGTCTGACCCGAGTATAAAATACATGGATCAGTCTAGTTAATAAATCAGTTAGATAAACTGAACAATAATAAACCTGCAAGGTCATACAGTATAATAAATATCTCTAAGGGAGATAACACAATCATCAACAAGAGATGAATCATATAGAACAAGCCTAATATCATCGGCAACATATAGAAACAAAGGATACAAATATCCCAAAACAAGCCAAAAGGCAAATAACAAATACCCATAAGGTATACAAGTTCCACAAGGTAATCGCTATATTCCTTGCGGCTCAAAAAGACCAACACCGAAGGGCGATACCAAGGGAATATACATATCAATGAAACATCATAAAATTTGCTCGAGCTCGGTACTGTACAAACAAGGATCCATGAGCCCGAAGACTCCAAACCCAAGTATCACCCATGCGGCACTAAAGGCCAACATCAGAGCGAAACTATATAGGGCAACAAACCCGAAAGCACACACCCGAAGGCAACATACCCGAAGGCAACAAACCTAGGGAGACAGTCCGAAGACACTATCCCAGAGGCAACAAACCGTAGTGGTGAAGGTCGTAGACCCAGTACTGGACACCACTAACTGGCGGAATGTGTCACAACTCTCGAAAAGGAATCCGAACAGCGTTAACGTGCGTCCCATAACCACTCGTTCGCACTAAACGATTTACTATCCGTCAGTCACTTTCACACTCAAAGCAGTACAAATTTACCTCATATCATTGGTAAACTAAACCCGAAGGTCAAAACGATCAATCGAATAGGTCGGGAATTAATCGAAAGGATAAACGCACAGATTCATGGTCCGTGTTTTGCCCAACCATTTAATCACCCTTCCGCTTCGCTCGAAGTGCGAAAGCGTGTGTTTTAATTAGAATTTATAAATTGGAGAAACGAGCTTTTAAATGCGATTCGAGAAAATTATTTTCTAAAAACCCGTGGATGAAGTCAAGAGTAAGTTATCAAAGCCAAATATGCAATAACAACCACTAAAAAGCAACTTGAATCAATAAAGTCCGAAAAAATCAATCAAATATGCAAAATAAACAAACCAGGCAAAACAAAGCAGGTCGGTCGACCGGACTGCAGAGCTCGGTCGGCCGGCCAGATGCAGAAACCCAAGTATGGCTCGGGGCAGCAGGTCGGTCGACCGAAGCCCTGTGCTCTGTCGGCCGAAGGCTGTTTTCCAGCACTTCCTGCCCTTATCGAATGAATTCCAATTTCTTCCCAATCCAAAACGATGGCACATGCATACTTGTTAGGAATTCATGCCAACACCCATGAAATCAAGAGAAGTAGATGTGAGTTCAAAACTCACCTTTTAACCTCACAAACAAAGATGATGAAGAAGCACAAAAGCAAGGAATCAACCAACTACACTCCACTTCAACACTACAAGCTTCAATCTAGAATCAAAGCAAGTATTTCCTAAGTTAGAGTTAGGAAAATTACAGAAATTGAAGAGGAGAAGAGATGGAGAAGATGGAGATGAACTTACCAATGGATTCTCTATGAATTTGGAGCAAGAAATCAAGATATAAAGGAGAACTAGGGCATGCTAATTTCTAATTCCACTTCCTTTCCCCCATTTCAGTTCTAAGCTTAAGAAATGAAATAAAATGGAGATGAATGAAGAGAAGGGGTTAAGCTAGAGGGTTAGTTAAGCTAGTGGGCTGAACCCAAACCCAATAGAAAAAGTAGCCAAAATTCACAAACTCCAAACATATCAAAGATTATACTCAAAAAGATCGCAAATGCCATTTTGGAACCAATGGAGGTAGTTTCGAGTTCCAATTCGGCCATTTGCAGAAAGTAACATTTCGGACCAAAATCCGACTAACGACGCTATATTTAAATCAAACATTTAAATATAAAATCGTTAAATATGCGGGTTGTTACATAGCTAAAACACTTTTTATAGAAATCCTCTAATATTATAATAGAGTCTATATACAAATACTTATAAAATAGCCAAAATTATTACATCTATTAAATTCCAGCTACTATCCACAATCGTGGGTAGTACAAAAAAAACTCGTAAAAGGCTCGTAGGGAGAATGGATTTCCAACTAATGACTAGGCACTGGGGTACCACCTGTCACAGTACCTGGTCTAGATCAGTGTACCGAGGACCACTCCCGATCCCCTGCAGCACAAGGCCGGGACTACCCCTTACTGGATAATCACGAGTAAGATCACCCCACGGTTGGGATCAGCAACCACACCACTAAGCCGAATAAAAAGAGAATCTAGACAGGGATGACCTCACCCTGAAATGGGTGCTACCCACCTTGCCTTGCTGCATAACCCCTGATTTTCAATCATTCTGGTTGATGAGGCTTGAGGCTAAGCATTACCTTTTAGAATGTTTCACTTAGAATGCCCATCGTCCACCTTACGATGTTCCGAAAGCATTCATCCATACAAGTCCATCCCAGGTTCAAACGGAACCGAAGGCACTACTCCTACTACATCCATTTTGGAAATATCCTAAGGATTAGTAGCGACTAGCCCTTGCACTTCAATGCTCCATCTTCGACTCTGAACTCGTTTTTCCACGAAAACATACAAATCGGATCGAAGTGGTTTTGGAGAAATTAATCCCGATCCGATCTCTTTGAAACGATCAACGTATTGGCCAATATTGATAGTCGGCGATTTAACTATCAATTAATATTCACAAACATCCATCAAACAATAAATAACTTCCCACATTATTTATTTTCCTCAAAAATATCTTTGCAAGATATATTTCCATTTTCCAGCCCTTTTGAAATAGTTTTCCAACCCAACTCTTCTCATGGAATAAATTCTCAAATCTTTACTTCCTTTGAAAACATCCAAGTACTCATATTTAAGGTTTAAAATAATTTAAATTCTTCTTCTTGAAAATACATTATAACATTTGTATTAAAACTACTTACATACTTAATTTAACATATACATATAATTCTAAAAATATTTTGAATAAAACCGCTTCACAAAATATAAACTATTTTCTTTAAATTAAAGTTAAGTCATGCTAAATTTAAAAAAAAAAGTTATGAAACCCTAAATAAGTTTTTAAATAAAACTTTAACTAATTATCTCCAAAAAGAAAACCATTTTATAAAGTATAAATATTTATAATATTCCTTAAAACATAATACTAGTTACCCCTTTAAAATAATTACTTCGATAACTAATTTGATAAATGTTACTTTTAAAATTCTTATAATTTAAATAATTTCTTGAAACCATTCTTTAATACAACTTCTAACCTTTCAAAAACCTATTTTAAAAACGTACTTGGCTTTTCAGGGAAATGCACTTTCATTTTAGGATTAACCAAAGAATTCTTTTTATCAATCCAACATGATTTACCCCAATTCAATTTTACGTTTATCCCGTAAATTCCTTTCCATACTTTAAAAATAAACTCCTTTTATTTTTAATCATGTTGCTATTTCCTGGAAATCATTTTCAAAACCTATGTTTAAAAATATTTAAAATAAGGCTTCTAGAAATTATTTAATTGAAAATAATACTTAAGGAAACGTATAGAGGTTTTCTATGTAATTTAAGCCAATTTAATCTTTAAAATAAAGTTATTAAATTAAATATTTGTATTATAATTTGCTTTTGAGAACTTAATACTACCTTACCTTTTTAAAAAAATTAATTACCATAATTACTTAAATAAATATTTACTTACACTTTAAACAATTTAAAATAATATTTCTTTCTATAATATTCTAAACATATTTAAACTGCAAATTTATATTTTGAAACCTTTCTTAAAAAACATACCAAAATTTCCAGGAGAAAGCACACTTCCCATCCTTTAAAAATAAATCTCGCTATTGTTTTAAACAATTCACATTTCCCTTTAGAATCACAATTCCAAACACTTCAAATTACCAACCAATTTCTTGAATTTAATTCCTTTTAAATCATTTACTTAAGAATTTCTTTTATTTCCTTTAAACTTACTTTATTTATTTATATTTAAATTTACAGGTTGTATTCACCCAATCAAAGCACAACACAATTTAATTTTCAATTTAATCTATCACATTATATAAATAGAACACAACATAACAAGATCTAAATCAATTTATCATAGGATATAAATGAGATATATCACATAATATAAATAAAATTTCTATTTTGTGAGGAATCCAGTTGGATCCCTCCAACCTGTTTCCCTGCATCCACAGATATTAGCACAATAAATAAATATCGATTCAATTTGATAATAATTACCATATTCAGCTAAACAACCAATCAAACATTTAAATATTAGCTATTTAAATTACTGGTATCCAGATGTGAGCGAGATTTACTTACCTTGAGTTTCGTCGAACGTTTAAATTTTGAATTAAATCGACTGTGATCGATTTAACCTAAAAATTTTGCTAGCTCTGATCATCTCCAAATTTGCACTGCAGCGTATATCGCGTCGGTGTGATTCCAACGCTTCTCGTTTCGTCAGAATCCGACCATGCATGCAAAAGATATGCAATTTTAAAGATTTGGAATTAAATTATGTAAATTATATGAACATTATCTTATAATACTACAAATAAATCGTAGCCGTAAGATAAGAATTCAAGGCTGATACCAGGCTTCTTCCCTTACGCACGATACCCAGCCAAAACAACCCATCTTCATCCCAAAGTCTCGATCGCCGCCCCCCTTTTGATCATCGAGACGACGATCAGTGACTGCCACATCGAAGCTCCTCTAGTCCTCCACCTTCGGTCAAAAAATGGTCATGCTCGGTCATCCTTATATCATGAAAAATGAAAACAAACCGTAACGCTTCCAGCCTCGATTTTCCCCTCCTTGTCGCTCGAAACACGATCACTACCGTTGGATGTATCGAGCTGGGAGAGCTTTACACTTTTGTTGTTGGAAGATTTTAGTATAGGTGAGTGGATGGAGAGAAAACTAGAGGGGAAGGCAAGAGCATGTCGGCCATCAAACAAAACTGCAGTGGCCCTAAGAACAAACTAGGGTTTTTCGGCTGTGCGTGTATATATATACGTTTATCCCAATTGTATTTATATTTTATTCACTTTAAGCAACCTTTCACACTATCTCCAAACGACGCGTGCCGACGTGCGCTTACAATGTTTTACCTGCGTTACGAATATAATGGAACGTGTTTCAAAAGCTAATTTGGTCATATGTGGAAAATAGCTTTTTGAATCGAGTTTAAATATTATATTATCGATTTAATTCCCAATGCGTCTCTCACCCGTACGAGCAAATGGTAACTCCAAACGCTACGAAAACTGAATTCCGATAATAATTAACTATTAAGGGTCCAATGGAACTAGTTTCATCGAATTCCGAGACTATGCCCCGGAAGGCTATTTTAACTCGTCGATTAATTCGAGCGATTTTCAAAATCGTTGAAATCACTTAAAATTTCACCTCTGAAATTTCGTTAACTCTATTATAAATCATATAGAATTTATATTCACATTAGAAATCATTTCGATTCATTTCGAACCAAAATCTGATTATTTACATTATTATATTATTCTATTCCATTGTTAAATTAATATAAAGTTCCAAATTTAACCTATCGACTTTTAGTTCTATCCAATGGTCCAATATTATAATTCAAATCCAAACAGACTTAAAATAATTTTTAGAATCTATTTTTATATCTATTTACAACCAGAACCACCAATTATCCCAATTCCAATATTAAATTATTATTATTCAAATTTCAATAAATTCCCAAATTTGAAATTTAACTAATTCTATTAATTTAACCAAAAACTTTTTACTTCAGAATCAATTCAAAATTCACATTTAACATTTAAAATGAATTAAATGTTCAAAATTAATGACTAGAAATTCTGGGTCGTTATAAGGAGGCTCGGTTCGATTAGCGTGAGGAGAAATGCTGGGTTTGTGTTCTGTCAAGGCAGTGGAGCTGTGAGGTATTCGAACTCGTTTTTCGATTTAGCTTGATTTAATAAAAATATGTATATGCAGATGCAAATAAAATGAAGTTATATACTGTTGAGTAATCATGTTTAAAATGGGATATAGTATAGATAAGATTTATGAAAACAAGGATTTTAAATATTTTGAATTGAAAAGTATATAAAAATTGTATTTTTTAAATCTTCTAGGTCATTTATATATCGGACGGGTTTCCAAAGGGAAGTTTAAATTAGTTACAACAATTTAAAATTTGTAAATCAACTTTAATTTAAAACAAAAATTTAATTACCTCAATGAACAATAAAGATATGTAATTTGGTTGTACAAGGTCTGAAATCGTGAAGAATACAAGCCGGTTTGTATCGGATTGCAAAAAAAGGGTCATACGTGAGTTAATCTCACTCATCTGGATTTGTATTTAAATTTAAATGGTTAAATTTAAATAATTGGTTGAATGATTGAATTGATTTGATGTGCTATATTATATATAGTAGTATATATAGTATATGTTGGAGTGATTGATTTCCCGCATTATATAGCGGATGAGATCCTATGCGCCACATAGTAGCGGATGATATCATATAAATCCCATATACCACGATATTCCACCTCGAAGTGGAATTGGTATTTTATATTGTGTTAACGTTTGTGGATGTAGGGAAACAGGTTGGATGGATCCAACTGGATTCCGCAAAATTATTTAGATTGTTTAATATTCTATGTTATGAATATTTGATATCCTATGATGAATTATATTAGGAATATTGAATGCTATGGTTTGCTTGAATATATTTCGGTACACTGAGTTATCAAAATATATTGAATTGGATTTTTGAGAGAAAATAAAGAGTGAGTTTTTAAGTAAAATAATAATAAATAATTTGAATAAATTTAAGAATGAACAGGAGAAGAATAAAAGCGATTTCAAAATTCTAATAAATAATTCCGAGTATGGAAAAAAGAGATTTTGAATAAACAGGAAAATAATGAATTATAAAACTTAAGTGATATTATTTAAAGGGATAAAGAATTTATTTTGAAAATTTAAGGTTTAAGTTTATTTAAAAGGATAACGAAGGAATTTTTGGAAATCTGAAATTGGTATTTTTCAGTTAAAAGATTTTAAATCATAAGTAGGAAATAAAAATTTGAAGTTAGTGGGTTTTGGAATAAATTGGGTAAGTGAAGAAATTTATTTCAAAATAAAGTAAATCGGGAATCAATTTTGAAATTGTTCTAAGTGTTTGGAATCGGAATTTTAAAAGGAAGTTGAGTATATAAAACTTATAAACTTGGTTTATAAAGGTAAAGCAATATATAAGTAGATATTTAGAAGAATAAATTTACGGTGAGAATTTATTAAAGGAATGGATAAATTTGTTTAAAAATAAATAATGATTTATTTTTAAAGGATGTGAAAGAGAAGCGTGTTTCCCTGAATAGCCAAGTACGTCTTCAAAACAATTTTATAAGTATGAGTTAAAAGTTAAAGTTGTTTTAAGAAGTATGTTTAGAAAATTAATTATTTTTAAATGTTTAAATTTTAAAGTAAGTCTTTTTTCAAATTTATTATAATAGTAATTATTTAAAGGTGACTTAGTATTATGTTTTAAAAGAGGAAAATTTAGTTTACATTTTATAAAGTAGCTTTATTTTAAATATTCTTAAAGTATATATTTTTAATAAAGTATTGAAGTAGTTTTCAATTTAAATGTTAAAATATGTTTTATAATAAGTGTTTTAAATTATTTTAAAATCTAATATGTTTTACTTGGTGATTTCGGTGGAAATAGAAAATATTTGGAAAATTTATTCCATGAGAAGAGTTTGGTTTGAAAACTGTTTTCAAAAGGGTTGAAAATGGAAATATATCATGTGAATATATTTTGAGATTAATAAATAATTTGGTGAAATTATTTATATTGGATGGTTGATTGTGAATGATTAATTGATAGTTAAATAACCGACTACCAATATTGGCCAATGCGTTGATCATTTCAAAGAGACCGAGATTGGGATTTATTTCTCAAAAACCACTTCGATCCGGTTTTGTACATTTTAGTGTGGAAAATAAGAGTTTGGATTCGAAGATGGAGCAGTGAAGTGCAAGGGCTAGTCGCTACTAATCCTGGGGTGATTCAAAGATGGATGAATGCTTTCAGAACATCGTCAGGTGGGCAATGAGCATTCTAAGGGATATGTTCTCTAAAGGTTACGCTTAGCCTCAAGCCTCATCAATCATGAATGATTGAAATCAGGGGTTATGCAGCAAGGATAGGTTGGTGGCGCCCATTAGGGTGGGGTCATCCCTGTCTAGATGTCCCTTTTATTTCGGCTTAGTGGTGCGGTTGCTGATCCCAACCATGTGGTGATCTTACTCGGAATTATCCAGTAAGAGGTAGTTTAGGCCTTGTGTTGCAAGGGATTGGGAGTAATCTTCGGTACGGTGATCTAGGCCACATACTGTGACAGGTGGTACCCCAGTGCCTAGTCATTAGTTGGAAATCCATTCTCCCTACATGCCTTTTAGGGTTTTGTTTGTATTATCCACGACTGTGGCTAGTAGTTGGAATTTAATGAATGTAACAATTTCGGTTATTTTAACAAGTATTTTTAAATATACCCTATTGTAATATCAGAGAATTTTGATAAAAATTGTTTTAGCTATCGTAAGGTAAAAACCCGACATGTTTATTTGTGGCGTCATCTTACGAGATGCTTTTGATTTCAAAGGATTTTGAAACTTTAATAATCAATTTGAGTGTGATTTTCTCATGCTGGTATTACGGACTGACTCGGGTGTTATTTAACTATAATGCTTGGGTCAGACCGAGTATTACAGATTATAGGAAGGGATGCTGTGGAGCTCAAGAGATGAGCTGGATGATGGGACGTACTTCCGTATTTGTTTTAAATATTCCTCTTTGTTTATTTGCTGTATATTCAGTCGTTGCGAGGACAGGTTATGATTACTATCCAGTTGAGTGTATGTGTGCGCTCTGATGATGTAGTGTATAAACATATATATTTGCTTCTGTGTAAACAGTAGCTATTATCTATTATATTTTATTCCGCTGCGATGGTTAGATTCTGTTGTTGTTTCTCTTCTTCTTCTACCTCTTTCTTCTTTAACACTGATGGTTCGATTTTTCGGGTATGAAAAATCGGGTTATCACACATTAAGTTTGACACCATGGTCTTCGACCCTATCCTTGCCATATGGCTTAAGTGCTACGTTTTGTGTATATATAGGCATGTCATCGCTTTTCTGAAACAACACCGTCGACACCTTTACTTTCAAAGAGAATTAGAGTGATGATAATGACACCGCAGTGCTTTGATTATGGCTCCACACGTTAAAGAAGGCTATGGCATCACATTTTATGACTTCGACCTTAATGGTCATCTATTTTATTTTTTGAACCGTGATTCCTTAACATTATGTTCGAAGAGGCTATGTTGCTGCATATTATCTCTTCGAACCTAACAAGTCCACTTTTTCATTTAATCATTAATGTTGATGCTTATAAATGTCATGAAATTTCTCCTATGGTTTCACACTAGTTTTGGAAGTGATGGCTTCGACTATACGCCCTTATGTTTATAAAATAAAAAATTTGACGTATTTTATAACTAAAGAAGGGCGGTGACCCTAATGGTGATAACGACACTGAGGCTTATGAAAATATAAGGGTTACTTGTTTTGGCTATATGGTCTATGTTTTGAAGCACGGAGACCCTCGTCGATTATCCTCCTATTACGTCTTATCAATATAAAGACTTTATATTACTTTGCACTAAGGCCTATGTTTTGAAAGGCGATGACCTTTAATGACTTCGAACTTCATTAATATAATTTTATAAAAGCATATATCATGGAATGCATATTTTAAGTAAAGTAAAGTGCCATAATTTCATTGTTTTAAATAAGATTTCAAGGGTACAATCATTTATAAAGAAAATGTTTTCAAGGAAATAGAAAGAGGAATTTAGCCTAGAATTTTACTAATGTGATTATTGTTCTTACCACCTTTAGATAAATTATGATAGGATGAAATTGACTTAGAGATTTGAAAACCAGAGGGAACTGGTGTAGGGTCAAGCTCTATACCTTAGCAAGTAGCCTGTAGCTAATATAAGTCCAAAACTCCAGTGCGTAGGGCTTTGTTACGAATAAGACTAAAAGCAGGTGCATGCATGGAAAGTGATACATAAAGGCGAAACAGGTTATTCACTACAACAAAATGGGGCTTTCATAGCGTTTAAAAAATGCTAGTATACCTAACCATAACATTTCAGAGAACGTTGTGGAATGACATACTAAGGTAGACCATAAACTTTAAATAGCAAGAACAAAAATGCAATAAAAAATAAATTTTCTGTAGCGTACTCAGTGCTAATAAGCAAAAATTCTACAGGAAATATTACCTCATGGTTAGTTCCTATAGCGTTTAAACTGCACATTTCTATAACATTTTCTTTGCATGTTTTATAGCATTTGGTATGCATATTTCTATATCATTTATTTAGTTGTATTATAGAATTTGTTATTCATACTCCTATGATTACTTTCCCTGGGGTTTTATAAATGATAGAGTTTTTTAAACGCTATTAAATGGAATATTAATTTATAGGTTTTATCCATCGCCCTTTCAAATTTTCCTATGTATAATATCCATTTACCCTTTTTTCTTTACATATAATTATAAAATATTTTCGCTGACAAAATATATGTAGATTAAATTATAATAATTCAAACATATCGTTCAAAAACTTTGGACATGTTCATGCAGTAGTTCATACATATCATTCGAACAGTTTTTCCCATATCCATACATAGTATATCATACATATCGTTCGAGCAACTTTCTAATGTCCATACATATATTTCATATATATATTTGCATCGACAACTTACTTACAGGTCAATCAAATAATTGAGTTCATCTTTCTTTGCTTTTGATGTATTCTCTCTAACATTTGCAAAAATCATATAAGCAATCTAGATGTTAGTCATTGTTATGTCAAACATTCACAAAGTAAACGGGTCCCAAATGAAGAAAAAAATATATAGCTAAAACTTAAAATATGATGCAGCATGCCAATGCGATGGGTACTGTACTTCAAAATAACTATATATATATATAGGACTAAAAATATATGTATACAAACTATTTACAATCTATTTAATGTAAAAGGACCGTGCATTGTGGCTATGTCCTCGTACATTTTGAACATTAGGAGTTAGTCCATAGAATTTTGTTTGGGATGTTTGTTAATTAAGATATGAAGAACGAAGAATCATTTTAGCTTATAAAATGGAAATCATAAACTCCACAAGATAGAGTAACGTAAAAAAAACATGACCTGGTAAGAACAACGACACAAAAGGCAGTGGACTAGCTGCTAATGCTTTAAGTAACCTTTTGTTTGGGACATTGGTTAACTTTATAGATTGCAGTAACTTCATTAAAAAGGTATATCTTATAAATATGTTTTACAAAAAAATTCCGTTTCATTATAAATCAAATTTTATTTGATTTCAAATTCTCATTGTATATCTTTAAAATATTTCATAAATCTTATTAGATTGCTGTATACATCAGCATCACTATTTCAATAGAGTAACGAAATGTAATAGAATCGCAAGTATTTGGTGTTTTAAGAAAGAAAGATGATCAGCACATGCCACTTGATGGGTTTCAAGTTTTTCCCCAACATCCATCACGCTAACAATATTTAATATGCTGAAAGGATGTTGACCTTCTTTAATCTTAAATGAGAACATGGTAGAAGCCAAGCCACTTCCGTATGAGAACATAACTATATATTGACCAATGTAGATTCAATAATAATGTATTCTTACTTAATGAACTAGAATGTATGTAGTATGAAGATATATAATGTCCATAAAAGCGAAGGATTTTACAAAAATAGTATTTTTATTGTGAAGGACAGATACAAAGGCAGCATACAGTGAAGTAGTATACATGTTTCCAACTTGCTTTGGTACCATTGTAGCTGGTTGAACCTTCTTATTATACAAGCTCTTTGAAACTTGTTGGGACCCCTGAGTGTAGTGTTCAAGCAGATAGAACCACAATCTAAAGGATGTATGCAGCTAGGACATAAGTGCTTGCTTAAATTTCCCTTTCGAGGTCACGATTTTGGCAGCTTTCACGGTTGGACAAGGTTGCGAATGGCTCGAACATTTCGCTGTCATCCTTTGCAACGAGCTAGACACAAATTGTTTTAAAAATTGATTTAATTCATAAAGTAGAAATGTTGTTGTAATACCCAACTAATATTTTTACAATATACAGTATTAATATATCTAAATATATATAATTAAGAAAAACAAACTATCGCCTGCGAACATCTTTAGTATAGGGTTTCAACCCAATCTCTCCACGCAGACATGAAAATTTGCTGAACCTTTTGATTCATGAGTTTGAACAATACTCTTGATTCTTTCAAATTTTATATTATAAGGTAAAGCACTATTACTAAATGGAAAAATTGTAACACACCTGCATTTGCGCATGTACTCATTAAAGTACAATCGAGTAAAACTTTTCTGCACAAGCTGGAAAATAGTATTTAATAAATTGTTGTCAGATCATAGTTTTTACAAACCAGTATGTGCTGGCAGGTGGTTAGAGAGTTTATTTGAAATCACTAGTATATCTTGTTGTATGGAGAATGAAATACAAAATAATGTACAGCAGAAACTGAAAACAGCTTTCCCTCAAATTTCTCATACCTGATAATTAACGTCAGCTAACAATAGTTACAAACTAGAATTCCAACCAAAGATCAATTTACGATAGATTAATTTACGATGGTTGAAACATTCACTCAAGCTTATTTGTTACAGAAGCGGTTGTAACATGAATCAAGTGCCATGAGATAGCATGTTTATGAAAGTTTTCCATCAACACCATATAAAAATAAATTAATTGATGCAAAAGCTCTCGAATTATACAAATCCATATGAACAAAAATCTATGTTATCCTTGCTTTTATAGCTAGGTAAGGAAAAGAATAAGGTTTAAGTTAAAAAATGAAATCAGTCATAGAACAGTTCAGTTTCGTATCTCAAAAAAACGCTCGCAAGGAACACACTAGTGTAATGGTAATATTAAACTCTTTCATTCTAAAGAGGGTTCTAAGTTCTAACCTTAATTTACAAATAAAGTACTTATATTGCATCAATTCGAATGCAATAAAATAAATTCACATTTAATTATAGATCAAAACTTAAACATACTGGACATTCACTTGCATGATCAGGCTTGTGAAAATCATAAACGTGAGACATGTGGATCCCACTATATTTGCTTTCGAAAACTACAGGCACATTTAGCCCTATCAACATTGCTATAGCAGCTGCACCACCAATTTTCCTCGCTGGCCCTTCCGCATAACCTGCGACAAATAGAAATACATTATACAGGGATGTTGTAGGTAACAAAAAATAATTGAGGTTTTGTCTTTAATGGATTCGAATTTTTCTTGAAAATAGTAAACTGTTATTAAATGGTGCAAGTGAATTAGTATACTTGTCAGTTCAACTGTAACTAGAGTTAAGAATAATTTGACCACATAAACTAACACCATATGATTGTAGCTCAATGAGAATACTTTGATAGCATACCACACTACCCGTACACACAACAAGTCCATAAAACCCATCCCAAAAATTGCTCTCCACCCAATTGACACAATTGAATAGAGCAGTTGTTCCACCGTAACATGCGTTTGTTGAATCAACTTCTTTTATGTCAGCGTTGGCGCTTTCCTATACATTTTTTAAAATATTATGCTGCACAAACATTGATACGTCCAACTTGACTAATGTAATTATTTCTTTCAAGAACGTTTACAACAAATTGACGTATAAAATAAATATTATTATATTTGGATTCATTCGTGCCTAAGTAATTTAAATTTCAAATAGTTATAAAATAAAAGTATGTCTTTGTTAACTAAAATAAAAATACGAGTTATAAAATAAATTGACTTACAAATAGTTACCGAAGTAATTTATATTTTAAATTGATGTATAATATAAAAATATGCTATCTTTATTTTTTTTGTAATTTTATTTAGTTAAACTTGTTTTTGTTAAATTTGATATTAGTTTTTATAACCTTTTTTATAAATTTTAGTTTCTAGTCTTAAACACTATACCGTTAAAATTTTCAATTTTTTCATCTTTTGAGGTTGGAACTTTTAACTTTTGATGTTCCTAAATTAGAAATCTTAACCTTTAATTTCAATCTACAAATCTTTTTAAATATGAATGTTTAACATTTTATATGTTTTTGAATTTTAGATATATTTATCTCTAAGTATAATACATTAATTTAAGTAACTTTTAGTTTTATTAAATTAGAATTTTTTAATTATAGTTTTTGAAAGCGGAAACTACAAAGTGCCAATTTTATTTATTTTCCTATTTTTCGTACTATAAGCAAATAAATATGTTAAGCTATCCTCCTTACTATTTTCCTAGTTTCCTTGCCATCTATTTTTTAGACTCTACAATGAAGAACTAATGACAAAATAACCATAAATATGATTGCCAATGAACAATATCCACCAAAAGAAACGGCTGAGTTCGAGAAACTGTCACAATCTATTTTATTTAACTTCCATAACTATTTATGATCAACAAATATAACATTTTTATTAGACATTAAATGCATAAATGGCCAACCTTATAATTATACAACAATGATTATTCACAATTGTTATAAAATAGAAGGAGATAAGAAGCCATTAGAGAAGGAGAAAGTAGAAAATGTTATTACTCAAATGTTAGTCATACATTTATATTATATGAACTTCTTTATGTATAGGCCTTACTATGTTGTAAGGCCTATACAGTATTGAACCTATCTCATGATATGAGACTAAACAAACTATTACAAACATTTTGTAGCATATTCATGCTGTATAATATTACTACACTCTCCCCTGAATATGCGTCTTTAAAATCTTAAATGCTCTACTAACTTGAAATTGTCATTTTTGAAACATATATGATCATTGGTCCCCCCTCATTATTATCTTACTTAAATATATTCATTCAGCTAGTATAGATATTGTCTGTTGCCTCATTAAAATCTCTATTAGAAAAACCCAATGGGAAAAATCTTGGTGAAGGAAAAAGAGTACGATGACATATTTTATTTTCTCATTTCTTCGAATGAAGTTTGATACTTCTGGATCAAACTAATGCCTTGTTCAAACCATGCTAAGAAAAATCCTATGGAAAAAATCTTAGTGAAGAAAAAAGAGTACAATATAGTATGACATATTTCAATAATTTATAGCATCAAATAGAGTTTGATACTTTTGGATCAATATAATACTTCATTAAAAATCTTACAAAGGAAAACCCGATGGGAAAAACTTTAGTCAAGGATAAAAATACAATTTAACTTAAATAAATATTTGAGATGTTACTTTTAGAAAAAATGTTTGATTCTTCTAGATCAAGATAATGCCTTGTTAAAACCTTAGTAAGAAAACCCTAGTGGGAAAAATATTAAATAAGGAAAAGAGTTCATTATAACTTATTTTCAAATGTTATTGGAGAGTCTTGTGCGGAGTTCTTCAGTGTTGTCTGTTCGATGAGTTGACGGTTAGATTTTCGGGAAAAACTCGAATTGTTCATGCTTAAACCTACGGCGGCCGGTAGATTTCATGGCCGACGAGCTAGCGGGGGTCGTGGCCTTTGGGGAAGTTCGGTGGAGAAGTTTTTGTTGCAGCGGTGACCGGCGTCGGCGTGGGGGTGTGGCGGCCGCGCTAGGGTTTGGGAAAATTAGGGATTCGAACGTTGTATTCTCGGGCGCGATTCTGGGAGAAGACGCGTACACGTACAGGAGACGTGGCCCAATAAAATTGTGGCAAGTATTTATTTTGGTTTTATAATTTAATTTTTGCTTCCAAACAATTAAATCGCTATAACTCTTTCATACGACATCCGATTCACGCGAATTTTTTTTGTTAGGATCGTAATTAAATTCCGGATTTGTTGACGATGGATTGGTTAGATTTGGAGACCATCAAATTTTTGGGTTTAAATTGGATTTAAATTCAATTTAAATTCAAAAAGTGAGTGTTTCAACCCACTCACAACTTTTAAAATTTCCTATGTCTGTTAAATTGACTCAAGATATGAGTAGAAATTTATTTATGACTATTTGGCATGTTTTATTCATCATCTCTATTAAATCACATTTATTTAATTTAACTGTTAATTAATTTTATTATTGCATATAAATTGAGAGTTAAAATTTATTTATTTGCATATAAACTGATAGTAAAACAGTTAATAAATTTATTATTGAATATAAACTATTAGTTAATAGCTGTCATTTATTACCTGTTATTTTTTATATGCTATATATTGATGTTTGTTTAAATTGATGATGATTGAAATAAATTGGTTGATGATTGATATTAGGTGAATGGATGATGTGTTCTATCTTAAATAAACTGCAAGTTATCAGGCATTTTCATTTCATTCGGGATTGCGGTTTGAAATGATATACAACTGCATTTTTATTTTCAAATTGTGGATTGAAATGATAAATATCCGTATCACTTGACCATAGGATAGAAAATTATATACAGGCACCACGGTATATATATAAAATTATTTTTGAAATGATTGTTATGGTTTGGATATGATATGGTTTAATACATATTAAATTTGGACATGATATAAATATATTTTATATATACATACATAGTTAAATTGTTGAATTTAAACTATGCATAAATCTGTTAAATGAAAATGAATAAGTTGAAAATGGCATTTGATAATTTATAGTATACGATTAAGTACAGGTTTAAGATCTTGTATATATATATATATAGAGTTATAAATGATTCAAATCAATTAAGATTGAAAGATAAATTTGAAATTTAATTGGAATTGAGCTTATTTGAAAATTTAACTCCATAAGTTGATGTTAACTTATTAAAATTGGAAATTTTAAAGGTATGTTATTTATAACTGGATTTAATGAATAATTCTAGTATAAAAAAATGGAAGAAATTTTTTATTGTTAATAAATTTATTTTATTCTTAATGGTTATGGATTTATCATGTAAACCTTTCAAACTAAATAATAGGAAAATGAATTGTTGATTTGAAATTCCCAACCTTAGTTTTGAAATTCATTAAATACTCAAAGTTTGAAAATATTGAAATCGAAGGGTTTTATTCAAACTGAAAGTGAATCTAAAAGTTAAGGGTTTAGACTGAATTTAAAGTGAATAAAAATTGTGAAGGTGTGTAAATTATTTACCTTTAAAGAAATTTTAAATTCAACTGTTTTTTATATACTGTTGAATATCCAAACCATTTAAGTTTTGAAAGTTATGGCTTTAAAACTATGGATTTCGAAGTATTATGTTGAAAGTTAAAATTCAAATATTTGGTTTCGAGATATTATAAATTTAAAAGTGGCATGATTTTAGAAAAGAAATATATTTGAAATAAAATGGTATCATATTTATTTGGGTTTTAAAAGGAAATGATATCGTATTTATGGGTTTTGAAATGGATAATTATATTCTGATTTTTAAAGTATAAAATATTTTAAAGATCGCGGTGTTATAATAACGTTTGGTTGTAGAAGAGACCGGGATCGGAAGTTTTCATACTCTCTACGAACCCCGAAAACCACTTTAACAACCGTGTACGCGGTGGAGATTCCAGAATGAAGTAGGATGGTGGTGGCGTTTCCTTTAAGGTAAATACGTGGACCCGACTCCCGTGAGTTGGCATACGGTGGCTAAAACAGGAGCGATCGACGGGTTAATAAGGTAGCACCTTTGATCGGACACATCCCTTCGATATTATACTTTGACTTTGGATTGATTCGGTGGCCACTTTTGATTTTTATTTGGGGGTGTGGCTCGATGTGGGCGGTAGCTGCGCGCTACGCGTTACCACCTACCTAGAAGCGTAATTGGTATATCTACCCTGGCATTGCCTAGTTGTGCCATGTCACCTACTCTATCGTGCCTTGTACGAGTTTGGATTTCTCCTGTAGCCCGTGTGGTATCCTCTGGTGGCTTCCCGATCAGTAGGGACTATGATATTGGATGGACTACTGGGACTATTATTGTGTTAAGGGGAATATTGGGTCACTCCTTAACGCTATTTAAAAGTATGTTTATTTTACAATTAGACACTATTATAATAGCGTAATATACTACATAATAAATAGTTTAACGGATCCTTAGGAGATGTAAATCCCGAGCATCTCTTGAGTTACTGCACTCATATTTATTTCTGTTAATTTAACTCACATAAGATCTTTTAGTTCTGACTCGAGCGTTTTGTCTTTTCAATTCACTTGGGTCAGTCCGAGCGTTTCAGGATTTGAAGATTTAGCTTTGGAGGACGAAGACGAAGATATGTTTTATTATTATTTATCTAGTGCACCACACTGTTCCGCTGCATTGTTATTGGTATGTGTAACTCTGATATGTAATATATAATTGGTTTTGTAAATAGATTTATAAACTGTACATTGATTATTATATTTTATCCTTCCGCTGTGATATTCTGTTTAGTTTTTTTGCTTCTCTATTTTTCTTATTTACTCCATAATAATCCGCTCTTCCGTATGGTTCGAATTGGCACGTGTGTCGATTTAAACCGCGCGAAAAGGCGGGACATTACATGATAAATTTTGGCATAACCACTTCAATAGATATTCAGAGTTTCATTACAAAAATACTTAAAAATAGGAAGTAATCTACTTAACATGAATTATATCAAGATTTTCATTACAATAATACTTAAAAGAAGTTGTAATCTACGCTTCTGGTTCTTTACCTTCTTTATAACCACCAAACTTATTTATATTCTTCAGGAATTTTATACTTTCATCGTTTAGTATGATTTAAACAATGTTTATACCTTCTAGGTATTTTAAGTGTTTCAAACACTTTCATTACTTCAATCAATTCAATTATCTCTAAAAATATCATGCCCATGGCACCTAACACATTGTTAACACTATATGTGCTTTAGTAATTTTAATGTGCTTATGTACATGTTTCTAATTATAATTTACGGATTATAGGTCCACATTTCTCATTTAGGAGAATTTCATGATGGTCAATCATGTTTTCTTTAATCCAGGATCTTTAACCCATTTATAAACATAAGCGCTTTATTATTTACAAATTTATCATCGATGGTTATTTATTGTGACTTCTACACTTGATTTATTGAGATCCCCTTATTTATCATGTTTTAGATACCTAACCCACTTCTAGGGTTATTTGACAATCATGTCTTGGATCTCTTTCAGAGCACCCTTAATTGTTTCTTCAAGAACAATCATCTCCTTTATTTGGCATCTTTCTTACTTACTCCAAATATATTTGAACTGACTTCTATACCACATTTCAAATGTGATTTACACCTTTTGATCCTTCAGGGATTCAAATCTATATTGGAGAAAGTCTACTAGGGATATTATTGTTGATAATTTATTCAAGTTACTTAATATTTTGCATCATTGTATATTTCAACAAATATTTAACACTGATGATCAAAATGAATTTGCATCCATTTATCGTCTCCCTTAATGTTGACAAACATTATCACATTAAAAAATAGTCCTCTTTGGAATCACATTTTGATCCATTATCACATTGCTACTAGCATATACATTATATGTATATCAGTTATAGGAGGATGATCCTTTTATTAGTTGATAAGATGCATTCAATTGATATTGCTTATTAGAGTTTTTCTCATTCATTGATGTAGCCAATTAGAGGAATTTACTTATTGTATAGATCATTTGGACACATACACGATTTCAGGTCATTCAACATTTATGTTGATTGAGTTTTAAATCACTAAATAATATCTATACATAATCTACAAGATGAGCTCATAACAAACTTCAGGTTATTAGCCGAATATTTATACATATGGATAAATATGTGCATCTACGTATCACATATATATTATAAATTTTCATATTCTTTCTCATTTGAATTAATGATTGAACAAACTGTTACAAGGATTAAAACTATTAATTCCTATTTATAGATCAATGTCAATGTGAATCCAGCAAAACCGCATGATAATGTTAAAAACATCTGTTTGGAACCATATTGAACTTCTGGTTCGAACAAAATATTATACAACTTCAAGCTGTTAAGTTTTATTCCTCAATTATATCTCAAATATCAGTTTTGAATATTAATTATGATTACTTATTAGGGAATAATTGATAATTGAATATAGACATTTCTACACATCTCTTTTGGTGAGTTCAATAAAAGAGATATACTTACAAAAAAAAGAGTTGCTTCTGGACACTTGGAACTTTATAAAAATATGTAATTATATTTATTGCACATATAGATATCTTCAAGAAGGTATTTATAGCATTCATGAAATGTATGATATGACATATAGACTATCTCTTCAAAAGAATATTTAAAGATATTTCTTCAGGAAATGATTGTGCATAATGAAATAATAACTAGAAACATAATATTTAAGATATAATTAGACACATGAACATAGCATAGTGTTCCCTAGAGATAATTTGATTTCTTACCGACTTGGGAGGTGTAGTATAATTATAATGAAATATATGGTACGTGCTACATAGCTCTCAAACTTTTAGGATCTAAACTAAATTAGGATCCTTCATAATCAAATTTCTGTACACTTATTTGGTTTATTAAAATTACCAAATATATAAATAAATCTCTTCTAGAGATATTTTATCATTTCCAAATATATGAGTCACTTCTCGAGATATTTTATTATCACTACTTCTGGAGCGAACTTATATCTTTCAGAGATATATATGCAAACTATTAGAATGCCATATCAATATACAATATTTCTTCTATATAAATTACATAATTACTACTTTTAAAGCAGCATAAAATATTCCCGCTGGAGATTTTTTTTGTAAGTGCTTTTGAAATGGCATATCAAAATTTAAATAAAGTAATAAAATTAGATTCAGCAAATGTAAGTAAGATGCAAGAGATAAAACCACTACTTCTGGATTGTAATATTAGTATACAATATTTTTTTATGGATAAATTATTATTATTATTACTTCAAAACTTTGGTATGATATTCCTTTAGGGAGTATAGTGTTTCCTTTTTAAGGAATTGCAATCGAGCAAAATTATTTTTTTATAAGATCTCTACTAGGATGTTGAATTTTGCATATAAATTTAAAGAAACACATCTTCAAGAGATTAATACATATACATACATATATATATATATATATATATTCACATCCAAAGACACAAATAGTATGTTATATGAGTTATCATCTCTCGAGAATACTAAAATGCATTTCTTGAATTAAATAGTTAGCCATATATACATAGAAGTAATTTATGTAAATGTCATTTTTTACAACGTAGCATGCTTCGTAAAAGCTAGATCTACTAATTATTTTATAGTTCTTATCAAATTCAAGTTTGAGTTATCATATATTTATCAATGAGAATGAAACAAAGAGAATAATTAAATTAGAGTTACTCGTTGAAATGAAATTAGACTTTGCATTGTGCAAAAGTTGTTAATTGATCATGAATACTTTTCCATAATTGGAGGTAAATAATTAAGAAAAATAATTTAAACTGACTATAACATATAAACTGAAATGTTATTTGAATTCATACCAAATAATAAACGTCCTTTCCAAGACTAAATTAATAGTTACTTTTTCAATCCGGTGATTTTTGAAATATCATATAACATAATATCTTCAGAATATTTGGTTAATATAATGTAAATGTGAAGATATAAGGTAATGTATAACTCATTTGGAGATTTTTGTAATCTCTTGAATGCAACATCAGTATCTCACATGATAATTTATTAATTTCCTTTAACTTCTTCAAGAAGTACAACCTTATCGTTTTACACAATTTCAATAGAGCATCGAGCTTCTAATTCATGAACTTCAAGTTCATTAATTTGTTATGAACTTCGGGTTCACAAATTTTATGAAAACCTCCTTTTTAGAAGCTTATACATTTTGAAAAATAAAAACAATACTGATAAGAATTCGATCTTGTAAAGTTTAAGAGAAAATCTTTTCATAATTCAAGAATTTAGGTCTTGGACATTGAGTTATACAACTTCTATTAAAATAATTTCTTTGCACAACTTCAAGTTGTTGTTAAACCTATTTCCTCCATTACATTAGATATTACTTGTCAACATAAATACATCAAAAAGTAAATCGTACGTCTATTCTTATTTCAAACACAAACATATATCATCATTTAATTTACAATAACCAATGCATCTAATGCATTTGTGGTAATAAATAATTTAATTTATTACCATAACACCTACAGTTAATTCATTTATGATAAAAATAACTACAATTAACCATTATGTGGTCTAGGATATAACTACTGTCACAGCAAAATGATTTCATTACAAATATATGAACCAATTGAACAAACAGTACATAAAGTAACACATTGCATCTCAAATCTAGGTTTAATATTATTCAATAACAAAATTAAAATGAATATCTTAAAGTGAAAGTTTATTTTCCAATAATCAGAATTTCTAAATAAACAAAATTGACATCTCAGATTTATCGATATTATTCACGATCATAAACAAATATACATCTCATATCCAAATTATTTCCCTTATAAGAAAATTAACTTCATAATTATTTGTCAAATATAACAAAACTAACTTGTAAATCTTCAAATCAACGTAAGTTATTTCAGAAATTTAGGGAATTAAGATTATATCCCAAAAATAAAAACATTTGAGAATTTTATTTAATTACACAAACCATATATATCATTTAGATCTTACTATCTACATTAGAAGCTACCTTTTGGTCAGCAAATCCAAGATTATCAAAAAAAATCTTCCATACATGGATCAAATAGATTCGGAATTTGAGTAAGATATTATAAGAACTCAATGACTTATAAATAAGTCGATTCCAAACTTACTCAAAAAGTTCCTACTGAAATCAAAGTTAAGTGGATCCAATACCACTTGTTAGAAATTTTGAATCAATTCAAAATTAGTTATTTATCATGTACAAATTCTGAAAGAATAAATAAAATTGATTTTAACTAGAAGATATGCAAAAAGTCATATCTGATCTCAATAAATAAATAAGAGAAAAGTACACACATGAAAAAGAATACATCCGATGATTAAAATATATGGATGTCAAAGATATGTCATTTGAGCATGATATCAAGATCTATAAAAGATCTAAAAAATAAGAACATAAGATCTACAATAGAATGAGATCCAAAAATTAGATCTACGATTTAATGAATCTAAGAAGATAAAATTAATAGAATCATATCTGAAAAAGATAAGATCAATATAACTAAATCTGAAAATTTGCTTACCATCTTGAGAACTATAATTAGATCGAAAAAAAAGGAGATCTGATCTTCTAGATTATCACAATTCAAATCTATATTTTTTTTGTTTAGAGATCGTGCTGATAATGTGTTATAAAATAGAAGGAGATAAGAAGCCATTAGAGAAGGAAAAAGAAGAAAATGTTATTACTCAGATATTAGTCATACATTTACATCATATAGACTTCGTTATATCTAGGCCTTGGAGCATAGTATTGAACCTATCTTATGATATGGGACAAAAAATATAACAAACATTGTATATCATATTCACACTTTATAATATTACAACAACAGTCAACTATTACCAAAAGGGTAGTACCAAAATTATTTGTATTGTAATTCTTATTTTATTTTAGTTTAGCAAAAAAAGGCAATCGAGTTATTACTCCAAAATAAGTACAAGTGCCATTTTTGGCATAAATTTAGTTTAATTTTACATACTAAAAAAGAACGCTACAATATTAGAAATCTTAAAATTAGCATGTCCAAGTTTTCCTGTTGTGAATAATTATCATACATAACTTTATGTCATAAATTAATAAATTAAAACTAATAGCACAAAAAAATAAAGGTTGAAGCAAACAGGTTAACAACAATATGATTCACATATTATAAAAGCTAAGTAATAAAAAAATGAACCCAAATTTCTCTCAATTAAATAGGTTAACCATAATATGATTCACATATTGCAGAATCTAAGTAACGATCAACTAGAACTTAACATACAACGAAAATGTGATAACGATCAATTAGAACTTAACATACAACGAAAATGTGAACTATAAAGCACTTAATTTAGGGTTTGGGGGCACCTAGGTAAAATACAAACTATGAATCATAAAACAGCCATAAAGCAACGAGAGGAAAAAGAAATACCATTAATGCTTCCGAAGAAACAATAATCGATAAATATAAACATTTAAAAAGAATAAATCACCTTTATGGGCTTGAGATACACACAACCACATTCTATTGTTGCAGTACCACAACAGTTGAGTTATACAGCAATGGTTACAAAGGAATCCAGACCGGGCTATCTAATAAAAGAAAGGAATTATTTCATCATAAAATTATAGCAAAGATAAATTAAATTTAGAAGTTTGAAATAAAAGAATGCATAAAAGCCAGATTGAAAGAAGAAGCAACCTTTATTCTAACCATCTACACCCAATTTTTTTCTTTCTCAATTTCCATAGCAAGATTAAAAGAATGCAAAAAAGTAAGATTGAGTCCATCAAGTATGTATGTATATATATATATATATATATATATATATATATATATTACATTTTTATCTTTCTCAATTTCCATAGCTTCGTTGCTAAACATTTTGGAAAGTATTATTACACATATCATGTCATCCTTTAGGATATTTTTGGTCAGTGTAGCTTAGCATATATATAGTACCAATACCAACATTTAATACATTTTCCAACATTGTATGTGATCACTATTACTAACAACAATTAAAGAAGGTCATTTTCTGATAACAAAATTTGAAATGAAAAAGCACTCGAATAATATGGATATACTATTACATCATTTAACTCAAAGGGAAAAAAGTAGGGAATTTAGAAAGACCATACCCTTAGATAATCATCAATTGCACTGTATGAGGTTAAAGCCTAATCTATGTAGTTATTGGTTATCATAAATAGAAGAGAGTCTTTATGCAGATGTCAACAATTTAGTGGACACAATAGAATTGCACCATCTGCATTATCAACAACTATTTTAGGTTTAGGAACTGTTTTGAGCACTGCTCTTCTACCCATCACCTGTTGACAACAATATTCAAATTATACATGTAGTAACATAGTCACATTAAATTTAGGATTGAAAGAATTTCTATTATGCTTGGATCCAAGAAAAGTAATTACATCATCATATTCTATAGTAAGCACGATAATATTATTAACTACACAAAATTAACTAGGTAGCAAAGTAGTTTTCACATTATATAGATCATTGACTTTGGCTTAAACCGTATTAGAAATATTTTCATTTGTGGTATATGATAATTTCTAATGTGTTTAAATGTTAGAAACCGATACAATGAGTTATGAAAGTCACTTGACTCATATTGTTGTTATAGTTGTAAAATTCAATGATAGAGCATGTTGAAATTGCTTTCTATAGTTTGGTTAATAAGAAAAGCTAGTAAAACATGGTTAAAGTACTAACTAAAAGTAATAATATATAGCCTACTAGAAAAGGCACATTACAATCTAAACATCCTATTGAAAAAATATAAATTAGCAAATAGTTAACCATTCTTATATCATCCGACAATAATAAACAAACCGTATGAGAACTTCTTAATCCATTTTATATTTAGCAGCAGTACTTAACCAACTCAATCAAGTTTATACCCTAATTAAACCAACCATCAACCAAGATAAACAAAATTACATGTCACTCCCTCTAAAATACTAAAGTTAAACTACCTAGAATGCAACTCATATTTCAGTCTCTTTTCTAGGAGATGCCGGAAGTTGTAAGAGAGCACAGAGAAGGATGTTTCTCCTGAATATAGTAGTTGGAAAAATTAGGGTAACTTGAGTTACGGACAAGATATAAGATGTTATACTATTGAAAAAGATTAATTGATGTAAGAAATCAAATAAATCAATATGCATAAGAATTATAGTTTTAAAAAGATCAAAACCTAATGACTAAGTGATGTATAAATTGGAAGAAGAGGAAATATAAAGTTAAACAGGTATAGTTTCGAAAATCATACCTAATGTACGAATATGCGCTTATATGTTTTTGTTTGATGATAATAAACATATATATTCATTTAAATGTATTTGATAACGTACTATTTTGTTTTTCATAGATTAAATAAATATTTGTTGAATAAAATAAACTACACAGAATTTGAATTCAAACGGAAATTTTATTCAAACAAATATTTATTACAATCTTGAATAGTACAAATTCAAGCTCTCACTATACATATACATTTTTGATTACATCACAATTAAGTTTACAAAATTACCTCACTACATATCACTCACACTCATATTTTGTCTTCAACTGCATTCCAGTTTGAATCCAGCATCTGAGCAATCTGCAAAAATATTCACTAACGCAGTAAAATTGAAAAAGAAATATTTTTGCAATATAAAATGAAATATGATTTTTGAAAATATTATTTGCCTCGATTATTTGGGTTGTTCGTCATCATTTATATTTGAATTCATCACACATGAACAGTGTGACATGCACACTGTATCACTGTACATGCCACAAGGCCGTGCACATCAATATACACTTGATAATGCTACAGGGACAGGTGAGCACGGGTCAAACCCAAATGAAAAGCCGGGTTCAACTCACGTGCAATATATTTGAAATCACGACACTAGCACAAGGTCAAACCCGAGTTCTGAAACTGGGTTCAACACAAGGCAACATAACATGAATGCAACGAAGACCAACATCAAAATGGACTGCAACAATCATGTATGCATACCAGACCAGACCAAACTACAAAGAACATCAACACTGCAACAAGTATGCACAGCAATGCAAAGACCAGCTGCAACATAAACTAAAATGCACAAAGGTCAATGCAACATGACAATGAAAACTCGAGCCACAGTGCAGACAAATGAACCAAACTAAGCAATGGCATAGCACACATCAGTGGCCATACAACCTGACTCGAAGCAGTGCACAGTTAAACTCAAATGTGCAAGGTTAAAACAATGCAAAGCTCAAGTACAATTCTACAGACTCAATAGAACAACAATGCCACTGCAGATACAAATAATGCACAACAACCAGAACTAGTTAAGTGACGCAAGTAATACAAGATAAAATGCAACAGAAGTGCACTAGTACAAAACAAGTCGATGCAACATGAACAAACCCAATACAATATGACTAAGAGCAGTGCCACAAGATCACCAGGCAAATAGATAGAGGCAACAACAATATAAACCAGAAATTCAAGACCATAAGTGTACAAAAACTCCAGCAGTGACAGTGGAATAGGCAAAGACTCAGCAATGCTCAAGACCAAGAACAAGCCATACATGAAAGTGAGATGACAAATCATGCTCAACTTGAACCAGAATGGTTACAGCATCAAGGTGATCAAGGCTAAAATCAAACAATGTCAGAGACGAAGCTCACAGGGATGAACACAAAGATGGCCGAAGCTGTGGCAATTAAGAAGTAAACAAGTAGAAGAATAACAATGTAGACGCAAATAATCAACGCAGTGATAAAAAAATGCATGTGCGTATGCAGTATTGACGAAGTCAAAAATCAACACCGTAATGACCACGATAGCAATTCAAAACCGTGTCAATCAAGCAAGCATCGAAAATACGTATTAGAATAAGTCAGTGAAATCTCAAGCATCCAAGCATAATCAAGCGGCCAGAGAAAATAAATTGACAAAATCAAACAATTTTATACGAACGCAAATATAGGAATTCGACCTATATAAAAACCCACAAATCATCATCGGCAAAGCATTGAGTTCAAGCAAGCATTAAACCAGCAACAAAAAGGAAGTAAAGTACATACCGAAGTCAGAAATCGAACTCGATCAGAAATTGGGGGAACGGTGTGCTAAGCAGAGAGATCATCGATTGACGAAGCATCAACGCCAAACCATTCATTCAATCGAGACATAGAAGCCGACAGCCCCAGTTGTCACAAGCCCTAGTTCAGTTGCAAAGGAACGAACGAAAGAAGGAACCGGAGCCGACATTGATAAGAGAAGATAACAGGGCCGTGTTTTACTTGAGTGATAATATTTTGAGGGCCGGCCTTGTTTTATATCTAAAGGCTTTAGTTTAGTTTTAATTAGGGTTTAATTTTTTTAAAAGGGGTTTCTTAAGTTTCATTTGAGCAAAAATTAGGGATTCTAGTTTATATTTTAATTTTTGCTCCTGCTTGTATTTTTGAAGTTGTTTTTCTTTCAAGTCAAAGAATTTGTAAATCACCAACTAGGTTGTAGGTAGTGTCAGATTGTCTAGTTAGAATTAGTTCAGTGAGCAGGGTGTGCGAGTTTGCAAAACTCTATAGGCGGGAGCAGAGTTTGCGAGTAAGCGAAACTCTATAGGCGAAGCAGGGTGTGCGAGTCTAGTAGAGTGTTTGTTAGCGGGAGCAAAGGTTTGCGAGTCTAGTAAAGTGTTTGTAAGCGGGATACTATTTAATTCTAATAGAAATCTGGAATGCAGCAGTAGGCAGGGGTTGCCGAAGCTGGGTAAATTTTGTGTGTGATTTACTTTTCAGCATATTTATTTCTGCAGTTTGTTTTTACGTTTAAATCGAGAAAATTTGCTATAACCCTATTCACCCCCCCTCTAGGGTTAATCTAGATCCTACAAGTGGTATCAGAGCACGGTATTTTTCTTTAACTCTAGAGTCATGAATTCATCAAATAATGCTTTTTCTAAGAGGCAATCTATTGTTAGGCCACCCATGTTTAACGGGAATGATTATGCTTGTTGGAAAGTTAGGATGAGTATTTATCTTAGTTCCGTTGATTATGATGTTTAGGATATTATTGAAACTGGCTATAAACCTCCCACTATAACTGTTGGTGGTACTGAGATTCCTAAACCTAGGGATAGATGAGATGCTAACAATAAGAAATTAAAAACTACAAATGCCAAAGCAATGAACGCTTTGATCTGTGCTCTTGATAAAAATGAATTTAATAGAATTTCTCATTGTACAACAACACAGGAAATTTTGCACACTTTGGAGGTGACACACGAAGGAACGTCTCAAGTCAAGGAGTCTCGTCTAGCCCTATTCACAAATGAATACGAAAACTTTGTAATGGACAAAGGCGAGAGCATTAAGTATATGTTTGGACATTTTTCAACTATGGTGTACAATGCTAGAGCGCTTGAGAAGGTCTTCACTGAGGTAGAGCTTGTGCGGAAGATACTACGAGTCTTACCAATGAACTTTGAGGCAAAAGTCACGGTAATACAAGAATCGAAAGATTTGAGTAAACTAAGCATGGAGGAGTTGATTGGTAACTTGATGACATATGAGCTTGAGCTAAAAGTAAAGGAGGAACGCAACAACTCCGAACCAAAGAAGAAGACGATTGCCTTAAAGAGAAAAGAAGAAAGCGATATAGAAGAAGATCCAATTGAAGAGCTTGCAATGGCTGTCAATAATCTTAGAAAATGGTCAAGATTCAAGCCACGCAAGAAGAAAACAAAGGGTAATAGGTCAACAGATTCTGACAATTCCGATAATGAACTGACTTGCTATAACTGCAACAAGCTTGGCCACTTCAAACAAGAATGCCCACTTCTCAAATACAGCAAAGGAAAGAAAAAGAAGAAGAAGGCTTTTGCAGCGACTTGGGATAGTGAAGAAGGAGAGAAAGTTTCGGATAGCAGCTCAGAGAAGGCTAACTTGTGTTGTATGGAAAAATCAGAATCAGAAGCAAGCTCCGAGGAATCTAGTGAGGCAGGTAACTATTCCTATAGAGACCTTGTTTTTATGTGTCTTGATCTCACTAAAGTAGTTGATGCTCTTGAATCTAAAATTGAAAAACTGAAAACTGATAGGAAAGAACTTGCTCGTGAAAATTTTATGTTAGAAACTGAACTTGAAAATATTCAAAACCTAGAATGTAAAAGATGTAAAGTTTTAGATTCAAAATTATCAAGACTTAAGAATAGCTTTGAGAATACTGAAAAAGAAAACCTGAGTCTTAAGGAAATCATTGACACTAGGAAAAAGGATTTTATAAATCGATGCACCTCACTTGTCACTGAAAACACAACACTAAAAAGCAAAGTCCAAAATCTTGAGAAATGTTTGAATAACTTTTCAAGAGGCGAAAAATCTTTCAACATGCTATTGGGAAATCAAATTTTTGCTAACAACAGAAAGGGACAAGGTTTTGGGAAAACACAAGTTGAGGATAATGCAAAAAGTAAGAATGTCTTTGATAAATGTGAAATAATTGAACATCGTTTTGAAAATTGTAGTCATAGGAACAAGAACACAAAATTTATACAAGTTTGGGTTCTTAAGAATTCTACAAACAAATTTCATGTCTATTGGAACAAGAATGAAAGGATAAAACAAATTTGGGTTCCAAAGGGTTTGTTTATTCACAATGCTACTGCCACTAACAATCATGGACCTATAAATAGGTCACAAAAATCTTTCATCGTGTAGGTATGGTGGCAGGCTAAGGAACAACAACGGTGTTCTCTGGATTTTGGCTGTTCCAGAAACACAACGGGCAACAAAGCAAAGTTCCTTAGCCTAGTACAAAGGTGACAGAATCACAATGGGCAATCACGAGAAATTATCGTAAAGGTAAAACAGGTGAAGGTATATTTATTTGATCGATAAATTAAATGTGATAATCTGCACCATATTCTGAATGAAATCATCCAATATTGTGATGTTGAAAAGAGATGATTTTTTGATTCTGACTTGTTCGACATAGTTGGCCAATTATATTGATGCCAAAAACACTATTCTTTGAATTACTTCATACATATACGTTTGGATTAAACATAGTGTTTTGCTGGATGATAATACTTCTGGTTATTTTTGGCTAACTCTATATACGGTTTTCTGATTGTTTACATGGCTTCAATTCAAATTCAAAGAATGTCATTTAAATTGTTGTTAAAATTGAGTTTGAAATTTTTCATGCACTCTTCATGGTCTGGTTTATCAATTTTAGTTAGTGATATTTTGGATTGAAAGAGAAACTCAGATGCAGATTAAACTGGTAATCTAGTTGATAGAAAAATTACTAATTGAACGTGATTTGTAAGATATTTAGTAACTACATCATTTTTCAAAGAAAATATCTGCATATCTTTCATTGCAAATAACTTTCAAATAGCAGAAATTTTTCTCTTATAACCCCCTCGAGAAAATCATTTTTGACCATATTTTCAGATTAGTCATTTTTATTTGATTTTAAATGACAAATTTTGACTAATCCGACTCCCTACTAATTATCAAAAAGATAAATAGTGATTGAAAAAGTGATAAATGTTGATATTTAACATACATCACTCAAGAGAGTATATTTGGAAAATTTCTTTAGGAATTAAAACAAGAATTATAAAACTTTTTGTTGGGTAAAGATTCCATGACCATTTCTATATCTATCATTATTTCTATATGGTCTATCAAATATTCAATATAGTTTGTCGATATGTGGTACTATATTCAGGGATTGTTTGTTTTCCATTTCACATTTTTTTTTTAAAATAAATAAATATCCAAAGTATTCACTCTCATTTAAAAGTCCTCATGGTTATGCATGGGTGAATTACTTGGATTTTTGATTATGCTCTTCCATGCTCATTTAAAAGTCCTTACTGTTATGCATGTATGGAACGCATATCAAAATTAATTGATTAAATAGACAAGTTGATTCTAATCCCATTTAAAAGTCCTCACGGTCATGCATGGTTAGAAGATACTTGATTTCATTTTTTAAAATTAAAATTGGAATACTACTAATCTCATTTAAAAGTCCTAACGGTTATGCATGATTAGTAGATATTCAAATTCCTGATATAAATGTACCACAAGTTGATACAATTGTATGATTTTATATTAGAACATCATTTCCATTATTTCTAAAAGTGGAATATGCGCCTAACAAGGGTAGTTATGATTTTTGTTTGATTTTTATTGAAGTTTAAATATTTATATTCAATTTGAGTTTAATGTTGGATTAATATTGATCACTTAATCTCTATTTTTCTCTACACTATTATTCTTTTGCTGATAACAAAAGGGGGGGGGGAGAAAAGTTAAGATTTTGTCAAATAGAATCAAGCAAAGGTCAAATAATTCTCCATTTGCATCTAGGCTCATTTATATATTTCTATTTGTATGCATATATGTAGGGGGAGCATCATGTAGAGAGGAAGCATTTAAATAGGGGGAGCAATTAGAGTATATAATTGGTCAAATACATTTACCTAGGTCAAAATCTTAAATATATGTTTGTTATCATCAAAAGGGGGAGATTGTACGAATATGCGCTTATATGTTTTTGTTTGATGATAATAAACATATATATTCATTTAAATGTATTCGATAACGTACAATTTTGTTTTTCATAGATTAAATAAATATTTGTTGAATAAAATAAACTACACAGAATTTGAATTCAAACAGAAATTTTATTCAAACAAATATTTATCACAATCTTGAATAGTACAAATTTAATCTCTCACTATACATATACATTTTTGATTAAATCACAATTACATCACAATTAAGTTTACATAATTACCTCACTACATATCACTCACACTCGTATTTTGTCTTCAACTGCATTCCAGTTTGAATCCAGCATCTGAGCAATCTGTAAAAATATTCACTAACGCAGTAAAATTGAAAAGGAAATATTTTTGCAATATAAAATGAAATATGATTTTTGAAAATATTATTTGCCTCCGTTATTTGGGTTGTTCGTCATCATTTATATTTGAATTCATCACACATGAATAGTGTGACATGCACAGTGTATCACTGTACATGCCACAAGGCCGTGCACATCAATATACACTGGATAATGCTACAGGGACAGGTGAGCACAGGTCAAACCCAAATAAAAAGCTGGGTTTAACTCATGTGCAATATATTTAAGATCATGACACTAGCACAAGGTCAAACCCGAGTTTTGAAACTCGGTTCAACACAAGGCAACATGACATGAATGCAACGAAGACCAACATCAAAATGGACTGCAACAATCATGTATGCATACCAGACCAGACCAAACTACAAAGAACATCAACACTGCAACAAGTATGCACAGCAATGCAAAGACCAACTGCAACATAAAGTAAAATGCACAAAGGTCAATGCAACATGACAATGAAAACTCGAGTCACAGTGCAGACCAATGAACCAAACTAAGCAATGGCACAACAAACATCAGTGACCATACAACCTGACTCGAAGCAGTGCACAATTAAACTCAAATGTGCAAGGTTAAAACAATGCAAAGCTCAAGTACAATGCTACAGACTCAATATAACAACAATGCCACTGCAGATACAAATAATGCACAAAAACCAGAACTAGTTATGTGACACAAGTAGTACAAGATAAAATGCAACAGAAGTGCACTAGTACAAAACAAGTCGATGCAACATGAACAAACCCAATACTATATGACTAAGAGCAGTGCCACAAGATCACCAGGCAAATAGACAGAGGCAACAACAATATAAACCAGAAATTCAAGACCATAAGTGTACAACAACTCCAGCAGTGACAGTGGAATAGGCAAAGACTCAGCAATACTCAAGACCAAGAACAAGCCATACATGAAAGTGAGATGACAAATCATGCTCAACATGAACCAGAATGGTTACAACATCAAGGTGGTCAAGGCTAAAATCAAACAATGTCAGAGACGAAGCTCACATGGATGAAAACAAAGATGGCCGAAGCCGTGGCAATTAAGAAGTATACAAGTAGAAGAATAACAATGCAGACGCAAATAATCAACGCAGTGATAAAAAAAAATTCATGTGCGTATGCAGTATTGACGAAGTCAAAAATCAACACCGTAATGTCCACGATAGCAATTCAAAACCGTGTCAACCAAGCAAGCATCGAAAATAATAATTTGAATAAGTTAGTGAAATCTCAAGCATCCAAGCATAATCAAGCGGCAAGAGATAATAAATTGACAAATTCAAAAAAATTTATACGAACGCAAATATAGGAATTCGACCTATATAAAAAACCACAAATCATCATCGGCAAAGCATCGAGTTCAAGCAAGCATTAAACCAGCAACGAAAAGGACGTAAAGTACATACCGAAGTCAGAAATCGAACTCGATTAGAAATTGGGGGAACGGTGTGCTAAGCAGAGAGATCATCGATTGACGAAGCATCAACGTCAAACCATTCATTCAATCGAGACATAGAAGCCGACAGCCCCAGTTGTCACAAGGCCTAATTCAGTTGCAAAGGAACGAACGAAAGAAGGAATCGGAGCCGACATTGATAAGAGAAGATAACAGGGCCGTGTTTTACTTGAGTGATAATATTTTGAGGGCCGGCCTTGTTTTATATCTAAAGGCTTTAGTTTAGTTTTAATTAAGGTTTAATTTTTTTAAAAGGGGTTTCTTAAGTTTCATTTGAGCAAAAATTAGGGATTCTAGTTTATATTTTAATTTTTGCTCCTGCTTGTATTTTTGAAGTTGTTTTTTTTCCTTTTCGAGTCAAAGAATTTGTAAATCACCACCTAGGTTGTAGGTAGTGTCAGATTGTCTAGTTAGAATTAGTTCAGTGAGTAGGGTGTGCGAGTTTGCAAAACTCTATAGGCGGGAGCAGAGTTTGCGAGTAAGCGAAACTCTATAGGCGGAGCAGGGTGTGCGAGTCTAGTAGAGTGTTTGTGAGCAGGAACAAAGGTTTGTGAGTCTAGTAGAGTGTTTGTAAGCGGGATACTGTTTAATTCTAATAGAAGTCTGGGAATGCAGCAGTAGGCAGGGGTTGCCGAAGCTGGGTAAATTTTGTGTGTGATTTACTTTTCAGCATATTTATTTCTGTAGTTTGTTTTTACGTTTAAATCGAGAAAATTTGCTATAACCCTATTCACCCCCCCTCTAGGGTTAATCTAGATCCTAAACCTAATTGATTTCGAAATGAAGGAATATGTTGGAGACGAATATCGAGAATAAGTGTGCAAGCATTGTACCTAATTGAGTTTTTGTAAGGTTTTGAATTTTCTAGTAAAGAAGGAGAAGGGCATATAAAGTGCGAAAAGTAGAATTGTGAGTATAATACTAAATAAAGGTGGTAGTAAATTGGAAGCATGCCATAAGAGTTCTTGTTATAGCATTTATGTTTTTTTACCGGTTATCAGAGGCTAAAAAACAGGTGTGCCTTCGAACACTTTTTTAAGATGCTATTGATTAGTAATTTTCTTGTAGTGATTGGTGATCCCACAAAACCAATATGATTAGTTGACCCTAGGAAAACGAAGTTTCAGATAGACCGGTAAAGTTGTCTTCTAACAATAGTTCAAATAAATTAATATGTTTTGTAGGCCTAAGTCAACCATCGGTTTATAGTCAGTCTGAGAAAACTATGATATTGGGGCAGATAGTCCATTGACTTAAACATATTTGTTTATGATTACCCATGTTGCACGCATGTATGTTATTGTTTATCTTAACCAGTTTGGTCGCAAGACTTTGATTTGCAAAAGAATTAGTTGGGGGAAAACCTGTTTCACTAGCGGCTTTGCCTCACTTAACATCTATAAAGCGAGATGACATATTACTATTCACACTAGGCTTATTGTCTTAATCGAATCTTTTGTTTTCTCTCAAACTCCTGAGTGCTCAAAATTTAGTTTGAATAGGCTAAGAGTAAAGGTTTACAGGTTAAGTATGTTTTGGCGAATAAAGCTTTTGGAGATGTGCAGGAGGCAAAAGCTTGCTATGTTGGAGTCTACTTGTAAAGACCCGTAAATTTCGTGGATTTAATTTGGTGGAATTAATGAGTTTTTGTATTTAAATTTAGTAGAGATGCAAACTTTATAAAAAAATATTGAAATGAACGCTAAATGAAAATATAACAATGGTAATTAAAATCTATTTATAGTAATTTGAATAAAATTCAAACGAAATAAGTGGAAAAAAAGATTGTTACCTGGATATAAATTGAATATGAAGAAATAGGGTAGGCATTGAATTAGTTAATGTAAGAACTCGTTGTTACAGTAATAGATTGTAAATTTAGGAAACGTGTTAATGCAAGTTAATAATTAATGACTTGAATGAAACACCAGTTCAATAAAATAATTTAAATGTTATGATTTGATTTTAATGGAATATGAGAAAAAGTAAGTATTGAATTAATAAATGTTATTTAATTAGGGTATTGAATAAAATTGGTAATCCAATTGTAATTAATGGTAATAATGTTGATAATAGATAATAAATTAAATTTCAACGCAATACCCACTAATGAATTGAATGAAATGGAATTTATGTAAATGTAACTAGGTTATAAATCAAATAGAAGGAAACAAAACGTAAATATCAAATTGATTAATGAATAAATATACATTGAATAGTAAATGAATGTAAAGTAAATGGTAATTGTATAAAATCAATATAAGATATTGAATTGCAATAATTATGGGTTGACAATAAGGTAAATGAATGGAATTCAAATTTGTTAGAAAAGGTAAATGGGTACTTGGTAATAAATTTAAATGGGCTTAAATATTGAATTTATTTAATCAATATATATAATAAATCATGATTGAATAAAAACCAATCTCTATAAATATATATAATATTTGAGTGGGAATAATAAACTTATAAATGTGGGATTAAGAGTTTTACAACAATTATTATGACTTATATACTTAGTTCATTCAACTAAATTGGAAATCATTGCAATAAATATAAATTAAATGTTACGTTAAATAAATTAAGGTAATAAACGGGGAATAACGTAAATGTTCTTATGATTCGTGAATAAAAAGGATGGAAATAAGTTTTATCAATATATATGAATTTAATTTATGATAAAAAGGTTAATTGCAATTAATTGAAATTAATATAAACTTTTACGTTAATTGAAAATTAAGTTGAAATTGGAAAACATTGGAAAACATTTAGGTAATAGCTTTGAACCAATGTTAATTTCATCCATTTGATTGTAATGGATTGAATAAAAAGAATAAATAGTGAATTCAATGGAATTCTTGAAAAGTTAAGTTATAATTGATAAATATAACGAAACTTGAATTTTGCGCTGAAATTTATGACTGAATCAACAATTAATTGACATCTAAATTGGTTTAAATCACTGAGATTGTTTAAGAAATCAAAACTGGTAAGATTTGTAAATTTTGGAATTGAAATTGAAAAAGTGATTTAATTAATGAATTTTTAATTTATTTAATTAGGGTAAAAATAGCCATTTTGGTCACGGACTCGGATTTCGACGAAACCAGTTTCATCTGATCCATAACGGTGAATTATTATAGGGTTTCAAGTTTCGTAGCGATTGGACTTGTTGTTTGATCGTACGAACGCGAAACGCCTTGAAATCAATTTAATTGAAATCAATTGAAATCAATTTTGAATTATTGATTTCAGCATAACTTCTTCATACGATGGAATTTGGACGTGAAACTTCTTCAATCACGTTCAGAATATTTTGAAACATCTATTTTGATATATAGGTTTACCCAATTTCGTTACGGGGTCAAAACGGGCTTTTTGGGCCACGTTAGCGGTATCATGTATATCTATCAACCCGATCCATCTATTTTTCAACTTTATCTATAAATACCTCGTTAAACCCTAACCTCCGCCTATTCTCATTTGTCTACGTGCAAATTTCATCAGCTCCTCCTCCTCTTCCAATGGTTGGAAACCCTAGATCCAATTTCAAAATTCAAAAATCAAATGAAAATTCAAACTCTTCGAAAAAATTCAAAAAATTATAGAATCGAAGATCTCATCGATACGAATCTACGCGTAGCTTCTGTTATTGCAATTGATGCTCGAATCGTCCTGAAAACTCAGTCAAAGATCAAAAATTCACGAGCATACACGTCGTTAGGGGGTTTCTGATTTCGTCGTTAGTAGGAGAAATTGATTTGTGGGTATTGGAGAGTTCGATGCATAGTGTCGTTTGAGGGTGGTCGAAGGTCGCGAAGTGGGCTGTGGCGGCCAGTATTTCGCTTTAGGGTTCGAAACCCTAAGGTTTAGGTGGTGGCGGTCGACGACGTGGGGAGAGCGCATGGAGCAGGGAAGGTGCGGCCGAGGGTGACGAACTCGTTGATGATGGTGGCATGGCGTATTGGGGCCGGAGAAGTGAGGTAATGGCGGTCAACGTTTATGTCAAACGGCCATGGTTCGGTTTCGTGAAGGCGGGTTCTTGTAGCCGTGATATGGAGGAAGAGATGACGTGTAAATTTGTGGGGTATATTTGTTTATTTTATTTATTTGTTTAAATTAAATTGCATAACTTCTAATTCGTATAACTTCCACGGAACAAAGGGGGATACACGTTACACCACGATTTCGAATCAGAAGAGAGATTTCAAGAAATGGCAGATCTATTCACTCTATCAATAACCGAGCCGGATCTGGTGTATCATAGGGGATTTGCCTTTTCTATTGATTCCTACGGGTTGGATCAAAAAAAATTCTTGAATGAGGTATTCAACTCCAGAGATGAATCGAAAAAGAAATCTTTATTGGTTCTACCTCCTCTTTTTTATGAGGAGAATGAATCTTTTTATCGAAGGATCAAAAAAAAATTGGTCCGGATCCACTGCGGGAATGATTTGGAAGATCCAAAACTAAAAACAGCGGTATTTGCTAGCAACAACATCATGGAGGCAGTCAATCAATATAGATTGATCCGAAATCTGATTCAAATCCAATATAGCATCTATGGGTACATAAGAAATGTATCGAATCAATTCTTTTTAATGAATAGATCCAATCGCAACTTCGAATATGGAATTCAAAGGTATCAAATAGGAAATGATACTCTGAATCATATAACTATAATGAAATATACGATCAACCAACATTTATTGAATTTGAAAGAGACTCAGAAGAAATGGTTTGATCCTCTTATTTCTCGAACCGAGAGATCCATGAATCGGGATCCTGATGCATATAGATACAAATGGTCCAATGGGAGCAAGAATTTACAGGAACATTTGGAACATTTCGTTTCTGAACAGAAGAACCGTTTTCAAGTAGTGTTCGATCGATTACGTATGAGTAAATATTCGATTGATTGGTCCGAGGCTATCGACAAACAAGATTTGTCTAAGTCACTTCGTTTCTTTTTGTCCAAGTCACTTCTCTTTTTGTCCAAGTCACTTCCCTTTTTGTCCAAATCACTTCCCTTTTTCTTTGTGAGTATCGGGAATACCCCCATTCATAGGTCCGAGATCCACATCTATGAATTGAAAAGTCCGAATGATCAACCCTGCATTCAGTTGTTAGAATCAATAGGTGTTCAAATCGTTCATTTGAATAAATTGAAACCCTTCTTATTGGATGATCGTGATACTTCCCAAAGACCGAAATTCTTGATCAATGGAGGAACAATATTACCATTTTTGTTCAAAAAGATACCAAAGTGGATGATTGACTCATTCCATACTAGAAATAATTGCGGAAAATTCTTTGATAACACGGATTCCTATTTCTCAATGATATCCCACGATCGAGACAATTGGCTGAATCCCGTGAAACCATTTCATAGAAGTTCATTGATATCTTCTTTTTATAAAGCAAATCGACTTCGATTCTTGAATGATCCACATCACTTCTGGTTGTATTGTAACAAAAGATTCCCTTTTTCTGTGGAAAAGACCCATATCCATAATGATGATCTTACATATGGACAATTCCTCAATATCTTGTTCATTCGCAACAAAATATTTTCTTTGTGCGTCGGTAAAAAAAAAACATATTTTTTTGGAGAGAGAGACTATTTCACCAATCGAGTCACAGGTATCTGATATATTCATACCTAACGATTTTCTACAAAGTGGTGATGAAACGTATAACTTGTACAAATCTTTCCATTTTCCAATTCGATCCGATCCGGTCGTTCGTAGAGCTATTTACTCGATCGCAGACATTTCTCCAACATTTCTAAGAGAGGAACGAATAGTCAATTTTGAAAGAACTTATTGTCGGCCTCTTTCAGATATGAATCTATCTGATTCAGAAGGGAAGAACTTGCATCAGTATCTTAGTTTCAATTCAAACATGGGTTTGATTCACACTCCATGTTCTGAGAAATATTTACCATCCGAAAAGAGGAAAAAATGGAGTCTTTGTCTAAAGAAATACGTTGAGAAAGGGCAGATGTATGGAACCTTTCAACGAGATAGTGCTTTTTCAAATCTCTCAAAATGGAATCTGTTTCAAACATATATGCCATGGTTCCTTACTTCGACAGGGTGCAAATATCTAAATTTCGCCCTTGTAGATACTTTTTCAGACCCATTGCCAATACTAAGTAGCAGTCAAAAATTTGTATCCATTTTTCATGATATTATGTATGGATCAGATATATCATGGCCAATTCCTCAGAGGATTCTTCCACAATGGACTCTGATAAGTGAGATTTCGAATAAGTGTTTACAGAATCTTCTTCTGTCCGAAGAAATGATTCATCGAAATAATGAGTCACCCGTTCCATTGATATGGGCACATCTGAGATCAAGAAATGCTTGGGAGTTCCTCTATTCAATCCTTTTCCTTCTTCTTGTTGCTGGATATCTCGTTCGTATCCATCTTCTCTTTTTTTCCCGAGCCTCTAGTGAGTTACAGACAGAGTTAGAAAAGATAAAATCTTTGATGATTCCATCATACATGATTGAGTTGCGAAAACTTCTGGATAGGTATCCTACATCTGAACTGAATTCTTTTTGGTTAAATAATCTCTTTCTAGTTGCTCTGGAACAATTAGGAGATTCTCTGGAAGAGATACGGGGTTCTTCTTTTGGTGGCAACATGCTATTGGGTGGTGGTCCCACTTATGGGGTCAAATCAATATGTTCTAAGAAGAAATATTTGAATATAAATCTCATCGATCTCATAAGTATCATACCAAATTCCATCAATCGAATCACTTTTTCGAGAAATACGAGACATCTAAGTCGTACAAGTAAAGAGATCTATTCATTGATAAGAAAAAGAAAAAATGTGAACGGTGATTGGATTGATGATAAAATGGAATCCTGGGTCGCGAACAGTGATTCGATTGATGATGAAGAAAGAGAATTCTTGGTTCAGTTCTCCACCTTAATGACAGAAAAAAGGATTGATCAAATTCTATTGAGTCTGACTCATAGTGATCCTTTATCAAAGAATGACTCGGGTTATCAAATGATTGAACAACCGGGATCAATTTACTTACGATACTTAGTTGACATTCAGAAAAAGTATCTAATGAATTATGAGTTCAATAGATTCTGTTTAGCAGAAAGACGGATATTCCTTGCTCATTATCAGAAAATCACTTATTCACAAACCTCGTGTGGGGCTAATAGTTTTCATTTCCCATCTCATGGAAAACCCTTTTCGCTCCGCTTAGCCCCATCCCCTTCTAGGGGTATTTTAGTGATAGGTTCTATAGGAACTGGACGATCCTGTTTGGTCAAAAACCTAGCGGCAAACTCCTATGTTCCTTTCATTACGGTATTTCCGAACAAGTTCCTGGATGACAAGCCTAAAGAGTATCTTATTGATGATATCGATATTGATGATAGTGACGATATCCATATTGATGATAGTGACGATATTGATGATGACCTTGATACGGAGCTGCTAACTATGACGAATGTGCTAACTATGTATATGACGCCGAAAATAGACCGATTTGATATCACCCTTCAATTCGAATTAGCAAAAGCAATGTCTCCTTGCATAATATGGATTCCAAACATTCATGATCTGTATGTGAATGACTCGAATTACTTATCCCTCGGTCTATTAGAGAACTATCTCTCCAGGGATTGTGAAAGATGTTCCACTAGAAATATTCTTGTTATTGCTTCGACTCATATTCCCCAAAAAGTGGATCCCGCTCTAATAGCTCCGAATAAATTAAATACATGCATTAAGATACGAAGGCTTCTTATTACACAACAACGAAAGCACTTTTTCATTCTTTCATATACTAGGGGATTTCACTTGGAAAAGAAAATGTTCCATACTAATGGATTCGGGTCCATAACCATGGGTTCTAATGCACGAGATCTTGTAGCACTTATCAATGAGGCCCTATCAATTAGTATTACACAGAAGAAATCAATTATAGAAACTAATACAATTAGATCCGCTCTTCATAGACAAACTTGGGATTTGCGATCCCAGGTAAGATCGGTTCAGGATCATGGGGTCTTTTTCTATCAGATAGGAAGGGCTGTTGCACAAAATGTACTTCTAAGTAATTGCCCCATAGATCCTATATCTATCTATATGAAGAAGAAATCGTGTAAGGAAGGAGATTCCTATTTGTACAAATGGTACTTCAAACTTGGAACGAGCATGAAGAAATTAACGATACTTCTTTATCTTTTGAGTTGTTCTGCCGGATTGGTCGCTCAAGATCTTTGGTCTTCACCCGGACCCGGATCCGGTGAAAAAAATAGGATCACTTCTTATGGATTCGTTGAGAATGCTTCTGATCTAGTTCGTGGCCTATTAGAAGTAGAAGGCGCTCTGGCGGGATCCTCACGGACAGAAAAGGATTGCAGTCCGTTTGATAATAATCGAGTGACATTACTTCTTCGGTCCGAACCAAGGAATCCGTTAGATATGATGCAAAATGGATCTTTTTCTATCGTTGATCAGAGATTTTTCTATGAAAAATACGAATCGGAGTTTGAAGAAGGGGAAGGGGCCCTCGACCCGCAATAGATAGAGGAGGATTTATTCAATCACATAGTTTGGGCTCCTAGAATATGGCGCCCTTGTGGCAATCTATTTGATTGTATCGAAAGGTCCACTGAATTGGGATTTCCCTATTGGGCCGGGTCATTTCGGGGCAAGCGGATCATTTATCATAAAAAGGATGAGCTTCAAGAGAATGATTCGGAGTTCTTGCAGAGCGGAACCATGCAGTACCAGACACGAGATAGATCGTCCAAAGAACAAGGCTTTTTTCGAATAAGCCAATTCATTTGGGACCCTGCAGATCCATTCTTTTTCCTATTCAAAGATCAGCCCTTTGTCTCTGTGTTTTCGCGTCGAGAATTCTTTGCAGATGAAGAGATGTCAAAGGGGCTTATTACTTCCCAAACAAATTCTTCTACATCTATATCTAGACACTGGTTCATCAAGAATACGCAAGAAAAGCACTTCGAATTGTTGATTCATCGCCAGAGATGGCTTAGAACCAATAGTTCATTATCTAATGGATCTTTCCGTTCTAATACTCCATCCGAGAGTTATCAGTATTTATCAAATCTCTTCCTATCTAACGGAATGCTATTGGATCAAATGGCAAAGACATTGTGGAGAAAGAGATGGCTTTTCCCGGATGAAATGAAATATTTGATTCATGTAACAGGGGAAAGATTTCCCATTCCTTAGCCGTAAAGATATGTGGCCATGAAAAGGGGATTAAGTGGAACAGAATTGGCCGGGTGGTAGAGTCGTGGAAACACTTGTTTATTCCATATTTTGGACCTTAGCTCCATGGATCAATATGCTACTGCTGAAGCATGGAAGAATTGAAATCTTAGATCAAAACACTATGTATGGATGATATGAACTGCCTAAACAAGAATTCTTGAACGGTGAACAACCAGAGCCTATTACTCACTACATCAAAGAATTTCCATTAATGAAACCATGGAAATCCATCGGAAAAGAAAAAATACGCATGTCCGATGAAACGATTGTTGCTATCTGCTCCAATAACGAATCATTGGTTTAACTGAATAACTAAAGAAAATAGATAGACCTTTCTCTTCGTCTCAGGTCGATGGATCTTCTCAATTGGAAGATCTCCCATATGGATAATACATATTCCGGTTGACCGAGCCTAATTCTAATTGTTTTGTTCCGAAGCAAAGATATCCATGGAGGTGGTTCGTCCTATTCACGACCAAGAGGTACTGGATTCTCTTTCGGATAGGCCCTGAAAAGAGAAGGAAAGCTGGAATGCCAACAGGCGTCTGTCTATTCTCTAATTCACCCGACCCGATAGTACCCATTTTGGGAACGTCCAGTGCCAAAGTCACTGAATGGGTAAGTCGCCAATCCCTAAAATGTACTATGTAATGTACTTTATCCGCTGGGTTACGGGTACTGGTGGGTATTTTACTAGAGGTTTCTATCAATCTACCCCTGTGTGATTCCTGTTGAATCATATACTCGGGGGGTGGCGCGGGGCGGACGATTTCCAAACGGACTCCTCATTCATTAGATAGAGAAGATCACCAAGATTTCGTGATCTGCTGCCGAACCTGTTCCAATTCCAATAGCTCGGACTCGGATCGTGGGGATCGCCGGAATACTTCGTATCAACAGATAAGATACTCGGTATATCAATATTGATTAGATCCGAAATCTGTTATTGAATTGCTCATTCAATGAGCATTCTAAATATTATGCCTTGAAGAGGACTCGAACCTCCACGCTATTTAGCACGAGATTTTGAGTCTCGCGTGTCTACCATTTCACCATCAAGGCATCTTGAAAGTGAATCGTATTCCATGAATATGATATCTATCTAGTGTGATATATGGAATATATGGACAAAG